>OW121753.1:38209326-40888826 GCA_933228765.1 Miltochrista miniata | reverse complement strand
TAAAACGAACCTAACCCGACTATTCTCCTTAATAATGGACATCAGGACAAAAAAAAAAATACAAAAAATAAAAAACGATAGGTAACTTTAACGCGCATAACGGACGACTAAAGTGTTACTAATGAAACTCGCAAAATCACAATAAACGTAATTCTCAAAAACCTAACCTAACCTAACTCTAAAATTTCGCCTAACTTAATACCTACTAAAACGAACCTAACCCGACTATTCTCCTTAATAATGGACATCAGGACAAAAAAAAATCCAAAAAATAAAAAAAAACTATAGGCAACTTTAACGCGCATAACGGACGACTTAAGTGTTGTACTTTTTCTAATGAAACTCGCAAAATCACAAAAAACGGTTTTCTCACAAAACCTAACGTAACCTAACTATAAAATTTCGCCTAACTTAATACCTACTAAAACGAACCTAACCCGACTATTCTCCTTAATAATGGACATCAGGAAAAAAAAAATACAAAAAATAAAAAAAACGATAGGTAACTTTAACGCGCATAACGGACAACTAAAGTGTTGTACTTTTTCTAATGAAACTCGCAAAATCACAAAAAACGGTTTTCTCACAAAACCTAACGTAACCTAACTATAAAATTTCGCCTAACTTAATACCTACTAAAACGAACCTAACCCGACTATTCTCCTTAATAATGGACAGCAGAACAAAAAAAAAATTAAAAAAAAAAACGATAGGTAACTTTAACGCGCATAACGGACGACTAAAGTGTTGTACTTTTTCTAATGAAACTCGCAAAATCACAAAAAACGGTTTTCTCACAAAACCTAACGTAACCTAACTCTAAAATTTCGCCTAACTTAATACCTACTAAAACGAACCTAACCCGACTATTCTCCTTAATAATGGACATCAGAATAAAAAAAAAATTAAAAAAAAAAGATAGGTAACTTTAACGCGCATAACGGACGACTAAAGTGTTGTACTTTTACTAATGAAACTCGCAAAATCACAAAAAACGATTTTCTCAAAAACCTATTCTAACCTATTTCTATAATTTCGCCTAACTTAATACCTACTAAAACGAACCTAACCCGACTATTCTCCTTAATAATGGACATCAGAACAAAAAAAAATTAAAAAAAAAACGATAGGTAACTTTAACGCGCATAACGGACGACTAAAGTGTTGTACTTTTTCTAATGAAACTCGCAAAATCACAAAAAACGGTTTTCTCACAAAACCTAACGTAACCTAACTCTAAAATTCTGCCTAACTTAATACCTACTAAAACGAACCTAACCCGACTATTCTCCTTTATAATGGACATCAGAACAAAAAAAAAATATAAAAAAAAATGATAGGTAACTTTAACGCGCATAACGGACGACTAAATTGTTGTACTTTTACTAATGAAACTTGCAAAATCACAAAAAACGATTTTCTCAAAAACCTAACCTAACCTAACTCTAAAATTTCGCCTAACTTAATACCTACTAAAACGAACCTAACCCGACTATTCTCCTTAATAATGGACATCAGGACAAAAAAAAAATCCAAAAAATAAAAAAAAACTATAGGCAACTTTAACGCGCATAACGGACGACTTAAGTGTTGTACTTTTTCTAATGAAACTCGCAAAATCACAAAAAACGGTTTTCTCACAAAACCTAACGTAACCTAACTATAAAATTTCGCCTAACTTAATACCTACTAAAACGAACCTAACCCGACTATTCTCCTTAATAATGGACATCAGGACAAAAAAAAATACAAAAAATAAAAAAAACGATAGGTAACTTTAACGCGCATAACGGACAACTAAAGTGTTGTACTTTTTCTAATGAAACTCGCAAAATCACAAAAAACGGTTTTCTCACAAAACCTAACGTAACCTAACTATAAAATTTCGCCTAACTTAATACCTACTAAAACGAACCTAACCCGACTATTCTCCTTAATAATGGACAGCAGAACAAAAAAAAAATTAAAAAAAAAAACGATAGGTAACTTTAACGCGCATAACGGACGACTAAAGTGTTGTACTTTTTCTAATGAAACTCGCAAAATCACAAAAAACGGTTTTCTCACAAAACCTAACGTAACCTAACTCTAAAATTTCGCCTAACTTAATACCTACTAAAACGAACCTAACCCGACTATTCTCCTTAATAATGGACATCAGAATAAAAAAAAAATTAAAAAAAAAAGATAGGTAACTTTAACGCGCATAACGGACGACTAAAGTGTTGTACTTTTACTAATGAAACTCGCAAAATCACAAAAAACGATTTTCTCAAAAACCTATTCTAACCTATTTCTATAATTTCGCCTAACTTAATACCTACTAAAACGAACCTAACCCGACTATTCTCCTTAATAATGGACATCAGAACAAAAAAAAATTAAAAAAAAAACGATAGGTAACTTTAACGCGCATAACGGACGACTAAAGTGTTGTACTTTTTCTAATGAAACTCGCAAAATCACAAAAAACGGTTTTCTCACAAAACCTAACGTAACCTAACTCTAAAATTCTGCCTAACTTAATACCTACTAAAACGAACCTAACCCGACTATTCTCCTTTATAATGGACATCAGAACAAAAAAAAAATATAAAAAAAATGATAGGTAACTTTAACGCGCATAACGGACGACTAAATTGTTGTACTTTTACTAATGAAACTTGCAAAATCACAAAAAACGATTTTCTCAAAAACCTAACCTAACCTAACTCTAAAATTTCGCCTAACTTAATACCTACTAAAACGAACCTAACCAGACTATTCTCCTTAATAATGGACATCAGGACAAAAAAAAAATCCAAAAAATAAAAAAAAACTATAGGCAACTTTAACGCGCATAACGGACGACTTAAGTGTTGTACTTTTTCTAATGAAACTCGCAAAATCACAAAAAACGGTTTTCTCACAAAACCTAACGTAACCTAACTATAAAATTTCGCCTAACTTAATACCTACTAAAACGAACCTAACCCGACTATTCTCCTTAATAATGGACATCAGGACAAAAAAAAATACAAAAAATAAAAAAAACGATAGGTAACTTTAACGCGCATAACGGACAACTAAAGTGTTGTACTTTTTCTAATGAAACTCGCAAAATCACAAAAAACGGTTTTCTCACAAAACCTAACGTAACCTAACTATAAAATTTCGCCTAACTTAATACCTACTAAAACGAACCTAACCCGACTATTCTCCTTAATAATGGACAGCAGAACAAAAAAAAAATTAAAAAAAAAAACGATAGGTAACTTTAACGCGCATAACGGACGACTAAAGTGTTGTACTTTTTCTAATGAAACTCGCAAAATCACAAAAAACGGTTTTCTCACAAAACCTAACGTAACCTAACTCTAAAATTCTGCCTAACTTAATACCTACTAAAACGCACCTAACCCGACTATTCTCCTTTATAATGGACATCAGAACAAAAAAAAAATATAAAAAAAATGATAGGTATCTTTAACGCGCATAACGGACGACTAAAGTGTTGTTCTTTTACTAATGAAACTTGCAAAATCACAAAAAACGATTTTCTCAAAAACCTATTCTAACCTATTTCTAAAATTTCGCCTAACTTAATACCTATTAAAACGAACCTAACCCCACTATTTTCTTTAATAATGGACATTAGAACAAAAAAAAAATAAGAAAACAAAAAAAACGATCGGTAACTTTAACGCGCATAACGGACGACTAAAGTGTTGTACTTTTACTAATGAAACTCGCAAAATCACAAAAAACAAATTTCTCAAAAACCTAACCTAACCTAACTCTAAAATTTCGCCTAACTTAATACCTACTAAAAAGAACCTAACCCGACTATTCTCCTTAATAATGGACATCAGGACAAAAAAAAATACAAAAAATAAAAAAAACGATAGGTAACTTTAACGCGCATAACGGACGACTAAAGTGTTGTACTTTTTCTAATGAAACTCGCAAAATCACAAAAAACGGTTTTCTCACAAAACCTAACGTGACCTAACTCTAAAATTTCGCCTAACTTAATACCTACTAAAACGAACCTAACCCGACTATTCTCCTTAATAATGGACATCAGAACAAAAAAAAAATAAAAAAAAAAAGATAGGTAACTTTAACGCGCATAACGGACAACTTAAGTGTTGTACTTTTACTAATGAAACTCGCAAAATCACAAAAAACGATTTTCTCAAAAACCTAACCTAACCTTACTCTAAAACTCCGCCTAACTTAATACCTACTAAAACGAACCTAACCCGACTATTCTCCTTAATAATGGACATCAAATAAAAAAAAAAATAAAAAAAAAATTATAGGTAACTTTAACGCGCATAACGGACGACTAAAGTGTTGTACTTTTACTAATGAAACTCGCAAAATCACAAAAAACTATTTTCTTAAAAACCTATTCTAACCTAACTCTAAAATTTCGCCTAACTTAATACCTATTAAAACGAACCTAACCCCACTATTTTCTTTAATAATGGACATTAGAACAAAAAAAAAATAAGAAAACAAAAACAACGATCGGTAACTTTAACGCGCATAACGGACGACTAAAGTGTTGTACTTTTTCTAATGAAACTCGCAAAATCACAAAAAACGATTTTCTCAAAAACCTAACCTAACCTAGCTATAAAGGGGTGCTAGGTCGGGAACCTCCTAGTTAGCTTGGTCCGGTTTTCTATCCCTTCGGGTTATATGCCCGGAGGGAGTGGCAACTGGACTAAGACGGTGCACCCTGGAACATCGGCTATTGGGTGCGGCGTGCTGCCGCCATTAGTCGATGTGCTGATATCCCGGCAAGCTGACCCCATGGCGAGGGGGTCGCAGTTCGGTGGGCCTGCTAGGCCCACGGTGTTTGCATTGCATCTGCAGCGCAACACACCATGGCGGACGCCCCAATGCTCCCGGTCTTCCAGCCGTTAGAAGCATTGGGAACGTTAAACAGCCGTCTTTTGACGGAGTTGACCCCATTGCACAAGGGGGCCGTGGTATGGTGGGCCTTTAAGGCCCGCGGTGTAGTGAGGTTTGCTCTCGGCTGCGGCCGGTTGGAGCAAGTTTGCTGTGCGGCCGCGGTCGCATGTGCGGCTGTTCCGCCTTTGCGGCTGTTTCCGCATGTACGGCAGTCCACCTGTGCGGCAGTTTCGTAGCGCGGCAGTTTGCCAGAGTCTGCTGCGTGTGTGCGGGCTGCCGCATGTACGGTGGTTCCGTCTGTGCGGCCGTTCCGCCTGTGCGGCCGTTCCGTCCGTGCGGCCGCTCCGTACAGCACCGGTAGGGGCCTGTCACTGCTGGTCATGGTGCAAGCCATGGTCGGCAGTCAGGCGTGCTGAGTCGCCATCGCTTCGATGGCGGCAAAGCGGGAGGCGCACTGCGTGGGGGAGTGGGAGCAACTCGACAATTGGTTCCACTCCGCCGTGCAGTTCGGGGCGACGTCGCGAGTAGCTTGCGCGCGCCCCCGAATATTTGTTGACCGTGGGCGTAAGGTCAGGGGACCCCGCCCACCAACGGTCACATGGCGGTGGGCACCTTCCCCGTGTTCCGGGGGTGCCCATTAGCGCACGCCTGCGCCAGCCGCTCTCTGTCTCCTCTATTCCAGAAGGGCGCTCGAGAGCGGTGCAGGCGTGATTTTCAGCTCCTTTGGGAGCTTTGGGGAGTCGCCCATCTGGCTCCCCCGAGAAGAGCCCCGAATTCACGGGGCGCCCCTAGCCGGGTCGACGTGAATAATCTTTTGATATCCCTCGGCCCGGCTATAGGGTGAGGAGGAACACCGCGGGGTTTAGTGGGTAGGACGGTCCATTCCGGACCGGGCCGGGAGTCCCACACACCATCCCAGCTGCCCCCGCGGTTGGGATGAAGGCGCGTAAATACGTTCCCCGCGTCAACAAAAAAAAAACCTAGCTATAAAATTTCGCCTAACTTAGTACCTAATAAAACGAACCTAACCTCACTAAACCTCCTTAATAATTCCATTATAAAATCTGATAAATCAAAATACATTCCTTCGTGCTAAGTAAATGTTACTTTTCTGGTTGTTTGAATTCGGTTTTTTTATGTAATTTATATCGGATTACAAAGTTATTTATGTAATTGGTGAATCTGGCAAACTGGAGCGAAATTCCAGAATGTATTAATTTACCCTTTGTTTATACACTAAACACTAATTGTGTTCTACATTTGAAGGTTCTCTGTCTGCTAGAAGTGCCTGAACATTTTGATGATCGGTCAGGCACCGAGTGAGTGACTACGAATGTTTTAGCAACTTTGTCTAGTTATATTATTAAACTACTAGTTCAAAATCAAAATAAACGAAATTTGAAATATACCGTATTTCTACGAAGCTTACTTAGTTACTGAAGTACCTACGTAAGTAACTATACCACCGTAGGTACCTATACCACCGTAGGTACCTATACCACCTTTACTAACAAAGATTTAAAATAAAATATAAGTTGCCATCATTGAGTGTAGGCTTGTGTGTGTACATCGCCGTCAGCCTCAGCTCCAGGCCGCGCGACTCGCGAGGCACCACCCGCGAGGTGACAACCACAGGAGCCCTGGCCCTGGCGCCGGCAGGCAGCAGCACCTTCACCCTGCACCGACGCATCGCCACTATCGTCCTACTAGTGAGGCCGACAGCTCACTCTCATTACCTATTGATATAGTCGATGCTGCCCAATTCATTGTCTTCGCTGATGCAACGCTATAGGGTGTTTAATTGTACGAACTTCGAAACGTTTGTAGTTCACAAAGACATCCCTGAAACGACCGAAAACTAATTTCCAACATTTAGAAGCACCAACAACCCGGTTGCCTAATTTAATTATTAATCGAAATTCGCACAATAGGAATGAAACAAAGCCACGTTAATCTGAGCCAAACACGGTCTCATATTCAATTATGTCCGATACAAGCGAATACGAAATGAGACGCATACCTACACAAATAACAGCAAAAAATATATTATACAGTAGGTTGCAGTAAATCCATTGTTGTACTGGTTTTCCAGAACATTTCAGGCCTGCAGGATTTAGTCTGTGGTTGAAAATGTGATAATTTGCGGCGTCTCCCGCCATTCGTGTGTTCGGCGTGTGAGCGCGCGGTGCCTCGCTACGGCTACGGGCGGCGCGGCGCACAGCGGCGACGGCTGCCTCGTCGGAAATAATATCGCGAGTGAACTTTCGTGTAGAGTTGCTTAGTACTTAAATGAGATGAGTGAGTGGAGTGCTGCCTGTGCTCAGCGAACGTAAACCTTCACTCTGCGGTCGCGTACCTGCATCAGTTTCGTAAGTAACTGTTCACTGTCACTGCCAGCAGTGCCAGCCACCTGTCACCGAACTTCCTAAAATGAGTAGATAACTGGTTAGAGAAATACATCAAACATCTACCACCATGTATGTACCTACTGTGCAATGGCAAATAAAATACTGAACACTGAATATTAATTGCTTCCAATTTTGATCTGTAAAATGGGATCTCTGAAAGTTTGCTTCATAAAGTAGGTATCTAAGCAGGGAACAAACAGGTGTGATTAATAATTATTAATATCCATATTTTTGAATAGCCTCATTCTCTAGGTTTTTTTTGGTACGAGTATACGCGTAGCTCCCAAATGTTTTAACCTGTCCGGGAACTTGACAGTGCAGGTCAAAGAGGTGAGGTGCAACGGCACTTCCGGTTGGCCATAGGCATAAAAAATCTCTTACACAGCTCGGGAATCGAATCCGATCGTTTTGAAAAATAATAGGTATTTGTTAACAAGTGTGCAAAGTTGCTTTTTAACCGCGTGCTCAATCTTGATGACCGAGCAAGCGAAGGATTCTAAAATTAGAATAAGAAGAATTAGAAAAGAGCACGAGGTGAAAAACCTTTGCACTCGAGTGCAACACGTTACTTTTCATCCCACCTCAGCGAGGAAATGACTGAATGCAAAAATCATTTACAAATACTTTTACTGAATATTATAACAAGGAGTGAAAAGAACGAAACGCGCGCTGCTGCGCTTTCTTTTAGGTTTTTAATGTTATAGTTATAGTAGCTTGTTATCTGAAGTTCGTTCTAAGCACAAGAAGTAATCTAGTGGGTTTCAATGAGGCGACCCCGCGGTCCATTTGACAGGGCCGTTTGTTCCATTTTGGGGAAGTTTTTATTTTCAAAGTCGCTAGCTATTTGACTATTGTGGCCGGCCGATGCAAAATGCATTTTAAGAGCATTACCTAAATGAGTTGAACGTTGCATGGAAAAAAAAAAGGTTTCACTCCGAGCATGTAGTACTTAAGTAGGTACCTACTTAATTAAATTAAAACAAGAAAGCCGTGTGATCGTTCTCACCAGACTGCCCCTCTCTAACACGTTTGTTGTGAAAGTGTTTGGCTAAAAGGCTGAGGCCAAAGGCCGTAAAATAAATAAATAAAAAATTGTAAAAGTGAAAGTTCAATCCGATCGACGTTGTCATTGTTTTTTAACCGACTTCCAAAAAAGGAGGAGGTTCTCAATTCGTCTGTATGCTTTTTTTTTTGTTTTTATGTTTGTTACCGGCAAATCGCTTGAAGGAGTTAACCGATTTTGAAAATTCTTTTTTTGTTTGAAAGCTGGTGCTTCCCATGTGGTCCCATATATAGGAAGTCAGAAGCGGATGCTGGGATCCTGGAGAAATCGAAGAAATCCCTCGGATCGAGGGAATTCCTTAACGATTTACAGCAGTTATCTTGTGATTAGGCTTGATTAATTTGTATTGGGGAGAACATTACCCCTAGACAGATATAATTCCGTCACTGAAAATCATGAAAAAAAAAATTTTAACAAAAAAAAACCGACTTCAAACAAAAACTAAAAATTGAAAAATAAAATTAACTTACCACAAAGTAATAGGTAGTGTATTTAGTTTTATATCAGATATTATTGACTGTAATACTGAAGTCGGTGCCAATATTTCTATGAGAGATTAATAATATCTACCTAAACCTATAGTTGTACTTGGCGCCGATTTCAGTATTACATTCAATAATATCTGATATAAAACTAAATGTACTACCTATTACTTTGTGCTAAGTTAATTTTATTTTTCAATTTTTAGTTTTTGTTTTTATTTCAAACTTTGAACAGATGATCCACGTGAGCTAGTGACGTAGTTTAA
Organism: Miltochrista miniata; assembly: GCA_933228765.1. Lineage (NCBI taxonomy): Eukaryota > Metazoa > Arthropoda > Insecta > Lepidoptera > Erebidae > Miltochrista > Miltochrista miniata. The sequence continues at coordinate 40,879,702 of OW121753.1, read as the reverse complement.
TGCGACAGAGTCACAGTTACAGAAAAAGTCTCGCCATAAGACGTAGTAACTATTTAGTAATCTGTGCCTTAAGCCCCTCTGCACTCTATTTTATAGAGAGGGGCTAAAACAAGAAATAAAATGCATTCTGTTTATTTTAGATATCATGTTTGTTACTAATATTAACTCTGTATGACCTACACAATAATGTAAGTTTTATTTTTCAAAACGACCGGGTTCGATTCCCGGGCAGTACAAGAGATTTTTAAAAAATCTAAGTTAGCAGTTCTAATTTTCTCTAAAATCGATGACATGGTTCCTAAGAACAGATCTTTGTATCTCTCATATTTATAGACTAGCTTTTGCCCGTGACTTCGTTCGCCAGGTGATTATAACCAATAACCAATCAACTGTGACCTCTTAAACGCATAGGACGTCTAGTGAAACATAGTTCAAGCTGTACTTTCGCTTTCGCTGGTCCCATTTCGATGAACCAAAAAGCGTTGTCTAAGTTTAATATATACCTACAAAATACTAGCAGTAAAATTTTGATCAGGCTACTGGATTTTGCTCCAACCCCAACAAACCAACAAATAGACACTAAGAAAATATCATAGATTTGGACTCAGAAGCCCTAAATGAGTCAATTTCAGTTATTTTTAACCGACTTCCAAAAAAGGAGGAGGTTCTCAATTCATCTGTATTTTTTTTATGTTTGTTACCGGCAAATCGCTTGAAGAAGTTAACCGATTTTGATGATTCTTTTTTATTTGAAAGCTGGTGCTTCTCATGTGGTCCCATATACAAGAAGTCAGAATCTGATGCTGGGATCCTGGAGAAATCGAAGAAATCCCTCGAATCAAGGGAATTCCTTAACGATTTACAGCAGTCATCTTGTGATTAGGCTTGATTAATTTGTATTGGGGAGAACATTACCCCTAGACGGATATAATATCAGTCTACCCGTCACTAAAAATAATGTAAAAAAAAAAATTAACAAAAAAAAACCGACTTCAAACAAAAACTAAAAATTGAAAAATAAAATTAACTTAGCACAAAGTAATAGGTAGTAAATTTAGATTTATCAGATATTATTGACTGTAATACTGAAGTCGGTGCCAATATTTCTATGAGAGATTAATAATACCTACCTAAACCTGTAGTTTTACTTGGCGCCGATTTCAGTATTACATTCAATAATATCTGATAAATCAAAATTTACTACCTATTACTTTCTGCTAAGTTAATTTTATTTTTTAATTTTTTGTTTTTTTTTAAGTCGGTTTTTTTTATTTTTTTTTAAATTTATCTTGAATGTAGGGAGTAGGGACTTGCCCATACCACAGATTATATAATATTATATTCTATACCTACCCTACCGAAGCTACCGTGCCCGGTAAGTATCTGTGACATCCTCCATGTCTCCACGGTTTCCTGGTGGAGGAGGCGGTCCCTCCTCCACCAGGAAACCGTTTCACACGCTGCTTGATTAGTCTAATAAAGAAGTACCTCTCCTTTCGTACACCTTATATGACGTAAACGAAGTTGCGAGGGTCAGCTGGTTATAGTTATACTTAATAAGTAACTATGTTTATCAGTCGTCTTGATTCTAATTAGGGTTAGATGATTGTTGTGTGAGAATATCCACAAATATTCTTAATATTTATTATTTTCTCATAAGACTTGTATCTGGAACTACGAGTATGCAACGTTGTGTCCCCGCAGGTGGAGCGCGGCGCAGCGCGACGGCGACATGCGGCGGCTGGCGCTGCTCACCCTCGCCGCGGCCGGTGAGTCTCTCCACACACTATCACCTACCACTGTACCTGTGCATCTCTCTATTTGCATTATATAATTACCTTACCATGCTTTTAATCAAGCTAATCTATAATGTCAGTTCAGTTACCTACGTCTTTCATCATTTCATCAACAAGACTGTGTTAAACTAGTTTAAGCTATATTAGTGAGTGAGCAGACGTTATTCAATATGGCGACTAATTGAAGGCAGAGCTCTTTGCCAGCCCTCGCCCCGCGCCGGTCAACAAAAGTCACGTCCGACCCAGCAGCCGGGGTTATGTGGGGTCTACAGAGCGGTCTGCCGCATGCCTCGGCAAAGTCAAGAAGCCTCCTGAACTACTATATGTGAATATAGTTATACACTTACACTTAACATTTGTTTGTCTGACTAGTACAGCTTTCACAATGCTTACTAACGAAATTTGAGGCAACAGCCCCTTTTACCGATAACATAGCAGTTGTGTTAGGCAGGAATGGACCCAGCCATTACGCCTATAGAAGCATAAAAGCTTGACATTGTTCGTTCATACTAATCAAATCTACGTAAGTAGGCACATCAAATTTACGTACTTACATATTTTTACATACGTACAGTCGTACAGTCATTTATTATAATTATGTAAAATTATTTTTTATTTATATCACCAATAATAAAACTGGCTCTTATTTTGGTTCGACCTGTATAGATGTAGGTAAATCACGGGCAATGCCGCTTTTCATTTTCTGAACAAAATTTCACATCAAATGTTAAAATACACCTTTTATGGTAAAGACACTACCAGCGATACTACCAGTAGTAGTGTCGTTTACAATACACGGTCTTCCTTTAATTTTTGACACTATGTTACTTAGCAATTTTTTTTGGCTATAATTTTCCGTCTAGGTACTTATCCAGATAAAAATAAAATTAACAAAAAAAAACCGACTTCAAACAAAAATTAAAATTGAAAAATAAAATTAACTTAGCACAAAGTAATGGGTAGTAAATTTAGATTTATCAGATATTATTGACTGTAATAAAGTCGGTTTTTTTTTGTAAATTTTTTTTTTCATTATTTTTAGTGACCGGTAGACTGAAATTATATCAGTCTTGGGGTAATGTACTCCCCAATACAAATTAATCAAGCCCAAACACAAGGTAACTGCTGTAAATCGTTAAGGAATTCCCGATTCGAGGGATTTCTTCGATTTCTCCAGGATCCCAGCATCAGATTCTGACTTCCTGTATATGGGACCATATGGGAAGCACCAGCTTTCAAATAAAAAAAGAACCATCAAAATCGGTTAACTCTTTCAAGCGATTTGCCGGTAACAAACATAAAAAAAAAACAGACGAATTGAGAACCTCCTTCTTTTTTGGAAGTCGTTTAAAAATGCTTTTATTTGCACCTCTTTTTCGTAATTTTCTAAACCAGGCCCCTTTTGATTTGCGAATCTACCTACTAATTCTGAGATGTTCTTCTCTAATGATGATTATACTGAAACAAAAAAAAAATTGAAATATAATGAACAGTTTTCTCGCTGTGAGCGAAACCGTTGTTGCAGAAGAACAGGCAACTGAAGGTCTTCCTTTAATTTTTGACACTATGTTACCTAGCAAATTTTTTTGGCTATAATTTTCCGCCTAGGCTTTTCCAGATAAAAAATGCTTTTATTGCACCTCTTTTTCATCATTTTCTAAACCAGGCCCCTTTTGATTTGCGAATCTACCTACTAATTCTGAGATGTTCTTCTCTAATGATGATTATCTCTAACTGAAACCAAAAAAAATATTTGAAATATAATGAACAGTTTTCTCGCTGTGAGCGAAACCGTTGTTGCAGAAGAACAGGCAACTGAAGGTGTTTGACAATTACGTACCAGAGCGGTGTCGCCTGTCACTGCTGCTTCTAGTTAGTCGGACACTCGGACTTATTCATAGTCTAGTTTGTGATCGGGTCACCACCATTATTTCTTTTGTTAATCACCTACTGTACAGCCTCTTTGTATACACAGTAACGCCTTTATCCCCGAAGGGGTAGGCAGGGGCATAGTATCCGCCTACATTTCACATTATAGTTATATGTCCCACGTAATAGGTAGCTTACTGCCGTGTTGAAATGGTCAGGCGCAGATCGTGATGACCCGCAGTTGAAATTATTCAAGCCTTATGGGCTTGAAAAATTACATGGAAAATATTTTGAAAATTTTAATTCTAGGGCATTTTATAATCAAAACTGAAGCTGAAAATGTAATTTGAAAAAAAAAAAACGGTCTCTCTGTCTGTATTATCCCGAATAAGTATCACGTCGAATCTACTGAATCATTTCAATGAGACTTGGCACAATCTGAGCTTATGATCCAAAGAAGGTTCTAGGATACTTTTGATCCCAATATTTAGCGCGGTTCCTTCAGGAGAGGGGATGAAAAATAAAGTGGGTTTTGTAGCTGTAATTACTCACCGCATGGTCCGATTTCAAATACATATTTTTTTGGTGTTAGAAAGGAAAAAGAAGTACTTATTGAAGCATTGTTCCACACTAGTTTCAATATTGAGGGTTTTTAGTTCAAAATTATTATTTTTTATTGAGGGATTTTAGTTCAAAATTAGAGACATCTCAACTTTCGTGAAACCTAGAATTCAAGAGTAAATCAAAACTGGCGTTCTGGTTTAATTATAAATGCTATTGTATAATAATTCAATCTGCGCCGAAGGCTTGGACTGAATGGTTTTAAAATAGACTGAATATTTAAGCGCTTTTATGAATATTTAAGCAAACAGGACAGTTTCACACGCTGCTTAATGGTCTGACAATAATAAATAAATAAATATTGTCACACAACATCATCCAGCCCAAATTAAGATAATAAGTAAAAGCTTATGCGAATGGATCTAGACGATGATAGACACACTTATATATTTTTAAACTAGCTGACCCTCGCAACTTCGTTTACGCCACATAAGGTGTATGAAAGTAGAAGATTTTTTTCATCTGACTCTTGGGAGCGTATGAAACTGCCCTGTTTGCTTAATCATAAAAGAGATTAAAGTTTAAGTCCATTCCAAAACAATTTTACAATAGCCTTAATTATTCAGCTCTTTTATGATTAAGCCAACACGCCAGTTTAGATTTACAATCACATTCAAAGAAACCCTTGAATTCTAGGTTTGACGAAAGTTGAGATACAGTCTCTAATTTCTGAACTACAGAACCCTAAATATTGAAATTTGTATCGAACAATGCATTAAGTACTCCCTTTCTAACACCAAAAAAATATTTGAAATCGGAACACGCGGTGAGAAAATACAGCTGAAAAATCATTTCATATTTCATGGGATCAAAAGTATCCTAGAACCTTCCTCGGATTATAAGCTCAGATTGTGCCAAGTATCATTCAAATTCATTTAGTAGTTTCGGCGTGATACTTTTTCAGGATACAGAGAGATAGACAGACATGAAAAGTTTAAATTACATTTTCGGCTTCAGTATCGATTAGAGAACGCCCTACAATAAAAATGTTCCCTACAATTAAGGCTTTCCATGAGACTGGTGGCGACGTCTATTTGGCGAGCATAATATGAAAAAAAAAACTGTGGTGGATAATTTATAAAAAATAGATTTTTTCACAGTAGGTTTAAAATGATTGACATTCTCTTGGTGTTCTTTGCGTATGCGACAACATTAAGTACATTATATTTGTGACCTGAATTATGTAGGTACTTCATAATGATTAATTATCTACGGAATTTCTATCAACGTATCCCATCCCGTAATTAGTAATAATTTTTAAAATTAATTTAACAACCAGCTTTTTATGATTTCACATTTAAATAACATCTTAAATAATATGAGGAACCAACGCAGTGATATGAAAGTTTAGCGGTTTCATCGACGAAGCCCTCCCCTCCACACCGCCCCGCGTGGGCGCCAGTGTAACGTGACCCCCGCGGCGACCGCCTCTCGCGCTCCTGGAGGTCCGGCCACGCTGGAGCTTGCTATAACATTACCACACATTTTAATTACATGCACACAGAGTCTGAGTGCAATTTTAAAAAGGATTTAAGGTTTTATGATTTAAAACTTCGTATGTAATATAGGTACCTACTACATTCTATTTTGATTTATTGTTTGGTTTGTTTGGTTATTCACTGCGGTAGTTTGTTTGGAGTATAGTATATATACAGTACAATACAGGGCTCTGAGCGTTTAAAGAAGGGTTTTTGGGATTGACGCTGTGGTTAGGGCATGTGTGAATTACGTTTAGAAAATAAATTGAGAATCTTCTCCTCTGATACCGCCGTGGATAGCGTCATTGAGAGAGGATGGACTTTTACAACGGACTTAATTAGAAATGTCGGGTTTTAAGCCAATTACTGACAGCATTGTTGCAAGTCAGTTAAAGAGTGTGCATAATGCTTCCTCTCACCGAATTGATTTTCTAGGCAATCGCTCAATTGTTCCCATGAATCAAAATCTTTGATAGAACATGCTATCTCAGCTTTACCTCCGAGATGCTATAGGATGTATCGGAATAGAATGACTTTTTTGAACTTCAGAAGCTAGTTTAATTGCACTGTTGCAATTGGACAAAAATGAATTAAATTTCTCGCGTGTACCATCGAAAGGTTTAATAAAGAATACAAGTTACCAGTATTGTTATAAATCAAAGACCATATTATTATATGAAACTAGTGGACTTCACTGTGGGTTTCACCCGCGTAGCTCCTGTTCCCGTGGGAATACGGGAATTCAAATATACAACCTATGTTCGCCGGGGATAGTAGCTACACTATCCCCGGGGAACATTGGTTGTCAATGTTCCAATGGTGAAAGAATTTTTCCAATCGGTCCAGTAGTATCGGAACCTATTCGATTCAAACAAACAAACAATCAAATCTTTCTTCTTTATAATATAACATTGGTATATCTATACTTAATATTATAAAGAGAAAAGATTTGATTGATTGTTTGTTTGTTTGCATCCAATAGGCTCCGGAACTACTGGCCGATTTGAAAAATTCTTTCACTGTTGGGAAGCTACACTCTTTGCGGTGAACATAGGCTATATTTTATTCCCATATTCCCACGGGAACGGGAACTACGCGGGTGTAACCGCGTGACGTCTGCTAGTAATTAATATAATCGGAATAAAAACCATTTTTAACCGACTTCAAAAAAGGAGCAGGTTCTCAATTCGTCTGTATGTTTTTTTATGTATTTCAGTCAGTTATGGAAGGATTACATTTTTATTTCTTTTGCTAAAAAGGGTTTACTTCTGAGGTGGTCCCATTTTCACCAAGTCAGGATCTGATGATGGGATCCAGGAGAAATCGAGGGCAACAACAATTTGCTCAAAAAAGTAGCAAATGAAGAAACACTGTTAACGGCTTATCATGCAAATGTTGGTTCTATACTCAGATATGGTATTTTGTTTTGGGGTAACTCAGTTCATAAAGATAATGCCTTATGACCCAAAAGAAGTGCATCAGGAGCATATATGTGGTCTTACACAAACTGATTCGTGCAAACCCTCATTCGGTAGGTTAGGAATGCTCACCTTGCCTTCTATGTATACATATATATGAAGCCTTAATAGTTGTAAAACAAAATATGAAGAAATATAAGACGCTAGCAAGTGAAAGACATAAAAATAAATTTATTTCGAATTAGAGGCGTGAGGAAACGCTGCAGTGGTGCCACAGTACGCTAGACCCGCCGTTGCAGCGCCACTGACGTGCCACACGACGTGCCAACTGCGCTTCTAAAAATTGTATGAAAACTAGTGGTGGCGCGTCTATCGTACTGTGGCACCACTGCAGCTTCCTCACGCCTCTAATTTGAAGGCGCCCATAGACAGGCGCAGGACTCAACAATTTAGAAATACATAGTGTCTTTGAAATGAGTGCAAAGCTGTATACGAGTAATAAACTGCCAGACTATATTATATCGTCCGAACCTATCAATGACATATTATTCGATTGAGGATGTATTGACGATAATAATTTATGATTAATGAAATTGAATGAAATAATTGAAGATAAAATTTTGTGAAATTAGATTACCGTTAATTTAATAAATTATTATGCAATATGTTTTTCAGATTTCATACTTACTGACATTTATTTTATTAACTTGACATTCTTAAAAATCTTGAATTCAATTGAAATAGATAAGTACATTGTTGCAAGCCAGTAAATTCTACTATGTAATTTGATTTTAGATTAAGTACAATGACATTTGTGTAAATATGACATTATATCAATCTTTGAAATTAAGTATGTATTTCAAAATAAAATATTGTTGTACATGTTACGGAAGGACTTATGTATTTAAATTATAACATTTATGTAACAAACAATAAATAAATAAATTGAAATTGAATCACCGAAAATTTTAGGGACAACTAGTGCGCTTGTTAACTTTTAAATAAAGTACTTTAATGTACACAATTAATGATCTGGAATCGATCTGATGATAGAGTCGAAAGACAGTTGAAGGACTTCCTTAACAATTTACAACAGCTACCTTGTGTTTGGGCTTGATTGATTTGTATTGATTGATGAGAACTTAACACTTAAAAAGATAGATTTTTCAGTCCATTCGTCCTGCAAAATAATGAAATGATTTTTTTTAACAAAAATAAAACCGACTTTAAACGAGATTGTCTTAAGAGAGTAGGATCGATGAATTTTGGATTGCGAATGGGTGACTTACTTGTGAACTGTTTGCTGTATGCAGATGATGCCGTGCTCATAGCCGAATCGCCATCAGAACTACAGTCACTAGTCACAACGATGAAAGATGATTATCTAATGTGAGGCTTACATTTGAACGCGAATAAAACGAAAGTGATGATATTCGAAAGAGAAGAGGACAGAACGAATGCCAGGATAACTGTAAATGATGTAGTGCTGGAACAGGTGGATGAGTTTGTACATCTTGGATGTGCATTTAGCAGGGATGGACGGTACACCGCTGATGTAGAAAGGAGGGTAACTGCGGGCAATAGTGTGAATGGAGCGTTAGGAAAACTTTTGGGTACCAAAACCTTAAGTCAAAAGGCCCAGCTCGCAGGACACAGTGCGGTGCTGATACCTACGCTAACGTATGGAAGCGAGAGTTGGGTATGGCAGGAAACGCATGAAAGTAGATTAAACGCGGTCGTACGCAAAATCTGCGGAGTAACGCTCGCAGATCGCGTTCGGAATGAAGATGTAAGAAAGAGAGTTGGTCTGGAAGAGAGTTTCGGTGTTCAAGTAAGGAAGGGCATGCTACGAGGATTCGGGCATGTGGAGCGAATGGGAGATGAAAGAATGACAAAACAGATATATAACGTGAAAGTGGATGGACGTAGGAGTCCACCTACCACGACCAAATTAATCGTGTGTTAGTCGAAAGTGGTGTCGAAGAGCTGAAGGAACCGACGTGCATGCATGAAAAGAAAAATGAAAGTTGAAGAAGCAAGTGAGGTGTATATGGACCGTGCCGTGTGGCGCTCGGTTCTTTCTGCCTACCCCGCGGTCTTCTCTCGTTTCCCATAAATTCATTTGCACTAATATTGTTTGCCATAATCATCCCCGATCATAATATTTATTTGCACTATTATCATTTATACTAATAACGTTTGCCTTAACAACTCAACAGTCATAACTTTTATTTGCCATATAAATGACTTTCTATAACAACATATATCATAATAATTAGTTTCCATAAGTAACACATCTCATAATCGACTCTTGACATAATTAAAATTTGATATTATTATGAAAATCTATACTTATAATAAATCTGTAGAAGTGAAAATTCTGTACATTGAAAATATAAAAAAAATAAATAGCAGGGGGTGTTACTAGACCGACACCGAACCCAAAAATGTGATTAAAAAAATTTTTGTCTGTCTGTCTGTCTGTCTGTCTGTCTGTCTGTTTGTTCAGGCATCACGCAAAAACTACCGGTTCGATTACGATGAAACTTGGTATAATTATTCTTTAATATCCTGGGCACCACACTGGGTACTTTTTATCCCGGAAAAGTATACTTATTATAAAATAAAAAACGAACTTAAGTTGTATAAAGTTATTATCAATTATTGCTTAAACGGTTAATGGTACGATGATGAAATTCAGCATGAGCGTTGTTTGTTACAATTTGAAATAAGTAATTTTACCATTTTTGCAAATTCCACCTCCAAAGGTATAAAAAAGGAGGGTCAAGTTTGTATGGGACAACGCGATTCCTTGGTCGGATCTGCTTAAAATTTGGCATATAGCATTATTAGCATAACTGATGGAAGACGTGTTCCTTATTTTATTGAAATTTATACATTATCGACCTAAAAAGGGAATGTAAATTATTTTAGAGCTGATTTTCCCCGGAGTTGATATCAATACTCCTTAAATACTCTTATTTTTGATTTAAATTACTTTTTATTTTGACACATTTGTGGAAGTTCAATCAGAATGACATTGTCATATTCATGATTTTGCTTTAAAGTACTATCGTAAATATTGTTGTTAATTTTTTTTTAAATTTTGTACAAAAAATAAATATGTGAAAGTAGAAGAAAATTCGAAGAAGCCAGGAATAATGAAAGACCACGCTTCAGGTAGTGTCCACTGTGCATTAGAATGAAAGATTGTCAGCAATCCTAAGCGACTGGTCATGGAAGGTATGAACTTTATTCTATAGTTCTGGCTGCATTCGGTGCAGGACACAGACTCACTAAGTCTTTGTAAAATACGGGAATGGCCTCTACGAAGATCGCATTTGACAAGTAAAAAGAGCCATAAAAATGAACATGAACGCCAAGCAGATGAAATTTACATGGTTATTAAGTTAACAGGTCTTGGTTGGACCATCTGTATTATGAGGACAAAGTCTACCGTAGTTCGGTTTTCCCAACCGTTGTAGGCTTACAGTATGACTGGGGCTATCTGAAGAAGGAACTAAGTTACGATGTCTATTGCTTAGAAGAGAATTTGAGTCAAGTAGTAGTCTAGCCAATGAATTAAGAAATGTATGTAATAAATAAATTTACATAACTCATATACTTACCTAATATGTTTTATGAATTTGTTAATCAGAACAACTATTATAAATATGCGAATGTTTGTGAGTGTGAATGTTCGTTACTCTTTCACGCTGTACGGATCTGGCTGAAATTTGGTACCGACAGAGATAGGTTAGAGACAGTGTAGGAACTAAATTTCACGCAAGCGAAGCTGCGGGCATCAGCTAGTAATACATAATATTGTTAGGTCGAAATTAATTATCGTTAACACCCCGACTCAGTGCAATCCGACTCGGATAGGTTAGGTTAGAAGACTAAGGCGGGAGCGAAGCGAAGCGGAGCGGAGTGGTTTTTTTTTAAACCACCCAGAAGTAGGAGGGGCTCCGTCGAGCTTAGTTAGTAGGCGCCATAAATAAGGTTTAGTTTCAGGTTTAATTGTTAATAAAAAATCTGTGTCGTATAAATTATCTTTATTTTTATTATGGTGAATAAAAGTTATGAAAAATGGCATTATTGAAAACGAAAATTATGGCAAATACATTTATGGATTTAAATTATTATGACACTTGATCGATTATGACCAATGGAATTAGTGAAAGTCATTTTATGTCATTTCACGATTATGGCAACTGAAACGTTATGTGTAATGAAATTATGGCAAATACCAGTATGGCATATGAAATTATGGCATTTTAAATTATGGCAAACATTAGTAAACCCTACCCCGCAAGGGATTTGGCGTGAAGATAGTATAGTATAGTATAGGTTGTGGAATGATCTCCTTGCCTCGGTTTTTCCAAACGCTTACAGTATGGGGTTCTTCAAGAGGGGTCTTAGAAGGTTTTTACAGGGTCGGCAGCGCGAGTGTGGCGCCTCTGGTGTTGCAAACGTCCATAGCCTGCGGTGACCACCAGTACATCTGGTGGGCCATATGCTTGTCTGCCACCTTAGTGGTATAAAAAAAAGTATAGTATAGACTTCAAACAAAAACTGAAAAAATAACTTTGTGCTAAGTAAATGTTTTACTTAGCACAAAGTAATAAATGTATTTTGATTTATCAGATTTTATCCCTACTATCATTATATATGCGAAAGTAACTCTGTCTATCTGTGGGTCTGGTTGAAAACCAGCGCTAGGCACCAGTCCAGCACACGCTGAACCAGGCCTTATTCAGTACGCTTGAGGGATTGCATAAAAAATCATAATATTGTTATTTTTTATATGATGGTTGATGGTGGGTCAAAATAGAATGTCGTCGTTGCGCCTGACTAGTTCCATATGTGCATTTTTTTGATTTTTCGATTTTTGCATATTTATAATCTCCGTCTAAATCTACACATGCTAGTAAAATCCGTTGTGTAATATATAGCTTAGAACCAATTCTGCAATATACCTTATGTGTTTTAAGCCTTGGAAAAAAACGTTATGTGCACATACGCACATACGGAATATGCGATCTTGCCAATATCGCGCGGAGAACATGATAAATATGTGATCATTACCATCATTTTAATTAGTATTGCAAAGAAAAGTGTGTCGAAATTCGTAAGTAATGTGCTTTTTACTTATTTATTACTATTATTTGATAAGTTTTGTTGTGTATAGAGTCTTACCTATAACATAGGGGTCACTTTCTGGTCTCAGCTGCGAGTGGTGCTCCTGCTGATTAGCGGATGAGGTCATGACGAAAAGAAGCACAAACAAAATAAAGCACTACGCACTACTAATGCACTAGGTACTTAGCCGTTTGGTCAACGTCGTACAGTAAGGGCCAAACCCCTACCAATATGAAAGCTTATAAAAATAAACGGCCCCCAGTTCCCTACACTTCTGCTGTGCCGGTCACGGTAGTGGTCGCAACAATGGCGGGAGGGAAGTGCAAAGAATTTACGGGCTAAGACAGGCTGCCATTCACGACTGATTCTGGCTCCATATAACGACGCACTTTAGGTACACTCCATAGCTGAACGAGCATCTTACCAAACTCGAGGTAAACCTGAGTCGCAAAGACATGCTAGACTGGAGCGAGGTCCGAATAAAGGGTATCTTCACTTACACACTTCAATCAAGGAACACTAGAACACGCTTACCCTCACACCAGATGAAATACTCTATTTTTAGCAAAGTGATGGAAGGAACTCCACGGTGGTGTCGATTTTATGGTGAAAATGTACCTCATTAGCAGTGATGTGGAAGTCAGAATTGTATCGGCTCGGGTAACATATCTTATACTGGAACTTTCCGACAGGAACTCTCTGAATGTGATACAGGTGTTTACCTCGAGAAGCACGAAAGAGGCAATCGAGTGAAAAGCTGTGAGCCTTCAGGAAATTGAAGAGATGAATAAAAGAAGAATATGGAAACACAAAATGCTGGTTTATTGAAAATTAACCTCGGGGTCGTGGTTCGTGTTCGGGAGCAAAGGTTTTAGCGATTCCCGAAGGTCCCTCAGGGTTCGACTTATCTCAGTATTGGTCTTCCTGTAGCCCGCTGCAGTTCGCCAGGTAGCCGTGCCGTCCACAAATTCGGCTGGCACGGTGTTTTCAAACCGCAGTGTGGACGAATGCTTGTCGCCCGTAGGGTGAACGTTCCTTCTTGGAACCCGAAGGGTGGATTTTGACAACCCGTAGGGTGGACCCTGGAATGTTCCAGATGACGGGTTAGCTGGAACCCTTTTTCCCGCCCATTGCTAAGACAGCCGATCCCTGTTAAACATTTCAGGAGTCGGTTGCCTTACAATGTTTGGTTATAAGTAGTAGTTGGGAATTAGGGTTTCTGGATCAGAGGAGATCCATAAACCACTAATTCCCAACCATTCAACTATTCAATCTAGTATTCTAATAATGATCCATCATGATAGACTTTCTGGATCCCTTAGCACCCAATCCCATCTATTCAGTCAGTATGTAAGTAGTGTATTATTTTGTGCCATTCTAGACCACTTTTATCGTTCCTACGACTCACTTCGTTCGTCTTCGTCACAAAAGTGATCTAGCGTGCCCAATATCATAAAATGACTTACCGTTCACTCCGTATGACGCGTTTATGACTTTCGATTGAAATTCGATTTATTACAGTCGCATTTTCACCACCTTCCGTTCCTTTATAACCTACAGGTTTTCTGTAACCAGTTTGGTTCGACTACTTGTAGTTATAAATATTTATGTTATAAATTCATCTTTTCATTACGAGTCGATCAGTATTGCATAGCAAACATGAAATTCGTTAAACAAACACAATCGTTGCAGGTCAATACAATCTGTGACGATTTAACAAAAAATAAGTTACGCCATGGAGAATTATTACCGAATACAGTACGCTGCATCATATGCGGACCATCAAATTGTGGAAAAACTAACTTATTAATTGGTCTTCTATTGCACGAAAATGGATTGACATTTCAGAATGTTTATGTATATTCTAAAACGCTACTTCAACCAAAGTACATCTTTTTAGAAAAGGTTTTACGACGAGTACCAGGTATCACTCTCCAGACATACCAAGCAAATGATGACGTTTTAAAGGTTGCAGATGCAAAACCTAATTCTGTGATTATTTTTGATGATGTAGCATGTGAAAATCAAAGTAATATGCGTGATTATTTTGCCATGGGAAGACATAAATTAATTGACAGTTTTTATTTAAATCAAACTTACACCAAAATACCTAAACAACTTGTAAGAGATAATGCTAACTTAATTGTGCTTTTTAAGCAAGATGAAGTTAATTTGAAACATGTTTACGAAGAACATGTTAACACCGATATGTCATGGTTGAAATTTCGAGAAATGTGTTCCCTAATATGGAAAGAGCCTTTTGATTATGTGGTAATTAATAAAGATTGTTCTAGAAACAACGGTTGCTATAGAAAAACGTTTGACACTTTTGTATTATTAGATGATATTTGAATATTTAAGTAGACTGCAGTCACTTTATTGTTATTCTGTAATTGGTTCTTATTCGATTACCACATATTTTACATAATGGACAGAAGCTGTCAAGAAAAAAATACGTAAAATGAAGGATTTTGAAGATAGTAATAAGTATGCTCTTGATACAGTTTTTAAGCCTGTTACAGACTCTCTCAATTTAATAGCCAACACTAATAACCACTTAGCTCTAACAAAAAAGGAGGAAAAAGTAGAACCCCAAGTACCACAAGACCAAGATATGAAAGAAACAGATGATAGCAGTATTGCTAGTAATGAATCGGAACCCTCATCGGACTCTTCATTTCAGTCATTAGTCGGTACTAATCCAGATGCATCATCTTGGTCGTTATCTTCACAAGTACTATCAGATGTACCATTTGGTATAAGAAATGAACGTGGAAAGTTAATGTTGGGTTCCTCTAACATAACTATTGGGGATAAAGTTATTACTGTAGCCGGACGCAAGTACGAAAGTACACCTGGGTTGCGAGAGTTACTGTTAAAAAAAGACATTGATCTGAGCTTGGTTAATGAGCATGACAAGCAAAATTATAAGGCAATGTTACTTGTAACGAATGCACATCGTCGTGATTTCGATTCAAAAAAACCAATTAAAAGTAATAAAGGACAAAAATATTTGCAAGTTATTAAACCACTTTTCGATCAAGAAAGTAGAAGTCCAAGTTGTAGACAGAAAGTAGGAAAAGGATTACCTTTAACAAAAATGTGGAAAAAAAACACAGATTTTGTATATTGGGATGATCCCAATGAATTGGTTGATAGATTAAAGTTATTAATTGCTTCTCGAGATGCTGGTAACACAGGACTAGATAATGAAATAATATCTATCATTGAAGAACTACGTGAAAGCAAAATTATTAAATAAATAAATCAACTAATATTATATGTGTGTCATTTTACTATATACCGTTCAACATAACACACCTTTAATATGAATGTAGACAAATTTGGACATTATATTCATAAGCGAATGCGTATATCGGAAATACTTGATTTTAATGATAAGGCATTAATAAAATCTGATTATGGAGATTATGACTTGAAGACATCGAGGCTAAAAGGTGTCAAACCTCCACAAGACGCAGACGATGCAGTAAATAAAGCCTATGTAGATGAATTGAAAGGTGTACTAATCAATGACTTACGAAAATTGCAAAGTTCTATTCCAAATAGTGTTCAAAACCACATAGAGAAAGCTTTAAAAACAATAATGTCTGAGATAGAGACTCATTTGGAAAGCAAATTTTACACAAGGAAAGCAGTTGATAGACTAGTTCAAGACGCAATTCAATCTATATTAAAAGATCGAAAAACATAGACCTTAAATTTTGTTGAAATGACAAAACAACAAATCGTCAATGAAATACATAAAGCAGCACGAAAAAATTTTCCTCGACGATCTGTAATTTTAAAAGGTATTGATGATTTGTGGCAAGCAGATTTAGCTGATATGCAAAACCTAAAAACCTTTAATAAAGGATATAACTATATTTTAATAGTTATTGACTGCTTCTCAAAGTACGTTTGGGTGGAACCATTAAAAACTAAATCCAAACATGATGTCTCTCATGCATTTGAAAAATTACTTTCTACTAATCACAGGATACCAACTCATCTGCAAACTGATATGGGTACTGAGTTCTATAATTCTACATTTCAAAAGCTTTTACAGAACTATAATATTAATCACTACTCTACATTTTCAACCAAAAAGGCTTCAATTGTAGAACGAGTTATTAAAACTATTAAAAATAAATTGTACAAATACTTTAGCTTGAACGGACACTATAAGTGGATAGATGGTGGCTTGAACGATGTTGTGAAGACATATAACAACACAAAACATCGTACTATTAAATTTGCACCTGTTAATGTCAATAAGTTTAATGAAACCTTAAAACTTTTGGATATCTGCTGTCGCCGTCTCAGTGACCTGGAAGACAGGGACCTGTCTACATTATGGGCGCGCGTGGATCATGGGGGCCACACTCGGATCTACGCGTGCATTTACAGGTCCCATAGCGGTGATACGGAGACAGTTCGCCTTTTTGACCACCTGCAACAATCAACCGACAAGGCTATTGAGCGGTATCCCTCCGCGGAGATAGTGATTGTGGGGGACTTTAATGGTCACCATATTGACTGGTTGGGTTCCGTGCGCACTGACTTTGCGGGGAAAGCTGCTCACGAATTTGCCCTGACCTACGGTTTCTCCCAACTGGTAAAATCTCATACGAGAATACCAGATAGGGAGAACGAGCAGAGTGCATTGCTGGACCTTCTGCTGACTACGCGGCCCGACGGATACACCACTTCAGTGGATGCACCACTTGGTTCATCGGACCACTGCCTCGTTCGGTCGCGAGTGCCTCTCGCAAGGCCTGAACCACCTCGGCCCAAGGAGTGGCGACATGTGTGGCACTACAAGTCAGCAGATTGGGATGGACTTCGAGAGTTCTTTGCGTCGTACCCGTGGAGGCGGCTTTGCTTCACTTCAGATGATTTGGACTCCTGCGCTGCAGCAGTAGCTGAGGGGATCTTGGCGGGCATGGAATTTTATATTCCTAACCGCTGGATCCCGGCAGGAGCTAGGAAACGACCGTGGTTTAATCGGCTTTGTAGAAAAACTAGGATGTTGAAAGAAACTGCCTACAGAGCTTGGACTACGGCTCGCGCTAACTCAGATCCTAGCATCTCTGAAGTGAAACGCAAACTGAATGCCGCTTCGAGGGCCAGTAAAAGAGCGGTTGCCAGGGCTAAATTCGATTTCGTCGGCAGAATTGGTCAGCGACTAGCCGGCTACCCCTCTGGAAGTCGTGAATTCTGGTCGCTCGCCAAAGCTGCCGAGGGAAACTTTTGTCGGTCGGGGTTACCACCTCTACATAGACTGGATGGTAGTCTGGCCCAGAGTGCCAAGGAGAAGGCCGACCTTTTGGGTTCTCTCTTTGCCTCCAACTCGACCATGAACGATGGAGGTGTGCTTCCGCCTGGTATCCCTTGGTGTGGCACTTCCATGCCAGAAATTAAGTTCAAGCAACGGGACGTCAGGCGGGAGCTTCAATCCCTGGATATTCATAAGTCGAGTGGGCCGGACGGCATTCCCGCGGTGGTACTTAAGCGGTGTGGTCCGGAGTTGTGTCCGGTACTTACACGTCTTTTCACGCTTTCATACTCCATGAAGCAAGTCCCGGCGTCGTGGAAGATCGCGCACGTGCATCCTGTGCCCAAGAAGGGTGACAGGACCGACCCGGCCAATTATAGGCCTATAGCCGTCACCTCCCTTTTATCTAAGGTGATGGAGCGTGTGATTAATACACAGCTTCTGAGGTACCTTGAGGAACATGACCTGCTCAGTGACCGGCAGTACGGTTTCCGTCACGGTCGCTCGACGGGCGATCTTCTTGTGTACCTCACACACCGCTGGGCGGCGGCTATCGAGAGTAAGGGTGAGGCTCTAGCAGCGAGCCTCGACATCTCGAAAGCCTTTGACCGGGTCTGGCACCGTGGTCTTCTTACGAAATTGCCCTCCTATGGACTGCCCGAGAGTTTATGCGGATGGGTGTCCAGCTTTCTGGCCGGTAGAAGCATCAGGGCCGTCGTTGACGGCAGCTGTTCTGACTGCATGGCCATAAACGCTGGAGTACCACAAGGCTCAGTGTTGTCCCCTACTTTGTTTCTGCTGCATATCAATGACATGTTGTCTATTGACGGCATTCATTGTTATGCGGACGACAGTACGGGCGACACTTATTACACGGGCCGCCCCGGTATCTCTCGGGTTGCAGTGGAAGAAAGTCGTGAACAACTTGTGTCTGAAGTCGAGGCTACTCTCAATAGAGTGTCCGATTGGGGTCGACAAAATCTTGTCCAATTCAACCCTACCAAGACACAAGTTTGTGTTTTCACCGCAAAAAAGACCCCATTCACTGTGGCGCCACAATTTCAGGGCACATCTCTCACCATCTCTGAAAGTATAGGGATCCTTGGTGTTGACATCTCCAGTGATGTGCAGTTCCGCAGTCACTTGGAGGGCAAGGCCAGGCTGGCGTCCAGGAAGCTCGGAGTGCTCAGAAGGGCGCGGCGGTACTTTACTGCGGCGCAAGCACTGCTTCTTTATAAGTCGCAAGTGCGTCCGCATATGGAGTACTGCTGTCACCTCTGGGCGGGGGCACCCGAATACCAGCTTCGTCCATTTGACTCGGTGCAAAGGCGAGCTATGAGAGTTGTCAACGATCCCATACTTGCAGGTGGTGTGGAACCTCTTAGTGACAGGAGAGACTTTGCTTCTTTGTGTGTGTTCTACCGCCTGTACAACGGTTTGTGCTCTGAAGAATTGTTTGATATGATGCCTACGGCTACATTCTATCATCGCACCGCTCGCCATAGACAGGGTATTCATCCTCACACGTTGCGTCCTGAGCGCTTGAGCACGGTGAGATCTGGTAGAGGCTTTCTTCCGCGTACGCTTAGGTTGTGGAATGATCTCCCTGCCTCGGTTTTCCCAAACGCCTACAGTATGGGGTTCTTCAAAAGGGGACTTAGAAGGTTTTTAAAGAGTCGGCAGCGCGATTGTGGCGCCTCTGGTGTTGCAAACGTCCATAGGCTGCGGTGACCACCGGTACATCTGGTGGGGCCGTATGCTTGTCTGCCACTCGAGTGGTATAAAAAAAAAAAAAAAAAAAAAAAAAAAAAAAAGAAACGGACATTAAAAATAATATTACGAATTTCATGATAAAGGCAACCCAAAAATCTCGTCCAAAGTTTATAATTGGTGACAAAGTTCGAATTAGTAAGTACAAACATATATTTGAGAAAGGATACACTCCTAACTGGTCAACAGAATTATTTACTATAAAAAAGATAAATAACACTGTACCAATAACGTATCGCATTGAAGATAATCAGAAACAAGTCATATTGGGTACTTTTTACGAACAAGAGCTTCAAAAGTCGTCCTGCCCTGGTGTCTATTTGATAGAAAAAGTATTAAAAAAGAAAGGAAACAAACTGTTTGTAAAATGGTTGGGTTTAAATAACAAAGAGAACAGTTGGATTGATAAGACTGCAATAGTAGCATAAGTTAATTATATAAGTGGTATATAATTTAAAAGTATATTCATTATTCTTTGGACGATGCAAGGTGGTGGACTAATAAACAGTATCATTAATCATTTACCATTCGAACTACACATACCCGGTTATAACTATTGTGGACCAGGAACAAAGCTTTCAAAACGATTACTACGTGGTGATAAAGGTGTAAACAAGTTAGACGAAGCTTGTATGCATCACGATATTGCATACGCAAACTACACAGACCTACCTAACCGTCACAAAGCCGACTTACGTCTTATAGATATGGCTAAACAAAGACTTAAAGCAAAAGATGCTCGAACAGGGGAAAAGATTAGTTCGTGGATAGTAAACAAAGTTATGAAAGCTAAATTGAAGTCTGGTGCTGGTGTTAAGACTTTTAATAACTTTGTTAGAAAAATAAAAAGAAAAATCAAAAAACTCTCACCTAAAGATAATAAGTCATTAATAAATATAGCTTATATGGTTGCCAGAAAATTAGTTCCATGCATTCCAAAAGTTCGAGTACCTCGAATGATACCTATACCAAAAACTGGAGGCATTCTACCTTTAATCCCAATTTTTGCTGGTTTATCTGCTTTAGGAGCATTAGCTGGTGGTGCAGCTGGTATTGCAAAAACTGTGAATGATTATAAACACGGTCAGAAAAAATTACAAGAAACTGAACGTCATAATAAAACTATGGAGGCTATAGCAATAGGTAAAGGTCTATACATTAAACCACATAAGCAAGGTCAGGGATTGTTTATAAATCCATCAAAAAACTAATTGATCAGCTACCTAATCGCGCTTTAACTAATATCGATATTCAGAAGTATGGCTATTGTATTCCCTACTTTCGAGGAGTTTATATGAAGGATCAATTACCAAAAATACCTAAACGAATTGAATGTGCTATAGTTAACCTAGATAATTCGAGAAATGATGGAACGCATTGGGTAGCTTATGTTAAAATAAACAATTATTGTGAATATTTTGATAGCTTTGGTGATTTAAAACCGCCAAGAGAATTGATGCTATATTTTAAGAACTGTGATGTTCATTATAACTATAATAGATATCAACAATTCAACACAATAGTTTGTGGACATATGTGTTTAAGTTATTTGCAAACTTTTTGGAATAAATACTATAAATTTTATATCACTCTTTCATTTCCATCATTTGGAAGATGTCACTCACCTTATCGATAACTGGAAACTCATCAGTATTATCTACCTATTATCCAAACACGTCGCCATTAGTTGGGGAGTATGAATGTGCATTATTACATTTCTCTACATATAATTCTATTCCAAATTTTGATAATACAAACAATAAATTATATTATGGTTTTAAAAATGTTCTTGAGATACCTGAAGGAACTTATGAATTGCAAGATATTGGTGACTATTTAAAAACTGAGATAAAAGATGCATCCATAAAACTCCATTGTAATAACAACACCTTAAAAACTATGTTATTTTGTACATCAACTATAGATTTTACTAAAGAAGGTACATTCGGAAGTTTATTGGGATTTGAAAAACAGATCTTAGAAGCAAATAAATATCATGTATCAGAGTTTCCAGTTAACATTTTGCCTACGACTGTCATAAGGATTGAATGTGACATAGTTAGCGGTTCTTATATAAACGGTCAATCCAGTCACATCTTGCACGAATTTGCACTTAATGTTCCACCTGGATACAGGATTATAGAAATTCCTAAAAACGCAATCTACTTTCCAATAAACCAAACCAATATAAGCTGCATACAGATACGGCTGTTAGATATAAATAATAACTTAATAAATTTGCGAGGTGAAGAAGTGCAGTTGTATCTACATATCAGAAGAAAACAATGATAGATTATAATAAATATGTGGTTCGTCCAACTAAAAATAACAGTCCTACTCAAACTATCAAACCAATAAGAGGTCGCTCCAAAAAGGTCATAAAATTGAATAACAATAATAAAGCATTTCTTAAAGCGATTGGTTTGTTAAAATGAATATACTAGATGTTTTATCCACTCCTGCATACAACAACTCTGTGGAAGGAATTGAATTTCACTCTTACAAGCCTTACGTAACAAGTTTCAATAGAAGCGATGAAATCAGGATACCTATTAATCAACAAGACTTGTATATATTACCATCAGCAAGCACTTTGTTTTTGGAAGGAACTGTTGTTGTAAACAAGGGTGGAAATTCGAAAGAGAGAGTCAGTAGCGTTCATTTCACAAACAATAGTTTACTTTACTTGTTTCAAGATATAAGGTATGAGATAAATGGAGTGGAAATAGATAAAATAAAAAACGCTGGTATAACTACCACAATGAAATCATTAATATCAATGAACGAAAACGAGGCTAAAGTATCTAATGCTTGGGGTTGGAATATCGATGGCATAAATAGTACAAATGGGGGTAACTTTTCTGCTTCTATACCCCTCTGTAACATTCTTGGTTTTGCAGAAGATTTCAAGAAAGTAGTGATAAACAGCAAACATGAATTAATATTGTTGCGAAGTAATACTAATCTGAACGCCCTAAAACTTAACGATGGTGAAACGGTAGAAGATATTATTATAAATAAAATAATATGGCGTGTACCACATGTCAAAGTATCCGATAAAGAAAAAATAAATATGTTAAAACTGTTAGAAAAAGATCGAGCACTCCAGATGATATTCAGGAATTGGGATTTATATGAATATCCAGCTCTACCAAAAACTACTAAACATACTTGGTCCATAAAAACATCATCGCAAATAGAGAAACCAAGATTTGTTATTATTGGTCTGCAAACAAATAGAAAAAATAATTCAAAATTGGATATGTCTCAGTTTGATCACTGTACCGTTCGTGATGTTAGAGTATACCTAAATTCAACCTACTTCCCTTACGAAAATTTAAATTCAAGTTTCTCAAATAACAGAATTGCTTTAATATATGAACAATACACCAGATTCCAACACTCGTATTACGGAGGTCGTCGCGGTGAACCGTTATTAAGTGAGAAACAATTTAAAAATATTGCTCCGTTATTTGTCGTAGATTGTTCTAGACAACCAGATAATCTTAAGTCAGGACCTGTTGTCGATGTCAGAGTGGAAATTGAAAGTGACATTGATATACCAGATCAAACTTCAGCATATTGTCTTATATTGAACGACTGTATAATCGAGTATAAACCGTTAAGTAGCACCGTGAGAAAGATATCATGAACAAAAATACTATTATAGTAGATGTTCAAGGTTTTAAAGATCTTTATAATAACTTCATAGTCAAGGAATTAGCTATAGCTACGTTGGAATATACTCACATATTCTTAATAAAACCTCCTTATCCGTTCTCCTCGCTGACTGATGAAGAAAAAAGACGCATTTGGTGGATTGAAAGGAATAGAGGTTACCGCTGGAGCGAAGGATATATTGATTACAGAGAATTTTCTAAAATAATCAAACCCTATTTGAAGGAAAAAAAGGTTCTTGTTAAAGGTAGTGAGAAAATAAAGTGGGTTCAAGAGCTATGTGGTCATAATAATGTTTCTGACATATGTGAAAATAAAAGTGTTCCTAATTTAGAAACTCTTAGTGATCTTTACTGTAAAGATCTATCTTTGTATAATTGTTTTGCTCATAAGAACTATTGTGCTTTAAGGAATGTATTGTGTATTAAGCGATGGTGTTTAAAAAATAACTTTTGTATTTCATAATTTTAATTAACTTAATAAATGTTTTATTTCTATAGTGTGTTTGTTTTTCATACTATTTCCTACCCAAGGTGAAATTAAAATGAAAAATAAAAAACAATGATTGAACATAATACCATTTATTAAATGTCTAATATATACATAAATCATTGCGTATCCATATAAATTTACACAATCATATGCCATCACAGTGACCCCAAGAGAATGTATCTATTTGATTTGGTCGAACTAGTCGTTTATCATCTAATCTATTTAACATTACTTTATTCACTTCCTGCGAATAAATTACATGTTTGTTTGATTTAATCATTTGCATTTTACATTTTAAAGTAATGTTCTGAAATAAAACTCTCTTATAGTCAGTCATTCTCAAATTCTTAGTAATGGGCTTTGATACACCTTTAGCTTTATTAATGCATGCTTTTATTGACTCAATACAATAAAGTTTTGCTCTCAAGCCAACAAACTCAGTGATTACATCACCACCCAACTCATCTTTAAATAAGCCGGGAATCTTATCATGTAACTTAGGTATACAATAAGGATTATTAATGTCAAAGTTACTGGTATCAAATTGTATTATATTATCTTTCATATCTTTATAAAAATCGTGCGTATGTATTAAGTACAATAAACTATCAGTGTCTGTATAGCACAATTTGGCTTTTTTACCATACTTGTTTTTAATAAAATCGTAATGGAAATTATATACATGTTGTTTAGCATATTCGAGTACAGTAAACCCAATATAAATCGGTCTATCTAAAATAAGTTTTTCGGGATTCATTTGAACTGCAAGAAAATCATCACTGAACACACAAACGCTTTTTAAATTTGGTTTTGCTATCAGTTTTTCTGCACCTACTTTTTATTTGTCCTATTATTATCATCATTCCAGCTATTCACCAATTTTACGTCAAGCTGTTTTCGTTTATTTTCGATTGTTTTACCAAATATCGAATTGTTCAAAAGCTTGAAGAAGTCTCTTTCAAACGATGTGGTAGCTGTTTGTCG
Source organism: Miltochrista miniata (assembly GCA_933228765.1). NCBI lineage: Eukaryota > Metazoa > Arthropoda > Insecta > Lepidoptera > Erebidae > Miltochrista > Miltochrista miniata. The sequence goes on along the minus strand of OW121753.1, from coordinate 40,855,176 downwards.
CAATTGAGTATTTAAGTCTATATAGTCCTTCAAAAAGTTTTCTTGTTTAAATTTAAGTATACGATGAATTTTTCTTAAAATAAGTCCATTTTTTAGACATTCTTTTAAATACACATAATGTGTAATATAGTTGTATTTGTCATATAAATTTGCAATGAACTTCTCTGTCTTTCCTCCTATGGGTATGAATTTTTCTGGAGCGAAAGGCAAATCGTTGTGTAATTTATGTAAATAATTAGGGTACGCGACATCAACTTCTAAAATGTAACCATATTCAGCATCATCAGGGATATTAGATAAGCAAAAATTATTTATTTCAGAAGTTGACATAAATTCAAAATCTGATATTGGTAATTTTTTCATCATAGCATATCCATAAAGATTATTACAGTCGAGATATATCAAATATGTCGATGGTTTAGAATCATCGAAATTAGGTGTGTAAATATTATTTGCTTGAGCATACCGATGAGAGCACTGTGCTAATCCACCGCGTATTCCTTTTTCAATCATGTTATACATTTCTAGATCATGAATTAACTCTAATTGTACACCAGTGTAAAGGAGCATAGCATCCCAACTTAAGCCGGGTGAACTTACATAATATACAGGATCTAGATTATAATGTTGAAGACATATTTTTCTAAAGTTTTCAAATATATCGCATAATAATAGCACATCAGACTTTAAATATAAATCAGTTCAGCACGAGTGCTTTTTAATCACGTATTAATAAATAATATAATAGTGACTTACATTTTGTAGGTACAGGATCCGATAGGCAGGTATACGTAAGCTCGTTGTGGTAATCACTTCAGCTCCGGTAGAGTATCTGCGACATAGCTTTGAGAGGCAGTCTCTTAAATAATGGTAAATCTACGTCATATCATCCCGAATATGGTAACGGGCACGTGTTTCTAAAATGCTATGTCAGATCCCTGCATCCAAATACGATTGTCTTTTAAACAATATAGAATTACTTACTCCGCATATTATCCCGAATATGGTGCTGGCCACGTGTTGCTAAAGTGCTGTGTCAAGAATACTGCACCCAAATAGATTTGTGTTTTATACAATATTGAATTACTTACCTCTGCTACACATCGCTGCGGTTAGGGTTGATTCTCACTATGACTGTTCAAGTTCAATAGTTTGTATTCAACTTTGTTTCAGAGTAGGTAAATCATTTGAAAACGAATTTATATTTATTTTGTTTAGCCATTCAGTTCAAACTTACTACATTAGGTACATAAACTCTTCAATTAAAGCTATCTAAACTGCATAAATTATAAACTAAATTAATATAGCGATAAAAGAAAAACGCTGAATTAAAATTTACGTTGAACTGTAAAACTAACATGTGACCATATGTACTTACCATATGCGAGAGCAAAATTCGTAATTATATAATATACGCCAATGCTCCTAGTGTGTAGTTTACCTTATATTTTAAGCAACACCTCAAAGAGATGATTTAATGTTAATATTATATTGCGTAAGTAGTATGCGACTGCCATTGAGGTGTTTGGTTCGATTCCCGGATCGGAACAAATGTTAATGTGATCCATGAATGTATATTTTCTTAATTTTGGTCTTTCCTATGTATATTATCTATGTACCTATGTATTGAGAAATATATAAGTTTGTTTATCAGTTGTCTAGATCGCATAGCACAAGCTTATAGCTTGCTAGTAGACAATAAAATATTATTATCCTCTCTTCTGTTTGTCGAAAATATGCTTAGAAAAATGTTAGTGTTGATTGGTTTTCTTAAAATTAGGAGATATAATAAATGCAGATAAACCCGTGTTTAATGATAGTTTGTGACACGGGTTCAAATTTTGATAAATATTAAGAAGTCAACGAATAAAAACCGCTGACATAGCTATATTGTGAATGAGGACATACTAATAATGTACCGCGACTAAGCTTGTTATATTTTCTCAGCGAGTTGTATGGAAAAAAACAATGAATAAAAGTACAATCATACATAATATATTTATAATATTGACTTCGTTAACATGTCGCGACGCGATGTTGGGTGGTATCAATTTCATCCATTTATGGCGACATTCCAACATCTATACTTCTCAAACAAATATATTGTTATGCTTACATTTAATGTTATTCCATCATTTGCTATAGTCTTGAACAGTGCGTTATAAGTGCAGCATAATGTCGGTAAGTTAAGATATTATCTTTCTTTAATAGATAGTTAAATGTTGGCTAATACTAACCATCCAACAGAAACTGGTAACTGTAGAAAATGGATGCTAGCAATACAAGGGTTGGTAACTCTCACGTTGAAGATGGATCGCTATTAGTGTTTTAAGATTAATAGGTACCAAAATTAGAAGTATTCTAGCGAGATAATCTAAATATTATGTGTTAGAAATAAGTCCAAGCTGGTAGTGTAATTACTGTGATACGAATACGCAAGGTCTTGATCACAAGTCTGACGCCTTAACCGCTAGACGAGTGTGGTAGTAGCCGTAGTATTTCGTATTACAATTGTACATAATCAGATGGTTTTTCAGTACAAGGTAATTTAAGTAAACGTTTCTTTACAGGACAGTGAAGAATTATTCAATTTTATACCAGCCAACCAACCACCACAAAAATCTATGCAAAAAACGTTGGGTCTTACACATAAGAGACCAAATTCGGAGCAGAAAATGTATCAATTTATAAAAAAACCGGTGACACGAGGAATAAAAGTAATAAAAATTGAGATATATGATGTGCACAGTGCCCCCAAATTAGGAGAACTGTTATGTGAGTGTGATGCGGATGTTTGTGCGCAACATGTGGTTAAAACTGTTTTATATGATGATATATACAATTGTGCCAGGCAACTAATAAATAAAATTCAGGACGAAATTGATCCAAAACCATAATAATAAGTACTTACCTACTAATATCTAGTAATTTATTGTTATGGCTTTGGATATATTTGGATGAAGATTTATTTTGTACTTAAATACTAAATAAATATATTTGTATATTCTAATAATCAAGAATTAATAATAATAAACGTTCTATAAAATATATGTCTTTTTATTTCACTCAATATGTGTAACTACAATGTAACTAAACGCATACTTTAGTACTTATACAGGTATGAAGCTGAGAGAGGTAATCTGAGCGCATACCATTCTCGATAGTTCAATCACATAATCCATTGAGTTATATCACCTATATTGCTATAGATAACTTAAAGACTAATTTTATCTTCGAAACTTGAAGTGATTTAATGATCGATTTATTCATTAAACGATCTGTTCAATGTTTTTGGCTTTCACATTATTTCAAATAGTAATTGATATTAGAATACTAGGCTGAATGATTGAATGGTAAAGGTTTTACGGTATGGACTCGAATAATTAGAATAGATAATAGTCTAGGTTTTGTAGACCTAACCCGAGCTTGAATGAGAATCATAGAACCCATACATACTGACTGAATAGATGGGATTGGGCGTTGACGGATCCAGAAAGTCTATCATGCATGACAGATAATTATTTGAATACTAGATTGAATAGTTGAATGGTTGAATGGTTGGGAATTAGCGAACCCATACATACTGACTGAATAGATGGGATTGGGCGTTGACGGATCCAGAAAGTCTATCATGCATGACAGATAAATATTTGAATACTAGATTGAATAGTTGAATGGTTGAATGGTTGGGAATTAGCGAACCCATACATACTGACTGAATAGATGGGATTGGGCGTTGACGGATCCAGAAAGTCTATCATGCATGACAGATAATTATTTGAATACTAGATTGAATAGTTGAATGGTTGGGAATTAGCGGTTTATGGATCTCCTCTGATCCAGAAACCCTAATTCCCAACTACTGTTATATACTAATTTTACAGAGACCTTTTTTTCACACCCCTGTAATCTACCCTCCCATAACAGGGTTGACCAACAGCCGTTAATTTTCACTGTTTTAAAATCTAGATTACATTATAATTAATTTAACTCACCCAATGATGGGGTTATTGACGCTCGCAGCTAAATCACTGATCACTTTGGGAGTACTTCGCTCCCTATAATATTTCTTTACTTTGAATGGATTTATATTCTGATACACCTACGCCTTCGCGACTAGTATATTTAGATTATTTGAATAACGGCCTTTGAAATTCGCGCGCGGTTGTTTTTATATGTTTGTACAGCGCCTCTAGCGGCACCACTCGAAACTACTCAATCGTCAAGACCGCATTTTTAAATACGAATCAAGGCTTCCGTCGTTGCGACACTTACTCGGTAGATGGCGCTTTCATATGTTGACCTAAATTTTAATTCTAAACCCCTAATGATAATCAATATTTGCACCCGTTGTTTCACAACGTTACATACTCCCCCTCCCCGGTGAGCGTTTGACGTACCCTAACACGTCAAATGCTGCGTTCGTCCTCGAACGCCCCTAACATAATACCTACTACTCGTCTATGTGTGTGTGTATGTTAGTGTGTTGTGTGAATGAGGTGATGCTGGGTGTAGCGAAGAGTCGGCCTTAACCTTAATGAAACCAACTCGCAGGATGTATTTAGGTGATTCTGAAGGATCTTATGGGACAGAAAGAGAAAAGACGTATTTGAGGCTTTGGGTTGAAGGTTCAGGTAATACGCACCGCCTGAAAGTGGGGTGTGTATAATAAGGCTTTTTGCTGAAGGCTGGGATTTATACAACCGTCCCAGAGAAGAACATCCTACTAGGGCTAGTGTAGCACTTCCGAATCATAGGATGGACTATCCCCCAGGGCAAGCCTCTAGCTTCCGAGTGGTAGGAGTAGTCATATGACGAAAATAAACATAAAGGTGACTTGCACCTACGACTGTTAGGGCAAGACAAATGCTGCCAAATAACAGTTCACCATATATCTGTTCGGGTAAGACTTATGCTTCCTCGTAACAGTAATAACCCTACACCATAAATCTGTTCGGGTAAGCTTCATGCTTCCTCGTAACAGTAACCTACAACATAATTCTGTTAGGGCAAGACCATGCTGCCAACTAACAGTTAACGACGAACTCTGTTAGGGATAGACTCATGCTTCCAACTAACAGTAACTCCCAACTAAACCAAGAAACAGAAAAGTGATAGAAATAATTTACTCGCAGAATCCTCCGTGATGCTAATTAACCCCTATGTCCCCATGACGAACACGGCATGTGTTTGTCACGTTGTCATGTGTAGTTATTTGTAAGTCGTGTGTAGTGTGTAGTGTCCCTAACTAATTACTAGGCTATATAGCCCTTTAACAAAATAAAATAAAAACTAAGTGCTTATTCGCAATCTTAGTAGCAATAACAAAAACTAAGTGCTTATTCGCAACTTTAGTAGAAGAATGTTGACTATGACTATTATGTCAACCCTAATAAATAACGAAGATAAATGCCCTCTGGCCATTATGCCAAATATCTAAAAAAATAAATATGGTACCCTTGTGTGCCACCATGGCAGTGTAAAATGTATGTGCGTGCCCAAATAAATAATATGTATGTATGTACGTATGAAGTCTCCCTTGTGTAAGTTTTGTTTTGTTTGTGCGTAAGATGTTGACGTAATCATGTTGATGTAAACGTGTTATTTATCGTTGCATCTAAGGCCAGTGTCACACTTTATTCCATGCTATGTTAACCCGTCAGCTTTAGTCGGGAAACAAAACTTAGGACATTTGAGTCACTTTCTATAATCACGAATGTGACTCGCCTGTAGCTAGTTTGCCTCCTACTTCCGCCTTTGGGAGTCACACCACATGAAATGCAAGTGTCACTATGTAAACAAACAAAAAAAAACTGCTTATTAAGTGTTTGGAATTGTGTGTGAAGATAAGTGTGATGAATATGTGATGACTATATACTACTTAATTATTATGTAAGTGTAATTGTGAACTTCCGTATGATAATGTGTATGCGTGTACCATGACACGAAATGTGGTACCTAATGTGCCACTTAAGTATTAAAATTCTATTACGGTGTGCTAACCCCCTTATATTTTCCAAAAATATTTATCAAAAACACTATTGTGTAACTGTACTGATGTACTAGATACGCTATTCGCAAATGCATCTTAATGCAGTGTGTTACGGCCTTTAGGTACCGTTATCTGCATTCGTCTTTGTATGTTAAGGAATGTGAATATTTTTCGATACACCCGCAGAATAACGAAAAATAAATTCCACTTTTTGGGGTTCAGTGAACCGAATTACAATTTGAACCTTTATAAAACTTAGTATTTGCTTTAGGAAATACTTAAGTTTGGAAATATTACCTTTTGGTGTTCCTTCACTCAAATAAAAATTTGGACCCTTCTAGATATTCTTGTCTGTCTGTCTGTCTGTGTTTAAATGTAATCTAATCCGAAGCAGTAAGTAGTGAAAGTGAGGTGTATGATGATGATGGGTTGATGAAGTTAGCTAAATGTTTGACCGTTTTTATCGATTAATGCAATTCTTGACGTTAAATTTTTTTTTTTTAAATGTAACTATTCCCACGAACGTGCTAAGAGTTAATTGTATATTAACTCGTAACAACTAATTTTTTTTTAAATCGTTCCTTACTACTACGGAACCCTTAATTATTACGAACTGTGTCAAAGACGATTCGCACTTGGACGGTTCTTGAAATGAACTATATAGTAGTAACTAACCTTTTATGTAAATTGTTCCTTACCACTACGGAACCCTTGAATATTTCGAATTGTTTGAAAAACCGATTCGTACTTGGACGCTTCTGGAACTATTTTGTAATAGACTGTTGGTGGCCGGAGTGTATTTTATTCACTTCCACCCACAGTTTATATGGAAAAAAAAAATTCTCTACTATCGAGCTAGTAATTCAACTTACTCGTAAACGTTATGAAAGCAAAATCTGCCGTTGTTTAATCAGAACACGAATCAAAGTTATTAGTTTACAATTGTTTTTGGCAAGAATGTTTTCACTGCGTGATCTACGTTTGGAATGTTTTTTCTTACAGTTGTATTTCAGTGTATCAGAATTCGACGTAATTCGAAAAGTGAAACAATTATGAATCTTTTATAATTTAAGTGAAGTGAAATTCGTAAAATCTTTGTTCTACCGTTTTACTAGAGTGAAATTTCAATAGGGATTGTTACCCAGAAGTGTGATTATCGGCTGTTGGTCTCGCTGTAAATTCACATATAGGAAATACAACAAAATAATACACAAATTGAGGCGGTTTGACGCCGTAAAAAAATAAAAATTGTGGTGGTGATTTCCTGTGACTACTTTTTACGATGAATATAGGCAATACAAATCACTTACGAAAATTAATGTAATCGTTTCAAATTAGAAGTTTTACTTCAGACTTTAACAAAGTACTATTTAAAATTGACACAAACAAAAAAACTTTTACTTTAAATTTAATTTAAAATTTTCCACCATAAAATAACTATTTGAGGGTGTGAAAAATAAATTGGGGACCGTTAAAATTTGGAAAAATTACAATTTACGTTGAGAAAAATTCAAATTTTGCCTTGTTCTTGTTTATGCCGAAATCTGTCTAAAATAGCTAAAAAACACACAAAATAAGCCGGAAAGAACAAGTTGGCAGCAGAGGTCAGGAGAGCCAAATTCCTGGGTAGTTGTAATAATTTTGAGGGAAACTACCCCGCTAACGGGCACTCTTAAGACTATTTTACACAGATTAAAATATCTTATAATTATGACCTCCCGACTCCCGTCGGAAATCGCTTTCTCGCTACCCGAAACCACGTTGGGCGCCACTGATAAGCTGTGAGCCTTCAGGAAATTGAAGAGATGAATAAAAGAAGAATATGGAAACACAAAATGCTGGTTTATTGAAAATTAACCTCGGGGTCGTGGTTCGTGTTCGGGAGCAAAGGTTTTAGCGATGCCCGAAGGTCCCTCAGGGTTCGACTTATCTCAGTATTGGTCTTCCTATAGCCCGCTGCAGTTCGCCAGGTAGCCGTGCCGTCCACAAATTCGGCTGGCACGGTGTTTTCAAACCGCAGGGTGGACGAATGCTTGTCGCCCGTAGGGTGAACATTCCTTCTTGGAACCCGAAGGGTGGATTTTGACAACCCGTAGGGTGGACCCTGGAATGTTCCAGATGATGGGTTAGCTGGAACCCTTTTTCCCGCCCATTGCTAAGACAGCCGATCCCTGTTAAACATTTCAGGAGTCGGTTGCCTTACAATGTTTGGTTATATACAAATTTTACAGAGACCTTTTTTTCACACCCCTGTAATCTACCCTCCCATAACAGGGTTGACCAACAGCCGTTAATTTTCACTGTTTTAAAATCTAGATTACATTATAATTAATTTAACTCACCCAATGATGGGGTTATTGACGCTCGCAGCTAAATCACTGATCACTTTGGGAGTACTTCGCTCCCTATAATATTTCTTTACTTTGAATGGATTTATATTCTGATACACCTACGCCTTCGCGACTAGTATATTTAGATTATTTGAATAATGGCCTTTGAAATTCGCGCGCGGTTGTTTTTATATGTTTGTACAGCGCCTCTAGCGGCACCACTCGAAACTACTCAATCGTCAAGACCGCATTTTTAAATACGAATCAAGGCTTCCGTCGTTGCGATACTTACTCGGTAGATGGCGCTTTCATATGTTGACCTAAATTTTAATTCTAAACCCCTAATGATAATCAATATTTGCACCCGTTGTTTCACAACGTTACACGAGGCTGTATAGACATAGCGAAGATATTACAAGGCACTACCAACTACAATGTTAATGGGTATTTTCAACGCCAAACTGTAGGTGTAGGTGTATAAGATTGCGGCAAAACCGTGATACGGCGAATGACTGGAGTACATACCTACTTGTTGATTTCCTCTCCAATCTCAGGGTCACTTTTTGGTGAACTCTTTCTTTAATATGAGGCCCCATAGAAAGTAGATTTGGTGAAACCCCGACAAAGTCACAATTAATAGCCCAGGTTATAAAGCCTGTTCTTCGACCTACTACGCTCCACATAGAATTGGGATCCGAAAGGTTTCAATTGAAACTTCGAAATCGTTTCGATTTGCTAGAAACCACTGACATCGATAAAACCGACACATTGGTAAAAACGTTACAACAAGTGCTCGAAGATTTTTGTCCAGCAATGGCAAAAAAGGTGTTCAAAGCTCGAGACTCTCGAAGTTATGAAGATAAGACCTACGCCTGCGTATTCGTAAGAACGGTTTGACCTTAACGTCAAAATTCTAAAGCTGCTAAGACACGACCTCAAACGTAATAACACCAGTGTTTCCGAGGCTACGATTGAGCAGAACAGGGGCACTAAGGTCTGTACCCAACAGTTCAACAGCAGCAAACAGCCACAGGTAGCAAAGTTGTATCCTCAAAGTTAATTTCATAAAAATTCTCGAGGAAATGGACTGCTTTTACAGAGACCTATAATTATCACGGACTAGCGGACGTCGCGCGGTTTCACCCGCGTAGTTCCCGTTCCCGTGGGAATACGGGAATAAAATATAGCCTATGTTACCCGCAAAGAGTTTAGCTTTCCAACAGTGAAAGAACTTTTCAAATCGGTCCAGTAGTTCCGGAGCCTATTCGTTACAAACAAACAAACAAACAAACAAAAAAACAAATCTTTCCTCTTTATAATATTAGTATAGATTATTTAGCCTACGTGGCCACGGGGCTCCATTAACGCACCAATGTACCAGATATCGATCAGAGCAAAGTCAGCGAAGCACTCGAGCAACTCAAAAATAATAAATCCCCTTGAGAGGACAGAATTAAGAAATAACACCTTAAATTTGGTGGGACTATGGTCCTTAAAATGTATTGAATTTCATTCTCCAGCTAGAAGAGACAGCCAAAGCGGGGAGTGGGAGTGTGGTGACTCTGATCATTAAAGAAAGGTGACAAGACCGGCACCATTTTACAAGTTTACAAGTTGTTCTCGAGAATAGTGTCACAAATTGCCTCGCCGTAAAAAAACGACGTAGCAGGAACTAATCCTAGTCGAACGATTGGGGGTTATGGTTGCGCAGGAGTCTACCTACCTTGAAACCTGATTTTAAACGATGTTATCCGTCAGAATACCAGAGTTATTGACATAGCTCTCAGAGCATGCGTTTTGATGGTAGGTACACATCTATGGAAGAAACGATAGCCGAGCTTGATGAACGTAGGATGTGACGATCCCCCTTCTGATGGCTCAACCGCCTGAAAAGGTCACAGAGAGTGTCTGAATGCGGAAGACGTAGAGGACGGTATGTTTCGGCGTAATTTGGGAGAAGCCTACGTCCAGCATTGGACTGCCATAGGCTAATTTGATTACCTAATTAAGAATAGGGATAAAACTGACCACGGTTTCTACAGACATAAGATCGTACGTAAGTATTATAGAGTTTCAACCAAAGGGGGGATTCACCACAATCGCGGCCGTCAGACCGGTCATGGACGAGTGGCTGGAGAGGAGACACGGTGCTCTCTCCTGCCGGTTGACACAGATACTTGCCGGGCACGGTAGCTTCGGTAAGTATCTGTAGCGAAGACACCGGGAAACCACGGCCGAGTGTCAGCACTGCAAGGACCGCAGCGATGACATCGCGCTCCACACGTTGGTGGAGTGCACAGCGTAGGCGCAACAGCGCCAGGTCCTCGTAGTGGGTCTGGACACTCTCTCGCTCGAGACTATGGTGCGAGCCATGATCTCCAGCGTGAGTAAGTGGGACTGCGCCGCCTCTTTCTGCAAGCAGGTCATGCTCGTGAAGGAGGCGGTGGGGCGGATAAGGGAGAGAACTCTCCCACTCGAGTTCCGCAGTCGGCGGCCTAGGCGCCGCCGACCTGTCTTCGCCGAGGACTATCGGCCTCCATGACCGGGGGTCTGAGGACGGTGTGAGGGTCGCTCACCGTTCTTACGAAAGCAGGCCCATGACAACAGCGTGACGTGAGGAACTCACGCACGCCACCCCTTAGAAGCGGGATCAAACCCGAACCACCCCCTGGGCGAGGAGGCAGCGTTGCCCGTAGGTCTGTTGGGAGTCCTGGGATATCCTTCCGAGGGCTTACCCGGGGCTCCCAACCATAGGCTGTTGGGCGTTACGTGAGGTTTTTTGGTCGGTAAGAGTCCGGCATAACATCCATGAGGATTCTCCTTCACGTAAAAAAAGTATTCAAAAGTTTAAGCTCCATCTATTTTGGTCTGCACTCTGCATTGGACTCGTGTAAGGAGGATTAAGGACTTTATAGAGGAGTTTATATTGTGACTTTTATGTATTTTAACATACTTTTAATTTAACTGTTACGATTTAGGACAGAAGTTTTAATTAATACTTATACATTACAAAAAGACCGACTAATAATTGTGAAAATGAAAGTAGAACACAGAATGTTTAATACCGAAATGTCACATAATAGACTAGTTTTGGAGAAAACTGTGATAACATTATCCCTTATGTGCATGAAAATGGCACATGAATAATTTGCATGCACGGTGCCAAAACAGGTATGTGCAGATTTACAGAACAAAATATTATATCTTCAAATATATGCAACATTGCATTTTAAATGTATATCTTACATATGTAAAAAATGAATGTTCATAATACTGCATTTACAGATTTTTGATTACTTACACAGTTTTTGAAAAAACATGTTTTTTTGAGTTTCCCAAAACCTTGTAAAAATCACATCTGGAACTTGTCAGGCGCAACGACGATGTGAATAATTTATTTTTTTACTAGATGAGGGCCGTAGCTCCACCCTCACGCTGAATTTTGATCCAGTTAAGCTTCTCATGGGAACTTATTCCCGGAATAAAAAGTAGCCGATGTGTTATTCCAGACTGAATGCCTTCAGCTTAAATCTGGTACAGGGTTAAATTATTTATCCCTGTACCAGATTGAAGCCGGAGCCGTTCTTTTGTAGAGCGTGACAGGCCAGCGAATCTTCAGACACTAACACAATATTTTGCCGGCTCTACCTTAGTGCCGTGAAGCCCCGTGAACAGGCGTGAACGTGAATGTGGACGATTTTCGCGGGGTTCACGCGCATTCACGCCTTTTTCCCGATCGGAGTCGGTATTTTGACCCACGACCACGGGTTCGCGCCTCCTTCGCGCGACGTGCACGCGTACACATCCACATTTACGGCTTCTCCATAGAAAGACTGAAACGAATTTGATATTTAAATAACTGTCTTTACAAAAAATCACTATACAAATAAATATACCTTGATCGGTTATGATGTATTTCAGTCTCCAATATCTTCTGTTTTTACAACGCTTTTGAATATCTTTCTCGTCTAAATATTGATACCTACGTGGCCACAGCAAACAAAGTTATTGCAGCAGCAGCTTCTACGTCCATTTCGCGGCGGGCTTTACGTACGAATGAGAGCATCCCGTGAATGTGGAGGGTACGACTTGTGCCGTAAATCCACGGCGTGAATTTGCGCGTGAATTTACGGCACTAATGTGGAGCCTATGTAAGCGCTGCGCTCTGGCAGTAGGCACGCCCGAGTGCCCGAGTGCGGGCGGCGCGGTGTCATTCAGCGACTCGTCACTCGTCACTGTGTGCAACTAGTGTACACGTTCATAAACAGGTACAAATTGTCGCATGTTATTCCCAGATTACATTTTCTCGACATGTGCGTTAATGCGACTGTCTATTAATACACTTCTTCGAGATCAGACCGCTTAGATCAGAGTTGAGGCATTTGACCGTTTACCTTTTATTTACTACTTAGCTGTTCCCCGCGGCTTCGACCGCGTAGAAGTCGTTATCGCGTATTACTCTAACCCTCCTTTTGCGCAGTTGGTTAAAAAGTAGCCTATGTCCTTTCCAGGGCCTCGAACTATCCCTATACCAAATTTCATCGGTGAGGTGAAAGCGTAACAGACAGACAGACAATTTAATGCATTTATTTTTAAAGCTTAGGATTAAGTTTTCTTCCTATATTGTTTGTGTGCCCCATTATGTTACCGAATAAATAATTCTTTCTTTCTTTATTTTCTTTCATAGACAGATATAGCGTGTTCGTAGGAAGAGACAGAAGTTGTGTGCACACTTTTATTTACTGTTAATTACTGACTATTTACAGATCACTATTAATTATATTACGCACTACATTATGACGTACTAAGTTAGCGGCATAGCCGCCACTGAGATTCTACATAGCTACAGCGTTACTAGGTAGTGGATACAGACGGATGAATGAAATGATTAATCTAGAATACTAAAGATTATATACATAAAACTGAGGAGTAGTGCGGGGGGTGATTGTCATCCTGTGGCACGTACATGAAGATGCAATTATTGCTAAATTGACAAATTCAAATATTTAGATAATGAATTATAATGTTATGGCGCAGGACGTGACTTGCGTAATGTCATAAGAATTTCCTACTATCAGTCACGTCCATGCAGTCGCCATAACAGACAGACAGAGTTACTTTCGCATTTATAATATTACTAGCTGTTCCCCGCGGCTTCGACCGCGTAGAAGTCGTTATCGCGTATTACCCTAACCCTCCTTTTACGCAGTCGGTTAAAAAGAAACCTATGTCCTTCCCAGGGTCTCGAACTATCTTTATACCAAATTTCATCTCAATCACTCCAGTCGTTCAGGCGTGAAAGCTTAACAGACAGACAGACACACAGATAGACAGACAGACAGATAGACAGACAGACAGACAGACAGAGTTACTTTCGCATTTATAATATTAGTAGGGATATATCAGGGAAGTAGGGATATAAGTATATTAGGATAGATAGAGCTCCATAATGGTGCGTTCTCAACTTTGCTAGTAGGCATACTTATTACCTACTAGCTGACCCGCGCAACTTCGTTTGCGTAATGCCGGGGCCACATTAAGGAAAACGTCAATGCCCATCATCGCGATAAATATTGCGCTAATTATGGCGTTAATTCTTAATGTCACCATTTGAGTAGTGTGGCCGCTTCAACGTAATAATTCTCGCGTGAATGCCCATTCTTGGCGTTAAAATTGACGTTAAGTGTGACCGAATTAAATTTTACAAAAATACCTTAGCTCCTTAAAAATATACTGAAATGTATCTATATTATAATATTGGCACAGAGAAAATATACCGATAAAAATACCGATTATCAAAACGTGTTTATTCTTTAATTTACTACCTTATTTTTATAAAAGAACCTAGAATTTACATTTAACCTTTTATTTGAAGGATTGAATTCAACGTCCTTCACCTGCAACACGCTTCGTAAAAAAAAATTACCGAATGTTATTGCAACAAACCCTACAAAGAAAAAAATCATTGCGATGAGGAATTGGGTTTTTATTTTTTCAGGTCCTTAGCGAGCTCCGGGGGAACCTCCCATCTTGCTCCCCCGAGGAGAGCCGCCGAACGGTTCTCGACGGGAATAATCTTTGGAAATTCTTTGGCTTTCGGCCGAAAGCCAAAGAATTTTCCCGGCTTTCCGGGTTCCCGGCTATAGGGAGGAGGAATACCACCAGGTTTAATGGGTAGGACGGCCCCGTTCCGGGACCGGGAGCCCCACACCCAGCTGTTTTACATGATAATTTTGCAATCCAATATGGCCGCCGCGCCGAAATCACAAAATTTCATGATGGGTATCGTTTAAGGGGGTTTTTGGTATGCTGAGTACGAATTTCGGGTTAATTTAGAGATCCAATATGGCCGCCGCGCCGAAATCACAAAATTTCATGATGGGTATCGTTTAAGGGGTTTTTTGGTAGGCTGAGTACGAATTTAAGGTCAATTTTGCAATACAAGATGGCCGCCGCGCCACCGTTGTAAAATTTCATGTAGCATATCGTATAAATGGAATTTTGATATGCTGAGTACGAATTTAGGGTTAATTTTGCAAAATTATATTGAAATTCGTACTCAGCATACCAAAAAACCCCTTAAACGATACCCCATGAAATTTTGTGATTTTGGGGCGGCGGCCATATTGGATCTCTAAATTAACCCGAAATTCGTACTCAGCATACCAAAAAACCCCTTAAACGATACACATCATGAAATTTTGTGATTTCGGCGCGGCGGCCATATTGGATCTCTAAATTAACCCGAAATTCGTACTCAGCATACCAAAAACCCCCTTAAACGATACCCATCATGAAATTTTGTGATTTCGGCGCGGCGGCCACATTGGATCTCTAAATTAACCCAAAATTCGTACTCAGCATACCAAAAAACACCTTGTACAGTATCCAACATGAAATTTTACAAAGGAGGCGCGGCGGCCATCTTGGATTGCAAAATTGACCTAAAATTCGCACTCAGCATACCAAAAAACCCCTTAACGGTACCCATAATGAAATTTTGTGATAATGGCGCGGCGGCCATATTGGATCTCTAAATTAACCCGAAATTCGTATTCAGCATACTAAAAAACCCCTTAAACGATACCCATCATGAAATTTTGTGATAACGGTGCGGCGGCCATATTGGATCTCTAAATTAACCCGAAATTCGTATTCAGCATACTAAAAAACCCCTTAAACGATACCCATCATGAAATTTTGTGATAACGGTGCGGCGGCCATATTGGATCTCTAAATTAACCCGAAATTCGTACTCAGCATACAAAAAAACCCCTTAAACGATACCCATCATGAAATTTTGTGTTCTCGGCGCGGCGGCCATATTGGATCTCTAATATACCCAAAAATACTGACTTTTACCAATATACTGATATCGAAAAAAATCAATAAAATATACCGAAAAAGTATTAAAATACTGAAAACGGTCACACTCTCACGGTGCGCACTGACACACGTAGTGTGGCCGCTTCAACGTAATAATTCTCGCGTTAATCTCTTTGATGTGCCGCCACTTGAGCTATCGCCTAACGTCAAACGGCAATGTGAATGCCGTTGTCGAATTATCGCGATAATTCGGTGGCTACACTAACGTTTAACGTTCATCAACGCCATTATTAATGGCATTTCCCCTTAGTGTGGCCCGAACATAAGAGAGAAAGAAATAGAAAGGTTCCCCGTCACTTCTATTCTTTTCGCGTGGTTTTCTGTCGCGTGTACATACTCCTGTTGTATTATTTTGGCACTAATTTGATTTTCATTATAATGGTTATTTTAAACGAACCTAATTCGAAGCACTATCAGTAGGGTTACGGGATAATTTACTTTCCCGTGACTCTACTGGGTGCCAAGGGAAATATGGGTTGAAATGCAGCAGCGCCACTGGTGTTGCAAACGTTCAATATGCGAATTAGTCCGCTACAGTAACCAACTATCAGGTGGACCGTAAGCTTCTCTGCAATCTCAGTGGTATAAAAATCGGACAAGTGCGAAGCGGACTCGCGCACAAAAGGTTCCGTACCAAAAAATAATCCCCCTTAATCCCCCCCCCACCCTTTTCTGACGTTAGTATTTGTTGTCATAGTGGCTACAGAATATATCATCTGAAAATTTCAGCTCTCTAGCTATCACGATTCCTGAGATACAGATACAGCTTCATTTCGGACAGATAGACAGACAAACGGACACCGAAGTCTCGTGAATAAACAGGACCCCGTTTAAGGGTACGAAACCTAAAAATCGTTTCTTTCTACGCACCTATGCCATTAATCTAATTTCAAGGTTCTAGATCTCGATCAGAATTTAATTTCAGTTTTTGTTTTTATATAAATCAAATCAGCATGTACGCTCCTGGACGTAGGCCTCCTAATTTACGTCCTGCGCCTTTCGCATCCAGCCTGCGACCTCTTCTAGATCCTCGATCCATCTTGCGGGTGGACCAAGTCGCGATGCCCGCTTTAGAACTCGTTTGATCCATCTGCCATCGTCTGTCGTCTTCTGTGGCCAGCCCGCTGGCACTTTACAGTACTGTTTTGATATGTATAGATATAATTCTGACTAAATAAATATAAACATACGTTACGTAAGTATTGAGAGTAAATCTATATTTTTGCAAAAAATAATACCTAATGTCTTTGTTAATTGGTGAGCATTCTCTGCATTTGATTAGGAGTTGATATCATAACTTCTTTATTTTTAGTATTTCTGGATTATGTAGGTCTTCAGACTTTTGAGGCAGAGGCAACCCGTACTTTCATCCGCTAAATGTTCATCTTTAACGCCTCTGGTCGTTTGCATTATCACCGTATAAAATAAGAAAGTAAGCGAAGATTGTTATAAATACTCTCGTGTTATTCGGATGAACCGTGTACACCTTACCTAGAACTTGTTCTTTCATAATTCCTAGCCAGTCATGTACAGGTTTTCCTTGTCACAAATGTATTTTTGACATACAAAATATGAAGGCAATTCCGCATACTGAAGGGCAAAAATCAATAAATTTAGCAGTTTGAATAAAATTATTTGATTTTTTGACATTTAACATAAATTGACACCATTTTTTTAAAAACTCGTATTGAGCTGTCAAACATGTGTCAAAAAAAATTAAAAAATACCGACTAAGAAGTACTAATATGAACTTTGGGGCAATTCCCACCAAATTTTTTTTCTACCCCATTTTAACCATGATAAAAGACCAAAACACGTCCCCTATCAATTCAGTTAAAGATGTTGTATGCCAAATTTGAAGAAGATCGGACCAAGGAATCACGTTGTCCCATACAAACTTTGCAACCCTTGTTTACCCCCTTAGGAGTTGAATTTCCAAAAATCCCTTCTTATTGCTCGCCTACGTGACATAAGGAGCATTTGTGCGAAATTTCATGGTTCTAGACCCAGCGGTTTAGGCTGTGCGTTGATCGTCAGTCAGTCAGTTCTTGTTTTTATATATATAGATTATTGTGTGTGTGTAAAATAAGACACTGTCACATGCGTAGATACACACGGTGACTGTGTCGAGCATGTTTTTTGTCTATCACTTGGGTGGTAGAACACCGTGCTTACGACCCACCTGATGGAAAGAGGTCACCGTGACCTATGGACGTTTGCAACACCAGAGGTGCTACGCTCGCACTGCTGATCCTGCAAGAACCTTCTAAGACGTCTTTTAAAGAACCTAATACTGAAGACGTTTGGAAAAACCGCCGCAACGATGATGGTACGTAGCCGTGGCCATCCGACGCCATGCGACGGGCGCCGAGACCGTCTAGCTGAACTCGTCGTCGAAAGGATGTCAACCTAATTAGAAGCTTTAAGTACCGGTCTCGATTCAATGTGTGAGCGCATAGTAGTTGAGCCACTGACAATTAGGTATGCGACCCTCAATGCTACCTGTACAGCGCCATCAACTCACATATGACAGGTTAACTATAATAAACTATGGTTCGTAGCATGCAAAGTATCCAATTTCCTTATTGAATCGTTGTTCATAAAGCATTCAATATTTTCATTTAAAAAATTGCCCAAACAAATTACAAATACATGATGGATCACGTTGAACAAACAAATATTTTGCAAAAAAGCCTGTAAATGAGCCCTCCGGCACCCTGCATATACATATACTAGCTGTTACCCGCGACTTCGTTCGCGTGGAAATTATTTTATAAGCAAAGTTTGAACTGTATTCTATTGAGCCTCTAGGATAAGTCGTAACCAAAATGTGGGGACAAATTTAGGACATCGTCCAACTTACCCGGGGAGCTATGCGCTAGATGGATTTTTTTTAACGTGAGGAAAGTCATACATAATGTTGTAGGCGCAATACAACATTAGGTGTTATGATATTTTCATGCTTTGCTTAATAACCTGGCGATTTAAGAGAAGGTACACGCTGACAGAGGGTTTCAAATTGCTATAATTCGAAATAGAAACGATTTTTGCATTGCTAGGTTCTGGCGAAAAGTCTTTTCACTGCATGCGAGTGGTACCTGGGCCCGTGTTATTTAAGATCGAAAGGAGAGGGTGGAGTTAAGTTGAAGAGCTCTTTACCTCACCTTGGTAGATTCGGTTTATTAAATGAATTTAAGTCTTACGGACAGTGAAAGTGGCCCCCAATCGCTAGATGGGCCACGGCTTTCCATCAGTGGCGACGTCAATATGGCGAGCTTAATATATTAAAAAAACCATTTTTCTACACTGCACCAGTGATTCAAGGCTGTCAGTTTCCTCAGGACAGTATTTATTGTGAATACCACATCTCTGCATGTTAAAGTAAAAGTATTATTTTGTTATTGAATTCATATATGCACAAAATTGTTGATGAATTATTAAACAAACAAACAGAGATGTTGAGATTGCCTTTAATTGGTATTTAAGTTAGCATAAGACGGCCGAGTGCCAGCACTGCGAGTAGCGCAGCGAGGACACAGCGCTCCACACATTGGTGGAGTGCAAGGCGTGGGCACAACAGCGCCAGGCCCTCGTGGCAGTTCTGGACGTGGACACTCTCTCGCTGGAGACCATGATCTCCAGCGGGAGTAAGTGGGACTGCGCTGCCTCTTTCTGCGAGCAGGACATGCTCGTGAAAGAGGCGGCGGGGAGGTGGCGGGAGAGAACTCTCCCACCCGATTCCCGCAATCGGCGGCGGGAGCGTCGGCGACATATCTTCGCTTAAGACTATCGGCCTATATGACCGGGGGCCTGAGGTCGATGAGGAGGTCGCTCACCGTCCTTACAGAAGCAGGCCCTAGCTAGACGACAGCATGACGCGAGGGGTTCACGTCCCCCCCCACCCCCCTAAGTGGGTAGTCGTTAGTCTGATGGGAGTCCTGGGGTAGCCTTCCGATAGCTTACTTAGGGCTCCCAACCGTAGGCTGTTAGGCAGGATACGTGAGATTTATGAGTCGGTAGGATCCGGCATAGCATCCGTGCAAGAAAAATAAAGCTAGCAGAAGAGAGAATTGCCTTGCCACCAGGAAACAGTGAGACAATTATTTGATTTTCAAACAGTTACTGAATATAATGGCAGCGAAATCGCGAAATGAAACCCGGTTGTCAGTAAAATGACAATCGTTAAAAGTCAAGTTGGCCTCATGGGCGGCTTGAAAAAAAATATTAATTTCAACACGGCATTAGGCTCACCACCTATTACGTGAGACGTAAAACTATAAGGTCAAATGTGGGCGTATACTATGCATCTGCGTACCCCTTTGGGGATAACGGCGTGACTATAATATGTATGCTACTAAATAAGATCTAGACGCTTTTGAGTTTTTACTCCCACATACATGCAGAATTCAATTGTTCTCTGTCAAACCCCTAGACTTAGTAGTAGCGTGATAATTATAATTATGAAGCTTATATAAAACTATCCGCATGTAAAAATTGAACTAAACCTATTTCGTAAGCATGTCTTTTTCCCATAATATAGTATACCTATAGATTTTAATCCTTCTCTGCCAAGCCTCTAGGCTAAGTAGCGTGATTGAATATTTACAATAGACTAATTAATCTTATTTACATTAAATAGCTGTTCACGCGACTTTAGCCGAGTAGAAGTCGTTATCGCGTGAAAGTCGTTATCGCATAAAATCATAACACTCCTTTTGCGCAGTTGGTTTAAAAGTAGCCTATGTCCTTCTCAGGGCCTCGAACTATCCCCAAACCAAATTTCATCTCAATCGCTTCAGCCGTTTAGGCGTGAAAGTCGTTATCGCGTGCAAGTCGTTATCGTGTAAAATCATAACACTTCTTTTGCGCAGTCGGTTAAAAAGTAGCCTATGTCCTTCTCAGGGCTTCGAACTATCCCCATACCAAATTTCATCTTAATCGCTCCAGCCGTTTAGGCGTGAAAGCGTAACAGACAGACAGACAGACAGACAGAGTTACTTTCGCATTTATAATATTAGTAAGGATACATACTCCCTGTTTTACATAAGTATTTATATAGAAACTCGGCGATATTCCCGACGCGCCTCCGGTTTTGCTTTTACAATGGTAACGATGATGCGTCCCTGGAGACGACCCGACCTGAGATGAGAGCGATTCTACTGTCATAAGTGACGGCGGTAGCGTGTATCTCAATAGTTGTCGATCGTCATCACTCACACTCTACTAAACGAGACACAAGTCTTTATTACTATCAACCGTGGGCAAAGGCAATACATATCCCATCAAAAACAAAACTTGTGAAGAACCCAAGACGCGCAACTCAGTTCTTCTACCGTAAAAAGTAGGTAGTGAGCTTCATGTAATACCAAGTCAATGTCCATCTCTACTAATATTGTAAATGCGAAAGTAACTCTGTCTGTCTGTTACGCTTTCACGCCTAAATGGCTGGAGTGATTGAGATGAAATTTGGTATACGGACAGTTCGAGGCTCTGAAAAGGATATAGGCTACTTTTTAGCCGACTGCGCAAAAGGAGAGTTATGATTTTACGCGATAACGGCTTCTACGCGGTCGGAGCAGCGGGGAACAGCTAGTTATCTAAATATGAAATACTATCTGACTCGCGCAATTTCGTTTGCAACACATGAGAGTGAAAAAGAGTTATGGTATTATTATTTCAAGTAATATTATGTTTCTCGCAGCATTTACTCTCGTCGCGCTTTCTCCCGTCGCGTCGCTTATATTCAACTAGCGGACGTCACGCGGTTTCACCCGCGTAAGTAAATATTGCCTATGTTCACCGCAAAGAGTGTAGCTTCCCAACAGTGAAAGAATTTTTCAAATCGGTCCAGTAGTTCCGGAGCCTATTCGTTACAAACAAAAAACAAATCTTTCCTCTTTATAATACACACATCAACACCGTCTAGGGATAATTCACATTTTCTCAATTTTCAGAAAATCTGTTAGGAATAATATGCAATAATGTTATATTCTTAAGAAGCCCATTTTTCAGACTATATTTTAAAATAAAATAAAAATTTATTTTCGACTTTTATAAAATTTTTATTAAAATGAAAACAAAAAGTAAAAAAATGGTGCAACTAAAGATGAATGTGTCATTTACGAAAAAATAAAAAAATAAGTAATTTCTTTTCAATATTTTGCACTCATAGGAAAAATCAGTAGTCAGTAAAACCACCCATGACGTTAACCACGGTCCAGCAACGGTTTTTCATGCTTTGAATTAAGTTATCAAAGTTTCGGTGCGGGATAAAAAAATAAAAAAAATAAAATAAAAGTTTATTGACCCAAAAACATTTTACATCAGAGTGATTTTGGAAACTCCAGATAGGCAAACTAATAATGCCTGAGTTAGGAGTCTCCATTCATTACTGTACATGTATACAATTTCTTTTTGTTAATATAGCTTAACATAACAAATTTACAATTTGTAGATATTTAATACTATTTTAACCTAAGTGCAATAAGAACATATTAGGTGCTTACACATCAAATTGGCGTTTTTCGTACTGGCCACTTTAATTACGATTTTCTCCTCTTTGGTAAGGAATTCCAAATTCAAATTTATCCTTCGATGACCGTCATTCATTTGTTTTTTTCTTCTGTTTTTTTCTGTTTGCGTCACTCATTTTACAAAATGGAAAACTTAAAATATCGCATTATTTACGAGTACGAGTTCCGCCGTGGCACTAGTGCTGCGGAAACGACTAGAAGGGTGAATGATGTGTATGGCGGTCATGTTGCAAAAGAAAACACAGTTCGTTTTTGGTTCCAACGTTTTCGTTCAGGAAATGTCGACCTGCAGAACAAGCCCCGTGGACGGCCTGAGACTCAAGTTGATAATGAAGTATTGAAGGCTATTGTGGAAGCGGATCCATCGCAAACCACGTCTGAGTTAGCTGCAGGCTGCGGTGTTAGTGATAAAACTGTTTTAATTCACTTGAAGCAAATTGGGAAGATTAAAAAGCTTGAAAGGTGGGTACCTCACGAATTGACTGAAGCAAACCGGCAAAAGCGCGTCGACTGCTGCGTTACATTACTGAACCGGCACAATAATGAAGGTATTTTAAACCGAATCATTACCTGTAACGAAAAATGGATTCTTTACGATAATCGAAAGCGCTCAGCGCAATGGTTGGATCCTGGCCAGCCAGCCAAATCCTGCCCCAAGCGAAAATTAACCCCAAAAAAGTTACTTGTAAGCGTTTGGTGGACTAGTGCCGGTATTGTTCATTACAGTTTTCTCAAATCTGGCCAGACTATTACGGCTGATGTCTATTGTCAGCAATTGCAAACCATGATGGAAAAGCTAGCGGCTAAACAACCTAGGCTGGTCAATCGCTCCACGCCACTGCTGCTTCACGACAACGCTAGACAATTGGAATGTCTAAAACATCCTCCGTACTCCCCGGATCTTGCTCCAACAGATTACCATTTTTTTCGAAATTTGGACAACTTCTTGCAAGGGAAAAAATTCAACTCTGATGGGGCAGTCCAAATCGCCTTCACAGATTTTATTGATTCCCGTCCGACTGGTTTTTTTAGTAAAGGGATCAATGAACTACCTATGAGATGGCAAAAATGCATAGAAAACAATGGTTCATACTTTGATTAATTAAATATATTATATTTAAAAATATTCGACTTTTTGTTCCTCCTATGCAAAACGCCAATTTCATATGTAAGCACCTAATATTACTAATTTACTAATTTATGTTAAGTGCTAAGTGTAGAGTGCATGGAAGTATAGAGTGTGTGTGTGTGTGTGTGTGTGTATGTGTGTGTGTGTGTGCGCGTGTAGTGTGTGTGTGTTGTATGTAAGCGAGGGTGTGTGTGAGTCTGTGTGTACTGGGGTATTGTCCCAAGTTCTGCTAAGATGTAAAAAAAGTTGCTCTTCAGTCGCAATGTCTGCAGGAAAGTTTTTATAACCCTTCTTTGGAGCATGTCCCACGCATGCTCGATGGGGTTTAAATCAGGCGATTGCGCCGGCCAGGGTAAAACCGACACGTCATGGTCCTGCAGCCAGCTGGTCACCGCTCGCGCTGTGTGCGGACGGCCGTTGTCATGCATGAGAGTAAATTCTTGACCCATTTGAAGTCGATGAGGATAGACAATGGGTACAAGCACCTGGTCGCGGTATTTTTCAGCGGTCATGGTGTTTCTAATCCAAACGAGGTCCGTTCTTCCACCAAAACGAATTCCCGCCCAAACCATAATTGTCCCGCCCTTGTATGGATGGACTACCTGGGGGTGTTGCAGACGACTCTCACGACCAGGAACTCGCCAAACGCGTACTCTTCGTGAATCGGGATGAAAACCGAATCGAGACTCATCGGTAAACAGTACTACAGACCACTGGTTATCTTCCCAAAGCAAATGTTCACGAGCCCACTCTAATCTTCGTCCACGATTTCCTCTGCGTAGTGCTGGAGTACGAAGTGGCCTGCGAGCATGAAGGTTAGCTTCATGCAGTCTCCTCCTCACAGTTTGGTCACTGACAAGCAATTGGTGTTCTGATTGGAGCCGTTAAACCAACTGCACGGCTGTAACGTTTGGCTGCATTTTCGCGGCAACTTGTAAAAATCGGTCTTGTCGTTGGGTGGTTATGCGTCTCCCGCCACGGTGTCTTTCAGCCACTTCCCCGGTTGCACGATAACGTGACCAAAATCTTGAAATAACGTTTTGCCTGATTCCAATCTCCTCAGCAATACTCCGGTGAGTAGCCCCAGCTTGGAGAATGCCTACTGCCCTTAGCATTTCTTCTCTAGTTAAATGGCGTCGCTGCATGACTTACACAATGAAATAAATTCGTAATTAATCAATAACTAGCTTTAAAACTTCAACTGGACAAAACAAATACCAATTAACTATCGTCGGTAAAATTAAAATTTCGAACTTCGCTATACTAATGGCGCGCAAATCATTTGTTTGCATTTCTTTTTTTTATTTTCAAATTTGGAATCATTCAAATATACCTACAAAATAAGATTCAATCAAAAGTTTTTAAAATCGGCCAGTTTGAGATGAACTTTTTAAAAAATATCCCTAGACGGTGTTGATGTGTGTACATATTAGCATAGATTACGAAATTTACCATACAACCGCTTGTTGCCTATTTTACCCTCTTAGTTGTATTATTCATTAAAATTAAAAAAAAAACGCTGATACATTTTTTTTTCTAAAAGACGCAGGAGTGCGAAGTTTCATGCTTCTAATTTTGAGAGTGACGAATATTCCATACAAACGTTTATCACATATTTTACCCTCTAAGTAGTAAAATTTTGAAAAGCGCTGATACACCTACGTCTTTTAAGATATTAATCTTATAATAAGATATTAATCTTAAAAGACGTAGGTGCACGAAGTTTCATGCTTCCGACTTTGAAAATGAGGAACGGTCCTTGAATGGGTGACCACCACGTGACGTTGGTCACCCATCCAAGCGTTTCCTTAACTGAAAAAAGAACTGCTTAGAACTTTGTTTAGCTGTTTTTGAACAAGATCAAACAACTCTCTCGCATTTGATTGCGGTGTCAACCAACGCCCAGCAGTGCTAGGCTAGAATTTCAACTTGACGACGACGTAAGACTAGCGTTTTAGGGGTCCGCACCCAAAAGACAACAACGGAACCCTATTACTGACACTTCGCTGTCGGTCGGTCTGTCTGTCACCAGACTGTATCTCGGGTGAACATTTTTTTAACGCGAGGTAAATCCTACATGGATGCTGTGCCGGACTCCTACCAACTAAAAACCACACGCTCCTTACCTTATGCCTACGGTTGGCAGCCGCGGGTACCCTCGGAAAGATGACCCCAGGATTCCCAACAGACCTTGGCTACCACTGCGGCCTCACCTTGGGGGTTCGGGTGCTATTCCGCGTCTTTGGGGGTTTGTTCAGGCGTTATCCCGCCTCTTGGGGCGTGTGGCGTGCGCGGAACCATACATTCACCATGAACATCTGCATTCACGTACCTACTATAAATACTCCCGCTTTGCTTGTGTTTCGCTAACGAAAAATGTGTAATCCTGCGTCGAGTCGCGCGTCGCCGAGTCGCGTCGTCTTGAGCTTGCCCAAATGGCTATTCACGCAGGACAATAGAGTGCCGCAACAATGGCAGTCGTACACACAGAATACATTTTGTATATGTACTCGTATATGCGAGCCGAACACGACTAAACGTAGGGAAGACACTAGCCGTACATTAATTCCAGGTAAAATAGGTACTTAGAAAATAGAACTATACATAAAAGGTAAAACACTATACATAGGTAAGTTAAGATTTTCTTGGGTAGATCGATATAATGTGCTGAGACTTTCGCTTTCAACCGCCTGAACTTCAGTTCCTCCGTGATCATGGTGCTTGTAACAGCGCCGAAATATTGGAAACTCTCAACAATACATGGTAAATATTCCGCTAACTTTAATACTAAGATTTTCTTCTTTGTAATGTTTCTTCATGGTGTACAATAAAGAATGTTTATTTATTTATTTAACACTGCCCGCGAAATGTCTGAAGTATATAAGTACTCTGTGTCTGAAGGATCTCGAACGGACGATAGAAGTGATCAGACAGAAACCATTTATAGTGTTCCGTACCCAAAGGGCAAAAACGGGACCCTACTCATGAGACTGTCTGTCTGTCCATCATGAGACTGTATCTCAGGAACCGTGACAGTGATAGCTCAAGAGCTGAAAACAAAACGAAACCAGTTTGTTCTGACGAGTGCGTTGGAACTATCTAGAAGGTTGTACTGCAGGCACTGGGAGGGCTAGTCGAGGTTCACACTTGTATTGTGCGGTTGTGCGGCGCCGGCAGCTCCGGAAGGTCGCCTTCGAATGCTGGCAGTGGCTCTCATTTATATGCGGAAAGTAATTTTACTTATTTTGGTAAGCATTCAATTGTCATTGAAGTCAAATAGTCTCGTTTTTATAGCGAAAGGGGTAGGCAGAGGGAAACTATACACCCACATGTACCACCGTATTTTGTCCCACGTCTTATTGCTGTATTGAATGGACATGCGCAGGTTATAGCTACTCCGTTGATATTTTCAAGCCACCCATAAGGAAATCTTAATCTCTGCCTCTTCCTGGCGACCGGGAACAACGTCTTAGTGCCCACCGAAGCCCGGAACTACCTATCGTCATCAAACGTGCGTCGACGTCGCCGTGCGTCGCCGCGTCGCACGTTGGATCCTGTAGTATGAGCTGGTTGGTCATTAATCAAAATTAAAAAAATGCCGGTGGATATTTTTTTTTCATAGATTTAGCAAATAGAGGGTATACCACATTTATTATAAGTAATTAAAGTAGTATTGGTTGTCTAATATACTTTTTATGATACGACAAAGTTGACCATATTTGTATTTGCCTTGTAGTCAATTAGGTTTTTTAAGTTTGGTGCAGTATTGAAACATTGTATTACTTTAAAAGTAACAGGGTATAATTAATAAAAAAAATCATGAGTGATGCTGAAGGTATGTAGTATTTAAAATGTATAAATTTAGTTCTTCACAATAAAATAACTTCTTCATAATAAATTTTTATTTAAAAACCACTTTTTCTTCAGAAGTGCAGTTTTGATACTGTTTTTTTTCGAAAAAGTGCATTTTGTCAGGGTACTAATTAGTTCTCCGTAACTCGTTAGTTAGTGTATTTTATTTAGTTGATATCAAAAGTTCAGACAAAATGCTCCTTTTCAAATGGCAGTGGTTTATAGTTTCACGGTAGTAGATTAAAAATATGAGCCAGTCGTATTTCGGTTAGTTATTACACTTAACTGTGAAAATTTTCGTCTTTAACATGAATGAATAGTTTTGAATTGTATTGTAGCCAATGATATAGGTTATTTTTAAGTTTTTTTTTCTTAGGAATAGTGGATTATCCAGTAAAAAGGAGCGATTTGTGTGACAAATTATTTTTAATTCAATACAAGAAATTAGATAGCAAGTTTTTAAAATTAGAGGAGATAATTATTGCAGAAACCAACTGCCCTGCTTCAGATATAACTTCCCTTAAAGAAACACTGCATATTTTTTAAAAATCTTTTAAAATAAAATAGCAATCGTCGAACAGAATCAAAGAAAGGTTTGTTAAAAATAACTTAACGTAGCTAGATAAGACTTGCATTACTCACCCTTTGCTTAATAAAATATATTATTAAGCAAAGGGTGAGCCCAGGTAGGCCCCCGAAGGATTTTGAGCAGTGTAGTGTCCGCAGTAAGCGTAGGAAGACCGAAGTTTTACGTGCGTCCGGTTCTGGCAGTGAACTTCTTTATTCTGCTCAAATGTATTTTCGAACTGAAGACCACCATTCCCAATTAAATAAATTAAAAGATATTCTATCACCGAAAACCACAGTAAATGAACAAGAGGCAGTATCTCCTCAAACCGTTTTGTCTATGTTTAGATACTGAAGCGAAATAAAGTAAGAAGCAGTATAACGTGGTACAAAGCTACGCGCCTCATATCTTTCCTTCTTAACTTAACGCTCGTAAAACTTCGAGAAAGGACGCTATAACGGATGTATTTAATTTGTTTTTATTTTTTTCGGATCCAGTAGTATCGTGCTCAAGGGTTGTGAGAAAATATAAAACTACTCTTCCTAGTGAGGTGCTAGAAATGATTTTACCAGATTAAAAGAATCTAGCCTTCATAAATCCATTTATTGTGATATATATTTAAATTGTTTAGAGTAATAAAGACATTAATAAAGTTATTTTGCCTCAAAACACCTTTAATAAAGACAATTATGAAAGTTAAGGTAGCGAAAGATGTTTGCCGGGAGCGTTCCAAGTGGCAATCAGTGGTCTCTGCCTACCCCAGTGAGTAATAAGCGTGATTTTATGTATTTAGGTACGTATGAATGTATTATACACCTTTAAGACTTAGCTTAAGTCTCGGAACGTCGTTAAATAATATTGACCAACCATCCCATACAACAGGATCCACCGTGCGTCGGTGCAAGTAGTTAGTAGTATACTGCGTGAAATTCCGACTGTGATATGAATAATATACACCGCTGCTGACTCGCTCAGCGGTATGTGCACACATCAATGTAGATGCAGCAGTACGATCATGGACGCTCCTCTCCGCAGCGGCGGTAATTAATCTAAAATCGATATCTCACTCGAGGGCCGAGTGTTGTTTAATACCTACTATCTCCAATTATATATTGCACTGTGTACAGGCACACTAACACATGCACGTTACGCTACGTACTCTCGCCCATCTCTCGACGGGTGTAGTGGTAATGCTATGCGATGAGTTGAATTGGTCAGGCATACTAATGGGAGAATTACATTTTAAAGCATGGGTTAATATATGAGGGGATTGTTTAGTTGGTATCTCTGGCTGCTACAAAATCACAATCAGACTATTGAGGGTTCCTCCTCCCCTACCTCCTCGGTATTGTCGCTCTACGCTCTACGCTCTACGGTGGATTATCATCATCTAGCGCCGACTCCTTTACTTAAGAGCGGCCAACCCGTCTATCTTTTCATACAAACGCTCGTACATGATTATGGCGTTGTAACAGATATTTCTTTGAAACTTTTGAACAAATATGTATCTTGTGCACTATATCTAGGTTTCTATTAAAATGCGAAATCAAAATTTTAAGAAACAAATTCAGTACAAGCCTCCAAAAATCAGCTTTTTTGCACAAATTTTATATGAAGTTTGGGCGTTTATATTGTACTCATTAATTGTACCCGGAAAGAATTATTTGCATAGAAACCTTGCAAATGTAATGGAGTTTCTAAATGTAAAACTTTTTTTTCATAATCTTGTAAGGCTTACGAAAAAACACGTATTTCTTGGAACAAGTTTTATGAAATTTCCGCTCACTATTTTTCTTTCAATATTATCGTGTTCTCACTCGCTTGTTAGCCATGTGGCGGTAAGAGGTACGCGGGGGACGAGTCGAGCGGGGTCGGGCGGGGTGAGACGCGGGAGTTGAATGGCGCACGGCAGCTCGGTTGTCGGGCCTCTCGGAATTGTTAGTATTATTGAATTTGAATACCGCAGCGATGATACGGCGCTCCACGCGCTGGTGGGGCGCACGGCAGCTCGGTTCTCGGGCCTCTCGGAATTGTTGGTAGATATTGAATTTGAATACCGCAGCGATGAGACGGCGCTCCACGCGCTGGTGGGGTGCACGGCGTGGGCGCAACAGCGCCAGGTCCTCGTGGTGGGTCTGGACGTCAACACTCTCTCGCTCGAGACCATGGTGCGAGCCATGCTCTCCAGCGGGAGTAAGTGGGACTGCGCCGCCTCCTTCTGCGAGCAGGTCATGCTCGTGAAGGAGGCG
The DNA here is from genome assembly GCA_933228765.1 of Miltochrista miniata. Lineage (NCBI taxonomy): Eukaryota > Metazoa > Arthropoda > Insecta > Lepidoptera > Erebidae > Miltochrista > Miltochrista miniata. Next base: position 40,825,137 of record OW121753.1, on the reverse strand, counting down.
GCGGGACGGGTACGGGAGAGAACTCTCCCACCCGAGTTCCGCCGTCGGCGGCCTGGGCGCCGCCGACGTGTCTTCGCCGAGGACTATCGGCCACCATGACCGGGGACCTGAGGACGTTGAGAGGGCGGCTCACCGTCCTTACAGAAGCAGGCCCTGACGGCAGCGTGACGTGAGCAATTCACGCACGCCCCCCCTTAGAAGTGGGATCACACCCGAAACCCCCCAAAGACGCGGGATAGCACCCGAACCACCCCCTGGGCGAGGCCGCAGTGGCGGCCGTGGGTCTGTTGGGAGTTCTGGGACATCCTTCCGAGGGCTTCCCCGGGGCTCCTAACCACAGGCTGTTGGGCGTGACGTGAGGTTTTTTAGTCGGTAGGAGTCCGGCATTACATCCATGAGGATTTTACCTCACTGGTTTTATATAAATGTGTACTACGCTATTGCATTAGGTTTGCCTGTAATAATAGTTGTATGTTGAAATAAATAAATAAATAAAAAAAAATAAACGTTAAACAAAAAAAAAAGAGGTATTGAATTGGTTGACTGCGCGTACGTGAGTGCTGTTGCGTTTTATTTTTAGTGAATTCTGTTTATCTGCTACAACGATTTTGTTTTTTCATATCGGACACTGATTTTGCTTGCGAAAGGATTATTGGAACGAAGTTCCTTATCGCGCGTTGCGAAAGGGGGCTAGACGGAAAAAAATATCACCAAAAGTAAATAGGAGTTTTGCTCTGAAAAGTTTTTGAGGTAAAACTTCTTTAGGCGCGACTAGGGAGTAACTCAGACGTTTGAAGTAAAACTTCTTTAGGCGCGACTAGGGAGTAACTCAGATTTTTGAAGTAAAACTTCTTTAGGCGCGCCTAGAGAGTAACTCAGATTTTGAAGTAAAACTTCTTTAGGTGCGACTAGGGAGTCACTCAGATTTTTGAAGTAAAACTTCTTTAGGCGCGACTAGGGAGTAACTCAGACTTTTGAAGCAAAACTTCTTTGGGCGCGACTAGGGAGTAACTCAGATTTTGAAGTAAAACTTCTTTAGGCGCGACTAGGGAGTAATTCAGATTTTTGAAGTAAAACTTCTTTAGGCGCGACTAGGGAGTAACTCGAGACTTTTGAAGTAAAACTTCTTTAGGCGCGACTAGGGAGTAACTCAGATTTTTGAAGTAAAACTTCTTTAGGCGCGACTAGAGAGTAACTCAGATTTTGAAGTAAAACTTCTTTAGGCGCGACTAGGGAGTCACTCAGATTTTTGAAGTAAAACTTCTTTAGACGCGACTAGTAGCAACTCACATTTTTGAAGTAAAATTTCTTTATGCGCGACTAGGGAGTAACTCAGATTTTTGAAGTAAAACTTCTTTAGGCGCGACTAGGGAGTAACTCGAGACTTTTGAAGTAAAACTTCTTTAGGCGCGACTAGGGAGTAACTCAGATTTTTGAAGTAAAACTTCTTTAGAAGCGACTAGGGAGTAACTCAGATTTTTGAAGTAAAACTTCTTTAGGCGCGACTAGGGAGTAACTCAGATTTTTTAAAATAAACCTTCTTTAGGCGCGACTAGGGAGTAACTCAGATTTTTGAAGTAAAACTTCTTTAGGCGCGATTAGGGAGTAATTCAGATTTTTGAAGTAAAACTTCTTTAGGCGCGAATAGGGAGTAACTCAGATTTTAGAAGTAAAACTACTTTTACCAATTACCACTTTTACCAATTTATCACAATTACTTTTACCAAGTACAAGCCCAAATCAAAATTGCAAAGAAAAACTTTTGTTACTTTGTTCTTTGCGACAAAGGGATTATTGCATGAAAAGATTACCAAAGAACCATCCTATTGGTCCGATGATAAAATGTTAAAACTAAGTAACTAACGCAGTTTTATTTTAAATGCGGTCTACCAGAAATTATTGACCCACGTTTCCCCCGCAAACTGTCAATAAGGGATAGATTTGACAACAGCTAATAATTTTTTTTGGATATTGATTTTTGCGTCTGCCTGACAAATTGTCAAGATAACCAAAGAAACAGCTAGGTAAGTCCATAGATTTAGAATTGAGAGTAGCGAAAAATTCTAAATCTATGGGTAAGTCCAACTACGAGAAGGAGGTCAATCGTCGAATCCAACTCGGCAGCGATCGGGAAGCTACGTAACATCTTCTCGTCCCCAATTTTTAAAGACGAAGGTCTATGACCAGTGTGTGTTTCCAGTGATGACTTACTGTACAGAGACGTTGTCGCTAACTATGGGCCTTATCAGGAAGCTCAAAGTCATCCAGCGAGCGACGGAGAGGGCTATGCTAGGAGATTCTCTGCGAGATCGAATCAGAAATGAGGAGATCCGCAGGAGAACCAAAGTCACCGACATAGCCCGAAGAATTGCAAAACTGAAGTGGCAATGGGTAGGGCACATAGCACGCAGAACTGATGGCCGATGGAACAAAAAAGTTCTAGAGTGGCGGCCACGACCCGGAAGACGCATCGTGGGCACTGGGCAGGCCCCCCACTAGATGGACGGACGATCTAACCATATCCAAGGTCGCCGGGAAACAGTGGATGCGGATCGCGGAAGATCGAGAGAAGTGGCGAACCTTGGAGGAGGCCTTTGTGCAGCAGTGGACGTCATTCGGCTGAGATAATGATGATGATGAACCTAAGAAACAAAATTCTTCAAACCAGAATATCTTTTAACCGTTACTTCCTGCAGTCGTATGACTGAACGAATAATTCTCCAGAAAATAATACTCTATATTATGATATGTATTTCACTTATAGATTTTCAGTGTTTTCAGAAGTCGGTTTTCTTTTTTGTAAAAAGGTTTTTTATTTCTTGCTTTCCAGTGTCTATGTAAAAAATCAAACCAATTTCGGTGTAAAGTTCTCGTGAATACGAATAATATGAGCTCAAACACGAGGTACTTGATGGTATACCGTCACAATACCAGAAATCATAATGCCTTTACTTAAAATGCCCGAGCCCAAAATACCCGAAATCGAAATATCAATATTCAAAAGGCAAATATTTATGATATAAATAATTTAAAATGCCTTACGATCGAATAACCGAAACTCAAAAAATAAATTTATGAAATACCTTATCCTAAAATGTTCAAACACAAAATACCTTTTTTTTAACATGATTTAAATCCTACATGGATGCTATAAATCTGTGAATGGTTAACACCCCGACTCAGATAGGTTAGGTTAGAAGACTAAGGCGGGAGCGAAGCGAAGCGGAGCTCCCGCCTTAGCCTTTGTGGTTTTTTTTTTTGATGTTTCGTAAACCACGGTAGTACTTTTGTAACTCTGAATCAAAGAGTTTTAACATGAGGTAAATCCTACATGGATACTATGCCGGACTCCTACCGACAATAACCACACGTATGGGAGGGGGGGGGGGGGGGGTAAGTTAAAGCCAAATAACAAAACGTGTGAGTGACAGTGACACATTGTATTTTATTTTCGGTATTTTAAATTAAGGATATTTGAAAATTTGTATTTTGAATTCTGATATAATAATTATTTGTATTTTAAATTTAGACATTTTACGGTAAGGTTTACTGAAATAAGGTATTTTGAATGTTAAGGTATTTCGAATTCGGGTATTTTGGTCTAATACATTTTAAGTAAAGGCATTTTGATTTCTGGTATTTTAATATATAACCGTACTTGATACATACCGTTGAGGGGTTCCCTTGTCTCTCTGTCATCTTCATCATGAGGTCAGCTCTACCTGTTTTGTAGTGTTATGAGACATACCTGCACATAAATGTCAGGTTTTTACCTGATGTGTTCCTACAATTTTCGAGAGCTGCCCTCGATTTTTCAGGGTTTCCATCATCAGATCCTGGACCTGATGACAACTACGGTGCAAATTAACCCACACAAACATATATTTGTAGATATTCACATACTGTATGTGTATTGTATACAAGTTGGTACTACTGCTACTCCATACCTAGTGCTCTGTTTAGGGTACCTAGGTATATCATGGGTCTATGTCTAAAGTCGAATTGCGTACAGTATAGATGTGATGTGAGTGTTGACGTTGTACGTGACGACCAATCAATTTATACAAAACCAGTTTATGTAGATATTTCATGGTACGGGAAATTGATACAAAGCGAGGCCAAGTTATAGTGGATATGTATAGCTTGATGTGTCGCCGCCGAGTGAACTTACAACGAATTGGCCGACTCTTAGTAGCGCAGTTTTTACTAGAAAGATTTTACGAGAATCAGACTGACTTTCTTTGTTCGCCCATGAGGTACTTAGGTATATGCAAAAAATACGACAATACTATGTCATAAATAATTTCCATGTTGTCAAAATAGCACGTTCGTTACCTAGATTGGTAAAAATATAACACACACATGATATCTCCGAGGCTAATAATACGTAATAAATGTAGGTTTTTATGAACCTGCATTTAGAGAAATGTAGGTACAAAAATATTATGGATAACTAGCTTCCGCCCGCGGTTTCACCCGCATCCCTTGGGAACTACTCCGCGCACCCGGATAAAAAGTAGCCTATACTATAGCCTTCCTCAATACATGGGCTATCTAACACTGAAAGATTTTTTCAAATCGGTCCAGTAGTTAGCGCGTTCAATCAAACAAACAAACAAACTCTTCTGCTTTATAATATTAGTATAGATAACTGTACGCGCGTAGCGAGGCATGCGCGCGATACGATATTATTTTTATGAATGGCTCGCTACCGGCCCAGCGCCCGCGAGCGCTCAGGCGCTTTCTCTTTCTTTTCGCTTTGCCTCTTGTTCTGACATTGCGCTGGATGAAACAACAAGCTTTTTGGCCATGCTCGCGTTGCCGTTCGTCGGACGGGGAAGGGCCCTCTTAACAGCCATCATAATAAGGGTCTCCTTTTTAGGGTTCCGAACCAAAAGAGTGAACACGGGAGCCTATTCATGAGACTTCGCTGTCCGTCTGTATGTGTGTCCGTCACGAGGTTGTGTCTCAAGGAATCGTGATAGCTAGCGAGCTGAAATTTTTAAAGAAAATGTATTTCTGTTGCCGCTATAACAACAAATAATAAAATCAGAAAAAAGGGGGGATTAAGTGGGGAGGCTTCCATACAACAAACGTGATTTTTTGCCGTTTTTGGTACGAAAACCTCCGGCTAGTACTGGGTCAGTTTTATTTTCCTTTCAGGTTTGGGACGCATAAGAGAGTTGTCCATATTTGAGAATCTTACTTCTTACTAACATTAGAAATACGAAAGTTAGCGAGTCTAGATATCTGAATGCTAGTGTTTTTTTATCAAGCTCCCCAAATTGACGTCGCCACTGATGGAAAGCCGTGGCGCATATAGCGATTAGGGGCCACTCCCACAGTTCGTAAGACTTCTGACAGTGGTCCTCAAGTTGGCGGCCCTGTGCTGTGCCTCTTCAAGCTCCGCTTGAAGAACCCGGGGTTGTAAGTTGAGGGAAACACGTATGCGGGCAGGTCGTTCCAGGTTTTTATAGTTCAACAGAGGATTATTCTTTCACGTTCTAACTGCTGCACGCATTCGGCTGAAATTTGGTACAGGGATAGTCCCCTCCACCAACCCATTGTCTTACCAGCCTCATAGTCTGGAATAACACATAGCAAATAATAATAATAATATTTATTACTGGTTCAAAATTATACTTTCTAATCTTGTTTAACCAATAAGGTGACAAAGATTACGAAAATAAATATTTTAGACTTGGTTGCTATCTAATTTCATGTTACGATAACACAGACCTCCATCACTTGTTAAACAGTTTTGAGCGTGAATAATTATAATATCTTGAGGATCCATCCGGCGCCGCACAGTGGGCTGGAAATAGATCTTCATACACTTAGCAACTTGAAGTTAAGAGGGTTGGTTTCTTTGATGGATATGGGTATTGTTTACCTCTATTATACTACCATATGTCATTAAAGTCGATTTGGTATAAAAACAACACAGTTATATTTTTTTTGCAAAATAATTGTATGAAGGTAGTATTAAAAATCCGTTTTTTTTTGTTGACAATGTCGACCGTTCTCTTGTCTTACACGTTTTAGGAAAAATTTACTAATTCAACAAAAAATTTGCCTACGCTTTTAAGTCGCGTCACTTAGAAATGGGGCCCAGAAGGTAAGGGTGAGGTAAGTAAGGACTACTTTTCAAATGATCAAATGTGTATTCACGTACCTAATAAGCGATGCGTATATTGGCCAACGCAACGCACGCAGTGAACTATAAAAGCAATTAGTTTAGTGTGTAGGTAATGGCTTATATGGGCCGGTGAACGATTTGGCGTCGAGCCAGCGGCCCTCGGGTCCGCGAACGTATGTAGGTACTTCTCTCACCGCTACGTTCCTGCTGTGGAAGTGGTAGATGCTTTTCATTCAAACATGATACCCTGTACCTGTACCATAACAACCTGAATTCCAAGAAACACTCCAATCTTTTTTACCCGAACTGCCGAAGACACGAGGGTAATGTTTTTCGAGACTATGTATGTATGTATGTCCAATTCTTTGTCATGTCTTACAGCCTAGACGGCTTGACGGATTTTGACATGCGAGGTGTTATTTGAATCGTCGTGATTGTGTGAGTGACACCAGGTACATGAAAATTTCTAAAAAAATCAAAATGGCAGCCTTTTGCCGCTAAAATGTAAAGCTTGATAATTTTTCTTGGACTCGTTTTTTTTGTTTAACGTAAGGGAAAATTCTCATGGATGTTATGCCGGACTCCTACCGACTAAAAAACCTCACGTAACGCCCAACAGCCTATGGTTGGAAGCCCCGGGTAAGCCCTCGTAAGGATGGCCCAGGACTCCCAACAGACCCACGGCGGCCACTGCGACCTCGCCCAGGAGGTAGTTCGGGTGCTATCCCGCGTCTTTGGGGGGTTTCGGGTGTGATCAGCTTCTAAGGGGGGGCGTGCGTGAGTTCCTTACGTCACGCTGCCGTCATGGGCCTGCTTCTGTAAGGACGGTGAGAGGGCGGCTCAGGCCCCCGGTCATGGAGGCCGATAGTCCTGACACTCGGTCGTGGTTTCCCGGTGTTTTCGCCACAGATACCTACCGAAGCGACCGTGCCCGGTAAGCATCTGTATTAACCGGTAGGAGAGAGCACCGTGTCTCCTCTCCAGCCACTCGTCCATGACAGGTCTGACGGCCGCGATTGTGGCGAATCTCCCCTTTGGTTGCTCAAGTCGCACCCTCCATGTCTCCACGGTTTCCTGGTGGAGCAGGGACCGCTAGGTCTCGATTTTTCGAGACGCAGGCCTTTGGCCCCGCACCAGCGCCTCCTTGCGCCATCTAAACAGTGACGCAAGGGCTCTCGCTTCCAGATCCCATGGAGGGGTCCCGGCATCACCCTTATCACCCTGATGGCCATCGTCCTCTGCGGGCTCATCAGTCTAGCCACATTGCTGGCCGTCAGGGTCTCTGCCCAAACGGGGGTTTTTTTTACAGCCTGAACGGCTTGACGGGTTTTAAAATACAAGGTGTCATTTGATTCGTCGTGATTGTGTAAATGACACCAGGTATAATAAAATTCATGGAAAATCAAAATGGCGAACTTTTGGCGTTATAACTATTTGACTGCGATGAACGCAAAACTACTGAACCAATTTTGATGCGGTATTATGTGTTTATAAGACCTTGGTCAGACTTAAATTCTTACATTTGTTTGATTGCAATCGGTAGCGAAGCACCGGAAATATGACAAAAAATATAATAGTTAAAGTCTTCACTACACGAAAATTCATAACTCCACTACTAACTTGCTGCATATCAATGACATGTTGTCTATTGACTGCATTCATTGTTATGCGTACGACAGTACGGGGGGCACTTGTTACACGGGCCGCACCGTTATCTCTCGGGCTGCAGTGGAAGAAAGCCGTGAACAACTTGTGTCTGAATTCGAGACTACTCTCACTAGAGTGTCCGATTGGGGAAAACAAAATCTTGTTCAATTCAACCCTACTAAGACACAAGTATGTGTATTCACCGCAAAGAAAGCCCCATTTACTGTAGCGCCACAATTTCAGGGCACAACTCTCTCCATCTCTGACAGCATAGGAATCCTTGGTGTTGACATCTCCTGTGACGTTCAGTTCCGAAGTCATTTGGAGAATAAGGCCAAGCTGGCGTCCAAGAAGCTCGGTGTGCTCAAAAGGGCGCGGCGGTTCTTCACTGCGGCGCAAACACTGCTACTGTATAAGTCGCAAGTGCGGTCGCAATGGAGTACTGCTGTCACTTCTGGGCGGGGGCACCTGAATATCAGCTTCTTCTGTTTGACTCGGTACAAAGGTGAACAGGGGCTTTTTTCCGCGTACACTTAGATTGTGGAATGATCTCCCTGCCTCGGTTTTCCCAAAGGGTAGGCCTCCTTATGCGTGTTCTACCGCCTGTACAATGGTATGTGCTCTGAGGAATTGTTTGATATGATGCCCACGGCTACGTTCTATCATCGCACCGCTCGCCACAGACAGGGAGTTCATCCTCACACTCTGCGTCCGGTGCGTTCCAGCACGGTTAGATCCGATAGGTGTTTTCTTCCGCGCACGCTTAGGTTGTGGAATGACCTCCCTGCCTCGGTTTTCCCAAACGCCTACAGTATGAGGTTCTTCAAAATGGGTCTAAGAAGGTTTTCACAGGGTCGGCAGCGCGAGTGTAGGGCCTCTGGTGTTGCCAACGTCCATAGGCAGCGGTGACCAACGGTACATCTGGTGGGCCGTATGCTTGTCTGCCACCTTGGTGGTATAAAAAAAAACTAACATAACTTAAAAGTTTTAAATAAACTTAACTATATAGAATACAAAAACCCGACTGCCAAGTAAATAACTATATAACTGAAAAGCAAGAAATAAGCTCCACATTTCTTTTGTGATTTTCTTTAGCTACTTACTGTTTTACTCTGCCGGCAACATTTGCAGGCGGGAACAAGCTATGGGACCATGTAGCTATTTTGTAAACCAACACTCGCTTGGCGTAGCTTGTTCCCGCCTGCAAATGTTGCCGACAAAGTAAAACAGTAAGTAGCTAAAGAAAATCACAAAAGAAATGTAGAGCTTGTTTTTTGCTTTTCAGTTATGTATATGTTTACTTGGCAATCGGGTTTTTTTTGTTCTAAATAATTAAGTTTATTGAATAGAGCAGTAAACCTCTCTTACAGAGTTTTTATATTTCAACAGTAATAACAAAGCTAAGTTTCTCGACTCATCGTATTATACATATTTATTCAGTCAGTGTCCGTGTGTGAACCGAGTCCATGGGCTCCCAAAGCGCAAAGTCTTTTGGGCATAATGCCACGGAGGCCTTATTTAAGTTTAGCTTAGATAGAAGATAATAATGTAAATATATAGATTTATAATAACTATGTTTCTATGTATTTTTTATAATAAAGCTAACTGTCAATCAATCAATCAAATCAGTCCACTGCTGAACGTAGGTTTCAATGGACACCACAACACAACACAGGGTCCTGCGACTGCCGCGTCTAGTCCTTGCCTGTCACCTTGCCCAAGTGGTCGCTCCAGCTGACAGGCGGGCGTCGTACCCCACCTACAAAGTGGTCACGCCCTGGTCACGTGGTGGTCATGGTCACCCACTCAAGGACCGGCCATGGTGAAAGTTATTTACTATCATATCATATCATATCATTTATTTGCTTACTTTACTTTACTTTACTTTACTTCAGTGATCGTTTACATAACACTGAGTCCGCGGGGCCACTAGCGCTTCAAAATTCTTCTGTACCTATAAAAAGATAGGTGGCCATATTTAAACATTACCTTTCTTTCTAAAGTAGATTCATAAATCAAAATTTGACTGTTGTTTTATCAAATCTAAAAACTGTTTGAAAATTACCTTTAGTAGAGAGCTAAATTAACACCGTCTTAAAGTGTTAACTGTACAGGGTATCTATCTAGTGTGACTCTGAATACGGCGACGTTCCCGGTCTTCCCTGTGTGCAGCGTACAGCGTAGCGCTGCGAGCGCGCGTCGCGTGGGTACTACGGTACTACACAATCTGATATTAATGAAGCCTCGCAGTGCCACCTGCTGGTAATACCGTAAGATTACATTTCAGCCATTGTAAAGCCGCTTCGGTCGGATCTATCTCCAGTTAATATCGCTCTGTGCGCGCCTTGGGCTTGGGGGTGTACCTACCTACTTATCTGCCTATTCTGCTAATTACGGGCACCCACCTATATGATATACCGGATGGCGCCTGCGGTTCCGCCCGCGCCAAATTTTTCCTGCTTCTCGTGGGAATTCATTCCCGGGATAAAAAGTAGCTATCTTTTATTCCAGACTATTATCTATGTTCATTATGTATTGTGTATGTGTATCAAACAGCCAGTCCGTTCAACCGTTAGAGAGTGACAGAGTAACAAACACTGACTCCACACTCACAAACTTCGCATTTATACTCGTAGTATGAGTAAGATTCTTCGGAAGCATGATAGTGTGATGCAACAAACAAAAACCATCTTGGGTTTGACCATATTTTTGTATTTCAATCTGGTCGTTCATCTATTTGTTTATTCGTTAGTTGTGTTATTATTTCTAGGAATAAACGATTTCTAAATAAACTTTAGTTATAGTTTCCATAATAAGCTAGACTTTCAATATATTTTAGCTGTGAAGCCAGTGAATTTTATCTGAAAGCAATGAGAGAGATCTACAATTCAAATATCAGTATGTATCAATGCCGCAGCTTCAATAAATACTGACGTACTGATATGAAATAAATCGACCAGCGCTGCAGTGGTTACACTGATGATTACACGAAACCTAAAGGATAATGGCTGCCAGCGTCGGAGCCAAGTTATTACACAGTGTACTCAAACTACTCGCTCAGAACGATTCTTTGATCTCTCGAGATTACAGTAATCACGTTGCCGGCTCGGATTGTGACGTCACACCACACCTCTCCTATCACAAATGTAAGTGAACACAAAGAGCTGTATAGAAAGTTACTTTCAGGGAAATAAATACAATTTCTCTTTCACTTTCAAAGATATTAGGTCAAGACGACTTTTGTCAGCCCTGAAAAATTTTTGCAAATTTATTCCGATAACAACGTGTTTTTGTCGGGTGCGAATGGAATTTTTGCCGAAATGGTCGCCTGCGCCCCTGGTGTCGCTGTCGCAACGTGTTGCCGCTGTGGATAATTATAACGTCGTTAATGAAAGTCTTGAGCCTGTCACGTCCAGCTCGTGATAAGGTCACAAACAAACAGACGGAAAAATTCACTTCGTGTTCTAATAAGTAGTTCTTATTGGGTTTTGTGAAAATATTTTTAAGAAAAGAATATTTCACAAAGTACCTACAGCACTAATGGACCATGGAACATGTTGAAATGGCACAGAACAACTACTTTTTCTGGTATCTGGTATCTGGTATAAACATCCACACTCACAAACCTCACACTCACATTTATAAAATTAGCAAGCAGAAGTAAGATGCAAATACTAGGTACCTACTCTTGCTTTTAACTGACTTCAAAAAAGGAGGGGATCATAAAAGGGGGATAAAAGGGGGTGGGAGAGGTTCTCAATTTGTCTGTTCTGTTTTTTTATGTATGTTCACAGATATTTCCGTTAAATGTTAACGGTTTCAATTTTTTTTATTTTCTTTGAATAGGTTTTACTTCTGAGGTGGTCCCATTTTCACCAGGTCAGGATCTGATGATGGAATCCAGGAGGAATCGAGGTCAACCACTGAAAGTAGTAGGAAAAATTAGTGCGCTGTTAACTTTTTAATTAAGTGCTTTAATGTACTACAATTTAATGAAAGTCGATCTGACGATGGAGCTGAAAGACACTTGAGGGATTTCCTTAACCTTTTACAGTAGTTATCTTGTGTTTGGGCTTGATTGATTTGTATTGATGAGAACTTTACACCTAGGTAGATATTTCAGTCCAGCTGTTACTTAACTTTTTTTTACAAAAATAAAACCAATTTCGAACAATAACTTAATAATAAAATTTACTTAGCACATGTATTTTAACATTAATGTATTTTAAATTATCAGATTTTATAAAATTTTGTTGTTTAGTTTTTGTTTGAAGTCAGTTTTATTTAAACAAAAAAGAGCACTCAGGTGCGCGTGCGAGCGCACGACTCCGTCGATACATCGAGTAGCTACTATAGGCAATAAAAAGTATAAAATCCTTTAATTATCTATACCAATGTAATAAGGAGGAAAGATTTGATTGTTAGCTTGTTTGTTTGCATCCAATAGGCTCCGAAACTACTGAACCGATTTTAAAAATTCTTTCACTGTTGGAAAGGTACCTACACTATTCTCGGTGAACAAAGGCTATATTTTATATCCGTATTCCCAAGGGAACGGGAACTACGCAGGTGAAACCGCGTGACGTTTACTAGTAAATTATAATAAAGAGCGAAATCTCCGTGTTCTAACCAAGGCTAAAGGCCTCCGTAACAAAACTTTTTCTCCCATGTGCAGTGGAAGCGTACAGCATCGTCCGCAAGATGACGATCGCCGGCATCCCAACGAACCCAGCTACTAACGGGGCACGGTGGGTTCTCCGGATACTTGGTTCGTTTCAAGTGTAAGGAGGACCCATCGTGTGCCTGCGAGCCGGGAGTGGAGGAGACGGTCGTCCATCTCCTGACCGACTGCCCAATACACCTCGCGGATAGAACGGATCTGGAAATAAAAACGGGAATGAGAGTTGACCAGTTAGGCCTACCGTCATTATTAAAGAATCACCGAGACCATTTCCTGAGGTATGCTGCAAAAATAATAAGGATTGTTAATGAAAGGAATAGAGTGTAGGGAACTGCTTAAAGCAATATGATTGCATATTGTCTAAAAGCAATAAGTAGTATGACGCAAAAAGTAGGATCACCATAAAATAGAGTGGCAGCATACAATAGGGTAATAGGGTTGCTCTTATAAATGTTTTAAAAATATATATATCGTAAATTGTAATTGTAAAATTTAAAAGCAGAGTTTAATATGTAATATGGATAAATTGAGTAAAGGAAAAATGTAGTAATAGTCAACTTAAGTAATGTAGAGAAAAATGTTGTGAACTAAATTTATTGTAGGAATAACCAAGGCTAAAATCAGGAAAACTGTATGTATGTATTTATAAGTGTGTTAAGTATATATCCATATAGTAGTAGTATTTGAAAGTAGGTACATATGGTATAAGAAGTAAATATCCCTCCTCCAACTGTGTGAAAGCGCGAAAGGCGACGAATGTGAATGAAAGTAAGAAAAATGTAAGACGAAGAATGACAGATAGAGATTGTAGAGTGAAAGAGAAAGAGGAGAGTGGTTATAATTTTAAAAATTATGCAAGGGTGAAAGGAAAAAAGTTATATTAATAGAGGAGCAAAAATAACCCAAGTGGCAAGATCTATTATGATATAAGTAGTAACACTGTCGTAGATACGCCTCTGAACCCGGTAAAGATGCCAGAAAAAAAATAAACCAATGCTACTCGTTGTGGTTAGGTTGGTTCTGTACCCAAAGGGTTGGAACGGGACCCTATTACTGTGACTCCTCTGTCCGTCACCACTTCACGTTCACCAGTACAGCCTGCTGACGGACAGATACTATCTCTATACTGTAATAGCTAGACAGCTGACGGCATTTTCACGGAAGATGGTATGCTATTTTTGTTTGTTTTGAAGATGGTACGCTTTTAAAACAAATAGAAAAAGAAAAATAATATGAGAGGCTTTCATACAGCAAAACGTGACATTTTGCCGTATTTTTTGGTAGGTACAGAATCCTTCGTGCGCAAATCCCACTCGCATTTGGCCAGTTTTGTTCAAAAGATGCCGTAAAATAAAGGAATGCTCTGATAGTAGAACTTGGCTCATTGCTGCCCTGTTTCACTTTAAATTGTTTCCGTGGAATTCTGGATGGCGACTGTGCGATGAATAAGGATTTTGAGAGGAATTTGGGTCGGGATGGAACGGTAGGTCTAGCCCGCACCGCCCACGTTGCGTCGGGCCGGGGTCGGACATACAAGTATTCGCAAAATGTAATAGGAAATTCTTAACGTGCTAGATTTGTTAAACCCAGTTTACTACCTCTCGGCTAAGTTCTTCAGTTATATCTCCATTACTTTTGATAGCTCAACAAAAGGCATTCCCTGAGATAAAACTCGTCAATATTCCTATTTGAGTTCAAACGTGAATGCCGCCACGGGCCACGGCCACACACAAGGCTACACAGTTTCAGTTTACTAGTAACAGTAAACCTCGTGTTCTGAATAAGATAAACTGTCAATGCTAAATTAATTCCTAGTAGTAAAGTATTATTTTCCTTCGAAACTGGCTCTACGTATATCGGAGTCTGTTGTAGATAGAATATATTATATAATCTGTGCTTGTAGTAGTTTTGGTACAGAAAACGGTAATAAGTTACTTATGTGTATAACGACATTTTAGACTATGAAGATTGACATTGAGATAACACAACGGTAAAGACACTTTAAATTAACATGTCAAAGACAATATTTTATTGGTTTAATCCTTTTCAGCTCTAAGCACTGTAAGAACAGAGACCGTATTCTTAGCATTCCATGGATTCTCCGTGCGGGCGCCGGGTCCATAGCGTGGCACAGGGGGGTACACCCCGACGGCGTCTGGGACTTGCGACCCATTTGAGTAGGTTTAGGGTGGCCACCTTACTATGCGCGTAAACGATCACCTTCCACCGTCAACAATGTTCCCCCCCCCCCCCTGCCCAACCAGATTTGGTAAGATCCTATTAATGCCGCTTTGGATACTCGTTTTAGTAAAGAGCTTACTGAAGCTCTTGGCAATCCAAGGTCCTTAAATAAGTTATACAGGGATTTAGCTGGAATTCCCCTTGCTCCTACTTCTACGGCATAGAGTTTAACCACATAGCTATTTTTGGTTAGCTCATTGGTCAAGTCAAAGTATTTATTTGTCTTCATTGCGTGGTCCTTCGGTATGTTGGTCTCCCACGGCACCGTCAGCTCCACGAGCACCGCACGCCTGTGTATCCTCGGAAACAGGAATATGTCGGTCAGGTCTGGATGACGAGGCACCTACATCCTCCGGGATTTTGTAGTGATTTTCATACGTGTCTGAGAGTATAGTCTAATCGGCGGCAGCCATCAAAATTGAGTATGACTTTTGAGATACTTTCTTTAAACAGCCTTCCTTTACAAACGCAATGTCATTTCTTTTGTTTGTGGTTAATCCCTTTTTCGCTCTCGCTACCGCCAAACTGACAGCCTCACGTATGATTTCCAATACCCTATCGTGTCGGCGTGAGTAATGACCCCGGTCTAATAACGTCCTACAACCTACCAGCTCGTGCCTAGCAGTTCCAATCGCTTCTCCACATGCATTACATGTTTTATCTATGGCTTTTCCCCCACCTGACCAGGTTACTTTGGTCGGGGACGGTCAACTGAAACGCGTTCAGGTAGAATCTAAGCAAAGCCGGCGACCAGTCGTACAGTAAGGTACGCCACTGCAAGGCCATGGGAACACAAAACTCGCCCAGAGTAAGCCATTCATTCTGCATCTCCAGGTTCATCGCATAATAATGTAAAATACTTACCGAAACCATAAAAATGCATCATATGTAAAAAAAAATAAACGTTTTGAAAGGAATTATTTCCTTTACAGCGGCTGCTTAAATCTATCTATCACTCTAATCCCATAGCTAATCATTGTATTTGCTACGCTTACCACTGGTGTTTCTTCATAAACAGGAGGAGGTTCTCAATTTGACAGTTTTTTTTCTTTAGATTGTGTCTTCCTTTATTTTAGATTCTATGTTGTTTAAAAGAAATTGTTCCTCATAAAAGAGTCTTTCGGTTGGTATCTTAAAATACAGGATCGTGTTTGAAGGTAAAGTTACCTTCAAACACGATCATTAAATTTCACCCTGTATGTAGATATAGAATATATAGATAGTTGATTTGAACTCTGAGTGTATTGTGTGGCTACACAAAGAACCCCGGGCATTAATCTAGTTTTCAATCGCGTATTGTAAAACAGCTATTACTGAAATTTAATTTAGTCTCAATTTTTCGGGCCCAACTTGACATCGATTATTGGAGATGGAAATGTTCGTAAATAGGAAAACGCACAAAGACATTTAATGCCCATAGCCTTAAGAAGTATCCTGTAATTGGATTTTGTGGGAGCTCAGGCCGGAGGCTGTGGAAACAGAAAATGACTTCGCCACACTCCTAATTGAGGTTTTAATTCCCAATTGTAGATATTCATAAACAGGAGGGAAACACCCATTTATTGTTGTTGTTTGTATCTAAATTATTTTAATACTACGTTAAAACTAGAATAAATAACTGAAGTAGGTATAATGTAACTCAATTTTGATTTATAATGCATTTTAGTGGACAAAGGGATCATTTCCGCTGTCATTCACGAGCAAAGAGACGGTTTCAAAACTTATGGGAAACTCGTCGGCACTCACGATCAGTGGCTGTTATAATGGCTAGGCGTTTTTTTTACCACTAAGGTAGCAGACAAACATACGGCCCAACAGAAGGACCGGTGGTAGCCGCAGCCTACGAACGTTTGCAACACCAGAGGCGCCGCACTCACGCTGCCGGCCCTGTAAAAACCTCCTAAGACTCCTCTTGAAGAACCCCATACTGTAGGCGTTTGGAAGAACCGAGGCGTGCTAGCATTTCTAACAACCAGGCAGCGTGGTTCATAATATAATTACGCTGCATGGACCTAAATAAGTTATTGTACATCTCATTTATAGGTATGTATACGTAGTAAAATGCACACTGAACAAGTTCCATACCAACACATAACTAGTGATTCCGTAGTCGGTCTGCAGCGGGGGCCGCGCGGCCGTGGCCGTGCAACTAATGCCGGCTACTACAGAGCCTCTCGGCAAGCAATTAGAGCCACTCAAACGTATAATGGCCGCGGCCGGCGACGACACGACACCGGCGCGCGGCGGCGCGGCGCGGGCGACGAGGCGGCCGGAAGCTGACGAAACTGCTGCTACTGTAGAGTGCACTGTACAGTGTACACTCGTACACTGTACCTACACTGTACACTGAACACTTGCGCCGCGTCGCACCGGACTCGCCGCACCTAGGGGTCGTCCATTAATCGCGTAAGGTTTTTTTGGGCATTTTTTGGACCCCCCCTCCCCCTTGGTGATATTTGGTGAGGTTTCAGATTACCCCTCCCCCCCTGGGCCGAATCACGTGTATTTTTAGTAACTACAAAGTGTTTTTTTTTATTTTATACATAGAAGTCTCTATTGTTATAATCTATCCATACTTCTATACGAATACTAGCTAATCAGCGCAACTTCGTTTGCGTCACATAATAGAGACATTATGGTATTAATATTTTAATATATTACCCGTTGCATTTACTCCCGTCGTGTTGCTATATAATATTCATTGTTTTGGAGCTAATAAATGTGTCAGTTTGTCAAGCTTAAAATCTTACGTTGGTTTGATCGCAGTTGGCTAAATAGAAGCGAAGTTATGAACTAAAGTACAATAATAAAGGTTGAATTTCCATGCAATCATTATGCTTTTGGTCACGACTATCGATATCCACGTGGACTGAGCTGGGTTTTTGTTTGTTACGGGGAGAATGCGGTTTGGCACCATTATCCTAGCTGCGGGGGCAGCCAGGATGGTGTGTGGAGGAGCTCCCGGTCCCGAAAAGGGACTGTCCTACCCACTAAACGCCGCGCCGCAGTGTCTCTCCTCATCCTACAGCCCGCATGGATATAGAAAAGATTGTTCACGTCGGCCCGGCTCGGCCGGGGTCTCCCAACACTTTCGGGGTTCTCGCCCGCATCGCACCGCTCTCGAGCGCTTCTCTGGAAGAAGAGAGGGTAGTGAGCGGTGAGGTGGGCAGGTGGGCTCTGAAGGTATCTCCGAAACGAGGAGAGGGGCCTTCCCCCAAATGATCATCGGTGGACGGGGTCATAGCTGCGTGCATCGGCTAGTCTAATATATTTAACTTATAATAAAGCTGTAGACTCTGTAGAGAGTCTAAAATCTGTACGTCCAATATATTTTCCAAGGCTTTTTTACTGGACATCTATCTAGTAACTTGCATTACATACGATACTGACGGTAAAATAGTTTTTTTTGTATGTCTTTCTGTATCATGCCAAAACTATAGATGGTACCATTTCAAACAATACTGACATCATTTGAGCCGGAATGAAGCCGATATTCTGCGAGGTTTCTTTGGGATTTGGAATTATTATTCTTTACTTTTCGTGACGAGTACACTGAAAATCTATGTATCTAGGTGTAAAGTTCTCGACAATACAAATTAATCAAGCCCAAACACAAGGTACCTGCTGTATAACGTTAGGGAATTCTCTCTACTGTCTTTCGTCTCCATCATCAGATCGACTCCAGACCTTTATTAAATTGTACTATTTTAAAGCACTTCATTAAAAAAATTACAAACGCCTTCGATGCCTCTACAATTTTCAAAAGTTCCCCTCGGTTTCTCCAGGATGCCATCACCGGATCACGACTTCCTTAAAATGAGACCACCTTGGGAGTATCTATATTCCAACGAAAAAAAACATTCAAATCGGTCCATAAACGACGGAGTTCTGCGCGAACAAACATAAAAAAATAAATATACGGTTGAATTGAGTAACCTCCTCCTTTTTTGAAGTCGGTTAAAAATGAATCCATACTTCCTTGGTCACGACATCACGCGGGAACGGCTAGACCGATTTTGCTTATTCTTTTTTGTTGTGATTGTTATTGTCCCTTCTTCCACGTAGTCAAACTATTTTGTCAAACTGGTTTGACCACGAGGAATTACGTTTCCTCGTGGTCAAACTAGTTCATCGACCCACCCTGTGTTATTGTCAGGAGATGGTTCTTATGAAAAAAAAAATGTTGCTTGAAAAATTAGAAAATTTGTAATAACTGTCGCTGGGTTGAACTATTCAAAGAAAACTCGGGTTACCGATTTTCATATTGATAGTTATGGCAAGACAACGTTGTCGGCTCAGCTAGTATTAATATAGAAGTATAGATAAAGCATAAAGCAATATAGCCCTTCTATCTGTCTGTACTAATATACATTTGTAAAGTTCGAAGTATGTAACTAGAGAGCTCTGGGGTGACAGCTAGTAAATTATAATAGGGCTCAACTCGGCAGCCACTCCCGCTGCGCTCGGTGACCAGTGTGGCCACTGTCGCCACCGCTATTCTTCGCTGAACCCACAGCTGCTGCACGTCACACGTCGAAGAGACCACTGGTCACTAAATGCTTTTTTTCTTGTTTGCTCTCGCAAAGCACAGATCTCGCATACAGTGGTTAGTTATCACACGTCTACAGTTTCATTCTTGTATATTTGAAGTACTTAAATGCACCCGTAACGTTACAATGTACTACACTACAATAAAAAATTGTGAGCTAACTCAACGGGGGCGCTCGTGGAGGATACTTGCGGGGTTACGAGTGCGTTATGGCTGTGTGAGTGATTTTGAAAATGATTGCCCGTTATTATGACGCTTTATTACTTTCACCTGTATGTTTGCTTGCTTGTTTGTAACCGACTCTTTTGGGCTCGATTTTGCCCTACTTTGAACTATCAGATTTAATTCAAACTTTGCTCACTTGTCCAAGACCGATGACAATGCAACAATTCCATAAAAAAATGAAATATAAAAAAAAAAATATTATATACGGTCAAATTGAGTAACCTCCTCCTTTTTTGAAGTCGGTAAAAAAAGAACTAAAAATGAAAAATAAATAATCGCTTTTATAGAAAATCCAACTAAACAGTAGAAAATAAATTTTAATAAGTTTGAATTAAGAATAGTGTACCTAAATAAGAAATAAATGTAATTATTGTAAAGAAAGCGTGGGGTGCATAGCGTTAATAGTTAAACAAAACCGGACAAGTGCTAGTCAGACTCGCCCACCGAGGGTTCCGTACATTCGTCAGCCCCTACATCTATACAAACCATACATCTATTCGATTTGTTTTTCGATTCGAACAAAAATATATGAAATAATATTACTTCATCTTTTAATTTTTGTTCACAATAAACGTTGACCATTTTATGAAAATCAAATTAGTTCTTAAATAATGCAATATAAGCGACAGGAGCACACGCATCGGGAAATATGATATTAATATATTAATAAACCTTTCTCCTTCTATCTCTTATGTGACCCAAACGAAGTAGCGCGGGTCAGTTACTCTTATTTGATATAGGTACTCTTATTTGATACAATAGGAGTGAAAGCTTGTAAATAAACTAAAATCAAAAGCAGCTGTAGAGTTGGCGCTCAGCCCTTGTATTTTCAAGATATCAGTAAAGTTCTTGAGCTGTAGTTAATGGCATGTCTCGCAACCATTACTGACACAGCTGGCACTTGGATTTCACACTTCGGTTTCGGGCGTGCAGTGGAGAGCTCTTGGCAGCTGTGGTACGTGATTAGCAAATCCGATGCGCTCGAGCCAACACCGGGCCGCCGCGCCGCGCAGCTCGAGGCTTCAGCCCGTTTGTTTGTGATGTCCTGTGTAGGTACTCGTATGATGGCTGATGTAACTCTACATTTTACATCTATCTGCTTGCATGTAATTAAACGTTATGGTACTAATGAGACTCAAATGTACAGTATTGATTTAAAAGGTGTTTATTTCTCTACTAATATGTGTGTATATTATGACTGCAAGTGAGGCTGCCCGTCATTAAGAAACAGGCAGCTGATACCATCTGAAATAGACATTCTTATTTATACCTATTGATGACTAGGGATTTTTGTATATCAATGTCTGGAGCGAGCGTTGAAAAAATAAAAATAAAATTATAATGTGACTCGTTCTTCCATCGATATCGGTCAGGTGCAGGGGCACGTCACAGGGCTATCACCTTGGTGATTACTTAACTTTTTATGATGGTGATTATGGAACTTAGTTATTGAAGCTGCCTCTATTAGCCTTTTAGTATAAAATTGAAATTGTCACGTACTCCAAACAGCTTATGCACAAATTTGGACAAAAATAACAATAAAGAAACAGCTCGGTACGTTGTAATACCAGCAGCTGGTAGGCGGCGTATTTGTTTTACAAGTTTACTAGGAAGCTAGCGCGCCGTGAACGCTCTGGCATTCGGTTACGTTGCAAAATTGATGCAAGCCGCGGTGCCGCCGCGCCATGCCGGTGCAGGGATCTGCATACAACATTAATGCGAAACACAAATGTACACTAAACTGACTAGACGGAACTTGCCGCTAACCGAGTTACAGCCCTGTGTAATAATACTTTATTCTAAGAATTTGCTATGTCGTAAGATTATATTACCACATAGCAAATTCTTAGAATTACAGCATTATGAAGTGAATAGTTATATAAGATACAAGTGTGGTATGTTGGTCATTATTACACTGCAAGGAAACCGAGGGTGTAATGACCAAACCTCACGTGTGTCATACGACGTTTTTTCAACACACTTACGAGTAAAACAACAAATTTTATAATTATACAAGTAGTAGTACTCAAATAAACAATGCTCACAGCACTGAAGGAAAGTTTGTTAAAAATGGAGCGCTGATTTTTTTTTCTGCGAGCGCCGTGTTATCTATTGGAGTGTAGACACGAACAATTACGCTAAACAGCCATAACGCAAAATGTAAAAATTATAATTTTTATATATTTATAAATTAGTTTCACGTTAAATTATTAATTAAAGTAAATGAGTTGTTGAAAATTTATCATATTCAAGGTGGTACACTTCTTACTTTATATAAAAAAATAGTGTTTTTTTAGTCTTATGTTGAAACGAAACGTTAAACTTTTTTCCGAGATTTAAAAATAAAACTAGGTATAACCAACGACGTATTATAATATAGACACGTCATGTACGAACATCACGGCTTTCAAAAATGGCAAATATTTTTTATATTCAAAAAAAGAATTTCTATGAAATTATCTATGGCAGCATGTATGAAAATTAAGGCAATTGCCTGACTTTTTTGTTGCCATTTTTAAGTGTTGGTAACGTATCTATAGTTTTTTATATATCATTGGGTATAACCCAGTTTTAAATGCAAATAGAATGCATAAATAATATCTTTCAGCGAGGTGCAAACTTAATTTGATGGAATATAAAATTAAACACTAGTGCGACCAAGAAAAAAAAGCACAAGTGTTTAATACCATGGTTTATGAGTGTAAAAGCCATGTGGTAAAAATCAATTTACGAGCAAGGGTGTTGAAATAGTAGTTTTCGATACAAGTGTGGGATTTCTGTTATTACAACGAGTTACGACAGGTGTTGACCCGAGCCGTAGGCGAGGGTAGACAGTCGGAACGAGTTTAAATAACAGTCCCACACGTTGTATTGAACAACTATTATTAATACAGTTGCGAAAAAATTAAGCAATTTTATAAAATAATAAAAACACAATAAACCTGAATATCCAAAATGGCGCCAACCAAAAAGACTATGGCAGTGCACTTCATACAGCCAACTTTTTTATATTTATAAATTTAATTTGGCCGAGACTTATATTAATTTATGCTTAAATTTTAATTAAAATTACAAGTTTAATCTAATATGGAAACAAGTTAGTACCTTTTTTTAGAAATATTTGCATGAATCACAGACATTATTTTGACAATTGGTAAAGAAAACGCACGAGTGCGGGAATGGTAAAAAAAAAGCACGAGTGTGTAATAGCCCACGTCCCGAACGCTATACGTCCTACAGGGACGCCACTTTTTGAGCAACTGTATTAAAAAGGTAGATTATAATTTAAGTGTTAATAAGATAATGAAAAAAAAACCTCAATCCTGAAATTACTAAGCCTACTAGAATACTATTAAGCCCAAAAATGGTGTAGTATCTTGTTTTTTCAATTGTCGGAATTGATTAGAAAAATTGGCGGATTGTCGGTCACGTAAAATATCATGTGTACATAATACGTCGATGCACACAGACATGCAAAAAAAATCAAGCACACTGAAGCAACTTCCATTCATGTTTGACGTGATTGACGGTTGCAGGGCATGGTCGTGTCGGGAGCCCATAAAGCCGGGTCCGCTGCTTATTGTTTTTAAATGCTTTCGCTTTTTTGTCGTATTATATTGTTTGTAGTAATCGTAAGGTCTGTCAATTGCATTTTGTGGGTGCAATGTTTATGGGTAAAAAGCTGTACCTACTGAAGTTTTGCAATAAACGTTTATTTTTTTTTTATTTATTTATTTATTTTTTTTTTTTCTGAGAAGTTGGGTATCTGAAGACTACTTGATGCACCAACCAGTGTCAGGTTGCAGCGTCGTAATATTGTCTTCTAAGTAACAATATAATAATGTCCGATGAAAATTATATATGTGTGAATTTCATAAAATCCCTTCATCACTTTCGATTTGAGCTGATGATCTTCAAAATGTATAATTCAACAAACCATCGCGTTCAGCGCCTTCACATTGACTTACTAGGTATACACGTAGACTTGCAGAAGGCGTCTGACTGTGTCCCCGAGACATGATTTGGTGAATATTTCAGTTTTAAGGGGTGCTCGAGACCTACATTGTCGTCATCGTCGCGACCAGGGATGTTGCGGATATTCATCCGGATCGATTTGGACATCCGCATCCGCTTCCGCATCCGCAAGAATCAATGCGGAGTTTCATGAAGATGTCTCCGAAGTTGCATTTTTTTTTTACGTGAGGGAAAATCCCCAAAGGATGTTATGCCGGACTCTTACCGACTAAAAAACCTCACGTAACGCCCACAGCCTGTGGTTGGTAGCCCGTGGCCGTAGATCTGTTGATGTCCCGGGACTCCCAACAGACCTACGGCCTCGCCCAGGGGGTGGTTCGGGTGCTATCCCGCGTCTTTGGGGGGTTTCAGGTGTGATCCCGCTTCTAAGTGGGGGCGTGCGTGAGTTGCTCACGTCACGCTGCCGTCATGGGCCTGCTTCTGTAAGGACTGTGAGCGACCCTCTCGCCGTCCTCAGAACTCCGGTCATGGAGGCCGATAGTCCTAGGCGAAGACACGTCGGCGGTGCCCAGGCCGCCGACTGCGGATCTCAGGTGGGAGAGTTCTCTCCCGTACCCGCCCCGCCGCCTCCTTCACGAGCATGACCTGCTCGCAGAAAGAGGCGGCGCAGTCCCACTTACTCCCGCTGGAGAGCATGGCTCGCACCGCGGTCTCGAGCGAGAGAGTGTCCACGTCCAGACCCACTACGAGGACCTGGCGCTGTTGCGCCCACGCCGTGCACTCCACCAGCGTGTAGAGCGCCGTGTCATCGTTGCGGTCCTCGCAGTGCTGACACTCGGCCGTGGTTTCCCGGTGTTTTCGCCACAGATATCTACTGAAGCTACCGTGCCCCGCAAGCATCTGTGTCAACCAGTAGGAGAGAGCACCGTGTCTCCTCTCCAGCCACTCGTCCATGACCAGTCTGACGGCCGCGATTGTGGCGAATCCCCCCTTTGGATTGTGGCGAATGCCCCCTTTGGTTGCAAAAATCGCACCTTCCATGTCTTCACGGTTTCCTGGTGGAGCAGGGACCGCTGGGCCTCGATTTCTCGAGACGCAGGCCTTTGCCCGCTCCAGCGCCTCCTTGCGCCATCTGTACAGTGACGCAAGGGCTCTCGCTTCCAGGTCCCATGGAGGGGTCCCGGCTAGGAGACATGCCGCCTCACCGGAGATCGTGCGGTATCCTCTTATCACCCTGACGGCCATCACTCTCTGCGGGCTCAGCAATCTAGCCACATTGCTGGCCGTCAGGGTCGCCGCCCATACGGAAGCCCCGTATAGGGCCATGCTTCGCACGATCCCCAGGTACAGTCTCCTGTAGGGAGCGTTGGGTGCCCTGATGTTGGGCATCAGTCGCGCGAGTGCGGCCGATGCTCCCCTCAGTTTTGGGACCAAACTTCGGAAGTGATGTCCGAAGTTCCACCGGCCATCGAGTACGAGCCCCAGATACTTCATCGAGGGCTCGATCTTCGAAGTTGCTTGAAAGAAAGTAATTAACTGCGATAGGATAAACGGTTTTCGTTCGGTAACATGTTTCGACTTATTAGATATCATCGTGTATCATAAATCAATCATTGCATTTTCAAAATTTCGACAATTTACTGTTATCTATACTGATACCTATTATAAAGAAGTAAAGTTTGTGTGTTTATTAAATTGTAAGGGGTAATCTCGGGATCTACTGAACCGATTTTAAAAATTCTTTTACCAATAGAAAGCTACGTTATTGTGGAGTGTAGCATAGCCTATATAGCATCACGCTACAACGAATAGGAGCGGAGCAGTAATAGTAAATGTTTCAAAAACGGGGATAAGTTATTCCTTTTGAGAGCTTCGTTGCGTGTGCTGCGTAAATATTTATAGTTACATACATACATACATATGGTCACGCCTTTATCCCCGAAGGGGTAGGCAGAGGCATATTATATGCCCACATTTCACCTTTTTGTATATAATTTGTCCCACGTAATAGGTGGTGAGCCGTATTGCCGTGTTTAAATGGACAGGCGCAGGTTGTGACTGCCTGCTGTTGAAATAAAGTCTTCAACTTGACTTAACGACTGCCATTTTACTGGCAACCGGGACCAACGGCTTAACGTGCCTTCCGAAGCACGGAAACGCTCAAATAAATGTCACAAAGTGATCACATGGATGGTCACCCATCCATGGACCGGCCATAGTGAAAGTTGCTTACTGCAGTGATCGTTTACAGAACACTGAGTCCGCGGGGCCAGGAGCGCTTCACGAGACGAGGAACCTTTCTCTCTCTCTCTCTCTCTCTCTCTCACGTAGTATTGAATATTAACGACGAGACGCTACGGGAGTAAACGCAACGCGACGAGAGTAAATGCGACGGGAACAGGTAATACTCTCTCTTATGTGGCGCAAACGAAGTTGCGCGGGTCAGCTAGTTGTAGATATACTGTGAGCATAGCGTATTAAAGAAAGATTTGCGACATACTTCAAATAGGCAACCTATGCGTGTAACAGGACTTCGACGTACGTCGCTTATAACTCGTGCCCCATAATTCGATTTCAAATAATGTAACTGAAGTAAACAGCTAACTTACTGCACAATCACTTTACTAATAATTACACTTTGTACTGAAGTGAACAACTAACTCACTGCATATCACTTTACTATTACCTACACTTTGTACTTGTTAGACAAGTGTTGTCTTCTAGACGTCCGATGCAAGACTGACCTTGCCTCGCCCTACCTAGCTGACGTTGACAGCTCATTCGACTATGTACTTAGCGGAAATGACGTAGCCCCACTTTGGAATTATTCTAATAAAATTCGTATCTAAATACTACAGTAACTCTCTATTGGTTGAACAATTTTTCTATATCTTTTTTTCTTACTAATCTCATAAACTCACAAACTTTACATCTTTATAAACCCTTAAAGACTTTCTAACACCAAAAAAAGGACCATGCGTTGAGAAGTTTTTACTGAAAAACATTTTATCTTTTATCCCCTTCCCCAAGTAGGCAAATTGTTAAAAAAAACGATATTGTTTAATGTAGCTCACTTGTTTTAAAAACGAATGCACCGTAATTGTAAAATGAATCGTAATTACCTACTGGCAGTTAATAAAAAGAGTAGCAGGGTATTTTCGTGCCAGGTTCTTTTCTCTCCTAAATGGATTCAGTAGTTTCGACGTTATGGTTATTTGGTAATGTTTTTAAACTCACACGACTTGCACTACACATTATATTAGTTGCGGGTCTTTTTCGCGTAAACAATTTAAACTTCGCTCACCTCTCGACGTTTCGGCTATGTTACAATAGCCGTGGTCACGAGTAGACTGGGGAATGCAGCGGGCGTCATCCTCTTGTACCGTTGATCTTACAGGTACCCACATATTAGTTTATTAATAACAGTCATTAGGGTCGCGACACACTACACTCACGATATCCGAACGAACGTTAGGCGGTTTTTCGCGACACTTACACATCTTCACTACAGGGTTCCATGTGGACGAAAGTTTATATCCCCCCTCACGGTTGAAATTGTTGTGATGCTTCTTGATTTCAACCGCTTCCCGAACAATCCTCGGGTAATATCGGCGTTCAGTGGACAAAACTCCCGGTGCATGCAACTCCATCCAGTGATTTGACCCCGATAGTAAGAGATGCTCCGCGATCGCTGATTTTTCGGTTTGGTGGTTCTTGACCGCTGCTATGTGCTCTCTCACTCGTTCTGCGATGGTTCGCTTCGTTTGACCGATATACGAGCCTCCACAGCTACAGTCCACCTTGTAAACACCCGGCGTCTGATAAGGAACGGTGTCCTTTGGAGTTCTCATTTGCTGCGAAACCTTTGCCATTGGGGTAAATATGCGTCAACAACCGGATGTTACCAGGCTGCCGGCGTTCTTACCGTATGTCAGGGGGGTAACGGACAAAATTGGTACCATTTTGAAGAATTTTTCAATAAACACCATATTTACCCCAATGGCAAAGGTTTCGCAGCAAATGAAAACTCCAAAGGACACCGTTCCTTATCAGACGCCGGGTGTTTACAAGGTGGACTGTAGCTGTGGAGGCTCGTATATCGGTCAAACGAAGCGAACCATCGCAGAACGAGTGAGAGAGCACATAGCAGCGGTCAAGAACCACCAAACCGAAAAATCAGCGATCGCGGAGCATCTCTTACTATCGGGGTCAAATCACTGGATGGAGTTGCATGCACCGGGAGTTTTGTCCACTGAACGCCGATATTACCCGAGGATTATTCGGGAAGCGGTTGAAATCAAGAAGCATCACAACAATTTCAACCGTGAGGGGGGATATAAACTTTCGTCCACATGGAACCATGTGGTGAAGATGTGTAAGTGTCGCGAAAAACCGCCTAACGTTCGTTCGGATATCGTGAGTGTAGTGTGTCGCGACCCTAATGACTGTTATTAATAAACTAATATGTGGGTACCTGTAAGATCAACGGTACAAGAGGATGACGCCCGCTGCATTCCCCAGTCTACTCGTGACCACGGCTATTGTAACATAGCCGAAACGTCGAGAGGTGAGCGAAGTTTAAATTGTTTACGCGAAAAAGACCCGCAACTAATATAATGTATGGTTATTTGGGTTACAGACAGAGAGACAAAAAAAATCAGGCTTCAGTATCGTAGCGTTACAAATTCTTTTTCAATCTTTGATGTACAGATTTTCGATCCCCTATGGTTTTGTCATAAGTACAGATTTAATATCTACGGTTTAACTTTAAACCAAATAGGTGGTAGGTATACATATATGTATATGATCAGGACCAACATCCGCATCCGCATCCGTATCATCCCTGGTCGAGACACGCACCAAGTCTCATTCCGAGGTTAGACAGTTCATACATTCGCCTCGTATTGTTCGTTCAATCATGCATGACGGAAAAAATCTTTGAATATTTCGTATAATAATTTACAGTAGGTAATTATTTTACATAAAAGATAATATCCGCTCTCCGTCAAGGTATATTAAATAAAGTAGAAATTAGACATTTCAAAAAAAAAACTTGAATTTGTTAATCGGATTGACTTTAAAATCGAAAACGTGCCTACCATCAAAAACCCAAACTCCGTTATTTACGACAGTTTACTACATTGTTCTGAATGTGGGCAACGCTTGGCTCCTTAAGGGGCGGTTAACCCGCACAAGTAGGCATTTGGCGCTCCCCTCGCCCCGGGCGCAAGACACACCGCGCGCCGGCAGCGGCAGTCAACTCTCATGCCACAGTATACAGTATAGTAGAAAGAAACAGCATGCTAACTTTGTTTGACGTAGTAAATGCATCTAACTTTATTAAGTGTAGTGATTTATTAGTTTCGTAAATAAAAATAAATGAGTTAATCGTAAATAAATTATGTATATTATACTATTATTTTTAAGCTAAAGAGTTTGTTTGTTTGTTTAGTTGTTCTAACTCTAGAGTCTAAGAGACTGCTAGTTGAATTTCAAGAGTTTCTTAACAGAATGTCCATTTTTGAAAAATACCAAAATATATAACATCACGCTAAGGCGAATAAGAGCTTAGCAGCAACGAAACATTTTTCGACAACTAGAATATTTCATTTCATTTGAGAGTTTCCGTTGCGTACGTTTGCTACAGTTGCGTAAAAAATGTAAATTACATAATAGCTGGTCATAAAAATTTCTAAAGTTTTCTAAAGTTGGTATGCTAAGTATGAATCACGGGATCATTGTGCAATCCAAAATGGCCGCCGCGGTGTAATCACAAAATTTCATGATGGGTGTCGTTTAAAGGGATTTTTGGTATGCTGAGTACGAATCACGTACTAATTTTGCAATCCAATATGGACGCCGCGCCGTAATCACAAAATGTCATGATGGGTATCGTTTAAGGGGTTTCTTGGTATGCTGAGTACGAATCACGTGATAATTTTGCAATCCAAAATGGCGGCCGCGGTGTAATCACAAAAATTCATGATGGGTATCGTTTAAAGGGTTTTTTGGTATGCTGAGTACGAATTACGTACTAATTTTGCATTCCAATAAGGCCACCGTGCCGTAATCACAAAATTTCATGATGGGTATCGTTTAAGGGGTTTCTTGGTATGCTGAGTACGAATCACGTGATAATTTTGCAATCCAAAATGGCGGCCGCGGTGTAATCACAAAAATTCATGATGGTTATCGTTTAAGGGGTTTTTTGGTATGCTGAGGACGAATCACATGATAATTTTGCAATCCAAAATGGCCACCGCGCCGTAATCACATAATTTCGTAATGAATGTCGTTTAATGGGTTTTTTCGAATGCTGAGTACGAATAACATGATCATTTTGGAATTCAATTTGGCCGCCTAAGCTATTTAGGCCCACTTGCGCGGAGAGTCGAGTTAAATATATAAATATAGAGTTAGTAAGCTCTGAGTTAAATAAATAACTCCTTAACTCTGACCACGTCTTGCACAGTTGCAAATTGGCACGCGGTTAACTAACTCACAGTAAACCGAAAAAGTTTTTTTAGTCTGTGTCGTTCCATGCAATCCAACCACACACAAATGTTAGAACGAAGAATGGAACATGTGTCTCTATCTCTTTTACACTACAGTCTGCTACGTATGATTTACGATACTACCATACTTACGATACTACCATTTACGATACCAATCATAAAATTTTGTGATTACGGCGCGGCGGGCATATTGGATTGCAAAATTATCACGTGATTCGTACTCTGCATACCAAAAAACCCCTTAAACGATACCCATCATGAAACTTTGTGATTATGGCACGGCGGCCATATTGGATTGCAAAATTATCACGTGATTCGTACTCAGCATACCAAAAAACCCCTTAAACGATACCCATCATGAAATTTTATGATTACGGCGCAGCGGCCATCTTGTATTGCAAAATTAGTATGCGATTCGTACTCAGCATACCAAAAAACCCCTTAAACGATACCCATCATGAAATTTTGTGATTACGGCGCGGCGGCTATATTCGATTGCAGAATTATCACGTGATTCGTACTCAGCATACCAAAAAACCCCTTAAACGATACCCATCTTGAAATTTTGTGATTACGGCGCGGCGGCCATATTGGATTGCAAAATTATCACGTACTTCGTACTCAGCATACCAAAAAACCCCTTAAACGATACCCATCATGAAATTTTGTGATTACGGCGCGGCGGCCATCTTGTATTGCAAAATTAGTACGCGATTCGTATTCAGCATACCAAAAAACCCCTTAAACGATACCCATCATGAAATTTTGTGATTACGGCGCGGCGGCTATATTCGATTGCAAAATTATCACGTGATTCGTACTCAGCATACCAAAAAACCCCTTAAACGATACCCATCATGAAATTTTGTGATTACGGCGCGGCGGCCATATTGGATTGCAAAATTATCACGTACTTCGTACTCAGCATACCAAAAAACCCCTTAAACGATACCCATCATGACATTTTGTGATTACGGCGTGGCCGCCATGTTGGATTGCGAAATTATCATGTAATTCGTAGACATTTTAATGCATTAGGTAGCTAGTTACCATGTCGTGAAAACACTTAAAAAGTAAAAGATCACCACATTTTTACCATGAGTCGCGTATGTATTTGTAACGGTTAATCTAATTACATTTTGCCCATTACTGATATTTTTATACTGTGGCGCGATTTCAACGTAATTTGGCATAATAATTACAAAATAGTTGCGAAAAAAACTGACACAGGTCCTGCCTCCACAAGCGCCAGGGCGAGACTGATCGGCCGTCAGCGGCGCAATTCTATTGCGTTTGGTAGATATTCGTACATGATAACTATGTAAATAGTTGTTTATAGAAAAACGCTCGGAAAATGTGTATAAAAACTTAATACCTTTAATTGAGTGCAAAAAAAATATATCAAATGTTAATAGTTTAGCCACAGTATTGAAAAAACTTTTCTGAGAGAGTCAACTTTGGGATTTTTTTCTATCTAGTGAAATTTATTGGATCGTGTAACGGGCTCGGAATATGTTTAGCTTATATCCTTAACTATTATATATATATTTTTCAGATTTAAAAACCCTTTACTTTTTGACTAGGATTGTTTCAAAAAACTCAAAATCTGACCCACGCGGCCTTAAATATTAACAATCGGTTCAATCGGTTTCAACCTGTGGTACTTTACATCATGTTTATAATTTGGATCAATCCGTGTAAGACATTGCAAATGCAATACGAGTACAACGAAGTACGAGTACAGTACCTACATTATCTTTCATTTCTTAGAGTCTTTCCGGTCAAAGCCACACTTAACTTAAGGTGAGGCGGCATGTCTCCTAGCCGGGACCCCTCCATGGGACCTGGAAGCGAGAGTTCTTGCGTCACTATTCAGATGGCGCAAGGAGGCGCTGGAGCGGGGCCAAAGGCCTGCACCTCGGGAAATCGAGGCCCAGCGGTCCCTGCTCCACCAGGAAACCGTGGAGACATGGAAGGTGCGACTTGAGCAACCAAAGGGGGGATTCGCCACAATCGCGGCCGTCAGACCGGTCATGGACGAGTGGCTGGAGAGTAGACACGGTGCTCTCTCCTACCGGTTGACACAGATACTTGCCGGGCACGGTAGCTTTGGAAAGTATCTGTGGCGAAGACACCGGGAAACCACGGCCGAGTGTCAGCACTGCGAGGACCGCAGCGATGACACCGCGCTCCACACGCTGGTGGAGTGCATAGCGTGGGCGCAACAGCGCCAGGTCCTCGTAGTGGGTCTGGACGTGGACACTCTCTCGCTCGAGACCATGGTGCGAACCATGATCTCCAGCGGGAGTAAGTGGGACTGCGCCGCCTCTTTCTGCGAGCAGGTCATGCTTGTGAAGGAGGCGGCGGGGCGGGTACGGGAGAGAACTCTCCCACCCGAGTTCCGCAGTCGGCGGCCTGGTTGCCGCAGACGTGTCTTCGCCGAGGACTATCGGCCTCCATAACCGGGGGTCTGAGGACGGTGAGAGGGTCGCTCACCGTCCTTACAGAAGCAGGCTCATGACGGCAGCGTGACGTATGGAACTCATGCACGCCCCACCCTTAGAAGCGGGATCACATCCGATACCCCCCCAAAGACGCGGGACAGCACCCGAACCATCCCCTGGGCGAGGCCGCGGTGGCGGCCGTAGGTCTGTTGGGAGTCCCAGGACATCCTTCCGAGGGCTTAACCGGGGCTCCCAACCATAGGCTGTTGGGCGTTACGTGAGGTTTTTTAGTCGGTAGGAGTCCGGCATAACATCCATGAGGATTTTCCCTTAAGTAAAAAAAAAGCCACACTTAACTTTCGATTCTCTCCTCTCTTCTCCCGAGTTGGGTTTTAATTACAGATATTACTCACCCTCTATCATAATAATACAAATGCACTCTGTGGTCTCCATCCTAAGGTTGCCTGTCAGAGACTGATAATAATATGCGCGCTATACAGCCAATCGTTATACCAACAAGTCGATTCAAATTTGTTTTCTGGCAAGTAAGAAAGAGTTTTAACTAACATGTTTCATAATAATTATAAGTCCAATCCTGCCCGATCTGGCAATAATGTAAACATGTCATGTTTTGACAATCGTTTTCTAAGACAGATGAGTAGAAAAATATAGTTTGACAAATCATTGAAATTTTTGTACTATCCTGAGTAGGTATTTTAAATGAAAATAAACTATCATAAAGAAGTTATTTGATGTCGAAATGATTGTAAGAACACTGTATGACTCCTGGATACTAGAATACAATCAGGGTGAATATTCAATGCAAGTTACTATGGATATATAAGATCAAATGTGTTTGTTTACATTTTTGCGCAAAGCTATTGAAATACAGTAGACACATACCTACATAATTATATTAAATGAATGATAATGACTACGGCAGAATGATAGATTTAGATCTGCTGTTGGAATTTTACACTCACGCAGCGGGGCTACCAGCTCTCGCTATCATGTCAACTTATGTCTTTAAAGCGAGTGTGTGATGGCTTGTAAATATACAACATTGTGTTGGGTAGGACATGACTAACCGACGTCAAGGCATGCGATAAGACGGCGTCTTAGTGAATATAGTTCCGGCGCGCGTCTTGAGCCCGCGCCGCTCAGCTATCTTGGCTGTAGTGACTTCCGATGTGGCTCGAAGCTGCGGCGCGGCTCATTGTGGGCGGCGGCGAGGAGCTCGATAGCGTTGTAATGTTTCCCATTGTGCTGTACTCGGCTTGTCTCGGGGCTGCCAGGGGAATCACTAATATCAGGATTCATTTTAAAATCTTCTAGAAGTTGGTAAACCTCGACAATTTGCAAGACAATAACAAAATTTTACAAGTAGGTACTTATCTTAAAAACCTTAATTAAGTCAAATAGTTTAAATACCCTCGACACTCAACAACCCACATATACATAGATGTTGAAATGGAATATAGGTATGTA
Organism: Miltochrista miniata; assembly: GCA_933228765.1. NCBI lineage: Eukaryota > Metazoa > Arthropoda > Insecta > Lepidoptera > Erebidae > Miltochrista > Miltochrista miniata. The sequence goes on along the minus strand of OW121753.1, from coordinate 40,791,233 downwards.
TCTCTAAATGCTTATTTAACTACGACAGTAAATGAAATAGTCCGTGAAGTATAAAATATTGCTACGAGTTAAAATGATTAAGAGAATTAGGCCTCAACGGTCAGATGAAGTAGGTCCCCCGGGCCCCGGGCGGCGGCGGCGGGGGACTGGCGGCGCGGCGCGGCCGACTTATCAGCCAGAGACAGTAGGATAGCGCTCCCGCCTGATGAGTCTGCGGCGGATTTACATGGTAATTCAGCTCAGGGATGTTTTGACGTTTCATTATTTGACACTAGCCAACGCTACGAAACGGGCGGACGTTTTCGAGTTTTATCACATTCAGACAGACGAGGTGGGAATTTCTTCTATACTAATATTATAAAGAAGTAAAGTTGGTGTGTTTGTTAAATTGTAAGGGGTAATCTCGGGATCTACTGAACCGATTTTAAAAATTCTTTCACCAATAGAAAGCTACGTTATAGCATCACGCTACAACGAATAGGAGCGGAGCAGTAATAGTAAATGTTTCAAAAACGGGGATAAGTTATTCCTTTTGAGAGCTTCGTTGCGTGTGCTGCGTAAATATTTATAGTTATGTGAAAGATATGTACTACAAAATTGTTTCTCTTAAAAAAGTTCTAAAAAAATTGCGCGATAGCATTGTGTCTATCTTTGGGTTGGTGCACAATAACCATTTTAATGGCAATAATTTTTTTTCTACAATAATGCCACGCGATACCTCTTTCATAAACGAAATTGTTCATAAAAATAATGCAACGGGAATACACGCGACGAGAAACCTTTCTCTCTCTCTCTCTCTCTCTCTCTCTCTCTCTCTCTCTCTCTCTCTCTCTCTCACGTAGTATTGAATATTAACGACGAGACGCTACGGGAGTAAACGCAACGCGACGAGAGTAAATGCGACGGGAACAGGTAATACTCTCTCTTACTACCCGTTCGCTCTAACTTTGCCGCTGGCGTAGAGGCGTATACCCGAATTGTTAATTAGACGAAGTAAATGGACAGTAGCTAATGCCACTTCGACATAGAAAATAAGCAACATTGTATGAAGAAGTGATATTAGTTGCTGTCAATTTACTTCGTCTAATTAAAAATTCGACTTTAGTATGGAGCCGAGCGGCAAAGTTAGAGCGAACGGGCAGTATGTGGCGCAAACGAAGTTGCGCGGGTCAGCTAGTCCACAATAAGCTGATATTAAACTAACGTGAGACAAAATCCTTCATGGATGCTATGCCGGACTCCTACCGACTAAAAACCCTCACGTAACGCCCAACAGCCTACGGTTGGGAGTCCCTGGTAGCCCTTCGAAAGGATGTCACAGGACTCGTAACAGACCTACGGCTACCACTGCGGCTTCGCCTAGGACGGTTCGGGTGCTATCCCGCTTCTTACGGGGGGGGGGGGGGATAACCACGGCACGCTAAACAAGTAGAGGCCTATTAAAATATTAGCCGATGACCAATATACCGACCAAAAGAGTAGATACACTAGAATGACCCACGCTAATTTTGTTTACATTTCATCATGAGGTTTAGTAGTTTTGGAGTGATGCTTAATATTTGGGATACAGACAGACAGACAAATAAACACATTTTCGGATTTAATATCGATTAGGGAATGCCTTACGAATAAAAAATACTAAATAATCTTCGATACAGATTTCTAACTAACGTAATTACAATTTAGGTCGGCTATTTCAATAGAATGGACGTAAGATTCTACCTAATGCCTAAGCAATTGATAGTGTTATATTGTGACCTTTTTTGATTTTATTCAAAGAGTGAACCTGCACGTTTCATCCACGGTCACAACGGTGCAAGAACGTTGCCTGACATAATGCTGTGTTTGGTCATGTCATGGTCGGCACCGGCTCCACACCTTCGCCCCGTCTGTCAATGATACTTATTGTTTAATATTTGTGAAATAGGTATTTATGAACGTGTAAAAGTGGTGGAGCTCAGAAGTCTCACAATTTAATGAATTACTTAATTAACAAATTCTTCACAAATATTCCTGCATTCTTGGCGGCGCTCAAAATTTGTTTATTTTGATAAAGATTTAAGCTCTTGTTAATGAAGTTACCGCGGAGCTGTGCTTTAATATTTGTTTATAACGAAGATAACGCAATTCCGCGACGTAATTAATGTTTTAAATTGTGTGAAACTGACCTCTGAATATATTAGTGGCACTTTATTAAACACATTTATCTTAATTTTGCATAACTTAGTTTGGTAAATAATCTAAGTTGGTTTAAGTTTCGGAAGTTAATAAGTAAAGGAAATTAAAATTTCTGCTGGAGTATTTCAATTGAAAGACGTTTGGGTAGATTACAACAAAAGCACCTTTTAGGTACCATCAAACTGTTATTGTATGGATTTGGCGAAGTTGGTGTGTGATGATGTCATTTTGTCATGGAACCCGCTCGTATTTGACGCACCTATTTTTTTTTTTTTTATACTACTTAGGTGGCAGACAAGCTTACGGCCCACCGTAAGGTTGGTAACCGTAGCCTTTAGACGTTTGCAACACCAGAGGCGCTACACACGCGCTGCCTACCCGGGCGCAGGTTGTGACGACCCACAGTTGAAATTTTTCAAGCCGCCCGTAAGGCCTTCAACTTGGCTTAACGACTGTCATTTTACCGACAACCGGGACCAACGGCTTATCGTGCCTTCCGAAGCACGGAAACGCTCGTAAATAAATGTCACAAAGTGGTCCACGTGGTGGTCACCCATCCATGTCCGGCCATAGTAAATGTTGCTTACTGCAGTGATCGTTTACAGAACACTGAGTCCGCGGGGCCACGAGCGCTTCATATACCACCTACAGCACCTAATAATAATTTAATTTAATAATTACTTGCCTACTATATTGATATTATATAGGTACCTTCTATACCGCCATAATTATTTGAATACTATCTAAGAGACAAGGGTTAGGTACTCGGAGTGCAATGAGAGTTCGGAGTGACACAGCGAGTATGCTACAAACATTTGAGGCGAGATTTACTCAAGTCAATGGCCACTCTTCTGATATTGGTTATTGACGAGTTTCGTTGTATATTTCCAAATACTTTATTTTAAGTATAAGTATCTACTGTTTCTTTTTACTGTTTTATGTATTTACAAATTTGACTAAACCAATTCAATTAATTGTTATTGTGTAACACGCCAAAATTTAGAGATGTAATATTTTTTCCATGATTTTAATTAGCGTACATAATGATGTCGCTAGTGCTCATTAAACTAACAATGCAATTCCTTGCAGCGAGGAGGTGTTGGTGTTTCCATGTGCTGTTCCACACGCTCGGCTTCCGCTGTGGGTACCTACTCGTATACTCCAGCGAGTAACCTAAATTGAAGAAGTGTGTGTTGGTGTGCTCGTCGCATCCTCGTAATGAGTGTCGCGTGAGTGTGAGGTGGCGGTGTGGCGGCGCGCTAATGAACTCCCGATGTGTAGCGAACACGCGCGTCATAAACCTCACTACCATAATTACTCATTTTTCTTGAATCAAGAATACTGATTGGAAACAGAGACACCTTCTGACATAAGCAATTGTGAAATTGTTTACGCTGATTAATGAACTTTAGAGAATTTACATTTACAAAACTTGCATGACATAATCAAATATATGGCGTCCTATTGTGTAAATCAAAACGAGATGGGACGGGAAAGCACAGAAACGTGTGTTGCTTGGTTGGTAGGATGTGTGAGAGGTGTGTGGTCCAGTGTAAGTTGCAAGTGTGGCATCACACGGAGTACTGCTGTCACCTTTGGGCTGGGGCACCTGAATATACTCGTAAGCTTCAGAAACTGTACGTGTAAGATATGAGAGTTTTCAGTCCCATACATCACCCACTTGAGGTCTTAGGTTTGTGAGTAATATGAATGAAATAAGTTTTACTGGAAAATAAAACGACTGCCTCTGTGGCGCGGTCAGTAGTGATACCGCCTGCGGCGCTGGAGGTCGTGGGTTCGATTCCCACCGGAGACAAATATTTGTGTGGCGGCCCATAAATGTTTGTTTCAAGAGTCTGGGTGTTGCTATCAGGGGTGTTGCGAATATTCGCATCCGCATCCGCAAATGCGGAACATCCGCAACAATTTGGAATTCCGCATCCGCTTCCGCATCCGCAAGAATCAATGCGGAGTTTCATGCGGATGCGGATGTCTCCCAAGTTGCTTGAAAGAAAGAAATTAACTGCGGTAGGATAGACATTTCGTTCGGTAACATGTTCTGACTCGTTGGTTATCGTGATCGTAATTAACCATAAATCAATCATTACGTATTGTAGATAACCTGTGAGCATTGTGTATTAAGTCTTTGACATACTTCAAACTCCTGTTACATACATAGGTACGTCACCTATGCGTGTAACAGGACTTCGACGTATGTCGCTTATAACTCGTGCCCCATAATTATATTTCAAACAATGTAACTATCTATTGGCAGAACAATTTTTCTTTTAATATTTTACTTACTAATCTCATAAACTCACAAACTTTACATTTTTAGAAGTGTAGGTACTAGCTGACCTACGCAACTTTATTTACGTAAAAAAAAAGAAAGAGAAAGGCGTTATTCATCCGGATCATACTATAAAACAGTGTGAAAGTTTCTCATATAGGGAAACCCTTAAAGACAATTTTTTTATTTTCATTTTCAAAGGAACTGCGCAGAATATCGCGATCGAAAGTACATATACCAAAGCCTTCCTCGGATTATAGGCTCAGAGTATCCCAAGTATCATTTAAATTGATTCAGTAGTTTCGACGTTACGTCTGGGATACAGGCAGACAAGCGATTAGCGTTACAATTTTTTTTTTCTAAATATCTTCGATGTACAGATTTTTGATCCTCTTTGGTGATATAAGCATAGAATTAGATTAAGTATCTATAGTTTAACTTTAAACCAAATTGGTAGGTATTTATGATTGAGACCAGCATCCGCATCATCATCGATGTGAGCGTCCAAAAATCCGCATCCGCATCTGAATCCGCGGATGTGAAAAAATTAACATCCGCAACATCACTGGTTTCTATGTATAATATGTATGTATTTAAAAGTATATAAGTATTAATATCCGTGGTCTGATACCGATAACACAAGCAGGTTATTCCTAGCTTACTTTGGGATCAGATAGCGTTGTGTGAAATGTCCGTGAATATTTATTATTTATTTATAACGATTCACTGTATCTTAAAATTGCAGCAAATTATAATGTTATCAGTTTGTCTGTTTATATCTAGGTTCCATAACACCGCAAACACACTGGTGCAAATTCGTATTGGTGCTACACTTAAGATTATGATTCATCAACGATAAAGAAACCAATGACAAACAAACACATGTGTCATACCGGCCTCGAACCGACTAGAACCACTCGGTCTCTACCTCTATCCATGCAGGGCAGGGCACCCCGGGTCAGTCCTCGGGAGGTCCTATCGATCCTAGGGGCTCGATAGAGAGCAACCAAATTGGCATTATAATATACTAGATGATGCTCGCGGATTCGCCGGCGTGAAATATGGAACCCGTTTCCGCTTTGCGTGGGAACATATTCCCGGGATGAAAGTCGCCTATGTGTTATTCCAGACTATAAGCTATCTCTGTACCTAATTTTAGCCCAAGCCGTTCGGCCGTTAGAGCGTGATTGAGTAACAAACATCCAAACATCTTCACAAACTTTCACAATTATAATATTACTAGCTGTTGCCCGCGACTTCGTACGCGTGAAAATTGTGTCATAATGCCAATTTGATTCTCTCCGTACTCGTTGTCACACCAGGTTGCTCTCTACTTAGCCCCTAGGATATGTAGCGTGATAATATATAGCCTATTTGAAGACCCTACCTCTAGTTAATATTTGTGCAGAATTTGACTAGTAGGTACTATCGGCCTCCATGACCGGGGGCCTGAGGACGGTGAGAGGGTCGCTCACCGTCCTTACAGAAGCAGGCCGTAGACGACGGCGTGACGTGAGGAATTCCCGCACGACCCCCTTACCGAAACCCCCAAAGACGCGGGATAGCACCCGAACCACTCCCTAGGCGAGACTGCAGTGGCGGCCGTGGGTCTGTTGGGAGCCCTGGGACATCCTTTCGAGGGCTTATCCGAGACTCCCAACCATAGACTGTTGGGCGTTACGTGAGGTTTTTTAGTCGGTAGAAGTCCGGCATAGCATTCATGAGGACAAACAGACAAAACTTTTTCTAACTATTTTTTTTTATATGTGTTTCTAATGCACAGTTTTGACTTTTCTATCATTTTATTACATACTAGCGGACGTCACGCGGTTTCAACCGCGTAGTTCCCGTTCCCGTGGGAATACGGGAATAAAATATAGCCTATGTTCACCGCAAAGAGTGTAGGTAGCTTCCCAACTGTGAAAAAATTTTGCAAATCGGTCTAGTAGTTCCGGAGCCTATTCGTTACAAACAAACAAACAAAAAAACAAATCTTTCCTCTATATAATATTAGTATAGACTAGCGGACGTCACGCGGTTTCACCCGCGCAGTTACCGTTCCCGTGGGAATACGGGAATAAAATATAGCCTATGTTCACCGCAAAGAGTGTAGCTTTCCAATAGTGAAAAAATTTTTCAAATCGGTCCAGTAGTTCCGGAGCCTATTCGTTACAAACAAACAAAAAAAAGACAAATCTTTTCTCTTTATAATATTAATATATAATATATATATATATAGGATTTTTCACGCGTACGATGTCGCGGGCAACAGCTAGTAACATAATAAACTTTACTGGCGTGCGCAACAATGCATCTATTTCAATTTTAAATTAATTATTTTTAAGAATGTCAATTTGATAAAATAAATTTCAGTAAGTATTAAATCTAATTACATATTTAAATCAAATTACATAATTGTTAATATATTACCGTTTAAAATTTTTATTTATATTAGTTACTAGCTGATGCCCGCAGCTTCGCCTTAATTTTTTTTCCCGTGCCCGCTTCCCGTAGGAACTTATTCCCGGGATAAAAAGTAGCCTATGTGTTATTCCAGACTATAATGTATCCCTGTACCAAATTTCAGCCAGATCCGTTCAGCCGTTCGAGCGTGAAAGAGTAACAAACATCCACACTCACAAATTATCGCATTTTTTTTACGTGAGGGAAAATCCTCATGGATGTTATGTCGGACTCCTACCGACTAAAAAACCTCACGTAACGCCCAACAGCCTATGGTTGTGAGCCCCGGGTAAGCCCCCGGAAGGATGTCCCAGGACTCCCAACAGACCTACGGCCGCCTCTGCGGCCTCGCCCAGGGGGTGGTTCGGGTGTGATCCCGCTTCTAGGGGAGGGGGGGGGGGGGCGTGCGTGAGTTTCTCACGTCACGCTGCCGTCATGGACTTGCTTCTGTAAGGTCAGTGAGCGACCCTCTCACCGTCCTCAGACCCCCGGTCATGGCCGATAGTTTTCGGCGAAGACACGTCGGCGGCCCCCAGGCCGCTGACTGCGGAACTCGGGTGAAAGAGCTCTATCCTGTACCCGCCCGGCCGCCTCCTTCACGAGCATGATCTGCTCTCAGAAAGAGGCCCGGCGCAGTCCCACTTACTCCCGCTGGGGAGCATGGCTCGCACCATGGTCCCGAGCGAAAAAGTGTCCACGTCCAGACCCACTACGAGGACCTGGCGCTGTTGCGCCCACGCTGTGAACTCAAGTCGCACCTTCCATGTCTCCACGGTTTCCTGGTGGAGCAGGGACCCTGGTGGAGCAGGGCCAAATTATCGCATTTATAATATTAGTAAGAAGTGTCACAAATTCTTATCATTAATGTATTCCTCAATCGAATAATACGTCTTTAGGAATAAAATTTCTCGTATTAACCGTACCAGTGAAATGTTTCAATATGTGTAGCAAGTTCCATCAAGTGCCATCAATCAACAGTATCAATAATGTGTGGAATGATCTTTGTACCTCGGTTTTCCTAAACACCTGCAGTAAAGGGTTCCTCAAAAGGGGTCTTAGAAGGTTACTGTAGGGTCGGCGGGACGAGTGTAGCGCCTCTGGTGTGGCAAACGTCCATAGGCTATAGCAACCACTTTCTAGCCGGTGGGCCGTAAGCTTTATTTATAATGGTATAAAAAAGTAGTGCTAATATGTATACATAGATTTGAGTGACTTAATAGATTGAAGTAGACAGAATGTCCCGAGGATGATAGGTGGCTCAAGTACCCCGGGCTCCCCTCTGCGCGTCACATAGTTGGGACGGGCGGGAGGGGCGGGGGCGGGGGCGCGCGTGTGCCGTGACTCGTGAAGTGGGCCACTTTGATCATAGTTTCTTTGTACTTCCGCCTCGATGTGTAAGGAATATTTGCGGCTATGAATATTCATAGCTGCATATCAGAACGGTTGACTGGCGCAAAGTTATATTTTACTAGCTGTCACCCGCGGCTTCGACCGCGTAGAAGCCGTCATCGCGTAAAATCATAACCTTCCTTTTGCGCAGTCGAAAAGTAGCCTATGTCCTTCCCAGGGCCTCGAACTATCTCTTTAATGAATTTAATCTCTATCGCTCCAGCCGTTTAGGCGTGAAAGCGTAACAGACAGACAGACAGACAGAGTTGCTTTAGCATTTATAATATTATAGTAGGGATGGTACGGACACGATTGACTGTTACACTTAGGCTTACATATCACTCTGAGTGTCCGTCAACAATTTAAGGCCATACCCAGGGCTAACGACCTTGAGCAAATGGGCGATATGACTCGCTAACATAGAGTAGCGCAACTACAGAGACATCAGAGTAAACGAACCACGGAAGAAGAAGAAAAATAGTAGCGGAAATGCGTTCCTCGCTTCACCAAATAAACAAGAAGCTGTGAGACGGTCTCACCCGACTGCCCCTCTCTAAAACGTTAATGTGAGAGTTCAATCCGATTGACGTTGTCGTTTTTGTTTTATTTCAAACTTTGAACAGATGATGCACGTGACCTAGTGACGTAGTTTAATGCAACAGAGTCACAGACTACAGACAAAGTCTCGCCATAAGCCCCTCTGCACTCTATTTTATAGAGATAGGCGAAAAGTAAATTAAAAACAAAGGAACGTTTGTATTTCAATTTTCCTTTGTTTTTAAGTGTAGTAAAAATATACTGCAAAAAATGTGATTGATCATTACGTAAAACTTAAATGTGACGAATTCACAAAGACGAATGTTCATATATTCATTGTTTTAAACTTAAATTATTACAAATCCAGAAAGGGGGGTCTTCCACTCGCTTAAAATTTTTGTTACTTTTGTAACAAAATTTCATTTCATTTTATTATTACAAACAAACAAAAATAGACGTAAACGCAGTTGCGAGGGTCAGCTTAGTCAGCTAGTTATGTATAAATAAGAAGCGCTCGTGGCACCGCGGACTTAGTGTTCAGTAAGCGATCACTGTAGTAAGCTCATTCACTATGGCCAGTCCTTGGATGGGTGACCATCCATGTGACAGTTATTTGAGCGTTGTTTCCGTGTTTCGGAAGGCATGTTAAGCCGTTGGTCCTGGTTGCCCGTAAAAGGCAGTCGTTAAGCGAAGTTGAAGGCCGTTGTGGCGGCTTGATTAATTTTAACAGCAGCAGGCAGTCACAACCTGCGCCTGTCTATCTCAACACGGCAATACAGCTCACCGCCTATTACGTGGGACAAATTCTAAAAAGGTGAAATGTGGGAACATAATAATATGCCTCTGCCTACCTCTTCGGGGATAAAGGTGTGACCATATGTATGTATGTAACTAGCTGACCCTCACAACTTCGTTTACGACGCTTAAGGTGTATGAAACATGAGGTATTTCTTCATCAGTCTCATCAACTGCCCTGTTTGCTTAATCATAAACGAATTTAAAGATTAAGCATATTGTAAAACTAGCTGACCCTCGCCACTTCGTTTACGTCACATAAGGTTTGCAAAAGGAGAGGCATTTCTTCATCAGACTCATCAAGCAGCGTGTGAAACGGCCCTGTTTGCTTAATCATAAAAGAGCTTAAAGATTAAGTTTATTCTAAAACAATTCAGTCCCCGACTTCGGCGCAGACTTAATTATTTTACAACAGCCTTAATCATTAAGCTCTTTTATGATTAAGCCAACACGCCTGTTTAGATTTACCGTCACAATCCAAGGAACCCTTGAATTATAGGTTTTGAGAAAGTTGAGATATCTCTTATTCCTGAACTACAAAACCCTCAGCACTGAAACTTGTGTGAAGCAATCCTTAAAGTACTACCGTTATAACACTGAAAAAAAATTGGAATCGGACCACGCATTGTGAAATTACAACTAAAAAAACCATATTGTCTTTCATCCCCTCTACCAAAGGAAGCTCGCAGAATATCGGAATCAAAGTATCCAGGAACCTTCCTCGGATTATAAGCTTTAATTGTTCAAAGTTTCATTCAAATCGATTCTGTAGTTTCTACGTGATACTTATTCGGGATACAGACAGACAGACAGACATGAACATTTAAATTGCATTTTCGGCTTCAGTATCGATTAGAGAACATCCTTCAATAATAATAAAACGGGGTTTAATCATTAAGCTCTTATAGTTAAGAGCTTAATGATTAAGCCCCGTGGAAAATTTTAGAATAAATTCGATAGATAGATAAATTAGATATTTTGAAAATTTTTATTGAAGGATGTTCTCTAATCGATACTGAAGCCGAAAATGCAATTTAAAATTTTCAAGTCTGTCTGTCTGTCTGTATCCCGAATAAGTATCACGTAGAAACTACAGAATCGATTTGAATGAAAAAAATGATAAAGCAACACGCAGGTTTAGATTTATCCTCACATTCAAAGGAACTCTTGAATTCTAGGTTTAGAGAAGTTGAGATGTCTCTAACTCCTGAACTTCCTCGGATCAATTTTCATTCAAATCAGTAGTTTCGGCGTGATACGTATTCGGAATACAGACGGACATGAAAATTTTAAATTTCATTTTGGCTTAAGTAGGTATCGATTAGAGAACGCGTTCTTTTTTTTTTTAAATAGCTTCCATATTCAGACTCTCGACCCTCAACAGTTTTATTATTATGTATAGATATAGATTAGCAAGAAACTCGGCGGGCACTCACTTTACTCACTTTTATACCTTAACCAATTTGCCGGTAGATGGTGCCTACTTGTGGCGACCCACAAGACGTAATAAGCTAAAAAAGTCAATTCTTTCAGCTTAGGTTGAGAGCAGTGTCTCAAAAAAGCAGTGTGTTAATAATAACTATAATATAAGTATTTTCATCAGTTGTCTATATCCCTTAGCGCAAGGTTATAATAGCTTAAGTTGTGTGCGAATGTCCACAAATATTTCTTCATTTATTTATATTGAAATGATTAAGTACCGCTTACAATATAAGCATGATTACCTTTCAAAGTAATTTAATAAAACAATACGAAAAATAAGTTGAAATGCATTATATTCTCATGTAATGCAGTATGCATTGTGTAACTCGGGCTCTGGCTCTGTTACACGCATTACTCTGTACATGAATGAAAATATAACATTTTACGAGAATATTTTGCAGACCAGAGCGACACACGTCCGTCTAGCAACACGACTCCCCCCGCACTAGATTTTCGGGCGAGCGCGGGGAAGCAAGCAATGTGATGTATTCTTTGAATACATTATTAGTTATAATTAGTTAAAACTTATACTAATTCAAAATTGAAGAAAACCATTTTAGAGGTCTATGTTTTCTTTAGTCTCTGATATAAATTTTATTATCATTCATTAATAAATAGATGTCATATAACGACTTCTTCTAAAAAATTATGGGCTATTTCAGTGATGTTTTACTAGTTATTTATAATAAATACACAATTTCTGATGAAACCATTTTCTGGAACACATCTTGTAGATTTCAAATCTACTTTTGGCTGTCATTTTTCGTATACTAATACCGAGAAGAACGTCTTTATTTGCACCTCTTTTTCGCAAACTTTGTCAACCACTCCCCTTAAGACCTAATAAGCTCGGGTCGGAGAACGCGGCGTGAAACTGTTCACACTCCTGCGTGCCTGTCATTACACTAATATCGAATGTTTAGCAATTTACACCCCCTTCCGTAGTGGGTAGTCCGTTCCTTCCGTGAATGGGTCTTGATTAAGGAGCTTCCTTAGACATGTCACAACATTAACATGGCTTCATCGCAGACGCAAGAATTTTCCAAATTATTTGGGAGTTATAGTGGTGGTAGTGAAGACGAAGTACGATTCACACAAATTTATTGGATTCAACATCATGCATTCCATAGAAATGAAAAAAATCAAAGTAACCTACATACCTACTTGTAGTTATTTCTTTTTCAAAACGTGCCGAGCCTGACTGGTCGGGGCCGTCTACTGTCACTACTAAATCACAGTTTATTTTTACTATGACTATTTGGTTCAGCACAGCAATTGGTTTCTAAAGCGAGACCGTTATATTGTATTATGTGTCAATATTACAATCACTGGCCTCGTAGTTTATTTAATATCTTCAATGAAGAAGTTACCCATATAGGCTTTAATGGGGCAACGATGTGCGAAGGGCCTCCAGCCCTCCACCCTCGGAGCCCTCCGTGACAGGGGTCCGTCGTTAGCCGCGTGCTAAATAACTATCCGAAACGTGGTTAATGTGTTGGTGAACACTAGTTTGAGGGCACATTAAGTGCACAGATTAGCACGCCCTCGAAACTGGGTAAGTTTTATAATGCGATTGAGAACGTTGTAATTTTGTGTTAACATATGTATAGAAACTGAAAGCATAAAACGTATCAACAGCGAACAAAGTTTTTGAATAGACATTTTGAACACAATTTAATGTAAACATATTGTTTACATTGTAAATTAATGAATGTTATCTTAAGGTATTATCAAGTCAGACTGATGAGCCCGCAGAGAGTGATGGCCGTCAGGGTGATAAGAGGATACCGCACGATCTCCGGTGAGGCGGCATGTCTCCTAGCCGGGACCCCTCCATGGGACCTGGAAGCGAGAGCCCTTGCGTCACTGTTCAGATGGCGCAAGGAGGCGCTGGAGCGGGGCCAAAGGCCTGCGTCTCGAGAAATCGAGGCCCAGCGGACCCTGCTCCACCAGGAAACCCTGGAGACATGGAAGATGCGACTTGAGCAACCAAAGGGGGGATTCGCCACAATCGCGGCCGTCAGACCGGTCATGGACGAGTGGCTGGAGAGAAGACACGGTGCTCTCTCCTACCGGTTGACACAGATGCTTGCCGGGCACGGTAGCTTCGGTAGGTATCTGTGGCGAAAACACCGGGAAACCACGGCCGAATGTCAGCACTGCGAGGACCGCAGCGATGACACGGCGCTCCACACGCTGGTGGAGTGCACGGCGTGGGCACAACAGCGACAGGTCCTCGTAGTGGGTCTGGGCGTGGACACTCTCTCGCTTGAGGCCATGGTGCGAGCCATGCTCTCCAGCGGGAGTAAGTGGGACTGCGCCGCCTCTTTCTGCGAGCAGGTCATGCTCGCGAAGGAGGCGGCGGGCCGGGTGCGGGAGAGAACTCTCCCACCCGAGTTCCGCAGTCGGCGCCCTGGGCGCCGCCGACGTGTCTTCGCTGAGGACTATCGGCCTCCATGACCGGGGGTCTGAGGACGGTGAGAGGGCCGCTCACCGTCCTTACAGAAGCAGGCCCATGACGGCAGCGTGACGTGAGCACTCACGCACGCCCCCCCTTAGAAGCGGGGTCACACCCGAAACCCCCCATAGACGCGGGATTGCACCCGAACCACCCCCTGGGCGAGGCCGCATTGGCGGCCGTAGGTCTGTTGGGAGTCACGGGACATCCTTCTTGAGGGCTTACCCGGGGCTCTCAACCATAGGCTGTTGGGCGTTACGTGAGGTTTTTTAGTCGGTAAGAGTCCGGCATAGCATCCTACGAGGATTTTCCCTCACGTTAAAAAAAAAAAAAAAAAAAAAAGGTATTATCAAGTCATAACGGAGATGCAGAAAACAACTATGCCTGCCTGCCTGCCTGCGTGATTTCTTGTCAGATAAAGGATAAGGTAACATTTATAAAAGCGTGTTTTCTCGTGTTTTTAAACTATTAATATCACACTGTCACGCTTTTATATAATCTACTGTGGCTTTTACAATTATTAATATCATTTTAAATTTCGGAAATGTATTAACGATGATAGGCTTTAATTGAAATGCATAACATAGGTACTTGCAAAGTAAAGTAGTTAATCACACCTACGCATTTTCAACACCCACTTTTGCCAGTTTTTCGTAACGCCCGCGTAATAGGAGCAAACCTATAACCGTTACGGATCTCAATTAGAAAATTAATAGGTAGGTCCTTTAAGTTTCGGTATTCCGAGATATTTATTACAATATGCAGTAATCTATACTTATAATAAATCTGTAGAAGTGAAAATTCTGTACATTGAAAATATAAAAAAAATAAATAGCAGGGGGTGTTACTAGACCGACACCGAACCCAAAAATGTGATTAAAAAAATTTTTGTCTGTCTGTCTGTCTGTCTGTCTGTTTGTTCAGGCATCACGCAAAAACTACCGGTTCGATTACGATGAAACTTGGTATAATTATTCTTTAATATCCTGGGCACCACACTGGGTACTTTTTATCCCGGAAAAGTATACTTATTATAAAATAAAAAACGAACTTAAGTTGTATAAAGTTATTATCAATTATTGCTTAAACGGTTAATGGTACGATGATGAAATTCAGCATGAGCGTTGTTTGTTACAATTTGAAATAAGTAATTTTACCATTTTTGCAAATTCCACCTCCAAAGGTATAAAAAAGGAGGGTCAAGTTTGTATGGGACAACGCGATTCCTTGGTCGGATCTGCTTAAAATTTGGCATATAGCATTATTAGCATAACTGATGGAAGACGTGTTCCTTATTTTATTGAAATTTATACATTATCGACCTAAAAAGGGAATGTAAATTATTTTAGAGCTGATTTTCCCCGGAGTTGATATCAATACTCCTTAAATACTCTTATTTTTGATTTAAATTACTTTTTATTTTGACACATTTGTGGAAGTTCAATCAGAATGACATTGTCATATTCATGATTTTGCTTTAAAGTACTATCGTAAATATTGTTGTTAATTTTTTTTTAAATTTTGTACAAAAAATAAATATGTGAAAGTAGAAGAAAATTCGAAGAAGCCAGGAATAATGAAAGACCACGCTTCAGGTAGTGTCCACTGTGCATTAGAATGAAAGATTGTCAGCAATCCTAAGCGACTGGTCATGGAAGGTATGAACTTTATTCTATAGTTCTGGCTGCATTCGGTGCAGGACACAGACTCACTAAGTCTTTGTAAAATACGGGAATGGCCTCTACGAAGATCGCATTTGACAAGTAAAAAGAGCCATAAAAATGAACATGAACGCCAAGCAGATGAAATTTACATGGTTATTAAGTTAACAGGTCTTGGTTGGACCATCTGTATTATGAGGACAAAGTCTACCGTAGTTCGGTTTTCCCAACCGTTGTAGGCTTACAGTATGACTGGGGCTATCTGAAGAAGGAACTAAGTTACGATGTCTATTGCTTAGAAGAGAATTTGAGTCAAGTAGTAGTCTAGCCAATGAATTAAGAAATGTATTTAATAAATAAATTTACATAACTCATATACTTACCTAATATGTTTTATGAATTTGTTAATCAGAACAACTATTATAAATATGCGAATGTTTGTGACTGTGAATGTTCGTTACTCTTTCACGCTGTAACGGCTGAACGGATCTGGCTGAAATTTGGTACATACAGAGATAGGTTAAAGACAGTGTAGGAACTAAATTTCACGCAAGCGAAGCTGCGGGCATCAGCTAGTCATGTAATAAGAATACAAACGCATAAATCCCCAAGCGGGTTATCAAAGGTAACCAAAGATATCTCGTTCTCGAACAAGAACTCTACATTTTGCCACTGTTAACGTATTCCCCTCGTGTATCTACTTAATTGCCTGAAAGAAGAGGCTCATGCAGCTTTCGTCAGGATTTTTATTATATCAGGATTAGTATTTATAGGAATTTGCTTACAACTCCTTATTATCGTTCGTCCCCCTAGGGGGACGAAGTCAAGGGGACGAACGGGAATACTCCAAAAATCTTTCTAGGTCCAGCACCCCACGCTTTTACAATCAAATCGTACTAATATTATAAATGTGAAAGTTTGTGAAGATGTTTGGATGTTTGGATGTTTGTTACTCAATCACACTCTAACGGCTGAATGGATCTGGCTGAAATTTGGTACAGGGATAGAGTATAGTCTGGAATAACACATAGGCTAATTTTTATCCCGGGAAAATGTTCCCACGGGAAGCGGGAACGGGAACTAAATTTCACGCGGGCGAAGCCGCGCGCAACAGCTAGTATTTTAATAAATTAAAAGCACATAGTTTACACTTCGCCCCGAAATAGAGGCAATTTGAACGATCCATAATTTATTTTTGCTTTTTACGTGCATTTATAAAAGCGTGTTTTTCTAGGGTATTTTAAACCATTTATTTATTATATATTATCTTATTAACATCAAACGATAAGAAAAGGCTCACCGTGATAGGCAACAGGCAGGCAGGCATAGTTGTTTTCTGCATCTCACACTTCAGCTCCGAAATAGAGGCAACTTGAACGATCCATAATTTATTTTTGGTTTTTACCTGCATTTATAAAAGCGTGTTTTTCTAGAGTTTTTAAACCATTCATTTATTTTATACTATACTAGCTGACCCGCGCAACCTCGTTTGCGTGATAAATCAAGAACCGTTCGACCGATTTTGTGCAAACTTCACATAAACCATCTACTAAATAGTCCGAACTAAGCCTAAACATTTGGTTTAGATAGGTGAGCCCGTTCTTGAGTTATAAAATTACAACGAAAAGTGGCATTGATTTTTATATATATAGATAGTCACAGCATTTAGGTGTAAATGTTGTGACTATAAAGTTACTAGCTGTTCCCTGCAGCTTCATCCGCGTAGAAGTCGTTATCGCGTAAAATCATTACCCTCCTTTTGCTCAGTCAGTTAAAGAGTAGCCTATGTCCTTCCCTTGAACTCAAACTATCTTTATACCAAATTTCATCAAATCGGTTCAGTGGTTTAGGCGTGAAAACGTAACAGACAGAGTTACTTTCGCATTTATAATATTAGTAGGGATTTCTGTATTACATGGTGTTTTGTCTGAGTTCGACTAATGTGAAAATATTTCATTATTATTCTAATACATATACATTTACATTTTATGTCAATATTTACACTCAATATTAACTTCAATTTATAATAGGTTTGTTATAACCTTAAACCTTACCTAACCTAAACTTAATTGGGTGTGGCATGGAAAACCCCGGGATGGTCAGCTGTTCGTGGTAATGAAAGAAACCAGAAAGAAATTTAAACAGAAGTTGAAATTTTGTCAGAACCACGAAGAGCAGATCCGAATGGATATCTTGGCTGCTCAACGGGAAAATAAGCAGTTTAAGCAATTTTGGAAATCAACAAAGAAATTGAGCCCTAGACCTGTGGCTCCCGTGAGCGTCAATGGCGTGACTGAACCAAAGGGCATAGCGGACCTGTTTAGAGAGCACTTTCGGGTAACATCAAGGCTGCAGACTGAAAGGAGAGCAGACGGACCTGGAGACCCTGAGATGGTGCCCATAAGTATTACATCTAAGGAAGTGCATCTCTGTATCAAGTCTATGACAAAGGGTAAGTCGCCGGGTTGGGATGGGCTAAGTATCGAGCACTTTCAGCATGCGGGTCCACATCTTCCGAGAATTCTGTCAATGTTGTACAACTGTTGTTTGAGGCACTCATACCTTCCGGCAGAATTGACGAAAACAATAGTTGTGCCCATTGTTAAGAACAAAACGGGGGACATTTCTAGTCCTGATAATTACAGGCCCATTTCTCTGGCGACAATTACGGCCAAGGTGCTTGACGGCGTGATTGAGCGGCGTATAGAAAAAAAGATAAAATTACACGATGCTCAATTTGGCTTTAGGGCGGGTCTGTCTACTGAAACAGCTATACTCGCGCTCAAGCACACTGTCAGGTACTACACAGATAGAAAAACACCTGTGTATGCCGCTTTTCTTGACCTCTCAAAGGCGTTTGACCTGGTTAATTATAATATTCTGTGGGCTAAAATGCGAGAGCAAGGTATACCTGATGAGCTGGTAAAACTGATGGAATATTGGTATGACAACCAAATTAACCAGGTCAGATGGGAGGGAGCGCTATCTGATGGGTATGGGTTGGAGTGTGGGGTGAGGCAGGGGGGGCTGACGTCACCGTCACTCTTCAACCTGTATATAAATAAGCTGATCGAGGAGCTCAGTAGCACTGGGATCGGATGCTCTATCGACTCTAAAATCATAAATAGTATTAGTTATGCTGACGATATGGTGTTGCTGAGCCCGTCGATTAGTGCACTCCGTCAGCTGCTTTCATTGTGTGAAGAATATGCTAAAGCTCATGGTCTTGTATACAGCGAGAAAAAATGTGAGCTTGTTGTATTTAGGGTGGGCTCGAAAAAACCTGATACGGTCCCACCTGTATATGTTAACGGGGTAGCGTTGAATAGGGCGTCATCTTTTAAATATTTGGGACACATCGTTACCGAAGATTTAACTGATGACAGAGATATAGAGCGGGAGCGGAGGGCGTTGTCGGTCAGATGTAATATGCTGGCCCGCAGGTTTGCTCGATGTACGCAAGATGTAAAAATAACGCTATTCAAAGCATACTGTCAGTCGATGTACACGTGCAGCTTGTGGGTCAGTTATACGCAGAGGGCCTACAGCGCTCTTCGCGTACAGTATAATAGTGCCTTCAGGGTGCTGTTGGGATATCCTCGTTTCTGTAGCGCGTCTGGTATGTTTGCCGAAGCAAACATAGACAGCTTTCAGACGCTGATGAGAAAGCGCGTTACGTCGTTGTTACAACGGTTGAGAGAGAGTCCCAACAGCATCATGAAGGTCATTACTGATCGACCTGACTGTCCCTTTTCGAGGCATTGGATGCACCTTCATACATATAAACTGGGTGCACCAAGTTATATGAATTGAGCTGTAATATGATTTAGTTGGTACAATTTTGTTTTATTTATTTTTTATATTATTTGATTCAATTTCAAGACATGCAATTCAATTTATATAATTTATTCTATACAATTGACATTACAAATTAAAATTCATTCCGTTATGCTTAATCCATATCTCAATTTATAATTTTTTATCCTGATGACTATTAATTTGTATTTTTAAGAATTTGTGTTAATGATTTGAATTATTATGAATTTGTATAAATACTACTTACTAACATAGTTTGTAAGTTTTGTATACTAACTCATATGGATATTTTTTTTCCGAAATAAAATTTATTATTATTATTATTATTATTATTATTAAACCCTAATCGTGGTCAAAGTACATTACAAGACTTTTCTAACAAATCCAAACACAGCTATGATACGATGTTTAATCATGAAGTTACTGTTCATTTCTTACGACTCCATCATCAGATCAGTTTGACAGTACCATATTATTGTATTGTCATCAGAACTACAAACATCTGCCAATTTTCATGACGCTACGATCCTTGGAAGCTGGTTAAATTAGTTTCCTTAGATTCCAATACATTGTTAGTTACATACACGACGACCTAATAAAATCGTATTAAAAAGCGCTCATGGCCCTGCGGGCTCAGTGTTCTGTAAACGATCACTGCAGTAAGCAACTTTCACAATGGCCAGTCCTTGGATGGGTGACCGTCCATGTGACCAATTTGTGACGTTTATTTGAGCGTTTCCATGCTTCGGAAGGCACGTTAAGCCGGTTGTCCCGGTTGAAAAATTGCAACAGCAGGCAGTCACAATCTGCGCCTATCCATCTCAACATGGAAATACGGCTCACCACCTATTATATGGGAAAAATTCTAAAAAGGTGAAATGTGGGCATATAATATGCCTCTGCCTACCCCTACGGAGATAAAGGCGTGTCCGCATGTATCTGCGTTTATGCTAATGTTGAATTTATATACATGTTTTAGTTATCAATATCGTTTAACAGCAGCTTTCATTAGAAGTTAACTGGTGTGGTGTGGAGCTCAGCGTTTGCATGCATTGTTGATAATGTCCGCCGGAGCTCGGTGCTGAACTAAACGGACAATGTTAGGCGTAAAGTGGCAATAGACTACATCACATTAACTGTGATGTGGCTCTGCGCCATTACAATGTCGTTAATTGCTCTGTCTTATTACGTTTTTCATGTTTCACCACGTTTCACCATGTTTTGTGGTTGATATGTTTTGGTAGGTATAGTGGAATTCAACAGATGTAAATAATATAGTAAACAAAGCAATTGGATCTTGACTGCTCCATAATTACTTACATTTAATTATCAATCCTGATCATAGTCGTTTCAAGGAACTCTAGTTAGATTTATGCGGACATTTCGACACTAATAAACCTTTAGATTATAGAATAATTTCATGAAAATACTCGGATGGTAAAAATTTAAGACTGTCATTTTTGCTTGTCATTAAATTATTTTTTCTCAGACTTGTTTGTCTTTGCCATAGTGTTGTAAAACTGTTGTACTGGCCAATTGATTTTAAAAGGAGGTCATTGTTTTATCAATCTGTCAGTTCGAAAAAATGTACTTACTTTAATAATATAACTTATTGACCCAGAGAGCGACGAGTGCGAGTCTTTGCCCCTTTCACACGTACCGGTTGCCGGGTGCCCCGGGTGTATGGCCGTGTACTATAGCTTTCACACGTAACGGCGTGATTTGCCCGGCAACCGCTTGCATTCGCCGCCGGTTACCCGGCACCGGCTACCCGGCAGCCGGTACGTGTGAAAAGGCACTTTGAGTTTGGGTCTTCGATTCTACAGTATAGACGATTTTGCTTTCGTCCGTATGTGTGTGTGCATGTCAGTTTCGGTCTAGAAGACGCATTTGTTAACCAATTTTCTCCAAACTTGGCACACATGTTCTTTGATTTAAAATCATTGATCTACGAAAAGATAAAAATACAACTTTTGTCGAAAGTTTTTTTAATAGGGCGGAAAATAAGGGAGAATAAATAACGTGTTGCTCACGTTAAAGAGGAAGAGGAACACATGAAAAAATTAATTGAGATTATGGATCATGCTAGCGATTCCGTAACAAACACTTTTATAATTACTGTTTCCGGCGACACATCTAGTGACTATTACGATTCAGACACAAATGAATGATGCGCGCGACGCTGCCAAGCTGCCATAAGACCGTAGTAGGTGCTAGATGCAATTCTTGATGGAAGTCATGCCAGACTTTTCCCAGTGATTATAAAGTGCGTTGTTACAGCCTCGCTAACCAAATGCTTAATTTCTAGTCATTTTTTACATGTGTTCCTTTTCCTTTTGGACGTGAGTGACACATTAATCTTCGATTCTAGTCAAACCTGTTTTTAGCATTACTTCAACTTCTGTTATACATATTTGATGATTTGTTTTTTTTTTCTTCCTACGTAAGGCTTTACCTGTCCCGAAGTAAGTTCAAAGTGATTAAGCGAAGGTGCCCTTATTTTTTTTGGAGCGGCGAGATTGGCAGCATACCTATGTATTTTGTTTCGTAACTTTTTTTATCAAATTTTGTGACCTAATGTGCTTTTATTGCGCTTGTTCAAAAAGCTATAATTTTTTACTACTTTGCTTCGAATATACCTGTCACCATGTCATTATAATGGCCTACTTCCCTTTCTTTGGATTTAAAAACCCCACATTAGAAATCTCTCAAAATGTCTTAGTCTGCTTCTGTAAGAACGGCGAGCAGCCAACGAGGCGTCTACACATTTTATCATCCCTAAACTAATATATTATTGTAAATATATGATTATACTATTAAATTTTCTAAAAGTTTCTTTTTTTTTAAAGATCCTTTAATTAAATTAATATAAAAAGTTATTGCACATAATATATATAGATATACCGAATTACATGATTTGATGAATTTGGCGATTGATTAACCGAAGTAAATGAATGTACGGTGAACTAGATATAACTCAATGATTACTTACATAATTAGAATCAGTTTAGTTACAACACTATGATCATAGACAACTTCTGTCAAAACATGACATGTTTACATGATTGCTGAGCTGTCCAGAAAAAGACTATATATAGCTTACGAAATTTTCTCTGTTTTTGCACCTTCTCGAGCTTACCTTACAACATGGCGAGAACAAATTATGTTCTTACCTTTTAAATTACTTACTTCATTATTTCATCCTGACAATATCAAGAAAAAGTACTGTGGCAGAATATTGTGGCGTTATATCCAAATTATCAATTATGTCAACGTGGCCTTGGAATTCATAGAGAGTAATCACAAAACCACATGTCATATGCCAAGCTGAAATGTACAGCGGGAATGAGTGCCGCACTAACAATGGACGAAGACGGAAAGAGTTTCACTTAACAAACTAGAAACTTTTAATTAAGTTGCCAACTTACAACGAGCTATCGACTACTCTTAAAATAGCTTTTTAGTGATTGAACATTTTATTTGAGTTAGTTGTTACGGAGAGTGCCCGCGAGCAGTGGCCTGCGATGCGAGATCACACAACGTTCATGTACTTGCATTAAATATGCACAGGAAAATCGGTTAAAAGAAAAGTATGATCAAAACTTTGTATACGTAGACCTAGTTTAAGGCCTTTAGTCCATATTCTTAACTATGTTTCTTAACTTAAGGGGCGGTTATAGCGCACAAGTAGGCATTTGGCGCTCCCCTCGCCCCGGGCGCAAGACACCGCGCGCCGGCACAGCGGCAGTCAACTCTCATGCCACAGTATACAGTATAGTAGAAAGAAATAGCATGCTAACTTTGTTTGACGTAGTAAATGCATCTAACTTTATTAAGTGCAGTGATTTATTAGTTTCGTAAATAAAAATAAATGAGTTAATCGTAAATAAATTATGTATATTATACTATTATTTTTAAGCTAAAGAGTTTGTTTGTTTGTTTAGTTGTTCTAACTCTAGAGTCTAAGAGACTGCTAGTTGAATTTCAAGAGTTTCTTAACAGAATGTCCATTTTTGAAAAATACCAAAATATATAACATCACGCTACGGCGAATAAGAGCTTAGCAGCAACGAAACATTTTTCGACAACTAGGATATTTCATTTCTTTTGAGAGTTTCCGTTGCGTACGTTTGCTACAGTTGCGTAAAAAATGTAAATTACATAATAGCTGGTCATAAAAATTTCTAAAGTTTTCTAAAGTTGGTATGCTAAGTATGAATCACGGGATCATTGTGCAATCCAAAATGGCCGCCGCGGTGTAATCACAAAATTTCATGATGGGTGTCGTTTAAAGGGTTTTTTGGTATGCTGAGTACGAATCACGTACTAATTTTGCAATCCAATATGGACGCCGCGCCGTAATCACAAAATGTCATGAGGGGTATCGTTTAAGGGGTTTCTTGGTATGCTGAGTACGAATCACGTGATAATTTTGCAATCCAAAATGGCGGCCGTGGTGTAATCACAAAAATTCATGATGGGTATCGTTTAAAGGGTTTTTTGTTATGCTGAGTACGAATTACGTACTAATTTTGCAATCCAATATGGCCACCGCGCCGTAATCACACAATTTCATGATGGGTATAGTTTAAGGGAATTCTTGGTATGCTAAGTATGAATCACATGATAATTTTGCAATCCAATATGGCCACCGCGGTGTGATCACAAAATTTCATGATGGGTATCGTTTAAGGGGTTTTTTGGTATGCTGAGTACGAATCACATGATAATTTTGCAATCCAATATGGCCGCCTCGGTGTAATCACAAAATTTCATGATGGGTATCGTTTAAAGGGTTTTTGGTATGCTGAGTACGAATTACGTGATAATTTTGAAATGCAATATGGCCGCCGCGCCGTAATCGCAAAAATCTATGATGGTTATCGTTTAAGGGGTTTTTTGGTATGCTGAGTACGAATCACGTGATAATTTCGCAATCCAAAATGGCCGCCTCGGTGTAATCACAAAATTTCATGATGGGTATCGTTTAAAGGGTTTTTGGTATGCTGAGGACGAATCACATGATAATTTTGCAATCCAAAATGGCCACCGCGCCGTAATCACATAATTTCGTAATGAATATCGTTTAATGGGTTTTTTCGAATGCTGAGTACGAATAACATGATCATTTTGGAATTCAATTTGGCCGCCTAAGCTATTTAGGCCCACTTGCGCGGAGAGTCGAGTTAAATATTTAAATATAGAGTTAGTAAGCTCTGAGTTAAATAAATAACTCCTTAACTCTGACCACGTCTTGCACAGTTGCAAATTGGCACGCGGTTAACTAACTTACAGTAAACCGAACAAGTTTTTTTAGTCTGTGTCGTTCCATGCAATCCAACCACACACAAATGTTAGAACGAAGAATAGAACATGTGTCTCCATCTCTTTTACACTACAGTCTGCTACGTATGATTTACGATACTACCATACTTACGATACTACCATTTACGATACCAATCATACAATTTTGTGATTACGGCGCGGCGGGCATATTGGATTGCAAAATTATCACGTGATTCGTACTCAGCATACCAAAAAACCCCTTAAACGATACCCATCATGAAATTTTGTGATAACGGCGCGGCGGCCATCTTGTATTGCAAAATTAGTACGCGATTCGTACTCAGCATACCAAAAAACCCCTTAAACGATACACATCATGAAATTTTGTGATTATGGCAAGGCGGCCATATTGGATTGCAAAATTATCACGTGATTCGTACTCAGCATACCAAAAAACCCCTTAAACGATACCCATCATGAAATTTTGTGATTACGGCGCGGCGGCCATCTTGTATTGCAAAATTAGTACGCGATTCGTACTCAGCATACCAAAAAACCCCTTAAACGATACCCATCATGAAATTTTGTGATTACGGCGCGGCGGCCATATTGGATTGCAAAATTATCACGTACTTCGTACTCAGCATACCAAAAAACCCCTTAAACGATACCCATCATGAAATTTTGTGATTACGGCGTGGCCGCCATGTTGGATTGCGAAATTATCATGTAATTCGTAGACATTTTAATGCATTAGGTAGCTGGTTACCATGTCGTGAAAACACTTATAAAGTAAAAGATCACCACATTTTACCATGAGTCGCGTATGTATTTGTAACGGTTAATCTAATTACATTTTGCCCATTACTGATATTTTTATACTGTGGCGCGATTTCAACGTAATTTGGCATAATAATTACGAAATAGTTGCGAAAAAAACTGACACAGGTCCTGCCTCCACAAGCGCCAGGGCGAGACTGCACAGAGTACATTTGTATATTATGAGATAGAGACGTCACTCGACTAAGTGACGACACCAGCGGTGCCAAGCAGCTATTACAAGAAACTTTCCGACTGCGTGGCCATGAAATAAAAATGGAGTGCAACAAATATATTTAAGTAAACTTCAATCTTTTAGAAAAAAATGTTTTAAGATCGTAAATAGTATTAATTCACTACCTTAGACAGAAAAGTAGTCTTACTTATATGAACCTATGTAACGAAACCATACCGCGATTTAAAAAAAGGCACAGCGCCATCTAGTTGTGAATTTTTAACTAAAATAATAGATTTTTTAATATTGCATACAGCGCCAACTACCACGTGTTTCTGGAAACTCTTACGTTATAATGAAACGAAATTAAATATCGTGACAAGTCTCAATGTAACTGCAACGTTGAGAACCTACGTAAGTTGGTTACATTATAATTCAATGCTCAGTTCTAAGTGATAACACCATGCGAGACTGATCGGCCGTCAGCGGCGCAATTCCATTGCGTTTGGTAGATATTCGTACATGACAACTATGTAAATAGTTGTTTATAGAAAAACGCTCGGAAAATGTGTATAAAAACTTAATACCTTTAATTGAGTGCAAAAAAAATATATAAAATGTTAATAGTTTAGCCACAGTATTGAAAAAACTTTTCTGAGAGAGTCAACTTTGGGATATTTTTCTATCTAGTGAAATTTATTGGATCGTGTAACGGGCTCGGAATATGTTTAGCTTATATCCTTAACTATTATATATATATTTTTCAGATTTAAAAACCCTTTACTTTTTGACTAGGATTGTTTCAAAAAACTCAAAATTTGACCCACGCGGCCTTAACAATCATATACACTCGAGAGCAATGAATCCGGGTCACTTAAAGAATCCTAAAAATCTCGGAAACTAAAAATGCTAGGTTAATGCAATAAATTGTATTTAATAGACAATGTAATACTCCTTAAATGAAGGTATTAAAACTTCTTAGTTATTGTAAAGTTATATCATAAAAAAAACAAATTTGAAAAAGGGCCACTTTCGAAGATGGAACTACGAAATTACAGCATTTGGTGTTGCTTTTGTTTGTAATCTGTCATTTATGTGGGTACATAAACCATGTTGATAGTGCTCTATATTCATTAATCAAGCTGAAATTATGTCGCTTACGCCTGAAGAATGCACCAGAATACTTACAATGCTGGAAACCGGCCGGAGTCAGCGCGATACAGCCAGGACTGTCGGTGTGTCGCTGTCAACAGTACAAAGAGTTCTCCGACGTTACGAAGAAACTGGTTCTAACCTACGCAGACCAGGAACGGACAGAACCAGGTGTACCACAGCACGAGAAGACCGATACTTGGTGAACACCATGCTTCGAAATCGCTTTCTCACAGGAACTGAACTCACCAATCAGTTTCGACGCCTCGGAGGAAGTAACCCAAGTGCATGGACAGTAAGACGTCGGCTTGCTGAATCTAACTTAAAACCCCTTAGACCTGCAAACGGCCCTAAACTGGAGCGTGGGCATCGTATTTCGAGACTAAGGTATGCCCAGAGCCACGTAAATTGGAGTATTGAAGATTGGTCAAAAGTTATGTTCTCCGACGAATCAAAATTTATGCTCTACAAGCACGATGGAAGACACAGAGTGTATCGAAGACCAGGGGAAAGATTCAAGCAAGCATGCATCGAAGAAAAAGTAGCCTACGGTGGTGGGTCTGTACTTGTGTGGGCCGGAATTTCTTCTGAAAGTCGCACAGAGCTGGTGATCATAGAAAACGGCTCTTTAACTAGCGTAAGATATGTGGAAGAAATCCTCAATGATCACGTTGGTCCATTTATGGTCAATTTAGGTGAGGATGCTATATTTATGCATGACAATGCCCGACCTCATACAGGTAGGATTGTGAATGACTACCTTCAAGAGATGAACATTACTCGTATGGAGTGGCCAGCGCGCAGCCCGGATATCAACCCGATCGAGCATGCTTGGGACGAGCTAGGCAGATGCGTAAAACAACGAAACCCTCCCCCAATCACGCTTCGTGAGCTCAAAATTGCTCTCACAGAGGAATGGGAGAATATTCCCCAAAATCGTATAAGGAACTTGGTGTACAGCATGCCAAACCGCGTAAACGCAGTAATGGAAGCACGAGGAGGCAATACGAAGTATTAAAATTCAAGAAAATCGTAATAAAGTTCAAAAATTTCATGTTTCCTATTTTTGTTTTAAGGAGAGATCGGCAGTTTTTTCTTTATGTAATTTTGTGTTAATAAAATGTATGGTGACTCATATTTTTTTTACTTTCATTTAAGGAGTATTACATTGTCTATTAAATACAATTTATTGCATTAACCTATCATTTTTAGTTTCCGAGATTTTTAACATTCTTTAAGTGACCCGGATTCATTGCTCTCGAGTGTAGTTGAGTACCTACCGCCTTAAATGTGGTGCATGTTGCCGCCCGGCGCGGGTATTCACGTGGCGGCACCAAGTGCCGTCAATCAACAGCATAAATAATCATTCACGTGGCTGTTCGCAGATATGTTGGGATTTTGGGATAGCACCAGAACAAGAAGTAGGAGAAAACGCGGTTGTGGAGTTGGGGCTCCGTGTGGTTTTATCCAGTAGGAGTCATAAGTGGTGTAGGTACTCACGGACAAGCCAGCCCATGCCCAGCACAAGTATCTTCGTTGCGTAGTTTTTGGTGACACTGTGGCAGCTGGCGTTGGCAGCCAAACTTCAGGATTTTCAGGTCAGGAAATCAAGCCCACTTACATTTTTATAATAATGTTTACCTATTTATTTTTGTAATCCGATAGGGGCTTTCTTTCGTGCACGCGTAGATTCTGACATGATCTGCCGAACAGCTACAGTACCTATGGATTTTTCAAAAGGGGTCTTAGATGGTTTTTACAGGGTCGGCAGCTCGATTGTAGCAACTCAGGTGTTGCAAACGGCCATAGGCAGCGGTGACTACCAGTAGGTACAACTGGTGGAACGTATATTTGCCTCCCACCTTATTGGTATAAGAAAAGTACTTATAGGATGTATGACATACATACATATAGCCACGTCTTTATCCCCGAAGGGGTAGGCAGAGGCATAGTATACGCCTACATTTCACCTTATAGTTTTATGTCCCATGTAATAGGTGGTGAGCCTATTGCCGTGTTAAAATGGACAGGCGCAGGTCGCCGCGACCCGCAGTTGAAATTTTTCAAGCCGCCCATAAGGCCTTCAACTTGGCCTAACGATTGTTATTTTACTAACAACTGGGTTTCATTTCGAGTTTTCTATCTCTTTGCGATCTTTTTGCGTAAGTATTCCCTTAGTGGCCTCTTACGACACCCTCGGAATGTATTAGGGTGGCGAAATTTTGTACTCGTACCTGTCACCACACGGGGCAGGCATGATAGGATATGATAGAATGTATGAATTTGGAGGTATTGACAAAGATAATAATAATAGTGCATCTATAATACTTTTATCTCTGCATCACCCTAAGGTTGACTGGCAGAAAATGCCTAAGGCATTAAGTCCGCCTTGTACATTGTGCCAAAGTTTGAAATAAAGAAATAAATAAATATAATATAGCATTGATGTGGAAATTATCTACTTATTTAAAAAAAAAATATTTACACATAGCACCCTATGAAGTGTATCAAAAATTATTGCGAAAAATGACTCTTTCAACAGAGTACCTACCACAAGAGGAAAACCATTGCGACGAACATTAAAAAACGAGCCCTAAGAGGAGAGTTTTCATAAACTGCGCGTTATTAAGGCCGCGCCGCGCCCGAGCGCAATATGTGGGGAAACAATTGTTCGTGAACAATACAAACTGTCTATTGTACCTGCGAGCGGATTAATTTGGCGCAGACTCGCTGCGTGCTGTGCGTGTGCGTCATTTCTTTGTTGTATTCCTATAAGTTTTCCATAGCAATGTGCGATCTTTAGTGCATGAATCAGCTACCTATATCTATTGTTTCTAGATAGGAAACACTTGGAACTTAGACAACTAAGTATATCAATGGCTAGGTAATAACTAAGTTAAACAAGTATAACGCCGAGAGCTTAGCAATCATAACTTAGCACTTAAGCCTCATCTTCATCCATCCTCCCTAAGTCGGAGCCTGAGGGGTGTAGCCTCCCCCGCGGTCCGCACCCGCCCACCGCGCACACAAGTTACGTTGAATATTAAACTATGTTTTGCCACTTGACACTGTGGACAATGGCCACCCTCCCTATGTTCTAGTTAAAGAATTTGGCGAGCTAAATATAAAAAAATACTTGCCAAAGACTCCCTTACCAGCCAATGATGGTGTAGGGACCGCGGCACTAGTCCGCCATCTTGTAACCAGGAGTCGTATTCGTTTCGCACTAGGGTACGGTACAGACGTGTGTGACAATAAACGTACTTAAACATCTCTAGTCATTTGAATCAGCTCTCGCTAGTGTCCCTAAAAAGACAAGCCAGAGATGAGATGCGCTGGACTCCCTGTCAGTAGCGCATTGCTTCCCCACTACACAAGTTCGTCGAAAAGCCCACAAATATGAAAATAATATTTTTACACTATTGAGGTTTTTGTTTAAACACTGGTGCCCAAAAACTGTGTACGGCCGGGAAGTCTCGGGTAAGAGCTGGGTAAAGACATTTAGACGTTCTTATAAATTGCGAATATCTACCTACGTACAATAAACCTCTCGCGTGTAATAGGTACGTGGCGCGGAGTATGGTCAGCGGCGCGAGTGCACGTCATCGCCAGGAGCACGCGCCTGTGACGTCACTGAGGCCTGTGGCTGTGGCACAACTTTGCGGTCGAGCTTTGAGCGCATTTCACTACTCAAACATGCAATCTTCTCAAATAACATTCCGTTTACGTTTTTGGTTACACTGCTCTTGAAATCTATACCAATATAATAAAGAGCGCAGATTTCTATTTTGTTTGTAATGAATAGGCTCTGAAACCTCAGGACGACCTCGTTCACTTTGCTATTTCAAAAACTACAGAAACCCTTTAAAATTCTCATAATAAAAAGCTCATGCTACGATTAATATGTTAATGTTATGAAAAATGTTACGAAAACAGGGACAATTAAAAACATAAAGTGTAAAAACGGATATGAACTATGTTCTATTCTTATAAAAAATCACGGATATTATTGCACCGACTGTTTCATTTATTATTTATTTATCTAATTCAAAACATTTACAGTATCCTATAATAAGATATTAGAACAAAAGGACCCGAAAACGGCACTATAAGAATGAACTATTTCTTAAAAAATTTCATGTGGAAATCCCTCATGGATCTCCTAATACGGTCGGCAGCCCCGGGTAAACCCTCGGAAGGATATTCCAGGATTTCCGACAGACTTTGGCTACCACCGCGTCCTCACCGGCAGAGGCGCCACACTCGCGCTGCCGACCCTGTAAAAACCTTCTAAGACCCCTCTTGAAGAACCCCATACTGTAGGCGTTTGGGAAAACCTTGGCAAGGAGATCATTCACATTCATCATTCCACAACCTAAGCGTGCGCGGTAGAAAGCCCCAATCGGATCTAACCGTGCTCGAGCGCTCCGAATGCAACATGTGAGGATGAACACCCTGTCTGTGGCGAGCAGTGCGATGATAGAATGTAGCCGTAGGCATCATGTCAAACAATTCCTCAGAGCACAAACCGTTATACAGCCGGTAGAGAAGCAAAGTCTCTCCTGTCACTAAGAGGTTCCACATCACCTGCAAGTATGGGATCGCCGACAACTCTCATGCCATTATAATAACACAATAATGTTACATATTTGTTATGCGTAGAACATGGCTCAAAGCTAGCTTGCCCATCATCGGACACACGTCGGCCAGTGGCTCACTGTTCCATCACATTTGCTATGCTAATGGCGGCGCTTGATACGGCCAACAATAACTCGTTTTGCATCTTATACTGTCAGGGCGGGCCGTGGCGGTGGCCCAATTCCAGTAATGGCTCTTTGAACGTACTTCGCAATGGGCCGGAACTGGTGCCCGACTGACGTTGCGGCTACGAGACTATAATATATATACAAAAAATATTATATACTATACAATGTAACATTACAAAAAATAATACTTTTAAAGCATAATTTGACACTCGGCGGCCGCTGTGACGGCCCGCTCGCTTCGGTCGCTCGCCTTTGCAATGGTCACTGTTCCAGCCTACCTAATCAACTTTTAGGTTACCATCCTTTACGGTTCCCAATACCTCGACAGATTCATTATCGCTAGGTAGATTACAATGTAACGGTTTTTGCAACTTTACGGTGACATATACAAACAAGTGGCTGACTGTAGGGGTTGCAAGTACTGGGCGGGTAGGTCTATAAACGTAACTTTATTACATCACTCAATTATTAGGAGCTACGCAAAATGTATTCAAATTAGAACCGTATCCCATTTCCGCCCGCACCGTTCGCGTTCGTTCGCCAGAAACGTAGTTATGAATAGTTTGCCTCTAGTTGTAATTCAGTTTATTAATCCGTTAGGGCTCATAAACGTAATGCTATGCAAGTACGTTTTAATATAAACGTTACAGTGAAATATGTCCCTGATGGAGAATTGTAAGTTTCACGTGAAATTGGACAATAATATCGCAATGTTGTTTGTGTAGGTACTTGAGTACACCTCCCTCCAATGTTGGCGGGGCGGCATTGGTCATTGTCTGTTTATTTGACTGCTAACAAGCTGTTTGTGTAAACCGTAGTAAAATTTGAATACTGATATTGAAAATAAATGAAATATGGTGTAATTGTATTGCGGTTAGTTGATTTAAGCTAACTGCAGTAAACAATACTGGTAGGTAGAGTGAACAAGAGATCAGAACGAGATGTTTATTGACAGAGATGTACAAAATGGTTTTAAAAAAGCATTTAAATACAAAATGCAAAATACTTTTCAAATTTACTATTTCAAATGCAAAATACCAAATAGTTTTGCGTTTTGTATTTCAAATGCTAAATGCAAAATAGGTATTTTCAAAATACTTTTTCGAAATAAAATACTTTATGTGAAAAAAAAAAATAAACATAAATTTTTATTTATTACGCTTTTTAACAATACTAGTTGTTCGGACACATCATCACTCATTTTTAGGGTTTCGTAGCCAAATGGCAAAAACGGAACCCTTATAGATTCGTCATGTCTGTCTGTCTGTCCGTCCTTGTGTCACAGCCACTTTTCTCCGAAACTATACGGCCTATGCTATTGAAACTTGGTAACTAGATGTATTCTGTGAACCGCATTAAGATTCTTATATAACACTAGAAAAAAAGCAGTAAATTTTGGGGGTCCCCATACTCAGAACTGAAACTCAAATTTTTTTTTTCATCAAACCCATACGTGTGGGGTATCTATAGATAGGTCTTCTAAAATGCTTTTGAGGTTTGTAACATCATTTTTTTCTTAAGTGAATAGTTTGCGCAAGAGGGACTTCCAAAGTCGAAAAATGAGTGTCCCCCCCCCCCCTCTAACTTCTAAACTAAGAGAATGATAAATCTAAAAAAAATATATGATGTACATGTACATTGCCATAAAAACTACCAACGAAACTTGGTTTGAACGAGATAAAGCTGGTAGTTTTTTTTAATACGTCATAAACCGCAATTTTCGGTTAGAAAAATCACTACCACTGCGAACGTGTTAAAACATCAATTAAAGTTACAACGAACTATAAGAACTTTATATTATGTTACTTGCTGCTACGAAACCCTTCATGGGCGAGTCTAACTCCCACTTGGCCGGTTTATTCTTCTGTGAGGTCTCATAATCATCCCACTGTACGAAAAAAGTCCTTCTACTGGTGCTGAACTTGGTAAGGATGTGTTGTATTTTAAAAATACTTTTTTTATTGTAGGATAAGCGTTTAGCATCTCCAGAGTTGTGCACTCATCCTTTAAATATTGAAGGGTTTCTTATCAGTTTGGATTTTTTGTCAGAAACCGCAAAGTTGCGATTCACTGCGGTTTATCACTTCCCAACACTAGTGCACGTTGTCGAACGTTTATGTTTAAGAATCCACCATTGATACACACAAAACACTCGAAATTACACTAATTTTGCAAATTTACAAAACGATGCGATACGATTCCTTCCAGTTCCCGCCAAAGAATCCCCAAAAAAACCATAGCCATAGATAATCTTCGTCGTTTTCGTTTGACATTGACACTAGTCAGACAAGGCGCGCACTCTGACCAAAGAAGAATAAGGGCGCGCATGGTTAGCAGTCGTCATTCGTTCATTTCATTTTGTTTGACTGGTGATGTTGGCTAAACTTAATCACAAAGTATTTTGCATTTTGAAATGAATATTAAAAATGCAAAATACATCTCGAAAGGTATTTCAAATAAAATACAAAATAGTTTTTACTAAAAGGCATTTAAATGCAAAATACAAAATAGGTATTTTGCATTTTGTATTTGCATTTTAAATAGAAGTATTTTAAATAAATCGCATCTCTGTTTATTGAAACTGTTCAGCGTAGTTACACCGAAGTTTAAGATGCTCAGACCCTTGTGTTATTAACCGACTTCAAAAAAGGACTCAGTTACTCAATTCGATTGTTTATCTATATTTTTTTATGTTTGTTCGCGCAGAACTCCGTCGTTTATGGACCGATTTGAAAAAAAGATACTCCCAAGGTGGTTCCATTTCAAGGAAGTCAAGATCTGATGATGACATCCTGGAGAAATCGAAGAGAACTTCTGAAAATTGTAAGGGATCTAAGGCGTTTGTTAGTTTTTTGTTTAGTGCTTTAAAATTGTATAATTTAATGAATGTCTGGAGTCGATCTGATTCTGGAGACGAAAGACAATAGAGAGAATTCCCTAACGATATACAGCAGTTTGGTACCTTGTGTTTGGACGTGAAAAATTTGTAATGTCGAGAACTTTACACATAGATAGATAGAATTTCAGTCTACCCGTCGCTAAAAATAATGAAAAAAAAAGACTACCACTAAGGTGGCAGACAAGCATACGGCCCACCAGAAGGACCGGTGGTCACCGCAGCCTATGAACGTTTGCAACACCAGAGGTGCCACACTCACGCTGCCGACCCTGCAAAAACCTTCTAAGACCCCTTTTGAAGAACCCCATACTGTCGGCGTTTGGAAAAAACCGAGGCAGGGAGGTCATTCCACAACCTAAGCGTGCGCGGAAGAAAACACCTATCGGATCTAACCGTGCTGGAACGCACCGGACGCAGAGTGTGAGGATGAACTCCCTGTCTGTGGCGAGCAGTGCGATGATAGAACGTAGCCCTGGGCATCATATCAAACAATTCCTCAGAGCACATACCATTGTACAGGCGGTAGAACACGCATAAGGAGGCAAAGTCTCTCCTGTCGCGAAGATGTTCCACACCCGCTGTAAGTACAGGATCGTTGACAACTCTTACAGCTCGTCTTTGCACCGAGTCAAATGGACGAAGCTGATATTCAGGTGCTCCCGCCCAGAGGTGACAGCAGTACTCCATATGCGGCCGCACTTGCGACTTATACAGAAGCAGTGTTTGCGCAGCAGTGAAGTACCGCCGCGCCCTGTTGAGCACACCTAGCTTCTTGGACGCCTGCTTAGCCTTGTCCTCCAAATGACTACGGAACTGAACGTCACTGGAGATGTCAACGCCAAGGATCCCTATACTTTTGGAGATGGAAAGAGATGTGCCCTGAAATTGCGGCGCTACAGTAATTGGGGTTTGCTTAGCGGTGAAATGTAATTGATATGCAGCAGAAACAGAGTAGGGGACAACACTGAGCCTTGCGGTACTCCAGCATTTATGGCCATGCAGTCTGAACAGCTGCCGTCAACGACTGCCCTGATGCTTCTACCGGCCAAGAAACTGGAAATCAAACTAGAAATTGATAATTAAAATTTACGTAGCACAAAGTTAGTATATTCTTATTAATCAGATATCATCAAATATAATACTGCAGTTAAAGAAAGATCGACAGCATGGATGAATTTCTTCTAGGGGTCCCGGTCTAGGGGACGCATTTCTTAACCGATTTTCACCAAACTTGGCACATGTGCTCTTTGATTTGAAATACAACTTTTTTCGAGAGCTGTTTTGATAGGAAAATGGGGGAGAAAAGAGGTGAAGATTGTTGTCGCGTTATTTAAGAACATATCTTGATGATTTTCGGCGGAAACATAGAGGATTGCTCACAGGTTGTTTTTTTATTATTTTTTCCTCGGGTGCTCGAGACGTCTACTCTTTGCAGAAGTACCTAGTAGTTTATTAGTCGTAATACGTTATAGGTATGTATAGCCACTCTTAGTTATGTATTAAAATTTCGAAAGTACCTCAAATTTGTTGTAGCATTATTTGTTTGAAAGTGTATTTCACTGCTATACGCAAAAGAATGAGACTATAGAGACTACTCGTTTTATACGGTGATGATGCATACAAATCTATCTTGCGTAAAATAGATTATCTTTGTAAACCTTACAACACGGGACACTATTTGATAACACGAGTCGTGGGCGTATTGTGCGCGCCCTGCAGAGCTCAGCGCAAACACACGGAATGTTCGCACTGTTGATAGCGTCGGCGTCGTTTGTATGCGCCAGTAAAGACGCAATTGCCTATCGGGAATAGTCCAGATCCAGAATGCTTACTTTTACACACCATTTTTTGCCGTCCACGTGATGTGCGCACTAGGACGTCACCTAGCCAATGTTGACTCACATTAACTGCCTACAAGACTACTGGCAGTCATGCTCCGCTTGATTATCCCGGGGCTATAAGAGGGGGGAAACATGTGCGCTGACAGAACGTTCAAGTTTAAATAGAGCAACGGCTTTTCTTAATGATTCGCTTCTGGTGAAGATTTTCTTCACTATAATAATATAAGGGTGGCAAGAGCTGCTCGGGGTGCGTAGAAGAGAGGAGGGAAAATTATCAAGAATAGAATAGAATAGAAATATTCTTTATTGTACACCAAAAAAAAAATTTACATCGTTAAGTAATACAAGGTCTTGTAATGTACAATGGGCGGCCTTATCGCTAAGTGCGATTTCTACCAGGCAACCGTTAGATAGTCGGTTCTTCATTAGTAAATAAATACTTCCTGCACCAAATACGTAGATAAATAATGTTCTAGACTGCGAGGTGGGTCCCCACAGTGCGGGTGTGCGCAACATCCGGCGGCGCGAGCGGAAGTGACGCGAGCGACCTCTGGCGCGTAATTATATGCAAGTGTAATTGCGCCCGGTAATTATCTACTACCCGTGCACTTGCCGCTTGGGAAATATAGCCACGTTACGGTAAATGCTGGAGATGAGATGAAATAAGGAGGTGCTGAAAATATCACTCAATATTTTTAATTGATATTCATATTATTCTAGACTAGTTGATGCCCGCTACGTGGGTGTCGTAAGCCTCAAGAAGGGATGTGCACAAAAAAACATTTAAAATTTGCTTTCCATAGTCATGTAAAACAATGAAATACCTTTACACAGTTTTGAAGCAGATCAAAAAGTTTCATAAGTTATATCCTAAAATCAGTTGATGATTGTGTGTAACCTCGCGCATCCACAGCAAAGAGTCGAGTACAATGCGGTACAACTCACAACACTAACTTGTACACTTTCCAGTTGTATGATATAAATAAATATAAAACAAAATAAAACTGCCAAGTGCTAGTCGAACTTGCCCACTGAGCGTCCCGTCCCATACATCCTTCAGTACGCTAGTCCGTCCCTGCGTACGTCTGCCAGCCTTTATCTCGATATCGACCTGAAATTAACTCCAATATATTCATGTCTATATTCAGGCACTTGAAGCTGTAAAAAACCAACTGTCAAGTTAACGCGGAAAAAGTTACGGCTGTGTAAGTTGCAAAAAACGTATATTTAGTAACTCTCAGGGGAATCAAAATAATAAGGTATGTACTTACTACCCGTTGATCTAGAACTATGAAATTTGTTAAGTAATGGAGACAATTATCTTATTCCACAAATATAGGATAAAATTAAAAAACTATGCATTTGTAATTAAATCATTAAAAATGGTCTTCAAAGTACGTATTTAATGAAAAACTACAAGATTCGATTCCTGAACTTCTTAACACATCTGGCAATAGGGCTAGCCAAAGGGATAATTTGGTACAGTGATAGATTATAGTATAATAAGTTCCCATGGGAAGCGGTAACGGGAACAAAATTCCACGTTAGTGGAGCCTATTAGTTACTATAATACTTACATTCTGTTGGAATGTGTTTTAAACGAGACGCTTCATTATTATTCTGTTATATGAAAACCTACGAAAGTATTTGAATTTTAAATCAAGATATTCAACAGCTGCTGTTTACAACTTTCTGTGAAAATTTTTACCAAAACATTTTCACCACAGTTGAAGTATGATAGATCTCTTTTAGCAACATAAAAATAAGAAATGAAATACTTTTTAATGAGATTACGCGCCTAGTGACTATACAGTTACGCGCCTAGTGACTATACAGTTACGCGCCTAGTGACTATACAGTTACGCGCCTAGTGACTATACAGTTACGCACCTAGTGACTATACAGGGTGTCGTGTTATCGTCGGAATACGTCGGAGTAAAATATAACCTATGCTCACCGGTGCAGTAGTTTCGGAGCCTATTCGATGTCAACAAATCTTGCCTTATTATTATATTATTGTATAGATTAGATAAACTAGCTCCCCACCCAGTTCCACCCGAGAACAATGTTTACAATTATTACTCAGAGTGTGAACTTGTGCGGGACATACACACTGGCTCGAAAATGACGTCGAGTTGCGGAAACCGGCCCGTGAAAACCTAGAACCTACACACTGGCTCTTACTCATTCGGCGACGTCATCATGCTGACTAAACTCTTAAACAGCGTGCTCTCTCTCGACAGTGCGCATTGCTGGTGAGTTCGTTAAGCTTGAAATGAATTCGAAGGAACCTCGAAATACGGTTAACTACGATATGCTACGCCAAACTACGGTCTCTCCGGTGGACCGTAGTATCCGTAGCGTAACGTAGCGTATCGTAGCGTTTGCGCAGGTAACCTCTCGGGTAAACCGTAACGTGTATGACTAGCATTACAGACTAAACCACGCGGTACACGGTGCGCCGCCACTAGCCACTACTGCTGCCTGCGTTGGAGAGTGTCCTTTAAGAAAGTAAGTTCCGCACCTCCAAGTGATGATTGGTTACCGTAGCTTATTAACGTGTAGCAACACCAGAGGCGCCACACACATGCTGCCGACTGCGGGTTGTGAGGACCCACTACTGTTGAAATTTTTCAACTTGTCTTAACGACTATCACGTTAAGGATATTAAGCGTTTTAACGACCGCTTCAGTACGTATACTAACATGTTTTGTTTATAGTATACAGTCCTACATACGTATATCACATCATATACACGCATGGTAACATGTTGTAATCAATACAGAGCGGGCTAATGATCGTGAATTATGATCGGCGCGTGTCGGTCGGGGCGACGAGCGCGCCTCCGCCCGCCCGCGACACAACAGCTGTTGTGTTAGAGCGAGCCTTGTAATGTAGGAGCTCTGATGACGGCACTGGTGTAATTAAGCTGGTTTAGCGTCACGTACCTAAAGGGTAAAAATAGAACCCTTAGTCGCCTCTTACGACACCCTTGGGACGTATTGGGGTGGCGACAATTTGTGCTCTTAGAGGTACCCGTCGGGACCCCGTCGCCACACAGAGTCCCGCGTTCGTTAAGTAAGTTAAGTTAAGTTAAGTAAGTTCGTTAAGTACAGACATTTACAAGAATAAATTTGACACTTTAATGAACATAAATATTATTGTATAATATTGTATAATATTAAAATATTTTTGTACGCCAGGCATGTTACGGAAGGATATAAATTGTATTTTTACAACATCTATGTAACAGACCTATAACAAGCAACGAGTAAATGAATTGAATTGAATATAACAACATTTGCTTGGTACATCTATTTATAACGCAGTCTCTGCTGTAACGTTCAGTTAGCGATAATTACCTTTCAATACCGGGTTATGCGTTGGCACGTTATTACACTTGACAAATAGCACAAACGTGTGACTTACCGCACTCACCACTGTCAAAGAACACTTGCTATAGGCACTCATACATATTCCCCCGATCGACGCGGCGGGTAAGGCAGAGGTGAATTGCCCACCCCCACTTTGCCAGTAGGTACATATAATTTGTTCTATCAGGGGCAGTAAAGAAAAATTAAACTATTTCGTGTAATCTGAAACAAAATTGTTACAGCCAGAACAAATGGTGCACATTCCCAAACTCTTTTATTAAACATCATTCTAGAAGGATTTGCTTTCTGAAAAAAATCATAGATACACTTTTAGTTATTTTTAATAACTAAAAGTGTATCTATGATTTTTTTCTTGATGCATCAAAACTTGCCAGCATACAGTTCTACAAACAGCAAGTTTGAATCAAAGTGGTTGTTGTGTAAATAAGCGCGCCCTTATTAAATGAGGATAGTAATTCCTTATGGTACATGATGAAGCATTAACTTGTAACACACAATAACGTGGCTCCGTAATATCTGTCGGCAGCCGCGCGGTAATCCGGCCGTAATGGCCTCGCCGATATTAACTCACGCTGAAAGGTCCCCTCAACGAGTCGTGTCACAACAATCCGACCTTATACTGGTATTATAAATGCCAAAGATTGTGATTATGGATACATATATAGAAGTTTGTTACTCGTTCAGGTGCTACTGTAACAGCTACTCTGCTGCTCTAACAGCTGCTGAATTTTAGGTACACCAGCTCAAAGTTGGAAGCAGTACGCAACCTCAAGGGACTGTGGCAGGAACTGGACGACATAGAAGTTTCAACACCACAAGATTCCATACAATTGCAGATGGTTAGAGAAAGGTGTGCATTAAAGTAAATAGTGCTCTTTTTTTTGGAGCGTGAGGAATTCACGCATACATTTCAAAATAAGGACAAATTGTTGTGTATACAGAAACCACTTTCTTTCGGCCTTATCTCGGAAGGCTTGTGTATACTGGGAGGAGTTAACGTGGTCTATCATTATGTAGAAAATAAAAATAGGCTCGTAAAGCATTTGTGTGGCTGTGAACTCTACGCTCGTGGTTGTTCGTGAGGTGAAAGATACAATTGGCAGTTGTACAAGTCGATCACTTTTCTGATTTCTTTTAAAACGATTCATATCCATACTAATATTATAAAGCTGAAGAGTTTGTTTGTTTGTTTGAACGCTAGGATCTCAGGAACTACTGGTTGGATTTCAAAAATTACAGTTTGATAGTCCGTTAATTAAGGATGGCTATAGGCTATATAAATTCACGCTTAGACGAATAGGAGCGAAGCAGCAATCAAGAATGTTTAGAAAACGGAGAATATTTTTTACCGTCTGAGAGCTTCCAAGGCAAACGCTGCGAAAATGGTTATAGTTACACAAAAATTTTGTACTACAAAATTGTTTCCCTTAAAAAGTTCTAAAAAAAAGTCATCGACAGCATTTGTCTTTTTTTTTACGTGAGGGAAAATCCTCAGAGGATGTTATGCCGGACTCTTACCGACTAAAAAACCTCACGCAACGCCCAACAGCCTGTGGTTGGGAGCCCCGGGTAAGCCCTCGGAAGGATGTCTTGGGACTCACAACAGACCTACGGCCGCCGCTGCGGCCTCGTCCAGGGGGTGGTTCGGGTGCTATCCCGCGCCTTTGGGGGGTTTCGGGTGTTATCCCGCTTCTAAGAGGGGGCATGCGTGAGTTGCTCACGTCACGCTGCCGTCATGGGCCTGCTTCTGTAACGACGGTGAGCGACCCTCTCACCGTCCTCAGACCCCCGGTCATGGAGGCCGATAGTCTTTGGCGAAGACACGTCGGCGGCGTCCAGGCCGCCGACTGCGGAACTCGGGTGTAGATAGATCAGTCGTAACCGATGTTCCACAGGAGCGGTCCTAACACCGATCCCTGTGGAACACCGCACGACACATCTCGCCGACCCGGCCCTAGCCAGCTCGGGTACGACAGCATATGTCTATCTTTTAAGGTTCGGTCACAATATTATAAAACTGAAGAATTTGTTTGGGCTAGGATCTCAGAAACTAAAGGTTGCATTTCAAAAAATATTTTACGGTCTAATAGTCCATTTATTGAGGATGGCTAATGGCTATATAACATCGCGCTAAGACAATTAGGACCGGAGCGGATTCTTTCTTTTCAGAGCTTCTATTGCGTACGCTGCGAAAATGGTTAACGTTGCGTAAAAATTGTGTATTACAAAATTGTTCCTCTTAAAAAATTATAAAAAAAGTCGCAAACAGCATATGCCTATCTTTAAGGTTCAATATTATAATAACCCTCTTAATAAGTTTTAAAATATGAGCAACGCGACGGGAGTAAACGTGGTCTGCAGCGGCAGTCAGTCAACTGAACTACACTCGAGAGCAATGAATCCGGGTCACTTAAAGAATCCTAAAAATCTCGGAAACTAAAAATGCTAGGTTAATGCAATAAATTGTATTTAATAGACAATGTAATACTCCTTAAATGAAGGTATTAAAACTTCTTAGTTATTGTAAAGTTATATCATAAAAAAATCAAATTTGAAAAAGGGCCACTTTCGAAGATGGAACTACGAA
This sequence comes from Miltochrista miniata, assembly GCA_933228765.1. Lineage (NCBI taxonomy): Eukaryota > Metazoa > Arthropoda > Insecta > Lepidoptera > Erebidae > Miltochrista > Miltochrista miniata. Next base: position 40,749,244 of record OW121753.1, on the reverse strand, counting down.
ATTACAGCATTTGGTGTTGCTTTTGTTTGTAATCTGTCATTTATGTGGGTACATAAACCATGTTGATAGTGCTCTATATTCATTAATCAAGCTGAAATTATGTCGCTTACGCCTGAAGAATGCACCAGAATACTTACAATGCTGAAAACCGGCCGGAGTCAGCGCGATACAGCCAGGACTGTCGGTGTGTCGCTGTCAACAGTACAAAGACTTCTCCGACGTTACGAAGAAACTGGTTCTAACCTACGCAGACCAGGAACGGGCAGAACCAGGTGTACCACAGCACGAGAAGACCGATACTTGGTGAACACCATGCTTCGAAATCGCTTTCTCACAGGAACTGAACTCACCAATCAGTTTCGATGCCTCGGAGGAAGTAACCCAAGTGCATGGACAGTAAGACGTCGGCTTGCTGAATCTAACTTAAAACCCCTTAGACCTGCAAACGGCCCTAAACTGGAGCGTGGGCATCGTATTTCGAGACTAAGGTATGCCCAGAGCCACGTAAATTGGAGTATTGAAGATTGGTCAAAAGTTATGTTCTCCGACGAATCAAAATTTATGCTCTACACTACAAGCACGATGGAAGACACAGAGTGTATCGAAGACCAGGGGAAAGATTCAAGCAAGCATGCATCGAAGAAAAAGTAGCCTACGGTGGTGGGTCTGTACTTGTGTGGGCCGGAATTTCTTCTGAAAGTCGCACAGAGCTGGTGATCATAGAAAACGGCTCTTTAACTAGCGTAAGATATGTGGAAGAAATCCTCAATGATCACGTTGGTCCATTTATGGTCAATTTAGGTGAGGATGCTATATTTATGCATGACAATGCCCGACCTCATACAGGTAGGATTGTGAATGACTACCTTCAAGAGATGAACATTACTCGTATGGAGTGGCCAGCGCGCAGCCCGGATATCAACCCGATCGAGCATGCTTGGGACGAGCTAGGCAGATGCGTAAAACAACGAAACCCTCCCCCAATCACGCTTCGTGAGCTCAAAATTGCTCTCACAGAGGAATGGGAGAATATTCCCCAAAATCGTATAAGGAACTTGGTGTACAGCGTGCCAAACCGCGTAAACGCAGTAATGGAAGCACGAGGAGGCAATACGAAGTATTAAAATTCAAGAAAATCGTAATAAAGTTCAAAAATTTCATGTTTCCTATTTTTGTTTTAAGGAGAGATCAGCAGTTTTTTCTTTATGTAATTTTGTGTTAATAAAATGTATGGTGACTCATATTTTTTTTACTTTCATTTAAGGAGTATTACATTGTCTATTAAATACAATTTATTGCATTAACCTATCATTTTTAGTTTCCGAGATTTTTAACATTCTTTAAGTGACCCGGATTCATTGCTCTCGAGTGTATAAAAACGGACGGGTGGAAGTAAATGCGACGGGAAACATTTTATCACTTTAAATATCTATACCACACCTCTCTCACTCTTATGTGACGCAAACGAAGTTGCGCGGGTCAGCTAGTAATTTTATAAAATGCTTAAAGCAATTGTGATTCGGCAATTGTGTCCTGACTGACATTGTTGTAAGCGAGAACCATTCTGATCTCCCAACCCCGTCACGGACACCCGTCTTCTCCTTGCGATGTTATTATTATAGAGATTCAGTACGTCGCAGTATTCACTCGTCTAGAGACACATAAAGAATATAAACTAATTTAATGCGCGTCGTATCGACGTGGCAAACAGGCGCTTTACTGCGCACCGTTTAAACGTATAGCCGTTTTACGCCCGCGGCACTTACTTCACTTTTATAGCTGCGCCCTAATACACTCCGCCAGTTTTATAAGTGTCCCATTAATGAAATAATGACTGACTTTGGCTGTATCGTGACAGAAAGCTCCTTGTAAAGCAATTCAGTAATTTAGCTTAATATTTTTCACAAAATACCTAATCTCTTTGTCGAAAAATAATTTTAGTAAACACCTATCCATCGATAGTGCAATATGTAGAAGCGCTCGTGGCCCCGCGGACTCAGTGTTTTGTAAACGATCACTGCAAAAGCAACTTTCACTATGGCTGGTCCATGGATGGGTGACCATCTATGTGATCACTTTGTGACATTTATTTGAGCGTTTCCGTGCTTCGGAAGGCACGTTAAGCCGTTGGTCCCGGTTGCCAGTAAAATGGCAGTCGTTAAGCTAAGTTAAAGGCTTTATTTCAACAGCAGGCAGTCACAACCTGCGCCTGTCCATTTAAACACGGCAACACGGTGAGCCGTATTGCCGTGTTTAAATTTAGTACCTATAGTACCTATAACGTGGGACAAATTATAAAAAAAAGGTGAAATGTGGGCATATAATATGCCTCTGCCTACCCCTTCGGGGATAAAGGCCTGACCATATGTATATGTATGTTGACGAATTTATCACATCGTCAGCGTGACTTATTATGGTGTATCATGGTCAAATTACAGTTTTCCAACAATTTCACAAGCATCCAAGGAAACTACAATAACCGCTTTGCACCAAGCGCAGGTTTGGTTAAACGGCCCTCGTAACATGGAGCCCTTGCCGAATTTTAATTTACTTTCAAGAGTGTGTCGCGCATGCATATTGCCGTATCTAAAACCTCTTCGGCGTTGGTATGAAATACAGGCGACGGCTTACTAGGTATGGTGCTCTATTCTATAAAATACCTTATCTAAATACTCACAATCTCAATTTAAAAAAAAAATTCATCACCTGTAGTCAAGGGAGCAAAAACAACGCTGTGAATGAAAACCCAGAATGTTCACAATATGACATGCGCTGAATAATTTCTAACAAAATAATGTGTTTCTGTACATAGTTAAACAACATAGGTATTCATGGTTACTGTTTAAGTAGTAAGGAAACGAGTTGATAAAATTTAGTTCTCTAGGCAGCTCGACAGTTGATTATTCGGATTAGGTTCGAAAACGCTTTATTGTAAAACGTTAAATCAATATGACATCAAATTTCGTAAATTATACGGCTTCGTCATCTTTACTGGCAAAATAACAATACGTGAGTGTACAACATGTATACGGGGCCATGCTCCGGGTATCGTGGTCCTGGTGCTCGTGCTTGAAACGTCAATCTACGCTGCCGTGGAAATACACTCGAGAGCAATGAATCCGGGTCACTTAAAGAATCCTAAAAATCTCGGAAACTAAAAATTCTAGGTTAATGCAATAAATTGTATTTAATAGACAATGTAATACTCCTTAAATGAAGGTATTAAAACTTCTTAGTTATTGTAAAGTTATATCATAAAAAAATCAAATTTGAAAAAGGGCCACTTTCGAAGATGGAACTACGAAATTACAGCATTTGGTGTTGCTTTTGTTTGTAATCTGTCATTTATGTGGGTACATAAACCATGTTGATAGTGCTCTATATTCATTAATCAAGCTGAAATTATGTCGCTTACGCCTGAAGAATGCACCAGAATACTTACAATGCTGGAAACCGGCCGGAGTCAGCGCGATACAGCCAGGACTGTCGGTGTGTCGCTGTCAACAGTACAAAGAGTTCTCCGACGTTACGAAGAAACTGGTTCTAACCTACGCAGACCAGGAACGGGCAGAACCAGGTGTACCACAGCACGAGAAGACCGATACTTGGTGAACACCATGCTTCGAAATCGCTTTCTCACAGGAACTGAACTCACCAATCAGTTTCGACGCCTCAGAGGAAGTAACCCAAGTGCATGGACAGTAAGACGTCGGCTTGCTGAATCTAACTTAAAACCCCTTAGACCTGCAAACGGCCCTAAACTGGAGCGTGGGCATCGTATTTCGAGACTAAGGTATGCCCAGAGCCACGTAAATTGGAGTATTGAAGATTGGTCAAAAGTTATGTTCTCCGACGAATCAAAATTTATGCTCTACAAGCACGATGGAAGACACAGAGTGTATCGAAGACCAGGGGAAAGATTCAAGCAAGCATGCATCGAAGAAAAAGTAGCCTACGGTGGTGGGTCTGTACTTGTGTGGGCCGGAATTTCTTCTGAAAGTCGCACAGAGCTGGTGATCATAGAAAACGGCTCTTTAACTAGCGTAAGATATGTGGAAGAAATCCTCAATGATCACGTTGGTCCATTTATGGTCAATTTAGGTGAGGATGCTATATTTATGCATGACAATGCCCGACCTCATACAGGTAGGATTGTGAATGACTACCTTCAAGAGATGAACATTACTCGTATGGAGTGGCCAGCGCGCAGCCCGGATATCAACCCGATCGAGCATGCTTGGGACGAGCTAGGCAGATGCGTAAAACAACGAAACCCTCCCCCAATCACGCTTCGTGAGCTCAAAATTGCTCTCACAGAGGAATGGGAGAATATTCCCCAAAATCGTATAAGGAACTTGGTGTACAGCATGCCAAACCGCGTAAACGCAGTAATGGAAGCACGAGGAGGCAATACGAAGTATTAAAATTCAAGAAAATCGTAATAAAGTTCAAAAATTTCATGTTTCCTATTTTTGTTTTAAGGAGAGATCGGCAGTTTTTTCTTTATGTAATTTTGTGTTAATAAAATGTATGGTGACTCATATTTTTTTTACTTTTATTTAAGGAGTATTACATTGTCTATTAAATACAATTTATTGCATTAACCTATCATTTTTAGTTTCCGAGATTTTTAACATTCTTTAAGTGACCCGGATTCATTGCTCTCGAGTGTACATTATATTATCATAGTATGGAACGGAATGGATTCAAAAATATGTACCTAGATTATTTAGTTTATGGTTCGCTCAGCTTTTCTTAATTGTGACACACGAAAAGCTTCACAGTTTAGAGTTAGTACCTTGTTTAGGAGCCCAAAGGGTTAAGCGACGACGGTTGAATGGATTACGTAGTTATTAATGAAGCCTTAAGGATTAAATTTGCCGAGCCTTGGGTCCGAGGGACCCAAACTCTTTCATCGAGTTAACCCTAAAGCTGGTTATGTTGACTCTAACTTTTAGCTCCTTCGACAATTTCTTGTAGTGTGTTACGTGAAGCAGTAATTTAGCTAATTTATGTGAAATTTTAATGGTTCTGATAGAAAACGATTAAAATGTCAAATCAAATCAAATCAAAATCAAAAATATATTTATTTTACATAGGCATTATACAGATGCGCTTGTAAAACGTCCAGAATATAAAACAAAAACTCTACCACCAGTTCACAACGCGACCCACCTGAGAAGAACTGGCAAGAAACTCAGCGGGTTGTTCTTTTTTTTTGCTCTATTTACAATTTTAAAGAATCTAAAAACTAGGCATTTTAACAATTTTTTGAGAATCCAGCAGAGCAGGTCATTTCCAGGCTTCCTTATTATTAAATACGAGGAGGACAGACCATTGAAACATCTATTTGCTAGTTTCCATAGTAACACACTGACTTTATTACGAGGTCCATGAAGGTGGTTTGACATTTGCATACATACTTAACATTCCTCCCCTTAGTTTAGAATACACTTTAACAAACTAAACTAAAAGCTGCTAAGCTAGTAATAGCTTCACCCAGACGACTATCACAGTCAAAAGAACAGTTTATAATTAACTTTTGGCAAATTGCGCTTAGCACGTGGTGTTGGCTCAGACTCAGTTGCCTGCTGTTGCTGGGACGCTTCATCATTGGGCGAACCCGGCAAAGCCTCCTGAAACTCCTCTTCCTCCCCTGAATTTTCCGATGATGAAGGCTGGATACTTGTGACAGGTGAAGTAGTACCTGCAACCTCTGGGGCATACTGAATGGTCTCACAAGTGTTGGGTTGTGAAATCTGGTCCGAGGTTTGACAGCCTCCTGCTACTTCCGGATCTAAGTCTATGCTTATGTTATCATCGCAATCATTATTACCTTTATACAATATTATCTGGTTTTGGTGCTTTTTCACTACGGCCGAAGTCACCATGTCTCTAATTAGGTACAACACTCTTCCCATTTTCTTAATCACTATTCCTTTGCACCAGGTGAATTTTGCATTTACTGAATAATTTTTATAAAGAATAATGTCGCCGTAGCTAAACGTCTGTTTATTTTGTCCTCCTGTCTTATTTTGCAAACACTGTTTACGGTGAACAAATTTAGAAAGAGCCGTGGATGAAGATGATGGTAATTCTGGTCTGAGTAAATCTAACCGCGTTCTAAGCTTACGACCGTAAACCAGCTCTGACGGTGACACACCGGTCATTGTGTGAATGGAATTTCTGTAGTCAAATAAGTATTTTAAAAGATTTCTATTAAAATTTCGCCCTCCATTACTAAGCAAGCTGGTTTTAATACCCTTTTTAACTATCTTTACATAGCTTTCAGCCTGACCGTTGCTAGCGGGACAGTACGTCGGCGACGTCACGTGCAAAATTCCGTTCACCTTACAAAAAACTTCAAAATCATGCGATGTAAACGCTGTACCATTGTCGCTGACTAACGTATGTGGAATACCGAATCTCGACATAAACTCGTATAGCTTTTCAGTCGTCGCTGCCGTTGAGGTACCAGACTTCATGTCATAAACCTCCACCCACTTACTATATGCATCAACCATAACTAAAAATGAGTGGCCGTTAATCGGCCCCAAAAAATCTATATGCACTCGGTAAAATGGCTTAGGAGGGTATTTCCAGTGCGCAATCGGCGCCCGCGCTGGTGACGCCCGCATTTGTACACACACATCACATGACCCAATCATACGCTCTAAAGCCGTATCTATACCTGGATACCAAAACCGCGAACGTGCCTCTGCCTTTGTCTTGACTATACCTAAATGGGACTGATGTAATTCTCTTAAAATTTTGTCACGTAGTACATCCGGAATTACAACTTTATGTCCTCTCATCAGACAACCACTCTCATACGCCAACTGCGTCCTGCAGGAATGGTACGGTTTCATACAAATATCAGATATTTTTTTCGGCCATCCATTCAACACATAGTGCACCACCTTACGTAAGGTAACATCTGCCTCCGTTGCCTCGCGTAACTTCTTCAATGTTACTGGCAGACTTCCTTCTACCACGAAATTAATGTACGCAGCCTGATCGAAGTCCGGTAAAGTCGAATCTTGGTCACGCGCGTCCCCTTCCGGCAAACAAGCACGAGATAAATAGTCTGCACTATTGTCAGCGCTACGCACATATTCAATTTTATAATTGTATCCGCTCAAAAATAATGCATATCTTTGTAATCTGTTTGCCGAAACTTCAGGAATACCACGGTTTGGTCCAAAAATCGACAATAAAGGCTTATGATCAGTACGAAGGATAAATGGATTTGACCTGCCGTATAAATATTGATGAAATCGTCTCACACCAAAAATGATCGCGGTTGCCTCCTTCTGTATTTGAGAGTAGCGTTTCTCCGCAGCATTTAGTGTGCGTGATGCAAAAGACACCGGTCTTTCGGCCCCATCAGCTTCCCTTTGCGATAATATTGCGGACAGGCCTGTCGGTGATGCATCAACTGTCAAAAATATAGTCGCGTCGGTGTTGAAATGTGTCAGCACTTGCTCTGACGCTAAACTTCTCTTAATGGCAGTGAACGCTTCCTCATGTGCACGTGTCCACAACCACCTGTTACCCTTCTTTAATAACTCATACAACGGACTCAAAATTGAAGACGCGTTAGGAACAAACTGTCTATAATAATTAACCAAACCCAAAAATGACTGTAATTGATTAACATTAGTCGGCACCGGTGCCTCCACCATTGCTTTAATTTTTTGTGGAGATTTATGCAGCCCATCTCTATTTATTACGTAGCCGAGGTAATTAACCTCGTCTTTGAAAAACTCACACTTCTCCTTTTGTAAGGTAAGTCCCGCGTCCTGTAATTTTTTCAATACTTGATTTAGTCTACCTAGATGCTCAGATCTACTTTTCCCTGTGACCAAAATATCATCAAGCATACATAACGTGCCGGGAACGCCGGCAAGCACGCTCTCCATCGCCCGCTGAAATACTGCTGGTGCCGAGGCAATTCCAAAACAAAGGCGAGTTTGCTTAAAAATTCCCCTATGCGTGTTTATGCAAGTTACTTCTTGCGACTCATCATCCAACATGAATTGATTATAGGCGTTTGATAAGTCTAATTTAGTAAACTCCTGTCCCCCATACAATTTAGCAAAAAGTTCCGTTACTGTTGGCAAAGGATACTGATCGATTATCAATTGTTTGTTTACCCCGGTAGAATAGTCAGCACAAATACGCACAGACCCATTTTGCTTCAACACAGGCACGATCGGTGACGCATACCGCGCGTGATCAACCGGCTTTAGTATTCCTAACTGAAGTAAACGATCTATCTCTTTATCAACTTTACTCTTCAATGCGAAAGCTATGGGACGCGCCCTACAAAAAACTGGTTTCGCATCTTCCTTTAATTGCAATTTAACTTTGAACTTATTAAACAACCCTAATTCATCCGAAAACACCGAAGGATAACGAGATCGCAAAGCAGTAACCGTTTCACTTTCGTCTAATCTTTTACAGTATTGCATAGGTAATAATTCTAGCTTGAATTTTGAAATGAAGTCTCGTCCGAGAATCGGCGGCCCTCCGTCTCGCACAACATACACACACAGTGAACGCGATTCGTTCGCATACTGCACATTTACTTGTGCTACACCCATACAAACTATTTTTTCACCCGTATATGAAAATAATTTTTTGTTAGTCATCGACAAAGGTATATTGCTAAAAAACTTTTTGTAAGTGCTTTCGGAAATGGCAGTAACGGCCGAGCCACTATCTATCTCGAATTTCAACTCGATCCCCGCAACCACTACCGTTTCTGTCATCGGTTCCCCTTTACGTGAACGAATGTTAAAACACTCACCATCATCATCGCTCTCATCCACCGCTCCCGAATCAATGTATTTAACTTTTTTACACATCCTTCCTAAGTGTCCCGTAGCCTTACATTTTCTACATTTATACTTCGTGAACCGACACTGGGATGTCTCGTGATTCTGATAGCCGCACACCTGACAACGTATTTTGTCCACCGCCATAGCTGAACTCGACGTCGGAGTCGCTTCTCGATCTGATGGCGGTGTAACTGTCACCTCTGATGCGCTATGCGTCGCAGTCTTTATAATCTTAAACAACTGATCATGTGCTTGCCCCACACGGCTCGTGCCAGTCGCCGCCGCTCGTGCGCTCTGCATGTTTTCTGCCAACTGCACTGCCTTAGTTAAAGTTAAGTCCGCTATATCTTTACTAAAAAGTTTTTCTCTATCGCGTCCCGACAGCATTCCCATAACAAATCTGTCCCGAAGCGCTTCTTCTACGTTCGAAAATCAAATCAAATCAAATCAAATCAAAAATATATTTATTTCACATAGGCATTATACAGATGCGCTTGCAAAACGTCCAGAATACAAAACAAAAACTCTACCACCAGTTCACAACGCGACCCACCTGAGAAGAACTGGCAAGAAACTCAGCGGGTTGTTCTTTTTTTGCTCTATTTACAATTTTAAAGAATCTAAAAACTAGGCATTTTAACAATTTTTTTGAGAATCCAGCAGAGCAGGTCATTTCCAGGCTTCCTTATCCAACAAATAATCATTGATTGTATAGTAGCCCCTGCAGTTCAATTTACTTTTAACAGATCTTTGAAACTTATTAAGGGACATACTTTTAATTTCGTCTGGAAGCCTGTTGTAAAAGCGTATACAGTTACCCATGAAAGAATTGCTGGTTTTGTGCAATCTGCTATGAAAAACAGCAAAGTTATTTTTATTTCTAGTGTTGACATTGTGTCTATCACTTAACTTAGCGAAACTATGTAGATTTCTTTGTACATACATAAGGTTTTCAAAAATATATTGTGATGCTACAGTAAGAATATTAACCTCTTTGAATTTTTCGCGCAGAGAGACCCTTGGACCTAGTCTATATATAGCTCTTATGGCCCGCTTTTGTAAAATAAAAATTTTATTTATATCTGCAGCATGGCCCCACAGTAGAATACCATAAGACATTATACTGTGAAAGTAACTGAAATAAACTATTCTAGCCGTATCTACATCAGTCAAGTGCCTTATTTTTTGTACAGCAAATGCTGCTGAACTTAATCTACTAGCTAGTTTTACAATATGTGGACCCCATTGTAAACCAGCATCAACCGTTAACCCTAGGAATGTGGTTTGTTCCACAAGTTCCAACTCTCGACCATTAAGTTGAACATTGGTTTCTGACTGTGCTACATTAGGCAAGGTAAATTTAATACATTTAGTTTTATTATCATTTAGTTTAAGATTGTTAGTGTTAAACCAATGAACCACTTTCAAGATTGCGTTGTTGACATCGTCATAGTTATCTATTTGTCTTTTTACTTTGAAAATCAAAGAAGTATCATCTGCAAACAAAACTATCCTGTTGTTGTCCCCCACGTAAAAGGGTAAGTCATTAAAATATATAAGGAATAAAAATGGTCCGAGTATTGAACCCTGCGGGACGCCCATAGTAACTACAGATCCCTCTGAGCGTGCACCATTAACATCGACCCGCTGAATTCTATTGTTCAAATATGAAGTCAGAAGGTCGAGAGCCTTGTTTCTTATGCCATAATGGTGTAATTTCCTGATTAATGTTTTATGTTGGACGCAATCAAATGCCTTAGACAGATCACAAAACACACCAATTGCATCTTGTTTATCCTCCCAGGCGTCATAAATACATTTCAATAACTCTACACCAGCATCGGTAGTCGAACGTCCTTTAGTGAAGCCAAATTGTTTCTCATGAAATAATTTGTGACTGTTAAAAAAGATCAGCATCTGCTCTAGTATCAATTTTTCAAATATCTTGCTCAAGGTCGGCAACACCGAGATAGGTCTGAAATTACCCGGATCTGAAGCGGTGCCAGCCTTGAATAGTGGTATAACTTTACTGTGTTTCATCAAATCAGGAAATACACCACTAGAGACGCAATCGTTAAACACAGTTGCCAAGTGGGGGGCAATGACATCTATAATACTTGATATGGATTTTACTGATAACCCCCAAAGGTCAGCGGTTTTTTTAACATTAATAGATCTAAAAGCTTTTATGATGTCGTTGCAGTTGACAACGGTGAATTCGAACGCGCCTTCACAGGCAGCTACAGATTCTGCTAATAATAGCTCGGCGGAGGTGGAAGACGACTGGAGAGTGTCAGTTATCTCTATTGGAACATTACTGAAAAATTTTTCAAACTCGGTCGCCACTTCCAAATCCCCCGATACGTGGCGATTGTTTATATTTAAATGAAACTTTCTTTCATTCGTTGTACACCTACCACATTCCGCATTGATAATGTTCCAAGTAGTTTTAATTACATTCGCAGAATCATAAATTTTATTTCTAATGAAATTAGACTTGGCTAAGGTACAGGCTTGCTTAAATATCTTTGAGTATTTCTTAACATATTGCTGAAACTCTGGGTTGAAATTATATGATTTTTCAGAATACAGTTCATATAGTTTATGGCGACTTTTATAAATTCCGGGTGTAGCCCAGTCACTGAAAGCAGAACTGCCTCCGATTGATAATGTTTTCGGGGTAAAGATTTTCCCAAACACAGTATGTATCAAATTAAATAAATCAGAGTAGGATTCTTCTACGCTAATGTAATCAGGCAATTCTGTTATTTTCTTGACTAAGTTTCTTCTAAAGGTTTCCAAGCGATGTGTGTTAACTGGGACAAAACTAATAATCTTCTTAGTTTCCCGCAGTGTGCCGTCAGTCCGCGCAATCTCGCAGCCCATTGCGCATACGTTTCGCCTTCTTGTTGCATAGCGGCGTAAAACTTGTAACGCTCGCCGAATCCACATCGCTTTGGCGTAAAATGATCATCCAACAACTGGAGAATGTCCTCGTACGGCACGTCATGTAATTGCTTCGGCAACGCGAGCTCCGCTGCCAACTTGTACGTGCCATCAGTGAGTGCGCTTAGTAAAATCGCCCGACGTTTCGTTCCCTTAGGGTCGCTCTTACCGTCAATATCATTTGCTATAAACCACTGTTTAGTCCGATATTTGTACGTCTCCCAAGACTGGATGTTGTGGTCGAATGCCGATAATATTCCTACAGCTGCTATGGCCATTTTACTAAACCTTTTCCTCGTCGCCAATATTAAATACGAGGAGGACAGACCATTGAAACATCTATTTGCTAGTTTCCATAGTAACACACTGACTTTATTACGAGGTCCATGAAGGTGGTTTGACATTTGCATACATACTTAACACTTATCCAACAAATAATCATTGATTGTATAGTAGCCCCTGCAGTACAATTTACTTTTAACAGATCTTTTAAACTTATTAAGGGACATACTTTTAATTTCGTCTGGAAGCCTGTTGTAAAAGCGTATACAGTTACCCATGAAAGAATTGCTGGTTTTGTGCAATCTGCTATGAAAAACAGCAAGGTTATTTTTATTTCTAGTGTTGACATTGTGTCTATCACTTAACTTAGCGAAACTATGTAGATTTCTTTGTACATACATTAGATTTTCAAAAATATATTGTTTTGCTACAGTAAGAATATTAACCTCTTTGAATTTTTCGCGCAGAGAGACCCTTGGACCTAGTCTATATATAGCTCTTATGGCCCGCTTTTGTAAAATAAAATTATTATTTATATCTGCAGCATTGCCCCACAGTAGAATACCATAAGACATTATACTGTGAAAGTAACTGAAATAAACTATTCTAGCCGTATTTACATCAGTCAAGTGCCTTATTTTTTGTACAGCAAATGCTGCTGAACTTAATCTACTAGCTAGTTTTACAATATGTGGACCCCATTGTAAACCAGCATCAACCGTTAACCCTAGGAATGTGGTTTGTTCCACAAGTTCCAACTCTCGACCATTAAGTTGAACATTGGTTTCTGACTGTGCTACATTAGGCAAGGTAAATTTAATACATTTAGTTTTATTATCATTTAGTCTAAGATTGTTAGTGTTAAACCAATGAACCACTTTCAAGATTGCGTTGTTGACATCGTCATAGTTATCTATTTGTCTTTTAACTTTGAAAATCAAAGAAGTATCATCTGCAAACAAAACAATCCTGTTGTTGTCCCCCACGTAAAAGGGTAGGTCATTAAAATATATAAGGAATAAAAATGGTCCGAGTATTGAACCCTGCGGGACGCCCATAGTAACTACAGATCCCTCTGAGTGTGTACCATTAACATCGACCCGCTGAATTCTATTGTTCAAATATGAAGTCAGAAGGTCGAGAGCCTTGCTTCTTATGCCATAATGGTGTAATTTCCTGATTAATGTTTTATGTTGGACGCAATCAAATGCCTTAGACAGATCACAAAACACACCAATTGCATCTCGTTTATCCTCCCAGGCGTCATAAATACATTTCAATAACTCTACACCAGCATCGGTAGTCGAACGTCCTTTAGTGAAGCCAAATTGTTTCTCATGAAATAATTTGTGACTGTTAAAATAGATCAGCATGTGTACCATCTGCCCTGAACGCTGAATTTTACTTAGGACCTGGAGTGAATGTACATTATTTTAACGAATGTAATGCGAGAAAGGAGAGCGGCACGTTTTAAGTTCACTGACTACTATCATGTTATATTAGTTTTAAAATAAAAATACTTATTTAAATAATTTATATCCCGACTATGGCTAGATCAAAGCAAAGGGTCGTTGGGGAGTCAGACGATATTTGAGTTGAGTTGAGTTGCAAAGAGAGTTATTATTTGCGTCAAGGGCGGAGAGCGTGACCTCTCTGCCAATCATGCAAATAACAAAGGCTAATCATAGCAACTCCTATCCGAGCTGAGCGGCCACCAGTCTTCAAAGCCGGGTACAGTTTGAAAGCAACTTGGAACACGCTAAGATAAAGAACGCCAAGAGCAAATAAATAATTGACTGACTCGGTGACGCAAAATAGATAATAATAATACTGATGTGCTTTTGTTTTTACGCGTAGAAATCCTACATGGATGCTATGCTGGACTCCTACGGACTAAAACCACACGATGCCCTGCCACTGGATACTGTCGGGAGTTCTAGTCTTCGAAACGATGTCCCAGGGTACGACTGGTGTGCTGATGTGTGTGTCTGCTGCTGTCACGGGTCGAATCAATAATAATGTGTCAAATTCGTGTCATCGAAAAATTACTGTTGTTCTTTCTTTTTATTTAGGTTCTTTATTTTCGTTTGAGTTTGGATAGTTACTCTTTTTTACAAAATTGTAACAACTTATAATTGTTGACAAAATGTGGGGATGTTATAAAAAATGTTAGTTAACCTTTTGTAAAAGCCAGTATGAGAGCACTGGGAACACCTATTCTATTTCTAATAAAAAAATGTATTAGAATATAGTAAGATTTATAATTTTGTAATGATCATCTAGGAGCCTGGAACGTTAATCCGAAACTCGTTTGTTCGAATGATCTGTTGGCAGAATCATTTTTGGCAGACGTCTCCTTTCATAGAAAGCACGGTTGGCAGAAATCACTACTCGTAGAAAGCACGGTTCGCCGAAGAATCCTTCCATAGAAAGCACGGTTGGCAGAAAACACTATTCGTGGAAAGCACGGTTCGCCGAAGTATTGGTTGATAGAACCATTGTTGCGCAGATGTCATGGTTGTTCGAAAGCACTATATGCTACCTCTGTACATAGACAGCACGGTTCGCCGAATTAATTGTTGATAGAATCATTATTCATAGAAGCCTTGGTCCATAGAAACCGCGGTTGGCAGAAACCTTTGTTCATAGATAAAACTTCATTCCGAAAGCTTTTTTGATAGAAACCACTTTTTCCAGATACATCGGATCACAGAAAGCAAAGGGTTCGTAAAGTACTGCTGTATAGCTTGATAGTCCCTCGGATACTTTTTTTACCTGTGGTTCTACCCCAACGATAGTATCGAGGGCAAGAAAGGGACTTTATATTGAGGAAAGCTTAAAACGACCAAAGTTATTAGATTATTCTTTGTAACGAGCTTTCTGTGACTCGATGTATCTGGAAAAAGTGGTTTCTATCAAAAAATCTTTCGGAATAAAGTTTTATCTATGTACAGAGGTTTCTGCCAACCGCGCTTTCTATGAACCAAGGCTTCTATGAATAATGATTCTATTAAAAATTAATTCGGCGAACCGTGCCATCTATGTACAGAGGTTTCTGCATACAGTGCTTTCGAACTACCATGACATCTGTGCAACAATGATTCTATCAACCAATACTTAGGCGAACCGTGCTTTCTACGAATAGTGATTTCTGCCAACCGTGCTTTCTATGGGAGGATACGTCGGCGAACCGTGCTTTCTACGAGTAGTGATTTCTTCCAACCGTGCTTTCTATAAAAGTGGCAAAAATGATTCTGCCAACAGATCATTCGAACAAACGAGTTTCGGATTAACGTTCCAGGCTCCTAGATGCGCGCAAAACGTGCGCTGCTGTGTATAGAAATGTCTCACTGTGACAATTCTTTACATCGATATTAAAAGCTGCCAGGTGCTTGCTCGTCACTAGTTCATGGGTGGTATAGTACAGGAGGTCGTATATTTTACGGTCTCGTAACGTTCTCAATTGCTATTCTTTATAGTCAAGGAGACGGGAGTCTAAATTAGAGCGACGCAGCCTTAAGCTTCAGTGAGCCGCCCAGCAGATATATTATAATGTCGTTTTACTAACTTACTAACATGTATTTTATGGTTGTGGTGTGTGTGCTGTTAATTATTGTTTAGGATTTTTGTTTTCAACTTCCTTATGTATTATACAATAATTTGTTTGTCATTTGTAACGGCGACATGGCGAAGCGGTGCGATCCGCATTATAAGGCGTATGACTACAATTAACGCAGTTGTACCTTTGTAGAACACACGGACGCTCCCTAGGAATTTTAATAAAGCGACGTGGAACGTGTAGTAACGAATTGTCCGCTGGTGTATCGTACATACATTCATACCTGTTCACGGGGCCTGTGCACTCTAGGTGCGGTTTGCACGCCATCAATCTGCGGAGCATACAGGTGCCGAATGCCAGTTTCTTATACGTACAACATGCCTACCCCTTTGGGGATAAAGACTGTATCTTTATCCGCAAAGGGGGTAGGCGTGTTGTAAGCCTACGTTTTCTAATTTGTTTTGCCCCTCGTAATACATATAAGAACCAAGCACAGTGCAAACTACGTAACCTAGTATTTACATGTTTGGGTTATCAGTGCTACGAGCGCTTCAACTTTCTTATAAAAATTCTTTTGGAAAATAATTGTTTACCTACATTAATAGGGGGACCCCTATAAATGTTTGACCAAAAGTCATTTGACAAAATTACACTTGACAAACAACGTTCGGTAAAACAATGGTTTCGCCGACTGATCATTTTACTACTTATCATTTTACAAATGGATCACTTTTCCAAATGATCAACGCATAAATATACATGTAATAAATAATTATTTTACACAGTGAACATTTAGCAACTGAGTTATCTGATATAACTACTATTGGTCTAAAAACGATTCATAAAATGTATTAAGCGACAAGTGTTTAAATTACTACACATCATTTGGAAAATAATTATTTATTTATTATTTATTAAGATATTAATACACTGGTGTAATCAATGTCACTGTATACTGTAGTTTGACTCGGCCGGATTTTAGAAATAAATGCCTACAGCCGCGCGGTACGTAAGCATGCGATAGGGCTGCCCACCTACAGCATTTTAATAATATGTGCCTACTTTGACTTTCTATTTAGTATTGCGATTGTAAATATGTACATACATACATTCATATAGTCACGCCTTTATCCCTGAAGGTGTAGGCAGAGGCATAGTATACGCCCACATTTTACCTTATAGTTTTACGTTCGCGTAATAGATAGTGAGCCTAATACAGTTGATTTTTTCAATCCGCCCACGCAGGTATTAAGGATTGTTGTTTTACTGACAACCGGCTTTCATTTCGAGTAAATATGTACCTTTTTTATTTAAACAAAAAAATACTTTGTGAGTAATAATATAATATCCCCGCAACGGCTGGCGGCGCGGGGTGGCGGTGGCGGCGCAGCGCCCGTTATCTACTAACGATTGAGTGAGACGGGTGTAGAAATTTGAAAACGGCGTAGACAATAATAATCGGCTCACCATATGTTTCGTCAGTGATAGAATCACGGAATTCTAGTCTTTATAATCATTGCGTTAAATTTTTGATTTACAAAATTAAAACTATTTTTCGATTTGAAAGTACTAGTCAGTCTCTAATACACTAGTACTTTTCGTACATTGTCAAGTTGTGTTAAACTTTGGAAGTTCATATTTGTCTCTATGCGTGTAATAAAAATCAAAGGTAACATATAAATAAATAAATAATCACGGGCATTTTCACACAACGCTATCTGATCCCAAAGTAAGCTAGGAATAACCTGCTTATGTTATGGGTATCAGACCACGGATATTTATACTAATATACTTTTTAAATACATACATATTATACATAGAAACAACCAGACTCTTGAGACAAACATTTATGGGTCACACAAATATTTGTCTCGGGTCGGAATCGAACCCACGACCTCCAGCGCCGCAGGCGGTATCAATACCGACCGCGCCACAGAGGCAGTCATACGGTGCTAAGTGTACTGTAACATCGGTCATCCACAAAGAAATGAATACTCTTGAAACATACCTACATCATTGCTCTCAATTAAATAACTACGAACTGACAACGGAACTAAATGTACTACCTACACGTACTAGAGTTCTGAACTAGTTTTTTTTTTAGATATTGTACTATATTGGATCGCACCGTTCACTGACTGAGCAAGCACAAGTCTAGTTTTAAACACAAACATACCTACTTCATGTAACAACCTAGTTCATTCGTGTCAATCACTTTGTTTAACTTTAGTCAACTAGTGGTATAGTACCAATTAGTACTTAAGTAAAATCAATTTATAGTCTTACCTTTCGGAGTTTCCAGGTAATCTAAAAAACGTTATATCTGGGTGCGTTATTGACGAATTCATGCAACCAAAACAAGCACAATAGACACTAGTTGTCATATTAAATATTTTTAGTAAATAAAACACGCGCGGTTACTATTTAAAAAACGACACACCTTCCATTCGTCTACTCGGCACAATCGCGACTGCGGACGCTGCTTGCTTGCTGAAAGGCATGCCGAAAACGAGCATCGTAGGTATAGCTTGCGCTTCGTCCGTTTGTAGGGAGCTACAATACTGGTTAAACATATATTTATACTGTGTCAATGTTTATGTGAAATAAGTATTCAGAATTCTAAAACTTAATTAGTATAACGTTGTTCGATATAGCGTTTACGTTAGGTCGAACGTTTAATATATTGGGTGTAACAAAATTGACTCTCCAAATTTCGTCACGTGGCGTGGCATCAGTCAAGAAACATTACAAAAATGAAGAAAAAAAAAAAAGGTCCTATAAATTTTCATTATCACCCTTTCTATCGCTACTGAGCGGCAGAAGAAAGCGACAACGACAGCCAGATGGGTGCTCCGTGTTTGTTTTGCCACGACGACCATGTTACCTCGAATTGCCACGGTAAAAAACGAATTCTTAATGTGCGACAAAAAAATAAAAAGACGTGTGGCACTCGGGGACTGCCGCGGTAAAGCTATTACATAGCATTTTTATCAACTATGGACTTTTGGACTTTTGGACTTTTGGACTTTCGGACTTTCGGACTTTCGGACTTTCGGACTTTCGGACTTTCGGACTTTCGGACTTTCGGACTTTTGACTTTTGAACTTTTGGACTTTTGGACCTTTGGACTATTGAGACTTTTGGCACCTTAACCTTTGGGACTTTTGGGACTTTTGAGACTTATGGGATCTTTGGGACCTTTGGGATCTTTGGGATCTTTGGGACCTTTGGGAGTTTTGGGACTTTGGACTTTTGGACTTTTGGGACTTTTGGGAATTTTGGGACTTTTGGGACTTTTGGGACTTTTGGGACTATTGGGACTATTGGGACATTTGGGACTTTTGGGACTTTTAGGAGTTTTGGGACTTTTGGGACTTTGGGACTTTTGGAACTTTTGGACTTTTGGGACTTCTGGGACTTTTGGGAATTTTGGGCTTTTGGACTTTCGGACTTTCGGACTTTCGAACTTTCGGACTTTCGGACTTTCGGACTTTTGACTTTTGAACTTTTGGACTTTTGGACCTTTGGACTTTTGGACTTTTGAGACTTTTGGGACCTTAACCTTTGGGACTTTTGGGACTTTTGAGACTTATGGGATCTTTGGGACCTTTGGGAGTTTTGGGACTTTGGACTTTTGGGACTTTTGGGACTTTTGGGACTTTTGGGAATTTTGGGATTTGGGACTTTTGGGACTTTTGGGACTTTTAGGACTATTGGGACTATTGGGACTTTAGGGACTTTTGGGACTTTGGGAGTTTTAGGAGTTTTGGGACTTTTGGGACTTTTGGGACTTTTGGGACTTTTGGAACTTTTGGACTTTTGGGACTTCTGGGACTTTTGGGAATTTTGGGACTTTTGGGAGTTTTGGGAGTTTTGGGACTTTTGGGAATTTTGAGACTACTGGGACTTTTGGGACTTTTGGGACTTTTGGGAGTTTTGGGTTTTTTGGGAGTTTCGGGAGTTTTGGGACTTTTGGGACTTTTCGGACTTTTCGGACTTTTCGGACTTTTGGGACTTTTGGGACTTTTGGGAGTTTTGGGAGTTTTGGGACTTTTGGGTCTTTTGGGAGTTTTGGGACTTTTGGGCCTTTTGGAACTTTTGGATTTGCCAACAAAAAGCAGGATCAAAAGTCCAAAAGTCCAAAGTCCAAAAGTCCAAAAGTCCAAAAGTCCAAAAGTCCAAAAGTCCAAAAGTACAAAAGTCCAACAGTCCTAAAGTCCAAAAGGCCAAAAGTCCAAAAGTCCCAAAGGCCAAAAGTCCAAAAGGCCAAAAGTCCACTCCACCTAACCTCACCCCACCTCACTTCACCTCACCCCACCCTACACACCTCAGCCCAACCCACTTCACCCCACCCTACACACCTCAGCCCACCCCACTTCACCCTACTTCACTTCATATACATAGGTACACGTTATGCAAACGCTCACGTGTACACGTTGGTATATGAAGTGCGAGATACACGAACGTGGCCGAAGGTAGCCGAGAGTGTGATTCGTTTTCGTGACAGAATTTCTGGATTCAGTCTCCACATAGAAGCTATGCAATAGCTTATAAATAAAAAAAAATTGCGTGTACTTAGTGTACACACGTAAGAAGTGAAACTTCTTCATAAACTTAATTTTCACCTCACCTTAAATTAAGTCAAAAAGTACAAAAGTACAAAAGTCCAAAAGTCCAAAAGTCCAAAAGTCCAAAAGTCCAAAGTCCAAAGTCCAAAAGGCCCAAAATCCAAAAGTCCTAAAGTCCCAAAGTCCCAAGGTCTCAAGGTCCCAAAGTCCCAAAGTCCCAAAGTCCCAAAGTCCCAAAGTCCCAAAGGCCAAAAGTCCAAAAGTCCCAAAGTCCCAAAGTCCCAAAGTTCCAAAGTCCCAAAGACCCAAAGTACCAAGGTCCCATTTAAAAGTCCAAAAGTCCCAAAGGCCAAAAGTCCCAAAGTCCCAAAGTCCCAAAGTCCCAAAGTCCCAAAGTCCCAAAGTCCCAAAGTCCCAAAGTCCCAAAGTCCCAAAGTCCCAAAGTCCCAAAGTCCCAAAGTCCCAAAGTCCCAAATTCCCAAAGTCCCAAAGTCCCAAAGTCCCAAAGTCCCAAAGTCCCAAAGTCCCAAAGTCCCAAAGTCCCAAAGTCCCAAAGTCCCAAAGTCCCAAAGTCCCAAAGTCCCAAAGTCCCAAAGTCCCAAAGTCCCAAAGTCCCAAAGTCCCAAAGTCCCAAAGTCCCAAAGTCCCAAAGTCCCAAAGTCCCAAAGTCCCAAAGTCCCAAAGTCCCAAAGTCCCAAAGTCCCAAAGTCCCAAAGTCCCAAAGTCCCAAAGTCCCAAAGTCCCAAAGTCCCAAAGTCCCAAAGTCCCAAAGTCCCAAAGTCCCAAAGTCCCAAAGTCCCAAAGTCCCAAAGTCCCAAAGTCCCAAAGTCCCAAAGTCCCAAAGTCCAAAAGTCCCAAAGTCCCAAAGTCCCAAAGTCCCAAAGTCCCAAAGTCCCAAAGTCCCAAAGTCCCAAAGTCCCAAAGTCCCAAAGTCCCAAAGTCCCAAAGTCCCAAAGTCCCAAAGTCCCAAAGTCCCAAAGTCCCAAAGTCCCAAAGTCCCAAAGTCCCAAAGTCCCAAAGTCCCAAAGGCCAAAAGTCCCCAAAGTCCCAAAGTCCCAAAGTCCCAAAGTCCCAAAGTCCCAAAGTCCCAAAGTCCCAAAGTCCCAAAGTCCCAAAGTCCCAAAGTCCCAAAGTCCCAAAGTCCCAAAGTCCCAAAGTCCCAAAGTCCCAAAGTCCCAAAGTCCCAAAGTCCCAAAGTCCCAAAGTCCCAAAGTCCCAAAGTCCCAAAGTCCCAAAGTCCCAAAGTCCCAAAGTCCCAAAGTCCCAAAGTCCCAAAGTCCCAAAGTCCCAAAGTCCCAAAGACCCAAAGTCCCAAAGACCCAAAGTCCCAAAGTCCCAAAGTCCCAAAGTCCCAAAGTCCCAAAGTCCCAAAGTCCCAAAGTCTAAAAGTCCAAAAGTCCAAAAGTCCAAAAGTCCAAAAGTCCAAAAGTTCAACAGTCCAAAAGTCCAAAAGTCCAAAAGTCCCAAAGTCCCAAAGACCCAAAGTACCAAGGTCCCATCCAAAAGTCCAAAAGTCCAAAAGTCCAAAAGTCCAAAAGTCCAAAAGTCCAAAAGTCCAAAAGTCCCAAAGTTCCAAAGTCCCAAAGACCCAAAGTACCAAGGTCCCATCCAAAAGTCCAAAAGTTCAAAAGTTCAAAACTTCAAAAGTCCCAAAGTCTCAAAGTTCCAAAGTCCCAAAGACCCAAAGTACCAATGTCCCATCCAAAAGTCCAAAAGTTCAAAAGCCCAAAAGTCCAAAAGTCCAAAAACCCTTAAATGACATGCTATCCCTGGATAAAGTACTCTTAATTCGAATCCACCGTGGTGGGGAACAGAACAAAGATGGCGCTTAACCAAAAATCGTGACGTGACGTGACGTGACGTGACGCAAATTTTTTTCCAACGCCGATAAAGAAGTTTCACTTCAAAAATAAAAAATTAAGCCTCTTTTTTATTAAATATTTGTATTTAATTTCCGATGCCAAGTCATCTCATGAAATTTGGAGAGTCAATTTTGTTACACCCAGTATATAAAAAACATCATTATGGTTAATACCCCGACTCGGATAGGTTAGACTTCGTGGTTCTTTTTTTTTAAACCACCCAGAGTCCAAGTAAATTGTAAAAGAGAAAAAGATTTAAACTCTTCGCACACCACCTTATCACTCATTTTGCAATCAAAATAACTAACAAATGCGTATTGAACTTCGTCGTGTACACATAAAATGATACACAATATTGCATTTATCCTTAAATGTCAGTGCAACTAATTTATTCTCACGGCGATAAGAGGGTAGCGGAATCAACAGACAACGTTTTGTTTAAAAAAAAAAAGGAATTACATTTATGTTGGATAAATGCTCAAATGTGTGAAACATAATTATTATTTGGTTAAATGAAGGAAGGTCAATTGACTACTTAATACATTTGGCAAGAATAGTGTTTGTTAATGGATGAATGAATGAATTATTTATTTATTTGCTTGAAATATGGTAGGTGGTTTACACAGATCTTACATTACATGCTTTTAACAATGTTCTTCATACTTCGCCTACTGATTTCGGCATGCAAATTTAATTAAGTAATTAGGTACATACTAAAATTATCATAAAATAATCACATAAGTATCAAAGTTATTTTTTAAAAGTTCACACTATGTCACAGTATTAATTTCCTTATAATGTTTTCCAGTTCAACAATTTCTAATTTCAAAATTCAATGCTATAGATACAAATGTCAAATAATAAGAAATGTCAAAATACAAATCAGAATAATAAAGATTGATTTTTGGTCATATATTACTAATCCACATTTATAATGCAGGATGTTACATCCTGCATTATAAATGTGGATTAGGGATCTATAGGGATTTACTTATTAGGTATTTTTGAATCATGGTCCTCCAAATGGGTATTCGAGTCGCATCCACCGATGGTGATGTTTACTAGTTTTCCACCTCGCAGCCCCGAACTGCTAGACTGTATAACATTTAATTAACCAAACAATATTATATACTTACATCAACAGAATATACTTGCAAACTTGGATTATATTATCCCTGTATTGATTTTTCCCGTGTCATGGGTTGTAATGTTAAGTAACATTTATTGTGTGAACTTGCCTGAATTTGTTTCAGTTTTTGATTTGTGTCCACAGCAGACAAAATAATAAATTAAATATTTAAACAAACAACATTTTGAAATTCTCATCAACAGACTGAAAGTAAAATAGCATTCATAAATTATTGTACAACAAGCCCAATTTCCGTGGCTGGTTTTAAACAAAGCAATATTTCTGTGTGACAGTAATGAACAGCGGTGCTCGACTGTACGTCTGCCTGCAAGTCTTTGAGTCGGTAATCAAAAGGCACATCCAATAGCTCGCGCGCTCGTATAGATAGACTACTGCTAATTAGGTACAGTTGCGTACAGCCGGCGCACGTCGACAGTCGACTGACACATGCTAATATCGCGCACAGCAGCGCCACACTCGGTGACGCGTGTAATTGTTTACGCCGTTCGCGCTCATTAATTGAGTTACCATTTCCAACTCCCTTTTATTTACTAGGCACTACGTTACGTGGTAGCTACCTCGTATCAAATTAGAAGAATCATTATGATTTACGGTAGCTCAGGAGGTGTTTGTGTTGCTAAAGAAAATACACGTGTTTATTTGGATAAGTATAAAAGTACCATCATAACAAATTTCGAGTTTTGATTAGTTTCTCATTAACTGTTAGCTGCTTAAATAATTAGCGGATACTTTACACGCCTCTTTGAACAGCATTGAAACTAACAAATGACCTGTTAAAGATTATAATAAATCAATGTTGCATAAATTGCACGCTAGAGCATCGGCAACAGGACAGGAGAAGTGTTCAGCAGCACCCTAAAGTTAGATTTTTATGCATAGATGACTCATAGCACAGCTAAGCTCCAATTCATTATGACAGAGCATATAATTATAGCTGCGTGACGTATGGCAGAACAACAAACTTTATGTTTCCGACAGTATGGGTATCAAATGAAAAGAACTAGCTGGCAATGCTTAGACTTTACTTTACATTTTATTTATTTTATGTTTCAAAAATAATAGGGTTTAAACAATAACGAACATTTGGTAATTTTCAAATGAGTGATTATTCAAGGCACAGGGTAACTTGAACAGGGAAATGTTTCAAAATTTACTTTCGAGCTATTGTTTCAG
Organism: Miltochrista miniata; assembly: GCA_933228765.1. Lineage (NCBI taxonomy): Eukaryota > Metazoa > Arthropoda > Insecta > Lepidoptera > Erebidae > Miltochrista > Miltochrista miniata. Next base: position 40,724,861 of record OW121753.1, on the reverse strand, counting down.
TACACATTGAACATTGTTTCATTCAACATTCACAATAAAATTGGCACGGAGCCATGTACATTGTACACGTCAGTGTACATAATATATATTATGTACTTGTAGGAAGTTTGCTTGAACAGTCTCTCTGTAATGTGGAGTAAATAGGTTAAGGTTCAATCGCCAGAAAGTATTAAAGACAATACAATACATATTTTTCATATCCTTTTCGAGATGGTTTGCTGAATTGTATACAGAAATCTATAATTTTTAATATAATAATTTATGTCCTATTGAACAAAAAGTGTTACAAGAAACGATATAAGGCCAAGAACTAAGATTGATACACAAGCAAGTGCTCAAAATTGTTTGACGACCGCATCTTCCTTTATTCTCAGTGTGTTTGTGGACAAGTGAGACACTGTTTTAGGGTTTTGTAGTTACCAGAACTACAAACACCTACAACTATAGTTTCGTCATGTCCGTTTGTTCGTCTACCGTGCTCGACCTACCGCCCAAATTAAGCTACAAAGTTAAAAAACCGGCCAAGTGCGTTTGGACTCGCCCATGAAGGGTTCCGTAGCAGCAAGTAACATAATATAAAAGTTCTTGTAGTTCGTTGTAACTTTCATTGATGTTTTAACACGTGAAAAATCGTGGTTTTCATTTTTTTTTATTCATTTTTTTTTCGATTTATCATTCTCTTAGTTTAGAAGTTAGAGGGGGGGGGGGGCACATATTTTTCCACTCTGGAAGTGTCTCCTGCGCAAACTATTCAATTTAGAACTTTGAGTTTCAGTTCTTAGAATGGGGACCCCCAAAATTAACTGCTTTTTTTCAACTTTTATATAAAAATCTTGATGCAGGTCACAGAATACATCTACTTACCAATTTTCAACAGCATTGGCCTTATAGTTTCGGAGAAAAGCGGCTGTGACATACGGACAGACAGACAGACAGACATGACGAATCTATAGGGGTTCCGTTTTTGCCGTTTGGCTACGGAACCCTAAAAAACACCAGCCAAGTGACAGTGGGACTCGCGTACGGAGGGCTCCAAACCAAACAAGCAGCCGTAAGATCGATCTCACCCGACTGCCCCTCTCTAACACGTTGATTGTAAAAGTTCAATCCGATTGACGTTGTAATTTTTGTTTTATTTCAAACTTTGAACAGATGATCCATGTGACCTAGTGTCGTAGTTTAATGCGACAGAGTCACAGACTACACACAAAGTCTCGCCATAAGCCCCTCTGCACACTATTTTATAGAGAGGGGCTCTCTCGCTCGAGACCAACCGGCAAAATATCACGTTTGTAGTATGAGAGCCCCCTTTAAATATCCAATTTATTTTAATAAAATTATAAATATCTATTATATAAAAATAAGTCGGGTTTTCCTTCCTGACGCTATAACTCCAGAACGCACGAACCGATTTTCACGGTTTTGCATTCGTTGGAAAGGTCTCGGGCTCCGTGAGGTTTATAGCAAAGAAAATTCAGGAAAAATTTCAACAGAAAAGCGAGAACATACAGCGCCATCGCGGGCGAAGCTGCGGGCATCAGCTAGTCTATTATATAAAAATAAGTCGGGTTTTCCTTCCTGACGCTATAACTTTAGAACGCACGAACCGATTTCCACGGTTTTGCATTCGTTCGAAAGGTCTCGGGCTCCGTGAGGTTTATAGCAAAGAAAATTCAGCAAAATTTCACATACAGCGCCATCGCGGGCGAAGCTGCGGGCATCAGCTAGTATGTCATAAAAATATACAGCTCGATGTTCTGTGAGCATTTCAAGCCTCCACTTGTTGCCGTTATTAATAATTATATTAAAATAAAATAGCAAAAAAAAACACGTTTTTTGTATGTTTATTTGTTGTTATAGCGGCAACAGAAACTCATAATTTGAAAATTACAGCTCTAGCTATCACTGTTTATGAGATACAGCCTCGTGACAAACGGACAGCGAAATCCAATGAATAGGGTCCCGATTTTTACTCTTTGGGTACGGAACCCTAAAAAGCATGGATATAAATATAAAATCACAAATTGTACTCCACCCCTGTTTTTTTTAACGTGAAGGAAAATTCATCATGGATGCTATGCCGGACTCTTACCGACTAAAAAACTTCACGTTGCGCCCAATAGCCTATGGTTGAAGCCTCCGGGAAGGCCCTCGAAAGGATGTCCCAGGACTCCCAACAGACCTACGGCCAATACTGCGGCCTCGTCTAGGGGGTAGTTCGAGTGCTATCCCGCGTCTTTTGGGGGTTTCGGGTGTGATCCCGCTTCTAAGGCGGGGCGTGCGTGAATCCCTCACGTCAAGCTGCCGTCATGGGCCTGCTTCGTTAAGGACGGTGAGCAGCCCTCTCACCGTCCTCAGGCCCCCGGTCATGGAGGCCAATAGTCTTCGACAAAGACACGTCGGCGGCGCCCAGGCCGCCGACTGCGGAACTCGGGTGGAAGAGTTCTCTCCCGTTCCCGCCCACCGCCTCTTTCACGAGCATGACCTGCTCGCAGAAAGAGGCGGCGCAGTCCCACTTACTCCCGCTGGCGATCATGGTTCGCACCATGGTCTCGAGCGAGAGAGTGTCCACGTCCAGATCCACCACGAGGACCTGGCGCTGTTGCGCCCACGCCGTGCTTGTACTCCACCCCTACACGGAAAGAGGAGATGACGTTTTTTTCTCACATAATACCCCATAGTGTAGGGCTGTGGACTATATCATGAGATAGCTCTTTTAAAAAACATTGAGATGTTGATAAGACGTTTTTTTTATTTGGAGACCTGTCTACATTTTCAAGTTGGTCTTCGATCTGATAACAGACCTCTTAATTCTAAATTCGTAACTAGATGGCACTATGGCAAAAAGTAAATCTCGGTATGGTTTCGTTACGTGTTTGTCTGTATATAGTTTGTAAATATCATTATTAAATTGTCAATACACTCCGGGACTTTTATTTATTTCTGACTCCAGTGGCGCCTTGAACATAGGTACTTACATTTTTGATGTGAAACTTCTTTATCGGCGTTGGAAAAAAAATTGCGTCACGTCACGTCACGATTTTTGGTTACGCGCCATCTTTGTTCTGTTCCCCACCACGGTGGATTCGAATTAAGAGTACTTTATCCAGGGATAGCATGTCATTTAAGGGTTTTTGGACTTTTGGGCTTTTGGACTTTTGGACTTTTGGATGGGACATTGGTACTTTGGGTGTTTGGGACTTAGGAACTTTGAGACTTTGGGACTTTTGAACTTTTGAACTTTTGGACTTTTGGACTTTTGGATGGGACCTTGGTACTTTGGGTCTTTGGGACTTTGGAACTTTGGGACTTTGGGACTTTTGGACTTTTGGACTTTTGGATGGGACCTTGGTACAGTGGGCCAAAAAATTGGTGTACCATCTTAAGGTTGAACGTCGTTTGCAAATTCATAGGCGATAATGATTAGTTTCGCTTGCAGACATATCTGACAGTTTCTATTGCCATCTTTATCTGATTATTGATAACCTTTTATATTGATTATTGATACCTACTGTTTGTTACGTGACAGCTGTTCTTAGTTTGAATATATTTGACAAAAAGTCAGTTGCCAGTATTCTATATAAAAAAGAGATCGCTAGATTTAAAAAGATTTTATTACTTTTATTTAGAACCATTCAAATTATCTTTGCAGAAATTAATGTTTTATCAGTTTTTAATAAAGGTTAAAATGTCATGCACTTCTAAGTGACTTACGACAAATGAATACTTATCAATAAGGCTTACGTCATTATTATGCATCTCTTTCAATGATATCTAGTATGAACCTTGTTGTAATTTTCAATGACTAGAAAACTAAATCAAAACTGATACACCACTTTCTTGGCCGACCGTACTCTGGGTCTTTGGGACTTTGGGTCTTTGGGACTTTGGGACTTTTGGACTTTTGGACTTTTGGACTTTTGGACTTTTGGACTTTTGGAATTTTGGTCTTTTGGACTTTTGGACTTTTGGACTTTTGGACTTTTGGACTTTTGGACTTTTGGACTTTTGGACTTTTGGACTTTTGGACTTTTGGACTTTTGGACTTTTGGACTTTTGGACTTTTGGACTTTTGGACTTTTGGACTTTTGGACTTTTGGACTTTTGGACTTTTGGACTTTTGGACTTTTGGACTTTTGGACTTTTGGACTTTTGGACTTTTGGACTTTTGGACTTTTGGACTTTTAGACTTTTAGACTTTGGGACTTTGGGACTTTGGGACTTTGGGACTTTGGGACTTTGGGACTTTGGGACTTTGGGACTTTGGGACTTTGGGACTTTGGGACTTTGGGACTTTGGGACTTTGGGACTTTGGGACTTTGGGACTTTGGGACTTTGGGACTTTGGGACTTTGGGACTTTGGGACTTTGGGACTTTGGGACTTTGGGACTTTGGGACTTTGGGACTTTGGGACTTTGGGACTTTGGGACTTTGGGACTTTGGGACTTTGGGACTTTGGAACTTTGGGACTTTGGGACTTTGGGACTTTGGGACTTTGGGACCTTGAGACCTTGGGACTTTGGGACTTTTGGACTTTTGGACTTTTGGCCTTTTGGCCTTTTGGACTTTTGGACTTTGGACTTTGGACTTTGGGACTTTGGGACTTTGGGACTTTGGGACTTTGGGACTTTGGGACTTTGGGACTTTGGGACTTTGGGACTTTGGGACTTTGGGACTTTGGGACTTTGGGACTTTGGGACTTTGGGACTTTGGGACTTTGGGACTTTGGGACTTTGGGACTTTGGGACTTTGGGACTTTGGGACTTTGGGACTTTGGGACTTTGGGACTTTGGGACTTTGGGACTTTGGGACTTTGGGACTTTGGGACTTTGGGACTTTGGGACTTTGGGACTTTGGGACTTTGGGACTTTGGGACTTTGGGACTTTGGGACTTTGGGACTTTGGGACTTTGGGACTTTGGGACTTTGGGACTTTGGGACTTTGGGACCTTGGGACCTTGGGACTTTGGGACTTTGGGACTTTTGGACTTTTGGACTTTTGGACTTTTGGCCTTTTGGACTTTTGGACTTTGTACTTTGGACTTTTGGACTTTTGGACTTTTGGACTTTTGGACTTTTGGCCTTTTGGACTTTTGTACTTTTGTACTTTTTGACTTAATTTAAGGTGAGGTGAAAATTAAGTTTAAGAAGAAGTTTCACTTCTTACGTGTGTACACTAAGTACACGCAATTTTTTTTTTTGTTACAGTAGCCCGGTCTCTCTCTGAAACTGGTTCAGAAAATACGCAAAAAACTTAATTATTAAGAATACAAAAAATACGATTGCCAAGTAAACATACAACTTTAAAGCAAATAAAATAAATAAATGGTTTAAAAAACCCTAGAAAAATACGCTTTTATAATGCACGAAAAAACCAAAAATAAATTATGGATCGTTCAAGTTGCCTCTATTTCTAGGCTGAAGTGCAAACCATGTGCTTTTAGTTATAGTATTTGATTGCAAAAGCGTGGGGCGCTAGAACAGAAAAGACTTTCCTGGCGGAAGCTGCATGATGTCTTGTCAGATTAAGGATAAGGTCACATTTATAAAAACGTGTCTATCGTGTTTTTAAACTTAACTTTGGGACCTTGAGACCTTGGGACTTTGGGACTTTTGGACTTTTGGCCTTTTGGACTTTTGGACTTTTGGACTTTTGGACTTTGGACTTTGGACTTTTGAACTTTTGGACTTTTGGACTTTTGGACTTTTGGACTTTTGGACTTTTGGACTTTTGGACTTTTGGACTTTTGGACTTTTGGACTTTTGGACTTTTGGACTTTTGGACTTTTGGACTTTTGGACTTTTGTACTTTTGTACTTTTTGACTTAATTTAAGGTGAGGTGAAAATTAAGCTTATGAAGAAGTTTCACTTCTTACGTGTGTACACTAAGTACACGCAATTTTTTTTTGTTACAGTAGCCCGGTCTCTCTCTGAAACTGGTTCAGAAAATACGCAAAAAACTTAATTATTAAGAATACAAAAAATCCGATTGCCAAGTAACCATACAACTTTAAAGCAAATAAAATAAATAAATGGTTTAAAAAACCCTAGAAAAATACGCTTTTATAATGCACGAAAAAACCAAAAATAAATTATGGATCGTTCAAGTTGCCTCTATTTCTAGGCTGAAGTGCAAACCATGTGCTTTTAGTTATAGTATTTGATTGCAAAAGCGTGGGGCGCTAGAACAGGAAAGACTTTCCTGGCGGAAGCTGCATGATGTCTTGTCAGATTAAGGATAAGGTCACATTTATAAAAACGTGTCTTTATCGTGTTTTTAAACTATTAGTTTACACTGTCACGCTTTTATATATCTACTAGCGGTACCCTGCCACGCTTCGCTGTGACTTTTTTATGGTGGTTTTATGTACCTATGAGAAATGAGTAACAAACTAAATAATGGGTACATTTAAAAAACAATGTGTGCGTGTACTATTGTACACACGTAAGAATTGAAACTTCTTCGTGACCTTATTTTTCGAAAGAAATATCATGAAATATACATAGGAGTTAGTAGTCCAAAAGTCCAATAGTCCAAAAGTCCAGAAGTCCAGAAGTCCAAAAGTCCAAAAGCCCAAAGTCCAAAACTACAAAGTCTGAAAGTCCTAAAGGCCAAAGTCCAATAGTCTAAAAGTCCAAAGTCCAAAAGTTCAAAACTCCAAACTCCAAGTCTCAAATTCTAAAAGTCTAAAAGTCCAAATCTCCATAACTCCAAAATTCCAAAACTCCAAAACTCCAAAACTCCAAAACTCCAAAACTCCAAAACTCCAACACTCCAAAACTCCAAAACTCCAAAACTCCAAACTCCAAAACTCCAAAACTCCAAAACTCCAAAACTCCAAAACTCCAAAACTCCAAAACTCCAAAACTCCAAAACTCCAAAACTCCAAAACTCCAAAACTACAAAACTCCAAAACTACAAAACTACAAAACTCCAAAACTCCAAAACTCCAAAACTCCAAAACTCCAAAACTCCAAAACTCCAAAACTCCAAAACTCCAAAACTCCAAAACTCCAAAACTCCAAAACTCCAAAACTCCAAAACTCCAAAACTCCAAAACTCCAAAACTCCAAAACTCCAAAACTCCAAAACTCCAAAACTCCAAAACTCCAAAACTCCAAAACTCCAAAACTCCAAAACTCCAAAACTCCAAAACTCCAAAACTCCAAAACTCCAAAACTCCAAAACTCCAAAACTCCAAAACTCCAAAACTCCAAAACTCCAAAACTCCAAAACTCCAAAACTGCAAAACTCCAAAACTCCATAACTCCATAACTCCAAAACTCCAAAACTCCAAAATTCTAAAAGTCCAAAAGTCTAAAGTTCAAAGCTCCAAAATTCCAAAAGTCCAAAACTACATAAGTACACTCATTTGCAAAAAAAACAGGCACCTAAGCAATGAACCATTTCAAATGTTAATATTGCTTTGTTTGATAATTATAGGTAGTTTTATCCTCACAATTTGGTAAATTAATACGAAAATAATCGTTTTCATCAGTATTTCATAAAATTTTGTTACAACTTATGGGAAATAATGCTAAACCTCGCTAGTAGTGTATGTTCGCTAGAAGTGCATATGCTCATGAAGTAAAAATAAAAAAGTTTTTTGTTTGTTTTTCTTTAATAAAGTAAACCAGATAAATGTTTAGTATCGAGTGTGACCCCCTCTAGCTAAAATCACAGCTTGAATTCGTCTGGGCATGCTAGCGAGTATATCCCGGATACTTACTTGCGGAATACGTTCCCACTCCGCAGTAATCACATTCTTCAGCTCTCTGATGGTCTGCGGAGCCGGGTGTACTGATCTCACACGCCGTTTTAGAACGTCCCAGATATGTTTTATGGGATTGAGGTCGGGACTTTGAGCTGGCCAATCCAAACGACGAATGCCGACCTCTTGCACATACGCATTAAAATCGCGGGATCGGTGGGCGCGAGCATTGTCGTCCATAAAAATCGAGTCTTGACCTAGAGCGGCCAATGCGGATTGTGCATGAGGAATTAGAACTTCCGTTATGTATCGATGCCCAGTCAGTGAGCCGTTTTCAATGAAGACTAACTCTGTACGTTCCATTGAATTTATTCCTGCCCAAAACATAACAGAGCCCCCACCATAAGGTGTGATTTCTTCGAAACATGCATCTGCAAAGCGCTCTCCTTGTTTTCTTAGCACTCGCCGACGTTGATCTGCACCGAACAGTGATATCCTGGCTTCATCAGAGAACAAAACCCTATTCCAATCTTCTTGAGTCCATGATTCACAATTTCTAGCGAACCTAAGCCTGTGAACTCTGTGCTCACGGAGTAATTTGGGGCCGCGGGCCGGGCGGTCACTGCGTATATCGGCAGCGAGAAGCCTCCTCCTGACCGTCCATAGACTAATATGCACATTTCTTACTTCTTGGAGGTTGTTCTTAAGATCCACATACGAAGATTTGCGATTTCTCAATGCGCGACTCACAAGAAAACGATCATCCCGTGGTTGGGTACATGGTTTTCTTCCAGAACCAGGCCTTCTCTCGACGGAACCAGTCTCCTGATATCGCTGCCAGGTCCTTTGGACCGTCGAGCGACTAACATTTAGCCTCCTAGCCACGAAACATTGGCTGCAACCCTTTTCAAGCAGCGTGATAATTTTGGTAGCTTTTACCACTTTATCTACCATTTTTGATACAGCCAAACAGCAATAAATAAAGCTTTGACACTCAAGGATATGAAATCAATCGATAAAAATTGAATAAAAGTTGTGAAAGTCGATGTTAACTTCTGGAACTTCGCGCCAAAAATGTAGGATGAACAGGGGTTTTCTGTAAAAATGAGCATCAAGTGAAAATTTGAATTTAGAACGTACTTTTTTAAATACCACGGCATTTTTAAAACCAGCCAGTAACGTGTACAAACGATTGAAACCTTTTTGGTATTGTATCTTTTTAAAGATGAATGAAAATCAAAACCGCCCGTTTTTTTGCAAATGAGTGTATAGTAGTCCAAAAGTCTAAAGTCCAAATGTTCAAAGCTCCAAGAGTCCAAAGTCCAAAACTCTACAACTCCAAAACTCCAACTCCAAAAGTCCAAAAGGTCAAAAGCCCAAAACTCCAAAAGTCCAAAAGTCTAAAAGTCCAAAAGTACAAAAGTCCAAAAGTCCAAAAGTCCAATAGTCCAAAAGTCCAAAGTCAAAATGTTCAAAGCTCCAAGAGTCCAAAGTTCAAAACTCTACAACTCCAAAACTCCAACTCCAAAAGACCAAAAGGTCAAAAGCCCAAAACTCCAAAAGTCCAAAAGTCTAAAAGTCCAAAAGTACAAAAGTCCAAAAGTCCAAAAGTCCAAAAGTCCAATAGTCCAAAAGTCCAAAAGTCCAAATTCCAAAAGTCCAAAACCCCAAAGTCTAAAAGTCTAAAATTCTAAAAGTCCAAAAGTCCATAACTCCAAAACTCCAAAACTCCAAAATTCCAAAAGTCTAAAGTCCAAAACTCCAAAATTCCGAATGTCCAAAGAGTTCAAAAATAACATGCAAAACATAATCTGACCTCTTTATTAAGTAAGTACTCTCTTTTATTATTCTGAATGCAAGGAGGCCGCAATCAAACTTCTCTTAAAAAACCATTAATCTGGTAGGTACCTACCTTCTAAATAGGTTGTTTATAATATTTTGTTCTGAAGCTGGCAGTATTTAACTTAAAAAAAACGACCAGCGCCATCTATTGGTAAAATCACTTTTTAAAGCTATTTCATTCGTATTGCTGTTATGATAAAAGTGTATAAAGTAGCCTAAAACCATCTCTGAATCCTATTGTATATCGTGTCCAATTTTGAGCTCAGTCGATTCAGTAAATTTTGAGTTTTAAATAGATACTTAAACGCACACAACATTTTTATACATATAGATTGTGACTTTTACTATTATTAATATCATTTTAATTTTTGGAAATGTAGGTACTAACGATGATAGGCTTTAATTGAAATGCATAACATACTTACTTGAAAAGTAAAGTAGTTAATCACGCCTACGCATTTTCAACACCCACTTTTGCCAGTTTTTCGTTTTTTTTTAACGGTAACCAAAGATATCTCGTTCTCGAACAAGAACTCTACATTTTGCCACTGTTAACGTATTCCCCTCATGTATCTACGTAATTGCCTGAAAGAAGAGGCAACATAAACGTTATGCTCTTGTGCGACCTCATGCAGCTTTCGCCAGCATTTTTATTATATAAGGATTAGTATTAATAGGAATTTGCTTACTAAAAAGTCTTTCTTGTTCTAGCGCCCTACGCTTTTACAATCAAACATTATAACTAAAAGCATATACACTCGAGAGCAATGAATCCGGGTCACTTAAAGAATGTTAAAAATCTCGGAAACTAAAAATGATAGGTTAATGCAATAAATTGTATTTAATAGACAATGTAATACTCCTTAAATGAAAGTAAAAAAAATATGAGTCACCATACATTTTACTAACACAAAATTACATAAAGAAAAAACTGCTGATCTCTCCTTAAAACAAAAATAGGAAACATGAAATTTTTGAACTCTATTACGATTTTCTTGAATTTTAATACTTCATATTGCCTCCTCGTGCTTCCATTACTGCGTTTACGCGGTTTGGCATGCTGTACACCAAGTTCCTTATACGATTTTGGGGAATATTCTCCCATTCCTCTGTGAGAGCAATTTTGAGCTCACGAAGCGTGATTGGGGGAGGGTTTCGTTGTTTTACGCATCTGCCTAGCTCGTCCCAAGCATGCTCGATCGGGTTGATATCCGGGCTGCGCGCTGGCCACTCCATACGAGTAATGTTCATCTCTTGAAGGTAGTCATTCACAATCCTACCTGTATGAGGTCGGGCATTGTCATGCATAAATATAGCATCCTCACCTAAATTGACCATAAATGGACCAACGTGATCATTGAGGATTTCTTCCACATATCTTACGCTAGTTAAAGAGCCGTTTTCTATGATCACCAGCTCTGTGCGACTTTCAGAAGAAATTCCGGCCCACACAAGTACAGACCCACCACCGTAGGCTACTTTTTCTTCGATGCATGCTTGCTTGAATCTTTCCCCTGGTCTTCGATACACTCTGTGTCTTCCATTGTGCTTGTAGAGCATAAATTTTGATTCGTCGGAGAACATAACTTTTGACCAATCTTCAATACTCCAATTTACGTGGCTCTGGGCATACCTTAGTCTCGAAATACGATGCCCACGCTCCAGTTTAGGGCCGTTTGCAGGTCTAAGGGGTTTTAAGTTAGATTCAGCAAGCCGACGTCTTACTGTCCATGCACTTGGGTTACTTCCTCCGAGGCGTCGAAACTGATTGGTGAGTTCAGTTCCTGTGAGAAAGCGATTTCGAAGCATGGTGTTCACCAAGTATCGGTCTTCTCGTGCTGTGGTACATCTGGTTCTGCCCGTTCCTGGTCTGCGTAGGTTAGAACCAGTTTCTTCGTAACGTCGGAGAACTCTTTGTACTGTTGACAGCGACACACCGACAGTCCTGGCTGTATCGCGCTGACTCCGGCCGGTTTCCAGCATTGTAAGTATTCTGGTGCATTCTTCAGGCGTAAGCGACATAATTTCAGCTTGATTAATGAATATAGAGCACTATCAACATGGTTTATGTACCCACATAAATGACAGATTACAAACAAAAGCAACACCAAATGCTGTAATTTCGTAGTTCCATCTTCGAAAGTGGCCCTTTTTCAAATTTGATTTTTTTATGATATAACTTTACAATAACTAAGAAGTTTTAATACCTTCATTTAAGGAGTATTACATTGTCTATTAAATACAATTTATTGCATTAACCTAGCATTTTTAGTTTCCGAGATTTTTAGGATTCTTTAAGTGACCCGGATTCATTGCTCTCGAGTGTAGTTTACACTTCAGCCTAGAAATAGAGGCAACTTGAACGATCCATAATTTATTTTTGGTTTTCTCGTGCATTATAAAAGCGTATTTTTCTAGGGTTTTTTAAACCATTTATTTATTTTATTCTTTTTAGTCACAACATTTATACCTTTACTAGCGGTTCCCTGCGGCTTCATCCGCGTAGAAGTCGTTATGACATAAAAGCATTACCCTCCTTTCGCGCAGTCAGTTAAAAAGTAGCCTATGTCCTTCCCTTAAACTCAAACTATCTTTATAAAAAATTCATCAAATCGGTTCAGTGGTTTAGGCGTGAAAACGTAACAGACAGACAGACAGAGTTACTTTTGAATTTGTAATATTAGTAAGGATTTCTGTGTTACATGGTGTTTTGTCTGAGTTCGACTAATGTAAAATATTTCATTATTACTCTAATACATATACATTTTATGCAGGTACCTATGTCAATATTTACACTCAATTTTAAACTTTAATATAAAACAGGTTTGTTTTAACCTTCATCCCTAATCGTGGTCAAAGTTCATTACACGACTTTTCTAAAAACCCCAAACACAGCTATGATACGATGTTCAATCATGAAGATTCAGATCATATCTTACGACTCCATCATCAGATCAGTTTGACATCACCATATTATTGTATTGTTATCAGAACTACAAACATCTGCCAATTTTCATGACGCTACGATCCTTGGAAGATGGTTAAATTAGTTACCTGAGATTCCATTGCATAGTTTTACAAGTCAATTAAAAAAGATTTGTTATAACCTAGAAACCTAAGCCTGATCAAAATTCATTACAAGACTTTTCTGACGAATCCAAGAACAGATATAATACGATATTCCATCATGAAGTTCCAGTGCATATCTTCCGGCTCCATCATCAGATCAGTTCGACAGTACCATATTATTGTATTGTCATCAGAACTACATACAGCTGCCAATTTTCATGACCCTACAATCCTTGGAAGCTGGTTAAATTAGCTACCTTAGATTCCACTTGTTTTCAGTGCCTATCTTCCGGCTCCATCATCATATCAGTTCGACAGTACCATATTGTATAATTTGTAAACATTAACTTTTATGTGACTCGATAAATGTCACTATGCGTATGTTCTGAATCGCGCTATTGAGTTTTACCTACTGGTCTATATAAGGTTTTGTGCTACATAATTAAAGTTGTCATCATCCTAGAAGAGATTGCAGTTTTAATCATGATCCTTCTGAAGCCGGATACAGCAGCGCCCTCAGTTCGAGTATAAAGCAGAGGAACTTCGGACGACGGCATTCGAGACGACACCTAACGGCGAAGTGTGAGATAAGTGCCAAGTATTAAGTGATCTTCAGGACAAACTGTGAGTTACTTTGATTCATAATAAATAGAAGTTGCTAGTGTCAAACAAAAGTGAACCTTAAAGACTTAGTGAAATTAACTTAGAGTAAATTTAGATAGTGCATGGACTTGTAAAATTTTAAGCAACTTTTGGTTGAGACGAGGAATCTATGCCCGAAATCAGTCTAAGTTAATAAAGTTCAAACACTTAGAAAAATTCAACCAAGCTAGGACTTGTAGAATTTTAAGAATTTTGATGCAAGTTCTAAATCAGTCTAAGTCCGTAAATTTTGAAGACTTAGAAAATCTGCCAATAAATCGAGACTTTGAAAATTTACTGTTCTATTAAAATCTTTGAAATGGAGTCGGCAAATAGAAAACAGATTGACACTTACCAGAAAATTGAACGAGCATATAAAAATTATAAGAAATCTCCCAAAGATAGACTATCGGTGAGCTACATAGAAACCAGGTTGGAATCGCTAGAAAAGTATTGGACATCGTTTGAACTAACACATGCAAAACTTATTAGTGAGATTCCTCAGTCCGAGTACATTAAGTCCGAGTATTGCACGTCAAATATTTATGATATCACGGAAGACATCTATACAGACTATAAAACGGCATTAAAGGAAGGTTTAGCATCTTTGGGGAACAAAATACGTACTGTTGACAAGCCTGAGTGTCAACATGGTACAAAGACGACTAGTACCATAAAGCTGCCCAAAATATCAATTCCAAGTTTTTCGGGAAACTACCAGGAATGGACCACGTTTCGAGATTTGTTCCAGTCACTTGTCCACAATAATGACACCTTAAGTAACGTTGAAAAACTGAGATATTTAAAGAGTTATCTTACTGGTGAAGCAGAACAACTATTGCGTCATTTGCCGATTACAAACGAAAATTATATTACATGTTGGAAATCCCTAGAGCATAGATATAATAACAAAAAAATAATTTCTAACTGTATTTTTGAAAGATTTTTTAATCAAAAAAGTTTAGCAACTGAATCTTCTAACTGTTTAAAAGAAATGTATGATGTAACTAATGAGTGTTTAAATGCTTTAAAAAATTTAGATATAAATATTGATAACTGGGATTTAATAATAATTTATGTATTAAGTCAAAAATTAGATAAAGAATCTCGCAAATTGTGGGAAGCGAAAACATGTAACTTTGATAACGATTTACCAACAATAACCCAGTTTTTAGAATTTTTGGAACAAAGATTTCGATCACTTGAAATTTTACGTAATGATAAACCAACCAAAAGCACTAAATCTCATCACACTGTCAATGCTTCTAAGTTTGTTTTATGTCGCTATTGCTCCAATCAAACCCATAAATTGGGCAATTGTAAAGATTTTGCTAAATTGGACATTGTGGCACGCCGTAATTTTGTTCAAGCTTCAAAATTATGTTTTAACTGTCTAGGTGCTAACCACTCCGTATTCGATTGTCGTTTGCCCACCCGATGTAAAGTGTGTGCTAAAAAACATCATTCGCAACTGCATTCAAATAGCAACCAACCAACTGATACCAAAGCGTCTACCTACCAATCAGTTGGTACTAACAATGTTGTTGCAACCGCAACAACATCTCAGGATGAGTCCAATACAATCACCACATGTTTTTCGAACACAAGTGGTCAGGTTATTTTAGCAACCGCATTAGTAAATGCTGAAACGAACACAGGTTCTTATCTAACACTGCGATCTTTACTAGGACCAGGGATCGCAGGCTTCTTTTGTTAGAGAAAATGCAGCCCAACAGCTTGGGCTAAAGAGAGTTAAATACAACTGTGTTATATCTGGTGTAGGGAATGGTGAAAATAACTCACAGCGTTCTAAACAAATCGTTTATTTAAAGCTACATTCCTTACATAATCCAAGTTATATTATTGAAGTTAGAGCTCATGTGCTTAGAACATTGACCTCGGTATTACCTGTAAGAAAAATAAAAATTGATCAATTGCATAATTTACCTAAGTTACAACTAGCAGACCCAAAATTCAACGTACCAAATAAAATTGATCTTCTGTTAGGTGCTGACGTTTATTGTCAAATTCTAGAGCAAGGGCTAATACGGTGTCACTCCGGTACACTATTAGCTCAAAATACCAGATTTGGCTGGATCTTATCTGGTAAAGTTAACATGACAGTACCACCAATAGTATTGCAACCAATACTTCTGTCATCACAATGCACACCCAATTAGATGATGAATATTTTGATCTTAAGGAGTTTTGGGAATTAGAGTCAGATAGTTTCAGTTTGGAAAAGAGGTTAACGTTAGAGGACATGGAATGTGAAAGATTTTTTAAGGAAACCACAAAGCGTGACCAGCACTGGAGATATATTGTCAACTTACCGTTTAAATCTTCAGATCAAACTAGCAAACAAGGCAATTCCCGTGAAATAGCAATCAGGAAATTCCTGGCATTGGAGAAACGAATGTTGAAGTCGACACAATTAAAATCACAATATGCTGAGACCATTTCAGAATATAGAAACCTTGGACATATGGAGGTAGTCCCAGTAGAAGAAATTAATAACCCATCCGTATATTTGCCTTACCATAAAGTTATCAGAGATGACAAATCTACAACCAAATTTCGAGTGGTATTCAACGCATCGAGTAAGGATAACAATGGCGTTTCGCTCAATAGTGAGCTTATGATAGGACCTTCCCTTCAGTCAGAATTAAGGCACATCCTCATGAGGTGGAGAGTTCATCGTATTTGCTTGGTGGCTGATATAGTGAAAATGTATCGCCAAATCAAAATTGCTGACACTGATGTGGATTATCAACGCCTAGTTTGGAGACCTGATCCTGCGGAACCAATAGAACATCTACGTCTAGTCCGAGTTACATTTGGAACTGCTTCGGCCCCATACTTAGCTGTCAGAACGCTTCATCAGTTGGCGTATGATGAAGGAGAAGCATTTCCACTTGTATCGAACAGAGTACTTCATGATTTTTATATGGACGACTTGATTACCGGTTGTGAATCAGTAACAGAAGGCAAAAGAATTGTCAAGGAAATGAATACCTTGTTAAGCAAGGGAGGATTCGAATTACAGAAATGGTCCAGCAATAGTGAAGAAATCATAAAGAATTTAAGCAATGGGAGCATGGCGACGGAAAGCAACTTAGAATTGAAGAAAAATGAAATTATTAAAATTTTAGGACTTACCTGGAATCGACGAACAGACCAATTTGAGTATTCCGTACAGCTTCAACCAATCAGTAACCCTGTAACAAAAAGAAAAGTAGTGTCAGACATAGCAAAATTATTCGATCCTATAGGTTGGATATCTCCAGCAATAATAAAAGCTAAAGTGATGATACAAAAGCTGTGGCTTTCAGGGATACATTGGGATGAGGAACTACCACTAAACTTGTTAAATGAATGGATGACTTACCGTGAGGAGTTGACTGAACTTATCAATTTTCGACTTCCACGCTACATTGATATCAGAGAGACAACTGAGCATATAGAACTCCATGGGTTTAGTGACGCCTCTAGTGAAGCTTATGCTGCGGTGGTATATGTTCGCGTCATAACTAATAATAACGAAGTCCATGTTCATCTTATAACTTCAAAAACTAAAGTTGCCCCCATAAAGCAGGTTTCCATCCCGAGGTTGGAATTGTGCGGAGCTGTCTTACTGGCTAAACTGTTGCAAGAAGTTGCAGCCGTTATGAATATTCCAAAGAACTGTATTTACGCCTGGACAGACTCAACCGTCGTATTGGCGTGGTTGAGTAGCCATCCTAGCCGATGGAAAACTTTTATCGCCAATAGAGTGTCGGATATTATAAATATTTTAGATCGTAACCAGTGGGCACATGTGACATCAACTGATAATCCAGCTGACTGTGCATCACGTGGCTTGAGTCCATCTCAACTTATTACATTTGAGTTGTGGAAAACCGGTCCAGAGTGGTTGAGGGATTTAAGTTTTAACCGACCAGGCAATTCTAATTATGACACAACTATCGAAGCAAAAACAAAGAGTTTTTATTTAGCTAAAGTCGAAGAATGGACTGTCTGGACTAAGTTTTCTTCTCTCAGAAAATTGATTAGAGTTTTAGCCTATTGTAAGAGATTTATCAATAAATTAAAGCAACCTCAAGAATTAGAATTACCTGTATATTTAACTAGTAAGGAATTGAACATAGCTCTTAATATTTGCATTAAACATAGTCAATCTATTAATTTTGGTCAGGAGATTAATGATATTCAAGAAAAGGGAATTGTAAACAAGAAGAGTAGGCTTACCTCATTGAACCCTTACCTGGATGAGCTTGGTATTTTGAGAGTCGGTGGCCGCTTACATAGAGCTGATCTAGATAATGATACCAAACACCCTATCATTTTATTCTCAAAGTGTCATCTCACTCACTTAATAATAGCAGAGGCCCACGATAAAACATTGCACGGTGGTCCTTCACTTATGTTAAATTTTCTACGAACTAAATACTGGATCCTTAACGCTAAGTATTGTGTTAAGCTGTATGTACGCAAGTGCGTAGTGTGTGTACGACATGCTGCACAAACCCAAACCCAGCTCATGGGACAGTTGCCTCCAGCACGAGTCACTCCCATCAGACCTTTTTACCGAAGTGGCGTTGATTATGCTGGCCCGATACTCATGAGAACTTCTAAAGGCAGAGGTCACCGTGCGTTTAAAGGCTATATATGTCTGTTTATATGTATGGCCACAAGAGCCATTCATTTGGAGGCTGTAAGTGACCTAACAGCACAAGGGTTTCTGGCGGCCTTTAAAAGGTTTGTCGCTAGAAGAGGGCATTGCTCAGACTTGTTTAGTGATAATGGAACCAATTTCGTCGGTGCCGCACGCGAACTCAAATCCCTGCTTGGACAAGAAAGGTCAACCTTGACGATGGAAATCGCCGAGTGCTTGGCAACCAACGGCAACCACGTGGCACTTTATTCCAGCCCAGGCTCCACATTTTGGTGGACTCTGGGAATCTGGAGTCAGGTCTACCAAACATCACTTGCGCCGCGTGATCGGCAACGCCACACTCACATATGAAGAGATCACGACTTTGTTGTACCAGGTGGAGGCGTGCTTGAACTCTAGACCATTGTCACAGTTAAGTGTAAATAGCGAGGACCCAGTACCCTTAACCCCGGGTCATTTTTTGATAGGAGAACCGTTGATACTGGCTCCAGACAAGAATTTTGAGTCTTCATCTATCTCTTCACTGAATCGGTGGCAGCTGACCCAAAGAATGCTGCAACATTTTTGGAAAAGGTGGTCTAGTGAATATCTCACCCAGTTTCTTCATCACTATAGGTGGGCAAACCGCAATCCCGAACCAGAAGTCGGCAATTTAGTTTTAGTTAAGGAAGACGGGCTTCCTCCTGCCAAATGGCTATTAGGTATTATTACCGAAAAACATAGAGGCTTGGATCAACTTACGCGCGTGGTCACAATAAAGTGTAAGGGAGTCTCATTGAAGAGACCGATAACAAAATTGATAGTTTTACCAGTGGCCCAATAATTTGTTTTGTTTATTTAATTTTAAGAAAAATATCATTTGATGTTTTTACCATATACCTATAGTTTATATTGTATCTTATTCATGTTGATTCTAAGTACTTGCATCTAATTTGGTAATTAATGCTTTTGCTCATGGGTCATATCATATTGCATTTGTTAAACAGGTACAATTACATTATTGTTAGTAGTACAAAATTTAAAACAAAATATTTTAAGTATAGAATATTAGTCTAGAGTTCTTTTTGTAATCTTTCATGTGTTGTTAGTTTGACCACCATGATAATGTCTTTGATATTTAAATGAACCATACATACAGTCCACTTAGAATGTCGAATTGTCAAACATATCATTGTATATCATGGTGGGCGAAAGGATGTACATTCTGTCCATGGTGGGCGAGATGTATAATTTGTAAACATTAACTTTTATGTGACTCGATAAATGTCACTATGCGTATGTTCTGAATCGCGCTATTGAGTTTTACCTACTGGTCTATATAAGGTTTTGTGCTACATAATTAAAGTTGTCATCATCATAGAAGAGATTGCAGTTTTAATCACATATTATTGTATTGTCATCAGAACTACATACAGCTGCCAATTTTCATGACGCTACGATCCTTGGAAGCTGGTTAAATTATCTACCTTAGATTCCACTTTTTCCATCGAAGTTTCAGTGCCTATCTTCCGGCTCCATCATCATATCAGTTTGACAGTACCATATTATTGTATTGTCATCAGAACTACATACAGCTGTCAATTTTCATGACCCTACGATCCTTGGAAGCTGGTTAATGTAGCTACCTTAGATTCCACCTGTTTTCAGGGCCTATCTTCCGGCTCCATCATCATATCAGTTTGACAGTACCATATTATTGTATTGTCATCAAAACTACATCTATCTGCCAATTTTCATGATGCTACGATCCTTGAAAGATGGTTAAATTAGTTTCCTTAGATTCCATTACATTGTTAGTTACATACACGACGACCTAATAAAAGCGTATTAAAAACATGCTCTACATTTCTTTTGTGGTTTTCTTTAGCTACTTACTGTTTTATTTTGTCGGCAACATTTGCAGGCGGGAACAAGCTATGTCAAGCGAGTGTTGGTTTACAAAATAGCTACATGTTCCCATAGCTTGTTCCCGCCTGCAAATGTTGCCGACAAAGTAAAACAGTAAGCAGCTAAAGAAAACTACAAAAGAAATGTAGAGCTTGTTTTTTGCTTTTCAGTTGTATGTTTAACTTGGCAGTCGGTTTTTTGTATTCTTAATAATTAGGTGTTTTTAAAACTTCTTAGTTATGTCGGTAGTGGAGTTACCAATTTTCGAGTAGTGAAGGTACAACAAGTACCTGTGACAGGCAATTAATAAATAAATTGAAATTGAAATTGTACATCACCAAAATTCAACCTTAATTATTATATTTTGGTCATATTTCCGATGCTACTCAACCGATTGCAATCAAACAAATGTAAGATATTAAGTCTGATCAAGAACTTATGAACACATCAAAATCGGTTCAGTAGTTTTTGTGTCCATCGCAGTCAAATAATTAAAATGCCAAAAAATCCGCCATTTTGATTTTTTAGGAATTTTATTATACCTGGTGTCACTTACACAATCACGAAAAATCAAATGACACCTCGCATGGCAAAATCCGTGAAGCCGTTCAGACTGTAGAGCGTCCAAGAAAAATTTTCAAGGTTACCATTTTAGCGCCAAAAGTCTGCATTTTTCATTTTTTATAAATTTTATGTAACTAGTGTCACTTACACAATCATGACGAATCAAATGACACCTTGCATGTCAAAATCCGTCAAGCCGTTCAGGCTGTAGGACGTGACAAAGAATTGGACATGCATACATACATAGTCTCGAAAAACATTACCCTCCTTTCTTCGGCAGTTCGGGTAAAAATTTACGGTTGTAGTCCATGTGATTAACTTTAAAGGCAAACTATAACCGACTGTAACGACTTAGATTACTCGTATAAAACATAGATATGTCTTCTTTGTCTTCTTCTTTACAAAAGCACTTCTATATCGTCGTGCTCTTATGGGTGACAGCGGAACCCTATTCTATGCGTGGCCTATCTCACTAGTCCTCGGCTGTATCTGACCCTGGTGCGTGTTTGTCCGCAGCGTGCGCGAGCGTCGTGGCGGGCCAGTTGCTGTTCCTGGTGGAGCCGCCGCCGCGGCTGGCCTTCTCCAACAGCTCGGGCGCGCGCGTGGCCTGCGCCGCGCACGGCTCGCCCGCGCCGCTCGTCTCCTGGCTCACGGAGGACGGCGCGCCGGTTGCCGATGTACCGGGACTCAGGTAAGGGGGCATGTGTCACTAATACCATACAACCTGCCCGTATTGCTGACAACAAATAAATAAGATCAAAAACCTAAACCCATGTGACATGTCATGAGACAATTATAGGATTTACTAGCACTTCTGAGAAGAATAGACCTCGCGAGGACTCGAAAAAAAAACGGCGATAAAGAACCTATCGTATCCTTTATGATTCAGCCAAAAATCATTAAGAGTTCATATTTTAATAATGGAACATAAATCTTCACCCTTTTCTGTTCTATTTTCCCCTCAAATAAAAAAAAAACTTTATAATAGTATAGTTGTATTTGTATGAAGAACACGTATGGCAAGTTTGCTGAAAATCGGTTAGGAGATATGTTCTATAAACCGGAACTGATATACATACACACAGGCATACGGAAGAAAGCATAATCGTCCAAACTGTGCAATTGGAGACTCTAGCTCGCTCGGTCAATAATAAATCATGTAAACGGGGTACTTCTTGTAATCGTTCGTCAAACCTGAACATTTTTGAAAGATTTCAGCGTTCCCTTCCTTCTTAAATTTCGCGCGTAGTTTATTTTTTGTGACACGCGTAACTCCCAAGCGGTTCGACCGATCCGAGAACGTGAAATGGCGCATTGTACAGGTAGATCAACCATCAGTAACAAGGGCCATTACATGATGTTGTAATTACACGATATGCGACAGTTAATGCTCAGCTAGTGTTTAGGGCGGCTATATTGAAATTAAAATTAAAAGAAAGTACCGAAATTCACAAATTTTGTTGCTCTTTTTATATTGTCTAATCTAGAGGCATTCGATAAGAGATAGACAAAGCTTTGTGCAATAATTAAATCTATCAATCAAACGAGCGGCGGCTGAAGCCGATGCGGGCATTAATCTCGCGGCGCGGATTACAGGCTCGAGGCGGCCTCTTTGTTCCCGTACCGAGGTATGACAAGCTCTTGCTACTACGTCAAAATTATAATTGTATTTAGGCCAGTAGTTCTGTTTCCGTAATTTAATATTTTAATAATATTGAGGAAAGGAAATAAAAAAGGGAAAAGATTCTATGTGAAAGTTTCACGAGTTTCATTGGCCAAACAAAATAAGAACTAGAGCTGTGACTTGAATCCGTAGGACATAATATCTGAAATTCATCAGGTAATTTACTAGGACTCCAGCACACAGGGCATTAAGTCGGCCTCTTGCATAATCAACGTGTCTATGAATATGTGAACAGTTGATAAAGCACCATCTTCTCCATGTCGGGGGCTCCCAGGGGACGTATCGGCCGGATAGCCATCCGAGTAACTAGATCGATGGCGAGGTAATGTACACACGTTCAGTCCTATCGTGTGCCGATGTTCCCGAATGTCCCCACACGTGTGACGTAACTCGCCTCACGCAATATTCTGTGCCCAGCGCCAGCGCCTCTGCTCGGGCGGCGCGGCACGGCGGCGGCGCGGCGCGGCGTGGCGTCGTCGGTACGCAGTCGGACAAACACGGAGCTAATCCCAGGGGCGGAGGCATTAATTCATTCAAAGCCAATGACGTGGAAGGGTCAGGCGAGATTAACGAGCTATAAATTGTGGATTCAAACCGTTTGTGTGAGACGACCCGTCGACTGAGGAAACGTTCATGGGTCGGTGGTACTTGCGTGCGAGCTTTATAATATGTGTTTATATTTGTATACAAAGAAAATATATATGTATATACAACTGTAGCAGACAAGCATACAGTCTCCTTGTTAAAAGAGTTTGTACCACTTAGTCTTTGGACGTTTGTTACGCCAGAGGAATTACTCTCGCGCTACCTACCCTGGCCCTGTGGCTAGGTACCTCTCCTTGCTCCGTATATTGCTTACTTACTATTTAGATTATTGATGTTTTAACTTAAGACACGATGGACAGATCTTACAAATAGTTGTTTAAGTTGAATTGAATTGTTCTCAAACACACATATAGAAATCTAGTAGGTATCGTTGTATTATGTAGATAGACTGTAGAGCATCGTTTTATAATGTTTTGTGAATCGCAATATTATTATTTTCCATTACACAATCCATCAATCAAATCAGCCTGCCGCAGTATTCTATAATTTATAATGTATTTGATATTATAAAAAAAAATCAATTACACCTGCCTGTAATTTAATATGAGATAAAATAATCATTTGGAGCAGCTAATTTAAAACGCTCTGCTCTAAGCGAACAGACCGTTCGCTTAGATCTTTTAAACTAGTCATCGAATTTTAATGCAGTTATCAAGAGGAAGTACAGAAAAGTCAAGCTGAAACGTAAACGAAGTAGCGCGGGTCAGCTAGCTCTTTCCAATCTTCGCAAACAGTCAATATCGCTATGATAAACTCAATAGTAGTAATACATTTCAAATTCGTTGAAACGAACTATTTGATAGAAAAGTGAAGAATTTTGGGAACGTTGTCTAGTACTCAGTATTAAAACGTTTGTCGAGCTAGCTTACCCGTGTACCCCTACCCGGAGTGAGCAGAGACTTTAGTGAGCGCGGGGCGCCTCGCCACTCGCTCTCGGCACGTAATAAATGACAGATAAATTATGTACATTAGAGGTAGACGCGCAGTGTGAGGTGAGCCCTGGCGCGATGGCGCGGCGCAAGTCACGGCCCGCATGCGGCTGTCTTCTGCCTTACTGCTCATATCTCTCTTAACTTAAAGTTTAACTTTAGTTGATTTCCTTATTTGATCATTTTTGAAAATCCTACTAATATAACAAAAATGTGGGTGTTTAGATGGTTGAATGTTTCGATGTACGTTAGTCAATCGCGCCGTAACGGCTGAACGAACCTGGTTAAAATTTGATATAGGGGCAGAGCATCGTCTAGAATAAGATGTAAGCTAATTTTTATCCCCGGAAACGTTCCGAGAACAGAATTTCTCCGCGATCATAATCTAGTTTTGAATAAATCATTGCATGGCTAATTTGCTGACAACGCTACTATTTTCCCGAAATATAAAACGCGTGTAGCTATTCTCCAAAATTGCTTGACTGAAACTCCGAAGCAAAGGCAACGCTGAAAATGCAAGGGGGAATTACGCTTCGATAATGATTACCAGTCATTGAGTCCTATGCCTCGGTCAATATCGCAGATTTCACTACAGCTAACGTCGGTGTGGGTGACGTAATAACTGTCAGATGTGCCTTGATTGCTCTCGGCTGTGGCTCGCCCCTCCCGCCGCCGCCGCGCCGGTGCCGCCCGACGCCGCCGCCCGCAGTTCATATTCGCGTCATGATAACCGTTTGTCTTCGTTAGCGCGGTAAGCCTGCGCCGCGGCTGTCTTCAAGACGCGAACACGTCAGCTCCAACTGATACCACTACGTTATATTATTATTAGCTTGCTTTCACTGAAATTCATAAACTAGGTATAGGAAGTTCAGAGGGTATTTTGTAAACCAGTTATCCTAGTGAGTGTCATCATACTCATCAATACCGGGTTTTATACAGCTACTAGCTGACCCGCGCAACTTCGTTTGCGTCACATGAGAGTGAGAAAGAGAGTCGTACAGTATTAATATTTTAAGTAGGTAATATAATTCCGTCGCATTTACTCCCGTCGCGTGTCATATTTATTAGAGAGGTGTGGTAGGTATTAATATTTAAAGTGATATAATTTTTCCCGTTCGCGTCGCTTATATTCATTGCCATTAGAGTTGACCCGCAGAACTTTGTTGAAGTGAATAATGGTTCCCGCCGCATTTATTTTTGTCCGTTTTTCGGTACGAAACTCATCGTGTTCGAGTCCGACTCGCACTTGGCCGGTATTATCTTTCAGTTGACTGGCTACTGCTGCAGAAAACGTTTACTCCCGACGTAAAGGTTAAGAAGTAGGTTATTGTAAGTGTGCCTACCTTAAAAGATAGGCATATGCTGTATAGAAGTTTTTTTTGGAACTTTTTAAGAGGAAAAATTTTGTAGCACACAATTTTTACGTAACTTTAACCATTTAGGCAACGTACGCAATGAAAGCTCTCAAAATAAAGAAATTTTCCCCGTTCATAAAACATTATTCATGGCTGCTCCGCTCCTATTTGTCTTAGCGTGATGTAATATAGCCATTAGCCATCTTCAATAAATGGACTATAAAACTATGAAATTATTTTGTAATGCAACCAGTAGTTTCTGAGATCCTAGCACAAACAAACTCTTCAGTTTGATAATATTGTGAGCTAACCTTAAAAGAAAGATAAATTAGGTTATTGTGACCGAACCTTAAAAGATAGACCTATGCTGTCGCGGACTTTTTTATAGAACTTTTTAAGAGAAACAATTTTGTAGTACAAAATTTTTACGTAACATTAACCATTTAGGCAGCGTACGCCTCGGTAGCTCTCAGACGGTAAAAGTAATTCCCCGTTTTCGAAACATTCTTCATTGCTGCTCCGCTCCTATTCGTCTTAGCGTGATGTTATATAGCCTATAGCCATCCTCAATAAATGGACTATCAAACTGTAAAAGAATTTTTGAAATCGAACCAGTAGTTCCTGAGATCCTAGCGTTCAAACAAACAAACAAACAAACAAACAAACAAACAAACAAACAAACTCTTCAGCTTTATAATATTAGTATGGATGTCTTAGTTTTCTATGTGATTTTCTCATCACAAGAAAGTGGTTCTTCTTGAGCCTACAGCAAGCTTCGCCTGAGTAAATGTCGTTCCGGCGAAGCCTGCCGAGTCCACGTAGAGACATCGTTTGTCTTCGTTACGTAATAATGTGCTGCCGCCGATAATTGAGCATGATGTATTTAGTAACCAACCAATTTGATACTGCAGTCTCTATTTGCACATTATCTCCAAGGAATAAGGTTCATTTTCCGTTAATATTAAGTTAGATATAAAGTAATATATTCACTTACAAAACATAAGCCAGTTACAATGAGTCGCCGAATGGTTTTCAGCGTGCGCCTGTTTAATAACATTTTTCATTTGCGTTTTTAACTTGGAAATTTCTTTTTTTAATTTACTTAGTTCGTTAAGGCCTTACCCAGGGCTAACGACCTTGAGCATATGGGCGATATGGCTCGCCAACATAGAGTAGCGCAACTACAGAGACCTCAGAGTAAAAGAACCACGGAAGAAGAAGAAAATAGTAGCGGAAATGCGTTCCTCGCTTCACCAAATAAACAAGAAAGTCTTACCAGACTGCCCCTCTCTAAAACATATATTGTGAAAGTTCAATCCGATTGACATTGTCATTTTTGCGTGTTTCACTTGCGACTACCCACTTTTTATTTCTTTTCCCCGCCTTCGGCGTGGACTAAATTATTTTACAATATCCTTAATCACTAAGCTCTTTTATGATTCAGCCAACACGCCCATTTAGATTTACCGTCACATTCAAAGGAACCCTTGAATTATAGGTTTTCAGAAAGTTGAGATATCTCTAATTCCTGAACTACAAAACCCTCAGCACTGAAACTTGTGTGAATTTAGTATTATTCAAATTATTATTTTTTTATTTAAATAATTCAAAATGATTTTATGCAAGATTTTTCTCAGCTGAAACTAAGAATGACATAAAAATATTCGAATCAAATTCGAAATTTGTGGGTAAAAATTAATTTTATTTATTTTATAGTCAATCCTACCCACTTCCTGCTCATAAGAAAAAGTTTGACCATTTTTTTTAACGTGAGGGAAAATCCTCGTAGGATGCTATAATAATATAATAATAAATAATAAATACTTTATTTCAGACATTAACACAGTCCATAATATGTTTACATGATTACAAAATATAATAATCATGACCAACAATATCAATCTAAACTAATGCTATGCCGGACTTCTACCGACTAAAAAACCTCACGTTACGCCCAACAGCCTGTGGTTGGGAGCCCCGGGGAAGCCCTTGGAAGGATGTCCAAGAAATCTCAACAGACCTACGGCCGCCGCTGCGGCCTCGCCCAGGGGGTGGTTCGGGTGCTATCCCGCGTCTTTTAGGGGTTTCGGGTGTGTTCCCGCTTCTAAGGGGTGGCGTGCGTGAGTTGCTTACGTCACGCTGCCGTCATAAAAGCAAAAGAAAAAAAAAGTAGATGACCTGGCGACGTAGTTTAATGCAACAGAGTCACAAACTACAGACAAAGTCTCGCCATAAGCCCCCCTGCACTCTACCTTATAGAAAGAGGCTAAAAGTAAATTAAAAAACAAACGTTTCTATTTCAATTTTGCTTACAAAATACACTACTAATAATGATAATGATCTACTAGTAATGATCTCCCTGCCTCGGTTTTCCCAAACGCCTACAGTATGGGGTTCTTCAAGAGGGATCTTAGAAGGGTTTTACAGGGTCGGCAACGCGATTGTGGCGCCTCTCGTGTTGCAAACGTTCATAGGCTGCGGTAACCACCGGTCCTTCTGGTGGGCCGTATGCTTGTCTGCCACCTTAGTGGTATAAAACATAAAATAAAAAAAAAACTACAAAAAATGTGATAAATTATTACGTACCTAAATTAAATGTGACGGATTCACAAAATTGACGAATGTACATAATATACATTGTTTTGTACTTAAATTATTAAAAATCCAGACAAAAGGGGTCTTCCACCCGCATGAAATTTTTATTCGTTTTGAGAAACAAAATTTTATTTAATTTTATTATTACAAACAAACAAAAATATGTACGTACGTAAGCGTCATAAACGCCGTTGCGAAGGTCAGCTAGATATGTATAAATAAGAAGCGCTCGTGGCATTGCGGACTCGGTGTTCTGTAACCGATCACTGTAGTAAGTAACTTTCACTATGGCCAGTCCTTGGATGGGTGACCATCCATGTGACCACTTTGTAACCGTTATTTGAGCGTTTCCGTGCTTCGGAAGGCACGTTAAGCCGTTGGTCCTGGTTGCCAGTAAAATGGCAGTCGTTAAGCTGAGTTGAAGGCCTTTTTGGCGGCTTGAACAATTTCAACAGCAAGCAGTCACAACCTGCGCCTGTATATCTCAATACGGCTCACCACCTATTACGTGGGACAAATGCTAAAAAGGTGAAATGTGGGGACATAATAATATACCTCTGCCTACCTCTTCGGGGATATATAAGGTTGCAGACAAGCATATATACCAGAAGTCTCTCGTCCTGCTCTGCTTCTGCCGAACAAATTCTAAAACTTGGCATTGACGAATGCGGCACAGACTTTGAATTCTCAGCTGTCACTCCTAGAGATGTTTTAAAAACCTTTAAAGAAATTAATATGAAAACCACTAAAGATTTATGGGGTCTATCTGTCAAAACTGTTTCTCATATTATAACTGTAATAGCCCCACATCTGGCAACTGTGTTCAATAGCTGTGTTGAGACTGGTGTGTTTCCTGACTTGATGAAACATAGTAAAGTCATACCTTTATTTAAGGCGGGTAACAGTGAGGATTCCTCAAACTTTCGGCCTGTTTCCATATTACCTACGCTTAGTAAAATTTTTGAAAAGCTTATGCTTAAACAGTTGCTCAGTCACTTTAATAAACATAATTTACTACACAGGAAACAGTTCGGATATTCAAGGGGTTGCTCAACAGTGGATGCAGGGGTCGCATTACTTAAGAGTATATACACGGCTTGGGAGAATTCGCAGGATGCATTGGGTGTGTTTTGCGATTTGTCTAAGGCCTTCGATTGTGTTCACCACGAAACTCTGGTCAAAAAGTTGCGCCACTATGGTGTCAGAAATACAGCTCTCGACCTCATGACTTCCTATTTGAGCAATAGAATTCAGAGGGTTGAAGTAAACGGTATACGATCTCCAGGAACCCCAGTTGTAACGGGTGTCCCACAGGGTTCAATCCTTGGCCCATTTCTCTTTTTAATATACATTAATGACTTACCTTATTATGTTAGGGATGAACATGAGATTGTTCTGTTCGCGGATGATACTTCTTTGACATTTAAAATTAATAGACAGTTAATAGATTATGACGATGTTAACAGCGCACTCTCAAAAGATGTTTATTGGTTTAGCGTTAATAATCTTCTTTTAAATGATAAAAAAACTAAAGTAATAAAGTTTTCAACACCTAATGTGAGACAGGTGGCTACCAATGTACAACTGAAGGGATCTGGGCTGGACTCTGTGGAGACTACCGTGTTTTTAGGCATTACGATTGACTCGAAGTTGCACTGGGGCCCGCATATAGAAAAACTGTCAGGTAAATTAAGTTCTGCTGCATATGCTGTAAAAACAATTAGACGGCTCACTGATGTTGAAATGGCCAGAATAGTCTATTTCAATTATTTCCATAGTGTTATGTCATACGGAATTCTTCTCTAGGGAGATTCAGCGGACATCAATAACATATTTATATTACAAAAGAGAGCTGTGAGAGCAATATACCAGCTAGGTCCTAGAGTTTCTCTAAGAGAAAAGTTCAAAGAAATTAATATTCTAACTGTTATATCACAATATATTTATGAAAATTTAATTTATGTGCAGAAAAACAAGGACAAATTTCTAAAAAAATGTGATATACACAATGTTAATACCAGGCATAAAGATAAACTTGTCTTACATGCTACTCGTCTGCGCAGTGTAAGCAGTTCTTTTATCGGGCAATGTATAAAGTTTTATAATAAACTTCCAAAAGAAACCAGATTATTGTCAATAAACAAATTCCAAATTATGCAGTAAGGCATATTATACAATTTCAGACTATATAAATGATAAAAATGCATGGGCTTAAGGCACTCCATTCAACACACAGAAAGAAAAAATATGTAACTAATAGACGAATTTTGTTTAAAAAAGGATATTTTTTAATGAAAACTAGCGTGTATAGAACTCATCACACAAATCATTCAACAGCTAGCTCGACGTTCATAAGCGTCACATTGTACATACATACATACATATCATCACGCCTGTCTCCCATCAGGGTAGGCAGAGACTATGGCTTTCCACTTGCTACGATCCTGGCATACCACTTTCGCTTCTTCTACTTTCATAAGTGCTTTCATACATGCTCGTCGGTTAAGGGTACTCTTGACCTGGCCTTTTTCCAACAGGTCTTTGATCTGGTCATCATGTGTACGCCGAGGTCGACCCCTACCAGTTTGCCCATTCATTCTCGCCTTATAAATCTGTTTAGTCAGTCTACTTTCATCCATCCTCTCGACATGTCCGAACCAGCTAAGCATCCCTTTTTCAATCTTCGTCACTACATCTTCAGTTATACCACATTGTTTTCTAATCACGCTATTCCTTTCTTTGTCCATCAATTTCACTCCAGCTATACTTCGCAGACTTCTCATTTCCACTGCATTAACTTTACTTTCATGCTTCTTCTGCCACACCCAACTTTCACTACCATACATAAGTGTAGGGATAAGCACACCCCTATGCACAGCCACCCGTGCCTTCTTAGACACGTTTTGACTGCTCATGAAGGTGTACATCGCCCCATTCACTTGATTACCTGCCAAAACTCTTCTCTCAATATCATAATCACACTTTCCATCTCTTGCAAATTTTGAACCCAAATATACAAATTCTTTCACCTGTTCCACTCTTTGCCCTTCAATAATGATGGGGCAATTCGTCATACATTCTTCTCTTTCAAACACCATTACTTTGGTCTTGCTTACATTAACTTTCATCCCTTTACCTTTTAGAGCCTCATGCATAATATTCACCATTAACTGCAACTCCTCCGCCGATGAAGCTAAGATCACCTGATCGTCAGCATATAAGAGGCATTTGATGGTCATTTCATTCAGTTTTAATCCATACGTACTCTCTTGCAATTCTTTCAAACAACTGTCCATGTACAGGTTAAACAGCCACGGTGACGCTACACAACCCTGTCTCACACCCCTTTCTATATGAAAGAAGTCCGTGCAAGCACCGTTGATCCTGACACAAGCACTAGAGCCCTCATAAAGAGATTTCAGTGCCCGTATCAAGCTGCTGCTCACCCCGTACATGGACAATGTTGACCATTAACCATGACATTGTGACTTACATGACATTGTGACTACATGACATTGTGACTTACATGAATAAAGATTTTTCATTTTCATTTTTTCATTTTCAAAGGTGTGACCATATGTCCCTCACAACTTCGTTTCCGACGCTTAGGGTGTATGAAATGGGAGGTATTTCTTCGCCAGTCTCATCAACCGGCAGGTGAAACTGCCCTGTTTGCTTAATCTTAAAAGAGCTTAAAGATTCAGTCTATTCTAATTCAATTCATCATAAATTTTTACAATATCCTTAATCATTAAGCTCTTTTATGATTCAGCCAACACGCCCGTTTAGATTTACCGTCACATTCAAAGGTACCTTTGAATTATAGGTATTGAGAAAGTTGAGATATCTGTAATTCCTGAACTACAAAACCTTCAGCACTGAAACTTGTGTCAAACAATCCTTAAAGTACTACCGTTATAACACTGAAAAAAAATTGGAATCGGCCTACGCATTGTAAAATTACCTAAAAAATGATATTGTCTTTCATCCCCTTTCCCAAAGGAAGCTCGCAGAATATCGTGTTCAAAAGTATTCAAGAACCTTTCTCGGATTATAAGCTTTAATATTTCCAAGTTTCGTTCAAATCGATTCAGAAGTTTCGGCGTGATACTTATTCGGGATATAGATAGACAGACCGACATGAAAATTTTTAATTTCATTTTCGGCTTCAGTATGATTAGAGAACATCCTTCAATTGAAATTTTCAAAATATCTTCCATGTACGGACTCTCGACCTTCAACAGTTTTATTATAAGTATAGACAATTCAGGCCGCACCGAGGGCGTGGACTGAATTGTTTTAGAATCTATTCCAAAATGTTACACTGGCCTTAATCATTAAGCTCTTATATGATAAAGCCAACACGCAGGTTTAGATTTACCCTCACATTCAAAGGAACTCTTGAATTCTAGGTTTTGAGAAGTTGAGATGTCTCTAACTCTTGAACTTCCTCGGATCAATTTTCATTCAAATCAGTAGTTTCGGCGTGATACGTATTCGTTATACAGACGGACATGAAAATTTTAAATTTCGTTTTGGCTTAAGTAGGTTATCGATTAGAAAACGCGTTCTTTTTTTTAAATAGCTTCCATGTTCAGACTCTTGACCATTAACAGTTTAATTATTATGTAAAGAAATAGACTAGCAAGAAACTCAGCGGGCACTCACTTTATTCACTTTATTACCTGGTGCCTACGCGCCTATGGTGCCTACGTCGCCCTAAGACGTAATAAGTTGAAAGAGCCAATTCTTTCCGCTTAGGTTGAGAGCAGTGTCTCAAAAAAGCAGTGTGTAAAAATAATAACTGTAATATAAGTATTTTCATCAGTTGTCTATATCCCTTAGCAAAAAGTTATAATAGTTTAAGTTATGTGCGAATGTCCACAAATATTTCTTCATTTATTTATATTGAAATGATTAAGTACCGCTCACAACATAAGAATTACTACCTTTCGAAGTAATTTAATAAAACAATACGAAAAATAAGTTGAAATGCATTATATTCTCATGTAATACAGTATGTATTGTGTAACTCAGGCTCTGGCTCTGTTACACGCATTACTCTGTACATGAATGAAAATATAACATTTTACGAGAATATTTTGCAGATCAGAGCGACACACGTCCGTCTAGCAACACGACTCCCCCCGCACTAGATTTACGGGCGAGCGCGGGGAAGCAAGCAATGTGATGTATTCTTTGAATACATTATCAGTTATAATTAGTTAAAACTTATACTAATTCAAAATTGAAGAAAACCATGTTAGAGGTCTATGTTTTCTTTAGTCTTTGATATAAATTTTATTATCATTTATTAATGAATAGACGTCATAAAACGGCTTCTTCTAAAACATTGTGGGCTATTTCAATGATGTTTTACTAGTTATTTATAATAAATAGTCAATTTGTCATGAAACCATTTTCTGGAGCACATCTTGTAGATTTCAAATCTACTTTTGGCTGGCGTTTTTCGTATACTAATACCGAGAAGGACGTCTTTATTTGCACCTCTTTTTCGCAAACTTTGTTAACCCTCGCCTTAACTGTTTTGATATTTTAATGAAGTACTGTCATCTGTCACCGATTTAAACATAAAGCGATAACGGGATGAATCTTGTACAATATCTTGTATCTACTAATAATCTTGTACTTACTTGCAAGAGCTTGTGTTTGTGGATGTGTGGATGTTTGTTACTCTTTCACGCTTGAACGACTTAACGGATCTGGCTGAAATTTGGTACAGGAATACATTATAGTATGGAATAGCACATAGGCTACTTTTAATGCCAGGAATAAGTTCCTACAGGAAGCGGGAACGGGAACAAATTTCACGCGGGCGAAGCTGCGGGTATCAGCTAGTTAAACAATATTAGTGAAAGCATGAGATGACTCACACTGCAAATAAGGAACTTTTAAGACATTTTATTCGATACCGATGGAAAAGAATCATTGCCCTGAGCACGTGTCAGTGTGTCCATCTTGTCTACTAGCTACTAGCTCTCCTTGTCGAGTTTATGATATTTGAAAATAAATCTTACAAGTACCTGTACTATTAGTGTAGGTATTCTACTATTACAATTAAATTTATATTGCCTTTAATAATAACAACAGTAACAACACCAATAATTTGCCGGCCGTGGTGCGAGCTATGGTCGGCAGCCAATCGTGCTGGGTCGCCGTCGCCTCGTTTGCTAGCGAGGTGATGGCGGCCAAACGAGAGGAGTTGCGGGTGCGGGAGCGTGCTGGTCAGACGCTCCCGCCCCGCCGTCCCGTTCGGGGGCGCCGCATGGCGGCGTGGATCCGCGCCCCCGACTAGTTCTTGAAACGTGGACGGTAGTCGGGGGACCCCGCCCACGATGATCACACAGCGGCAGGCACCTCCCCGTGTTCCGGGGATGCCTCTCGTTCCGGGGGTGCTTTTAGCGCCCGCCCGTTTGGCCGCTCTCTACCCCCTCTGCTTACAGAGGGGCATCCGAGAGCGGACCGACGGAATCAGCACTTCCAACTCCATTAGGAATTGAGGGAGGGGGCAGCCCATCAAGCCCCCCGTGGAGAGTCCCGATGTAACGGGGCGACCCTTTGCCGGGCCGCAGTGATTTATCCACCGGCCTATCCTGCGACCCGGTTAAGGCGAGGCGGAACACCGCGGGGTTTAGTGGGTAGGACGGTCCCATGTTGACCGTGAGTCCCACACAAAGCCGCCTTGCTCCCCCGAAACAAGGCGGCGAAGTGCCTAACCTGCAGTCCCCGCGTTAAAAAAAAAAAAAAAAAAAACAACTCCAATAATTTATTCATTCATTCAATCATTCCAAATTGAGTAGCGAACTCGAAAGTAATCGTATTCGTTTACAAGGGTTGCCGCCGAATCCAACAATACTTCAAGCCATTTGCTGCTTTATTCAACAGAGATTAAACACATTATTGACGAACAATGGTGGTTA
Source organism: Miltochrista miniata (assembly GCA_933228765.1). Taxonomy (NCBI): domain Eukaryota; kingdom Metazoa; phylum Arthropoda; class Insecta; order Lepidoptera; family Erebidae; genus Miltochrista; species Miltochrista miniata. The sequence continues at coordinate 40,690,360 of OW121753.1, read as the reverse complement.
GGTGGTGAGGATGCCGCCTTATTTCAGTGAGTGGTCGCGAAGTGAGGCGTGAACCGCGATAAAGGAACAACTCGCGACCGAGCTTACCAAAGGTAACCGAGCATACCAATTACAGCGCACTTCAATATCATTGTGAATCTCGCAATATTTACTTACAGTTTGAACGCGATGGTAACATTTATTCTGGACTCTACCTAATGATATATTCAGCTATGACCAAAACTTTGTGTTCTATGCACAAAGCGCCCAGTACCAGTACCAGTACCCATAAAAACAGTGACGTGTTATTGGACGGCGACACATCGCTGTAGATGTCGTATCTATTCAATAATATATTTTAGGAGTAACGGAGAGAAGGGAATGTCCATATAATTATGTTTCATTTTTGTTACGCGTATTTTGTTCGAGAGAAATATCAGAAACTATAGTAATATAGCTGTTTATGTAGTGGTGGTCAGGAAACAGTGGTAGTTTTTTTTACCTTTGAGAATGCCGAGAGGAAAAACTGGTCAGGTTTAAAGTAAATAAATGTTGTGGAACAGTACAAGTGTTGTTTTTCAATATTTATAGTAAGTAACTAGCTGACCCTCGCAACTTCGTTTACGTCACATAATGTGCACGAAAGGAGAGGTAATTCTTCTCGTAAAGCACCGTGTGAAACGGTCCTGTTGGCTTAATCATAAAAGAGCTTAAAGATTAAGGCTATTCTAAAACAATTCAGTCCACGCCTTCGGCGCGAACTGAATTATTTTACAACAGCCTCAATAATTAAGCTCTTTTATGATTAAGCCAACACGCCCGTTTAGATTTACCCTCTCATTCAAAGGAACCCTTGAATTCTAAGTTTGGCGAAAGTTGAGATGCCTCTAATTTCTGAACTACAAACTCCTTAATCTTGAAACTTGAGTCGAAAAATCCTTAAAGTACTCCCTTTCCATTACTAAAAAAATATTTGTAATCGCATAACGCGTTGAGAAATTAAAACTGTAAAACCATTTTATCTTTCATCCCCTCTCTCGCAGGAACCGCGCAAAACTTCGGGATCAAAAGTATCCTAGAACCTTCCTCGGACTATAAGCTCGGAATGTACCAAGTATCATTCAAATCGGTTCAGTAGTTTCGGCGTGATACTTATTCGGGATACAGACAGACAGACAGACAGACAGACATGAAAAGTTTAAATTACATTTTCGGCTTCAGTATCGATTAGAGAACGCCCTCCAATTAAAATTTTCAAAATATCTTCCATGTACAGACTCTCGACCCTCAACAGTTTTATTATATGTATAGATAGTAAGTAATATATTACTGAATTAATCGGGTGAAGTAGGTCAATTTTGCAGCTATTTTCACAAAAAGCTGTTAGTTTTCGAGCTCGTGCAACACTCCTGTCATTAGGATGTCGTTTATCTAAAAGGCTCATCCGTCCCATTCTGTGTAGCGAATCGTGAATGTGTGGGTTCATCGTCTACATAAGGAATTACAGCAGCAAAGAAGGATTTAATGCAGGTTGCGTCTCACATCAACGACTGATCCATCTCCATCTAGGCGTCTGGTCCATTATAACTTTAGACCAGCTGTATACCTGGGGCACACAGTATCACACGACCAATGAGGTGGCAAACACCCCAACTGATGTCATTGACATTTAGATATTTACACATGGACGCAAATTGTAGAACCTCGTTCTGCTTTATTCAAATATATTAATTTTCATGTGCAGCGTGGAAACAATGGCATGTTCCCGGCTACATGAATCAATATGACTGCAGGCAGCTTGTTTTAAGCGAGTACTACGTATAGCTGTAAGGTCGACATTCGATCGTCGAATGAATTTTTACAATTTACATGAAAATTGTGATGCGCTGATGCGAGTGCACAATTATCGGTGCGGACGCTGTCCGATGACGTCACGCCTGTGCGGCCTGTGCGGCCTGCGCCACGGGTGTGAGGATGCACTGCCACGGTCTCACAACGAATGCAGAGTTATATTGCAACGATTACAACAAAGTTCACAACAACTCTGAACACGTCGGTGATGAAGATCGAATAATTCAAAATATTTTTTTTTTAAATAAATTTTTATGTACACACAAACAAGAACATGAAAAGCAATTACAGAGAGATAAGAAAGTACAAAGGCACTACTTATTTCCATAGAAATCTCTTTCAGTAGGCCTGAGATAGGAGATGTACCCGATAAAAAATATAATATGTGTGCAGGTTAATAAAAAAATCACATAAACTACATATAACTGTCAAATAATAATATGTACTTAAATAAATACGTATTATTGTAGATTAAACATAATAACTACATGAAAATATTAGACTTTATGATAATTCTCTTGAAAATTGTCATGACTCTACTACACACCTAAAATACTTTTTATTGTACAACATGAAATAAAATACAGTGTTTTGGACAAAATAAACCGCTTCGGCCGGCTATTTTTAACGTGAGGGAAAATACTTCATGGATGTTATGCCGGACTCCTACCGACTAAAAAACCTCTCGTAACGCCTAACAGCTGGGAGTCCCGGGTAAGCCCTCGGAAGGATGTCCCAGAACTCCCAACAGACTACGGCTACCACTGCGGCCTCGCCTAAACCGCTTCGGAAGGCTAGGAAACCGGAGTTTCGTAACTGCAACTTTGTATAATCAAATGAGAAATGTACCTATTCAATAAATAAATAGGTACTTTATTTATAGGTATCGAATTTCAATAAATTTAATTTTTTTCATATTTCGTACTAGCTGTTCCCCGTGGCTTCGTCCGCGTAGAAGTTGTTATCGCGTAAAATCATTATCCTCCTTTTGCACAGTCAGTTAAAAAGTAGCCTACGTCCTTTACTTGCACTCAAACTATCTCTGTACCAAAATTCATCAAAATCGGTTCAGCGGTTTAGGCGTGAAAACGTAACAAACATACCGACAGAGTTACTATCGCATTTATAACATTAGTAGGGATGATTTATTTCTTAACTAAGTACATATATTTTTATAATCTAACTAGCTTTTGCCCACGACTTCGTTGGTGAGGTGTTTTATATACTAACTAGCTGATGCCCGCAACTTCGCCCGCGTAAAATTTGTTCCCGCGGGAAGTTATTCCCGGGATAAAAGGTAGCCTATGTGTTATTCCAGACTATAATGTATCTCTGTACCAAATTTCAGCTCGATCCGTTCAGCGGTTTGAGCGTGAAAGAGTAACAAACATCCACACTCACAAACTTTCGCATTTATAATATTAGTAAGATATTATAAAGAGGAAAGATTTGTTTTTTGTTTGTTTGTTTGTAACGAATAGGCTCCGGAACTACTGGACCGATTTGAAAAATTCTTTTACTGTTGCAAAGCTACACTCCAACGCATAGGACTTCTACTAAAACATAAGTTAAGCTGTAATATCACATGCGCTGAACCGATTTTGATGAAACATACAGCAATATTTAAGTGGAATAAATATCTGCAAAATCCTTATAGTAGAACTAGCTGATGCCCGCGGCTCCGCCCGCGTGGAATGTTATTCCCGCTTCCCGGTCACTTAGGGGTATGAAAAGTAGACGTTGGCTGATTCTCAGATCTACTCAATATGCTCACAAAATTTCATGAGAATCGGTCAAGCCGTTTCGGAGGAGTATGGCAACGAAAACTGTGACACGAGAATTTTATATATTAGATATTATGATAAAGCTAGGTAGGTACCTACCTACTGAATTTTCTTCCAATCCCGAACAAACAAACAAACTGATACGAAAAAAAGGAATCATAAATTTTGACTCAGAAGCCCTAAATAAGTCGATTACAGATATTTTTTAAAATATGTCTTGATTGTCCGTCACAACTATTTTTACAATTTTATAATAGTAGAGAAGAATATACACTAACATTGACGGTTAAAATAGTAAAAGCTTTTCCCAATCCAGACAAGTAAATACTACATAATACCTACCAACTATAAAACTATAGGAAAAATAGTGAGGAACTTGAAACACTCCAATTCAGTAATATTTTCACGGTACTTGTTACAATTTCGTAGAAGTCAGTTCCCCCGTGTCACGCTGTTCATTTACGTCACCCGCCCGACGCGATGTGACGTCACAGCCGGAACCTGCCCGTCACTTAACTCCGCCGTCGGTGTTTATTATAATTTGTATACTGCTGTAAAACTTATATTTACGATGCCCTGTCTGAATTTGATGTAGAAGGTATGCATAAAACTACTTTTCGAAATTCGGTAAATTGCGATCCAATCGTTTAATAGTTACCTATACTTACGTTACGTTTTTAGGATTCTATAACGGAAGGGTAAAAAACGGAACCCTATTACTAAGACTTCAATGTCCGTCAGTCAGTCTGACTGTCTGTCTGTCTTTCACGAAGCTGTATCCCAGAAACAGTGATAGCTAGAGAGCTGAAATTTTCATGGATGATACCGCTATAGCGACATCAAATTCTAAAAACCAAAATAAAACAATAATATTTAAAAGGGTTCTTCCATGAAGCAAACGTGATGATGATTTTCCGTTTTTTTGTACGCACGTGCGCGAGTCTGACACGTTTTAAATCACTACATGAAATATCGCCGTAACATTAATATTTGTATACTTTTGAAGCGTCGCGCCGCCAGCACTCAGTATCTCTGTGTCCAAGGCTTCGAGCACGAAATAACAAACAGCAATCGGTTACCGGCGTGTTCCGACGTGACAGAGACGTATGAGTCCAGCGACGCCGCACCACGTCGGCGTCGGCGTCGTGTTATATTAATGACGTCACGCGCTGTGTGCGCTTCGCCAGTACGCGATGATTGATCGTCCGTCCGAATTGACTGGAAACCGTTTGTAAAGTTCTTGGATTGCGATATTTCTCTTCTTTACACAGAACAGTTTGTTGTATGTAGGTATGTATCCTTTAATATTGTTATTTTTTGTTTTTGGTATTTGTTGTAATAGCGGCAACAGAAACACATAATCTGTGAATATTTCAGCTCTCTAGCTATAACCGTTCTTGAGATACAGCCTCCTGACGGACAGACAGACAGACACACGTACAGACAGACGGACAGTGAAGTCTAATGAATAGGGCTTTTTACCCTTTGGGTACGAAACCCTAAATAGTAGTAGGTATATCTGTTTTTGTCAGATTTGCTCCATGTATGCCTCTACCAAACAGCTAGATCCGTTCAGCGTTCAGCCGCTAGACCGTGACAGAGTTACAAACACATACTCTGCGGGTTTTTGCTTTTAAGCAGTTTGGTAGCTAATATTATGAAATGAACTTTTGACGCAGCTTTGATAATTAAATTAATAATGTAGACGTTCCCAGCTCACGATCAATGCTCGTGATAGGGTTAAACACCGATCCTGTTCACCCTTGTGTATCTAAATCATTCTTAGTTAGAACTAACAGTGATATAAGACTATGTGAGGTATACTCGCGTGGCTGGGTCCCGGAACGAAATCACCGGGCGCGGCCCGTCACAGCGACATCAAGATTGACGACGCGCCCCGGCCCCGGACACTATCTCACGAGGGTTGACAACCCTATTAGGTGGGCGCCAGGCGCGCACCTTGGACGTTACTCTGTCATACCGCTAATTCAGGCCGATCTAGGATTTCTTCGCCGCTAGTTCATTTTATCTTTATCTCCTGGCAATTTTCTTATATGGTTAACATTCCTAGCGGGTTACCAAATAAAAATCCGTAATTGAGTTATCATAGTAGTCTTTGTTTACATAGGGATTCAGTATAGTGCCACTAATATCGGTTCATGACTAATTGTTAACGGTATCAACGTACAGCTTAGCATGTTCAATTGATCGTCCACAAGTTCATGACAATAATTTCAAATACTATTGCAACGTCATCTGAGTAAGTGCTCAAAGTTTGTAAACAGCTCCTGAAAATAGTCAAGAAGTTTGCAAGTATTTTGAGTAAATGTTTAATAACCGCAAAACTAAGCTGCAGCGAATTAGTCCAGCTTTTGGAAAACAATACTGACTTGTAAATAAATCTAAGCTCAAATATTTTCTACTTTGTGTTTTGTTTTGAAGTTGGTGTGCAATAAAAAATATGAATATGCGTGAATAATATTACAATGGGACCTTACTGCGGGAAATTTCAAGACAATGCAATTCTTGCAAGGGTCTTGCAGGGTCGGCGCGAGTGTTGCAAACGTATGCTGAGGCGACCGCTTTCCAACAGGTGGGTCGTAAGCTTGTATGTCACCTATGTGGTATACACTTATAAATAAAAAAATCAAGTAAAAAAAAGAAACAGTACGTAGTGTAAAATACAAAATCCCTATTAATACCTATGGTAAACTCGAAAGTAACTCTGTCTGTCTGTCTGTTACGTTTACACGCCTACAAGTGCTGAACCGATTTTAATAAAATTTGGTTTAGAGATATCTAGTTTGAGTCCAAGGGAAAGACATGGGCTATTTTTTAACTAACTGCATAAAAGGAGGGTAATGATTTTACGCGATTACGACTTCTACGCGGACGTAGCCGCGGGGAACAGCTAGTTCAATATAAATGTCTAGCTAATCCATCAATTTTTGTAGCGCTCGTGGCCCCGCGGACTCACTGTTCTGTAAACGATCACTGCAGTAAGTAACATTTACTATGGCCTAATATGGATGGGTGACCACCACGTGGACCACTTTGTGACATTTATTTACGAGCGTTTCCGTGCTTCGGAACGCACGATAAGCCGTTGGTCCCGGTTGTCAGTAAAATGACAGTCGTTAAGCCAAGTTGAAGGCCTTACGGGCGGCTTGAAAAATTTCAACTGTGGGTCGTCACAACCTGCGCCCGGGTCGGCAGCGCGTGTGTAGCGCCTCTGGTGTTGCAAACGTCTATAGGCTACGGTTACCAACCTTCCGGTGGGCCGTAAGCTTGTCTGCCACCTAAGTAGTATAAAAAAAAACTATTCAGATGTTTGAATAGGAGTTGTGAACTATTCAGATGTTTCATTCGGAGATCACATCAATTAAGTTTTCATGTGATCTCCGGTACATTACCACCCTAGGGCATGAATAAAAATAAAATCCTTCCTTAGTGTACATCTGTGGGTCACATTAAAGAACAATGTCTTCATGTTGCCATCTTCAGTAGATGCAGCTGGGCGTTGAAGAGTCCGTCAGTCCTGAACATAACGAGTACCTAATATCGTCGTACATTGTTGTGTTATATCTCTCAGGGTTAAGGTAGTGCATACATTAAAATGGTGGAAAGCGTATTTGTTTTATACTGTTTCTCAACAATAAACTCGTAACAAAGGTATAAGTATCATAAATCACTGTGGCCAGTTTCGGACGATTCAGTTGCAGGATAATATATATATTAAAAAGAAAACTTAGTTATTCGAATATGTTACACTGTGATACTTAACCGTAGCGGTATGTCGGAGAGCAACACCATTGATTATTTCACCACACGGTATTGTCATAAAACAAACAAATAGGTATTCCAAAGTAAGTGGTGTGAAAATATTGTTACAAATACGTACGGATATAAAAACAAAATAGGTATTTTATTACAAAATACATAAAACAAAATTTTACAACTCATAAATCAATAAAATTTTGATTTATTTCTTTGGACAGCTTACTTACCTAATAGGTAACCTGAACAGAAATGTTGCCTCAAAGAAAACATGCAAACACTATTTTTATTAATACTAACGTATTTTGACAGAAATGAGTAATTTTTTTAAAGGGCGCCATTGGCCAATGGAATATCGTAACCAAAGTGACACTACTATTGTTTGTCATAACGCGTCTAATTAAGAAAAAGGGTTCATGGATTTATATCGTTTCTAATCATGCTAAGTGTAAGTACCTAGGTAACAAGGTAAAGCAAACGAAGCTGTTTCCTTAATGAGCAAACAAAACAAAACGTGAAGTATTCGTAGTGATGGTCAGTGTGCACACAGTGGTCACAGTGCTGGCGGTGACGTCGGTGACGCACACTCCCGGACACACCGCGGGGAGCAAAGTGCTTCGGGTGTACCAGGGCACAGACGACACCCTCGTGAAATACCCTTATGTTGTTTCAATACAGCCCTCACGTAAATGTACCGGCTCTCTAATTACGAAAAATTGGGTTCTAACAGCAGCACATTGCTGTAAGAAGAATGTGAAACGTATACAATATGGAAATATGTCAATACCATCAAATATGACTACATCAAAGAGTTCAGTACTTAAGGTGATACGCTACACATCTAAGAGAATACTTGCAGCACATGACATAGGACTACTACTAGTGAACTCGGTGCTCATGGACTACTACGGCTCCGTGTCTGCGGTGGACTATTCGACGCTGTTGGGACACGCGGTCGAGTACGCTGGGTTTGGAATAACTTTCTTTCCGAGACCTAAAACTGGAAAGAAGAAAATGATGCAGCAGATACTGGTCGATAGGCGTCGACCCCTACAGATAGCACAGGCGGTCGTCACACCCTGTGCGTTTCGTTTCAAAGGACGCATCTGTGTGTCGCCAAAGTGTGATACTGTTCAGTTAAGTTTGCCCGGAGATTCGGGCGGTCCATTATTTTTCGACAATAAAATAGTTGGAGTCGTCTCTGGAGCAGCTAGAGATGGTTATCAGAGTACTGACAGATTTTTCGCAGCGATCAGTCCATGTTTGTCATGGATCAACAGTGTGCTGAGTGTTCACAATCTATCTGATCCCAATGCTATTGTCTAGTTCTAAGATATTAGTTTATAAAATTTTTGCATCCTCGGTAAATGGTGTTAAATTCGAATTGAGCCGCACATTAGTTTAAGTTGGTCACAGTAACCGTGCATCTAATGTTATTTATTTTCTTAATAAATGCATGGCTCTGAGGTGTCTGCCTATAATTTGTTCCCGTCATTTAGATTTGAGAAACGATCACTGCAGTAAACTTGTCTCGATTGCCAGTAAAATTGATGTCGTTAAGCCAAGTTGAAGGCGGGCAGATGGGCGGCTTGAGGCACTTTATACTGCCCTACACAAATCTCCTTCAGAGTCGAAGAACTTTTTTGCAAAATATTCAGTAAAATACTTAGTTGAACAAACCTACAATGACCCCTTACTCTTAACCCATATTCTGCTCCTGGTGAGGACAGCATCCAACACAAAACTCGCGCCACGCTTCTGGAGGGTGCAGTTCCACTTTGATATCCAGCGCCCAGAGCCACTTACGGCAGAAGACAAGACCGTTGGTAAATTTAAATGAAACGAAGTTAAATTGATAGTTTTCTTCACAAAATATTAAACTACTAGCTGACCCGCGCAACTTCGTTTGCGCCACATAAGAGAGAGTATTACCTGTTTCCGTCGTCCCCCGTTTTTAAAACATTTACTATTACTGCTCCGCTCCTATTAGTTGTAGCGTGATACTATATAGCCTATGACACTTCACAATAACGTAGCTTTCTATTGGTGAAAGAATTTTTAAAATCGGTTCAGTAGACCCCGAGATTACCCCTTACAATTTAACAAACACACAAACTTTACTTCTTTATAATATTAGTATAGATTATTGTGAACAAAACTATAATTTTAACTGACAGAAAAATAGGTATTATTTCGTATTATAAAGTTTTTATCCGAGGTATTCTAAAGTTAAACTTATTGTAATCCCAACGACGCCACCCCTCAACGCTGCACTTAATTTCCCTAAATTTTCCATTTCATATCCTTCCAAGGGATTCCAACGAATAATAGATAAGGCGAGATGCGGAGTGAAAAATAAAAAAGAAGTGCCCGAAACTTGCGGCGGTCACACAATATAGACACGAGACGATTGTTTGGACCTTTCATTTAACTTTTATACCCGGTCCTTAATTTTATCCTGAAATTTATTCCAGCGTGTAATTCATGCGGGCTGGTTCGTTATTTGCTTACATTCAAAGCTCTGTCACGGGATTCATGAAACAAAACACTTTTTAAGAGGTAGTTTTTGTCAAGTCAAAAAGAGTGCTGTTACGTAAGGTATATCGAGTTTGGTACTAAGCTCTATAAAATATAGTTCATTGCGCTTTATTACCCTATCTCCGAATGGCGGCTCCAGAGTATTGCCGTGAAGCCCCGTGAACAGGCGTAAACGTGAATGTGGATGGTTTTCGCGGGCTTCGCGCGCGTTCGCGCCTGTTCCCCGGTCGGTGTCGGTATTTTGTGCGCCGCGGCGCACAAAATACCGGCCGCGACGCGAGGCCCTTTGCGGCGCGCCGCCACAAAGGGCCTCGCGTCGCGCCTAGTAATGTTCAAAGTTGCTATAAAGAAATAACTTGCTAGATGATATGTGCTTTATTTTTATAGCATGCTGTATTTCATGCGATTTTATAGCATGATTTATTTATGCGGGCATATAACACGATCGAACGGACTGTTAATATTAAATCGCAACTCTTAAATATTGACATAAAAAGCACTTTTTATGAGGGTTTCGTACCTAAAGCTGAAAAACGTGACTGTTTGTCTGTCTGTCCGTCACGAGGCCTTTTCTTCTTTCTCTTTCTTCTTCCTCTTTCTTTAAAATACTAGAACCACTCATGTGAACACTTTGTAACATTTATTTGATCGTTCTCGTGCTTCGGAAGGCACGTTAAGCCGTTGGTCCCGGTTGCCATTAAAATGGCAGTCGTTAAGCAAGGTTGAAGGCATTTATGAGGCGGCTTAAAAAAATTCAACTGCAGGCAGTCACAACCTGTGCCTGTCCATTTCAACACGGCAATACGTCACACCACCTGTTACGTGGTACAAAATTTTAAAGGTGAAATGTGGGCATATAATATGCCTCTGCCTACCTGTTCGGGGATTAAAGGCGTGACTATATCCTACTTCCTACTAAAATTATAAATGTGAAAGTTTGTGAAGATGTTTGGATGTTTGTTACTCAATCACGCTCTAACGGCTAAATGGATCTGGCTGAAATTTGGTACAGAGATAGAGTACAGTCTGGAATAACACATAGGCTACTTTTTATCCCGGGAAAATGTTCCTACGGGAAGCGGGAACGGGAACCAAATTTCACGCGGGCGAAGCCGCGCGCATCAGCTAGTATGTATATAAAATACAGTGAAATAAAAATTTCTCTTGTACCTTACAGGCTTAGAACTATCTTTAATTGATGCATTTACTAATAAATAATTAACAAAATGTCGTGAACGTAAAAAAAATAGGCGTAGATACATTTTTGCGAAAGTATATTATTATAATAGATCAACGACAAACAAAATAACGTATTAACAGTACCTAGTTCCGATAAACTACCAACTTATAATTATTTAATCCGTCCGAGATTGGAAATTTAAAGAGCGCACGGTGCCGCCGGTGCGTGAAAGAAAAACACACGTCGAGCGACCGACAGCAATTGTTACCTTGTAACGACTGGAGACCGCGTGCCTGCCTGCTAGATGCTTTATTGCTAAATGCTATAAACCGCGCACGCGATATTCCGGTGCTGCGCACTGCGACGGCACACACCTTCTATGAGCGTTTTCTAAATCGTAGATAGCATTTAGCAATAACTGATAGCCGTCATAGCATTTGCTATATGCTATGTTTAGAAAGCATGCTTTGTAATGTTGCCATATGCTATATTAACCACCACTAGTAACGACTGGAGACCGCGTGCCTGCCTGCTAGATGCTTTATTGCTAAATGCTATAAACCGCGCACGCGATATTCCGGTGCTGCGCACTGCGACGGCACACACCTGCTATGAGCGTTTTCTAAATCGTAGATAGCATTTAGCAATAACTGATAGCCGTCATAGCATTTGCTATATGCTATGTTTAGAAAGCATGCTTTGTAATGTTGCCATATGCTATATTAACCACCACTACTCGCGCCTCGTTCGCGCGGCGTTCACGGGTACACATCCACATTCACGGCCGCTTGCCAGTTTGCTCCTGACTACAAGCATGTACGGACGTGTGCAAAGTGCATTCACTGTGCGCGCTAAAATGGAATCGGGTATGAACTGGAACAATGAAACTGAAATACTCTTTTTGGAACATTATCGCAGTGAAAATATACTGTGGGAAGCAAAAAACCTGCATCATAAAGACAAAAATTTGGTAATGGTTGTCTCCTGAAGCTAGAAACCGTAGTGTTATAGCTAAACGAATTCTTGCTGGCTAATAAACGGCTAAATACACTACATTCTATGTACTACATTTTATATAATATTGTAATTATTGTGACATTTTTTTGTTTGTGTTTAGAATTAGGTTTTATTGATAAATTTTTAAATTGTTAATGTACTTAAATTAGGAATTTTATATTTTTATGAAATTAAAATACAATTAAACAAAGTTATTGTAGCAGCAGCTTCAACGTCCATTTCACGGCACGGCTCACGTACGAATGAGAGCATCCTGTGAATGTGGAGAGCACGAATTCACGGCACTAGTCTGGAGCCGCCATAAGAGGCCTGGCGTAGAAGCGGTATCACGGGATGAGGCGGTGATGGCGATGTCTCTTGAGATCGCCGATGACTTCAACTCCTTGACCCTGAGCTGCGTTAAGGAGGCTTCTATTTGTAAGTGTCGTGTGGTGTTCCACAGGGATCGGTCTTAGGTACCGCTTCTGTGGAACATCGGTTACTATTGGGTGCTGCGTGGTCTATTGCTCCTCGCGCCATAACGAGGGTGTCGTTACGGAGCGAGGAGCAACACACCGAAACTGTGCTTTCACGAACCTTGGAAGGGGCCACCTGCGAGATTCAGCATACAAGGGTGCTGTTAGCATCGGCATCGAGCCTTCGATGAAGTATCTGGGGCTCGTATTCGATAGCTGCTGAAACTCCATATATCACTTCCGAAGTTTAGTCCCAAAACTGAGGGGCTGCAGCTCGCGTCAGCTGCACTCTTGCGGTTGCGGTGACCCAACGCTCCCTGCGTGAGACTGCACCTTTTTTTTTTTTTTTTTTTAACGTGAGGGAAAATCCTCGTAGGATGCTATGCCGGACTCTTACCGACTAAAAAACCTCACGTAACGCCCAACAGCCTATGGTTGAGAGCCCCGGGTAAGCCCTCAGGAAGGATGTCCCGTGACTCCCAACAGACCTACGGCAGCCAATGCGGCGTCGCCCAGGGGGTGGTTCGGGTGCAATCCCGCGTCTATGGGGGGATAGTGAGACTGCACCTTGGGATCATGTGGATCACATACCCTATGCGGCGCCCCCGTATGGGTGGAGACTATGACGGCCAGCAATGCGGCTTGATGCTGCCTGCAGAAGTTGATGGATGTCAGGGTGATAAGGGGATACCGCACTTCGCTATTGCCACTTCAGCATAGGCACCTATTTATTTATTGATACAAATTGATTCCATGCCTTTTAAAATAAAAATGTGTAAATATGGCACCTGAATATTCGCTTCAATCGTCTGACTCGGTGCCAAAGCGATCCATGAGAGTTGTCAACGATCCTATGCTTGCAGGTGGTGTGTAACCTCTTCGCGACAGGAGAGACTTTGCCTCCTTGTGCGTGTTCTACCGTCTGTACAATGGTTTGTGCTCTGAAGAATTGTTTGATTGATGCCCATGGCTTCTTTGTATCATCACACTGCTCTCAATAGACAGGGTGTTCATACTCACACTTTGCGTCCGAAGCGTTCGAGCACGGTTAGATCCGATAGGCGCTTTCGTCCGTGCACGCTCTGATTGTGGAAGGATCTTCCTGCCTCTGTTTTCCCAAACGCCTACAGTATGGGGTTCTTCAAAAGGGGTCTTAGAAGATTTTTACAGGATTAGCAGCACGTTTATAGGTTGCGGTGACCACCAGTGCATCTTGTAAGACGATGTTTTCTGCCACCTTAGTGAATTAAAAAATAATAGCAGATTGGCACTGTAAATTCTCACAGGTTCGATTCCCGGCTCAACAAGGTGATTTTTCAAAAATCTTTGAATGCAGTTTTATTTACTTTTGAAAATAAGGGAATGTTTTCTTTAGCAAAATTTGCCATTATCATTAAGGGTACTTTACCTCCAACTACCGTCTTTAAATTCCATCCTGTATACTTGTATTGTAAATAGTTTGCTTCATTGTAATATTATTGAAAGATTTCATTTAATGTGTTTTTTTTGCACGAATAGGCTCCGAAACTACTAGACCGATTTGAAAAATTCTTTCACAGTTGGGCAGATACACTCTTTGCATTGAACATAGACTAGATTTTATTCCCGTATTCCCACGGGAATTATGTGGGTGAAACCCCGTGACGTCCGCTAGTCGTTTATAAATGTGTGGAAAGGACATCATTCATTTTGGACCAAAAACTGAAAGTGCCGGCCAGAAAAAGAAAATGTGATATTCGCATAGAACACATAATTTCTAGCAAAAAATACTACTACATTAACCCTGTGCGTGCTATGGTTTTTTTGTTACATGCTTTTAAAATTCGTGAAAAATGTTATTTCAAAGGTGTCATTCTAATTGATATGAGCAGTTGAATAGTGATTTATTTTATTAATTATGTCTTTCAGCACACATATAAGCACACATAATATAATTATACCTGTTTCTCCGAAGGATGAGGCAGAGGCATATTTTATGCCCAATTTTGATTTCTCGTTCCTACATAAAGGAGCATGTAAAATAAAGATAAAGAGTATTTTATTTCGATAGATTCAAAGGCCTTCTCGTAGTCCACAAAAGCCATACACAGCGGCTGATTGTACTCGTTTGTTTTCTGTACAATCTGCCGTACAGTATGGATGTGGTCCACGGTTCTGAAGCCTTTTCGAAATCCGGCTTGCTCCTTTGGCTGAAACTCATCGAGCCTTCCGGCGAGGCGGTTTATAACTACTCTCAAGAACAACTTGTAAACATGGCTCAGGAGTGAGATGGGTCTGTAATTCCTCAGCAAGGTCTTATCACCTTTTCAGTTGTAATTCCGTCCTCCCCAGGGGACTTGTTGTTTTTAAGTTGCCCGAGAGCCGCCCTCACCTCGCCCTGATCGATGTCCGGAATGTCCTCGCTATAGTGGCGCGATAGTGGGACTCGGTGGTCACAATCAGTAGGGTCCTACTCGTCGGCCTTTTTGTCCGTGATGCATATAGGTCTCTGTAAAAGCTCTTAATTTCCTCGAGAATCTCGAACCTGGAGGTCACAGTTCTGCCATCCGCTGTCTTCAGTTTTATCAGACGGGGTCTTCCAAGCTGTTGGGCAAATACTTTGGTACCCTTGTTCTGCTCGATCGCTGCCTCGACGATGCTGGTGTTATAGCGTCTAAGGTCGCGTCGTATCAGCTTTCGGATTCTGAGATTTCAATCCCGCTGGTCTGACGAAGACGAGTGCGTAGATGGCGTTTCTCGTCTTATTCTCATAAGTTCGAGAGTCTCGGGCGAGAGCTAAGAGCACCTGTTATTGCTTTTTCCGGACAAAAACCTTCGGGACACTTGCTGTAGCGTCCTGACCACATTGTCGGCCTTATCGTGAATATTACCAGTGGTTTCCAGCAGATCAAAACGATTTTGAAGTTCTAACTGGAACCTCTCAGCTCCTGAGGCTAACTGGAGCGCGGTAGGTCGGAGAGTAGGCTTCATCATACGGGCCCTTTCAGCTCGGAAGTCCAAATTCAGAGATGCTCGTACAAGTCGGTGATCACCACCGGTATTAAACCTGTTAACCACAGAGACATCTCTAAATATAGACTTCCTGTCCGTCATGATGAAGTCTATCTCTTTCCTTGTGACCTTGTCGGGGCATCGCCAAGTCCATTTTCTGTGGGGCTTCTTCTTAAAGAAAGAGTTTATCAAGAAGAGCCCCTGAGACTCAAGAAAACTGACAAGCATATGGCCCCGGTCATTTCTGCGCCCTACACCAAAGGGGCTGATCTTCGTTTCGCCGCATTTTTGTACTCCCACTTTGGCATTGAAGTCCCCCATCACAACGCTGTAGTGAGTCTTGGCAGTACTATGTAGTGCTTTGCTATGTCCTCGTACACGGTCTCAACTGCCTCGACAGTGCTTTTCGAGGTCGGAGCGTACACTTGTATCACCTTCAGGGTGTACCTGTTGGTGAGTCTCAGTATTAAGTACGCTACCCGAGGCGAAACACTGCTGATCTCCACAAAGCTGCTAACGTGGTCCTTTTTCACCATAAAGCCAATCCACCTTGAAGAAGAATGTCTTACGTCACCTTCCCGAAAGTAAAACAGGTCGCCTGATGCAAGGGTTAGTGTGTCCTCCCCCTTTCTTCGGACCTCACACAATACTGCATGTGCCAGTTAATACCACCTAGTACTACCTCGAGTTCGGTGAGCCGCTCGTCCAGGCGCAGAGTAGTTCCATTAAACGTAGCCAGGGTCAGTTTTGTACGGCAGCCTCCTGTAACTCGGAGATTCTTAGCACCCCCCCCCCCCCCCTCCCGCCGTCACTCCGACCGCTGCCGTGATCGGGAACAGCGGGAGTGCCGGGAACTAGGGGCCGTTGTTTTGTTGTGTGTATCATAGGAGGATATTTGACCTTACTGTATCACGCTGGCCAGACGGGTTGGTACAGGGTTTAGTTTCGAATTTTCCTTTTCTGTGCGCCATGACCTCGTCCGTTTATCAGCAGGTTCACCACTCGCAGGTGAGGCTGGCTTGGACCCCGGGGTTGGTGGTAGAGCCCCATCGCACCCATCAGGCGTCGGGAGGTGGCGGGGTGATTTGCCAGGTACCTGTCGCTTGAGCCTGGGGGGCTGCGCGCTCGGCACCTTTGTCTAAGTTTTTTGAAACAAGTTTTGACTTGTTGTGCGTCGTTAGGTACGTTTTGTTTGTGCGTAGGTACGTAGATAATTAGTAAAATGATAATTATTTCATATTACAATAGAATAACGTAAAAACAAATCATTATTCAAGTGATAAAATGTATCAAAATACATCATCAAAATAACATTTTTCTCGTGTTTTAAAAGCATGTAACAACAAAACCATAGCACGCACAGGGTTAATGTAGTAGTATTTTTTGCTAGAAATTGTGTGTTCTATGCGAATATTACATTTATTTTTTCTGGCCGGCACTTTCAGAATTGGCCCAAAAATGTATGAAACGTGAATGATCTCCTTTCCGTGCTATCTGATTCTTCACAGGTAGGTACGAATTTTTGGATTACAGGGTTCATTTTGAGAATTTTATAATAATCATTGGTATATACGGTGCGTTTATATACACTCGAGAGCAATGAATCCGGGTCACTTAAATAATCCTAAAAATCTCGGAAACTAAAAATGCTAGGTTAATGCAATAAATTGTATTTAATAGACAATGTAATACTCCTTAAATGAAGGTATTAAAACTTCTTAGTTATTGTAAAGTTATATCATAAAAAAATCAAATTTGAAAAAGGGCCACTTTCGAAGATGGAACTACGAAATTACAGCATTTGGTGTTGCTTTTGTTTGTAATCTGTCATTTATGTGGGTACATAAACCATGTTGATAGTGCTCTATATTCATTAATCAAGCTGAAATTATGTCGCTTACGCCTGAAGAATGCACCAGAATACTTACAATGCTGGAAACCGGCCGGAGTCAGCGCGATACAGCCAGGACTGTCGGTGTGTCGCTGTCAACAGTACAAAGAGTTCTCCGACGTTACTAAGAAACTGGTTCTAACCTACGCAGACCAGGAACGGGCAGAACCAGGTGTACCACAGCACGAGAAGACCGATACTTGGTGAACACCATGCTTCGAAATCGCTTTCTCACAGGAACTGAACTCACCAATCAGTTTCGACGCCTCGGAGGAAGTAACCCAAGTGCATGGACAGTAAGACGTCGGCTTGCTGAATCTAACTTAAAACCCCTTAGACCTGCAAACGGCCCTAAACTGGAGCGTGGGCATCGTATTTCGAGACTAAGGTATGCCCAGAGCCACGTAAATTGGAGTATTGAAGATTGGTCAAAAGTTATGTTCTCCGACGAATCAAAATGTATGCTCTACAAGCACGATGGAAGACACAGAGTGTATCGAAGACCAGGGGAAAGATTCAAGCAAGCATGCATCGAAGAAAAAGTAGCCTACGGTGGTGGGTCTGTACTTGTGTGGGCCGGAATTTCTTCTGAAAGTCGCACAGAGCTGGTGATCATAGAAAACGGCTCTTTAACTAGCGTAAGATATGTGGAAGAAATCCTCAATGATCACGTTGGTCCATTTATGGTCAATTTAGGTGAGGATGCTATATTTATGCATGACAATGCCCGACCTCATACAGGTAGGATTGTGAATGACTACCTTCAAGAGATGAACATTACTCGTAT
The DNA here is from genome assembly GCA_933228765.1 of Miltochrista miniata. NCBI lineage: Eukaryota > Metazoa > Arthropoda > Insecta > Lepidoptera > Erebidae > Miltochrista > Miltochrista miniata. The sequence continues at coordinate 40,672,110 of OW121753.1, read as the reverse complement.
GGAGTGGCCAGCGCGCAGCCCGGATATCAACCCGATCGAGCATGCTTGGGACGAGCTAGGCAGATGCGTAAAACAACGAAACCCTCCCCCAATCACGCTTCGTGAGCTCAAAATTGCTCTCACAGAGGAATGGGAGAATATTCCCCAAAATCGTATAAGGAACTTGGTGTACAGCATGCCAAACCGCGTAAACGCAGTAATGGAAGCACGAGGAGGCAAACGAAGTATTAAAATTCAAGAAAATCGTAATAAAGTTCAAAAATTTCATGTTTCCTATTTTTGTTTTAAGGAGAGATCGGCAGTTTTTTCTTTATGTAATTTTGTGTTAATAAAATGTATGGTGACTCATATTTTTTTTACTTTCATTTAAGGAGTATTACATTGTCTATTAAATACAATTTATTGCATTAACCTATCATTTTTAGTTTCCGAGATTTTTAACATTCTTTAAGTGACCCGGATTCATTGCTCTCGAGTGTATTATATCGGTAGTGGCCATGCATGGTGAAAGGCCAACAAGTCCGACGCTCAAGCCTCCTGCGGAACTGCAAACTAGCGTACGACGCTGTCACGGAAATGACCCTCCGTCCACCCGTACGGGCATGCAGACAGGGAATATCCTACATAAGACGCGAATGTCTTTTTATAAAAAGATTTTTATAAAGTGAAATTTAAGTAAATTTTGAACTTGTATGTTTTTATGTCCTAACGATAAATATTGGTATCTATACATATAATAAATTCGTAAACTGTAGGCCAGATGACATCTATACTTATAATAAAACTGTTGAGGGTCGAGAGTCTGTACATGAAAGATATTTTCAAAATTTTAATCGTAGGGCGTTCTATAATCGATAATCTATACTTATAATAAAACTGTTGAGGGTCGAGAGTCTGTACATGAAAGATATTTTCAAAATTTTAATCGTAGGGCGTTCTATAATCGATAATGAAGCCGAAAATGTAATTAAAATTTTTCATGTCTGTCTGTCTGTCTGTCTGTCTTTCTGTCTGTCTGTCTGTATCCCGAATAAGTATCACGCCGAAACTACTGAATCGATTTGAATGATACTTGGCACAATCTAAGCTTATAATCCGAGGAAGGTTATAGGATACTTTTAATTGCGATATTTTGCGCGGTTCCTTCAGGAGAGGGGATGAAAGGCAAAATAGTGTTATAGCTATAAGTTTTTCACTGCGTGGTCCGATTTTAATTTTTTTTTTGGTTTCTGAAAGGGAGTACTTTAAGCAATATTCCACACTATTTTCAAAATTGAGGGTTTTGTAGTTCAGAAATTAGGGGCATCTCAACTTTCGGTAAACCTAGAATTCAAGTGTTATTTTGAATGTGAGGGTAAATCTAAACGGGCGTGTTGGCTTAATCATAAAAGAGCTTGATGGAGCAAACAGGGCTGTTTCACACGCTGCTTGATGAGTCTCATGAAGAAGTGCCCCTCCTTTTTCGTTCACCTTATGTGACGTAAACGAAGTTGCGAGGGTCAGCTAGTCTTTATATAAACTTTTAGGAAACCAAACGCTATCTTGAATTTAAATCGATAAGCTCCATCTGTTAGTCACTTTTTGTACTGAAATCTTAAAAATATTTTTTTAAATTCATGATTAATCAAGTTTTTGTGTACACGATTGTGTGTAAAAAAATCAAAATAATTTACTCAATTGTCTGGACATATTAAAAACTATAAAAATTATCAATTTCTATGTTTTTATGTCCTAACTATCCACCTATTTTTACGATCTTTCCCAAATAAGTATCACGCTGAAACTACTGAACCAAATTGAATGATACTTGGTACATTCTGAGCTTATAGTCTGAGGAAGGTTCTAGGATACTTTTGATCCCTATATTTTGCGCGGTTGTCCCGGGAGAGGGAATGAAAGACAAAATGGGTTTTCAGTTGTAAGTTCTCAACGCGTGGTCCGATTTCAAATCTTTTTTTAGTGTTATAAAGGGAGTACTATACTGATTGTTCCACACAAGTTTCAATATTGAGAGTTAGCTTTGTAGTTCAGAAATTAGAGACATCTCAACTTTCGCTAAACCCATTATTCAAGGATTCCTTTGAATGTAAGAGTCATTCTAAAATGGCGTGTTTACTTAGTCATAAAAGAACTTAAAGATTAACTGTATTGTAAAATAATTCAGATTTTAGAATAGACTGAATCTTTAAGTTCTTTTCTGCATTCAGTCGCAATATGTCCAATTCGCAAAATTTCCAACTGTCCAATTCTCAATAGGTCCAGTTCGCAATTGGTCCATTTCGCAGTTGGTCCAGTTCGCAATTGGTCAAGTTCGCAATTGGTCCAGTTCGGAATAGGTCCAATTCACAATTGGTCCAGTTCGTAATCAACATAGGTATTTTAATCCGTCTCATCGCATAATGTCCTTTTTCAAAATGTCCCTTTCTCAAAATATGTGCACTACAGGATTAACTTCGCGCAACCCGACTTGGATGGGTTAGGTTAGAAGGCTAAGGCGGGAGCGAAGCGCAGCGGAGCTTCCGCATTAGCCTTCGTGGTTATTTTTTTATAACCACCTAAGTTACCACCATCCACTCCACAAGTTTGATGTATAAGTATGTTATTCAGAACGATCAGTTAATAATATTAGAATTTAGGGTGGTTGTGTTTAGGTGGTTATAAAGAAATAACCACGAAGGCTAATGCGGGAGCTCCGCTCCCGTCTTAGCCTTCTAACCTAACCTATCCAAGTCGGATTGCGCTGTGTTAATCCTGTATTGCACATATATGAGAAAGGAAATAAATAATATATGAGAAAGGATATTTCGAGAAAAGGACATTATGAGAAAGGACATTTTCGAGAAAAGGACATTTTTACTTTGAGCTGAATCTCGCCTCGCAGAAGGTTGTCAATAACGCCTCCCGTAATCAAGTACTTGCGAATTGGACATTGTGAGAATTGGACGAAGTGAGAATTGGACAATTTGCGAATTGGACATTGTGAGAATTGGACAATTTGCGAATTGGACGTTGTGAGAATGGAACAAATTGAGCGCGCTGGACATTTTGCGAATTGGACATATTGCGACTGAACGCTTTTAAACAAACAGGGCAGTTTCACACGCTCCTAGGCGTCTGATGAAGAAATACCTCTCCTTTCATAGACCTTATGTGACGTAAACGAAGTTGCGAGGGTCAGCTAGTTGTTTATAAAGGAATGTTATTACCTAATAATATTCATACAATATTACGCTCAGGGAATAAAGGAGTTACTAAACATAATATACTCGTACGTATGTACGTACAATATTATAATTTCTGAATTATATTCCAATAGAACAATTCAATGAGGATGCTAAGGCCCTCGTCACTATGCAAACAAGCCTCTACCCCGAAGTTATTCTGCTCAAATATTTGCGGAGTTGGTGGGTTTAGTTGAGGCCGGATCTCGTAATGCCGATTGATCCGAACCGTGTAGTGCGGGTCCCACGGTCCCGCGGCCCTTCATTAGTGCGGCGAACAAGAGCGCGGCACACATTAGTCCGCTCCACTTAGTACAAACTATTCGCAACTAGCCATTGTTTAACTTAGAATGACAAACATTATGATTACGGGTCCCAGTTCAGTAATTTCTGTGACGAACATGAATTTGGGGTTGGCCTCTTTGAGGTCAAAATTGTTTATCTGTGTGATCTGTCTCACTCGCTTACACATACACTTTATGATTAAAGTTAAAATAAACAAAATCTCAAGTATCCTAGATCCTTATCACCTGTTTCTGATATTTATTTTTATGACGCATCACGAATGTTTAAAAGTTAGTAGCTATTGCTAGCCGCTTCGGGTTATTGAATGTGCTGGTGAGCACGGCTGGCTGCAACCCAGTCGAAACGTCAAGTTTCAAGTAAGGTAAATACTGCCTCTGTGGCGCAGTCGGTAGTGATACCGCCTGCGGCACTGGAGGTCGTGGGTTCGATTCCCACCGGAGACAAATATTTGTGTGACCCATAAATGTTTGTTTCTATGTATAATATGTATGTATTTAAAAAAGTATATAAGTATTAATATCCGTGGTCTGATACCCATAACACAAGCAGGTTATTCCTAGCTTACTTTTGGATCAGATAACGTTGTGTGAGATGTCCGTGAATATTTATATTTATTTTATTTATTTATTTTAAATATGCGTAATCGCGTTTGTCATATAGATTTATACCTATCTACATATTATTCTTCCAGGAGGAATATTGCGCGAGTCAAAGAGTCACTACAAATAGAATTAGCCAAGCCACCAAAACATCAACATTTTATCGAGTGGGTACTAGGTAGGTATGTAGGTATAAATAAAGCCCACAAGTAGTCCTACCCACTTTGCTCGCTCAGTGAATCATCACTCCAGATCACGTTGTACACAACACACTGGCCGCCTCCCCACTACGCCTGCGATTCAATATTCACTAGTGAATTATTCATACATTACCGACATACGATTAGGATGTAAGTCAAATTTTATTCTCCCTTCGTCGGCGAGATTACACTTGCAAATATTTGGATCACAATTTCGCGTAGACTACAAATTATGGCGACGAAATACTGCTAATAAATTTGTTTGAGGAATTAATCCGTGTAATGATCTCCTTGAATAAATAAAGCAAGGAAGTTCGTGACGTAAATTAATTGTTTAGGACTCAGTAAATTGTTTGTATGGCGACAAGGAAGAATATGAACAAATTTAAAAGCAACTTAATCTCAAGTTATTGAATCTCGCCTACGTACGCCCATTATACCTTCGTTCCATTATGTTATTGTGCTGCGTGTGTTTTACTCGCTAGGGTAATGGTAATCTCATTAGCGTGTATGTAATATTTTGACCTCATTATTCTAACTAACTAACTATCTTCACGCCAAATCCCTTGCGGGGTAGGCAGAAAGAACCGAGCGCCACACGGCACGGTCCATACACACCTCACTTGCTTCTTCAACTTTCATTTTTCTTTTCATGCATGCACGTCGGTTCCTACGGCTCTTGACATCACCTTCAACTAACACACGATTAATTTGGTCGTGGTAGGTGTGTCGTGGCCTTCCCCGACTCCTACGTCCATCCACTTTCGCGTTGTATATCTGTTTTGTCATTCTTTCATCTCCCATTCGTTCCACATGCCCGAACCATCGTAGCATGCCCTTCCTTACTTTAACACCGACACTCTCTTTCAGACCAACTCTCTTTCTTACATCTTCATTCCGAACGCGATCTGCGAGCGTTACTCCGCAGATTTTGCGTAGCGCGCGCATCTCGACCGCGTTTATTCTACTTTCATGCGTTTCCTGCCATACCCAACTCTCGCTTCCATACGTTAGCGTAGGTATCAGCACCGCATTGTGTACTGCGAGCTGGGCCTTTTGACTTAAGCCCTTGGTACCTAAAAGTTTGCCTAACGCTCCATTCACACTATTGCCCGCAGTTACCCTCTTTTCTATATCAGCGGTGTACCGTCCATCCCTGCTAAATGCACATCCAAGATATACAAACTCATCCACCTGTTCCAGCACTACATCATTTACAGTTATCCTGGCATTCGTTCTGTCCTCTTCTCTTTCGAATACCATCACTTTCGTTTTAGTCGCGTTCAATTGTAAGCCTCTCATTAGACAATCATCTTTCATCGTTGTGACTAGTGACTGTAGTTCTGATGGCGATTCGGCTATGAGCACGGCATCATCTGCATACAGCAAACAGTTCACAAGTAAGTCACCCATTCGCAATCCAACATTCATCGATCTTACTCTCTTAAGACAATCGTCCAGGTACAGGACAAACAGCAGAGCCGACAGCACGCAGCCCTGTCTGACGCCAATGTTGACGTCAAACCAGGGAGACAGGCTGCCGCCCACCCGCACACATGCCGTACATCCCACATATGTAGACTGCACAGCACGAAGCAGCGCACCATCAATCCCGTATCCTGGCAATATATCCCAGAGATCCTTCCGTACAACTCTGTCAAATGCTTTCTCCATGTCCACAAAACCGCAGAAAACCTTCCGGCCTACAGCCAGCTGCTTCTCTACGATGTTGCGGAGAGAGAAAACTTGGTCCATACATCCCCTTCCATTTCGGAAACCACCCTGCGCCTCCCACAGTAATCCGTCAGATTCCACCCTCATTCTCCTTTCAATAATTTTGCCATACACTTTAGCTGCTATACTGATCAAACTGATGGCCCTATAGTTGGCGCACTCCATACGTGAGCCCTTGCCTTTATACAAGGGCACGATGATAGCACGCCTCCAGTCCATTGGGACCCTTCCAGTCTTCCAGCATAGATTGCTCAATGACCAGAAGGCGTCTCGGACGCAAGGACCACCTAATTTGATCATTTCAGCAGATATCCTATCAATTCCCGCAGACTTTCCATTTTTCAAGCTTCGTATCGACCATTCAATCTCTTCCAAAGTAATATCTCCGCTTGATGCTTGCACCGCAAGATCAGTCATCGACTCCCTCGCAGTGCCCGCATCCGGGAGATATTCATACATTTCTCCAAAGTACTCATTCCACCGCTCTAACACCTCTAATGGGTCCGCAAGAATGTCCCCAGCTTTACTCTTTATCTTATCCATTCTGGAAACTGACGAACAGCTCCGAGACTTCTTGACCTCCCTCCAAAAGAGTTTGGTATTTGTCTCGAAGTTCCTCGTCAGCTTCTCTTCCGCAATCAAATTTATTCTTTCACGCTTCTCTTTCACTAAAGCTTTGGCTTCATTCTTGCAGAGGCGGTAAATTTCTTTCTTCGTGTCTTTCATACTGTCATTCAGTTGCAAAGATGAGACATAATCCAACCACGCTTTCTTCTTTCTTGCTACGCAGGATTGTACCTCTGCATCCCACCAGGCATCACCTTTCGAATGTTCATGTCTCTTTGCACTCCCACATGCTTCTTTTGCACTATCCACTATACTTTCTTTCATAATATTCCAGCATTCATCCACATCTAAGTCGGAAAGGCTCGCGTTTGCAAGCCTTTCACTGACTAAGCCTACATACATACTCCTTACGCTTTCATCTTCCAGTTTTTCACTCTTTATCCTTTCATAGTCTCCGAAGGGGACACGCACTCGCCAGTGCCTCCACTTCTTGAAAAGACCAACAAACCGGCTTACCACCAGGTAGTGGTCAGTTTCAAGAGTGGGGCCTCTGTAGGCCCTTGTATCCCTTATAGCCTCTCGGAGACGACTGTCTATCAAAATCAAATCAATTACACTTTTTTCTTCCTTCCGTCTCCAAGTATACGTGTGGATATCTTTGTGACGGAATAAACTGTTCGCCACAAGGAGGTCTCGTTCCAAGCATACGTCTAAGATTGACTTACCAGCATCATTCGCTCTCTTATCTCCATACGGACCAAGGACAGCATCGAAGCCATCTCGCTTGGTCCCCACCCATCCATTCAAATCACCACACATGATCAACTTTTCATTCCCCTCAGCCAAATCGAGGACGTCCCTAACGGAATCCCAGAACTCCGCGAGCACTTGGGGATTAGCCGAGCTGACGGGAGCATAGGCTGCGACCAAAAAAACTCTCGTGATCCCCAGTTTTATACGTACCCACAGGAGTCTTGGGCCTGCCAATCCATAATCTTTCACTCCAGAAGCGAAACGGGAGGAGAGCAAGACACCCACTCCCTTACTGGCATGATCCTCTTGGTCCACTCCGGACCACAAAGCAATTATGCCGCCAGGAAGATCGTCAATGCCGCTCCCCTTCCGCTTCGTCTCTGTGACACACAATACATCCAGGCATCGCTCTTTCATTACATCTATCAATTCATTCATCTTAACTTCCATACCACCACGCACATTCCACGTGCCTATCCGGCACTCGGCTCCTCGCATCCCGCCAGAGTTGGCGCTGCGTGAAGGGTGGCGGCCCCCTTCGCCGCGTGCGCATGCAGTCATACCGACGGGGGCACACCGGTATGCGTCGCCTCGGGGGGACGCCCTAGCCCTGTCGGGACTCATTTCTCGGTAGTGATTGGTTTCGCGTTTTCGCTTTCGCCGCTACTTACGGGGAGGGCCCGAGCACAGGTAACGCTCTTCGTGAAGGCACACTACATCCTCCCCACCTCATTATTCAACCTTGGATAGGTACCACCTGACTCAGTAAGACGAAACCAATTGTCCAATCCTATACGTTTGGTTTCCCCCAACCGTAGGTCGGTAGACAGAGTACGTGAGGTTTTTTTAGTCGGTAGGAGTCTGGCATAGCATCCATGCAGGATATTTTTCTCACTTAAAAAAAATGCGTAAGAAGTAAAACTTATTTAACTTTGCTTTGCTTTGCTTTGCTTTACTTTACTTTTTCATTTTCACCTTTTTCACCTATTTCACACTTTTCACGTTTTACACCTTTTTCAACTTTTCACCTTTTTCACCCTTATCACCTTTTTCACCTTCACCTACACCTTCACCGTCACCTTCACCTTCACCTGCACCTCACCTTCACTTCACCTTCACCTTCACCTTCATCTTAACCTTCATCTTCATCTTCTAAAGTTCTCTTTATTTGAATCGACCGTGTTGGGGACGATAAAAAGATGGCGCGTGACCAAAAAAATGTGACGAGTGACAGTAATTTTTTTTCCAACGCCGATAAAGACGTTTCACTTCAAAAAAAAAATGCAGTCACCTGTTCCAATAATTACCTAATCATAATATAAATGTAAGCGATAGTATTGTCCTGTATATATGTTTGCTATATGTCTGCTATGGTTCTGTACCCAAACGATCAAAACGGGACCCTTTTTCTGTGACTTCGCTTTCCGTCTGTCTGTCATGAGGCTGTATCTCAGGAACCGTATTTCTGTTGCCGCTATGACAGTAAATACTAAAATCTGAAAAAAAAAATTGTAGAGCTCCCTTATAAAAAACGTGATTTTTTACCGTTTTTGGCATGGAACCCTCCATGAGGGAGTCCGACTCGCACTTGGCCGGTTTCTAATATATGTTTGCATTAATTATGTTTTGGAATTATGGTAATTTTATTGTACAGTTTTGGAGCCATATCTAAAATTTCAGCGAAAGGTACCTACCACTTACTGTTTTAATACGAGATCGATATCAAAGACATTTGTCCCTCTTGCTTCCGTAATGGTGACATTCCATTCACCACACCACCCGTCACTAGTGTTTAATGTCACTGTCATTGAACAATAACCGTCATGAAAGTATCCTACCTCGTACCTCGTCACAACTAATAGATAAACACTTTTTATAGAGTTCCGTGACTGCTCTTCTCCTACCGTTTTGTTAGCCTAGTACGAGTACCTACAAACAGGTATTACGTTATACCGAGAGGCTGGCACTCATAAATCTGTGTATAAGCGCCTGTACGGTTATCTGTGCGTCACAGTGACAGTACTCGCAGCTCGGAACGTTACTTTTACTCGCCCTAATTAGAACGTATCTAGGTATATAAATTTCAAGTGACAGCGCTCTGGCACTCACAGCAACTGGCACTTCAATTTTTAGATAAGTTCTAATTAGCGAGTGCCAGTTTCAAAGCATTAATGTATGGTATTCCCTTTTTCCTATTGCCTGGCTTATCTTAGGGCTAACAAAAATTTCAATTTTGATAACAGTTCCGTCTATGAAAATAACATAAGTATAATTTTTGGATATCGCCATGACATTGTAGCATTTGTTTTCTGTAGGTGCAGCAATGTCTGGTTGTGGGTTTGACAATGATCATTGAGCGTGTGCGCACGCCCTAATGAATTCATAGTTTTTTGTGTCTGGCAACTTTAGTTGTCTTTGTTATGGAAGTGACGCAGGTCTATGGTGATTGGTTAGACCTAACGCAGCCAGATATTGCTGGAAAACAGGTTTTTAGATAGGATTCTAGACTATTCCACGTTAGAGAGGGTATATAAAGCCCTGCTTTGAAGTTCCAAGTTTCTTTACCATCTTCTCAGCACCTGTGAAGTCTTAGAAATAATTTTGAGCTTTGTGAGAACTTTGAGGTTATCTTAATGCAGTGAAGAATTTCACTCAGGCACTGTACAAACCTGAGGATTTGCTGAGGAACATAGCCTAGGTTCTACCTTCCTCAGAAAGAATAAGTTTCTGTTCTAACTTATACCCAGGAAACTGGTAAGTCTTACTTTATTGCTTGCAAAGCGGTTCGAACTTCGTCTGTCGCGCTGTCAGTAACTTAATTCGCCGTTTTTGTGACCAGTCGTGGATGTTCGGTGCCACACCCACACGTACGTGGACTGCACGTGGTAAGAAGGCGTGGTAGAGTAGACTGCACAAGCTACACAACGTCCGGAGTCGCTCTCAGCTTACACTGCAGGCCAGTACCCCGTTACTTATATCACCTTGTAATGTAACAGCCTAAGCAATTTGTAACAAGTATCTGTAGACCGCCTCCGTAATATTAGTGCAGTAATCGGTACTACTCTTATGTATTTCTGTGATATGTGTGTCTATTAGTGAATAACTTCTCTCTGTAGTGTACTGTGTACTTTATAAATATATGTGTGTACACCCTACTTGGCTGTTTTCGTCAGAGCTCTAGCCTACCCTTGCACACACACTAGAAACTCTGTAGTAAGGCTCCCTGGGAAAGAGTTCTCTGCATAGCTTTCTCGCGCTAGTTGGTGAGTAACATACTGAGCAATAAAGTGGTTATAACATCTCATGAAAAGACTTAACGAATTAAAAATAAAAAGTCCCGAATAAATGTATTTACAAATGCAATTCATCCAGTTCATATCTTATTTCACTGAACCTTCGTTAAGTGTAAGGTTGTGATAAAATAATCATGTGCACGTTTGCGTGACTTCAAGGGACATGAATATCGCATGCGAATGAGTGTCGCCTGCGTGATGTGGAACTGTGGACAACTTTTATGAGTTCATCTTGTTGGTACGTCAATCGAGGGCATTATTTAGTGACTTCAAGGAGAGCTAAGTTCTAGACTTCACTTATTTAAATATTCACGAAAGTTCGTTTCGTTAAGGATAGCAGGATAGATTCTCAAATAGCACCATGCTGTTTGGTTCGCGTTATAATATATTAGTTCTTAATGATGATAATTATTTATTATAATAATTATGTGTTAGCCTGTCTGTATGTTTGAAATCGCATCAAATCTAAACTCCGTCATAATCCATTTGATAACGTTTAGTGTGGTTTGTCTTAGTAGTAAGTACCTTCTGTAATATTGTATGGCGTGGAGCGAACCGTTTAATATCGTCGATATTTTCAGTGAGTCTGTTTGTTTGTTCTAGATAGAAAAAATAGGTACCAACTAATTAATTGTAATACAAGCTTATGATATGCATTTTTGACAATCGATAAATATACATATAAGTTTCAACAAACTCTTAAGCAAGCATTTGCTGATCATACAAATATTTGATTCGACCCTAAACCTAATAAACTACCGCCTGTGAGTAATATAGAGAAGTATAAAATTATACGGTGTGTCGAATGGGGTAATACGAATACAAACAAACACTTTAAAATCATATATATGTATGGTTATCCCCGGAAAGAGATATATTTAAGAGATTTAATCAGCTGATTTATCTAAGCTTAAATCGGTCAGTTAATTTGCTCAAGTGGAGAAAATTCTAATCTGATCTGGTCGAATTTGAATGATTCTTAACAATTTATAACAATAAATACAAGTTTACAATCATCATGTACCTAATAACAACCAACGTTCTCACAAAGATAGCGGTCATTCTCAGCCGGCTCAAATAGGCGAGTCCGCGTCGAAAACCAATACCTGTAGATTACTTATCAATATGATTTTTTTCTACAAATTGTACGGTCAAAAATAGTAGGGGGGGCCTGTGGTTTTTTTTAGATTAATTACGTAAAAGTTAGTTTAAAAAAATTAAAACTACGAAAATATTGACCTCGGTGTCGCGTCCGGTCCCGTATTGCAGCGAAAATTATTTTTTATCTTTTTTTCTCCAATATAGGTGTTATATGTGCATATATTCACAAATAACTTGATAACTATTTACTCTATTTATAACATTACTAAGCCATTATCGGCATTACTAGACAAATTACAACTGGTTGTCTTTACGTCCGACGTTCAGAATTGACTTCAGTGGCGCGCACCGATTCGTTCATTACTCTGTATCTCTAGCGACTGCAAGAATAGTTGTTCGAGTAATACCAACTGTCAGTTACACCGCACCGGTGGTAAGGACTAGACGTCGGTGTGTCATCGCCCCACTGTTTTGTTAAGGTTCGTAATCATTTTCGGTGGCTTGGTATATACCTAAAATTGATTTCGGTGCATCCATTTTATCCTCAATTATTTGAACAAATGATGTAAAGCTATATTAAAAGTGTGTCTTTTATGTATAAGATTTCAGTAAAAAACATAAGTATTCATAATACAGATTACTTTTAAAAATATATAGGATTTTGCTAGATATTTTGATTTCAGTGCCCTTGATTCCGGTGTTTTTTAGTGGAAATACTTGCACGGAGATCAATATTTAAAAGCACCGAAATCAATCAATAATTTATTTATTTGCATTTTTCAACTGCCTCGTTGGTCTGGAGGTAAAAATGTACGACTGCGAATAACGAGGTCTTGAGTTCGATTCCCACCAGAGTCAAATATCTGTGTGATCCATAATGATTTCGATCCATTTTGATTTCGGTGGACACCATTATAAAAAAGTGAAATCCCTTCATAACCATTCAGTCTATACAGTTCCCTCAACTACTGAAATGTTTTAAATTAACACTAGATTTAATATTTCATGTACTTAAGTAAAACCTTAGTTTAAAAAAAAAATTGTATACCGAAGTCAACCAAATAATGAGCCGCCTGATAATGACCCATAGACAACACTGAAGGAAGCACGAAGCACCGCGCGCCGGCTATCGTCCCTACGCGCACGACGCGACGCGACGACGTTTACAAATGGCGAGAGCCACAGTTCATATCGACTTCAATTCAAACGTTATATTCTTTTACATTTGCCAACATTTTTTATCCAAACCTAAAATCGTAACTCATTTATCTTTTTCACAAACCCACGAATTCTATTAAAAAGATTTTCTTATTCAAAAACGACAAGGAATTGAATTTTAATGGAAGTAAACGTTATCGCTGTGATTAATTATGGGACAGCAACAAAAGTGAGCGTTTTGTTTCAAAATTACATTTCTATTCAAGGATATTATTTAATGAAAAGTTTTGACAGTTCGACGTGTGATGAATCGCTTGCGATGTTACTGTTTTAACAAAAATCACTCGTAATTCCAATTAGTGACGAGTTTCGTTCTATGTATAACAAAGCAATCAGCCTGCAGCGACTCATTCATTCAGCGCATTAGCAGTGGGAAGGCAAAGAGCCCCAAATCCGAAAAAATTGAACTATCTACTACCAATAGTAACTTACGTCCCAATTGCCTTCGATTTTATTCAACGATATCTGAAGTACGTTGATGGTGTGGTGTTTGTGTGTGACAGTGTGCTCAATTGCCTCCGGTAGCAATGTCACTTACGTAGCTTTTGAGGGACTACAACATTTAACCTCACGTGAAATCATCTGCCTATGTCCATTATATAAATATACACGCATATTTTATTTATGATGGCTTAAAAATTCGACAGTAGGCAGTCCTATCTTGCGCCTGTCCATTTTAACACGGCACCTCTATTACGAGGGACAAATTAGGAAAGGTTGAATATGGACATTAATAATGTGCCTCTGCCTAGCCATTCGAATATAGGCGTGACCAAGATCATGTCATGTCATGAGACTTTATTATTTAACCGCTTGATAATTCTTGAGTTTAACCAGAATCGTGCATTTGGTAACAAAACCGCATGCTTTTGCTGATTCTTCATTTTTGTAAAATTTAGCTGTAGGTAGTGGTGAAACATGGCGGGGACTATACTCGTAACTGCGGCACTCAACCACATATAACCACCCATCCGCCAATATGCACATAAACCGAACACATCAATATTTATGACATCTTACGTTTATGGCCCTCGAATAACTCACTCATGTGCGGGGTCACAAGTTATTACCCATTGCAAGGACCATCGTAACTCGTTGACATCTCACACACAAATCCGCGACCCAAGAACCGCAGTGTGACCCTAACCTTAGAGGACTTTTATCTATCGTAAAACGGATTTTGTGCAGAGTAAGCCCAATGTTCATATATTATTTTGAATGTCGAAACCGTTTAGCTGTTAGATATAATGCCTAGTTGTTTGTAATTTAACAACATACCATAGTAAAAGTAAACCTTTGCTATGAATTAGAATAAGCTCAGTTCAAGTTTGTTGGCACGTAATAGATGCGTGATGAGACAGATAATCAGCAAATGTGATCAGTGAGCTCCTGCTGTTTGACCTCGAGATATGACGAGTATTGTTCAGTATGTTCATGCAGTGGTTGTTGTTGCAGGAGCGCGCTGCCGAACGGCACGCTGTGGCTGGGCGCGTTCTCGGCGGCGCAGTACCGCGGCGACGTGCACGCGGCCGTGTACCGCTGCCGCGCCGCCAGCGCCGCCGGCACCATCCTGTCGCGCGACATGCGCCTGCACGCAGGTCAGTCGCTCAGTCGCTCAGTCGCTACCATACACCATGTCTCGGACGAAGTCGGCGATACACACTTTGTCAGTAGTTAAATGGTCACAAGCCGATAGCGGTCACCGAGCATGCTATAGTATCAGGGTTCGAAAAGGCGGCCGAAGCGCGGAGGTTTGACTGGCGTAGGAGCAGATTGGCGAAACTGCGCGGGGAAAGAGATAGAAGATAGTTAAAGCTATGCTTTACAACAGGCGGTTTCGCTAGTCTTCCGCTCCTTCTACATGGGACAGAACTTGGTGAAATTACTGCGATTCCAGTATCATGGATTCGCGGCAGAGGTGTGCTACAGGCGTAAGGTATGTGGGCAACGTTATGGTCGACAATACATACCTACCAATTAACTATAATATTTATCCTGGCTGTTTTAAAGAGAAAGAGTCGCATCGCATTACACAAAGCAATAAGCACTTTTCATACACCAACACTCAAGAATTCCAAAGTTTAAACATTTATAGATGTGCTCAGCAGTGTGGTTAATTTAGGTGCCTAACTAAATTGGTGTGAAGTTCTCGGATGTAATACTGTCATTGCCTAACTCCAGTCACGTTAACATTCGAGCGCCATTACGATAATATCGTTACCTCGACGCGCGCACAGTTTTCAACTTTGCCTTCAACGCACCGCGGTGACTGCTCAAAACCGGATATCATGCAGTATTTAGGTGCTATTGATTTCAGTAACACTGAAAATTTTAAATTTGTGTAGAAATAGTAGATTGGCAGTGCAGTAATAGCAGTATAGGTACATCGGAATTAAACAAATTAAACTTGTTTTTATAATATAAAACTTCTGCAATTTTCAACTCATGTAGCTTCCATTACATTTCGTACAAACGTTATTCTGTGGGAACTGTATTGACCTAGGACCTAGATCTAACGACTCCCTGGACTTAAAGTTACTCTAACTCGTAATATAAAATTCGAACATTTATGTATGTATTTCGTTATGTGAAATAACTATTTTCAATGACTCGATAGGAGTGGAGTACAAAATACCTTTTTCAAGGTATAAGTATAATGGAGCATAATATTCATTGTACCTTCCATGACCGGACTCGTAGAACCGCGTCGTCCGTCGTTAATGAACAAAGGGGACTGATCTTCTGATGAAAATCTGATTCATTTGCAGATTCGTACAAGAAATGCTTTGGAGACCGTGAAATGGTAACATTATGAAAGTAATGAATCATATTATGCAATTCATTTCATAAACCAATCATAATTTTAATATCGATGTTGCTACTCCGAAACAAATTCTAAATAGTTGAAATGTGGGCATATAATATGTCTCTGCTTACTCCTTCAGGGATAAAGGCCTGACCATATACATACTCCGAAAAAAAATATGGGGAGGCATCGAAATGAATCATTAACAAACGCAGTGAAATGAAACATTTTATGATCAGATTATGAGAATACAATGTTACCTATAAGAATTATGAGATTACACCAGTAGGCCCGCAAACAGGACATTCCATAATGTCTTACTCTAAATATGGGTCGGCATTTCGTTAAATAAACCAAGAACCAACGCACGTCTACGTCACCCGTGTTGTTACATCCAGGATCCGGATTTAGGTAGATTTCGCAATAAAGGTAGATTAGTGCAGACCACCGATCCCGTAAAAGGGCTTTGAATGCTACAGGGACTAGTCCTTAGAGTATGGTAGCATAAAAAAATTGTTGCCACCAACATATAACCAGTATTTACAGAATTTCAATTATCCTGTTTTCATCGTTCCCAGCTATTCAACACATACCTAGATATAAAACAGTATATATTCCAATATTCACCAATTGCCATAACGTGACAAGAACAATTTGCCGGAGTATTATCGAATCAACGCCGGCGCCGTTCAATTGATATATTTGATTACTGGCACTAAACGATCCGGGGCCGGGTCGGGAGCGACCTTCCGCGCCGTGTACACAACTACGCGGCGACGTGACCTGGGTGTTTATATTCAATCTAGGACCTAAGGAGAGCGACTGTGACCAGAATATCAAGTGAAAGAAATGACAACAGCGCTGCGTGTGCTTGAACGAGTAGCTCGGAGTTTATTACAACCTAGCAGTTGCCTGCGACTTTGTACGCGTCAAGTGGGTAACCCTTTAGCACCCATTTATTCCATACACGCCCATTGCCCACAAAGTGTGTGGAAACCATATTATCATATTCCATAATTATTGATATATTTATTATCACTGCTGCCTCTGTTGGGTACTAACATGATTAGTAATCCAGAGCCTAAATTACTTCAGAACAGTATTTATGACTAGCTAATGATAAAAGTTTTTTTTTTTAAATCGATTGAATAGTTACCTAGTTTATAAGTAATTATAAACAAAGAATAATAATACAACAGATCATTTCTCAAAAAAAAATCCAGTATCTATGTAGTCCGAAGTGTTTCGTCTGGTAGCTAGGAGTGAATCCCAGTTTTGTAAATATCTTCCATGCACAATAAAATGTCATATAATCACAATTACACAGCGCATGCAAGACATGAAACTAATTTCACAGCCATTAACACAGCCATTAAAACTCCCACAACATGACTGTCAACAACTTATTTATTTGTTTATTCCATAAGACATCTATCCTCACAGGTTGAAACGTGGGCACAGAATATGCTCCTGCCTACCTCTTCGGGGATAAAAGGCGTGACCAAATTGATCATAGACTAGGAAACATACAATATTACCTTTTGAACATTTGACTTGAAGTATGTCAGGTGGTCGGATTTTTTTCCGTTGTCAGGATACCATCCTTTACGGTTTACAATATCTCGACTGTTTACAATAGGTAAATTACAATCTAACGGTTCCCACAATTTTACAGTGACATAAATATAAGCGATTCTCGATTACTAAACTTCCTAAGTCACAGTCAAATAAAAGTCTCATTAATTGACGATAAGGTTTTATTTGCACCGCCTAGTTCAACCCTAACCTCTAATATTGACATGCTAAGTCGAGGATCAATCTCTCCGGCTCGGGAATGCAAATACATTTCTTTTATAGCGGAGGTTCGAGGGCCGACGTAAACCTTCGAGATTGAGGTCCGCGGCCCTCGATATTACTTCTTTGTGTGCGGCGCCAAAAGGGTTCGTTAATGGAATCAGTACACGCGAAATACGAACCATGTTCAGTCAGCTTCGATTTCCGAAGTATATTACCGATGTTAATATGTGAAAATGAAAGGAATTTATGTTCAAATAAAACTACTACTATTCGCATACATCTACTAACATAATAGGTATATGTCTCTGACAATAATGGGTTAGTGACTTTGATTAATATTATGTTCATTACATTTAAAAGTAAGAACGTGGCCAAATATTTACCACATTTTCACGAAAAAACATAGTCATTTACTAATTTGAAAAGCGCCATGTAGGAATATCAGGTAGTAAACATATTTTGCTAATTATAAATTAGAATTAATTAATATTCTAGTGAATCGTTAATTTTAATAATATAATCCATGATATTTGGATGGATATAATTAACCACAAAACATTCCCAATTCCACCTAATCGTCATGACGGCCGTACTGCGGAAGAGTATCCGGTTCGCGTGGCACCATTGTCCCAACAACAGTACCTAAACGCATTACTTGCTCCGTCAGCTCGCAAGCGTACAATCGCGTCGTCAGCGCACTTATCTGCTCTCGTATCAGCCGATTTTCCACTCGCTTTCGACGACCACTTCACAGTCTTTTTGCGCGCACGAACAATGCTCACAATGGCTGCCTGGAAGCGAGTCTTAAGCCTTGTGATGTCGGGGGCGGTGGCATATTTTCATGCGATTGAGAAACGGGACGTCTTTTTATAAGAATTTGAAAAGATTAATATTACTCGACAACTGGCTTTATACCTAAAAATACACAGGTACTTATCTTTATTAATCAAATATTCCATGAATCGTTTACATATCACTTCAGATTATCTATCTACGAACCTAACTTGAAAAAAAAAAAGCTCGAAATCTATCAAGATATGAAATGCGTGAAATGTAAATTAAATTCAAACTGTATCTGAAATTTTGCTATTAACAATAAGTTAATTCCATTTCTTTTGCTTCATTAAATATTGTTTTTATGATTGATCATAAAAGTATTAATTAAATATAAATAGCAAACAATATCAAATTCCCGCCCGTAAGCTTTCAAACTGTTTTATTGACTCAGCCGGAGTACAGCGAATATGCGAGTAAATCAAAGTAAGCCCGAAACTTGGGAGTTTATCGGCAAAATTATACAAAACATAATCCCACTTCATAACTAAACAAACGAACTTGAGCCTTTTCCGAAAGTACTCGGGCCGGAAGGGGAATTAATAGCACTCCACCAGCTCGGCAAAAAGGGCTTTTGTTCCCAGCGTCATGCGTCAGGGCGAAGGCTGAGGAGTCTTTATTTTGCAACTGTCCTTTAGGGGCTCACAGGATAACCTAGACGTGCTGAAGTGGAGATTTAGATGTAGGTACCTGCAGCTAATTTTATAAGTAGGTAAGTATTTCCGTGCCTACGTTTTACGTTTTATAAAATTGTTAAATGAATTCGTGGATTATGAGAACGTTAAAATTATTTGTTTGTGATAAATTATTTCATAAATTCTAATTAACCTTTCTCTTCATCTGCGTCAATTCTGTTCCCGTTTTACCAATATGTTTCCGCATAAATTCTAATTAACCTTTCTCTTCATCTGCGTCAATTCTGTTCCCGTTTTACCAATATGTTTCCGCTTACGAGCGTTTCCGTGCTTCGGAAGGTACGTTAGGTCGTTTGTTTCGGTTACCAGTAACATGTCAAGTTGAAGGTCCTAAAGGCAGCTTGAAAGTATTCATAGCGGCCGGTCACAACCACGCTTGTCCATTTCAACACAGCAATTAGATCATCTCCTTGAATGATTGATGAAAATTACGTGGGACATATCACCATACGTTGAAGTGTGGGTATAGAGTATCACTCTGCCTACCCCTTTGGGGATAAAGGCCTGACTATATGTACCTATGTAATATTATTAAGATTTTGTAATATTTGCTAGAGAATCATAAATTGAACTTAATGTAGTGTTAATATCATGTCTGTTATCATCATAGAAATGTCGTCTGTAAATAATGAGCTGTGTGACTCGCCACTCAACTAATAAAATAACACGTCACAGTGGCAGTGAGGTAAATCGTTGCTACACTAAAGAAACAACAAAGGTCTATAGGTACTTATAAAGCAATAAATTCAACAAGTTATTGCTAGCCACCTACTTGGTGTAGTTGGAACTGTTCCAAACCACACTCGCGCTTGTTTATGTACCAAATGTCTTGAACAGTTAGCTTAACCGAGAGCCAGGTGAAAAATGGACAAGTTCTAATTACATGTTGGTGACATAGGTAAGTTAGCACAAATCGCAGTAAACCTAATTTTATTTGTTTCGAGTTAATGTTCTTCTAAATATACATTTTCGATATAGTAAGAAATTGAGAAATCGATATAGTCACTAAACATGCCAGCTGTCAATCCAGCCAGCTTCAAACAAATCATCTGGGGAGAGGAACCAAAAAGTTTTATTAAAAACTACAAAAGCACTTAGTCTCCAATAGACGTCCATTTTCTATTGATCTTTATGTAAATTTATGTTTCAATGGAAAAGTGTGATTAGAATGTTAAGTGGGACTTTTGTAACATTTCGCGGAGAAAGTTAATTAGTGGGCACGGCGCTGCGTCGGCGTCGGGGGCCCGCGCTAATGTCTGACAGATGTGGCTGAGGGGGGCTGCTCCGCAGGGGGTGTGTGGGCGCCGTTTGCTGTTCTGGCTGACCGCGGGGTTGAGAACAACATTACTTGGGCAAATATTGTGAGTTACTTGTTATAGTTTAGGTAATCATGATGCTACAGAAAAGAAGCAAAATACAGTCAAACATGTAGTGTAGACTATAATTTTACATCTTACTAATATTATAAATGCGAATGTTTGTGAGTGTGGATGTTTGTTACTCTTTCACGCTCGAACGGCTAAGCGGATCTGGCTGAAATTTGGTACAGGGATACATTATAGTCTGGAATAACACATAGGCTACTTTTATCCCGGGAATAAGTTCCTACTAATTTTACGCAGGCGAAGCTGCGGGCATCAGCTAGTATTACATACGTGGGACATAAAGTCCCACGTCACGGTCAGAACACAAAATTATAGATTTTTCTACTTAATATATTTCATGAATTTATGATTTACTGATTGGTTTATTACTACTTTATAATGTAAGTAATTTTTCTTTGAAATGTGTCAGGTTATTTAATAACTACTTACTGTGTCTAGTATATTCAACAATATCGTTAAAATGTCATAAAAACGTATGGTGCGTGAAGCCATTGAAATTAAAAAACACAAAAATTTCAATAGGGATGATGGATATAAGCTCTCCGGGATGTGGAATGCAGTGATTAATAAACTTGAACGTAAAACTGTGCCAATTAAAACTGACGTAGTGAGTGTAGTGTGTCGCCGGCCTTATCCTTCGTTGTGACAATAGCGGAGGGTAGTTTGGCATGAAGTTACTTCATGGTTTTCGTCGATTCTCGCCTCAGTCCAACCGCGACCACGGGCGCTGCAACGTGCTCGAAACGTCGGTGTGAAAATGTAAGTAAATGTGTTTCGCGTGAAGTCCCGAATTCTATAAGTATGAGTGTAGAAAACCGCGATAGTTTAAAAATAACATGTCATACAAAGTAGGAAAGACGCACAGACCAAATGACGGATGGCGAAGTCTCATACAAATTAAGGCAAATAAAAACCCTGACGGCCATCAATGTGGCTAGATTGCTGAGTCCACAGAGGGCGATGGCCGTCATAAGGGGATACCGCACGATCTCAGGTGAGGCGGCATGTCTCCTAGCCGGGACCCCTCCATGGGACCTGGAAGAGAGAGCCCTTGCGTCACTGTTTAGATGGCGCAAGGAGGCGCTGGAGCGGGGCCAAATGCCTGCGTCTCGGGAAATCGAGGCCCAGCGGTCCCTACTCCACCATGAAACCGTGGAAACATGGAAGGTGCGACTTGAGCAACCAAATGGGGTATTCGCCACAATCGCGGCCGTCAGACCGGTCATGAACGAGTGGCTGGATAGGAGACACGGTGCTCTCTCCTACCGGTTGTCACAAATACTTAACGGGCACGGTAGATTCGGTAGGTATCTCTGGCGAAGACACCGGGAAACCAAGGCCGAGTGTCAGCATTGCGAGGACCGCAGCGATGACACAACGCTCTACACGCTGGTGGAGTGCACAGCGTGGGCGCAATAGCGCCAGGTCCTCGTGGTAGGTATGGACGTGGACAATCTGTCGCTCGAGACCCTGGTGCGAGCCATGATCTCCAGCCGGAGTCGGCGGCTTGGGCGCCACCGACGTGTCTTCGCCGAAGACTTTCAGCCTCCATGACCGGGTGCCTGAGGACAATGAGAGGGTCGCTCACCGTCCTTACAGAAGCAGGCCCATGACGGCAGCGGGACGTGAGGAATTCACGCTCACCTCCCCTTAAAAGCCGGATCACACCCGAAACCCCCCCAAAGACGCAGGATTGCACCCGAACCACCCCCTAGGCGAGGCCGCAGTAGCGGCCGTGGATCTGTTAGGAGTCCTGGACTTCCTTCCGAGGGCTTACCCGGGGCTTCCAACCATAGGCTGTTGGGCGTAACCTGAGGTTTTTAGTCCGTAGGAGTCGGGCATTCCATCCATGAGGATTTTCACTCACGTTAAAAATAGGCAAATAAAAGCTTTCTACTTACCGTCTAGACTAAACCTCTCATACTTACCTACACAAAATTTCATATTCTTTCCCGCAATTGGTCACTTCGGAACGGGAACCAATCAATTTTATGTAATATTTTTGTTACTTAGGAGGAGGGCCAAACTCGTCTCATCGCACAGTCTATAATTTCTTTTACGAAAAATAATCGAGTCTGTTTGTTGAGAGAATCCTCTGAACGCGAAATGAAACAAGTTTTTAATTTATAAATAAGCAACAAGCGGCGGTGTTCCACAAAAGGATATTAATTATAGAAAGCAATTTCATGAGCCTTTCGTTCGGGAAATGAGGTATTGAATCTTTATCCGGCGACAGAAGAACGCGACGGGCCGATTAAAGAAAATTTCAATTGGGTTTTCATGCTTTACATCTTCTACTGGAGGCCTTTGTATTTATTTCTTGCTGGTTTCTAACTTGATATACTATACCTGTATTCGTACATAGTATAGTCACTTTCTGCTGTTTCTATGTATGTTTACTTAGATCGTCTAAACTACTACTCTACCGATTTTAATGGACCCGAAGAATTCGATAATTTGAAAGTTTGTAGTGTTACTTGCGTTTTTGAAAACTTGCTTTGTCAACTACAAAATTTCTCATAAAATGTTTAACTGCTCTATGCTGTATACGAAATTTAATTCTACAAAAAACATATCAAAGTATGTTCATCATTACCTAGTGATTTAACTGCACCTTTAGTGATCATTCAAAAACATAATATTCATACAAAATAATTCATCAATCATCATTAAATAAATATATAAGTCAGCCTATGGCAGTCCATGGTGCTGGACGTAGCTCTCTAAAAAATCACACTAAAATACAAAATAACTACATCTGAGTAAATCAGCAAAACGACTGAATAATTAATAAGTAAACAAATTAAGCTTATATGTATGTATGTGCAATTGTGCAATGGGATCTGGACACCTGATAAAATAATACTAATGAGAATATTTATTAATTTATTACATCTAAGTCAATGACATATATTTTATTCTACCGATAGACAGGACCGTCCATACATTGAATATGTTCCAAAGCGATACTAATGGACTCACCCAATAGGTGCCATAAAACACAGTCATATTTTAGTATGAATAATACGGTCTAAACGTTGTATAATTACATATATTACTTAGCATTAACACGTTAACGGCCACGTCAGGCACCGGTGCTTCACAGCCATGGTACCTGTTAAGGCCATATCAGTCCCGGGTGACTGACGCCACAGTATGTGATTGAAATGATCTCGAGGAGCCGTCCGGCACATTTAGCTCGGTATTATGTATTACAATTGACTGACAAGGCCCCGGAAAAACTATGGTCCACTTGGCCTAACGTTTTTATATTTAGATCTAGATTTATTTAGGTTTTATTGGGAAAAATAAAATACGACACGATGAAACTGTAAAACCTTGTTATTGTTTGAAATACTGATATCTTAGGTTTAATACAGCTTACAAAATTATTAAAAAAAAAAATTTCGAATAATTTTTCTGTCAGAGGTCAAGGAAAAGTTAAATTTTTTATGTTCCTCGTTGAAATAAGTAACTCAAAAATGTGGTTCATTAGGGCATTGTGGGCTGTAGTAGTAAGTTGTCACTTGCTTAGTCTTTTTTCTAGCATAATTTCATCTACTGTTTGTTTTCATACAGCTTCTTTCTGTTTCCACGCCTAATCAAAATTACTTCTGTATCGTCAGTATCGTCACATATTTCTCTACAACATGGAATTTCTAACAGCGGAGAACCTCTTTGAGGCAGTTGTTTTTCTAGTTCGTCAATTGCTTGCTACCAACCAATGATAATTCAAAATCACACATATTATCAATATTTGACATGATTAAAGCTATCGTCACACAAAAACACCAAAAAATAGAGCGATCGTGCACTTACTTCCGCAGCTAATTCGATGCGACTAAATAAACACAGTAGGTAGGTACTAGGTAGTACAACTTGCGCATGGCACCAGCCAAACAGGTTGCAACCTGCAAGGAATGAACTAGGACACGCGAAGGTACTTTTATTGAGTGCATTTTCCAAACAAATAAATTGGCAGCCGCGGACAGTGCCTGACAAAATGCTGGACATGGAGCTACAACTATGTTTTGTTTCGCTTGGACCTCGTCAAGCACATATGCCAGACATTTTTTTATTTCGCTTTATTTTACTTAAAAATCACGGGAAATAAATTAAATTAGTCATATAATGTGGTTTACTTCATTATACAACCAAAAAACAAAAATAAAAAGAAAAAAGACGTGTGGCACTCGGGGACTGCCGCGGTAAAGCTATTACATAGCATTTTTTACCGACTATGCTAGTATAATTATTTCTATATAAGAATACTAGCTGATGCCCGCAGCTTCGCCCGCGTAAAATTTGTTACCGCGGGAAGTTATTCCCGGGATAAAAGGTAGCCTATGTGTTATTCCAGACTATAATGTATCTCTGTTACCAAATTTCAGCCCGATCCGTTCAGCGGTTTGAGCGTGAAAGAGTAACAAACATCCACACTCACAAACATTCGCATTTATAATATTAGTAAGATTTTAAGGCCTATGTTCAACAAAGTAAAGTACCAAGTACCTACTTGACTGTGGACATTTGGGCTTTTGGACTTTTGGCCTATTGGCCTTTTGGACTTTTGGACTTTTGGACTTTTGGACTTTTGGCCTTTTGGACTTTTGGACTTTTGTACTATTGAACTTTTGGACTTTTGGACTTTTGGACTTTTGGACTTTTGGACTTTTGGACTTTTGGACTTTTGGACTTTTGGACTTTTTGACTTTTAGACTTTTGGACTTTTGGACTTTTGAACTTTTGGACTTCTGGACTTTTGGACTTTTGGACTTTTGGACTTTTAGACTTTTGGACTTTTGGACTTTTGAACTTTTGGACTTTTGGACTTTTGGACTTTTGGACTTTTGGACTTTTGGACTTTTGTACTATTGGACTTTTGGACTTTTGGACTTTTGGACTTTTGGACTTTTGGACTTTTGGAGTTTTGGACTTTTGGACTTTTTGACTTTTTGACTTTTGGACTTTTGGACTTTTGAACTTTTGGACTTTTGGACTTTTGGACTTTTGGACTTTTGGACTTTTGGACTTTTGGACTTTTGGACTTTTGGACTTTTGAACTAAAGTCCAAAAGGCCAAAAGGCAGGAATCTTAGCATTATGTTATGTAGCCTATAGCCACTATCAATTAATGTACCTACTTACTATCGAACAGTTTTTGAAACCCTACCAGTAGTTTCAGTAAGACTTGCCTTGGTATGATGTGATCGTGGTCCCTTTGCAGCGTGTGTCCAATCTAGCGCAGCAGCTACACTTCCGACGTTTGATCTGTTGGTGGATAGGGGTCTCACTGCAGCGTTCCAATAGTCTTACGTTCGTGATGTTCTCGGGCCCGTATGTACCGAGGATCCATTGGAGGCAGCGTTTGACGAAGACTTATTGCTGGTAGCTGGTGCGAAATGTCTTTAGTGACCTTCCATGTCTCGCATCCGTATAGCAGTTAGCAGTACAGTTTTAACGTTTACTTTGTTTTGAGTTTCACTCTTCGTGTCTTTTGGACTTTTGGACTTTTGGACTAAAGTCCAAAAGGCCAAAAGGCAGGAATCTTAGCATTATGTTACGTAGCCTATAGCCACTATCAATTAATGTACCTACTTACTATCGAACAGTTTTTGAAACCCTACCAGTAGTTTCAGTAAGACTTGCCTTGGTATGATGTGATCGTGGTCCCTTTGCAGCGTGTGTCCAATCTAGCGCAGCAGCTACACTTCCGACGTTTGATCTGTTGGTCTCACTGCAGCGTTCCAATAGTCTTACGTTCGTGATGTTCTCGGGCCCGTATGTACCGAGGATTCATTGGAGGCAGCGTTTGACGAAGACTTATAGCTGGTAGCTGGTGCGAAATGTCTTTAGTGACCTTCCATGTCTCGCATCCGTATAGCAGTTAGCAGTACAGTTTTAACGTTTACTTTGTTTTGAGTTTCACTCTTCGTGTCCATTTTCGCAACTGCCCACGGGGCGCGGCTGTGTAAAGGTTGTTCTGGCCTTGGCGAGACGCGAAATGATGTAAGGTACTCTTCTATCCCATCAGTTTCTGACACGACACTCCCGAGGTACGTGAATTAGTGCCTCCACCACATCTCTTGCGTCTGTCGATTTTAATTTCAGTCCAGCCATTCGCTGCCTCATCCTGCTCGTTGTCCTGCACGTTGTCCTGCAGACATGCATGACGGCGTGTGTGTGCCTCAGCAGGCACAGGACATCGGCATCATTTAAATCCTCCAGGATATCAGTATAGGCCCCATTCTATGCCGCGCCGATTGTTCTTTGCGGTATTCAGCATTATACCATCTATTTTCTATGGATGGTTGTTAACTATCCTGTTATCTTCATAACGATCCTCTAAGGTAGGTACAGTACGTATTTTCAAAAGAGTTTGTGAACTCTATTTTTAATTTCTTTTTCAGAATATTGATGACATTTGATTGATGTCATTTTATACACGTTACGTCTACTACATTGATACATGTAATAAAATTCTAACACGCCGGTGTTTGTATGTAAATTGTTTTTACTGAGGAAAATTCTATACTGAGGAATAGCTTTAACCATTAAGCTCTATTTTGATTAAGCAAACAGGGCAGATTCACACGCTACTTGATGAGTATGATTAATAAATACCTCTAATTTCATAGACCTTGTGTGACGTAAACAAAGTTGCGAGGGTCAGCTAGTTAAAAGATAAAACAATAGGTTTCTTCTTAAAAACTATTTTTACAAATTTTATGGTAATAATAGACATTCTTTGAAATATGCATGTATGGTATTGTTGTGACTTTTATGACACGTTTAAAGTACATAGGTATGAGATAGATGGCGCTCGCGGCTACGTCAGCGTGAAATTTTCTTCCCGCTTCCCATGGGAACGTACTCCCGGGTTTGGTTATCTTTATAGCAGTATTATATATAAATTAACAAAACAAAAAATAATACTGCATTGGTGATAATAATAATAAAATGTATGTATATAGAGTACTCGCCTCTTATATTTGCTCCATGGTACTCACTCATTTTCTTTCACTATTTTTCGTGACTTTCTTCATTAATAACTGCACTTTGTTTATTCATATTTAAAACACTTTTTACACAAATTATACGAGTACAGTTCACTGTTGTACATAGATGATGAATACCTATACACCTATAGTCGAATTTTTATTTAGACGAAGTAAATTGACAGCAACTAATGTAATTGACAGCATCGAAATTGTCATTTCACATTATGAACTCTAAATTCAACCAGCACTCTTAATTCAACTTTGGTCGAGTGGTTAAGACGCGGATCGGTACGCAGAAGGCGCAAGATCGATTCTGGGTACAAGCATCAATTTTTGGATTATTTGACACAATATAATAATATTATAACGACTGCAGAGTTCATAATTGACGTAAACAAAAAATTTATGAAGTGCGAGACGAGATACACGAACGTGGACGAAGGTAGCCGAGAGTGTGACTCGTTTTCGTGACACAATTTCTGGATTCGGTCTCCACGCAAGGCCCGCGATAGAAGCTATGCAATAGCTTAAAACCGTCAGCAAAATTTTACTATGGCAGTTAACGTGTCTTCAATGTGTTTACCTCTGTACATTGCGTTTACAACACTATACCACAATAAATTAAAATATCTCCTAATACGATACTGATGGACTCGTCCAAAAATGGTATCGTCCAAATTGATGGGTGCTATAAATCACATATTTTAGTTATATTATTTAGCATTAACTTTAATATGTTTTCCTCTGTACATTGCGTTAACAACACTTTATTTGATAATTCTACCACAATAAATTAAAATATCTCCGTCACGTGCGTGTCATTCGTATTTTGGCACAAATTGAACTAACGGTCGGTTCGGTGTATAAACCGCAGTTGAGGAAACACAACGCTTGTTCTGATCGCCGCATCTAGTATGTAGTACATGTAGATCGATGATCTAAGTACACTTATTTAACACTAGCTGAGCCCGCAACTTCGTTTACGTCACATAAGGTGTATGAAAGGAGAGGTATTTCTTCATCAGACTCATCAAGCAGCGTGTGAAACTGCCCTGTTGGCTTAATCATAAAGGCAGAATAGACTTAATCATTAAGCTCTTTTATGATTAAGCCAACACGCCAGTTTAGATATACCAATTTTTAGGTTCATAAGTCTACGTATGATTCTTTAAAGTGATATAACTTTTTTATTTATAAACCGATTGATATAAAATAAACACTAAATGTTAAGCGGAGCAAACCTTAACACAATAAAGAAAACCGCATTGCAATCGGTTAAGCGGTTACTGAGATTAGCGTGCACAAACGTACAGACAAACAGACATACAGACAAACAGACAAAAATTTTAAAAATCATTGTTTTGGGTTCTATTGCGTTCATAAAGCCCTCCTATAATATTTTTCACATTTATCTTTCATGTACAGACAGCGACCTGTTACGATTTTATTATATGTATATATTGATAGGAAATGAAACGAAACGAAACAACCATTTGCGGATCACACAAATATTTAAATCGAACCCAAGACCTCACACGGTCATTATTGCTTGAAAATCTTATCTGAGTCAAACAAATACTTTTAAATAGATAGTCATTTACAGAGGTTTCCGTCAGGTCAGAGATGATTATGAAGAACATCATAAATAAGCTTCAATACTGCATGACAGCCATAACGGTGTGTGCAGTACTCGTACCAGAGCGTGGGCCACGGCTTGACCGACTAATGCGTGTTAGCGACATTTGGTGCGTGCGGCCGCCATCGGCGACGAGGGAAATCATAGTCCAGCGCATGTTTATTATTCATGACCGAATCACGAAAATTCTATTACGAGAATTTCATCCTCTCATCTCGAAACGACGGTTTGACATCTCATTGCTTTGAGCGACAGTTTCGATCATAGATTTATAATTGACCTAAATTCAGTACAATGCTGCTGGTACCCGATGGTCCATGGTACAAGGTGTATTTTCTTCATCTCTGTCTTAGCTGAAGGCTTTAAGAGATGCCTGCTTTTACCCATTAGTCATTTGAATCCTGGATGTCTACTTTAATTAGCAGTGAGAGGCAAGTGCTGGTTTCGTTTACAGACAATTACGATATATTATCTCCTGTTCGATATCCATTATTCCACTGGTGCATAATATACTGACTACTTAGCGAGAGGTTGATTTGATGCATTTTCTGGAACCAAGATAATATATCACTATTATTATTTGTAGACGTCGTAGCATTGTTTCTACGGCTAGTGTCTACGACGTAGCATTGTGTAGGCTAGTGTCTACAACGTAGCATTATAATCTACAGCTAGTGTCTACGACACGGCAAGCATGATGAATTGATTTATCAACGTATTATTATTATACATGGGAACACCCAAAAATTCCGAAATATGGTTTTCCGAATTTCAATATTCCGATGTTCAAAATTCCGAAGATTATAATTCCTAAGAAACAAAGCTCCGAATATTCAAAAGGACGATATTCATTTATCCGAAAGTCATAAGTACGAATTTTTATTTTTCCTAATTTCATTAGTACGAATAATCAAAAGACCGGACTGTTATTTTCCCGAAAAACATGATTCCGAATTTCAAATATCCGAAAATTCACTGTTAAAGTAATAACTTTCAACAAAAAATAGGTTAAAGTTAAAATTGATATTATCCAGAGTTTTATAAATAAATAAGTATAGATAATTCAACTCATCAGTGCGCGCGGCGCTATGTGTGCGTGCGCTAGTAATTATACAGCTTTAATTTGTGTGGCAGTGATGCGGCCGTCTTCACAGAGAACATTTTTATATTATGAGGTTGAGACGTAACTCGACTTATTGACGACACCAGCGGTGCCAAGCAGTCTTTGCAGGAAAAGCTCTGCGTGGCTGCTAACTAAACATCATATTTATACAAAAAGCATACAGCGCCATCTACCACGTTTGCAGGCAACTCTTACGTTATAATGAAACGAAATCAAATATCATGACAAGTCTCAATGTCACTGCAGCGTTGAGATCCTGTGTAACTTGGTCACATTATAATTCATTACATAGTGTTCTTAGTGATAATACCATGGGTACAGTCGTTAAAGAAAATGTCTAATTCTTTACGGAGAAAATGTTTAAGAAGTCAGGTAAATATTTTTTATGTGTCAATTCGATGGAATTAATATTTGTTATCACTACATATAATAAAACAAAGTCCCCGCCGCGTCTGTCTGTTCACGATAAACTTAAAAACTACTGCATGGATTTTCATGCTGAGATCACCAATGATTCTTGAGAAAGGTTAACGTATATAATTTGTTGAGTTTTTATATACATTGACTAAAATATAATGATATTAGTTGGAGATGTCGGAAAAAAATAAGGTGTCTGGGAGCTTTTAACAAAAACGCTGCCTAAACCCTTCGAGGCATAACAAAATTATGTATGGTAGCATTGTGTAACTTATAAAGCCCTACAGAAAAGTCATAAATGATAGAGCTCTAAATTCTATTGCAAAAAAAATTGAAATGCAGAGATGAGCGACGGAAAAAAAATTGCTTATACTGCAAATATGACAAAAATTGAACCGTATGACTTGATTTAAAAAATAAAAAATACCATATCTATACATCTAAATAAACTGTTGAGGGTCGAGAGTCTGTACATGGAAGATAATTTGAAAATTTTAATTGTAGGGCGTTCTTTAATCGATACTGAGGCTGAAAATGTAATTAGAAATTTTCATGTCTGTCTGTCTGTATCCTGATTATGAATTGATTTAAATGAAACTTGGTACAATCTGAGCTTATGATCCGAGGAAGGTTCTAGGATACTTTTGTTCCCGATATATTGCGCGGTTCCTTTGGGAAAGGGCAGGGCAGTTTCACACGCTTTTCGCACACCTTATGTGTCAGCTAGTTTGTTATAGGATTATTGACATACTTCAGCCATATGGCTTAAAAGTTCTTCGGCTACCACCGTATCATCCTGAACTAAACCCAATAGGAAATGTATAGGGAATTTAAACAAATTATAATGCTTTGCATAAAATCGAACAAAATGTGATGGAAATAATGAAATTAATAAACGAACGTTTAAGTCAAATTGATGAAGAGATGTGGCGTTGTACTTGTCGACACGCCAAAGAAGAAGAAAACTATCGACATTTTGATTGAATTTATAATTAACCTTGGAGAGAGCAGTGAATCCTAAAACTACTCAATTTTATTCTTCAAACAGCGATACATATTAATATGTATAAAAATACATTTCACCCATTAAGTTTTTATTTTAGTTAAACAAGTGTTTTTGTATTTTGTATTTCACTGTACCTCATGTCACGCACACGAAGTCACTGTGTTTAGACGAGGCTTACCCACACATAATGACGCGCGCACAGATGAGTTGAACTTACTATACCTATATTGAATGATTTTGTAATTAAATGGGAGCTCCGCTCCGCTTCGCTCTCGCTAAGTGAATGGTTAACACCCCGACTCAGAGTACCCCGACTTGGATAGGTTAGGTTAGAAGGCTAAGGCGGGAGCGAAGCGGAGCGGAGCTCCCGCCTTAGCCTTCGTGGTTATTTTTTTGTTTTGTCGTTTGCCTTCCACTCACTTGGAAATAATATTTTCGATAGTTAGACTTGACTATACTTTATTAAAAAATACGGGTGGAATCGGGAACATAAATAATCGTCTTTAATGATAAGTTTTCGGGTTGAAACGGGAACGGGTAAAACGACACTCACCCTTCGTATTTATGATATTTCGGATTTTTGATAATCGGAGTTCGTATTTATAATATGGCGGATTTTTAATGATTCGGAATTGAACGGTTCGGTTTCTTGAAATTCGGCATTCTGACAGTCGGAATTCTAAACATTCGGAATTTTAAAATTATGACTTTTAATAAACAGGATTTATGAAACATCGGATTTTTGACTTTCGGGATTTCGAATCATTCGGACTTATGAAATTCGGAATTATGAAATTCGTGATTGTGACCTTCGGAATTAAGTTTTTCGTATTAATGTAGTGTACCCATTATACATCTATATATACATTATAATAAAACTGTAGAAGGTCGAGAATCTGTACATGTAAGTTATTTTCAAAATTTATTTGTAGGGCATTCTTATTACAAGCTTAATATTAGCTTAATGATGATGTTGTTAGAGAATATCCATCGACGAACGAAAAATGTAATTTAATTATTTTTGTCTGTCTATCTATCTGTTTTTCTGTCTGTCGTGTATCCTGAATAAATATAACGCCGACACTACTGAATTGTTTTGTTCATTTGAATCTAAGGGCAGTTTCATACGCTTCTATGAGTCTGATGAAGAAAAACCCTTTCCTTTCATACACCTTATGTGATGTAAACAAAGTTGCGGAGGTCAGCTAGTATGCAATATATTTATATTGTGGTATTGTGCTCACACAACTTCTACAGTGTGTGTGGTTTACTGCAAGATTATAATGACAGGCAAACCGGCGGCGCTTTATTTAGTACGATTTGAATTCCTAAAATCACGCCATGGTCTAAGTAAATCGGAAATGAATGCAACATTTTCATTTAAATTAAACATGTTCATGTACAGAGTCCACTCTTTATATTTGATAAGGGTCGTTTAAGCTGTCAGTTTTCATTTAACCTTAAGCGTGAGCACAGATTAACACATTACATGAACCGGACTGGA
The DNA here is from genome assembly GCA_933228765.1 of Miltochrista miniata. Taxonomy (NCBI): domain Eukaryota; kingdom Metazoa; phylum Arthropoda; class Insecta; order Lepidoptera; family Erebidae; genus Miltochrista; species Miltochrista miniata. The sequence continues at coordinate 40,638,915 of OW121753.1, read as the reverse complement.
TAATTGCACAGTGAAATCTTTTTGCGATTTAACAAAGCCGTGCAGAGTTGTTCAATACGACTTATCTGATAAAACGCATTAAATTGATACTGGATTATTATTAAACTCAATTATTGTCCGTGTGTTAAGGTTGTTTAATTAGTTTTCCATGTCTAATATACCACATCTATCGTTTCCAATATGGATGCCAAACTGAAAATCGATGCACAAAGGGCGCCCAAACTGCACGTAATTGATGTATGCAGTAACCTCCCCCTAACCCAGTTCGGCTGGATGTGGGTCTCGAGTAATTAATGACGTCAATCGATGCTCTGTCATCATTACAGGGGAGGGGGTTAGGGACGGGGGAGGGGCTCACTGTGATACAGGCGAGTTGGTAGCGAGTTTAGCCTATGCACCCATGTTGCGTTACCTGTTTAGAATTTTCGACTATTGATTTAGAATAAAACAAAGCCTAGCTATGACTATAATGTTGATGCAATGTTTTATACCACTAAGGTGGCAGACAAGCGTACGGCCACCCAAATGTACCGGTGGTTACCGCAGCCTATGGACGCTTGCAACACCAGAGGCGCCACACTCACGCTGCCGACCCTGTAAAAACCTTCTAAGACCCCTTTTGAAGAACCCCATACTGTTGGCGTTTGGGAAAACCGAGGCAGGGAGATCTTTCCACAACCTAAGCGTGCATGGAAGAAAGCCCCTATCGGAACTAACCGTGCTCGAGCGCTCAGGATGCAACATGTGAGGATGAACACCCTGTCTATGGCGAGCGGTGCGATGATAGAATGTAGCCGTAGACATCATATCGAACAATTCGTCAGAGTACAAACCGTTGTACAGGCGGCAGAACAGGCATTACTAAGACTTCTTTCACAAATTAATTTCTCTTGCATTCTTGGAGATCGGTGATTGTGATAGGAATGGATAAAAGATGGACAGACACATATCTCTATTCTCGTACATTAAAGGAACAACGTGTGATATCAATCAATTTATGACGTTTACTAATAATGTAAAACACAGAAGTTTATAAGCATGGATGGATGTTTGTTACTCTTTCACGTTTTACTGACTGAAATTTGGGATGGGGATAGATTATATAGTCTAGAATAATACTTGTTATCCTCGGAATATGTTCCCAAGGGTTGCTAGAACGGGAACAGAATTCCACGCCAACTGAGCCGCAGACACTATCTTGTACACCCATACTATGATGTTTATATTGGAACCAAGAAACAAATTAAGAATCATGAGATTTCGTTGTCTCAAGGTCATCCAAATCATTGAATCGACTATCACTATATGAAAAGTCATCAAAGAAAAAGTAATAGGTTATGTCCATTGTTATCGTGCAGTGATGGACGAGCCGTGGGAGGTGCGGGTCCAGTCGTCGCACGCGGTGGCGGGCGGCGCGGCGCTGCTCAGCTGCAGCGTGCCGTCCGCCGTCAGACACTACATCAGCGTCACGGCGTGGTTCAAGGACGGCGCCGTGCTGTCCCCGCTGGAGGCTGAATCTGGTGAGCATCTTTATCGAACAAACATATTAAACTTTCAGTTATAAACTTTCATGAATTTCAGCCGTAATAATATTTTGTTTACTTATGTGTAAAAATCTTTCATGGTAGGAACGATCAAAGGGCAAATTTTCATTCAATCTCAAGTACTAACAAGGAGCTCGCCATTGTCAAACAAGTTAGCAATATAACCCGGCATTAGCTACGTCAAATACACTTTCGTCTGGAAAGTTTCCAACTATGTCGCCCGTGGACCGTATAAAATAGAAATTAATTTTGTGAAGGGGCAAAACGTCCGATTATTGCTTTCTAAACGCTGAAATTAAGAATTTTTCGTTAATCCAAGTGTAGGAAACGGCTGTCGGTGGCAGAAGTACGATGACAAACTTGCTTTACGAGTCCCGAGTTCTCGATTAAAAGTGGAAAATTCGATTAATGTTTTCATTAAGGGACGGTCCCTCACTTTTCGATTACTGTGCGGCCGCTGCATAATGACTCTGTTAAGTTTAAAAATATTTTGAAGCAATTATTTTTCAATAATTATAATAAACTGCTCCTGAAACTTTAGTTAAGGACGGAAACTCGTAATAGCCCATTTTATTCTCAATGACAGTCAAATTTTTGATTTTCTAATTTGACTGTCACGGAGAAGCGAATATTTATTTAAGTTTGACACTGTTAAGTAATCGGATTACTTTTATTGAAAGGTCAATACATATAGTATTAGCGTAACTAGCCATTAAATTAGCTTCTAATGTTGTTGGGTGTTAGACGAATAGGTAATGGTCCATTCTATCGATTTTGGCAATTAGGCTTCATGTGCAACCCATGTGAACTACCAATATGTAAATGGGCTTGTGCATATTTGCAAAATATTAGATTATCCATTGATTATGCGCACAAGTAGGCACTTTATATAATAAAACTAGCTGATGCCCGCGGCTCCGCCCGCGTGGAATGTTATTCCCGGTCACAGGGGTATGAAAAATAGATGTTGGCCGATTCTCAGACCTACTCATTATGCTCACAAAATTTCATAAGAATCGGTCAAGCCGTTTCGGAGGAGTATGGCAACGAAAACTGTGACACGAGAATTTTATATATTAGATACCGCATAGCTGTCAGATCTATTGACAATCTTGATGAGTTATCAAGATTGTCATTAAAATTATTATTCGTGTTCCAAAATACAAACAATAATACTCTTTGCGTGGGTATACCGCTGTCTGAGCTAGAATGCCCATGCGCCCTTGCGCGCTCTAGCTCAAAGTTGATTTATTTATATTTGTTATCTCTACCTTCATTCAGTTTTATCTTTGGTTTATATTTTCATCGATACTAACAAAACCAAAAACTTTCTTATATTGAGTCGAAATATAGTGGCCAAGAAAACTATACATAATTGCATTGAGGCATTAATTGATATTGTTTCAACAGCACTAACGGGTCAGTTAAGCCGAAAAATGGCTGGAAATTCTCTTTTAGGAAAGAGTCATCGGAACCGATAACTTCGCAATGACTTAGGTAAGTCTATGGGCTTTCATGTGTGCTCTACCGTGGAGAAGTGTGGGAAATTTTCATTTTTAAGAGAATTAACATTAAACAGCAGAAGCGTAATACTCTCTAGTGACCACTAGTCCTCAATAGTTCTCTTATAAAATAACTGCTGTTTCGTAATAACAGAATTCACCGCCCTTGTAAGTTAGTGTCCGATCTGATGTAGTCAATTTTAATGTCTACATCAGAGATTCTAAGTCTTAAATAAGAAAAAGACGTAGTTCTTTAGATAGTCGAGCCACGTTGGTTTAACTTCTCTGACTTTAGTTTAAACTGCAAACGTCCATAAAAAGACCCATTAATTCTTTATTCACCAAAGAATTACCATTTAGCAATTCAGTCGACTGCAGCGTCGCGTCGTCGCTTCTTTGTCGCCCAGTAAAGAGGAACAGAACAAATTGAATAGAACTCCCTCTCAAGTGTTGATGCGAAGCAATAAGATTTCAACTTGAGCTAAAAGTTAAGCACCGCTAATGCAAGTTTAATGTTCGCTGTTCGCCTGTGCTGTGCTGCGATGCAGTTGGGAGGAATTCGCTGTATTTGCATTTTAGGACATTTTGAAACAACTAATGAATTACAGTGAGTGATTAGAATTCAAATAAAAAGAAAACCTCAATCGCTATAGTTTAACGGGTTATCACGTTTTCAAAATACAAATGATAGTTAACAAACAGCATTTCATTGAAGCGCAGCAAAATCAGAACTGGAGACAACACCAAGTTGTGCCGGATAATTTATGTCTACACAGTTGGAGTGGACGCAAAAAAAAATTGAAAATATTTATTGATATTATTACGGTAGCTGAAATCTTAATAGCTTGTACCAGTGTACCTACCTTTTTATGTTTTACGTGATGGATTATCCTCATGGATGCAATGCCGGACTTGCACCGACTAAAAAACCTGACGTGTCCTGCCTAACAGCCTACGGTTGGAAGCCCCGAGTAAGCCCTCGGAATGATACCGCGGGGGGGGGGGGGGGCTATCCTGCGTCTTTTGGGGGGTGTACCTACCTACCTACCTATTCTTTTTTAAATACAATAACACATAAAATGAAGACAAGTGATGTAAAATAGAGTAAGTGCGCCATCTAGCGGCGACAGACCGGCAGCGCCGCAGCGAAGTTAGTAGTTTCGCCGGCGTTTATGCAGATTACGCCGCGCTTGAAATTATATCAGTTCTGCTCTTTGTTACTCTGAGCTACTTTGTCTACGACTTTGGCCACAGAACCGATCTTTCTCCCTTGACATTATAATTTGTAAGTATATTTTTATACGTCTCGGAACTTTTCAGCGATGTTTATTATTTACTTATAGGAACCAGGGATGTTGCGGATGTACATTTTTTCCCATCCGCGGATGCGAATGCGGATGCGGATTTTTAGTCGCTCACATCTGCGGATGCGGATGCGGATGTTGGTCCCGATCATAAATACCTACCTGTTTGGTTTAAAGTTAAATTACAGATAGATTCTTAATCTGTGCTTATGACAAAATCATAGAGGATCAAAAATCTGTACAACGTAGATATTTTACGTAAATATTAGAACGCTAATCGATACTGATGCCGGATGCCTCTATCTGTCTGTATCCCAAATAAGCATAACGTCGAAACTACTGAAACAATTTAAATGATACTTGGCAAACTCTGAGCTTATAATCCGAGGAAGGCTTTGATCAACTTTTGAACGCGATATTCGGCGGTTCCTTTGAAAATTAAATATATTGGTCACAAAGTAACACTTATGAACGTCAAAATTATTGCTTATACATTTATTTTATATTTACTGCTAGACTCGCAACGCAATAGGTAAAGCCGGAGAAAGAAAAACCTGGCAATAAAATACCCGGCTACCCTTTTTAGGGTTCCGTAGCCAAATGGCAAAAACGGAACCGTTATAGATTCGTCATGTCTGTCTGTCTGTCCGTCCGTATGTCACAGCCACTTTTCTCCGAAGCTATAAGGCCTATGCTCTTGAAGATTGGTAAGTAGATGTATTCTGTAAACCGCATCAAGATTTTTATATGCAACTAGAAGAAAAGCAGTTAATTTTGGGGGTCCCCATACTCAGAACTGAAACTCAAATTTTTTTTTATCAAACCTATACGTGTGTGTGTGTGTGTATCTATAGATATGTCTTCAAAAATGTGTAACATCATTTTTTCTAAAGTGAATAGTTTGCGCAAGAGACACTTCCAAAGTGGAAAAATGTGTGTCCCCCCTCTAAATTTTAAACTAAGATAATAATAAATCTAAAAAAATATATAATTATGCTGTACATTGCTATAAAATCTACCAACGAAAATTGGTTTGAACGAGATCGAGTTGGTAGTTTTTTTAATACGTCATAAACCGCAATTTTCACCTAGAAAAATCACCACTACTGCGAACGTGTTAAAACATCAATGAAAGTTACAACGAACTACAAGAACTTTTATATTATGTTACTTGCTGCTACGGAACCCTTCATGGGCGTGTCCAACTCAACTGATAAAAAATCGGCCAAGTGGGCCGGTTTTTACTAACTGTCAGTAGGTAACTTGAAGCGCTCGTGGCCCCGCGGACTCAGTGTTCTGTAAACGATCACTGCAGTAAGCAACTTTCATAATGGCCGGTCCATGGATGGGTGACCATCCATGTGATCACTTTGTGACATTTATTTGAGCGTTTCCGTGCTTCGGAAGGCACGTTAACCCGTTGGTCCCGGTTGCAGTAAAATTGCAGTCGTTAAGCTAAGTTGAAGGCTTTATTTCAACAGCAGGCAGTCACAACCTGCGCCTGTCCATTTAAACACGGCAATAAGGCTCAACACCTATTACGTGGGACAAATTATACAAAGGTGAAATGTGGGCATATAATATGCCTCTGCCTACCCCTTCGGGGATAAAGGCGTGACCATACATATATGTCAGTAGGTAATTATGATTCGTTAAATGTATCATATATAATACAGTTTTTGAAACAAGTGAGCTTGCATTAGGCCTTTATTTTTACAAAATTTATCTGTTTGGGAGAGGGGATAAAGGACAAAATGTTTTTTCAGTAGTAATTTCTTAACGCGTGGTCGTTTTGTTGGTGTTAGAAAGTCTTTAAGGGTTTATAAAAACGTAAAGTTTGTGAGTTTATGAGATTAGTAATTAAAAAAATTGTTCTACCAATAGAGAGTTACATTATTTGAAATCTAATTATGGGGCACGAGTTATAAGCGACGTACGCCGAAGTCCTGTTACACGCATAGGTTACCTATTTGAAGTATGTCGCAAATCTTTCTTTAATACGCTATGCTCACAGTATATCTACAAAAACAGTAAATAGTCGAAATTTTGAAAATGCAATGATTGATTTATGATACACGATGATATCTAATAAGTCGGAACATGTTACGGAACGAAAACTGTCTATCTTATCGCAGTTAATTTCTTTCTTTTAAGCAACTTGGGAGACATCCGCATCCGCATGAAACTCCGCATTGATTCTTGCGGATGCGGAAGCGGATGCGGATGTTCCGCATTTGCGGATGCGGATGCGAATATCCGCAACATCCCTAATAGGAACTGGTGTATGGACTTGTGGTCACAGCTAGACTCTAACCTATACGCCTCATCCCAAAACAAATTGAGGGTGCGATGCAACCGCAATATTTAAATCAAAGGCAATTTGTTTCAAATCAGTATCATCTAACAAATTAGCAACTATCGAAAGAGAGGTTTTTCTTAACCTATTTCCCTGAAATTGCTCCACAAATTAATATGTGTTATCGAATTCGTACCTATCTGCTTACACTTCTGTCAGTTGTATGTTAGGAACCTTAATTGAGGAGATTTTATTATTTATCTAAGTAGGTATACGATTGTCAATATATGTAACGGTGCTATGATAAATTTACCTAAAAAGTAATTTCAAACAACGTAATAAGTCCAGGAAATGTTCATAAATATTTTCATTCCATTTTATAAATCCTTTCCTAAACTAAATTGATGATTGCCTATTAGTAAGTGTAGCGAGATCTGTTGATTTACGTCATGTCATTCCGTCACAAAGAGCTGAGAGCAGAGCGCGTCGTAATTACACTTCGTTATAATCTTCCGCACGGTCGGACTGCACCTTGCGTGTGTTGTATGTGTGACAATAAGTGTGGTGCCATGGATGCTGTCATGTGCTAGCACTCTGATGGTTTTTATTTACTTAATTTATTTACTTTACCCGCGACTTCGTTCGCGAGGTGAGCTAAACTTTTATAACTATTAACCAAACAACTTAGACGTGTCCAACGCATATGGCTTCTAGTAAAACAGAGGTCAAGCTGTATTTACATTTCCGTTGAACCGATTCGATTAAACATACAGCAATATTTAAGTTGAAACATGTAATTCCGGTTATCCTCCCCATTGGGTGGATTTTTTGGAGTGGATTAACGGACCAATTCAGAAAAGAAAATGAATGAAAATATACTTACAAAATCCTAATAGTGCCATTATGAACAAGTTTAGTACAGAATTTTGTTCCAACTCTGAACAAATAAACAAACAAACAAACACGAAGAAAAAAACAATAAATTTGGACTCAGAAATATCTATAAATTAATCAATAACAGTTATTTTTTTAAAATTATTTTAACGTCACAGCTATTTTTACAATTCTATAATAGTAGAGATTAGACACTTGACGTATAAAAAATGCAACGGAGACCGATTGTGAGCCGCGTGAGTAATGTAAAGTTACCCATCCAAATAATTGGCTATCACGATATACTTACTTATAAAAGTTGAGCGAGAACAGCATCGAGGCGATCAGCAAACAGTCGACAACGCGACACAAAGCGGTCGGTAGTCGCACATTTAGAATTCATTGAAAAAGTCTCGCTTGAAAGTTATCTGATCGTAAACGATGACGGCCGCCGCTACCAGTCGGTGCTTAGTACACTCACGCACGGAAGCGTTTAAGCATTATCTATATAATGTAGAGCAAAATGAGCTTCACTTGCAAAATTTTATGGGTGTATGGGCCTGTCCACATCACCACGGCACGACGTCGTCGCCGTGGAACGGTGCGGCGCCGCGCCGTAGCACGGCGCGTTGCCGTGACGTGGGAATTTACGGTGCCGTACCGTAAAAATGTACGTCACGACGCCGCAAAGTTGCAAGTCGCCGTACATTCTTCACTAAATACCAGTTAAAGTAGTTTCAAGTGACTAGTGTCCCGCAAGACTGATCATGCGGAACCCCAGCCACTCGAAACTACTATTTATCTGGTATTTAGTAAAGAAATGTACCGAAAATTTACAAGGCACGACACGGCAACGCGCCGCGCCCCGGCGCGGCATCGCACCGTTCTACGGTGACGACGCGCCGCGCCCCGGCGCGGCACCGCACCGTTCCACGGCGACGACGTCGTGCCGTGGTGATGTGGACAGGCCCTATGTTACGGTGATAAGTATAGTAAAACACATAAAAGAAGTACAAACACTTTGAAAATTTGCCACTTCTCTTCATAAATGAGATCATGTTTTTTGTACTCCATGAGGTACTGTAATAGATTTACTGCTATAACTTGCGGTTGTAATTATACCCATAAAGCATGTGAGTATGTGACAGCGACTTAACCGTCACATTGTTATACTCGTAACTTACGAATGAAAGCTGTATAATTCAAAAAGTCACGCCCGCAAATGAGTCGAAATTACCGTCTACTCCCACCTGTTCTGTTGAGTAGTTCTGTCAACAGAACTACTGGTAATTTTTTTCCCATTAGTTCTGTCCACAGAACAAATGCATCTATACCACAACGTTAAATTTGTTTTTCCAAATTATTTTTAATTTTGAAAAACAAATTTAATCATTCATTATAATTTTTTTTCACCGGATTGATTAATATGTATCTCGGTTATGTTAACTCCTTACTTAAAATAAGTTAAGAGTCTCAGATACTTAGTCAAGCCGGTGAAAAATAAACCATAATGAATGATTGAAATAATGTTCACTGAGTGAACACTGCCGTGGCCGAGTGTCCAACACAAAGCGAGCGTAGTCGTCGCTTCGGTCAAATGGCGTCGCCCGCTATAAATGGGTAAGTGCACTCGATCGGAGTTGTCTCCTAATTTCAAAGTCATGAGTCTTCCACTATTGCCCCCTCCACCCCCTCCCACTTCAATCTCGCGGCGTCACCGGGAACATCTTACCTACTAGTTCGTGAGTGTTGACGGATGGTGAAAGGGAATGCAGTTTAATCAAATAGAAAGCCTGTTTGTTGGAGGGCACTGTGAGCTCTGGCCTGTATGGTATTGTTGCTGGACGAGCTTAACAAATTGATGTTGTTGTGTACAAGATATGTGTTAGATCCGGTTTCATCAAGATTATTACATCGAGCGACTGTCATTAATCATTACTATTGACTCGACCTAGTCGTTTATATTCTACTAGGGCTCCAAGGCTAAATTTTCGCAAGTTGATTATATAATTAACTTTGTTTTGAGAATAAAATCACAAGTTGCTCGTTAACGTATAGTCTTGTTGCCAGGGAACCTGGTATACTCTTGAAAGGAAATATCTAAGACCCCAATCAGTCTTTTTAGTCCACTTGTGGTGACCATTGCGATGACAAGGCGCGGGAAATTCTCACAAAGAGTCCAGGCTCACGATCATGAAGCACGAAGAACGTTCCGAGCACACGTGGTTCGGGAGCCAGTGCGTCCCGAGTAGGTCAGTCTTCTGTCATACTGCACACGGTATGGGAGAATACTATTGTACACGCGTTCTCGTGACATATAGCAAAGTGATCCTATAAAGAGATCCTTTAGGTTCGGAGCTCTATAGATCGGCTTGTGTGGATCCGCAGGCGGGCACTACATCGTGGGCGGCGGCAGCGGCGACGTGCTGGTGGTGCGGGCGGCGCGCGTCGACGACGCCAGCGCGTTCGCGTGCGAGGCGCAGCACGCGCTCACCGGGGAGAAGCGCCGCAGCGCGCCCGCCACGCTCGCTGTCTCACGTAAGTATTCATGTGGCGATCCTTGCCCCGCTGACTTTAGTGTTCTGTAAAGGATCACCGGGCTAGGTCTTTAGATATGGCTGGCATTCAAATGAGTTTACCCTCGGTAATAGAAGCTTCTCATTAAAAATCCAAAATTATGAGAATTGGTCCAACCGTAGCCGGATTATAAATGTAGTAACAAGTTCAAGTTGGTGTACTATGTGTGTGTCGCAGACGCGACGTCGAGCATGGCGCCGCGCATGCTGGCGGTGCCGGAGGACGAGGCGGTGGCGCAGGGCGGCGACGTGCGCCTCGTGTGCGGCGCCGTGGGCTCCCCGCCGCCCGCGTACAGGTAATAGTTAGGTGATTTACATGTTCTTTTTTTTGGCCTTTTAGTTTGATTTACTAAAAAGCGTGTTTTATTAGTTTTTCAAACGATTGCTTTTATTTTGAATATAATTTATTTTTGTGGGAATCGTAATTACACTAAGCTTAATTTTAATTAATTGAAAAATATTTTTCCCTTTGTTTGATTTTTCATACAAGCGTTTGCGTAATTTTAGTTTTTTTAAGTACGTATTACTTATTTTCTACATCTTAGTTCGGAATCTTCAAAAGCGTGTTCTAATATTGCACTTAGCACAATGACACTACTGGGCATCGGATGTGAAAACAACGTTAATTCTGAAGATCCCGGTAAGGATAACGGAGCAAAGTATTTTAATTATTGTGTGAAACCTTTCAAAACATGCCTTGACATAGATACCAAACAAATAAAAGCTTTTAAAAAAGGTTTAAAGTTTTTTAATCAACACAGCAACAGAGTGTTTGCAATACTTCATATCAACATTAAACATTTAACTCGTTGTGTACTCTTAGTTCCGCGGGGATTACACCATAAGCCTGCTGCTAAACTTGGCTCGGGAGAGATAAACCGCTTATAAGCTTACATCTCTTTTTATTTCATAGTGCAGTAACGTTACACATAATAAGTAGTAACATCACAGTTCCATGTATTATCCAACTACGTTCAGCGGAAATCTGCCGAATAGATGCTTTTATGGATGGTTTATAAGGTATTTTATAAAAGATTTGAAAGTAATAAAGAGCAGGAAATCCACGATGGCGAAGATCTCTTTGCCCCTCATAGTGGTGATAGTGATGGGACAGTAGCCAATCTACCCCCCCCCCGTTCCTTAAGTAGCGGGATAACACCCGAATCGCACCCGAACCAACTCCCCAGACGCGGGATAGCACCTGAACCCCCCATAGGCGAGGCTGAAGTGTTCGCCAAAGTCTGCCGAAAGCCCTGGGACATCTTTCCGAAGGCTTGCCCTACATTAGTTGCAAAGTGACTTTTTACTAAGTATATAGGTATTTTTCAGCTTTGTTTACCCTCAAAAAAATTTGCTTTGTAATCAACCAACAATTTAACAATGGTACAAATCTCACGAAAACTTAATAATAATAACAAAAACCGGCAAAGTGCGAGTCGGACTCGCGCACGGAGGGTTCCGAACCAAAAGACAACAAAAAGGCTTATTTGTTGCATGGGAGCCGTCCTTTTTTATTTATTTTTATTTGACGTGAGGCAAAATCCTTCATGGATGCTATTCCGGACTCCTACCTACTAAAAAACCTCACGTAACGCCAAACAGCCTACGGTTGGGAGCCCCGGGTTAGCCCTCGGAAAGATGTCCCATTAAATGTCCATTAGATTTATTTTATATGTAAATAGACTGCTCGATACTCTGTGAGTATTTCAAACGTCTACTGGTTGCCCTTATATCATAATATCACTACATATTATAAAACAAGTATTGCTCTATGGTGTTTGTTAACCACAGAGCAACGCGCGCCTTAGACAGTTCGTTTTGCTCTATGTTGTTAACTATCCTGTTATCCTCATATACTCTACGGTGGGTACAGTATGTGTTTAATTTCTTTTTCAGAATATTGATGACGTTTGAACGATGACATTAGTATCACGATAAGTCTACAACATCGATGCATGTAATTGAATTATGTGTTTGTACGTAAATTGTATAAACTGGAAAAAGATTAGAAATATGGGCTCTTTGTTTTCTATTTCCAATGAAATTTCTTTAAAAAATCTTTGAAACCTAAAGTAATCTGCTGGAAGCGATGTTAACTTTTTAAAGAAAAAATATTTACGATGAACGTCGAAAAATAAATTAGTACCTATGTGACCCGTTTAAATGTTCAATCATGGCGACACGAAATTATTTCCTTCCGCAATATTAGACTTTGCTATACCTCCTAAAGTATTCCTTAAATTTGCATGGTGTAAAGGGAAGAAATAATCTTGATTATATGTTTAAGCCAACTAACGTACTTAAATTGAGAAGAATACCTTATTACCTAATAAAATACCAAATAATAAAAGAAAGAAAGAAAGAAAGAAAAGAAAGAAAAATCTCTTTATTTTAAATGCAACAACACTGACAAAGTTAAGAAAAATATTATTAGCTAGATTATAATTATCCCGCCGTTGCACCAAAATAGGAGCCCGTTCAGCATAATGCCGAGTACGAATACCAAGCGCTGGTTTTCAACGGGCTCCCGTAGGACAGCGAATTCGAGACAATTTGGTAGCAAACAAGTTTAAAAAACTTATAAAAACACAAAATAAAAACACAAAATAAAAACACAAAAACGAATTCCAGAATAAAACAAATTAAGTAAGTGCAAGAAGTGTGATCTTACAATTTCCACTAAACTACAAACAATATTCTTTTTTTTTTTATTACCTATGGCAAGTGTGCGTCCCGTCTGAAACGACCATAGCCAATGACATCGATCCCGTCTGTTTATCTATGACCGTCGCGTCGCCAATATGGCAGACAACAGTAACAACTAACAACAACATGATAGGTAGTTATGATAGTAAATTATTACATTCCTAAACAAAAAGTGCACTGTGCTTTTTCCATCAAATTTCAACAACAATCAATGAAACAAACATCACATCACGGCCAGCAAATAGCAATGCGTCCCCGTGTCTTATCCACAACGAGCCAGTTAAGATTGTGTGACACTTCGAAAGTGAAAAAAGGCAAACAAAATAGCATTCCGGTGTTCTGGACTCCCAGTGAGATAAATACAACCAAACCCCACTATGTCTTGCTTCATTGTGCTTAAGGGTGAGTAGAATATACATTGTATGAACATACTGTAAAGTAAAACCAAAAAACGCCGCAAGATTAGAAATACACAAGATAGCAATTAATAATACAATAACTATGTAATCATATAACATAAATAGGTATGTACTGTACTAGATTTATACTTCCCATTTTCAATTCTTTATTAAATGTTTACAATCTTTTGCCTGTCTAGGAGGCATCTTCGAAATTTTAACCTAAAATTATTTTTTGTTTTCAGGGACCTCAGGGGTGGTGGGATATTATTCCAACAAAATGTTGCGGCATATTTAAACGAGCCTCTGAAGGCCACTGATTTGTGCCGTGGTATAGACAGGGGTTTAGACATGTAACGCACCGAATACTTGTAATGATGATGTCTCCAGCTAAGCTTGTCAAAAAGGTGAGTGGGTTTTCCCGTGTTTATGACGCCAAATAGTAAACAAGCCAAATGCAGGTTACGCCTAGCTGTCATTTTCAGAACATTATTCTCATTCAGGTATGGCGTTACGTGAGCACGCCGTGGAATGCTAAAGCAGTAGCGAGCGCAGGCATTCTGAACGCGCTGAATGAGACATGTCGTCCGTGACAGCAAGCAAGGACCGTACACTATGTCAGCATAATTGAAATGTGACAAAACCAAACTATCAACCAACATCTTCCTCATGGGCACACTAATGAATTCTCTTATTCTGTACAGTATCTTTAGCCTATAGAAGCAGTTCTTCACCACACCCCCAATATGGTCCTCAAAGCGCAACTGAGGGTCAGTAACTAGACCTAGGTTGCAGGCACTCTCCACTCTTTCTATGCTTTTTCCCAGTAGGTTGATTGATGGATTTGAGGATAATATATTCTCAATCTGTTTGCTGCTACCCATGACTATGAACTTGGACTTTAGTGGATTCAGTACCAAGCAATTTCTGTCAGACCATTGAGTAGCTCAATGGTCTGACCTTTGAAGATCATCCTCAATCTTTTGTGTGGCTGTAGGGGTTTCCTCTGCATCAAAAGAGTAGTACAGTTGGGTGTCATCTGCATATATGTGGTATTTACAGTGAAGAAAACAACTTGTGATATCTGCACTGTACAAAATGAAGAGAAGTGGTGCGATCAGCGATCCCTGCGGAACTCCCCTCGAGACAAGCCTTGGTGAGGAAACCAGTGATGACCCATCTCTCCTCTGAATTTCCACCTGCTGTGACCTGCCTGATAGATAGCTGTCAAACCATCTTACTGTATCAGACCCAAATCCGTAGAACGACAGCTTCGAAAGGAGCAGCGATGTATTAATAGAGTCAAAGGCACGTGAGAAGTCAAGCAATGTTAATATGGATCCCTTCCCTTGGTCCCGAGCTTCGATGATGTTCCCCACCACATCTGCCAATGCTGTGGCCGTCCCTCGACCCTTCCGGAACCCAGACTGCAAATCTGGGAGTATATCACTTGCCTCTACAAAATCTGACACCTGCCGGTGAACCACTCTCTCTAATACTTTTGACAGACAGGGCAGTATACTGATCGGTCTGAGATCCTTATAGCTTTGAGGATTGTTATTTTTGGGTAACGGGCGCACCACTACCTTACGCCACAACTCGGGAAATGTACTTGTCATAATAGACCTATTCACTATTGCTGTTATGGCTTTTAAGGAATGTGGTAGTGTAAGCAATATCATTTCCTTCGTTATACCATCTATTCCCTGCGCATTGGTGGTTATTGACCGCAATATCTGGCTTACAGTCTCCCCACCGACCGGCCCCAAAGAGAACTCAGTACTTCCATAACGATGGAACTCCAAGGATGTTAGATCTGAGATACTCACATCTGAGCATCCAGGCACATCCAAAAACGCCGAGTTTATCGCATCTGGGTTGTCAAAATGCCATGGAAGCTCACCATTTTGGCCTGTTGTCAGTACATGCTGTTTTAAGTTTTTCCACAAGATCTTCGAGTTACTAATGTTGTCATTAATATTCTTAGAAAAAAACGCAGATTTCTCATTCCTGAGAGCCTCTGCTGTTTGTCGTTTTAGGTCTAGATAATACCTTTTATGTATGTCTATCCCAGTTTTTTTGAAACGAACTCGGGCTTTATTTCTTAGTTTGAACATGGTCTTTACCGTGTCTGTGATCCATGGTGTCGGTTTGGCTTTAAAATAGGTGGTCTTTATTGGGGCATGGGCTTCAAACAGTTGCAATGTGAACATATTAAATAAAGTAACCATTTCGTCAACGCTTTGTAGGTCACATATCATGCCCCAGGGAATGGTCTCTAAGTCTTGTTCAAAATAGTCAGTTAAAATATTTTTAAACGGTCGATATGTAACCCGCCTACGGACTGGCCTGTCTTTCTTTATTAATAACTCACAAGTGATAAATGCATGGGCGCCGAGATCCTCACTGTGATACACGGTTACATTCCGCCACCGAGTGTCTGTGCAGATGACATCAATCAGAGAGCTCTTTGCCCCTATAAAATGAGTGGGTACCGATACCATCTGGTCTAGGCTGAAGTAATTTAAGAACTCTTGTAATTTTTTCGTCTCATATTCCTCACAGCCCAACATATTAGCGTTGAAATCCCCCAACAAAATAATATTATCAAATGGCGCAAGCGCACATATGCTTTCTGTAACCGCGTCTAGAAAAACCCCTATACTCAAACTCGGCGGACGGTACGCAGTTCCGATCAGCAACTTTTTCGCCTTTATGGTGAGGCTGAGCCACATCTGTTCCACCACAGGATGTATAGGATGAGACCTAAGGCGGGCATTTACCCCGGATTTTATATAGAATGCCACTCCCCCTCCCCTACCTCGGCACAAAGTTACTGGTCGCGGAATGTGCCGCATCCTATAGCCAGGTACAGTTGGAGCACGACCCTCTTGACCCTCTCGCAGCCAAGATTCGTTTATGGCCATTATGTCTACTGCATAGTGGTCCATAGCCAACAAAAACTCGTCCTGACCCGTTCCCAGTGATCCTGCGTTAAAGAGTCCAAACTTTAAATTCTTAATGTTAGTCATTTTTATTTAGTTGATTACTTAGATAACAACTAAAACGACACATAAATCCAAGTCTCATCAGGTTGCTCTCGGCATAAATAGAACCAAAAAGTTTAAACAGTATGCATCTCAAACCCACCCCACATGTAGACCTTAGACTTATTAAGTTTTCCTGAACTGCAATATGAAATACAATAAGACATGTATATACTTTAACATTAGTTATAGGAATATGTATATTGATTAATTGTAAATAATGTTTAATTGAATTAAGATACATATTTTGTAAAGTATATAATATCAGTATCAACCTTGACATATAAAATTCATAACATGTATATAATATGACACTAGTTGTAGGAGTATGTGTGTAAATTAAGAGTATATAATGACTAACTGAATGTAAATATATATTATATGAAGCATATATCAGTTTCAACTTTACCATATAAAATTTACATAATATTACTCTAGAAATAGAATTATGTGTGTAAATAAGGAGCATATTATGTTTAATTAAATTTAAATATATTTTTTGTGAAATATATATCAATTTTAAGTTTGCCCTATAAAAATCACCTATCTTTCTTCTACCCCCTACTCTTTCCCTCCGATCCATCACCTGTGTAACATCACACACTGAATATGGGCTCAAAAGCCCTAAACACATCATGAACATACCCATCTCAAAAAACACAATGACACAAGTACTACAAAGACAGCAAAAACATTCATAACATTTATAATAACTATGCACTATTAGTCTGTTTGAAGATTCTAAGATCTGTTTCAGTCCGTATGCGATGGGATTGTTCACCCGGCCTCCTGCAGGCAAGTACCTGGCCTCGTCTCGTCCAGATGAACTTCCATCCTGCCGCGCCGGCAGCCTCCCTGGTCTTCCGAAACAACAGGCGGTTTGCCTGTGTCAATCGCTCGTTGAGGTAGAACCGCCTCGGAGCGCCGCCCACACCGAGGTCCTGCGTGGTGACGGTGCGGCGCACGCGCGCGCCCCGCAGCAGCTGATCGCGCAGGTCGCGGCGCGCCAGGCGCACCACCAGCACGCGCGGCCGGCGCTCGCTTGCGCCCGCGGGGTTCGTGGCGACCAGTTGGCGTCTTCCAACTCGCTCAGCGCTGACAATGTCGCGGTCGTCCACCACGACGCCCAGCTTTGTCCCTATCGCTTTCACTAGGTGGACAGGGTTTTCCCCACTAGTCTCCGGGATGTTTGAGACTTCCAGATCATTAACTAGCAACTCTTGGTCTCTTTCGTTTAGTTCCCGCCGTAGATCGTCTATAATGCTGTCAAAAGACCCGGCAGTCTCGGGTCCCGGCGCCGATCTGATCTCCTCCACTGCGAGCAATCTAGTCTCAAGGCTGTCAATTCGAGAGCTGCATGCTTGCACGGACACTCTTATAGCAGCCATCTCAGTCTCCATAAGTTGCCTGAATGTTTTAAAATCAGACCGCATCTCCCTGATCTCCTCCATCAGCATGTGAAATTCACTGCTTCCAGAAGTCCCTCCCAAGACACCAGCATTACCCACAGGCGCCGACTCGACCTTGGACCCACTCGTCGCGCCCCGCACCTTGTCCCTCTTAGCTTCGGATGGTGCTACCCGTATAGGTGTCTCGTCGTTTCTGCCTCTCGTTACCGTCCTAGGCTTGCACTCCGGGCAACACCAATCAGATGTTACGTTATCCTTAGCCTGAATGTTCACACAAGCCCTATGATACATTGCCGAACATTTCCCGCATTTAGCGGCATCTGACAATGCCAGGAAACGACCACAGCCCCCGCACTTGGACATCTTTAGTGCAGAGAAGGTAATACGCTAAACGGTATGTAGATGGCGCAGCTAAAAGCCACTGTATGGTGAAGCTATTGATTACTGTTGTATTCTGCTAGTTCGAGCGTCCTCCAACAGATGTCGCTATTACCCAAACTCCGTCAGCTGATCTTTGTTGATGGTCAGGTATTATGTGAAATGTATTTGTTATTACACCCACACTTGTTCCCTCACCAATCACTAAAAACCTTTTTCTTTTAAAAAAATTGTCCATTTACTCTCCCAACCACCTTATTTGGCACCAAAACCCCTTACACAACAATATTTACACAAGACAATTATCAGTTCAGTCGAAACAAACTGCACGCAGATGATGCAGTCCGTACACCATACAATGCTACGGACGCTATTTATTACAGCACTGAGAGCGTCGCAATTGCTTTTATTTCGGCACTATGTCTCTTCGCTTCACTATAATGTTCCACTTTACCACAAACTTAAACGCTTTATATTTTTAAATTGCATTTTTTTACGCACCGATGTAAATCACTTCTACTATAGATGGTGGCGCCACCTGTCCTTCTTGTAAAAAAGTCTGTCTTTTTATAAAAAAAGATAAAATGGCGAAAAAATACGTTTGTTGTATGGGAGCCCCCATTTAATATTATTATGTTTTTGTTTTTAGTATTTATTGTTATAGCGGCAACAAAAACACATAATAATCTGTTAAAATTTCAACTCTCTAACTATCACTGTTCATGAGATACAGCCTCCTGACGGACAGACAGACAGACAGACAGACAGACGGACAGCGAAGTCTCATGAATAGGGTCCCGTTCTTTACCCTTTGGGTACGGAACCCTAAAACGACACATAAATATAACTCTGAGGAAATACGACGATCGTAACTTTATACAAATTTTGTTAATTAAGTTTAAAGTAGCACTGTAAAATGAAGAAATCTACAAGAATTTGTTTCGGTTGTAGCTGGTTCCGCCAGTGGAACGGGCGGTCGAGCCCGGTGTCGAACAGCATCAGGGTATCGGTGTCCGAGCAGGTGCTGATCCTCCGGCGCGCGCAGGCCGGCGACGCGGGCGCGTGGACGTGCCGCGCGCACAACCAGTTCGGCGAGCAGAGGAGGGACGTGCGGCTCAGCGTGCGCTCCAGGCTGGTCGTGAGCGTGCATCCACAACTGCAGGTGAGCGCCTTAGCTGTAGGCAAGGAACGGCATTGTATTCGGCTTTAAAACTTTTTTGTTTTGTCGACGAACTCTTATTTGGTGAACGATTCTGTCGTCGATTTGCTCATGAATTAATCGTTCTGTCGGCGAACGTTTGTAGTTGAAAGGTTCTGTCGGTGAACAACTCATAATCGAAACGTTCTGTCGGCGCGGCTCATCCGGCAGAGAAACGTCTGTCGGAGGTATGTTACAGATTCATTGTATTCTTTATGATTACAATGAATGTACTGAACACTTCATAGCTGACATGATATCGTCGGGTCCTAGTTGGTGATTTTTTTATCATATCAATAAGTGGTTAAAAACTATGGTCCTCGCATCAAAGTATAAAAAGAAACACAAAATCTTTATAACTTTCATGTCAAGTTCTGAATTTCTGATAAAATACCTAAATTCTGTCAGCATACCGAGGGTGACGTTGCAAAAATTGAAAAATAAGTATGCAAAGCACAATCGTAGAGCCGAGACACATCGCTCCGTGTGATCCCGCCACACCCGCGCCCGCGCCCGTGTCCCAGCAACGCGCTCATCGAATACAAACAAGGTCGAGCGCGGCGCTAATATTGGCGGGCTTTTCAGTATGCGAGCTGTTGTGAACCAGAACCTGAACTTTCCAACTTTGAATATCTACATTTATTTAAAACGTTTATCAATATTGAAAAAAATGTAAGAGATAAGAATAGCCATAGGAAAACAGTCACTTTATGTTTCAATATTTAGTTCTTGTGATGTTTGAACCTCATCTCATAATGTTAGTTTCGGATGAGATGGCAGTAATTTTCAGCAGTATCGAACAAGTCGTCAAATCAGAAGTGCTCCCAGAATCTACACCTTGAACAACGAACTTAAAGCTGTTTCATGGAGTTATTAATATACCTACCGACTTAATATTATACAAAAAAAAAAAATTGAAACGTTGTTCAGAAGTTGAGAAGATAAAACATCTTCCGCGAATGCGAGTACCTACACGCCGAGAGACATGAAATGAGCGCAGAAAGTCTTACAAAGTTTGATCGTGAGATAAGCGAATAAAAACACTTTCATTTAGGCCTTCACATCATTATGTTCACAAATATTTACTTGTAAATTTAATTAGTTACAGAGAATTAAATTAACTTTAAACTTAAATTGACGGACTTGGGCGCAAAATTAATTAAAAGACAAAATTAATTTTGTATTCATTCTACTGCTTATATTTTATTTGGAATGGTTAATGTGTGAATAAAAATAACCGGCCAAGTGCGAGTCGGACTCCCGCACGGAGGGTTCCGTACCAAAAAACAACAAAAAGTCGTATTTGTTGCATGGGAGCCCCCCTTTTTTTCTTTTTATTTAACGAGAGGGAAAATCCTTAATGGATGATATGCCGGACTCCTACCGACTAAAAAACCCCACGTAACGGCCAACAGCCTACGGTTGGATGCCCCGGGTAAGCTCTCGAAAGGATGTCCCAGTAAAGGTTCATTTTGTTTTAATTATTTTTTTTTTCATGAAAATACACTGCTCGATATTCTGTGAGTATTTCAAGCGTCTACTGGTTACCCTCATTACCTACTAACACAGAGCAACGCGCGCCTTAGACAGTTCGCGTTGCTCTATAGTGTTATACAAAGCGCGTCTTTAGACAGTTCGCGTTGCTCTTTAATGTTATACAACGCGCGTCTTTAGACAGTTCGCGTTGCTCTATAGTGTTATACAACGCGCGTCTTTAGACAGTTCGCGTTGCCCTATCGTGTTAACTATCCTTGTATAGATCCTCTACGGTAGGTACAGTATCTATTTCAAAAAGAGTTTGTGAACTCTATGTTTTATTTCTTTTTCAGAATTTTGATGACATTTGAATGATGACATTGTAAACACGATATCTACGTCTACAACATAAATTGTGTGTTTGTTACGTAAATTGTTTATACTGGAGAAAAATCTAAAATATGGACTATTTGTTTACTATTTCCTATGAAATAGCTATCTTTGAAATATTACACCTACCTAAAGTAATCTGCTGAAAGCGTTGTTCCCTTTTTAAAGAAAAAATATTTACGATGAAAGACGAAAAATAAGTTAGTATGTGACCCGTATACCTAATGTTCAATCATGGCGACACGAAATTAATTTCATTCTGCAACATTTGATTGTGCTATACCTCCTAAAGTATTCATTTAATTTGCATGGTGTAGAGGAAATGAATGATCTTGATGAAATGTCAGAATTAACTAACGTATTTAAATTGAGAAGGATACCTTATTACCGAATATATAAGACAAAATCGCGAAAAAACCCGTTTGTTGTATGGAAGCCCCCCTTAAATATTATTATGTTTTTTAGTTTTTAGTATTTGTTGTTATAGCGGCAACAAAAACACATAATCTGTGAAAATTTCAACTCTCTAGCTATCACCGTTCATGAGATACAGCCTCCTGACGGACAGACAGACAGACAGACAGACAGACAGACAGACAGACGGACAGCGAAGTCTCATGAATAGGGTCCCGTTCTTTACCCTTTGGGTACGGAACCCTAACAATGACTAATTTTGACTCATTCAAATATATCGTACTGAAGATGTCATGTAAATATGTGGGTTTAATTAAATTTGATGCCCAGGAACATACATTATATTCTTTTAAAGAACTCGAAGTTGTAAGAAGAAGGAAACACGTGCGTGATAAAAGACAAACGTAAGCTACATTGAATTTGTGTAAATCTTACTCTCAAATACAAAATTATCTGAACTACCACCTCGTCTCTTAATTACACGGCATAATCATATAAAATATACCACTGCCGTAGCAGCCCGCGTAGAAATCTTATGATGAAACAAGTTCTTTGGTAAACAATCGGCATACAATACGTTTCTCTACCTATAATAATATTTATAGGGATAAGGACAATGTAAATAAATTATGATATAGGTACAGAACGTTGTCATACAAAGTTCTCAGTGGCTATTCCTAATAATCCAGTTGCGTTGGACAGGTATGACGTCACGAGGAGGGACGTCGTGAATTATTCACGAGGACGAATTCTCTGGCAACGTCTCGTACTCGCCGGCCTTGTCTCGTGAGTGGTAGTGTATTTAGTGAGCTTAGACAGTGGGCTAATTGGACAAGTGTGCTCGGATTATGTTGCGTACAAATACACACAGGCATGTATCATACGACTCCTGAAAATTCTTAATGACTTTCTTAGAGTATTCCGAAATTGGATTGAGAAGTATTATTGTTAATACGAGGATTAGCTTAAAACACGCTTAACATTACCTGGACACAGTATGTGACTTAAGGCATAAAGATTTCACGCGCCAACAATTTGGTCAATAGCGGCTAAGTAATTATGCTTCGTACTGGGCAGGTGGCCAACTCAGGCAGCTCTGTGACGTTCAACTGCTCGGTGGAGGGCGGCGGGGCGGCGGGGGTGCGCGTGCGCTGGCTGCACGACGGCGTGCCCGTGGGCGGCGGCGAGCGCGTGCTGCGCGTGCACGGCGTGGCGCGCGCGCACCGCGGCCTCTACCAGTGCTTCGCCGAGCGCGACCTGGACAGCGCACAGGCCACCGCCGAGCTCCGGCTGGGAGGTAATGCTGGAACCCTCTCATACGGTCAGGTTTCGTCGTAGCTAACTTACCATATCTAAGTCTCACGGTACGGCATCACATAATACACATATTACTAATTATTGTAGAGACCCTGGTGGTGCCGAAATTCAACATTAATTCATTGAAAAACTAAAGTACTAGCTGTCAGTCTTTCAGGACGCCTGGCAGATGTAAAACATCGAAATTATTTGCAAAAATACTAGATCCGAAATCTGAAACCCGAGGCCCGAAACCTGATGCCCGAGGCACAAAATCCAAAGTACAAAACACACAACACACGCACAGTCAGTTTAGAGGGCACCAGTAGAAAGTATTATTTAAGAAACCACATACAGAGCACTCCTGTGTGACCTGAATACCTATACTTTTTCCCTGAAGTCGATAGGTTGTCCCTTCGAATTAATTTCCCTTCAGTAAATGTTTAGTCTGATGCCAAGGGTCCTTTCAGAATTAATGGTTTGTTTCAAGGGCATTCAGACGTATTTGTTTAGGACTTGCCGGCCCGTAATTTCGTGTTCGGAATTACCACATCACTTTTATCCGTTGTATTTCTCTAGTTACTGATTGTAAGGGAATGGGAAAGAATGTTATTCTACTTGAAAATGATTTCATATTTCAGTTGTTTTCTGCCACATCCAGTTTGTTCAATTTTTCAAATTAATTTTGTAAGAAAAATGTAATTATTATTAAGTACTTACATTACATACAAGAAACTTTTGTGTAATGTAAGTCTGATGAAATTACGAATATATAATAATACTATCTGATGCCCGCAGCTTCGCCCGCGTAAAATTTCCCGCTTCTCGTGGGAATTTATATATATTTCCCCGGGATAAAAAGGACCATAATCTATCCTTGTACCAAATTACAGCCAGATCCGTTCAGCCGTTAGAGTGTGAAAGAGTAGCAAACATCCACACTCACAAACTTTCGCCTTTATAATATTAGTAAGATAAATAAGTCAATTTTTACACAATTTACTTCAAAAGTCTAAACTCCACTGAAAATTATGGTACTGAAATCACAAACTACGACCCGCTTTGTCAATTAGCGTCCATTAATAGCTGATTGGTCTTCTTTAGTCGATTTAAAGTTTAATAAAAATAGTCAAATTATACCGAGAGCAGTGCGGCGGGTGTGTCGTTAGACGATTGATGATTGGGAGCTAATCGCTTCGCTGCAGCCGGTTGCACGATTGGGACACTAACGAAGAGGTTAAGATTTAATGTATAGGCTTTATTTCACGTGCGACATTATCAGATAATAATAATCTCAGGAGAGCTTTAGAATAAGCATAGTTGAGATTGGACCAAAAGAAACTTGCACGCTCATGAATTTGATAAGCAACCAACTTTTCGTAGCACCTATAATTTTTAATTATATACGCAATGAATCATATACTTCGTGTTTGCCTTAGAAGATAATAGGTACGATCCAATCACTTGGTTGGTTCTTACATTCACAAGAAATATAACAAAAAAAATCATAAGGTAATGTAAGATCATATTTATTTACAAAAACATGTGTAATACAATAAGTACATGGTTAAATGCTTATTATAAACGCAGATCTTAAATAAACATGATGTGCCAACATGTTTCACCAAAACAAACTTGGTACCTACTCGTATATAAATATGATGACTTTTAATTTACAGATAACAAATCAAAAGTATTAACATACATACATACATATGGTCACGCCTTTATCCCCGAAGGCATAATTTATAGGCAGAGGCATATTATATGCCCACATTTCACCTTTGTATAAATTGTCCCACGTAATAGGTGGTGAGCCGTATTGCCGTGTTTGAATGGACAGGCGCAGATTGTGACTGCCTGCTGTTGAAATAAAGCCTTCAACTTAGCTTAACGACTGCCATTTTACTGGCAACCGGGACCAACGGCTTAACGTGCCTTCCAAAGCACGGAAACGCTCAAATAAATGTCACAATGTGATCATATCGCCATATTGAAAGTTGCTTACTGCAGTGATCGTTTACAGAACACTGAGTCCGCGAGGCCACGAGCGCTTAAGTACATGCATAATCTTATTATTACTCAAATTTATGTTGTAGTAGTCTATAGTCCTCCTCATATAATTATATAAGTCATTTTATAGTCTGACTGCCCCTGTGGCGCGGTCGGTAGTGATACCGCCGCGCTGGAGGTCGTGGGTTCGATTCCCACCGGAGACAAATATTTGTGTGACCCATAAATGTTTTTCTCAAGAGTCTGGGTGTTGCTATGTATTCTATGTATGTATTTAAAAGTATATAAGTTTTAATATCCGTGGTCTTATACCCATAACACAAGCAGGTTATTCCTAGCTTACTTTGGGATCAGATAGCGTTGTGTGAAATGTCCGTGAATATTTATTTATTTATTTATATTTATTTAATTCATTATATTCCATCCTAGTCACATTATTAACATTATGGTTTAAACAGTTTTGAGCACCAACCTTTGCACCGGTTACGACCCGGGGTGGGTTATTAAGCTAACAATTTGTGTAAGTTTAATTTTAATTGTGAAGTTTGTGTACTTATATAAATTGTAACCACTAAACATGTATTCTGTTTATAATAGAGAAAAAACAATTTTATCCTCAAGAAAATCAGTAACACTATAGTAACATTTCTCAATTAGCATTTCCATAAGAGTAGTCTTAAATTTATTTGTGTTCAGCATTTTTATAGTCCTTGGCAGTTTATTATAAACTAGCAGACGTCACGTGGTTTCACCCGCGTAGTTCCCGTTCCCGTGGGAATACGGGAATAGAATATAGCCTATGTTCACCGCAAAGAGTGTAGCTTTCCAACAGTGAAAGAATTTTTCAAATCTGTCTAGTAGTTCCGGAGCCTATTCGTTACAAACAAACAAACAAAAAAAAACAAAAAACAAAAAAACAAAAAAGCAAAAAAACAAATCTTCTTTATAATATTAGTATAGATTAATGGCGCCATGCATACAACAGTTTTATGTGTAATAGCGCTGTGTTAGACGGATGAACGCACAATCGGGTATTGTCACGTCTATTTCGTTCAATGTTGGCCATCAAGCGGGGAAATAGGTGTGGGTTGCGCCTAACAAACAGAAACACCTAGGTAGGTACGTTTAAATATCTTTGAATCACTAATACAAAACATAGCAAGATTTTGATGTATTTTTCCCGTCTTTAGTACTTACCTAGTTCTATAACAGGCATGTACTAGTTTCAAAGAAGACTCCGAGCATACGGAATGCCTTTGAGTAGATTCCTTGACAAGCTCGAGTCGACAACATTAACAAGTAATGTTGTCTGAAGCATCAGCGTAGGTTGCCTTTACTTAATCTAACACCAAAAAGAAAAAACGTAGCACAAAATTATTTAATTGAATCTGTATTAAATACCTATTATTCAAGGGGTTTTAGAAGGCTTTTTACAGTGTTGTTATCTGCGAGTAAACACATCTGGAGCTTTAAAAGTTTATAGACTGGTCTCTAATATTTACAATTGTCATTATATTTATCACTAGCTGACCCCGCAACTTCGTTTACGTCACATAAGGTGTATGAAAGGAGAGGTATTTCTTCAGCAGACTCATCAAGCAGCGTGTGAAACTGTCCTGTTTGCTTAATCATAAAAGAGCTTAAAGATTAAGTCTATCCTAATACATAAGTGTATGAACAGTTGAGTTACCTTTGAGAATGCTTTGAAGCGAAACCGGTTAGGTATACGTAATATTCATGAAAATAGTGGAATAAAGTACAAGTGAGAAAGCAAAAGTGCATAATGTGTTCATAAAGCCTCCCTATAATATTTTTTCTTATTTATCTTCCATGTACAGACAGCGACTTGTTACGATTTTATTATATGTATTGATCGATAATGATTATTTAGTTTGGATTGTTTTTAGACAACTATGCTTCACTTTTCAAACACTGTATTAATGTAATACTTTGTGATGAGAAATAAAATATTATTACATCAACACAATATTACTATGAAACGAGGTACTATTCCAACCAATATGGTGTACGAATAATACCTCTAGCAAAGACTTTATCGTAGTGGGTCTGGGCGTGGACACTCTCTCGCTTGAGGCCATGGTGCGAGCCATGCTCTCCAGCGTGAGTAAGTGGGACTGCGCCGCCTCTTTCTGCGAGCAGGTCATGCTCGCGAAGGAGGCGGCGGGCCGGGTGCGGGAGAGAACTCTCCCACCCGAGTTCCGCAGTCGGCGCCCTGGGCGCCGCCGACGTGTCTTCGCCGAGGACTATCGGGGTCCATGACCGGGGGTCTGAGGACGGTGAGAGGGCCGCTCACCGTCCTTACAGAAGCAGGCCCATGACGGCAGCGTGACGTGAGCACTCACGCACGCCCCCCCTTAGAAGCGGGGTCACACCCGAAACCCTCCATAGACGCGGGATTGCACCCGAACCACCCCCTGGGCGAGGCCGCATCGGCGGCCGTAGGTCTGTTGGGAGTCACGGGACATCCTTCCTGAGGGCTTACCCGGGGCTCTCAACCATAGGCTGTTGGGCGTTACGTGAGGTTTTTTTAGTCGGTAAGAGTCCGGCATAGCATCCTACGAGGATTTTCCCTCACGTTAAAAAAAAAAAAAAAGCAAAGACTTTATCGACTATCTATGAAAGTATTCTTGAATATACATAATTATATAAGTGCTGGTGCCGAGTCGTCGTTCCGTTATGGTGGCCATAATTCTTCCAATAATGTCGCGGACAGCCCGTAAGTCAAACTGCGGGATAATCCGGATCGTTCTAATGGAATAATAGAGACGATCTATGACGTCATATATTTAGCACATAGCCAGGATTACACCGTATCGTAGTGAAATATTGGTTTCGATATTTGTTCGACTGTTCGCTGCGTCCATTCAATTACACAGCTTTATTGGGTTTATTATAATCACGTACGTACGATATTTTGTAATATACTTTACATTATTAAATTATTAATTAGAATTGATTGAAACCTTAATAGTGCTATTGGATTATCACTGGTCTACAATGGACTTCACTATGTTACGATCCTTGAGATCTAGTTTTTTCAGTGTATATGGATCTACGTCTGAAACCAACAAAGGCGCATAGATTGTGTCTGTTCAATACCTTCCTCCAACCAAACTTGTTTTATAATATTAGTCGGAACGATTGTGAAAATATCACTGTGCTTAAAAACCTAATGAGTAAAAATTTCTTAACTAAAATAAAATAAATAATTATTTTTGTGAATTGAAATTAATTTAACTATGAACTTCCCTATTAGCCATAAGAAATAAAATGGTTTGAAAAGTTACAAAGCTTTGCGCGAATTACATTCAACAACATTATGAACGGTTATGTTCTTTGTAAAGAACTGGACGGAAATTTCATTTAAACTCTTTAAAGTTTCCCGGAATTAAAATAGTTTAAAGTTATGGTTTTTAAATAATGCTCCACTTTTTATTGCATTAAAGCCAGGCCTTTTAAATTGTAAAATGCATTCGCTTGGAAATACCTACTTTATGTACTTACTCTATATTTTATGTACTTACCTACTGTGAGAAAAGAAATATTTTAGAAAGAAATTGTAACACTAATATGTAAAGCATTTTATTTTTAACTCTGCATTAAGCTACATTTACTATGGCTGGTCCTTGGATGGGTGACCACTTTGTGACATTCATTTGTGCTTCGGAAGGCACGTTAAGACGTTGATCCCGGTTGCCAGTAAAATGGCAGTCATAAAGCCAAGTCGAAGGCCTTTATGGGTCGGCTTGAAAAATTTCAAGAGCAGGCAGTCACATGCTGTGCCTGTCCATTTCAACACCGCAATACGGCTCACCACCTATTGCGTGGGACAACGTCTCAAAAAAGGGGAAATGTACCTAATAAATAATAATAATATTTGTGGACGTTCACACATAACATCATCTAGCCCAAACTAAGCTAATATAAGCTTGTGCTATGGGATCTAGACGACTGATATTCATACTTATATATTTCTAAATACATACATATTTTACATAGAAAACACCCAAACTCCGAAACAAACATTTGTGGATCACACAAATATTTCGACCGACCCAGGAATCGAACCCAGGACCTCCAGCGCCGCAGGCAGTATCTCTACCGACTACGCCACAGAGGCAGTCAATGTGAGCATATAATGTGCCTCTGCCTACCCCTTCGGGGATAGAGGCGTGACTATATGTATATATATATGTAAACAGATTTAAGGATTTTGAGGTGTTTGACTGGAAACACCCTGTGTTTTATTGTGTGTAAGTGGTGTAAGCTATTCCAGTTTTTAACCGACTTCAAAAAAAAGAGGAGGTTCTCAATTCGTATGTATGTTTTTTTTATGCATCGAGGTGGTCCCATTTTCATCCATTATGTTACAGATAGGTGCTTTAAGAGACACTGAATTGAACAGTGTCAGAACTGTGTACAATATAAATTATATTGTACACAGTTATTTGTTTGCCATCATAACACAAAGGTAGTCAGATAATACATCTCTCACAATTATACAATTAGCCGAACATGAGTGCGGGCATCAGATATACATTCGCGAAACGATGCAACGTTTACCAGAGCCGGCGCTGTGAGCTGGCGCCGAGCCAATTCGTGGCGTGTGACTTATGAAGCAAGTTACAGCGGGCTTTGATACCTTTGCCTTTTCAGCTATTATTTTGTCATATCCGAGTAATCGGGCCTGTGAATTTTAATAAAATCCCTTCATCACTCAGGAAGTGAGCTGATGTTCTTCAAAATTTATAGCTTAGAACCATTCCGGTCATATCAGTAGTATTACTGGGCCTCTACGATGCCACAGACAGACAGACGCACAGATACACATAAATACACACGTAGAACTTATAACGCCCCACGTTTTCATCGAGGTTAAAGAGATCAGAATGATAGAGTATTGACCTGCTGTTAAGCCCACATCGATAGTATAAAAGATTAAATTTAAATAATAATTACTGTTGTAAGTAGAGACTGGTGGATATAAATATGACTTCCCTTTCCCTTTGGCAATCGTCTTTCGCCCCAGGCTGTTGTTAGTGCTTACGCCAAACGCTGACGTATAGTCTGTCAAGCCGTCCGGAGAGGCGCAGTAATAAAGCTCGGGGACGCCGGCCGCTCGCAGCGCGCGCCCGCCGCCCGCCGCCCGCCATAACTCGGCCGCAGATATTGTATTCATCGGTTATTGTGTTAGAGCTGCTAATTGAATTTATTCGCAGATGGGTTTACACTGGCATGCGCGATTGAGCTTAGAATTAGATTTACCTGAAGTGCATCTGTTACGTGTCAGAAGTTTGAACTTATGTTGGGATTTAGGCGATTTCCATTCTGATTAATAACTACCGAGGTTGTTGTTGTTGTTTTTTTTAAACAGTATGTATTAAATAGGCTGGCAAAGGACTGCCAAAGAGCCTGGTTTACTCTACACAGAAGATCCCTCGAACCCTAACCAGGCTTGGTGACAAAATGTGGCAACATCTGAATGTCTTAATAGGAGAGCGCATTTTCCCCTGGGTCTGCGTCCTGATAAGGGGACAGCAATAGCCCGGAGGGTCAAGCCCCGGCACGTGCTCAGACTAGAACGCTTCTATTACGATGACAGCGGGGATAGTGTTGACATAGTACGTCACCGTTTTACTTCTGTTGCGGAGCGGGAGTATCGGAGCCACTTTGTGTAGCAGTTCCAGGACTGCTGTAGAGAAGTATACTTTACACTACGTCACCATGTCGCGGTGTTCCGTTTTACTTCTTCATTTTTTTAGTTACTTAAATCTTGCCTGGAGCAACCATGATCCATGCAAATGACTTTTGGCCTTTATTTCAGTAGGTACTTAAGTTGTAGAGCAGAGCGTTTCCTTGCCCTTGTAGTGTTTCATACCTTAGAATGAAAAAAGTAAAACGGAACCCTGGATCACTTTGTAGTCCATCTATTCATCCTTCGGTCTGTCAATACCCTTTATTTAGTGAACGCGTGGAGGTGTCGAGTTGAAATTAACACCAGATTATATTCAGGGTTAGGTTCTACAGTCCCTTAAATCTGTACAATTGACAATCTTCTAAGTTAACGCAGAAAGAAGTCACGGCCGTTTATGTTGCCAAAAACGTGTATATCAAACACTCTCAAGGGAATACAATTGAATGGGGACCCCGATGAGCTAGAAATATGAAATTTAGCAAGTAATATCCTCTTAAACTACGAGTATAAAAGGAAATCTAAAAAAATGTAATGAAACCATAGAAATAATAACTTTACTTACTAACGTGCTTTTGTAATTAAAAATTGCAGAATTTGATTTTTGATCTACTTGTTGTGAACCCTCAATGGGCCAGTCGGGCTCGGTCTTGTCCGGGTTTTAGCTACGATATAACCATTTTTGTCCTTGTACAAAACCAGTCATATCGTATACTTTTTCTTCCTTGCTATGGTAGTAGTGCAAAGAACAATAAAATAAATCTTACATAAGGTTTTTACTTAGCGTCATTACACTCATAACCATAATTATTTACCCGGGCAACATGTTACATTATCATAGTATAGGTCTGTATAGGAGACGATAGTAATTGTCGATAAAAATACATAGGAATACGAGCTGCCTTAATCGACATCGCTCACGGTAGAGCCCTTGTCCGGGTTCGTAAGCTCTTCGAACATACAAAAGGTTGATTGAATTTTGTGTTGATGTAGGGACGTGTTTTCAGAAAGAACAACGTCGTTGTGATTCACTTCGATCAAACAATGTTTTGGTTTGTGCAAATGATGCTGGATTGTGGGTATTGTTTTGTTTAATATAATAACATTAAGTTTACATAGTTCGACAATTTAAACTTTCATGACCTTTAACCCTAGTATTAGAAATAATAGGTTCCTTTGTGATCTCGCTTGCAACAGTGATACTAATCATCAAAATACTAATAATAAACTCGAATAATCACTTATATGTATATGTATATACAGAATGATTTATTCATGGTGAAGCAAAAACTGTTCTGTATAAATTAATAAATAAATAAATAAATATTCACGGACATTTCACACAACGCTATCTGATCCCAAAGTAAGCTAGGAATAACCTGCTTGTGTTATGGGTAACAGACCACGGATATTAATACTTATATACTTTTTAAATACATACATATTATACATAGAAACACCCAGACTCTTGAGACAAACATTTATGGGTCACACAAATATTTGTCTCCGGTGGGAATCGAACCCACGACCTCCAGCGCCGCAGGCGGTATCACTACCGACCGCGCCACAGAGCAGTATACGAGTATATTTGACGAAACTTTATTTATTTATTTATCTTTGTTTGTGTGAAATGGGTAAGTACATAGATCTTATAAATATAGTGACACATAGTTCTCCAAATCTGCCAGCGGCTTACACATTATTATTATTACAACATATTTAATTTAAATTTAAATAGGTACATTAAATCCGATATTATAGTACATTGAAATTAGGTAAATAATAGGTAAGTATTGATACTATGGAGCCATATATAACCTCAGTCTTCACAATACCACTGAACCTATCTCAAAAGCACACCACCGTACTGCTCGACCCCACATTCATGAAAAATAATTTAGTCAAATAACATATTTTAAGATGTCAGTAATACGAGTAAATGTCAACAATTGAAAATATCATGTCAAATTGAAATTGTTAGATTATTAATGTCAACGTTTAAAATGTGATAACAAAAAATATTCAAATTCAGTTACTGGATTGTCATAACAAATACAATAATTAATATGGTGCAACAATTACAGACATAACGCACTCCACTCAATCCATTTCAAAGTTGTTCTTCAGGTAATCATCTACTGAGTAGAAACATTTACAAGTTAATATTTGTTTAAGTTTATTCTTAAAAGTATCAAATTCTACAAGTTCTCGCAAGTATTTTGGCAAATGATTGTAAATACGAGCACACATACATAACACACTTTTATTCATCAAAGCCGTCTTGTGGCTTGGTATACATATTTTAAACTGGTGTCGTTTACTTCTTAATTGTGTAAATAAGTAAATATTTTTCTTTACAAACAGTACTACTTCAAGTATATAGGTACAAGGAAATGTAAGAATATTCAATTTAATAAAGTGTGGCCTACAAGAATCGGTCTGTTTTAAATGACACAGAGAACGTATACACCTTTTTTGGGCCTTAAAGACAGCATCCTTATTAGTGGAGTTCCCCCAGAACAACACCCCATATCTCAAGAGTGGTGTTACATAGCCGTGGTATGCGACTACTGCCACAGATGCGCTCACCGTCCTACTTAGCATAAATAGGGCATAAGAGTAAGTATTCAGCCTCGTACATACTGATTCAATATGCTGTTGCCAGTTTAGTTTACAATCTATTGTCACACCTAAAAACTTTTTGTTGTCAATTCAATTCAATTATTCTTTATTGTGCAACATGGGTACAATGATGATGTTTAAAATAGATACAATTTAGGATCGACCATGCTCCGTCGTTTCGACGTTCAATATTTAGACATAAATAGAAAAAAATACAGAAACATTAAGTACATTGGAGAAACATTACATAGGAAAAAAATTACACTAGTCATAAAAGTTAAAAGTTTGTGTCATTACATTATTAATTTACCTACATGTCAAATTATTAATATTCAGCATATTACATTACATGATTATAGACCATAACTAAATTTTATTACACAAAGAAAAATAATTTATGAATCAATAATATAAAACTTACAATGTCAAATAGGTATATACAATCATTTCCGCTTACAATAACAAATGCCATTTGCCTTAGTTTGCTTTTCTATAATAGTGTATGGTCATCCAAATATTCTGTAACCGAATAATAGCATTTAGCTATAAGCAGCTCGAGTAGATTTTTTTATAGGATATAATGTTACTGTCATTTCTAATATCTAGTGGAATTTTATTATATATGCGCTGTGCCGTGCAAAATATACTATTGTGTAGCAATGCGGTGGAGCTTTTTGATAGTCTTAATTTATGTTTATGGCGATCTCTTGTACGGAACTCATATAATTTAAGGTTGAGTTTGACAAAAACTGCTGTTTCATATATATATAAGGCCGGCATTGTCAATATACCCAATTCAATAAAATATGGTTTACAGGAATCGGTCTGTTGTAAGTTGCAAATACTTCTAAGGCATCGCTTCTGCGCTATAAAAGCTCTGTCTGTTTCTACGGAGTTACCCCAAAATATTATCCCATATCTTATTGTTGACGCAACACAACCGTGGTACGCTGTCATTAGTGCTTTTATGTTTACCACTTGTCTGAGCCTATAAAGCGCATAGGAAAACTGATGGAGTTTCTTACAGACTACTTCGATGTGAGATTTCCAGTTAACCCGATTATCGATATGTACACCTAAAAATTTTGTTACGTCAATTTCCTCGACAGTTACTCCAGCATGGGAGACACGTAGAGGCCCCATCGACCGTCTCTGTCTGAAGCTCATAACTTTTGTTTTCTCCAGGTTAATTTTTAATGTATTTTCACCAAGCCATTCAATTATAGATGTCAGAAATAAATTAATGTCATATTCTATATTATTCAAATTTTTACCCGTAAATAGAACTGTGCTATCGTCAGCAAATAGCGTCATTTTTTTATCTGTTATATTGGACATGTCATTAATATATATAAGAAAAAATAGAGCTCCTAACACGCTCCCCTGAGGGACGCCAGCTTGTACAATTTTCATTTTGGATTTATAAGATATTTCAGTCTTGCTGTATTTAGAGATCATCTTCACTTCTGTGAACTGCTTTCTATCACTGAGGTACGATTTAAGAAGATTATAGATGAACGTCATGATGGCGGGATCCCGCCAGATTTTGTGAATATCATGCAATAAGGATTTAATACACTTTCTCTACTATTTCATACTTTCATAGTAAAATTCTACACCCATAAAATTATTAAATATCCTACAAAGAAAGTGGTCCCGCTATTTTGACGTCATAATGGCGGGACCACTATTAAATTAAAGAAAAAACATGAAGTGATCTTAAAACTAATCTCACCAAATTTTAATACGGTTTAGTACAACTACTTTAGAATCATTGTTATACTTATAAAACTGCAAATTCAATAGAAAACTAACCCTTCCAAAATAAATCCGTAAGAAACAAAACGCCTGTACAAATTGCAAGAGCAAAACATAATACTTATGTTAATTAGCTTTGATACTTTTTCTTTAGGCGCTTTTCTAATGTAAACATAATAAACGTGTTTTCTATTGAAATTACAGTTTTATAAGTATAACAATGATTCTTAAGTAGTTGTACTATATCGTATTAAAATTTGGTGTGGTTAGTTAAGATCGCGTCATGTTTTTTCTTTAATTTAATAGTGGTCCCGCTATTATGACGTCGAAATAGCGGGACCACTATCTTTGTAGGATATTTAGTAATTTTATGGGTGTAGAATTTTACTATGAAAGTATGAAATAGTAGAGAAAGTGTATTAAATCCTTATTGCATGATATTCACAAAATCTGGCGGGATCCCGCCATCATGACGTTCATGATTATAGACGTTGCCTCTGACTCCATACGCGTACATTTTATCTAAAAGAGTTTTATGACTAACACAATCAAATGCTTTAGAAATATCCATATATAGAGCCACTACTGGCGCTCTTTTGTCCATATTTAGCATTACCTCATGTAGAAAATTATAAATGGCCATGTTTATTGACTTATTTTTTCTAAACCCGTACTGGCACGTTGCAAATAAGTTGTGGCTTTCAAAGAAATTATACACACATTTATAAATAACTTTTTCAAAAATTTTAGAAAATATGGTTAATAGTGCAATAGGGCGGTAATTATTTACTAGTAGTTTGCTCTGCTTTTTATGAAGTGGTTTTATTACAGTTATCTTTAGATTATCGGGATAGATGCCCTGTTCTATGCATAGGTTAATTATATAACATAACGGAGTAGCAATTTTATTTGCCACCTCCTTTACAATTCGTGTATTAACACCATCATACCCCACGCTGTTCGTATTTTTTAAGCTCCGTATGATTTCAACAATATCATGAGGACTTGTTGGAGACATAAAAACTGATTTGTGGTAGTATGCAATACGTTTGGGGCGCGAGTTTGATACATATTGTGTATTTTTATTGCTTATATTTGCAATGTTGAGGAAGTGGTCGTTAAATGCATTTGCAATTTTTTGAGGGTTACTAATTATTTCACCTTGAATTTTTAATTGAGTAATACCTTCATTAGGATGAATGTTCTCATTGCTATTGATAACACGCCACGTCGCTTTGCTCTTATTTGCAGCTGAATTAATATGGTAATTATTTTGGGACATTTTTGTTAGGTTTATAATTTTCTTGTAGCGTTTGGCATAGGTCTGGAAATTAATTTTATTTTCTTTTGAAGGGTGCAATCTGTACTTCCACAGCAGGTCCCGCTTACGCTTGCTGCAGTATTTTATGCCCTTAGACATCCATTTATGCTTAGTCTTACAATTGACACGTATTCTCTTCACAGGAAATGATAAGTCATATAGTTCACTAAACATCTCGTGAAAGCAATTAAATGCTTCATTGGCATCTTTTGGAGCATAAACATTATGAAATGATAGCTGGCTCAAATATTTAACAAAAACGGCTGTGTTAGCTTTAGTGAAACAGCGTTTGAATACAAACCATTGTGTGAAAAATTGTTCCTTTTTACGGGACACTGTAGCAGTTGAGCAGCGTGATCAGACAGACCAAACTCAATAATTTGCCGTTTACATCCCGCAATATTATGGGCAAAGTTGTCAATACATGTTTGACTCGCAAAGCGCGTAGGTTGATCAAATTGAAA
The DNA here is from genome assembly GCA_933228765.1 of Miltochrista miniata. Classification (NCBI taxonomy): domain Eukaryota; kingdom Metazoa; phylum Arthropoda; class Insecta; order Lepidoptera; family Erebidae; genus Miltochrista; species Miltochrista miniata. The sequence continues at coordinate 40,602,217 of OW121753.1, read as the reverse complement.
CCTTAAATTGTAACTAAAAATTATATCTTTAAATTCCTTTACATGTTTTGATTGTTTGGATACGTCAATATTAAAATCGCCACATATAATAATTTTGTGTTTACCTGTATTTACTAGTTTACTCAAGATTCTACTCACAACCAAATAAAATATATTCAACGTTCGTTTTAGTTTGTTGGGTGATCTATAGATACATATAATATATAGTTGATGGTCTATCATTTCAATTCCTGTACACTCACAGTAGTTCACAATGGACATTCTATTAATTTCGTCTAATGATCTACATCGGTGCTCACGCCTTACTAATATACATGAGCCTCCACGTCGGCTGTTTCTCAAAAAGTAAGATACCAGTTTATATCCCGGCATTACAGAGTAAAATTCGTCTCCATTTGTCATATTATGCTCAGTTATGCATAAGATATCGATATTTTCAATATTATTTTTAATACACAGACCATTTAATGCCACAGATAACATGTCTGCCTTACTATGTAAACCATCTATATTTTGGTGAACAACCGATAAATAGTTAACAACGAAAAAAATTGTTATTCAAAACACTAGCGTCCAACTGGCAAGGAACTTGTCTATGAATGTCATTTTTAGAATTTTCAATAACAATCTCATTATCGCTACAGTCAGTTAGGTTACAGGATGGGTCAGTTTGAGTCGATTTTTCAGTGTATTGTTTATATGTCATATGTAATAAGTTTCGATTATATTGTTCCTTTCTATTATAATAGTATATCCGAAGAATTTCTTTTAATAATGACCTAGCTAAATATAATGTAAAGTTCGATTTGTATGGTATATGTTGGGAGTAGTTCATGTCAAGGAAGGTCACATTTTTTTGACGGTTACATATAAATTTAACTGTATTATTTAATTTATACTCACGTAAATTCTTATTTGCGTGGACTTCACTAATAATTATATTTGTACATGTTATCCTAGATAGCCAGAGTCTTAAACTATTTTCAAGGTCATATGGATTCTTGTCATGGCTTCCTCCCATCACAATAACATAATCCTGCATAGTCAAAGTAAATATAAATGAATTTAAACTGTCCAATACGTTACTTAAGTTAGCCATTGGTTTTACATACGCAAATACTGAAAACTCGGAACCTAGAAAACTCTGTAATACTTTGCTGAGGCACAGAGCATCGCGCGCCTCTACAGAGTTCGCGTTGCTCTATGTGCTGAGGCCCCGTCCTTGCTCGTCCGCGAGTATTACAACTCTCCTTTTCACAGCCGATCGTTTGTACTGGTCTTCCTCAGTGTAAATCTTGTCTTCTTTTGTTCCATACGCTCTATCAGAAGTCTCAGCAGGTGTTTGCTTACCCGGTGGGTGTTCTATCGTGTCATCTTGTGCATCTCTGGCAGCAGTTAAATTTCTATTAAATCGGCCTATTGGTGTGGTAGTTGTGGTGTGTAGAGGCTCTAAGTTAACTGACGATTGCTCACTTGGTTTTGAGACTGTACCCTCTAGATCAGTGCCCTGGCAAGACGGTTCCGTTTCGGGGAGCACACAGGGTTGTGGTGTTAAGGAGTGCACGCTGTGGTTGAAATGTTTCTTCATGCTGTCCATGGAGCTGCACTCGCCGATTTGAGGTCTGCGTCGGTTTTTTTTCATCGAAAATTGAGGACTCCTGCATATTTGTCTTAATAAGACAATCTCCTGATTAAGCTGAGTGATTTGTTTTTTTAAGGTGTTATTTTCCAAAATTATATTTTCTAGTTCACTTTGTGTAGTGTCTAGGCAGGCATGCAGACCTTCAATTTCATTTTTCAGATCTTTTACCATATCCTGTTGTATATTCGTTGACAGGTCTAAGCTTTTGGTGAAAAGCCCTTCTGGTGAGGATTCGCGAGAAATTGTCCCACTACGGGTCATTGTTTGTGTTCCTGATTTACTAAATAGCTGTCGCCTCACTGTAACATTGCTAGAATCATCATTAGTTGTAGACATCGCTGCTTACAATAATAAATATCGATACCACTCGTAATATACAAGCAACGCCCTCTACACTGCTTCAGTTTATTCTTGGTTTGCCTGTCGATCACAATAGATGGCGCTGTCAGTTATGAAATCGTGTGAAACACTTTTGACATCAATGTTTCAAATCAAAATTTTTCTTAACGTATTTCATATAAAAGTTTTAATGTTTATAATGCACTTATTTCTGTTTTTATCTTTTTTATTAATACAAAGCGTTGGTTTTTATGGGCGTTCTAACACTTTTCGTCGTAGTTTGTATCTTTTATTGTTGTTTCCTTGGATTTATGGTACACTTTATATTGTTAAGTTTTATGCACTAAAAACGACTAGTTTACTGCTGGCTGGTTATCACTATTTTACTGTTGAACACTTTTTGATATTTTTATTGGTTTTGCACTACTTTTAATCACATATAACTATTAAAAACAAATTAAAGTTTGAGGAGACACTCAAGTTCAGTGTTTACGTTTCAGCGCCACCTGGCGGTCCTGTCAACTTCTTCTATTACTGAATTTAAATAATGAATGTCCATATTAGTCAATTTATTTACCTTACTACGAAATGTCATAAAATTAGTTTTTTTGAGATTGATAATTAAATTATTTGAAGTTAACCAATTAATAATATTGCCTAATGTGGTGTTTATGTCATTTTCTATGAGTGACTTGTTACATCCTGTGAATATAATAGTACTATCATCAGCAAATAAAACAGTCTTATGTTTTGTAGTATTTGGAAGATCATTTATATATATAATGAAGAGCAGTGATCCTAATACACTTCCCTGAGGCACGCCAGACGTTACTTGCCTGCGTTCAGATGAATAACTTATAAGCTTTTTCTCAACTGGACATATTTTAGAAATTGTAGTTATTTGCGTTCGATCCGTTAAGTAAGATTTTACCAAATCATGAACATTGCCTCTGATACCATATGTATATAATTTGTTTAAAAGTCTTTCATAATTTACATAGTCGAATGCTTTGGATAGATCCATAAACAGTGCACACACCTGATTACCTCTGTCTCGATTTATTAATATTGTTTCAAGAAAAGAGTATATTGCCATGTTTATAGATCTTTTTTTCCTAAAGCCAACTTGTTCCTCACAGAAGAGACTATTTGTTTCGAAAGAATTGGTAATGCTAGTATGTATCACCCTTTCAAAAATTGTTGACATTACGGGTAGGAGTGCTATTGATCGATAGCAGCTGATGTCACATCTATCATTCTTTTTAAAGAGTGGCTTAATTATCGTCAGCTTTAATTTCTCAGGAAAGACCCCATTCGAAATACAGAGATTCACTATATGACTAAGCACATAAGATAGCTTTGTCGAGACACACTTCAGTACCTGCGTTGACACACCATCATATCCAGTACTTTTTGTATTTTTCATGGCAACAATAATATTATATATGTCCTTGGGTACAGTCGGACACATAAATAAAGAATGTAGTGTTGTAGAAGGACATTTAAATCTAGGATCACTTAAATTAGATTTACTTGATATGTCAGTAAAAAAATTATTAAAATAGTTAGCATTGTCTGTGGGATCAATTATAGTTTTATCATCAATATTAATACACTGTATTTCGTCTTTAGGCAAATTCAATTTCCTATGCTGAATTACCCGCCAAGCAGCCTTTGATTTATTTGTTGCAGATTTTATATAAATGTCATTTTGAACTTTCTGAGTTAATGTGATAGCACGTTTCAATCGTGATGACAGCATTTTAAATTTCTCTTTATTAAACTTTGACGGCTTTTTTCTACACTCGAGAGCAATGAATCCGGGTCACTTAAAGAATCCTAAAAATCTCGGAAACTAAAAATGCTAGGTTAATGCAATAAATTGTATTTAATAGACAATGTAATACTCCTTAAATGAAGGTATTAAAACTTCTTAGTTATTGTAAAGTTATATCATAAAAAAATCAAATTTGAAAAAGGGCCACTTTCGAAGATGGAACTACGAAATTACAGCATTTGGTGTTGCTTTTGTTTGTAATCTGTCATTTATGTGGGTACATAAACCATGTTGATAGTGCTCTATATTCATTAATCAAGCTGAAATTATGTCGCTTACGCCTGAAGAATGCACCAGAATACTTACAATGCTGGAAACCGGCCGGAGTCAGCGCGATACAGCCAGGACTGTCGGTGTGTCGCTGTCAACAGTACAAAGAGTTCTCCGACGTTACGAAGAAACTGGTTCTAACCTACGCAGACCAGGAACGGGCAGAACCAGGTGTACCACAGCACGAGAAGACCGATACTTGGTGAACACCATGCTTCGAAATCGCTTTCTCACAGGAACAGAACTCACCAATCAGTTTCGACGCCTCGGAGGAAGTAACCCAAGTGCATGGACAGTAAGACGTCGGCTTGCTGAATCTAACTTAAAACCCCTTAGACCTGCAAACGGCCCTAAACTGGAGCGTGGGCATCGTATTTCGAGACTAAGGTATGCCCAGAGCCACGTAAATTGGAGTATTGAAGATTGGTCAAAAGTTATGTTCTCCGACGAATCAAAATTTATGCTCTACAAGCACGATGGAAGACACAGAGTGTATCGAAGACCAGGGGAAAGATTCAAGCAAGCATGCATCGAAGAAAAAGTAGCCTACGGTGGTGGGTCTGTACTTGTGTGGGCCGGAATTTCTTCTGAAAGTCGCACAGAGCTGGTGATCATAGAAAACGGCTCTTTAACTAGCGTAAGATATGTGGAAGAAATCCTCAATGATCACGTTGGTCCATTTATGGTCAATTTAGGTGAGGATGCTATATTTATGCATGACAATGCCCGACCTCATACAGGTAGGATTGTGAATGACTACCTTCAAGAGATGAACATTACTCGTATGGAGTGGCCAGCGCGCAGCCCGGATATCAACCCGATCGAGCATGCTTGGGACGAGCTAGGCAGATGCGTAAAACAACGAAACCCTCCCCCAATCACGCTTCGTGAGCTCAAAATTGCTCTCACAGAGGAATGGGAGAATATTCCCCAAAATCGTATAAGGAACTTGGTGTACAGCATGCCAAACCGCGTAAACGCAGTAATGGAAGCACGAGGAGGCAATACGAAGTATTAAAATTCAAGAAAATCGTAATAAAGTTCAAAAATTTCATGTTTCCTATTTTTGTTTTAAGGAGAGATTGGCAGTTTTTTCTTTATGTAATTTTGTGTTAATAAAATGTATGGTGACTCATATTTTTTTTACTTTCATTTAAGGAGTATTACATTGTCTATTAAATACAATTTATTGCATTAACCTATCATTTTTAGTTTCCGAGATTTTTAACATTCTTTAAGTGACCCGGATTCATTGCTCTCGAGTGTATATTCCCAAAGTAAGCGTCTTTTATTCTTACAGCATAACTTTAGGCCTTTTGTGATCCATCGTGGTCGAGTTTTAGGATACACTTTTATTTAAATATTAGGAAAACATTGGTCATAAATTTGGGTAAATATGTCATGAAAATAATTAAATGCTATATTGGGATACTGACTATTAAAAACGTCACTGAAGCAAATGGAATTAATTAATTCTTTGAATTTGTTTACGTTTCCCACCGAATAGTCGCGCCTTTCAATTTTCCAATATTTCAGTAGGCTTGTAGGCTTTACTGGGCAAGTCAGCAGTTGTGCAGTATGATCTGATAGTGCATACTCCACAACCTTAGCTTTACACCCTTTTATATTGTGCAAAATATTATCTATACACTTTCCACTTGATATTCTTGTCGGTTCATTAATACTTAACTTTAGGTGATGGTTACATATCATTTCCCTAAACCTTGTCTCATCGTTAGATTTGATAAGCATGTCTATATTAAAGTCACCACAGATTATTACTTTTTTGGTTTTGTGATAACAAAATTGGTTTAACAGTTTTTCAAACATATTGAAAAATGTATCCCTATCTACTAGATTAGATCTCGGTGGCCTGTATACACACATTGCACATTCATTGACATGAACTATCGTCATTATGTACTTAGAGGTTATAAATATGTGCTTCACTTATCTAGAATCCTTCTCAAGGAAATATTACACACAGAGTACAATCTACGCTATCAAAAATATGTAACATGTAGTGAAATTTCGTCAGTAGATAAATGTACTCAGACTGAGGAATTGCAGGAGAATCCTTTCGAAAAACAGGTATTTACTCCACAACTGTCAAAGCAATTGTTTCGTGTATAGTAATATAAACATTTTACATCAAAACATTGACGGTTTAGTGTCTAAATCAAATCGCTTGGTATTAGTTATGGATAATGAAAAAAAAACCTATTGATGTGCTGTGTATTACAGAACATAACATGATTGCTAGCGATAGGGATACGCTTTGTTTACCAAACTATAGACTGGGTTCTTGTTACTGTAGGCAAAATCGTCGTGGTGGTTCTTGCATCTTAATCAGTAACTCATTGAAATAATTATGTACCAATTAAAGAAATCACGAGGTATTCAATACAAAACATATTGGAATGCTCTGGAATCGAGCTGTCAGATCACAAAATTTACATTATCTGTATATTTGGCAGTGAGCCTCGACATTTCTAAAGCCTTTGACCGGGTCTGGCACCGTGGTCTTCTTAATAAATTGCCCTCCTACGGACTGACCGAAAGATTATGCGGTTGGGTGTCCAGCTTTTTGGCCGGTAGAAGCATCAGGGCTGTTGTCGACGGCAGCTGTTCTGACTGCATGGCCATTAACGCTGGAGTACCGCAAGGCTCAGCGTTGTCCCCTACTCTGTTTCTGCTGCATATCAATGACATGTTGTCTATTGACGGCATTCATTGTTATGCAGATGACAGTACGGGGGATACTTGTTACACAGGCCGCCCCGGTATCTCTCGGGACGCAGTGGAAGAAAGTCGTGAACAGCTTGTGTCTGAAATCGAGGCTACTCTTACTAGAGTGTCCGATTGGGGTAGACAAAATCTTGTTCAGTTCAACCCCTCCAAGACACAGGCGTGTTTCTTCACCGCTAAGAAAGCCCCAATTACTGTAGCGCCACAATTCCAGGGCACATCTCTTTCCATCTCTAAATGTATAGGGATCCTTGGTGTTGATATCTCCAGTGACGTTCAGTTCCGCAGTCATTTGGAGGACAAGGCCAAGCTAGCGTCCAAGAAGCTCGGTGTGCTCAACAGGGCGCGGCGGTACTTTACTGCGGCGCAAACACTGCTTCTCTATAAGTCGCAAGTGCGGCCACACATGGAGTACTGCTGTCACCTCTGGGCGGGGGCACCTGAATATCGGCTTCGTCCATTTGACTCGGTGCAGAGGCGAGCTGTGAGAGTTGTCAACGATCCTTTACTGACAGGTGGTGTTGAACCTCTTTGCGACAGGAGAGACTTTGCCTCCTTATGCGTGTTCTACCGCCTGTACAATGGTATCTGCTCTGAGGAATTGTTTGACATGATGCCCACGGCTACGTTCTATCATCGCACCGCTCGCCATAGACTGGGATTTCATCCTCACACCCTACGTCCGGAGCGTTCGAGCACGGTTAGATCCGATAGGGGATTTCTTCCGCGCACGCTTAGGTTGTGGAATGATCTTCCTGCCTCGGTTTTCCCAAACGCCTACAGTATGGGGTTCTTCAAAAGGGGTCTAAGAAGGTTTTTACAGGGTCGGCAGCGCGAGTGTGGCGCCTCTGGTGTTGCAAACGTTCATAGGCTGCGGTGACCACCAGTCCTCCTGGTGGGCCGTATGCTTGTCTGCCACCTTAGTGGTATAAAAAAAAAAAAAAAAAAAAAAATTTGGAGCATAAAAAGTCTAATTCATAATTTAATTTTTGTTCGTTCAGAAATCTGTTGATAGGTACTTCTGAAATTAGGATGTTAGTATTTGTTACATTTGATATGAACTGTCGCAATGAGAATAGTAATTCGTCGGGTTGCTTGTCATTAGTACCTCCTAAAATTATAATGAAGTCATCCTTATCTAATTTTTTTATGTTATTATTCGCGGTCAAAAGAATATGTTGCATTGTCGCTCCTGAATACCAATAGCTGCTGACTTCGTACACGCCACCAACTAGTTTTTGTAGACTTTGCCTCACTCTAGATCCTTGCTGGTCAGCTAAAATCATGATTTTCCTCTTTTTCATATTGGATAGCAGATTTGGCTTGGATGATTTAAACTCAGGGGCAAACTCGCGAACCCTTTTATCGTTTGAGTTTAATAAAGGGTCGGTATTTTTGGGGTGGATTTCGTTTACTTTAGCCCCAACGGGAGCTGAATCTTCTTTACAATACTTCTGCAATTTTTGTTGCCTTTCTATATTTTCTGTTTCGGTCATTTTTTTGCTGAGGTTTCTGTTTCTTTTGAAAAGATATGGGTGTCCGGTTTTTAGGGTCGGTTTTTGTGGGCTGGATTTCGTTTACTTTAGCCCCAACGGGACCTGAGTCTTCTTTACAATGCTTTTTTTACAATCTTTCTTTACAACTTATGGGATGCATTTCAGTTTATCGCGAAAAGCTGATCAATGGCCGTCTGAAGTGTTCCAGATCGTGTTGTGCTCAGTGGTAGCATGTATGTACGTTCCAGACACGGCGCCCGAGCTGCAGTACACGTTCATCGAGCAGGCGCTGCACCCGGGCCCGGCGCTGGCGTTGCAGTGCGCGGCGTCGGGCGCGCCGCCGCCGCGCTTCACCTGGCTGCTGGACGCGCAGCCGCTGGAGGAGCACGACGCGCCGCACAGGTACCTCACACCAGCGCGCGCGGCCCCCTCTGCACCAGTATTGGGTGCTCCCGACCGTACGCTGTGGTAGGAACCCGGCATGGCATACGTAAAGGAACCCCCGACGAAAAATAGTCCACTGTGTCAGTTTTATGTACGCGATCACTGATGCTAGATTTAGTCGTAATAGAATCTTTGTGAAATTTTCTTTTGTTAGCGTTTAAACGTTTAATATGGCAGTCGTTTGGTCAGGAAATTTGTAAAATCTAAAGCGAGTAGTCGTGACTTTTGTCACAATCTGCGCCTGTCAATTTCAGCGCAACAATGATTTAGCTCACCTATTACGTGCGACAAAAAGAAACGTTGAACTGTGTACGTATAGTTATACCCTTCGGGAAAAAAGACATTTCTGTATTATACGTAGTTATGTACCTACGTTATACGTTTATTTATAAAATAGAACGCATAACATTTTAAGACAGCAAAAGATTTAAAAATTATGTTTATTATTTTCAGAAGTATAAGTCAGTTCATGAGCCCCAACGGCGACGTGGTGAGCTACCTGAACCTGTCGTCGGTGCGGCCCGACGACGGCGGCCGCTACACGTGCCGCGCGCACAACTCCAGGGGCGCTGCGCACCACTCCACCCGGCTCAACGTCTACGGTGAGGATTTAGTCACTAAACGTTATACAACAAAGTAATACTACCATATTGTTTAAGGAAAAGTGTGTGCGTGTAACCTTTACGTGCGATTGAAGTAAAACTTCTTTGCCATTGACGGCATCAAATGTTATATTAATATCATTCATTCTAATCAATACATATAATAAAATCGTAACAGGTCGCTGTCTGTACATGGAAGATAAATAAGAAAAAATATTATAGGGGGGCTTTATGAACGCAATAGAACCCAAAACAATGATTTTTAGAATTGAAGTGAAACTTCTTTATCGGCGTTGGAAAAAAAATTGCGTCACGTCACGTCACGTCACGTCACGTCACGTCACGATTTTTGGTTACGCGCCATCTTTGTTCTGTTCCCCACCACGGTGGATTCGAATTAAGAGTACTCTATCCAGGGATAGCATGTCATTTAAGGGTTTTTGGACTTTTGGACTTTTGGGCTTTTGGACTTTTGGACTTTTGGACTTTTGTATGGGACATTGGTACTTTGGGTCTTTGGGACTTTGGAACTTTGAGACTTTGGGACTTTTGAACTTTTGAACTTTTGGACTTTTTGACTTTTGGATGGGATCTTGGTACTTTGGGTCTTTGGGACTTTGGAACTTTGGAACTTTGGGACTTTGGGACTTTGGGACTTTGGGACTTTGGGACTTTGGGACTTTGGGACTTTGGGACTTTGGGACTTTGGGACTTTGGGACTTTGGGACTTTGGGACTTTGGGACATTGGGACTTTTGGACTTTTGGACTTTTGGACTTTTGGACTTTTGGACTTTTGGACTTTTGGACTTTTGGACTTTTGGACTTTTGGACTTTTGGACTTTTGGACTTTTGGACTTTTGGACTTTTGGACTTTTGGACTTTTGGACTTTTGGACTTTTGGACTTTTGGACTTTTGGACTTTTGGACTTTTGGACTTTTGGACTTTTGGACTTTTGGACTTTTGGACTTTTGGACTTTTGGACTTTTGGACTTTTGGACTTTTGGACTTTTGGACTTTTGGACTTTTGGACTTTTGGACTTTTGGACTTTTGGACTTTTGGACTTTTGGACTTTGGACTTTTGGACTTTTGGACTTTTGGATGGGATCTTGGTACTTTGGGTCTTTGGGACTTTGGAACTTTGGGACTTTGGGACTTTGGGACTTTGGGACTTTGGGACTTTGGGACTTTTGGACTTTTGGGCTTTTGGACTTTTGGATGGGACCTTGGTACTTTGGGTCTTTGGAACTTTTGGACTTTGGGACTTTGGGACTTTGGGACTTTTGGACTTTTGGGCTTTTGGACTTTTAGATGGGACCTTGGTACTTTGGGTCTTTGGAACTTTTGGACTTTTGGACTTTTGGACTTTTGGAGTTTTGGACTTTGGGACTTTGGGACTTTGGGACTTTGGGACTTTGGGACTTTGGGACTTTGGAACTTTGGGACTTTGGGACTTTGAGACTTTGGGACTTTGGGACTTTGGGACTTTGGGACTTTGGGACTTTGGGACTTTGGGACTTTGGGACTTTGGGACTTTGGGACTTTGGGACTTTGGGACTTTGGGACTTTGGGACTTTGGGACTTTGGGACTTTGGGACTTTGGGACTTTTGGACTTTTGGCCTTTGGGACTTTTGGACTTTTAGATGGGACCTTGGTACTTTGGGTCTTTGGGACTTTGGAACTTTGGGAATTTGGGACTTTGGGACTTTTGGACTTTGGGACTTTGGGACTTTGGGACTTTGGGACTTTGGGACTTTGGGACTTTGGGACTTTGGGACTTTGGGACCTTGAGACCTTGGGACTTTGGGACTTTGGGACTTTTGGACTTTTGGCCTTTTGGACTTTTGGACTTTGGACTTTGGACTTTGGACTTTTGGACTATTGGACTTTTGGACTTTTGGACTTTTGGACTTTTGGACTTTTGGACTTTTGTACTTTTGTACTCTTTGACTTAATTTAAGGTGAGGTGAAAATTAAGTTTATGAAGAAGTTTCACTTCTTACGTGTGTACACTAAGTACACGCAATTTTTTTTTGTCTGTTTGTCTGTATGTCTGTATGTCTGTATGTCTGTATATCTGTTTGTCTGTACTGTTGTGCACGCTAATCTCAGTAACCGATTGCAATGCGGTTTTTTGTATTGTGTTGAGGTTTGCTCCAGTTAACATTTAGCGTTTGTTTTATGTAAATCGGTTTAGAAATAAAAGAGTTATAACACTTTTAAGGGTCAGATATTTTGAAAATTTTAATTGTAGGGGTTTCTTTGAATCTGAGTGAACCTAAACTGGCGTGTTGGCTTAATCATAAAAGAGCTTAATGATTAAGACTATTTTTAAACAATTCAGTCCGCGCCGAAGGCGTGGACTGAATTGTTTTAAAATAGACTTAATCATTAAGCTCTTTTATGATTAAGCAAACAGGGCAGTTTCAGACGCTGCTTGATGACTCTGATGAAGAAATACCTTTCCTTTCATACACCTTATGTGACGTAAACGAAGTTGCGGGCTCAGCTAGTTTTGAATAAAAATTTTGAATAGCGGAAACTACGTTTCCTCTATTTAAATTTTTTCAAAAAACGTTATATCCGTTAGAAAAATATCAGAGTTACACCCTAGTCGCGCCTAAAGAAGTTTTACTTCAAAAATAAGTCCAAACATGTCATGATTTGAGGAGTTGGGAAGTCCACAGACCACTATAGTTGTATCAGCCAGTTGCAGATTACTATATCGTAAAAATATTGGGCACTTTGACCATCAAAGTGCCTAATTTTCGACAAATTGGGCCTGCGAATGATAGTAAAATTACTTCATCACTCAGGAAGTGAGCTGATGATCTTTAATTCATCTCTGTTACTTCAGATTTTGAAGGAAAAAAAAAACCGCATCAAAATTGGTCCATCCGTTAGACAACTACGATGTCATGGTCAGATTCATATATTACACGCAATTCGATTTTCGTCCGGTGGTTAAAAATTGTAGATTTGAAATGGTATTTTACTTGACACGTGTAATCTGCAGGTCCACCGTCGATACGGAGCACCGGGCCGGTGCGCGTGGTGGCCGGCGTCAACACCACCATCTACTGCCCCTACTCCGGATTTCCAATCAGGTTGATGGAGGTGCATTTGCTAGTGAAGCTATAAGTTTCATTTTGGTTTGTTTTATTTATTTTTATTTTGTTTTATTTATGACACAGGTAGTCACATACAGTTCTCGTATGTAGTAACACTAATAAATATAATATTTCAATCTAATATGAGTTCCATATTAGATTGAAATATCAAACAATACATTACAATGTTCAGTAACATTGTGTTATAAGTTATAATTATGTGACGTGTGACTGCCCGCTATTGAAATTTTCAAGCGACCCATAAAGGCCTTCTACTTAGCTTAACGACTGCCATTTTACTGGCAACCGGGACCAACGGCTTAGCGTGCCTTCCTAAACACAGAAACTCTCGCAAACAAGGTCACAAAGTGGTCATGAGATGATCACCCATTCTAACCATAGTAAATGTTGCCTACTACAGTGATCTTTACTGAACACTGAGTCAGCGGGGCCACGAACGCTACTACCACCACCACCACCACGTGAGACTAAAACGATAAGGTGAAATGTGCACATATAAAATGTCTCTACCTACCCCTTTGGGCCTTCGAGGATAAAACGTGACTTGTATTATGTTTGGTGAAAATATTACTAATGTATTGTTGCGACAATGTCCAGTGACATTAGATGGCAGCGCGGGGGCGTGGAGCTGAGCTCGTCCGGGGCGCGCGCGCTGTCGGGCGCGGGCGGCGCGCTGCTGCTGTGGCCGGCCGAGGCGGCGGACGCGGGCGTGTACGCGTGCCGGGTGACCGCGCCCAGCGGACAGTACGCGCAGAAGGATGTGCAGATATTCGTTAGAAGTGAGCGACCTTTAAGCGTCAGGTACCGAACGTAGCATTATAATGTTGTCGCAGGTGATAAATCTCGATAATTCAAAATCTTTCAGATCCTCCAAAAGTATCAGGATTTACGTTTCCGACAGATTTAATTGAAGGAAGCTCAGTACAAGTTCTGTGCGGCATCACTTCCGGCGACAAGCCTGTTTATTTCTCGTGGCTCAAGGACGGGCAGCACATATCACCCGCTTTACAGGTACTTCCTACTTTATGACTCTGTTCCCGTTCATATTACACACGCATTGGTATTGAGTTGCATTATATTTCTGCAGGTTCAAGAAAAATCTTTGGACGAGTTCAGCTTTTTAATATTTTCTCACCTGTCTTCAAAACACAGTGGAGAGTATACCTGTGTAGCCAGTAACTCTGCAGCTGAGGTCAACCACACTGCCAGATTGGCGGTCAAAGGTAACAAATTGGCATTTTGATTGAAGCTACTGGAAAATCAATGTACTAATAATATAATTTTCAACAAAATATATTTTCAGTTGCACCAGTATGGCTCTATGAGCCTCAAGATGTTTCAGCTCTTTTGGGAACTCAGGTCCTGGTCCACTGCGCGGCCAAAGGTTACCCGGAACCGAGAATCACCTGGCTCAAAGGTCACGGTAAGTGTAATATTCATTTCTTATTTTTACGACTTGATAAGGAACACTGGGCCTGAAATATACATAAATATTACAGATAAGTCCACGTTCAACCCCAAAGTTTGAACCCCCTCACGTATTCATACTCTCAATCTCAACCAACCTTACATTAAAAGTCACCAGTGCATAATATTTTGTCAATGTAGACCTTGTGGAACGAACTCCTTGGCTAAGAGTTTTGTAAACTACAACACTACACTTTTTTAAAAGAGGCTTTAAAAGCAATATTTTAGACACCACTTGTACTATTCTCTCTCGCTCGGCATCATCAAAGGTTAACTACGTGAGTCTCTCAGTGTGCAGTGCAGTGATCGTTTACAGAGCACTAAGCCTGTGGGAGATGCGATCATGCGAGCAATTCTCTAAGTAAATTGTGTATATTGCAGGAACGGCCTCAGACTTCAGGCCGGTGTCGAACCTCGAGCTGCAGGTGTCGGTGCTGGGCAACGGGTCGCTGAGCGTGGCGGCGGCGGCGCGCCCGCACGAGGGGCGCTACATGTGCCGCGCCGAGAACGGCATCGGACGCGGACTGAACAAGATCATCGCCCTCTCTGTTAATGGTACCTACATAGCTAAGTCATTGCGTAATAATTCATTTTCATTGCACCCTTTTCCAATTTCATTCCAATGCCGTCTAGCCTGTGTGCTTTCCCGAGCTCTAGCCTATTTCTGTATACTTTTGTAAATATATTTTTAATACAGTTGCTCAAAAAGTGGCGTATTACAGGGACGTATAGCGTTCGGGATGTGGGCTATTACACACTCGTGCTTTTTCTTTACCTTTCCCGCACTCGTGCGTTTTCTTTCCCAACTGTCAAAATAATGTCTATTAAACAAAAAAAACCAACCACGAAGGTATTACTTTAAAAAAATTCATAGAAGTTTTCATGATTCATGCAAATATTTCTAAAAAAAGCTACTAATTTGTTTCAATATCAGATTTAAAAGTAGTTTTAATTGAAATTTAATTAGTATCGGCCAAATTAAATTTATAAATATAAAAAGTTGGCTGTATGACGTGCACTGCCATAGTCTGTGCTTATATTCTTTTACGGTGGGCGCCATTTTACAAAAATGATTAGTTAGTTGAGTTTATTGTGTTCTTATTATTTTATTAAATTCCGTAATTTTTTCGCAACTGTATTAAAAATAGTTGTTCATTACAACGTGTGGGCCTGTTATTTCAACTCGTTCCGACTGTCCACCCTCGCCTTCGGCTCGGGTCAACACCTGTAGGAACTCGTTGTAATAACAGAAATCCCACACTTGTAACGAAATAGTAGTTTTCGATACAAGTGTGGGATTTCTGTTATTACAACGAGTTACGGCAGGTGTTGACCCGAGCCGAAGGCGAGGGTAGACAGTCGGAACGAGATTAAATAACAGTCCCACACGTTGTATTGAACAACTATTTTTAATACAGTTGCGAAAAAATTAAGCAATTTTATAAAATAATAAACCTGAATATCCAAAATGGCGCCAACCGTAAAAGAATATTATACCTTCCTAAGCAGAGACTATGGCTGTGCACTTCATACAGCCAACTTTTTTATATTTATAAATTTAATTTGGCCGATACTTATATTAATTTATGCTTAAATTTTAATTAAAATTACTTTTAATCTGATATTAAAACAAGTTAATATCTTTTTTTTTAAATATTTGCATGAATCACAGACATTATTTTGACAATTGGGAAAGAAAACGCACGAGTGCGGGAATGTTAAAGAAAAAGCACGAGTGTGTAATAGCCCACATCCCGAACGCTATACGTCCCTGTAACACGCCACTTTTTGAGCGACTGTATTAAAAACTACTATTTCATCTCAATCGGTTTAGGTGTGAAAGCGTACACATTGGACACCTCACCTGCTTGCGGAATATCGAGAGGTATAACTCTAAAATGTTTGAAAGCTATTCGCAATGTTACTCTCATCCGTCATACCATTTATGCTCACAGGCAGACTAGGCCTAAGATTACCTTTATGAGTTTTCTTCCTGAAGCCCCAAAAATCTTTTTTTGAGTGCTTTTCATGTGCGTGACATGATTATCAAGTAGGTACACTATATAATTTTCTGAATTGCTATTCCCTAGCGTAGAATATTCTTACAAATTCTGTATCCTTTCTTTTAATCATTAAAGTTCATAAAACTTATGTTTCAGAGCCCGCTCATTTCGAGTTCTCTTCCCGCAACATGAGTGTGAAGCGCACCGCCCAGGCGACCCTGCAATGCGACGCGCGCGGCGACCCGCCCATACAGCTGCAGTGGACGCACAACATGAAGCGAGTGGACCTCGCCACCTACCGGTAACTCTTATGAAGTGCTGGAATCAAAATAATTTGTTTGCTAAATAACACCCGGGTCGTACTCTCGGCAAAAGTGCTTAAAGCAATCAACGACAAGTTGTCGTGCGCCGTAGGTAACTGGAAGATGGTACTATGTATAAACATGTTTATCGCTGTAGGTTTGTTTGACTAGAGCACGAATAATTTACGAATTTCATAATAATACTTGGTAGTTGCGATTGAATGTTGATATCTGTCTCGTTTGCAACCGTCAGCATGTCGGTATCGGAGAAGCGGTCGGAGAGCGGCGCGAGCTCTGTGCTGAGCATCGCGCGCGCCGAGCGGCTGGACTCGGGCGTGTACCGCTGCCGCGCCGACAACGCGTACGGCCGGGACGAGCTGCTCATATACCTCGCCGTGCAAGGTATACTATATGTTACAGAATAGCATAGGTAATTACATTTTCATTAGGCCTCGAAACAGCCTTGAAAAATAACCTAGTATGTACACGAGGTCACAATCCGCCACATTTAAGCCTTCGAATCTTGATACCATGGAGCAAACATAGAACTTAATAGATACACTTAACGACTTTGACATGGTATAAAAATAATAACATATCTGGCTATCTAACATGTCTGGATTTTACATCTGAATTGCAATTTTGAATCCACTGTTATTTTACAGAGAAGTACGTAGACAGAGACCTACTTATAGGGAAAAATAATCATAAAGAGACCTTATTCTTAGTGCGGGCGCCGGGTCTGGGACTTGCGACCCATTTGAGTAGGTGGCCACCTTACTATGCGCATAAACGCTCACCTTCCACCGTCAGCAATGTTCCCTCCCCTGCCCAAACAGATTTGGTAAGATCCTATCAATGCCGCTTTGGATATTCGTTTTAGTAAAGAGCTTACTGAAGCTCTTGGCAGTCCAATGTCCTTTAATACAGGGATTTAGCTGGAATTCCCCTTGCTCCTACTTCTACGGCATAGAGTTTAACCACATGGCCATTTTTGGTTAACTCATTGGTCAAGTCAAAGTATTTATTTGACTTCATGCCGTGGTCCTTCGGTATGTTGGTCTCTTACGGCACCGTGAGCTCCACTAGCATTGCACGCCTGTGCATCCTCGAAAACAGGAATTTGTCCGGTCTGGATGGCGAGGCACATACATCCTCCGGTATTTTGTAGTGTTTCTCATACGTGTCTGCGAGTGTGGTCCAATCGGCGGCAGCCATCAAAATTGAGTATGACTTTTGGGGTACTTTCTTTGAACAGTCTTCTTTTACAAACGCAATGTCATTTCTTTCGTTTGTGGTTAATCCCTTTTCGCTCTCGCCACCGCCAAACCTTCGCGTATGATTTCCAATACCCTATCATGTCGGCGTGAGTAATGACCCCGGTCCAATAGCGTTCTAGGTGCCTAGCAGTTCCAATTGCTTCTCCACGTGCATTACACATTTTATCTGTAGCTTTCCCCCACCTGACCAGATTACTTTGGTCAGGGAGGGTCAACTGAAACGCGTTCAGGTAGAATCTGAGCAAAGCCGGCGAGCAGTCGTGCAACAAGGTACGCCATTGCAAGGCCATGGGAATACAAAACTCGCCTAGAGTAAGCCATTCATTCTGCATCTCTAGGTTCATTGCGTGCACCTTATAGGCATCGCTCTCATTCTGCTTCTGAAAAGATTTTGTAATGTCTTTATCTGTTTGTCTCCGGATACTACCCAAACCCACTACACCGGTCTGCGAACCCACCAAGAATTTCTTGTGAAATTGGAGGCGTGACTCAAGTTCTGCTATATTTTTATCTTTTGGAAGAGTTTGAACGATTTCATCTCTTGATTTTGCCAAGACGTGCATTGTAGTAACTCTTAGATGTTTATAGAGTTCCGACGGATTCTTAAACGTCATTCCGAAGTTATTAGAGGCTCTGTATAATGCCAACGGGTCGGCCGATTGAGCTAGCCCTAGCCACGACTTCAACGTCTTCGTAACATTCGCCTCCAATTTTCTGAAACGGTTTTGCATTATCGTACACCAGAAAAGGCCAGTTTAGACGTGATGTTAAGCAGTTGTCATCCGACACCGTAATTCATGATTTTATGACGTTACTTATTGGTCGTTGGTCTACCTTTTTTATGTCGACAATGAAACTTTCAATTATGTCACCCAAAGTTGGAGTACAACCTCTGTCATCTATCTTGCTGCCAAGAAATTTGAAAGGCACGGTTTCAGATATAATGGAAACTTTTCCCAGCCTACAGCAAGCCCAGGGTCATAAGACGTAAACTTGGTACCCCGCCTACCCAGACATCGACAGTAGCATTTGCTAGGTTTTGTCCTCATTCCATCTGTCCATGTACAGAATTCATCCACTTTACGCAGTAGGTCTTGGACTGCTTTGGGCTGCGACTCAGTATAGTAGCATTTATTTTAAACCGATATCCTCACTTCTTTTCATGAATAATAATACTGACTATTAAAATATTTATAACTATATTGAAAACTATTGGTGATAAACAGCAACCTCGAAACAAACCTACTCTGTACTTTAAGGGTTGCGAATGTCCTTCATTTGTATTGATAACTTTTTTCTATTAGTTTACAGATTTTTGACGGAAATTTATACCATTTTAATGCAAAGAACATAAGCTTATGTTGTACTCAGCCAAAGGCGTTTTCCAAATCTATCCAACAAACTGTTATTTGTCTTTCATATCAAATCATATCATATCATGTCATTTATTTGCTTTTTCACTGAATCTGGCATCTTTTAGACTTTCCGTCAGCAGAGAATTATATTCCAGACATCCTGAAGTTCCGGGCAGAAACCCTTTCTAGTGATTTGGTCTAAAATACTTATTGCTGATCATATAATTAGTCATTTTAAATTGAAGCCATAAGAAGAAAATTTTAGATATTGTGTTGGTTAACGTTATCGGTCTGGCGTCTTTTGGACTGGTAAAAACTTCTTTCTTTGGAATGAGCACTAAACTGGCCTCTCCGAAGGCCGCTGGTATTTCTTTACTCGACCAGATCCTTTTTAATATTCGTGTATATAAGGTGAACAATGGTGTGTATTACACAGAGTTCCCCGAGGCCCCGGCGGGTCTGCGCGTGTGGGGGCGCGGAGGTCGCGGCGCGACGTTGGCGTGGCGGCGCGGGTTCGACGGCAACGCGCGTGTGTCGCTGTACCGCCTGCAGTACCGCGCGGTGGGCGCCGGCGACGCGGGCGGCCGGCCCAGCGCGCCCGACTGGGCCGACGCGCCCGCCAGGGACCTCCCCGCAGACACGCTCACCCAACGGTGCGTAACACTTTATCAGTAGGCGCACACTGCCTTCATTTTGTTCTAAGCTTCGCACACTGGGTGACATGTCGCCGCGACTCCGCGACAAGCAAGGGTAGCCGCGGCGACACGGTGACAGTCGCCAAGCGACAGCTTTTTGCACGACGGCGACGTCTATCGCCTCCAGAGACATGTCGCCCGATGCAGGCGTACACTGGGGACAAGTCGCCGCGACATTTCGACGCGACTGTCGCCCAGTGTGCGCCCGCAGTGGGCGCACATTCATTTAATACCTTTTTAACGACAATGGGAAAGGATTAGTGCATCTTCCTGACCTGACCGACAAAATAGTTCTTAATATCAGTTGTTGCGTCCATTTGCTGACATTCCTTCTCGTGTTGATGAAGTAGTATTGTATATCTGCGTTTGTTCAGTACTAATATTTTGAATAGGTTATGACCTTCGTGGGGTAGGTACCTATGTTTTGATTTTTACGGAACCTTAAATACTTTTTTAAAATGAAAGAGCATTTATTTTGCTATTTACCAGTAAAAATCTTGTCAAAGTCAGTTCAGCCCGGAGCAAAGAGACTAAGAAACAAAATATTAATATTTTGTTTTTACTAGTTACAGTTTGGACCCAAGCTCTGAAACGGACTCATGGCTAGAGTACCGCGTGGAGGGGCTGCGGCCCGCCACCGCGTACGCGCTGCGGGTGGCGGCCGTCAACGCCATCGGGGACAGTGACTACTCCGACCCAGTTATTGTTCAGACTATGGAGGAAGGTATGTGTCATTGTAATTGTGTCAATCTGTATATTAAGTACATTTGCTACAGTACTAATAGTCCAAGATCCCAGAGCCCCCAGACGTCACTCATTTTCTGATGGACAAAATATATACGAGTGATTAGTGGTGGGGTGTACTATGATCATATGACTAGTTGCTACCTTGGCCAGACGACCAATTTTCAGGTAGTAATTAATCAAGGTACATAAAAACACTGCTCACCTCACTTAAATTCTGATAGCTGATTTTAACATATATTTTACACAATATCGTTAAAAATCAGTATTCATTACTCCCAGACACATGCGGTCGGCGGTTTTACCTTAAAGACGCTTCAAAGTTCTGAAAAAAATTTTTTAAGGTCTCTTATTTTCTGATGCTTGATTTTTATATATGTTATTCAGACAACAATTTAAAACGTTTTGCAAACGGACAGACCGATCCAAGGGGCCAAACATTCCCCAGACCCAATTTTGATGTCGCTGAGAGTATGGGCGCGGGCATTATCCGTGCGTATTATGCGTGTATGTAGCATGAAATAAAAATAAAATAAAATTTATTCCCTTTGAAATTTTTAAAAAAATATTTAGGTTTGTCAAAATTTGTGTCTAATCGAAGTCGGAATTAATATTGAAATGTAAATAAAAATGTATAAGTACCTATTAGTAATTAACGCCTGTCATTTTAAAATTTACTTTTTTGTATTGGTTTTATTTAATAGAGAATTAAGTTTTAAAGGTAATAATTTGAAAATCACGTAAATAATTAAAGATTAACTTTGAGAAAAGTGCTTGTCCGACCGCAATAATTATAGAATTGTGCCTTACAAACTATTTTATGAATTTTTTTTTTTTTTAATCGAATGGCATGTGTCACTTTCGTTACACTGTCAACGCGCCGTCACGTATAAAAAATACAAATATTTGCAGTGTTCAAAAAAATGGCTAATTTGTTAAATTGTGTATTTTGCAATAATTCTGATGAAAATTACAATTGACAAAATTACAATTGACATTAGAAGATGATAAATATCATTTTCATTGGTTTGATGGAGATCAATTGCCGGATTTTATCAGTCAGTCGCTGGAGGAAGAGTTAGGTAATTTATTTTAGCTTCTCATAATTTTGATGTCTCTTTAGTTTTCCGAATCTTAATTGGTTGGTTTGTTTTTTACAGCCGAAAAGCCCGAGGAAAACACTGATGAACAAGATGATGATTTAGATATTCAATATCAAGATTGGCTCGATGATGAATTACCTGACTTCAACGACGATGACAATGAAGATTAGAAAAAATATTTGTCCGATTTTTTGTAGTTTTTTAGGGTTCGTTACCAATAAATAATTATTTGAAAAGGTTGCTGTTATTTAATTAAATTATTAATACTTTGTAAACCTCTTGATATTTACTTTAAAAAATTAAATTTAATTCGATTAAAAAAAAATCATAAAACAGTTCGTAAGGCACAATTCTATAATTATTGCGGTCAGACGAGCACTTTTCTCAAAGTTAATCTTTAATTATTTACGTGATTTTCAAATTATTACCTTTAAAATTTAATTCTCTAATAACTAAAACAAATACAAAAAAGTTAATTTTAAAATGACAGGCGTTAATTACTTATGCATTTTTATTTACATTTCAATATTAATTCCGACTTCGATTAGACATGCTACATACACGCATAATACGCACGGATAATGCCCGCGCCCTTACTCTCAGCGACATTAAAATTGGGTCTGGGGAATGTTTGGCCCCTTGGATCGGTCTGTCCGTTTGCAAAACGTTTTAAAATAGTTGTCGGAATAACATATATAAAAATAAAGCATCAGAAAATAAGTGACCTTAATATTTTTTTTTTCAGAGCTTTGAAGCGTCTGTAAGGTAAAACCGCCGTTCGCATGTGTCTGGGAGTAATGAATTCTGATTTTTAACGATATTGTGTAAAATATATGTTAAAATCAGCTATCAGAATTTAAGTGAGGTGAGCAGTGTTTTTATGTACCTTGATTAATTGCTACCTGAAAATTGGCCGTCTGGCCAAGGTAGCAACTAGTCATATGATCATAGTACACCCGACCACTAATCACTCGTATATATTTTGTCCATCAGAAAATGAGTGACGTCTGGGGGCTCTGGGATATTCCTCTATAACATTAGGAATAAAAATGGTGAATATTAAAAACAAACACAAAATCAGCAAATCAGCCTGCCACAGTTCTTCTATTAGCCATGACCATATTGGTCAGCAAGAATGTTTTGAGCGAGAAAATTTGCAATGATTGACTCTACCCTTTGTTCAGAGGGTAGAGTCAATTATTGCAAATTTTCTTCTACCATCACAAGTACCTACTCATTGCATAAAACTGTATTTCTTAACTAAATCTGCTGCACTTTTCGAAGACTTGTGATGAAAAAATTGTGATGTGAAATATAAATAAAATAAATATAAAGATAAAGATTTTAAAAAAAATGTCACAACAGAAGCGATTAATTTGGATTCAAAAAATTTTGGTAGAGCCCCAACAGACCCAGAATAGCCCCTTTACCAGTAAAATCCGTCAATTTGTAACTTTTTTTGTGTTTGTGATGACAGCGCCGTCGGAGCCGCCCCTCAGCGTGCAGGTGCAGGCCGCGGCGCCGGGGGAGCTGCTCGTCAAGTGGCAGGTACTCGCGCGATTTAAGATTTCCAAGCCGAATTTAAATTAAAAAGAATGTATTTATTCGAACAGAGTAACGACCACAATAAAATACAAAACAGTAATTAATTTATTCCAACAAAATATCGATCTCATTTACTGAGTTAATGCTAACAATGCATTTTGCATTATGACGCAAGTTCTAGTTAATGTGCTGACATGGCTTGCTGACAAAGCTAATTGAGGTGGAATGGGGTTCCTTAACTCGCGCTGCATGCAACAACACTTTCTTTGTATTATGTCTGTCTGCACCGAGTTATCAATAAAATACCACTACCATTTCAGTTTAATGACATCGCTGATCACATTCGTTTGATTTTTATAATCTTCGCTGCACGAAACCTTGAGATAGGTGTGATCTAACGGTAATAAAATTTACGTTAGATCACACCTAAATATCGCGGTGCTCTTGGAGCGTGTATTGATTAGGAACCTAGTAATGTAGAACTGTGGCAATATTTAGCCAGCACATAGGGAGAGCCTACTGTTTAGGGGTTTACGGAAATATATTGCGGAAGTTTTGCATCTTGAAGAAATAAAATATGTAGATTCCTACATGCTTAGAATGAATAAAATAGTTGACATTCTATTAATTCTATTCTATGTTTGTTACTCAATTACGCAGATCAGGCTGAAAGATCAAGGACAGATTGCGGTTTGAAATAAAATTTGTTTGAAACGCGGATACGGAAAAAGAATTGTTTGCGTTCAAAGCCGTGAGCATTAGTCGGTGTTTCATAAAAATGATGTAGTGAGTAAGTATGTGGGTGTGTGGTGTGCGCAGCCGCCGCCGCAGGAGTCGTGGAACGGCGAGTTGCTGGGCTACGTGGTGTCGTGGTGCGAGGCGGGCGGGGGCGCACACAACGAGTCCGGCGCGGCGCTGTCGGTGGCGGGCTGGGGCGCGGGCGGCGCGGCGCTGGCGGCGCTGCGGGCCGGCGCCACGTACCGCGTGGCGGTGCGCGCCTTCAACGCCGTGGGCGCCGGCCCGCCCGCCGCGCTCACCGCCGCCACGCTCGACGGAGGTGCGTGCTGATTACGGGCTATGCGCCATGCGGTCGCATCCGAAAACTACTCGTATAAACGATTATGTCGGTACTCTTGAACTAGGTTTTTTTTTGTTGCGAATAAAACTTGAGTAGGTTGTTTGAGCACCTGCTTAAATTAGCTCCGTTATATTGTATCAATCAATAGCGCCTACGGGAAATGAACGGAGGTCTATTCTCTCATAATTTTAAATACAGCAAAACAGTGTTGTAAACATTAGCATGTTGTAGCCCCCTCGGCGCCGCCCGAGCGCGTGCGCTGCGAGCCGCTGTCGGCGACGTCGCTGCGCGCCTGGTGGGAGCCGCCCCCGCCCGCGCGCGGCGCGCACCTGCTCGGCTACGAGCTGCTCTATGAGGTGACTACTGCGTGTCGCTCGCATGGATGTTGATTACTGAAACTTCTTGATCCTCTAACGGCTGAATGAGTTTAGCTGAATTTGGCGCATGGAAATAATTATATTATAGTCTGGCTCTGAAATGACACTACTTAGGATACTTATTATCCCACATTTTGCATTTTAAATTGTTCAAAAATGAAATCGATGTTTTGCATTGACCAGACCCGTGATGGTTCATATTTTTTTCATAAGTTATAGTAAATGTGCTTTAATTAATAACTAGCTAATTACATAATGTTCATTACCAGAAACAAGCAAGCAAGTTATTTGCGAAATTGGATACTATCTTATTGTTAATGTCAACAAAATGTCGTAGGTATTATTATTAAGTTTTGATGTGAATCATTATGAAAAAAATCGGGCAACCAGGAAAAGGTCGCCAGAAAGTACTGTATGCGGAAAGCGTAGGACTTTGCGTGAAGCGTAAATTGAGAGAGGCCTAAGTTCAGTAGTGAGCTGATTTGATTATCAAAAGTCACATTTTCCATCAAAGGTATCAAAAACACTGAAGAGCGATATATATGTATTACAGAGCGTCGACGAGCTGGAGAGTGAGACAGAAACCCGCCGATCGGGAGGCACGGAGAGCATCCTGCAGGGGCTGCGGCGCGCCGCCAACTACAGCGTGGCGGTGCGCGCGCGGGCCGCGGCCGGCGCGGGGCCCGCCAGCGAGCCCGTGTACTGTGCCACGCACGAAGACGGTGACTCAAACTAACTGTCTCACTACTTCTTGCGATGAAAATCCTTAATACTACTCAGATGAAACTATTTCAAAATGGCACCACAATAAAACTTTCTGTCTCAATAGTCAATGCGCAATATGAAGCATGTAAATGTAAAATAGACTCCTTCGTTGACTTTTTTGACTAGATGTTGTCTCGTTCGCTTAAAATACTCTTATATAAAATTCCAGTACCGGGAGCGCCAATGGATATCAAAGCGGTTCCAAATTCTGAGGATACGATAATAGTGAGCTGGCTGGCGCCGCTGCAGAAGAACGGCAAGATCAAGCACTACACTGTTTACAATAGGCCACAGAGGTACGGGCGGTTCTGTATTACATCTTTGTAAAGCGAGTTCGAAGCAACTTTTCGCGTGTAGTCACATTAGTTCCGTTTCCCACAGAACCGGGCAACACTCCCAAACGGTGATACTTCACAGCGACGACGAGGAGGAGTACCAGGTGGAGGTCCGCGGCCTGCAGGAGCACCAGACGTATGAGTTCTGGGTGACGGCCGCCACCGCCTCGGGCGAGGGGGACATGAGCGCTATCGTGGCGAGGAAACCCAGCGGGAGAGGTAAATGATAGTCATTATTCACAGCTAATAGACTTAAGGGTCTTCTAAATCGATCTATATAAATCTAAAATAAATGGCGATGTCCCCAGCCCCCGCAAAGATCACGTCGTTCGGGCGGCGCGTGTCGGCGCGGCGAGGCGGGCGCGCGCGACTCCGCTGCGGCGCGGGCGGGTCGCCGCCCCCGCTGCGCTCGTGGGCGCGCCGCCGGCCCGCGCCGCCGCTGCAGCACGACCCCGACGTGCTGCTCGACGGACCCTACCTCGTGCTGCTCAGTGAGTACCGAGCTTATTTTAGCCACACAAGGAAAACACGAAACAGAGACCGAGCTCCCAACGAATCTGTTGCAGCGCTACGAGTGCTCCGGGAATGTATGGGCGTGTCACCTGGCCGCTCGCCGCGTACACAGCGAGGCTTGTTTGTTTGTGTGTGTGTGTGTGTGTGTCTGTGTTTTTGTGTGCCAGTCTCCTAGCTTACATGACGAGTGGTTAGTTGCCACGTCCAGCGCGCCTATAGTGGTGTTAACCACTACAGGCGCGCTGTGTCAATTTTGCTTGGAAAAAATAATTAAAAAATAATACAATATGAAGTATTAAATTCTACAATTGGTTTTTATCTGATATTATATTGGCTTTTAGCTGATGATGGTTGGTTCATAAATCTTACTAATATTATAAATGCGAATGTTTGTGAGTGTGGATGTTTGTTACTCTTTCACGCTCGAACGGCTGAACGGATCTGGCTGAAATTCGGTACAGGGATACATTATAGTCTGGAATAACACATAGGCTACTTTTTATTCCGGGAATAAGTTCCCACGGGAAGTGAATTTACGCGGGCGAAGCTGCGGGCATCAGCTAGTATATAATAAATTGTGCCCATTTAAGTGTTTATTACGAACGTTATAATCGCTCTGTCTACTACAGATATTTGTGGCCGTGTTTTACCCAAGGTTTTACCAAAGTGTACGCTTGAATCGTCTCAAGTGTTCATTAACTAAAATCAGATCATATCACGTGCTGTACTAAAAGAGCAAATGTGTTGGTTTACAGATATAAACAGCAACTCTGCGGACAACTACACGTGCACGGTGCGCAACCCGTGGGGCGAGGAGCGCGCCACGTGGGAGCTGCGCGTGCTGGCGGCGCCGGGCCGGCCCGCGCTGCGCCTGGCCGCCGCCGCGCCCGACCGCCTGCGCCTCGCCTGGGACGCGCCCGCCAGCGGGGGCGCCGGCATACAAGGTGCCACTGACGGATCCTACACGGATGCTATACTGGACTCTTACTAAAAATACTACAAACTACACGTATCCTACCTAAAAGTCTACGGTTGAGAGCTCCGGGTAAGCCCTCGGAAGAATACACCAGGCCTATGCCTACCGCTGCGGCCTCACCTTGAGGGGGCGAGCGTGAATCTCTCGCGTCACACTGTCGTCTACGGCCTGCTTCTGTAAGGCCCCCGGTCATGGAGGCCGATAGTCTTGAGCGAAGACACGTGTGCGGCGCGGGCGCCACACACTACGGAACTCGGGTGGGAGAGTTCTCTCCCGCCCCTCCCGCCGCCGCCGTTTCCTTCACGAGCATGACCTACTCACAAAAAGAAGCAGCGCAGTCCCACTTACTCCCGCTGGAGATCAGAGCGTGTCCACGTCCAGACCTGCTACGAGGATCTGACCACGCCGTGCACTCCACCAATGTGTGGCGCGCTGTGTCCTCGCAGTACCTACAACTGATTAGCATTACACCCTCCTTGTCGACAGTTCGGTAGATTTACTAGTTACTAGTTGATGCGTGCAGCAATTATATTTCCGCTCCTTCATCCTACTTGCGCATATTTTATAGACTATAATTTTTATCCTCGCACCAAATTTCAGCGGATCAACCGTAAGAATATGATTGAGTAACAAACATAAAAATAATCAAACACCTTCACAAATTAAAAATAATGTCGCTTATGCTTAACTTACACACATTCATTTTGAAATTAACTGTTCATTTTTATCATTTTATTTTAGGCTTCCTCATAGAATACTCAGGCTCAGATGAAGCGAAGTGGCACACAAACCGACTACCCGCTGACACGCGCTCGCACACTCTGGAACGTCTGTCGTGTGGCACTCTGTACAGGGTGAAGCTCACGGCGTACAACGCCCTGGGACCGTCGGCCTCGAGCGAGGAACTCGCAGTGGCTACTAAAGGAGGACGTAAGTTCACTAGTGATCGGGCACGGACACCTCTCACTATGTACCCTTTGGTCGATATTATGAAGTACTAACTGATGCGCGCGGCTTCACCCGCGTTCAATTTGGTTCCCGTTCCCGCATCCCGTGGGAAAATTTTCCCGGGATAAAAAGTAGCCTATGTGTAATTCCAGACTATAATCTACCCCGGTTCTAAATTTCAGTCAGATCCATTCAGCCGTTAGAGTGTGATTGACTAACAAACATCCAAACATCTTCACAAACATTCACATCTATACTTATAACTAGCTGATGCCCGCAGCTTCGCCCGCGATGGCGCTGTATGTGAAATTTTGCTGAATTTTCTTTGCTATAAACCTCACGGAGCCCGAGACCTTTCCAACGAATGCAAAACCGTGGAAATCGGTTCGTGCGTTCTAAAGTTATAGCGTCAGGAAGGAAAACCCGACTTATTTTTATAAAATAGATAAATCTGTAGAAGTAAAAATTCTGTACATTCAAAATATCAAAAAAATTAATAGCAGGGGGTGTTACTAGACCGACACCGAACCCTAATATGTGATTAAATTTTTTTTTGTCTGTCTGTCTGTCTGTCGGTTTGTTCAGGCATCACGCAACAACTACCGGTTCGATTACGATGAAACTTGGTATAATTATTCTTTAATAGCCTGGGCACCACACTGGGTACTTTTTATCCCGGAAAAGTATATAAAATTCAAACCAAATTTAATTTTGCGGTTCGATCCCTAGACCCAAAGTTATTATCAATTATTGCTTAAACGGTTAATGGTACGATGATGAAACTAAGCATGAGCGTTGTTTGTTACAATTTAAAAAAGTAATTTTAACATTTTTGAAAATTCCACCTCCAAAGGTATAAAAAAGGAGGGTAAAGTTTGTATGGGACAACGTGATTCCTTAGTCCGAACTACTTAAAATTTGGCATATAGCATTATTAACATAATTGATGGAAGACTTGTTTCGTATTTTATTGAAATTTATACAATAACAAGCTAAAAACGAAATGTAAATTATTTTGTAGCTGATTTTCTCCGGAGTTAATATCAATACTCCTTAAATACTCTTATTTTATACTTAAATTACTTTTATTTTGACACATAATTTGTGAAAGTTCAATACAATTGACATTTTCATTTATGTTGTATTTCAAACTTCAAACATATGATTTTACTACATAGCCATAAAATTAAATAAAAGGCGCTATTTTGGTATAATATTAACCAAATTTGCTTTATGGAAGTATTATTGCTAATTTGTTCAAATTTTGTGTGACAAAAATACAT
Organism: Miltochrista miniata; assembly: GCA_933228765.1. Lineage (NCBI taxonomy): Eukaryota > Metazoa > Arthropoda > Insecta > Lepidoptera > Erebidae > Miltochrista > Miltochrista miniata. The sequence goes on along the minus strand of OW121753.1, from coordinate 40,572,938 downwards.
TTGTAAAAAGAAGAAGAAAATTCTAAGATGGCTAGCCAGAAAAAATGAAAGACCACGCTTCAGGTAGTATCCATTGGTCAATAAAATAACACTACATGTTACCATCTATGCCAAATTCTTACGACAAAGATTGTCAGCAGCCCTAAGCGACTGGTTATGGAAGGCATGAACTTTATTCTACATATAGTGCCGACTGCATTCTGTCAGGAAACAGACTCACTAAGTTTTTGTAAAATACGGGAATGGCCTCTACGTAGACTACATTCGACAGGACTGAAAAGAGCCATTACAATGAACATGAACGCTCAGCTGATGAAATTTACATTGTTATTACGTTACCAAACATCGTAGGCTGGGACTACCTGACGAAGGAACTAAGTTATGATGTCAATTGCTTAGAAGAGAAGTTGTGTCAAGTAGTAGTTTAGCCATTGAATTAAGAAATGTATTTAATCAATAAATTTACTTAGCTCATATTATGCGGCGGCGCTGGAGGTCCTGGGTTCGATTCCTGGGTCGGTCCAAATATTTGTGTGATCCACAAATGTTTGTTTCGGAGTTTGGGTGTTTTCTATGTATAATATGTATGTATTTAGAAATATATAAGTATGCCTATCAGTCGTCTAGATCCCATAGCTCAAGCTTATAGCTTAGTTTGGGCTAGATGATGTTGTGTGAGAATGTCCAACAATATTTATATATATTTATTTATATATTTTATTATTATGCATTTTGAATTTGTTAATCAGAAATCTATCTAACTAGGTATCTATTATTATAAATGCGAATGTTTGTGAGTATGGTTGTTTGTTACTCTTTCACGCTGTAACGGCTAAACGGATGTGGCTGAAATTTGGTGCCTACAGAGGTATGTTATAGTCTAGGAACAAAATTTCAAGCAGGCGAAGCTGCGGGCATCAGCTAGTTTATAATATTATTAGTAGGAGTAGGATGCACAGCGATATAATTACAATTTACTCATGGTTTAAATCGTGTTCCATTTATTTTCAGTCTCAAAAGCGTCCTCAGAAAAATATCTGATCAGCACCAACAGCTCGTGCGTCCGCCTCAACCTGCTGACGTGGGACAGCAACGGGTGCCCGCTGAGTCGGTTCGTGGTGTCGGTGCGGCGCTTCGAGGAGTCGTCGTGGCGCTCGGTGACGCTGTCGGCGGCGCGGGCGGCGGCGGGGGGCGCGCCGAGCGCGGTGTGCGCGCTGGCCGCAGCCGCGTGGTACCACCTGCGCGTGGCGGCCACCAGCGCCGCGGGGACTACGTCCGCACACTATTATTTTGCGACCCTGACTGAGCGCGGCGGTAAATATATTTGATACTAGCTTCCTTTTGCGCAGTCGGTTATGAAGTGGCCTTCCCAGGGCCGTGAACTATCCCTATATCAAATTTCATTTCAATCGCTCTAGCCGTTTAAGCGTGAAAGCGTAACAGACAGACAGACAGACAGACAGGCTGACAGAGTTACTTTCGCATTTATAATATTAGTAGAGATTAGTAAGGATTATCGAATGCTACACAGAATCTAACATTTTTTTTTAAAACGATGGAACATCACTGACTTTTTTCACACGAAGGAAGAGAGTCTGTAGGTACGCTACCCTTCCTGATCGCAAACTAAGTACTGTACCTACATTCCAGAGACAATACCGGCCCCCGCTCACTTCCCGCCCGGCAGCGACGGGGTGGGGGAGAGGGCTACACTGATGTTGGCGGCCGCGGTCGGTGGGCTGCTCACTGCGCTACTGGTGGTGGCGGCAATTATGTATAAACGAAGGTATATACAATATGTACATTATTTTAAATTTTGATAAAGCTAAAAATACATAAAGATGCGCGTTTGTAGGTGACAGTACACGATGTCATAGTGTCTAGCCACAGCTGGTAGATGGGCGAACGGGTCGCCTTGTAACCCCGCACCAGGAGACGCAACGGCACTGGCGTCGCCCTGCTGGCAACAATATGTCTGCGACAGAAACTATCCTATAATTCAAAGTGGAAAACAAATCACAATTGGTAGCTTAGCGATCTAAGACAAGTACCCCGGCTAAGGAGAAGTCACAAGCAGCGAACTTTTATAACATTTCATAATACACTCATTTGCAAAAAAAACGGGCGGTTTTGATTTTTCATTCATCTTTAAAAAGATACAATACCAAAAAGGTTTCAATCGTTTGTACACGTTACTGGCCGGTTTTAAAAATGCCGTGGTATTTAAAAAAGTACGTTCTAAATTCTAATTTTGGTTTGATGCTCATTTTTACAGAAAACCCCTTTTTATCAATGATATAAAAACTATAGATACGTTATAGACACTTGAAAATGGCAACACGTAAAGAAGGTAATTACCTGAAAATCTGTGACGCGGCTGTAGGGTTAGCGAAAGTTCTATTAGCACTGTTTTAAATTCTGTAAGTAAAGAAAACTCGAAAAAAACATGCCTTCATGTATCTTCAGATGATGCACAAGCTACACAGCAACTGTTCGATTAGTTCAATATAAAAACGTGTCATTTCATGCGTAAGTACAATAGAAATAATAATATTATTTAATTTTCTCGGATCGATAAAATGGCGGCAAGCTTAGAAAATGTACTCTATAGTCTGTGGTTTGGCGCCCGCGACCCGTAAGGGGACATCGGGGAGATTTTGTACTAATGTTTTATTTTGCTATTTGAATATTTTTTTTATTTAGGTACTTAATTATATTTCTTTAAAAAAATAATGATACATAAAAATAATATAATAATATTAAGATTATTAAAATGATTTAAATTACAAATATTTGGATTACTTACTAGGTACTAAACTATTAGATACTTATTAAATAAATGTTTCTGTATGATATTGTTATATTTTTATTTTATGACTTAAATTACATTAATAATTACTAATCCGATAAACTATATTAACATTTTATAAATTTAAATATTACGTACTTAACTCGTAAATACATTAACCATATTATGTCTCAGTTAGTGAAATTCAAGTTTCCCTTTTTCCCCACATTCCTCTGATATTGACTTTATGCATGCTACCACAGATAATTTATAGAATTCTTTTTTCAAATTTATAAAAGTTTAGCTGTTTTTGAAAGCCGCAATGTTCGTGTATAACGTGTCTATGTATGATACGTCTTTGCATTTTATCCTACATTTTTGGCGCGAAGTTCCAGAAGTTAACATCGACTTTCACAACTTTTATTCAATTTTTATCGATTAATTTCATATCCTTGACTGTCAAAGCTTTATTTATTGCTGTTTGGCTGTATCAAAAATGGTAGATAAAGTGGTAAATGCTACCAAAATTATGGCGCTGCTTGAAGAGGGTTGCAGCCAATGTTTCGTGGCTAGGAGGCTAAATGTTAGTCGCTCGACGGTCCAAAGGACCTGGCAGCGATATCAGGAGACTGGTTCCGTCGAAAGAAGGCCTGGTTCTGGAAGAAAACCATGTACCCAACCACGGGATGATCGTTTTCTTGTGAGTCGCGCTTTGAGAAATCGCAAAACTTCGTATGTGGATCTTAAGAACAACCTCCAAGAAGTAAGAAATGTGCATATTAGTCTATGGACGGTCAGGAGGAGGCTTCTCGCTGCCAATATACGCAGTCACCGCCCGGCCCGCGGCCCCAAATTACTCCGTGAGCACAGAGTTTACAGGCTTAGGTTCGCTAGAAATTGTGAATCATGGACTCAAGAAGATTGGAATAGGGTTTTGTTCTCTGATGAAGCCAGGATATCTCTGTTCGGTGAAGATCGACGTCGGCGAGTGCTAAGAAGACAAGGAGAGCGCTTTGCAGATGCATGTTTCGAAGAAATCACACCTTATGGTGGGGGCTCTGTTATGTTTTGGGCAGGAATAAATTCAATGGAACGTACAGAGTTAGTCTTCATTGAAAACGGCTCACTGACTGGGCATCGATACATAACGGAAGTTCTAATTCCTCATGCACAACCCGCATTGGCCGCTCTAGGTCAAGACTCGATTTTTATGGACGACAATGCTCGCGCCCACCGATCCCGCGATGTTAATGCGTATGTGCAAGAGGTCGGCATTCGTCGTTTGGATTGGCCAGATCGAACTCCCGACCTCAATCCCATAGAACATATCTGGGACGTTTTAAAACGGCGTGTGAGATCAGTACTCAGGCTCCGCAGACCATCAGAGAGCTGAAGAATGTGATTACTGCGGAGTGGGAACGTATTCCGCAAGCAAGTATCCGGGATATACTCGCTAGCATGCCCAGACGAATTCAAGCTGTGATTTTAGCTAGAGGGGGTCACACTCGATACTAAACATTTATCTGCTTTTACTTTATTAAAGAAAAACAAGCAAAAAAACTTTTTTAATTTTACTTCATGAGCATATGCACTACTAGCGAACATACACTACTAGCGAGGTTTAGCATTATTTCCCATAAATTGTAACAAATTTTTATGAAATACTGATGAAAACGATTATTTTCTTATTAATTTACCAAATTGTGAGGATTTTTTTGCAAATGAGTGTATTACGAAATATGACTAGCCCACATAGCATGAAACCAATTTTCTGAGGATAGCATATTTACAGGGATTTTATGAGTATTTTATATTCGTTGCAGTCCAGTAGCAAAATGCTTAAGCAAAGGTTACGAGCAGGGACACATATCGGAGGAGGAGGACAAGTCGGTGGAGCGGCGCGACAACAAGCGCAACTGTCAGCAGGTGTACACCTCGTCGCCCATCAAACTGTCTGCCAGCAAGAAGGACCAACAAGGTGACCAATATAATGGATTATGACAAACATATTATTACAATCGACTACAATTTATGAGAAGTAGAGAGGTAAGTGATCATCGAGACTGTACTCAGTACTCAGGAATGTAGGCAGGCGTTACTAGTTGCCCAATAAAGGGCGTGACGTAGGTATATAATAAGTATAATAAGATATTTTGTATTGGCATGTATTTAAACCGATATCTGTTTATTCCATTTTTTCGAACAAAATATTACAAAGTTAAACCAAAAATACTGACTTGCACACTAATTATGCACACTAAATAAGTCAAATTCAACATACTGTTTAATGGTATTTGCAGAACTATTTTAACATTATCAACAACATAAACAACATATCACTATTATCAAAATAGTATATCTAAAAATTCCTTTGCTTAACAAACTTATTAAAACTTTTTAAGGAAAACCATCATCTAATTTACTTTTAAGAACATCTATTATTCTAATTAAAAACCCAATTTAATCAGTCATCTTAACAAAATTCAATTTTATTAATCAAAAAATTAAAAAACTAACCTAACCAAACCTATTCAGTTATAAGATTGTAAAATTTAGAGTGCAAGTTAGTATTTTTGATATGCAATTCGTATTTTTGTTTAACAAATCTTATATCCGGTGTACAAACCACATTTTTGCTTTAAATTTCGATAAAAAAGGTCATCTCGTTTTGTGTAAAATTTTAGTTTTTTAAGTAGTCAATCAGCTGGTTTTTTTGCACAGCATTCAGATTTCTGGTATGCATTCAGTTAATTAGTGGAGTTACCTAGTGTGCAGAAAAATTATATTGATGTGCATTTAAAAATATCCCTTTTGTATTTACGCAAATTAATTCATGGGAAAATAGACAACCCTGCTGCACTCGAAAAATTAAAATTAGTTGTCCCACGCTCAGGTATCCGGATTCATAATGTGGAAACTTTTAGTTTGCCCATGTGTCGTATAATTATGCTCAGCACGCTCCATTGTATCGTATGTGTTCTAGCTATTATAAAATTTGTAATGAGATTGATATATTTGGCGCATCGGTTGGTTCATTGAAAAAGTACATTTCAACATGCTCGTAAAGGGAAGCTATAAGTTGTTTGTGTGGAAAGGTGACTGTTAAACAAACTTTGTATGTGGTGTTAAGTTATTTTTAGGGTTCCGTATCCAAAGGGTATAGAACAGGACCCTATTCATGAGACTTTGCTGTCCGTCTGTCTGTCTGTCTGTCTGTCTGTCTGTCCGTCAGGAGGCTGTATCTCATGAACGGTGATAGCTAGAGAGTTGAAATTTTCACAGATTATGTATTTTTGTTGCCGCTATAACAACAAATACTAACAACAAAAATATAATAATAATATTTAAGGGGGGCTTCCATACAACAAACGTGTATTTTCGCCATTTTATGTTATATAATGAGGTAATAAGGTATCCTTCTCAATTTAAATACGTTAGTTGACTTGAACATATCATCAAGATCATTCATTCCCTTTACACTATGCAAATTAAATGAATACTTTAGGAGGTATAGCACAATCAATGTTGCTCAATGAAATTAATTTCGTGTCGCCATGATTGAACATTATACGGGTCACATACTAAACAAAGAGAATACACAAAGAGAATACAATACTACGTAAGAAGAGACGGGACTTCCATAGTGCGAAATAGTCTTACGAAATGTCAAACCATGATCAACTGACAGTAGCCAACCTAACAACTTTAACACATACAGTTGCCAACATTAGGGAAAAATAGTGATGTATACTATATTTATCGATATCGATACTATATTTATCGATATCGATAAATGCAGTGGTCTTTACTTCTAGTATAGGCTATAGTATAGGCTCAGTTTTGGTTGTGAAATGATAAGTTCATAAAATATTATTATATTTATTTAAAAAAACAGTATTTGTAATTTCAGCGCCTTATTTCTTATTCTGACTTCTGACTGTGTATCATAATGACCCTTTTTAATAACCAAATATTAGGACGCTTGCTTCATTATTGCCTTCGTCTTTAATCACTAAAGTACAGTAATTAGCTGAAACAAAATAATGAGATAATTACAATATTTTTGTGTTATTTTTAATATTTTTTATTGTACGAGTTATAGATATGTAGCCATGATATCTTAAGTGGCACCAACCTTTTGTTATGGTGATTATTTAGCTGAATCCATTAATCAAGCAATTTTATTTTGAATTAAATTTGTCTGTTCAATCAATTCTGCAGCTCGCTGTAGTGACTGTATATAATATTGACCCTTTTGAATACTGGTGGAGTTTCTCTATGGGTATTTATATGCTAAATCCTCGTTTCCTGTGTTCTTCACCCATTCCTTCAAACTAAAATTAAACATCGATATATAAGTAATTGCAAAACTACTACCACACTATTTTCCTAACGATTATACAATATATAATTTTTATTGTTTTCACCCATATAACCTATGAACCATTGATAGATTTACTAATATACTACTCACCGAAGCTCATCCATAGGAAATCTGGCCATGAAAAACCGTTTTGTGCCGTCTTTTCTTCCAGATTTTAAACCGCATATTTCACACTTTTTATAATGCATAATTCGATAAACTATGTAGAACAAACACAAGAGAATATAATACAGAGAATGAATTGATAGCAAAAATAAGCTATTATCTCAATTATTTCAATAATATCTTTCAGAGAAAAATAAATTGAAAATAACGAATAACAACTTGACATCTACAGTGACAGACAGATGACATTTCCTCAAGGAACGAGCGAGGCAGATAGAATAATTGAGTGAGACACATATAGTCGCCATTACAATTTGGTCAATTTTCATACATTTTTTTGATTGTACGTAGTTGCGACAGACTTTAAACTTATTTTTCGCCTTTCATCGTAAATATTTTTCTTTAAAAAGTGAACAACGCTTTCAGCAGATTACTTTAAGTAGGTGTAATATTTCAAAGATAGCAATTTCATAGGAAATAGTAAACAAAGAGTCCTTATTTTAGATTTTTCTCCAGTATAAACAATTTACGTACAAACACACAATTCAATTACATGCTCGGTTCATGAGACTGTTGAGACGTATCGTATTTATAATGTCATCATTCAAATGTCATCAATATTCTGAAAAAGAAATTAAACATAGAGTTCACAAACTCTTTTAGAAATACATACTGTACCTACCGTAGAGGATCTATATAACAGGATAGTTAACACTATAGTGCTATGGAGCAACGCGAACTGTCTAAGGCGCGCGTTGCTCTGTGGTTAACAACCACCACAGTGCAATACTTTTTTTATAATATGTAGTACTAATAGGTATTAAGGGCAACCAGTAGAGGCTTGAAATACTCTCAGAATATCGAGCAGTGTATTTTCATAAAAAAAAAATGGACATTTACTGGGACATCCTTCCGAGGGCTTACCCGGGGCTCCTAACCGTAGACTGTTAGGCGTTACGTGGGGTTTTTTAGTCGGTAGGAGTCCGGCATAGCATCCATGAAGGATTTTCCCTCACGTTAAATAAAATAAAAAAGGTGGGCTCCCATGCAACAAATAAGACTTTTCGTTGTTTTTTGGTACGGAACCCTTTGTGCGGGAGTCCGACTCGCACTTGGCCGGTTATTTATTTATATTTTACTTTATATCTGAATGTAGTGTTCACTTCGAGAAGGGCATACACAAACATAATATAATGTTTTATTTTGTTAAGTTTAATACTCTCTACTGAAGTGTGTGTCCAGTTTAGTGAACCCTCAATAAAAAAAAGTCCTAATTAAAATAATTTTGTTCTGATGACACTTTACCCTTGTTTTTTTTCTAATTCGTCGAATTGACACCGTCCGCTGAAAAAGAGTCACGGCGACACACTGAGATCGAGGCCCAATCTAAGTTGTGCCTCTTACGGTATGGTCGGGGAGCCCGAGGTTGTACAGGCAGCAATCACGTGCGGTCGTAAAGCTTGCAGAGTTAGGTACATACACATAATAGTCACACATTTATTTCCGGAGCGGTAGGACTGTTCACGTTTAGTTTCAGTTCCACGTGATGGCGGTCCTAGTATCGTGTCGCAGCGGACATGTAGGCGTAGGTAGTGACTGCCCGTTAGTAAAGTTGTACAAGTTGAAGATCCGGCGCTGAGGCGTGGTATATATTTCAGAGATGTACGAGATCAGTCCCTACGCGACGTTCAGCATGGCGGGCGGTGGGGGCGCCACCTTATTTTAGATTTTTCTCCAGTATAAACAATTTACGTACAAACACACAATTCAATTACATGCTCGGTTCATGAGACTGTTGAGACGTATCGTATTTATAATGTCATCATTCAAATGTCATCAATATTCTGAAAAAGAAATTAAACATAGAGTTCACAAACTCTTTTAGAAATACATACTGTAACTACCGTAGAGGATCTATATAACAGGATAGTTAACACTATAGTGCTATGGAGCAACGCGAACTGTCTAAGGCGCGCGTTGCTCTGTGGTTAACAACCACCACAGTGCAATACTTTTTTTATAATATGTAGTACTAATAGGTATTAAGGGCAACCAGTAGAGGCTTGAAATACTCTCAGAATATCGAGCAGTGTATTTTCATAAAAAAAAAAAAAATTAAAAAATGGACATTTACTGGGACATCCTTCCGAGGGCTTACCCGGGGCTCCTAACCGTAGACTGTTAGGCGTTACGTGGGGTTTTTTAGTCGGTAGGAGTCCGGCATAGCATCCATGAAGGATTTTCCCTCACGTTAAATAAAATAAAAAAGGTAGGCTCCCATGCAACAAATAAGACTTTTCGTTGTTTTTTGGTACGGAACCCTTTGTGCGGGAGTCCGACTCGCACTTGGCCGGTTATTTATTTATATTTTACTTTATATCTGAATGTAGTGTTCACTTCGAGAAGGGCATACACAAACATAATATAATGTTTTATTTTGTTAAGTTTAATACTTACGCTAACGAATTTGAACAATTTTTTTCTCGAATTCCAGTAGATTTGACCAGAGCCCTAGGTTCTTCTACCCCAATAGCAGAATCCTTGTTAAAAGCAAATGTTCCTTGCTGTAATGAAATATTTAAATTCAGTAAAATTTGTATACACACTGTCATAAAAACTTTTAAATCTTTAAATATTAAGAAAACTGCTGACCTCTGGGGAATTTCTGTACATTTAGTTAATTCGTTAATTGAAATGGTTGCCCCTGAATTATCAATAATATTTAATAATTGTGTTGATAGTGGTGTGTTTCCTGACTTAATGAAGTTAAGTAAAATAACTCCTCTGTTTAAATCGGGTAGCACCTCAGATCCGTCCAATTTTCGTCCTATTTCTGTACTACCCACGTTTAGTAAAATCTTTGAGAAGGTAATGCTTAATCAAATGCAAAATCATTTTAATACAAATAAACTATTCCATACTAAACAATTCGGTTTCACGCGAGGTCGGTCTACCACGGATGCTGGCATCAAATTGTTAGAGTGTATATATGAGGCCTGGGAGGAGTCGTATGATGCTTATGGTGTATTCTGCGACTTATCTAAGGCCTTCGATTGTGTCCAGCATCAGACTTTAATTCAAAAACTTGATCATTATGGAATCCGGGGGACGGCCTTGGATTTAATTAGTTCTTACCTTAGAGATAGAGTACAGAGAGTAGTTATAAATGGTAAACAGTCAAATGGTTCTGCTGTAACAATGGGGGTGCCTCAGGGTTCAATTCTGGGACCTTTTCTATTTTTAGTGTACATAAATGATCTCCCTCACCTTATAAGAGACGATCACGAGGTAGTTTTGTTTGCTGATGACACATCTTTAATATTTAAAGTTGAACGTGGACAACGCGATCTTGACGAAGTAAACAATGCCCTCTCTAGGGTAGTCCACTGGTTTAACGCTAATAATTTATTGTTAAACGAAACTAAAACAAAATGTATTAGATTCACCTTGCCAAATGTTAGGCTCGTTAACACCAGTATTAGGATTAGGGATGATCAAGTAGAATTGGTCGATGAAACTGTCTTTCTGGGCATAAAGTTAGACTCCAACTTGCAGTGGGGGCCTCATATCGAGAAAGTCTCGGGCAGACTGAGCTCTGCAGCCTATGCCGTTAAAAAGATCCGACAACTGACAGACATTAGAACAGCGCGTCTTGTCTACTTTAGCTACTTCCACAGTGTCATGACCTATGGCATACTATTATGGGGTAACGCTGCCGACATCGAATGTATCTTTGTGTTGCAGAAAAGGGCTGTCCGGGCTATCTATGGTATGGGGTTTCGGGAGTCATTAAGAGAAAAGTTTAAGGATATCAACATCCTTGCTGTGTATTCACAGTACATATATGAAAACTTATTATATACTCATAAAAATAACAGTAAATTTATTAAAAATAGTGATATCCATAACCTAAACTTAAGAAATAAGAATAAATTGGCTGTACCTAGATTTAGGCTTAATAAAATAAGCAATTCTTTTGCGGGTAATTGTATTCGAATGTACAATACATTGCCGACAGCCATAACAGGTTTGTCAGTTAATAAATTTAAAAAACTAGTAAAGCTTAAATTGTGCCAGAAAGGTTATTATAGCATTAAAGACTTTCTAGAAGACAAGACTGCCTGGCAGTGACACGAATTGCTCCTTTCTACATTTAAAAAAAAACTGTATTAGATACTAAGATGAATAAGAGGGACCGGACTGAGTTTCTTGGGGTGTTCTTCTCAGTCTGTAGCATTTCCGAACCCCCGGTAGAGTCACAAAAATTTTGACAAACCTAAATAATTTTTTAAAAATTTCAAAGGGAATACATTTTATTTTATTTTATTTTATTTATTTACTCTCTACTGAAGTGTGTGTCCAGTTTAGTGAACCCTCAATAAAAAAAAGTCCTAATTAAAATAATTTTGTTCTGATGACACTTTACCCTTGTTTTTTTTCTAATTCGTCGAATTGACACCGTCCGCTGAAAAAGAGTCACGGCGACACACTGAGATCGAGGCCCAATCTAAGTTGTGCCTCTTACGGTATGGTCCGGGAGCCCGAGGTTGTACAGGCAGCCATCACGTGCGGTCGTAAAGCTTGCAGAGTTAGGTACATACACATAATAGTCACACATTTATTTCCGGAGCGGTAGGACTGTTCACGTTTAGTTTCAGTTCCACGTGATGGCGGTAGTGACTGCCCGTTAGTAAAGTTGTACAAGTTGAAGATCCGGCGCTGAGGCGTGGTATATATTTCAGAGATGTACGAGATCAGTCCGTACGCGACGTTCAGCATGGCGGGCGGTGGGGGCGCCACCAGCACAGACAGCGGCTCGGAGGCGGTGGGGGCCACGCTGCGCACGTTCGGGCGCGCCGACGCGCCGCTGCTGCAGGCCGCGCCGCCGCGCCACTCGCACCACCCGCACCACCCGCGCCGCCACCAGCACGGTGAGCGCGCAATAGTACTGTCCATTTGCCTGGCCTCCTTCCCTTTTCAAACCTCTCCTTCCTCGAAATCACATTTGACACTATATAGGGTGTTCCATTCGGAGCGGTCAGTATGTCAGTATGGGCAAGTCTGTAAATATAAGATATACAAAGATATGTTCCTAGGAACTGTGTCATCGATTTCAGGGAAAAGGACGACTGCATACAAAGATTCGGTCGTCTCGAAAAATTAAACTTTGGGTTATTTGTTATTAGGGTTCCGTAGCCAAATGGCAAAATCGGAACCCTTATAGATTCGTCATGTCTGTCTGTCTGTCTGTCTGTCCGTCCGTGTGTCACAGCCATTTTTCTCCGAAACTATAAAGCCTATGCTGTTGAAACTTGGTAAGTAGATGTATTCTGTGAACCGCATCAAGATTTTTATATAAAACTAGAAAAAAAGAAGTTAATTTTTGCGGTCCCCATACTCAGAACTGAAACTCAAACATTTTTTTTTCATCAAACCCATACGTGTGGGGTATCTATAGATAGGTTTTCAAAAATGCTATTGAGGTTTCTAACATTTTTTTTTTTCTAAAGTGAATAGTTTGCGCAAGAGATACTTCCAAAGTGGAAAAATGTCCCCCCCCCCCCTCTAACTTCTAAACTAAGAGAATGATAAATCTAAAAAAAATATATAATGTACATTGCCATAAAATCTACCAACGAAAATTGGTTTGAACGAAATCGAGTTGGTAGTTTTTTTTTAATACGTCATAAACCGCAATTTTCGCCGAGAAAAATCACTACCACTGCGAACGTGTTAAAACATCAATGAAAGTTACAACGAACTACAAGAACTTTTATATTATGTTACTTGCTGCTACGGAACCCTTCATGGGCGAGTTCAACTCGCACTTGGCCGTTTATTTTTATTATTGAAATATCGATTGTATAGGTATTGTATTTCATGTTCTCAAATTTAATAAAGTGGTACATGTTGAAAGTGCAAACCATTTTTCACCGCCTTCCAAAAATGTAGTATAACATGTTTGTTTGTTCGCGCATACTTTCGTCGTTTAGGGCCGGGCGTAGAGCTTAGTATTCAATCCAGAAAGGTGTGATATATCTAGTCCACTTTGCGCGCAGACGAGTACAGTTTGTCGCGCGCCATGACGCTGTCGGTGCGGTGCGCCGAGTCGGACTCGGACTCCAGCGGCTCGCCCTGCGCCGAGTGCAGCGCCGCCGCCTCCGCCTACCGCGTGCCCGTCGGCGCCGCGTCGCGGAACGGTACGGACTCTGTAGTGCAGCACATTCAGCTGTATGCCGTGATTGTAGTACAGGCTTGTTGTAAGTCTCAGGTGAAATTCTAATAACCGGTGTTACGGTGCGGTCAGTGCCCGAGGAGGTTTTCCGGCCGGTGACGGACAGCAGCTGCGAGTCCGCCGACGCGCGCTCGCTGCGGGGCGCGGGCGCGGGCGCGGGCGGCGCCGGTGCGGAAGCGGGAGCGGGCGCGGGAGCGGCGCGCCGGCGGCCGAGGAGGCACCACGCGCCTGGCGCCTCCAGGTAAACCGCTGGACTTAACTCTTCATTAGCTTCTTTAGGAAAACTACAAAGCCGCATTCGAACGTTAGGTACCTAAACTTACGCAGTAATACGAACATTACTGCAGATGTCAGTAAGGTTCGGTGGTCTTTAGATCAGATGGAACGTTTGTTTTTCGGCCACTAAGTCTCCACCAGAAACTCTGGTACAAAAGTCTGATCAGCGGGTGTGAGATAGAAAAGAGGGCAGCTGCCAATACAGGTACTTGGTACGTGTTGCCCAGGCTCTGAATATATAGATATGTTTGCTTCCCCTCGCGCGTGTGGTACTTATAGTTTTGTTCCTGCGTACACGTTTTCCATAAAAACTTGTTTCCGGGCTTCGAAACATAGATGAAAACAATCTTTGAACCTGGTTGTTTTTCGTTTCAAAATTTGAGTCAGTTTTTGACATTAATTATGACTGCTTTGCTCTTTTAGAAAGTAGCGTAATAAGACTAGAAACAAACGAACTGCCTTCTCATATTGTATAGTAATAATTCCATAATAGAGAATTATTATGAGTGAAAGTAAATCGTACTATAGATGTTGTTGGTTGTTCGACTTCGTAACGATAGAGACATCTAGTAAGTGTTGGTAGTACTTATTGTATCCGCGCCGTCGTCGTTGTCAGTTTGTGCTGTCACCTCGAGCCATCTGTTGGATGTTAGTGACACTCTTTCTACGTTACCAACCCACCCAGTGCTTATTACTTGTTGACATTAAAAGGTGCCAGATGTCTCTGTTGTAAAAATGTACGATACCAAATTCTAAATATTATATTGTTTCAGATACCAGCAGCGTCAGGAGCAGGAGAGGAGGGATTTCACGATACACGTGTAGACGAGCGACGCGACGACAATAAAGACTGCTACAAGCAAATAGTTATATTATTGTTATTTAGCTAATTCAAGGTTTTAGCTCGAGAAATTTTAAACGACAAATTTGTACATATTCTAGGAAATTTTGTACTGTTGGATTCCAAAGTAAATAATGCGGCCTATTTGGTAATTCAAAATTACATTTTAAAGAAAAAGTTGATGATATGTTTTATAGAAAAATGTACTTGTAAGTATGTACCTACCTACCTATACAATTTTGGTAATGTGCATTCATCAGTAAGGAAATAATTATAATTATCATATCAAAACCGATGTAAAAATTATGAATAAGTGTGAACTTCAATAACATTAAGTGCAAGAAGAGTTTACTGTAGTCGTTATAGAAAGAATAAGGTATTTCATTGCAACGACTAACGTCGGTGGTGACGATATCAACTAGTTATCTCAATATTAAACCATAATTATAATCTATTATTTGATGTGCTCAAATACAGTCTTATGATTCATTTTGTATCTGATCTGCATTTTATAATGTTTATTATACAAATTGTGTACATTTTTGATGTATATAAATAGTTATAATACTTAATAAAACGTACTTACTTTATTATTATTATGGCAAGGATCTCATTTTTGACAAACGTAGGTATTATCTGAATTACTTAAAAAAAACAAGGTATTTATGTGGATAATGTTTAGTTAGATTTTCTTTACTATTTACTGACTTGAGTTGCTCAACTCTAACAATAGATACTATGTAACTATGAGGTAATGTTTTCAATTTAATAGCAATACAGATCGACATAATCTTGTATTACAGTCGCTGCCCTGCTGGTTAATAATTGTGAATATTTTAAAAGAAATGATAATAAAGACGATTGATTTATAGAAAAATGCGTTTTATTTATTGAGCGCGAAATATTTACAGCTTAGAAAACAAATTGACTAGAGGTCTTGTGACCTTACTTTTTATTTTATTTAATATTTAATACTGCACAAGCCTTGGATACCGAGAAATTGTTTGTACCCCTGACAGACCAATTTTAAAGATAACTTTTTGTTCAAAGCTGACGTGATCGAGATGTTTCTTAGCAACAAATTTTGAAGATCATTAGCTGACTTCCTAGATAATGAAGAGATTTTAATATAATCCACAAGTCCGTTCGATCTCAAATTTGGTAGGTATATTACTTTGACGGTCACGAATCAAATGATGTATGGTGCAATTTTATACATTCACTAGCTGACCCTTGCAACTTCGTTTACGCCACATAAGGTGTATAAAAGGACAGGTTTTCTTTTAACAGTCTCATGGGAGCATATGAAACTGCCCTGTTTGCTTAATCACAAAAGAGCTTAAAGAATAAGTCCATTCTAAAACAATTCAGTCCATGCCTTCGGCGCGGACTGAATTATTTTACAATAGCCTTACTCATTAAGCTCTTTTATGATTAAGCCAACACGCCAGTTTAGATTTACCCTCACATTCAAAGGGATCCTTGAATTATAGGTTTTGCGAAAGTTAAGATGTCTCTAATTCCTGAACTACAAAACCTTCAATATTGAAACTTGTGTGAAACATTCCTCAAAGTATTCCCTTTATAACACTGAAAAAAAATTTGGAATCAGACCTCGTATTGAGAAGTTACAACTAAAAAACCGTTTTGTCTTTCATCCCCTCTCCCTATGGAACCGCGCAAAATATCGGAATTAAAAGTATCTTAGATCCTTTCTCGGATTATAAGCTCTGATTATACGAAGTTTCATTTGAATCGATTCAGTAGTTTCGGCGTGATACTTATTCGGGATACAGACAGACAGACATGAAAAATTTAAATTACATATTCGGCTTCAGTATCGATTAGAGAATGCCCTACAATATTTTTTTTTTAAATTCATGTACAGAATCTCGATCCTCTACAGTTTTATTATATGTATAGATAGACTAGCTGACCCTCGCAACTTCATTTACGTCACATTAGGTCTATAAAACTATAAAAAGAGAGGTATATCTTAATCAGACTCCTAGGAGCATGTGAAACAGCCCTGTTTGCTTAATCAGAAAAGAACTTAACGATTAAGTCTATTCTAAAACATTTCAGTTCACCCCGAAGGCGGGGACTGAAATGTTTAAGTTTAGTGTTGTTTAATTGTTTTACAATACCTTTAATCTTTAAGTTCTTTTATGACTAAGCAAACACGCCAGTTTAGAATGACCCTTACTTTCAAAGGAACCCTTGAATTATAGGTTTAGCGAAAGTTGAGAAAGTAAATCGTACTAGTATTAGATATTAGTATCTGAACTACAAAACCCTCTATATTAAAACTTGTGTGGAATGATCCTTTAAGTACACCCTTTCCAACACAAAAACAATATTTGAAATCGGACCACACGTTGAGAAATTACAACTGAAAAGCTATTTTGTCGTTCATCCCCTCTCCCGCAGGAACCACGCCAAATATCGAGATCAAAAGTATTCTAGAACCTTCCTCGGACTATAAGCTCGAAATGTACCAAGTATCATTCAAATCGGTTCTGTAGTTTCGGCGTGATACTTATTCGGGATACAGACAGACAGACAGACAGACAGACATGAAAATTTTAAATTACATTTTTGGTTTCTGTATCGATTAGAGAACACCCTACAATTAAAATTTTCAAAATAACTTTACGAGTTGCCGTAAGATAGTGTCCACAACGCCTAAAGACGCATAAGGGCGATAACAGGTAATCTACATGAGTGTCTCGGTGGTCCAGTGGCTAGAGCACCTAGTATGGTTGGTTTACTAATGTTTGCCATATTTTAAAATGCCCTAATTTCATATGCCATACTAGTATTTGCCATAATTTCATTAGAAATAACACTTCAGTTGCCATAATCGTGAAATGACATAAAATGACTTTCACTAATTCCATTGGTCATAATCGATCAAGTGTCATAATAATTTAAATCCATAAATGTATTTGCCATACTTTTCATTTTCAATAATGTCATTTTCCATAACTTTTATTCACCATAATATAAATAAAGGTAATTTATACGACACAGATTTTTTATTAACAATCTATACTTATAATAAAACTGTTGAGGGTCGAGAGTCTGTACATGGAAGATATTTTAAAAATTTCAATTGTAGGGCGTTCTATAATCGATTCTGAAGCCGAATATGTAATTTAAAATTTTCATGTCTGTCTGTCTGTCTGTCTGTACCCCGAGACGCCGAAACTACTGAACCGATTTGAATGATACTTGGTACATTCCGAGCTTATAGCTTATTCCGCTTATAGCTTATAATTTATAATTTCAAATATTTTTTTGGTGTCTGTAAGGGAGTACTTTAAGCATTATTCCACATAATTTTCAATATTGAGGGTTATGTAGTTCAGAAATTAGGGGCATCTCAACTTTCGGTAAATCTAGAATTCAACGTTTATTTTGAAAGTGAGGCTAAACGGGCGTGTTGGCTTAATCATAAAAGAGCTTAATGATTAGGGCTATTGTAAAATAATTCTGTCCGCGCCGAAGGCGTGGACTGAATTGTTTTAGAATAGACTTAATCTTTAAGCTCTTTTATGATTAAGCAAACAGGGCCGTTTCACACGCTGCTTGATGAGTCTCATGAAGAAGTACCCCTCCATTCGTACACCTTATGTGACGTAAACGAAGTTGCGAGAGTCAGCTAGTTATGATATAGTTATGATAGAAGTCATTTTATGGCAAATAAAAGTTATCACTGTTGAGTTGTTAAGGCAAATGTTATTAGTAAAAATGATAATAGTGCAAGTAAATATTATGATCGGGGATGATTATGGCAAACAAAATTAGTGCAAATGAATTTATGGAAAACGAGAGAAGACCAGTATGGTTAGCCAATAGACGCAGGTTCGATTCCTGCTTGAGACTGATTTTTTTTATGTTAAGCTCGCCAAATGGACGTGGTCAGCCTGATGGAAAGCCGTGGCACATCTAGCGATTTTTGGGCCTTGAAAAATAACACCGGGACCGATCTACGTCGCCGATTGTGTTGGCTTTGCAACTGAGTAAAAAAATTTCGACAAAGAATTCGCCAGATGGATTTGGATGTTCTTGTCCATCACCATTCTTTCATGTAGGATTTCCACACGTATAAAAAAAGCATATTACATCAAGTTTTCTTTTCTGTAACGTTGTGATATAACGTCTTCAGTCTTCAGTCTTCTTGGGCTCCCATTTTCCGCACTTAGGTCCGCCAGTGGACCCATTGTACGTGACCGTTGGCTGTCACTCCAGCCAACCCAGCTCCGACCAGAAGCGCAGGATCCTCTTCGGGTCCTCACACGCCTCCCGGAGTGTTGTGGGGCTGCCAAGTATGTCGACTCTGTATGTAACCAGGCTCTCGCACTCCAAGATTGCGTGAGCTATGGTTTCTTCTTTCAACAGGCACGCTCTGCACAGCGCGCTGTCCGTGATACCTAAGACATTCAAGTGCTTATTTACTGTGCAATGACCCGTTATTGTGCCCACCATGGTTCGCAGATCACCTTTATTCAGATGTAGCAACGTTCTAGCTAGTTTTGGCCTGGGTCTCGGTAGAGCTTCCCTTGATTGCCTGCAACTTACTGTTTGTGCCCATCTCTTTTCATGCCGCTCTTTCGTGCGTTGTCTCAGCCATGCCCTTACCTGGTAGAATGGTATTGGTATAATCGGGCTTGGTCCCACCGGTGTGGTGCTGGAACCCAATCTGGCCAGTTCGTCAGCTGCATCATTGCCGCTCGATCCGCTGTGACCTTTTATCCACTGAAGGCTTACCTTGTGTGTTAGGGCCAGCTTTTGTAGCCCCTGGTGGCATTGAAGCACCAGCCCAGAGTCGATTGTGGTGCTCCTCAGAGCTTTTAGCACTGCTGCACTATCGGAGAGGAGCCTGATGTGGTTGTGCTCAATTTTCCTGGAGTCGATTGCATTGGCGGCGTTAATTAAACCTATGCACTCACATTGGAAGATTGACGAATGAGACCCTAAAGGTATTGATGAGTGTATGTTGAGCTCCGGGGAGTAGGTGCCTGCTCCTGATCCGTAGTCTGTTTTGGATCCATCCGTGTACACTCTGAGTTCTCTTATACCGGAGTGGTCCTTGGCGGACTCTGCCAGCGATATATTGTACTTACGGTCAAACACGTATGTTTTCGGTATCCTGTCGTTAGGGGCTTCCACGAGAGGTTCATACTCTATTGCGTCCTCTAGTATGCGCCTATGACCTACCCTTGAGCGCGTCCATTGTTTTGACGCCTGAAGTCGTGCCGCCGCGGCGGCCGCTTCCTGGTGAACGAACAGGTCCAGAGGCGGTAAGCAGAGCATTGCCTCCATCGCTGCTGTGGGTGTGTTGCGAAAGCATCCCGTGATGGCGCAACACGCCGCTCTCTGGAACTGCTGCATTTTATCTATGGCTGAAGCTAGTTCGGCCCTGGGCCACCAAACTATTGCGCCATACGTTACCTGTGGTCTTATGACTGTGGTGTAGAGCCAATGTATGATTTTCGGTGAGAGTCCCCACTTCTTACCGATCATTCGTTTGCATTGCCAGAATGCAATGGTGGCCTTACTGATTTTTTGTGTGAGGTGCTTATTCCATAGCAGTTTGCTGTCCAGTGTGACCCCCAGGTACTTGACTTCATTTACTAAGGAAAGTTTTGTGCCAAAGAGCTGTGGGAGTTTCAGATCATCTATTTGGCGTTTGTTGGTGAACAGAACCATTTCTGTTTTCGTCGGATTTACCGTGAGATCATGTCTGATGCACCATTTTTCGACGATCCTCAAGGCGTTGTCCATCAGGTTTGTTATTGTACCTAGGAACTTGCCACTTACCAGTATGGTGAGGTCGTCAGCGTAACCTACAGTGAGGTATCTCTCTCTGTTGAGTACATCTATGAGCTCGTTCACCACGAGATTCCACAGGAGCGGAGATAGAACCCCCCCCTGCGGACATCCTTTGGCTGCGATCCCTCTAGATGTGGAGTTCACTGTAATTTGTATAGCCCTGTGTCGTAGCATGTTCACTATCCAACTTACCACAGTGGGGTGTACTTTATGCTTTTGCAGGGCTCTTTCGATACTTACAAAGGTCGTCTTGTCGAAGGCACCTTCGATGTCTATAAAGACGCCCAGTGTTGATGATTTACTCTCTAGGGAGTCTTCTATGTACGATACTACCTCATGCAGTGCTGATTCGGTGGATTTTCCGGAGCAGTAAGCGTGCTGCTTTGTGTGCATTGGTATTTGTCGGAGTACTTTCTCCCTTATTTCTCTCTCGCATAGCCTCTCTAGAGTCTTTAATAGAAATGAAGTGAGGCTTATTGGTCTAAAGGACTTAGGATGAGTGTAGTCACTTTTACCTGGTTTAGGTATGAAGAGTACTTTGACTTCTCTCCATGACTTTGGCACGTACCTGAACGCGATGCATCCCGTGAAGATCTTTGTCAGGTGCGTAGTGATAGCCTCTATACACCATAACATAAGTCCGGGGAATACACCGTCTAGTCCCGGTGATTTATATGGTTGGAAGCTTTCGATTGCCCATCTTACCTTGTTATCGGATACTATGGCCCTAGCTGTGGACCAGTCCGGCTCGGATTCGATGGCGCCTTCTGTGTCTTCCCAGTTGATATCTGATTGGATTTGACAGCCTGGGAAGTGTGTCTGTAGTAAGACCTCACACGTTTCGGAGTCAGATTTTGTGTAGGTGTTGTCTACCTTTTTTAGAGATCCAATAGACTTATCCGTGTCCTGAGATAGAAGTTTTTTGACTCTTAGTGCGTGACTATTGGATTCAATATTGGAGCAGAAGCGTTTCCACGCCTCTTTTTTTCTCTGACTTAAACGCTTTTTGAACTTTGCTTGTGCTAGCTTATAGGCGTCCCAGTCAGACTCTGTTCTGGTGTTTTTGGCTCGGTTGAAGCGTTTTCTTACCTTGGTTCTCAACCGTTCGAGGTCCTTACTCCACCATTTTTCTCCCGATTTTGCTCGATTGTCAGGGACGGTTAGGGGGCACGTTTCCTCATAGCAAGTGGTGAGTGTGTTTGTCACCTTCCGGACATGTTGTTCTATGTCGGCGGTGCCAGAGTAACTTACCTCTGAGTGTGCATCTCCTATGTTTAGACCTACTAGAATTTTGTATTTTTGCCGGTTCGTTTTACGTGGGTTACGTCTTGGGGCCGTGGGAATTTTGCTCCAGTCCAAGTCGAACATGATTCTTCTGTGGTCGGAGCATGATGGTTCCTCTGATAGTCTCCAGTTTTTTATCAGATTTGATGCTAGATTAGATGCTAAAGTAATATCTATGAGTGTGTGGGCCCTACGAGTATTGAAGGTCGGTTCGGAGCCTACATTTAATACGTTTAGCTGTGTGGATAATAGGAAGTTGAAAAATGACTCACCTCTATTATTTGTGTCTGCGCTTCCCCAGATGTGGTGATGCGCATTAGAGTCTGCGCACACGATGAGCTCCAGGCCCTCATCTTCGCAATATCTCGTCAACTTGACCAGTTCGTCGTTGGGCACTGCGTCTTCTCCGGGCTGGTAGGAGGACGCTAGTATGATGTCACCGGTCATGGATGTTGTGCTGTCAACAGCGGAGGTGTTCCTGAGTCTAACAGCAGTTAGATCTCTAGAACAGAACTCATTTAGTAAAGTGGCGGGGATACTGTTAGGCATATAAACACAAGTACGAGGCCCGCTCACTGTAGTATCTAGGAGTAACTTACCTCCAATGTTGGAGAGACCACAGATCTTGTTCTTCGCTATCCACGGCTCCTGGATAGCGGCTATGGTCAACTTGTTTACCTCCAGGTGTCTGCGCAGGGCAGCCGCTGCGAGCCGCTTGTGCTGGAGGTTTGCTTGCACTATCGGTATAGTGCAAGCCTGGGGATTATTGGGATGAGGTGGTGGCGGCTGGGAGGTCATCATTGTTGATGGTCTCCATCCCCTCTTCCTTTTTCTTCTCGTCGCTCGACGATGCACCAGGGGTTTCCGGCCTTGCGGCGGCACCTCGTCCGGTGGGGGCGCTTTCGCTTCTCCCCTGAGTGGCGAGCGACTTGATGCCCGATGGTCCTGCCTTGTCCACGTTGGTGTCAACCTGGGATTGGGCGGCTTCGGTCGTCTTCTTCGTCTCTTCCTGCGCGGCGGAGGATCCGAGGAACCTGAGGTAAAGGCTGCCTAGCTCGTAGGCGACCCTTTGTCCTCTGGCCTTTAGCTTCTCGACGTCGTATGCAGGAATGCCGAGCATGAGGAAGACGCCCTCTTCCTGCTCCTGGTCTGAGTAGATGTGCCACTCGTTGACACTGTACCAGCGGTTCTGGCTCACCAGGAAGGATCTGATCACATCTATATCCTCCTTCTCTGGGATGAAGATCCCCGCTTTCACGCGTTTCGGGATGTCCGACTGTCTCTTGACGACGAGTCGGGTCCCGGGTACTGGCGAGCTAACGGGTTCAATGGTGGAACGGAGCCAATCCACCTCTTCTCGGCTTTCGCACCATAGCTTCAGCGTCCCGTCGCTGAAGGTCGGCTTGCCCTTGAAAGCCGGGATGAATGTATCCTTCCCTGTGATCGCCGCTCGCAGTCCAGCCCTTATCGCCTTCCTGATGCCCTCAGCCTCGTCCTCGGTGAGGTCGCGGGAGGGTTCGGTGGTGATTGCGACGCGAAGTTCGTCGTTGGCCGCAGCGTCGGCGTATGAGGTACCAGGTGGAAGGCTGGTGTTGACCTTCACCCGTTTGACGTGAACCCTCGGGGATGTGGTCTCGTTTGGGCGACCCCTCTTGTCGGGTCTTCCCCTACGAGCGTCGCTATCCGAGGGTCCATTTTTCGGCGAGGAGTGCGAGAGTGGTCCAGTCTTTTCAGACGGTCTCCCAGCGGACTTCCTGCCGTGAACGTCACCTTCCGAGGGCCTATTTTTCGGCGAGGAGTGCGAGAGCGGTCCAGTCTTTTCAGACGGTCTCCCAGCGAACTTCCTGCCTTGAGAAGTGGCGGATGCGGGTTTTTGGTCGGCGGTGGCACCTTCACCACGGCTGTGGCTGCTTTGGGTGCTAGACCCTCCAGCCGTGTTTGACTTCTGGCTTTCGCCTTCTGTCGTCGCACGGCGGCTGCAGTCCACCTGGGAGCTAGTCCCTCCATTGGTGTCGGGCCTCCTTCCGTTACCACGTCCGCGTTTCCGCTTGCGGGAACGCCCGGTTGACTTGTCGTGCTCTATGAGGCGCAACTTGTCGCGGGCTTTTTGACGAGGTGTTCTACTCTTCCTGACGACGTGGCTCCAGGAGCCAGAGTCGCGGCGAGCCGAACCCTCAGCGTTGTCGATAGCACTCTTGAGTGCATCGACATTAAATGCCTCGGATGTTCCACAGGCTGTGTTGACACGACTTTCGTCATGCCCAGGGGATTTGTTGCTGCGTTTTGAGTCCATGCTTGACAACAGCTTGAATTCATCCACCGTGGTGCGCTCACCCTCCATGGAGCCCGCAAATTGGGGACGCTGGATGTACACCATCTACAGTCGCCAAGGCTGCCACGGTAGATATAGGGTCCGGAAAGGACGACAAAGCGAGGAAAATGATGCGAGAGACGCCGCAACCAGCAAAATCACGACCTACGCGCACCACCCCCTGCCCGCCACCCCAACCGAAACCCTAGCCAAATGCCATCCTCTTACGGATGACGCAGCCGATTGGTACTCACTGGCTAGGTGAGAACCTCCCGTTTCGGAAGAAATCAGGGCCGAAGACGCGTGTTGACGCACCACTGCAGTCTCAGCAATCCAGGATCCCTTCATCCTCCCTTACGGGTCTCCACGCACGGCACAAACACGCGGGTGGCCTCCCCTCCCTCCGCAACCCCCCCCCCCCATCTGATCCGACCCTCACATATTTTAGTGTGAGTCTCGCCGCAGAGCACAGCCACAGATACCCTGC
Organism: Miltochrista miniata; assembly: GCA_933228765.1. Taxonomy (NCBI): domain Eukaryota; kingdom Metazoa; phylum Arthropoda; class Insecta; order Lepidoptera; family Erebidae; genus Miltochrista; species Miltochrista miniata. The sequence continues at coordinate 40,548,389 of OW121753.1, read as the reverse complement.
GGGCAGACCAGATTTGTGTGCGGGTGGCCTCCCCTCCCCCCCGTTTTCCCTAAATCCCCCCAAGCCCCCCTCCCCAGCCCCTTGCCCACCTAAAACGACCCTCACATGTTTTAGTGTGAGTCGCGCCACAGAGCACAGCCACTGATGTCCTGTGGACACTTCGCCAGGGATTTCTGTTACGTCTATTTCTGAAGGAATTAGACCAATAACGGGTGGCACCGCGTGAAGGATAATCTCTCTGACTTGCCTTGGGGATCTACATGACTTGCACTCACTCCCAAAACCGTTCTGCTTCCATGTAGGTCAGAGGGACCTACATGGATGGCCTAGGCTACATGCTACACTTACAGCTAGTGCATAAGCGCGAAGCGTGAAAGCGGGGGAAAAGCACAACCCTGAAAGCATTAGCTTAGACCACACCCTTGTGATATAACGTGTAAATAAATCAATTAAATTAGATAATTCGAATATTAAGGGGACCATCGGGAAAATAAAATATTAAATATCCGTTCGTCCCCCTAGGGGGACGAAGTCAAGGGGACGAACGGGAATACTCCTTGTCACAATACCATGATAAATAAAAGCGCCATCTACCGAGCAGGTGTCGCAACGACAGAATGTTTAGTTTCATAGTTACACAAGCGGTCTTGACGTTGAGTTAGTATCGAGTTGTGCCACCAGAGGCGCTATTCGTCAGTATATAAAGCGTTGCATCAATTGCATTAGACCGCCAGATCAATATTTAAATTAGCTCACGGACGTCTGAGTGTCGATTGACATAGTGAGAAAAATAAGTCGTCATTATTAAAGTTATATTCATCAAGGATAAGGAGCAACGGCTCCTAACTCCAAACGTCACAGAACCCCAAACCGGGGTTCATCATCCGGGTTACAAGGTTCTCCCTCCGGGTTGAAAACGTCCACCCTCCGGGTTGATAGGAATTCACCCTTTGGATTCACCCTTTGGATTTACCCTCCGGGTTAAGAACACCGTGCAGTTCTACGTTGTGGACGGCACGGAGACGTCACCAACTGCAGCACACTTCGAGAAGGACAGAAACCCCAAGATAAGTCGGAACTCTGCGAAGGCCTTCGGGAATCGCACACTTGCTACTTGACCATACCCCACCACCCCGAGTTTAAATTTATAATAAACCATCATTTTAAATTTTAATCTTACTTTTTATTTCTCTCTTCCTTTTCCTGAAAGCCTTCAGCTTTTCACTTCGACTCTTCAATGTTTGGAGACGAATGTCCAAAATTTTTGCGGCGGAGTAATCCTAAAAAGCAAAATGATCGACGTAATTCGTCAAGTAACGTCGATCATAGTGGTGTGGCCATAGGTAGGTCAAATTTTGTCGAACCCGACACCTGATGAAAATGACATGTTTTAGGGTGGACATTGTGACTCGAAGAACGAAAGGCAGGAAGACCCCAATCAGTTGGACCGACCAACCAAAGAAGGTTGCAGATGGGGAAGGCACAGGTCCATGTCGTATGGTCATATCCGGTTGGCTGATGATTCATTAAATGAATGGAAATATACCTATCATAGAATATTGTAATACAATTTTGTATGCTGTGTCCATTATAACGGCAGTAATCATAAAAAATCAAAATTAAAATTTTGAAAAAACCCACGACTGTTAGAAGTTGTTGAAAAAAGGATAAAATAATTTAAAAACGCCCCAGACTTTTTGGAAGAATTTTTCATGTTGGGTATTTTTAAATTTTGAAGTCGGGGGCGTTTTTAAATTATTTATCCTTTTTTCAACAACTTCTAACAGTCGTGGGTTTTTTCAAAATTTTTATTTTGAATTTTTATTTTAAACTTTTAAGAGAGCAATATATTTTTAAATATTTGGAAGTATTTTTATGCAGGGGTTTTTTTATTTTAAGTCGGGGGGTTTTCAATAATTTTATCCTTTTTCCATTACTTTAACCGTAGTGGTTTTTCAAAGTTTTAATTTTATTTTAATTTTCGCCACCGCCTGATGAGTAGTCACCGTAACACTTATCTGACATGCACCAATCAAACCTCTACCCATAACTGAAAACTGTATTATAATCCGACTAGTAGTTTTGTAGAAAAATAACAATATATATTTGCACAAATAAGTAGGGTGTAGTGGGGCCCTACCAACACCATCGGGCCCAAGTCAACCTCACGTGCAAGCTCGTGCACCTGCTGAACAACGGACGAGGCTCTGACGGCGGCGGTCCATTTCAACACGGCGATGGGCTCACCACCTGTCACGTGGGACCAAATTGTACACGGTGAAATGTGGGCCGGTATAGGCCTCTGCCTACCCCTTCGGGGATAAAGGCGTGAGTATATGTATGTATGTATGTAAATAAGTAAAGAAACAAACAAACATCCTCTCACTACAAACAAAAAACGCATATTACATATACCGTCTCGGTTTCGTCATGGGTAAATGAAAACCGCATCAAAATTGATTTTTATTACAAATAATGTTTACTGCAGCGCCCCCTGGTGAGTTGTCACCGTAACATCTATCTAAGAATATGTACCAATTAATCCCAGACCCATTACTGTTAATTGCATTAAAATCCGACTAGTAGTTTAGGAGAATAATGCTTGCTGCAACGCCCCCTCGTAAGTTATCACTGTAACACTTATCTAAGAACATGCACCAATCAAACCCAAACCCATAACTGAAATCTATATTAAAATCAAAGTTGTAGTTTTTGAGAAAGGTGGCAACATTGATTTTCACAAATAATATTCACTGCAGCGCCCCCTGATGAGTTGTCACCGTGACACCTATCTAAGAACATGCACCAATCAAACCTCTACCCATAACTGAAATCTGCATGACCAGTAGTTTTGGAGAAAAACGACAATATGTAGTTGCACAAACAAACAAACATCCTCACCACCCAAACGCATATACCGTCTCCGATCCGTCGTGGGTAAACAATAAAATAAAATGAACGAATGGACGTCATGTATTGTAATAACTTCTTTCCCATTTATCTCACGACTTCACTGCACGGTCCATGAGCGGCGAGTACTAGACTACGACGCGACGTATATTTCCCGAGCATTGAGCAGTGATTGCGGCGACGGCTCACGGCGGGAACTATCTGTCAAGCGACCGCTGCCTGTGGCTGACCAATTAGTGCACACACACACATAGAGCTAGACGTACAGCAAATTAAGATTATAATATGAGTAAGAATTGCGATAAAGTAGCTTTTTGTGACGTCAAAATATATTTTGAGTTAATTTTCGAACTAAACATTTAACGAACAACCATCCCATCCTAACTGAACCAAATTAAACAATAGGAAATGGAATCATAATAATTTACGTAATTTAAGGTTGGAAGACTTACAGCTTATATTACCAGAGTGTCACATATTCATAGCATCAGAAAGCCAATTACATGTCCTCACTTATAGCAACACATTAAACAAAAAGTGAGCAAAGGTATTAAAAAAACAGAAAAGTAACTTTAACAGAAACAAAGCACAGACAAAAATGTAAATACTACGAAGACTCTCTGATGATAGCACAGGTACTTCATGAATCGTTTTTGAACATTCTCAGTTCTTTCAATGTTTACATTATAGCATGGGTTCCATATAATTTAAGACACATATTCCAGGTGACACATATTATAGTTTAAGTATAAGCATCACAAACCCAAGCGCCTTAAAAGCTCATTTGACTATTGCATTAATTTGATCGTCAAATATTAGACAACTGTCATGATATAAACCAAGATCTCGTACGTTATTGGTTCTCGAGAGCGCCTCACCCCCCAACGCATACTTTGTAGTCAATATATTACGTTTTCTAGTGTACGTTATTACGGAACATTTCGTCAGATTCAGGTCAAGTTGGTTGACCTGACAACATTTATATATACATACATATATATAGTCACGCCTTCATCCCTGAAAAGGTAGGCAGAGGCACAGTATATGCCCACATTTCACCATATAGTTTTATGTCCCACGTATCAGGTGGTGAGCCTATTGCCGTGTTGAAATGGACAGGCGCAGGTCGGCGGGACCCCAAGGTTGAAATTTTTCAAGACGCCTATAAGGCCTACAAATTGACTTAACGATTGTCATTTTACTGACGACCGGGTTTCAATTCGAGTTTTCCTTCTCTACGCCATGGATCTTTTTGCGGAAGTGTTCCCTTAGTCGCCTCTTACAACACCCTCGAGATGTATTGGGGTGGTGACATTTTGTACTCCTAACTGCCCCAACACGGGACCTCTTCGCCATACGGGGCGCACAATATTCATGAAGCCGACATCAATCAGCTTGAAGTACTGACATGTCTTCCAACGACGGCGACGATAAAGTAGAATAAATTTTCATATCGTCCACAATACACAGCAGTTTCGAAGTTTTAAAGCAGGAGTCCATGTCAGCTATATAAATCACAAAGAGCAACGGTCCCGTCAGGGAACCCTGAGGTACACCAGAGCGCACAGTGACCCAACTAGACACACGGCCGTTGAGGGTAACAGCATGAGTCCTATTCATGAGATAAGAGGAGAACCAACGGAGTAGACCTGATGATGAATACAATTAAACGTCCGGCTGTAACCAGTGTAGACAACATCAACCTGCTTGCCACCTTCCATGGCACTCGTAATAAACTCATTTAGCCACTTAAGATTAGTCACCGTAGATCGGCCCCTCAGAAAGCCGTGCTGAACCGGGCTGAGACATACGGATATTGAATAGACATACTAGATAAATTCGGCAAACTTGCCTGATCCGTATCATTCATTTGCATTACGAGTAGTGTGGTATAGTTGACTACTATTCGTAGCTCCCGTTATGTAAACAGCTGGTGCTACGATGTAGACAGCTGGTGCTACGAAATATACAGCCGGTGCTACAACGTAGACAGCTGATGCTACGGCGTAGATAGCTAGCGCTACGACGTAGACAGCTGGTGCTATGATGTAGACAGCTGGTGCTATGACGTAGATAGCTGGTGCTATGACGTAGATAGCTGGGGCTACGACGTAGACAGCTGGTGCTACGACGTATAATGCTACGTAGCAGAAATTGACATTATTTTAACGTCACGTCAAGTAGTGTACATAATGTTATTTCAGTTTACGAGTATTATGAAATTTATCCCTGTACCAAGTATTTGTTGCCTTACTGCTTCTTGACTGACGACTGAACCAATTTAGATGATGATGTTCTTTATTTATTTTAATGGGTTCCTGGATGGAATTCGACTCATGCCATGGTGCGCTTCGAGAGGTGGCGTGGCTGAAAACATCTGCTGGGCTCACTACTGCATCTATAATTTTATGATTTTATAAGCAATGGTACGCAAACAAATGCATGGTTTAAATACATACCTATTTTAGCGCTAGCTAAGCTGCATGTATAAAACAGTAAAATAACCAGCCGTCATGTCCGCCATCACTCGTAAACGTACAAAAAATAAAAGATTAATGTCAGGGTCGCAGTTAATGGTGCGGTGCAGTCCAATCGGCAATGAGCAGTTACGAGTACTTTACGTACGGACTGTATGTAGCTAAACTTTTCTTTGATATTATTATAATGTCGTTGATTGTGACAGTTTAGTCAATATTTTGTGGGTAAACGCCTGTGTTATTGGTCTTATGGCTACGACTGGAATTGTTGTAAAATGAAAAAATTAAAATGTTGAATCCTTTATTGACTGTTTCTATAAAGGAAAATACTAGCAGGACCATAATAGTAATGTTCTATACATATTATAATAAAATAATAAAAAAGTCAACATTGGATAATATATTAAAAAAAATACTCGCTGGGTGTTCAACATAAGATACCGAAGCCGAAAGTTGGAAAAATTTTTGTCCGTTTGTCTGTTACTTTTGCTTTGTCCGGTAGGATCTCGAAATGTACTTAATATATTTGATTCAAATTTTGCACAAATATTAACTAGGGGTAGGGTCTTCAAATAGGCTATATATTATCACGATACATATCCTAGAGGCTAAGCAGAGAGCAAAAAAATTGGCATTAAAATACAATTTTGCACGCTTACGAAGTTGCGGGCAACAGCTAGTCTATTCTATATACATATAATAAAATAAAATGATATAATAAAATGATAGAAAAGTGAAAACTGTACATTAGATATATTTAAAAAAAATACTCGCTGGGTGTTCTTTATAAGATACCGAAGCCGAAAATGTAGTTAGAAAAAGTTTTGTCTGTTTGTCGGTTTGTCTTTTTGCTTTGCTTTGTCCGGAAGGATCTCGAAAAGTACTCAATAGATTTGATTCAAATTTTGCACAAATATTAACTAGGGGTAGGGTCTTCAAATAGGCTATATATCATGCTACATATCTTAGGGGCTAAGCAGAGAGCAATCAAATTGGCAAATAACATAATTTTCACGCGAACGACGTCGCGGGCAACAGCTAGTAAATAATAAACCAGGCAACATAGAAAAAATCATCTGATAAATTTGCGTGTTAATGCAGCGTACAATAATACTGATATGCATTTTAAGCTCTGTGGCTTAAGAATACGGAGCATAACGGAATCATTTCGTTGGCTTCCATTTTAGGTATTAGTTGTCCCATAGCTTTGAGAATTCAAAATGTATTTATTTAAATTTCTGTACCATACGAGTATAAGGGCAAAAACATTAAATGCAGTAACAGTTCAACAAAATGCTTTCTATTTTATTGCTCTCAAATTATAACAAAATTTATTAAAGTTACTGTCAAAAATAGTATCGTATCCACACTGTAAAGTGTTTCTATTCATTTTTCCAATTAGTGTGTGAATTCCCCGAGCAGCGCTTGCAGAGTCTCCATTTAAGTGGTTCAAGGAGATCAAACATAAAATTTTAGTCTCCAGTCGGCGCTCGTTTGATGGCTGCACTTATGGGTCATCAGCTCATCAGAGTCATCAGCTCATACAGAGCATCGCGCTGCGAAAATTAGGTGTGAAGGCAATTGTGATATTTCTAACTGGATAGTGTCATATCGGACGGGACTATAGTATAATAATAATAATAATAATCTTTATTTTTATCCAAAAACTTATTACATTAGAGCCTTAAATCAAAATTCAAAGTCGAGGTACTTGCAGTCTTAATGTATCACACTTATGTTGGTTCTGCTCTCTAAACTAGGCTGATGCCTGTGTTTTAGATAACAGCGATTCAGTGGTGCTTATTAACGGCAAGGTGCTGCATATCAATAATTATAAATTACAAAAATTCAAACATTAAATTATTAGAAATTATATTTGTGTGTGTGTGTGTGTGTGTGTGTGTGTGTGTGTGTGTGTGTGTGTGTGTGTGTGTGTGTGTGAGCGCGCGTGTGGTTGTGTGCGTGAGCGTGTTTGGTGTAATAAATCAATATTTATAGTGAAAAAATTATGTAACATACGTAAGCAGTTCTTCAGTTTCACAATAGTCCAGTTTATTAAGCCAAGTACTAACTGTCTTTTTCATCTCGCGTTTATTGAGACCTATTATTTTGACTTTTTTATTTACTGCATTATACAACTTTCCGCTTAATCGGCGTTGCTGCGTTTTCGCAAATGCAGTTCTACATGAAATGGTAGGATATACAGAAACATTCGAGCGTCTTTTAGGGTTAGCAGGAGGTATGTTTTTATGTTTATTAATGACGCAATTGAGAACGAATAGCTGACGCACTGTAAGGAATTCACTACTTGCATACAGTTGAACTGTTGGATATTTGAAGGGCTTTTTTAACATTGTTTTCAGTACCGCTCTCTGTGCCCTCTCTAGTTTTATTACCAACGTTTTTGCTGCACCACCCCACACCGGTATGCAGTATTGTATCACTGATTGACACAGGGCTAGATACACCTGTTGCAGTTTATCCCGTGGTACGGCATCTCTTAACGATTTAAAGGTGTGAATAAGCCGACGTACTCGGGTTGTCACTACACCTATCTGTTTATCCCATTTGAGGCGATTATCAATCAACACTCCTAAGTACTTCATATGATCGCATCGAGTCAGTGCAGTACATTTACATGCGTGGTCAGACTCACAGTTGTGGACTTTCAGTGAGAAGTCACCAGGAGCATCATTTACTTTACTTATTGAGTAGGTGGTGTATTTGGTTTTTGAGAGATTTAGGGTTAAAAGATTGCTAGACATCCATTTCATTATTTTATGTAGTGAAAACTCTGCTCTATCTTTGACAATTTGCCAATCAGGTCCCCTAACAAAAATTGCAGTATCATCTGCATAAGTGAAGATACTGGTGTGGGGCAGCTGCATTTTACAGAGATCATTTATGTACACTTGAAAGAGAGTAGGACCCAATATACTGCCTTGTGGGATACCGTAACGAACTGTATCCTCTTCACTTATGTACCTATCCAGTTTAATTCGTTGCGTTCTGTTTGCAAGATAATCTTGGAAGATCTCGTATGCTTTACCACGTATTCCCGATTTTTCAAGTTTTTCTAGTAGAATGGGTACAGAGACTGTGTCAAATGCTTTTGTCAAATCTAGAAATATGCATAGGCACCTGTTTTTGCAATCTAAATTTTCAACTATTTCATTAGTTAGGTCCATTATGGCGTCTTCTGTTGAAATTCCTGTTTGAAAACCATATTGATTAGTCGCTATGATTTTGTACTTATCAAGAAATGACTTTAGTGCCCGATTCAAAATCCTTTCTAGAATTTTTGACAAGGAGGACAAGACTGATATAGGGCATAATTGTTGACACAGTCTCTGTCACCGCTCTTGTAGATTGGATGGATGACGGACTTTTTGAATGCGTTGGGAAATACTCCAGTATTGATAGCAAGATTACAAATGTGTGTGATGGTTGGTGTCAGTATATAGTGACATTGTTGGAGTATATGTGAGGAGATATTATCCCATCCTGTGGCACAACCAGTGCGCATTTGCTTTATAATCTCTTCCACTTCAGTGTCACTTGTTTCTAATAGTACCAGCGAACTAGAGGGACTGCTTAATAGCGAGGAGTGCGTAGGTGGAATGTAGTTGGAATTTTGTTGGTTTATTGATAAATCATCTGATGGTATTTTTATTTTTTCTGCCAAATCCCTACCAACAGTTCCAAAGAATTTATTGATGCAATTGACGGACGCAACCGGATCGGCGGCGACTGACAACAGTTCTTGGGAATTTTGCTTGTTTCGGCGAGTATTGGTTATATCTTTAATGACATTCCATAATGCTTTGGTGTCTGTACCAGCTTTTTCTATTTGACTTTTGTTGTAGGAGATTTTTAGTTTGTGTAAAAGGCTGTTACAAAAGTTCCGATAACGGTTGTAGGTTAGCTTCAGTGTCATATTGCCTGGATCCTTTTTTGTCTTCAAGTGAAGCCTATTCCTATTCCTTATACATCTTAGCAAGCCTGGTGACATCCATGGCTTTAGAAGCCTATTTTTTCTGGATATATTTGAGACCTGTGTGTGATTGTCTATGACTCGCGAAACTATAGTCACCAGCGATTCAGCTGCATCGTTTGCATCAGACATATTGAGAATATGTGAAAAATTTGTGTTTTCTAATTCTAATTTTACTTTTGCGTAATCCGTCCGTGTTTTAGTGTGGTCTTGCATTAGAGGTATTGGTGCGTCGATACATAAGATAATTGGTAAGTGGTCTGTTGTATGAGAGTCTAACACCAAAGTTGTGGATGGTAGTTCGGATTTCAAAAAAAAGTGATCGAGACATGTTTTGCCTTTTCTTGTAAGGTACTTGTGTGTAGGGAAATAACCGAAAGAGGCATTAAATGTTAAATAATCCTCGAAATAGGGATGTACGCTTGTCGGGCTGATATCAATATTTATGTCGCCAACTAGGACATTAGTACGACATTTTAAAGAAGCGTAGACATCACTTAAACTAGTTGTGAAATTTTCATAGTTTTCTTTTGACGATAAAGAGGGCGACCTATAAACTGCTACAACACTTATGCTGTTGTCCATTTCGCAAACAAGACAGGTCCCATCCCTAAATAGCGGTTTACGGATTTTACAACGTAATAGTGTTTTGGTGTACATAACCACGCCGTCATTTTGGTTTAGATTAAATTCCGTTTGGTGAGCCGTATATCCGTCCAGGATAGGTAGGTTAGTTACTTTATCAAGCCAGCATTCCGTAAGTATTATGATATCGAAGTTTATATGTGTTGATGAGATAATTATTCTCAGCTCATCGAAGTTTTTGTTAATGCTGCGAACATTTGCGTGAAATATGTTAAATGATTTTCTATTTACATTTGTGTATTGCCGGCAGTTTTCTGGATGACAGATATACGACTGTGCCAGTTCAAGTGTGTCGAGTTCATTATTAAAATTTATTATATTAGCCATTTGTATACCAGGATTTATCAAAAACGTGATTACATGAGCCCTGCTTCCCTGCAATTGCAAAGCTATCTTTATCCAGTATCAGGCAGGCAACTTTGTGGAGATACTTGAAGGTTATGCTATGTATGTATTTTTGAGAATAGTTAGTAAAGGCTGTATGCAACTGTGTAGATCCCACAGTGTCTTTAGGTGTGTATCCGCAATACGAACTGGCACGTGGGGCCATAAATCATCGGATTCGTGCTATCTCTTTCGCACCTACACAGTCTTATGGAGCGGGACTCGCACCCATAGTGTTGTGCAGGTAATCTTTTACGTATTCCATAACAGTATCGACAAAAGTAATGAAATGAAAAATTTAAATATGATTTATTTATTTATTTATTTTTATATCAGCATTGATTTATTAAGACAAATGTATTAAATTAAATAAATATATTTTAATAAGTAGGTTGAGTAGGTGAATTGCTAACTAAAAAAAATTCAAATTTACTAATTTTAACTTTTTTATTGCTAAAATTTAGCTAATTATTTAAGAAAATCTTATTTGCTTGTAATATCATATTTACAACTAAAAGCAATTTACCCACTTAATATCAGATTACGGCATATCGACAAATTCTTAAATATTTTGTCGACATGGTTCAACCCCTACAGTAAGTGACATTTATGGCCCAAAGTGCCAGTTCGTATTGCGGATACTATAGTAGAGAAAATTGTCTAAAGCGCCCGCGCGCACTCGCTCTGAATATATGTATATGGTGATAATACGTTGTGAATACTACTTTGATTTTGTATCTTCTACTGGTAGTAAGGAAAAGAATCAAAGGGGTTCCCCTAGTTCTGTTGATATCAATCTTAAAGTTGGATCAAAGTCTGTTAGACATTATTGTCAAGTTCATCTCCAAAAGTTCCGTCCGTATTTCTAGTATATAATTATTATGTAAGAGGCGTGATGAACGTTTCAGTACTTTTGTTTGTTGCTAAATTTGTTTTAGCAGGTCTAACTTAACTGGCAGGTTTAAGGAATAAGTGCGTGACAAAGTGCAGCACTAGAATCAGTTTAATAAAAACCCAGAATAATAAACTGGACTGTGACGAGCGACAATCCGTCAGCTTAACATTTTTATTTTTCAAGATTAATATGGTTTATACATGATATTGCTTGATTGTGTTTTAATGCATGACTTAATGATTGTATTTTAACAGTTACTATTTGAAAAAACCAAACAGTCAAAAAATGTCCATACAAAAAAATAACTTTTGTTTTATGTTCATTTTTGGATGTATTGTTAAAATTTTATCTGCCTAGTAATCATGGTTCAAGGGATACCTGGCGACAGACAGACAGAAAACTGGACAGCGAAGTCTAAGTCCCATTTTGCCTGGGTACGTTACGAAACCCCGAAAACCGTAGAGTAATCGATTATAGCTGTGCAAAACAATTTGAGTTAAACATCGAAAAATAAATTTCCTACATTTGTTATATTTAGCCTAGACTCAGAGTTACTTGTAAAAACTTTTAGTGTCAGTTTAAATTTCATTACAATATTTTATTGTAGAGTCATATACATAACGGGGCTCTCATACCATATGTAGCAGTAAGGGCTAAAATATTATATAGTTGTATACAGGTCTCCACCAACCAGCTTCATCCCTCTACGTAATTGATATTATGTAGCTTCACAAGCACTCATTTTAATTCTCTATGCAATACCACCGTCAAGAGTGTCCTTTACCTTACTCAAGTCCAAACTTCAAAAACCCGCCGTGTTTAGCCCCAACTTATTGCTTTCCATTGGAAAAGCAATTGCGTACTTTTATTTCTTACCACATAAAATTCAATTTTGATCATCAAGTGAAAAGGGATTAGTGTTAGTAATTTGTTTCTGAGCGCATGCGTGGTTATCACGGCAGCCATTTTCAGGGAAACGCACACCTGCGTAGCACGTTTACACAAGCAGTCACTAGTCACGCACACTAATAGATATGTTTCAAATTCTGCGAAGGATGCAGTATTTGTGTGTATCCAGTTAGACGTGTTAGTGTGCGTGGGATGCTGAATAAAGTCGCGTTCATATGGAAGGCTGTTGATTAGTTGGTAGGATTGTTTGCGCGGGACGGCGACGGGGCGGTGCAGTGGATTATGTGGAACTCAGACGCGAAGAGCTTATAGGTATCTAGATTGCGAATACTTTCGATTATTTGTAGCACGTCTCCTGAATGTGTTCGGAAGATAAATATAGTTTGTATCTGGTACATGGGTAATGGATATATTCACAAATTTAGGATAATTAGCTTTACAATAATATTCTAAAGCTGAACTGTACAATTTGTTTACTGTAAATAGGTATATACTAATTCTAATTGAAAAATACATTAGTACCCAGGAAAAGATATTTCCAAAGAAAGCTATAAGTTATATAATACTACGCTAAAATAGGAGCTAAGCACTGATACACACAGCCCTTTTTTTTGCTAATTATAATAAACACATGTATGTTTTACACAAATATAAACCACAGCCGTATTATTGAATGAATATTTTGTAGAGTAGCTTTGTTCTACTAAAAATACTAATTTCATTATTTAAGTTTTTATTCTACTATCAATCTATCAATTTATTTTTACTATCAAGCTTGTTTTCGATCAGATCAGAGCTCCTTCTAAAGTGGGTACTTACTGCCTAATAAGTACCCACTGAAGGAAGAGCTGGAATTTCTTCTCATTCATGCGTAGGCACGCTGCGTATCAATAGGACATTATTTTCAACGCTCTCATTTAATTTTCAATTTGAGGTTCCATGATTATTTACTTAGTAGGTTTATACATAAACAATTCGCAGTAAGCCGCTTGTAACTAAATGGTTGCGATATTAAAGAGAGGATATAACTGTCTCTATACAATAGATTATTCAATATAGACTTATTTAGACTTCACAAAACTTACCCTTGTGCACTAAATAGGTACCATTTTAAAGGTGTAAACGTCTGTTCAATCCTATAAAGTGAAACATCAAACGGATTTAGACGCACGTGTGTGTTTACACGTGCGGCTAAACAAATCGGGCACAATAAAAATTCGTACCGACAGCAACAAATTTGTTAGAGCCCACCGCTCCTCGCTAAATTGCCGTTGAAAATATCAGGCCCACGTTAAAATATTTACACAATTTATTTAGGAGAGTCGGTGGCGTGGACGCGCCTCTACGTGTGACCTGCCCCGGCGTGAGAGGCACAGATTTAGTGAGGCTCGCGCCGCCACCGCGCGCGGGTGTACCGTCCGTCCGCGCCGCGCTCCTCCGTCCCTCTCCGGCCAACCGACGCCAGCGCTAGTGCGAAAGGGTACGGGAAAAATCGCGTTCAAATAGGTACGTAGTAATTAAGTGAGACTGGTGAAATGCAGGGTTAATGCCTCTACGAGTGCACCCGTGCACTATATTTAGGAGGCGGATCAGTTATAGGAGGTTGTGGCAATCATTTATCTACAAGGCTATTTTTTATGTTTTGTTTTATTTGTCAGCTGATTTCCGTTGTATTTTAACCGCATTTATGTTTATTTCTTAATATTTACTTGAAAAACATATTTTAAACATTGTCTCAGATATATGTATTATATGCGTTCTCTCATCTATTTGGGTAAACAAAGGAAGATGCGATGAGTTACGTCAGATATATAATAAAATTGTTTTAATCTCATATCCGGAATGAGGGAGAGAAAATATGTATTTATTTGTGTCACTAATGAGAACATTGAAGGTCAATGGGGTGTCATTTACTTGAGAAGGCTAACCATAAAGAAACCTAAGTTTACCATTGTAATGTTTGTTTGTGATAAGAGAAAGACATGTTTGTGCTAGAAAAGTTACCAAGTTGTATGTGGTAATCGTTTCAGTCAACGGAGATACTTCAGTCTAGCAGTGCTTTCGATAAGTCATTATCTTGTCAGGTATTATTGTGTTCTTAGTCACTTTTTAACATTATGTTAAGAACCATTGAACTTGTTAGATATATCGGTGCACTCGATTGCAGAGTTCATGAAGAACGACGTCTACCGGGCATGCTGGCATTAATTAAATGGATTGTCATATTACTACGTATGTTACTTAAGCAATTAATTACCTAACTACAGGAGGGAATTATATGGCTTGACACATCTGTTGTTTCTAAGTAGGTACTATTAATATTTTTGTGGTCGAGGTTTTCTTTTCATTTAATCAATTATTTTTCTTCTCAAAAAACACGAAGTTTATAAAAGATGTCAAGCTTTATTGGATCAAAAGATTTTAAAATAAGGTAAGATGTGATCTCGTGGAAAGGTCAGGAAGTGTGCTTTACAGGTTACACAAGGACAGGTCGGGGTCACGTTTGGGTCCTATATACCTTACACATAGTAAAGACTTATGAGGACGTAAACAATTTAGGAAAAGATTTAAATTTATCTCGTATCTTGGTGGTTGTGAAGATCTTACGTGAAACGAAACAAGAAGCCGTGTGACGATCTCACCCGCCGGCCCCTCTAACGATGATTGTGAAACTGAAAATTCAATCCGATTGACTTTATCATTTTTTTTATTTCAAACTTTGAACAGATGATCCACGTGACCTAGTGACGTAATTTAATGCAACAGAGTCAAAGACTACAGACACAAGTCTCCCCATAAGCCCCTCTGCAATCTATTTTATAGCAAGGGGTTAAAAGTAATCATTTTACAAGCTTTGATTTAACATGCTATGTATATTGTATGTATGTAAGGTAACAGTAAGGTAACAGGATACTGTACCTGGTGATCGTACGAAGTATGGCCCTATATTGGGCCCCCGTATGGGCGGAGACCCTGATTGCCAGCAATGTTACTAGATTGAGTGAGCACGCAGAGGGCGACGGCCATCAGGGTGATAAGGGGATACCGCACGATCTCAGGTGAGACGGCATGTCTCGTAGCCGGAACCCCTCCATGGGACCTGGAAGCGAGAGCCCTTGCGTCACTATTTAAATGGCGCAAGGAGGCACTAAAACGGGGTCAAAGGCCTTCATATCGAGAAATCGAGGCCCAGGGGTCTTAGCCCCACCAGGAAACCGTGAAGACATGGAAGGTGCGACTTGAGCAGCCAAAGAGGGAATTCGCCACAATCGCGGCGGTCAGACAGGTCTTGGACGAGTGGCTGGAGAGGAGACACGGTGCTCACTCCAACCGGTTGTCACAGATAATTACCGGGCACGGTAGCTTTGTTAAGTATCTGTGGCAAGGACACCGGTAAACCACGGCCGAGTGTCAGTACTGCGGGGACAGCAGCAAGGACACAGTGCTCCTCACGCTGGTGGAGTGCACAGCGTCTGGAAGTGGACACTCTCTCGCTGGAGACCATGAGTTCCAGCGGAAGTAAGTGGGACTCCGCCTCCTCTTTCTCCGAGCAGGTCATGCTCATGAAAGAGGCGGTAGGGAGGGAGCGGGTGAGAACTCTCTCCCCCGAGTTCCTCAGTTGGCGGCTGGGTCGCCGCTGAACGTGTCTTTGCTCAAGACTATCGGCCTCCACGACCGGGGGCCTGGGGACGGTGAGGGGGCTGCTCACCGTCCTTACAGAAGCAGGGCTTTAGATGGCAGCGTGACGTGAGGAAACACACGCACGCCCCCCCTAAAAAGCGGGATGACATCCGAAAACCCCCCAAAGACGCGGAATAGCACCCGTACCAATCCCTAGGCGAGGCCGCAGTGATAGCCGTAAGTCTGTTGGGAGTCCTGGGACATCCTTCCCATGGCTTACCCGGGGCTCCCAACCGTAGGCTGTTGGGCGTTACGTGAGGTTTTTAGTAGGTAGGAGTCCGGCATAGCATCCATAAAGGATTTTCCCTCACGTCAAAAAAAAAAGTGTATGTAAGGTAAAAATTTTGCAAACAAGATTTTAGGATTCCGTCCCTACAGGGTAAAAACGAAACCCTATTTATGAGACTTCCCTGTCCGTCTGTATGTACGTCATGAGCGCTTCGGCCGGCTAGGAAACCGCAGTTTCGTAACTGGTTTCCACTAAGGATTTGTTAATGCTTCTACGTAACTGGTTAACATGATGGATTGTTTTTAGGGTTCGGTAGCCGAATGGCAAAAACGGAACCTTTATAGATTCGTCATGTCTGTCTGTCTGTCCGTCCGTGTGTCACAGCCACTTTTCTCCGAAACTATAAGGCCTATGCTGTTGAAACTTGGTAAGTAGATGTATTCTGTGAACCATATCAAGATTTTTATATAAAGCTACAAAAAAAGCAGTTAATTTTGGGGGTCTCCATACTCAGAACTGAAACTCAAAAATTTTTTTTCATCCAACCCATACGTGTGGGGTACCTATAGATACGTCTTCAAAAATGCTATTGAGGTTTCTAACATAAATGTTTTCTAAAGTGAATAGTTTGCGCAAGAGACACTTCCAAAGTGAAAAAAGTATGTACCCCCCCCCCCCCCTTCTAACTTCTAAGCCAAGAAAATGATAATTCTAAAAAAAATATACACTCGAGAGCAATGAATCCGGGTCACTTAAAGAATCCTAAAAATCTCGGAAACTAAAAATGCTAGGTTAATGCAATAAATTGTATTTAATAGACAATGTAATACTCCTTAAATGAAGGTATTAAAACCTCTTAGTTATTGTAAAGTTATATCATAAAAAAATAAAATTTGAAAAAGGGCCACTTTCGAAGATGGAACTACGAAATTACAGCATTTGGTGTTGCTTTTGTTTGTAATCTGTCATTTATGTGGGTACATAAACCATGTTGATAGTGCTCTATATTCATTAATCAAGCTGAAATTATGTCGCTTACGCCTGAAGAATGCACCAGAATACTTACAATGCTAGAAACCGGCCGGAGTCAGCGCGATACAGCCAGGACTGTCGGTGTGTCGCTGTCAACAGTACAAAGAGTTCTCCGACGTTACGAAGAAACTGGTTCTAACCTACGCAGACCAGGAACGGGCAGAACCAGGTGTACCACAGCACGAGAAGACCGATACTTGGTGAACACCATGCTTCGAAATCGCTTTCTCACAGGAACTGAACTCACCAATCAGTTTCGACGCCTCGGAGGAAGTAACCCAAGTGCATGGACAGTAAGACGTCGGCTTGCTGAATCTAACTTAAAACCCCTTAGACCTGCAAACGGCCCTAAACTGGAGCGTGGGCATCGTATTTCGAGACTAAGGTATGCCCAGAGCCACGTAAATTGGAGTATTGAAGATTGGTCAAAAGTTATGTTCTCCGACGAATCAAAATTTATGCTCTACAAGCACGATGGAAGACACAGAGTGTATCGAAGACCAGGGGAAAGATTCAAGCAAGCATACATCGAAGAAAAAGTAGCCTACGGTGGTGGG
Source organism: Miltochrista miniata (assembly GCA_933228765.1). Taxonomy (NCBI): domain Eukaryota; kingdom Metazoa; phylum Arthropoda; class Insecta; order Lepidoptera; family Erebidae; genus Miltochrista; species Miltochrista miniata. The sequence goes on along the minus strand of OW121753.1, from coordinate 40,530,676 downwards.
TCTGTACTTGTGTGGGCCGGAATTTCTTCTGAAAGTCGCACAGAGCTGGTGGTCATAGAAAACGGCTCTTTAACTAGCGTAAGATATGTGGAAGAAATCCTCAATGATCACGTTGGTCCATTTATGGTCAATTTAGGTGAGGATGCTATATTTATGCATGACAATGCCCGACCTCATACAGGTAGGATTGTGAATGACTACCTTCAAGAGATGAACATTACTCGTATGGAGTGGCCAGCGCGCAGCCCGGATATCAACCCGATCGAGCATGCTTGGGACGAGCTAGGCAGATGCGTAAAACAACGAAACCCTCCCCCAATCACGCTTCGTGAGCTCAAAATTGCTCTCACAGAGGAATGGGAGAATATTCCCCAAAATCGTATAAGGAACTTGGTGTACAGCATGCCAAACCGCGTAAACGCAGTAATGGAAGCACGAGGAGGCAATACGAAGTATTAAAATTCAAGAAAATCGTAATAAAGTTCAAAAATTTCATGTTTCCTATTTTTGTTTTAAGGAGAGATCGGCAGTTTTTTCTTTATGTAATTTTGTGTTAATAAAATGTATGGTGACTCATATTTTTTTTACTTTCATTTAAGGAGTATTACATTGTCTATTAAATACAATTTATTGCATTAACCTATCATTTTTAGTTTCCGAGATTTTTAACATTCTTTAAGTGACCCGGATTCATTGCTCTCGAGTGTATAATGTACATTGCCATAAAATCTACCAACGAAAATTAGTTTGAACAAAATCGAATCGGTAGTTTTTTTTAATACGTCATAAAACCCCAATTTTCGCCTATAAAAATCACTACCACTGCGAACGTGTTAAAACATCAATGGAAAGTTACAACAAACTTTTATATTATGTTACTTGCTGCTTCGGAACCCTTCATGGGCGAGTCCAACTCGTACTTGGCCGGTTTTTTTATATCTTAGCAACCGTGATAGCTAGAAAGCTAAAACCTTAGCAGATGATGTTTTTCTAGTGTCCATTTCGATTGCTCGGCCAATATGTCGTAGAAAAAAGAAACTTATGTCAGCATTTCGAAGGAATTCGTAGAAAACGAACAGTGAAAACCGCAAATTCGAAGAGTCAATATTTAGAAAGTTATAAGGGTTTAACCGTGGCCGCGCAGTCCGCATGAATTCAACTGCGCGGCCACCAGTTCTCTTGAACGGAGCTACGTACAAGTCTAATTCTTTTTGCTAATCACTGACACGATTTCGAAGAAAATGTAGATTATAAAAATAAAGCCCTACTATTTGAACTTCACAACATACGGCACTCCAAAGTTATGGCCGCGCAGTCCGCACAATGCGAACCGCGCGGCCACGGTTTCTCTTAAATGGAGCTTAAACGGAGCTTAGTAGAAGTCCCATTCTTTTTGCTAATTACAGATACCATTTCGAAGAATATGTAGAGAGTATGAATAAAGCCTCAAATTAAGAACTAAATAACGTATAGAACTTAAAACCTATAATCGAAGGAAAAAATAGGGTGACCAAGATTTATAGTGTGTGAATCCAGGCTTTTTACTATTTTTATATCATAGTGTAAATATATTTATATAGCAAGTAGCTTTTCTTGTAAAAAGAGCTACTGATTGTTTCAATTGAATTCCAATTCAATTCAATTGAGAATTAGTGATTCGAATTAGTCTTACGAAAATGTGCTTGTATGCTTTTAAGTAAAATAGGTTTATTAAAAAGAAAACATATTTGCTGGCGATTGGCAATCATTCATTCTACATGGCGCTGTGTGAAATAGATATTCCACTAAATTTAATATTGGTTTTTGGTGCAGGACCTCCTCACTCCCACAGTTCAACAATCCCAACCACAGCAACCACCAAAAGGAAACAAACCTTAGCAAATCACCACGACGATAACGAACTGCCTAACCCAAAGAAGACAAATGGACGGGACGATAATTCGCTTGATGGCATTTGTCACTTTTTCTAAGATGAAGCGGTCCACAACTATTCTGAGCATTTTCCGTACTTATTTATATAAGGTGTTATTTACTAACTAGAAGTATTCTTCTATAAATGTAGGTATTAAAATGTCGTTGATAAAAAAAGTAAAGTAAGTAGGTACATATAAGTAAAGTATTGACTTTCGATTACATTACATTAATTAAGTACTATACGTAAAAACACCATACAGTACCTCATTACCTACCAACCTTAATATTGGGTAAAAAATATTAGTATTGCGGAAATACCTTACTTGATATTGTTATTGTCCAGACTACCAACGTTATAGGTTAAACGCAAAGTTTATATTACTTGAATAGTGGTATTTAGATTCAATTTACGTAAAACTAAAGCATTTGAAATTAAATCAGCAATTAAAAATGGTCGAAAACAAGGACGCATCATAGCTATACACATCGACATCGCGACTTTAAAAAACAAATAAACTTTTATAAATTTGAAAAAAGAATTCTATAAATTATCTGTAGTAGCATGCAGGAAGTAAACATATTTGCTGGCGAAAGAAAAAAAGTCAATATCAGAGGAACGTGGAGTAAAAAGGAAACTTGAATTTCACTTACTGAGACATATGATTACCTACTTAATGTGTTTACGGGTAAAAAGTAATAATTAAATTTATAAAATGTTAGTGCTGTTTATCGGATTAGTAATTACTGGCGTAATTTAAGTCATAAAACAACAATAACAATATGTACCTATATGACAATAGGTACCTATATAACAATATGTACCTATATTGTGATCATCACCATTTACTGAAATATAAATCAATCGAATGGTGTTTTTTTTTTCTTATCTTCTTATCTTTGACTGCCTCTGTGGCACAGTCGGTAGAGATACCGCCTGCGGCGCTGGAGGTCGTGGGTTCGATTCCCACCGGAGACAAATATTTGTGTGACCCATAAATGTTTGTCTCAAGAGTCTGGGTGTATCTATGTATAATATGTATGTATTTAAAAGTATATAAGTATTAATATCCGTGGTGGATCGTGGATACCCATAACACAAGCAGGTTATTCCTAGCTTACTTTGAGATCAGATAGCGTTGTGTGAGATGTCCGTGAATATTTATTTATTTATATCCTAGAAGTAAACTTCTCTATTCAAATTCAAACCAAGGGACTACAACTAAAAATTGTTGGGACAACTAGTGCCTACTATAATTTAATAAAGGTCTGGAGTCGATATGATGATGGAACCGAAAGACAGTTAAGGGAATTTCTTAACGATTTACAGCAGTTACCTTGTGTTTCGGCTTGATTGATTTGTGTTGATGAGAACTTTACACCTAGATAGATATACTTATCGGTCTACCCGTCACTTAAAATAATAATAAAAAAATAATTAAACAATAGAACCGACTTCATACAAATCCTTAAAAATAAAATATACCTAGCACATAGTGATATGTATTTTGATTTATCAGATTTTATTCAATTTAAAATGGAAGTTGTTGCCATTAATAATACCTACCTACCTATACCTATGGGTTTACTTGGCGCCGACTTCAATATGATATTGAATAAAATCTGGTAAATCAAAATAATAACTTTGTGCTAGGTAAATATTTTAAAGGATTTGTATGAATTCGGTTCAATTTTTTTTTTGGGAATATATCGTCGACGCAACGTAAATCATGGTCACCCTTTTTTTAACTCGAGTTACAGGGTTTAAGTTCTGTAACTCGTGATTTTCAAGCATTAGAACTTCATTCATGATATTTACATATTCTTCGAAATCGTATCAATGATTAGCAAAAATAATGAGACCTCTACCAAATTCTGTTTAAGCTCCACTTTAAGAAACTGAGTGCTGTAGAACGAGAAGTTCAAACTTTAGGGCTATATTTTTCAAATCTACTTTTTCTTCGAAATCGTATCAGTGATTAGCAAAAAGAATTAGCCTTCTACAATGCTCCGTTAATGAGAACTGGTGGCCGCGCGGTTCGCTTTATGCGGACTGCGCGGCCATAACTTTGGAGTGCCGTATGTCGTGAAGTTCAAATAGTAGGGCTTTATTTTTATAATCTACATTTTCTTCGAAATCGTATCAGTGATTAGCAAAAAGAATTAGACTTGTACGTAGCTCCGTTCAAGAGAACTGGTGGCCGCGCAGTTGAATTCATGCGGACTGCGCGGCCACGGTTAAACCCTTATAACTTTCTAAATATTGACTCTTTGAATTTGCGGTTTTCACTGTTCGTTTTCTACGAATTCCTTCGAAATGCTGACATAAGTTTCTTTTTTCTACGACATATTGGCCGAGCAATCGAAATGGACACGTTTTTCTATTGTCGTTATAACAAAAAATACTAAAATCAGAAAGACCGTTTCTCTAATTCCGCTGGGTAGTGCAGTGCCAGATGACACCAGCTTCGATAAAGCAGTTCAACGTACAGTGAAAAGTATTCATAATTATACTAATGAGGAGGAAACATTTATTCGATTGTAGTTGATAAAATCTAAAACTACTGAACTAATTTCAAATACCGGCCAAGTGCGAGTTGGACTCGCCCATGAAGGGTTTCGTAGCAGCAAGTAACATAATATAAAAGTTCCTATAGTTCGTTGTAACTTTGATTGACGTTTTAACACGTTCGCAGTGGTAGTGATTTTTCTAACCAGAAATTGCGGTTTATGACGTATTAAAAAAACTACCAGCTCTATCTCGTTCAAACCAATTTTTGTTGGTAGTTTTTATGGTAATGTACATTATATATCCTTTTAGACTTATCATTCTCTTAGTTTAGAAGTTAGAGGGGGGGGGGACACATTTTTCCACTTTGGAAGTGTCTCTTGCACAAACTATTCACTTTAGGGAAAAATGATGTTATAAACCTCAAAAGCATTTTGAAGACCTATCAATAGATATCCCACATGTATGGTTTTGATGAAAAAAAAAGTTTCAGTTCTGAGTATGGGGACCCCCAAATTTACTGCTTTTTTTCTAGTTTTATATAAGAATCTACTATTGCGGTTCACAGAATACACCTAGCTACCAAGTTTCAATAGCATAGGCCTTATGGTTTCGGAGAAAAGTGGCTGTGACACACGGACGGACAGACAGACAGACAGACATGACGAATCTATAAGGGTTCCGTTTTTGCCATTTGGCTACGAAACCCTAAAAACCTATACATTTAAAGAAATACATTATTATTTAAATTCCCGTAGGCCTCGTAGCCTTGTAGCTAAGGACTATGGCGTAGCAAAATGAACCGTGACTCAAAAAGCTTTAGAAACAATGAATTGCTATATAAAGAAGATACAAAAGTAGTCGGTAAATGATCGGATCGGAAGTTAAATTACTACCACTTAATTTTGACATTTCTTTCAATTTCACCTTTGATATGAATCCTCGTAGGCGTCGTAGCTATGTCTACGACGCCTACAGTTGATATTTGTAGGAATCAATTGTATTTCTTTCACTCTCACAATACTTGAGAAATTATTTGTATACTTAACCTCTTATCTGTGTTGGTTAAAAATTGCTAACACCAAATCAGTGGCTAGGTCTATTACGTCATCCAGGATGACCTAATGATCGCCCGCGTGAAATTCGATACCCGTTCCCGCTTTTCGTGGGAACATATTCCCGGAATGAAAAGTAGCCTATGTGTTATTCCAATCTATGATCTATCCTTGTACCAAATTTCAGCTCGATCTGTTAAGCCGTGAGAGCGTGATTAAGCAACAAAATCCAAACATGTAAACATCTTTACAAACTTTCACATTTATAATATGAGTAGGCAGTAGGGAATAGGGTAGGACTAACTTTTTTTGTCTGAATCAATTTTTGTTGGTTTGTAGATGATAATCAAATGTGAGACTTTATTATATAATTTGAACCTTGAGCAAGGGCTTTAACACTCTGTTGGCAGTCCTAGGACATCCTTCCGAGGGCTTACCCGGGGCTCCCAACCATAGGCTGTTGGGCGTTACTTGAGATTTTTCAGTCGATAGGAGTCCGGCATAACATCCATAAGGATTTTCCCTCACGTAAACAATAAAGAAAGGCTTCAATACTCATAACTGTAAAACTAATAACTACAAAATCATTCTCTCGAAAAGTAGTTTCCACATACCACTAATGTTGGCAGACAAGCATACGGTTCACCTGATCGATTGTCACAATAGTCTGCCAGTCGCGCTGCCAACCCTGCAATACTCATCACAATTTCAAATGTACTAATTCTTCAAAATTGTCTTTTTATTCTACTCTAAAATATAACAACTAGACTAACTTGTTGGTAATGCAATTAACGGCCTCACCGCAATATTATTTTTAAGAATGCATTTTTTTTATATCACTAAGGTGGCAGACAAGCATACGGCCCACCAGAAGGACCGGTGGTCACCGCAGCCTATGAACGTTTGCAACACCCGCGCCACACTCGCGCTGCCGACCCTTAAATTATTCTTATAATTATTCTTCGACTAACACATTTGTAAAATGAAACTTAAATTGTTTTTTTATAAAATAAAAGCTCCTCAACACATTAGACATAGAAACAATCTGAAACCATTCACAATATATTATATTAGACAAAGACACATAATACTGTCCCAAATAGTCGTGTAGCCATGCGGCTCTCACAGACAGTGATTGGACACTATTAGACGCCATTCACAGCAGAAAGCTAATGGACTTAAAAACAATGCCCTGTTCCGAGTGAAGCTTTCAGAGTGTCCCCGCGTGACCTCGCCCCGAATCAAAAGTAACTTGAACTTTGTTCATAGATCCTTATTGAGGCGAGGGAAAAACTAGAACATTAGATCAAGTAAGAAATAGTTAACCTTGAACTTGGGATGTATACGCATACTCACGTACTTGTTATTTGAAGGCTAAGATTCTTCTTTGCAACATAACGTCTCAGACTTAACAAAGGTTTTATGGTCTTGAAATTAAGTCTTTAGTCATAATAGTTATTGTAGTGAGTACGTTACAGTAAGAAGTGTACTCTGACACGTGTGTAAACATGACGTCTTAACATACACACACTACTGCCACCTGTCAACGTTGACTTACATCTGTATACTAATTAACTTTGCCTTGATATTCGCGTTGATTATAGTCCACTTTTAAGATTCCGCTCCTAGCTTGCCGCCTTGAAGTTTATCTAAATACTTATACGTATATGACAAACTTTGTTTATATTTTAGAAGACTGTCAACTCTGTTAGCTGTCAATATAGTCATCAATATTCGAGGGTTGACAAAACGTTATCTTAATTATGTACTTGCAGAATTTGGTATAATTTAATTTGCTTCAAAAGTAGATATTATTAGACATACTTGGAGCGGCAACATGCGAATATTAAAACAATTTCGTCTTAATAAATCGGATAAGGCAGAGCTAAGCCTAAGCCGTCAAAGATGGCGTCGCTGGGTAATGAAATAAATCGCGTTCCATGTGCCGGCGGTGACTTGTGAGTTCGCGTTCTTCACGTTTTATGTAATTATCGCCGTGTTATTATTGGGATTTAGAGGAGCCGCGTTCGTTAGGCGGTGGATTACAACGCTGTGTTCATTTTGTCGTAAGTCGTGCAACTTACTGCTAAAATTACATGTACGTATTGTATTCTTACTGGCTTATGTTTTATCTCATTTTATGACGCAATTATTCAGTGGTAATTGGGATGTTAACAAGATGCTACGTATTAGGTACCAATATACAAAAGATTGTCAAGCTGCGATCCGTTTTGTCCGTGGTACAGTTGATATTTTTGTTGTAACCCTCAGTGGTCGCCTATAGCAGAACTATTGCATGCATTCGCTGAACTAAATTAAACTTTATCATGCTCAATTTAGACATACAGATGCAGCAGCGACAACAATGTTAAGTAATGATTCATCGATCTCTAGGTGGCGCCCGGGTTCCACCTGCGTGGAATACTGATCTCGTTCCCGCATCCCATGGGAACTTATTCCAATGGTATTAAGACTATAATCTATCACTGTGCCAAATTAAAGCCAGATTCGTTTAGTCAACAGAGCGTGTCATTCAATTATCAGAGTAGATATTATTTCCTGTAAAGGTGTTAGTACACCTATAAAGTAAACATCTACACTGATAAACGAATGACACGCTCTGTTGGCCAAATGTATACCCACACAGTAGTCTGTGCAGGTATACATTTATATTACACAAGCTGACCCGCGCAACTTCGTTTGCGTCAAATGCGAGTAAGAAAGAGAGAAGTATAGTATAAATATTTAGTGATATAATATTTCCCGTCGCATTTACTCCGTCACTTATGTTCATAAAAGCTGACCCACACAACTTCGCTTGCGTCACATGAGAGAGAGCAGGAGAAGAGGCGTGGTATTAATATGTAAAGTGATATTTCCCGTCGCATCTACTTCCGCCCGTCCTTTTATGGTACGGATCCGACTCGCACTTGACCGGTTTTTATCGTTCACTTGACTGGCTACCACTGCAGACCACGATTACTGCCGGCGTCGTCGCCTCGCTCATATTTTAAAACTTACTAAGAGGGTTATTGTAAGCGGACCGTAAAAGATAGGCATATGCAGTAAAATACTTTTTTTTTACCTTTCTAAGAGGAACAATTTTATAGTACACTATTTTTACGTAACTTTAACCATTTCCACACTGTACGCAATGGAAGCTCTGAAAAGAAAGAAATTTTCCCCGTTCTCAAAACATTATTCATGGCTGCTCCGCCCCTGTTCGTCTTAGCGTGATGTTATACTGTCATTAAACATCCTCAATAAATTGACTATTAAACTGTAAAATAATTTTTGAAATGCATCCAGTAGTTTTTGAGATCGTAGCACAAACAAACTCTTCGGTTTTAAAATATTGTGAGCGGACCTTAAGAGAAACACAAATTAGGTTATTGTGGGCGAACCTTAAAAGATAGACCTATGCTGTCACGGACTTTTTTTTAGAACTTTTTAAGAAAAACAATTTTGTGATACACAGTTTTTACGTAACTTTAACCATTTACGCAGCGTACGCTTCGGAAGCTCTGACGGTGAAAAATATTCCCCGTTTTCAAAACATTCTTGATTGCTGCTCCGCTCCTATTTGCCTTAGCGTGATGTTATATAGCCTATAGCCATCCTCAATAGATGGACTATCAAACTGTTGAATTTCCGAAATCCAACCAGTAGTTCCTGAGATCCTAGCGTTCAAACAAACAAACAAACAAACTCTTCAGCTTTATAATATTAGTATGGATTACATAATACATAATACTTGTAAACCAAGAAACATAATAATAAACCCGCGCTTCAGTGAATGTGGTAAATAACACAAATATGACATAATATGTGGTAAATATGACATACAATTGTTGACATGAACTTGATCCTGACGTAGCCGATGAATATTATATTGCTATGCAGGCTATTCAAAACGTATCGATCGGTTAGTGATAACATTGCAGGGTCACTACGCAACTGGTAATACACAACGTTTCTGAATGTCTGGAGGTGTAGGTAGAGGCACAACATACGCCTACGCGTGAAGGTGCCCTTATTCCCACGCGTTACGTTAAACGTATCAGTACACATCACATACATTAAATACTACTGTGTGGAATTCTGTTCCTACTTCTGCATCCCATAGCAACTTATTCCGGGAATAAAAAGAAGTCAATGTGTTATTTTACTATTTTTTTTTTATTTGCTTTTGTAGAAGGCTTACAGACTAATATAAAAAATGTTTACTACAAATATGTTACAATGTTGCTAACAACAAGCCTCCATTTTTAAATAAATAATTAACTATAATAGAAAACTATAAATAAATACAATAATAAAGAAAAAAGAAAAAGAATACTTTAAATATAAGTATCTACCCTACAACTGATAAATGTTCCTCAACAACATAATACTGCCTACCTACTACTAAATGTCTCAGCTCAACAGTACCTCAGAAACAAACCATCGGTTTCCCACTGAAACAAATAGCAGCAGCAGACGCATCTTAAGCTAAATTTCCATATAGATATATATTAAAAAAAAAAACAAAATATTCTACGATTCAATTACAGTTATCCCGCGTCTATGCACACTGTATAAAGTTAAGTGACCCAGCCCAAACTGTACAAAAACTCTGACTGGTTTGGTTGGCTCATACTGGCTTAATAATTTATGTAACCAAAGCTTATAACAATTGTATATATAAAAAAAAAATAAAAAATAAGAATTGGCCTGTGTCACTCAATGTCACATGTCATGTCATTGTCATCCCCGTCTGACATTATGCTGTCTAAGTTACTTTATATAAAAAAAAAACTTAATAAATAAATAAACAGAACAGATAATATAATAATTATGTACGTATAGTGCCAGTCCAGATGTTATTCACTGCTATTGATTTAAAAATATACCAAAATGCATAAGTGCAAACACCACAACGTCAGGATTCGCGCTACTGCAAACTCACGATTCACTAATTATCAAAAAATTCCTTGGCCATGTTTCGTCTTATCGTACATGCTTTCGTGCAGAACAAATCAAAGTGCAATGAAGGTGAAAGGTCATTGAAATACGATGCACTCCTCAGGAAGAAAGAATTTCGCCTATAATTAGTTGTAGCAAATGTCACATTAAGCAGAGGTCGCTTACGAAGTCCCAACAGGTTAGTTCTCAAACTTATATTACTTAAAAGTTCACCACTATTTACCCTACTACTAGCAATATCTGATAAATAACACACATCGCTAATGTTGCGCCTATGCTCCAGTGTCAGGAAATGATACCGCCGACAGCGATGTTCGTAATCTAATGAGTTCTGCTGTGTTCTATAGTCTAAATATCTTAGAAACTTCCTCTGTACTTTCTCAATAGCAGACTTATAGGTCTCATACTGAGGATTCCAAACTTGGGAACAGTACTCTAGGTGACTACGAACATAGGCACAATATAAAACCTTGACAGGCTTTATATTTCTAAAGTTGGCTGATGCTCTCAATATGAATCCCAGGGCTTTTGATGCTTTGGTCACTACATTATCAATATGTTGGTCAAAAATTAATTTGCTGTCCTGTACAACACCTAAGTCCCTGACACTACTGACTTTACTAATAGGTTGGTTAGCTAAAGTGTAGCCAGAGCCAACCTCTGATTGCAGACGTGAGAAAGTTAATTGGTAGCACTTTGCTACATTGAGCTGGAGTTTATTGTAGTTACAATATAATTCAAATCTGTCAAGGTCAGTCTGTAAGTCATGTGTATCTGATAATGTTTTTATTTTCTTGTGAATTTTCATATCATCAGCATAAAGTAAAATGTATGAATGTTTGAAACAGGTGCTGATGTCAGCTATAAACAATATAAAGAGGAGTGGTCCCAAAATTGAGCCCTGTGGAACGCCCGAGGGGACTGAATTCCAAGCAGATGTATAACCTTGCAGCACCACAGCCTGTGTCCTGTTTTCTACATATGAGGAAAACCACCTATACAAATCTCCGTGAATCCCTGCAGCCAATAGTTTCTTTAATAGCAGCTTATGGTCTATCCGATCAAAACACTTGCGATAATCAGTGTATATAACATCCACTTGTGCACCCTTTTCCATGCCATCGGATGTAAACTCATTAGAGAGGATTAAATTAGATGTGGTGGACTTATTCCTGACAAAACCATGCTGCTCCTCCCCAAGGCTACACCGCACCGCTGCATAGACATCCGTGTATACTATACGCTCCAATATCTTAGAGAATAAACAGACCTTCGAAAAAGGGCGATAACTTTCAACATGTGATTTATTTCCTTTTTTGAAAACAGGGGTAACAAATGCAGATTTCCAAATTTCTGGAACTATACCTTCTGACAGGGATCTCCTAAACAGCAGGCACAAAGGTGCCACAAGACTATCTGCACACCCAACAATAAATGTCGGAGGAATTAAGTCAGGCCCACCAGACTTCGAGAGGTCCAATTCTTTAATCAACCGGAGTACTCGTAATGGGCATATGTCGACTGTACTGATAGAAGACACGCTATTACCTAAATAGAACTCATTTGAAGCATTGCTACTATGATGAGGGTCAGGTTCCTGAAAAGTTGATTGAAAGTAGGATGCGAACAGGTTACTGATCTCCTCACCATTAGATGCAGCTTGATCCTGATATTTCATAAATGTAGGTAAGGTTCCACCATTTCTCAACCCCTTCACATACCTCCAGAAATACCTTGGATTGCTTGTAATGGAGGCCTCAGTTCGTTGCATATAGTCCTCAAAACAAGACCTTTCCATAGCCCTAGCTCTACTACGTAGTATAGAAAATGAGTGGTAATCAGAGATGTTACCATAAGTTTTGTACTTACGATGGTACTTGTAGGGTCAAGTGTTCAACAATGAAACACTAAAAGTTCATAACCTCGTACATCTTATGTTTTTGCTGATAGAAGTCTATAATTTTACAGGCATGTAGTCAATATGATTGGGTATCGAATGTCATTTATAGATTTTTATAAATAAAGTGATTTGAATCGACAAAGAAATAAAAACTAAGAAATGGGATTTGTGTCATTGTGTCCATATAGGCGTACACAATGAAACACCATATATTCAACAATGAAACACCATAAATAAACTGTGCCTAAATCAACTTTTGTTTAATGTAGGTAGTTATTAGAGAAAGAGCAGTCCGTTTTTACGTAAATGCAGTGGCATGACGTGCCATGCTGTATGCTTCAGGCTTTTTTAATGACAGTTCTGCATGCCTTGATTTATAAGACCGTAAACATTCGATTCCAGCCATTTTCCCAGCTAACAGAATATCGAATATTGTTAATTTTTGCCATTTGGTAAGCAATACGCCGCTCGTCCTTTTTACAGCTTTATTACGCGCCATCTTAAAATAAAAACAAATTTTAATAGATAATGTTACACAATATCAACCATTCAAAATCTAGATTTGTATAGATATCTTATGATGGTACACAATAAAACAGTGTTTCATTGTGTCCATTGTTAAACTGTTTCATTGTTGACTACCTAGGGTTTATCTAACAAACTTTTAATTTATGTTCACAAAATTGTAACTTTCAAACAAATGATATATGCCAAAATAATCTAGAAAACATGTAGAATGCTGGATAATCATAAAAAATATAATATTCCTAACCATTAAAAAATGAAAAATCTTTAAAGATAGTCAGAAATACTTCAATTTTTGACGAAAATAGTAAAAATGATCCGCAGACGCGTCTTTTCTCACGCGGTGCCGCCGCAAACTGGGATACGCCGGTGGTATCTATTGAGTGTCCCTACGCGATATATTGCACAAACTGCCAACGTCGCGTTTTGGAAATATTACTATGTTTTATTGTGTACCACTGTTTCATTGTTGAACACTTGACCCTACTTTTCTCTTAAAATTTTCACAAGCACAGAACTATACCAAACTGGATGTGTGGACCTCCTCACCATCTTCACCGGGATATACCTATCTCTTAGTTCATACAATTTGCTATAAAAAGTACAAGTAGCATCGTTCAATGATCCAGCAGACAGCAATTCACCCCAGTCTACACTATCTAGGTCAGATTTGATAGCATCATAGCTGCCACGTGAGTATTGGTACTTTTGGGTGGGATTGTCCGGGAGGGCATGGATTTCCACAAATCCAGCCTGTACAACAATGGGCTTGTGTTGAACATCAATAGGCACCACCAAACGATCACTAGTACACTCAGTAACCGTGACTGAGTCATTGGAAAAGACTAGATCCAGTAATCTATCTTTAATATTTCTAACCCCATTGTACTGAGATAGGCTAGATATTTGAAGGGTGCTCAAACTGTCGGCTATATGGGAACAGAGTATGTCATGCGGGAGCAGCTCGGTACTTCCAGGATATGCATTCGACCACTGGACTTTGTGTGCAAAATTAAAGTCTCCTATAATTACAAATTTATCCAGGGGATGCGCAAGTATCAGCTGATTGACATTATTTATGAAATTATGTAATTGGGCAGTGTATGAGTGACCGTTATTTTCATTACATAAATATACAGTACAGATGTGTATGTTATACGATACTTGCGGTCTGGTTTTTTGAACCTTTAAGGTCACCCATAGATCCTCCGCCGAACTACGCCAGCATAACCTCTCAAGGACAGATAGTTCCTTTTTAGTCGCTATTAACACACCACCACCCTTCTTCTGTTCAGTACGTGAGTAGTCACGGTCCCTCCTCCAGACGTGATACCTACCATCAAACATTTCACCATCGTAGATACTGTCTACCAGCCAGGTTTCGGTAACTATGATTACATCATACGAGCTCATGCATACATTACGATACAAGGTAGAAGTCTTAGTGCGCAAACCCCGTACGTTTTGGTAGTATATTTTGATATTAGCCATTGCAAAGCTTTACTGTAGCTACATAATTCACTAATTTAATATTAATTTGGCACGATACGTAAAACATATTAAAGCTCTGGACAAGATTATAATTAACTAAGCAGGTAGCACTAAATAGTTTTGTAGAAACATTCAAGGCACAGTGCACTATTTTATGCAACATTCGAACGACAGTAAACAAGTTTTTATTATAGACTAAAGGCAACGCTCGAAACGTAGACAAGGAACGCCAGTATGCAACAGTTACAAGACTCACAAGTTTGCAACCGACACCTTGCCTTAATTTCATGGCAGTAAGGATGACTTTACAGCAACAAGGAAAAGCGACATATCTACAACAAAATGACAAACAACCTAGACACACAAACAAATTGTAGGAAGACACAGTAAGCACACACCGGAATAAGATTCTCAAACTTTCCCTTCGGGCCCTCCCCCAATTGAGAAAGATTAAACCAATAGACTTACGCAATGAACAAACACCTATAGTCTTATTATAGTCCACTATAACAGCTTCTCCAAATCCTTTTCTGACCTCACTACAATTACGGGAGAGGAGTCCAACTTCCTTAAATGAATTTTGGCATGCTTGACCCATACATAGCGAAAATTCATATCCGCTGCAATCTTCTTAGCCTTGGACAGAAGCATCTTATTGCCTACAGTGAGGTGATCATTTACATATATCCTCCCATGGCCTGTCAATCCAACTTGGTCTGCAGTAAGGGGCGAGGCCTTCAGGTGATAGCGAGAGGCAGCGATGAACTCCTCCTTTTCCCAACGACTGCAGAAACTAACAATTATAGGTTTTGTTCGCTCCTTCTCCCGCGTAGGCACACGAGATACAAAATTGATATGGTTCTTTGTCACTGGATGACTTATCTTTGTCCCAATCCTCTGCACAATATCAATCAAATTCTCATTGGCGGTCTGAGGAACACCCTTTATCTCCAAGTTGGACATCCGAGTCCATTGGTCTCTATCGTTGGCTGCCGACTCCATCACTTCTATCCGGGCCTGCAGCTGGGCAACTTGACCACGAGCTTCCTCCAACTGAGACACACGGTGCTCCACATCTCGCATTTTGTTATTAAATTCGCTGAGAACCTCGTCGAACTTAGAAGCCAGCGAAGTTTTTACATCGGCAAATTCAGTCCTCAATGCAAAGATTTCCTCCTTGAGGCCCTCCATAGGAGTTAGCTTGGCTGATAAGCTCCTTATTTCATCCAGCACAGATGGTTCAGTTGCACTGGGTTTGGGGGATCTTTGAGCACCAGACTGCTGTCTGCACCTATTGCATCGCCATGTCAGCTTTCTGTCTCCCAGTTTACGGTCAGCTTCAGTTATTCTGGCACAATGGAAATGCAGCATTTGCTGACAGGCACTGCAGAGTACCCCTTCCGACAGCAAATCATCACAGGAACCACACTTGCGCGTATCCATAATTAATAAGAATGTGATTTGAATTAATTAATAATGTATAAATAATTTAATAGTAGGTAGTTAATAAAATTTATAAGAATTAATAAATATTTGAGAAACACTGACTTTTTCTTTTTTACAACTATGAGACACCCGTTACTTACAAAGCACCGAGCGCGAGTTGCTATAGTATCTATAATTTATCCCTGTACGTAGCAAAATATTCACATGACGATTAATAACTCTTAGAAAATCCAGTTAGTTTTTTCACGATTGTCCAAAATATATTATTATCGGATTTCATAAATGATTACAGTATGAATTTCTTTAAAAGGGATTTTATAGAAGGTTCTTGCAGGGTCGGCAGCGCAAGTGTAGCGCGCCTGCTGTTGCAAACAAAAATAGAGTCGAGAACTTATGGCAGATAAAATAACTTTTTATCCGTGTTATATTATGATAGTTTGTTTATGTGCCTTTAAGTGTATCAGTTGCTCTTTAAATTTTAATCCTTCAAAACTACTATAAACACAACAATATTTAATAATTAATTAAGACATATTCGACATCGCTTGGCTGTTGTATGAAATCTAATTATCACTCAAACCCTCGTCACTCAATCAGCTGGTCTGACAATAATACTTGCAGGCTTAAATAATTAGTTGTATCAAATCTGCCGCCAGCCTGAATAGATCTATTTTATTATTTAGCCACCCCATCTCTTGTCGTGGCATGCATAATTGATCCCTCGGGCTCGCGAGTGGCTGGCACACAATATCAAAGTTAATGAAAGCGTTGCAAGCAAAAATGACCTTTATTTCGTACTGATTAGAAATTATTACAGTGTATAGCTATACTTGCACTCTTAGCCTAGACAAATAGGAGTCAACGCAGAAGCAGAGTGAAGTGGAAAAGGAAAAAGTCGTTTCGATCTGGTTGAAGTTGTGTGCTTGTGTTAATACATTCATTCGAAATGTGAGCTTGTGTGCGTAGTCAATTGACTCGGCACTCCGGTGCTTAGCGTAGTTTGAATATGTGTTCATGCTTACAGATCCCTGTGAAGAGTAAACCAACCAAATTATATTTGCGCAAAAGAAATTATTTTTGCGCATTTGTAGGAAATGAGGTCTCGCCGCATCTTCCTGTAAGCCATGCTCGTAAGAGAGACGGCAAAGAGGGAGTTTGAGAGAAATTTCACAACCGAGTTCCGCAGTCTGCGATGTGGAAGGCCTCCATGAGAGACGTAACGTGAGAGTTCACGTACGCCTCACGCCTCAAGAAGCAGGATAACACCCGAATCAACACCCAAAGACGCGGAATAGCACCCGACCCCTAGGCCAGTCCGCAGCGCTAGCTAATGTCTACCGGGGATCCAGGAACCTTCCGAAGAATTGCCTGAGACTCAGGAAATGTGGTCTCAATTTTTTATGTTCTTATCCTAGACTAGCTTATGATACCTAGATATTATTTTTAAGCCCGTTAGTCTTTTAATAACTAGAGGTTTATAAATGTGTCCATAGTCGGTAGACTATATCGAGATAACTATTTACACTTACGCCACATTTGAGCCCTATGTTCAGTCAGTTCAGTGGTTTGAGTTGTATATTGTTAGATCACTCAGTCGTGGCTGCCAATTTATACCTAAAGCCTTTTCCTAACTATTAGTTCTTTTTAATGACCACTTTGTTTCAGCCGTTCTCAAGGTTTTGTTTTAATAATTGAAGAAGACACTCACACGTGCTTATAATTATGTGCAGAATACTGTCACACGTATCACTCACATATAATTTGTAAAAAAAAATGTCTTGTGGAAAAAGGCTGTACCAGATGGGTTTTGCAATAGATCACCTCCATCTTCTAAAAAATAGTTTAACTATACAAAATGTACGCATCATGACTATCCATTCCCAGGTAGAAAGTTTTTTGTAAAATATTACTGCAGTAAGCAACTTTCGCTATGGTTGCTCCTTAAATGGGTGACCAACATAATTATGACCACATTGTGACATTTCATTTGGAGGTGTATCCGTGGTTATTAGCATGCCAGTCGTCCAACACAAGTTGAAGGCATTCACACAGCATTAAATTTTCAACAGTGAGTCGTCTGTACTGTTACGTGGGACAAGAGTGTAAGGTGAAATGTGGTGTACAATGTGCCTTTCTCTATCCCTTCGGGGATAAAGACATGACTGTTAGTATGCTTAATAGGTATAATTTATATATCTTTATCATTATATATAAAGACCAAATAATATACTTGTATAATATTTGTTAAATCTACCTACCTATTCCTTATTGAAATAGAAAGTATACTGACAAAGGAAACCATAAAACCCGGGATTGCTCTCTGCATAGTTTGTAGTGAAAGGGAAATAATTGTGTTCCCGGTAAAGCTTCTTATGGTGCGCCTCAAGCCCAAATTGTGTTAGCCGCCCTTTCTGTCTGTCTCCCCGGCAGGATTTACTGGAATTTGACAATAGTTCCTTTGTAAGTGACGCCATACGACGTTATGTACTCAGTAACAGGGGAATGTTCTTATACTTGGCGGCAAAGTTGTTTTTGTGACGAAGCCAGGGCATTACCAAGTTTTTATTTTTTATTAGTTATTGGACATTGTGTCTGTGCTACAAAACACTTAAACCATATATTATTTTGATACAATGTCCGTTGTGGTGTTACATTTTTTTATGTTTCGCTAATGATTTATACAACTGGTGACCCAAGGGCTGGCAGTTTTCTCGCTCAGCGAATAGGTATTGCTATTCAAAGGGGGAATGCTGCTAGTCTTTTGGACACAATGCCAAGGGGGCCTTATTTAGGTCTAGTTTAGATAGTAATAACGTAAATAAATAGATTATAATAACAATTATGTTTCTCTGTAATTTTTAACATTAAATGTTGATACAATAATACTAGATAACAGTCTACCGCACATTTATTTCTCATTTAATCCATCTTTCCCTACCAAGCAACGCGTGCGGGGCGGAGACGCACTTCTCATACAGTGGAGAGAATATTCACCAAAACAAATAAAGCACTTTACAAATATCTCTTAGCGCACATGTATCCCTCATCTTACAATTAATTCTTCATGCAAATAATAGCGTTATACAATAATTGTGCAAGTCTTTATACATAAAAGTATATTTTTTTCACAATATTTTCGGAGTATCCTGATGCACGTTATGCGCTATTGACATTAAGAGTAGAGTTTTTGTGATCTACGTAACAGTTTATTCCTTGGAAATGCTATCGAATGCTTAAAATCAAAGCCAATGATAAAACAGCCTCACATAATTATTACTTAGTTTAAAGTCTTGCTACTTCAAAGCCATAAATATCCATTTTTCGAAAATTTGTACTGTGTAAAGTTACAACAATTTAGCAAAGAGTTAACCTTACAAAATTAAGTTTTAAAAAATGATCATATTAAGGTAATAAAAATCCAATATTTTTACAATTTGGGGTCATAAAAATACTATTTATAAGATTTTTTTGATTGCTCTTAAGCATAAGTCACTTACTCGCTATTTATTTATTTATTTTATTTATTTATTTATTTATTTTAAGAAGGCTTACAGGCTAATAACAGTATATGAATAATACTTAATAAAGTTGACAAATCGCCATTTACAAGCCCCCACATATAGTTACAAGAAAAAAAGGAAACAATTAATCTTATCTATCTTACACATAAAACAAACCAAACAATAGATGAAGTCACAACTTAGAAATTCAGTACCGAGTGGGCCGGGTGCAGTGCATCTTTACATTAAAAATTAAATACGAATTAGCCAAGAGGCGTCTCACAGTCGCTATACTTGTGCAGAACAAGTCTATATCATTATGCCGTGGAATAAGGTTAAAATTAAAAGCACTTCATAAACCAAATGTATTCCATCTATAGTTCGTAGAAGCGGATGGGACAGTCAATATTGGCCGCTGACGAAAACTCAGCAGGTTGGTTCGTAATGACAAATTTGCTAAGAGCTCGGGACAGTCAACCCTGCCATTTGCAATACTCATTAAAAAGCAAATATCGCCAATATTCCGCCTCACTTCCAGTGGTAAGAAGTGATATCTCCTACAACGATGCGCGTAGTCAACGGAGTACTGCTGTGCCCTATAGTCCAGGCTACGGAGAAATTTTCTCTGGACACCCTCAATACGTGACCTGTAAGTCTCATATTGAGGGTTCCAGACCTGAGCTGCGTATTCTAAATGGCTGCGCATGAACGAACAAGACAATATTTTTATTGGCTTGAGAGTACGAAAATTGGCGGTAGCTCTTAAAATAAAACCAAGAGCTTTAGATGCTCTTTTAATTACGATATCTAAATGTTGATCAAATAATAGCTTACTGTCCATTGTTATCCCCAGATCACGAATGCTGTTCACCTTACAAATTTTTTGGTCATTTAAAGTGTATTCATAACTGATTAATGATGTGCGACGTGAAAATGTCATGTGAAAGCACTTGGACACATTTAACTCGAGTTTGTTTAGAATACAATAAGTCTCAAATCTATGTAGGTCATCTTGTAATTGTTGAGCGTCAGACACGTCTCGAACGACTTTATGAATCTTCATGTCGTCGGCATAGAGAAGGATGTATGAATGATGAAAGCAACGCTTGATATCCGCTATAAATAATAAAAACAAAAGAGGACCGAGAATGGAGCCCTGAGGTACGCCTGATAGGGCAGAATACCAGCCGGAAGTATATCCCTGAAGGACAACAGCCTGCGTTCGGTTATCGATATATGAGGAAAACCATCGGTACAAGTCTCCATGTATTCCAGCAAGCATTAACTTCGCCAGAAGCACTCGATGGTCAATACGGTCGAAGCATCTACTGTAGTCCGTATAGATGACGTATGTCTGTCCCAGTAGCATCCCCTTTGTGATAAAATCATGTGATAAAATTAAGTTAGACGTAGTCGATCGGTTCCTAACAAATCCGTGCTGTTCGTCCCCAATGTAAGGCTTGAGGGCTGAGTAGAGATCAGTGTGAACGATACGCTCTAGGACTTTGGCGAAGAGGCATAACTTTGATATAGGGCGATAATTTTCCACATTGGCTGGATCGCCTTTTTTATGAACAGGAGTCACAAATGCAGTTTTCCAAACCTGTGGCACTACTCCTTCAGAGAGTGAGCGCTTAAATAGCATGCAAATCGGTTCAGCAAGACTATCACAGCAGTTGACTATAAATATAGGAGGTATCAGGTCAGGTCCACCAGATTTTGTGAGGTCCAATGTTTTCAGTAGCTTTAGCACACGAGAATGGTTTACATCAACTCACCCAATTGACACTGCACAATCACTGTAACTTACTTCAGGAGGACACTCGCCACTAGTCATCGGCTGTGATGCCAAGAAAATCGACTTGAAATAGTCGGCAAAAAGGTTGCTGATATCTTCTCCCGCACTGACGGTAGTCTCCCGATGATACATGACATTGGGAAATGTACCACTGCCTCGCTTGCCTTTCACATCCCCTATTAACCGTGGTCCCACCGCTACGCCCCACTGGTGGGTGCACGGGGAATATTTTTTCCCCGTAGTCCAACCGCACTGAAGGAAATTAAAATTTATTCTACCTGTGAGTTCTAGTGGGACCACGGGTAATCCAATTCGGTAGACCCACTGGACTAGAGATGTACCTAAAAGTCCCTTTGTCCACAAATGAAGATCAATGAAACAAATGAAGATCGGCATAACAATTGAAGATCGGCAAAACAAATGAAGATCGGCAAAACAAATGAAGATCGGCAAAACAAATGAAGATCGACAAAACGAATGAAGATCAATGAAATAAATGAAGATCGGCTAAACAAATCACGGCCGGATAAACAAATAAAGATCCAAACAACAAATGACGTTCGGATAAACAAATGACGATCGATAAAACATTCAGATCAATAAAACAAAAGACTATAAGCAAGTTAATAAGATCAAAAATTACTTGCAGCCATATTTTGTAATCTAGATGAGATTGCCATTCAAAAAAAACAGGTGCAAGTTAATCTCGACCTTAATGACACTTTTCTAAAAATGTGCTTTTAGGCGTTTATAGACATCACTGATCACGAATATGTAAAAAGTAAATAAATATTATGCATGTTCATAAGGTCGAGAATTGCTTGCACCTATTTTTTTGAATGGTTATAGCATTTAGATTACAAAAATGGGTGCAAGCAAATTTCACACTTTTAGAGAAGTGTCGTTAAGGTCGAGATTTACTTGCACCTATTTTTTTTGAATGGCAATCGCATCTAGACTGCGAAATATGGCTGCAAGTAATTTTTGAGCCTATTAACTTGCATACAGTCTTTTGTTTTATTGATGTGCATATGTTTGATCGATCTTCATTTGATTTTTCGATCGTCATTTGTTTATCCGACCGTCATTGTTGTTTGGATCTTCATTTGTTTATCCGGCCGTCATTTTTTTAGCAAATCTACATTTATTTTTTCAATCGTCATTTGTTTATCCAACCGTCATTTGTTTAGCCGATCGTCATTTGTTTATCCGGCCGTTATTTGTTTAGCCGATCTTCATTTGTTTTCGCAATCGTCATTTGTTTATCCAACCGTCATTTGTTTTGCCGATCGTCGTTTGTTTATCCGACCGTCATTTGTTTTGTTTTGCTTTTGTTTTGCATTGTACTTCGGCTATAATGCGAATCTGCTATTTTGAGAATCTCATATTTTGCGAATCTTATATTATGCGAATAAGGGTTTGTAATGACATATTGACACATAAATAATAAAAGGAATATAAGTATATTAAGTATGTTGATAATAAACTCTTTCCGGCACATCTCTAATGCGGTGGGACTACGGGTAATTTTTTTTCCCCATAGTACCACCGCAAGGCAGTGGGACTACGGGGAAAAGAAAATCCCCGTGGTCCCATTAGTGGGTCGTACTGGTGGGACCACGGGTAACAGCCGTTCACATACGTCCAAAATAACTTAGGGTTTTTAACAATCGAAGCCTCTAATTTTTCCATATAAATGTTATTTGGGGGCACGGCAGTGCCCCCCAGCCAAGTCGAGCGCGAAGCAAACACTGCCGTACCATCCTTAACAGGAACCATTTCGCCGCATTTTCAGGCCCCTAGTAGAGAACCTCTGGATAAGACCAGAACGCAGAAATTTTCGTCATCTAGTAAGCTATAATCACATACTTAAAATCCAAAATTTCAAGTCTGTAGGTCAATTACTTCCGGAGTTAAGCGAAAGCAAAGTTTCGCATTTATGACACTCATTCACTCATGATCATCAAAATACAAATAGTACTTCCCATAAACTCAGAGAGCTGAAATTTGGTACAGAGTTAGGGTTTAATCACCACATAAAGGGAAAACTATAAGAACTAGGATAATCGAAGATACCTGGTGACCCTGATTAGAAAACACAAGAGCCCAACCAAACTATTAGAGATCGACATACCGCCTTTACAAATAATATTCAACTTGGTGGGCCGCTTTATTTGAAGTCAAAAATCGAAGGTCTGAAGTACCTATCTGATGAAGAACCTTCAGCTGGTCTCAGCTGTATTAGAGTAATGGTAATGCCCCCTTCTACTATTGGGACATAAAAAATCCACATCTGACACATCTTTTAATTTAATCTAGCCTATAGCATACCACTGCTGGACGAATGCCTCTCCTTCTGCTTTTAATCACAACATATTATAAAACAAAGTCCCCAGCCGCGTCTGTTCGTCTGTCTGTCTGTTTGTTCACGATAAACTTAAAAACCACTGCATGGAGTTTCAGGCTGAGATCACCAATCGAGAGAGTGGTTCTCGAGGAAGGTTTTCGTATATAATTTGTTGAGTTTTTGTTGACATTGACTAAAATATTACGACATTAGTTGGAGAGGTCAGAAAAAAATAAGGCGTCTGGGAGCTTTTAACGAAAACGCTGCCTAAACCCTTCGAGGTATTACAAAATAATGTACCATGGAATTGTGTATCTTATATAGGCCTACAGAAAAGTTCGCGGCAGCATATGTTTATCTCTTAAGGATAACATACAATAACCATGTTCATTCTTTAAAAATTTAGCAATTATAAAGTGGTAATTGGAATGCTATTTACACCAAGAAAGTGTTAACCCATCTAAATTTAAATACATTAGTGGGCATGAAAATATAATAAAAATTATTTGTTCCCTTCCAACATGCAAATTAAATGAATACCTTAGGAGATACCTATAGCAAATCAAAATAATGCGCAACGAAATTAATTTTGTGTCGCCATGATTGAACTGGGTCATACATTATACGGGTCACATACTAACTTATTCTTCTACTTTTATCGCAAATATTTTTTCGTTAAAAGTGAATAACGCTTACAGCAGATTACTTTAGGTACTTAGGTGTAATATTTCAAAATAAGCAATTTTATAGAAAATAGTAAACAAAGAGCCTTTATTTTAGAATTTTCTTCTGTATTAGCCATTTACATACAAACATCGGCGTGTTACAATTTTATTACATGTACCTATCAATGTAGTAGACGTAACGTGTATAAAATGACATCAATCAAATGTCATCAATATTCTGAAAAAGAAATTAAACATAGAGTTCACAAACTCTTTTGAAAATACATACTGTACCTACCTTAGAGGATCGTTATGAAAATAACATGATAGTAAACAACCACCACTAAGCAATACGCTTTTTCAGCGTGTAGCTGTGTTTCTCTGTGATAACCACCATGAGAGGTACCTTTGTTCGGGCCATCCATAGAAAATAGATGGCATAATGCTGAATACCGCAAAGAACAAGCGGCGTGGCATAGAATGGGGACTATCCTGATATCCTGAAGGATTTAGATGACGCCGATGACCTGTGCTTGCTGAGGCACTCACACGCCGCAAATTAAGAGATAGTACAGATGGAAACCTACATACTAAATTCGCTGAGGCTACGCACACATAGACAACTCATTCACAGACACGAGGTCAGGCGGTCTCAACCGAATTTTCGATAGGTACTGATTAGTGCGCGAGTGTGTGTAGCAGAGGGTAGGTGTGACAAAAAAGTACATACATGAGTTTTCCATCTGTACTATCTCCAATTTGGACACACGCCGTCATGCATGTCTACAGGACAACGTGCAAAATGAGACAGCGAATGGAAGGACTGAAAATAAAATCGACAGACGCAGGAGATGAGGTGTGGGGAGAAGAGTCTGTTTCGCTGCGCATTGGCACAGATGTCGAGCGCGTTCACTAATTCACGTAACTCGGGAGTGTCGTGTCGGAAACTGATGGGTTAGAAGAGTACATCATTTCGAGGCTCGCCAAGGCAAGAGCACAAGAGCAAACTTCACACAGCTGCGCCCCATATGGCAGTTGCGAAAATTGACTCGAAAAGTGAAACCCAAAACAAAGTCAACGTTAAAACTGTACTACTATACGGATGCAAGACATGAGACATTTCGCACCAGCTACAAGTTCCAAGTTGACCTCTAACGGATCTTCGGTATTGTACGGGCCCGTTAAAATCACAAACGTAAGCCTATTGGAACGCTGCAGTGAGACCCCTATCCACTAACAGATCAAACGTCGGAAGTTTAGCTGGATTAGACACACGCTGCAAAGGGACCATGATCAAATACCAAGGCAAGCCTTACTGAAACTACTGAAAGAGCGGAGCAGCAATGTGAAATGTTTTGAAAACGGGGAAAATTTAATCGATATAAGAGTATCCGTTGCGCCTCTGCGTAAATGGTTAAGTTACATAAAAATAATGTATTACAAAATTGAAAAGTTAAAAAGTTCTTAAACAAAAAACCTATTTTCGATCTATTCATTTCGTTCGATTACAGTTACCTTTTTATTAACATGAGGAAAATCCTACATGTATCGCATCCTGCTTAACAACCTACCGTTGGGAGCCCCGGGTAAGCGGAGCTACGGCTACCACTGCGGCCTCACCTATGGGGGTGCGGGAGCTATCCCGCGTCTTTGGGAGGTTTTCGATCACAGTAACGTTAATTATTTCTAAAATAATGAATAGTAGCGACGCGACGGAAGTAAACGCGACGGGAACAAATGACGTGAAACATGATATCAAATAACAATAGCACACCGCGCTCTCTCTCTCTCTCTTATAAGATGCAAACGAAGTTGCGCGGGTCAGCTAGTACAAATATAAATAAAATTAAAGGAAAACTCTGGATAAGACTAGACTGGCTTTTATACTTAGGTAAACTTACAAGTTTACAAGAAGAAATAGTCGAATGATTATCTTTATTCTACTCGAAAATTACACAAATTAAATAAACAAATTACACTAAAATATTAATTTCGCTCAAAATTTGGTTCAAATTTAACGGCATGAACTCGAATGGGCAATACAAAAAACTGTTGTACAAGAATCAGAACCGGAAAAAAGAAAAGAAAGATCTGTAATAATAAAAAAACTACTCCTAAAAAGAAAAAAAACTGCGTCTAATAAGAAAATCTAATAAAATAAATCAATATGCCCACGTTTCTACAAAAAGAAGTGAAATACCACCAAAAACATTCTGTAAAAAACTAGCCAAGTCTCGTTGGAGCTACTTGTTTATCTCTAAAAAGTAATGAGATCTAGACAAAGTCGTGCCAAGTCTAAGGTTCCTTATTGCGATTTCTTTATTATTATAGTTAATGTTGTGTGACTTGGCCGTTGAAAATTACACAAGGGTACAAAACAAGATGCTTCATGACACCGTTGCACCAATCTGTCGCCAGAACTGCTACCCATTGACGATCGAATTATTATTATTATAATCATTGATAGAAGTCCTTCTGTACATCTATTTTATGTTAGATCGGTGGTCAATGCTGAATGCATGTGTTGCCCAATCAATAACAGCCTAAAATGAGACACTAGCGTCCAATTAACAATACCAGTATGGGCTATTATCTGGCTTAACAAACATAGGTAGTTACAACAGATATAACATTACGTGTAAACATAATTGACTTGTACACACTCACGTATAAAGAATTTTCAACGGCCAAGTCACACAACATTAACTATAATAATAAAGAAATCGCAATAAGGAACCTTAGACTTGGCACGACTTTGTCTAGATCTCATTACTTTTTAGAGATAAACAAGTAGCTCCAACGAGACTTGGCTAGTTTTTTACAGAATGTTTCTGGTGGGATAACAATCTTTCTCCAAGGCATTAGCTCTACTACGCAGTGCGGAAAACGAATTATAGTCTGAAATGTTACTGTATTTTTTATATTTTTTATGATATTTATGCATTTCTTTTATCACTTTTATTAGCGCTGGTGTATACCAAGAGGGATAGGTGGAGTTTTTCGAGGGTTTTACTGGAATGTATTTATCTCGTAGTAAATACAATACATTGTAAAAATTTATTACAGCCACCTCCAGATTAACGTTCGTTAGCAATTGAGACCAGTCCGTCAAATCAAGTCCCGACTTAATCGCATTATAATCCCCTTTAGAAAAGACATAACGTTGCCTAGGGTTATCAATAAGTTTACAGATTTCAATAAACTTGGTCTGTATAAATAACGGCTTATGATGTACATCAATGGGATGTACCAATGGGTCCAAAGATTCTGTGACCGTCACAGCATCATTGCAAAATACTAAGTCTAATATTCTGTTGTTCGCATTACGCTCGCCATTATGCCTGATGACATGGTGCTGCTGAGTCCATCAATATGTGGAATTAGAAAGTTGCTCTCAATTTGTGAAGCATATGCGGTGCGACATGGTCTAAAGTATAACCCTAAGAAAAGTGAGTTGTTAGTGTTTAGAGGGAAAAATAAAAGTCCGACACACATTCCTCCCATTCAACTAAGTGGTGCACTGTTGAATAGAGTAACCCAGTTTAAATACCTTGGACATATTGTTACAGAGGACTTACAAGATGATTTGGACATAGAAAGAGAGCGTAGGGCATTGGCTGTAAGGGGTAATATGGTGGCTCGAAGGTTTGCTGGTTGCTCGGTACCTGTTAAAATAACACTTTACAAGGCATATTGCCAAACATTTTACACCAGCAGCCTTTGGGATAGTCATACCCAAAAATCGGTCAATGCCCTCCGTGTACAATATAATAATGCCTTTAGGGCGCTGTTGAGGCTACCACCTTATTGTAGTGCATCTGGTATGTTTGCAGATGCTTATACTGATGATTTCTATGCAATAATGCGTAAGAAGTTAGCATCCATAGTACAAAGGGTGAGGAATAGTCACAACAGCATCTTAAAGGTCTTCGCGGAGAGGCTGGATGGGCCGACAATGGCTAGGTTTCTCAAGACGCATGTTGGGAATGGATCTTGACAAATCTGCCAAACAGGTTGTGTTATTTCATGCCCAAAAGGATTATTATTTATTTATGTCCTCAATGATTATTTATTTTATATTTTTTAACTTATTAATTTAATTTTACTGTCTAATTGAATAATTTTAATTGATGTTATTTAATTTATGTTGTTTAATTTATTAATTTTAATTTATATTGTTTAATTTATTTATTTTAATTTATTAATTTTTATTATCAAATTATAATTTTTATTTGTTGTTTAATTTATTAATTTTAATTTATATTGTATAATTTAAATTTATATTGTTTAATTGATTATTATTTAATTAAATTGATTAAATTTATTCAATTATGGTTACTAACATAGTTGTAAGACATGTCAACTAACACTTATGAGCCATTATTGTTGCTTGAGAATAAATGATTTATTATTATTATTATTATTTCTCTTTATTCAAATACATTAACATATAAATTACATTTTTAAATATACGTATAAAAAAGGTACATTTAAAAATATAAAAAATAGTGTCCCACCGGCATCGGGTACAGGGACCAAGCTACCGGTGGTTAGGACTTCAGAGACAGGAACTTCCTCACAATACGTGCCGTGCTCAGAAGAACTGCCTTCTGCATCAAGCCCTTGACCCAACTGCCCACCGCAAGCCTCTTAAGGTGTTGGTCGAGGCTTTTGGCTATTAGTCCATGCACAGAGATTACTATCGGTACAATAATAGCTGAGTCAATACTCCACATGTCCACCATCTCGTGGGCTAAGTCCAAATACTTAGCTTGTTTATCTATCTTAGCCTTCACGAGATTGTCGTCATATGGAATAGTGATATCAATTATTATTGCAAGGCGCTCTAGCCGATCTATTATCACTATGTCAGGTCTATTTGCAATAATAGTCCTATCAGTGATAATAGATCGGTCCCAGTACAACGTGATATGGTCACTTTCGAGAACTGGGTCAGGCACATATCTATAACTAGCTGACCCGCGCAACTTCGTTTGCGTCACATGAGAGTGAGAAAGAGAGTGGTATAGTATTAATATTTTAAGTAGGTAATATATTTCCGTCGCGCTTACTCCCGTCGCGTGTCTTATGATTATAAGAGAGGTGTGGTAGGTAAAAGTGATTTTTTTTCCGTCGCGTCACGTCGTCGCTTATATTCATTACCATTGGGCGTGTTTCCATTAGCCGGCCCGGCACCGGCACCGACGCCGGTGCCGGCGCCGTGACGGGGCCGGGGAAGCAAAAATGTAATGTGGCTAATGGAAAACCGCCCATTAGAGTTGACCCGCACAACTTTGTTGAAGTGATATAATGTTTCCCGTCGCATTTATTTTTGTCCGGTTTTTGGTACGGAACTCATCGTGTGCGAGTCCAACTCGCACTTGGCCGGTATTATCTTTGGCCGGTTTATTTACGCAACGTACGCAATGGAAGCTCTCAAAAGAAATAAATTTTCCTCGTTCTCAAAACATTATTCATGGCTGCTCCGCTCCTATTTGTCTTAGCGTGATGTTATATAGCCATTAGCCATCCTCAATAAATGGACTATAAAACTGTGAAATTCTTTTTGAAATGCAACCAGTAGTTTCTGAGATCCTAGCACAAACAAACTCTTCAGTTTGATAATATTGTGAGCTAACCTTAAAAGAAAGACAAATTAGGTTATTGTGAGCGAACCTTTAAAGATAGACATATGCTGTCGCGGACTTTTTTATAGAACTCTTTAAGAGCAAAAATTTTTTAGTACATAACTTTTACGTAACTTTAACCATTTAGGCAGCGTACGACTCGGAAGCTCTCAGACCGTAAAAATAATTTCCCGTTTTCGAAACATTCTTCGTTGCTGCTCCGCTCTTATTCACCTTAGCGTGATGTTACATAGCCTATAGCCATCCTCAATAAATGGACTATCAAACTGTAAAAGAAGTTTTGAAATCGAACCAGTAGTTCCTGAGATCCTAGCGTTCAAACAAACAAACAAACAAACAAACAAACAAACAAACAAACTCTTCAGCTTTATAATATTAGTATGGATACGGTACCTCTGATTCGATAAGGTTATATTTCAAAGCAAGCTGTTGATGGATAATCCTAGCTACTTGGTTGTGTCTATGCAAATACTCACTGTTGGCAAGACTAGAACAACCTGAAATAATATGCCTAAGGGATTCTCCGGGACGGCGACATGCCCGACATATGTCAACCGTACCATCCTTTAGGATATACTTTCGGTAATTATTAGTCATCACCACTTCATCAGTAATTGCAAAAACAAAACCTTCAGTTTCTCCAAAGAGGTCACCGAATCGTAGCCAGGATACAGAAGATGTAAAATCAATATCGGGCCCGTGCAGGGCTCGATAAAAACGACCATGCAACTCCTTACTCATCCATATATCCTTACGATCATTGAGACTCTGTATCACAGGTTTATGCCAATTCTCTTTAGCCAGAGCAAGCGGGGTAAGTCCTTTGTCAACTACAACCACATCACGATGCACATCCGCGTCAGCGTGAAGAAAATATTCCCTGAGGTTGCACACCACACGGTTATGGAGGGTCTTAGCATTAAGGAAACCACGACCCCCGCACTTCCGCGGTATGTACAACCTCATCACAGATGAACGCGGATGATGCATTCGGTATGTGGTGAGTAACGAACGGACTTTCCTATCCAGGGCTTCAAGTTCTGTCTGAGTCCACCTGAGTATGCCAAAGGAGTACATCAAAACTGGCATGACCCAATCGTTATAGGCGCGCACCTTGTTACCACCTGATAAAAGACTTTTAAGTACTTTTTTCAAGCGGCCAAAGAAGCGCTCCTTCAACTATTGTTTCATACCAACTTCACAGATGCCTAACGCCTGCGACATACCCAGGTATTTATATGTTTCGGTTGCAGAAAGACATCCAAGTCGTGTAGAATCTGAAAGTTCTACGCCTTCAGATTCTATTATCCCGCCTCTGTTTACATGCATGACCGCACATTTGTCAACACCAAACTCCATCCTGATAGAATTACTAAAAACTTCTGTTATCTTTAGTAATTCTGTCAGTTGCAGCTTGTTGGATGCAAATAGCTTCAAGTCATCCATGTAAAGGAGGTGGGATATAACTTGGCCATCCCTCCGCAACCGATAGCCTAACCCTGAATTCTCTAACAAAGTACTCAGAGGATTCAGTGCTAGGCAAAACCATAATGGACTGAGACTGTCACCCTGGAATATACCCCGCTCAATCCTTATAGGCACACTGTTCCCGCAAACCCGTCGACATCCTGGATAGCACAAGACTGTTTTCCATTGCCCCATACATGTCTTCATAAAGGCACATAGAGTTGCATCAATTTTATACAACTCCAGTACCCTCAAGAGCCATGTATGCGGCACAGAATCGAAAGCCCTCTTGTAGTCTATCCAACATGTCGCCAGATTCTTACGGTTACGGCGTGTCTGTTGGCTAATGGCCATATCAATTATAAGGAGCTCTTTAGTGCCACGAGACCCCCTTCTGCATCCATTCTGAGAGGTGGACAAGATGGAATTGTCAATTAAGTGGGACGATATTTTCCCTCTCAGAATAGATGTTAGAAGTTTATAGAGCGTGGGGAGACACGTAATTGGTCTGTAATTCTTTGGGTCTGTGGCACTACCAGATTTAAACAAAAGATGGGTAACGCCAGTAGTGGTGAAATCTGGCAACGATCCTGACTCTAGGCATGATTCGAATTGAGATGCCAAACGCCCATGTGAGCTCTTAAACCATTTTAGCCAGAAGTTATGCAATCCATCTGGCCCTGCCGACTTCCAATTCGGCAGCAGACGGACTGCACTGGAGACATTATTTGGTGTTATTTGAATTGGCTCCATGGTTTTAATAGGCTCACATGAACGTTCAACATCTCGCATCCAATCACCCTCTGTGTGACCTACGGGCATCGACCAGATGTTGCGCCAAAATGAAGTAGTGGCATCATCATCCGGTCGATGCAGTTCGGTCCCATTAGAGTCAGGACGCTCCCAATTTCTGTAAACCCATCTTTTGTCTCTCTGGAATGTGCGATTTTGTGAATACCGATCCACTCTTTTTTTGTATCTACGCACACGATTTGCCCACGCATAAATTTTTTGCTTCAGGTAGTCTATGCGTTCAGTGACTCGGGCTAAAAAATCTCGAGGTATAGTGTTAGTCCCCGAGAAAGCCCGGGTCACAAATCGCATGACTCTCGGGCGGGTATTTCCCGACCTGAAGCAAATCAGCTTTCCAATGAGTGCCCTAGTCTCAGAAATACGACGCTCAATTCTGCCCTGCCAAGCCGGCACTGCTTGCTTTGGTCGTATAACAATGTTATCATTAAGAAATTTTACATTTGCTATACGACAAGCTGCAACGGCTCCGCAATACAAAATTGAGTGTGTATCCCCTAGATCTTCACTATTATCGAAATAATTCGATAATAGCGAATCCAGGGCACACACTAGAGCTATGTTTTATCTATGCGTGGGCAAACGTGGCAGACGCGGTCTAATTTGTACTGGCATAGATCGATATTCAAGCATGGCACACTCCAAAGCACTCCTTAATAATTGTTCGTTGTAATGAGTATTCATCACATCATCGTTACCGTTATTTAATTGTAAAGTAGTTGTAGAAGTTAGTGTCACAGGTAACGATGATGTTGATGGCAGACCAAGACTGCAACACACGTCCGAACGTAGCCTCTCAAGTACGGTAGCATCCAACAGATGACATCGTTGTATGGCCCGCACTTGATCCGATAGACGCTGTGCTGACACGTTGACTGATGGTTCAAGTTCCTGAAACAGAGGCAGCATACTGACACGATACGCGGTGAGGTTGATTCCTCCCTCTGTAGCCCTGAAATATGCCCGCATGACGTTCTCATTCAATGAATTCGACCATCGCATGCGCTGCACATCACCACCGGAGGCGGGGGCCCTGTTCGAAGCTGGTGGGCCTCGGGGTCCCAAGCGAGACGGTGGCCGGCCTCTCCCCGGCCGACGTACAGGTGTTGGCGACGTCGGCGGAGAGAAAAACTCATCACTCGACGATGAGCTCGACGCCTCTGCGATTCCCCTTGTCGCTGTTACACATTCACGGGGAAGAGAGGCGGAGCTGAGTGATGAGTCCGGAGGTGTAAGGCGTGCTTCTCGTTTCTTGGCTCTTGTTATCATATTTTGCTGGATTTAATTATACATTTTATTGTGTATTTTCCAATACATGACAGCTGTCATAGACTTCCAATTCTTTTCTATTCAAAGATTTTTTATTACTATTATTCTTGAAGTATTTATACATTTTTGATAAAATATTCATTATAAATCTATATTTGTTGATAAATGATGTTAAAATTCTGTAAAATTTATGTGTTTTTAAAGCAAAAAGTAATTAAAACTGTACAGCAAAATGTTATTATTATAATAAATGTTATTATTATTATGTCTCTTCTTTTCTCGGGTATCTTCTTTTTCTCTTCTTCGGCTAGGGGTGTCGAGCGGTGCGGCGCCGGTTTCGCCATCGCGGGTCAGACCCGGAGCGGGTTTCCCCGTAGTTATGCCCTTGAAAATGACACTTCCACCCCCGAGCATATAGCTCTGGCTTCCTCCCTCTGACCAGCCAATTAAGGCAAGCCAGAGTTGAGATTTGCTGCACTCCCGGGAGTAACGTCTCTCGTTAGCCCATTAAATGCTAACTGGTCGAGGAGCGTAACAAAACTCTGAGGAATCGGGACCGATGTGTAGCCACGCACATTCAGCTCGCCACAAGCTGCCCTACGGATGTGTGCTTTTCTATAACCTTGTGAGATATTTTTTGTTAGTCTCAAAAAGTGGATTATTATTATTAATGTTATTATTATTATTATTATACTGTGACATATTAATTGTTTGAACTGTATCCAAGTACTGCATGATAGTCTGCGATGATACATTTTGAGGTATTAATTCACCAACCTCAATGCACCAGTCAACCTCACCAGCAAAGTTAAAATCGCCCACTAATAAGAATTTATCGAGGGGGTGAGCTAAGATTAAGTCATTAAGATTATTTGTAAAATTAGACAATTGAGTATTATATGGATTACCCTGATTCTCCCTGCACAGGTAAAGTGCGCATATATGCAAATTATGACTCACCGGTTCTTTGGATCCCGTAAGTATTAATGATAGCCAAATATCTTCGGCAGAACTGCGCCAACTCGGCTTTTCAATTATTATAAGTTCACGTTTCGCAGCTATCAATACACCTCCTCCATATTTTTGACAGGTTCGTGAATAATTGCGATCGCGCCGCCACACCAGGTATCGTCCGTCAAACAGTTCACTATTATAAAAACTATCGTCTAACCACGTTTCCGTAATAATAATTATATCATAAGAACCAAGAATAACACTCCGTAATAATTTATCAGTTTTCGTTCGTAACCCTCGTACATTCTGGTAGTAAATTTTAAGCGCAGCCACTTTTAACATATTTAACTACACTCGAGAGCAATGAATCCGGGTCACTTAAAGAATGTTAAAAATCTCGGAAACTAAAAATGATAGGTTAATGCAATAAATTGTATTTAATAGACAATGTAATACTCCTTAAATGAAAGTAAAAAAAATATGAGTCACCATACATTTTATTAACACAAAATTACATAAAGAAAAAACTGCCGATCTCTCCTTAAAACAAAAATAGGAAACATGAAATTTTTGAACTTTATTACGATTTTCTTGAATTTTAATACTTCGTATTGCCTCCTCGTGCTTCCATTACTGCGTTTACGCGGTTTGGCATGCTGTACACCAAGTTCCTTATACGATTTTGGGGAATATTCTCCCATTCCTCTGTGAGAGCAATTTTGAGCTCACGAAGCGTGATTGGGGGAGGGTTTCGTTGTTTTACGCATCTGCCTAGCTCGTCCCAAGCATGCTCGATCGGGTTGATATCCGGGCTGCGCGCTGGCCACTCCATACGAGTAATGTTCATCTCTTGAAGGTAGTCATTCACAATCCTACCTGTATGAGGTCGGGCATTGTCATGCATAAATATAGCATCCTCACCTAAATTGACCATAAATGGACCAACGTGATCATTGAGGATTTCTTCCACATATCTTACGCTAGTTAAAGAGCCGTTTTCTATGATCACCAGCTCTGTGCGACTTTCAGAAGAAATTCCGGCCCACACAAGTACAGACCCACCACCGTAGGCTACTTTTTCTTCGATGCATGCTTGCTTGAATCTTTCCCCTGGTCTTCGATACACTCTGTGTCTTCCATCGTGCTTGTAGAGCATAAATTTTGATTCGTCGGAGAACATAACTTTTGACCAATCTTCAATACTCCAATTTACGTGGCTCTGGGCATACCTTAGTCTCGAAATACGATGCCCACGCTCCAGTTTAGGGCCGTTTGCAGGTCTAAGGGGTTTTAAGTTAGATTCAGCAAGCCGACGTCTTACTGTCCATGCACTTGGGTTACTTCCTCCGAGGCGTCGAAACTGATTGGTGAGTTCAGTTCCTGTGAGAAAGCGATTTCGAAGCATGGTGTTCACCAAGTATCGGTCTTCTCGTGCTGTGGTACACCTGGTTCTGCCCGTTCCTGGTCTGCGTAGGTTAGAACCAGTTTCTTCGTAACGTCGGAGAACTCTTTGTACTGTTGACAGCGACACTCCGACAGTCCTGGCTGTATCGCGCTGACTCCGGCCGGTTTCCAGCATTGTAAGTATTCTGGTGCATTCTTCAGGCGTAAGCGACATAATTTCAGCTTGATTAATGAATATAGAGCACTATCAACATGGTTTATGTACCCACATAAATGACAGATTACAAACAAAAGCAACATCAAATGCTGTAATTTCGTAGTTCCATCTTCGAAAGTGGCCCTTTTTCAAATTTGATTTTTTTATGATATAACTTTACAATAACTAAGAAGTTTTAATACCTTCATTTAAGGAGTATTACATTGTCTATTAAATACAATTTATTGCATTAACCTAGCATTTTTAGTTTCCGAGATTTTTAGGATTCTTTAAGTGACCCGGATTCATTGCTCTCGAGTGTATAATCAAACTAACACAACAATAATTAATAAGAAGAATTTGTAATATTAACATAACTTTTAACTGCAAAATAACACTACCACTTTTTTTACATAAAATGTAGGTTGGACGAAATAATAGGCACAGCAATACACAGTATTCGAATGAAGGCACTTCATTAAAACAAGTGTCTTGAAAGGATACAATAGACAGCGACCGGTATTGAGATAAGGGCAGTACGTAGTCAAAAGTTGCACGTACCCACCGCTCACGCATGAAAATACATCTTATAGCATACCAAATACAGTTGAAATTTCCATAACGATATGCATTAAATTGAAGATAGTATTTAAAAACTTTACTTGGAAGCACAATGCAGCGACACAGAAGCAGCAGAAAAACGGCACCAGCACACACAAAACTATGTTTCTCAAACTGTGTTACAAGATATAGATAAAACAATAAATTGATTTCAGAAGGTAAAACGACTGTGAGACCTCTCTCCGCTGACAATAAAGAGCATTTTAGTTTATTTTTGTTAAGTCTTTGTCGCTTCTGATCATTACTATTGGTGAGGTGTCGTCCTTTCTTGCATAAATCTTGGCATTTTTGACCCAGACGAATCGAAAATTCATTTCAGATGCAACTTTTTTGGTTTTTGACAGCAACATCTTATTTTTTACGGTCAAATGGTCGTTAATAAATATTTTATGATTTCCTATTAGTCCCAGCTTAGCCGGTGTCAGGAACATCGTCTTTTGCTCATGTCTGGCAGCCGCTACAAAGTCCTCCTTCACATAACGGTGATTAAAACACACTATAATGGGTTTTACTAGGGTGTAGTGGGGCCCTACCAACACCTCCGGGCCCAAGTCAACCTCACGTGCAAGCTCGTGCACCTGCTGAACAACGGACGAGGCTCTGACGTCGGCGGTCCATTTCAACACGGCGATGGGCTCACCACCTGTTACGTGGGACCGAATTGTACACGGTGAAATGTGGGCCGTTATAGGCCTCTGCCTACCCCTTCGGGGATAAAGGCGTGAGTATATGTATGTATGTATGTATAATGGGTTTTATGCGGTCTTTTCCACTAGTCGGTACTCTTGTGATGAAATTTATATGATTTTTCGTGACAGGATAGTTGATTTTGGTGCCAATTTTATTTAGGATATCGAAGAGGTTTTCGTTGCTACTTTAGGGTACTCCCTTAACCTCCACATTATTCATTCGGGACCACTGATCCGCAGTGTTGTTATCGTCCTCTATTTTTTCCAGTCGCGATTGCAGCTGTTCTACTTGGCTTTGTAGCTTCTCAACTTGTACTATGCGGAGTTCCATGGACTTAATTTTGCCCGTAACCTCTTTTATAACGTCACTGTACTGACTGGTTAAAGAGGTTTTAAGATCCACAAATTCACTCCTCAACGCAACAATTTCCTCTCTCATACCTTCCAATGCTGAAAATTTCAGAGACAAAGCGCGAATTTCTTGCAAAATTGACAATTCGGATTCTGGCAACGGAGATCTTGGTGAGATGGGGATGACATTTCCCTGCTGTTTCCATTTGCCGCAACGCCACGAAGTCTTTCGGTCACCCAGTCTCCGGTAACCGGCCTCGTTGACACCCCCACAATGGAAATGCATTGTGAGGTTACACGACGCGCAGTGAGCCCCTTCCATTAATAACTCACTGCAGACACCGCACTTGTATGTATCCGGCATTGTTATTTCCGTTGTCAACGGGGGAGCAAGATAAAATGTTTGAGATTCACTGGAATTCTCTCCAAATAACTGTAATAATTCTGTTGAGCACGGCTGTACGTAGCAAGTACACGACAGAAACTATATCTTTCGACTACCTGACTAACCAGTACAATAAAATACAAGGGCTAGGCCTACTGTTACTAAAACACACATAGCTACTGTATATTATGAGCACAAGCTTATACAACTATAATGTACTTAGACGCAAGAGCAAGTTTTCTCGTCGACATAAAACTTCCATCAGGCTGGTGTCGATATCACATAAAAGAACTATAAAACAATGTACAGTACACCTACTACTCATTTATCGTTCTAGCCGCGTCATTGTTTTTGTAATAAAAATGTCCTTTACTTTTTCTGATAGAATATTTATGTTTATGATGAAGTTTATCCACGTTATAAAGTAATGCGTCAAAATTTGAGACTCAGCGTTTGACATTATTGTTATAGCTTTTACGTTTTACGTGTAGTGCTTTCAATAAAGTGACTGTGCTGTAACGTTTGACGGACAGGAATAACGTACAATATCGTCACGTTGCGTTGGAACAATGGAACAAAGAAGTTGCAGTGATCGCAACTTGCTGACCCACTCGGTTATGTACTTTACCAATTTGTCCCAGGCTTCTCGACAGACTTTGGCTATCCCCCTTGGTGAGCTAAGGGTTCGGACACTATCCCGTGTCTTTGGGGGTTGATTCGGGTACACACTATGTGCAATGGTGAAGCGACAGCACTAATGATGTGAAGACCTCCTAACTATTGATTTGGAATATCGCACGGGTGTTATTTAAGGAAAGGTGTCATTATAGTGTATGTACGGCTGTATGTATTATGCCCCAGATAAATAGTATTGAAAGATAACGAGCCTATTGCTACATCGAAACGAACTGGATGGAGTACTCGTAAGTTGCGACTACTTGCTATTTTTTTTTCCATTCGATCATTGGACTGCTATTTGACTTAACGACTGGCATGTTATTGGTTACCAGCAAAAATAAGGCAGTAGTTTCCAGGGCTGATCGTTCTCGGAAATGCCACAAGCGGTCACCCATTTCAGAATAGACAACAAAGGTTTATTGCTGAATACTGAGTAAGCGGCACTATGATCACTTATAAAAACACTGATAATAGAAAACACGAAATCTGCAAATGTAAATTTACACAAAAGATGATTATTTTCACACTATTTATAAAAATTCTTTTTCATTTGAACGCGAGACCAACGCCATAGCACACATTTCACATTAACACAGAACTCTTCATGTTTAATACGTGTCTTAACCCCGATACTTGACGTATCTAACATAAATACACCTCTCAGCTTGGAACTTTGCTACGAACGAAGACTACCATACACTCCCTCATCCAACTCCCCCCTCCTTAAGCCGCCAAATCGTAAAACAGTTCGTACTAGAATGAAGCGAGCTTCTACTCGCGCGCACTAATTTATAATGGCCGCGATTTGTTTTACCAGCTTGTCACTGAGATATTTCCTTATTGCCAATATTTCATAGGTATAGCCGACAGCTCAAAGCGCGAGCGTTAGCAAACCTCATACTCAATTTATTTCTAAGATGGGTCAGTAAAACACACAATAGATTATGCAGCTACATAAAAGTAAAATTACGGATTTGTTCTGCCCTCTCTTCTGTCCAGCTCTTTATTATAAGTGGAATGACAAGAAATTTCCATTCCTATCTATCTATCTATCTATATATATATAAAAATCAATGCCACTTTTCGTTGTAATTTTATAACTCAAGAACGGGCTCACCTATCCAAACCAAATTTTAAGGTTTTATTCGGACCATTTAGTAGATGGTTTATGTGAAGTTTGCTCAAAATCGGTCGAGCGGTTCTTCATTTATCACGCAAACGAAGTTGCGCGGGTCAGCTAGTATATCATATTTTTACTTCGTAGGAACTAACTTTCATAGAATTAATACCCTTAAATTTTATTAGTACTATAACACGTTTTACAGAGACTATCCTGCATCTACATCTGCAAGTGTTTCTATGACTATAACTCCTATGCTACGTTCGTGCAGAATTCAATCTGGAAATTTTCTACTACTTACGCATTTATAACGTTGATGGTCACACGATTCCGTTTCTAGACAGAGGTTCTCAAACAGAGGGATTCACGGTGCGCCAATTCGTATGGATCGAGACCCCGCCACCTAGATGTAAAGGCGGGAACTTGTCTCGATTCCATACAAATCGGCCATAACGCGCTCACTCGTGAATGTCGACAGGCGCTCGCCGAAACTCGCACTCGCCCCTCAGTTGGGAACACGAATACATAGTTTTCCCCTTTTGTGATGTTCGACTTGCTTGTTTGAAGAGTAAAGCAAAGAAAGTATGCAATTCTCACTAGAGTTGGGAACCACCCGAGTCAAAACACACACTTTCATGTTTAGTTAATAAATTGTAGCTTCTGAAAATGTTTTGTAGGATCAGATACTATTCTATGATACTCTCCACCACCAATGATGGTTAATATCTCGGTCTACAGATATAAAGAAGGGATCGTAGCAGTGTTAGTTATTATACGGACACGAATACTCAGTTCATGAAGATAATACTTGTACGTCCCTTTAAAGTTGCTGAATAATTGCAGTCATTTGTGTTATGATTTTAAAGATATTTCATAGCAGCGGCCAATATTTACTAATTAATACGCATTTTAAGTGCGGTCGCGGATTATGTTTCAGCGAGCACTTAACGTCGCGGCCGCCGAGATCCAAATAGCTCGCAGTGTTTCGAGAGTAACTGAGCTGTCGCAAATTACATTATATTGAAAATAATGACTTCATTAAGATTTTATATTTGAATCTAAATTTTAATAATAACTTTCTTTACATTTTGTAAAATTAATTAATCCTGTTTATTGGCTTTGAAGTATTTTACTGTTTCTAACATTTATTTTCGAATTGCTACACGTTTTAGAAAAGGTGGGTGGTGGCTATTCTATTCACCGTAGATATTGAGGCTCCCTACTTTCGTGATTAAATAATTAACAAAACTACCTTAAAAGTGTGACCATCTATAGTCTATTTAAACCAGGCCATCGTAATATCAAACATGAAATGGCTCCTTAGGTGCGCTCATTTCTTCTTATTAATAACTCTTTGATGTATTGGAATGAATGTCGGTTTATTCTATCGAAAAAGGTTTTCTTTTCTTATTATTAAATAAATATTTCTTTGATGATAAGAAAAGTATAGTAATAATTATCCAGTTTTGATTCGAGCCATTAGTATTCACCACAGGCAGGGTGTTCATGGGTGGGCAGTATGCTTGTCTGCCACCTTAGTGATATAAAAAAAAAGTTTGGATGTAATTCTAAATTTCATTACAATTCTAAAATTGAACGCTATGAAAGAGTTTAAAGACGTTGAAAAGAAGATCAATCTCAAAATTCGCTTCTTATCTAACCGACACGAATACTCAGTTCTTATCTAATTTGACATTTTCAAACTTAGTCTATTCACTTCACTATATATCTGCAGACATTATCTCCTCCTGACAATCTAACATTTGTATTGAGCGTAGCTTGAGAAACTTTTTTGACCACAGAATTTTCTTCTTAGTAAGTTCAGTATTTTTTAAACATCACCATTTTCACCTTAAAATTATTCAGTAATAATTTTTTAATAATTTCTTTTGATTAAAAAATTATTTTACGTAGTCATGTTTGCCATCATTATAGATAGGTATGTAGGACAAAGCAAC
This sequence comes from Miltochrista miniata, assembly GCA_933228765.1. NCBI lineage: Eukaryota > Metazoa > Arthropoda > Insecta > Lepidoptera > Erebidae > Miltochrista > Miltochrista miniata. The sequence goes on along the minus strand of OW121753.1, from coordinate 40,489,014 downwards.
GCTATATCTTATAACCCAATTTAGAAAAACGATATGGGTATTGATAATATGAAATTCCTTTTCATTCAGGTGTATAATGACCGCTGGGAGGTTTTCTCATAAGTCGGCGCAAACAACTATCTCGCACGCGAACTTGCTATACGCACTTTCCTACACACACATACAGCGGAAACAAAACAGCCCGAGGGAAATTGTTGTAATTTCCATTTCCATCATTAGCCTCGTAAATTGTATCAATTAGCCTAAACTGTTTCCTTAACAGTTTGTGAATGCTGTGTGAATTCATTAAGTTAAGTTCACTTTAATTGCCCATCTTTGTTTGAAAGATAATGCTCCAATTTCATTTTAGCTCTTTTTTTGGCGTTCTCAGGTTAGCATCAAACATTTTGCCAAGTTACATGTTCCTTAAATTGGGCCCTCTCATGTTTTTTAAATTGAATTAGAAATTCAAATTAATAGGTTTCTTGTACTATGTACTTGAAATATACATACAGTCCATAGAGAAAGAAATATAAAAAAAACCATTTAGTTGATTGTTTGCATTACTAAAATTGGGTTCGCATAGGCCACTTAATTTGCGTTTCAAATAATGTTAAACTATATAACATTTTTATCACATAGGTATCATAGTTCACTATCATTCGGGGTAAGGGCGTGTTCAGACGATACGCGCACGCTAAGCGCACGCCACGCTCGGGCTTTATCAATACTCCAAGAAAGAATAAAGTAACCAAAACCATCGTGAGAATTAAGCTTGTTTTTGACACAGGACGAGCACGTCAAAAAATTGAAGTCGCCAGTTAAGAACCAAACGTATCTTGTACCCGACTGTGCGAGGCGAAAGGAGTATAATGTGTTTAGCAGTCTATAGTGTATGTGGCACTCTTGAGATCAAATTTGGGTGATTCTTACGTCTATCAATTCATCTCAATCTAGCGAGTGTCACTGAAGACATGAAATTAATGAAAATTCAATAAAGCGACTACCAGCAGCCATTTTGTGAAAAGAAATATCTATGTCATAAGGGAGATCGTTAAATACGTATTTTTTTGTAATTTCTTCAAAAATGATGTTTGTACGCCAAATGCCAAATAACAAAAGCATCTTAGATGTGATGAAATTTCGTTTAACGCAAATACAATCAAGAATGGACTGTATTTGTATGTAGCTAATAGATATCTTTGGCATAAAGTATAAATTAATGACTTTTTTTGTTGCAGGCCTCATACCGCAGATGTGATACAGAGTGGCCCACTCAGTGAGGTTATGATGTGACGTAGAGCCGCCAGTGACGTCACCATGTGCTCGTGGGTTGTGTCCGTTATCATCATCCTATTTGCAATAGGTAAGTCGCATTTTATGTATTCACGATTACAGATAGGTACACTACGCAATCAATTCACATGAGTAAAGTTTATTTACTCTTGTGATCATGATTCATGGATGGGAGCTTCTTTTGCTAGTGCTTAGTATATAGTAAAGGTCCTCCTTGTATCTATGTTATCTACACAAATTGAGAGTCTACTTGCCTATTTACTACTACTATGTCTCAAGTGGATCAATTACTAAGCAGTTTCACGGCACAGTGGCACGGGCTTAGGGCGCTCGGCCGAACTCTGGGGGCTCTCGACTAACTTTACGGATTACCCTAAAGCAGGTTGAGATCAATATTAGCTACAGCTAATCTACAGATTGTATCCACATAATGTTCACCTCATTTCAAGTTTTCTGTGTAGCGTCATTATTTATTGGATAGGTACTCTGCATATTGAAAGATTACCAAATTTGAAAAAGTATGGAAGATATTTTCATTATTAGCAAAAGTTTACCTGGAATCACTTCTGAGATTAAACCACCGCCTTGAAAATGCGCCAAATCAAATTAAATCCGCATGGTTTACTAATGTTTGGCAAAAAACGTTCCCCAAAGTGTCACATGCCAAAGTATGTTTCCCAAATTTTCATTTGGCAAAACAACTTTTCGCAATTTTACAGTTAACAATACAATTTTTGGCAATTTATTGTTTAACAAATAATTACTTGGCATAGTTTCATTTTACCAAGTATTAGGTAGTCAAATATGGTTTGGCATAACATACTTTTCCAAAAATATTACATATCATATGATTTACTTAAGAGTCTAAATTCATTGCATTAAAAACTTGGCCAATCAATTTCGGCACTTCGCCGACCGCTGCCGCGGCACGTTTGCTTCGCTCGCTCGGCTCGCGCTCTGTTGGGGCCGCAGTTCTAACCTAACCCAACTGTTACATCAGACTTTTTATGTTTTTACAATTTTTCACCCATATTAAAATTTGAACGAACTTAGGTACGTTCGGAATATATTTTTTTTACGAAATAAAGCATTTGCTTAATGTATATTTGACTTAATAAAAATTTAGCAAGTAAAAAGTTGCAAAATGAATATTTGACGAAGTGATTAAAATGCGAATCATAAATTTGCTGAAGATTCTTTTCCCATTCCGCATACTGAAATTACGTTCCAAAAATCTTCTTGCGACCCCTAAGGCTAAACAAAGGAGGTCCAAGACAAAAGGCTTGTATAAAAAGGCTCGACCTAAACTCCCATTCAATTTCCCCGTGACATTTCACTTGAACTTATCTCAGCCATCGCGCATCTGCTCTGCTTTGCTGCCATAACCTTTGTAGATAAGTCTCAGAGATGAAATAATTTCTTTCAATAGTATGAAAACTAAACATTGAAGCATACCTTCGACCGAATGGCTACTAAAACTGACACAACTTTACTTCCCATCCCATACAGTTGTCAAATATTTACTCATATCTACTGATAAAATATTTGTGAACTTTGTGTTTGTATTCTCAAAATGAGAGTTCCTTAATGATAACCTTTAATAAATGCATATTATGAACCGCAACGCTCGATTTCAGACCAAATAACTTTTCGAATAATATGCATTTGAACGAGTAGCCCGAATACCTGATTAAGAATAATTTTAGTGATATTTTTATTCTGATTACTTTATGACTGGCACAAATCCGTTTGTATTATTATTTTTATTTTTTACTAGCTGAGCCCGCAACTTCGTTTACGTCACATAAGGTGTATGAAAGGAAAGGTATTTCTTCATCAGAGTCATCAAGCACCGTCTGAAACTGCCCTGTTTGCTTAATCATCAAAGAGCTTACTGATTAAGTCTATTTTAAAACAATTCAGTCTACGCTCTTTTATGATTAAGCCAACACGCCAGTTTAGGTTCACTCACATTCAAAGAAACCCCTACAATTAAAATTTTCAAAATATCTGATTCTTAAAAGTGTTATAACTCTTTTATTTCTTAACCGATTCACATAAAACAAACGCTAAATAAAAGCAAAAAAAAACTAATTCATAATATATAATACATACATACATACATAATTACATACATGCGTCGTAGAATTCCTCCGAATCATCGCCAACTGGAAACGTTCCCAGAAGGCTGGCAGCATTGCCACGTTGAATGGCAATGCTAATCCTTTGTGCAAGGAAATAGCCAGCCTTCTGGTCCCGCGAAGTGTCGACTAGCCGCTTGGACAAGTCTTTAAAAAAGAAGCGGGCACTTGGACCCCAAGGGCCTAACGTCTCAACCCCAAACGGCTCAAACACATAATCACCAATTAGATTACTATATTTTCGCCGTTTGAGGTTTTCTGCAGAAGCGGCAGCGGCCCCCGTACAACCCGCTGTGCTTGGAAGATGTGATGGCGCAAGGGTGTCGACGCAAGTGGCGTCCCACACCAAAGGCCGACCCATCTTCCAAGGCAGCAACGACATACCGTCAGGTCTCTTGCCATCGTCACGCACCAGCCCGTTAGGTTCTCGTACTGCTGGTATGCCAGCGGTGACAAGAGCGCGACGGATTATGTCGTTAAGGTTGGCGTGACGTGATATACGGCCTGCGCTTCTGCTGCACGAGAGGCCATGGCGTCCAAGGCTGTCGACTACTTCTCCGCAGTGGCAATGATGCGGAGAAACACACGGCGCACCCAGACGGAGACAAGTGGCAAGGCGAAACATAGTATCATCCAACATAGTACCTATGTTGGGCGATGGAAGCGCTTGAACCCATAAGCCCGACTCCCACTCTCCCACAGCTAACAAACGCGCACGTTCTGCAACATTGGAAGAAGTATTGATTAGACTAAGTCTTACCAAGTTACAGAGCGGCACATCCCATAGTCTCTGAGAGGATAGGATAACGGGCAAAACAGTATTGGGGCAGGCCATCTTCCAGGCATTTATGGCGTCAGTCTTACACGACACATCAGAATTAACCAGTGTGTTTCTTAAGATTTTCCTGGTTAACTCTTCAGTGCCGTAAACTGACGACAAAAACGCCGGTAGGCTGATGTCAGAAATTTTGCGAACTCCGAGCCCCCCCAAGCGAACTGGAAGGGACGCTTGGAGCCAGGCCCGGTCGTTCAAGGCTACATTTAAAATTTTGCATAAAGTGAACTGAATAGTGTTATCTACGTTTTCCAAAAGTGGCAAATGTTTCCAAAAAGGTGATGACCGAAGTGCATGAGTAAATTTTGGGGCAAAAAGACAAAACCGTAGAATAGTGAAAGCCGAATGAACACTAATTTTGAGGAAACGATCAGAAATACATATTACCGAAATTTTGAAGCTTTTCTTCTATAAAAGGTTGAAAACCTTCTTCTAAAACCGGGGAACCCAAGAGGCGAAATGATGTACTATCTAAAATTTTAATGTTTGGTGCTTTTCAGTTACAAACAGTTCACATTTATTCGGATTTAGTTGAAGACCAATGGAATTAAATTTATTGATAACTAGCTGAGCCCGCAACTTCGTTTACGTCACATAAGGTGTATGAAAGGAAAGGTATTTCTTCATCAGAGTCATCAAGCAGCGTCTGAAACTGCCCTGTTTGCTTAATCATAAAAGAGCTTAATGATTAAGTCTATTTTAAAACAATTCAGTCCACGCCTTCGGCGCGGACTGAATTGTTTAAAAATAGTCTTAATCATTAAGCTCTTTTATGATTAAGCCAACACGCCAGTTTAGGTTCACTCACATTCAAAGAAACCCCTACAATTAAAATTTTCAAAATATCTAATTCTTAAAAGTGTTATAACTCTTTTATTTCTAAACCGATTTACATAAAACAAACGTTAAATGTTAACTGGAGCAAACCTCAACACAATAAAAAAAACCGCATTGCAATCGGTTGAGCGGTTGCTGAGATTAGCGCGCACAACCGTACAGACAAACAGATATACAGACATACAGACATACAGACATACAGACAAACAGATAAAAATTCTAAAAATCATTGTTTTGGGTTCTATTGCGTTCATAAAGCCCCCCTATAATATTTTTTCTTATTTATCTTCCATGTACAGACAGCGACCTGTTACGATTTTATTATATGTATTGATAAAATCTAAGTCTTGTAAACCTGTATTTACATCGCCTCCAAGAGTCCCGTCGTCTAGGTACCATATGTTAAATTTTGAATTTAGTTCTTGAATAATGGGATGAATAGCGAGTGAAAAGATGACAGGCCCCAGTGGGTCACCTTGCTGACATCCAACAGCTGATTCTAAAAGGTGGTCTTTATACACTAATTTTGAAGGGAATCTGTAACATTGCCATAGGAACTTAAAAATTTTAGGGGTTTCTAATTTTGCTTGGGTCAACAAGGTATCCCTGTTTAATGAATTGAAGGCGTTCCTCAGGTCAACCTTCAGGATGACTTCACCTTCACCACTGCCAAGGTACGTAGAAAGAGCGTGCAACGCTGCCTCGCAGCCTCCTTTGGAGCCGAAGCCTAGTTGGAGCGGCTGAAATTTTTCAGAAAGTTCTGAAGCATAATATTTGCAACAAACTTTTGCTACTAAGCGTCGCAAAGTGCTTCCTACGGCAATGGGACGAATGCCACCATCTTTCTTGCGCAAGGCACACAAATGAGCCCCATACAAGATTTCGATGATGCCATCGTCCACATTGCCGGAGAGCATTAAATTTATTAGTGCCGTTAGCTCCTTCAGCAGACGGTCGCCAGCTTCACCTGCGCTCTGACACAACAAGTCTTTAAGGTGTTGTGGTGTCAGACCGTCAAGACCGCCAGCAGATCCACTGCGGAAGGAGCAAACGGCCGCAAGAACGTCCTTGGTAGTGACACTGAGACACTTAATGTCATCATTGGGTGGCTCAGGAAAGGTGAGGTCATCCGATGGTGGTGGATGTTTACTCTGCAGACTCGCAAGCGTGTCTGCAGAATAAGACGCCACCACATCACTACTAAAAAGCAACCTCGACGCTCCCCTTATGTCACCTTCCCTTACTTTATTTTCGATGTACTTATATTGGTTTACTACATTATTATGTGAGAAAGGTGTTATTGAATTAAAATTAAAACTTGAATTATGGCTATTGCAATTATGTTTTAAATGGGCTGTTAAAGTTCTATGTGTTAATTCAGTTTTTTTTACATGAAGTATTCTGTAAGGGAAAGTGAGCAATTGCTCCCAGGCCGTTACAGAGTTCTCGCGAACGACAAGACCCATGCAACTTGCCAAGCTACAAGCAACAGTGGGCCTCGCGCCACGAGGAATTCTTTTTAAAACTGGAACAGAATTTTTTTGCCAAAAGGGAATTTCGGAGGTGACGGATGGAAAATCGACCCTCGTGATTGGATTAGGCTGGCTTGGAAGTACATTCTGGGATTTGTGTATTCTCCCAATATGTACTTTCAAGCCACGGTCACCTTTGAAATAATGGGCCTGGGGGCAAAATAAAAAAAATAAGATAATAGAAAATAAACGCTAAATGTTAACTGGAGCAAACCTCAACACAATAAAAAAAACCGCATTGCAATCTGTTGAGCGGTTACTGAGATTAGCGTGCACAACCGTACAGACAAACAGATATACAGACATACAGACAAACAGACAAACAGACAAACAGACAAAAATTCTAAAAATCATTGTTTTGGGTTCTATTGCGTTCATAAAACCCCCCTATAATATTTTTTCTTATTTATCTTCCATGTACAGACAGCGACCTGTTACGATTTTATTATATGTACTAGCTGAGCCCGCAACTTCGTTTACGTCACATAAGGTGTATGAAAGGAAAGGTATTTCTTCACCAAAGTCATCAAGCAGCGTCTGAAACTGCCCTGTTTGCTTAATCATAAAAGAGCTTAACGATTAAGTCTATTTTAAAAAAAATCAGTCCACGCCTTCGGCGCGGACTGAATTGTTTAAAAATAGTCTTAATCATTAAGCTCTTTTATGATTAAGCCAACACGCCAGTTTAAGTTCACTCACATTCAAAGAAACCCCTACAATTAAAATTTTCAAAATATCTGATTCTTAAAAGTGTTATAACTCTTTTATTTCTAAACCGATTTACATAAAACAAACGCTAAATGTTAACTGGAGCAAACCTCAACACAATAAAAAAACCGCATTGCAATCGGTTGAGCGGTTACGGAGATTAGCGTGCACAACCGTACAGACAAACAGATATACGGACATACAGACATACAGACATACAGACATACAGACAAACAGACAAAAATTCTAAAAATCATTGTTTTGGGTTCTATTGCGTTCATAAAGCCCCCCTATAATATTTTTTCTTATTTATCTTCCATGTACAGACAGCGACCTGTTACGATTTTATTATATGTATTGATTGATGATATTGATATTGATATTGATTGATGATTCTGAAAAAAATTTAGTCTCGAGCGGGACTCGAACCTGCGTCTTCTGGTTTGCCAGACCAGACGCCCTTACCGTTGGACCACCGAGACACTTCTCTCGACCGACAAATTCTTTCACCTCATTACGTCTTGGGGCAATGTACCAAAATTTTTTCACATTTTTGTGATTGAGTCAGCATACTAATTGCTTTTCAAAATTATCTCTAATTTTTTATTCTGCCTAATAAGCTCATATTAATATTTTAATTAAGTACCATTATTATTATTAAGATAATGTAATTTTCACGCTAAATTTACGGAGGCTTTGTAGTGAACCCGGAATGGGTACCTTTTCTAATGCATACCAAATTAATCCGCCATACTTGGTCCGCTATATCGGAAGTATTAAGTGTGTATGTTAATTAAGTCTCGTATGAACACCAGTCGGTCGCGGATTTAAATAAATCCGATGTTTTATTAAGCAAATCCGCTTTGCCAGTTAAAATGTCTACACCAAATGTATTCACCTGTAGATATACGCAACGACTAGGGCTGGTACTTAAATATCTAGTAAATAATTTACATTACATTACACTTAATTTACATTACAATTACACTACCCGCGCGGAATACTAATCTCAGATAGGAATTACTGGGATATTGCTATTTATCATCTCAAGTCTAGGTACAATCTGATCAATTCAATTACCATAAAATCTTACAAAATTCTCAATTTTGAATAGTAAATTATGTATGATAGGAAACGGCCCATGTAGTTACCTTCTTATAGCAAAGAATCACGCCATTTCTATCCAATATTATTATGTACCATCACAAATTGGAAATAACTTTACAATGTCATAATATTCAAACATATAAATAATATATATCACACTCACATATACAAAAGCTTTTTAAAAGTCCTCTGAGTATCCTAATTGGCAGGAGTGCGACAGCCCTGCGAGCGCGGGCCTCATCAGCAAGGGGATCCAATTTACATGTTAATTGACGGGATACCCGATGAAAAATCACGACATACATTTTTGTTACCGGGATCATGTATCCCATGTTGTGTTGTAATTATCGTGTACACTTTGAAGTTAATAAAAATCTCGTCTACCTGCCACCGTAATTTTATCTCCATTCTGCCCTCTTTAAGCTAGAAAATCGATCTAATAAATAAATTAATGATCTTTGTGAACATTCTCACACAACATTATCTAGCCCAAATTAAGCTGACAAAGCTTGTGCTATAGGATCTAGACGACTGATAAACTTAGTAGTATATATTTCCAAATTTATACATGATAGATAAATTACACCCAGACACAGAACAAATCAATGTGCTCATCACACAAAGAGATTTGTCCTGGGTGGGAATCGAACCCCCGAAATCCGTAGTCAAGCACCACTGGACCACGAGGCCACCATCACTTGGTATCAGAAACTTGATGATCTGAATATTATAATCATTTTTGTACCCTGGCAAATTATAATGATGTAGGTATCAGTGTAAGTAGCTGTCCAGAGATAAATAACAGGGGAACATTTTGAACCTTGGCACTATTCTAGAAGGGAATAACATTAACATCAGGGCATCCCGCAATGGTTGGCAATGGAGGTTCTGACCTACTGCGTTCTATTCAATCAAATCTATACTAATATTATGAAGAGCAAAGATTTGATTGTTTGTTTGTTTGCATCGAATAGCCTCCGTAACTAATTTGAAAAATTCTTTCACTGTTGAAAAGAGTGTAGCTTTGCGGTGAACATAGGCTATATTTTATTCCCGTATTCCACGGGAACGGGAACTACGAGGGTGAAACCGCGTGGCGTCCGCTAGTATCAAATATAGGTAGTTTGCCACGTAATCAAACGGCCAGATTGCTTCGATCACAGACCATGTCTAACGAGTGTTTCGTCCAAGACTGACTGTGAACTACTTCCCTACTTACTAACTAATCTGGTAGTCTTGTATGCAACAGAGCAGTATTTCTGTAAATTACTTATTCACGTGGCACGTGACAAATTGGTGCTATACCCCTGAGAAATGTACAATTTATCTACGTTTTATATTGAGCTAACTTTACGAGGCGTGAACATCAAACTGTATTACGCGCCTCTTATATCCAGATGAGTGAGAATATTAGACTGTGTTTTACGAACGTCTATAAAATACTGAAACTGGCAAATTCTTAATGTTTTAATTTTTCACATTATACCTACCTATTTCAGTCAAATAGATGTTCAATGTTCATGCAGAAAGAGGTATATTATGTCAAGTTAATAATTGTTCAAGAAATAAAACTTAGGAACTGAGAAATAGGCTCTAAAAAGTATTGGAACAAATCGATTAACTAGGAACTTTTATTTGATAACATCGCGGTCCATTATAAATATAAAGGAATATTAAAAAAACCGGCCAAGTGCGATTTGGACTCGCCCATGAAGGGTTTCATAGCAGCAAGTAACATAATATAAAAGTTCTTATAGTTCGTTGTAACTTTGATTGATGTTTAACACATTCGCAGTGGTAGTGATTTTTCTAACCGAAAATTGCGGTTTATGACGTATAAAAAAAAACTACCAGCTCCATCTCATTCAAACCAATTTTCGTTGGTAGTTTTTATAGCAATGTACATCATAATATATTCTTTTAGATTTATCATTCTCTTAGTTTAGAAGTTAGAGGGGGGGGGACACATTTTTCCACTCTGGAAGTGTCTCTTGCGCAAACTATTCACATAAGAAAAAAAATGTTAGAAACCTCAATAACATTTTTAAGACCTATCCATAGAAACCCCACACGAATGGGTTTGATGAAAAAAAAATTTTTGAGTTTCAGTTTTGAGTATGGGGACCCCCAAAATTTACTGCTTTTTTTCTAGTTTTATATAAGAATCTTAATACGGTTAACAGAATACATCAATTTACTAAGTTTCAATAGCATAGGCCTTATAGTTTCGGAGAAAAGTGGCTGTGACACACGGGTGGACAGACACACAGACAGACATGACGAATCTATAAGGATTCCGTTTTTGCCATTTGGCTACGAAACCCTAAAAAGGAATATTATTCCTTTTTTAAACCACGATTATATTTTTCACGATTCAACAGACTTTAGACCAAGGCTTTTCCCTATGATATCTCAGGAATATGTTTCAATGGAAGCGGGAACGTAATGGACTATCCACGCGGAGCATCATCTAGTACTCAACAAAGTACAAATTATACGGATGCATGGAAGTAAATAGTATTTCGCGTGGATTACATATTTAGGTACGTATGAAATTATAAGGACTTAAGTGGGTAACATGTATTTAATGCTCATTCGTATTGTTCAATTTAATTCAATACATTTTAGATCAAAAGAAAGTAATAATTTTATAGAATTTGCGGTAACAAGTAAAATGTACCTGCTAGAGACGTCACTGTGATTGTCTTTAAAAATATTCCGATTTTATTAAAGTAACATCAATACATATAATAAAATCGTAACAGGTCGCTGTCTGTACATGGAAGATAAATAAGAAAAAATATTATAGGGGGGCTTTATGAACGCAATAGAACCCAAAACAATGATTTTTAGAATTTTTGTCTGTTTGTCTGTATGTCTGTATATCTGTTTGTCTGTACGGTTGTGCACGCTAATCTCAGTAACCGCTCAACCGATTGCAATGCGGTTATTTTTATTGTGTTGAGATTTGCTCCAGTTAACATTTAGCGTTTGTTTTATGTAAATCGGTTTAGAAATAAGAGTTATAACACTTTTAAGAATCAGATACTTTGAAAATTTCAATTGTAGGGGTTTCTTTGAATGTGAGTGAACCTAAACTGGCGTGTTGGCTTAATCATTAAAGAGCTTAATGATTAAGACTATTTTTAAACAATTCAGTCATCAAAGCATAGAGAGACTTTACTTGTAAACTTGAAACCAATTTTTGTACCTATGTTTACAAATACAATAAATTGAAAAATTAAATAACCTACTTTAGTTCTGAGCGAATGGAGCTAAAACAAAATATCATAAGGAGCCCACGCCGCGCCTCTTTATTAAAGTGTAATGATGTTGCTAAATATTTTCATTATCTTCTAGACGCGAGCAAAGACGCCAAAAATTGCTGCCTTCTCTTGTTTATATGCTAATGTGTTCTCCTGCTACCAACACCAGATATCGGCACATACAATTTTGTGTTGTAATGCTCTAGTTTTAGGCACGTTTTTGGTTAGCTAGCTTTGGATAATGAGGTACAATAAACGTCCCTGAGAATTAGAAGGATTTCTGATATATTTTTTTTTTATACTACTTAGGGGGCAGACAAGCTTACGATTATTATTATTACTTATTATTACTTTTTTTGTCTCAGTTCTTTATTATGTTTTGTGGCTAGAGCCGTGCGGTAGATACAGTTTGAGCCCCAACTACATGCTTCGGTGCCTTAGACAGTTTTTTGATTACTCTGATTTATTAAAGTTTTCGACACTGTCTCGGTGCCCATCCTACTATCGAAAATGGAGAAGATGGGTATACGAGGAACGCCTTTCAATATTCTCGAGGACTACTTAACGAACAGACAACAATTAGTCAAAATAGGAGCCCACACAAGCGAAGAATTCTCTGTCTCGTACGGTATCCCACAGGGTAGTATTCTGGCCCCAACGCTATTCTTGTTGTACATCAATGACCTCTGTACAATGACCCTGCCATACACCAGTATCATTACATACGCAGATGACACAGCTATTCTGGTGACGGGTCCAGACTGGAAAACAGTAAAGCGCAGGGCAGAGTGCTCCCTAGCAAAAGTCATGCAATGGCTACATAAAAACTTACTAACCCTAAACTTGACGAAAACACAGTACATCCCATTTTCAATCACAAAAATCGGTGCACCCGACAATAGTTTCACGCTAAAGGCTCATCCCTGTACGACCCATAACTCATGCACGTGTAGCGAAATAACTAGAGTCGGAACATACAAATACCTTGGTGTGCTTATAGACAGTGGACAGTCGTGGGAACACCATATAGGCTTAATGACCACCCGTATACGTCGACTTATCCATTTCTTTAAAATTCTTAGAGACACAACCTCACTAGACAAATTGAAAATAATCTACCTAGCGCTGGGACAATCAGTTGTTCAATATTGTATCACGACCTGGGGAGGGGCAGTAAAGACTCACTTCCTGAGACTGGAAAGGGCGCAGAGGGCCGTACTAAAAGTAATCTCTAGGAAGCCCTACAGGTACCCAACAGCACAACTTTTTACCGAACTAAAATTAGCAACCGTTCGCCAACTCTATGTGCTCCGCCTAGTCATACGAAAACACCAGACCAAACCGACACCAAATCCGAGGAGACGTACAAAATGTTATATATTCCCTAGTACGGCCTGCAAGACTTCGCTCGCAAGAAGTCAGTATAACAGCCTAAGCGCAAAAATCTATAACGAATTTCACAAACAGGTAAATATAGCTAACCTAAACACCTATGAAGTTAAGGGCAAGGTTTATGACTGGATACAAAGGTTGGACTATTACTCAACTGAGGACCTCCTAACATTTAAAACATAGTCAAACATAGTCTATCACCACATTACCTTCTCGCTCACTTTTATAAAACCTGCGCGTATACACACTCGGACACACAAAAACACACTCACACACACACACAACACACACACACACACACACACACACACACACACACACACACACACACACACACAACACACACACTCAAACACGCATACATACTGTCTTGTCATTCAATAAAATAAGTATATTGGTAATTCTATTTTGAAATTTAATTTATTCAAATTATGTACCTAATCATTTAAGTTAATATATCCAATTTATTAATATTTCAACATCTATGTAGAGATTATTATAGTAAGTGATTATAATGGTAAATGATTATTGTTATTGCTTATATTTTTGCATGTGTTAAGGCATCGGCCACTGAGGGAATTGCTGACACATTGCTGACACGAAGTACACTCATTCCACCTTGGCAACAGGAAACGAGCACGAGGCGCTGACACGTCAATTTACCTAATGCGCACATGCGCCCGCTTCGACGAAATCACGTCACTTCGTATCTTACATCGATCGTAGTCGATTCCTTTAATTGTAACATTTTTTATTGTAATTTTGAATTATTAATTAAATTAAGTTGAAAGCATTTTGGTTTTTTTTTGGAACCATCGGCTGCAGGTTACTTAATTGGCGCAGTCGGTAGGATATTCGGGCGCGGCGCGTTCAAGGACTCTCGTATCGATTCCTGTCGGCTCCACATAGCCGCTGCACATTGTCTTCAGCGAGCAGAACTGAGTATCCCGAACCTCTCATCAGTAAGCAGTAGCCGGTGCATCCAGACATCGATGATCCAGATATACCAAATGTGGAGACTGTAAGTACACCAAAATCATATCTTTTGTGTTGCTTCCTTCTATTCCAATCCAGTCTCACTAATCCTTCAAGATTTTCCACCCAAGGCAATCTACTTCTGATAGAGCCGTGAGGGAGGATAGGCGTAATAAGTTAGATTTAAATAGAAACTTAGATAGCTTAAACGAAGAAACAGAAATGAGTCTCTCAAGCCAACAAGTAGAAATTCCTCCACGAAGAGACCCCATTGACGCTATTTTCAAAGCTCTTCGTTTAGTCCCGGAATTCGATGGGAACCCTAACATTCTCACGAGATTTATCAGCTTGTGCGACGAATTAGTTAAGAGATTTTTAAACCCTACAGAAGGACACGAGCTAGAGAATCAATCCCTACTTAATGGCATCCTCAATAAAGTAACTGGAAATGCCGCCAGGCTTATTAATTCTAACGGTATACCGACGGACTGGAATGGAATTCGTACAGCCCTGATAAATAATTTCGCAGATCAACGTGACGAAACAGCTTTATATAACGATTTGTCCTTACTGACCCAGGGTCATAGCACCCCACAAGAATTTTACGAACGGTGTCAAAATTTATTTAGCATTATAATGACTTATGTTACGTTGCACGATGATCTGTCGAGTACTGTAGAAGCTAAGCGTCAACTTTACAAAAAACTAACTCTTCAATCGTACTTACGCGGTCTGAGAGATCCACTAGGCGCGCGTATTAGGTGCATGCGTCCCATATCTATAGAGCAGGCACTAGAGTACGTACAGGAAGAAACGAACACATTATATCTACAGCAGCGTAACGACAATTTTCTAGATAAGAAACATCTTACAAATTTTATGGGTGCAAATCAAAAGCAACACAACATTCCACATATCCCACAGCCTAACGCTAGGACCATGAACTTCGGCATGCCTAAACCGGGACCTTCGCAACAATTAGTCTTACAGGGCCAACAGACCTGGAGACCAAGTTACCAGGCACCGCAACCATTTAGAGGACCAACAAGGACCCAGCAGATGTTTAGGGCTCCTCTACCTAACTATAACGAAAGATGCAACGTGTTCAGATTGCCCCCGCGCAATCCACCTATGGGGATGGGTTCCCAAGGGCCAAAACCCATGAGTGGTGTCAGCCACTACGTTAACAAACCAATGCCAATTCGGGGTCACGATTGGTCCAGGTCCGGTAACCCACCGCCGAATAACTATTTCAAGTCCCGCGAAATAAATTTTAATGACTGTCCCGACTATGAATACGACCCATATCACGAACAATACCCGGCATCAGATTACTTTGAGCCGGAGAACTTTGATTGTAGTTATTATAGCAATGAGTATTATACTCATCCCTACTATGAGGACATGTCACAGACAGCAGTAGAAAGTTTGCCGGAAACTTCACCACCTGCAATTCAGGAGGATTTTGGCAAGGACCTTCTGTCCGACAAACCAAAATAGAAATCAATACCCAAACTCAACGCGAATTGCCCTATATTCAAATTGCAAACCCTCCATTACAGTTGTTAATCGATACTGGAGCCAACCAGTCCTTCATTAGTCCAGAAGCCGCCCAGAGTTTCTATCCACATTTACCACTAGACTACGAGCCGTTTCGCGTTACAAATATTCACGGCTCCGTAAGGGCCGAACATACAATTACTATACCGTGTTTCCCAGAATTTAATGATAGAGATAGTATTAAGTTATTCGTTTATAAATTTCATGATCACTTTGATGGATTAATAGGGTCCGATTTATTAGGCGAATGGCAGGCAAGCATAGATTTTAAAGATATGCAACTTAAGACGCGGTATGCTATTAATACGATTCGTGTGCACGATTCCCGTAACGTTAACCTGTACGAGGATATTATACCAGCAGGGTCTTCAAAAATGGTCAATTTACCGATCAACTTTCACGATGGTTCGGCATATATACCGGAACAGATAATTTCGAACTGTAGAATTAGCGAGTGTCTCACATCAGTTAAGAATAATCGCGGATTACTAGAGGTTGTAAACCCAAGTCAACATGACCTCATCTTCTCAGTTGATCGCCAAGTAACGGCCGAATTATTCAACGCCGAATGCGTACGCGATTGCCAACTCTCTTTGCGTGCCCAAGAAGTGATCTCCAAACTACGTACCGATCACTTAAACTCAGAGGAGCGAGCTAACCTCGAGAACCTCTGTGGGCAATACGCGGATGTATTCTATGTGGAAGGCGAGCCTTTAACCTTCACCAATCAGGTTAAGCATAGAATACCAACCACAGATGAGGTACCCGTCTACACCAAGAGCTATCGCTATCCTTTTATACACAGGGAGGAAGTCAGAAGCCAGATCAATAAAATGTTAGAACAGGGGATTATAAGACCGTCTCATTCAGCTTGGAGCTCACCTATTTGGGTTGTGCCCAAAAAGCTAGACGCCTCAGGCAAAACTAAATGGCGTATTGTTATAGACTTCAGGAAATTGAACGAAAAGACATTAGACGATAAATACCCAATACCCAACATCACCGACATCCTAGACAAGTTAGGTAACTGCCAATATTTCACCACTTTGGATTTGGCAAGTGGATTCTATCAAGTCGAAATGGACCCTAGAGACATTCCCAAAACTGCTTTTAATGTCGAGCAAGGTCATTTCGAATATCTAAGAATGCCCCAAGGGGTCAAGAACTCTCCAGCGTCTTTCCAAAGGGTCATGGACAACGTCCTCCGGGGTCTGCAGAATGTCATATGTCTCGTATACTTGGACGACATAATTATCTTTAGTACATCGCTCCAAGAACATATGAACAACCTCGAGAAAGTGTTCCAGCGCTTGAGGGAGTCCAACTTCAAAATACAACTTGACAAGTCAGAGTTTCTCAAGCTGGAAACAGCCTTTCTGGGTCACATTATCAGCAACCAAGGCGTAAAGCCGAACCCTGATAAAATAATCGCCATTCAAAAATATCCATTACCCAAGACACCCACGGAAATAAAACGTTTCCTAGGATTACTCGGGTACTATCGTAAATTTATCCCTGGCTTCGCCCGGTTAACAAAACCGCTCACCCAGTGTTTAAAAAAGGGTTCAAAAATTACCTTTAATTCCGAATACACAAATTGCTTCGAAAAATGCAAAACCCTTCTCATGAACGACCCCATACTTCAATATCCTGATTTCTCCAAGGAATTCGTTCTCACCACAGATGCTTCTAATTTAGCCATTGGTGCTGTACTATCGCAAGGGCCTATAGGTAGCGACAAACCTATAGCGTACGCCTCACGAACTCTCAACTCCAGCGAAATCAATTACAGTACCATCGAGAAAGAGTTACTCGCGATTGTATGGGCGACAAAATACTTCCGTCCTTACTTGTTCGGACGCAAATTTAAGATCATTACGGACCACAAACCATTACAGTGGGTAATGAATCTCAAGGAACCGAACTCTCGATTAACTCGTTGGCGTTTAAAGTTGAGTGAATACAACTTTACCGTCGTCTATAAGCAGGGCAAAGCCAACACCAACGCCGACGCCTTGTCTAGAATCGAAGTCTGTAATGAAGAGACCAGCTCAGTGATAGTTAACCCCTCTATTAACCAGCCCATGTTAGACGAATCTAGAACCCTCACAGCTCACACAGACGCAGAAAACCCAATCTTGGAAGTGCCCATAACGGATGAACCCCTCAATAAATTTAATAGACAAATACACTTTACAGTCGTTGGCGAATACAGATCCAAAGCTGTGGTCACCAAACCTTTTGACACCCATACGCGAACAGCTATACAGTTACGTAAACCCATACTAGAACTAGACCTTGTAGATGCAATCAAAGAATACGTCAACCCTAAAGTAAAGACTGGTATATTGATCAACCCACCTTTAGAGATGTACAATATAATTCCGATTATTCAGAGTCACTTTAAAAGTTCCGCCATGAACCTAGTCCTAACTAAAACAGAGCTCGAGAACGTCAAAGAGTATCTGCGACAGCAGGAGATCATTCAAAAATACCACGATGGGAAAACCAATCATCGCGGCATAAATGAGTGCTATTCTGCTTTATCTCGAAGATACTACTGGCCCAAAATGAAAGAGCAGATTTCAAAGTATATCAATGAATGCACGATCTGTGGGCAAAGTAAATACGATCGTAACCCAATCAAGCAACAGCTTCACTTGGTTCCACCACCATCTAAGCCCTTCGAAGTTATTCACATAGACCTATTTACAGTCGAAACTGAGAAGTTTCTCACCATCATAGATTCGTTCTCAAAGTATGCCCAAGCGTATCATCTAAGAGACGGAACCGCTATGAGTGTAATTCAAGCCTTGCTCACCTTCTGTACCCATCACGGTGTCCCACTCACAGTAGTAACTGATCGTGGAACAGAGTTCACGAACCAGTTGTTCCTCGAGTTTACACGATTACATAAGATACAACATCACAAGATCCTAGCTCACGCACCCAACGAAAATGGCATGGTAGAACGCCTACATTCGACTCTTTTAGAACACCTAAGAATACTTAAAGTAAAGCACCGTACCGAGTCTGCTATTAACCTTATGCCCTATGCAATTTTAGCCTACAATAGTACCATTCATAGTTTCACCAGATGTAGACCTTTAGAAGTTATAAGTGGACATTTTGATCCCCGCGATCCTCTAAATCTAGACGTGACCGAACATTTAATGCAACAGTATATGCAGGACCACCACTCAAAAATGCGTAAAGTTTACGAAATTATTAGCGAAAACTCACTGAGGGATAGGACAGATATAATAGACGACTTAAATAAAAATCGCGAACCAGAAGAAAGTTACATCCCCGAGCAACAGATATTTATCAAAAACCCACTCGCTGCTCGTCAAAAGCTAGCCCCTAGGTTTACACAAGACACAGTACTTGCCGATTTACCCATACACATTTACACTAAAAAGAAACGCGGCCCAGTCGCAAAATCCCGTTTAAAAAGAGTACCTAAGGCAACACGGTTGTTACAGGATGATCCTGATGTTCCTTCTACCAGCGGTAGCTGCTCAAGAGATCACACTTGAAAGCATCGACGATGGACCGGGACTTCTACCCTTCGACTTAGGCCGCACTAAGATAATTTCCCAATACCTACCTATATGATGCCTACGGCTACATTCTATCATCGCACCGCTCGCCATAGACAGGGTGTTCATCCTCACACGTTGCGTCCTGAGCGCTCGAGCACGGTGAGATCTAATAGAGGCTTTCTTCCGCGTACGCTTAGGTTGTGGAATGATCTCCCTGCTTCGGTTTTCCCGGACGCCTACAGTATGGGGTTCTTCAAAAGGGGACTTAGAAGGTTTTTAAAGAGTCGGCAGCGCGCTTGTGGCGCCTCTGGTGTTGCAAACGTCCATAGGCAGCGGTGACCACCGGTACATCTGGGGGGGCCGTATGCTTGTCTGCCACTCTAGTGGTATAAAAAAAAAAAAAAAAAAAAAAAAAACCACTCCTTTTTACAATCCGTTGATATCGAAGAAATAACTTCTAGGGTTACCAGCGTTAAGAGTCAATTGGATAGTATAGAACCCCAATTAAATAATATGACTAACTCAATGTACGAAATCCATATCCAGTACCTGCGTACCAAACTAGACAAGATTACAGAACAGTTAGAAACGTTTGAATCAAGTCGAGTTAAACGCGGATTGATAGACGGATTAGGCTCCGTAATTAAAAGTATCTCAGGTAATTTAGATTATACCGACGCCTTACGCTATGATAATGCTATTAAAATGTTAAAAGACAAGGAAAACGAGTTAAGTTTGCAGTATAACCATCATATTAGCCTAAGCAAAGATTGGATGTCTCAAAAAACTAAAGTCCTAGATAATTTGACAATTAACCAGAATAAAATCACCGAGACAATTAATATTTTGATAAATACTACCAATCTAGCCAATGTAGAGTTTACTAAACTTGTTCATTTATCTCAATTACTGATTATACTAGCCGATAATATAGAAGAGTTATCCGAGGAAATGTTAGGAATAGAAAATCTGTTAGCTTTTATTCATGCGAAAAGTACTCACCATTCGATGCTTAACCCAAAAGCATTAAAAGGTATGATAGATAGAGTACGTAACCTCTATGACAAGGAGGAAATTTTAGAGATAAGTATTAGAGATTATTTTGATATAATTAGTTTGGGTTCTTATTATAGTAAAAGTAAGATAGTAATAGTATTTAAATTACCGATTGCCTTACCCAAAACATACCACCTGTACAAGTTATCCGTCGTGTCTAACAAAAATCATGAAGTCCTCATTCCACCCTCACCTTTTATAGCAATACATGAGTCTGATTTTATGTACATAGAGGCAGAATGCCCGAAGGTTACTGACTGGTATATCTGTGAGAAACTGTCTAGCTACAATCACCACACTCAAGAAGACTGCATCCAGCAAATCATTACGACGCAGACGTTAGATCCTACCTGCAACCACACTCCTGTTCAACTCTCAAAAGAGGCCTTCGAGCGACTAGACGACAAACACTACGTAACCTCGTTCCCGAAACCCACTAAGGTACAGACATCGTGTGAAAGAAACGTCTTTAAAACACTTCGAGGAAGTTACCTAGCTATCCTGCCCAAACATTGCTATTTAAAGACATCCGAATTCACAATAGCTAACATCAATAATCGTTTAAAAGGACAAGCAACGAAAATAATGGACCTACCTATAGATTACAACAGGAATTCTCCTTTGCAATCCACACTCAAACTGAATTCCATAAACCTGGAGAACTTACATGCCAGTCATACCAAGATAATGATGCAGCCTCCAATTAATCTACAAGCAGTACAAGATACATCATTATATCACACTACAGTACCGCTGTACCTTATCCTATTTGGTGCAGTTGTCCTTTCAAGCTACATCTTTATCAAAAAGTATCGACATCGAACTATTAAAATTTCAGTGAAAGATGGAAGTCAATCTACAAGCCAAGATGGCACAAAGAGGGTTGTTGAACAACCACAGCATCCAGCTCCTACCCCGGACCATTACTCAGCACTATTCTCAACAAAAGTCCTCTAATAGTTGCTGAGCTACGGCGGGAGGTGTTAAGGCATCGGCCACTGAGGGAATTGCTGACACATTGCTGACACGAAGTACACTCATTCCACCTTGGCAACAGGAAACGAGCACGAGGCGCTGACACGTCAATTTACCTAATGCGCACATGCGCCCGCTTCGACGAAATCACGTCACTTCGTATCTTACATCGATCGTAGTCGATTCCTTTAATTGTAACATTTTTATTGTAATTTTGAATTATTAATTAAATTAAGTTGAAAGCATTTTGGTTTTTTTTTGGAACCATCGGCTGCAGGTTACTTAATTCATGAAACAAATAGAGCTTTTTTATTATTGTTATTATATTGTTGAACTCAGTGATTTGTGCACATGTCAAAGTTATGATAATCGCCACAAGAACGCTATCTTCCAAAATACAGGCTCTCGCCTAGTTTGGAATATAGTTTTGTACCTTTAGCGAAAATTTCGACCTATGTTTTTGGTGAAACAATCAACAACCATGTAAATTTTTCTGTGTATCAATTTTCTTTTCTGTGTAAATATGTTTAAAAGTTACAATCTGAATTATTATGAATAAATGAAAAAAAAAAAAAAAAATTAAAGTACTTTTCTTTACATGTGTAGGTAATGTAAGGATTTTATACGCAAAAGACTTTGATCGAAACTTCATTTTAGTACGAGTAGTTGTTTTATTTATTACTATTGGTCTACTCGTATTTTGCGGAGCGTTGGTGGCCCGTGTTCTGTAAACGATCACTGTAGAAAGCATCATTCGCTATTGCTTGTCCTTAGATGGGTGACTACTTCATTACAATTCATTTGCGAATGTTTTCGTTGGTTGTGGTTGTTTGTAGTACGGCAGTCGTTAAGTTTAGTCGAAGTTGACTCTATGTATGGATTTTGCAAATTTATGGGGGCACCCTTGTATCGTGTGTGGAGGATCAATGACGAGTAAGCTTATGTGTGCCAGTTATTTGAAAGCTGCAGGTAGATCCGCGAAGATAATACTTCAGCATCCAGGCAAACATATGGTGTCGTAGGTTAGGTCTACTTTGATATCTAATAATAGTTAACGTTATGATTATTTTTGGCCCCAATTAGTGAAATTACGGTAAACTATCGCTTTTGTTTACGCGTGAAAACTCCTCAGGGCGGCTCTCCGGGCGGTTTGCTGACTAAACCACACGGTGCCACTATCACTGCCTACAGCCGTGATAGACTATCTGTACCAGTGCGGTACACATAGTCTATCACGCGTGAACAGAATATATCACACACATTTGTTAACCAAAACAATTTACATCAAAATAAACCAAGCACGAAGTGTCTTTTGAGTCCTTGCACTTAATTGGTTGTCGAACACCAATATCAAACTTGTCAACGGAGCATGTCTACGGCACGTCGACTCTACAATTGCGTTATCCCCGTCTGCCAATCTGCCAGGACTGTCCTCCAACCCGCTTATTACGTTTCGCAGCGAACGGTGATTTAGTAGTCCGAAGGTAACTTAATCTTATAAATAGCCACCTTTGTTATTGTAGGGAAAAATAATTGTTTATATTATTACAATCAACAAGCTAACTGATTTATATGAAGCAAAAAAGCGTAGCAAGTGAGTTAGATACACCCCACACTCTATATCTACATAGAAGTTCGTTTGATTTTTGATTTGACCATACTTTTATTGATATGAAGAAAAAGTCTCACATAAAAACCCTGTAGATTTCTTACACGTAAAATATACACGAGCCCTTTCTAAGAGCAAACGTTCAGTATCAGGCTCTATTCTGCGATCAAACAAAGAATAATGTTTTGCTTTCATTCACATAGTGCTTGCGTTTCATATCGACGCGCTGGGTACTGTTGTGTATGATGATAACAGATGCGTTTTTATCTGAAACTTGCAGTTGCCCGCGGCTCCACCTTCTTTTAATTCTGTTCCAATTCCCGCATCACATGGGAATTTATGCAAGCAAAAAGTAGCCTATGGTTTAGACTATTATTATAATATATCGCTATACAAAATTTTAGGCAGATCCGTTCAGTCAAATTTACATGCAAAATTATACGTAATGTAGAAGAATAAGAGTAATGGTTCTATCTTATTCTGTGATGTGATAAAATTTAGGGATCATAAAAATTACATGCACCGATTGCAAATAGTTAAATGTTAGATTTATTAGATGTTAAAAAGAGAGATTCTCAAGTTTTAGATTTTATATCCAGCATCATGAAATAACGTCCGATAAACAAATGTAAAAAATATTAAGTAAGAACTGTTTACAAAGAAATCATTTTGATATCAACTTCAATCAGATTTAAAGTACCTTCCAACATCTTCATCGTTTTCAAAGCTTCGACCGGTCAACCCTTCTTTCCCAAATGTATTTATTTTCATCTCCCCGAGCCATTCTCGGACAAAGATTGTGCAAACTGAATCAAGTATAAGCTGCAAAATGTTTTAGACGTTATAAAACTGTGGATAAGATACACTTTGAAGATTTGTAAAACAAGGGACGCTTTGTTTAAATTAGTTTGTACAAGGGACTTTAAATAGCTTTGTAACCCGGGATAGTGGAGACGTTGTCTAAGCGAAGGGCGCTCGACGGTCGAGGCGGGTAATTGCCGATGGCAATAACGGTTTGTTTTACGATTAGAAAACTCTTTTACAAATTAGTCTTCAAAGTGGCAATAACAATTGAAGTTACTGTAAAGGTATGAAGTAGCACAAGTCGTAATCTTAACTCACAATCTTAGTCAAACTTTGAAACCCTGCGTGGCTACGTGAAATCAGTTCTGTACAGTACAACCACTGCGGTAAGAAACTTTCCCTGAGGCGGGTCCTTGGATGGGTGACCACTACGTGACCTCGTTGTGACATTGATTTGCGAGCGTTTCTGTGCTTCGTAAGGTATGTTAAGTCGTTAAGTCAAGTTGAAAGACTTATGGGTTCAACCTTGTGTCTACACAACTTGCGCCTGGATCGCAGCGCGTTCATAACGCCTCTAGTGCTGCAAAAGTCCACACGCTACGGTAACTATCAAATGGGCCGTAAGCTTGTCTGTCACCGTAGTAACATAAAAAATCCATATAATTTAGTCGGCTTAAGGCCATACCCAGGGCTAACGACCTTGAGCATATGGGCGATATGACTCGCCAACATAGAGTAGCGCAACTACAGAGACATCAGAGTAAAAGAACTACGGAAGAAGAAGAAAAATAGTAGCGGAAATGCGTTCCTCGCTTCACCAAATAAACAAGAAGCTGTGAGACGGTCTCACCCGACTGCCCCTCTCGTAAACGTTTATTGTGAGAGTTCAATCCGATTGACGTTGTCATTTTTGTTTTATTTCAAACTTTGAACAGATGATCCACGTGACCTAGTGACGTAGTTTAATGCAACAGAGTCACAGACTACAGACAAAGTCACGCCATAAGCCCCTCTGCACTCTATTTTATAGAGAGAGGCGAAAATAAATTAAAAAATAAAGGTAAAAAAATTAACTCTGGACTTAATCATTAAGCTCTTATATGATAAAGCCAACACGCCGGTTTAGATTTACACTCACATTCAAGGGAACTCTTGAATTCTAGGTTTTGCGAAGTTGAGATGTCTCCAACTAATGAACTTCCTCGGATCAATTTTCATTCAAATCAGTAGTTTCGGCGTCATACGTATTCGGAATACAGACGGACATGAAAATTTTAAATTTCATTTTGGCTTAAGTAGGTATCGATTAGAGAACGCGTTCTTTTTTTTAAATAGCTTCCATGTTCAGACTCTCGACCCTCAACAGTTTTATTATTATGTATAGATATAGACTAGCAAGAAACTCGGCGGGCTATTCTTTTTAGTGCTCTGCTTACTGTAATATAGACTTAAAAAATCATAACAAATTGTTTGAGAATCCAACAGAGCCAGCAGATCATTTCCAGACTTACTTGTCTAGCCAATAATTGAATACAATTTTTGATCCCGAGCAGGATTCGAACCTGCGTCTTCTGGTTTGCCGGACCAGACGGCCTCACCATTGGACCAACGAGACACGCTGCTCTCGACCGTCAATTCTTTCACTTTATTACCTTAACCAAGTTGCCGGTAGATGGTGCCTACGTCACCCCAAGACGTAATAAGCTGAAAAAATTGACCGTTAAAATAAATAAATAAATATATTCACGGACATTTCGCACAACACTATCTAATCCCAAAGTAAGCTAGGAATGACCTGCTTGTGTTATGGGCATAAGACCACGGATATTAATACTTATATACTTATTAAATACATACATATTATACATAGAAACACTCGTGAGACAAACATTTATGGGTCACACAAATATTTGTCTCCGGTGGGAATCGAACCCACGACCTCGAGCGCCGCAGGCGGTATCACTTCCGACTGCGCCACAGAGGCAGTCAAGTTGAGAGCAGTGTCTCAAAAAAAGCAGTGTGTTAATAATAACTGTAATATAAGTATTTTCATCAGTTGTCTATATCCCTTAGCACAAAGTTATAATAGCTTAAGTTGTGTGGGAATGTCCACGAATATTTCTTCATTTATTTATTTTGAAATGATTAAGTACCGCTTACAATATTAGCATGACTACCTTTCGAAGTAATTTAATAGAACAATGCATAAAATAAGTTCAAATGCATTATATTCTCATGTAATGCAGTATGCATTGTGTAACTCGGGCTCTGTCTGTTACACGCATTACTCTGTTCATGAATGAAAATAATATAACATTTTACGAGAATTTTTTGCAGACCAGAGCGACACACGTCCGTCTGGCAACACGACTCCCCCCGCACTAGATTTTCGGGCGAGCGCGGGGAAGCAAGCAATGTAATGTATTCTTTGAATACATTATTAGGTATAAAAAGTTAAAACTTATACTAAATCAAAATTGAAGAAAACCATTTTAGAGGTCTATGTTTTCTTTAGTCTCTGATATAAATTTTATTATCATTCATTAATAAATAGATGTCATACAACGCCTTCTTCTAAAAAACTATGGGCTATTTCAATGATGTTTTACTAATTATTTATAATAAATACACAATTTCTGATAAAACCATCTTTTGACACACATCTTTTAGATTTAAAATCTACTTTTGGCTATAATTTTTCGTATACTAATACCGAGAAGGATGTCTCCATTTGCACCTCTTTTTCGCAAACTTTGTCAACCACTCCCCTTAAGTAGGCAGACTACAACACACCCATCCCATACTACCTATTGTCGTCACCGGGCACTTGTAAAATGAGAAAACGTTATACCTAATAATTATTCAGCTATCCAAACCAAAACTCCAAGTGCCTGGACAGATGTAACACATTCACAAATACAATATCTGCAGTCCGAGCACGTAAACGTAGCTGAAGTACAAGAAAGGTTTTTACTATGAACATGTACGTTATATATTCATTTTCATTTTATGTTAAACTGCTCGTAACTTATTTGTTTCAAATTGTACGACTGTTTGTGTTTCAATAGTCCAGCATTTTTTTTATTTTGTGAAACAAAAGCATACAGAGTTATGGCGGCCCGAATAGCTTTCTATTGTTACGTAACAACCGCTCTGTTTCAAACTCAACATCAACAGCTCACAATTAAAACGTTTTGTTGACAAAAGCCAAACACAAATTATAAGGTAAATAAAATAATAAACAATAGCACGTAAAATATAATGTAGGTATAACATGGCACGCTCATTCATTTGGACAAAATTCTCTGAGCCATAGCCATTGAGTGGTACATGCGATTTGTGACGATAGCAAAGTTGTAAATTACCAGTGGTTCTGTTAACAGCACTACTCAACAGAACAGATGGGAGTAGAAGAAACTTAATAAGTTCAGGCAAAATGGTGTAAGTTCAACTTAATTCACTAATTCTTTGATCTCACATAATTTCTATGGAATTCATTATTCAAACGGAGATCGTTCGATAATGTTATTAAGACTCTGTAATAAATATTTTGGGAGCTCCCATGATCATTAGCGAGAGCGATGTCTTAGTTGAGGGTACGAACCTGGTAAGGCACCTATCCGAGGTATGACTACAAGGTAGAAAACACCTGCTGCGTGATGGCGGCATTACTACCACTGAAGAAGCGGTCAACAGAACCTTTTTTTTTCTAAAGATCAGATCCATCTCTATAAAAGTAAAGTTATATGCTTTTTGTTTTTACCAAAGTGACTTAGCGACTCGTTGCCAACCCCTCACATTTACCGCGTCGCTTCGTCCGTGTGGCCGCCAACATCAACACGATTAAATAAATCCTAATCTCCGAGAGTGTACCTACTTACTGCGCCCACTATAATCCTTATACTTCATATCTAATGTTATTATTTTGTATCAACATTATTTATTTTACCAAAAGATAGGAATTGGTAATCTTATTCTTTTAAGTGGTACCAATTCCAGTCTTTGCTACCTCTGACCTATATCAGTTTACCATTACTTATTTTTATAAAAGCAATCCGCATCATCGTATAACTCTAACAACATTTAGTTGTTAGAGGATTATACTCAAATAACGTGTGCGCCTTGTTAGACGTACGAGTAAAGTCGTTAAGTGCGACTATGGTTCGATTCCAACCACAGGGAACAATTTGTGTGATCCATAAATGTTTTTCTCGAGAGATTGTGAGTTTCTATGTGACGTGATAAAAAATCAGTTGCCTACCTAGATACCTGATTTTTTATCATGTCACTTTACGTTTAAATATCCGTTGTCCGATACCCATAACACAAGCAGGTCAAAACAAGTATATTTTGGGATCAAACGGTCTGTGTAATTATAACCATGAATATTTAACGATAGTACCCAAAGCCGACAGTAACACAATAGTAAATGATCGCTTATTATCGCCAATTCAATAAATAAAAGTATAATATGGAGCTCCACCCAACAGTTTGTGTTGTGTGAATATCGGGATGCAGCGTTCATGCATTACGGAGAATACCTCGAATTTGCACAAAACTGAACAAAGCTACGACACAGACAAGATAAAAGGAATTAAAAGCTCACATTCTGTACAGTTTTTTGTTGCGGCAAAAGGTTTGCTCGGTACCATTTGTGTTTTCCAAATATTAGGTCAGTAGATTTATGAAAGTGGGTGGTTGCCGGGGTTATACCTACATATGAGAGCTCTCAGTGTTGCAAATTATATATTGTACTATTTTAGTTACTATTCTTAATCATATTTTAAAATACAGTCAAATGTATCTTTTTTTAATTGAAATATAACTAGTACCATAAATTGATTGAATACAGATATTTGTAGGAGCAACGCCGCTGAAGAAATACATCGGGGCACCTCTACAAAAATTCAAAAATTCTGATGTGGTTCCCTTAGAATCATATCTACCATTACTTCTTTATCTATATCTATACTAATAAAAAAGAGGAAAGATTTGTTTTTTTTTTGTTTTTAGGGTTTCGTAGCCAAATGGCAAAAACGGAACCCTTATAGATTCGTCATGTCTGTCTGTCTGTCCTTCTGTCTGTCCGTCCGTGTGTCACAGCCACTTTTCTCCGAAACTATAAAGTCTATGCTATTGAAACTTGGTAGCTAGATGTATTCTGTAAACCGCATTAAGATTCTTATATAAACCTAGAAAAAAGCAGTAAATTTTGGGGGTCCCCATACTCAGAACGAAACTCAATTTTTTTTTTTCATCAAAACCATACGTGTACAAAACCATATCTATAGATAGGTCTTCAAAAATGCTATTGAGGTTTCTAACATCAGTTTTTTTTCTAAAGTGAATAGTTTGCGCAAGAGACACTTCCGAAGTGGAAAAATCTGTCCCCCCCCCCTCTCTAACTTCTAAACTAAGAGAATGATAAATCTAAAAAAAAAATATGATGTACATTGCCATAAAAACTACCAACGAAAATTAGTTTGAACGAGATAGAGCTGGCAGTTTTTTTTTAATACGTCAAAAAACGCAATTTCCGGTTAGTGAAATCACTACCACTGCGAACGTGTTAAAACATCAGTCAAAGTTACAACGAACTATAAGAACTTTTATATTATGTTACTTGCTGCTACGATACCCTTCATGGGCGAGTCCAACTCGCACTTGGCCGGTTTTATTTGTTTTTTTGTTTGTTTGTTTGTAACGAATAGGTTTCGGAACTACTGAATCGATTTGAAAAATTCTTTCACTGTTGGGAAGCTACACTCTTTGCGGTGAACATATGCTATATTTTATTCCCGTATTCCTACGGGAACGGGAACTACGCGGGTGAAACCGCGTGACATCCGCTAGTACATATATATATTTCAAACAAGCTGATGGCCGCGGCGGCATTAGACACGTCGAATTTTGCTCTCGTTCCCTCATCTCATGGGGACATAGGACTTTAATGTATCGCTGTACAAAATTTCAGCCAAATGCGTTTAGCCATTAGAGCATGAATAAGTAACAAATATTCAAATATCAAGTCATCCAAATCTCCAATCATTTCAACATCGAGCGGAGGTTGGCGCGCTGTATAGTACCTAGGTACGCTCTAAGATCATACTCGTATTTATGGTAGAGAAATGAAATCGTATCGAGCAGCAACTGTAGCATTCGTGAGTTTTGCTGCGTCGCCTCCAAAATTGCATATTTATGTGTAACCACAACACGAGGTGTACCTACTACGTGCCTTATATTTTCTGTCAAAACTTCATAGCACTGTGAATGCGAGTGCGCGGTGGACGTTTGTTACGTTTATAGGTCGGTGTGGCTTTGTCTTGTCATAGCTTTATTATTATTTCATGCACCAACTTAATTTTCCCTTTACAAACACGTTTATAAAATAAATTTTATAATGTAACTGTTTTAAGGTACTTATCTATAAATGTTTTAAAATATTTCTTCTTAATATATGAGGTATATCAATGTACCAGTAAGTTTGACACAATTATGCTAATTCCAACATAACATTGTAGCAAACGCTATTTGAATCCAGTTTACGGGAGAGCGGAGTTTGAAATTCAAATCGCGTATTATAAATGTCAAACGGGCTGTCTGTCCGTTTGCGGTAACCACGTTAAGACAGTTAACCTCGGTATCTAATTTGACAAATCTCGGCTGAACCCGGAGCATCGAGGAAATGCCCCGTAGTTTGGTTAAAACTATGCGTCAATGTTTGTTTTGTATTACAGTTATGTATTTGCAAAATTGCAAGAGTGTTACCTCAACTAAGTATTTATGATAATCATAATATCTACGTAATATGAATTCAGCGGTCTGGCTATAAGTGCTTTAATAAAGTAAAATTCAACAGTTTTTAACCTTTTGGGGTTATTGGTCTTAGGTTTAACATCGAATAATAACATGTTGTTACGAGTAGCGAATTATTCTAAATCTATGGTTGTTACTAAGTTTTTTAGACCTACTGAAAACCCTAAACAGTCAAATTTGTCCCTTGTGGCGACGGGGTCCCGTGTTGCGACGAGTAAGAGTACAAAATGTCGCCACCCCAATACATCCGAGGGTGTCGTAAGAGGCGACTAAGGAAACACTTTCACAAAAAGATCCTGTGCGTAGAAAAGGAAAACTCGAAATGAAACCCGCTTGTCAGTAAATTAACAATCGTTAAGTTGAAGGCCTTCAAAAATTTCAATTTCGATCTGCGCCTGTCTATTTAACACGGCAATAGGCTCACCCACCACCTATTACGTGGGACATAAAACTACAAGGTGAAATGTGGGCGTATACTATGCCTCTGCCTACCCCTTCTGGGATAAAGGTGTGACTATATGTATGTACGTTGTTGCAGTAAAATAGCAAATTTTTACCTAAAAATTGCCTTAAGTAAATGGCCTAGGATCGTTCTATGACTGAATTCTACCAAATCTACCGTAATGGTTCTGAGTGGAAATAATAAGCGCACAAAGACATTGTTGGAAACTCCCTCGGTATAGTCAAATTAGTTGTTGTTGTAGACTCGAGGACAGTGATTGGGACGGACGGGCGGACGGGATCCAAAGGCGAACGCCTTTGAGCAAACCAGGGCGGCAGCGCGCGGACATTGTTATGCTAATTTTCATAAGTTAGATCTTGTCAACAACATGACGCTCTTGAAGTTCGTTAGATATGCATTTCAAGAATAATGTCGTTCTACAATAATGGCTGACGAGAATCGTATATTTAATACTCACTGTACATACTCTCATCATGTTGTTATTAAATCGGAACATAACAATTGAAGAATTCTTGTTGCGGCTTATTTATTTGAGCCGTTTGTGGTTGAAATTCTGGGACCCTGGGATCCTAGTGCAAAACTTATTTACAGAGCTATATTTAGCTTTTAGTCGACAGTTCTCGTTACCAGAAGGCTGGTGTATACTTGGGCCGGAGGCTCAACATTGTCATACAACGTGGCAATGCCGCTAGCATTTTGGGCACGGTTGTGGTTGACAGCAATATGGAAGAGTTTTGTGATGCATAAGCTATATTTGGTACAACCTTTTTTTATTTATGTTCCCATTTTTATAACTTGTAAAGTGTATAGTAACATTAAGTTGTAAATAAACTGAAGAATTGAACATTTTGTTCGTTCAGGAGGCGAGGGCCAAGAGCACGGGCCGGTGTTCCTGATGGAGCCCCCGCCGCGGCTGGCGTTCTCCAACTCGACTGGTGCCAGGGTGTCGTGCGCCGCGCACGGCTTCCCCGCGCCGCAGATCGCCTGGCAGCAGCCGGACGGCGCGCAGATAGACGATGTGCCGGGACTCAGGTACGTGGTCTCTTCTGCTTTGTTCAGTACTACAGTATACTAGGTACTAATACTGTTACTTTGTTGGTATTTCAACGACATGGTTTCAAATTTTAGGGCGTGGCAGTAATGAATCTGTGGAAAGAGAAATCTTGTAATATAAATCAGTACCTACAAAGGTAATTTTAATATAATTATTATTTGCTCCATTCATCGTTATTCCTAATATTCACATCTACTCCTCCAGTTAAGTTAAATTGTGTGTTATTAGACGCTAGTTTAATGGTTGGGAATCAAACTCAAGTCACGACTACGCAATTCGGACTCAGTAATCACTAAGCAACCACTACTTCAACGACAAAGTTTAACCTATTCGATATTTATAGACGGATGTATGCATAGTTTACTAGAAGACTGTTGTATACTATAAGGAATATCATATCCACATTTGGTGCTCTCTGAATTCGTCAAAGGAAAACGTATTTTGTTTTGCAGTAAAGTGTCTTGAATCACAATAATGTAGGAATACATTTGTAAAGTAGTAGCTGTGTGAATGTGTGACAATATTAATATGAATAAGCTTGTCACGGTACGAAATGATTCTTGATCGTGATGTTTATTGGAGTTCCCGTATTTGTTTTTTATTCATAAGAGAATTGAATCTATGAACTCGACGTGTGACAATTTCTATACCTATCTGCGTCCTAATATAACCGAGTACCTATCTACAACCACGTTCTAGCAAATAATAAAGTTTCTTGACAGTTTTCATAGGCGCGCCACTTTGTGACCTGGTGTTACTAGATTTGTTTT
Source organism: Miltochrista miniata (assembly GCA_933228765.1). Taxonomy (NCBI): domain Eukaryota; kingdom Metazoa; phylum Arthropoda; class Insecta; order Lepidoptera; family Erebidae; genus Miltochrista; species Miltochrista miniata. The sequence goes on along the minus strand of OW121753.1, from coordinate 40,456,294 downwards.
GTATTCTTGACGTGTTATTAGTACTCATCTATGATATGCAAAATAGATAGAAACTAAAAACACAATTAAACCAAAGAAGACACTAATCTCTACTAATATTATAAAGAGGAAAGATTTGTTTTTTGTTTGTTTGTTTATTTGTAACGAATAGGCTCCGAAACTACTGGACCGATTTGAAAATTGTTTTGAAGCTACACTCTTTGCGATGAACAAAGGCTATATTTTATTCCCGTATTCCCACGGAAACGGGTACTACGCTGGTGAAACCGCGTGACGTCCGCTAGTAATTAATAAACCGATCGAGTGCACGTCAGCCTCGAGTACGGAGGGTTCGAAGGGTATGGAAGGTCTTCCATAATATTATTATTTTTCTGATTTTAGTATTTGTTGTTATAGCGGCAACAGAAACACATCAACTGTGTATTTTTTTAGCTATCTAGCTATCCGGGTTCTTGAGGTACAGCCTCGCGACGGACAGATAGACAACGACGTCTCATGAATAGAGTCCCGTTTTTAGCTATCTAGCTATCCGGGTTCTTGAGGTACAGCCTCGCGACGGACAGATAGACAACGACGTCTCATGAATACAGTCCCGTTTTTAGCTATCTAGCTATCCGGGTTCTTGAGGTACCTACAGCCTCGCGACGGACAGATAGACAACGACGTCTCATGAATAGAGTCCCGTTTTTAGCTATCTAGCTATCCGGGTTCTTGAGGTACCTACAGCCTCGCGACGGACAGATAGACAACGACGTCTCATGAATAGAGTCCCGTTTTTAGCTATCTAGCTATCCGGGTTCTTGAGGTACAGCCTCGCGACGGACAGATAGACAACGACGTCTCATGAATAGAGTCCCGTTTTTAGCTATCTAGCTATCCGGGTTCTTGAGGTACAGCCTCGCGACGGACAGATAGACAACGACGTCTCATGAATACAGTCCCGTTTTTAGCTATCTAGCTATCCGGGTTCTTGAGGTACCTACAGCCTCGCGACGGACAGATAGACAACGACGTCTCATGAATAGAGTCCCGTTTTTAGCTATCTAGCTATCCGGGTTCTTGAGGTACAGCCTCGCGACGGACAGATAGACAACGACGTCTCATGAATAGAGTCCCGTTTTTAGCTATCTAGCTATCCGGGTTCTTGAGGTACAGCCTCGCGACGGACAGATAGACAACGACGTCTCATGAATAGAGTCCCGTTTTTAGCTATCTAGCTATCCGGGTTCTTGAGGTACAGCCTCGCGACGGACAGATAGACAACGACGTCTCATGAATACAGTCCCGTTTTTAGCTATCTAGCTATCCGGGTTCTTGAGGTACAGCCTCGCGACGGACAGATAGACAACGACGTCTCATGAATAGAGTCCCGTTTTTAGCTAACGTAACGACATCATAAAAGCTTTAGCTAACGTAACGACATCATAAAAGCTTTTAGATCTATTAATGTTAAAAAAACCGCTGACCTTTGGGGGTTATCAGTAAAATCCATATCAAGTATTATAGATGTCATTGCCCCCCACTTGGCAACTGTGTTTAACGATTGCGTCTCTAGTGGTGTATTTCCTGATTTGATGAAACACAGTAAAGTTATACCGCTATTCAAGGCTGGCACCGCTTCAGATCCGGGTAATTTCAGACCTATCTCGGTGTTGCCGACCTTGAGCAAGATATTTGAAAAATTGATACTAGAGCAGATGCTGATCTTTTTTAACAGTCACAAATTATTTCATGAGAAACAATTTGGCTTCACTAAAGGACGTTCGACTACCGATGCTGGTGTAGAGTTATTGAAATGTATTTATGACGCCTGGGAGGATAACCAAGATGCAATTGGTGTGTTTTGTGATCTGTCTAAGGCATTTGATTGCGTCCAACATAAAACATTAATCAGGAAATTACACCATTATGGCATAAGAAACAAGGCTCTCGACCTTCTGACTTCATATTTGAACAATAGAATTCAGCGGGTCGATGTTAATGGTGCACGCTCAGAGGGATCTGTAGTTACTATGGGCGTCCCGCAGGGTTCAATACTCGGACCATTTTTATTCCTTATATATTTTAATGACTTACCCTTTTACGTGGGGGACAACAACAGGATTGTTTTGTTTGCAGATGATACTTCTTTGATTTTCAAAGTAAAAAGACAAATAGATAACTATGACGATGTCAACAACGCAATCTTGAAAGTGGTTCATTGGTTTAACACTAACAATCTTAAACTAAATGATAATAAAACTAAATGTATTAAATTTACCTTGCCTAATGTAGCACAGTCAGAAACCAATGTTCAACTTAATGGTCGAGAGTTGGAACTTGTGGAACAAACCACATTCCTAGGGTTAACGGTTGATGCTGGTTTACAATGGGGTCCACATATTGTAAAACTAGCTAGTAGATTAAGTTCAGCAGCATTTGCTGTACAAAAAATAAGGCACTTGACTGATGTAGATACGGCTAGAATAGTTTATTTCGGTTACTTTCACAGTATAATGTCTTATGGTATTCTACTGTGGGGCAATGCTGCAGATATAAATAAAATTTTTATTTTACAAAAGCGGGCCATAAGAGCTATATATAGACTAGGTCCAAGGGTCTCTCTGCGCGAAAAATTCAAAGAGGTTAATATTCTTACTGTAGCATCACAATATATTTTTGAAAACCTTATGTATGTACAAAGAAATCTACATAGTTTCGCTAAGTTAAGTGATAGACACAATGTCAACACTAGAAATAAAAATAACCTTGCTGTTTTTCATAGCAGATTGCACAAAACCAGCAATTCTTTCATGGGTAACTGTATACGCTTTTACAACAGGCTTCCAGACGAAATTAAAAGTATGTCCCTTAATAAGTTTAAAAGATCTGTTAAAAGTAAATTGAACTGCAGGGGCTACTATACAATCAATGATTATTTGTTGGATAAGGAAGCCTGGAAATGACCTGCTCTGCTGGATTCTCAAAAAAATTGTTAAAATGCCTAGTTTTTAGATTCTTTAAAATTGTAAATAGAGCAAAAAAAGAACAACCCGCTGAGTTTCTTGCCAGTTCTTCTCAGGTGGGTCGCGTTGTGAACTGGTGGTAGAGTTTTTGTTTTGTATTCTGGACGTTTTGCAAGCGCATCTGTATAATGCCTATGTGAAATAAATATATTTTTGATTTTGATTTTTGCTATCTAGCTATCCGGGTTCTTGAGGTACAGCCTCGCGACGGACAGATAGACAACGACGTCTCATGAATAGAGTCCCGTTTTTAGCTATCTAGCTATCCGGGTTCTTGAGGTACCTACAGCCTCGCGACGGACAGATAGACAACGACGTCTCATGAATAGAGTCCCGTTTTTAGCTATCTAGCTATCCGGGTTCTTGAGGTACCTACAGCCTCGCGACGGACAGATAGACAACGACGTCTCATGAATAGAGTCCCGTTTTTAGCTATCTAGCTATCCGGGTTCTTGAGGTACAGCCTCGCGACGGACAGATAGACAACGACGTCTCATGAATAGAGTCCCGTTTTTAGCTATCTAGCTATCCGGGTTCTTGAGGTACAGCCTCGCGACGGACAGATAGACAACGACGTCTCATGAATACAGTCCCGTTTTTAGCTATCTAGCTATCCGGGTTCTTGAGGTACAGCCTCGCGACGGACAGATAGACAACGACGTCTCATGAATACAGTCCCGTTTTTAGCTATCTAGCTATCCGGGTTCTTGAGGTACCTACAGCCTCGCGACGGACAGATAGACAACGACGTCTCATGAATAGAGTCCCGTTTTTAGCTATCTAGCTATCCGGGTTCTTGAGGTACAGCCTCGCGACGGACAGATAGACAACGACGTCTCATGAATAGAGTCCCGTTTTTAGCTATCTAGCTATCCGGGTTCTTGAGGTACAGCCTCGCGACGGACAGATAGACAACGACGTCTCATGAATACAGTCCCGTTTTTAGCTATCTAGCTATCCGGGTTCTTGAGGTACCTACAGCCTCGCGACGGACAGATAGACAACGACGTCTCATGAATAGAGTCCCGTTTTTAGCTATCTAGCTATCCGGGTTCTTGAGGTACAGCCTCGCGACGGACAGATAGACAACGACGTCTCATGAATAGAGTCCCGTTTTTAGCTATCTAGCTATCCGGGTTCTTGAGGTACAGCCTCGCGACGGACAGATAGACAACGACGTCTCATGAATAGAGTCCCGTTTTTAGCTATCTAGCTATCCGGGTTCTTGAGGTACAGCCTCGCGACGGACAGATAGACAACGACGTCTCATGAATAGAGTCCCGTTTTTAGCTATCTAGCTATCCGGGTTCTTGAGGTACAGCCTCGCGACGGACAGATAGACAACGACGTCTCATGAATAGAGTCCCGTTTTTAGCTATCTAGCTATCCGGGTTCTTGAGGTACAGCCTCGCGACGGACAGATAGACAACGACGTCTCATGAATAGAGTCCCGTTTTTAGCTATCTAGCTATCCGGGTTCTTGAGGTACAGCCTCGCGACGGACAGATAGACAACGACGTCTCATGAATAGAGTCCCGTTTTTAGCTATCTAGCTATCCGGGTTCTCGAGGTACAGCCTCGCTACGGACAGATAGACAACGACGTCTCATGAATAGAGTCCCGTTTTTAGCTATCTAGCTATCCGGGTTCTTGAGGTACAGCCTCGCGACGGACAGATAGACAACGACGTCTCATGAATAGAGTCCCGTTTTTAGCTATCTAGCTATCCGGGTTCTTGAGGTACAGCCTCGCGACGGACAGATAGACAACGACGTCTCATGAATAGAGTCCCGTTTTTAGCTATCTAGCTATCCGGGTTCTTGAGGTACAGCCTCGCGACGGACAGATAGACAACGACGTCTCATGAATACAGTCCCGTTTTTAGCTATCTAGCTATCCGGGTTCTTGAGGTACAGCCTCGCGACGGACATATAGACAACGACGTCTCATGAATAGAGTCCCGTTTTTAGCTATCTAGCTATCCGGGTTCTTGAGGTACAGCCTCGCGACGGACAGATAGACAACGACGTCTCATGAATACAGTCCCGTTTTTAGCTATCTAGCTATCCGGGTTCTTGAGGTACAGCCTCGCGACGGACAGATAGACAACGACGTCTCATGAATAGAGTCCCGTTTTTAGCTATCTAGCTATCCGGGTTCTTGAGGTACCTACAGCCTCGCGACGGACAGATAGACAACGACGTCTCATGAATAGAGTCCCGTTTTTAGCTATCTAGCTATCCGGGTTCTTGAGGTACAGCCTCGCGACGGACAGATAGACAACGACGTCTCATGAATAGAGTCCCGTTTTTAGCTATCTAGCTATCCGGGTTCTTGAGGTACCTACAGCCTCGCGACGGACAGATAGACAACGACGTCTCATGAATAGAGTCCCGTTTTTAGCTATCTAGCTATCCGGGTTCTTGAGGTACAGCCTCGCGACGGACAGATAGACAACGACGTCTCATGAATAGAGTCCCGTTTTTAGCTATCTAGCTATCCGGGTTCTTGAGGTACAGCCTCGCGACGGACAGATAGACAACGACGTCTCATGAATAGAGTCCCGTTTTTAGCTATCTAGCTATCCGGGTTCTTGAGGTACAGCCTCGCGACGGACAGATAGACAACGACGTCTCATGAATACAGTCCCGTTTTTAGCTATCTAGCTATCCGGGTTCTTGAGGTACAGCCTCGCGACGGACAGATAGACAACGACGTCTCATGAATACAGTTCCGTTTTTAGCTATCTAGCTATCCGGGTTCTTGAGGTACCTACAGCCTCGCGACGGACAGATAGACAACGACGTCTCATGAATAGAGTCCCGTTTTTAGCTATTTAGCTATCCGGGTTCTTGAGGTACCTACAGCCTCGCGACGGACAGATAGACAACGACGTCTCATGAATAGAGTCCCGTTTTTAGCTATCTAGCTATCCGGGTTCTTGAGGTACAGCCTCGCGACGGACAGATAGACAACGACGTCTCATGAATAGAGTCCCGTTTTTAGCTATCTAGCTATCCGGGTTCTTGAGGTACAGCCTCGCGACGGACAGATAGACAACGACGTCTCATGAATACAGTCCCGTTTTTAGCTATCTAGCTATCCGGGTTCTTGAGGTACAGCCTCGCGACGGACATATAGACAACGACGTCTCATGAATAGAGTCCCGTTTTTAGCTATCTAGCTATCCGGGTTCTTGAGGTACAGCCTCGCGACGGACAGATAGACAACGACGTCTCATGAATACAGTCCCGTTTTTAGCTATCTAGCTATCCGGGTTCTTGAGGTACAGCCTCGCGACGGACAGATAGACAACGACGTCTCATGAATAGAGTCCCGTTTTTAGCTATCTAGCTATCCGGGTTCTTGAGGTACCTACAGCCTCGCGACGGACAGATAGACAACGACGTCTCATGAATAGAGTCCCGTTTTTAGCTATCTAGCTATCCGGGTTCTTGAGGTACAGCCTCGCGACGGACAGATAGACAACGACGTCTCATGAATAGAGTCCCGTTTTTAGCTATCTAGCTATCCGGGTTCTTGAGGTACCTACAGCCTCGCGACGGACAGATAGACAACGACGTCTCATGAATAGAGTCCCGTTTTTAGCTATCTAGCTATCCGGGTTCTTGAGGTACAGCCTCGCGACGGACAGATAGACAACGACGTCTCATGAATAGAGTCCCGTTTTTAGCTATCCGGGTTCTTGAGGTACAGCCTCGCGACGGACAGATAGACAACGACGTCTCATGAATAGAGTCCCGTTTTTAGCTATCTAGCTATCCGGGTTCTTGAGGTACAGCCTCGCGACGGACAGATAGACAACGACGTCTCATGAATACAGTCCCGTTTTTAGCTATCTAGCTATCCGGGTTCTTGAGGTACAGCCTCGCGACGGACAGATAGACAACGACGTCTCATGAATACAGTCCCGTTTTTAGCTATCTAGCTATCCGGGTTCTTGAGGTACCTACAGCCTCGCGACGGACAGATAGACAACGACGTCTCATGAATAGAGTCCCGTTTTTAGCTATTTAGCTATCCGGGTTCTTGAGGTACCTACAGCCTCGCGACGGACAGATAGACAACGACGTCTCATGAATAGAGTCCCGTTTTTAGCTATCTAGCTATCCGGGTTCTTGAGGTACAGCCTCGCGACGGACAGATAGACAACGACGTCTCATGAATAGAGTCCCGTTTTTAGCTATCTAGCTATCCGGGTTCTTGAGGTACAGCCTCGCGACGGACAGATAGACAACGACGTCTCATGAATACAGTCCCGTTTTTAGCTATCTAGCTATCCGGGTTCTTGAGGTACCTACAGCCTCGCGACGGACAGATAGACAACGACGTCTCATGAATAGAGTCCCGTTTTTAGCTATCTAGCTATCCGGGTTCTTGAGGTACAGCCTCGCGACGGACAGATAGACAACGACGTCTCATGAATAGAGTCCCGTTTTTAGCTATCTAGCTATCCGGGTTCTTGAGGTACAGCCTCGCGACGGACAGATAGACAACGACGTCTCATGAATACAGTCCCGTTTTTAGCTATCTAGCTATCCGGGTTCTTGAGGTACCTACAGCCTCGCAACGGACAGATAGACAACGACGTCTCATGAATACAGTCCCGTTTTTAGCTATCTAGCTATCCGGGTTCTTGAGGTACCTACAGCCTCGCGACGGACAGATAGACAACGACGTCTCATGAATAGAGTCCCGTTTTTAGCTATCTAGCTATCCGGGTTCTTGAGGTACAGCCTCGCGACGGACAGATAGACAACGACGTCTCATGAATAGAGTCCCGTTTTTAGCTATCTAGCTATCCGGGTTCTTGAGGTACAGCCTCGCGACGGACAGATAGACAACGACGTCTCATGAATACAGTCCCGTTTTTAGCTATCTAGCTATCCGGGTTCTTGAGGTACAGCCTCGCGACGGACAGATAGACAACGACGTCTCATGAATACAGTCCCGTTTTTAGCTATCTAGCTATCCGGGTTCTTGAGGTACCTACAGCCTCGCGACGGACAGATAGACAACGACGTCTCATGAATACAGTCCCGTTTTTAGCTATCTAGCTATCCGGGTTCTTGAGGTACAGCCTCGCGACGGACAGATAGACAACGACGTCTCATGAATACAGTCCCGTTTTTAGCTATCTAGCTATCCGGGTTCTTGAGGTACCTACAGCCTCGCGACGGACAGATAGACAACGACGTCTCATGAATAGAGTCCCGTTTTTAGCTATCTAGCTATCCGGGTTCTTGAGGTACAGCCTCGCGACGGACAGATAGACAACGACGTCTCATGAATAGAGTCCCGTTTTTAGCTATCTAGCTATCCGGGTTCTTGAGGTACAGCCTCGCGACGGACAGATAGACAACGACGTCTCATGAATACAGTCCCGTTTTTAGCTATCTAGCTATCCGGGTTCTTGAGGTACCTACAGCCTCGCGACGGACAGATAGACAACGACGTCTCATGAATAGAGTCCCGTTTTTAGCTATCTAGCTATCCGGGTTCTTGAGGTACAGCCTCGCGACGGACAGATAGACAACGACGTCTCATGGATACAGTCCCGTTTTTAGCTATCTAGCTATCCGAGTTCTTGAGGTACCTACAGCCTCGCGACGGACAGATAGACAACGACGTCTCATGAATAGAGTCCCGTTTTTAGCTATCTAGCTATCCGGGTTCTTGAGGTACAGCCTCGCGACGGACAGATAGACAACGACGTCTCATGAATAGAGTCCCGTTTTTAGCTATCTAGCTATCCGGGTTCTTGAGGTACAGCCTCGCGACGGACAGATAGACAACGACGTCTCATGAATAGAGTCCCGTTTTTAGCTATCTAGCTATCCGGGTTCTTGAGGTACCTACAGCCTCGCGACGGACAGATAGACAACGACGTCTCATGAATACAGTCCCGTTTTTAGCAATCTAGCTATCCGGGTTCTTGAGGTACAGCCTCGCGACGGACAGATAGACAACGACGTCTCATGAATAGAGTCCCGTTTTTAGCTATCTAGCTATCCGGGTTCTTGAGGTACAGCCTCGCGACGGACAGATAGACAACGACGTCTCATGAATAGAGTCCCGTTTTTAGCTATCTAGCTATCCGGGTTCTTGAGGTACAGCCTCGCGACGGACAGATAGACAACGACGTCTCATGAATACAGTCCCGTTTTTAGCTATCTAGCTATCCGGGTTCTTGAGGTACCTACAGCCTCGCGACGGACAGATAGACAACGACGTCTCATGAATAGAGTCCCGTTTTTATCTATCTAGCTATCCGGGTTCTTGAGGTACAGCCTCGCGACGGACAGATAGACAACGACGTCTCATGAATACAGTCCCGTTTTTAGCTATCTAGCTATCCGGGTTCTTGAGGTACCTACAGCCTCGCGACGGACAGATAGACAACGACGTCTCATGAATAGAGTCCCGTTTTTAGCTATCTAGCTATCCGGGTTCTTGAGGTACCTACAGCCTCGCGACGGGCAGATAGACAACGACGTCTCATGAATAGAGTCCCGTTTTTAGCTATCTAGCTATCCGGGTTCTTGAGGTACAGCCTCGCGACGGACAGATAGACAACGACGTCTCATGAATAGAGTCCCGTTTTTAGCTATCTAGCTATCCGGGTTCTTGAGGTACAGCCTCGCGACGGACAGATAGACAACGACGTCTCATGAATAGAGTCCCGTTTTTAGCTATCTAGCTATCCGGGTTCTTGAGGTACAGCCTCGCGACGGACAGATAGACAACGACGTCTCATGAATAGAGTCCCGTTTTTAGCTATCTAGCTATCCGGGTTCTTGAGGTACAGCCTCGCGACGGACAGATAGACAACGACGTCTCATGAATAGAGTCCCGTTTTTAGCTATCTAGCTATCCGGGTTCTTGAGGTACAGCCTCGCGACGGACAGATAGACAACGACGTCTCATGAATAGAGTCCCGTTTTTAGCTATCTAGCTATCCGGGTTCTTGAGGTACAGCCTCGCGACGGACAGATAGACAACGACGTCTCATGAATAGAGTCCCGTTTTTAGCTATCTAGCTATCCGGGTTCTTGAGGTACAGCCTCGCGACGGACAGATAGACAACGACGTCTCATGAATACAGTCCCGTTTTTAGCTATCTAGCTATCCGGGTTCTTGAGGTACAGCCTCGCGACGGACAGATAGACAACGACGTCTCATGAATAGAGTCCCGTTTTTAGCTATCTAGCTATCCGGGTTCTTGAGGTACAGCCTCGCGACGGACAGATAGACAACGACGTCTCATGAATACAGTCCCAGTTTTAGCTATCTAGCTATCCGGGTTCTTGAGGTACAGCCTCGCGACGGACAGATAGACAACGACGTCTCATGAATAGAGTCCCGTTTTTAGCTATCTAGCTATCCGGGTTCTTGAGGTACAGCCTCGCGACGGACAGATAGACAACGACGTCTCATGAATAGAGTCCCGTTTTTAGCTATCTAGCTATCCGGGTTCTTGAGGTACAGCCTCGCGACGGACAGATAGACAACGACGTCTCATGAATAGAGTCCCGTTTTTAGCTATCTAGCTATCCGGGTTCTTGAGGTACCTACAGCCTCGCGACGGACAGATAGACAACGACGTCTCATGAATAGAGTCCCGTTTTTAGCTATCTAGCTATCCGGGTTCTTGAGGTACAGCCTCGCGACGGACAGATAGACAACGACGTCTCATGAATACAGTCCCGTTTTTAGCTATCTAGCTATCCGGGTTCTTGAGGTACAGCCTCGCGACGGACAGATAGACAACGACGTCTCATGAATAGAGTCCCGTTTTTAGCTATCTAGCTATCCGGGTTCTTGAGGTACAGCCTCGCGACGGACAGATAGACAACGACGTCTCATGAATACAGTCCCGTTTTTAGCTATCTAGCTATCCGGGTTCTTGAGGTACCTACAGCCTCGCGACGGACAGATAGACAACGACGTCTCATGAATACAGTCCCGTTTTTAGCTATCTAGCTATCCGGGTTCTTGAGGTACAGGCTCGCGACGGACAGATAGACAACGACGTCTCATGAATACAGTCCCGTTTTTAGCTATCTAGCTATCCGGGTTCTTGAGGTACAGCCTCGCGACGGACAGATAGACAACGACGTCTCATGAATACAGTCCCGTTTTTAGCTATCTAGCTATCCGGGTTCTTGAGGTACAGCCTCGCGACGGACAGATAGACAACGACGTCTCATGAATAGAGTCCCGTTTTTAGCTATCTAGCTATCCGGGTTCTTGAGGTACAGCCTCGCGACGGACAGATAGACAACGACGTCTCATGAATAGAGTCCCGTTTTTAGCTATCTAGCTATCCGGGTTCTTGAGGTACAGCCTCGCGACGGACAGATAGACAACGACGTCTCATGAATAGAGTCCCGTTTTTAGCTATCTAGCTATCCGGGTTCTTGAGGTACAGCCTCGCGACGGACAGATAGACAACGACGTCTCATGAATACAGTCCCGTTTTTAGCTATCTAGCTATCCGGGTTCTTGAGGTACAGCCTCGCGACGGACAGATAGACAACGACGTCTCATGAATAGAGTCCCGTTTTTAGCTATCTAGCTATCCGGGTTCTTGAGGTACAGCCTCGCGACGGACAGATAGACAACGACGTCTCATGAATAGAGTCCCGTTTTTAGCTATCTAGCTATCCGGGTTCTTGAGGTACCTACAGCCTCGCGACGGACAGATAGACAACGACGTCTCATGAATAGAGTCCCGTTTTTAGCTATCTAGCTATCCGGGTTCTTGAGGTACCTACAGCCTCGCGACGGACAGATAGACAACGACGTCTCATGAATAGAGTCCCGTTTTTAGCTATCTAGCTATCCGGGTTCTTGAGGTACAGCCTCGCGACGGACAGATAGACAACGACGTCTCATGAATAGAGTCCCGTTTTTAGCTATCTAGCTATCCGGGTTCTTGAGGTACCTACAGCCTCGCGACGGACAGATAGACAACGACGTCTCATGAATACAGTCCCGTTTTTAGCTATCTAGCTATCCGGGTTCTTGAGGTACAGCCTCGCGACGGACAGATAGACAACGACGTCTCATGAATAGAGTCCCGTTTTTAGCTATCTAGCTATCCGGGTTCTTGAGGTACAGCCTCGCGACGGACAGATAGACAACGACGTTTCATGAATAGAGTCCCGTTTTTAGCTATCTAGCTATCCGGGTTCTTGAGGTACAGCCTCGCGACGGACAGATAGACAACGACGTCTCATGAATAGAGTCCCGTTTTTAGCTATCTAGCTATCCGGGTTCTTGAGGTACAGCCTTGCGACGGACAGATAGACAACGACGTCTCATGAATACAGTCCCGTTTTTAGCTATCTAGCTATCCGGGTTCTTGAGGTACAGCCTCGCGACGGACAGATAGACAACGACGTCTCATGAATAGAGTCCCGTTTTTAGCTATCTAGCTATCCGGGTTCTTGAGGTACAGCCTCGCGACGGACAGATAGACAACGACGTCTCATGAATAGAGTCCCGTTTTTAGCTATCTAGCTATCCGGGTTCTTGAGGTACAGCCTCGCGACGGACAGATAGACAACGACGTCTCATGAATAGAGTCCCGTTTTTAGCTATCTAGCTATCCGGGTTCTTGAGGTACAGCCTCGCGACGGACAGATAGACAACGACGTCTCATGAATAGAGTCCCGTTTTTAGCTATCTAGCTATCCGGGTTCTTGAGGTACAGCCTCGCGACGGACAGATAGACAACGACGTCTCATGAATACAGTCCCGTTTTTAGCTATCTAGCTATCCGGGTTCTTGAGGTACAGCCTCGCGACGGACAGATAGACAACGACGTCTCATGAATAGAGTCCCGTTTTTAGCTACCTAGCTATCCGGGTTCTTGAGGTACAGCCTCGCGACGGACAGATAGACAACGACGTCTCATGAATACAGTCCCGTTTTTAGCTATCTAGCTATCCGGGTTCTTGAGGTACAGCCTCGCGACGGACAGATAGACAACGACGTCTCATGAATAGAGTCCCGTTTTTAGCTATCTAGCTATCCGGGTTCTTGAGGTACAGCCTCGCGACGGACAGATAGACAACGACGTCTCATGAATAGAGTCCCGTTTTTAGCTATCTAGCTATCCGGGTTCTTGAGGTACAGCCTCGCGACGGACAGATAGACAACGACGTCTCATGAATAGAGTCCCGTTTTTAGCTATCTAGCTATCCGGGTTCTTGAGGTACAGCCTCGCGACGGACAGATAGACAACGACGTCTCATGAATAGAGTCCCGTTTTTAGCTATCTAGCTATCCGGGTTCTTGAGGTACAGCCTCGCGACGGACAGATAGACAACGACGTCTCATGAATAGAGTCCCGTTTTTAGCTATCTAGCTATCCGGGTTCTTGAGGTACAGCCTCGCGACGGACAGATAGACAACGACGTCTCATGAATACAGTCCCGTTTTTAGCTATCTAGCTATCCGGGTTCTTGAGGTACAGCCTCGCGACGGACAGATAGACAACGACGTCTCATGAATAGAGTCCCGTTTTTAGCTATCTAGCTATCCGGGTTCTTGAGGTACAGCCTCGCGACGGACAGATAGACAACGACGTCTCATGAATACAGTCCCGTTTTTAGCTATCTAGCTATCCGGGTTCTTGAGGTACCTACAGCCTCGCGACGGACAGATAGACAACGACGTCTCATGAATAGAGTCCCGTTTTTAGCTATCTAGCTATCCGGGTTCTTGAGGTACCTACAGCCTCGCGACGGGCAGATAGACAACGACGTCTCATGAATAGAGTCCCGTTTTTAGCTATCTAGCTATCCGGGTTCTTGAGGTACAGCCTCGCGACGGACAGATAGACAACGACGTCTCATGAATAGAGTCCCCGTTTTTAGCTATCTAGCTATCCGGGTTCTTGAGGTACAGCCTCGCGACGGACAGATAGACAACGACGTCTCATGAATAGAGTCCCGTTTTTAGCTATCTAGCTATCCGGGTTCTTGAGGTACAGCCTCGCGACGGACAGATAGACAACGACGTCTCATGAATAGAGTCCCGTTTTTAGCTATCTAGCTATCCGGGTTCTTGAGGTACAGCCTCGCGACGGACAGATAGACAACGACGTCTCATGAATAGAGTCCCGTTTTTAGCTATCTAGCTATCCGGGTTCTTGAGGTACAGCCTCGCGACGGACAGATAGACAACGACGTCTCATGAATAGAGTCCCGTTTTTAGCTATCTAGCTATCCGGGTTCTTGAGGTACAGCCTCGCGACGGACAGATAGACAACGACGTCTCATGAATAGAGTCCCGTTTTTAGCTATCTAGCTATCCGGGTTCTTGAGGTACAGCCTCGCGACGGACAGATAGACAACGACGTCTCATGAATACAGTCCCGTTTTTAGCTATCTAGCTATCCGGGTTCTTGAGGTACAGCCTCGCGACGGACAGATAGACAACGACGTCTCATGAATAGAGTCCCGTTTTTAGCTATCTAGCTATCCGGGTTCTTGAGGTACAGCCTCGCGACGGACAGATAGACAACGACGTCTCATGAATAGCAGTCCCAGTTTTTAGCTATCTAGCTATCCGGGTTCTTGAGGTACAGCCTCGCGACGGACAGATAGACAACGACGTCTCATGAATAGAGTCCCGTTTTTAGCTATCTAGCTATCCGGGTTCTTGAGGTACAGCCTCGCGACGGACAGATAGACAACGACGTCTCATGAATAGAGTCCCGTTTTTAGCTATCTAGCTATCCGGGTTCTTGAGGTACAGCCTCGCGACGGACAGATAGACAACGACGTCTCATGAATAGAGTCCCGTTTTTAGCTATCTAGCTATCCGGGTTCTTGAGGTACCTACAGCCTCGCGACGGACAGATAGACAACGACGTCTCATGAATAGAGTCCCGTTTTTAGCTATCTAGCTATCCGGGTTCTTGAGGTACAGCCTCGCGACGGACAGATAGACAACGACGTCTCATGAATACAGTCCCGTTTTTAGCTATCTAGCTATCCGGGTTCTTGAGGTACAGCCTCGCGACGGACAGATAGACAACGACGTCTCATGAATAGAGTCCCGTTTTTAGCTATCTAGCTATCCGGGTTCTTGAGGTACAGCCTCGCGACGGACAGATAGACAACGACGTCTCATGAATAGCAGTCCCGTTTTTAGCTATCTAGCTATCCGGGTTCTTGAGGTACCTACAGCCTCGCGACGGACAGATAGACAACGACGTCTCATGAATAGCAGTCCCGTTTTTAGCTATCTAGCTATCCGGGTTCTTGAGGTACAGGCTCGCGACGGACAGATAGACAACGACGTCTCATGAATACAGTCCCGTTTTTAGCTATCTAGCTATCCGGGTTCTTGAGGTACAGCCTCGCGACGGACAGATAGACAACGACGTCTCATGAATACAGTCCCGTTTTTAGCTATCTAGCTATCCGGGTTCTTGAGGTACAGCCTCGCGACGGACAGATAGACAACGACGTCTCATGAATAGAGTCCCGTTTTTAGCTATCTAGCTATCCGGGTTCTTGAGGTACAGCCTCGCGACGGACAGATAGACAACGACGTCTCATGAATAGAGTCCCGTTTTTAGCTATCTAGCTATCCGGGTTCTTGAGGTACAGCCTCGCGACGGACAGATAGACAACGACGTCTCATGAATAGAGTCCCGTTTTTAGCTATCTAGCTATCCGGGTTCTTGAGGTACAGCCTCGCGACGGACAGATAGACAACGACGTCTCATGAATACAGTCCCGTTTTTAGCTATCTAGCTATCCGGGTTCTTGAGGTACAGCCTCGCGACGGACAGATAGACAACGACGTCTCATGAATAGAGTCCCGTTTTTAGCTATCTAGCTATCCGGGTTCTTGAGGTACAGCCTCGCGACGGACAGATAGACAACGACGTCTCATGAATAGAGTCCCGTTTTTAGCTATCTAGCTATCCGGGTTCTTGAGGACCTACAGCCTCGCGACGGACAGATAGACAACGACGTCTCATGAATAGAGTCCCGTTTTTAGCTATCTAGCTATCCGGGTTCTTGAGGTACCTACAGCCTCGCGACGGACAGATAGACAACGACGTCTCATGAATAGAGTCCCGTTTTTAGCTATCTAGCTATCCGGGTTCTTGAGGTACAGCCTCGCGACGGACAGATAGACAACGACGTCTCATGAATAGAGTCCCGTTTTTAGCTATCTAGCTATCCGGGTTCTTGAGGTACCTACAGCCTCGCGACGGACAGATAGACAACGACGTCTCATGAATACAGTCCCGTTTTTAGCTATCTAGCTATCCGGGTTCTTGAGGTACAGCCTCGCGACGGACAGATAGACAACGACGTCTCATGAATAGAGTCCCGTTTTTAGCTATCTAGCTATCCGGGTTCTTGAGGTACAGCCTCGCGACGGACAGATAGACAACGACGTCTCATGAATAGAGTCCCGTTTTTAGCTATCTATCTATCCGGGTTCTTGAGGTACAGCCTCGCGACGGACAGATAGACAACGACGTCTCATGAATAGAGTCCCGTTTTTAGCTATCTAGCTATCCGGGTTCTTGAGGTACAGCCTTGCGACGGACAGATAGACAACGACGTCTCATGAATACAGTCCCGTTTTTAGCTATCTAGCTATCCGGGTTCTTGAGGTACAGCCTCGCGACGGACAGATAGACAACGACGTCTCATGAATAGAGTCCCGTTTTTAGCTATCTAGCTATCCGGGTTCTTGAGGTACAGCCTCGCGACGGACAGATAGACAACGACGTCTCATGAATAGAGTCCCGTTTTTAGCTATCTAGCTATCCGGGTTCTTGAGGTACAGCCTCGCGACGGACAGATAGACAACGACGTCTCATGAATAGAGTCCCGTTTTTAGCTATCTAGCTATCCGGGTTCTTGAGGTACAGCCTCGCGACGGACAGATAGACAACGACGTCTCATGAATAGAGTCCCGTTTTTAGCTATCTAGCTATCCGGGTTCTTGAGGTACAGCCTCGCGACGGACAGATAGACAACGACGTCTCATGAATACAGTCCCGTTTTTAGCTATCTAGCTATCCGGGTTCTTGAGGTACAGCCTCGCGACGGACAGATAGACAACGACGTCTCATGAATAGAGTCCCGTTTTTAGCTACCTAGCTATCCGGGTTCTTGAGGTACAGCCTCGCGACGGACAGATAGACAACGACGTCTCATGAATACAGTCCCGTTTTTAGCTATCTAGCTATCCGGGTTCTTGAGGTACAGCCTCGCGACGGACAGATAGACAACGACGTCTCATGAATAGAGTCCCGTTTTTAGCTATCTAGCTATCCGGGTTCTTGAGGTACAGCCTCGCGACGGACAGATAGACAACGACGTCTCATGAATAGAGTCCCGTTTTTAGCTATCTAGCTATCCGGGTTCTTGAGGTACAGCCTCGCGACGGACAGATAGACAACGACGTCTCATGAATAGAGTCCCGTTTTTAGCTATCTAGCTATCCGGGTTCTTGAGGTACCTACAGCCTCGCGACGGACAGATAGACAACGACGTCTCATGAATAGAGTCCCGTTTTTAGCTATCTAGCTATCCGGGTTCTTGAGGTACAGCCTCGCGACGGACAGATAGACAACGACGTCTCATGAATAGAGTCCCGTTTTTAGCTATCTAGCTATCCGGGTTCTTGAGGTACCTACAGCCTCGCGACGGACACAGCCTCGCGACGGACAGATAGACAACGACGTCTCATGAATACAGTCCCGTTTTTAGCTATCTAGCTATCCGGGTTCTTGAGGTACAGCCTCGCGACGGACAGATAGACAACGACGTCTCATGAATAGAGTCCCGTTTTTAGCTATCTAGCTATCCGGGTTCTTGAGGGTACAGCCTCGCGACGGACAGATAGACAACGACGTCTCATGAATAGAGTCCCGTTTTTAGCTATCTAGCTATCCGGGTTCTTGAGGTACAGCCTCGCGACGGACAGATAGACAACGACGTCTCATGAATAGAGTCCCGTTTTTAGCTATCTAGCTATCCGGGTTCTTGAGGTACCTACAGCCTCGCGACGGACAGATAGACAACGACGTCTCATGAATAGAGTCCCGTTTTTAGCTATCTAGCTATCCGGGTTCTTGAGGTACAGCCTCGCGACGGACAGATAGACAACGACGTCTCATGAATAGAGTCCCGTTTTTAGCTATCTAGCTATCCGGGTTCTTGAGGTACAGCCTCGCGACGGACAGATAGACAACGACGTCTCATGAATAGAGTCCCGTTTTTAGCTATCTAGCTATCCGGGTTCTTGAGGTACAGCCTCGCGACGGACAGATAGACAACGACGTCTCATGAATAGAGTCCCGTTTTTAGCTATCTAGCTATCCGGGTTCTTGAGGTACAGCCTCGCGACGGACAGATAGACAACGACGTCTCATGAATAGAGTCCCGTTTTTAGCTATCTAGCTATCCGGGTTCTTGAGGTACAGCCTCGCGACGGACAGATAGACAACGACGTCTCATGAATACAGTCCCGTTTTTAGCTATCTAGCTATCCGGGTTCTTGAGGTACAGCCTCGCGACGGACAGATAGACAACGACGTCTCATGAATAGAGTCCCGTTTTTAGCTATCTAGCTATCCGGGTTCTTGAGGTACAGCCTCGCGACGGACAGATAGACAACGACGTCTCATGAATAGAGTCCCGTTTTTAGCTATCTAGCTATCCGGGTTCTTGAGGTACAGCCTCGCGACGGACAGATAGACAACGACGTCTCATGAATAGAGTCCCGTTTTTAGCTATCTAGATATCCGGGTTCTTGAGGTACAGCCTCGCGACGGACAGATAGACAACGACGTCTCATGAATACAGTCCCGTTTTTAGCTATCTAGCTATCCGGGTTCTTGAGGTACAGCCTCGCGACGGACAGATAGACAACGACGTCTCATGAATAGAGTCCCGTTTTTAGCTATCTAGCTATCCGGGGTTCTTGAGGTACAGCCTCGCGACGGACAGATAGACAACGACGTCTCATGAATAGAGTCCCGTTTTTAGCTATCTAGCTATCCGGGTTCTTGAGGTACAGCCTCGCGACGGACAGATAGACAACGACGTCTCATGAATAGAGTCCCGTTTTTAGCTATCTAGCTATCCGGGTTCTTGAGGTACAGCCTCGCGACGGACAGATAGACAACGACGTCTCATGAATACAGTCCCGTTTTTAGCTATCTAGCTATCCGGGTTCTTGAGGTACAGCCTCGCGACGGACAGATAGACAACGACGTCTCATGAATAGAGTCCCGTTTTTAGCTATCTAGCTATCCGGCTTCTTGAGGTACAGCCTCGCGACGGACAGATAGACAACGACGTCTCATGAATAGAGTCCCGTTTTTAGCTATCTAGCTATCCGGGTTCTTGAGGTACAGCCTCGCGACGGACAGATAGACAACGACGTCTCATGAATACAGTCCCGTTTTTAGCTATCTAGCTATCCGGGTTCTTGAGGTACAGCCTCGCGACGGACAGATAGACAACGACGTCTCATGAATAGAGTCCCGTTTTTAGCTATCTAGCTATCCGGCTTCTTGAGGTACAGCCTCGCGACGGACAGATAGACAACGACGTCTCATGAATACAGTCCCGTTTTTAGCTATCTAGCTATCCGGGTTCTTGAGGTACAGCCTCGCGACGGACAGATAGACAACGACGTCTCATGAATAGAGTCCCGTTTTTAGCTATCTAGCTATCCGGGTTCTTGAGGTACAGCCTCGCGACGGACAGATAGACAACGACGTCTCATGAATAGAGTCCCGTTTTTAGCTATCTAGCTATCCGGGTTCTTGAGGTACAGCCTCGCGACGGACAGATAGACAACGACGTCTCATGAATAGAGTCCCGTTTTTAGCTATCTAGCTATCCGGGTTCTTGAGGTACCTACAGCCTCGCGACGGACAGATAGACAACGACGTCTCATGAATAGAGTCCCGTTTTTAGCTATCTAGCTATCCGGGTTCTTGAGGTACAGCCTCGCGACGGACAGATAGACAACGACGTCTCATGAATAGAGTCCCGTTTTTAGCTATCTAGCTATCCGGGTTCTTGAGGTACAGCCTCGCGACGGACAGATAGACAACGACGTCTCATGAATAGAGTCCCGTTTTTAGCTATCTAGCTATCCGGGTTCTTGAGGTACAGCCTCGCGACGGACAGATAGACAACGACGTCTCATGAATAGAGTCCCGTTTTTAGCTATCTAGCTATCCGGGTTCTTGAGGTACAGCCTCGCGACGGACAGATAGACAACGACGTCTCATGAATAGAGTCCCGTTTTTAGCTATCTAGCTATCCGGGTTCTTGAGGTACAGCCTCGCGACGGACAGATAGACAACGACGTCTCATGAATACAGTCCCGTTTTTAGCTATCTAGCTATCCGGGTTCTTGAGGTACAGCCTCGCGACGGACAGATAGACAACGACGTCTCATGAATAGAGTCCCGTTTTTAGCTATCTAGCTATCCGGGTTCTTGAGGTACAGCCTCGCGACGGACAGATAGACAACGACGTCTCATGAATAGAGTCCCGTTTTTAGCTATCTAGCTATCCGGGTTCTTGAGGTACAGCCTCGCGACGGACAGATAGACAACGACGTCTCATGAATAGAGTCCCGTTTTTAGCTATCTAGCTATCCGGGTTCTTGAGGTACAGCCTCGCGACGGACAGATAGACAACGACGTCTCATGAATACAGTCCCGTTTTTAGCTATCTAGCTATCCGGGTTCTTGAGGTACAGCCTCGCGACGGACAGATAGACAACGACGTCTCATGAATAGAGTCCCGTTTTTAGCTATCTAGCTATCCGGGTTCTTGAGGTACAGCCTCGCGACGGACAGATAGACAACGACGTCTCATGAATAGAGTCCCGTTTTTAGCTATCTAGCTATCCGGGTTCTTGAGGTACAGCCTCGCGACGGACAGATAGACAACGACGTCTCATGAATACAGTCCCGTTTTTAGCTATCTAGCTATCCGGGTTCTTGAGGTACAGCCTCGCGACGGACAGATAGACAACGACGTCTCATGAATAGAGTCCCGTTTTTAGCTATCTAGCTATCCGGGTTCTTGAGGTACAGCCTCGCGACGGACAGATAGACAACGACGTCTCATGAATAGAGTCCCGTTTTTTAGCTATCTAGCTATCCGGGTTCTTGAGGTACAGCCTCGCGACGGACAGATAGACAACGACGTCTCATGAATAGAGTCCCGTTTTTAGCTATCTAGCTATCCGGGTTCTCGAGGTACAGCCCTCGCGACGGACAGATAGACAACGACGTCTCATGAAATAGAGTCCCGTTTTTAGCTATCTAGCTATCCGGGTTCTTGAGGTACAGCCTCGCGACGGACAGATAGACAACGACGTCTCATGAATAGAGTCCCGTTTTTAGCTATCTAGCTATCCGGGTTCTTGAGGTACAGCCTCGCGACGGACAGATAGACAACGACGTCTCATGAATACAGTCCCGTTTTTAGCTATCTAGCTATCCGGGTTCTTGAGGTACAGCCTCGCGAACGGACAGATAGACAACGACGTCTCATGAATAGAGTCCCGTTTTTAGCTATCTAGCTATCCGGGTTCTTGAGGTACAGCCTCGCGACGGACAGATAGACAGACGACGTCTCATGAATAGAGTCCCGTTTTTTAGCTATCTAGCTATCCGGGTTCTTGAGGTACAGCCTCGCGACGGACAGATAGACAACGACGTCTCATGAATAGAGTCCCGTTTTTAGCTATCTAGCTATCCGGGTTCTCGAGGTACAGCCTCGCGACGGACAGATAGACAACGACGTCTCATGAATAGAGTCCCGTTTTTAGCTATCTAGCTATCCGGGTTCTTGAGGTACAGCCTCGCGACGGACAGATAGACAACGACGTCTCATGAATAGAGTCCCGTTTTTAGCTATCTAGCTATCCGGGTTCTTGAGGTACAGCCTCGCGGACGGACAGATAGACAACGGACGTCTCATGAATAGAGTCCCGTTTTTAGCTATCTAGCTATCCGGGGTTCTTGAGGTACAGCCTCGCGACGGACAGATAGACAACGACGTCTCATGAATAGAGTCCCGTTTTTTAGCTATCTAGCTATCCGGGTTCTCGAGGTACAGCCTCGCGACGGACAGATAGACAACGACGTCTCATGAATAGAGTCCCGTTTTTAGCTATCTAGCTATCCGGGTTCTTGAGGTACAGCCTCGCGACGGACAGATAGACAACGACGTCTCATGAATAGAGTCCCGTTTTTAGCTATCTAGCTATCCGGGTTCTTGAGGTACAGCCTCGCGACGGACAGGATAGACAACGACGTCTCATGAATAGAGTCCCGTTTTTAGCTATCTAGCTATCCGGGTTCTTGAGGTACAGCCTCGCGACGGACAGATAGACAACGACGTCTCATGAATACAGTCCCGTTTTTACCCTTCGGGTACGGAACCCAAAAATCTGCATAAGTTTAATATTTAGAGACATTGTATTAATTTATTATAGTAGATATATCTTCAAACGAGTAGTTGAATATTGTTTGAAATGCAGCTTACTGGTATTTTTTAAATTAAATTTATGAAGTCTATTTTAATTATTTAGCTGTAAACGAGCAACCCCCACACCTCGTGTTTAAAGTATGAAATGGATGCAGTCCTTTGAAAGGCATCTCCTTTTCACATTCAACGTTTTGCACATTTACGGTAATGAAGGTTGACGCAGACCACTTTAAATGTATCGCGGAAATGTGGCTCTTTTGCCGCAGATAGTTATGTATTTGAATCAAAATGTGTTACTTATCTCTTTTAGTTATTTGTTTTTCGCGTACGTAATTATATTAATAATCTTGTTTTTGTTCATACTGCTACGAGCATAACCTTTATACCGATTGAACAAAATATAGGTAGGTATTATGGCCACTTCTGGGTTATCTAAATGCGTTCTTCAGAAATTATTGTAAAATCGCTGATGCTGCTTTGCCTGCAATTTTATTCCCGTTTCCATGGGAAATTATTCCCCGGATACAATATTTAAAAGTAGCCTACTCTACACTATAAACTATCCCTGTACTTCGGTACACGAATAGTTTCACGTTGTAACTGCTCAACGGATGAACTTCGTTTCATTCGTTCAGCAGTTAGAGCATGAAAGAGTAACAAACATCCACACTCACAAACTTTCGCAATTATAATGTTAGTAAGATTGTAACTTAAAGTTATAGTAGCTACCAACATTTGAAGAATAATTAAAACTACACAATGTGCACCAAATTAGTCATACTATGAAGTATTCTCGTATTATGCCGTAGACAAAAGAGAACTCTATTATTCAGTAATTACATAAAGCAGTACATAAGCTAAGTTATGAAGAAACTTAGGTATACAAAAGCGTACTTAGGCGTAGAAGTACGCCTAAATTGTATGAAGCCAACGTTTGTAGATAAGACAAAATATAATTTTAAACAAACCGGCTAAGTGCGAGCCAGACTCGCCCATGAAGGGTTCCGTAGCATCAAGTAACATAGTATAAAATTTCTTGTAGTTCGTTGTAAATTTGATTGATGTTTTAACACGTTCGCTGTGGTAGTGATTTTTATAGGTGAAAATTGCGGTTTATGACGTATTAAAAAAACTTCCTACTAGATCTCGTTCAAACCAATTTTCGTTGGCAGTTTTATGGCAATGTACATTGTAGATCATATATTTTTTTAAGATTTATAAATCTCTAGTTTAGTAGTTAGAGGGCGGGGGGGGGGACGACTCACATTTTTCCACTTTGAAAGTGTCTCTTGCGCAAACTATTCACTTTAGAAAAAAAAATGTTAGAAGCCTCGATACCATTTTTGAAGATATATCTATAAACGCGTATGGGTTTGATGAAAAAAAAATTGAGTTTCACCCCCAAAATTTACTGGTTTTTTTTAGTTTTATTTGAAAATCTTTATACGGTTAATAGATTTCATCTACTTATCAAGTTTCAACAGCATTGGCCTTATAGTTTCGGAGAAAAGTAGCTGTGACATACGGACGAACAGACAAACGTATAGACAGACAGACATGACGAATCTATAAGGGTTCCATTTTTTGCCATTTGGCTATGGAACCCTAAAAAACCGACTACGTGCAAGACGTACTCACGCAAGGGGCATTACTTACCATAAAACGGCAAGAATTTACGTTTCTTGTTTGGGAGCACCTTTTATCTCCCTCTTATTCTCTGATTTTAGTATTTGTTGTTAGAGCGGGAACAGAAATACATCATCTGTAAAAAAATTAACTGCGTCTGTGGCGTAGTCGGTAGTGTAACCGCCTGCCGCGCTGGAGGTCCTGGGTTCGATTCCCGGGTCGGTCCAAATATTTGTGTGATCTACAAATGTTGTTTCGGAGTTTGGGTGTTTCTATGTATAATTATGTAATGTATTTACAAATATATAAGTATGTCTATCAGTCGTCTAGATCCCATAGCACAAGCTTCTCGTATTAGCTTAATTTGGGCTAGATGATGTTCTGTGAGATTGTCCACAAATATTTATTTATTAATTACTAGCTGACCCGCGCAACTTCGTTTGCGCCACATAAAAGAGAGTATTACCAGTTCCCGTCGCATTTACTCCCGACGCGTTGCGTTTACTCCCGTAACGTCTCGTCGTTAATATTCATTACTACGTGAGAGAGACAGAGACAGAGAGAGAGAGAGAGAGAGAGAGAGAGAGAGAGAGAGAGAGAGAGAGAAGGTTTCTCGTCGCGTGTTTCCCGTCGCATTATTTTTAGAGAAATTTCGTTTATGAAAGAGCTATCCCGTGGCCCAACCCAAAAATAGACACATGCTATCGCGCAATTTTTTTAGAACTTTTTTATGAGAACCAATTTTAGTACATATTTTTTACATAACTATAAATATTTACGCAGCACACGCAACGAAGCTCTCAAAAGGAATAACTTTTCCACAGTTTTTGAAACATTTACTATTACTGCTCCGCTCCTATTCGTTGTAGCGTGATGCTATATAGCCTATGACACTCCACAATAACGTAGCTTTCTATTGGTGAAAGAATTTTTAAAATCGGTTCAGTAGATCCCGAGTTTACCCCTTACAATTTAACAAATATACAAACACACAAACTTTACTTCTTTATAATATTAGTATAGATAATTTCACGTCTCTAACTATCACGGTTCTTGAGATACAATCTCGTGACGGACAATATTATTATAGGCATTGTTTCTGAAACAGATTAGATATTCAATTTTTAAGGTTCTGAACTAAAATAGGTAGACAATTGAAAACCATTACCTATCTGTAACGTGTGATACTTATAGGAAACAAAAACGTAACGATTTTCAATACAGGCAATTCAAAGCGGTCAGCCCTTCCTTACTCATAGTCAGTCTAAAAATGTCATTTTTACTAAATTACTACTTTTTTTAATAGGTTTACCCCAAAATTATTTGGACCATCGCTGCTGAACTTTCGTTCTGCTAGATTCATGTTTCTACAAAAAGTTTTAGATATTTGCAAGATGGTTTTAGTCTTGACTGAAGCTGAAGTTGGTAATGGTTTTTTTAAACGCTACTTAGGTGGCAGACAAGCTTACGGTCCACAGGAAGCTTGGTTACCGTAGCTTAAAGACGTTTGCAACACCAGAGACACTACACACGCGCTGCCGACCCGTGCAATACAACTCATAATACAATTTATACTGTTTACCATATATTAACTCTACAATATTGTATCCAACCATCTCGAAACTTCTACAGGCTCCCTTTCCAAAAGTATCTCATATTTTAAAGATGAGAAAAGAATTTCAATAGCGGTTGGCAATGGCGGTGCGAATGTATATCTTTATAATAAGCCCAGTGTCGAACGTAGCGAGAATTCGTACGTAGAGCAGAACTCATGAAATATGTAGCAGATATTTGAATAGTTCGCAGTTGGCGCGACAGGCAGGCTATGTACCCAACGTTTTAGCTGTGATTTGTGATGTCTATTGCAAACATTTCTTCTGTTATACTCAATCAATTCTGAGGCAAAGTCTTTGTAGGCCATAATTTTATTGTAGGGCTAAGCAGTTCAATTACACTTTTGAATGTATCACTGTAAATTAATAAGTATTTATAAAACTATAGGTTGACAGGTACTAAACATAAACCGTAGAACCAAGTCAAAGTAAATACCACCTCATACTCTTTTATATTATTCAAACCATCCTATGATAATCATAACTCCAATCTCCTTAGTAATGTGAAAGGTTACAAAAGCCTCCTCAGCGCCCACAATCTGTATCAAATATTAAAGATGTTCATCAAACGCCTGTAGTTCGTTAATAAATTGCACACAACATGTGTCATACTGAGCCTACGTGACACCATAAATAATGTGTATTTTACACACAATAGGGTGCCGTATATCATGAAATAATCCCACGGGTGGCAACAAGTCGTTGCAGTTGAGTAAGTTTTAAAGTGAAGGTATTTTGAGCTAGTTGATGTACGCGACTTTGCGCGCTTGATGTATCTTCCTAAGAGAGCTTATCAAAATAAGTCTAGTCACTTAAAAAACGCCTTGTCGAGCCGAATGTCCCGCGTTGGACTTCAACCATCTTCGACAATACGGTGTGGGTGAATCTCACACACACCGTATTTGTCGCACACACACAACAAAGCAAGTATTAAAATAAAAATAAAAATGGGACAAGTGAGTGAGTTTCCCTAATGTATAATAACAAGTTCCATCAAGTGCCAACAATCAAAAGTATAAACGAAACAAAGCAAGTATTTTGTGAAGCAGGCTAATGAATGCATGGCAATCTATGTTGCATTTAAGGATATTTACTACAAAAAATAAAATGCGCAGGTACCTATGTACGTTTAATTCATCTTTCTTTGTTCCGGTTATGAAAAATATTATACCATAAAATTATCTCTCTCAAATTCAACTACGAGTACTTTACTATAAACGTAACTAGAAGCCAATATTCCGTAAAAAATAAATATTGGCTTCTTACGGCTACTAGCGTTTTCAGCTTACCAATCTACTTGCCATGTTCAAAATGTATATTATGATTTGTAAATGGGTAGTTTATTTTATTCAACACATCGTTATTCTATTTAAATTTCCAGGAAGTACTTAGTTTCGTAGTAGCACTAAAAGGCGTTATTTTTGGAACACATTGCATCGGTAGCGATACGCCCATCAGACGTATGGTCTCGGCGCCTGACAGATAACGCTCGTATTTCTTTCTTATCGTCCACCTTCTAGACACTTTACGTTACTGTCATTCGGCTGGCACGCGATCTTATAATTACATGCGAAGGGGATTTTTCAACTAAAGGCGCCGAAGACAGTGTGCTGATTTAAAAAATGTAGAGCGATCGGATCTTGTTGCAACTGAAATTTCTAAATTTGTCTTTGCAACGTAGCACTATGCTTGAAAGGGTCTCGTTTGTTCATACACTTTAATCTACTGAGATCGATTTAAAGATCGAGAAGTGAACTAATATAAGTTAATTTGCACCGCTAGGACACGATCGCTCACAAACAACATGATTATCAACGTAATGGGAAAGTTGTAATTTTCTACATCATATTATTTTCTAAAATTCTCCTTTGGCAAGAAACGATTACTTATCTATCTTCTCTTCTATATATATAAAAATGTTGTGTGCGTTTGTGTATCTATTAAAAACTCAAAATTTACTGAATCGATTGAGCTCAAAATTGGACACGATATACAATAGGATTCAGAGATGGTTTTAGGCTACGTTATACACTTTTATCATAACAGCAATAAGAATAAAATAGCTTTAAAAAGTGATATTACCAATAGATGGCGTTGGTCATTGTTTTTTTAATTATATTCTGCCAGCTTCAGAACAAAATTATTATAAACAACCTATTTAGAAGGTACCTACCAGATTGATGTTTTTTAAGAGAAGTTTGATTGCGGCCTCCTTGCATTCAGAATAATAAAAGAGAGTACGCACCTAATAAAGAGGTCAGATATGTTTTGCATGTTATTTTGGAACTTTTTGGACATTCGGAATTTTGGAGTTTTGGACTTTAGACTTTTGGAATTTTGGAGTTTTGGAGTATTGGAGTGTAGGAGTTATGCGTTTTGGAGTTTTGGACTTTTAGAATTTGGAGTTTTGGACTTTTAGAATTTTAGACTTTTAGACTTTGGAGTTATGGCCTTTTGGACTTTGGAATTTTGGACTATTGGACTTTTGGACTTTTGGACTTTTGGACTTTTGGAATTTTGGAGTTTTGGAGTTTTGGAGTTTTGGAGTTTTGGAGTTTTGGACTTTTAGAATTTTAGACTTTTAGACTTTGTAGTTTTGGACTTTTGGACTTTTGGACTTTTGGACTATTGGACTTTTGGACTATTGGACTTTTGGACTTTTTGACTTTTTGACTTTGGACTTTTGAACTTTTGAACTTTTGGACTACTAACTCCTATGTATATTTAATGATATTTCTTTCGAAAAATAAGGTCATGAAGAAGTTTCACTTCTTACGTGTGTACGCACGCACATGCAGTACACGCACACATTTTTTTTTAAATGTACCCATCATTTAGTTTGTTACTCATTTCTTATAGGTACATAAAACCACCATAAAAATGTCACAGCGAAGCGTGGCAGGGTACCGCTAGTATATTATAAAATTATCAGTGGTAGTATAAATTGGTTGAGTATTACCGACTGGAATCAAAGATAATAATAAAATCACAACATACATAAGTACAAAAAAACATAGTCTGTAAACTTAATTGCAGTTATGTGTCGGTTTTGCAGTAGTGGAGGAATAAGGTTAGGCGCAGATTAACCCGTTTGGGGATGCACAAGGCACAGACAGGGGCTCACATCAATATCTGTACTAGTCTATGGGTGTGAATATGAAGCATATTGTAACAAAAGCGACGTACGTATAATACGTAAGTACACCGTAACTTCGGCCTAGATTTGGTTCAAGCTCAAACAAAGATCTCTGTTACACCCTGTAGGTACCTACGTAGATACTCCGGTGTGTCCTTTGTTTGTGCAAACTTGATGTAAATGAACGCTCTTGAGACGAGCCCATTGTAGCTGGAGACGAATTAATTAATATCCTCTAAGTAGGTACTAGTCCTTCGTCTTTGATATCACGAGACGAACGGAACTATATTCTAAGTGTCTTCTAATTCAATATAAAACTTTGCTCACATTTACTTAATTGCTTAGTAATTAAATAATATTAAGGAAAAGCCTCATCTCATGCAATGCAAGGTTCTGACCAAATTGTTAATTTACAGTCGCATGTCGAAGACAATAAGTATTTTCTGAGAAATGTTTCTTGTCAAGTTTTACATTATGCAAAATATTAATTTGATTAAATTTCAACTTACTCCGTACTCGAATTTACAACAATCAGAATGTAAAATAAATAATTTAATATTTTGGAACAGTCTTTTTTTTTACGTGATGTAAAATCCTCAGAGGATGTTATGCCGGACTCTTACCGACTAAAAAACCCTCACGTAATGCCTAACAGCCTGTGGTTGGAAGTCCCGGGTAAGCCCTCGGAAGGATGTCCCGGGACTCAGAACAGACTTACGGCCGCCACTGAGACCTCGCCCAGGGGGTGGTTCGGGTGCTATCCCGCGTCTATGGGGGGTTTCGGGTGTGATCCCGCTTCTAAAGGGGGGCGTGCGTGAGTTGCTCACGTCACGCTGCCGTCATGGGCTTGCTTCTGTAAGGACGGTGCCGCCCTCTCACCGTCCTCAGGCCCCCGGTCATGGTGGCTGATAGTCCTCGGCGAAGACACGTCGGCGGCGCCCAGGCCGCCGACTGGGCATTTTGGAACAGTTTCAGACAAAGCCTTCTAGGCCAAATTAATATATAAGCTGAGCTTAAACAACTGACGAACATACTTATATTCCAAATATGTAAATACATATTTTACATATACACTCTAAAATTTATATATGAATACCCCCCAAACCTGGGACTAAAGGATCACACATATTTGTTCCAAGCCGAGATTCAAACCTGAGACTTCGATGCACACTCTTACTGCATCACCAAAACAGATCAGTATTCAACGGGAAGGAACAGGGCACAGAGAGTGTTGTGGCATTCACACGTATGGCTGAAGGCGTCAGTTTAATATTCAAATTAGGCACAAACTCACAACAATGTGAACAATATACACTCGAGAGCAATGAATCCGGGTCACTTAAAGAATCCTAAAAATCTCGGAAACTAAAAATGCTAGGTTAATGCAATAAATTGTATTTAATAGACAATGTAATACTCCTTAAATGAAGGTATTAAAACTTCTTAGTTATTGTAAAGTTATATCATAAAAAAATCAAATTTGAAAAAGGGCCACTTTCGAAGATGGAACTACGAAATTACAGCATTTGGTGTTGCTTTTGTTTGTAATCTGTCATTTATGTGGGTACATAAACCATGTTGATAGTGCTCTATATTCATTAATCAAGCTGAAATTATGTCGCTTACGCCTGAAGAATGCACCAGAATACTTACAATGCTGGAAACCGGCCGGAGTCAGCGCGATACAGCCAGGACTGTCGGTGTGTCGCTGTCAACAGTACAAAGAGTTCTCCGACGTTACGAAGAAACTGGTTCTAACCTACGCAGCCCAGGAACGGGCAGAACCAGGTGTACCACAGCACGAGAAGACCGATACTTGGTGAACACCATGCTTCGAAATCGCTTTCTCACAGGAACTGAACTCACCAATCAGTTTCGACGCCTCGGAGGAAGTAACCCAAGTGCATGGACAGTAAGACGTCGGCTTGCTGAATCTAACTTAAAACCCCTTAGACCTGCAAACGGCCCTAAACTGGAGCGTGGGCATCGTATTTCGAGACTAAGGTATGCCCAGAGCCACGTAAATTGGAGTATTGAAGATTGGTCAAAAGTTATGTTCTCCGACGAATCAAAATTTATGCTCTACAAGCACGATGGAAGACACAGAGTGTATCGAAGACCAGGGGAAAGATTCAAGCAAGCATGCATCGAAGAAAAAGTAGCCTACGGTGGTGGGTCTGTACTTGTGTGGGCCGGAATTTCTTCTGAAAGTCGCACAGAGCTGGTGATCATAGAAAACGGCTCTTTAACTAGCGTAAGATATGTGGAAGAAATCCTCAATGATCACGTTGGTCCATTTATGGTCAATTTAGGTGAGGATGCTATATTTATGCATGACAATGCCCGACCTCATACAGGTAGGATTGTGAATGACTACCTTCAAGAGATGAACATTACTCGTATGGAGTGGCCAGCGCGCAGCCCGGATATCAACCCGATCGAGCATGCTTGGGACGAGCTAGGCAGATGCGTAAAACAACGAAACCCTCCCCCAATCACGCTTCGTGAGCTCAAAATTGCTCTCACAGAGGAATGGGAGAATATTCCCCAAAATCGTATAAGGAACTTGGTGTACAGCATGCCAAACCGCGTAAACGCAGTAATGGAAGCACGAGGAGGCAATACGAAGTATTAAAATTCAAGAAAATCGTAATAAAGTTCAAAAATTTCATGTTTCCTATTTTTGTTTTAAGGAGAGATCAGCAGTTTTTTCTTTATGTAATTTTGTGTTAATAAAATGTATGGTGACTCATATTTTTTTTACTTTCATTTAAGGAGTATTACATTGTCTATTAAATACAATTTATTGCATTAACCTATCATTTTTAGTTTCCGAGATTTTTAACATTCTTTAAGTGACCCGGATTCATTGCTCTCGAGTGTATTTACCGAAACGGTTACAAACAAGTTTCTCCGACAAATGCATACAAAGGATATCATTGTGCTCCACTCTTTTGTTCAGCTATTTATGTCGTCGTTAATTGCACAGAGTTAGGAACATTGTTCAATGTTAGTCTCCAAACATTATATGTATAATGAGGCTGTTTGTCGGCTTATATTAAATACTTTAGGATTGTAACAATAACAAATAAGTAACGCAAATGTAGTTCTTACTCTTTCATCGACCGAATCATAGAAGCGGAGGGTTTGCTTTCCTACTCTTCTCACTCGGTCCCATAGGCCTCCGTATTGGTGCGACCAACAGTACCTACGCAAGGTGCGAAAAGTGTCGCGTGTACCACTTTCAACTGCCGCTGTGGTCTGGTACCTGGATACCACATTAACGGATGTTAAAACGTAAACCAGCGCGCGGTAACATATACCTACCTACTTATTCGTTATTTTACAAAGAAATTATCACGTTCCAGACTCTCTTATAATTATATAAATACAGCCCGACCTCCACAGGGATCAAATCATCCATTTTGGGGAGTATTTACCTTACCTTAAACTGTTGATAATTTATTCACATACTTAAATATAGGTTCATTTGATACAATAGCAACATTGAAACTTAGACCTGTGGGATATGAATAACAAACAAAATACGAATGAATTAATTACCTACTTATGTATCTAACACATTTACATTACATATAATCACGCCTTTATCCCCGAAGGAGTAGGCAGAGGCATATAACATGCCCACATTTCACCTTTTGAGCCGTATTGCCGTGTTGAGATGGAAAGGCGCAGGTTGTGACTGCATGCTGTTGAAATTTTCACGCCGCCTAAAAAGGCCTTCGACTTGGCTTAACGACTGCCATTTTACTGGCAACCGGGAACAACGGCTTAACGTGCCTTCTGAAGCGCGGAAATGCTCAAATAAATGTCACAAAGTGGTCACATGAATGTTCACCCATCCAAGGACTGGCCATAGTGAAAGTTGCTTACTACAGTGATCGTTTACAGAACACTGTGTCCGCGGGGCCACGAGCGCTTCATTATAAAAGTTAAACAATACTTATAGAAGTAAAGCGAGCTTATGAAAGGCGAGCACCCGCCGCGCGCCGCGGCCGCGGTCGAGGTCAGATAGCCCGTGATTTACACAAAGACATGAACGGTGGCGTTCTCAGATCTCCGTCAACATTATTAAAAATATTTTCATAAATAACCCTCCATTATTTAGCGCGACTTTTTCATCTCAGTGAACTTTATCTGGTGTAGGTTCTCTACTTACTAATATTAGCTAACAAGATGTTATTATTGCACTTTAATTATCATACACACAACCATAGGGAACAACATATGGTTCCTATTTTATTACATTACATTCAAAGGGACCTCACATTATGAAATAACATAGTAAAGTTCACTACTGCAGATGGCGAGTAGAGGCGAGCACAAAGCGAGCTAAATCACATTTGACATTACGCTGTAGCAAAAACTAATTTGATTGGGACGTATGTAGCACACTAAATAGGAATGGTCCGAGTGTACACTACATAATGTTTCTCTGGCTCCCGCCGCCGCCGCGCTGTGGCGGTCTTTCATAACGGTTACTATATTAGCTTTTGCTACTAATGCTGCTAAATGTTAAATCGGGGGTGATGTTTTTGCAATAAGTAGTGTTTGAATGTTGATACTTGATTTAGGGTCGGCAGCGCAAGTGTAGCGCCTCTGGTGTTGCAATCTTTCATAGGCTACGGTGACCACAGTCCATCCGTAAGCCTTAATAATGTCCTTAATCAAATACGTGATATTTTTAGTTTACGTTCGAAAATTATCATTAATTTAACTTGTATATTTGCTTCGACAGCATTTCGCAACTGGATGTAGCTATGACTAGATAGCACACAGCAAAAGCGAAAAATGTAATAAATCAGGCATATTTTGTCGTTGGTAGTGCGCGTTGTGCCGAGTTCACGCCCCGTGCCCGGCGCCCGGCGCGGGGTCCAGGAGAGCTCCAGGGAGGCACCATTGTCCCTCGCGATGTCTTGTTTTGTAGCAGGCTCCTCATGTATATTCATGGATGGATTTATGGTCAGCCCTCCCCACGGCGCACATCTGCACCTGTGTTGGTGAGCGTATTACATACTTTATTTCATTCACATGAGTTTATTCATATTTATTTTTTTTATTTATTTATTTATTTCAACTTTCTGCACAAATACATGTACAAAGGCGGACTTAATGCCAACGGCATTCTCTACCAGTCAACCTTTGGGTGATGCAGAGATAAGATAGAGCAGGTGCTAAAAGTACAATGACGAAAAGTACTACCTATGTTAAAACATTTAAGTGTAATTACCTATGCTGATAATTGCACTTTTCAGTGTTTCGCAGTTGGCTTCGCGGAACCCTTTAGTTTCGTCATACCAGTGAGTCCTTTAGGCCTACCTCGGCTTACCGTCCAAACGGTTAGTGCTAGAAAGATGAAACGTTGCATAGATTTATGTGTATTTTCTTCTTTTAAAAAGTGCTAAAATAAAATATGAAAAATATTATTATGGGAAAAATACACTTTTTATTATCAAAATTTTCTTCTTCCCCGCCGCCCGATTCCAAGCCCAATTGCCGCTGTGGTTCACTACGGCACCTTATTCTATGCGTGGCCTACCTGACACGCACTTGCCCTGTTTTATTCAGTAATGCTTTATGTTTGGCATCCAACCAAATTTGTAACAGTAAAGTCCCAGTTTGCTCCCAACCACACCTCAATCTTGACAGAAGGTTGAGATTGAGGGCTAAAGTACTACGATACCACTTTGATTGGCTGCTAGGAGGAAGAAATTTTGGTATTTTCATTATTTTTGAAAATGACTTTGTTTGACTTATTATAATCGCTGCTGTAATGAATTTTTTTTATACTACTAAGGTGGCAGACAAGCATACGGCCCATCAGAAGGACCGGTGGTCACCGCAGCTTATGAACGTTTGCAACACCAGAGGCGCCACACTCGCGCTGCCGACCCTGTAAAAACCTTCTAAGACCCCTTTTGAAGAACCCCAAACTGTAGGCGTTTGGGAAAACCGAGGCAGGGAGATCATTCCACAACCTAAGCGTGCGCGGAAGAAAACCTCTAACGGATCTTACCGTGCTGGAACGCTCCGGACGCAGAGTGTGAGGATGAACTCCCTGTCTGTGGCGAGCGGTGCGGTGAAATAAATAAAATAAAATAAAATAATATTTATTCCCTTTGAAATTTTTAAAAAAAATATTTAGGTTTGTCAAAATTTTTGTGACTCTACCGGGGGTTCGGAAATGCTACAGACTGAGAAGAACACCCCAAGAAACTCAGTCCGGTCCCTCTTATTCATCTTAGTGTCTAATACAGTTTTTTTTTTTAATGTAGAAAGGAGCAATTCGTGTCACTGCCAGGCAGTCTTGTCTTCTATAAAGTCTTTAATGCTATAATAAGCTTTCTGGCACAATTTAAGTTTTACTAGTTTTTTAAAATTTATTAACTGACAAACCTGTTATGGCTGTCGGCAATGTATTGTACATTCGAATACAATTGCCCGCAAAAGAATTGCTTATTTTATTAAGCCTAAATCTAGGTACAGCCAATTTATTCTTATTTCTTAAGTTTAGGTTATGGATATCACTATCAATACATATAATAAAATCGTAACAGGTCGCTGTCTGTACATGGAAGATAAATAAGAAAAAATATTATAGGGGGGCTTTATGAACGCAATAGAACCCAAAACAATCATTTTTAGAATTTTTGTCTGTTTGTCTGTATGTCTGTATGTCTGTATGTCTGTATATCTGTTTGTCTGTACGGTTGTGCACGCTAATCTCAGTAACCGCTCAACCGATTGCAATGCGGTTTTTTTTATTGTGTTGAGGTTTGCTCCAGTTAACATTTAGCGTTTGTTTTATGTAAATCGGTTTAGAAATAAAAGAGTTATAACACTTTTAAGAATCAGATATTTTGAAAATTTTAATTGTAGGGGTTTCTTTGAATGTGAGTGAACCTAAACTGGCGTGTTGGCTTAATCATAAAAGAGCTTAGCTCTTTTATGATTAAGCAAACAGGGCAGTTTCAGACGCTGCTTGATGACTCTGATGAAGAAATACCTTTCCTTTCATACACCTTATGTGACGTAAACGAAGTTGCGGGCTCAGCTAGTTTTTAATAAATTTACTGTTATTTTTATGAGTATATAATAAGTTTTCATACATTTACTGTGAATACACAGTAAGGATGTTGATATCCTTAAACTTTTCTCTTAATGACTCCCGAAACCCCATACCATAGATAGCCCGGACAGCCCTTTTTTGCAACACAAAGATACATTCGATGTCGGCAGCGTTACCCCATAATAGTATGCCATAGGTCATGACACTGTGGAAATAGCTAAAGTAGACAAGACGCGCTGTTCTAATGTCTGTCAGTTGTCGGATCTTTTTAACGGCATAGGCTGCAGAGCTCAGTCTGCCCGAGACTTTCTCGATATGAGGCCCCCACTGCAAGTTGGAGTCTAACTTTATGCCCAGAAAGACAGTTTCATCGACCAATTCTACTTGATCATCCCTAATCCTAATACTGGTGTTAACGAGCCTAACATTTGGCAAGGTGAATCTAATACATTTTGTTTTAGTTTCGTTTAACAATAAATTATTAGCGTTAAACCAGTGGACTACCCTAGAGAGGGCATTGTTTACTTCGTCAAGATCGCGTTGTCCACGTTCAACTTTAAATATTAAAGATGTGTCATCAGCAAACAAAACTACCTCGTGATCGTCTCTTATAAGGTGAGGGAGATCATTTATGTACACTAAAAATAGAAAAGGTCCCAGAATTGAACCCTGAGGCACCCCCATTGTTACAGCAGAACCATTTGACTGTTTACCATTTATAACTACTCTCTGTACTCTATCTCTAAGGTAAGAACTAATTAAATCCAAGGCCGTCCCCCGGATTCCATAATGATCAAGTTTTTTAATTAAAGTCTGATGCTGGAATCGAAGGCCTTAGATAAGTCGCAGAATACACCATAAGCATCATCCGACTCCTCCCAGGCCTCATATATACACTCTAACAATTTGATTCCAGCATCCGTGGTAGACCGACCGCGCGTGAAACCGAATTGTTTAGTATGGAATAGTTTATTTGTATTAAAATGATTTTGCATTTGATTAAGCATTACCTTTTCAAAGATTTTACTAAACGTGGGTAGTACAGAAATAGGACGAAAATTGGACGGATCTGAGGTGCTACCCGATTTAAACAGAGGAGTTATTTTACTAAACTTCATTAAGTCAGGAAACACACCACTATCAACACAATTATTAAATATTATTGATAATTCAGGGGCAACCATTTCAATTAACGAATTAACTAAATGTACAGAAATTCCCCAGAGGTCAGCAGTTTTCTTAATATTTAAAAATTTAAAAGTTTTTATGACAGTGTGTATACTAATTTTACTGAATTTGAATATTTCATTACAGCAAGGAACATTTGCTTTTAACAAGGATTCTGCTATTGGGGTAGAAGAACCTAGGGCTCTGGTCAAATCTACTGGAATTCGAGAAAAAAATTGTTCAAATTCGTTAGCGACTTCGGCATCTGTTGTAATTATGTTACCATTTACTTTAAGTTTAAAATTA
Organism: Miltochrista miniata; assembly: GCA_933228765.1. Lineage (NCBI taxonomy): Eukaryota > Metazoa > Arthropoda > Insecta > Lepidoptera > Erebidae > Miltochrista > Miltochrista miniata. Next base: position 40,418,813 of record OW121753.1, on the reverse strand, counting down.
TTATCATTCGATTTTGCTTGGCCTCTTTCTGCGTTAATTATTTTCCAAGTAGATTTAACTTTGTCTACACTATTGAGAATTTTATTACTTATATACTTTCTTTTGGCTGCTAAGCAGTCTGCTTTAAACTTTTTTGAATAAGTTTTAACATAATTTAGAAATTCATCTGTTCTATTAAGCTGTCTTTCTGAGTATAGTTCATACAGTTTTTGTCTACTTTTATGTATATCCTCAGTGGCCCATTCACTGAAGGCTGGCCTATCACCGATTGTGACTTCCTTAGACTTGAATACGGAGTTGAACTCATTGTAAAAGGAATCAAAAAATAACTTATACATTACATTTGGATCTAAGCCAGTGTCTAAAAATGGAAGTTTATTGCAAAGTCCAACTCGCATACGTTCCAAGCGGTCACTAGTTACTGGTCTACATAATATTTTACGTCTTTTAACTTTTTCTCTTGTGATCTTGAAAGATGCTATTTGCCCAGTATGATCTGATATTATCTTATTTATAATACTCTTACTTTCTGGCAACATATCACTGTATATATTGTCCAGACAAGTAGCTGTTGTATCACAATATCTAGTAGGCTCTAAAAATAAATTAGTGAGATTGTGTGATTTAAATAAATTTAAGATATCATTGGTCTGACGCGTATTTATAAGTATATTAACATTAAAATCACCGCACACTATTAGGTGTTTATTAGTTTTTCCAAGTTTAAATAGCACTTTATCCATTACTTCCTCAAACTCACAAAAGGGTGAGACTCCAGGTTTATATACGCATACTACTATGAATTGCTCCAATTCTACGCACGATATTTCAACTGTACACTCTACAGAGAGGGACACAACATCTTTCCGTTCCTTATATTTTAATTTCTTATTTAATAAAATCAACGAACCCCCCCGTGTTGTGTTGACCCTGCAGAACGCACTACCAACCCGGTGACTACTGAAACTGAACATGAGCTCATACTCCTTACGCATATGTTCTGTAAGACAAACAATTTCAATATTTTCTGAGCTCATGAACAGCTCCAATTCAAACTCTTTGACCTGTGTTAATGTTGCAATATTATAATGCACCAGGCTGATGTAATTTACATTTTTTAATTTAGTTTTGTTCGGAGGACAGTTTCCGATAAAATTACGGTTTGCAATTAAATTTAACTCGATTAATTTACAATTTTGGCTAGAGGGTAATTCCTCTGTTGTCCCAGCAGTTAATTTAAATTACTTGGAACAGATTCCAAAGTCCTAAATCTACTCTGCTCAAATAAAGCAGTTTTGTCAGCCAAGTTTTTGGCTACAGAATAAAAATAATTAAATAGCAAACTTGCTATTTGTCTTTTATAATATTTGGGTAGACAGTACCTACCCTTGTGATTATTATAGACTATAAACTTGCTATGTGACAAATTTGTGTTAAATACAGAATTAAAGTCAATTATATTAAATTTATTATTATACTGACTTATTAAATTTAAACGTAAATTCATTTTATATCTAAATGAATTTTCCGAATCTGGCACACCTTTTATAAATGGAAATGTGAACATTACAACTTGTATGACATTTAAGTTTAAGATGTAATTCATGTATAGGGACAAATCATCATTGCTAATTTTCCCCCTGTTTGCACAGAAAATTATTATTTTACTGTTAGCTTCAAATTTATATTCTAATATCTTTTGCATAATACCACTTAATGAAGCACCCGGATAGCAATTATTAATAACCGAGTAATAACTTGAATTTGAGTTTTGTTTTAAAAATGAACTTAGATTGGTACCAATATCATCACTAAATACAATTAATTTAGTACAACTATTACTATTATTTACACTGTCACACAATATATCCACTGATGTACTGGGCGAGCATGTGGTAATGGGAGCTAGGGGCTCAGCGGTAACCGGTTCGCCCTGGGCCTCCACTGGCTCAATTGCTTTATTGTGATAGAACGTAGCCGTGGGCATCATATCAAACAATTCCTCAGAGCACATACCATTGTACAGGCGGTAGAACACGCATAAGGAGGCAAAGTCTCTCCTGTCGCGAAGAGGTTCCACACCACCTGCAAGCATAGGATCGTTGACAACTCTTACAGCACGTCTTTGCACCGAGTCCAATGGACGAAGCTGATATTCAGGTGCCCCCGTCCAGAGGTGACAGCAGTAAGTACTCCATGTGCGACCGCACTTGCGACTTATACAGAAGCAGTGTTTGCGCAGCAGTGAAGTACCGCCGCGCCCTGTTGAGCACACCGATCTTCTTGGACGCCAGCTTAGCCTTATCCTCCAAATGACTGCGGAACTGAACGTCAATGGAGATGTCAACACCAAGGATCCCTATACTTTTGGAGATGGAAAGAGATGTGCCCTGAAATTGCGGCGCTACAGTAATTGGGGTTTGCTTAGCGGTGAAAAAACATGCTTGTGTCTTGGAAGGGTTGAACTGGGCAAGATTTTGTCCACCCCAATCGGACACTCTAGTAAGAGTAGCCTCGACACCGGGGCGGCCCGTGTAATTGAAATTGGCTTGCACTCGTGTAGTTGAGTCCATTATTTGTTTTCATTGAAGAAATTGTAGTGCAAGAAATACTCATTGGGTAGTTTTTCTCATTTAACGAGAAAACAAACCAAAAAGATAAAAAATTATCTCATACTTTTTATGAATCCAGTTTACAAATAACTTGCACAAATAACTTGCGTCCAGGGAATTGTTCTGTAAGAACCCTTAGTTTGCTCAAATTGTTTTTACTATATAAAATACTCTGCAAAATTTACGTTCGGATGTTGCTACACAAAAAATTAAAACCGAAAAAGCTAAAAAATTGCGGGTCTCCGTGACGATAATTAGCGAGAATACCCATTATTGTTTACATAGAAATATTTTAAAGAGTTTAAACCTTGCTGCTGTTTTACTAAGGCAGATATTCAGTTATCTCATTTCATTGTTTCCATTTAACTCAGAGCCTTTGACGCAGATATTATAATTTCCTTCTTAACTTATGCATCATGAATCTGTTGTCAGAGGCGAGCTGTCTGTGGAGGCCAGTAAAGCGCTGCTGTCAATTACTTCTTACTTTTTTTATTGAATACGTTGTTACGCTGTTCGTACGCTGTGTACACTGGCCACCTTTGTTTTCAGCCGTTTCAGCGTTAAAGAGTAACAAAAAATTATACCTTAAACACACAAACTTTCGCATTTATAATATAAGTAAGGAATATCGTTTGAATGGGATGAAACCTAGTGATTTAAGCAGTTGTTTGCTATGATTTACAATAAACGCACACCTGTGTGAGTGTATAATTATGGTTCTTCAAAAAAAGGGGTCTTAGAAGTTTCTTGCAGAGTCAGCAGCGCGAGTGTTACAAACATTCATAGGAAACGTTGATCACTTTCCATAACGTATGCTTTTCTCACACCTTACTGGTATAAAAATATAGTACCTACTAATCGTAGTGCTTTTCTGCCACCTTCATAGTATTAAAATGTAGTAGGTACTAATAATCGTGGTGCCATATTAATGATTAAATGTAAAAGTTAAATTATTTTATTTCTTAGTTCCGTATGCATATAACTTCCAAGTCCGACAGAGACCTTGTGTTAAAGGCGCGTCCGCGTCCACATCATGTAATTTCCGTTCACGTTAAATCCTTAATGCATTTATTAGATGAACTTTATAGTAATAAAGTTCATCTAACAAATTAAAAATGTGCACCGAGCATGCAACCTCCCAAGTTTGAGTCGGTGTTCGCTGTTTGTCTTTGAGAAAGATCTCGCAGCTCATTGAAACAATGGCAGTTTATTAGCCTAGCTGTGCTAATTCAGCAAACTCCTCAGTGAATGCCCGGACGTGCTCGTAAATCTTCGGCTAACAACGTTTGATTTATCTAGGTCGGGAGAGGGGGGAGGAATACAGATGGACGCAACATGAACGGGAAACAGTTGAGAAAACGTACTTATATTAGAGAAACGCACTCATAGTTCCGCTAACTCAGTGTTCTGTAAACGATCACTGCTGTGAGCAACTATCTCTATGGTTGGTCCTTGGGTGGGACCACTTTTCGTCAGAAGGCACTTTAAGCTGCTGACTAATGTGAAATGTGGGCGTATACTAAACTGCCTACCCCTTCAGGAAAATAACTACAATATACGATAGAGACAATGTTGTAGGGTAGCTAGACTCAGCGTGTTTTCTTAAGGACTCTAACCGACCCAACCCACACGTTGCCCAACTGCCACGAGCAGAAACCCTGGGTAAACCCTCAGAGAGATGTCCCAGTATTAACACAGCATGTTAACTAAAATATTAAATTCACTGTTGTCCTATAAGGAAGCGCTCGTGGCCCGGCGAACTCAGTGTTCTGTAAACAATTACTGCAGTAAGCAACTTTCACTATGGCCAGTCCTTGGATGAGGTGACCATCCATGTAACCACTTTGTGACATTTATTTGAGCGTTTCCGTGCTTCGGAAGGCACGTTAAGCTGTTGGTTCCGGTTGCCAGTATAATAGTATTCGTTAAGAAAAGTAGAAGGCCTTCTTAGGCGGCTTGAACAAATTCAATAGCAGGCAGTCACAACCTTTGGCTGTCCATCTCAACACGGCAATACGGCTCACCACCTATTACGTGAGACAAATTCTAAAAAGGTGAAATGTGGGCAAATAATAAAATACCTCTGCCTACCCTTTCGGGGATAAAGGCGTGCGCATATGTATGTACGTATTTATGTTGTCCTTTAGAATAAAGACTCAAAGTAGCAAAATAGCCATACATACAATGTAAATGTTCTGTGAAAATTTTGATCTTATGTAGTGGCGTCACTAGAATATCTAATTTTCATAATAGTCCGCAAAAGTTTCTTTAATTTACATAATTTGTAGTCTTTCTAAATGGATGAGTTAAAATTTCGAGGGTTCTTGGAGTTGGGAGGTTGCTTTATTGAAAATTACAATATTATCATAATTAAAAATCTTTCTAATAAATAATGTTAGCTTAAGCTTAATTAATTGCTTCGATTCTTATGTTATGTCCCTTATTCGCATAATATGAATTAATGGAGTTGGTGAAATCCTGGGAGTCATGAACTCTGCTCGCTTGGAACATTTTCTTTTGGCTGGAATAAATTAAAATGGAATAAATGGAATAAATTGCAAGAGATGGAAAGTGTGACAATGATATTGAAAGAAGAGTTTTGGCAGGAAATCAAGTGAATGGAGCCATTCACACCTTTATGAGCAGTCAGAACGTGTCTAAAAGGCAAGGACGGCTTTCTTTTTTTTTTTGTTTAACGTGAGGGAAAATCCTCTTATATGCTATGCCGGACTCCTACCGACTAAAAAACCTCACGTAACGCCCAACAGCCTATGGTTGGGAGCCCCGGGTAAGCCCTCGGAAGGATGTCCCAGGAAAGAAAGAAAGAAAGAAAGAAAAATAAATTTATTTCACATAGGCATATACAGATGCTCTTGTAAAACGTCCAGAATATAAATCAAAATCTACCACCAGTTCACAACGCGACCCACCTGAGAAGAACTGGCAAGAAACTCAGCGGGTTATTCTTTTTAGAGCTCTATTTACAAAATGAATCTAAAAACTATGCAGTTTTACAATTTTTTTTGAGAATTCAGTAGAGCAGGTCATTTCCAGGCTTCTCCATCCAACAAATAATCACCAATTGTATAGTAGCCCCTGCAGTACAATTTACTTTTTACAACCTTTTTAAATTTATTAAGGGACATACTTTTAATTTCGTCTGATATCCTGTTGTAAAAGCGTATACAGTTACCCATGAAAGAATTGCTGATTTTGTGCAATCTGCTATGATAAACAGCAAGGTTACTTTTATTTCTAGTGTTGACATTGTGTCTATCACTTAACTTAGCGAAACTATGTAAATTTCTTTGTACGTACATCAGATTCTCAAAAATATATTGTGATGCTACTGTAAGAATTTTAACCTCTTTGAATTTTTCGCGCAGAGAGATCCTTGGACCTAATCTATATATAGCTCTTATGGCCCGCTTTTGTAAAATAAAAATTTTATCTATATCTGCAGCATTGCCCCACAGTAGAATACCGTAAGACATTATGCTATGAAAGTAACTGAAATAGACTATTCTAGCCGTATCTACATCCGTCAAGTGCCTTATCTTTTGTACAGCAAATGCTGCTGAACTTAATCTATTTGCTAGTTTGACAATATGTGGACCCCATTGTAAACCAGCATCGACCGTTAACCCTAGAAACGTCGTTGATTCCACAAGTTCCAACACCCGACCATTAAGTTGAACATTGGTTTCTGACTGTGTTACATTAGGCAAAGTAAATTTTATGCATTTAGTTTTATTATCATTCAGTCTAAGATTGTTAGTGTTAAACCAATGAACCACTTTCAAGATTGCGTTGTTGACATCGTCATAGTTATCTATTTGTCTTTTAACTTTGAAAATCAAAGAAGTATCATCTGCAAACAAAACAATCCTGTTGTTGTCCCCCACGTAAAAGGGTAGGTCATTAAAATATATAAGGAATAAAAATGGTCCGAGTATTGAACCCTGTGGGACGCCCATAGTAACTACAGAGCCCTCTGAGCGTGTACCATTAACATCAACCCTCTGAATTCTATTGTTCAAATATGAAGTCAGAAGATCGAGAGCCTTGTTTCTTATGCCATAATGGTGTAATTTCCTGATTAATGTTTCATGTTGGACGCAATCAAATGCCTTAGACAAATCGCAAAACACACCAATTGCATCTTGTTTATTCTCCCAGGCCTCGTAAATACATTTCAATAACTCTATACCAGCATCGGTAGTCGAGCGTCCTTTAGTGAAGCCAAATTGTTTCTCATGAAACAATTTGTGATTATTAAAATAGATCAGCATCTGCTCTAGTATTAGTTTTTAAAATATCTTGCTCAAGGTCGGCAACACCGAGATATGTCTGAAATTACCCGGATCTGAAGCACTGCCAGCCTTGAACAGTGGTATAACTTTACTGTGTTTCATCAAATCAGGAACTCAGGAATCAGGACTCCCAACAGACCCACGGCCGCCACTGCGGCCACGCTCAGGGGGTGGTTCGGGTGCTACCCGCGTCTTTGGGGGTTTCGTGTGATCCCGCTTCTAAGTGGGGGCGTTCGTGAGTTCCTCACGTCACGCTGCCGTCATGGGCCTGCTCCTGTAAGGACGGTGAGCCGCCTTCTCACCGTCCTCAGGCCCCCGGTCATGGAGGCCGATAGTCCTCGGCGAAGACACGTCGGCGGCGCCCGAGCCGCCGACTGCGGTACTCGGGTGGGAGAGTTCTCTCCCGTTCCCGCCCCGCCGCCTCTTTCACGACCATGACCTGCTCGCAGAGAGAGGCGGCGCAGTCCCATTTACTCCCGCTGGAGAGCATGGCTCGCACCATGGTCTCGAGCGAGAGAGTGTCCACGTCCAGACCCACCAGGCAAGGATGGCTGTACATAGAGGAGTGCTTGTCCCTACACTTATGCATGGTAGTGAAAGTTGGGTGTGGCAGGAGAAGCATGAAAGTAAAATTAATGCAGTGGAAATGAGAAGTTTGCGAAGTATAGCTGGAGTGACATTGAGGGATAAAGTAAAGAATAATTGTAAGTGATAAGGGAACATTGCGGTATGACAGAAGATGTAGTGACTAAGATAGAGAAAGGGATGCTCAGATGGTTTGGACATGTGGAGAGAATGGATGGAAATAGGCTGACAAAACAGATTTATGAAGCGAGAGTGAATGAGCAAACTGGTAGGGGTCGACCTCAGCATACTCATATCGATCAAATCGATAATCTTCTGAAAAAAGGCCAGGTCAAGAGTACCCTTAACCGAAGAGCATGTATGAAGACACTTATGAAAGTTGAAGAAGCGAAAGTTGTTTGCCAGAATCGTAGCAAGTGGAAAGTCATAGTCTCTGCCTACCCCGTTGGGAGACAGGCGTGATGTTATGTATGTATGTATGTATGTATGGAATAAATTAGTCTGCAGTAGGTGTTTTGACTATCTTCTAAGTGTTTTAACCTCAATTCCATATTCCAAAATGATAAAGATAATGCTTATTATGTAGTTTCCTTTGGCAAACATTTAAATCACAAATAATACCTGATACTTTTATTTCAATTCACCTTACATACAGCCTAAATAAGTCGCTTATCTTATTCTATCCAACCTGGCAGCTCTATTAGCCGGCTTGTCCCGCTCTTTGATACCAAAATGAATGTTTTATTTTTAATCCACAAAGAAATAAAGAAAAGGACTTCTTACTTAATCGGATATTCAAATTAATTGTCTTTCTAATATTTACCGTGTTCTTGTTTGTATTTTTCTCTCTCTAGGAGGTATTAGTCTTACATTTAAGCATTACCAATCTATATATATAAAAATGTTGTGTGCGTTTGTGTATCTATTAAAAACTCAAAATTTACTGAATCGATTGAGCTCAAAATTGGACACGATATACAATAGGATTCAGAGATGGTTTTAGGCTACTTTATACACTTTTATCATAACAGCAATAACAATAAAATAGCTTTAAAAAGTGATTTTACCAATAGATGGCGTTGGTCGTTTTTTTTAAAATTATATTCTGCCAGCTTCAGAACAAAATATTATAAATAACCTATTTAGAAGGTACCTACCAGATTGATGTTTTTTAAGAGAAGTTTGATTGCGGCCTCCTTGCATTCAGAATAATAAAAGAGAGTACTTACCTAATAAAGAGGTCAGATTTGTTTTGCATGTTATTTTTGAACTTTTTGGACATTCGGAATTTTGGAGTTTTGGACTTTAGACTTGGAATTTTGGTGTTTTGGAGTTATGGAGTTTTTGGACTTTTAGAATTTTAGACTTTGGAGTTATGGACTTTTGGCCTTTTGGACTATTGGACTATTGGACTTTTGGACTTTTGTACTTTTGGACTTTTCGAGTTTTGGGCGTTTGACATTTTGGACTTTTCGAGTTGGAGTTTTGGAGTTTTGGAGTTTTAGAGTTTTAGAAATTTAGAGTTTTAGAGTTTAAGAGTTTTAGAGTTTAAGAGTTTTAGAGTTTTAGAGTTTTAGAGTTTTAGAGTTTTAGAGTTTTAGAGTTTTAGAGTTTTAGAGTTTTAGAGTTTTAGAGTTTTAGAGTTTTAGAGTTTTAGAGTTTTAGAGTTTTAGAGTTTTAGAGTTTTAGAGTTTTAGAGTTTTAGAGTTTTAGAGTTTTAGAGTCTTAGAGTTTTAGAGTTTTAGAGGTTTAGAGGTTTAGAGGTTTAGAGTTTTAGAGTTTTAGAGTTTCAGAGTTTTAGAGTTTTAGAGTTTTAGAGTTTTAGAGTTTTAGAGTTTTAGAGTTTTAGAGCTTTAGAGCTTTAGAGCTTTAGAGTTTTAGAGTTTTAGAGTTTTAGAGTTTTAGAGTTTTAGAGTTTTAGAGTTTTAGAGTTTTATAGTTTTAGAGTTTTAGAGTTTTAGAGTTTTAGAGTTTTAGAGTTTTAGTGTTTTAGAGTTTTAGAGTTTTAGAGTTTTAGAGTTTTAGAGTTTTAGAGTTTTAGAGTTTTAGAGTTTTAGAGTTTTGGAGTTTTGGAGTTTTAGAGTTTTGGAGTTTTGGAGTTTTGGAGTTTTGGAGTTTTGGACTTTTGGAGTTTTGGACTTTTGGACTTTTGGACTATTGGACTTTTGGACTTTTTGACTTTTTGACTTTTTGACTTTGGACTTTTGAACTTTTGGACTACTACTAACTCTTATGTATATTTGATGATATTTCTTTCAAAAAATAAGGTCATGAAGAAGTTTCACTTCTTACTATTATTATATATAAAGCCCATGGATAGCTGCAGACCCTATTTCTCTCAGTTAAATGTCTTAACACTACCATGCATGTACATTCTGGAAGTAGTATTGTTTGTCAGGAAAAATAGACATTTGTTTACAAATCTAAACAGCAAAAGACATAAACTAATTTTAAGCATGCCGGCAAACAAGACAGCCTTCATGAATAAGAGTTTTTTTATGTATGGCCCCTCGCCTTCACAATAAACTTCCAAAAGAATTGTTAAAAATACTTGAATTGGATAAATTTAAGGATAGAGTAAAACGGCTATTGTTAGAAAAATGTTATTACTCAGTTGATGAATATTTGAATGGAAAATGATAAGTGTCTTGATATGTTTACCTAAATGTTTATTTTTAATTTTATTATATTGATATATTTTTTTATTGTATTGATTAATATTATATTGACATTTCAAAACAAATGGATAATAAATATTCATTGACATTTTAGCTCATTAATAATATTTATTGACATTTTATTAATTAAAAATAATTGTTGACATTTACTAATTAATAATAAACTATTGACCTCTCTCTAAATAAATACCTAATATTATTGAAATCAAATTAATGAGTTAAAGGATTATCAAGGAGTATTTTTGACATATCAGCTAAATTTAAGGTACTTATCAATTTAAATTTGAAATAATTAATATCATGATTACCAGGTCCATCATTGATATTTAGTTCATAAATACCAATTGTTGATACATTAGCTCGGTTTGATCTATTTTAACTTTAATATATAATGTCTGTTAACCATTTTGCATGCCTTTGGTGGAAATATGGTGATACTTTAAATTTACTTTGAACACCTTACATGTAATAACTACCTGTATTTCGCAACAATAAAGAATTGAAATTGAAATTGAAATTGAAATTACTTGTGTACAATAGTACACGCACATTTTTTTTTTTTAAATGTATCCATCATTTAGTTTGTTACTCATTTCTCATAGGTACATAAAACCACCATAAAAAAGTCACAGCGAAGCGTGACAGGGTACCGCTAGTCTAAAATAAAAAAAAAAGTCTCGTTTCACAATAATAGCAATATTTGCTGTGAGTATTATGTTTACAATATTTTCTACATTATAATAGAAAACCCAACAAACAAGTATTGAGTATTATATAGTATTATGTTACACCAATCTTATAATACAAGTTGTATTGAGAACACGATATCATTATATTTATGTAGGCATCAATGTCTGTTGTCGGAAGTTATTTATAATTCGCTTTGTTCCCATCTCATACCTAAATGTCGAGATGAATTTCGTGGAACCTGATCTTTATTCAAGTTAAGATGTGGGTTGACATTAATCTCTTTTCGTTACCGTCGAGTCACCTTCTTTTGTGCGCTACAATATTTGACTAACATTTTATTACGTGGGTAAGCATTTATTTCTATCTATTGTAAAATTAGGATTATATGTAGTGTGGCGAATTGCCAATCTGCGTGCTCCATTTTTTTATTTAAGTACCTACATTTTGTCAATTGATTGATGTAAGAATTTTACTTGAAATGTTTTATTATTGAATAATAAATAGGTACCGCTAAGAAAATAGTTTGTGTCTGAAATCGAGGCTACTCTTACTAGAGTGTCCGATTGGGGTGTACAAAATCTTGTCCAGTTCAACCCTTCCAAGACACAAGCGTGTTTTTTCACCGCTAAGCAAACCCCATTTACTGTAACGCTGCAATTTCAGGGCACATCTTTTCCCATTTCTCAAAGTATAGGGATCCTTGGTGTTGACATTTCCAGTGAAGTACGGTTCCGCATTCATTTGGAGGACAAGGCTAAGCTGGCGTCCAACAAGCTCGGTGTACTCAACAGGGCGCGACGGTACTTTACTGCAGCGCAAACACTGCTTCTCTATAAGTCGCAAGTACGGCCGCACATGGAGTAATTACTGCTGCCACCTCTGGGCGGGGGCAACCGAATATCAGCTTCATCCATTGGACTCGGTGAAAAGGCGAGCTGTGAGAGTTGTCAACGATCCTGGTGGTGTGGAACCTCTTCGCGAGAGACTTTGTTTTCTTATGCGTATTCTACCGCCTGTACAATGGTATGTGCTCTGAGAAATTGTTAAATGTGATGCCTACGGCTACGTTCTATCATCGCACCACTCGCCACAGACAGGGAGTTCATCCTCACACTGTACGTCCGAAACGTTCGAGCACGGTGTTGCGGTGACCACCAGCCTTTCTGGTGGGCCGTATGCTTGTCTGCCACCTTAGTGGTATAAAAAAGAAAAAATAAATAAATAAGGTAAGTATAATTAAATTTCCCAACAGTCAAAGCTGCCAAGGAAGATACGCATCTAACACCTCGAATGTATAATATTTTGTAAATGTTCAAAAAATATTTCGACTACACTCAGGTCAGCCCTGCACCTGATTATCTTGAAAGGTAAACAAAAACCGTCAGAACTAAACACAATTTTACTAACCTTGACCTTATCATAAGCGCTTAACATTTCAAAAATAAAATATTGTGCTCGTATTCACAGCCCCTACCCTACCACTCTATCAGAAAGACTACCTACACATGTCATCATTGAAGGGAAGTTCATCTCCCGCGGGAAATTTGCGGATAACTCCGAGGTAACGGTATTATAAGAGTTCTGCCTAAATTACGTAGTGGCTTCTTTGTGTGGCTTTAGTATATTTCGAGATGATATTATGTTTAACTTCTGATGGAATACGAGTTGATTAAAAAAAGGTTAAATTAAGTTTACACTACCTAGCCTTTATTTAGTGCAAGGTTTGAAGGCATTTATACTTTATAGAACGCTTAACTATTTTAAATGTATATTTTTGATTTTAATTAGGGCAAACGCCACAAAGCGCGATCACTATTAAAGTTCAATCATTGTAGGTTAGCAGAAACAAGTTCCTCGAACGAAATTGCGATCGCATGATATATTTGATCCACAACAGGTAGGTGTCCCAAAAGGTATTCGCCGCGATGCGACGACTCAACTGAAATATTTGAAAATATATTCCCATGAACTCAGTTTGCAATAAAGCGCGATAAGTCGTATAGTTACATATTGATAGCGCTGTCTAGATAACAAATAGTAATTGCAATTTCACTGGTATGTCACTTGATACTGATTGAAATCGCCCATCTCCCGTTGGATTTCTATGCACGAACTGCCATCATTGGTGAGCAAGCCTTTGATTCCTTTGAGATGGAAGACGTATTTGTATGGTAGGCATCTGTTGCCTTACAAAGAAATAGACCACGATAATTGAGTACGAGAGAGAAACGGGCCGCAGTGATATATTTATCGGATCTCAAACAAACAATTCTCTTGTGGCTTCTTGATTTTTTTACCACCCGTGTTGCTTCTTGTAAATAAATCTTGCCTTGATTTAAGTCAAATTGACAACGTCCGCCTTCGTATATTACCTACAGATTGTTTTACCGCTCTGAAAGGAGCAGGAAGACCCCGTGTTCAATTAAGAACATAATGCAATCAAATTTGCAACTCATCACTCAGCAGCGCTCCAAAGGTCGGCTGTAATCATCAAAATATTTGACCAAGATTTAAACTACTGCAGAGGCAATTTACACCGATGGCACACTAATAAACACCCATACTTGTGTACTTAGGATAATTTTAATATATAAGAACAATTATTTTGTAAATAAATCAGTCATTACGTCTCACCCGACTTTGACTCACTCCCTCCGGTCTATTCTTCAGTGCTGATATAATTGTGGGTCGACCACTACCCTTTATGGTGTTCAGCGGCGAATCTGAAGAATAGGCCAACCACCTCACCTACCACCACTACCCCTCACTGTGGCCAAGACACCCTTAGCCTCAGCAGTCGTATGAGTCTGTGCGATTGGCAGTGAGTAATCTCTCCGCATCCTGGACATCCTTCCAACCATCCGTCTGCCACCTTAGGTCGCATGGTGCAGGCATCCCGTAACTATCTATCTATGTATATATTCACCACACTAGGTATATGCTAGGCTAGGGCCTTAGGGTACTAGGGACGTTAGGGTTCGTTAGGAACTTAGCGTGTTAGGTAGATACGTTAGGGTTAAAATCACACTATAGGGTAGAACAGATCCTTAGCGAATTAGGCACGTAAGGGTTCAATAGGGACTTGCGTGTTAGGTAGGGCTCCGTAGGTTCTTACCTTACAGTTGTGCGCGTACAGTCGGTTACAATTAGGGTGACGGCTGTACACCCCGTGATAGAATGACCAAAGAAATATGTACTGGATTTGAATAGGCTTATGTTTATCTGCCACGATTGAGATAATGCTTTGTTTATAAATTGGATACGAATTATGTAACCACTAGCTGATGCCCGCAGCTTCGCCAGCGTAAAACTTGTTCCCGTTCCCGCTTCCCGTATTTTATTCCCTTGGGGGTAGAATTTATCAAAATCATTTCTTAGCGAATGCCTAGGTCATAACATCTACCTGCATGCCAAATTTCAGCCCGATCCGTCTAGTGGTTTGGGCTGTGCGTTGATAGATCACTATGTCAGTCAATCAGTCACCTTTGAGTTATATATATTTAGAAGATAAGTTGTAAAGTGCACCTCAGACCGTTCAATTTTGAGAACGTCATGTGTTAGGGATTGAAAAGAGATGGTGGAGTTAACATTTCCCGTTCTTCTTAGAAGAGTAAGCGCTTTTCAGATCACTCGCTGTCAGAATCTCATCAAATCAGAATAGGTGAAATGCAGAATTGTGTTGAGGTACAATAAGTACCAATCTCAAGCTGTGTTTCAATCTCACGTGATCAAATCAAATACAATTAGTTCGCACACACGTGCAATCGTGATTGAATCGAACGGAATTGATAGTCGTCTCACGTTATACTTAGTGTCATATCGATGGTCCCTAGGTAAAGTATCGAAATTGAAAATTGGTACTTTACAGGAGAGCTGTTTGAAGTTAATTTTTTGATCAATAATTATAAACCATTTTCGAGAAAATTGAGTTACGATAGTCACGTAAATCAACTTGCTCTGTGAATCGAAACTGGCACTTTCAATAAATATTTAAATTCGTCATACCACGTACAGTATAGAAATCGGCAGTTTCGATAAAAATGCTTTAAAAAAATACCACGTACATAATGGTAAGTGCCACTTTCGTTGTACCAGGAATATGACAACCCGTCATAAACAATCAAAACTGCCCGAATCGATATATTACGTGGGAAACAGTAAAATTATTTATGTATTAAATTATTTATTTATAATCGCAACGACACGACACGCATGCTCTGGCGGCGGGGCGACGCGACGGCGACGTTACGGCGTACACTCGCGGTAGTGGTAGTTCCGTCCTTGTCACACACTCGGTCATGCAGCGTAAACCCGCGAAATTTAAATTTCGTTGTTATAAGACGGATGGACTGATACGTTTTTTTTTTTTTTTTTTTTTTTTTTTTTTTTTATTTCGTAAACATAGGTATAATACAGGTGTTACAGCGAGTCTAGTGGTCTACTATGTTTTGCCTGGAGACATACGAAACATTAAAAATAAAAAGAAATTAATTGGTTGCATGCAAACTAAAAACAGAGAATTTATGAACTCTCAATAAAAAGTATTTCAGCACTATGTTGACAATTATTTTGGCAATCTTACTAATTATTAGTGAATAAATGTCAATTTAATTAATTTTATAGTTACTGTAATATGTCATACTAGATTACACAATAAAATATAATATAATAGTAATTGTCAATAATATAAAGTTGCATAATTTTGTCTCATTTCATAATGCTTATAATTAAAAAAAAAAAAAATAATAATAATACATACAGTGTTATTTCATTTTAAAAGTACATATTAATGTCAATTAAAGATTGTGTCAGTTTAAATGTCAAAATATGTATAAAAGTACCAATATAAATTTCATTACAATATAGTCACATTTAACAGACCGGCAATATCTTAAATTTTACAAATTTATAAAGTTTAGGTCAGACACACGTTAAGCCACCTATACTTGCATCACTGGACACACCACAAACAGAGGCGTGTGGGCCATTTAACATTCTGTCAGATAGGATTAAGGAAGTCCTCTAGAGTTTCGATAAAATATGTCTTAAAAAACGGAAAGTAATGTTTTTTTTATTTTTTTGTTCACGGGTCAAAAAATGAATAGCATGAATTGTCCAAAACAGTAATAAAATAAAATTGCCTTTTTGTAATTTCGATCCCAACAAAAACGTCCCTGTTGAAAAGGAGGCCAAGTTCCTATGGGTTAATTGTTCACCTAAAAAAGGGTTGAAATCCAATCCAATGCCAAGTTTAGATGTACTTTAAAATCGATCATAATCATCTTCATCAACAGCCTAATCCACTGGTAAACATTTGCCATTCCCAAGACTCGCCACCACAATCAGACCTCCACCTTTCGAATACAGCCATTACCCACCACCGCATTCACGTCAACGGTCCATCTGGCCGAAATTCACTTTACCATGCACCCAACTTAAAACATGGTGTAGTTGTGAAAATACGTAGGTACCTACTTGGTTAAAAATATCTAAAATAATGATACTTCTAAATAAGAACTTGGCAGGGTTTCGTGCAGTACGTAACACTTGATTAATTGTATAATTAAGTTTATTATGTATATAATTAAATTAACCTGCCAAGTTCAAATTTAGAAGTAACATTATTTTAGATGTTTTTAACCAAGTAGGTACCTACGTATTTTCACAACTACACCATATTTTAAGTTGGGTGTATGGTAAAGTGAATTTCGGCCAGATGGACCGTTGACGTGAATGCGGTGGTGGGTAATGGCTGTATTCGAAAGGTGGAGGTCTGATTGTGGTGGCGAGTCTTGGGAATGGCAAATGTTTACCAGTGGATTAGGCTGTTGATGAAGATGATTATGATCGATTTTAAAGTACATCTAAACTTGGCATTGGATTGGATTTCAACCCTTTTTTAGGTGAACAATTAGTCCATAGGAACTTGGCCTCCTTTTCAACAGGGATGTTTTTGTTGGGATTTCAATACTTTTTTTCAAGAAACTGTACCTATTTTTTCTTTAATAAGCTTTAAAGTGTGCATTATGTATACATGACATTATTTTATACCCCCTACTCCTCTCCTCCCCCCCTCCTCGTTGTATTCTCATTTTATCACTGATTTTTAAATATTTTTATAAAAAAATCGATTTTCGATTAAGCCAACTCAAGCGTTATAATATGAAGTCCACGTTTAAAGCTTACATACTTCTTAATAATGTTCGTGCAAAATTTTCAGTTTAACCAATCCAATAGGTTAATCCCCAATTTACATAGTTTATTAGCCCTCTGCTTACCCCCAAGGTTATTTAGTGTGATTATATATAAATGTATATTAATGTCATTACATTAAAATATAGTTTATGTTTAGAATATAACCGGCCAAGTGCGAGTCGGACTCCCGCACGGAGGGTGCCGTACCAAAAAACAACAAAAAGTCGTACCTATTTGTTGCATGGGAGCCCCCCTTTTTTCCTTTTTATTTAACGAGATGGAAAATCCTTAATGGATGATATGCCGGACTCCTCTCTCTAAACAAGACAAGCTCTCGAAAGGATGTCCCAGTAAAGGTTCATTTTGTTTCAATTATTTTTTTTTTATGAAAATACAATGCTCGATATTTTGTGAGTATTTCAAGCGTCTACTGGTTGCCCTCATTACCTATTAACACAGAGCAACGCGCGCCTTAGACAGTTCTCGTTGCTCTATAGTGTTATACAACGCGCGTCTTTAGACAGTTTGCGTTGCTCTATAGTGTTATACAACGCGCGTCTTTAGACAGGTCGCGTTGCTCTATAGTGTTAACTATCCTTGTATAGATCCTCTACGGTAGGTAAAGTATATATTTCAAAAAGAGTTTGCGAACTCTATGTTTAATTTCTTTTTCAAAATATTGATGACATTTGAATAATGACATTATAAACACGATATCTACGTCTACAACATAAATTGTGTGTTTGTACGTAAATTGTTTATACTGGAGAAAAATCTAAAATATGTATACTAATTGTTTACTATTTCCTATGAAATAGCTATCTTTGAAATATTACACCTACCTTAAGTAATCTGCTGAAAGCGTTGTTCACTTTTTAAAGAACAAATATTTACGATGAAAGTCGAAAAATAAGTTAGTATGTGACCCGTATAATGTGCAATCATGGCGACACAAAATTAATTTCATTGAGCAACATTTGATTGTGCCTCCTAAAGTATTCATTTAATTTGCATGGTGTAAAGGGAATGAATAATCTTGATGAAATGTTCAAATTAACTAACGTATTTAAATTGAGAAGGATACCTTATTACCGAATATATAAGACAAAATCGCTAAAAAACACGTTTGTTGTATGGAAGCCCCCCTTAAATATTATTATGTTTTTGTTTTCAGTATTTGTTGTTATATATATATATATATAGCGGCAACAAAAACACATAATCTGTGACAATTTCAACTGTCTAGCTATCACGGTTCATGAGATACAGCCTCCTGACGGACAGAGAGACAGACAGACAGACAGACGGACAGCGAAGTCTCATGAATAGGGTCCCGTTCTTTACCCTTTGGGTACGAAACCCTAAAAAGGATGACTCACGCTACGCCGTGCTGGGTCCGAGCCGAGTCCCGGCCGCAGCAAGGTCAATCAAACTCACGTTAAACCACAGATTTAAATTTTTTCGCGCTAAATCTATGCGTTAAACCGAGCGGCAACTGAGTGACAGCCGAACTACGGAAAGCGCTCGGAAACAACTCGGTCCCGTCTCGGCTCGGCCACGGCCCGTTGCATGAATACAGTGCCGCCAAGCTTCGCCCGAGCAGTCGTGAATGCAACTGGCTCGGTGACCGTGCTACGGCCGACACTCGGCTCGGACCCGGCACGGTCTAGCGTGAGTCATCCTTTAGAATGCTTGCTGATCTCTAAACTACTGGACGGATTTGATCCAAATATTTCATAAATATGAATAACAATATTCAATGTGCAGTATTGACTTTTCCGTAATTTGTATGTATAGAGCAATGCAATCAAATGATTGACATTAGTCAAAACATTGACAACATCTTTCTCAAATCTGATTGAGTTTTTAAACATGACATGTGTGAAAATAAAAAGTAAATTAAATCAAAAGAGTCCTCTCATCACTAAGAAGTATTGATACAAATTCGAATCAAAACCCCCCGAAGAAAACAATTGTTACCCCCTTTTAGCCATGTTCTGGAATGAGTTTCAATAAAATACGAAACACATCTTCCATCAATTATGTTAGAGATGATTTATGCAAAATTTGAAGAAGATCCGACCAAGGAATCCTATGGTCCCATACAAACTTTGTAACCCTTTTGCAACTCACGCTTGACCGATTTCTTAAATTTCTCAATTTTTCGTTAATCTACATATAACACCCAATCTGTGCGCCAAATTTCATATCGCTAGGACAATTGGAAGTGGCCTAGAGGTTTTACGTACGTACAATTTTATTTCTGTACTTGCAATAGGCACTGAGCTACAGGGGGGTCAAAAGTGGGTCGAAGCGGTTCGTGTAAATAGAGTACGGCATGCGCTCGGCCTGTTGCTGGAACTTGGCCGGCGCACTGCCGTGCGCTTAGATACTTTACGTAGGGACCATCGATATTAACTGCACCGTATTTATATTGTTAAATTAATTCTCACCAACATGAGTATCGATTGTATACTTTTATATCATTTGTAAACGGTGAATGTTGTGTTTGGAGCATTGTTTTTAGGACCATCAGAAATGGAACACATCGCCCAATAAAATAACACACGCTTATTTTGATTACCTCTGCTATTATGTTCAATTTTGTGTAAGTATTGTTGAGATACCCACCCTCTCTAGCTTTTTTGAGGTTATACTATACAATATACAGTATTTTATTAAACTCGGGGTCAGAAAACGGCTTGGAGCCGTCCCCACTCCTGAATAAAAAAAGAAGTGTATTAGATTCTAAGATGAACTTTGGTAGGGACCGGACTGAGTTTCTTGGGGTGTTCTTCTCAGTCTGTAGCATTTCCGAACCCCTGTCAATTCTCGGTAGAGTCACAAAAATTTTTGACAAACCTAAATTTTTGTTTTTTAAATTTCAAAGGTTATATATTTTTTTAATTGCTCGCAGTAAACTTAAGATCTCAAGCCCTAACTAACCTAATCCTAACAAGCTTTCACTTCCAGCTGCCCTTTTGCCAACTGAAAGTGACGAATTTCAAAATGTATGACGAGGAACAACTTCTATCTTGTTTGTTCAACTTCTAGCTGTCTGAATTTCAACCTAGCTAAGAACCACCTTTGACTGACCAAACAAAGACCGCTAAGTTTTATTCTGCTCTGACTAATAGCAGAGTTTAATTTTTTTTTATATACCACTAAGGTGGCAGACAAGCATACGGCCCACCAGAAGGACTGGTGATCACCGCAGCCTATGAACGTTTGCAACACCAGAGGCGCCACACTCGCGCTGCCGACCCTGTAAAAACCTTCTTAGACCCCTTTTGAAGAACCCCATACCGTAGGCGTTTGGGAAAACCGAGGCAGGAAGATCATTCCACAACTCAAGCGTGCGCGGAAGAAAACCCCTATCGGATCTAACCGTACTCGAACGCTCCGGACGTAGGGTGTGAGGATGAAATCCCTGTCTATGGCGAGCGGTGCGATGATAGAACGTAGCCGTGGGCATCATGTCAAACAATTCCTCAGAGCACATACCATTGTACAAGCGGTAGAACACGCATAAGGAGGCAAAGTCTCTCCTGTCGCGAAGAGGTTCAACACCACCTGTCAGTAAAGGATCGTTGACAACTCTCACAGCTCGCCTCTGCACCGAGTCAAATGGACGAAGCTGATATTCAGGTGCCCCTGCCCAGAGGTGACAGCAGTACTCCATGTGTAACCGCAATTGCGACTTATAGAGAAGCAGTGTTTGCGCCGCAGTAAAGTACCGCCGCGCCCTGTTGAGCACACCGAGCTTCTTGGACGCCAGCTTGGCCTTGTCCTCCAAATGACTGCGGAACTGAACGTCACTAGAGGTGTCAACACCAAGGATCCCTATACTTTTAGAGATGGAAAGAGACGTGCCCTGGAATTGTGGCGCTACAGTAATTGGGGCTTTCTTAGCGGTGAAAAAACACGCCTGTGTCTTGGAGGGGTTGAACTGGAGAAGGTTTTGTCTACCCCAATCGGACACTCTAGTAAGAGTAGCCTCGATTTCAGACACAAGCTGTTCACGACTTTTTTCCACTGCGTCCCGAGAGATACCGGGGCGGCCGGTGTAACAAGTGTCCCCCGTACTGTCGTCTGCATAACAATGAATGCCGTCAATAGACAACGTGTCATTGATATGCAGCAGAAACAAAGTAGGGGACAACACTGAGCCTTGCGGTACTCCAGCGTTAATGGCCATGCAGTCAGAACAGCTGCCGTCGACAACAGCCCTGATGCTTCTACCGGCCAAAAAGCTGTCCAGCTTTTGTCCTGTTTGTCCTGTCCAAAGATTATGCGGAGGAGTGTCCACCCCTACGCATAATCTTTCGGTCAGTCCGTAGGAGGGCAATTTTTTAAGAAGACCACGGTGCCAGACCCGTTCAAAGGCTTTAGAAATTTCGAGGCTCACTGCTAGAGCCTCGCCCCTACTATCGACAGCCGTCGCCCATCGGTGTGTGAGGCACACGAGAAGATCGCCCGTCGAGCGACCGTGACGGAAACCGTACTGCCGGTCACTGAGCAGGTCGTTTTCCTCAAGCTACCTCAGGAGCTGTGTATTAATTACACGCTCCATCGCTTTGGACAATATGGAAGTGACGGCTATAGGCCAGTAATTGGCCGGGTCGGTCCTATCACCCTTCTTGGGCACAGGATGCACATACGCGACCTTCCACAACGCCGGGACTTGTTGCATGGAATATGAAAGCGCGAAAAGACGTGTAAGTACCGGACACAACTCTGGACCACACTGCTTAAGTACCACCGCGGGTATACCGTCCGGCCCACTCGACTTATGAACGTCCAGAGAACGAGGCTCCCGTCGGACGTCCCGCTGCGAAAATTTAACTTCCGGCATGGAAGTTCCACACCACGGAACGTCCAGCGGCACAGCACCCCCGTCACTCATGGTCGAGTTAGCGGCAAAGAGAAAACCCAAAAGGTCGGCCTTCTCCCCGGCACTCTGGGCCAGACTACCGTCGGGTTTAAGCAAAGGTGGTAAACCTGACTGACAGAAGTTTCCCTCGGCAGCTTTGGCAAGCGACCAGAATTCACGACTCCCTGAAGGGTACCCTGCTAGCCGCTCACCAATTCTGCCGACGAAATCGAATTTTGCCCTGACAATTTTGCTCTCTTGCTGGCCCTCGAGGCGGCATTAAATTTGCGTTTCACCTCAGAGATGTTTGGATCTGAATTTGCACGTGCCGTGGTCCAGGCTCTGTAGGCAGATTTAATATATATTTCTACTATGCTATATATATTTCAACTATGCTAATAAATTGTGTTCAGTATCTTATTTGACTAACTTCCGGTTCTTCTGACCAGAAGTCCTAATCTTTTGTTATATTTGACGAGGAAAATTTCTGTTTTACATTATTGATACTGTTGATTGATGGCACTTGATGGAACTTGCTACACACATTGAAAAACTTCACTAGTAGATACTGTTCCACAATATTTATACTGTAATACCTAACCGGTTTCGCCTTACGGCATTCTCAGAGGCTATTTACTTATTTAGATCATTATAACACTTCGAACACATAAACGTCTGTTCTACATCTTGTAGTAGGAACCGGAAGTGGCATTGGACCGACCCAAACAAGATTGCCACTCATCATCCTGACCGGGCAATTGGGTTGCCCAGGCCACGTGGACAAAAAATGTGCCGACACACATTAACGCTGCTCGAGAAGTTGGATAATTGTAAGAGAAAAGTTTTACCAGAATATTTTTGTTGTAATACCTATTTATTTTAAATAAAATGCCTCAAATAAATCTCTGAAAGTTACCAAAGTTTCCTTTTTTCCTGAAGAAACTTTTGGAAGAATATTAAAATCGGTGCTGAATGAAAAGAAACAATTTGGCAGGGACAATATAGCTGGCTTTGAAGTTTAAAACTGGTTTATTTTCTGTTCGTAATATTATATTCGTAATATTATATTTATGTCACGTTAATGTTTCTGAACCGAAAAATATGTTTTCGATAACTGTTCAGCGTGGGCTGGCGACAACTCACCACGTGGGGGGATGCTAGTAGTAGGTACATAAACATTTTTGTTACACTTAAAATTTACATAGGTTATGCGAATTTTGAGATCTATTTTTGTCATACACGGCAAGATCTCAAGTTCAACTATTGTTGCATATTTACCCCCAGTTACATAATCCAAGTTGATAAGAAGAAAAGCACGTGTATCGAATAACCCTTCTTAGAAGTCTTATATATTATGGTACAATGCAATATACGAAAGAGAAATATAAACCTCCCTTTAGGTTGGCCGTAGTCGGGTAGAAACTAATAACTGTTAATAGCTACTTATTTCGGCCATTACCGGAGGGTCAACCACTTTATTATCATCGAAGCAAACAAATATGTCTGTCGTTAACTTTTCACATACATTTTTGTGGCCCAATTAAATCGCTAAATGTTTTTCGAGGCTATCACAAAGATTATTGCCTATTCATGTGTACAAAAAATACAGTATTCTTTTTCTGGCCATCCAACCAAGGGTACCATAGTCAGTGAATATTAAGCACACTCGATAGATTATAAATAACTTTATTTCACACAATCCAGCGTAATATACAGTTCAGGAACGACACGTTGTATCTCTGTAGGTACACCAACATATAATTCGCGGAGTTTGACTACATAATATTATTATGTAGTAGAACTCCGCGAATTATTTTATTTTATTTATTTTATTTATTTATCACACGTAACAGATTACAACCAATAAAAAATATAATAATACAAAGCAGTAGGATTAGAGCCTAGGTTGCATTCCACAAGAACGCGTGTACAAGTGAATTAAAATGAAGGAGTTTCTCACAATAACACATATAAAAATAGTTTACAATTTTGACACATTAGACAGGATGGACTTCAAAACTACAGTTGATTTAGAAGTTGCTTTACCGCTCTAACAAACAAATTCAATTTAGGTACAAAGATATCGAAGGCTGGATCATCCCTGGCGATTTCGTTACACTGACGCGCCATACGAACTATAGGGTTGTAAAAAGAAGTGTTATTTTTATAGACTTGTAAGGCAAAAAGTCCCGTTTGGTTGGATCTACGAGCGCTGTATCTGATATTAAAGGTCAATTGAGCAATTAGCAAAAGAGGCAAATAAAATCAAAGTACCGCCTGCGTACTTCTAACCTTTGCACGTTAAATCTAATCAGACGCGCATCGTAATCGATAATGTTGCGCCCCAAGTGCTGACGGTAACATAATATCCGCAGACACTTTCTCTGCACCCTTTCTATATTTTCAATGTGAACATTGTAATGTGGAGACCATATTGGGCAGCCGTATTCCAATATGCTTCTCACGAGTGTGTAGTATAGGTAGAGAAAAGAACAAGCACCTTTAAAATCCCTAGCAGTCCTCGCAATAAACCCAACAAGTTGATTAGATCTCATCACTACGTGATGGTAATGGTCTCGAAAGCTAAGTTTATCGTCGAAAATAATCCCAAGATCTTTAATGACATTGGATCTTCTCAGGACCTGTCCATCAATTGCGTAATTCACAACGATCCTACGACGCTTATTAGTAAAAGTAACGACGGAGCATTTGGCAATATTAAGGGACATCAAATTACTTTTACACCAATGAGAGACAGCTACGATATCACTCTGCAAGAGATTGCAGTCATCAGGAGAGGCTATAGCTTTATAGATCTTTAAGTCTTCAGCGTATAAAAGATATTCACAAGATATATTCTTTACGAGATCGTTAATGAACACTACAAATAACAACGGCCCCAAATGCGACCCCTGAGGTACCCCAGATGGCACACCAACAGGAGAAGAAATATATCCTCTCAAGGCCACCAACTGACTTCTGTTAATCAAATAAGAGGACAACCAACGAAAAAGACTACCGTGCACACCATACGCAGCGAGTTTACTGCAAAGTAATCTATGATTAACCTTGTCGAAGGCTTTGGAGAAATCTGTATAGACTGAGTCAACCTGCCCCCGCACAGCAAAGCTTTTACTCAGGTAGTTTTTGTAAACTAAAAGGTTAGTTATTGTTGACCTTCCCTTCACGAAACCGTGTTGATTTTCAGATATTGTGGGCCCAAAATGGTTGTACAGCTGTGTATATACCAGAGATTCGAAGATCTTTGCAAAACAGGACAAGATACTTATGGGTCTATAATTTTCACACCGAGACTTATCGCCGCTTTTAAAAATGGGAACAATGTGAGCTATCTTCCATCGAGAGGGAAAGGCTCCATCCATGAGGGATTTATTAAATAAAATTTTCAAAGGCATGCACTGCTCTCGGCCGCATTGCTTGACAAAAGAAGGGGGTATTTGGTCAGGACCTGCCCCTTTACCGGCGTCAAGCTGTTTGATCTTTGCTAGAATGTCGCTGTCGGTTATATTGATATAAAAAATAGGGACCAGATTATAGTTCTCAACCGACTTAAGGTTGTCACTAAACATGGCAGAGGATGTTTGATTGGAGTCAAACACTGAGGCAAAACATTGCGAAAAAAGCTCACAAACACCTGATCCAGTCGAAGAGGAACCACTTTCAAAATGCATTACATTTGGAATTGAGACACGTCCCTTCCTGTTATTAACAAATTTCCAAAAACCCTTTATATTATCTGTTAAAGACCCCTCGATTGATGCGACGTAACTCCCATAACACCGACCAATCATTTTCTTGGCTCTAGAACGTAATAAGGAGAAGACATCATAATCACGCGGGTTATTGAATTTCTTAAATAGTTTATGGTACTTGTTCTTCTCCTCAATGCACTTTATCAGAGGTTTACTGTACCATATGGGGCACCTGTTAGACCTTATAGTTGTAAATGTTATAAGGGGTATATTTATTGATGATTTCAAAAAGCTTCCGGTAAAAAAGGTTAACACATACATTTATGTCGGGGCTTGATAGAAGCTCGTGCCAATCTGTCTAATCTAAGTCATATTGTACGCTTTCATAATTACACCTAGCAAAGTTCAATCGTTTGTCATTATTACGTTTTAAATTTAGTGACCTTTTGCATGTCGAGGGAATCTCAAATTCTAAAGCAGGGTGATGTTTATCCTTTAAGCTAAGAACATGGGCCTCGGATGAGCCTTTGCAGGTTTGCAAAGGCTCATCAGACGAGAGCACTAAATCAAGGTAACGGCCTTTATCATTGGGAATGCAATTACTTTGTTTCAAATTACAGAGTGAAAAAAGTTCAAGTAGTAGGAGAAGCCTCTTACTCTCAGAGGGACGTAATGGCTCGTCAGGGTCAAGAGACAGAAGAGAATACTCGGGTTGTTGAAGTCTCCCACGATTATGTTTTTATCGTCGTGACAGTGATTTAACAAAACTCTCTGTATATTGGAGTAGATCTCATCCCTCTTTGAATAATTTAATTCAGGAGGTAGATAGCATACGCAGATGTTGATTTTAGGAGCGTTGCAAATCTCCGCTGTCGCTTGTGTGACTTCCTCAGCGCTCGGAATCTCGCATCTGTGTACCCTACTCCAGAAGCGCGCGCGGCGTCGGCGCGGCGTCGGCTGATATTCTTAAAATGGCGATTTCTCATAACTTTTCTATGGCAGCCATATAAAATACTTACCTCACTGGAATCGTTATGAAACAAGCTAATGATAAAATGGTAGAAAAGACCAGTTTTGCCTTGTAATGTATTACTAATTTCTATTAGAAATAAGAATTTGTAATTTTTGACCAGTTTTCTCTACAAAAGTTGTTAAAAAAAAAAGTATTGTAAAATTCCAAATTTTTTGTAATTTATTTTATTAAATACATCCTATTTCACAATATTCAACAGAAAAAATACAACTCGTCATACATTTTTTTTCAATTTACAAGCTTCTCAAAATACGACTCATTTCGGCGACCCGACCGCCGAGCGCCAAAAAAAGGTTAAGTTCATGCCATGATTCTGAGAAAACTGTGCTTCAAGTGGCTTAGATTCTTTTTTCATTCGTAAGTATGATCCTTAAACTTTTTTTACACAGAGTTTTGGTTGACAAAAGTGTTTAGTTTATTAGAAAAGTTCGCGCTACAAGAGCGCAAACTGTTTGAAGGCGAAAGTTCTCCAGGAGATACAGCAACAGAAGTGCGACATAGTGATCGACGCTTCTAGGAGAGATCGACACTGGTGACGGGTTAAAATACTTATCCAGATATCCTCCAAACTACTTTCCCAACATGACTGTCGAAGAACTCTGAAAGACTTCTTCACAGCCACGAGCACCCCTCCGCCCTCGGTCTTTGAAGAATTAAAACAATCTCGATCTCTTCTAAAAATGCTATAACGCGAGTCAACAACTTCTCCATCAAAAACGCCATCATTTAAATTAGTCTCCGCTAGACATATAACATCAAAGTTACTGTTTAATACATTTTGATAAAATTGCGGTAATTTACTGCGCATTCTGTTAATATTCTGATATAATACATACTTATCATAATGTTAATGTACTTTTAAGCAGTTCACAAAAATAGAAAAAAGCAAAAAATATAATAGTTAGATAGACAAACCACAATCTCACAACAGACGATCAAGACAATCAATGGTCTTAATATGCTGAGCAGGACTCTGTTCGTCTTTACGAATGTATACGCGGCCGAAACGAACCCACACAAACCTGAAATTATTGTCTCTACAAAATTTACGCGCCGTACTGTGTACTTCCCTGGTCTCTGGAGAAAGATGTTCGACCACGTAAATCCTGCGTGTCTCTCCCGGAACTCTTTTAACAATCAAAAAGATATTATCTTTTTAACAATCATACCTACATAGATATCGTCGTGTTACGAGATCCGGAGCAGAATTCCACAGGGGTGAACCTAATTTTATAACTTTATAAACTTTGAACAAGAATTAAAAAGTGAGTATTACGTTATTCTAGCGCCCCCTTGCTTTGTGTCACGTACTGAAATGTCCATTCTAATTGAAAGCCAGGGCCAACACTAATTTACAAATAAGCCTCACAACGCACATTACTCATAATTAAAATCCCGAGAGGGGGCACTAACTTGTTTGTACCTAATTAGTTAGGTGGTGAGGGAATATCTAACTCATATAGATTTTATCATACAAAAGGGTTTCAAAAACACGACGAGGGCCGCAACAGTATTCTCAAGGACAATAAATTAAGCTGTTATTATTCAATACACAATATAGGTATTCTTTCTGTCCTTGGATAATGAAACTGTTTGATACGTTGCCGTTGTAATTTATATCAGTAGAGATTGACAGCTGGGACTCGTATGATTACTACGGGGTGTCCGGGGTTCACTTCAGTATTCTGTTTAATTGACATTTCAGGGTTACCCGTTGAAACTATGATGGGTTAGGTTGAAAGGACAAGATTGTAAAACGTCTGTGTTCCTTAATAAGTACCTACATTTTAGATGATTAATTTTACTTAACAAGTACTTCTATAGGTATTTGTAAAATGTTGATGAGCCTTAAGATTATTTTTACACACACACGTGTACGTTACACGGCACTAATGTACAAATTTCAACAAACATCAAATTATTACATCCAATAAATTATCCAATAAAGTGATTATTTTATCGGTAAAATTATCCATAAGAAGGTTTTATTTCAAAGCATTATCTCTATTTTCCCTATTCATAACACAATAACCTTTTTACGATTCCAGGTAAAGCTCATATTTGTTTTGGAGCGCGACCTTTCGAATACAGGGTTAACTTTATCCTTATAATACAACCCAATTTATAAAAGGGAGGATAGGCAGTAATTTGTTACGCTGGTGAATTAAAATAGCACCTTAAGGGACACGTAACAGGTGGTATTAAGTTGAATCGAGCTCGGTGACGTAGGTGCTCTGTATTCAATACTTGTATTACATTTGATATGGATATATTTGGGGCAATAAGATTCGTGTTTATGTATTTCGTTGGTTGTATCTCAATAGAGACACTGCGGGCGTCTGCGGAACTGTGAATATCTGAGCATTGCTATAGATTTGTGGCGGGTAGCGCTGTTCTGTTTATAAAGTGGGATATTTTATTTATTATTTCCTTTTCTTTACCATTGAGACTAGCAAATAAGTTCACTCTTGTATAAAACTAAATAAAAAACTGGCGTAGTGCACATACCATTATTTTTTCTGTATTTGTTGTTATAGAAATATAGTAAATCATCCGTGAAAATTTCTACCGTCTAGCTGCCACGATTCATGAGATACAGTGTGATGGCAAACAGGCGGACAGGTGGATATCGGGGTCTCAGTACCAGGGTTCCGCTTTTACCCTTTGGTCACGGAACACCAATAATAAACAATCTGAACCAATAGAACATACATTACATCTATAACTTGCTACACAATGTTGTAGAGAATGCGCAATTACCGACATTTCTCCCGACGCTCACCTCACGTCTGCAGCTACAGTAAAAATGAAATTCTATAATAAGCGCCAGGTCGGCGCCAATTACGCAGGTGATTCTACGAACAAAACCGCTGCAATTTTTCCTCAATTTCTTTCTCATCTTTTTTCATCGTGGAAAATTAATGTCATTGGAGAAACAATCGAGTGCGGCGGCTTTATGTTCTTCGCGCATAAATTCTTCAGATTATTATTGTGTCTTTGCTGAGTACAAATTATTTTGGTTTAATACAAACTGAGTGCCATTATGGCATAGGGACTAGAAGGAACCAATTTAGTGACTTGTCAAATTAAGTATATCATTTTTGACTTTAGTTTCCCCATATAGACCTATAAAAGGTTTTACAAAAGTCGGTGTTAAATGTTTTGACGTGGTCAGCAGTGCGAATGCATAATTTACGGCAATCACCTTAATTTCTATAGCTAAATATTACAAACCGTATTCGTATAAGGGTAGTTTCCTAATGAATGATTCTGTTGAAATACCTAATACTCTACGACCTTTTATAAACCATCAACCGTAGAATGCGGACGGCGCCACCAGCGAGTTACACTCAATCATAAAGGACAGGACCTCTCCATTGGGTCCGTCGCTCTTCAACTAATCTCGTTTTGTATGAACAGATACTTTACTGAAGGTACATCTGGGTAAGCACTCTTATTCGCTTCGTCAATCGAATCTACTTATAACCTTTACGTTACAATACCTAACTGTAACGTTGCGGTGACAGGTGTGTAACTATCACCACAACTAGTTTCGTTGGTGTCAACGAAACTAACTAGTTATGTAGAAAGAAGAGTTAGTGTCTTTTTAGGACACTAGTTATGTAGCAAGGGCTTCGTAAGCGAACGCAATTTGGTAAGAGAAAAGGTGTCTTCTTCTTATGACACTAGTTTCATAGTAAGAAGAATAAAGGCGAAAACACATTGTTAAAACGCGAAGCGATCTGATGGAAGGCAACGCGTGTTGAGTACTTAGAATCAATTTGTATTGTTTTCTATGACCAGAGTCACACTATCAATATTCGATGCGCCACCATACGCAGAACAATCCACACACGTAGCCACAGAGTACATTTAATATTCGGAGACACGTAGCGTCGCGTCGTGTTTTAATAGTGTGTCGCGCACATTATACTTTTTAAGACACTGGTTACGTAGCAACGGTTTCGTAGGCGGCCGAAAAGAAGTGAAGAAAGAACGCTAATAAAAATAAATTAGATAAACTAGATGTGTACTACTTACATAACAAATGTGTGATAGCTGAATGTTTAATTACAAACATAATATATTTACTAACTATCGCTTAGAAATTACAGTCATACCCATCATCCATAACATAAGTACCCTTCTCATTTCCTTTCTCTATCATCTATTTGCAGACATATTTCGATGCAAGACTGAAAAAAATTATCTGATATTTTAATGGCGGTGTTTCTGCTCCCTGACTCCTGCACCAACTTGACCAACATTATCTCAACGATGTTCTGTTTGTCCACAGACAAGTGCTGGACAACGGCACGCTGGTGTTCCTGCCGTTCAGCGCGGTGCAGTACCGGCAGGACGTGCACGCCACGCTGTACCGCTGCCGCGCCGCCAACGCGCACGGCGTCGTCGTCTCCCGGGACATGAGGACGCAGGCAGGTCAGTCCACATGCATCATTTATACTGTTCATTGATAGCACTTGGTGGAATTTGCTCCATGTATTTATGAAGCAAACCGGTTTCGCCACAAGGCATACTGCGGCATTCTACTTATAGAAAATACGTATTCATCTATGTAGTTTTATTTTTTCGTGTGGAAATTCCTCATGCTATGCCGGGGACTTACCGACTAGAACCACACGCACCCTACCCAGGGCCCCCGACCGTAGGCAGTGGGCCTATGGTCGGGGGCCCCGGGTAAGCAACCTTTAAGAATGCCGTGAGGTGAATGCACTCACGATCCCTACATACATCATAAACTATCTGTCCAGCGCGGTCGCCCGCGTCAATTCAATTAGCTTGCCTTAGGATTTCGGCACCGTATGCACTACGAAGATTGACAATTTGAGCCCTTGTAATTAGCGCCCCGAGACTTTGGCGTTCATATAATGCTGTAATAACTTACTAACTGTTTCATCCGGTACTTGCGTTTCCTACGGTAAGAACGTTTTGAACTGGAAAACTCTTGGGACAGAGAACTGGAAAAATCGATAGATATTCTTTGTTTTTTGTACTCAAGCATACCTTAAACCTGTTTGTTATAATGTGCAACTAAAACATTATAGATACCTTTAGGTTCCAGTTTAAAGTGAAGCCTATACTATGTAGGTAAAGGGTACTTACAAGCCTTCTCGCGTACCCGTTTCAAAACTGTTCAGTGACATAGATAATCACATCATACATATTTTCACGAGTTATTAGAAGTGGTAGTTCAAATTTCATTAGTTCTATTTTTCACTAATTATAGTATCCCTGCAATTTTCGTGAGTGTTAAATAGGTACACTTTCAGGAATAAAATAAAACTTGAAATCACAACTTTACATTTACATTTATTTGTGCAGCGTTGACGCCTATCTAAGCGTTCAGAATGAAGAGAGAGCTCCCAATATGATTACCCGCCATTTTATACATTTACCCCCAGAAGCTGCTAATTAGACAATACCATTTAATTACACAATATTATACAAAACTAGCTTAGCAATTATGGATAATTATAATTAATATTTTTAGTACTCGATACAACACAAAACACAGTTATCATGTAAATAATTATTACAACTAAATAGTGATGTTGAGTATGTTGGAGTAAGCGCCATCTATCTTGGGTTGTATTTGTAACATGAGTTTACTTAGAATTTTCTGGGATTCCTTCAGCAGATCCTGACGTCCTTGTAATGGGACCACCTAAGCAATATCTACTTTCAACCAAAAAAAAATTTAATCGGTTTATAAACGACGAAAATCTGCGCGAACAAACATAAAAAAAATAAAACCGTATAGGGTCGAATTGACTAACTCCGCCGTTGCCAGTCCCAAGCCCGGATGAAAAAGGAGGAGGGTTTGTCTGGAGAAGAGCAAACCAGCTGTAAAATCTGCAACGCCGAGCATCGGGCGGCGGTTTAACTAACCCGACCCCTCTGCACATCACCTGCGGAGAGTGGCACTCAGTAGCCATGAGGAACTAAATCTCCTCAAAAAGACTGCCATGGAAGGACTCGGGTGCCCACCATGACGTACAAACCCAAGAAAATCCCTTATGAATAACTTTGATGATGAAGATACTTTGTTGGACGATCCGGCTAACACCCGGCGCCATCCGGTTGCCGGGCTAGATGGTGTGAAATTGGCGACCGAAGCATCTGCTAGGTTGGAGGACCAGGACTTAGTTAGAGGTCATGCTACTGGTGACACAAAGAAAGTATCTTTAAGGCGGAATAGACGCATTGCCACTTGGAACACTTGTGGTTTAATAGGTCCAGGGAAGTTGGACGTAGTAGAGAGAGAGGCAGAGTCGCACAATATCACCTTGCTTGGGGCACTACTCGACTTCCAAAGGAAATACTTTATACTTTTCCGGGTCCACGAGCTCCAGTTATTATGGGGTTGCGGTCTGGTTATCTCGGGAACTGAATAACCACGTCGTAGGATATAATCCAATCTCTGACCGAGTCATGACATTAAAACTGAACACTCGACCATGTGCCCTCAACATTGTCGTTGTATACGCCCCAACAGCGACTACTGAAGAAGCCATTTGTGATGAATTCTATACACAACTTGAAAAGGCGCTATCAAAAATTCCTAACCGTGAGATAACGCTGATTATAGGTGATTGGAATGCGAAGGTGGGAAGCACGGTAGAGGATGACCACATTAGAGGTATAGTAGGAAAATTTGGCCTGGGAGTCAGAAACGACAGGGGTGCTAGACTTTTGGAATTCTGCATAGACAGAAATTATACGATAATGAATACCTGTTTCCAACACCACCCTAGACGCCTCTACACATGGATGTCCCCCGGTGACCGTTACCGCAACCAAATAGACTACGTAATTGTTAATAGCCGTTGGAGAACATCAATCTCGAATGTGAAAACCTTTCCTGGTGCGGACTGCGGTTCCTATCACTCCCTACTGGTAGCTGAGTATGCTCTCCGATTAAAGGCGGTTAAGAAAAATCACATTGCCCGCCTGTGCACTATGAATCAGTCAGAACAACGGATATTTGAGCAGACTCTGAACAACACTATTGCGAAACACCCAATTCCATCAAACGCAGATGCTAATAAACAATGGGAACACCTAAAAAGTTCAATATCGGGGTCTGTTCAGAACGTAAGTGGTAAGTCACCCTTGTCCACTTGTAAACAATCATGGATCTCCTTGGATACTTGGAAAATAATACAACAAAGGAAAGATATTAAAACCCGGGGTTTATCCAGTCAGCGAGATAGAGAGAAATACTCGGAGTTAAACAGATCGGTTCAGCTACACTGTCGTCGGGACAAAAACCAATTTATCGAGCGCATTTGTCGAGAAATCGAGGAGCATTCATGCAAAATACAAAGCTCAGATCTGTTCAAGAAGGTGAAATTGCTCTCCAAGCAGTTCAAAAATAGACCGTGGGTGATCGAAGATGAGGATGGTACACCACTGCAGGACCTGAGCGCAATAACCAACAGATGGCGTAGGTACTGTGAAGACCTCTACAAGAACCCACATGAGTGCCACTCAAATTATAGCCAACTGGTATGGGGTGAGCTGGCCCTGGAGCCTCCAATCTTACCATCTGAGGTCATAGCTGCCATAAATGCGCTTAAGGTTAAAAAAGCCCCGGGCCCAGATCAGATAACAGCTGAGATCTTAAAGGCTATGGGAGCGGCCGGCATCGATTCTCTTCACAGGATATGTAGTGAGATCTGGAGTACTGGTAAATGGCCCGACGACTGGATGAAATCCATAATTCTTCCATTACATAAAAAAGGTTCAACGTCCAAGTGCGATAACTACAGGACTCTGGCACTTATATCTCATGCCAGCAAAGTACTGCTACATATTATAAATAATAGGATTCGTCACTTTCTAGACTGGCAAATACCACAAGAGCAGGCTGGTTTTGTGAGGGGCAAAGGAACTCGTGAACAGATTCTCAACATAAGACAGTTGATCGAAAAATGTTATGAATTCAACACACCGGCCATCTTGTGCTTTATAGACTACAGCAAGGCCTTTGACTGCGTCGTATGGTCGGATTTGTGGAGGGTGCTGGAGGAGTTGGGGGTGCCTCGACACTTAATAGCGCTTTTACAAGCGCTCTATATAAATAACCAGGGCGTCGTAAGGGTTGACAAAGCCTGCTCAGAGCCGTTCAGTTTTGGGAAGGGTGTGAGGCAGGGCTGCATTCTGTCCCCTATTCTCTTTAACATATATGGAGAATATATTATGAGACGAGCTTGCGAAGACTGGGAGGGTGGCGTCACGATTGGCGGTACTAAAATAACAAACCTTCGCTATGCGGACGACACTACATTACTGGCTGCCAGTGAATCAGAAATGGTTTACCTCCTGGGCAGAGTGCAGGAAATTAGTTTCCAACTAGGTCTCAAAATTAACCACACCAAAACAAAACTTATGGTGGTGGATCGTGCCCATAGTCTACAGTTAACAGGTGCGCTTGGTCTAGAGGTGGTCAGCGACTTTGTTTATTTGGGCTCTAATATTAACGACTCTGGGTCACGTGAGAAGGAAATTAGAAGACGTATTGGGATGGCAAAAAGCGCTATGTCACAACTGCATCGAATATGGAGAGACCGTAACATCTCAAGAAAAACCAAAGTCAAACTGATTCACTCACTGGTATTCTCCATATTTAGCTACGGGGCAGAAACGTGGACTTTGAAAAAGGCAGACCGAGACCGCATCGATGCGTTTGAAATGTGGTGTTGGAGGAGGATGCTACGGATCCCATGGACTGCCTTTCGCACCAACGTGTCTATTCTGCGCGAACTCGGGATCGAAACCAGACTGTCGACTATGTGTCTCCGCAGGGTACTCGATTTCTTCGGTCACATTGCCAGGAAAGATAACCGTAACCTGGAACAACTAATGGTTACTGGAAAGGTTGACGGAAGGCGTTCAAGAGGCCGTAGTCCAACTAGATGGTCAGACCAGATACGCACTGCGTTGGACACTGGATTATATAATGCTTTCCATATTGCCAAAGATCGCAACAGATGGCGCAATATCGTCAGAGAGAGAGTGATTCAGAGGGGGAATCACGACCCTCAGTAATGAGGAGCACGACGCGAGGAGGAGGAGGGTCGAATTGAGTAGCCTTTTTCCTTTTTTGAAATTGGTTAAAAGACTAAAAATTGCATGGGGTTCTTCAAGCGCAGCGTGAAGAGCCATATCACAGGGCCGTCGTCGTCTTGAGAACTACTGTCAGAAGTCATATGGACTGTGAGAATGGGGTCAGTCGTTAGATGTCGCCATGCCATCAGGTGCCACCGTCGATTTGGCGAGTTTCAGCAATAAAAAATCACCGGTTACCAAAAATAAAATCGTTAGGTATGCGTTCTAGGAGCTGTAATATCATCCTTAAAGCCGTGTTCAAAGCTCTTACCCCTATGTTTCATTTTTCGTCGTTACCTTGTGATACGTACTCCTATTACTTATGTCACAGTTCCGCAAAACAATTTGCTGGCTTCTACCACAAGTAAACAGATGTGAGTGTTATGACAGTCATTGACGATGAAGAAATGTTTACTAGAGCTATTAGACAAAGGGAGGATTTTATTGATACATACCTACTTAAACCAGAAATTACTCCTTTTAAACATTCTTGCGATTAAAAATGTACTTTCACCTTTTTAATTGGTATTGTTTAAAATTGTTTTGAAATAAACTACGTCTGCTACCTGACTATAAAGTTGGTCTCCATCATGACTTATGAGAATCAAGCGTACTCGTAGTGCCCAAACGTAACACACTTATATCGAGGCCGTGTTGTTCTTCGCTCGGATCGTTACGTTCGAACAAACAAACACGAGGACTCGTTACGGACAACACGTCACTCGCATGCGTATTTCCGATAGCGTTTATTAACAAGACGTCCTTGTTTGTTTCTGATAGCGTTATGTGTTATAGGGCTAAAATAACTGCCTGTGTGGCGCAGTGGTTGTCTGTAGTGTATGCGAATGTCTTGTTAGATCAAATATTTGTATGATACGGTAGCGAAAAATTCTAAATCTATGAAGACGCTACGTTTTAGAAAGTTTGAGTATATAGAAAACACCCAGACATATTTAAGAATACAACAAAACCACTGAAAGTGACTATGTGGTCCAGATAGTAGACTTAGAACTATGTACAAAGTTATTAAATAGAGTGAATCATTGATACTATTGAAGAATGTATACGTAGTTATGCCTTGATTGTGTAAAAATATATTATTTTAATTCTTATAATATTGGTATGTATTCTTATACGTGAATGTTCTGATCTCCAATATATCTACAATGTTGGAAGATCACGTCATTTTAAATAATATATGTATAGGTTGAAGAAATTGCAGTTAAAAGATATTTGTGCTAGCAAAATTTATTACTAAAGCAGTACGTCAAGTTACTTGAGTGGACCATAAGAATTAAATTTAGATACCTACTGTGGTACTGGTACTTACAGATCCTTTGAGAAACTGAGTGAAAGTTTAATTGATATCAAATGTGCACAAAGTGAACTACGGCCGATGTACCTTTGTTATTTCTGAGTTCGGAAGATACGGTTATAATGAAAACGATATGACTAACTTGTTAATGAAACCGAACTTAAGTACACATTTAAAATAAACAGGACCTTTCTCAAATAACGCTGAGCTGCCGGAATAGTGCAATTTAATAGTAAGTATTTTAAAGACACCCGTTAGCCATCAACATAAAGTTACTTTTTATTTAATACAAAAATAGCCAAAATTTCTGGTCATCTGTGTGGGTGTATTTATAGGTATATCCTTATAACAATAAAGACAACGTTGTTATTGACTAAATTGTTATACTGTCGTGCGGACGTTGTAATTTTTTGATGGGTAGTTAACTTATTTTAATTGAGTGGGCGTAATTTTACTTAATTTAAGTAACTATTGTACAATTTCATAATCATACATATTGTAAACATCGAAATAACTCTATAATTACTACAAGTGTAAAACCACTAATTGCCCGTAGTACGGTTACGTACACTAAATAACGTCAATCACACGGTTGTATTGAAAACTTTAAATAAAATAGGTGTAAGTAAACTATCCTTTTAGACAGTATTTTTCTGTGAAAGCCTTCAGTCAGCTCGATTACTTCAACATCTTGAACAACTTTTATATCTTTATATGTATTTGTAATTCTTTTTTTTTCTGTTAATTTTTTACTTCTTATAGCGGCAACATAATGTATCATCTGTGAAAATTTTTACTGCCTGGATACCACGGTTCATGATGACATAATATATTTAAAAAATTGAGAATGTTAGGCTTGTCTCTGACTTTTAAAATAACGCTCTTTAAATCCTTGCATATGGTGGCTATTTGTGATAGCAGTGGGACAATTTGTTAGAATGGCAAATTCATACAGATGTACTCATCCTTACCCATAAAATTTAGTTTATATAGTACATAGGTCCGTGAAGGTGTAATGCGACGTGAAATAGAGATAGTGGAGTAACGAACGTGCCTATCACTTGTCGCACCCTTGTCTGAGATACCCACTAAAATAACTGCCTCCTTATACAGAAGGCTGGCTCAGCGTTTATTTAGGACCTTTTCGAATATAAAACATGACATTTCTATTTAGGACAAGTATTAACGTCACAACTTGAGAATATTCCATCTGGCTGTCTTGTAGAGTTATTTGTTTCACAAAAATCAAGTGAAAGGTAGGGCTGAGTTGAACACCGAGGCCTGTTAGATTCCATGGGTGAATATTCCCACGACTCTTATACATAATTTCCTAAAGTAAAGTTTATAGAAACGAAACCAACACCGAGGTAAACTGTCTAAGTATAATCAATATAGATTTTGGGTCGTTTTGCGTATAGCCGTGGTCACAAGTAGTACTCCTACTTAGCAAGTTTACTACGGCTATTATAATATAGCCGGAACAGCGAGAGGTGAACAAAGATTTTTTATGTATACGGGAGAAGGTCCCGGAATCTATTATGAATAGTCGCGTGACTTTAAAAACCCTCTATAAGTTTACCTCGGAATAGAATCCGCTGAATCAGATGAGGAACAAGTTATATAATATGCGCTAATTGGTCTTATAAAATAGCAAAAATGTAGGTTACTGGAAATTAGTTTAATTTTATAAGAAAAATACCGTGGTAATATTTAATTTTATTAGTAGTAAACGGTCCGCCACTGTTCCTGTAAACAAACTTTGATTTAAAACGCTGCGTTGTTATAATTGGTAAAGAGTCGCCCAAAGCGAGCCTCCGTGAATCGTTCATTAATAAATTAAGCTTAATATTGTTTGAATTTGAAACACTTCGAGCAAAATGTTTTTAATTATTAGCAGGCAGTGATTATTTATCGTGTTTAACATGATCATTTATTAATAATGCTCGGTATTTACACATTTTCTGTGATGATACTCGTAACCTTTGATTCTGTGCAGAGTCAGAAACGAATTTTTATAGTAAGTTGGGCAGTTCACTCAAATAGTTTTGCGGGTAGTGGAAGAATGTTCTCGCACCTCTAGGCTACACTAAATACAAACCGTGAACAATAATCCGGTCAAAACCTCGGGAAAGTAGGTACAAGGGAGCCATTGTAGGTACTTAT
The DNA here is from genome assembly GCA_933228765.1 of Miltochrista miniata. Classification (NCBI taxonomy): domain Eukaryota; kingdom Metazoa; phylum Arthropoda; class Insecta; order Lepidoptera; family Erebidae; genus Miltochrista; species Miltochrista miniata. Next base: position 40,379,511 of record OW121753.1, on the reverse strand, counting down.
CATATGTCGCGAATAAGATCCGAGATATACTTACATAAAGTTAGAGGTAGTGTTATACCTACTACCTTTTATTTTATCCGAGAATGTTAAAATAAAATAGCTAATATTATGTAATATTAAGCGAGGAGTCTTCCTTGACTTCTTGCCCTTACCATTAAGTACATATTTTAATCTTACTTACGTCTAAAGGATAGGTACTAATTAATGCGTTGGTAAGATTAGAGACAACATACAACCGCTAGTATGAACATAGGTATACTTCTTTGCGATCCGTTACTTTATCAATTTTGTAAAATGATAGTCAGTACGTTAACAAACGTTTTTCATAGCAGATTAATGAATAGAAGGGAATGTCTACTAGCTACTATGGGCCCTCATAGTCGATACTTATGTAAACTTCTCTCATGAATTAGGGTTTATCTGCCAGAATATTGTAATTAAAGGTGGCAGTTTCATAACTTAGGTCTTCCAATTCCCGCGGTGTTCCGTTATAGACGTGGAACTTTCAGAGCATTCACCTTTCACGAGCCCCGAGGGTGTATTATTGTATTGTCATAGTCAATCCGATTGGGGATAAATTAAGATATGTATTTAGTCTCTGATAGTTGACTATTTGTACCTTGAAAGACGATTTTAGTACTGGAAATAACCAATAAAATACGTATATCCTTAAAAGTCAAAATGTTTATCTAGTAGGGAACTTTAGGATTCTTCTTTGCCGAGTCGGTGAATTAAGATATTGTTATTTAGCCAGAAATTATGTATTTTTTTAGGCGAGAACAGCTTTAGCCTAAATCTGTTTTTAAAACGCACAACTTACTGTATACTAGAGCAAACCTGGCTAAATCATGGCTAAGCAGCGTTTACTATCGGAAATGTAGTCATTAATGTGTTACAAGCTCATCAGCACACAACACGGAGGCACACACCCTGCCTACACAGCTTAGGCCAGTCATTAGTCACTCACGCCGATTGATTTACCGCCGCCGCCTCCACCGCATGCGTCGATGGGTTACCAATATGACCGAACACTGGCTCCACGGACGTTTACCATGACTGACCGTTACTCACTAACGCTGGCTAATGATTTATGATAGTTACTTTGAGTTATAGAGACATTTGACATTTATTGTCATTGTAACCGAAATTTGTTAATGTCAAGGTAAGTAATTATTGTTTCCTAAAGCTGCTTGTAGATAGATAATTATAGAAGACGTTTTCATTGTTTCACGACGGGGCCCGTGTGGCAAAGGGAAAGAGTACATAATATTGCCACCCCAAGTCATTAATTTGGGAGAGGCGACTAAGGGAACACCTTCACAAAACGACCCATTGCGTAGAGACGGAAAGCTCAAAATGAAACCCGGTTATCAGTAAAATGACAATCGTTAAGCCAAGTTGAAGGCCTTATGGGCAGTTTGAAAAATTTTAACAGCGTGTCGTGACGACTTGCGCCTGTCCATTTCAACACGGCAATAGGCTCAAAACCTATTACGTGGGACTCAAAACTAAGGATGAAATAACATATATGTATGTGTGTATGTTTTGTACAACACACACAATAAAAATAATTAGGTAGGTACTTATACAATTCTGTGCAATGTACCCGAGTACCCGAGCTAATACGCTTCTATTGATACCTCATTTATTAAAATCGGGTTAATATTTAAGGCGATACAGTGGAACAAACATACCTACATAATGTACTGTCTAAATGATTAACTTTCCTTTTAGCTTTGCCCTAGTCGACCACACATAATTTTATCTTCACCCGTTGATTTGTAATTTTGTGAAATTTGGCCTCATCTAAATTAAGACACTTCGACACACTCCAAGGCCTATCTTAACGAAGGATCTAATTATTATGATCATGGTTAATGTGTCGAACGGGTTTTGATGTCACATTTCTGTTTTAGAAAGCTTTCTCTTTCTTATGCTACCATATCCATGTTTGATTGCTATCAGCAGCGCCACAGACATGACAGAATTTTGATAAAATTTGACTAGAATACCCGATACATCAGGTAGGTACTTAGTAAATATCAAGAACGGTTATTATTTTATTTGATACTGCACGGACGGGGATACTGATCAAAATTAACTAGATCTGTAGAACAACCCTCTTTTTAAGTCGAGTGTAAAAATTGATAAACCAATCTACGGGTACCTATAAGACAATCTCTCCCTGAAATAACGAATCTAGTCTGATAACATCTAAATAGAGTGTTGTATGGTGTTCATGATCGAGTGGCGACATGCTTACAGCCCATCGGACATCGGACCTATTGGACGTTACGTGTCGTGTCGACTAGTGCTGTGCCACGCGTCAAAATATCTACAATCACGAATATTTTCCAAACATAAGTTTCAATCTCAACCTTTACTATAATATTAGAGTTTATTTTCACAAGGTGATGGTATATCGCCCCTTATCAACCCCCAGAACTACACTGATCGGTATTTGCCCTTTAAAGCCAAAATCAGACTACATAATTCAGAAATTAGGTAAAAGCTACGCCCGGTTTGTGTTGTAATTTTTAGTCATTCTTATTATAGGTAGTACCTAAATCAGTAAACTTGTCGATATGTCGGTGAAAAAGCTTTATCTGTAAATTAGCTGTTCCGCGCGGCTTCGACCGTGTAGAAGTCGTTATCGCGTAAAATCATATGTACTTTCATGCCTACACGGCTGGAGCGATTGAGATAAAATTTGGTATAGAGATAGTTCAAGGCCCTGGGAAGGTCATAGGCTACTTTTTAACCGACTTTGCAAAGGGAGGGTTATGATTTAACTCGATACCGCGTACTACGCGGTCGAAGCCGCGGGGAACGGCTAGTATTATATATAATAGGGATTATACTATATGTTTCAAATACAAGGAGCACCTACTTGACAAGATATATCAATCTTGTCAAGAAGGTTATCTTGCTAAGTATTCCCACGCTTGCCTGACAAGATATTTAACATAAGTATACCCAGATATTTGGTTTCCATTACTAAGTAGCATGAAAATATCCCAATATTGTGAGATATTTCCGTATATATTAACTTCGCTGTGACATCCCTAAGATGGATAACAAGCCAATCCCAAAATGGAAGCATTCACGCGTCGCCCGCCGTCGCGCCGCCCCGCTCCTCGTCACGAACACAGGAATCACCTATTTCTGATATTAATACTTTATCAGCTTTATAAACACGATATTTATGGATTTCGAAGGATTTTGTGTAATAAAATAGCCAATTTAGGTATATTGTATTCAGTATTGTGGTAGGTAGTAAAAGCTGAGATGGTTTTGTTTTGATATTTTTTTATAAATAGGGATAGATTTCCTATAACATAAAGATTAGGTACGTAACAAATACTTTACAAATATGGATCATAAAGTCCATCAGTGTTATAAATGTTGAATATCATTTAAGTGGACAGGGACCGCTCTACGGTCTCCAAAGTTCAAAACAACTTAAATTGCAAACTGTTTTCAGAGTTTAATTGTCTATGACCGATGGACAAGGTCCTAGGACCGGGAGGTCAGACATTCTCGCCTTCATTCACCTCTTTACCTACTAATACCTATTATAAATGCTAAAGTAACTCTGTCTGCCTGTCTGTTTGTTACGCTTTCACGCCTAAACAGCTGGAGTGATTGAGAGGTATAGAGATAGTTTTAGGCCCTGGGAAGGACATAGACTACTTTTTAACCGGCTTCGCAAAAGTATGGTTATGATTTTACGCGATATCGACTTCTACGCGGTGGAAGCCGCTCGGAACAGCTAGTTTTTTGTACAAGAGGACACAAAAAGAGTTAAGTAACTACAAAATGAGCTCATTCGTTTTTTGGGGTTCCGTACCCAAAGGGTAAAACGGAACCCTATTTGTGAGACAACGTTGTCCGTCTGTCTGTCTGTCCGTCACGAGGTTGTATCTCAGGAACCGTGATAGCTAGAGAACTGAAATTTCCACAGATGATGTATTTTTGTTGCCGCTATAACAATAAATAGTAAAATAAGAAATAAAATAATATTTAAGGGGCTCTCATATAATAAACGAGATTCTTTGCCGTTTTATAGGTACGGAACCTTCCGTGCGCGAGTCTGACCCGCTATTGACCGGTTCTCGTTCAACCTTTAGCTCTATCGTACACACAAAGTAATTGAAACCGTTCTTCTATCTTAAACAAAATGTTGACACTGCTCCTAATTACCGACGAGCGTTTCCCTCTCTGCTCGTTACTTGGCAATCCTGTTACCCACCGATTAAATAAAAATATGAAGAGATCTTTACTTGACATGAACCCAATGTCTTTCTCACGACAAGTGACCAGAGTTCAAACGGTGCGACGACGGAAGAGCACCCTTAGGCGCCCAAGCCTCCTCCAAATATTTTCCGTAATACTTACACAAAATTGAATTGCGCCATCTTATCACGAGTGAATGTTATCCTTTACGACTAAAGCCTACCTGTAAACTCAAGCTGTAATGTCCGCCACAAGTCTGGTTGGGCAACCTTAAAAGAAAGGGTCGTGCGAAATGTTATACCTATTGCCAGAACAAGTTACACACTTAAGTTGACGGATCATACTTAAATCTACAGTATTTATTAATCACTACTTACGATTTTAATTTGAAGAAATACACAATGTTTCTTTCTCATATATCTATTTCTATTATTTTATAAACAACAGCACATAAATTAGTAAAGAATTAAGTTTTAAGTACCGCAACAAAGCTGCGGCGTCGGCGCCGCGCATATGTTCATCGTACGCCTACTCTGGAAAAACGCTAGTATGAACTGTGAAGGCGTACTAAGGCTATGGTCTCCTATTAAAAGCTATACGCGGCGTCCAACTTCACCTCGAATGTTCCGATTGACGTCTGAACGCCAGGCACAGCGTTGGCGGTCAATATATAATTGACGACGGCGACGGCGACGTCTCGTTCATAGCAGTAGTTGTCAAATGGATATATTACACCTACTCATATTACTTTATTGAATTTTGACATTTTGTCTTGACGCTGACGCTGCAATGGTTCGAAATTACTAGAGACGGGGCGCACAGCGTTCGAATGACAGCTACGTCATCCGCACGCTGCCGTAGCGCATGAAACAGACCACAAACAGTACATTTCCATAGTAACCATAGTACAGGCTGGAAATGTACTGCTGTGGTCTGTTTCATGCGCTGACGGCAGCGTGCGGATGAAAGGAAACATTTGATCTCAAATACTTCAAATTTTTGAAAGCTTCACAAATTGTCTGTTGGAGCTGAAAGCAGACTTTATAGCCCCTTTTAAGTGTTGCGTAGCCAAATGGCAAAAAACGGAACCCTTTTAGATTCGTCATGTCTGTCTGTCTGTTCGTTCGCATGTCACAGCCACTTTTCTCCGAAGCTATAATGCATTTATGCCGTTGAAACTTGGTAAGATAATAATTCTGAGAACCGCATTGACCGCCGCAACAAAGAATTAAGTAAATGGAACACTCGGTGATTTTCGACGGTGCTTTCTGGCGCTTTCCCACCCCTCCTTCCGATTTCAGAGGGGCCCTCGGGAGCGAACTTGGAACTCTCCCATTTGGCTCCAGAGAAGAGTCCCATTTCACAGCGCCAATTTACTGAGTCGCTATTTAACCTCTGGCTTATCCAAAGGCCCTTTATTGCACTCTATTCACTCAAGATGATTCTTATTTCTATATGTATCCCATTAAGTCAATGTATTTATCTATCCCTAAATGAAATCAGTTGAAAGACGGCTAATCGCGGGGCTTTTAAATATTCAGCTCGACGGGGTAGATCGGACCGTTTTAATTGAATCAAATATAAATACAGAGACGGGGTGAAATAGCCCGGGACTTGGCTCATTTTATGTATTCATAACTTTGCTGGACATTCAATTTGTAATTTTGTTAACATATTCCAATATTCTAGTTGATTAGGTAATGCGTCTTTTACAAGGTTATAACAATTACTTATTTAAAATTCTGATTTCATTTTGTTCTGCTGAAACAGATTCTATCTCAAAGAATTTCTTATTTTAAACCGCATTGGAATATATTCAGGAAAAAAACCATTCTACGTAATATCATAATTATTATACCTACCTTGAGCCGGAGTAAGATTTCAGCGACAGTTACCCAGCAAAGTTCTAAGTTAGACACCCGATCATTACGCTACGAACATACAACCACTTCTAATACAAGCAATTTAGCTTAATTGAAAAAGTTATTGGAAACAATTTAATATTAATTAATATTGAAAACTTTTGAAAGGACTGGGCCGTTTAGATTTCATTTCTTAGTTTTAACCGTTTGATAAGAAATTAAAACATTACAAAGAAATAAAAAATACATTCTTTATTTTTCTCATAAAATTACCTACAGATATTCAATGAATATTATAACGTGTTGTCTTAAAAGTGAGGTGAGGTGAGGCTGAGGTGTTCTTTAACTGTGAGACTGTGGCCTAAACTAGTTATCTGGTTTCCGGTGCCTAAATGAGTTTACCTAAATAGAACCAATCTTATTTCTCTGTAATTTTACCAATCTTATAACTTTGAAGCAGAATAATGGGTAGAAGAATACTTAGTTGTTTTTAGGGTTCCGTAGCCGAATGGCAAAAAGCGGAACCCTTATAGATTCGTCATGTCTGTCTGTCTGTCTGTCTGTCGGTCCGTGTGTCACAGCCATTTTTCTCCGAAACTATAAGACCTATGCCATTGAAACTTGGTAATTAGATGTATTCTGTGAACCGCATTAAGATTTTTATATAAAACTAGAAACTTTCTAAACTGAATAGTTTGCGTAAGAGACACTTCCAAAGTAGAAAAATGTGTCCCCCCCCCCCCTCTAACTTCTAAACTAAGAGAATGATAAATCTAAAAAAAATATATAATGTACATTGCTATAAAAACTACCAACGAAAATTGGTTTGAACGAGATCGAGTTGGTAGTTTTTTGTTAATACGTCATAAACCCCAATTTTCGCTTGTAAAAATCACTACTACTGCGAACGTGTTAAAACATCAATCAAAGTTACAACGAACTACAAAAACTTTTATATTATGCTACTTTCTGCTAAGGAACCCTTCATGGGCGAGTCCAGCTCGCACTTGGCCCGTTTTTGTAAATGTAACACATGGAGCAAGAAAAAAATCCTGAATACATGCATGGTATTGATAAAACGTAAATATCATTAGAGTTATGTACAATTTCAGGAAGCTATGTCTACCTTTAAGTATATAACAAATAAGCTAAGTAAATTATTATCACCAACAATTTCTTGAAGATTTTGTTCAAAATACATTACGCATTCAGCACTGGCACCGTTAAGTAGAAAAGTTGTGGACAATAAAACTAAGTAGAGTGCGAGCGTTGAGCTTGGCCGAAACATTACCGGAGTGCTTCAGATCTGCGGCCGGCTGGAGACCAACAATCACTTTTATATAGTTCCAGTTTATGCTCACCACTACAATATTTTGCAAAGAAATTTCGTAAAAGCTTTTTCGAGCGGTGGTTTTGGTATGGTAGAGTTAACTGCCAAGTTTCCATTTTCTTTTACAACAAACCTTACGAAGTTTGAATTACTTTAGTAGGTTGTGCCAAACTAGTACGTTAGAGTTCATACAACCAGGCTTTACAACACAGGCGGAGAGGATGAACAGAGAGACTTGCATTGAAGGACAAATTGAGGAAGATGGAACCTTGTAGTAATAACCAAACTCCCAATTATCGCATAAGTCTGATCATATATCGAGATATAACTCATCTCTTTTAATATAATAAAATGATAGAAAAGTCAACAACAACACACCAACAGTCAAAAGAAAAATTTTTGTCTGTTTGCTTTGCTTTGTCCGAAAGGATCTCGAAAAGTACTCAAAAGATTTGATTCAAATTTTGCAAAAATATTACCTAGGGGCAGGGTCTTCAAATAGGCTATATATTATTACGCTACATATCCTAAGGGCTAAGCAGAGAGCAATAAATTTGCCATTATGACATAATTTTCACACGTACGAAGTCGCGGGCAACAGCTACTTAGCAATGAAATAAAAATAGCCAGAGAACTTTTCAAGCAAAAACTAATCAAAGCGGATGACGATGATGATTTGGATTTGAAAGTATGGCATATTTTCATAAATCATTGTAGGAAATATGCCAATTTTTTGCCGTGCGTTTCAAATAAATCACATGCGATGCCGTAAGGTAAAGAGTGTAGCAAATTGAGTTAGGCGAGTGGGACATATTCCATACATATTCTTCTGCCGAAAATGTTTTATAATTTTGTATCTGCGTTTCTTGCTATAGGCTAAAATATATTTTGATCCATAAGATACGAGCATTACAAAATTGCCTCCCTAAAAGCGATTACTAACCAAATAATGGCTCGATATCTTCCTTTCAAAATTAGATCATGATTAGATTGATCCAGTTAACTGGAACAATATCGACGCGCGTTGTAAGGCGCGTCGCGTCGTGAATGCGAAAGAAGCCAATCTCAGGGCCGCACACTTTAGTCAAGTTTTAATTTAGTTTGATTTGATCGAAGACCTACTGGAACAAGTAGTGAGTCATTATTCCTACTTTCCTTATTACGAACGTGAAGGTCTTATTAGAAACCATGTAAGGTTATATTTTCGTAGAGATTCTTAGACTTCATAATACATTACGGGGTTTGACAAAAATCTTTACTCAAAATGTAGCATAACAGAGGATGAACCAGGCCATTATATGCAACTTACTACTACTAGCTTCAGTGATATGGCATTCCACTGTGCTTGGATATCATTCAAGTACAGTGTACATCTTTTCTATCACAGTTTAGGGAGACCACACGCGGCAGTTTAATGTAGAGATGTACCTACTTACCACTTCAATACTTCTATTTTTTTTTTTTTTTTTTATCTTATATCTTATTTATTTATCTATGAATTATAATAATAGGTATATTTACAAAATGAAAAATTTAAAATTACTTATATTCTACAGTTATATACAGAAAAAAAAACAAAGAAAATAAACAACAAAAACAGATGGGAGGGTAGTGACAAGACTGACAATGCCTCGCTCAGGTGTCAAAGAATTCCTCCCCATCGATGTCAACCGGTAAAGTTCCCATAAGGCTGGCCGCATTCCCACGTTGAATTGCGATACTAATTCTTTGAGCGAGAAAGAGGCCAGCCCTATGGTCACGAGAAGAGTCAACTAAACGCTTTGCGATCTCCCTGTAAAGCGCACGAGCACTTGGGCCCCACGAGCAAAATGTCTCGACCCCAAACGGCTCAAATATATAATTACCTATTAAATTATTATATTTGCGCCGTTTGAGAGTCTCGGCAGATGCAGCAGCAGAACAGGCGCAGCCCGCCGTGCTTGGAAGATGAGAAGGAGCTAGGGTGTCCACACAGGTTGCGTCCCAAACTAAAGGCCTTCCCATCTTCCATGGCACCAAAGACATACCGTCCGGCCTCTTGCCATCGTCACGAGCCAAACCGTTAGGTTCTAGAACGGCTGGAACACCGGCGGTGACAAGAGCCCGGCGGATGATGTCGTTAAGATACGCATGACGAGGTCTGCGACCTGCACTCCTGCTGCATGATAGACCGTGATGCCCAAGGTTGTTGACTGCTTCACCGCATTGACAACTATGCGGAGAAACGCAGGGAGCACCTAAACGAAGACAGGTAGCAACTCTGAATGTTGTGTCGTCCAACATAGTGCCTATGTTGGGCGACGGAAGAGCCTGAAGCCAGACACCAGATTCCCATTCTCCCACAGCCAATAGGCGAGCACGATCTGCAACATTCGAACACGTATTCAATAAATGTTTCCTAACCTCGTTGCAGAGCGGCCTATCCCAAAGTCTCTGGGAGCATGGTTTGGTTGGCAAAACAGTACTTGGCAAATCATTTTCCAAGCATTTATGGTTTCAATCTTGCCTGGCACTTCAGAATTAACCAGTGTAGGAATTAGAATTTTCCTGGTCAATTCATCAGTGCCATGGACTGAAGACAAAAATGCTGGTAAACTTATATCCGAAATTTTTCGAACGCCGAGGCCGCCCAAACGTATCGGTAAAGACGCTTGGAGCCACGCCCGGTCGTCCAAATCTGCATTTAAAATTTTGCAAAGGGTGGTATGAATAATTTTGTCCAATTTTTCCAAAAGTGTCGTATGTTGAAAAAGATGAGATGAACGGAGAGCATGAGTTAATTTTGGGACAAAAAGGCAATACCGAATGATTGTAAAAGCCGAATGCATATTAATTTGAAGAAGTCGGTCCGAAACATCACAAAAATTTTGAATTTTTTCCTCAATGAAAGATTCATAGGCATCTTCTAGAATAGGAGACCCTAGGAGGCGAAGAGAACTTTTTTGAGTAATTTTTAAATTTGGAGCCAAAACATTAAATTTTGCTAATGTGGAAACACTGTCCATGTTATCATTAACAAAAATTTCACACTTTGAAGAATTGAGTTCTAAACCAATAGATTCAAATTTATCTTTTAATAAAGCCAAATCTGTGAAAACTGTATCTACATCCCCTCCTAAAGTGCCGTCATCTAGATACCAGACGTTGAATTTTGAATTTAGTTGGCTAATTATTGGATGAATTGATAAACTGAAAATGAGTGGCCCAAGGGGGTCACCTTGTTGACAACCCACTGCAGAATCTAAAATGTTGTCCTTATATAATAATTTTGATGGATGTCGGTAACATTGCCAAAGAAAACGGAAAATTTTGGGTGTTTCCAATTTGGCTTGTGTCAACAAAGTGTCCCTGTTTACTGAATTAAAGGCATTCTTCAAGTCAACCTTAAGAACGACCTCTACTTTACCGCAGCCAAGGTAAGTAGACAGGGCATGTATGGCAGCCTCACAACCCCCTTTCGATCCAAAACCGACCTGAAGGGGTTGAAAACCTCTAGACAGTTCTTCTTTATAAAACTGGCAGCAAATTTTGGCTACCATACGTCTGAAAGTGCAACCGACGGCAATGGGACGAATGCCACCATCTTTCTTGCGTAAAGCGCATAGATTGGCTCCATACAGTATATTATCTATAATGGCTTCGTCCACATTGCCGGATAACATAAGATTAGCCAAACCTGTTAGCTCCTTCAGGAGCGCTTCGCCAGCCTCCCCGGCGGCGGAACTCAAAAGATCCTTCAAATGCTGAGGAGTCAAGCCGTCGAGGCCACCAGCAGAACCACTTCGGAAGGAGCCAACAGCTGCCACAACTTCCTTGGCTGTAACAGTTAAATAGTCAAAATCGGAATTTGGAGGATCGGGAATGGAAAGGTCGTCCCTTGGCGCAGGGTGCTTGCTCCTCAGATCTGCAAGAGTATCTGGAGAGCAAGGCGCCACAACGTCGCTGCTAAATAATAACCTGGACGCTCCTCTGATGTCACCTTCTCTTAATTTGCATTCTACATAATGACATAGAGAATTTTTATGGAAGACTGTAAATTTAGGGTCAAAAATACATGATAAATTGCAATTTTCTTTAATTCGAGTCGTTAAACTTTTGTTGCTTGCCTGATTTTTGGAAATATGAAGTATCCTATAAGAGAAGGTGAGTAATTGCTCCCAAGCAAATGTGGAATTGTCCCGTACTACAAGGCCAATACAGTGGGCCAAGTTTTGAGCCACTGCTGGCCTTGCACCACGGGGTATTCTCTTTATAACCGGAACAGAATTTTTGTATTTACTTATAGATTGCCCAAAAGGAATTTGTCCATGTTCTGACTCTAAGGACAAAGTGTTCGGAAGTACATTTTGGGACTTATGTACCTTCCCAAAATGTACTTTCAAACCTCGCTGACCCTTAAAGAATCGGGCCTGGAAGCAATTAGGACAGCGAACCAGGCAATTCAGCGACGAGGAAGGTTGACTGTTTACATTCAAAATTCCTCCATCATTACAGTCTTGTAACATTAATTAAATTGTAAAAACTTACTCTTAAATTATCAATAATATTTACATAAAATCACAAAAAAAAACTCAGTATTTACACTTCACTGACACTCAACACTGACGTCGTCGACGTTGCCGTGGATACATAGCGCCGCGCCTCGGCGCGCGGCGCCTGCCGGCCCCGGCGCTCAAAACCTTCTTTAAAGAAAATTCAAAAACTGCTATGCTATATCAATATCAACATGCGATGAGGTTAAGAAGACAGGGGAAGGACACCCTACCCTTGCGTCTAGCGACCTGATACTTGGTCCAAGGCATGAGAGGCACTTCTACGATGGCGGTGTCGTTCAGCTAGCGTGCTCTAGCGTGTGATAGTCAGCACTAGTTAGCAGTGCATAATATATTTGGAATTATATTTTAAAATCAAATATTATAAAATTTATTTGACACGGCCATCTTCTTTGCTTTTTTTTTTTACTTCTAATTACATCTTTCCACACACAAATCGTCAGAATGTAAAAATATGCATTACAGCTGTCGTGTGCGGTCTCCCACAAGTAGGTACCGAAGTCCACGTTGTATCGCTAATGTGGCTACAAAGTATACGTGAATAATGAGGACATCATACAATGAAGACGAGTTGCCGGGTGTTGATATATTTCATTTCGTGACACGTTTTCTGAAAGCGAAGCTTTTCATAGTAAGTTTCGGTCTGATAACAATCATGATGTTGATAATATTTTTTTTGAGGCAACTAGGTTTAATCTAGTTACAGTTTAAATACAACAATTCACCATGCTCTAAAACAATAAATAGTTAGTTAGTGTAAACTATTGTTAACTGCAGTATACATTTTTTACATGATTTTTTTAGATAGGTACTCAAGGTGATTTTAAGAGTAAATCGATTCCCAAATACGGAGAACTGTAAGGATGGGTGTACGGAGAGAAATTAAAGATGTTGTTTGTTCAACGATCAGATTAACTGTCTCCTCTAATAACGATTACATTCTCTTAAATACTAATATAAATGATGTCACAACGTATGTTACTACTGCTCTACAGTACAAAGAATATATATTCCGTAGGGATCTTCCATATAATAAAATTTTTCAATAAAAAATAAAACCGACTTCCAACAAATCCTGAAAAATAAAATTTACTTAGCGCAAAGTAAAATGTATTTTGATTTATCTGATTTTTTTCAATATAAATATATATATGCTTTAGCACTTAATTAAAAAGTTAACAAGTGCACTAGTTGTCCCTACAATTTTCGGTGGTTGCCCTCGTTTTCTCCTGGATCCCATCATCAGATCCTGACCTGGTGAAAATGAGACCACCTCAGAAGTAAACCCTATTCAACAAAAAAATAAATTTGGAAATCCGTCTATAATTGTCAGAAATCTCGCTTGACATACATAAAAAAAAAATACATACAGACGAATTGAGAACCTCCTCCTTTTTTTGATCGGTTAATAAACTAGCTGACTTCGTTTGCGTCACATGGTGGGAGTGAGGAAGAGAGAAGTGTAGTATAAATATTTAGTGATATAATATTACCCGTCGCATTTACTCCGTCACTTATGTTCATTAGAGCTTACCCACACAACTTCGCTTGCGTCACATGAGAGTGAGAAGGAGAGAGGCGTGGTATTAATATGTAAAGTGATATGATGTTTCCCGTCGCATCTACATCCGCCCGTCCTTTTATGGTACGGATCCGACTCGCACTTGGCCGGTTTTAATCGTTCACTTGACTGGCTACCACTGCAGACCAGGATTACTGCCGTCGTCGCCTCGCTCATATTTTAAAACTTACTAAGAGGGTTATTGTAAGCGAACCGTAAAAGATAGGCATATGCGGATCAGGACCTTTTTTAAAACTTTTTAAGAGGAACAATTTTATAGTATAGGTACTATTTTTACGTAACTTTAACCATTTCCACAGTGTACGCAATGGAAGCTCTGAAAAGAAAGAAATTTTCCCCGTTCTCAAAACATTATCATGGCTGCTCCGCCCCTATTCGTCTTAGCGTGATGTTATACTGTCACTAACCATCCTCAATAAATTGACTATGAAACTGTAAAATAATTTTTGAAATGCAACCAGTAGTTTCTGAGATCGTAGCACAAACAAACTCTTCGGTTTTAAAATATTGTGAGCCTTAATTAAAATATTAGACCTTAAGAGATAGACAAATTAGGTTATTCTGGGCGAACCTTAAAAGATAGACATATGCTGTCGCTAACTTTTTTTAGAACTTTTAAGAGAAACAATTTTGTAATACACAATTTTTACGTAACTTTAACCATTTACGCAGCGTACGCTTCGGAAGCTCTCAGACGCTCCTATTTGCCTTAGCGTGATGTTATATAGCCTATAGCCATCCTCAATAGATGGACTATCAAAAAATAAAAGAATTTCCGAAATCCAACCAGTAGTTCCTGAGATCCTAGCGTTCAAACAAACAAACAAACAAACAAACTCTTCAGCTTTATAATATTAGTATGGATAACTCAATATGCAACGCACACTCGTGGCAATGTTTTAGTGATATATTATAGAGTAATGCGTACCTACTGCGACGGCAAATAACGTCGTTACGAGATAATTACTTCCATCTGTCACGCTTATCACGACAGAACTTTAATACCCATGTGAGTTTATGCGAACATTGACTTATTCAAGTGCTACTTCCTTTAATACAAGATGAAGATTTCCCAAAGGCTGCGCTTTAAAAAGTTAGTGAGTGAGCAAAGAGGACGAAACACAAAAGTTTGAGCACATCTGCTACAAACTTGTACTGCACACCATGCAAAAGGCTGGAAAAAAAACGAAATTTCCACGGTAAAGTTGTGAACTGTGAGGCCAGCAGTGATACAGCACTTTTGTTTCTCGTCTTTAACTGTGGAAAGGGAACGATTGTGTAAAAGTTGTACGTTAAACAACATTTTATTCTGTCCTTAGATTAAAATACTTCTACGATACCTCAATTTAAGTTTTAAGATCACGTAGACAATCGACTGTGTTTTATTTTTTTTAATCTATCTATATCAATCACTATAGAATAGAATAGAATAGAAATATTCTTTATTGTACACCAAAAAAAATATTTACATAGTTAAGGAATACAAGGTCTTGTAATGTACAATGGGCGGCCTTATCACTTAGTGCGATTTCTACCAGGCAACCTATAATATTATATTAATATTTTTAAGAGGAAAAATTTGATTGTTTGTTTGTTTGCGTCGAATAGGTAGGCTCTGAAACTACTGAACCGATTTGAAAAATTCTTCTACTGTTGGAAAGCTGCACTACCCCGAGTAACATAGACTATATTTTATTCCCGTACTCCCTCGGGAACGGGAAAGCGTGGGTGAAAACGTGTGGCATTCGCTAGTTAATAATAGTTAAAAGAATAATTTAAAACACTGCCGACTGCATACATTATCGACTGCAACTTTACAGTCAACCGTTAAGTAGAAATAGCGACAAATTGCGCAGAATACATTACGAACAAATCACAAATTATTCACATTCAAATTATGGATGTATTCGCTCGCAATACTTTTTGCCGACATTTTTCATCGCCAACCCTATGAGCGAGTTTCTCCCTAGTTGTAAATATTTTTACAGCTAATTAGACATCAAAGCGTCTGCTTTAACATTCATTTCTGTTGAAATGCTTCTTCGATTGACTGGAAATTGATTATTAGTGTACATTTGCTGATTTTAAAGTAGACGGTACTTTTGTACTGTCTCTCTATTACCACACTAAGTAACTTACTGTAATGATATTATAGAAGCTCATAGGTCAAGATTGTTAGGTACCTAGAGGATGCTCTAGGTTTATTTTAGGGTTCCGTACCTAAATATTAAAATCGAGACCGTATACATAAGACTTCGCTGTCCGTCTGTCGCTCTATCTATATGTCTATCCGTCATGAGGCTCAGGAACCGTAATAGCTAGAGAGCTGAAATTTTCACAGATGATGTATTTCAGTTGCGCTATGACAACAAATGCTATAATCAGGAAAAAGGGAGAATTAAAGGGACTTCCATACAACAAACGTGTTTTATGGCCCGTTTTTTTAGACGGTACCCTCTGTGCGTGAGTACAACTCGCACTTGATCGGTTTTTGGTAGGATCACGAAGTTTTGGTGGTTACAAAAGTAGTCTATAATAAATGTTCGTTTGTTCGCAGTGGTGTGGCAGGAGTGGCAGGTCCACGTGACGGCCAGCCCCGCGGAGGCGGGCGGGCCGGCGCTGCTGGCGTGCGCGGCGCCCGCAGCGCTCAGGGAACACGCCTCGGTGGCCGCCTGGTACAGGGACGACGCTGTACTGCCGGCTGCTGATCATCTGTGTAAGTTCTAATAAACGACTTTTTTTACGTGTTGAATATCTTCATGGGTGCTATGCTGATCTCTTACCGACTAAAACCACACAGTTGTCTACCACTGCTTACGGCCGGGAGCGCCAGTAAACCCCGAAAGGATATCCCAGGATTCTCGATGGTTAAAGCTAATAATTTAAAACCAATTTTAGCATTTGTTAGTACTGCTGTTATACTGAAACTGACAAATAGACGAGGTCAAATGTGATAAGATAGAAGTATAATAGAAAACGTTGCTGAAACGAGGGCGTATATTATGCCTCTGCCTATAACCTTCGGGAAAAGGTATGCATGTAGGTATATACGTGAAATACAACGAAACCTTTTAATCTCATCTTCGTATTCTCAAAAGGAAATACTGACTACCAACTTAAAAGAATATACTTTTTATAGTTTTTATTAAACTTATACCTACCAACATCTAGTCTAGAATAGGGAATGCTTATAAAATCAACCAAAGTTGTTTTCATCACTATAATATATTTTATAAGTTCACGTTTGCCCTTGCCCAGCCGGCTCCACGTTCCTGACGGACGGTGGGTGGAAGCTGGTGGTGCGGGCGGTGCGGCCGGAGGACTCCACGGCGCTCTACTCGTGCTCCGTGCTCGACGCGCTCACCGGAGACCGGCGCAGGAGTACTCCTGTCAATATCGACGTCACTTGTGCGTGAATTTCTGTATAATATAAAAGTAGCGTTATGTATGTTGTGTTATTTTATACTTACTACATGTGCCAAGTTTCAATCAGGTCATTAGTGCCTGAACACAGAAATCAGAAAATTACATAAGTATTACTCTCAATACAGAGAATGTAATAATCCTCAGAATTAAAGGTCTGTAGTATATACATCCTTTCACTGCCAAACAGGTTCTTCAAAAGCTCTTATTCATTTCAGTGTTGTTAAGTATTTCACTGACACTAAAAGCGCTCACTACATACAGCCACAATGCTCATAGTTATTTTTTCAGCCTCGACGGTGACGTCGGCGCCTCGGAGCGTCTCTCACTCGCAGTGGGAAGTGGTGGTCGCGGGCGGCGGTGACGTCACACTGCCCTGTCTGGTCCACGCCAACCCAACGCCTACTGTTACGTGAGTACTACGTGTAATTCAATATTATGGTATAATTTGTAATTGTTAACAAGTTTGAATGGATCTGCTCGTAATTTGACGTGTTGTTCAATGTTTGCGCAACAATCTAGTTTGTAATCATAACACCAAAGGAAGCAATAATCTGAAGATTTAAATGTTCATCTCACTGTCAGTCTTGGTTTATGTCTGTCTATTGTGCAACGTAGCTACGTTTCTTGTCACTTGAAGATCCGGAAGTAATTCTGTGTAGATAAAGGGGGAGTAGGGTAAGCTGCAATGAACATTTAATACGTACTTCGTAATATTGATCTGAACGACCCTAGGTTGCATTACGTTTCGATCACCAACCTAGGTCAAAACGGGAAGACTTCCCTCAAGATGATAAAAGTAAGAGTAGTTTGTTACGTTACAATATGAAGTTCTAACAAATGACCCTGTATAGGTACCTGTAACCTGTAGTTGTTCAGTGTGATGGCCTAGTTGTACCTTCTCAACCCCTACCTACACACAGTCTACATAAGTGTCGTCCGTTTGTCGACCACTTGCACCGGCATGGTGTACTTTTTTAAGGATAGTTTGATACAAGTCATAGTTAACATGAAGATGAGAAGGAATATATTTGGAGAAAAAAACCACTCATTTTAGGTCCTGGGACATCCTTCCGAGGGCTTACCTGGGGCTCCCAACCGTAGGCGGTTGGGTGTTCCTTGAGGTTTTTTAGTCGGTAGAATAGCATCCATGAAGGATTTTCCCTCACCTGAAAATAAAAAGAAGGTCCGCCTAAGTACGTCATCGGCTAACTTAAAGCAAAATAAATAATTGTAGGGTCATAGCTTTGATTATATTAAGGGTAATATTACGTTACTGAGCACCCATCACAGAGAATCGTTTGATTTTCGCGAGTAAAAATATCTGCTACTCCGTCTCTGTGAGTACATAACAGCTATGTCAATGTTTGTGTTTCTGAACACACCACTGTCTCTTGCTCGTTATATTTATTAAGGAAAAAACATTAGGCAGTATTTCTGAAGCAGATTTATGAAGGTCCCCACTCCCAAGATAAAATTTATAAACTTTGGTAAAAGTTCTCTCATTGGTTTTGGATTCAATACAGAATTAATATGGTTGTTTTGTCCACTTACATTTTTATTAAAATTGATTTTCACAGCTAAATAATTCAGCAGCTAAACAATTACTATCTAATAACGTCAAGCAAAGGAATATAATAAGAAATAACTTTGGAAAGTAATTACGAATAGTATGCCGACTATGATCAAATTTTTACACAAAAATCATTTTTTCCACATTAAAATAATGTGGAAAAAATGTTTCTTTCCACATAAATATTATAGTTTTTATGTTACCCCAAGACGTATGGGGTGGAATAATTTACTTACAAGTTGTAAGCAGTGATTCGGCACGCGTGATTGAAAATTGTCGTGTTTTATGATTTCTCCATACAAACTTTGATGGCATGTTACACCTTCTCGTACTTAAGAGTAGAATATGCAAACCTTTTTCAAACTGGATGACAACAGACCGTTTAGGCGTTGATACCTCATTCGATCATGGTTTATATTCCTATTTGTAAACCCGACTGGTAAACCAGTCTAATTGTGTCCAATACTAAATTTACTATTTATTTAACGTAAAACCAAAGTAGTTAAGTATTCCTCAGACGTTCCACAAAGCAGACTCATCAAACCACAATGCCGCCATACATTTTTATTTTCTCATTTGTGTAGCCTAGCAGGCAACTAGCGACTCCCTGGTGGTCACACATTGGGCAATAACGCCAGAATTACCGATTCGTTTGTGTTATCTGGCCCAGCAGGCAGGCTAATGTAGGCCGGGCAGGACGCGCCCCGCGGGACACATCGCCCGCACCGTTGCGTTGCTGTAACCGAGGAAAGAAAATGGATTATTTCATTGCCAACAGTTTTATATTCCATTTCATGTAAGAAAAGTCTTAAAGCTCTTAAATAAGATAATTATTTAACAACTTGGAAACGTTTGCGGTTTCATTTATACTTACGTGAGAGTTGAAATTGGTTTAACCGTTGAAAGACTGTGTGAATTGGGTGTAGAACTATGGAAATATTAGCCTCAAACTTGAAAGGCAATCGTGATTAACGCTTGGATGATGAAAAATAAGGATCAAAAGAAAACCTTGTGTCACGTAAGCTTTCCATCACATTTTAGCACTACCTTTAGACATCGTGACGTATGTTGCACCCATTAGCGCCGCCATCACCACAAAACTTAACAAGCTATGAAACGTACGTGCCACAACTAATGCGTCCTCATCCATTTACGACTGCTGTTTAGGAGACAAATGTGAGAAGCGGAAGTTGGCCACACGTCGTACGCTGACAGTGGCTAAAATACTTATAACGTTATTATAAGGAGCAGGTGCAAGTAGTAATTTAGTGTAGGTACAGAGTAATAAAGAGCGAACCTCGTACTTATGGTTGCTGACCCGCCGGACCACCTGTACCATTAGTCTGTACCATCAAGGTACAATTGGCACTGATTTATCCCACTAGTACAATTGATTGTACAAATGATACCAAAATATCCCAGATATTCCGCTGGACCACTTGTACCATTTGAAAATGGTACAAATAACGTTAATGTTATAATTTATTATATTCGCATATATCAGTGCTAAATCCGCAGCTTGATACAATGGGGCATATAAACCAGATCCTCTTTCAGAGCTTAGGATCATCTTACCTGCATTACCTATTACTCCATAGCTTCCATGTCAAGGTATTAGTATACGTAGCCGTATCCAGCTTTTAAACGATAGAGCGTCCCTGTTACGGGATCGAAGTACTCGTATGTACATCTATTACAATTGGGCAGCTATACTAGAATAGAATCTATCGATTTAGGTTAGAATAGTACACAAAGTTTATTTTTAGTTTAGGTGATACTGTTGAACAAGCTATGTAGGCTCGAAATTGAATCATTTCAAATTTCTAAAAATGAACATAATTGTTTGATAATATTATTATCCAAGGCTACTTTATACCATTACACCTCTCGCGCCAGACAGGTGTTCATCCTCACATTACATTTGGAACGCAGCCTGGAAAATACCTACTTGGCGATGGCTTGCTTTTTCCGCCGATTAATACCATTATGAAATGCTTCCTGTTTTCTGTTTTGAATGTTATCTGCAGTATGTAGTGCTAGAAGAATTGTGTGATTTTATTCTACAGTGTCACTTGGTGAACCGTATGTTACTGTTATGGTATGATAATTAATAGTTTAAAAGTACGTGGTAAGTAAAAAAAACAAAAAAAAACCCTTTTATAGAAAATTCAACTTAAACGTAGAAAATAGTTGGATTTACTATGGAAGCGTCTTTTTTTTTAGTTTATTTAAACTTTTATTTATTTTCAATTTTTTAGTTTTTTATTTTTTTTATTTATTATAACTTAATACACTTGCACTTAAAACTAATACAAACAAATCGCCAAACGGTCGAGCAGTTTGTTGGCGATAAGTTCATTTTGTTTCATTTTTTTATCGAATTATTGCATTGTCATCGGTCTTTGATAAATGTGCAAAGTTTGAATTAAATCTAATCGTTCAAAGTAAGGCAAAATCGAGCCCGAAAGAGTCAGTTACAAACACGCAAGCAAGCAAGCATACAAGTGAAATAATGATTATTGATGAGAATTTTGTATTAAAAGACTGCCAATCAAAGTAATTAATCAAATCAGCTCGTACACATCATTATATTTTGAATATTTCTTGATTTATGTGTACAGATGGTATTGAAAACCTATTGTCTTGTAGATGGAACTTGCTACAACAACACCGTGCTTACTACTCGTAACAAAGTTCGGTCACCGGGCTAAACTTCGTTAAAAGGTGCGACCTATAAGTTTTCAGTGAAAGAAGATATTAAAGACTACAATACGAAATTATTTTGATTGTGTATTCTGTCACGGATATCCTTCAAACCCGGGTACATAAAGATGTGCCAACGTCGTAAGAGGCGCGCCGCGCTCGCTGTATGTCCGGATGGCTCGTAAAACCCACACCAGTGAAGTTAAATTATCTCAACTTGCCGCTCTATTCACCTTCCTGTCTTGGAACTCTAGTAAATAATATTTTTGACAGTGATGTTTTATTATTCAAGATCCTTCAAGGATCCGAAGGCTTGAACATAGTGCAAATGAAAGTTGAATGATAAATCTATACAAATTAGATTGTTTGTTGTATTTTTTTCTATTAACAGATGAATAATTTTTTTTTAAGAAAACTAAACATTTAAAATAAATAAACTACGTATTAATAATTCTGCAAACTTAATTTAACTGTAAATCGTGATAGGGGCGATATAAGTATTGCCACACATAATTGTCACTGCTTTATCAGCTGTTATTGGTAAACATTTTCTAACGCAGTTGCTTTCCTCGTATTGGGTAAATAACTTTGTGACTTTTGAATACACAAACACTAAATAAGTAGGTACTTACTTACTAACTAGCAAATGCTTTGTACCTACTTCAACCATCGGTGAAACCAAAGAAATTAAAAATTTAATGACGTCAGCGACTTGAAACGTTGTGTTACAACCCCTTACATCTCAATCGCCCTTCTGTCATGCTTTCGCCCCCCCCCCCCCCCCCCCGTCTACCTTCCGCTACACTGCCTTCAACAGCGGAGAGACTGAGGTGCTTTCATTGTTAAATTTACACGCAATTGTGATATTTTTCATTTTGCTTCTACTGACACTGTGTGGTAATTTATCAAAAACCGGCCAAGTGCGAGTTGGACTCGCCCATGAAGGGTTTTGGAGCAGCAACTAACATAATATAAAAGTTCTTATAGTTCGTTGTAACTTTGATTGATGTTTTAACACGTTCGCAGTGGTAGTGATTTTTCTAACCGAAAATTGCGGTTTATGACGTACTAGCTGACCCGCGCAACTTCGTTTGCGTCACATGACAGTGAGAAAGAGATGGTATAGTATTAATATTTTAAGTAATATAATCCCGTCGCGTGTCTTATATTTATTAGAGAGGTGTGGTAGGTATCAATATTTAAAGTGATATAATTTTTCCCGTCGCGTCACGTCGCTTATATTCATTACCATTAGAGTTGACCCGCACAACCCGGTTTTTGGTACGGAACTCATCGTGTGCGAGTCCGACTCGCACTTGGCCGGTATAATCTTTCAGTTGACTGAATCGACTATGGTCGAGTTGCCTCGCTCATATTTAAAAAAATATTTAGAGGGCTATTGTAAGTGAACAATAAAAGATAGGCATATGCTGTTCAGGACTTTTTTTGTAACTGTTTAAAAAGAAAAAAATGTAGTACACAATTTTTACGTAACTTTAACCATTTACGCAACATACGCAATGGAAGCTCTCAAAAGAAATAATTTTTTCCCCGTTCTCAAAACATTATTCATGGCTGCTCCGCTCCATTAGTCTTAGCGTGATGTTATATAGCCATTAGCCATCCTCAATAATTGGACCATAAAACTGTTAAATTATTTTTGAAATACAACCAGTACTTTCTGAGATCCTAGCACAAACAAACTCTTCAGTTTGATAATATAGTGAGCTAACCTTAAAAGAAAGATAAATTAGGTTATTGTGAGCAAACCCTTAAAGATAGACATATGCTGTCGCGGACTTTTTTATAGAACTTTTTAAGAGCAATAATTTTTTAGTACACAACTTTTACGTAACTTTAACCATTTAGGCAGCGTACGCCTCGGAAGCTCTCAGACTGTAAAAATAATTCCCTGTTTTCGAAACATTCTTCGTTGCTGCTCCGCTTCTATTTACTTTAGCGTGATGTTACATAGCCTATAGCCATCCTCAATAAATGGACTCTCAAACTGTAAAAGAAGTTTCGAAATCGAACTAGTAGTTCCTGAGATCCTAGCGTTCAAACAAACAAACAAACAAACAAACTCTTCAGCTTTATAATATTAGTATGGATATGGATTAAAAAAAACTACCAGCTCTATCTCGTTCAAACCAATTTTCGTTGGTAGTTTTTATGGCAATTAACATCGTATATTTTTTTTAGATTCATCATTCTTTTAGTTTAGAAGTTAGAGGGGGGGACACACATTTTTCCACTTTGGAAGTGTCTCTTGCCCAAACTATTCACTTAAGGACTACTATCCAACTAATATTATAAATGTGAAAGTTTGGGAAGATGTTTGGATGTTTGTTACTCAATCACGCTCTAACGGCTGAATGGATCTGGTTGAAATTTGGTACAGGGATAGAGTATAATCTGGAATAACAGCTACTTTTTATCCCGGGAAAATGTTCTCACGAGAAGCGGGAACGGGAACCAAATTTCACGCGGGCAAGGCGCGCTAGTAAAATATAAAAACTACACATAAAACCCTTCAAATCCTCGCGTAGTGGTGATGGCCACTTTAATTGGGCCACAAGTGTCACTACACTTCCATCAACAACTAGTGCACTCGATGGCACGCGCCGGCACTATACTATTACTTTATATTTTTTAAAGAACGTGACTTATGCTATTTTTACAATACATAAATATGGTTTATAGATTTTTACAATACATAATATATCGGTACATAAATATGGTCACGCTTTTATCTCCGAAAGGGTAGGCAGTACTATAAAAAAATGCCCATATTTCACCTTTTTAGTATTTGCCTCACGTAATAGGTAGTCAGCCGTATTGCCGTGTTGAAAAACCAGGCGCAGGTTGTAACTGCCTACTGTTGAAATATTTCAAGCACCTGTTAGTTAGACCTTCAAATTAAATTAATATGGTACAGTTGCCAAAAGAAATAATTATATAATGTACTATCAGACGTCACGCGGTTTCACCCGTGTAGCTCCCGTTCCCGTGGGAATACGGAAATAAAATAAAGCCTATGTCAATTATTGTCACACGGGAATAGTGTAGCTTGCCAACAGTGAAAGAATTTTTTGAATCGGTTCAGTAGTTTCGGAGCCTATTCGATGCAAACAAACAAACGAACAGTCAAATCTTTCCTTCGATGATCGGACTACTTGGATTTTTTTCCCAAACTGTTAGACTTTGACTTTTTAGATAACCTTTAATAACTTTTTCGTTTTTTATGTAAACCCGCGGCGGCAAATAATTAATTTGTTTAATAAAATTGAGCTTCTACAAAAAAAAATGTTTTAAAGTGACCAGACATTTTCAGTAAATTAGTTGTTGTGTCGTCGTTGGAATATAGCAATATTTCATCATTCCCTTGATCACCTCACTTAACTAAAGTGAAAAAGCTAACATAGTATTACAATGTCACTACATAATATAGTGTCGGATTTTGTTTAACTAAGTAGCTCTACTCACACTTGACAAACAAAGACATAAATTAACCATAACAAACATTAGGGTACCCAGATATTCATTCTTTGTTAGATAAAATTGATGTATGAACTCATAAATTATGACAAAATGGGCTATTTCCATGCTTTTTATATTATCTGGTATCAACATTTTTATCGGTAAATTGGCGGGAAACGCGCATTTGATTCAACGGCAATGATAAATCATGTTCGTGGAAACAATAAAAGCAGCCAAGTGGACCGAAACTACCTCCATTACTTACACATTTACCTACTTTGATGATCTCTTAAGTTTAAGTGATAGGCGTCCCGTCGCAACCCAAATCTCGCGACGCGACGTACACGGAAGATGTATGATCAAAAGACAGTAAAATCATAACCGTAGGTTTTTTGGACATTTTGAGAAATAAAGGTTATCTTACCCTTAATCACAGGTACGGTTATCATACCTTGGCATATTTAGATTCTTTTTACAGATATAGAGGTTTTGCAAAGCTAATGAGTTTCTGTCAAAGCCTTTGGTAAGCTTTGTAGCTTGCATTGTTAAGTATTAAGAAACTTCGTGTAAGGAGATCGGAGATATACATCTTTATTCCAGGGAACCAAATACATGGTTGCTCTTTTAAAAGATTCTGTAACATACCTCCGACAGACGTTTCTCTGCTGGATGAGCCGCCGACAGAACGTTTTGATTATGAGTTGTTCACCGACAGAACCTTTCAACTACGAACGTTTCGCCGACAGAACGATTAATTCGACGACAGAATCGTTCACCAAATAAGAACTCGTCGACAAAACAAAAAAAAACCACGAAGGCCTAAGGCGGGAGCTCCGCTCCGCTTCGCTATGATAGGCTAGGTTAGAAGGCTAAGGCGGGAGCCTTAGCCTTCTAACCTAGCCTATTCGAGTTGGGCATTCACTTATTATGGTTGAAGTAATCGTTCTGTCGGCGAAACGTCCATAGTTGAAAGGTTCTGTCAGTGAACAACTCATAATCGAAACGTTCTGTTGGCGGCTCATCCGGCAGAGTAACGTCTGTCGGAGGTATGATTTAGAGCCCTTTAAAAAATATGTTTTCCCCAAATCAAGGGTAGGTACCTACATATTGTAATTGCCCATCACAAAAACATAGGTAGCAACAATAATGTATGTATGTAAATGTAGGTAGGTTTGAGTATTAAATTCATCGTCACTGCCCCGCGCAGAAAATTAATTCCTACTTCTTTATTGTCCTAGATGTCCTACGTACTCCTAGTTTCTACCGCTTTAGTGAGAAGTAGATTGTTGTGTTTATATTCCCCGTGCGTATCGTAAAATGTAACTGCGGAAGATTTATCAGAACGACAGCGAGAACGTTTGTTTTATTAAAATTTTATACTTCCGCAGTCAAGCGGGCTCTTTATTGTGACGGTCCTGTACTTAGCCACGCTGCCCGGATATTAAAGCTGGTGTAATATTTATGAGTTACCCCCGCTGGTAGCATCAATATATGGATATAATATTCTTGTAGATATATAATGACCTCGATCTTATATTAAGACCGACGCGTTTTAACTTAGCTTACAATTTTTCCGTTAAAGGGTCACAAGATATACCTCGTAGAATGTTCATTAAGAATATAACTTACGATTCTCACAACAAATATTACAGATATTTACTTAAATGACCTGAACACATTTTCACATAGTGTCGTGATCACGCCAACAGCAATTTAGGAGTCATTAACATTATAAATAAATCAAAACTTTACCTATACAGGCCTCCATGGTGAACCTCCGCTTCTACACAATGCGTTCTATTAATCACAGGTTGGTAGGTGTGTTGGTTAATGTTTTTAATTTCCTGAATTATAATACACTTAGCGTATTACTGAAAATAATGAAACAAAATGAAAATCCTACTTCTGTTCATTTGCATGTTGGTAAACTAAAATAAGAAACGCACAGTCACAGCTGACACGTTCCCTAGTGATATCGCTCACGCAGTATGGACACAAGACATAAAATTTATTTAATGTAAAAATAAACTAGAAGGCCCAAGAGCGACATCACTCGACAGCACTTAATGCACTTGATGACAATCAATGAGGTTCAGAGGCTATGTCTATCAATCGATGCTCCCTTGACGCCGGTTATGAAAAGAACTGTCAATTATTATGCTGTATGTAATTCATGATACATCATTATTGTAAAAATAACTACACGGACACGGATACCGAACAGTTATGTAGGCACCATAGAACGTTCCCACTATTAGATATCGTACCTAACAATAATATAACCGATAGAATGACAGAGAATGTGTCAATGTACATCTATTGAAATTAACATACCTATTAAGTAAATAAATTGAATTTGTAAAAATAACATCGAAAATAAACGTGTGAATGGATGTAAAAAATATATTTAGATGTAGTGACGGCCGGCGACGGCAGGTTCTACTGAGTCTCATGATTGTTACGTTTTTATAGCTGTCATGTTGTGTACAAAGGCTTTCGTCCATTTAATGTATATCCCTCAGTTTCCGATATCGATTTCAGTTCAATTTCATTGAGTTTCATATTTTACTACCGACATAAAAGTATCCCTTGCTCCCTGTAAGCTTTACTTGACGTTATTAACTTATTGAAACGGGTTTTGCAATGCTACTTTGTCAACAAAAGTCTAAAGGTAGTGAAAGTTGTACTACGTACACATTACATAAAAAAAGTATTGAAAGAAGTACCTACTAATTCATTGGCTCCACACAAATCACACCATTGTGTTGAATATTTAATATAACAAATGAAGACAAAGTGCGGTCCGGCACGCTTAGTTATTTCCCCATTCCCCATACCTACCTATAATATACACGAGCAGAAAAGGATCGTAAATAAGATACTTAGGCGTCGGCGTCGGCACACAAAGGTTAACCGTCAAATTGGATTAATCAACAACAAATTACAGTTGTTCAAGAATATTGTGGCACGCAGCAGTCATCGAACTACAACTAAATGTTGATAGAATGCCATTTTGAACTGTATGCTACTCTTTTACATAGGGGTTGTATATTTTAGCCAACTCTGTCAATATCATTCAAGTATTAAAAATCCTGGTATGAAAAATAAACGAAAGTGTTTATTGTTACTACTTGTACCTACTTCTTAATGAGAACGATACTGTTTACAATACGGTACGTTTCGGATTCAATAGCTTTCGCGTATCCACCTTATGTGGAGTTGCGGCACTTTCGTCATTACCTTATAGGCACATAAATAACTACTTACTTGGTGAGGTAGCTTCCTGTTCTATTACTACTAAACAAATGTTCGTTGGTTGTAGTTATAATAGATTGATAAACGTACTGAATATTCAAACTGATATCACCATGTATGTATATCAGAAGGCACTATAAACGCCGCAGTCACAGTTGTTGTTTATGTGACTCCCGCAACAGTGTACCATTCTACCATTAACTCTCATTTCGCGTACAAACATTGTACCACATTCTGTTGTTAGCATGTTGTCTCTGGAGAGCGTGCCACGCTGTAGGTACCGGAATTGTTATGCTTATTGTTATTTACACATTATGATTATTGTAGGCAAGGCTTACTCCAAATGGTCGTATAGTTCTATGCCATTATACTTTAAAGCCGCATTCACTGTTCATGTCGATATAAATTAATTAAATAATCTCTATCTTTCGCAAAAATACGTCATTTACTGTACAATTTCAGTCTTTAACTGTTCTATTGATTTCTCTTGATTTCAAAAAAGGCATATATCTATAAGTTCTAGAAAAAAAGTCTGCATTCAGACTAAAATAAAGCTTTAACTCTACACATATCCTCGTCAAAAGGCGTTTAATTAGCAAGAAATGAAAAGGTTTCGTACACAACCCCATGTCAAAACCTTTGTTTTCACACAATGCGCTCTATTAATCACTGTTTTGTGGTCGTGTCGGTCCATGATCTGGACTTCACGTACATACAATCTAAAAATAAAACGTAATAATAAAATTAAAACGAACCATGAAGGGCTCCGTACCAAAAAACTACAAAAAAATCACGATTGTTGTATGGGAGCCACCTTAATTTTTTTCCTGCTCGCTTAGTATTGGTTGTTATAATGGCAACAGAAATACATCATCTGTAAAAATGTCAGCTGTCTAACTATTACGGTAATTAGATGAGATGCAGACTGTTGACAAAGATGCAGACTGTTGACAAACAGACAGCAGAGTCTCAGGAGTATAATCCTGATTGGTAAAATCAGGATTATACTCCTGAGACTCTGCTGTCTGTACTGACTCTTTGGGCACGGAACCCTAAAAATGTAAAATAAGCAGCTTTATAAAAGTTAAAAAAAGTTACGTAATATAATTGTAAGTAGGTAACGTTAACGGAGGCCTTCATCACTTTTATAAAATCTAAGAAAAGAAGATTGTTAAAGTAACCCTGTAATACTTTTATCTAAGTTTTATTTAGTTCATAATTTAAGTGGCGGATTGTATTTTCAAGGAATCATTTATAGTTTTTTAGTTAATACCTATAGTCACCAAGTCTATCTGAAGCAGAAATGGTTTGAGAAAACTACATAATTGATTGAAGACATATAATTTATTGGTTACTAATTTTAAATGATTTTATTTATTTATTTATTCAACATTGCAAATACAGGTAAGTGCACAGGATGTTGCGAGAAATTTGATTTATTTTATTGAATTTCAATACAAATTCTTGATTCTGAAAAATTATTATTTGAAGTATATGTAAGCAAAATTTATTAAAGAGTCTCATACAAAGAAACTATTGGAAACTAGCTGAGCCCGCAACTTCGTTTACGTCACATAAGGTGTATGAAAGGAAAGGTATTTCTTCATCAGAGTCATCAATCAGCGTCTGAAACTGCCCTGTTTGCTTAATCATAAAAGAGCTTAATGATTAAGTCTATTTTAAAACTATTCAGTCAAATTCAGAATTCAGTCAATTCAGTCCGCGCCTTCGCGGACTGAATTGACTGAATTCTTTTATGATTAAGCCAACACGCCAGTTAAGGTTCACTCACATTCAAAGAAACCCCTACAATTAAAATTTTCAAAATATCTGATTCTTAAAACTGTTATAACTCTTTTATTTCTAAACCGATTTACATAAAACAAACGCTAAATGTTAACTGGAGCAAACCTCAACACAATAAAAAAAACCGCATTGCAATCGGTTGAGCGGTTACTGAGATTAGCGTGCACAACCGTACAGACAAACAGATATACAGACATACAGACATACAGACAAACAGACAAAAATTCTAAAAAACATTGTTTTGGGTTCTATTGCGTTCATAAAGCCCCCCTATAATATTTTTTCTTATTTATCTTCCATGTACAGACAGCGACCTGTTACAATTTTATTATATGTATTGATGATTGATTGATTGATAACTGGCACAAAATTCCAAAGTAGAAGTAAATTTATTTCAAAAAACATTTAAATAACTCCATTTATGTTTGAGGTGCTTTAAAGCGTCTGAAAAAAGTTGTGGTTCGTGGAAAGGGTCTGACGCTTTTCATTGACCTGAAATTTCATAGAATATTACTTCAGAAATATTTTACAAAGTTTTAGTTAGACTATTTAACTAAACAAAACATGTATTAAAACCAACCAAGTGCGAGTCGGACGCGCGCACAGAGGGTTCTGTACCAAAAAAAATCACGTTTGTTGTATGGAAGCCTCCCACACGCCCTTAGCACACCTCCGCCGCGAAACCATGATATCGGAACCGCAGTAATTCCGCCAAGTTCTGTCACATGTAGGAGGAGCGGAACACTAGCGAAACCGCCTGTTCTAATGCATAGATTTAACTATCTTCTATCTCTTTCACCGCACGGTTTCGCCAATCTGCTCCTACGCCAGTCAAACCTCCGCGCTTCGGCCGCCTTGTTATTGCGGTGCCGCGTTGTCTACGCGCCGGTTTGTCAAATTTGACAGAAATACAGAGCGGAACGGCGAAACTAATATTTTTTCAGTAAATGGACGTGAAGTTCAAGGAAAAACTACTAAAACTACTTAAAGTCATCAGAAATAGACCCTTCATGTATTTATTAAGTCATCCAGATTATAAAAATAATATGATAAAATTGCGATAGCGTCACATCGACTAACTCGTGTCAGGTTCCGTTGCCCAGTTCCGCTGTTCAATTCACACTTGATCACAGCGGAATTCATTCAGCGGTTCCGCTGTTCTGTTAATCCCCCTTTTTAGGGTTCCGTAGCCAAATGGCAAAAACGGAACCCTTATAGATTCGTCATGTCTGTCTGTCTGTCCGTCCGTGTGTCACAGCCACTTTTCTTCGAAACTGTAAGGCCTATGCTGTTGAAACTTGGTAAGTAGATGTATTCTGTGAACCGCATCAAGATTTTTATATAAAACTAGAAAAAAAGCAGTTAATTTTGGGGGTCCCCATACTCAGAACTGAAACTCAATTTTTTTTTTCATCAATCCCATACGTGTGGGGTATCTATAGATAGGTCTAAAGTGAACAGTTTGCGCAAGAGACACTTCCAAAGTGGAAAAATGTGTGTCCCCCCCCCCTTTAACTTCTAAACTAAGAGAACGATAAATCTAAAAAAAAAATATAATGTACATTGCCATAAAATCTACCGACAAAAATTAGTTTGAACGACATCGAGTTGGCAGTTTTTTTTTAATACGTCATAAACCGCACTTTTCGCCGAGATCACTACCACTGCGAAAGTGTTAAAACATCAATGAAAGTTACAACGAACTACAAGAACTTTTATATTATGTTACTGGCTGCTAAGGAACCCTTCATGGGCGAGTTCAACTCGCACTTGGCCGTTTATTCTGGTTTTAGTATTTGTTGCAACGTAAGCATCGTGACGGACAGACAGACGAACAGTCACACTGACAAACAAACAGACGGACGGCGAAGTCTCATGAACAGGGACCCGCTTTTACCCTTTGAGTACATAACCTTAAAAATCAGAATTGAAGTTAAATAACTTTTTTTTTAGTTACCTTTTTGACCTGCTACTCGTATTTACCCGCAAGTATCACAGGTGTGAACTCCACAGATAAGCAGGCAGCATTAAAAGTACCTACTTGAGACACTACTCTACTACCCAAGATTCACCTTTTTCAAAATAAGTTATCTTACGGGACCTTACTCTAAAAAGATTACTGTAAAACAACACTTTTATCATAAATTATATTGTATTTCATGGGCAATTTATTTGCATCCATGCCACGGCGTTCTTCAGATTAAGGTAAAATTTTATCCGCCTTAGCTGCGTTAAAAATAATGCAGGCATTAAGGCGAAGTGCAATTGTGTCTCCAGCGATTCGGAGGGGGTGAAGCAGACGCAAGATGTTCGGGACGCTCCGTGCGTCGGAAACGTTTTCGCGCGTTAGCCCGTTCACTACGCAATTGAAATCATTGACAGAAGTACAAGTTTACATAACTATTTTTTTCGCCCTGTTTAGATAAACCTCTTAGATTTTCTACTCGTGAGCAACTACGTAATTGATTTTGATGCAGTTTTTATCACTAACATGTAATGAAATTCATTTTCATAATAATAGTCCAGTCAAAATAGACTTTCCAGTTTGCATTAATTCCCAACAAGCTGGTTTTTTGTGCAGGCCTTGAATACGTCATTACAAATGATATCAAAAGTATATGAATGGAACATAATATATTTGAGAAGTACTTCAATTTATTTTTTTACCAGTGACGATTTTTGCCAGGTTGAATGAAAAAGTAAGAATCTGCTGACCCTCTCCTTCATAGTTTTTATTTTTTGGTACTTTACTGTACTGTGTAATGGTACGGTACTGTACAAAAAAGACTGAAAAATATACCTACATGGGAGCCCTCCTTAATTTTTTTTCTGTTTTTAGTATTCGTAAATTTCAAATGCCTAGCGTTTGTAGTGGTGCATGAGATGATAGATAGACGGACGGCGTAGTCTCTGTAATAGGGTTGCGTTATTACAGATTATTTATACTGTTGGTTGATGGCACTTGGTGGAACCTGCAGCGCATATTGAATACCCACCACTTGTACTGTTCCACAGCATTTATTTACTCTACACCTGACCGCTTTCGCCTCTTCGCATTTTCAAAAGGCAAAACTAACTTCATGTCATCAAGTTACTCTCTCCTCGTCTCATTTTATCCTTTGGATATGGAACTGTAAAAAACGGCCAAGTTGAAGTTGGACTGGAACACTGATGAGGATTTCGCAACAAAAAAAACGCCAAAAGATTACGTTGTAGGTATGGGAGTAACCTTATTCATTCTTTATCTAGTACTAGCGGACGTCACGCGGTTTCACCCGCGTAGTTCCCGTTCCCGTGGGAATACGGGAATAAAATATAGCCTATGTTCACCGCACGTAGAAGCGCTCGTGGCCCCGCGGACTCAGTGTTCTGTAAACGATCACTGCAGTAAGCAACTTTCACTATGGCCGGTCCATGGATGGGTGACCATCCATGTGATCACTTTGTGACATTTATTTGAGCGTTTCCGTGCTTCGGAAGGCACGTTAAGCCGTTGGTCCCGGTTGCCAGTAAAATGGCAGTCGTTAAGCTAAGTTGAAGGCTTTATTTTCAACAGCAGGCAGTCACAACCTGCGCCTGTCCATTTAAACACGGCAATACGGCTCACCACCTATTACGTGGGACTAATTATACAAAGGTGAAATGTGGGCATATAATATGCCTCTGCCTACCCCTTCGGGGATAAAGTCGTGACCATATGTATGTATGTATGTATGTTCACCGCAAAGAGTGTAGCTTTCCAACAGTGAAAGATTTTTTTCAAATCGGTCCTGTAGTTCCGGAGCCTATTCGTTACAAACAAACAAAAAAACAAATCTTTCCTCTTTATAATATTAGTATAGACTAGCGGACGTCACGCGGTTTTACCCGAGTAGTTCCCGTTCCCGTGTGAATACGGGAATAAAATATAGCCTATGTTCACTGCAAAGAGTGTAGCTTCCCAACAGTGAAAGAATTTTTCAAATCGGTCCAGTAGTTCCGGAGCCTATTCGTTACAAACAAACAAACAAAAAAACAAATCTATCCTCTTTATAATATTAGTATAGATTTAGATTATTATAGTAGTTACAGCGGTAGCAGAAACACATCTTTGAAATGTATAACTGCCTAGTTCATAAGGTACAGATGGACAAACGGACTTCGAAGTCTCAGTAATAGGGTCCCGTTTGGATACGAAACCGAAGAATATACAAAAACGAATATTCCTATATGCATATATGCAAGGGTGTATAAAGGAATAAATTTCGATACTAGTTATTTAGACTAGACAAGGCTTTAGTCCTGTCCAAACTATTACCATTACCCAAATTAAACATTCTACGTTTCATTTCGCATAGCTCTTGCCCGCAGCTTCAGCTGTGTAGAATTCTGTTCACGTTCCCACCTACCATTGGATCATATCCAGGGATAAAATAGCCTTTATGCTATTTTCTAAATTATATATAATATATCCAGTAATATATTGCAGTCTGGAAAAGCATAAAATAATTATAATAGGCCACCAATTACAGCCAGATCTGCTCAATTTTTGCACTACGAAGTTTGGTTTTCATATAAAATTCTTTATAAAAGTCGGATATAATGACTTCCCTTACAGTGACATGTCGCTTATTATGACCCATTTTTAATAAATTATGTCCGGTTATAATGACCCACATGATTCTTTACACCTTCGGTAATGTTCGTTGATTCCCGATGATGTTCGACACGTGGCTCGTTTTTGTTTTGAATCTCAGTGAGTAATTTACGGTTGAAGGTCACGCATTGTTTTTCGTTTGTTACTGTGAAAAAAATGTCATTTCAACGACGTAAAGCATTTACAATTGAGGAGAAAGATGCAATAATATGCAGATTAGAAAATGGAGAATCTAACTCATGTCTCGCAAAGGAATTTGGCGTGGGTCATTCGACAATCTCAATGTTTTTTTAAAAACAAGAACCGCATTAAGCAATCGTACTTAATCGTACTTAAGTACATACATATTTACATAAAAAAGGTTTTTCATTTCCCATAACGCTTTGTATGACGTCCGCTTATTATGACGTGTTTGTCAATTCCTTTCGATGTCATTATAAACGGACTCTACTGTATATCATAATTAAATAATTCGTAAATTATATTAAATCATCAGGCACTTCTGAATATTTTGCTTTTCCGTGCTTCTGAGCCGTTGGCCCCGTTTTTCAGTAACAAATATTCACAAAATCATCTTCTAGCGCTTAACATATAGGTACCACTATCCATTGAACATTGTATTACTGTTTTACATTATAGCTTAAAAACAAAGTTAGGGTTGTATTGACTGTATCGGGTTGTAAGCTGTTTATTTTCAGTTCACTGTTGGTTAAAATTCAAACTCATACTTACAACTTTCAAATTCAATACCTATCTACATCAACTACGACGTACTAGTAGTAAAGTAAGACTACCAGTATATCAACAATACGCAATACGTAATTTTTTGAGTTTTAATTTATTATAGACTCAAATAAGGTTTATACCTACTGTTATATTGTAAATTTAGGAGAATTGGCCCACTGATTCATCAGTCATTAGTATTATACTCGTAATAACATTGATTTTACTTAAATATTAATATAAATAATGTACATGTTATAAGCTCGGTCAGGGCGTCACATACATGTGCGCATTTATAGGTGAATCTTCTGGACTTATCTATTATGTGGCATCAGGCGAACTTTGTATTGGAAAGTATGAAAACGTTACTATAACTTATATAATACACCAAAGAAATTTACCCAAACAGATGCGATATTTTTACGCTCTTGAGCTTAAGCCTTGAATACTTCCTTTTTTGTTTTTTTTTATTACCCATTTTCGTTACTACGGCAGCGAATTACGTCAGCGGGCGCGACAAAGTTGTATACGGGTGTCCTCAACGAAGCCTGTCGGCTGACTGACCGGGCGCTGTGAGGTGGCTGATAGCGGCAAAATGCACTCCCGCTCAACAAAACGTATTTTATATTTAAACAATATGATTTTAATAAATAAATAACAGCATAGGGCCCCGAGGTAACTTATTAGGGACATGGAAATAAAAAGAATAGTGTGGTACATTATATAACTACTGAATAAAATTGGTTATAGTCAAGGCCGTCACAGGTAAATTTACAGATTCGAGGCAACTTTGGGATAAATTTCTATCGAGCCGAATTTACTCAATCGTGTTTTGGAGAGCTGACAACCCTAGTCAATATACTTAATAATAATTATCCATTTAAAAAATTGTGAAATCCTTGGTAACACCATTGCAAAATTGGTTCGAAATATGTCAAAATATGTATTTTGAGTCCCACTTCACCTTAAATGCTGTGCTGCATCCACCGCTTCTGTGAAAAAAGCGGACAATTTATTATTTTAATAATGAGACCTAATTCTTAGCATGGTGCAGGGTGTTGTCCATCTATTATCTATAAATAAATTATAAAAAGATGCAGTACTACCCCGCCAGATGTACCGATGAACTGGAGCAGATCTTTGGCAGGAGCTGGAAGATGAAGGCGTGGGACCGTGTGTAGTGGCGTGAATTAGTCGTCCAGCAGAGGACTGCCGTAAGCTGATTTGATGGACTGAAATGATGCATTTGTTAATGATCTCTCTAAAGTCAGAGTATTGCGGTATAATCGATCTTCTTATTACATTACATCTCTGTAAAAGGAAATGAAACTGATTTCATACTGGTAAAATATCTACGCATGTTAGCTTTGTTATTTATTTGAATTTTAAATTAAATCACAATTTTAGTCTTGTGAATGCCACAGGACGAGATAAATTTTATAATATTGAAGAGTACAACAAGCGCAATGATACGACTTTATACAGCACCATTCTATTACACAATTGAATTGAAAAAGGTTTACATCGCATGAAAGGGGAACATTCTACCAACTGAATTACTTGACCTCTCCTAAATGAGTTTCAGCTAAACGAATCTAAACTCTGCCCAGGTTTAGTAACCCTCAAAATAACCATTATTACTACAACTATGTATACACTTACAAAAAGTTCACACTGTGTGCAGATATGCGATTAAATCACTGTTTTATTCAGTTTTAAATCCTTTTTAAGTTAAAAGTTGTATAACCTTCGAACTTGTTTACAACTAATGTTATGAGCTTTTATTAATTTTCTGTCGTTCATTGAAAGAGGATTGAGAAAATAAGTAAAAATTCAAGGAAAATTGCGGTAACATTCTCTGACAAGCAGATTAGATCGCTACATATTAATTAGTAAATGACTAGAGAGATACTTCAACATTTTCCTGTGACCTTATGAACTCCTCTATGTTAGTTTATGTTAAATCTAGCCCAAACCACTGCAAAACAAATAAGTTTCAATTGTTGTACAAGAGTTACGTACAGCAGCGGTGCAGAAAAGGTTCTTCACTCTGCGTGACGCGACGCTGAAAGCAGCTCCTTTTCACAATTTAGCTTTATTCAATAAACATGAAGGCCATCTCAGCGGTCATCGTGAAACAAATTAGCCAACCGGGTTGAGCAAACTTGCTGTGGTCCAATGTTAATAACGATTAACTAACCGAAATGAGACAAATTCCAAGTCGCACGTATTGAAGACGTTCATTCGATTTATATGTCGATACTGAGTATTGACTTGAATAACATGATTATTAGCCAGCTAACTTTGCTATGATTTGGGTTACACTAACGTTGAACTTATGGCGAAGTACTTATTCTTCACAGCATCTTGGATTTACCTTATGTATGTGTTAACAGTATAAGAAATATTTTTACTTGGGAAGATCTCCGCTCGTTCAAATCTGATTGTAATCCCAACTATTATGCCCGTCTTCCACTGCGAGCGAGTCGGACCCATTACGGACTCCGCTATACTCGTAACGACGATTTTCATACATTTCCTTTTACCAAAGCGGACATGACATGTATCGAAAATCAACGTTACGAGTATAGCGGAGTCCGTAATGGGTTCGACTCGCTCGCAGTGGAAAGCGGGCATTACACTAGTGTCCCTGCCTGTTTGAATAGAAATATCAAGAGTGATTTGCTTGTAGGTAGTAAAACAACAAACTGGTCGTAGATTTTGACGTAAATTTCTACGGAACGAAAATATAAATACGGAACCTTACGGTTCCGTAGGGTTCCGTAGTTATATATTTACGTCAAAATGTAATTTTTTTGTATCGCTCACTTGTAGAGCCTACATAATTATATGTGCTTGTGATGTAAGAAAAAATATACATACCCAGAAACAACCTTTTAGCTCGTAACTGACGGGGCGTTCTCTTCAGTTAAAAGTTTGTTTCTGGGTGGGAGGAACACCTTGATCCTGACAAAAACGATCACTGTAAATCATGATTATTATTTATTTTACAAATATTGGGGTTTACAAATATAGGGAATTTAATCTGATTCTTCAATAACTGCATTCGCATAAATTGCCACTGCGATACTGAAACAGAGTTTATTATGTACTCTACGATAGGGAATTGTGCTCTGAGGAATTGTTTGATGTGATACCTACGGCTACATTCTATCATCGTACCGCTCGCCACAGACACAGGTGTTCATCCTCATACGTTGCGTCCTGAGCGCTCGAGCACGGTGAGATCTAATAGAGGCTTTCTTCCGCGTACGCTTAGGTTGTGGAATGATCTCCCTGCTTCGGTATTCCCAAACGCCTACAGTATGGGGTTCTTCAAAAGGGGACTTAGAAGGTTTTTACAGGATCGGCAGCGCGATTGTGGCGCCTCTGTACAAGCGTCCATAGGCTGCGGTGACCTCCGGTACATCTGGTGGGGCCGTAGGCTTGTCTGCCACTTTGGTGGTATAAAAAAAAGAGAAGCCGCAGTCATCCGCCATTAAAGATTAATGGATAAAGCCCCCAAATTTACACGAAATAAAGTTTTTTGTATCTAATGACAATAAACTGTTTTTATTCATTCAGCACAATTAAAATTCTTAAATGTAGGCTATATTTGTGTTTAATTCTATACATTGGAGATCCTATTACAATAGAAATTCAATTTGAAAACAGTCATAGAAAGATAGTTACCGTCGGAAACCCATTTTATATGTACGAGTACAAACGGGATCGTAAATAATAATACATTTAGGTGTCGGTAATACGATCGTTAAATCTTCAAATCGGATTAACCAACAACGAAGTACTTCCTTATTAGGTACTTTTGAAATAAAGTGTTTTGTTACATTCATAATGTTTTCTGAAGAACAAGGCCTTAGAATGCCAAGTATTTTTGTAATCACTTGACGTCCCAAGTGGTGGAGAAGTTTTGGAGTTTGTTATTAGTAAACCAAGTGTAGTGGGTGCTTATCTAGAGGTGTCCTGACCTTCCTTACTAGGTACTGCATTATTGAGTGAAGGGATAGGTATTACGAGTATCCTTAACCATTTTTTTTGAAGTTTTTATGTAACACCGTCGAGCCCAAATGAAGCTCCCAGCCGGGATCCCTCTATGGAACCTGGAAGCAAACAAACAAACAGATCGCAGTAATAATTGAAATACATTATACCTTCTTAGGAAGTAAAGACAATGGTTTTGTACTATAACAGTGTGAGGGTGAGCTGTTCGAAGTCGCCAACAAACACTGGAGCGCACTCGGTTGTTTGACGTTACGTCTTCAGAGAAGGAATACCAACTGTAATACTGTAACTGTTTTGCTAAAGTAACTTTAAACTAACATTTCATTACAAGTATTCTATATTTCTTAACAAAAACATATTTGTGACTTTTAGAGTTAATAAATAAATAATAAACAGAGAACTTCGCCATCGGTCTGTCTGTTGGTTTTTCTGTCATGAGGCTGTATCTCAGGAACCCTGACAGCTAGACAGCTGAATTTTTCATAAATTATGTATTCCTTTTGTTGCTATAACCATATATACTAAAATAAGAAAAAATGGGGATTATGGGAGCTCCCAAACAACCAACGTGATCTATTGCCGTTTCATTGGTACGGAACCCACTGTGCTCGGGTCCAACTCACACTTGGCGCTTGTTAAGTAACTTGAGCAAATAAGTATGTCTACTAACTTACATTCGTTAAAAATTTAGTTCCTTTATTACTAACTAGAGCACTTTATTTGGGAACAGAAATTATTTTGTGTAATGTGAGCGTGTACCTAATTAAGGCGGCTTCAAAAAAATTGTGTTTCGTCCCTTGAACCCACCACGTGAAAAATTATGCTTATAATCATAGGGATAAACATACATTTGCTTTTAACATCTCTTCTATTAATCTCAAATTCTACAGATTTTCAACAAACTCGCATTTAACATAATAAAAAGTAAGTTTACTACATAACCCTCCTTTGCTGAATATAATATTAGTAAAATGCTGCACATTAGGGCGCACACAGAAACGGTGCCAGATTCCCAATATAATGTAATACTAGCTGTGCACCAAGGCT
This sequence comes from Miltochrista miniata, assembly GCA_933228765.1. Classification (NCBI taxonomy): domain Eukaryota; kingdom Metazoa; phylum Arthropoda; class Insecta; order Lepidoptera; family Erebidae; genus Miltochrista; species Miltochrista miniata. Next base: position 40,339,279 of record OW121753.1, on the reverse strand, counting down.
TTGCCCGTGACGTGTTTCAAACGTTCGTAGCAACCTACACCATCGTGTTAACTTCTTAAATGGGCTGTTCAATTTGTCAGTTCTCAATACTGCTCGACTCGGCTGGCTAGAAGCGTGAAGATATATAAACTATACTACAACTTTTTCTCAATAAGTAGGCAGTCTACGAGTAATAGGTACAAACGAATGATTGATATCGAGTTATTAATGCCTGTCATTTTATCGTATCCTATTATCCAAAGTCGCAAACTTTACCACTTTATAATGTTAGTTAAGACGTAGTTCCTCACAGACAGCTCATTATTTTACGAGCCACACCCACTTAATGTTCCTCTAAGTTGTAGCAAATATACATTTATTGGGAAACATACGAGGAAAATATTGTGTACCGAGACGCTGGAATATTTCTTACTAAGCGCATTCAAATAAGTAAAAAAAGAACAATATAAAAAAACCTGATAAAAGTAAAAAAAAAAACTATTATATTATGATCTATCTACCCAAAGTAGGTATTGAACCTTTATTATTATTGGTAGTTATATTATTTAGGTATTCATATTTTTAACTAACAGTTGGTCTCGTCGGGGGGACCGCTCTATACCTAAACAGAGGAGTACTCTTTATACTGTGACAGAGGCAGACGTAGGATTAGGTTATGATTAGGTGAGCGGTCCCCGACGAGACAAACTGTTAGTTAAAAATATGAATACCTAAATAATATAGCTACCAATTTAATTAATAGCTACCAATTTAATATTAATTTACCGTTGGTTTTTAAATGTTTAATTAAATTTTTTATTTCTCGCTTTTTATAGGGATTTTATAGAGGTTTTTTAATATCAACATACGTATCAAAAATTATTCAGAGCTAATGCGAATTGCGCGGTTACAGAATTATAAATACATTGCACTCCTCATATCTTTCGAATGGCTTAACGGTATCGTGATGTATAAGTTATGACCTTTCATTTGATACCCAACACGGGTATATTTGACTTTACACGTTTACTTTTTCTTACTTTTTCATCACCACTTTCACCCCTCATATCTTTGAAATGGCTAAGCCGATTTTTAAAAAACATAGCTAAGAACACTCTCCCTTAACACATCTTTCAAACAAAAGAAACAGAATCAAAATCGATTCACCCGTTTGGGAGCTACGATGCCACAGACAGACTTACAAACACCCACACTCACATGCCCACACACACGTCAAACTTATAACACCACGTCCGGGTTTCCGTCGGGGGTTAAAAAGAAAAAATATGTCAAGATTAATTGTACTATTACTAAAGAATTTCGAGTTCACAGTAAAATACTTTGAAAATATCTACAATAATTTCTATCACAATCCCTACTAATATTATAAATTCGAAAGTAACTCTGTCTGTCTGTTACGCTTTCACGCCTAAACGGCTGAAACGATTGAGATGAAATCTGGTATAGGGATATTTCGAGGCCCTGGGTAGGACATACGCTACTTTTTAACCGACTGCGCAAAATGTTAGGTAATGATTTTACATACGCGGTCGAAGCCGCGGGGAACAGCTAGTAATAATATATTTTATAGAGAAATCTCGCAGTAATTACGAATCTACAATGTAATTTTGCCGAACAAAGGCACAAACAGTATAAAGTAATTAAACAGCGTTTGAAATTGCTAAGTAGATTGCCCTTTAACCGACTGCGTGACACGCAGAGAGGTTTCTGTTTATGGATATGATGATGTTGACTGAAGCATTCAGGTAGAGAATATGATGTTTCACAGGTAATTCAAAGACCCACAGGTCGGTTATTAGTTGTAATCTTGTTGGTATCACTAAAGACTAGTAGAATAATTTTGTATGAATACAGCAAGCAGATCAGATTCCTTACTGCGATAAAAAATATCTTGTCTTGTCATTTCGTTGCGTTGCGGGGTCAAACGTAGATCGCATTCAATTGACAAATCTTTTCCGATCTGTCTGTCATTCGTTCTCCGTGACCCAACGTGAGATACATCAGATAAGGGCTAAAGATTGGGGCGGATCTAAATCTCATTGTGGGTCACCTTTACTGTTTGTTTTGTTTTCAAATACTACTCGACCAATATTCATTCATGAATTGATGTGCTTAATAATTGAACAAAGATAATATAACAGTTTCAGTTAAATGTTCCATGATATTAAAAATAATTTTATTAAATTATCTTTGGTAAGTATAATTCAGTAGTAGGTACTACTTTTGTACTACTGAATTATAGGTACTTTGGACTGACTAACTCCTCAAGAACAGAGGGAAGTTCATTAGAAAATATATTTTTGTTTTCTGTGTTACAATTGATAATTCGTTAGTAAAGTATTTCAGTAGTAGACGAAAAACAACCTGGTAAACTTGGCTTCCCTGATGGCCCCCTTGGTGGAGACAGTAGAATCTCTAACCCATCAACCAACTGTTAAAACGTTAAAATGGAACAAATTAATAAGTATACGCATTGCATAACATTATATAGAAATGTATATACATTATGTATTATGAGAGGTGAGTTTGTAGGCTGTCACATCCCATCACAACCAGCGTTGTGCAACTTTGTGCGAGAAGCGGTAAAATACAAAACATTTTTATTCACAATATTCAAAGCAAAAGTTTTAGTAAACCGTTCAAAAAATTACATGCTACTCGTACGGTACCCTGCATTGCGCGTAGTCTGATATGCATTCGGTTTTTAGGGTTCCGTACGCATAGGGTACAACCGGGATCCTATTCATGAGACCTCACTGTCCGTCTGACTGTCTCTCCGTCACGAGGCGGTATCTCAGTAACCGTGTTAGCTAGAGAGCTGAAATTTTCCCAGATGATGTATTTCTGTTCCCGCTATAACAACAAATACAAAAAAATTAAAAAAATTAAGGGGAGCTCCCATACAACAAACGTGATTTTTTTTTGTTTTTTGATACGGTACCCCCCGTGCGCGAGTTCAACTCGCACTTGGCCGGTTGTTTCAACTCCTTTACAAACGTAAAACTACACAATTGACTTAGAATTGTGACTTAGACCAATAGCAAGACACTGAGTTATTGGCACTCACTGATCGATGTAGGGTGACTACTACCAGTAAAACAACTAAACATAGACTTATTACACATAGACTGAGAGTCGCTCAGTGATACGTACGCGCCCGCGAAGCCGAACCAATATTAATGTAGGTGTAAAGTACTCGTCTTTATACTCGTTGACACTCACACAAGCTTACAGAAAATGTTGCTAGGAAATAAAATTTACCCTATAAATGGGAAAAAAATAAAATTGTTTGTATACAACATTTAATTTAACATTTAACTCTATTTATCTATATGCTATACTCTTCGCGGGGTAGGCAGAATGGTTTATATATTTTATTAATATGTAAAAAATGCTAAATTAAACACTAAAGTGTAAAACGACTTACTAACCAGTATAATAAACAGTTTAAGTTTTTACTATTAGGCATATATATATTGGGTGTAACAAAATTACCTATCCAAATTTCGTCACGTGACGTGGCATCAGTCAAGAAACATTACAAAAATGAAGAAAAAAAAATCACATGAATACTTTAACCGTAAAGCCGTTTTAAAGGTCCTATTTTATCCTATTTTCACCCTTTCTATCGCTACTGAACGGCAGTAGAAAGCGACAACGACAGCCAGACGGGTGCTCTGTGTTTGATTTGCCACGGCGACCATGTTACCTCGAATTGCCGCGGTAAAAAATGAATTCTTAATGTACGACAAAAAAATTTAAAAAAAAATGAAAAAATTTACCCCCCTTTTTTTATTAAATATTTGTATTTGATTTCCGATGCCAAGTCATCTCATGAAATTTGGAGAGGTAATTTTGTTACACCCGTATACTTGGGAGTTCTGGGACATCCTTCCGAGGGCTTCCCCGGGGCTCCCAACCACAGGCTGTTGGGCGTGACGTGAGGTTTTTTTAGTCGGTCTAGGAGTCCGGCATAACATCCATGAGGATTTTCCCTCACGTTAAACAATTCCGTAGCCAAAGGGTAAATAAGGAACCCTATTCATGAGGTTCAGCCGTCCGTCTCGCTGTCTGTCTGTCTATCACTCTATCTCGAGGTTCTATCTCAGAAACCGTGATATCCATAGAACTGAAATTTTTCGAGATGATGTATTTCTGCTGCCACTATACCAACAAATTCTAAAATCAGTAACATTTTGTTTTTAAAAAAAATGTGATTTTTGCGGTTATATCCATGTTTTATCGGACAGTTTGTGGCTTTCAAATTTTCAAGCATTCACACATAATCTCGGGCTTTGAGCTGGCCTAAGTGGCCTAAGTCTGCCGGCAGCCCTCAGACAACCTTCCGAAGGCTTACCTTACTTATTAAATTAATAAACTTGTTTTAATCACAATATTTTAATAAATTATGTGGTACCCACCCACAAAATTTTGTAAATAAAATTATTCAAGTAAATATAAAGCGCTTGTGGCCCCGCGTACTCAGTGATCTGTACACGATCACTGCAGTAAGCAACTTTCACTATGGCCAGTCCTTGGATGGGTGACCATCCATGTGACTACTTTGTGACATGTATTTGAGCGTTTCTGTGCTTCGGAAGGCCGTTAAGCTGTTGTTTCCGGTTGCCGGTAAAATGGCAATCAATAAGCAAAGTTGAAGGCCTTTTTTTAGGCGGCTTGAAAAATTTCAACAGCAGGCATTCAAACCTGCGCCATCTCAACACGGGATTACGGCTCACCGCCTATTACGTGGGACAAATTCTAAAAAGGTGAAATGTGAGCATATAAAATGCCTCTGCCTACCCCTTCGGGAGTAAAGGCGTAAGCATATGTACTTATGTATGTGATAATTACTTTTATAACAAGTTCCATAAACCGATATTGAAGCAAATAAGAGAAAAGTGGGAAAAAAATATTCTCATTGCTTGCAACACCGTCGATGAAAATGACGTCACTAAAATGTACGATTTTTGTTTCTTTAAATGAGGTGTTTTTAACAAAAATGTAACATATTTTGCAGTACTAACCTATGCAATGTGATCTTTGGGTGTTTGGAACAATTTTCAGATGCATTGTGGCATCCTTTCACTGCACAATACGTCATTTTTAGACAAAAATTACGCGAGCTCTTCGCACTGACACTAGATGCCCGGTACTAAAGCGCCGATTGATGTAGGCAGCCGGTATCAGCTGCCTTGAAATGGCTTCACGTCGCTCGCGCGTATTGGGTTTCTTTGCGTTATAATTCTATGCAACTAAAAGCCAGCGATAACTACTCGTCAAACTTTCGACATCTACTTAGAACCACGGCCGCACGGCTCCGAACTTAAACAAGGAAAAGGGTTAAACAAAATATGTCAACCCCTTTTCCTTGTTTAGTGAAACTTTATCCTTATTGGATCGAACCACATGCTAAAAGTTCAAAAACTAAAATCCGACTATAAACAGAGCTACCGCATAAATTACAACCTCAAAGAGATACAGTATGTTTCATATAAAGCATTTTTTAAAACTAAGTTGGTACCTAGTAAAAGTTCCTTTTCAAGGACGTTGAGAATGAGAATGAGAGGCTTACATTTGAACGTGACTACAACGAAAGTGATGGTATTCGAAATAGAAGAGGACAGAACAAATGCCCAGGATAACTGTAAATGATGTTGACACGCTTCTGGGAAGTCCAGAGTGATCCCAGGAGTTCCCAGGCGGTTCAGTAGTTTAGGTAAGGGTATATAATTTGTCCTGAAGTCAATAACGCAACGATTACATATAATAACTGCCTTTATTGCGATTTCACAAAATAAACTTAAATCTATCTTAAAAAACTAGGTACTCATCCGAATTCTTCATTCAGGGATGGGATTTCCTTCCTTCAGGAATACTATGACGTAACAATAGATAATTACTCCTATATTTTCAATATTAGTTGCTTACGGGTATAAGCAATGTTTTTTAAATATAAACTTGGAAGCTCATTCTGAAAAGAACAAACAATATATTTTATATACACCCTCTTCAATCATAGATTTCCCTAAACTTTCCCTTACTATTATTTTTAACCCCATTTTAAAACATTTAATATACAAAGAACATTACCCCCTTTTCTAAATTTCACAAACGCCTGCCTGATAAAATAAATTTACTTAAAATATACTTTTTTACATAAAAATTACCCACAATTAATTTACTTAATAAAATTGATGAAGTTGATGCTTACCAGAGCTTCCGTTTTCACATATAAAAATTTAGATAAATACTTGGGCTATTAAGCCACTCACTGATTATTTCAGTGGAAATATATTTTACAGAATAATTTACTTTGATGTAAATTTTCTTCGACAGTATGAAGTAAAATAAAAAATTTAGTTAGTTCCTGATTTTTTTTCTATTCTACTAATGCGCACGCCTATATATAGCTCACATCCCACCATATCTCCTTCCATCAACCATCCCTACTATGACACTATTAAGGACACACCCCTTATACCGACCTAAGTATAACCATTATACCTACGCTTAATAGCGCCTAATAAACTAATTACAGCAAATCTATGATTTACGCCACAATATCCCCTCCCCAAGAGAAAATTTTGTCCCTATAGACAAAATTTAAGAATACTAATTCAATTTAAAAAATTTGAATTAGTATATAACAATCAATCTATAACAACTGTATTACTTAGATAATGTCTCCCCAAAATAAATAATTTAAATATTCCAATAGAGTAACTCTGATGGTGTTCACAAGATAGATAGAAGAAAAGACGTATTTAAGGCTTAATATTAAGAAATCCAGGTAATACGAACCGCCTGAATGTAATATAGAATATGGCTTAAGGCGAAGTGCAATTGTGTCTCAAGCGATTCGGAGGGGGTGAAGCAGACGCAAGATGTTCGGGACGCTCCGTGCGTCGGAAACGTTTTCGCGCGTTAACCCGTTCACTACGCAATTGAAATCATTGACAGAAGTACAAGTTTACATAACAATTTTTTTCGCCCTGTTTAGATAAACCTCTTTAGATCTTCTACTCGTGAGCAACTACGTAATTGATTTTGATGCAATTTTTATCACTAACATGTAATGAAATTCATTTTCATAATAAGAATAGAACATAATATATTTAAGAAGTACTTCAATTTATTTTTTTACCTGTGACGATTTTTGCCAGGTTTAATGAAAAAGTAAGAATCTGCTGCCCCTATCCTTTGTTTATATTTTTTGGTAAGTACTTCTTTAAAAGGAAAAAGGAAGGTTCTGTACAAAAAAAGACTGAAAAATATACCTGTATGGGAGCCCTCCTTAATATTTTTTTCTGTTCTTAGGATTCGTAAATTTCAAATGCCTAGCTATTGCAGTGGTGCATAAGATGACAGATAGATAGTCTCAGTAATAGGGTCGCGTTATTACAGATTATTTATACTGTTGGCACTTGGTGGAACCTGCAGCGCATATTGAATAACCACCACTTGTACTGTTTTACAGCATTTATTTACTCTACACATGACCGCTTTTGCCTCTTAGCATTTTCAAAAGGCAATACTTTCTCCTCGTTCCATTTTTACCATTTGGATACGGAACTGTAAAAACGGCCGAGGTTCAAGTTGGACTGGCACACTGATGAGGATTTCGTAACAAAAAAAAACGCCAGAAGATTACGTTGTATGGGAGTAACCTTATTTTTTTCTTTATCTAGTGTTATTATAGTTGTTACAGCGGTAGCAGAAACACATCTTTGAAATGTATTACTGCCTAGTTCATGAGATACAGATGAACAAACGGACTTCGAAGTCTCAGTAATAGGGTCCCGTTTGGCTAAGAAAACGAAGTAGATACAAAAACGAATATTGCTATTTGCATATATGCAAGGGTGTAAAGGAATAAATTTCGATACTAGTTATTAAAACTAGACTAGGCTTAAGTCCTGTCCAAATGATTACCATTTTCTAAATTAAACATTCTACGTTTCACTTATATAGCTATTGCCCGCAGCTTCAGCTGTGTAGAATTCTGTTCGCGTTCCCTACTACCATTGTGTCATATCCAGGGATAAAATAGCCTTTATACTATTTTCTAAATTATCTTACTTCTTACTTAGTATTATAAATGCGAAAGTTTGTGAGTGTATTTATTTATTTAAAAACTTTATGCACAAAATTTGTACAAAGGTCCACCTTTGTACAAATTTTACTTAATGCCACAGGCATTTTCTGCCAGTCCACCTTAGGGTGATGCAGAGATAAATAAGTGGAGGAAGGTGCTCTTAGTCGATGTTGACACATTTCGATGGTACAATAACCCATAAATAGATATTATAAACTATATTCGAATACATATACATACATACATACTTATACGGTACGTAAACATATATATATATATATATATATATATATATATATATATATATGTTTACACAATAATATATATACACATTCAAATAGCATTATAGAATGTCGTTGAGCAGATAGTTTTCCTAATCTTTATAAAACTCATGTACTTTTTGTTTAAACGTAAATCGATTGGTGCATGTCCTGACCTCTGGCGGAAGCGCATTCCAGAAGAGAGTTGATTGCAGTAAGAAGGAAGAATGATTCATAGTTGAAGTGTGACTAGGACAGAGAAAAAGGCGATTCTTTGAAGAGCGCAAATTTTTATCATGATTAGAGCAGAGTAATTTGAACTGAGATGTCAAGTAAGAAGGAGCATTAGAGTAGTTCAATATTGAAAATAGCATAGTTACTGAACGTATATTGCGACGCTGTCTTATAGGCAACCAACCCAACTCGGAACGATAAACCGAGACATGATCATACTTTCGAAGATTGTAAACGAATCGAATGCAATTGTTGAGAAGCCGATCGAGTTTATTGAGCAGATCTGCATTCAGGTCGAGATAGCACACATCACCATAGTCTATGATGGGAAATAAAAGAGTCTGAACAAGCATTGCCTTGGTCTTTGGTGAAAGAAAGTTCTTAAGTCGATAAAATGCTCGCAAAGTTCCCGTAATTTTCTGGCCAACGTTGGTTACTTGAGCTCTCCAGTCAAATGTTTTGTCGAGGTGCAGACCTAAGTTCTTAACGCTACGGGAAACCGGAATAGTAATTGTGTATTAAATACTATTGAATTGTATGTAATGTGAATTGAGTGTAGATGTTCGTTACTCTTTCACGCTCTAACGGCTAAACGGATCTAGCTGAAATTTAGTACAGGGGTAGATATAGGCCTGGAATAACACATAGGCCACTTTTTATCCCGGCAATCAGTTCCCACGGGAAGCGGAAACGGAAACAAAACTAGACGCGGGCAGAGCTGCGGGCGTCAGCTAGTGTATAATATGTCCAGGAATACATTGCAGTCTGGAAAAGTATAAAATAATTATAATAGGCCACCAATTACAGCCAGATCTGCTCAACCGTTGGAACGTGATTTTGTCACTAACATCTTCACAGACTTTCATACATCATCGTAAATCATATTAAATCATCAGGCCTTTTCAGTAACATATATTTACAAAATCATCTTCTAGCGCTTAACATATAGGTACCACTATCCATTGAACATTGTATTACTATTTTACATTATGGCTTAAAAACAAAGTTAGGGTTGTATTGACTGTATCGGGTTATATGTAAGCTGTTTATTTTCAGTTCACTGTTGGTTAAAATTCAAACTGAGGTGACGGGAGGCCTCGAACCGTTTTGGCGCAGCGAAGAACCATAGCGTCCTTGGCTGCCTTCTATCGAATGTATCACGGCGAATGTTCTGAAGAGCTCTTCAACCTGATCCCACCCTCTTCTTTCCGATCCCGAACAACACGTGCCGGGCAAAGATGATACACACAGTGGAGAGAATCTTCGCCAGAACTGAACGTTTCAAAAGATCGTTCCTCTGTCGAACTATAAAAACATGGAACGACCTGCCCGCATACGTGTTTCCCCTTATCTTACAATCCCGGGTTCTTCAAGAGGAGCGTGAAGAGGCACATCACAGGGCCGCCAACTTGAGGACCACTGTCAGAAGTGGCCCCCAATCGCTAGATGCGCCACGGCTTTCCATCAGGCTGGTGGCGACGTCAATTTGGCAAACTAAATATAAAAAAAAAGAAACTCATACTTACAACTTCAAATTCAAAACCTACCTACATCAACTACGACGTACGAGTAGTAAAGTAAGACTACGAGAATATCAACAATACGCAATACGTGGCTTGAAAGCTGTAATTTTGGATAGAAGAATACCAATTTTTTTAAGTTTAATTTATTATATACTCAATTAAGGTTTATTCCTACTGTTTTATTGTAAATTTAGGAGAATTGGCCCACTGATTTATCAGCCATTATTATTATACTCGTTATGACATTGATTTTAATTAAATATTAATTTAAATAATGTACATGTTATACGCTCGGTCAGGTCATCACATACATGAGCGCATTTATAGGTGAATCTTCTGAACTTATCTATTATGTGGCATCAGGCAAACTTTGTATTTATTGTAAAGTATGAAAACGTTACTATAACTTATATAATACACCAAAGAAACTTCCCCAAACAGATGCGATATTTTACGCTCTTGAGCTTAAGCCTTGAATACTTCCTTTTTTGGTATTTTTTATTACCTATTTTCGTTACTACGGCAGCGAATTACGTCAGCGGGCGGCGTGACAAAGTTGTATACGGGTGTCCTCAACGACGCCTGTCGGCTGACTGAGCGGGCTCTGTGAGGTGGCTGATAGCGGCAAAATGCACTCCCTCTCAACAAAACATTTTTTTTTATTAAAATTATATGTTTTTAATTAGTAAATAACTGCATAGGACCTCGAGGTAACTTATTAGGGACATGGAAATAAAAAATTAGTGTGGTACATTATATAACTACTGAATGAAATTGATTATAGTCAAGGCGGTCACAGGTAAATTTACAGATTCGAGGGAACTTTGGGATTATTTTCTATCGAGCCGAATTTACTCAATCGTGTTTTGGAGAACTGACATCCCTAGTCAATATACTTAATAATAATTATCCATTTAAAAAATTGTGAAATCTTTGTTAACACCGTTGCAAAATTGGTTCGAAATATGTCAAAATTATGTATTTTGAGTCCCACTTCACCTTAAATTGAAGACTGAGATTTCTATAACCGTCTCAGAGAAGAAAATTTATATAACAACATATACAACGATGTAATAACATTGTATATATCTATATAACTGAATGCAATATATTTGCATATGATAAGCAAGCCTTTAAGAGCTTCCTATAGTACCACGTAAATCTGCGAGGGCAAGCTTACCGCTTCCGAGTGGCAGTATTTACTACAAAAAAACCAAGAAACAGAAATATAGCACTGAATACCTACATAATCATCCTACCAGAATTCTAACCAAAATATACAAACAACCCAGAAAAAAAATCACATTTACCAACCTTAACATTTCACTGAAATCCAAATCCAATATGTAATAACGTTTTCAAAACGTATGCATCACTATTAACATAATGCATGTGCATAAAACTTTCATAACTTTGTAATTCTTAATACTTTGTAATTTTTATAAACTCACGGCACGTACACAACTTTCACTTAACATGACAATGAAATCACAATGTGACCTCAAGCTTAACAATATTTCGAGGTACCCTCATAAATTTTCACAATTATTCATAAGGTCTCTTACACACTGACTTAAATTTCTCGTGTATGTTTGACTGTCCGCGACAACATCCTAAAGTAAATTAACGTTCATTTTTAAATAACTGACCTGACATTGTTATTCTTGTCTTACTTACTTTAATTTAACTTGATAAAATCATTATTTGTTTTAGAATAATTTTGTTTTAGAATAAGGGAGAGATTTTTTTTTTTTTTTATATATATGCAAAGTACCTACTGACTATTTCAAACTTTCATATTTCACCGGACTCACCCATTCCTTTGAATAATGTGCCTTTCATACCTCATATTCATCCCTTTCATATATTCATACATACTCATACATTTCACGCTCATAAAACACTCATGCACACTTGTGTCATCAATACAATCACATGATGACGCAATTCTTATGTACAGGAGAATTTAGCTTAAATTTTACACTAAATCTCAACATTATTCATTAAAACCGTATCCTGCCCTTACGCTTATGGAATTATGTTAGCGTGATGAAATGCAGTCTGTAAGAACCCTAACGATATTCACATGATATTCACAACTACCCATATTTAGGATAAAAAAAAATAATGATACTACGATTTACTTAGAAAAAATATTTTTGGTTATGAAGTTAATTTATTGAATTATTTTATGCAGATTGTAATTAATTATTCTTTGTAATTATATATTTTAAATATTCGTATTGCTAACTACTATGCAGCATTTTTGAAATGATGTAATGATGAACTTTGTAACCAACCCCAAAGATTTTTTATATTACTAAGGTGGCTATCGATATAGAAAATATATAACTTTATGAAGGTGGCAAACAATCATACGGCCCACCAGAAGGACTGGCGGTCACCGCAGCCTATGAACATTTGCCTTACCATAAGCGACAAACTCACGCTGCCGACCGTGTAAAACCCTTTTACGACCCTTTTTAAAGAACCCCATACTATTTTTGCCGTAGAAACCGGCTCAAAACCGCGAATAACTACTTCATACGTTAATTAATTTTTATTGAGCAAGAAATATCTAATTTTAATAATATTCATATTAAACGGCTCTGGTAAGCACCGAATCACTCACAATTTTTAAGACACAAATCACTTTCTCTATTCACATAGAACTACAATATCATTCAGATTTTCCTGAAACAATACACAAATTATACAAAACAAAACCTACCGTGAATGTTTTGCATTAAATATCTTTAAAACATTAACAACAATTTTACTTCTACAATAAGGTTCGTAACAATTTTATTAATGTGGGTATATTTTTTGCGTTAAATTTATTACAAGGAATATTAAAAACAATGAGGGTAGAATTTTTTCCTTATGATGAACAATACAAAATATGAATATGACTATAAGCCAACATTTATATAATAAAAGATATTCTACTATTACAGTTTCAAGTAAAAATAACTGTAACTAAATTTGGGGACAAGCTACGTTAATAAAAATGATGTTAGCAAATTTTCAAATTTCGGAATACCCGTTTAGCCAAAAATTTATGTAAATGCAAAAAAATGTTCAAATTTCGGGCATCCAGACTCGCATAGGCCAAGGGCGTCTGTTCCTTGAAGTAGCACAAATTTCGGGGGAGGCTACCTGCTAGCGGGAAACACTTTATAATAAAAATATTAATTATATAGAAGTCACTAGACCCAGCAAATCAGTAATACCCAAATAAGTTATCAACTCCAGGACAATTAAATTTGTTCGGGCGCCATGACACGCTTCTGGGAAGTCCAGAGTGATCCCAGGAGTTCCCAGGCGGTTCAGTAGTTTAGGTAAGGGTATATAATTTGTCCTGAAGTCAATAACGCAACGATTACATATAATAACTGCCTTTATTGCGATTTCACAAAATAAACTTAAATCTATCTTAAAAAACTAGGTACTCATCCGAATTCTTCCTTCAGGGATGGGATTTCCTTCCTTCAGGAATACTATGACGTAACAATAGATAATTACTCCTATATTTTCAATATTAGTTGCTTACGGGTATAAGCAATGTTTTTTAAATATAAACTTGGAAGCTCATTCTGAAAAGAACAAACAATATATTTTATATACACCCTCTTCAATCATAGATTTCCCTAAACTTTCCCTTACTATTATTTTTAACCCCATTTTAAAACATTTAATATACAAAGAACATTACCCCCTTTTCTAAATTTCACAAACGCCTGCCTGATAAAATAAATTTACTTAAAATATACTTTTTTACATAAAAATTACCCACAATTAATTTACTTAATAAAATTGATGAAGTTGATGCTTACCAGAGCTTCCGTTTTCACATATAAAAATTTAGATAAATACTTGGGCTATTAAGCCACTCACTGATTATTTCAGTGGAAATATATTTTACAGAATAATTTACTTTGATGTAAATTTTCTTCGACAGTATGAAGTAAAATAAAAAATTTAGTTAGGTACTGATTTTTTTTCTATTCTACTAATGCGCACGCCTATATATAGCTCACATCCCACCATATCTCCTTCCATCAACCATCCCTACTATGACACTATTAAGGACACACCCCTTATACCGACCTAAGTATAACCATTATACCTACGCTTAATAGCGCCTAATAAACTAATTACAGCAAATCTATGATTTACGCCACAATGTAGTGCTGGAACAGGTGGATGAGTTTGTATATCTTGGATGTGCATTTAGCAGGGATGGACACTAAATTTACAACACCGCTGATGTAGAAAAGAGGGTAACTGCGGGCAATAGTGTGAATGGAGCGTTAGGCAAACTTTTAGGTACCAAGGCCTTAAGTCAAAAGGCCCAGCTCGCAGTACACAATGCGGTGCTGATACCTACGCTAACGTGTGGAAGCGAGAGTTGGGTATGGCAGGAAACGCATGAAAGTAGAATAAACGCGGTCGAGATGCGTGCGCTACGCAAAATCTGCGGAGTAACGCTCGCAGATCGCGTTCGGAATGAAGATGTAAGAAAGAGAGTTGATCTGAAAGAGAGTGTCGGTGTTAAAGTAAGGAAGGTATTAAAGGCACAAAAACGGTGCATCCGAGCAATGTGTAACTTGCAATCTACTGATACCTGTAAGCCACATTTCGTAAGATTAAAATTGTTGACGATGCCCTCTATGTACATTTTAGAAATATGTATGTTTGTAAAACGGAACTGGTCGAAATTTTCACAAGTGAGTAGTAGCCGCAGATTAGGTAAATTACATGTAGTAGCATTTAAAACAACTATGTATCAGAAAAGTGTATTTTGCATGGCACCTAAAATATATAATAAGTTACCCAAGTCAATTATTTCTACTAAAGATGTACAAGAATTTAAAAATAAGCTAGTTAAACTACTGTTAGAGAAAGCATACTATACCATTAATGAGTACTTGAATGACAAATTTTAATGAACTGTTTCTGTTAAGCCTCAATAGCATTATTTTCGTTGACATCTATTATTTTATTATTGATGACATTAGTTTTATTATTTAATTTGACATTAATTTACAATGACATTATTCTTAACATTGACATTCAAATCTCATAATTAATATTGTGGTCTTATATCATTAGACAATTTGAAAATGAATAGATCATTGTAATTTGATTTAAATAAAGATATTGTTGTGTAAAATTGTAATAAAGATAATTATGAATCTATGAATTGATTATGTAGACCATTGAAATATGAAGGGCATCCATGTAATAATATGAATTTTTAATTTAATTTTATTTAATAATACTTACTAACCATTAATTTTAAGAACTAAATTAACCATATTTTAAATTTAATTTGTACACCATGTTAAATGGTAGGACATAGCGCACTGATTGTATTTTGATATTAAGTTCCTTTGTAACACCTATGTACCACAAAATAATACAATAAATAAATAAATAAATAAAGGGCATGCTACGATGGTTCGGGCATGTGGAACGAATGGGAGATGAAAGAATGACAAAACAGATATACAACGCGAAAGTGAATGGACGTAGGAGTCGGGGAAGGCCACGACACACCTACCACGACCAAATTAATCGTGTGTTAGTTGAAGGTGATGTCAAGAGCCGTAGGAACCGACGTGCATGCATGAAAAGAAAAATGAAAGTTGATGAAGCAAGTGAGGTGTGTATGGACCGTGCCGTGTGGCGCTCGATTCTTTCTGCCTACCCCGCAAGGGATTTGGCGTGAAGATAGTATAGTATAGTATAGTTGAGAATGATACACCACACATAGTCTTTATATTCGCAGGTAGTTAGGACGCTTTTATTAAAAGGTACCTGATTTGTAAAAATCTGAGTCAATCCGGACATTAAGGCCAATATAAATTCAATTAAATAAATTAATTACCATTTCTGCTGACTTTGTCATAGTTGGATAAAATGAATGTTGGACTACAATTTTTTGATAGAATGATATAAAACAATTGTCCAAATGAGTAAAAGATTTTCAAATTAGAATTTTGAATGTCAAATCAAAATTTCCTATATTTCCATCTGTCGCTGACACTCGAACCATCCAATAGAAATTCAGCAATAACCCAACCATTTGTCAGATGTCAAGCGGAGACGCCTGACCGCTAATGGATCTGTGGCGAAATACATCAGGGGCTGGGACACGGCGATTTTTGATGGCACCGTTATTAATTGTCGCCGCGTTTCACTAGCGAATTGGCCATTAGAGCCATTATCAATGATTTTACGTTGCGTGCATTTAAGTACTTGCTTCGTCATCATCATCATTTTGTAGGTACTCGTAATGCGGTCTTGAAAAAATCTGGGTCGTAATGTCAGATATCTAGGTCAGACTAACTAATTGCCACTGAGAATTTCCATTAATTTACCCTGGAACTCGAGTGACTTCGGTTCCTACTTTTAACAGTAAACTAAAGTACAGATATAATATTATTATATGAGTGGAGGCTGTCCAGAGCGCATGACCATCCGTTATATTAAGCTCAAAATACTTATAAGCTCCAAAGTTCCCGCAAAGCTGCGTATTTACCCCACACCTATATTTTGCTACCACCCCACATCTCTATGAGCGATGAACACGCTCGTTCAAATGGATCCGCAACCCATTAATTCAGGACGACGTAACTGCGGTTATATCGCCACAAAACTTGTGTTATAACATTAAAATTATGTTATTAGTTAAATTTACAACCGAGTACCTACTAACACTATAACTAATGTTCGTATAAAATGTTATTATTGTGTAAGAATCATGACAGTTATAATGCCTATATTAATGTTCACTAAATGTAACTTGTATACCTACTTAGGTTTTTTACTTCTGTAAATCCTCATGGATGCTATTCCGAACTCTTACCGACTCAAACCACAAGGTGCTTTACCCCTGCCTACGGCTGGTAGCATATCTACATAGGTATGGAATAAATAACATTTGATTCTCTAAACCCACGTCTCTCGAGAAATACCAATACAAAATATAAAATCAAAGCACTCCATCAAACAGAGATACGACTAAAACTAGTTACCTTGAAAGTCAATACCTATCTCCTTATTCTCTCTTATAATATAATGTAAACTCGCGGCCACACGTCTGAGTAACTACTTACTTACAACAAACTGCGAGTTGTATTGAACTGGTTGAGAAACTCATTACTTCGGGAACTTGTAGGAGCGCTATGCCTGTGATAATGTCATTCTATGCTGGCATTGTTTGTACATTGTTTGTATACGCGACAGTGAGTTTATCATGCTTTAAGCTAATACCCCATAATATTTTTAAATAAAAAAATGAAAGACCGTATGTACAACGTATAACGTAAAAACCGAACAAAACTTTGCGTGATTTTCTAAATAATAATTGTCATTACTTACATATTTTATTGCATCTCAAAAAAATTATGTTTTTTATTAGGTTACGTATGAAAATTATGTAAGTTTATCATGTTTTAATACCCCCTTCAGAGAACAGTTTAAAAAAACTTATGACGTCGCTTAAATTGTTTATAAATTTCCAAAATTGTTAATAAACACAATAATAAACACACGATAATAAACACAAATAAGTTAAGAAATTGTTCTTAGAGAATATTTTTTAGGTACTATAAAAATACCTGTGGTTTATAAGGTGCACAAACGCGAACTTCGAACCAAATATGGCATAGGTATAATGAAAAGTATGATACGTGCTGAATATGTAACTATATCAATGTGTGTTGCCCGAAGAAAACTACTCAACTACTAGCTTCCATTTATTGAGGAAGGTTAAAAACTATGCAACATATGCTATGACAAATAGGAGTGGAGCACGAAACGTACTAGCTAGTGTAGATCACATCAGATAACTTATTTTTATATAGTTTTATTCTAAGTACTTAGTACTAAGTTCTAAAAGCTAAAACCGCTAAAACACAGTTAAAACTATAATAGCGGAGTAAGCAAATAAATACTAAAGTACTTACATAGTTAGAAACTAAGTTCTTTGTAAACTTATTACTTATTCCCAACTTTAGTCTTTAACTGTCTGTAACTGTTGTGTACAGAATGGTTGTTGTACCAGATACGGTTTATTTCATAACAAAATATTATTTGTGTGTATGATGTGTGTACGCCAAACACATGGTGGCGCTTTCAGCATCCATGTGCAGTCAGTCTTTGCGAACTTTTTCATGTCGTCGTTTAGTCTGGCGAGGGGTCATCTTAACCCACGTGTACCAACTTCACGGTCTCCATTTCCGAACTCGTTTGCTGCACCGACCATCGGTTCTCCTACAGATGTGACCAGCCAACTGCCACTTCAAAACGCATACTTTGCGAGCTAAACTTTACTTTCAATAAATGATTTATAATATAGTACGTCGTATATTTCAAACTCAGTGCACCCATCAGTCTCTCAGCTCATACCCTCTCCGCGGTCTACTATATCGATACGTCAACCAAACAATACATTATGTGTTGGGCATATGCGATGTCACCGCTGGGCGCTATGACACATTGCCGTATGGAGACATATTTCATGACAATTTATGGAACCTTGGACATGGAAATGTGGATAGTAGATGATTTATGATGTTCTTATTGTAAGCTGACAAATGTAGCGTATGGTGGAATGAATTATCTTGACATTGATTTGTGGAGCCAGCTAATATTATGTAGATTTTTCTCTTGGTAGGGGCTGATATGAATAGCTTTCATCCAACTTTACGAACAGCGAAGAAGCAGTTTATACTTTGAGTAATTCTCTCCACACTAATGTAGTTGGCAAAAGTAAATAGACAGTAAAATAAATTCAGTGCCATTCTCTAACAAGTTTAGAAAAGTAAATTATGGTATGATAAGATACTTGTAGACATTCAGGAGCATGGTTTAAAGAAATTAACGATTTTATTCTGTGACAGCTATAGAACCCTTCGTCAGGGGTCCTTTCCATCCTCATCAGCAATTTTCGCCCGTAACACACGTTAGGCGTGTCTGACCACAGGAGTTTGCAACTATTTCAAAAGAAGATTTGAGCAAATCATAATAAAATTGCGTTTAAGTTACTTAATAAAACTTGACCCTAGATTGCAAGGTTTAGTTGTCTGGAAGTTATGTTCAGTTGAACAAGACTTTGTAGGAGGGTAAACGTGTACTTAAGGCATTTAATAGTTTGTATGTTATTCAATTACGTTGTTTCAATACTTCCTAGAAAACCTGGGTCGATTTTCATATTTTTTTAGTATCTATTTACCCCAAATAACAGATTAAGTAAAACCATAGCAAAAACCCCAAAAAATATCTGAAATATCACTCATAATGAGTCTATAATTTTTCTGTTACTAGTTTGCATGCAATCACTTTATTTTAAATAAAAAGTTAATGTTTCGTACGCCTTAAGGCAAAACATAGTTGAACACCAAACTTACAATAAGACCTGTAAAATTAACCTGTGTTTACGAAATAAAGAATCTGAATCTGAATCTGATGATTTCTATTTTAAAAGAATTCTGCTATTTTAAAAATGTGTGGATTAAAATTGTCCGGAACGAATAAATCCTGTGCTCGAGGTTGTATCCGCTGCCTGTGACGTCACGACTGCCACTTCCGCTACTTTTGAAATTATGAATTGCTGTTATATTCTCTTTCACATTTCCGATAACAATTTCAAAATATATTTTAATATTCTAAGAGCTTCATATGACTCATCTATTCATAATGGAGTTTTGTTATTTTACTATTTTAAGAACACTTTTACAAGGACCTTCCCCTGATTTGTGTTACAATTGTTG
Organism: Miltochrista miniata; assembly: GCA_933228765.1. Lineage (NCBI taxonomy): Eukaryota > Metazoa > Arthropoda > Insecta > Lepidoptera > Erebidae > Miltochrista > Miltochrista miniata. The sequence goes on along the minus strand of OW121753.1, from coordinate 40,319,382 downwards.
TAATACATAAGCAAATCAAATAGTTTTTTGCTTACCTACTTTATATTTAGTAGTATGCCAAATAACCTTAGAATAAATTTTGACAAAACTAAAATCATTAACTTTAAGCTGAGACCGACTTTAGGCAATCACATATCCCTGAAAATAGGTTATATGGGTTCAACAGTAAAAGAAGACACAAACATAAAATTTTTGGGACTGCACTTAGATTAAAAAGTTAACTGGAAAACCCACGTTGATTATGTTTGCAAAAGGGTTAGTCAATTTGCATATGGTCTATACAAACTCAAACCCATAACTAGCAGAGATGTCCTTATTGCAGCTTACCATGGGCAGGTATCCTCAATATTACGCTATGGAATTATCTTCTGGGGTAATTCCACTGATTGGCTACGAGTGTTTCGTGCACAGAAGCGTTGTCTCAGAACTATGTTTAGTCTTAAACGCAAAGAATCGTGTAAGCCTTATTTTAAACAGTATGGATTATTGAGTTTACCTTGCTTATACATTCTCGAAGTTCTTACATTCGTTAAGCAAAACATGAACTTGTTTGACCTGAAGGCGAGAATGCGTCAAAAAGGAAAGTTGTGTCTGGTGCCCAGTAGAACGGCTGCAAAGCACAACAGTATTTTCTGTAGGGCACCAGTCATATACAATAAACTCCCGATATCCATAAGAAACATAACTAAATTAGCTAAATTTAAAAAACTTACGCGTGAATTACTTTTAGAGAAATGTTTCTACACAATTCAAGAATACCTAGATTGTAAAGACATGGCATAAATAATGTTTGTTTTTTTAACTATGTAGCTCCCAGTAGGGCTTCATTTTAAGGTATCGACATTTTTATCATAATTAAATATTTATTGACATTAAGAATATAATCTGACCTAATCATATTTGACATTGTATCCAATTATTTTTAATTAAAATTGACATTGACTATTAACATTATTTATTATTAGGTATTCTATTATAATTGTAATGTCTGGAAGGTGTAAATGTTATAAAATTGGTAGTGTTGTTGATTTGTATAATTGATTGGGACATGTTTAACTGATTTTCAATGTTTTATATTAATTATTTACATACCGTTTCTACGGTGAGACATGATGTACCAACAACTTTTATTATGTAACATCTTTTTAACCATGTTTCGTGTAAAATAAAAAATTATCATATCTTATCATATCTTAAATATTTTGGCCATGATTTATTTTTTTCGGATAGTTTCTTACTGTCTAAACTGGTATATAGGTACCTTGTGTCACTTGAACTTTTAAGTAATGCTTACTTCTCGCACCCACAAACGTAGTGAAAATCTCAAAACGAGACTAAACTTTTTATTGAAAATTATTTCGATAAATTGGCCTGCTGATATTTTTTTTTACACTTTGACAAAACTACTTAATCGGCTTTGTGATGGCCGTCTGACCTACGCCTGCGCCTGGCACTTAAGCCGTTTTTTATTTGGAAGCTTTTATAATTTATTTTTTTATTTATTTATTCATTTATGTACACACTAGGAAAGTAAAATAACAATAATAAAAGGATAAAAAAGGTACAATGGTACTGCTTATTTCTGTAAGAAATATCTACCAGCAGACCGGCGAGAGGAGAACGTGAAGAAAAAGGAAAAGATCAAGAAAAAGTGTGTTTACAAAACAGGATAGAACTAACATAACACACCAAATAAAAGATAAATATTATTAACTGTATATAATACATATATAAATAAGTAAATATAATAATATATATTTAAATAAAAATTACATATATAAATAAATAGGATTACACTGTAGAGAAATAGTGTTCACGGACTTTCTTTTTAAAAGTGGTGATAGTTTTACTGTCTCTGATACCAGGCGGAAGTATGAATAAAAACCGGTTTTGTGAGAAGGAAATTTAAGATTTGAGCGTAGGTGAGATCTGCAGGGAGCATCAGGAGAACGAAAAAAAGAGAACCTTTCCTTTAGATAGGGAGGAGAAGATGGATTATAAAGGATATTGTAAAGGAGGCAGAGGATTCGAGTGGTACGGCGAAGGCGGATTGGGAGCCACTTGAGTTCTTTGCGAAAGTGAGAAACATTATCGAACTTTCTAAGATTGAATATAAAGCGTATACACAAATTTTGCAACCTCTCAAGTTTATCCAGAAGCTCCTCAGTGGCGTCTAAATAGCAGGCGTCAGCGTAGTCAATAATGGGTTGAATAATAGTTTGAGCAAGACTAATTTTCGTCCTCAAGGGCAAGAGGCTCTGGAGGCACTTCAACGAATGAAAGGAGAAGTGCACTTTCTTGCTGACGTCACTAATATGGGCACTCCAGGATAGCGTGGTGTCCATGATCACTCCCAGGTTCTTCACAGTGTCTGCGTAAGGGTAAGGTATCTGAATACCGGCCAAAAGAACTGGATCCAGTTCAGACACCGGCAGATTGTCGGTTTGATACTTACTGCCAATGACGATGGCTTGCGACTTCAGAGGGTTGATGCGCAATCCGACCGAATTAGCCCAGTCGCTTAGTCTATTTAAGTCGCGGTTAATGCACGATATGGCAGATGGGGCGTCAGTGGCCGAAAAATGACTGTACAGCTGCAAGTCGTCAGCGTAGAGATGGAAATTACTGGAAATAAGACTCGTAGCCGAGTTGATGAAGATACAGAATAAAAGAGGAGATAGAACGCCACCCTGAGGAACGCCCGCAGATAGCTCGCACCAATCAGAGTTCGTCTGATCGATACGGACACACTGGGAACGCCCTCGAAGGTATGAGTCAAACCAGAGTATAGCAGGAGGAGAGACGTTTATAAACTTCAATGTACCAAGTAGCACATCAAAGTCAACGAAGTTAAAAGCACTGCTAAAATCAAGCAAGACTAAGAGAGTTAACTCCTTCCGCTCCATAGCCCAACGGATGTCATCAGTAACTTTAACCAGTGCTGAGACAGTACTGTGCCCAGCGCGAAATCCCGACTGGAAAGAGCTAAGGGAGTTAGAAGTCGACAAAAAGATGGAGAGCTGACGATGAACAATATGCTCCAGAACTTTAGAAAGAAAAGGGAGAATTGAAATAGGTCGGTAATCAGTCAGCGAGGAAGGTTTCGTTTTTTTAGGTAACGGTATAACGTAGGCTGACTTCCAAACCGCAGGAAAGGAACCAGAGTATAACGAGAAATTAAAGATATGAGAGATAACAGGGAGTATGATAGGTAGAATGGGAAGGATCATCCTAGAGCAAATGTTATCATAGCCCGAAGCAGATGAAGAAATGGACAATAGAGATCTCCTAACGTCGGCCTCCGAAACCGAGTGAAACTGAAAGGAAGAGGTCTGCGGCACAGGCCCATCCCCCAATCTAAGTAGTGTGGCGCTTTTCACAGTTGCATCCAATAAGAGCGGTGGCCGTGAAAAATGTGTGTTCAACGCATTGACATCGATGTCCTTGGTGTCAGAATTAGGTGATTTGCCTATGCCAACAGACCTAAGAAACCTCCAGGTTTCAGCAGAATTCCGACCGTTAAGAGATTCATAAAAGTGGCGTTTCCTTGCATCTCTACACATCCGACTGCAGCGATTCCTGTTGATGGATGGTTGTTTTATAAAGTTCAACTTCACTGAAGAAGCGTCGGCGTAAACGTAAGTCTTGACATTTCAAGTTCCACCTATGCCTACTAAACAGCTGTATTATAAATAGACGAATAATGGATGATTTTTTCTTCTTTTAGAAAGAAATCTAATTTGTGACATCAATAGCTCATTACGTATTATGTATGTAATAGCGCCTGTTCAATATTTTCATGCGTGTTTGTGACGATGCTCACCCCAAATCCGTTAACTTCATTCCTGGCTGTAACCTCAGGGCGCCTGAACCGCATACGTCTACAGTTACGATCAAAGCTACTGGTTGATACACGTGCCCTGAGGCCGCGAACAAATATCACGTAGCTGTATAAATAATATTCGATAAATCTGGATGAAGTTATACCAAGTATAGGATTGAGCGATCTGAACCCAATGTTGCTCTACCTGGCAGTATCAAGTTCACGTACGCTTGGTTTTGGCAAACAATCTTCTCTTCAGAAGAAAAACAAGCTAGCCATCAAATAAAATTACCTTTTTTACAGTTGGTAAAAAAGACCGTGACACTTTAACGTCAATTATATAATATAAGTCGACACGTTTGTAATCAACTCCTAACAGAACTGACCTTGTTACATTATAACCGCGTAAACAGTTGTTGTATATCACCAAATTTTATTCGATAATATTCGTTTCATTCATGAATTCAGCGCCATGATTTGTCTTTCAGATTGTTTATAATCTAAAAGACGATTCACACACTTTATAAACTTTAGTGACCACGTAGTTGAAACAGATAAATCGGCCCCTAACCAACTGTGTAGAATTAACTAAATAGATAAAAAATTAAAAAGTAAAATGCCGCAAACACGTTTAAAATACAACGGCAAAAGCAAAATGGAAGTACATTCCATCACGAAGCCATAATGAACTTGTAACTTGTACCATTTGCGCAATACCCCGGCGACCGAAGGCTGTATCCATCACGCGCTGAGTGCTGCCCCCGGGGAGCCGATCAACGAGTTTGATTCGTTGCCTCAGTGCCTCGCGCCGAACAAATCCACTTCTATCGAACCCCTCGCGTTGTTTGTGAACCAATTGATATTGCTAGCTACTGTGAGAGACGGCATCGGGAGCCTTGCTTTGGTTAATTAATGATTCGTACCTGTTTCTTTTACTTTGTTACTTGAATCAGAAGTGATAGAAATTGAGCGCTTACACACCTTATAATCTTAGGGCCGTTTTACAGAAAATGTCACAAAATTAACTCTCTCATCGGGTTCTTTTTTAACACGCTTTTATTAGCTTCACTTGTAACTATGTATGTAAGAAAATCTTGGAATATTAATTTGACCCACTTCCCGCTTTCGATCAGGCTGAAATTTTGCACACGCTCCGAATTCTGATGACAATACATGACTAGCTTAAAAAACGTCATTACAAATCCAAATGGTGGCCTCCCCAAAATGGCGGACTGGCTGTTTGGGGTATCGAATGAAAGGGTTTGCTGTCAGGAATACGAAAAAAATAGTCACGTGACTTAAATCCAATATGGCGGACGTCCAAGATGGTGGACAGGCTATTTGAAATGCACCTCCATGATATGGGTATCAAATGAACGGGTTTGCTGTTAGGAATACGACAAAAATTGTCACGTTACTTAAATCCAACATGGCGGACATCCAAGATGGCGGATTGGCTATTTGAAAGGCACCCCCATGATATGGGTAATAAATAAAAGTTTTCGAAGCGTGTTTTTTAGTTTTTAAACTATTTTACAATTATTTATGATACAAAATAACATTTGAAATAATTCTGATTGAGTATCATTAATTTAAAATAAGTACGACCCTCAAAACTCGTCTTCATATTTATCATATTAATTATTGATTGATACTTGTAAAAACTTATTAAGTAAATAAATAATGACGGTATAGCATTTCCAATTCTTTGATTGATGATATAGTTGGAATCAATGACTACATATTGATCATTTATATTAAATACCTTGTTACTGTGCATAAAAACTACAGTAAATACTAAACACATCCATTTAAAGTAAAATAACCAAGTCAGTTCCTCCCCCGGATAACGCGGGGCGGCGGGCGGCGGCGGCGGCGGCGCTCTCAATCAGAGAGTGTTTCATTTTTCCTTCCCTTTGTTAATAAAAAATGACTGACTGTCTGGCGTTTTCCTTAAGTGGTACTTTTTACTCCCCAAATGTTACACACAGTTCCGGCTGCGGATATCCTTATTAAATTTCTCACTGGCTTTACTTTTCTAGTAATACATTTTGATATTTTTCTATCTGTACAAATTAACAAAGAGAAATATAATTTATGTTTTTTGTTTATAATATACCATGCAATAGTATGTTAGCATTACTAGTACGAAGGTATCTTGCAGAGTAGTTAGTGGTATAAGAGGAGAGATCAAAGGATCCTTCAAGATTCCAGGGATCCTCCAATGAAGGTAGTCATTCCAATGACTTAGGAATGTTGATGGGAATGAAGAGTAAGCAATAGCAAGAGCACTGTTGGAATCTTTGAGTAAAACTTAAAATTGGCGCTCAGATAAACAACTAACGTTATGAACCCAATCTGTTTCACTCATGTGAATATTATTCATTGAGTGTCAAAAAAAATATATTGGCTTGAATTGAACTTTAATTGCCTGCTGAAGGAACCTAGGATTTTCCTATTTGGTGACCCTTACAGTACACTTATTCCAACAATATAATAGTATAGAATATATTATATAATCTGTGATAATAGAGTGAAAATAAAAATAAAATAAAATAAAATTTATTCCCTTTGAAATTTTTAAAAAATTATTTAGGTTTGTCAAAATTTTTGTGACTCTACCGGGGGTTCGGAAATGCTACAGACTGAGAAGAACACCCCAAGAAACTCAGTCCGGTCCCTCTTATTCATCTTAGTATCTAATACAGTTTTGTTTTTTAAATGTAGAAAGGAGCAATTCGTGTCACTGCCAGGCAGTCTTGTCTTCTAGAAAGTCTTTAATGCTATAATAAGCTTTCTGGCACAATTTAAGTTTTACTAGTTTTTTAAATTTATTAACTGACAAACCTGTTATGGCTGTCGGCAATGTATTGTACATTCGAATACAATTGCCCGCAAAAGAATTGCTTATTTTATTAAGCCTAAATCTAGGTACAGCCAATTTATTCTTATTTCTTAAGTTTAGGTTATGGATATCACTATTTTTAATAAATTTACTGTTATTTTTATAAGTATATAATAAGTTTTCATATATGTACTGTGAATACACAGTAAGGATGTTGATATCCTTAAACTTTTCTCTTAATGACTCCCGAAACCCCATACCATAGATAGCCCGGACAGCCCTTTTCTGCAACACAAAAATACATTCGATGTCGGCAGCGTTACCCCATAATAGTATGCCATAGGTCATGACACTGTGGAAGTAGCTAAAGTAGACAAGACGCGCTGTTCTAATGTCTGTCAGTTGTCGGATCTTTTTAACGGCATAGGCTGCAGAGCTCAGTCTGCCCGAGACTCTCTCGATATGAGGCCCCCACTGCAAGTTGGAGTCTAACTTTATGCCCAGAAAGACAGTTTCATAGACCAATTCTACTTGATCATCCCTAATCTTAATACTGGTGTTAACGAGCCTAACATTTGGCAAGGTGAATCTAATACATTTTGTTTTAGTTTCGTTTAACAATAAATTATTAGCGTTAAACCAGTGGACTACCCTAGAGAGGGCATTGTTTACTTCGTCAAGATCGCGTTGTCCACGTTCAACTTTAAATATTAAAGATGTGTCATCAGCAAACAAAACTACCTCGTGATCGTCTCTTATAAGGTGAGGGAGATCATTTATGTACACTAAAAATAGAAAAGGTCCCAGAATTGAACCCTGAGGCACCCCCATTGTTACAGCAGAACCATTTGACTGTTTACCATTTATAACTACTCTCTGTACTCTATCTATAAGGTAAGAACTAATTAAATCCAAGGCCGTCCCCCGGATTCCATAATGATCAAGTTTTTGAATTAAAGTCTGATGCTGGACGCAATCGAAGGCCTTAGATAAGTCGCAGAATACACCATAAGCATCATACGACTCCTCCCAGGCCTCATATATACACTCTAACAATTTGATTCCAGCATCCGTGGTAGACCGACCGCGCGTGAAACCGAATTGTTTGGTATGGAATAGTTTATTTGTATTAAAATGATTTTGCATTTGATTAAGCATTACCTTTTCAAAGATTTTACTAAACGTGGGTAGTACAGAAATAGGACGAAAATTGGACGGATCTGAGGTGCTACCCGATTTAAACAGAGGAGTTATTTTACTAAACTTCATTAAGTCAGGAAACACACCACTATCAACACAATTATTAAATATTAATGATAATTCAGGGGCAACCATTTCAATTAATGAATTAACTAAATGTACAGAAATTCCCCAGAGGTCAGCAATTTTCTTAATATTTAAAGATTTAAAAGTTTTTATGACAGTGTGTATACTAATTTTACTGAATTTGAATATTTCATTACAGCAAGGAACATTTGCTTTTAACAAGGATTCTGCTATTGGGGTAGAAGAACCTAGGGCTCTGGTCAAATCTACTGGAATTCGAGAAAAAAATTGTTCAAATTCGTTAGCGACTTCGGCATCTGTTGTAATTATGTTACCATTTACTTTAAGTTTAAAATTATTATCATTCGATTTTGCTTGGCCTCTTTCTGCGTTAATTATTTTCCAAGTAGATTTAACTTTGTCTACACTATTGAGAATTTTATTACTTATATACTTTCTTTTGGCTGCTAAGCAGTCTGCTTTAAACTTTTTTGAATAAGTTTTAACATAATTTAGAAATTCATCTGTTCTATTAAGCTGTCTTTCTGAGTATAGTTCATACAGTTTTTGTCTACTTTTATGTATATCCTCAGTGGCCCATTCACTGAAGGCTGGCCTATCACCGATTGTGACTTCCTTAGACTTGAATACGGAGTTGAACTCATTGTAAAAGGAATCAAAAAATAACTTATACATTACATTTGGATCTAAGCCAGTGTCTAAAAATGGAAGTTTATTGCAAAGTCCAACTCGCATACGTTCCAAGCGGTCACTAGTTACTGGTCTACATAATATTTTACGTCTTTTAACTTTTTCTCTTGTGATCTTGAAAGATGCTATTTGCCCAGTATGATCTGATTTTATCTTATTTATAATACTCTTACTTTCTGGCAACATATCACTGTATATATTGTCCAGACAAGTAGCTGTTGTATCACAATATCTAGTAGGCTCTAAAAATAAGTTAGTGAGATGTCGGCAGCGTTACCCCATAATAGTATGCCATAGGTCATGACACTGTGGAAGTAGCTAAAGTAGACAAGACGCGCTGTTCTAATGTCTGTCAGTTGTCGGATCTTTTTAACGGCATAGGCTGCAGAGCTCAGTCTGCCCGAGACTCTCTCGATATGAGGCCCCCACTGCAAGTTGGAGTCTAACTTTATGCCCAGAAAGACAGTTTCATAGACCAATTCTACTTGATCATCCCTAATCTTAATACTGGTGTTAACGAGCCTAACATTTGGCAAGGTGAATCTAATACATTTTGTTTTAGTTTCGTTTAACAATAAATTATTAGCGTTAAACCAGTGGACTACCCTAGAGAGGGCATTGTTTACTTCGTCAAGATCGCGTTGTCCACGTTCAACTTTAAATATTAAAGATGTGTCATCAGCAAACAAAACTACCTCGTGATCGTCTCTTATAAGGTGAGGGAGATCATTTATGTACACTAAAAATAGAAAAGGTCCCAGAATTGAACCCTGAGGCACCCCCATTGTTACAGCAGAACCATTTGACTGTTTACCATTTATAACTACTCTCTGTACTCTATCTATAAGGTAAGAACTAATTAAATCCAAGGCCGTCCCCCGGATTCCATAATGATCAAGTTTTTGAATTAAAGTCTGATGCTGGACGCAATCGAAGGCCTTAGATAAGTCGCAGAATACACCATAAGCATCATACGACTCCTCCCAGGCCTCATATATACACTCTAACAATTTGATTCCAGCATCCGTGGTAGACCGACCGCGCGTGAAACCGAATTGTTTGGTATGGAATAGTTTATTTGTATTAAAATGATTTTGCATTTGATTAAGCATTACCTTTTCAAAGATTTTACTAAACGTGGGTAGTACAGAAATAGGACGAAAATTGGACGGATCTGAGGTGCTACCCGATTTAAACAGAGGAGTTATTTTACTAAACTTCATTAAGTCAGGAAACACACCACTATCAACACAATTATTAAATATTAATGATAATTCAGGGGCAACCATTTCAATTAATGAATTAACTAAATGTACAGAAATTCCCCAGAGGTCAGCAATTTTCTTAATATTTAAAGATTTAAAAGTTTTTATGACAGTGTGTATACTAATTTTACTGAATTTGAATATTTCATTACAGCAAGGAACATTTGCTTTTAACAAGGATTCTGCTATTGGGGTAGAAGAACCTAGGGCTCTGGTCAAATCTACTGGAATTCGAGAAAAAAATTGTTCAAATTCGTTAGCGACTTCGGCATCTGTTGTAATTATGTTACCATTTACTTTAAGTTTAAAATTATTATCATTCGATTTTGCTTGGCCTCTTTCTGCGTTAATTATTTTCCAAGTAGATTTAACTTTGTCTACACTATTGAGAATTTTATTACTTATATACTTTCTTTTGGCTGCTAAGCAGTCTGCTTTAAACTTTTTTGAATAAGTTTTAACATAATTTAGAAATTCATCTGTTCTATTAAGCTGTCTTTCTGAGTATAGTTCATACAGTTTTTGTCTACTTTTATGTATATCCTCAGTGGCCCATTCACTGAAGGCTGGCCTATCACCGATTGTGACTTCCTTAGACTTGAATACGGAGTTGAACTCATTGTAAAAGGAATCAAAAAATAACTTATACATTACATTTGGATCTAAGCCAGTGTCTAAAAATGGAAGTTTATTGCAAAGTCCAACTCGCATACGTTCCAAGCGGTCACTAGTTACTGGTCTACATAATATTTTACGTCTTTTAACTTTTTCTCTTGTGATCTTGAAAGATGCTATTTGCCCAGTATGATCTGATTTTATCTTATTTATAATACTCTTACTTTCTGGCAACATATCACTGTATATATTGTCCAGACAAGTAGCTGTTGTATCACAATATCTAGTAGGCTCTAAAAATAAGTTAGTGAGATTGTGTGATTTAAATAAATTTAAGATATCATTGGTCTGACGCGTATTTATAAGTATATTAACATTAAAATCACCGCACACTATTAGGTGTTTATTAGTTTTTCCAAGTTTAAATAGCACTTTATCCATTACTTCCTCAAACTCACAAAAGGGTGAGACTCCAGGTTTATATACGCATACTACTATGAATTGCTCCAATTCTACGCACGATATTTCAACTGTACACTCTACAGAGAGGGACACAACATCTTTCCGTTCCTTATATTTTAATTTCTTATTTAATAAAATCAACGAACCCCCCCGTGTTGTGTTGACCCTGTAGAACGCACTACCAACCCGGTGACTACTGAAACTGAACATGAGCTCATACTCCTTACGCATATGTTCTGTAAGACAAACAATTTCAATATTTTCTGAGCTCATGAACAGCTCCAATTCAAACTCTTTGACCTGTGTTAATGTTGCAATATTATAATGCACCAGGCTGATGTAATCTACATTTTTTAATTTAGTTTTGTTCGGAGGACAGTTTCCGATAAAATTACGGTTTGCAATTAAATTTAACTCCATTAATTTACAATTTTGGCTAGAGGGTAATTCCTCTGTTGTCCCAGCAGTTAATTTAAATTACTTGGAACAGATTCCAAAGTCCTAAATCTACTCTGCTCAAATAAAGCAGTTTTGTCAGCCAAGTTTTTGGCTACAGAATAAAAATAATTAAATAGCAAACTTGCTATTTGTCTTTTATAATATTTGGGTAGACAATACCTACCCTTGTGATTATTATAGACTATAAACTTACTATGTGACAAATTTGTGTTAAATACAGAATTAAAGTCAATTATATTAAATTTATTATTATACTGACTTATTAAATTTAAACGCAAATTCATCTTATATCTAAATGAATTTTCCGAATCTGGCACACCTTTTATAAATGGAAGTGTGAACATTACAACTTGTATGACATTTAAGTTTAAGATGTAATTCATGTATAGGGACCAATCATCATTGCTAATTTTCCCCCTGTTTGCACAGAAAATTATTATTTTACTGTTAGCTTCAAATTTATATTCTAATATCTTTTGCATAATACCACTTAATGAAGCACCCGGATAGCAATTATTAATAACCGAGTAATAACTTGAATTTGAGTTTTGTTTTAAAAATGAACTTAGATTGGTACCAATATCATCACTAAATACAATTAATTTAGTACAACTATTACTATTATTTACACTGTCACACAATATATCCACTGATGTACTGGGCGAGCATGTGGTAATGGGAGCTAGGGGCTCAGCGGTAACCGGTTCGCCCTGGGCCTCCACCGGCTCAATTGCTTTAGGGCAGTTAATATTGCATAAGTGGTCATTTAGGAAACAATTAAGGCGCTCAGTGTTATCATTTGATGTTTTGAGTATCTTGTCTATTGTTAAAGAACATTTAGTAAAGTCCTTAAGGGACCATTCATATTTTTTAGTCATATATTGTAGCTCAAATTGCAAACTTTGTATTTTTGACTCTAATTTTTGTGTGTCAGTGCAATATTTTAAATGGCTTTGTTCTAGTTCTAACATTGACAATTTAGCTTGTTCTCTAAATTTTAAACAAGAACCTATATTTTTACACTTCTTGATTAACATTTTATGGAATTTTAATTGCTTTTTTGATTTTTGTATGAACTTTTTAATTTTTAGATATTTTTTTAGTTTATTTCTGCTGCAAAACAAAACCGACTTGTCCTGTTGATATGGACTGTCACCTGTAAGATCTATAGTAGTCAAGTCCAGGTTTTGAGAATTTGCAGAAGGAATAAACTGCGGGATACCACTCATTAACTCACTAAAAAGATTATCGGTTTGTTGGGCAGTAACTTTCTCAGCAGCTTCTTCCAGGTGTGAGATCTGTCCCTGGGCATCCCTTAGCTCCTGTTCCAGAAAGGTAGTCCTCCTCAAGGTTTTCTCATACTCGTCACTGCACTCTTGGAACCTATCTACAATTGACTGAAGGTGGTCCCGCTCCGCAACAATGTCATCATAACTAACATGAAGTCTTGATAATTCGCATTTTAATTTTTTTGTGTCATTCAAAGCGTTTATCAATAGATTTTCATTTTCCTCTCTTTCCTTTTCCAACTGTACACAGAGCTCCGTTTTAGATTTAAGCTCCAGCAACACCAACTGAAGTTTGGGCTCTTCCTGCTGGCGGCCGAGAGCTCTGCGACTACGGGTATTCATATTATTAATAAGTAAGTGCAATTAAACGCGAATTATATGATGGAGCTCCTTGTACAGTTTATGGTAAGAAGTAACAAGGTTATGTACCGGCAATAAATTATACTTAATATTTTTATGTACTTACGCAAATACACCAACCGTCGTCAACGTCGAGTAAACGCTTATACAAGTATAATAATTCTACTCACGAGAAACAGTCGATTTATTATGTATTTACGTGAAAAAGAAAGCATTTAACATTCGAAAAAAACGGGTACCTGACTCGTCACCTCTTACACCAAAATACACGGACAGAACACTTTTATTATATTAATCTGACTATTTTAGGACACTATTAATGCGATGATAATGGTTTTAATTGGTTTAAAATTGTTTAAATACTAAATAACTAATTAATTTTAAAAATATTTTCAGAGAGCTAAAATTGTTGACAGTTCGATAGTGTTGCCAGACACGGATTCACAGTTATAGCCCACCTGCTCTACTACATTTGTATTTGAAACACTACTATTCTGCAAACGTAGAGAAAGCCGACATTCTAAATATATTATTTTTCTCTCGGTTGCTAAGCAACGGCACGAGCTCCGTCATTACTAGGCACAAAGGAAGTAGTTGCGGCTACGACAGCCTCTACGACTGATGCTACGAAATGCTACGAATGTTATGATACTAGCAGTGTTAAACAATTTAAGTTGTTCCTTTGAGAATTTTATTGCTTTTGTTATTATTTATTATTTAATATATTTAAAAACTAGTTGTACCTCCTAGATCTTTATGACCTCAATGAGACTTGGCTTTCATTCTAGTCAACTCTTTGCTCTATTTTTGGCATTTCAATCGTAAGGCGGCCTTATTCCGCGCGGCTATCTTCGCTGTTTAGATGGCGCAAAGTAGCGCTGGAGCATGGCCAAAGGCCCGCGTCTTGGGAAATCGAGGCCCAGCGGTCCCTGCTCCACCACGAAACCATGGAGACATGGAGGGTGTGACTTGAGCAACCAAAGGGGGGATTCGCCACAATCGCGACGGTCAGACCGGTCTTGGACGAGTGGCTGGAGGCTTGGACGAGAGGAGACCTTTCCTACCGGTTGTCACAGATACTTGCCGGGCACGGTAGTTTCGGTAGGTATCTGTGGCGAAGACACTGGGAAACCACGGCCGAGTGTCAGCACTGCGAGGACCGCAGCGAAGACACAGCGCTCCACACGCTGGTGAAGTGTACGGCGTGGGCGCAACAGCGCCGGGTCCTCGTAGTAGGTCTGAACGTAGACACTCTCTCTTTCGAGACCATGGTGCGAACCATGATCTCCAGCAGGAGTAAGTGGGACTGTGTCGCCTCTTTCTGCAAGCAGGTCATGCTCGTGAAAGAGACGGCGGGGCGGGAACGGGAGAGAACTCTCCCACACGAGTTCCGCAGTCGGCGCCTTCGACGCCGCCGACATGTCTTCGCCGAGGAGTTTCGGCCTTTATGACTGGGGCCCGAGGACGGAGGGAAGACTGCTCACCGTCCTTACAGAAGCAGACCCATGACGACGTCATGACGTGACGAGTTCACGCACGCCCCCCCTTAGAAGCGGGATCACACCCGAAACAACCCCTTGGCGAGGCCGCAGTGGCGGCCGTGGTTCTGTTGAGTCTTGGGACATCCTTCGGAGAGCTTACCCGGGGCTCCCAACCATAGGCTGTTGGGCGTAACGTGAGGGTTTTTAGTCAGTAGGAGTCCGGCATAGCATCCAAGATGGATTTTCTCTCACGTTACAAAAATGGGATGCATCTGCGTAGGAACGAAATTAATTTTAAGATAATTTTATTATTATTACAATTTTATTTTAGCGTTAAAAGATTCCCGAGTGGACAGTCGTATCCGGCTGTGGGTTTCAATTGTCTGAAGTGATGTTGATGGCGATGTTGAGTTGTATAAATAAAATAAGCAATAAGATCATTACTATGCTGCTTAAGTTTTAAACCGTCAATAGCTTTGTAAGGCGAGCTCGCCTGTCAGCGTCGCCTGTCCACCGGAGGCTGATTAGCGCTTTGTGTAAACTTTTATTGACAAAACAAAGGAGTTTGTTAACTAATGAGAGTCAAATTATTTTGGCAGCTTTCTATTTGATTTAGATAAAATGAAAAGTTGTGGAGTTGTTGTTAGGGGTGGATTGGGATCCCAGGACATTACCTTACCTGGGACTACCGTCCGTGGGTGGTACGGCACTTTGTGCTTTTAGCCGGTAAAAGGTAAAAGAAAGAGGCGTGTCAGGCCTCCGTCACTCGCTCAAAACCGCGCGCTATGTACCTACCGTTCGGCATATCCCTGGGGATGCAACTGGCAGAGGGCTGCCGAACGCCCGACCGAGCGCTCGAATTGCACCGTACCACACGTTTCCCGCGCTTACGCTTCGAAGTACCGAAACCACGTAATTATTGTGCAGTGGATGGGTGTAATAGTACAAAAACAAAAGAAAATTTGTCGTTTTTTAAATTGCCGAGAGACGAGGAAAGCTGAGTAATATTTTAAATCTTATCAATTGAATGTGTTCACCATTTATTTGTTTGAACATAAGTAGGTAGGTGATAAGTATGTAAATCGTAAATTAAGGAGTTATTTGAGTCAGGTATTATAAAATTGTTGTTTTTATAGGCAATTCAATGTTTTATAGAATTTGTAGGTAAATAGGTTTTATAGGTAGTCGAAGCGCTCGTGGCGCGGGGACTCAGTGTTCTGTAATCGATCACTGTAGTAAGCAACTTTCACTATGGCCAGTTCTTGGATGGGTGACCATACATGTGACCACTTTGTGACCTTTATTTGAGCGTATCCGTGCTTCGGAAGGCACGTTAGGCCGTTGGTCCCGGTTGCCAATAAAATAGCAGTCAGCCAAGTTGAAGGCCTTTTTAGGCGGTTTGAAAAATTTAAACAACAGAGGGTCACAACCTGTACTTGGTACAAACTATAAAAAAATGAAATGTGGGCATCTAATATGCCTCTGCCTTCCCCTTCGGAGATCAACGCGTGACCATATGTATGTGTGTGTAACATAGTAAGGTAGGATGGCCGGGTGAGATAGGTGAATAGCCGGTACTTACGCTAAAGGTAATGTGAGTTAAATTTAGATTTCTTTGATATTTTAGTTATGGGTAGGCATAAGATAAACAATATAAATATATAGGTATACCTACCTACTGTGATTCATAATTTATTTTTGGTTTTTACGTGCATTTATAAAAGCGTGTTTTTCTAGGGTTTTTTTAAACCATTCATAATTTTTTTCCTTACATTCCATTACATTCTTAGTTACATACACGTCGACGTAATAAAAGCGTATTAAAACATGGTTGATTCGTAACATTTGTTTTATTACAACAATCAGTATAGGTTTAACCCTAGCGCATTCTTACGATGACGTCACTCGCACAGCAGGCAACACAGTCTCGACGCTATGAGCGCGTGTTTAGGGTACAATTCTTCTCGTTCTGAGCAGCAGGTATTATTATTAAAATTTTGTAGGCCAATAGAGCGTAGGTATTGTCGCTTTTGTATGGGAGTGATGTATCTGTTACGTAGTAACTATTTAGTAATCTGTGGGCGTGTTGCCTGCCACGCGATGCATTTTCTGACCGATGCGCCTTCAGGAGTTGTAAGATCAGACAGCAGTCAATAGTCAAATCAAACCTACTTCTTGCAGCCTATACAAGTAGACACCAAGCTCCTAATGCAGGTACTCCTAAATAAGGGTTGGAAGCAAAAAATGAAGGAATATTGTTGACTTCAATCAAAGTAATTTCCTTTGTAAGAAATTTTAAATATGAAAGAAAAATTGTCAGAAACTAAACGCTCATTTTCAGGGTTCCGTATCCAAAGGGTAAAAATCGGGACCCTATTCGTGAGACTTCGCTGTCCATCTGTCTGTCTGTCTGTCCGTCACGAGGCTGTATCTCATGAACGGTGATAGCTAGAGAGCTGACATTTCCGAACATTATGCGTTTCTGTTCCGCTATAACAACAAATAATTAAAACAGAAAAATAATATTTAAGGGGACCTCCCATATAACAAGCGTGATTTTTGGCCATTTTATTTTTTATATTAACAACGGCAACAAGTAGACGCTTGAAATGCTCACAGAAAATCGAGCTGTACATTATAATTAAATATAAATAATTTTACTAAAATAAAATGGACATCTAAGGGGCCCCCCCTTTTCTCATACAACAAATGTGATTTTATGTCATTTTTGGTACGGAAACCTCCGTGCGTGAGTCCGACTCGAACTTGGCCAGACTAGCCACTGTAAGAAGTTTATGTTAAATTACGTAGTATTTTATTTCTTTTTATTTTTGATAAAATGGTAAAAATCATTTTTTTATACCACTGAGGCGGCAGACAAGCATACGGCCCACATGACGGGAAATGGTCGCCGTAGCCTATGAACATTTGCAACACCAGGTAAACTTCTGGTACTGCCAACTCTGCTAGTGTAGAAACATTCTAAATCCCATTCTGAAGAACCCCATGCAGTGCGCGTTTGGGAAAACAGGGGCAGGGAGTTTAATAATCCACAATCTATGTATGCGCGTAAGACCATAAAGAAGTACAAAAATAACATTCTTCTTTTGAAAGATCATGAACTTAACTTTAAAGCTATTTTTAATTATTTTTTCAAAACAACACTTCCAAATATTTTTGACGTGACGTCTTGTAATTCGATGGAGCTGGCTGCACAAACGAAAAAAGATGACGCAATTCGTCGTTACCTCCCTTGCGTTACCGCGCTCTGCCCCGCTCTGAGGCGTTCCATTTATTTTAGTAATGTTTAACAGATTAATGTGTTATTTCATAGTAAATGTACTACGTCTAACTCGCGATATAAAATAAAATACAATAAAATACAATACAGTACGATACAGTACAATACAGTACACTACAGCACAATACAGTGCAATACAGTACACTACAGTACAATACAGCACAATACAGCGCACAACAGCACAATACAGCACACAACAGCACAATACAAACAACACAATAGAGCACAATACAGCCCAATACAGCACAATTCAGCACAATACAGCACAATACAGCACAATAGAGCACAATACAGCACAATACAGCACAATACAAACAACAATACAAATAACACAATACAGCCCAATACAGCACAATGCAGCACAATGCAGTAAATTAATATTTTCTTATGACGTTGTCACGTTTAACTATCGTCAGTAATCCGACTTTACAGAAAACTGATTTTTTATTGTGCTAATTGATTGTATTGGGTACAATAATTGTTTTTAAAAATATGCGTACTGTTTCTTTATTAGTTCCTAACGAGTTTACTCATAACCAATTTCAAACATTCTTTCCGAATATAATAAAACATGTTTGTGTGTTTTTTGCTATTTACAAAGCACCTAACCAAGCGAGAATCTTAAAAAGATATGAGTTCTGACGACTAGTGTTGTTGTCAAAAGAATACGTTAATAAGAGTCATGCTCTTTTAGTGCGAAGAAAGGGTCTTCCTGACCTCTCTAATTAGGTTTGTGAGGTCACCGCGCCTGACTGCACGGTGACCACACGTCACAACGGTCCGGGAATAACGTTTTATTGAGTTACACTAACAATGTAGCTTATGTAATTAAGTTACGACATTAAATTGCTCAGCACTTTCAAATTCTTACATTGTAGATAAATTTTAAAGAAAATATATAACCGCTGGTAGGTAAGGTGCGCTTATGAGGCTGTAGTTGACTTAGATCATATTATTCCCCACTACAATTTATCTTATACAATCAAACAATATTATACAGCAACATCTAGACTAGCGAACGGCCAAAGGCAACGCTGTCGCCGAGCTAACTCTAGATTTGAGTTTTGAATTTTGGAAAGACAATTGCTTAACCAAGTAATGCTATTGAGACATATTCGACACTGACGAACTTATCCATCTCAATACGTCCTGGGGCGACCCTAATTTTTATTTTTATAAAATAATTTTGGGCGTCCCATTTTTAGGGTTTCGTAGCCAAATGGCAAAAACGGAACCCTTATAGATTCGTCATGTCTGTCTGTCTGTCTGTCCGTCTGTCAGTCCGTCCGTGTGTCACAGCCACTTTTCTCCGAAACTATAAGGCCTATGCTATTAACACTTGGTAACTAGATGTATTCTGTGAACCGCATTAATATTCTTATATAAAACTAGAAAAAGGCAGTAAATTTTGGAGGTCCCCATACTCAGAACTAAAACTCAAATTTTTTTTTTTCATCAAACCCATACTTGTGGGGTATCTATAGATAGGTCTTTAAAAATGCTATTGAGGTTCCTAACATCATTTTTTTCTAAAGTGAATAGTTTGCGCAAGAGACACTTCCAAAGTGGAAAAATGTGTGTCCCCCCCCCCCCCTCTAACTTCTAAACTAAGAGAATGATATATCTAAAAAAACTATATGATGTACATTGCTATAAAAACTACCAACGAAAATTGGTTTGAACAAGATAGAGCTGGTAGTTTTTTTTTAATACGTCATAAACCTAGAAAAATCACTACCACTGCGAACGTGTTAAAACATCAATCAAAGTTACAACTAACTATAAGAACTTTTATATTATGTTACTTGCTGCTACGAAACCCTTCATGGGCGAGTCCAACTCGCACTTGGCCGGTTTATTTTTTATACATGTCCAGCGATATATTCGTCATTTTATGAACCAATTATAAAAGTCACTGACATCTCAGATTTGAATTTCTAATGACTGTGTCTCTGTTGTTCCAGCTGGTACCGTGAAACCAACGGTGGAGTGCTGCGCGAAGTGCGTGACGGTGAGGGCGGGGGCCGGTACAGCCGCGCTCACGACGCCCTGTCCATCCGCCGCGCCGAGGTGGCCGACGGCGGGCGCTGGGCCTGCCGCGCCGCCAACTCGCACGGACACCTCACCCTGAGGCTCCACCTCGCCGTCAGGGCTCATCTCACGGTGCAAGCGCAACCTCATACACAGGTATCTATGACTAGTCTGTAGAATTACTTCTTGATGCGAGTGACAGTTATATTAGCGTAAATACAAATAAACTTTGTTTAGCCTCGACGGAGCGAGTTTACAAGCTAAAAGCCAGCGAATTCGCGAGCACATTGTAAGCTCGCTGCGTGTCCTGTAACTTGTTTACAATCGGTTTTTAAATATCGTACTGTCGCTCACTCGCTAGCTTTTAAGCTCGCCTACTAGCAGCTTGTAAACTCGCTGTCATTGAGACTTTAAACGGTAAAAACTTTTCAGGTTCAAATGCAGAGACTGACAATACTGAAAGTTTTGAAAGTTCGTTTTGGTAACTGTGAAATAGAAATTGCTGATGCAAACTAGCGTCTCGCTGTAATGTTGCAGGCGTCATTAATATGACATTATGATCATGGTATTCGAGATGAAAAGCAAGAGCTGAAGCTGAAGCTAGGGCTTCGTACCTTGTAACTTCACTTAATCTAAATACCTATATAAAAGTCAGCATAACTCAACGCTAATTGCTAGTAGTCTTTCACTAAAACTAGTTCATTCTTTGTCTATATTGCCAATTAAAATTTTCCAACCAGTGTTACTAGAAATATATAATTTTTCCGTCCAATTCTCCCGGCATTTGTGCTCCTATCAACAAATTACTGTACCGTAATAAACTCGCCTCGTTAACTTAATATTACTTCATTGCAATGACGTCAAATTGCCTCGGGCAAATATTAAAAGGTTTTTAATTAATGAAAACAAACAGGTATATTAACAAGTGAACGCATTACCGGGCCCATATAATTGGCGCTGTGAGGGTACAATTGACGTCATAGGGAGACCACAGCGCACAAAGAGCAGGGTAGGCAGTGAGGTACGATTTACTTACACATTGCTACTCAAATAATAGTCCCAACATACGTTATCCACTTATATACACATACACACATACAGTCCCCACAGAATATAATAGTCTTACCACAATCACGATTTGATCTCCGCTGAGACATGTATCTATTGTCAGTTAGCAATTGATAAGGTTGCCGTTGTATTCTCAGACTTGAGGGTACAACGTAGTAGTAAGTATACTGGGAGGAAACCCATCCAGTATACTTACTACTACGTTCAAATTTGTGAAAGCTAGATGGGATAGTTGCTTATTAAATTTTTCCCTTGATCTTTGTGGACAAAAAAGACCGACCTGCCTCCGCCAAACTAAGAAAAAGGAAATAGGCTTTTATTTGCTTTTCATTGTAGTGTTGCGTAATTAGGTTGAGCATGAGGTCTAGGGTTTGGGTCCCGGCTCTCTTAAAGGGCAGAAGTTTGGAGCCTTATAAATCAACAATTTTGAAATATAAGCAGTGTCCAAGCTGGCGTGTATCCCTAAGTACGCTAATCTAATGGCTCGTCTGACTATTTAAAGTTTGTTATCATAGAATCTATTATGTAACTACAAAATTGAATATTCTAACCACATTTACAAACCGCAATACAATCCAGATTTATATCTACCAAAGGAACTCACCCAACACGAACAAACGATTATAGAAACCCAATACCATTATTTAGGCCGCATTAGTATCTTTATTCAGCAGCCTCGTCTGTTCTCTGTGCCTAATACAATCGCGTTTGACACCGCCATCTTGCCATCCCAAATCGCTGTAATGGTGTTAGGGCGGACATTTTAATTCAATGAGAGCAACTTTTTTCTTCAACGCTCACTATTTGCAGACCTTTGTAAATATTGTAGTTGAAGGCGCTTCTTTCGAGTGAGTCCCAAATTAACCTCGCTTATACAATTAAATATTTAGACTAGTTGCCGACAAGGAATCGGATTTTTTAACCAAGATTTTTTGTATTCTTTTACCGGCCTGAAGTGAAATGTTCTGAAGCGTTTAACGCGTGACTTGTTTTATTTTTGGACGTTCGCTACCAAAGAGAAAATGTGCTTGGATCACTGAATCTCGTATAAAGTTTATTTGTATATTTATGCATGGCTGGAACAATCAGCCTGATATATAATATAAAGATAACACAAAGAGGAAGCTAATAGGTAAATGGTTCCGTTTTTTGTAAAACAGAAATCTTAGAAGGTAATGCCACTTAAGTTTTACGATATATTTAACATGTCACCTGATCTCATAATTAGTTGTGTAATAGTATTTAATACAAAATTCTTGTCTGTTGACGTGTCAGAAAATTTTACAGACTATGAATCGATTTACCTATTAAGTTTTCTTAAAATATATTCTATTAAAAAGATCCTTTTAATGAGCACATTGAATATAAAACCTATTAAGGAAGGTCGGTACCGACACAACCCTTTTTCATTGTTTTAGATTAGGATCAAACTGCGGGTGAACCCAAGCCTAGCCTCCTTGGTACTGTGAACCCTTTTAGACTAACCAGTTGCAAATCGGATTGTCTGAAACGCCCCGAGGTCCTTCATAACTAGATTCTCTGGAAAATAACATTGTTGGGACTGCCGACTGGCTGTTCCTTTGCATTTTTATTTTTTATTTTTCAGTTACGGTCGGTGTTATAGCTTGTGCTATGTTTTCATGAAAATTTTCATCAAATGTTAAGAAAATTCTGCTTTATGTATTCACTTTGTTCTGAGAATAAATATCGGGTAGCTTTTGGTTTAATTTTGTACATCCATATATTATGTAACAACAGATAAAACGTGGGTAATATGTAAAAACTTAAAGACTACGTTCAAGAATTTCTGAGATGTTCTAAGTTTTTATGTGTTATGTTGTCAAAATATGATGCTAACTTGTATAGTATACGATAGATATAATCTAAGTACTAAAGTTTATAATCTTCTTTAGTAGGTATTTTGAATACATTTTTTCAGTGTTTTCCTACCATCTCAATCAGATATAAATCGACACAAACGCTGTTGACCTCCAGACAAAAACAACATCAAATAGATCAAGTTAAGCAAGCCGTATTCGTTCAATTAAGTTTCTACACGTACCTGTTCTCACTTAATCTTCACTTTTTTTGTACTTCACTTTTTCTGTAACTTTCTTTGTACTTCAATCATAATTCAAGTTTCAAGTTCAATTATAATTTAAGCTGTGAACAGAGAGGTAACAGCGATTGCCAGCAGCCATGGGCAATAACAATAAAGCAGCTTTTCACAAGCTTCACGTATTTATAGCATGTACAATATTCGCGACATAAAATAATATAAATGAGCCCCACACCGCACCGCTCCGCACACGTTAACCGAAAATTAACGATAGAGCTGTACCATGTATCCTGAAAAAAAAAAAGACGTGTGGCACTCGGGGACTGCCGCGGTAAAGCTATTACATAGCATTTTTTACCAACTATGCTAGTATAATTATTTCTATAAAAGAATACTAGCTGATGCCCGCAGCTTCGCCCGCGTAATATTTGTTACCGCGGGAAGTTATTCCCGGGATAAAAGGTAGCCTATGTGTTATTCCAGACTATAATGTATCTCTGTACCAAATTTCAGCCCGATCCGTTCAGCGGTTTGAGCGTGAAAGAGTAACAAACATCCACAATCACAAACTTTCGTATTTATAATATTAGTAAGAAGTAAGATTTTAAGGCCTATGTTCAACAAAGTAAAGTACCAAGTACCTACTTGACTGTGGACATTTGGACTTTTGGACTTTTGAACTTTTGGACTTCTGGACTTTTGGACTTTTGGACTTTAGAAGACCCAAAAGTCATCAAAGACCGAAAAGTCCCAAAAGTCCCAAAAGTCCCAAAAGTCCCAAAAGTCCCAAAAGTCCCAAAAGTCCCAAAAGTCCCAGTAGTCCCAAAAGTCCCAAAAGTCCCAAAAGTCCCAAAAGTCCCAAAAGACCCAAAAGTCCCAGAAGTCCCAAAAGTCCCAATAGTCCAAAAGTCCAAAAGTCCAAAAGTCCAAAATTCCAAAAGTCCAAAAGTCCAAAAGTTCAAAAGTCCAAAAGTCCAAAAGTTCAAAAGTCCAAAAAAGCAAATTCCAAAAGTCCAAAAGTCCAAAAGCCCAAAAGGCCAAAAGTCCAAAAGTACAAAAGTCCAAAAGTCCTAAAGTCCAAAAAGCCAAAAGTTCAAAAGTCCCAAAGGCCAAAGTCCAAAAGGCCAAAATTCCACTCCACCTAACTTCACCCCACCCACCTCACACCTATTCACCTCACCACACCCCACTTCACTTCACCCCACCCTACACACCTCAGCCCACCCCACTTCACCCTACTTCACTTCATATACATTGGTACACGTTATGCAAACGCTCACGTGTACACGTTGGTATATGAAGTGCGAGATACACGAACGTGGCCGAGCGTGGCCGAAGGTAGCCGAGAGTGTGATTTATTTTCGTGACACAATTTCTGGATTCGGTCTCCACGCAAGGCCCGCGATAGAAGCTATGCAATAGCTTAATAGGTATTTTGTTCTAGAACTTTTAAGAAGAACAATTATTTTGTAATAAATTATTTTTATGTAACTTCAACCATTTACGCAGAGGCGCAACGGATACTCTTATAACGATTAAATGTTTTCCGTTTTCGAAACATTCCTCATTGCTGCACCGCTTCTATGAATCTTAGCATTATGTTATGTAGCCTATAGCCACTATCAATAAATGTACCTACTTACTATCAAACAGTTTTTGAAACCCTACCAGTAGTTTCAGTAAGGCTTGCCTTGGTATGATGTGATCATGGTCCCTTTGCAGCGTGTGTCCAATCCAGCGCAGCAGCTACACTTCCGACGTTTGATCTGTTGGTGGATATGAGGCAGCGTTTGACGAAGACTTATAGCTGGTAGCTGGTGCGAAATGTCTTTAGTGACCTTCCATGTCTCGCATCCGTATAGCAGTTAGCAGTACAGTTTTAACGTTTACTTTGTTTTGAGTTTCACTCTTCGTGTCCATTTTCGCAACTGCCTACGGGGCGCAGCTGTGTAAAGGTTGTTCTGGCCTTGGCGAGACTCGAAATGATGTAGGGTACTCTTCTATCCCATCAGTTTCTGACACGACACTACCGAGGTACGTGAATTAGTGCCTCCACCACATCTCTTGCGTCTGTCGATTTTACTTTCAGTCCAGCCATTCGCTGCCTCATCCTGCTCGTTGTCCTGCACGTTGTCCTGCAGACATGCATGACGGCGTGTGTGTGCCTCAGCAGGCACATGACATCGGCATCATTTAAATCCTCCAGGATATCAGTATAGGCCCCATTCTATGCCGCGCCGATTGTTCTTTGCGGTATTCAGCATTATATCATCTATTTTCTATGGATGGTTGTTAACTATCCTGTTATCTTCATAACGATCCTCTAAGGTAGGTACTTACAGTATGTATTTTCAAAAGAGTTTGTGAACTCTATTTTTAATTTCTTTTTCAGAATATTGATGACGTTTGATTGATGTCATTTTATACACGTTACGTCTACTACATTGATACATGTAATAAAATTCTAACACGCCGGTGTTTGTATGTAAATTGTTTATACTGAGGAAAATTCTATACTGAGGAATAGCTTTAACCATTAAGCTCTATTTTGATTAAGCAAACAGGGCAGATTCACACGCTACTTGATGAGTATGATTAATAAATACCTCTAATTTCATACACCTTGTGTGACGTAAACAAAGTTGCGAGGGTCAGCTAGTTAAAAGATAAAACAATAGGTTCCTTCTTATCTACTTAAAAACTATTTTTACAAATTTTATGGTAATAATAGACATTCTTTGAAATATGCATGTATGGTATTGTTGTGACTTTTATGACACGTTTAAAGTACAAAGGTATGGGATAGATGGCGCTCGCGGCTACGTCAGCGTGAAATTTTCTTCCCGCTTCCCATGGGAACGTACTCCCGGGTTTGGTTATCTTTATAGCAGTATTATATATAAATTATCAAAACAAAAAATAATACTGCATTGGTGATAATAATAATAAAATGTATGTTTATAGAGTACTCACTCATTTTCTTTCACTATTTTTCGTGACTTTCTTCATTAATAAATGCACTTTGTTTATTCATATTTAAAACACTTTTTACACAAATTATACGAGTAGAGTTCACTGTTGTACATAGATGATGAATACCTATACACCTATAGTCGAATTTTTATTTAGACGAAGTAAATTGACAGCAACAATGTAATTGACAGCATCGAAACTGTCATTTCACATTAAGAACTCTAAATTCGACCAACACTCTTAATTCAACTTTGGTCGAGTGGTTAAGACGCGGATCGGTACGCAGAAGGCGCAAGATCGATTCTGGGTACAAGCATCAATTTTTGGATTATTTGATTTGACGTACTGACATAATATAATTATAACGACTGCAGAGTTCATAATTGACGTAAACAAAATATTTATGAAGTGCGAGACGAGATACACGAACGTGGCCGAAGGTAGCCGAGAGTGTGATTCGTTTTCGTGACACAATTTCTGGATTCGGTCTCCACGCAAGGCCCGCGATCGAAGCTATGCAATAGCTTAAAATTATATTTACAATTTTACATACATGCATTCTATTGACATGATTTGTTTTTTTTTTCATACATATAGTCACTTCTTTATATCCGAAGGTGTAGGCAGAGGCATAGTATGCGCCCACATTTCGCCTTATAGTTTTATGGGCGCCGCCCACTTGTGAAAGTGTTCCCTTAGTCGCCTCTGACGTCATACTCGGGATAAATTGGGGTGGCGACTTTTGTACTCTTTCCCGTTGCCATCACGTCGCCACACGGGGGAGCCTTTTTTCAAAGCCTTATATAATAATATTTGCTGTAGAACATAGAGGTCGCATACACTTTAAAGAGATGATAAGAACGACTTATGTATGAGTTCCACAAACCCAGTCGATAGTCTGCGGTGACAGGCACCCTAATTATCCGTAGTTTTCAACTTTACGATGTTCCCGTTAACGCGTTGTATATTATTATCTCCATAAATAAATAACGTACGAATTTAAATTTTACCCTCTTAACAGTAAAAGTTAGTG
Organism: Miltochrista miniata; assembly: GCA_933228765.1. NCBI lineage: Eukaryota > Metazoa > Arthropoda > Insecta > Lepidoptera > Erebidae > Miltochrista > Miltochrista miniata. The sequence continues at coordinate 40,292,341 of OW121753.1, read as the reverse complement.
ATAGTGAAAATTCAAGGTTGCAGAGCTTTTGACAAGGTTTCATTGAAATGCTATCGAGAGAAAGTAGTACTTTGCTCAATGTTCCATTAAGTAATATGCATTTTGGTTCAGGATCATTATTATGTTATGGTAGAGTCGTGAAACAAATGAGGCGGTTACCAAACCGTAGTTAACAAGCGCATCGAAATAAAACAGCCATTAAGCACGTCGCAATTAGCACGATGCGACTGCACAGCTGCGGTAAGGTCTATGCGGTATCAACCAGTACCTATGGCACTAAAATAACAGCATAGCAAAGAGTTAACAATATCTCGCAGTACAATGTCAGTAGTCAGCGTCACGCTTCTCTCCCACTGCACTACATTTTAAATCCCACACAAAGATTACTATTCACGGTACTCAACACCAAAAATAAATAGTGTTCAATATTATACCTTTTGCGTTATATTGATAATATTGCATTGTTTTTGAGCTTTTACTTCTAAACTAATAGATGATAATAACTGTAGCATTTTACACTTATAGAAAATTCTAAAGGAGAAAAGAACAAGAAGCAGGCCAAGCACAAGAAAGCTTTTTGATCACAAAATCAATGTAAATCGATTTAAGATCTCTAATTAAACCTTTCTCTAATATTATATACGTAACTATTGGTGCAACTTTGTCCTGCAGGTGGTGAATAGCGGAGGTACAGCAATCATCAACTGCACTTGGGGCGGCTGGCCAGCCCCTCGTCTCGAGTGGCTTCACAACGGAATTCCGCTGGGAGCCGGAGTGGCCGGCGGCAGGGTCAGGGTCCAAAACAACGGGGAACAGCTGGTGATCTCCGCGGTGCACAGAGCTGACAAGGGAGTGTATCAATGCATGGCCCGGAACGAGAGGGATTCTGCGCAATACAGTGCAGAGCTGAGGTTAGGAGGTAAGTTTGAGATATCATTCTTCGATATGGTGTGGTGTACGTATAGGTAGTAAAATGTGTATTATTCTAAAGCTATAATAGTACATGTAAACGTATATTTAAATATGTGAAACGAAACACATCCTGGCTAAATGATTATATTTTGCTCACACCAGACACGGCTCCGGAGCTGCAGTACACGTTCATAGAGCAGGTGCTGCGCGCGGGGCAGGTGGTGACGCTCAAGTGCTCGGCCACGGGCGCGCCGCCGCCGCACTTCACGTGGCTGCTGGACGGACAGCCGCTCAACACCATGGCCAGGGGACACAGGTACGTACCACAAGGATGCTTACAGCATCGACGTCTGAAAATTTCTTATATATAACCTTGAAACCACATAATAATAATATATGCGGTTCTCCTTATCACAATTATTGTTAAGTATTTTAAATAAATTAACTTTCAAAAATGAACAGCTTACCATGACTTCGTCCTTTGACTATAATTCAGTTGTCCGTATTGGAACAGGTACACTATAGAAGAGTTCGCGACGAAGGCGGGTGAGGTGGTGAGCTACCTGAACATCTCGGCGGTGCGCTCGGAGGACGGCGGGCTGTACACGTGCCGCGCCGCCAACGCGCTGGGCGACGTCACGCACACCTCGCGCCTCAACATCTACGGTACGCTTCTGTACATTTTGTTATAATAGCAGTTTAAAAAAATTATAAGTACTTATATCGAACATCCCGTTCATTGACATACATACATACATATGGTCACGCCTTTATCCCCGAAGGGGTAGGCAGAGGCATATTATATGCCCACATTTCACCTTTGTATAATTTGTCCCACGTAATAGGTGGTGAGCCGTATTGCCGTGTTTAAATGGACAGGCGCAGGTTGTGACTGCCTGCTGTTGAAATAAAGCCTTCAACTTAGCTTAACGACGGCCATTTTACTGGCAACCGGGACCAACGGCTTAACGTGCCTTCCGAAGCACGGAAACGCTCAAATAATTGTCACAAAGTGATCACATGGATGGTCACCCATCCATGGACCGGTCATAGTGAAAGTTGCTTACTCCAGTGATCGTTTACAGAACACTGAGTCCGCGGGGCCACGAGCGCTTCGATTCATTGAGTGAATTAAAATCACAAAATTATTTGAATGTTTTCGTTAATATTGTGTGCCATTATATTGCACGTAGAGTATTTTTTAGGAGATTTTGTATTATCAAACATTTCCACAGGTCCACCTTACGTGAGGTCCATAGGACCGATAAGGGCTGTGGCTGGACGAGAGCTGGTGCTGTATTGCCCGTACTCTGGCTATCCTATCAGGTACCAAAACAATAATTATGTATTTTATATCAATTTGCACTACTTAATGCAGGATCAACTGCATGTATAATATCTTGAATGTTTAGATAATAAACATTCAAGGCAGCTGCAGTGATCCTTATGGTAAAGATGCGTTGTGAAAGCAATGCTGATTTAAGTGCTTGTAAGTTACTCAGCTATCGGTGTTCCAGCTCAGTGAAGTGGGAACGCGACGGCAACACCGTGGAGTGGGACAGCGGCGCGGACGGGGCGCTGCGCGTGGCGCGCGTGGAGCCGCCGCACGCGGGCGCGTACACGTGCGCCGTGGCCGGCCCGCACGGGGAGATCGCGCGCCGGGAGCTGCAGCTCGTCGTTAGCAGTGAGTACTGTACTTACAGTATACGTACAAAGGACTAAATAAAGAATACCTACCTACATATATAACATTATTATATCTCAGATCCTCCAGAAATAGAACCCTTTTCGTTCTCCGCTAACTTGCAAGAGGGCAAGCGAGCACAAGTAGGCTGCAGCGTCACCTCGGGCGACATGCCCGTCCACTTCACCTGGCTGAAGGACAACGCACCCATCCCTTCCAACTTACAGGTCTGTATAATATATTAATATTTATTCTTTAAGTTACTAGTAGATGGAGATCCGTGACTGTCAAATATGACCTTCAAAATGTTTTGAATCGAACTGGTTGTATAGGTGGAAGAGCGGGGCGCTGAGTTTTTCAGTAACCTCGTATTCAAAGAGGTGTCGGCCCGGCACAGCGGGCTGTACACGTGCGTGGCCGCCAATAGCGCCGCCAAGGTTAACTACACCGCCGAGCTGGTGGTGAAAGGTACCGCCATCGCCTCCACCGCACCCTGCACCCGAGCACCTCACCACGTGTAGACACGAGGTGGAAGCGCGGACGATACAATACTATCTAAAAAAATCGGTTTGGTAGAAATACAATAAAGTCTTGCCAATAAATACCAGCCTATAGTCTAGATAAATCTAAAATCTTAATCACTCACTGGTTGTATGCTGAATACGTCCAAATAAGTACTTCAAGCGTATTTAAATTTTACTTAAATCTAATTTGAAGTCCCCGTTCAAATCGTAATCGTGTTGAAGAAAATTTCCAACTCACCTCAAACAGTAACTTTAACTTCCGAAGAAAATCCAAAAGTTTAATTTATCAAAGTCAACCACAATTACGATACGACTGATTTACGATCTTAACAGTTCTTTTATTGTCTACTTGTACATTTGTGTTAACATTACAGAAGCGGTTCCACGGAAAGTGCTAAAGTTGAAATTAGGTATATAATCAGTTGAATCTTTTAGTGGCCGGCTCATCTCAGACGGGATTTTATAAGATAACAAGAGGAGCTATTTAATCGGGATTCGAAATCAGGGACTTTGCTTCAATCGCAGTGCCGCAGGCATGGAAATTAAGGCAGTAAAATAAGCCATACTAACTTGATTTTTTATTTACCTAGCTGTAGTTTTAAAGTATCGGTTAGATACGAGGAATAAATATACATAAGTCGTAAAAGTAAAACTTTTGTAATATGTATATTCAAATAAAACTGTTATAAAATAATCGCACTTGTTTATTGAACATCTGAAACGATAACGTGATAGTTTATCTATTTCTTATCATGTTAGAGCTACTGAATATATTATTTTTTCACGAAAAATCGACAGTCAGTTATTTATGTCTATCAAACAACTAAACCGCGCTTCCACCATCAAGAAAGCTAATCACGCTTGCACTGTGCACAGAATTGACATTCTTCTTCAACTTTGTATTTTAACAGATTCCTTTGCAGGATCGCCACTACGCTATTATTATCACGTAGATTTGTCTTTAAGTGCCATACTCACTTACTTAAATAACGTTCATTCATATTGTACAGTAGCTTTGAACAGTTTAAACAATAAATTAAAACATTTAAATAGTTTTTGAACAGAGCCCCAGGTCGCGGTACGATGTGAATGAACGCCATTGTATACATTTTATGAGCACTTCACGGATTCACTTATTCACGGAGCACATTTCATTACGACAGCAAAATGTTGTTTATCACAAATGTATAAAACGTTGGACATTTTTGTTTTGTTCAGCGGTGCATTTCAGATATGGCTTAAAGAAACGGGTAAATTGATTTTATAAGATAGTTTCTTCTTTTTCTTCAAGATTTAAACCCTAGATTTGGTTCCTGAAGTTTGTTTTTATGGGCTCCTAGGACCAGCTAAGATTTGACTTTTTAAGTGCGAAAAAGCATGTTGTTGAAGCCTCGTTCGTGGATCAGTTGGTGCACCCACAGATGAACAGGTCGAGGTTCCCTGGAGATATTGTTGAAGACCCTTACAATATAATTTGGTTACTTCGTATATTTTTTCATTTTATTTTCTTAATTAACTGTTATTCGAAACACGCACTTACCTATATTTGTATATTAAATCTATGGAGTGTATTATTTTTAAATTAGGTAAGTATGTTTAACTTTCGAAAAACCAGTCGTATATCTGAATATATTATACCTATAGTAGTAATAGTAGATAGTCTTTACTAATGTCACGCTGCCGACGAGGAAGGTAAATGGTTCAGGATATTTTATCACCTTACAGGCAAATTATTGTGTTCTAATGGTTTTTGTATTGATGATATACCTACTGTCTTACAAATATCACGGCAATTAATACTTGATACCATAAGTCTAAAGTCTTACTCATATATGAAATTGATTTGAATATGACACATAGTCCATTTTTTACAACTATTCTATACGAGTAATCGTCATAAATATTCAGTCAATTCAGACCACAGATTAAGTTGCCTATTACTGATTGTGTGCAGCAAAACACGCTATTATTACCAAAACATTGGAATAACATAGACTAATTCAATTTAAAACAAAATTGAGAACTGACAGTGATCAGCTGTGGAAAATTACTCAATTTTTAGTTTAAGAAAATATCAATATCACCAAAGAGGCGGTCGGGGCGGGAGCGACAAGATGATGTATAATAAGTAAGAAACATCTTTAGCAGTGACAAACATCTTGATGCCCTAGAGAGAGATGCCCATCTCTAATTAAACATTATTTGCACTTCGTGGTGCAAAACTGTAGTGTCGCTCACCACGACTCGCCCGTCGTCGCTTTGGTCCATAGAAGCTATGTAATACCAATGCTGCAATGTAACTTTTATTGTACACAGTCACTTTTACACGATTACCAATGTGTGTATAAAATAATAATATGTCTCTATCAATTTTTCTCGCATGCTGCAGTATCACCCAAGTGGATAGTGGAACCTAAGGACGAAGCGGTGCTAGCGGGAGAGGCGCTGGCGATGCACTGCCAGACCACAGGCTCCCCCACACCACAGATCACTTGGTTGAAACAACGAGGTTAGTCAACATTAAAATATTATGTTCAATTAAGTATGAAATTTGAAATGACTAGTTGATGTCACGCGTGTTTACGCGCGTAGTTCCCATTTCGTGGGAATAAAATGTAGTCTGTGTCACCCGAGGATAGCTTAGCTTCCCAACAGTGAAAGAAATTTTCAAATCAAATAATAGTTCCGGAGCCTATTTGTGCAAAGAAAAAATAGTAAAAATTTTCCTTTTTATAATCTTAATATATACTAGCTGTTGCCCGCGACTTCGCACGCGTGAAAATTGTTACAATGCCAATGTAATTGCTCTCTGCTTAGCCCCTAGGATATGAAGCGTGATAATATATAGCCTATTTTAACACCCTACCCCTAGGTAATATTTGTGCAAAATTTGAATCAAATCTATTGAGTACTTTTCGAGATCCTTCCGGACAAAGCAAAGCAAACAGACAAACAGATAAACAGACAAACAGACAAAAAAAATTCTAACTATATTTTCGGCTTCGGTATCTTATGTTGAACACCCAGCGAGTATTTTTTTTAAATATTTCCAATGTACAGTTTTGACTTTTCTATCATTTTATTATATGTATAGATATTATGTAGTATAGATAAATCTCCTGTCACGATGTTTGTCCGCGATGGACTCCTAAACTACTTAACCGATTTGCCAACCACAGTTTGATCCAACTTGAGAGATAGTTCTTTTTTTTGTGAAAAGCCTACATGGCTATGGCCGGGAGTACCGGGTTTAAAAAAGCTTAGCCACAGCAACGCGTGGCCTGGCCCTCTAGTATTTATATAAAAAAATTAAAGCCCCCGTCACTGAGACTGTTCAAATTCATACATTGTATATTTTAATGAGGAGTTTGGTATCCTGCCAACTATTTGATGTATCAGCTAGTTCCACTTTAGAATGTTGTGAAAATACCATCAAAGTAACAGTATACCCCCTCCAGGAGGAGGAGGCTTTCACCCAAGAAGGGTCACGTAACCATGAAAAGGAAAAGAAGCAAATATAAATTGCATGTATATTATTGAAGTAAAACTTCTTTAGGCGCGACCTAGGGAGTAACTCAGATTTTTTTTCTGACGGAAGTAACGCTATTTCAATTTTGAGTAGCGGAAACTGTTTCCGCTATTCAAAACTCGAATTAATAATGTTGATATAACATTAATTGATGCGGTCAATGGCAAAGAAGTTTGTTTTCACCAGTTGCAGTGGCTATCGATTTGTTTTGTTGTACAGTATGACACTGTATCTACACCTATTATTGTTTTTGTATTAGTGTTTAATTTAGGTGGTAAGATATAGAACTTATGTAAGTAAATAAAACTCTACAATTTTCTCTACATGATTTAAGTGGTGGGCTAAATTATGTTGACAACTTGTGATGTGACACTGACAAGATGAGTGGCACTGTTGACAGTCACAGTCAGTCACTTTTTTTTTTCTTTTTTGATGTATACTTTTGTTACTGCAGCTGGCAGAAATAAATTGTTTTTATTTCTTTCTTTCTCTTTCTTATTTCAATCGCGCGTAAAAGTTACACGCACACACTTTTTATTGTAAAGTGTTAAGTGGAAAATAAAGCTGTGATAAATAAATAATAAATATCAGTATACCTAAGTACCAAATTTCCGTAGAACCGCACCTGTACTTTTTAGTAAAATCCCTTCATCACGCAGGTAGTGAGCTGATGATCTTCAATCCTATAGCTAAGAACCAACGCCTAACATTAGCTTTCGAATAAAAAAAAATTAGTCAGACCGTTGGACATTACACAAATCACGGGTCTAACTTACAACACCCCTCGGTTTTCGTCGGGGGTCAAAAACAAAAGCTATAATCACTCTTTCTATATATTTTCTCCTGGTAGGTTCGTCAGTGGACTACGTTCCGCTGATTAACCTCGGCGGCAGGTTTCAATTCCTATCCAACGGCAGCCTGTGGATCGAGGCGGCCCTGCCCTACGACGAGGGGAACTACATGTGCAAGTCCGAGAACGGAGTGGGCACACCGCTCACTAAAACTATTTTCGTTGCTGTTAACGGTAAGTTTAGTAATGTTTTCTTACAAATATTGTTAGAGCGTAGATCTGATCGATACTCGTACCAATCAATTCTGACAAAGCTGACTGGTATACGCGTGAACCATTTTGCTAACTAATTCCTTACTGATAGTGTTACGGTGATGTGACATTGGTGTAGTGTGACAGTTCAATTTAAAATTTTTAAATAAAAACAGTCAGATCGAGTTTTTTGAGGAGTTTTTCTTGGTCTCGTTGCATCTTGAAACCCTCGGTAAAGTCAGAACTTTGGAGCTATAACGAAGCCAAATATATTTGTCAGAGCCGGCGAGGTTTGAGCTGACGTCGCACAACGTGACGGCGCGGCGCGACTCGCCCGCCACGCTGGTGTGCGACGCGCGCGGGGACAGCCCGCTGCGCGTCTCCTGGACGCACGGCGCCGACCGCCTCGACCTGCATACTTACAGGTGAGGACGGGAACACTCAAAAATCCCGAAATATGTTTTTCCGAATTTCAATATTCCGATGTTCAAAATTCCGAACATTATAATTCCTAAGAAACAAAGCTCCGAATATTCCAAAGGACGATATTCATTTATCCGAAAGTCATAAGTACGAATTTTTATTTTTCCTAATTTCATTAGTGCAAATAATCACAGGTCCGTACTGTTATTTACCCGAAAAACGTTATTCCGAATTTCAAATTTCCGAAAATAAAACGTTATTCCGAATTTCAAATTTCCGAAAATTCATTGTTAATTATAACCTTCTACAATAGTTTAGTTTAGTTACAATTGATATTATCCAGTGCTAGTATATTGAATGATTTTGTAATTCAATGGGGTAATCGGATAACTTAAAAATTAAGTTGAAACCTGACTCGCTGTGGTCTTTACCCGGAGTGACAAGTTAAAACAAGATTGTAGTAGGTTAGGATATGTTAGAACTGTGACCCCCTGTGCACGAGCCGAGCGTGCCGCGGTAGCGGCCGGCGAGTGCTTTACACCGAATGCCCGAACGAGATACCTTATGCAGAAACAAGCTTGTCTATCGTCACTCAACTCGTCACGTAATTTTGGAAAGCTAATAAATGCACGCATGCCACCTGTCTGTTTGCTTGCACATGGTTAAGGTCTCATGTTATTTATAATTAGTAGACTACGTTGCAGCCACAAAAAAAAAAGCTTACTAACCGTAATCGTTTACAGAAACTCAAGTGGGGCTACGAGCGCTCCAATACGAAATTTACAAGACTTTTAAATTACGGACATGTGATTTTTCTTTTCGAATTTTCGATAAGTGGATGAAGTTTGTATATATGATATTTCGGATTTCTGATAATCGGAGTTCGTATTTACAATATATCGGATTTTTAATGATTCGGAATTATACGGTTCTTTTTTTTGAAATTCGGCATTCTGACAATCGGAATTATAAACATTCGGAATTTCGAAATTCAGACTTTCAATAAAAAGAATTTATGAAACATACATTTTGCCAAAAAGCATTTTTTCGTAAATCATTCCACTATGAAAATATTATTAGGTATATCCACGAAAAGCACTTTCTTTATCTACGAAAACACTTTCTCCAAAATCACATTCACTGTTAGGGTCTGAACGGGTCTTTAGGCATCAGCCCTGGACGCTAGATCCTGAAACCTGAACCCTGCACCCAATACCATAAGTCCTGAACCATAGGCATATATTTTAGAGCCCTGATTCCAGGCCCTGGTTGTTGACCCGAACTCAAGAAAACCAATGTCAATTAAAATGTACCTACTGTATTTTTTTGAAAAAGTTTTTTCCGGCAAATTGGCGCTTCGGGAAGGTGTTTTTCGATGTAATGTCGTTCCCGTAAAAGGTTACAGTTCCTATAAAATTGGGCAAATATTTTTGGATAGGATAGGATAAGAGGAGGTAAGCAGCTCAGTGCAGTGATCATGGTTACTTTACATATTAGAAATGTTAATAAGTTGCTGTTGTTTTTGTTTAAAACAATTAATCTTCTGCAGTCAAAAAAAATCCACCCTCCATAGGCACAGAGCCGGAGGCGATGGTTTTAATTAGTTGTGACCCCCGCACAGGTAGGACGTCCACCCGCCCATCTGGCGGGTGGACGTCCTGGAACAGACGACCTGGAAAAGGTGGTAGGCTGTGACTGGATGCGGAAGGAGCAGGAAACTGTGTTGTTACATAAATTGGGGAAGGCCTACGTCCAGAAGTAAACTTCGTTTGCCGATTTATAATGAAATATTGAATTTTTTTTCAGGTTAAGCATCTCCGAAGCCAAGACTGATAGTGGGCTGAGGTCGCAGCTGTACATCAGCCGCGCCGACCGGCAGGACTCAGGCGTGTACAAGTGCCAGGCGGTCAACGCCTATGGACACAGCGACCACTACATTTATCTTTCCGTCCAAGGTCAGCATCTTTTAGCCATTAAAATAGTTAGCTATGAAATCATCATCTTTGTGTCCCCGTAGATTATTATCGGTACTCCTGCCATAGGCTTGGAATGTCAAAGTCCGCGTAAAATGCTACGGCGAAATAAAGATATTCCGGAACCATTTAAAAATAGTCAACTTGTCCCAGTTTTTTAGATCTACGGATGTATTGGCACAGCTTATTTATTAAATTCTGAGTTTGTCGATAATAAATTTACCTTCCAAGATCTAGCAAATATGGACGCACAATGAGTCCCTACTTAACCATTTAAACATATTATGTGATTTTGATATACCAAAGTAATAATCAGCGGACCTTGCTCCACCACGAAACCGTGGAGACATGGAAAGGTGCGACTTGAGCAACCAAAGTGGGGATTCCCCACAATCGCGGCCGTCAGACCGGTCATGGACGAGTGGCTGGAGAGGAGACACGGTGCTCTCTCCTCCAGTTGACACAGATGCTTTCCGGGCACGGTAGCTTTGGTAGGTATCTGTGGCGAAAACACCGGGAAACCACGGCCGACACGGCGCTCCACACGCTGGTAGAGTGCACGGCGTGGGCGCAACAGCGCCAGGTCCTCGTAGTGGGACTGGACGTGGACACTCTCTCGCTCGAGACCATGGTGCGAGCCATGCTCTCCAGCGGGAGTAAGTGAGACTGCGCCGCCTCTTTCTGCGAGCAGGTCATGCTTGTGAAAGAGTAGGCGGGGTGGGAACGGGAGAGAACTCTCCCACCCGAGTTCCGCAGTCGGCGACTTGGGTGCCGCCGACGTGTCTTCGTCGAGGACTATCGGCCTCCATGACCGGGGGCCAATGGACGGTGAGAGGGCCGCTCACCACACGCCCTCCCTTAGAAGCGGGATCACACCCGAAACCCCCCAAAGACGCGGGATAGCACCCGAATCACCCCCTGGGCGAGGCCGCAATGGCGGCCCTAGGTCTGTTGGGAGTCCTGGAACATCCTTCCGAGGGCTTACCCGGGGCTCCCAACCATAGGCTGTTGGGCGTTACGTGAGGTTTTTTAGTCGGTCCGGTAGGAGTCCGGCATAGCATCCATGAAGATCCACGTTAAACAAAAAAAAACCTAAGTAATAATACTTCTCGTACTCATACTTAATCATCAAATTTATTATTAGCGAAGGTCAAAGGTTAATATCTTCCTTGTAATTGTAGAGTGAACCAAATTACACCTCTTACCGCCTGACGCGTTGTCCGCTTGTTATTATGTAATGAGACACCTAAAACTACCACTTATTGTAATTATTATAAACAACATAGACACACTAACTTACCTTTTACAATTGACGCACTATTTGACTTCCAATAGTATACAATTTTTATACTTATTTTAAGATCGACAACGGTCATTCAAACTGTATTTTTGGAACCAACACTGTCATCGTGTTTGAAATAAAATGGCGTTTTTTATTAATTTACTAGCTGATGCCCGCGGCTCCCGTGGCGCGGCGTGATATACTCCTATAACCGTTTACCACAAGAACTTGTTTTTGGGATATAATTCTATGTTTTAACCGAAGGCGTTAGTTTTCCGTCGACCAAATTTCAAGTATCGATCGAGAGGATTGCGGCAATATTATCGCGTGCCGCGGATCTTTATCACAGCCTGTAAGCGTGTCTATACACGGCAGTCGTCTCGCTCGTGGAGACATACCCCAGCGCGTGTTTCAATAACCCGTCTGCTGCGACCGCAGAGAAGCCGAGCACGCCGCACGGGCTGGCGGTGACGGAGCTGCAGTCGCGCGGCGTGCGGCTGGCGTGGGCGCAGGGCTTCGACGGCAACAGCCCACTGGTGGGCTACGCGCTGCAGCACGCGCCGCTGTCGGGCGCGCCCGCGCCGCCCGCGCCCGCCGCGCCCTGGCCCGCCGCCGACACGCTCAACGTGTCGCTGCACGGCCTGCCGCACACGCACCTCACGTACGTACCGCACCCACACCTACTGCTGTCTATGTCAGCTTTTCGTATCGAGTTCACACTGAATATCCACCGAGAGTGTGTTGTCCTTCGGAGGAATCATCGCATTTTGAGAAGAGGGTAAATAGTTAAATACACAGGGCTGTATTTTCCAGGCATTGAAATTCACATTTTCTGGAGCCCAATAGGTTTAGGTTTCGTTCGAGAGCCGCTACGAGTAACTACCTCATTTCTTCCACTTCGGTTTGCCCGCAGCTGGACGGTTATAATAGTATAACAACATTTCCACAAAATCGAAGATGCGTCGTACTGCGAACGTAGAATTCGAGTGTGAGAGTTCAAACAGTACTCAAAACCTTGTAATGTATGCAGAGGCATATGTACCTTATACCCCTACATATGCCTCTCTGCCTACCCCTTCGGAAGTAAAGGCGTGAATATGTATGTAACTACTTAAACCACCTTTATAATTATGATAATGGTTACAATCTTTTATTGGCTAGTTTGACGAAAAAGGGTGACGCCCATTACGAAGCTCTGCTCAGCCACCTGAAGCCGCACACGGCGTACATGATCCGCATTGCGGCCATCAACCAAATAGACATCAGCGCCTACACCGAGCCCGTCGTCGTCAAGACTACGGAAGAAGGTATCACATAATACATCTTCTAGGTATAACCATACCTATGTGATAACTCAGAGAAACACTCGAGATTCTTTCAGTATCTATTAATAACAATCGCATCCAGTCCTTACATTATGTCCTGGTAAAGCAAACTTAACAATTATCCGACGGCATCACTGCTCGCTCCATCTTGCTTCTAAATCTAAGCTAACACAATTTTACAGCAACATAACTAATTTCGCATTGCCCCACAAATGGAATGGCGCTGCGGTCATTTTTAAAGACATCTGCCCCGCCATATTGCTATCCCTTCTTATTCTAATGAGCTGCCAGACGTCAGAGTGGCCAGTGCAATAAAATAAATTGTGAAATATATTGAAACCTTACACATACATATGTGCTTGAGATCTGGTAACACTTTTTCTTTTCAATTCATGTTCAAAGGTTTATAGAAAAGGTTATAGTCACAAGGCTATACATAATATAAGTATATTTTCAATGTCAATTTATTGAACTACATTACGCCCTGGCTCCAATCAGGATAAATTTCCGTTCCCGTTTAAAAAACGATCTGTTGAATCTGTAACTTAAAAATGAGTGAAGAGAGTGCGTAGTTTGTAAAGCCCGTAATACATGTGCGGTGTGGTACAGCTCCGTCGGAGGCGCCGACGAGCGTGCACGTGTCGGCGGGCGGGCCGGGCGAGCTGCACGTGTCGTGGCGCCCGCCGCCGCGCGACGCCTGGCACGGCGAGCTGCTGGGCTACTCCGTCACCTGCACGCCGCTCGGCCTCTCCAACCACAACGCTACCAGGTACGGTGCTATCGACTACCTACTCCACGGCTAACCTTACAAACACTTTTTCCGTAAAATACAGTACCCTACTAAAATCGGGACCCTAAGCGACCTCATCTGCTAGCATTGCACCTGGTGCAGACATTACGGATTTGGGAGGTCAGGAAGCAGTCACTCCCAGTAATGTCGAGAATCAGTAACCAAACAATAGCTGTTCTTTGCAGCTAATAAAATTCGACCCCAGGCTTCGAATTCAGGTAATGTTGAAGATTTTCCAACTTCACTTCCAGGACTCTGACGGTGAACGGTTGGTCGGCGACGGAGCTGAGTGTGTCGGCCCTGCGCAAGTTCACGCGGTACGAGGTGCGCGTGCGGGCGTTCAACGGGGTGGCCGCGGGGCCGCCGTCCGCGCCCGTGTCTGCTACTACATTAGAAGGAGGTAGGTGGCTTGCACTTAGCCTATACATAATTGGAACGAAGTTCCTTATCGCGCGTTGTGAAAGGGGGCTAGACCAGGGGTCGGCAACCTTTTGAGTCGGAAGAGCCAAAAATGACGATTTTAAATTACAACATTTTTAAAGAGCCACAAAATCTTTCTTGATTAACGCTAAGAAGTGGGATAGACTAGACTGCGGGGAAAGTCTGATATAGAGACAAACCAAGTCTGTCGGAAGCTCTGAGAACATTCTTCGAAGGGCATCTCCAGGACTTACGGCCATAGGCAGATGGTAAGTCACAGGGTGGTTTTGGAGAATTTCCACAATAAAAAAAATCTGAGTGATTATGTGGGATTCTCCCACTAAAACCCTGGGATGTTCCTTCTTGTCACTATTGTTGGGTCACAGGGAAGGCAAGCGTACAACAGCTACCTGCAACAGTCTCGACTCTGGGGGTCTAAATATTACCTACCGAAACTTCACTGCCGCGACGCCTGAACACGAGGGGTGCGTCTTAGTCAGTCTCACGGCTGTCATAAAGCTTCCACCGTCGGCCACGCGTGCGAGGTTGGCATACTGGAAGTGTTAGGCTATCCCGCTCTGGCACCCGCAGCGCTTTTCTCATTGCCGTTGACGTCAAAACAACAGCCGAACCAATTTTCTTCGCTGACTAACATAGCGTAAACTATAATAGACAGCGACGCGACCGGGCCAATTTAGGACTCTTAAGCTTGCTTCTCACGGCGCGTGATATCACAAGTCGCGCCGCGCCGAGCCGATTTGTGCGCGCGAGCATGCGCAAACAGGCGAGCCCGCGCTACCCGTTCTCACGGCGCGCGTCGGCGCGGCGCACTTGGTCCCGCCGCAGCGAGGTCGACACTTCAGTCTGAGACACGCAACGCGTCATGTCGCATGAAGAAGAAATCTCCGCTGTTGCCGCTTTTGTGTTATTTAGTGGATATTCTTTACTTAACAAGAAAAAGAAAAGAAAAAGACGTTGGTGGATGACATCGTTTAATAAGAGCCGATTGAGGTAATGTTTTATTTTTGTGTTCAGAACTTTCGGAATTCCATAACGCTGATTCGCTTTCGTATAATACACTCGAGAGCAATGAATCCGGGTCACTTAAAGAATGTTAAAAATCTCGGAAACTAAAAATGATAGGTTAATGCAATAAATTGTATTTAATAGACAATGTAATACTCCTTAAATGAAAGTAAAAAAAATATGAGTCACCATACATTTTATTAACACAAAATTACATAAAGAAAAAACTGCCGATCTCTCCTTAAAACAAAAATAGGAAACATGAAATTTTTGAACTTTATTACGATTTTCTTGAATTTTAATACTTCGTATTGCCTCCTCGTGCTTCCATTACTGCGTTTACGCGGTTTGGCATGCTGTACACCAAGTTCCTTATACGATTTTGGGGAATATTCTCCCATTCCTCTGTGAGAGCAATTTTGAGCTCACGAAGCGTGATTGGGGGAGGGTTTCGTTGTTTTACGCATCTGCCTAGCTCGTCCCAAGCATGCTCGATCGGGTTGATATCCGGGCTGCGCGCTGGCCACTCCATACGAGTAATGTTCATCTCTTGAAGGTAGTCATTCACAATCCTACCTGTATGAGGTCGGGCATTGTCATGCATAAATATAGCATCCTCACCTAAATTGACCATAAATGGACCAACGTGATCATTGAGGATTTCTTCCACATATCTTACGCTAGTTAAAGAGCCGTTTTCTATGATCACCAGCTCTGTGCGACTTTCAGAAGAAATTCCGGCCCACACAAGTACAGACCCACCACCGTAGGCTACTTTTTCTTCGATGCATGCTTGCTTGAATCTTTCCCCTGGTCTTCGATACACTCTGTGTCTTCCATCGTGCTTGTAGAGCATAAATTTTGATTCGTCGGAGAACATAACTTTTGACCAATCTTCAATACTCCAATTTACGTGGCTCTGGGCATACCTTAGTCTCGAAATACGATGCCCACGCTCCAGTTTAGGGCCGTTTGCAGGTCTAAGGGGTTTTAAGTTAGATTCAGCAAGCCGACGTCTTACTGTCCATGCACTTGGGTTACTTCCTCCGAGGCGTCGAAACTGATTGGTGAGTTCAGTTCCTGTGAGAAAGCGATTTCGAAGCATGGTGTTCACCAAGTATCGGTCTTCTCGTGCTGTGGTACACCTGGTTCTGCCCGTTCCTGGTCTGCGTAGGTTAGAACCAGTTTCTTCGTAACGTCGGAGAACTCTTTGTACTGTTGACAGCGACACACCGACAGTCCTGGCTGTATCGCGCTGACTCCGGCCGGTTTCCAGCATTGTAAGTATTCTGGTGCATTCTTCAGGCGTAAGCGACATAATTTCAGCTTGATTAATGAATATAGAGCACTATCAACATGGTTTATGTACCCACATAAATGACAGATTACAAACAAAAGCAACACCAAATGCTGTAATTTCGTAGTTCCATCTTCGAAAGTGGCCCTTTTTCAAATTTGATTTTTTTATGATATAACTTTACAATAACTAAGAAGTTTTAATACCTTCATTTAAGGAGTATTACATTGTCTATTAAATACAATTTATTGCATTAACCTAGCATTTTTAGTTTCCGAGATTTTTAGGATTCTTTAAGTGACCCGGATTCATTGCTCTCGAGTGTATAATGAATTCGGAAATAGTTTCGTTTGTCCACTCCATAATTAAATAATCACAGTACATAATTACTTACTGACGCTTGCACTTGTCGAAACGAAATGATTTATTGGCTGATGCATCGCTCCCTCACCGACACCCCGCGCCACGCGCCACCCCGCGCGCGCACGAGTCACCACGAGTGCGCTCGCGCCGCGCCAGCTCGCGCCTTTGAAGTTGCCCGCGTCCCCTCGAGCCATTGCCTTCACACGGCGCGTAGGCTCGACCTGGCGCGGCGCGACTTGTGATATCACGCGCCGTGAGAAGCCACCATTAGAGCGGTACGCTCGCCACTCCACTCTATACTAAAAGCGAGGGTGTGCAGCGCTTCATCCACGGCGCCGTCCTCGCAATGGGTACGTTGCCTCAGGCTCAATGCCTACCACATTATGCTGGTATTTACTAAAATATCCGTGACCCGTGAGGAGCTGTGTGAGGTGGTAGGTATGTCAGTCCCGCTTTTCTACCCAGGACCTCAGAATAAATAAGATGGCAGAGACGAGCTCAATGCTTACCGCCGAGATCTAGCCTGGTGAGCCATTTATGAATGAGATCATTGCGCGCTCTAACACGCCAGCTTTCAATCTCTTCCGAAGATGGTTGTTTGCCATTTTGACGCACCAAAGCATTGGACCGGTAGATTTCTGCCAGAACTGCGGCCTCTAGGTTCCGCGACGGACTGTCAGAATTAGATATGCTGTCTCTTATGATATTCTATTCTCTGGGCTATGGCCCGCTGCGGACATCGCAGCAGAAACCTATTAGAAAGAAAATGGTGCTCCATATAACGCTTTCAAGCGCAGCACACCACCATTAAGCGAGTTTGCTTGTTTAACTACTAGTAAGACTTTTGTGGTATTTTTGAAAATGAAAGGGTGATAATGTTCTTGAAAATGAATAATATGATAATTAGGTATGCAACTAAAGAGCCGCAGGTCTACACCCAAAGAGCCGCATGCGGCTCGCGAGCCGCGCCTTGCCGACCCCTGGGCTAGACGGAAAAAATTCTCACGAAAAGTTGTAACGACACTTTTTTAACCGACTTCAAAAAAGGAGGAGGTTACTCAATTCGGCCGTTAATATGTTTTTGCTATACTATGGAGGGTAGAGGTACCTCTACCCTCCTTTAGTATGGGGGTAATATGGGGAGGGATTTAATATGGGGGAAGGGGGGAGGGGCGGAGGTGGGAAGGGGGGAGGGGTGTAGGGGGACAGGGGGAAAGGGGGGAAGGGGGGAAGGGGGGGAAGCGGGAGTGGGAGGGGGGGTAATAAAATGGGGGTTAATAAAAAAAAAAATTATTATTATTAATTAAAAATAATAAAATTTTATTACAATTCCTTCACTAATTATTGTTTTTGTTTTTGTTTCTGTTCCTGTTCCTGTTCCTGTTCCTGTTCCTGTTCCTGTTCCTGTTTCTGTTTCTGTTTCTGTTTCTGTTTCTGTTTCTGTTTCTGTTTCTGTTTCTGTTTCTGTTTCTGTTTCTGTTTCTGTTTCTGTTTCTGTTTCTGTTTCTGTTTTTGTTTCTGTTTCTGTTTCTGTTTCTGTTTCTGTTTCTGTTTCTGTTTCTTTCTGTTTCTGTTTCTGTTTCTGTTTCTGTTTCTGTTTCTGTTTCTGTTTCTGTTTCTGTTTCTGTTTCTGTTTTTGTTTTTGTTTTTGTACAATAAAATTTTATAATTATAATAAAATTTTATTACAATTCCTGCACTAATTAATTGAAAGGAACTTCGTTCCATTCGGGTGTCCCTTGACACCTCTCAAGTTTTTTATTTCTCTTGCTCAGCAACTCACAAAAGGCAGCTAGGTACCTGATAAATATTATGTGGAAACATTTTTGATCTCTAGCGGGACCCAAACCCCCGCCAGCATGCATTGTTTTTCAAATGTATTTCTAAGTGCTTGTGTACTACAGTGACGTGTGGTGTGTGCAGTGCCGGAGAGCGCGCCGCAGCACGTGTCGTGCGCGCCGCTGTCGTCGTCCAGCGTGAAGGTGTCGTGGCGCGCGCCGCCCGCGCCCGACCACGCCGGCCTCATCCTGGGCTACAAGGTCGTCTACTCGCCGCTCACCACCGACCAAGGTGAGGGCGCAGTACCTAATGCTTACCGTGTTACCAGCGTGAAGGTGTCGTGGCGCACACCGCCCGCGCCCGACCACGCCGGCCTCATCCTGGGCTACAAGGTCGTCTACTCGCCGCTCACCACCGACCAAGGTGAGGGCGCACTACCTAATGCTTACCGTGTTACCAGCGTGAAGGTGTCGTGGCGCACACCGCCCGCGCCCGACCACGCCGGCCTCATCCTGGGCTACAAGGTCGTCTACTCGCCGCTCACCACCGACCAAGGTGAGGGCGCACTACCTAATGCTTACCGTGTTACCAGCGTGAAGGTGTCGTGGCGCGCGCCGCCCGCGCCCGACCACGCCGGCCTCATCCTTAGTTAAGTTAGCTAATTACGTAAAATTTAAGACAGAAGGTCCCATATGCAGAGACTGAATAAAATGACCAACTTGGCAATGACATGAATCTGAATCTCACTACTTTTTACGGTAGAAGAACAGAGTTGCGAGACTTGGTGTTTTTTACAAGTATTTTTTTTGGTGGGATCTCATTTCTTTTTGTTAGAATAATAATAATTATAAATAATAACCTGGCAACCCCACACAAGAGCAGTGGTATATTTTGTTATCATAGAAACAAATAATTATTTTTAAGTGTTATATTTGGATTATCTTACATTTTATAAAATAGTTGATGTATATAAACCTGCAGATAATGAAAAATATAAAAGGAATATGTTTTTATCAATCGACAAAAGCGAAGAAAAATTTTATACAGAAGAATGATGACACAATGACATGTCATGTCAACCAAAATGTAAAATACAATATAAAATATACCGATAATGCTTACAAGAGCCAGGAGGCGTTTAGCACAATTAACATCACCGGACTCGTCGCCTAGCTCCGCCTCGCAGCACGTGGAAACCATATCGTCGGAACCGATTGCTGCTGAGGCGTCGAGCTCAGCATCAAGCGACGAGTACTTCTCTCCGCCGACGTCGCCAACACCAACACGTCGGCAGGGGAGGACCCGGCCACCGACCTGCTTGGGACCCCGAGGCCCACCGGCCTCGAATAGGGCCCCCGCTACCGGTGGTAATGTGCACCGCATGCGATGGACTTCATCTATGAACGAAAACGTCATGCGGGCATATTTTGCGGCTACAGAGGGAGGAACTAACCTCACTGCGTACCGTGTTCGTTTGCTGCCTTTGTTTCAGGCTCTTGAACCAACTATCAGCGTGTCGGCACAGCGGCTGTCGGATCAAGTGCGGGTCATACAACGTAATCGTATGTTGGATGATACCGTGCTTGAGAGGCTTCGCTCAGAGTTGCAGTGTAGCCTCATCATCCCTACTTCGTCTCAAACTACTGAAATACAGATCCACGCAACGCAACCTGACGTACGTATTGACGAAATAGTGGATGATGTTGCTACAACAGTAAGTACTCAATACAATGATGAACTAAGGAGTGTTTTGGAGCGAACGATTCTAGAGTATAGGTTTTGCGATCCCATGTGTCGCCCACGTATACCGCGTTTGCCTACGCACAAAAAAAACATGGCTCTAGTGAGCACCCTGGACTCGGTTCTACCAAGCTATTTTAATACTTGTGTAGATATTAGTGATGCGCACTCAATTCTGTATTGCGCGGCTGTAACAGTATGTCGGGTAGCTGGTGTCAAATTTCCTAAATTTGAGCCAGCTACTAGACCTCAGTCTGTTCCAGTCTGGCAGTGCAGGATTGAGCGTCGTATCACCGAGACTAGGGTGCTCATTGGTAAGCTATGCTGCTTCAGGGGGGGTAATACCCGCCCTAGAGTGATGCGTTTTGTGACTCGTGCATTTGCGGGGACAGATATTAGTCCCCGCGAATACTCTGTATGGGTCACGGAACGCATTGACTACCTGAAGCAGAAAATTTGTGCGTGGGCAAACCGTATACGGCGATACAAAAAGAGAGTGGATAGATATACTCAGAATCGTTCGTTCCAAAAAGATGAGAGGTGTGTATATAGAAGATGGGAGCAATCCGATTCAAGTGTGACTAGTGTGTGCCTACCTGATGCCGAAACCACAAGCACATTTTGGCGAGGTATTTGGTCGGCACCTATTAGTCATACAGAGTGTGATTGGATGCGGAATGTCGAGCAGTCATGCGAGTCTATTGAAACCATGGCACCAGTCATAATAACACCCGATGACATTGCCAGTGCAGTTCGTTCGTTGCCCAATTGGAAATCAACTGGGCCGGACGGACTGCACAATTTTTGGCTCAAATGGTTCCATAGCTCGCATGATTGTTTGGCATCTTGCTTTCAATCATCAGTTGAGTCTGGATCGCTTCCATCTTTTATGACTTCGGGTATTACACACCTCCTCTATAAATCCGGTAGTACCACGGACCCGAAAAATTATAGACCGATAACTTGTTTGCCTACGGTCTATAAGCTTCTCACATCTGTTTTGAGAGTTAAATTATCATCTCATTTAGAAAATAATTCTATATTGTCCAACTCTCAAAATGGATGTAGAAGCGGGTCACGTGGTACTAAAGAACTCCTTATTCTTGACATGGCCATTAATCAGCAGGTTCGTCGGAACCGGAGAAATCTGGAGACATGCTGGATTGATTACAAGAAAGCCTACGACTCCGTGCCACATACATGGCTGTTGAGGGTGCTAGAGTTGTACAAAGTTGATACTACTCTTCGCACCTTCTTGAAGGCATGTATGGGGCAATGGAGAACGGCTCTTGTTTATCCAGGATGTCGTCAGATTCTTGGGGATGGTGAACCTGTCAAGATTGAGAGGGGTATATTTCAGGGTGATAGTCTGAGTCCCTTATGGTTTTGTCTAGCACTGAATCCCCTCAGTACTTTACTGGAGGATTCAGGGCTAGGCTATCAGTTTCGGAGAGGAGGTCAAGTTGTTTCCCACCTTCTGTACATGGATGACTTGAAATTATTTGCCTGCACCGATTCCCACTTGATAGAGTTACTCAAGATCACTGAAACCTTTAGTAATTCTATCAAAATGGAATTTGGTGTAGATAAATGTGCAGTCATGCATGTAAAGAAGGGACGGATTGTGGAATCTGAAAGAGTAGAACTTTCAGATTTCACGAAACTTAAATCCCTCTCTGCGACTGAAACCTACAAATATCTTGGTATGTCGCAGGCATTAGGTATTGTTGAGGCAGGCATGAAACAAACGTTGATGGATCGTTTCTTCGGCCGCCTGAAAAAAGTACTGAGAAGTCTTTTATCAGGTGGTAACAAGGTACGCGCCATCAACGGTTGGGCCATGCCTGTCTTAGGATATTCCTTCGGCATACTGAGATGGACTCAGACTGAATTAGACACCCTGGATAGAAAAGTCCGTTCGTTGTTGACCGCAAACCGAATGCATCATCCACGTTCGTCTGTAATGAGGTTGTATATCCCACGGAAATGTGGCGGTCGTGGTTTTTTAAATATCAAGACGTTACACAACCGAGAGATATACAACCTTAGGGAATATTTCCTACATGTGGACGTGGGTATGCATCGAGATGTGGTAGCAATAGACAGCGGACTGACCCCTCTTTCTCTTGCCAAAGAGAACTGGCACAAACCAGCAATACTGTCTACTAATGATCGTAAGGAGATATGGCAGAGCAAAGAGCTGCATGGACGGTTTTATCGGGCCTTACATGGGCCCGATGTAGATTTACTAGCATCTATATCTTGGCTACGTTTTGGTGATCTGTTTGGAGAAACCGAAGGTTTTGTCTGTGCAATTACTGACGAAGTTGTCATGACGAATAACTATCGGAAATATATTTTGAGAGATGGTACGGTTGACATATGTCGGGCATGCCACCTACCGGGTGAATCTCTCAGACATATTATTTCTGGTTGTCCTCGTCTTGCCAACGGTGAGTATTTGCATAGACACAACCAAGTGGCCAGGATTGTCCATCAGCAACTTGCACTAAAATATAAACTTGTTGATTCAGAGGTACCGTATTACAGGTATGTGCCCGACCCAGTTCTAGAAAATGGCCGTGTCACATTGTATTGGGATCGATCTATTATCACTGACAGGACTATTGTGGCCAATTAGCCTGATATAGTGGTAATAGATCGATCAGAGCGCCTCGCAATAATCGTTGACATTACCGTCCCACATGACGAAAATCTCGTGAAAGCAGAAAAGGAAAAACAAATAAAATATTTGGATTTGGCTCACGAGATTGTCGATATGTGGGATGTGGACTCGGCGGTTATTGTTCCGATAGTCGTATCAGCACATGGTCTGATTGCCAAGAGCCTCGATCAACATCTGAAGAGGCTCGGGTTGGGTAGTTGGGTCAAGAGCCAGATGCAAAAGGCAGTTCTCCTAGACACGGCACGTATTGTGAGGAGGTTCCTGTCTCTGCAGCCCTAACCACCGGTAGCTTGGTCCCTGTACCCGATGCCGGTGGGACACTATTTTTTTATATTTTTAAATATATTTTCTTTTTTATAAAATGTATTTAAAAATTTAATTTAATAAGTATAACTATGTAAATAAAGGGAATAATAATAATAATAAATTTATTTCAGAAAAATACTTTTGTACATAGTTGTAATATAGACCTTAAGTTTACAATGGTATTAAAAATTAGATTGTACGCATAGTTATTACATATTAAGCATAAATATAAAAAAAGAAATACAATACAATTCAAAATTTAAAGGTCTAACTAATAATAACATTATGTTTTAATTTAGTACAAAGGGGCATGTTTAAATAAGTACTGCAAAAGAGTTTCATATATTACCGAGATTGTAAGTTACCTTGTCTGAACTAGGAACTAACCTGTGTTTCAGACTATCACTTAACTAGCCGATTTAATCTATTGTATCACATTACGTTGTTCTTATAATTAAAATGAAGTATTATTGCAAACAAAAAGAAATTAGAAAAATAAAATTACCTTTTGGTATTACATAATTACAATAAAGTTACTTAATTACAATTAAGATAAAAATAAAATTACGTATTACTAAAATATATGTTAGCTCAATATTTGTAGAATACTTTCTGTGTCCTCATAGTCAAGTTTACCCAGATATTCCGCTACTGCAATTTTGCAGAATTTATGGTTAGTTGTGTATATATCCAATAATCTGTTAAATCTATTATAAAGAAAGGGACCCAAAAATATATAAAATCTATGTACAAATGCATGCTTGAACGTTGTTCTGCTACAAACTATGTCCTTTCTTCTTCTGTCTGCTGGTATTGTGCTGAAGGGAAGTTCAGAGTGTTGTTTTAGTATTATGTGAAGTATGAATAATTGACGTACCGTAAGGACATTACATGCTGTATAGAGTTGATGTGTAGGGAATAAAAAGGGTCGAAAGGTTGCCACCTTCAGGACTGCCCTTTGCGCACGTTCGAGAGGAAGTAAGACTGTTTTACCAGTACCCCCCCAGGATGTTATGCAATATGTTAGGATGGACTGACACAAAGCCAAGTACACCCTTTTTATAAGTGTATATTCGGCTATATTCCGTAAATTTTTGAATATATAAATTAACTTACGTACTCTACTGCATAAGAAATGAATGTGTTTGCTGAAATTTAGATTAGAATCAAAAATAATACCTAAATATTTTATATCGTCAGTCACGCTTAAAGTAGAGCAAGTGCATGCAGTGTCATCAGAATTTCTACAGCTGTGTGCGTAAAGGCTGGGGTCAGCGGGTTGGTCTTTAATATGTCTCATTCTAAATACTATGTACTTGGTCTTATCAATGTTTAAGGTTAGTGAATTCTCTTGGAGCCACTTGGACACAATATTGAAACCACTCTGCGCAAAACTAAAAGCGTCTTCGCGCGATTGTGCCGAGAAAAGCAACGTGGTGTCATCGGCATATGATATTATGGCTCCATTTTGGAGTGTTAGGTTACAAAGGTCGTTTATGTAGATTAAAAAGAGAGTAGGTGATAATATGCTTCCTTGAGGACAACCAAAGCCGGTGCTTTTTGTTTCATCACTTGTCCACTCCCCGATTTTCACACACTGATACCGATCCCTAAGGAATTCAGAAAAAAGTTTTAGTTGCGTCCCCCTTATTCCAAGCACCTCAAGCTTACGCAATAGAGCAGTACAGGAAATAGTATCAAAAGCTTTTGCGAGGTCTAAAAAAATTCCAATGGTGTGCATGCCCTTGTCCAGAGTGCTTGTTATATAGTTAGTCACTTGATGTACCGCTTGGTCAGTCGATCTTTTAGGCCGGAAGCCAAATTGATTATCTGAGAGCAGTTTTTTATCTTCTAAATATTTTACTAGTCTATTGTTTATTATTTTTTCTAATATTTTTGATAATCCTGTTAGTAATGAGATTGGTCTGTAGTTATTAATGACCTTTGGGCTTCCAGACTTGAGAATAGGTATAATCACCGCTTTTTTAAGTAGTTTTGGAAAAGTGCCATTCTGTAGACAAAGCTGAAAGATGTGCGTCAGGGGAGGTGCGAGAAAGTCTTTAAATCTTTTGAGAATTGAATTAGAGATGTTATCCCATCCAACCGCACATACATTCCTTAAACCACTAATAATACTTAAAACTTCATCTAGATCGGTATCCAATAAAACAAAAGACTTCAGTTGCGAACAGTATGACTTAGTCACGGGTCGGGTGGATGAGCCACAGGACGTGAGCGCCCTTTCTGCAAGGTTTTTCCCTACGTTGGCAAAGTATTGGCTCGCTTTGTTCAATGCTTCGGAGGGGGTTGAGTCTGTTGTTAATAAGTCTAGCGCTGGCTGACAGCTTTTTAAGTTGTAAGTATTATTTTTTATTACTTTCCAAATCATCTTATTATTATTGCCAGCCTTTTGTAGCTCGTCCTTTCCGTACTGTATTTTTAATTTCTTTAACAGAGAGTTACAAAAATTTCTATACCTTTTATAGGATATTAGGAGTGTAGAATTTTCAGGTGCAGATTTTAATTTTTGGTGCAAGTTATCCCTGTGTCTTATGCAGCGAACGAGGCCGGGTGTAATCCAAGGCTTAGTGTTTATATACTTTTTCGTCACAACTGTTGAGTACGTATTTTTCAATAGAGCACTTTGCAACGAATTAATAAAATAACTAAGTGCGATATTTGCATCGTCAGTCTCATAAACGGGGTCAAACTGAATATTACGTATGTCTGATTCAAGGTGTTTCATATTAATCCTAGCATGAGTATGTATAATTTTTTTCCTAGGTATTGCCAATTGTAGGGTTAGTGGAACTGCCTGGTGATCTGTAACTGTGGAGTTAGTGACCATAGTTAGTGCAGGTTTGTTTGTTTTTATCACAAAGTGATCCAAGCATGAGCCAGTTATGAAAGTCGGGCAGTTATGAGCTGGTAGGAGTCCGTGGAAAGAACAGGTATATAGGTATGAATAAGCTTTATCAACAGATTTCCCAGGTACAATGTTAATATTTATGTCCCCCATTAGTATTATTGTTTTATAAGATGATAAGCTTTTTAAGTTAATGTCTAACGATTCTAAAAATATGTCAATGCTTTGAGAGGGTGGCCTATATACAGCTAAAATAACCGTATCAGCACTTATTCTAAGAATTAAGCAATTACAGGCCGCGAATTGCGCTTCCTCTACCGTAACAGCTAAATCACTTCTAGTATAAACTACTAGGCCATCATTTTGGTTTAAACTTCTCTCTGTTTTGTGAACCAAATAATCATCAAGGGAAGGTATGACTGTCGTCTCCGACAACCTACACTCTGTTAGTACGATAACATCACAGCTAATGTCTAGTCGTTGTAACAAGACCTGAAACTCATGCATGTTTCGGTTAATGCTGCGAATGTTTTGTGTTATCAATGTTAAAGACTTAAGAGTATTGGGTAGGAATGATTTACACTCCTCAACCCTACATTGTTTTACGTCAGACACAGAAAATCTATCCAAATCACCGAAAAGTTGATCGGTCATGATGGTGTACAAAATAAATAAAGTTAAGCCTAAGTAAAAAGTTCTTAATCTAACAAGAAATAAGTGGCGCTTCCAGGCGCCTTCATAATCGATCGTGTTGATATACCTGTCCTCTGCAAACTGACGTGCTGGGCATGTGGCGTCCCCGGTCCGATGATCACACTTTCTTTTAAAGCGCTTGCAAGTTGCACAGATGGCGGGAGCGGCTGTATTACTGCATTCTTTAAAGGAGTGCCCGTGCTCTCCACAGTGGTTACAGGTGGGGCTAGTTTCTCGGCAAAATTTGGCTGCATGACCATACTGTTGGCAGTTGAAGCATCTTGTAACTATAGTAAAGTCCTTGACTGGGCAAGATGTCCAGTGTATAAAAATACGGCCTTGATTTATGAGCGCCTTTCTGACGTTAGCAGGTACTTTTAGGATATAGTTGCACGTGAGTTGGTTCTTTTTCCCGGATTTATGGCTCAACTTGATGGCTGCTAAAAAAGCGTCTCGGGACGATCCCGGGAACTTTTCGACCAGGTTCTGTTCATAGATAGATTCAAAGACTTCGTTCTCGGTCAAGTCCACGGGCACACCAACCACTGCGATTCTCGGACGGCGTTTAGCCGGTACTTCCACGTTAAGGCCTGAAGATGCAAATTTATCCGAGTTTCTCAGTTTTTCTATATCTCCTCTTGATTCTGTGCTTATGAGGACTCCTCCATTCCTCACCTTCTTAAGCCCACGCACATGCAATTTGAGTTCTTCCGGCGAGATTATCTTTTGGACAAGTGTCTTTGTTTCTTCACTGGTCTTGTTCTTATCGCTTGGATATATAGCGACGGAGCTCAAATTGCTAGGACGAATGTAATTATCAGCGCCTTTTCTGATCATATCCGCAAATGAAGGGTCTGCTGGAGTTTTGATCTTACATTCCACAACCTCTTTCAACTGTTCAAGAGATGATGCCAAATTCTGCTTTTCCTCTAAGTGCTGAATGACAGTGTGGGCTTGAATGGTCTTTTGCTTTAGGGCTTGGTATATTACAGCCATCTCCGAAGTTCCAGATGTCACTTTTCGGCACAAATTGGTCACACGAAGTTTTTGGTCGGAGTTCATTTTGCCCTCGGTAACTATAGTGACGACCTCATTTAAAATGGACTGGATGCTTGACATCCATTTTTGGATCTCTGAAGTCGGTACTACTTCCTCAGGTAGCTCATAACTCGAAGTAGGCCGCGGTTTTTCTTCTACTGGATTTGGCACAAACCCCGCAGTTGGTGTCGAAGGTGGGCTTCGGTGAACTAATTGGCTACGGCCAAAAGGAAACCCTGGACTAGACATTTCTAGACCCGATTTTCAACACTTTTTATTTAAATTACTTCATACTTTGGTCCACTTAAAAACACTTGCGTTTCACTAAGTCGGCAATAAATCACACTGCGTGAGTAATTATGTTGACATTAATAAAAATATTTATTTACAATAACACTTCTATATAAACATATCACACGTCCGCTTAGTCAAGCGATCTCGAAAAAACGTAAAGAAATAAGAACGTAATAAGACAGAGAATGATAATAATATAACCATGAACCAGCGCCTGGTATAGGGACCACCCAGTGTAGGCGGGGATGATCATTCACATACAGTATTTCCATTTTGTAAGGTAAGCAAGAGTTTTGTTTTGGACTGGTACATGATTAACAGACAAACGGGACGTTAATAAAAATGATACGTTTTATAATCAAAAGTACCAACCACATACCTACAATCGTAACTAAACGTAAGACTTTTTATTTAGGCTTCACCGAACTAATGTTACTAATAAAGAAATATTTAAACTGGAACAAATTTGGATATGCTCAATCAACGAGTTTTGATGAATATACATACATAAATACACACGTATGGTCAAGACTTTATCCTTGAAGTAGGGTAGGCATACTACATTATTATGTTCAAATTTCTCTGTAGTTTTTGTCTGACGTAATCGGTGATGTGCCACATAGCCATGTTGAAATGGACAGGCATACGTTGTAGCTGCCCACTGTTTTCACGCGACGACTCGGTTTCCCTTCGGCTATGGATGTTTTACTTCAAAATCGTTAATAAGGTTTAAATTTACAAACACTAAATTATTGACTGCAGATGTAACTTTGTAATTCTCTAAATTTATGTGGGGTTACAAAGTTATTTATGCAGTTGGTGAAACTCGAAAACTGGACCGAAATTCCAGTTTTTTTTTATTTTTCCTCCGGTTATACACTAAACACTACATTGCAATCTAAATTTGAAGGTTCTATGTCCACTAGAACTAGCTTAGAATTTTGATGATCGGTCAGTCAGTGAGTGAGTGACTACGAATTTTAAGCAACTTTGACTAGTTATAATTCTTAAACTACCGGTTAAAACTGAACGTTATTTAAAATATACGGTATTTAAACGGAGTTCACTTAGTAACAGAAAATTCAAACTTCTAGCTTTATCCACATCGAAGTTATAGGGGGTGGAAAATGGCCTGAGTGGGTTCAAGAAAAGATAGTACGGCCGTGCCGCTCACCGCCGCGCTATGGCTCGACTTGCTGAGGGCACTCGCACTACTGTGCCCTCAGATTATCTTTTCTGAGGAGTCATTTTCAATAGTTTTAGATCTAAAGTTCCTATAATGGGTTAGACATGGTGCAGATGTGCAAAACCTAAACTAAAACTTTAAAGAAGCTGTCACATTTTCATTCTTACATTGATCTACTAAAAGTTAATACGTATTGAAATAGAATCAGCAAAGTACCCCACCATTGCGTTTCTATATTTCAGTAGATGTAGGCGAAATCAAGCGAGTGACGACGACAGACACGTACCTGCACACGCTGAGGAAGTACACCAACCACTCCGTGCAAGTGCTGGCGTTCACCAACGCCGGGGACGGGAAGAGAAGTTCCCCTGTATATTGCATGACTGAAGAAGATGGTAATCTTTGTATACACCTATTTATTCACATCTCCTTCATTCATGTCTCTCTCGATTTTTTAGGGCCTTAACTTTATCATGAACGTCTTGAAACTACGCAAGTCTAAGTTGGCTTGAAATAGAACTTTACACGGCAATTTATATCACAACACACACCATACTCGTAATAATGAATTCCTCTTCTGTACAACCAGTTGTAGGTACTACTTGGTTCAACTACTGTTGCAGAGAATAAAATCCAAGCTGCTAGTAGAGAGTGTCAAATCGAATAAACAAACAGCCTACCAACTCATTATAGTATACCGTATTATTTCCAGTACCGTCAGCGCCAGAGGATATCAAGGCTTTGCCGTTCTCCAGCAACTCGGTGCTCGTGAGCTGGCTACCCCCTGTGCATCCTAACGGGGTTATATCGCACTATACGGTGTACTACAGGGAGGCCGGCCGGTAAGGTTCTTCCAAGTGTCTTTAATTGTTGTAAATGGGAATAGAGGGTCCTATCAACGCTGTAATCTCAAAATTTTTGCGTCATTATAAATAGGAAGGAATCTACCTATGATTTCTGAAAGTTATTCTTAAATTAGCTTACACAAATTTGGCAATAAAATCGTGGTAATTTGTTCGAACATTTCATCCCATTTTTAGACTTGGCAAGCACTCCAGTTACCCAGTGTCGGCGGAGAGCGGCGCGGACGAGCTGATGTTCCAGGTGGGCAACTTGATGGAGAGCCAGCTGTACGAGTTCTGGGTGTCGGCCACAACGGGCTCGGGGGAGGGCGAGTCCACGCTCGTCGTCGGACAAGGGCCTAGTTCTCGCAGTAAGCACGATCTCTACTTATTAATGCGAAACCGCTGAAGCAATTTAGATGAAGTCTGAGTCCCTGGAAAGGACATAGGCTATGTTTTAAAACGATAACAATTATCAGTGTTTTTACCTATTTTCATATCTTTTGTACTTTTCAACTCAACATCAATAATTTTTAGTTTTTAATTTTTTTTTTCGTATATGCCTAAGCGAATACTCTACATTGATGGAAGTGGTAAGGTTTTTTGTTTTCATAATTCATAAGTTCACAAAAAATGTTTGGGTATATTTTTGGAAATGAAAAAGGTTTTCGGCACCTACCTATCAACAAATTAGAAAATCTCATGATCAACTGAATACCAGTTGAAGTTTTTCGCGTGGAAGATTGCAGCGTGTTTGGATGGGCAAATGTATCAACACTGATTTTTCAGTCTTCTATGGTACTCCACAGGTTAGGATTCTGGGCCGAACCCTATTCCTCGGTTAAAAATAATTGTTTCATGTACTGACGATAAAATGCTTATGTTGTCTGCTCGTGCGTCAGTTCCAGCGCGCATCGCGTCGTTCGGGCGGCGCGTGCGCGCGGGCGCGGGCGGCGCGGCGCTGCTGCGCTGCGTGTGCGTGGGCGCGCCGCCGCCGCGCTCGCGCTGGGCGCACGCGCGCGCGCCCGTCACGCACCACCGCTACTACCAGGTCACGCACGCCGGACACCTGCACATCCGGGGTACCACTCCCACTATCTAAACGAATATATATGCGCTTAGATGCCGTAGCGGTCTCGTCTGGTTTCGTTATGCACTGAGCCTCGATAAAGTTAAAGGAAATTATAGAATGAGGAAGATGAAATTAATCCCCTTGCTTTATTTATTCATCTTTATCCTCGACGTCACCTAACCGAGATACTAGTTGCCGATCTGACTGATGACCCTAAAATGTTCCGTGCAGAAGTAAACGAGCAGTCTTCGGGCAACTTCACGTGCATGGCCAGCAACACGATAGGGGAGGACTCCATCGTGTACACGGTGACGGCCGTGCTGCCGCCCGCGGCGCCGGCGCTGTCGCTGCAGTACACCACCGCGTCCAGCATCAAGCTGCACTGGCAGCTGCCCGGGGAAGCCTCGGAGCCGGTACTCGGTGAGAGCTCTGGCACATACTTGTTTTACAAACTTATAGTGCATGCTTAGATTACAAATGAAAACTCATCACTCGGATTTCAGGGTACCTGCTACAATACAAGCAAGCTTCGGACGCGGACTGGCACTCTGTGGAACTTTCCCCCGAGGTGAACAGCTACGTGATGGATATGCTCAAGTGTGGTTCCACGTACAATGCTAAAATACAAGCTCGAAATAAAATCTCCATCGGACCACCGAGTGAAGTGTTGAGCGCCACGACCAGAGGAGGACGTATGTTTGAATGAATGACTACTAAATCAGAGTTTTACTCTGTGCGAACAGTACTTATTTGTACTATCATTGTATTCTTCAGGACCGAGGCCACCAAAACCCGAAGAGCATGTGCACATGAATTCAACTGCGATCAAGATAAATTTCTACGCGTGGCGCGACAGCGGCTGTCCTATACTGGGCTTCAGGGTCTCGTATAGAAGAGCCGGTACTGAGCATTGGATAAAGGTAACAATATCAAGATTCAGGGTTAGTAAATTGTTTGAAAGCTGTCTTCATAATATCTGCAGACTTAGGTACTTGCCTGGACTTCTTGGCACGTCAAACCTTCTAATATAAGAACTGTATCATTAGGAAATTTTGGAACACCCCGAAAATTTATCTAAATGGAATATCTTAGGTCCTAAAACGCTTCCCTGAAGAATACCAAAAGATATCTGGGCGTTCTCAGTCATGACATCATCAACTTTTTTGTACTGCCGCCGGTCATTCAAGTAATCATGAAAAATTAAACGCCAATCTTCTGAACGTTCTCTAACTTATTTAAAAGTATACAAATCGATACCATGTCATACACTTTTTTCAGGTCAAGGAATATACAGGATGGAATTTAAAGTTGGAGGGAAAGTACCCTTAATATTGATAATGGCAAGTTTTGCTGAAAAGAAGCATTCCTTCATATTAAAAAGTAAATGAAACTGCATTTAAAGATTTTTGAAAACTCATCTGCTTGAGCCGGGAATCGAACCTGGGAGATGTGAAAAAAAATCCTGTATTTTATGATACCAAACGAAAGAGTCTTTAATAAGGAACAATTTCTTTTAAGCAACATAGCATCTTAAATTAAGGGAAGATCAAGTAAAATAATGTATTTATTGTAAAGCTTACTCACTATCTAAAGAAAAAAAAACAGTCTAATTGTGAACCGCCTACTTTTTTTGAAGTTGGTTGGTTAAGTGACTATTCCCATTCACAGCAAATTCACTTTCAAAAAAATTAGGAGGTACTAATTATGATTGTTTTTTTCTTTGAATAGTGAGTTAGCTTTATAATATAAACATATTTTACTTGGCCTTCCTTTAATTTAAGATAATATATTGTTTAAAAGAAGTTGTTCCTTATTAAGGTTTCTTTCCTTTGGTATTATAAAATACAGGATGTTTACTTTTTCACATTTCCCAGGTTCGATTCCCGGCTCAAGCAGGTAATATTTCAAAAATCTTTAAATGCAGTTATATTTACTTTTGAAAATAAAGGAATGTTTCCTTTTAGCAAACTTGTCATTTTCAATATTAAGGGTACTTTGCCTCCAGCTACCGTCTTTAAATTCCATTTTTGTATATTATCAATGCACTTGAGTTTTTATCAAGTGTTTTGGAGAAACGATAAATTTTTCTGGAATCCATACTAATTAGTTGAAAATATGATCTCTTTTTCAAGAAAAGCTGTTTATCTTGCCTTTTAATACCTTAATACCTTTCCAATATTTTAGAGAAAATATTTAGGACATAATATATACAGTTGGTAGTATAGATTGAAGTGGTAATGTGCAGGTGGGAGACGGGATGAGCTCGGCGAGCCACGTGCTGGGCGAGCTGGCGCCGGCCACGTGGTACGAGCTGAGCGTGGAGGCGCTCAGCGACGCGGGCGCCGAGCGCGTCGCGCTGCTCGCCGACACGCGCACCGCCGCCGGAGGTGAGGCCGTGAGGGCGGCACTGCCACTGTAGCCTCTAGCACACACAATATAGCACCAAAGCATAGCTCTTCAATCAGTACACAGCTACTGCCATTCCTAGTAATACCTATAGCAAATCGCTCTCATTGGTTCACAGGTCGGATACCTCCGATGAAGCCGTCCTCCCCTCTTTCTGGCGGATCCAAGCAGAGCTCAATGCGCACGGTTCTCGTGTCGTGTGTGGCAAGCGGCGTCGTGATAGTTGTGACCTTAGCGGCAATAGTGTGCCTAGTTCATGGGAAAAAGAAGTAAGTTAATGACGTAGTTTTAGTAACCTTAGAAGTGGCCCTCAGTTATACTACCAGGGGGCCAAGTCTGGTATTTCAATTGTCAAAATAGAATCGTAATAGCTAAAATGTAAATCGAGGAGTCGTCGGCTATGGTACATTTCAACAGGTTTCGTGACTATTGCCCCTGCGTTTACGATTCTATTCTGACACGATTGAAATATCAGACTTGGGCCCCTGGTTCCTTACTCTCAATACTTGATGCGTTGCGAGTCTGGCAGTAGATTTTTTTAAAAATCAATAATTTTAATGTTCACAAATTTGGCGGTACTTTGTTACCCAGAAATAAAAAATTTAAATTGTCACTTCAAATTCGCAATACAAGTTATAAATAATAAACACTCTATTTTCGGAGCACATGATGTAAACAAATTCTGCAAACCCATTTTGCTATCTATTTATAAAAATTCCCTGGGGATGAATTTTATTACGAAAACTCTTTCACAGTGGATCTCCATCTCACAAAAGAAGACTGCTTGAAATTTCATCTTTCTATCTTCTGTAAATTAGCCCCTGTAAAATATATTTCTAATTTTTAGATTCTTTTGCATTTCAAGTGATCATTACATGAGAGATGACAGGAAACTGAGTGAGAGTAATGAAGCTGAGAGAGAAAAGTTGCGAGAGGGACAGAAACTATATTCGTCTTCCTCTATCAACGGAAATGAGAAGTCTAACGACGACTCATCAGGTTCGTACATTATTTTATCGGTACCGTTGCGCTCTCTCGCATGCGTCCAGCGTCCTTTCGGAGCGATGACATATTTTAGCAATGCAGGACAGATCTTAATTTTGACTATGTCATTTTTTTTTATCTAATTCTTAAGTAGAAGTGATTTTAAGCGGCTTATTTTGTTCTGCAATGCGCCGCATACTATATGAGCAACTAGAATAACATGCAGCGAGTAGTAGTAATACCTATTCTAATCATATTTTCAGCTCGGATTGCCGCGATACCGTTTAAATGTTAATACATAAAAATAAATTGACGAGTTTTGGAAAGTGAATTTTGCTCAGCCTTTATAGAACGTTGCAGTGACTGTGGTGATGATTAGTCAGCCCCTTGTTATGATGACTGTGCGCAGCGGAGCTGTACGAGATCAGCCCGTACGCGACGTTCGGCGTGTCGGCGCCCGCCGCGCACTCGCTGCAGTTCCGCACGCTGGCGCGCCGCGACGCCGACGCCGCGCCGCCGCACCGCCGCCGCCGCCGCGCCTGCGACCACTACCGCTACGGTACAATTCCCAAACCCCTCCCACCTCCACATACACACACTGACAATCGACACTTGCACACACTTCTAGTAGGCGGTGATTCTCAACCGCTATCTACCACCGCTAGATGACACCATGACTTCAGTCAAGTTAAATTTTTAACAAATTTACAAAACCTAAGTTTGAATGTTGTTGTCGATAGTCATTGACAGCATCTAATTACGTAGCAAGATAAATAAAAAAGCAAATTTCTTATTTTGATAGTGGTGTTGTAAGTAGTTGCAGTTTAATAATCTCTCCTTTAATTTATCAGTCTTTACAATGAAATTCGTACCACCCACAAAATAATAAGGTACAGAAAGCAATCTTTTGAATCTAATGTGTTTTCATACCTGTTTTCGACTGCGCACACTCGGGCTCAAACGTGTTTCGCAATTACTAGTAAAATCCTCCGACCTCTTGTTAGTAATATCCGTGAGCGTATTTTTGTGTGCGCAGCCCGATCACATTTTGTCTATAGATTGCCTTCTGTACCTCATAATATTGTGGCAATACTTCCAAGTAGCTATTGTACGCTCGTGTAGCCGATGAGCGCTCGGCTGGACCGTTCCGTTTGGCCGACAGATGAGTCGAGCCTGTCTAAATGCTCGACAGTGGAGGCGCGGCACCGCATGCGGGCGGCGTGCGCGGGCGGTGGCGGGGGTGCGGGGGGCGAGGGGGGCGGCGGCTGGCGGGACGCGCGCTCCGACTCCGACGACAACAGCGACAGCGCGCACAACACCACCACCAAGGGTGAGTACGCCAAAATAACTCAATGATATTAGTAGAAAAACTGAGATTTTTTAAAGAAGATACAACAAAAGACAACAATTCTAATCGCCACCGTCTAACACCACAACCGAGGCGACAGCGTAGAACTATCACCCAAACAGGTTATGGCAGTCCATTGCTGGACGTAGGCCTCTTCCAAATTACGGGTACGGAAAGCGCTGGACCGTGATTTGTGACACGGTCCAGCGCTTTCCATACTCAGTCACTCTCTGCGACCATTTTCAGGTTGTCAGGTTGTCTGGCGGTGGTTGTTACACCACGTTTACCGAGATGCATTCTCCGCTCCAGAACTCGTTTGCTCCATCAGCCATCAGTTCTTCTGTAGATGTGGTCAGCCCACGCGAATTCTTCTAGCAATTTCCTTTTCTAGGCTTTTCTTTCCAAGTATGATTACCTGCCCGGCATGACCTTGGTTTTTCCAAGTCCATGCCGACGCCCATATTTCGAGACTATCGAGTCTTCGACTTACATAAGTCCTGGCATAACCTTCGTTTTTCCAAATTCCTGCCGACGCCAATATTTCAAGACTCTCCACTTAGACTGTGCAGCATCCCGCTCAACAGGTACAGTTATATTCAAGCCCCATTCATCCCAGACTTAAAGACGTCCTCAATGAAATTAATAAAGAGCTTAGGAGATATTAGAGCTCCCTGTCTTACACCTCTGCGCAGTGCTATGGGATAGGTCTTCTGATCGTCCAACTGGATGATTTTAAGCGGTATTGTACAAGCATCTCAACACCTCGATAGATCGCCAATTAATACAACATACCTGCCCGTCCAGGACTGCCCATGCAGGTTACTATAGAGTTCTATTATCCACGACAGTCATACACAGCGTCTGGTTGAACTCGTTTGTTTTGTACAATCCGCCGAACAGTATCGACCCCAAACAAGAGTTTAGGGTACCACAGTTTTATACGGTAGATATTTTTGTTTAAATTAAACGATTCAAAAGATCGCTTCTTTGTCCAACCATAGAAACTCGGAACGCTCTGCTAGCACACGTGTTTCCTCCTCTTACAACCCCGGGTTCTTCAAGTGGAGCCAAGTGATGGAAGAGACACGTCATTTGGCCCCCAAACTCAGAACTACTGTTAATAGTAGTGAGGACTGTGAGAGTAGCCGTTATTTTGGTGGCTAAATATAAAAATTCTGCCAAGTACCAGCCCGACTCGTGCATGAATTATTTTTGCTGTAGGTATTTTGGTACGGAATATCAGTAAAAAATAATTGGTTCGGAAGTACCAAAATACCTACAGCGAAAAAATAATTCGTGCTCGAGTCGGGCTGGTACTTGACAGTTGCCACTATAATGAAGAAATTATTTTTTTGCGTGGACCTACAGCAAAAAAATAATTTCTTCATTATAGTGGCAACAGAAATAGGTACATCATCTGTAAAAATTTCAACTGTGTAGCATTTGCGGTTCATGATATTATACAGCGTGATGACGGACTAACAGCGGAGTATCAGTAATAGGATTCCGTTTTGACCCTTTGGATACGGAGCCCTAAGCGGGTCTGTATCCAATAATGTTGTGTGTGGCAGTGTATGTAGTGTAGCGGTGTGCACGTGTCGCAGGGTCGGGCACGTCGCCGGGCGGCAGCGCGTACGGGTCGGCGCGGCGCGCGCGCACCCCCAGCAGGTAGAGCCCAGGTACCTCCACCCTCGCCCTCGCCGCACACCCCGCACACCCGCACCGACCGCACCCACACCGCACACCCCACACCCCACCTCCGCCCTAGACGACACGAGCTTTTGAGAACGTGTCCTTATAACTAGAATGTTACCATTTGCCGTGCTCGACACCGAATAACGATCCTAATCCATGTACAAATTTGTGTAAACGCGTTAGTAAGGGCGTTCGCAAAAACTTTCACTTACTACGCGGTGCTACACGTGTTATGTTGAGGCATGCTAGGGAAAAAGCTCTTACCCCAAGCGACGTCTTCACTTATCACACACGTAGTACTCGCATTGTACACTACGCGGCTACGACAGCTACGGAAATGCTACTACTGCTACGGCCTATCCCGTAGCAGTTGTAGCATTTCCTAATTCCATTTTAATTTCATTTCATTTCATTTTCATTTCATTTTTTTTTTTCTCACTCTGAAGGTAGCGAACGGGCTCGCTCTGTAGCGAGCCCGGTTGTTACCTTGAAAATGGTGAGACGTTAGTGGAGGACACTTACAGTAGTGTTAGTAGAATAGAACAGTGTTCTTTATTAATGAGATAGTCTCTGCTTTGAAAATTTTATTAAAGCCGCGTATTATACATTTAAAAATGTTTCATTGTTATTTGAATTGAAATTAATATAGAGATTACATTACATATTAAATGCAACGAGAGTATTATCTACGTACCTGTCTTTCGGGGACTATTAGATAATTATTTTATCAACGCATTTAGGTAGTTCAGAAATAATGTAGTATAGAAATTGGAACTTCGAAAAACCGCATGTAACAAGCAACACAGTCGTGTGAACGGCTGTAAACCTTTCTCAGATCCAGCTTGTTAACGATATACAACTACCTGCACAAGTCTTGTTGAACGGCCCCTTTCCCTGCCTTCTTGTGTTCCGTACTTGTTGTATTACACGCATAGCTCCCAAGCCGAGTGCGAAATATATTGTTCAGGTCAATTGGAAGTGATTAAAGTAGGTACACACTCAGGTTGGCCATTGGTCAACCAGAAGTCACAGGGGGCCGTTAACATGATGTTTTGTTTACACAATAGTTAATGCTCACCTAGTCAGAAACTATGTTCTTTACCGTTTGGCTTGTATTTTATTTTTGTATAGTAACTTGTGGTACCTAATTATAAATATTTGCTACACAGCGGAGGTCCGCCCGGGAGCGACGGTCTCTCGGGGAGCTTCACTCCGGTCCCCGCCGATATATCTTCTTTAATTGACAAGTGAGTATGATGTTTATCAACTCGAACGATAGTCGAAACATTGCATCACGTGCCTATGGTCATTAATGCCCTATTTCCTGTGCAGGTATCAACAGAGAAAAGAGCAGGAACGGCGCGAGTGTACAATCCACGTGTAGCATTACCTACTCATATTATATTTTTCGAGACACAGAGTCCAATAAAAAGTACTTATTTAGTTAAGTTTCAGAATAAAAACGTGTAACCAAAGCCAAAGTTTAATAAATACATAATTGTAAACTTACTAAAATATATTAAATAAGTATAAAAACAAAAATGAGCTAACTAAAATTTGTAAACAGATCTATAAGTATCCACAGGTAAGCGAAGTTGGAGTCGAATGTGAAAAAATGGCTTGTGTTGCGACTAGTTGTTGAGCGAGGCTTCAATTATATAAACGTGACTAAGTCACCCCAGCCCAGTGACCCCATTTACTCGTTGTTATAAAAAATAAAGGATGATGTGTAACAAAGTTACTATAAGCGCTGTTATTGCGTGACAGTTTAGATTTATAAACGGCATCTAATAATTGTAAATATTAACAGATTGTTACCGATAAGTACCTAAGTTATATTTTATTAATGCTGTGAGAGTAAGAGAGAAAGCAAGGTCCGTTGACAATGTTTGACTACAAGTCACACAGAGTCCACAAAAAGCGCTTTTTTTCGTGAAAAATTACTTACTCATTAAACGAACATCAAAAATAAATCATTTTCCCACACAGAATACGACGCTTTATGTGCAACACATAATGTTTGCGTGTCAAAATTTGTACGTTTTATTAAAAATAAACAAAAGTATTAAAGATAACTTCACACTCCGGGCAGGTTTGAGATGTCAGAATCAACTGGGACCTTACATAAAGATAAAAAGGTCACTCTAACATCCAAGAGCGCCGACTGAAATAAATGTTTGTTATTTTACATGTACAGTAAGTAGGTATTTTCCATAGGTATGTGGCAAACAATTAATTGTATTTGAAAAGGTATAGATTTTTTAAGTCTGGTCTGGTTAATAAAATCTCATAATTGTTTATGTACCTACATGCTAAATACGTGCAAGAGATCGGTATCCTGTACATTTGACTATGTTTCTGAGTGAGTATCGTGTTTGGAATAGTCAAGTGTACACATAGGACATTTTAAAAACTTTCATAGAAACTTTAAATAAACGTTGTGAAGGCATAAATTATAGATATTAAGTAACGTTAAATGGCTGTTCCAACTGCAAAAGATACATATCATTAAAATAGACTGCCAGTATGTAAGTAATTAATAATTCTTTCTACTATATTGTTGAATAATATAGTTAATTAGATATTAATTATACACTATTGTATAAAAATCTTTCTATATACATGTTGTGTAATAATAAAATTATTAATATTAGTGTGAAGGAGCGAATAAAGATGTGTGTTGTGGTATAACGTTATAGTTTATATTTCACCAATTATCCATAATCCATCTAATCCAACCAATCAGTAATCCAGAATCAGAATCTAGCTTCCAGCCCACAATAACGACTGGCATGTAACTGACCAACGGGCCAACGACATAACGTGCCTTCTGAAACACGGAAATGTGCTTCAGGTATTGGTAGCGAGAGAGATAAATGAAAGAAGTAAGATGGTTAAATTTTAAAACAATATATTAGCAAGTTCAGGGTCGTGGGCGAATCTAGCAGCAATGCTAGCGAGTACCGATTGGTTTCGAGGGGAGTCGAATTATCTGGGGTTTTCTTCACTACTAGTAGGCACCGGGCGTGTGTTCCTCCAGAAGGTTCAATGAAGTATAGCGGATGATGCGTTAGTCCTTGAGTTCTGGTGTTTGGTTCTTGAGAACGGACGTCCTGAATGAGATTCTCTTTTGTGGTAATCTGTCAGTCCCAACAGTGAACCCTTTAATGTTCCATGGTAAAATTATATTCCATACTTTATTTCTCGATGAAGTCCCTAAAGACCGGTCGACTCCTTCTTCTGCCATTTGCACGGCAAGGAGTCGAGAGGTTGTACAACCCTTTTTTAAAACTAAAGATTAACATGATTTTTCACAGCTCAGTCTACCCCCTACGTGCCCAGAGTTGACGACCATTGTTTCACTTTTGAAAATTAACGTAAAAAAAGGAAACGTACCCATTCGGAGTTTTTTGCATAGAATCAATATTTCGTAGAATGAATTTTTATTTTTATACTTGTTAGGTAGGTACTTGTATTCTTAGTAAAAAGTAAAAGTAAAAAACTCTTTATTGTACACCTGGAATAACATAATATGAACAGTTAAAATTACACTTATTGGCATAACAATTGGCGGCCTTATCGCACAAGGCAATCTCTTACAGGCAACCTTTTTTATGGAGATTGTAGGATGTGGATTTTGTTAGACCATATATCACGGGACTAGCCTTTGCGAACCACCGCATACAAAAATATTCTGCCAGTTTTCATACAAGTGAAGGGGGAAACACAAAGACATATAAAATTTCATTGCATTTAAAAATGTATTAATCGACAAACGCGTAATGGCTGTTGTGTGTTAATTTTTATTGTACAGTCAACTACAATGAAATGTACTAGTTTAATCATATAAAATGATGTACTGATGTACAGTGCTTTTTATGAAGCCAAAAGACCAAATGGTCATGTGCAATGGCAGAAAACAATGCTTAAGTAAGGCGCATCCTGTGGTTAGATGATCTAAGCTTGTATTTGATGATTTATATTTTTCGTGTTAAAACTCACTTTCTAGAAATTTCTAACTTTTTATTGAAGCACTGATGGCTTCTATTAAACGATGTGAGTTTAGGCAAACGATTATCTAAAACTTGTGAACCTAAATTCAAAAGTCTCGACTTTTATATTGAGGGAGGATTACACTATTATCATACATAATATCAATACACTATTATCCGCAGTGGTATTTAATTACTAAGTATAACTGATGCTCCGTTCTTATACGTAGTAATTTCGCTGCAAGTCGCTAGATGTCGCTATTCCGCATTCTTGATTTATCTGAACCTTTATTGAGTTTCCTGATAAAGTGATAGATCTTTGTCGTGTGTTGTAATTAATTATGTAGCATCGTGACACCGTTTACAGAACACTGAGTTCGCTATTAGTTCGATGTATCGCCGGTCTTATCCCTCGTTGTGATAATAATAATAGAGAGTTAAGTAGTTCGACACAAAGTACTTCATTGTTTTGTCGATTCTTGCACCTATCCTATCACGACCACGGGTGTTGTAAGGCTGTAACGTGTCTAAACGTCGTCGCTGCATGTAAGTCCTGAATTCTATAAGAATGAAACTGGCTACATCTGTACATGAAGCAAACAAGTTTAAAAAACGGAGATCGCGACTTAGTAATAAACGGTAAGAGAACCCACCTCCAGATCCAGACGTCCTGGAGAAGTTCGCGGTGAACGACTGGAGGCGGGAAGTGCAAAGCTATGTAGGTACCCATTGTTGCCTAAATCTTCTTATAAAAATGTTTTGTGTGTATGTGTAGGTACGCTTCAAAAACTCAAATTAATGTGCTGAATCGATTGAGCTCAAAATTTGACACGTTATACATAGGAAACAACCAATGATGTATAAAAACTATAGATACGTTACCAGCACTGAAAAATGACAACAAAAAAAGTCAGGCAATCGCCTTACTTTTCATACATGCTATCATAGATAATTTCATAGTAGGTATTTCTTTTTTTTTAATTTATAAAAGATCTGCTGTTTTTGAAAGCCGTGATGTTCGTGCATCATGACGTGTCTAATTATAAGACGTCGTTGGGTACAACAGGTTTCTGGGATGGCTTTAGGCTACTTTTTGCACCAATATCATCCCAGCGAAAAGATAATAATAAATAAATAAATAAACAGCTTAAAAAAGTAGGTAATTTTGAAAACAGATGGCGCTGTTCGCTTTTTTTTTTAATTATGTTCTACCAGCTACAAAACCCCTTTTTCCACTTAAATCCATTAAAAAGATCCATCATGGATCTTTGTGGACATAATATCACGTCCACTTTAATGCCTTAAAGTATTTTTTATGAAAAATGGATCTTTTAGGACATGCGAATAGGTTGTGGTATACGAAGAATATGTAAAAGTTAAAATGCAGTAAGTAGGTAATTTAATAATTTTCAAAACTAATGAAGATCGGTAAAACAAATGAAGATCGATCAAACAAATGAAGATCGATCAAACAAATGAAGATCGGTGAAACAAATGAAGATCGACGAAACAAATGAAGGTCAATAAAACAAATGAAGATCGATCAAACAAATGAAAATCGGTAAAACAAATGAAGATCAACAAAACAAATGAAGATCGGTGAAACAAATGAAGATCGACAAAACAAATGAAGATCGGCAAAACAAATGAAGATCGAAAAAGCAAATAGAGATCGGCAAAACAAATAAAGATCGGTAAAACAAATGAAGATCAACAAAACAAATGAAGATCGGCGAAACAAATGAAGATCGACAAAACAAATGAAGATCGGCAAGACAAATGAAGATCGAAAAAACAAATAGAGATCGGCAAAACAAATGAAGACCGATGAAACAAATGAAGATCGCCAAAACAAATGAAGAACGAAAAAACAAATGAAGACCGATAAAACATGCAGATCCATAAAACAAACAAACCGATCCTCATTTGTTTTTATCGATCTTTACTTGTTTTCACCAGTTTTCATTTGTTTTACCGATCTTCATTTGTTTTCACCGATCTTCATTTGTTTTTACTGATCTTCATTTGTTTTACCGATTTTCATTTGTTTGATCGATCTTCATTTGTTTTATTGACCTTCATTTGTTTCGTCGATCTTCATTTGTTTCACCGATCTTCATTTGTTTGATCGATCTTCATTTGTTTGATCGATCTTCATTTGTTTTTATCCAGTGGAGTTGACCAAGTGGTCCCAGTAGTACCACTGGTAATTCAATTTTACCCGTGGTACTACTGGGACCACTTGGTAGTACCACGGGTAATTTTTTTACTCGTGGTACTACCAGTAGTACCACGCGCAAGAAAGGGTTATACCTAATGAATTTAGGTGTGTAACAGACCTAATTTTAACATTATTGTATCATTATGTAAACATAGCATTTAGTGTTAGTAA
This sequence comes from Miltochrista miniata, assembly GCA_933228765.1. Lineage (NCBI taxonomy): Eukaryota > Metazoa > Arthropoda > Insecta > Lepidoptera > Erebidae > Miltochrista > Miltochrista miniata. The sequence goes on along the minus strand of OW121753.1, from coordinate 40,248,432 downwards.
TGTTTCCTAGATGTCACCTCACTATTTTCTAAATCGCGCTATCAAGATTCTCCATAAGGGAATGACCTTACCATGTATAATTTTAATTTGGGTGGAATCAAGACTGCCACTCGCAGCGCATCTAAGGGCTACATCCTAATTGGAATAGTCGCTAAGGACACTGCTCGGAGTGACCTCTATGGTTCCTTTTTTTGGATGAGAGAACCAATTTTATAAGGGATTGGTTCTGTACTCATTTTATGTACCTATATTATCTTTGACGGAAAATAAACTAGTCAAGCCTTCTCTCCGTGTTTCTTGTGACAACATCCAGCCTCCAACCTCCTGCTACAATCTGGCGACCAACGGTGGGCACGAAAACGTCTGCGGAAGTGCAAGATACGTCACAAGATACGGAAGAAAGACTTCAATTTTCGTCAAGAAAACATCTCCACCAACCAAGATGTCGGTTACCTTGTCGGACACCCAGTTTCAAGAACTGCTTGCGAAACTATCTCCTGGACGACAAGAAACGTTTACATCGTGCCGCGCAGAATTCAATGGAACAAAGAATTCGGAAGTTGTAGAAGCGTTCCTGGCAGCAGTAACATATTTAAAGAAGTGTGGAAGATCAGCGACGCCGACGCTCTTGCGGGTCTTCCCCTCCTGCTTAAGGGTGAGGCTGCGGTATGGTGGCAGGGCATCAAAGGCCACGTGACAACGTGGGAAGACTTCAGGGAACGCCTGCGGTACTCCTTTGCGCCTAAGAAACCGGCTTATATTATTTACCAGCAAATAATGAGCGAGAAACAGGACTTCCATACATCTACAGAAGTATTTATTGCACAAAAACGCGCATTGTTTGCTCAGCTCCCAGCTCCGGAAATACCTGAAGTACATCAACTGCATATGATATACGGTCAACTCAGGAGTCGTATACGGGACCGAATACCACGCAACTCCGTTAGCAGCTACGACGAGCTATTGGAAGAGGCACGCGGGTTAGAGCAAATGTGGGCAGACAACGTTGGAAGAAGTCATGAAGATAAGAAGTCGGGACCAAAACCCAATGAAAGAAAGAAATGCAGCTTCTGTCACTTTCCAGGGCATGACACTGATGATTGCCGCAAGCTAAAAGCCAAACAAAAGGAACTCGGGGTATCTAGTGGCACCCCGGCTCCTGTCACTAAGACTACCCAAGCACCTTCGCCATCCACACCAACAGTGACCTGTTATGGTTGTGGTACACCCGGAGTGGTACGAAGCAATTGCCCGAAGTGTGCAGCCACGAAAAGACAGTCGATCGGCTCAACCGACGTTAGTTTCTGTTCATTTAGCCTGGAAAGGAACATACGAAACCGACCTATAGTGTTTATAGGGATAGGTGGCATCAAAGGGACAGCCTTCATTGACACTTGCGCGAAAACCAGTGTGGCTTCATATACCCTCTATAAGCAGTTGGTAGCGCAAGGCTACAAGTTTCGAGAGGAAAAAGTCAACCTCACTCTCGCTGATGGAATCGGAAAAACTCAGCGTGTACTAACTACCTCAGTGCCAGTACAACTGGAAGACCGAGTAATACCAACCACCTTCATCGTATTACCAGAGGCAAGAGACAACCGAACCCTTCTAGGCGTTGGGTTTATCCAAGAGGCTCAAATGATCTTGAACCTGCCACAGTTCACCTGGAAGTTTGTGGACTCAGCTACGTACTACGAAATGTATGAGGAAGATTTCGTTACTTTTGAAGCCAGCGCAAACAGTTGTACAGTAGACCCAGTACCTGACAACATATTACGATCTGCAACGTTGCCATCGCGAGAAGCAACCATGCCCCAAGCTTCAAAGACAGCCGACTACAAGCTGATACCTTTGAGCCTGTCTCCCATCAAAAGAAAGAGACCTCTTTTCGATGGATACTTGCCGTGCTTTGCGGATTTCATGATGCAGGATGCGGAAAGAAATGTAAGAGAAGCGGAAGTACAACTATCCCCACACTCACAACAACTCTTTCCAAATCAAGACGAATCAAATGTTGATACTTATATCTGTAGTTTAGAGATAGATAAGATGCATAGTCCTTCAATAAATAGTTTATTCGTAGAGTACGAAGACATTTTTAATGATAAAAGTACCCCCTCCTCATTAGGAGAATATTGTATTGTTGCCAAAAGCGATATAGCCATTTCGCTGATCCCTGATAGAAAGCCTCCTATAGGGAAACAAGCCGATGATACACAACCATATACTCTGAAAACAGACATAAGTAATTACGCTTTTGGAGCAGCTCTCCTGCAGGGGGAGAGAGAAGAAAAGCATCCTAGGTACCAGCCTGGTGACATGGTTTTAGTTAAGACTAATCCCATCAGCAGAGGACCTCTGGGTATAACTGCAATGTTTGCCCCTCGTCGTGATGGTCCCTATGTCATTGTACATAGACATGGACCAGCTTCGTTTAAAGTAGCTCATCCTACTGAGCCGCAGATTCCAATTGGAGTCTATCATGCAGCTGACTTAACACTATTCAAGAGTGATAGTTCTACTAAACTTCCTGATCCAGTTCAGCCACTAAGGAAAAGAGGACGACCCAGGAAAGCTGCTATAGTTCCAGTGTTGCCTATCAAGGAAAAGAGACGACGAGGTCGACCACGGAAAATCCACCAGTAGCCAGTCCCTCTCGCCGGGACGTCTTCGGGGCCTGAGGGGGAGACTGTAACAGACCTAATTTTAACATTATTGTATCATTATGTAAACATAGCATTTAGTGTTAGTAATGTTTCCTAGATGTCACCTCACTATTTTCTAAATCGCGCTATCAAGATTCTCCATAAGGGAATGACCTTACCATGTATAATTTTAATTTGGGTGGAATCAAGACTGCCACTCGCAGCGCATCTAAGGGCTACATCCTAATTGGAATAGTCGCTAAGGACACTGCTCGGAGTGACCTCTATGGTTCCTTTTTTTGGATGAGAGAACCAATTTTATAAGGGATTGGTTCTGTACTCATTTTATGTACCTATATTATCTTTGACGGAAAATAAACTAGTCAAGCCTTCTCTCCGTGTTTCTTGTGACAACATCCAGCCTCCAACCTCCTGCTACAGGTGTTATATTCCGATTTTATTAAAATTTATTTATTGTTATCGTCCAAATGAAATTGTATTAGTTTAATGCATGACCAAAACTGTTATTGTTGCATGCCGCAAGGCCAAATGTAGTGATACTTTACATTTATTTGTAACGAACATGTACACACCTTTTACCTACATTTGCAAAATCTATCTATACTTATAATAAGACTGTTGAGGGTCGAGAGTCTGTACATGGAAGATATTTTGAAAATATCAATTGTAGGGCGTTCTATAATCGATTCTGAAGCCGAATATGTAATTTAAAATTTTCATGTCTGTCTGTCTGTCTGTCTGTCTGTCTGTATCCCGAATAAGTATCACGCAGAAACTACTGAACCGATTTGAATGATACTTGGTACATTCCGAGCTTATAGTCCGAGGAAGGTTCTTGGATACTTTTGACCCCGATATTTTGCGCGGTTCCTGCGGGAGAGGGGATGAAAGATAAAATGGTTTTTCAGCTGTAAGTTCTCACCGCGTGGTCCGATTTCAAATATTTTTTTAGTGTCAGAAAGGGAATGTTTTTAACATTGTTCCACACAAGTTTCATTATTGAGAGTTTCGTAGTTCAGAAATTAGAGGCATCTCAACTTTTCGAATTCAAGGGTTTCTTTGAATGTGAGGGTAAATCTAAACTGGCGTGTTGGCTTAATCATAAAAGAGCTTAATGATTAAGAATATTCTAAAACAATTTTGTTTTAGAATGGACTTAATCTTTAAGCTCTTTTATGATTAAGCAAACAGGGCAGTTTCATACGCTCTTTTGAGTCTGTTGAAAAAATACCTGTCCTTTCATACACCTTATGTGGCGTAAACGAAGTTGCGAGGGTCAGCTAGTAAATGAATAAATAAATAAAATAAATATTATATGCTTATAAGGAGGTTTCGTTTCAATGCATTGTAAATCCAGGTTTTTTCAATTCAATTCAATTCAATTCAAATATTTTATTGTGAATAAATGGGTACATAGGTTGATGTTAGGTATTACATTTCTCTGAGATTGTAGATCTCTTTTCCTAGCTGATTCGTGACCAAAAGTCAATTTATTTTGTATTTTGCGGGAAGTATTGGGTGACTTAGATTCAATAATCATTCTCCTTGAGCGCTTTAGGTATTGTGGTGAGTAAAATTTTATAGGGGTCGTGCGGTCGATTGTTTTATCTCCGTTTTCGTGTATTCCGACCGATTTGCACAGTTTTATCTTAGTTTCGTAAGTTCGTAAGTTTTTTGAGTGATTAATATCTAATAATATCATTATTTAATGTAAGGGGATATGGGGAGTCCACGTCATAATTTCGAAAGGCACGTATTTAAATCGATATCTGTTTATTCCCTTTTTTCGAACAAAATATTACAAATTTAAACCAAAAATACTGACTTGCACACTAATTATGCACACTAAATAAGTCAAATTCAATGGGATATTTTTAAATGCACCTCTGTTTAATTTTTCTGCACACTAGGTAACTCCACTAATTTACTGAATGCAAACCAGAAAATTAAATGCTGTGCAAAAAAACCAACTGATAAACTAAACATGTCCTACTTAAAAAACTTGAATATTACTCAGAACGAGATGACCTTTTTAATCGAATTCACACCAAAAATGTGGTTCGTACATCGAATTTATGATTTGTGGAACAGAAATACCTACGAATTCCATATCAAAAATACTAACTTGCACTCTAAATAGTACTATCTTATAACGGAATAGGTTAGGTTAGGTTAAACTTTTATTTTTTTTGATCAACAAAATTTAATTTTGTAGAGGTGACTGATTAAATTGAGGTTTTACTTAGAATAAACGATGTTCCTAAAAGTAAATTAGGCAATAGATTTCTTTAAAAAAGTTTTAATATTTTTGTTGAACAATGGAATTTTTAGATATACTAAATAATAATAATAATCTTTATTTGCAAGAAATATGGTTTACAAGATGTCATGTTTGTTGATAAGTCCAGAACATATTTCGCGTGTAGCATACAAGCATGCAAAGTTACATTACAATTTTAATTTCAATACATTGCAGATCACTATAAATTTAAATATATTACCTACTCAAGCTCAATAGCGACAAATTAAAGTTTTTCCTTATACAAAATACAAAACATTCTATAATTTACATTCTTCCATTTATATAACAAGGATTTAATAACAATATTCACATGTCAATTGCAATAAACTAAAAAAATAAAATTAAATTAAATAAACAAATGTCAAAGTAATGAAATAACCAATAACATGTCAACTAAATTGAAAAATAATAAATAAATAAAGAATGTCAAAAAATTAATTCGGTAATGTCAACTTTATGATTAATTGGTACATGTCAGTTGAAAAATACAATTAGGTACATAGTTAGATTTTTTTTAATAAGCACAATAGCGGCATGAGCTTTTTTTTAGGAAGTCTGTGGTGGCATAAAAGCTTTCCTGTATAAGCCATCCCTTCAACTCTTGGCAAAACCTTCCGAAAGGTAACTCCCACATATGTTTAGGTAGTGCATTGTATATAAGCGGTGCCATGTAAACGCAGCTTTTTTTAAAAATCTTCAGTTTGGGCACAGGCATTCTTTTAGCTAGTTGTGTTATTTTACGCTTACCAATATTATTGTTATCTTCAAAAAGATAACCATGAATTTTAACAAATTTAGCTACTTCGTATATATACATACTTGGGACTGTAAGAAGTTTCTTCGACTTAAATATTTGCCTACACGATTCCGACCATTCCATATCAAATAGTACGCGGATGCATTTTTTCTGCGCTACAAAAACTCTTTGCAGTTCATTAGAGTTTCCCCAGATTACTATTCCATATCGTATTATAGAGCACACGTATGAGTGGTAGACCATAATAGCGCTATGCCTTCCTGTAACATCCTTAACTTTGCGTAGAGCAAATATGAATCTATTTATTTTTGTACAAATACTGTCAATATGTTCCTTCCATGTAAAATGTGCGTCTAAAATTATGCCTAAAAATTTTGTTGACACTACTTGTTCGATTGGGGTATTTTTAAAGTTAATATTTAAATCGATGACTTTGCTTTGCTGCGTTTTAAATTGTATTAATTTTGTTTTTTCAATATTTATTTTTAGTTTATTTGATTCCAGCCATTGTACAACATCCTTTATTGTATTGTTAATATCCATTTCGTAAGAATCAATATTTTTGGAGTCCAGAATAATAGTAGTGTCATCAGCAAACAGTACACTCTCATGTCGTAGAGCTCGCGGAAGGTCATTCACATAAATCAGGAAGAGCAATGGTCCCAAAATACTACCCTGAGGAACCCCCAGAGGATTTATTTTTGGCTGTGATTCGACAACACCAACAATATTGGTCTCTTTATTAAAATTCGTTACTCTGGTAAGCTGTCTTCTATTGGTTAAGTATGATTGGAACCAACACAAAGCAGAGCCTCTAATTCCATACGTTTCTAATTTTGATAACAGTGTTGTGTGATTTACAAAATCGAATGCTTTACTTAGGTCTAAAAATAGAGCCGACGTTGGAATTTTAGAATTAACATTACTAACAATAGATTTTACCAAAGTATAGGTAGCCAGCTGTGTAGATCTACATTTTCTAAACCCGAACTGTTCATGTGTCAGGACGTTATGTTTCTCCATAAAACCCAACACTCTAGCATGCATAACCCTTTCAAAAACCTTTGACAGTATCGGAGTAAGGGCAATTGGTCTATAATTATTAAGTTCAAGTTTGGAACCTTTTTTATGTAAAGGCTTGATTATAGATAGCTTCAGCCTATCAGGAAAGCATCCCTGTTCAAAAGATAAGTTTATTATGTGCGCCAGAGGCGCAGCCACGAATTTCGCAATATCCTTTAAAAGAATAGTATTGATATTGTCATATCCAGTAGATTTGGTATTCTTTAAACTTTTGATTAATCTGAATATTTCTAATGGAGTAGTAGGTTCGAGAAATATACTTGAGCATATACTGTTTATACGGTAATCAGTATTGGCCGACCCACAGTCACAGCCATCACTCTGCGTAATGTTTACAAAATAATTATTAAATAAATTAGCTATATCAGGACCTGAAGTAACCAAAGCACCATTGTCAATTACACTGTCTATATGCCTGTAGTTCTTTTTAGCGCCCACACATTGCTCCACAATTTCCCACGTAGCTTTTCCTTTATTTTTAGAGTTTGCAATATGTTTCAGATTATGTGACAACTGGACAGAGTTTACACATTTCTTCATAATTTTTGAATAGTTATTATATTTTCTTTTATTTTCTTCATTTTTATTTAAGTAATACTTATATCTTAGTGCGCGTTTAGTTTTGCAGCTAATTTTAAGACCTTTTGTTATCCACTTTGGTTTACAAGTTCTAGAGCTAACTTTAATTTTTTTAGTGGGAAAACAAAGTTTGTAAAATATAGTGAGCTCGTCATGAAACAAATTGAAAGCCTGTTCTGTGCTTTCTGTATTAAAGATTTCAGAGAAAGACAATCTACTGATACAGTCAACAAACCTATTTACATTGCTTCTACTAAGATCGTGAAGTGTGATGTAGTAATGGCGGCGTGGGGTTTCTTTTTGATGCAATTCAAACTCTATAGCCTGCGCGGTGTTGTGGTCCGATAGACAGAAGTTATACGTCTTACCCATTGCTGTTGGTATATTACTAATAATATTATCAATGCATCTCTTCAGCCGCGTCGGTTCGCGAATATGACACTTCATTCCATAATTTGAAATGAGGTTCAAGAACTGGGTACTATGTTTATCCTTTATCAATATATTAATATTGAAATCGCCGCAAATTATTATTTTACGGGTGTTAAATGGAAGCTTACTAAGTGTATCATTTAATTTAGCAAACAAAATTGAAATATCGGAATCAGGAGTTCTATAAATACACAATATAATTAGTTTCAGGTCAGCAATTTCTGTACCACTAATCTCGAAGTGATTTGCTATACTCGAATTAGTTATTTCCTTTAATTCTGTACCCTGAAAATCGTTTCTTAATAAAATACACGTACCTCCCCTACTTTGCGGTTTTCGTTTTTTTCTAGGCTGCTTTGGTCGACAGTAGATAGAGGTTATGTGCATATTATTTATTTTTAAAAATTGTTCTTCGCCCTGTGCTATAAAATGCTCACTCAGGCATAGTGCAAGGACACTATTTTGTACATCATGCAGTTCCTGCAGCACAAGAACCAGTTCGTCCATTTTAGAAATGGCACCTGCAATGTTTTGATGGATTATACAAAAATTATTAGGTATTGTTCGTCTTTTTTGACTGACGAAAAACAGTTCGTCACTTACAGTTATTGGCGACTCGTTTGTGCCACTAGCAACGGGTTTCTTAAATACTTTAAAGTAAAACGGTATAGTGCCTCGTTTGGGGCTAACAACTTGTTCCTTTATAGGGGTGGTGGTCGAGCCTCGTAAAATTGTTTTATAAATATAGTCCTTCAAATCGTCAAAAATAACTCTAAAACCATTGTTGTTAAGTAATCCGCTATGCTTAGAAAACATTGAGTAGTCGTATTTGAGATGCAAATTTGAATCCAATACCATAGCGTAATTATGTGTATACATGTCGTGATATAATAAATTGTTAAAAGCTTCTATTCTCGAATTATACATATTGCTAAATCCATTGAATTTATAAGTCGGCAAACACAATATAATATTAGTGTGCTGTAGGTTCATTAAAATATATCTAACATTTAAAACTAATTCATAATAATTATTTGTATCTTGGAAGTCTTTACTGCCTATAAAAACAACACAACAGTCTTGATAGGTAAAATTCTGAATTGTTTTGTCCAAGTTTTGCATTAATTGTTTGGTTCCACAGTTTGTTCGAATATAATGGCAAATGTCAAAATTAGGAAAGGTGTACCGTGCTGCAGATAGTATGCTATTTTTACTGTTACTGCTCATTAAGCAGAGTCTATTTCGATAACTAAGTTTCTGCGTCTGCAAACGACTATCACTCGTAGCGCCCTCTGTTGGTGACATTTTCATGACCGCTTCGCAGGGTTTGTGTTTGTCGTTGTTTACACGTTCAGAAGAATTTTCAAGTGAATCGACACCAGGCACTTCGAATTGAGAGCTGCAGATGCAACCGGGACTAGCGTTCAGGTGACGATAACAATGTTCAGATATTATGTCCTTTGATAACATGCTACTAGTAGCGCCGTCTGGCAGCTTCTCCTTGTCATTACTCAAACCCAGGTCTGTACAACTTGTGTTGCCTTCTGTCTCAAAATAAGAACCACGGTCATGGGATATTCTTTTTAATTTAGAAACTCTAGGCGTACTTCTAATATTTTTTTTTGAACCTGAACAAATTTTTTGCAGATTGATTGAAATGTTGGTCTGTTTGTTCAAAGCATTTTTGAGAGCCATATTTTCCTCATTTAGTTTTTCTATTTCCAAGTTAGCACTCGCAAGCTCATTTTGAAGTTTCAATAGTTCATTCCGCAGATCTTCCATATCGCTATTATATCCCGTGGACAAGTCAGGCAAGCTATGTCTGCCAGTATCCGAGTTTACGGAGTCGAAAGACAGTTCGAGTGACTGACATGACATTGTGTTATATTTTCTTAGGGTCACGTTTTCATCTCCCATTATTGCTTATAAGAAATAAAATCGGATAGGAACAAAATTCATCAGATTAATCTGCCAGACCACCCATATGTCAGTACAAAATCATACACAATTATTATATGAAAGCGCCATTTGTTAGTATGATTCCGAATATCATCAAGTTGAGAAGTAGATATACTGTATGCCGTAAGATTACTTAAATCTGCTACTGAGCACTAGATGTCGCTGTTGCGCATATTTTAAATAAAAAACGGATTTTCTTGTTGTATAAATACTAAAATTCTTGTCAAATCATCTGTCTGCAAAATATTTGTGATAAATTATACTTCATGCCGACGATATTAAGTGTTATTGCACAAAAGTCACTTCAATCACTTTGTTTCGTGAATATTAGTCTTCAACTATGTTTGACTTGTAGAACGATTTTTTTTTTAATTTTGCCACAATTTGCACATCACAAACATTAACATGAGTCACTTGGGAGTTTATTGGCAATTTTAATCACAACTCATTGTTCAAGGTGTAGATTAACCATTTTTAAAATTAATAAATACGGGAGCACGACAGAAACCACTGTTTACAGAGCAGCGCCACCTGGCGGAAAAAAAGTATACTATTCTGATAATAGTTATTCGTTCAGTAAAACAGTTCTGCAAATACCATTAAACAGTATAATGAATTTGGTATATTTAGTGTGCATATTGAGGGTGCAAGTCAGTATTTTTGGTTTAACTTTGAAATAATTTGTTCGGAAAAAGGGAATAAACAGATATCGATTTAAATACATGCCAAATTCAATATACTGTTTAAAGGTGTTTGCAGAACTAGTTTACTGAACAGATCACTATTATCAAAATCGTAGGTAGGTATATCTAAAAATTCCTTAGCTCAACAAACTTATTAAAACTTTTTTTAAGAAAACCATCACCTAATTTACTTTTATGAACATCTTTTATTCAAATTAAAACCCAATTTAATCAATCATCTTTATAAAATTAAATTTTATTAATCAAAAAAATAAAAAACTAACCTAACCTAACCTATTCCGTTATAAGGTTGTAAAATTTTGAGTGCAAGTAAGTATTTTTGATAAGCAATTCGTATTTTTGTTTAGCAAATCTTATATCCGGTGTAAGAACGAAATTTTTGGTTTAAATTCGATAAAAAAGGTCATCTCGTTTTGTGTAAAATTTTAGTTTTGTAAGTAGGACATGTTTAGTTTATCAATTGGTTTTTTTGCACAGCATTTGATTTTCTGGTTTGCGTTCAGTAAATTAGTGGAGTTACCTAGTGTGCAGAAAAATTAAACAGATGTGCATTTAAAAATATCCCATTTCGAAATAATCTGGCCGACCCTCAAAATTCCGAACGCTCATTTCACCGATGATAAATTCAACGAATGGTTGTATGGTCGACTGTTAAAACTCCGAATGGTCATTTCGCCGATGATCAGTTTTACGAATGATTGTATCGGGGTAGGTACTCTGAGTCGGGGTGTTAACCATTCACTTATTATGGTTAACACCTCGACTCGGATAGGTTAGGTTAGAAGATTAGATTAGCTGCACTTCCGGGAGTAACGCCCTCCCATTAGCCCATTTAATGCTAGCCGGTGACAAAGCGCAACAAAACTCTAAGGAATCGGGACCGATGCGTTGATGTGGGTGGTTAGGAACTTTTATTCCTAACTGACCAACCAGGTGCACGAGGTGGGTGGTTAGGAACTTTTATTCCTAACTGACCAACCAGGTGGATAACTCAGGTGGTCGGTTGGGAAAGGGGGATATCGATAGGTATCAATACTTTCAAAATTTCGAATCCATATCTAGAATTAAATACACGATAAAGAAAATAGCCTGCATAGATAAACAGACTGTGGCTGTGTGTGCTGCCATTTAGTGATGGCGAATCATTCCAAAAAAATATCGAATTTTGGACTCCCAAACTGAATTTCGACAAATCCTTATACGACAAGATTTTACTTCGACAACATGAAACTCCGATACAACTTAATTTCGACAATATTTTAGATCGAAACAACTTAACCCCGACACTACTGTACTCCGACAAAGGAAGAAACGCTTTGTCGGTCGGAGTACAGTAGTGTCGGGCATTTCAGTTTCGGGTGCAGAATTTTGCTATTTTATATTCTAATTAGATTCGTAACCCGAAAAGTTGATTATGCGATAAATCGATCTCAGATTGCAATCCATCCTTATCTACTAACTTGCTGTGTGTAAAAAAAATGGAGCATGCACATGGAGTCTAAAAGGCTGAGGCCACAGGCTGTAAGATAAATATTAAAAAAAAAACATGCCGTGTGTTGTGTTCTATTAGTTGAACAAAAATAGTAGAACATATTGGAATACACGTTTGTGTGCGTGTAGCCCCATACAGATTCACGGCGAGAACCCCCGTGAACACCCGAGCAGCGAGAATGTATGTATCTGTATTACCCCGTTTACATTCAGCCGAAGTAAGTAGGGAAGTGGGTAGGGAAGTAGGCAGGACGAATAGGTAAACACGATAACTTCTCATGTCCCTGCCATTGTTACTCGCGCTGCCCGTCGCTCCCCAAAAGAGCGGTTTTTTGTGCGGGAGTCAAAGGACCGGGCAGCGCCAGCGACAGTGCGTGTTTACATTCAGCAGCTCCGTCCTCGCTCCGCAGTTCTCGCCGAATGAGTGAGAGAGAGTTATAGTACGATGGATAGATATCATCCACCATCTTCGACGGCGACGTTTTTTCTTTTTTTTTAACTTGAAACCTTTTTAAAATTCTAACATAATTGAGAATTGCGAGAAGACACAGCGCGGACGCAGTAAATATTTTGACGTCTGTCATTGCCGAAAGTCGAAAGCGATGTGAGTGGTAGTGCAGTATGTAAACACTATACTTCTCTCGATCCTGCCACGGCAGTATCAAGGGAAATATTGCCGGCAGCTCGAGTGGCAGCGGCAGGGGCTGCATGTAAACGAGGTAGAGGCATAGGCATGCGCAGCGCAGTGCAATTTTAAAGGGGTCCCGACACGGTCAAACTGCAACTGTCAAACACGTACAATATCATGTGCACGTACACGTCGATGCACACACACATGCAAAGAAATCACGCGCCCTGAATCAACTTCCATTTATATTTAACGTGCTTGACAATTGCAAGGCATGATCGTGTCGGGAGCCCATTAGGGGTATCCACTTCGAAAAAACATCGATATATTTTTTCGATATACATATTATATCGGAAGTGTATATCGATCTTCTTTTTCTTCCTGTATATCGATGGCCGCATCGAATAATCGTGTAAGCGTCACTTACACAAAAACAGTATTTTTCTATTTTCTAGGACCTTAGGCCATTCCCCCTACTCCCTAATATAATTCATAATTTTTCATTAAAAAATACGGCTATAATTGCACTTCATTTGTTTTACCACATTAATATACACTCATTTGCAAAAAAACGGGCACCTAAGCAATGAACCATTTCAAGTGTTTGCTTTGTTTGATAATTATAGGTAGTTTTATCCTCACAATTTGGTAAATTAATAAGAAAATAATCGTTTTCATCAGTATTTCATAAAATTTTGTTACAATTTATGGGAAATAATGCTAAACCTCGCTAGTAGTGTATGTTCGCTAGTAGTGCATATGCTCATGAAGTAAAATAAAAAAGTTGTTTTGTTTGTTTTTCTTTAATAAAGTAAAAGCAGATAAATGTTTAGTATCGAGTGTGACCCCCTCTAGCTAAAATCACAGCTTGAATTCGCCTGGGCATGCTAGCGAGTATATCCCGGATACTTGCTTGCGGAATACGTTCCCACTCAGCAGTAATCACATTCTTCAGCTCTCTGATGGTCTGCGGAGCCGGGTGTACTGATCTCACACGCCGTTTTAGAACGTCCCAGATATGTTCTATGGCATTGAGGTCGGGACTTCGAGCTGGCCAATCCAAACGACGAATGCCGACCTCTTGCACATACGCATTAACATCGCGGGATCGGTGGGCGCGAGCATTGTCGTCCTTAAAAATCGAGTCTTGACCTAGAGCGGCCAATGCGGGTTGTGCATGAGGAATTAGAACTTCCGTTATGTATCGATGCCCAGTCAGTGAGCCGTTTTCAATGAAGACTAACTCTGTACGTTCCATTGAATTTATTCCTGTCCAAAACATAACAGAGCCCCCACCATAAGGTGTGATTTCTTCGAAACATGCATCTGCAAAGCGCTCTCCTTGTCTTCTTAGCACTCGCCGACGTCGATCTTCACCGAACAGAGATATCCTGGCTTCATCAGAAAACAAAACCCTATTCCAATCTTCTTGAGTCCATGATTCAAAATTTCTAGCGAACCTAAGCCTGTGAACTCTGTGTTCACGGAGTAATTTGGGGCCGCGGGCCGGGCGGTGACTGCGTATATTGGCAGCGAGAAGCCTCCTCCTGACCGTCCATAGACTAATATGCACATTTCTTACTTCTTGGAGGTTGTTCTTATGATCCACATACGAAGATTTGCGATTTCTCAATGCGCGACTTACAAGAAAACGATCATCCCGTGGTTGGGTACATGGTTTTCTTCCAGAACCAGGCCTTCTCTCGACGGAACCAGTCTCCTGATATCGCTGCCAGGTCCTTTGGACCGTCGAGCGACTAACATTTAGCCTCCTAGCCACGAAACATTGGCTGCAACCCTCTTCAAGCAGCGCGATAATTTTGGTAGCTTTTACCACTTTATCTACCACTTTTGATACAGTCAAACAGCAATAAATAAAGCTTTGACAGTCAAGGATATGAAATTAATCGATAAAAATTGAATAAAAGTTGTGAAAGTCGATGTTAACTTCTGGAACTTCGCGCCAAAAATGTAGGATAAAAAGGGGTTTTCTGTAAAAATGAGCATCAAATGAAAATTTAAATTTAGAACGTACTTTTTTAAATACCACGGCATTTTTAAAACCGGCCTGTAACGTGTACAAACGATTGAAACCTTTTTGGTATTGTATCTTTTTAAAGATGAATGAAAATCAAAACCGCCCGTTTTTTTTGCAAATGAGTGTATTTTTTTGTTACAAGAACATTACCTACTGCATGCAACTGTTATGTTACACATTTAACTAATTTGGAATTACGGCCTGGCCACGGGGCACGGCGGAGCCGCGGCGGTGCGTCGGGCGATGCGACTAATCGCTTTGCATCGTTTGCAGGCCACGGGGCCGCCGCGCCGGCCGTCGCGTTTGCCGCTGCGACCAGTAATTTCATCACTGGCCTAGTCACCGCGACTAGCCTTGGTCGTTCCGCAACGTAGATAGCTATTGTAACGATCTACCGGCACAATAACTGATAACGGTTACTGAGCTACGGCTAAACATGCTAACAAGCTATCCTGCTATCGTAATAACGCGGTCCACAAAAACGTCTTCGCGGACGCAGCGCAAGCTACCTGCTACCGATACGATATTTCCGTTATGGGATCGCTGTTCCCGCGCCATTCTATCGGATGGCCGTCACGTGTGGGCACCTTTGTTCCTTGAACTTCAGTAAGTACACTGACCTAATCGAAATTAATTCGATTAGCTTATAAAAATAATGTGATTTGATTAGTTTTACTTATTAAAATATGTGTTTATTAAAGTTTGTTAATGGGTTTGTTTTATTCCGCAGTATTGGTAATTTATAAGTACATAGTTTGTTATTATAAAGTGTTTATAAAATTTCAACTTTCTAGCTACTACGGTTCCTGACTTGACACTAACAAACTAAATTTCGCTAAAAATATGCCCAACTCTTTAATACACACTTTTATACTTTAACATACATACAGCAACGAAAATAACGTAACGATTATAGTTACGCGTACTCAGCTAAGGCGAAACATGCTAACAAGCTTTTTCGCTATCGTAACGAACCCGCTACTGGAATAGAAACGCAGAGACAAGGCCTTTCGCATTTTCAAGAAGCACCGTAGGGAATTAGACTGGAACGCTTACAAAACAGCTAGGAATCGCTGTAACCAGATGATACGCAACGCCAAACGCTGACATATCTATGCTAACATTTCTTTGCATCACCTGCAGATGTATGGAAGTTTCTCAGTTCGTTGGGTATTGGTAGGATTAGGCACACGTAGCTACCCAAAACGCTTGAGTTGGACGTCATTAATAGTCATTTCTCCACCTCTAAACAAATTGATGACCTGACAAGGCGACAAACGGTAAGCTTTGTGGCCGGCTTTGCCTGTTCCAATTATGATTTTTTTAAGTTTTCTCTAGTTACGACAGATGAGGTCAAAAAGGTTATTATGTCCATAACATCCAAAGCTGTAGGTTGCGATAATATTAGTCGTCGTATGATAACAACCATTATGAACCAACTCCTTCCTGCTATTTCTTATATCAAAAATTTTTCTCTTGAATCTCGTCAATTTCCTGCCATATGGCGAAAAGCCTATGTTCTTCCGCTCCCAAAAATTTCCTCTCCCTCTTTGCCTAGTCACTATCGCCCAATCTCCATTCTCCCGTTTCTGTCGAAGGTGCTGGAATCTTGTGTCACGGGCACCCAACTCATACAGATTATCTTTAATAGACAGAAAATATCAAAAGATGGCACTAGTAGTTTCATATAGTCTGAAATGATACAAGTTTTATCCCGGGAATAAGTTCCCATGAGACGCGGAAAAGAGAACAAAATTTCACGCAGGCGAAGCTGCGGGCATCAGCTAGTCTATAATAAATGTTACATTACACGCGAATGCTAGTGTCGGTCAGGGAGGTAGCATCGTAACGTAATGCTCGAGTCGAATCTATAAATGTTACGAGTTGTATCAAAACGATACACATTGTATCATTACAAGGCGCGCATTGTAATGCTCGATTCTCCTCCCTCACTGGCGTAACCTCGTCTTGTATCATTACAAGGCGCGCATTGCAATGCTCGGTTCACCTCCCTCACCAGCTGTAATTCTCGACTCGTAACGTTACATTACGCGCGAATGCTCCCGGTGAGGGAGCACCTTTATGATGTAGGTACCTACTTGATGTAAACGGGGGTACCCACTTTGCGCTCAGTGAGCCTAATTCGCAATACGCCTAACTCGCGTTACGTATAAATGTCAATTAACTAAGAATTTAAGAAAATTAAGAAGTAAGATATAGGTACTCATATTTCCTTTTTTATTTCTTTTCAGGTGAAATACGGATCGCTGGATTTGTAGCTGAGCATAATCTGCCTTACGCTATAACTGATCATCTTTCCACGTTGATATTAAAAATATCCCGTATTAATGTAAATATATAGATTTATAATAATTTATGTTTCTGTGTAATTTTTAACAAAAAATGTATCTATTAATAAAACAGTCTACCGAAATCTACCGATTTTTGTCCTACAACCCTACCGAATTCGTTATACTGAGTTTTGCAACACTGCCTCGCACGGCTCGCTCGCTCGCTGTCCTGTCGTCGCTCGCTAGTCGTGCTGTCGTGCTCGTGTCATGTCAGTCAGTCACGCAGTTTCGCAAAGGAATTATTTGTTATTGTGTACGTTTTATAGATAACGTCAATAAAAAGGACCTAAATGTTTTTAAAAAGCGGTCTTACATAAACAATGCTAGTGTAAAGTTTGTGAAAATGTTGATAAATGGTTAAATGTTGATTGTTTTGAAGCCATTCGCCTATATTGATTTATTGTCTGCCAGTGACCTGTTTTTATTATTTTTTATGTGTAACTTATAAAATAATCATAACAGTACAGTATCCAGATATTTGTTTGATAATAAATTTTTCATGGCAGTTTTCATTCACATAAAATTAAATGTGAGGCTGGGCAATGGCTAAACACAAGAAAATAGTGCTGTGGGTTTGAATTGCTTCTATGAAGTTGAAAAACATTTTTGTCGTTATGCTGTGTATGTTTCACAATGATGACACCTATTGAGGAGAAGAAAGATGAAAAAGTAAGTGTAATTACATATATCAAGTAAAAGTATTTAAATAAATAAAATATATAAAATTTGTGAACCTTCTCACACAACATCATCTAGCCCAAAATAAGCTAATATAAGCTTGTGCTATGGGGTCTAGACTACTGATAAACATACTTATATATTTCTACATACATTATAGATAAATTACACGCAGACACAACAAATCAATGTGCTCATCACACAAAGAGATTTGTCCTGGGTGGAAATCGAACCCACGACCTCGGAATCCGTAGTCAGGCACACTAACCACTGGACCACGAGGCCAGTCAAGTACACTTTTAGCTATGAGCCGCTAATATATCCTATTATGTTTTTTATTGAGATTGTGTTGAGAAACTACTGTGGTAAGTATGTCAAGTTCTTCCAAGTAAGGTCAATGCTGGGAAGTTCGGCATACTTTTTGCAAAGTTGAAATGTTTTTTTATTTATCTCAGAACTTATGACAGCCCTAATCAATCGAATAACAGACTAGAATAGCAAATTTAATAAACTGTAAAGGAGATTTGAAATAAAATGTATTGCAATGAGATTTATATTAAATAAACAGATTTCTGTTGAACTGGTCGCTTAGACGGTCTTCCCTGACAATGTGAGGCAACTCCGTCTAGGGTCCTTATTATCTGATTGGTGATAGTTATGGATTCATGCAGAGTTTAATGAAACATCTTCAATAAATGACAATAAGATTAAAACTTTATGAATTGAATATAAGGTCTAGATTTAATTTTATAGCCATTCAAATGTCTTATGAGACAACTCCAGCACAATTAGACCTCAGGTGTTCTAAACATTTTATAGTTAATTTTACCCGACTGCGGGACACAAAAGAAGGGTTATTGTGTCGGTGGGTTTGAAAAGCAGGCTGAATGAATTTGATACATAAATAAAATTATGAAAACATTTAATAATAAAATGTAATGTTGTAGTAGACACAGTGAATTAGGTGCTTAGTATTATAGGTAGATACATTTCTAAATATTTATATGGTTAGAAACATTTTGAAACATGTTTCAAACGGTTTCGGATGTGGCCGAAGGGTTAGGTTAGGTTTGGTAGTTACCCTTAATATGAATCATTCCTACGAATTATATATTAGACTAGCTGACCCGTGCAACTTCGTTTGTGTCACATGAGAGTGAGAAAAAGGTAGTATCTATTGAGGACTTAATTTTATAACTTTTTAAGAGGAATAATTTTGTAATACCTACACAATTTTTACGTAACTTTTACCATCTACGCAGCGTACGCCTCGGAAGCTTTCAGACTGTAAAAATATTCCCCGTCTTCGAAACATTCTTCATTGCTGCTCCGCTCCTATTCGTCTAAGCGTGATGTTATATATAGCCTATCTATAGCCATCCTCAATATGGACTATCAAACTGTAAAAGAATTTTTTGAAATCCAACTATCCAAGTTTCAACTAAAAGTAGGTAAGTACCTAGTTCCTGAAATCCTAGCGTTCAAACAAGCAAGCAAACAAACTCTTCAGCTTTATAATATTAGTATAGATGACCATTATCAGGAAATGCTCCACGTTGGTAAATAGGTACCTACATTAGTGTAAGAATAATATTCACTCCATTAACTAAAAAAAATATATACACAAATTATAATAATTGGTGTCGTATTCCAGATCCGCACAGGCATGGTGCAGGTGTCGGACGGCAAGTCGCGGCCGCGGCCGGCGCGGCTGGTGCTCACCATGGACGCGGTGACCGTGCAGCAGGAGGTGCTGCCGCCGCCGCAGCCGCCCAGGGACAAGAACGTGCCGCATGCCAGGGTGAGTTCACGTCGCTTGTAGCGGGGTGGTGCTGGTGGGTGCCCGCGGTGATGACAAACCAAGGCCCTCCGGTAACTTGAGCGCAAACAGAAATGCACGACTTGCCACGAAAGCGCGGTTGAACCACCGTTGTGGCGCCGTTGACTCTGTGTTCTGTTAACTAAACGATCACTGCAGTAAGCAACTTTAGCTATGGCCGGTTCTTGGATAGGTGACTACAATGTGACTGCTTTGTGACATTAATTTTCGAGCGTTTTCGTATATCGGAGGGCACATGAAGCCGTTAGTCCCGGTTGTCAGTGACATAACAGTAGTTAAGCCATTTTGAAGGCTTTATGTGTGGTTTGAAAAATTATAAGTACCTAGGTAAATTTCAGAAACAATGAGTCGTCACCTGCTCCTGTGTCGGCGGTGCATGTGTAGCGCCTCTGTTGTTGCAAACATCCATAGGCCAGAGCTAGAGTAACCACTTTCCATCAGGTAGGCCGTAAGCTTATCTGCCACCTTAGTATAAAATAGCATTCTATCACGCGATGTCATTAAAAAGGTCATCTGAAGTATAAACGTCGGTTACCACTGGTCTAAGGTTACCACGTTTAAATTGACAGTAATAGCTACACAATGCAGAGTTTCCGGAGTTACCCGTACGTTTTTTTTTTTTTTTTTTTTTTTTTTTTTTTTTTATACCACTAGAGTGGCAGACAAGCATACGGCCCCACCAGATGTACCGGTGGTCACCGCAGCCTATGGACGTTTGCAACACCAGAGGCGCCACAATCGCGCTGCCGACTCTTTAAAAACCTTCTAAGTCCCCTTTTGAAGAACCCCATACTGTAGGTGTTTGGGAAAACCGAAGCAGGGAGATCATTCCACAACCTAAGCGTACGTGGAAGAAAGCCTCTATTAGATCTCACCGTGCTCGAGCGCTCAGGACGCAACGTGTGAGGATGAACACCCTGTCTATGGCGAGCGGTGCGATGATAGAATGTAGCCGTAGGCATCATATCAAACAATTCTTCAGAGCACAAACCGTTGTACAGGCGGTAGAACACACACAGAGAAGCAAAGTCTCTCCTGTCACTAAGAGGTTCCACACCACCTGCAAGTATGGGATCGCTGACAACTCTCATAGCTCGCCTTTGCACCGAGTCAAATGGACGAAGCTGGTATTCGGGTGCCCCCGCCCAGAGGTGACAGCAGTACTCCATATGCGGACGCACTTGCGACTTATAGAGAAGCAGCGCTTGCGCCGCAGTAAAGTATCGCCGCGCCCTTCTGAGCACTCCGAGCTTCCTGGACGCCAGCTTGGCCTTGCCCTCCAAGTGACTGCGGAACTGCACATCACTGGAGATGTCAACACCAAGGATCCCTATACTTTCAGAGATGGTGAGAGATGTGCTCTGAAATTGTGGCGCCACAGTGAATGGGGTCTTTTTTGCGGTGAAAACACAAACTTGTGTCTTGGAAAGGTTGAATTGGACAAGATTTTGTCGACCCCAATCGGACACCCTATTGAGAGTAGCCTCGACTTCAGACACAAGTTGTTCACGACTTTCTTCCATTGCAACCCGAGAGATACCGGGGCGGCCCGTGTAATACGTGTCGCCCGTACTGTCGTCCGCATAACAATGAATGCCGTCAATAGACAACATGTCATTGATATGCAGCAGAAACAAAGTAGGGGACAACACTGAGCCTTGTGGTACTCCAGCGTTTATGGCCATACAGTCAGAACAGCTGCCGTCAACGACGGCCCTGATGCTTCTACCGGCCAAAAAGCTGGACACCCATCCGCATAAACTCTCGGGCAGTCCATAGCAGGGCAATTTCGTAAGAAGACCACGGTGCCAGACTCGGTCAAAGGCTTTCGAGATGTCGAGGCTCACTGCTAGAGCCTCACCTTTACTCTCGATAGCCGCCGCCCAGCGGTGTGTGAGGTACACAAGAAGATCGCCCGTCGAGCGACCGTGACGGAAACCGTACTGCCGGTCACTGAGCAGGTCATGTTCCTCAAGGTACCTCAGGAGCTGTGTATTAATTACACGCTCCATCACCTTAGATAAAAGGGAGGTGACGGCTATAGGCCTATAATTGGCCGGGTCGGTCCTGTCACCCTTCTTGGGCACAGGATGCACGTGCGCGATCTTCCACGACGCCGGGACTTGCTTCATGGAGTATGAAAGCGTGAAAAGACGTGTAAGTACCGGGCACAACTCCGGACCACACCGCTTAAGTACCACCGCTGGAATGCCGTCCGGCCCACTCGACTTATGAATATCTAGGGATTGAAGCTCCCGCCTGACGTCCCGTTGCTTGAACTTAATTTCTGGCATGGAAGTGCCACACCGAGGGATACCAGGCGGAAGCACACCTCCATCGTCCATGGTCGAGTTGGAGGCAAAGAGAGAACCCAAAAGGTCGGCCTTCTCCTTGGCACTCTGGGCCAGACTACCATCCAGTCTATGTAGAGGTGGTAATCCCGACCGACAAAAGTTTCCTTCGGCAGCTTTGGCGAGCGACCAGAATTCACGACTTCCAGAAGGGTAGCCGGCTAGTCGCTGACCAATTCTGCCGACGAAATCGAATTTAGCCCTGGCAACCGCTCTTTTACTGGCCCTCGAAGCGGCATTCAGTTTGCGTTTCACTTCAGAGATGCTAGGATCTGAGTTAGCGCGAGCCGTGGTCCAAGCTCTGTAGGCAGTTTCTTTCAACATCCTAGTTTCTCTACAAAGCCGATTAAACCACGGTCGTTTCCTAGCTCCTGCTGGGATCCACCGGTTAGGAATAAAACATTCCATGCCCGCCAAGATCCCCTCAGCTACTGCTGCAGCGCAGGAGTCCAAATCATCTGAAGTGAAGCAAAGCCGCCTCCACGGGTACGACGCAAAGAACTCTCGAAGTCCATCCCAATCTGCTGACTTGTAGTGCCACACATGACGCCACTCCTTGGGCCGAGGTGGTTCAGGCCTTGCGAGAGGCACTCGCGACCGAACGAGGCAGTGGTCCGATGAACCAAGTGGTGCATCCACTGAAGTGGTGTATCCGTCGGGCCGCGTAGTCAGCAGAAGGTCCAGCAATGCACTCTGCTCGTTCTCCCTATCTGGTATTCTCGTATGAGATTTTACCAGTTGGGAGAAACCGTAGGTCAGGGCAAATTCGTAAGCAGCCCTCCCCGCAAAGTCAGTGCGCACGGAACCCAACCAGTCAATATGGTGACCATTAAAGTCCCCCACAATCACTATCTCTGCGGAGGGATACCGCTCAATAGCCTTGTCGGTTGATTGTTTCAGGTGGTCAAAAAGGCGAACTGTCTCCGTATCACCGCTATGGGACCTGTAAATGCACGCGTAGATCCGAGTGTGGCCCCCATGATCCACGCGCGCCCATAATGTAGACAGGTTCCTGTCTTCCAGGTCACTGAGACGGCGACAGCAGATATCCTCCCGAACGAACATGCATACCCCAGCTTGACGCCTGAAATTAGCCTCAAGCTTATAGCCAGGGTACATCAAGTAAGATGTGTCCTTCGGGCATATCTTAGTCTCCGTCAGGAAAAATAAGTACGGCCTCGCAGATTCCAGATGGCGGTGGATCACGTTGATGTTTGAGTGCATTCCTCTAATGTTGCAAAAGTCCACATTTAGTGTGGACGACGACGAAACCGCTGTGGAAACCTTTTTTCTCTTTAAACCTTTTGCCATGATGTTATGTGTAAGGGGATAAAAGAAGGTAGGGGGTGCCTGTGTGTCGGTGACGCAAGAGACTAAGCGAGGCTCTAATTCCCCAAAGGCAGGCACAGGTAGTGCGGTAGATTGGCACGGCGTACGGAAGGGCCCCCGGTCCCCCCCCAATGCAGTAGCCGCGTCCACTCCGGTATCCTCCTCCGGCACGACCACAGCACCAGGGACTTTACACAGGCTGCTGGTTCAGCCTCCTGGGGCGGAGATTACGTAATCCCCAGGTTCGGGTCCCGTACAGCCTGCGGGCGGTCAGCGGTCAACCGTTTCACCGGGTCTCCCTGACCGCCGTACCAATATTCCGCGCCTATGCTAGCCAATGGAGACATATGAGCCTGTGGTCTCACCGCCACCGGCACAAAGTCACCCCAATGAGCACTGGAACCCTGCTAACCGACGGAGAACATAACCCAGCACGAAGCCAGGTTACTATTACCGCGGTCTTCTGCAGGGTGGAGGTACTGCCCCAGGCGGGCTGCTCACCGAACGGAATTCCGTTATGCCCTTCCTCCTAATGTAGGCTCCTTCATTAATCCCTAGGATATTAGATCTTAGAGACCGAATTGAAGAAGCCAAACACTGTGCCCTCAGGGTATTACGTTAGCTTCATGAGAAGTAACGCGTATCCCCTAAACCCCGAGGGGTTTTTCTGAATACATCTGAATAACCCGGTATAAGAACTAGGTACCTTATCCCAAACATAAATCCACGCAGATAATGATTTTTGCACGAAGCCGCGCCGCGCGGCTGTCTAATAGGCGGTAGGTAGTTGTGAATATTTAAACGGACAATGAAATATTTACGACATCGGCACTCCTCGAATGAAGCATGGGATGTGAAGTGGGTTAAAGGCTTTCCCCTAAAGGTTACTGTGTGACTCGTTGATTTATGAGTATATTTTGTGTTTGCAAGTGACGTAGTATCACAGAAACTCTGTGAGAGAGCTGGATGCTTGCTTAAATTACACAGTAATTAGGAAAAATATGCACTCTTTTTAAATCAGAGCAGTTCAGAAAAGATTCTGAAGTACTAGTTACGCCGAGCAAACTGCCCAGCCATCATATAGAAAGTGATTTTAAAGCGACTTACTCACTGACAATTACTCCCATAGACTCCATGTTAATCAGACGTTCTGTATTCACGACGTTTTTTCAGGAGCGGATGGTGCAGATCACGCGGCAGAAGGTGGGAGGGCTGGGGCTCAGCATCAAGGGCGGCGCGGAGCACAAGCTGCCAATCCTCATCTCCAAGATATACAAGGACCAGGCCGCCGACCAAACGGGGCAGCTGTTTGTCGGGGACGCTGTTATTAAAGGTGAGGACTTTTCTAACTCATCAAACATTCAATTCAATTCAATTCAATTTATTTCATAAACAATTTTCATTGTGTCGAAATTAATACAAACAATAAATAATAATAAATTACAAATTTCACATAATACAAATAAAAACATGCACAACTAATACAATTTATTAAAAAACTAAGCCCTTGGATCAACTGGAATGTCAAAACTATTGCATTTTATTAGTCACGGAGAATTAAATGTCACAATAATTAGATATATAATGTCAAGTGAATCATAAAAAATAAAATTAATAATGTCATCATCACCTCATCTCAGAGAATCAAAATATTTATTTACATAATGTCTAGTCTATTAAATTACCCAACCAAAAAGAATTCAGTCAATCCCGCTATAGCTCCTTTAGTGAATAAAGATTTTTGTCTAACAAAAACGCTTTTAAACTAGTTTTGTATTCCTGTGTATACATAGACCTCTTTAAAGCTATTGGCAGCTTATTAAATAATTTAATAGCGTTGAAAAAAGAGCTATGTCTAACAATGTCCAGAGTAGGAGCCACTAACGAGTGCAGATATAACCTTCTTGTTTTTTCCCTGCGTTGTCGCTTGTATGCTGTATCTTAGCCTGGACTCCACCAAAGCATAGTAAACCGTCCTAAGCTGGTCGATGCCAACCACATCTCTTAAGGTTCTAAGAACATAGCAAGCACTACTAATTGAACTCTCTATGGCAGTCAGTTCATGTTTCCAGTTTAGTAAAGGGTCAACTTGTACCCCTAAAAACCTCACACCATCCACAGTATTTAGGGCATTCGTACATACTTACCTAAAGCTGAATGAGAACAAACTTCAACGTCGGTTTGTTAATTCGTTTGTTATTTTCTTTTTGAGGAGAGGAAGAGACGAACCGAATTTAAGGAGAACAGTGAGCGCCGTTCTTTCGACCATTGAAATGATAAAAATCTGATGTTAAATTTACCTTTTGACTGTAGTTCTACACCGTCGATACCGAAGTATCTCCCATCTCCAAATAATTACCACTGCAACGCGTGTAAGTGTGCCATGTGCCATGTGTACAAAATGAATAAAAAACTTGTAATTTACGTATCTAAAAAAACTGTTTTGTATTTTTATCTGGTACTTATCCCTCGTAATGTCGTAATCGAATTATAGGACATTGTCTAGTTTCATGACGAGCTCTAATTAGTAGGCGAGCGGACACAAAGTACGCACGTCGCTCCATCGAGTAATTAAAGACAATCAGCTCGATAGTGCTCGTGGCCCCGCGGACTCAGTGTTCTAGAAACGATCACTGCAGTAAGCAACTTTCACTATGGCCGTTCCATGGATGGGTGACCATCCATGTGATCACTTTGTGACATTTATTTGAGCGTTTCCGTGCTTCGGAAGGCACGTTAAGCCGTTGGTCCCGGTTGCCAGTAAAATGGCAGTCGTTAAGTCAAGTTGAAGACTTTATTTTTCAACAGCAGGCAGTCACAACCTGCGCCTGTCCATTTAAACACGGCAATACGGCTCACCACTTATTACGTGGGACAAATTATACAAAAAAGGTGAAATGTGGGCATATAATATGCCTCTGCCTACCCCTTCGGGGATAAAGGCGTGACCATTTATGTATGTATGTATGTATGCAGCTCGATAGATACAGCATAATTCAGGCCACAGCTCCGAGCTGAACTGGCGTCTGTCTGTAATCGTTTACCACGTTGGTGGAAGGTATTTCTACATATCGGCATATTTACTTATGCATGAGACCAGTGTACTTGCGACGCGACGGCGACGTCTCATGAGATCGATTTAATTATTTTCATACAAATTGTTTTCCGCTATGTGTGTTGATAGTGAATGGACGAATCCTGATCGTTTCAGGTTTTATGATAAGAAAAAAAAACCATTATATTTGGGTCAAGGCTAGCAAACTGAAGACATAAAAAAAGTTTACTAATCTGAAGCAGTGGGCGGCAGCCTACAGTTGGTTACGGTGTGAGTCAAAATATAAGCCGATTACTGTGCTTTGAGAAACATAATGCTTTAATGTAATTTGTAGGCATCAAAGTGAATTACACAGGTCTGCAATGGTTTTCCTCTTTGAAATCTGAGTAACATTTTCTATAGTTTCTGATGTGCTGATTACGAGAAAAATAATAAAAAAAATCCTACACGTCAGGATTTTTTGATATTGAATATTTAAGATTTTGCTTCCAAATGTCTGAGCGCCTACCTTTTGAAATTTATAAAACGTCATTAAATTACTTAATTTTATTTTTATTGCATTTAATTAGTGTAAGGGGACATAGAAATTCATGCAAATCAGTAATTTGGTAATTACTACATAAAAAGTATAAGTAATTCGCCTTAACCATGTTAAAAACGGGTAATTTTGACTTAATTTTGTAATAAAATCAAAAAAATTACCTAGTAGTAATATTAGATACCTATTTTTGTAAATATTATTAGAAAAGGGTGTAATAAAGATAAACCAAAGGGTATTTGTATAAGTACCCACACTGATTGAGAAAATTAACAGTTGTACTTATCTTGAAACATGAACTTTAAAATGTCATTGCGAACTTGTTTAAATTCTACGAATTGTTTTTGTAATATCTCCCGAAATTTTATGGTGATAAAACAATGAAACAGCATTACAGAGTTAGTGAAAATTATTTACAAAAGTTATTTTGGACACGTATTAAGTAACCAAGACAAAACTTCGACACCTCATAAACTTCGTTCGACTTGTTTATTACAATTTCGCAAGTATTTAAAAGGCCAGAAAAATAGCTTCAAAATCGTTTCACCTATGCTATGAAGAGAGGCTAAAGACCACGATAAAGATGGCTACTTTTGTTTTTGTGACATAACTAGATACAATTCTAAAATAAAAGGGACATAAACAAGCACTAAACTTCATTTCCTAAATTCGCACATTGATTACTTCCCAGAAAATATAGGAGCCGTTAGCAAAGAACAAGGCGAAAGATTTTAGCAAGATTTGAAAGAGCTTGAAGTCTGAAATCGTGGAAGATGGAATACTAGCATGATGGCGGACTATTGTTGTTTATTGAAGCGCGACGATCCAAGCCGGAAATTTAAGCGAAAATCGCACAACCGAAGGTTCCAGGAAAAAAGTACCAGGTTCCACAAATAAAATTTACGTGTAATTTAGACTAGTAACAAGTTATTATTATATTTTAGTCGTTTTATAAGTTAAAGGTAATGTACTTTTTTAAATATATATTTTTTTTGAGAAAACGTGGGTCTTTTTTTCTATTTTCTATCGGTGCCTTTTTCGAAAAATCTGGAGGTGATGGAGAAAATCTAAGTACATATTCGTAATCAGCGCACCAAAATACCCTAGGATCAGCTATCAAATTCCAGAAAGGAAGTTATGACCCTCATTTTGCAGGCCTGTGTTATTTATAAGCGAACAAGCGATGCATCGCAATTATTGTTACAGCTGGGTTGATATTGCTCCATGCATCCTCAGAAGAATGCGCGCATTGATGGGTGCTATTTTTGGCCATCCAGTAACAGTGGCGGCGTTCATTATGATATAGCTTCTTGTAAACAGATCTGTGTTGTCTTGTTATTAGTAATATTTTATCCGTTAATAGAAAGTTTGTGTAAATGATAAACGGCTGAGTATGTTAGTTTGCGAGTAGGCCTGGAAGAAATTGGGCACTTGGATAATGGGGCCATGCATGATTACTTTTATCTGGCAATAGGCACTTTATCTACTTAAAATATTGAAACAAGATGGTACCCGCGGCTTCGTCCCCGTGGAACTCTGTTCCGGTTTTCGCATCTTATGGATAGCATCTAGGATATATATTATAATCTGTGCTAAATTTTAGCCAGATACGGTTCAACTATTAGAGTGTGAAAGAATAACAAATATGTAAGTAAGTATACAAAGTTTCGCGTGGTAGTGACCATGGACCAATTTCTTTGCGATTTTTTGTTCGAAAGCCAATGTTATCGGAATGGTTCTAACATAAGTATGTATTTTGGAGAGCATCACCTCACTTCCTGAGTGATGAAGGGATTTTACTAAAATTCACAGGTTGAATTTATCGGAAATATGGCATACTGTTAGGTACTTTGACGAAATTGTAACTTGGAACTAGCTGATGCATCGAGTAGTCTGCGGAATACCAGATTCCTCAGAAAGTTGCAGGATATATACGATGTCAGGGCTTATTAGAACACTTGCGCTGCAGTGAACGGCGAGTACATAACGGCGTGCGCGCACGACGACGCGGTCACCATCCTGCGCAACGCGGGCGACCTCGTGGTGCTCACCGTCAAGCACTACCGCGCCGCCACGCCCTTCCTGCAGAAGCAAGGTACGTGCACAAGCAACACAACATCATGTGAATGGCCAACTGCCGCTGCATCTCTCCTAATTGGCCATAAAAAATAGCAGTTGATGCAGCGTATTGCCGTTGCCGTATCAAGTTCCAGTAACGGTCAATCCGTTTGGGAGCTCCACGCGTCTAACAAAAAATAATCTATGCACGGAGTTCAAGAAAGCAGGGAATAGGGGCCATTCGATAAACTCGATTCGGAGAACGTCTTATAACCGTTTCTACTCCGACTCACGACTCAAAAGGTTGGTAACCGTAGCCTATAGACGTTTGCAACACCAGAGGCGCTACACACGCGCTGCCTACCCGGGCCCAGGTTGTGACGACCCACAGTTGAAAATTTTCAAGCCGCCTGTAAGGCCTTGAACTTGGCTTAACGACTGTCATTTTACCGACAACCGGGACCAACGGCTTATCGTGCCTTCCGAAGCACGGAAACGCTTGTAAATAAATGTCACAAAGTGGTCCACGTGGTGGTCACCCATCCATGTCCGGCCATAGTAAATGTTGCTTACTGCAGTGATCGTTTACAGAACACTGAGTCCGCGGGGCCACGAGCGCTTCAAAATTATTATATAGCGCTTATTAGAACAGTGTTAGCGTTAGGGGTTTGTTGAATGTAGAGGTGTGGTGTTGTGTGTCCAGCGGAGGGCGGCGCGTCGGACACGGACAGCAGCGCGGGCGACGACCACCCCTCGCACCACGCGCGCCCCCACCCCCACCCCCTCCCCCACCCCGCCACCGACGACTACTGCAACGAGAACACGCCGCCCGCGCTCACCAACGGCGGCTGGCAGGTACCGCACGCATGCTCTACATGTTGTAAGTAGCTAGTAGAATGTTGACGGCAACCTTATAGCGTCGCCGCGCGCCGGTGCCATTCCGTTGGAAAATGTTCAGTGAAGCGGCCTTCGTAACTTCTGAATAAAACTATTTGTGGACTGTACATGGGCTTTAATGCCATAAAATCAAATTAACAATACTTAGAAGAACTGAGAAATGCCCGAGGGCGAGCGTGTCGTGGAGCGAAGTGAAGGGCGGCACCGCTGCTTGCGCCCCCGCCTCAGCCCCGCTCCCTGCGGTCAGCTGTTGGGAGGCGAGCTGCGCCGACATTCAAAGTAAAACTTAGTCCAAACTTGGGCACACATTGATATTTAAAAGTCTCATTTGCATGATAAAGATTCATATAAGCTCGACTTGAAAATGGTTATTATATGTCTGTATCGGTATGTGTGGTGTGGTGTACAGAGCGCGTGGAGCGAGGCGGACGAGTGTAGCCGGCCCGGCTCGGCGCGCAGCTCGCGGCCCCCCTCCGTGGCCTCCGAGCGGGAGCGCGAGTGGCGGGACGTCGTCATAGGTGAGAGCACTCGTCTACCCACCTACCACAGAGCGAGGCGGACGAGTGCAGCCGCGAGTGGCGGCACGTCGTCATAGGTGAGAGCACTCGTCTACCCACCTACCACAGAGCGAGGCGGACGAGTGCAGCCGCGAGTGGCGGCACGTCGTCATAGGTGAGAGCACTCGTCTACCCACCTACCACAGAGCGAGGCGGACGAGTGCAGCCGCGAGTGGCGGCACGTCGTCATAGGTGAGAGCACTCGTCTACCCACCTACCACAGAGCGAGGCGGACGAGTGCAGCCGCGAGTGGCGGCACGTCGTCATAGGTGAGAGCACTCGTCTACCCACCTACCACAGAGCGAGGCGGACGAGTGCAGCCGCGAGTGGCGGCACGTCGTCATAGGTGAGAGCACTCGTCTACCCACCTACCACAGAGCGAGGCGGACGAGTGCAGCCGCGAGTGGCGGCACGTCGTCATAGGTGAGAGCACTCGTCTACCCACCTACCACAGAGCGAGGCGGACGAGTGCAGCCGCGAGTGGCGGCACGTCGTCATAGGTGAGAGCACTCGTCTACCCACCTACCACAGAGCGAGGCGGACGAGTGCAGCCGCGAGTGGCGACACGTCGTCATAGGTGAGAGCACTCGTCTACCCACCTACCACAGAGCGAGGCGGACGAGTGCAGCCGCGAGTGGCGGCACGTCGTCATAGGTGAGAGCACTCGTCTACCCACCTACCACAGAGCGAGGCGGACGAGTGCAGCCGCGAGTGGCGGCACGTCGTCATAGGTGAGAGCACTCGTCTACCCACCTACCACAGAGCGAGGCGGACGAGTGCAGCCGCGAGTGGCGGCACGTCGTCATAGGTGAGAGCACTCGTCTACCCACCTACCACAGAGCGAGGCGGACGAGTGCAGCCGCGAGTGGCGGCACGTCGTCATAGGTGAGAGCACTCGTCTACCCACCTACCACAGAGCGAGGCGGACGAGTGCAGCCGCGAGTGGCGACACGTCGTCATAGGTGAGAGCACTCGTCTACCCACCTACCACAGAGCGAGGCGGACGAGTGCAGCCGCGAGTGGCGGCACGTCGTCATAGGTGAGAGCACTCGTCTACCCACCTACCACAGAGCGAGGCGGACGAGTGCAGCCGCGAGTGGCGGCACGTCGTCATAGGTGAGAGCACTCGTCTACCCACCTACCACAGAGCGAGGCGGACGAGTGCAGCCGCGAGTGGCGGCACGTCGTCATAGGTGAGAGCACTCGTCTACCCACCTACCACAGAGCGAGGCGGACGAGTGCAGCCGCGAGTGGCGGCACGTCGTCATAGGTGAGAGCACTCGTCTACCCACCTACCACAGAGCGAGGCGGACGAGTGCAGCCGCGAGTGGCGGCACGTCGTCATAGGTGAGAGCACACCCACACAGGGCTGCTGCCTGCCCACCCACCTACCATATCGGTCTTACAGAATGTTATTTTGTCAAAAGTGACTGTAGCTGTGCAGTGGTTTAGATAGATTGAGACATCCACAGAGCCCAACCCTGTTTTTATTCTATAATGCAAGTGTGCAAACTTTTACAATTTTCACATGGGTTTGTTACCGTTACCTATACTATTTCCATTTCTTTATTTTCTCGATGACAGTTCTAATTTGATAGTTTTAGTGTTGTGACCAAATAAGTAATGATATCGATCGAATATTGTATATTGCTTAAATATCGTACCATTGCCAGTACAATTCTATGGAACGAATATGGGCACAAATCATAGGAAACGCCGCTCGAAACAATAACCATCCCCCTTTTACAACAAATAAGACGTGAGATTTATTAAAAAATGCATATTTTCCCAGTTTTCGGCGTTAACATCCGCAGATGTACTGCCGAAAAGTGGGAAAAAATCTTGACAAGAACCCAAAACATTATAGCGTGCGTTGCCGTCGGATTGGGAAATTCATGAGGCATTCGATAATATAGAAGTACAGGAACTTATAATAAATGTCAAAGAGAGCTCATCGAGTGACGATTTATCAGATTTGATAAAAATAAATAAAAAGATTACCTGTCATTATAATTATTTCGTTTCATTGTCGAGTACCTACCAATACCTACTTATTATACAACCGCTTCGAAAATTTTAAAGAAGTTGACATTATCAAGCAAAAATTAACACGTGTAACGTCTTGTAATGAAATATAATAATAGGTCTTTATTATATTTCACTAGCTGACCCGACAGACGTGGTCCTGTCCTGTCTTAAAAAACAAAAATCGATGAAATATGGATTCCGTGTGATAACCGCAAGCGCTCAGCAAGTTGGTAGAATCCTGGTTCAGCACCTAAACAATGCCCTAAACGAAAACTTACCCTAGGAAAGTGATGGTCACTGTTTGGTGGTCTAGCACCGTTCACAACGGTGCTAGACCACCAAACAGTTTATCACTGCTTTTTACCAAACGGGGTGAGCATTACTGCAGATGTGTACTGTGAAGAACTGAACACAATGATGGAGTAGCTGGCACATCTCCAATCAGCATTGGTCAATCCCTCCGCTACTCCTGCACGACAATGCGCGACCTCATACTGCACAGCAGACGGTCTCCAAGTTGCAAGAACTAGGGTTGGAAGCTGACCGTCATACGCCATACTCACCAGACCTTGCGCCTACAGACTACTACTTTTTCCAGAATTTGGATAACTTCTAGGGGATTATTCCGTTAATCCACCCCAAAAAATCCACCCAATGGGGTGGATAACCGGAATTACATGTTATGGTATGTCCGGAATTCCACCCAAGGGGTGGATTTCCGGATCTATTCATGATAAATAAAAAAGATCAAAAAAAAAACAAAAGAAGATCGAAAAAACAAATGAAGATCGGCGAAACAAATAAAGATCGTCTAAACAAATGACGGTCGAAAAAACAAATGAAGATCGGCAGAACAAATGAAGATCGTCGAACCAAATGACGATCGAATAAACAAATGACGATCGAAAAAACAAATGAAGATCGGCAAAATAAATGAAGATCGTCAAAACATATGACGCTTGGATACAAAAATGACGATCGAATAAACCAATGAAGATCGGCAAAACAAATGAAGATCGGCAAATAATCTAGCTAAGTTTGCCATTAAAAAAAATAGGTGCCAGCAATTCTCGATCTTATGTAAATGCATAATATTTATTTATTTTTGGCGTTAACAGACATCACTGATCATGACTATGTAAGTCATGATCAGTGATGTCTGTTAACGCCTAAAAGAACATTTTTAGAGAAGTGTCATTAAGGTCGAGATTTGCTTGCACCTATTTTTTTGAATGGCACACGTATCTAGATAACAAAAAATGGCTGCAAGTAATTTTTGACCCTCAAAAATCAACAAGACTGAAAGCTCAAATATCAGAACTCAGAACTCAGAACTCAAAACCCAAAACTCAAAGCTCATACTTAGGTCTTTTGTTTTATTAAGTTGCAATTTTTTTATCGGTTTTCATTTCTTTTCGATCATTATTTATTATGATGATCTTCATTTGTTTTTGATCGTCATTTGTTTAACTGACCGTCATTTATTTTGTCGATCTTCATTTGTTCTGCCGATCTTCATTTGTTTTTTCGACCGTCATTTGTTTAGACGATCTTCATTTGTTTTGCCGATCTTCATTTGTTTATCCGACCATCATTTGTTTTGTCGATCTTCAATTGTTTTGTCAATCTTCATTGGTTTATCCGACCATCATTTGTTTTGTCGATCTTCATTTGTTTTTTCGATCGTCATTTGTTTATTCGATTCGATCAAAAACAAATGAAGATTGGCAAAACAAATAATGATCACAAAAAGGAAAATAGAATAAAATATATACAGGATGTTGATCTGCATTTGTGCATTACTTGCACACATGACTGTACTGCCTACACTCGTTGATATTTCGGGATAAAACGAGACACCTTTTTTTACACTTTTTTTTTCTGCTTAAATTCTTTTCTATTTGCTACGGGAACTCTACTGCTTATACTAAACCAATATTAAGTGAAAAAATGGGGCAGTAAAATTAAGTTCTTAATAATTATTAAATAAAATAAATTTAAAAAGCAACTCGTATGAATCGGTTCTAAATATTCTAATAATACTATTACCTACATAGGTACATTTTCACCGTTCATTCAAAACCGTTTCTTCTTTGCCTACAGTTTAGTAGGCACATACAAATGTGTAGGCATAGGCAAAGGCGGCGCGGCGCGTGTAAGTTACCCCTCCAACCCCCGCGCAGGAGCGAGCGGCTCAGGCGGCGCCTTTGATCGGTGAATTTGAAATTTTGAATTAATTAGTCGCTCGCCCGCGTTCAGCGTGAGTATAACCGCACGCGCCGATATCTACGTAACGTCCGTCGTGGTACACAAGGCCTATCAGCTGATCGGCAAGAGCAGATTCTCAATTATTTTGAGGAAGAACCTCGAGCCAGTACGCGTGAAGCCGGTCGCCGTTTCGGTGTTCATCATACCACAGTGTGGAAGCTGCTGAATCGCGAACTAATGCATCCGTTCCATTTCCGACGTGTTCAAGAGTTGCATCCGCAGGACAATAACGCTCGGACAGTTTTTTGTCACTGGCTCCTTGAACATCAGGACGTGAACATTTTGTGGTCCGACGAATCATTGTTTACGCGCGTGGGCGTTTATAACGTCCACAATGAACATTGGTGGGCTCACCGACAACACAACCCACATGTTACTACGCGGGACTCGTTCCAGGTCCGGTTTAGTCTGAATGTGTGGGCTGGTATCATCGGTGATCATCTACTTGGCCCATATTTTATTGACGGTCGTTTGAACAGTGCTACATACTTGGTGCTACTCCGACATGTGGTTAATGAGATGCTCGATGACATTCCACTCGCATTTCATAGGGACTTGTACTTCCAACAGGACGGTGCGCCACCTCACTATGGACGCCAAGTGCGCGAATATTTAAGTGAAGTGTTTGGTACGCAGTGGACAGGCCATGGTGGACCGGTAGCCTGGCCGCCGCGTTCACCCGACCTAACGCCCTTAGACTTTTATTTGTGGGGAGATATTAAAAGACTTGTTTACAATGAAGACATTGTGAGTGTTACACAATTACGTGAAAGAATTGTTTTGGCATTTGAACAAATAAAAACAAATGTGCTACATAGTGCTTCGCAGCTTAAAACGCAACTTAGTGCGCCGCGCCAATCTGTGCATAGACACTGGGGGTGAGCATTTTGAACAATTATTGCGTGTTACATGATTTTGTAAATAGGTATTTAAGCTTTGATTCTCAATTAATTCTGTAAATAAGTTGATTTAAAATTTTTAACTACGCCAGAAATGCTTCATTTCAGAATACTTTTCTCATACCTAATGTTTACTAACAGTACTTAATGTTTTTGTTTGCAATTGCATGATAAATAGCGTGTTTCTGCCGGTCCTAAGCCCTTGAAGTAGGAAGGAATCTTTTAAATCAACATAAACTCATCATCAAATCATTAATATCAAATCAAAAAAGTACATAAAGGTCACCGAACTTGTCAGCTGGAACTAAAAACTCATGAAACCTAATAACTAATGGCTCCTCTACACTGCCCGCAAAGTTCATAGGCGAAGTACTCTAGAAACTTTGTCTAAGTTCGAAAAAAGTGCGTCACTACACACTCAGTGGTGTCAGTAGCCTGCGCACGCACATTGCCGCCGTTTGTAATGAACAAAGAAATTTGTGTGGCAGAGTTTCCAGGAACAACATAATTTGCTCCTGACCACTGTTTGACGCTGATAATTGGATCACATACACCAAAGCACTAATTATAGCTTAAATCACGCGCCGGCAAAGCACCGGCACACACGATGTCGGCCAAGTAGTGTAGAGAGGTACTTCGTGAACGCACTTCCCGCATCTTTGGGCCCATTGACTGAGGCGCAAAAATCGACAGCAAATAAAGTCGCCTGAGGGGAGGTATAGTTTTTGACGAGGTAAGCCGAAGTGCCTCTTTACACTATCGTATTCATTTAACTTCGTTCAACTTCGCGGGCAGTGTAGAGGAGCCATGAGATGCGATACGTAGCCGCATTATCTAGGTACCTACTATTGTCTAGCTTTAAGCCCAGGCCACACCGCCAGCGGGCGGGCGAGCGAGCTAGGCGGGCGGGTGAAGTGAGATATTGAAGTTATGCAAACTACGCGACATTGCCGAGCTAAACTATGGGGTTTACACCAAAAACTACATACGGAAGGGCGAACCGGGTAGACTAGTGCGGATGAGACTAGACACGTGGACACTGCTATTCGAATGACAAGCGACGACTAGTCTGAGTACCCGGAACGGGGAGGACGGTAGTTAAGCTAGCGAAGCGGGCGCGCCTAACGACGAAAACGAGTAGCTTCGCTCGCATCAGCCACGTAGGTTATTCGGCAGCTCGCAGTGTGCCTAGCTCGCTCACCCGCCCGCTGGCAGTGTGACTTGCTGTTTAGCGTTGGCTCGGCGACGTAAACATTAAATACACGGGTGAAGATTTTTTCTTCGTAAATCATATTTCACTAAAAACAGAACTTTTGGGGTTTTGTTATCTACGTAATGTTTGTGTTGCTTGCAATCGATAATACCTATAGTACACCACGCACTGAAGGAGGCTTGTGCACGACCAAATCAACAGCTTGTATATAAAATAGAAGAAATCTAGCTGCGTTTGCCATTGAAAAAAATAGGTGCTAGCAATTCTCGATCTTATAACATGCATAATATTTATTTATTTTTTACATAGTCATGATCAGTGATGTCTGTTAACGCCTAAAATAACATTGTTAGAGAAGTGTCATTAAGGTCGAGATTTGCTTGCACCTATTTTTTTGAATGGCACACGCATCTAGATTACAAAGTATGGCTGCAAGTAATTTTTGACCCTCAAAAATCAACAAGGCTGAAAGCTCAAAAGTCAGAACTCAGAACTCAAAGCTCATACTTAGGTCTTTTGTTTTATTAATTTGCATATGTTTATCGGTTTTCATTTGTTTTTCGATCTTCATTTATTTTGATGATCTTCATTTGGTTTTTCGATCGTCATTTGTTTATCTGACCGTCATTTATTTGGTCGATCTTCATTTGTGTATCCGACTGTCATTTGTTTTTCGATCTTCATTTATTTTGATGATCTTCATTTGTTTTTTCGATCATCATTTGATTATCTTACCGTCATTTATTTTGTCGATCTTCATTTGTTTATCCGACTGTCATTTGTTTTTCGATCTTCATTTATTTTGATGATCTTCATTTGTTTTTTCGATCATCATTTGATTATCTTACCGTCATTTATTTTGTCGATCTTCATTTGTGTATCCGACTGTCGTTTGTCTTGTGTCTTGTCGATCTTCATTTGTTTTGTCGATCTTCATTTGTTTTGTCAATCTTCATTTCTTTATCCGACCGTCATTTGTTTTGTCGATCTTAACTGGTTTTTTCGATCGTCATTTGTTTATTCGACCGTAATTTGTTTTGACGATCTTCATTTGTTTTGCCAATCTTCATTTGATTTTCGATCGTCATTTGTTTATCCGACCGTCATTTGTTTTGACGATCTTCATTTGTTTCTTTTGATTCATTTGTTTTGCTGATCTCCATGTGTTTTGTCCATCTTCGAAATCCACCCATTTCATGGGTGGATTAACGGACTAATTGGATTAATAATATATAACTCCGGAAATCCACCCCTCGGGTGGATTTTCGTGGGTGGATTACCGGACTAATATTTTGGGGCAATGCCATGGATAAAGAGGCTGTATTTGTAGCGCAGAAGAGGTGCATCCGGTCTATATGTAAGTTGAAACCCATGGATAGCTGCAAGCCCCATTTCTTACAGTTGAATGTATTAACACTACCATGTATATACATTTTCGAAATGGTATTGTTTGTCAGAAAAAATAGACATTTATTCACAAATTTAAAGAGTAAAAGGCATAACTTAACTCTGAGCATGCCAACAAACAAGACAGTCTTTATGAACAAGAGCGTTCTATGTATGGCCCCTCGTCTTTACAATAAGCTACCAAAAACATTATTAGAAATAGATGAAATAAATGTATTTAAGGTTAGGGTAAAGCAACTATTGCTAAAAAAATGTTATTACTCAGTCAATGAATATCTAAATGGAAATATATGATAAGTGCCTGAACAAAATTACCTAAATCTTTATATTGAAATGATATTGACATGTAGAACTTGAATGATAGGATATCATAATTGCCAAAGAATACTCATTGACATTCTAGCTTATTAATGACAGTTGTTTACATTTTGGTTTATTAAGTAGGTATATATATTGACATTTTAAAATAATGGGTTAACATAGTGCTAATCAATATTTACTTTGACATTCTAAATTAATTTGAAGTATTTAATTTAAATTTATTTAATAGATTAACATTAATATAATTATTAGTAAAGAATATTTATTGACATTTTAGCCCATAAATTATAATTATTGACATCTAGATTATTAATAATATTTATTGACATTTTAAATAATTGTTAACATTTGTATATGAATAATTGTTGATTTTTTAGATTAATTAATGTATTTGATTTAGAAACGTAAGCGCCTGTTAACCTTTTGCATGTCTGTTTGGCGGAAATATGGTGAAACACAAATTTTACTCGAACACCTACCATTGTATGTACCTACCTGTATTTCGCAATAATAAAGTGAATTATGAATTATGAATTATGACTATTTTGATTAATAATATATAATTCCGGAAATCCACCCAAGGGGTGGATTTTTATGGGTGGATTAACGGACTAATCCCTTCTAGGCGAGAAAGAAATTCATTACCCGAGAGGCAGTACAAAATGCCTTTGAAGAATTTGTTGCCTCCCGTGCAGCTGATTTCTTTAGGAAGGGCATCACACTGCCGCTGCGTTGGCAAAGATGCATTGATTACATGGGTGATTACTTCGATTAATACAAATAGAAAATACATGAAAATCGTTTAGTTTTTTTTATACATAACGGCAATTTCATAGGTAAAGACCTAATATTAGTTAGTATATTTGTACAAAAGTAACCGGCAGTAAGTAGTTTAGTTTTTTACTTTTGTAAAAAAATATCGGTTCTGTTATCGTGTTATGTTTATCGATAGCTCAATCACTATCAGTTTCTCAAAGTCAGGTATAACTTTGTACGTGCGTAAATGTTAATTTTTTATAAAATAATGCATACATAATGTAAAAAGGACGCTCGTACAAGTTTTCACAGAAGCTGTCATTGAGCTGTCATCGAGAAAATAAAGAAATGGAACAACTATAGTATTATGTAATTAGCACAAATGTGCCTAGCCCAGCACGTCGCACGCAATGTGGTCGCTATATTAGTAGGGGTTTTAGTCACTGAAGTGGCCTTTAGGGAACTTCTGAATAGAACTATTTGTGGACTGTATATAACATGGGCTTTAATGCCATAAAATCAAATAAACAATACTTGGAAGAACTAAGAAATGCCCGAGAGCTAGCTTGTCGTGGAGCGAAGTGAAGGGCGGCGCCGCTGCTTGCGCCCCCGCCCCAGCCCCGCTCCCTGCGGTCAGCTGTTGGGAGGCGAGCTGCGCCGACAGTCACCAAGCGTGTTGTTTGGTTCTTAGCACCAAGTTAGGCTCCTATAGCTTTCCAACTGGGCTCCTATAATTTGCCAGCTAGGCCATAGCCTAAGCCATTTGTGAAAAAAGTTGTTCGTGGATAGTCCTACGTATAGTGCTATGTCCTAACGGTATTGTCTCCACTCGCAGTGCCGCTGATGATGGGCTACGTGACGCGCTACGTGTTCGGCACCGACAAGCTGCGTCCGCAGGCCTTCGAGGTGAGTGAGCACTGAGCGCCGCGTACTGTACCTGCGCTGTGTGTAGTGTAGCGGCACTCATTCTATAATACTTACTACGTAATCGATATATTACTCACATACTTAAAATATTAGCTAGCTATAACATATCGCTACAGTAGAAACTTTTGAAGCGTGCGCACGACGTTTTAAAGCCTGAAGATTGATCACCTAATATTTTTGTTTTTCAAGTGAAACTTTTCTTGTTTCTGGTGTGAATTAGATTTTTAGAAAGATTTATGATTTTGTTTACGGTTCAAAATTAAACTTTTTTGAAAAGTACCCACCCTTTGGTTTGTTACTCATTTCCTCATCGGTACATGAAACCACCATAAAAAAGTCACAGCGAAGCGTGGCAGGGAACCGCTAGTCTTTATTTACATAAGAATTATATTATACTTAACTAGCCGATGCCCGCAGCCTAGGCCGCGTAAAAGTTTGTTCTCTTTCCCGCTTCCCATGGGAACTTATTCCCGAGATAAAAAGTCGCCCACGTGTTATTCCAGACCACAATCTATCTATCAAATTATAGCCAGATCCGTTAAGCCGTTAGAGTGTAAAAGAGTAACAAACATTCAACATTTTCGCATTAAATTTTAGAATTTTAGTAAGAAGTAACATGAAAACAATAGCAGGACCA
The DNA here is from genome assembly GCA_933228765.1 of Miltochrista miniata. Taxonomy (NCBI): domain Eukaryota; kingdom Metazoa; phylum Arthropoda; class Insecta; order Lepidoptera; family Erebidae; genus Miltochrista; species Miltochrista miniata. Next base: position 40,207,683 of record OW121753.1, on the reverse strand, counting down.
AATAAAGTGAAATATTATTTTACGCGGAAAACGAACAATGTGTGTGCGCACTTTGGTCGATCTCGCGTGTGGCGTGTGGCGGGTGGTCGTGCGCTATGTAGTGTGTGTGCGTGCGGCGCAGGTGCGCGGCGCGCGGCCGCACGTGACGACGGGCGTGCTGCACCTGGACGACCCGGCCGCGCTGTCGCTGTGGCTCAAGAGCATCGCCGACAACATCGCCGGCCTCACCAGCCTGCAGGCCACGCTGCTCAACCGGCACCTGCCGCCCGGCGAGCGCGTGGCCTACATGGGCTGGGTGCACGAGGGCGAGCTGGCGCCGGGCGCGGCCTGGCAGACCTACCGGCCGCGCTTCCTCGTGCTCAAGGGCACGGACGCGCTGCTGTTCGACGAGCCGCCCGCCAGCGTGGCCGCGCTGGCCAAGTGCGGCGAGGCGCTCAAGGTGTACCAGACCATGTTCCGCACCGTCAAGGAGAGCGAGACCGTGGACTGGCGCCAGCACTGCTTCCTGGTGCAGGCCAGCGCGCCGGGCCCGCGCGCCACCCCCGCCCCGCCCACGCCGCGCTACTTCAGCGCCGAGACGCGCCAGGAGCTGCTGCGCCTGGAGGCCGCGTGGACCGCCAACGTCGTCAACTCCGTCATACGCCTGGGGGTGAGTGCGACACTACACACCACACACACCCACACCCATACTCTGTCTGCCTCGGGTTAAACATCCACACCATGCTCCTGCACTCTTCATAGTAAAAGACCTTTCGGTCACAAAGTAAGACTTTGTGCGTTGTCTATAATGATAATGAAATCCTGCAAGTTAAATTTGCCATGATATGTTCATCTGATGGAGCTGGAAGGTGGTCATGAGAATTGCAATATAAAATATTTAATTCGTTTTTTATTTACAACGAGAACTCGTGCAACCACTGACTAATAATACGTAAACATATGAAACAGAAAAACCGGTCAAGTGCGAGTCGGACTTGCACACGGAGAGTTCTGTACCAAAGAACGGTAATAAGTGAGCGGTGAACGCTCGAACGGCGCGAACGGAGCTGGACGCTAGAGGTCATAGCACAGGGCAATAGATAGGCATTAGGCGAGTATCATTTACAGTCTTTCGCTTTTTAGATTTATCAGAAGGCAACCCCTTTATTCCTTAAGTACCGACTTAAATTTATGTTCACGTATTATGGGCCAGTGGTAGCAGGCTGAATTCCATTTGCAAATAAAAACATTTTCGACATGATAAAAAGAACTAAAAAATTATCACGAAATATTAATGAGTGTATGCAGTAGTCACGTGTGCAAGTATTGCACAAATACAGATCACAGATCAGTTGTAATAGTAAGATCATGTTAGGCTCGCTTCATTCATTTTTACGAGTACTTTGTAATGGTAACCAGGGTTTGATTCCAAAAAAGTTCAAAAAAATAAACATGCTTTAAATTATTTCTTTATTTTTATTTATTTACCCTTAGCACTTAATGTTGTAAAATATGATTGCTTACCACTTAACTCAAAAGCATTCCAGTTGTTAGAACTTAACAATAAATATAGCAATAAAAACAGTTTCTCTATTCTTTAAAGTTAAGGAAAACAATTCATTATAAAACAACATTGTATGTATACCTGTTCGCTGTGTCGCTTGTCAGTCGCCGGCGAGGCTCGTTCAAGTGCGCGTCACGTTCGCTTGAGGTGTCGCTGCTTGGCGGCCTGCTTGATGAGCGCGGCGCGCTTGTTGAGGTTGATCTCCTCCATCCTGCGCTTGAGGTGCGGGTAGGGCTTCAGGCACCGCGCGAACTCCTTGCTGTCCAGCCTGGCACAGCACAGACACATTAATTACTTTCACGTCTACCTCAAACTCTTTCTGACTTTGTATGGCAATTACGCAATTTTTAAAATCAGAGAATATTTGTTGTAACCAAAAAACATGGTACGTTTGTAAAGTTAACATACCCTCGGTTCTGGCCTCAGTTATAGTAGCCTGTGCCCCGGGGCATGGGGCCCGGACTCACACAGTGTTGTCACAAACGACTCACATGTACACCTCGGTGATCTCGAGCGCGAGGATGGTGGCGGTGCGCCGGATGCCGGGCCGCAGCAGCGCGTTCTCGCCTCAGTTATAGTAGCCTGTGGACTCACACAGTGTTGTCACAAACGACTCACATGTACACCTCGGTGATCTCGAGCGCGAGGATGGTGGCGGTGCGCCGGATGCCGGGCCGCAGCAGCGCGTTCTCGCCTCAGTTATAGTAGCCTGTGGACTCACACAGTGTTGTCACAAACGACTCACATGTACACCTCGGTGATCTCGAGCGCGAGGATGGTGGCGGTGCGCCGGATGCCGGGCCGCAGCAGCGCGTTCTCGCCTCAGTTATAGTAGCCTGTGGACTCACACAGTGTTGTCACAAACGACTCACATGTACACCTCGGTGATCTCGAGCGCGAGGATGGTGGCGGTGCGCCGGATGCCGGGCCGCAGCAGCGCGTTCTCGCCTCAGTTATAGTAGCCTGTGGACTCACACAGTGTTGTCACAAACGACTCACATGTACACCTCGGTGATCTCGAGCGCGAGGATGGTGGCGGTGCGCCGGATGCCGGGCCGCAGCAGCGCGTTCTCGCCTCAGTTATAGTAGCCTGTGGACTCACACAGTGTTGTCACAAACGACTCACATGTACACCTCGGTGATCTCGAGCGCGAGGATGGTGGCGGTGCGCCGGATGCCGGGCCGCAGCAGCGCGTTCTCGCCTCAGTTATAGTAGCCTGTGGACTCACACAGTGTTGTCACAAACGACTCACATGTACACCTCGGTGATCTCGAGCGCGAGGATGGTGGCGGTGCGCCGGATGCCGGGCCGCAGCAGCGCGTTCTCGCCTCAGTTATAGTAGCCTGTGGACTCACACAGTGTTGTCACAAACGACTCACATGTACACCTCGGTGATCTCGAGCGCGAGGATGGTGGCGGTGCGCCGGATGCCGGGCCGCAGCAGCGCGTTCTCGCCTCAGTTATAGTAGCCTGTGGACTCACACAGTGTTGTCACAAACGACTCACATGTACACCTCGGTGATCTCGAGCGCGAGGATGGTGGCGGTGCGCCGGATGCCGGGCCGCAGCAGCGCGTTCTCGCCGAAGAAGGCGCCGTCGCGCAGGTGCGCCACCTGCCGACCACTCGGGTTACATCGCTATACACTACGAGTTTACAGGTGTATCAAATATGTGAAACATTCCGACGTATAAGCGTTAAAGATTAACTAACATTCATTCATTCATCTTTACAAACTTTCGCATAAATAATAATAAATTATATTAGTGTGATAAAAGCAACAGTAAATCTAAGCCAACATTTACTTGTGCTAACCTCTTTACCGGCCGCATTCATTACGGCAACAGTTCCTGATGATATCAAAAATATGGAGCGGCCAGGTGTCCCGTACGTTACCATTATCTAAAAAAAAATGAAAATTAGTAGTTACTTATGTTATGTATGTACTTTCAACCGGTGTGAATGTTCGACTGAGGTGGGCCTACCTCGCCGGGCATGTACAGCACCCTGCTGAGGTTGAACACGACGGCGTGGATGAGCGCCACGGGCATGTCCTGGAACATGGGCACGTTCATGACCAGCCCCTTGCAGCAGTGCAGGTTGATCTCGTGCTTCACTTGCTCGTTGATCGTGCTGTGTAGCGCCTCCTCGTTGAAGTAGTACTCGTTGAACCTGTACTTGATGAACAGCTTGATTTTTCTTCTTAAATAAAACGGTAGCCGCATATACGCCAAGTTTTCTTCTAGCTCCTTGTACTTTCCCCGAAATAAGTGCGAGACGAACTGCCTGTATATAGTCAAGCGTAGCAACGCCGAGATCGTATACCACACGAATAGAAGGCCCACTAACCCCGTCAAGGATGACAGTAGGAAGTCCACGATTAAATGTTGATCCAATGGAGTATAGTACAACGATCCGATACACAGGCCGCAAACCAGGTATAGGTTTTTAGTGTACTTTTGATAGAAATTCGACACGTTTCCCGCGTGAGTGGTCTGAATGTCGAACTCTGCCAGCCAGGTCGTGAAATTTTTGTCGTCCAAGCTATAGAAATAGTAACACAAATTCGGTACTTGATGGTGAATGTACGTCATCCAGTGAAAGAACAATATCGCTCTAATTGTTATTTCGAGAACCAGGCATGTGATGTACGACAGTTGAAATTGACCTATGACGTTATTCCACTGTTCTCCAAAAGAAAATGCTCGAAGCAGTTTGAAGACGAACATAGCCGTGTGGGATGGGTAAAGGCAGTTGTCGAACGGTCTTATAAGTTGAAGTGGCAGCGCTCCTATCAGGTCGACAAAGAAATATGTCTTCAGATAGTGAATGACGATCTGTTTGGGGTCCAGAATGATACTTTCCTTGTCCACGTAGCCCGTGAACAGACGCGAGCAGAAGTTGAGAAACGCGACAGCGTCCATGAACAGAATAAACGGGTCGCAGTAATTAGGACCTGAAATAGAAAACTGTAATAAATGCGTATTCTAATAAATGTTGTTTTAAAGCTATACATTTGAAAAGAAACTTCATTACTTGTTAGCCCCTCTCTATTATAAAATAGATTTCAGAGGGGCTAATGGCGAGATTTTGTCTGTAGTCTGTGACTCTGTTGCATTATATTACGTCACTATGTCACGTGGATCATCTGTTCAAAGTTTGAAATAAAACGAAAATGACAACGTCAATCGGAGTGAACTTTCACTTTCACAGAGGAGCAGTTGGGTGAGACCGTCTCACGGCTTCTTGTTTTGTTTTTGATAGCGTAAAATTATATTTTATTAGCAACATAAGCATAGCATATAATATAGGTACCAAAGAGATCTACAACGATTTCAAATTGAACATAATTTATCTATTTTTTGTATACCACATTTGGGTCAAAGACGCCCTTTCCTACAGTATTATGTCAAAATGCCAAGCAATGTAGCCAATACAGCGTCCCTGGCCTTTCTGTTATAATGACATCAACCAAGCACTGAAACTGACTGAAACGCACCCAATCTATTCTCCAATATCACAATGTACCATTTGATTTTATCACACGTACTGGGTGAGCCTATACCCGTGTTAAAAAGAAACAGGATGGTTTTGAATACTTGAAAAAAAATTACAGCGGTTGAAATATTTGCACCCGTATAAAGCCTTCAACTTTGCTTAACCACTGCCAACGCAGGTCAATAATATTTGCTGTTACTGTCACAAGCACTAAGAGAGTATCACTGAGTATACTTACAAGTGACGAACACCTGAAACGGCAGATAGGTGAAAGCTATAAGAGTAAAGATGAGTTGCACGCAGTCCCAGCTGTACTTGAGCGCGCTGTAGGGGTGCCACAGCGGGGCGCGCAGCTGCAGCTGGCGCTCGCGCTCCGTGCGCAGCCGCTTGAGGCTGCGGAGGAACAGCGCCGTGCCGTGGTGCCAGTCGCACGGTAGTGACAGCTCGCGCAGGCACGCTCTCTGCACAAACGATACGCACCGACTCAATATTGTACCTTTCGTTATGAGTGCAAATAGGACAACTAAACTTCCTCCAACAAAATGTCCATTATAAGTGAGTTCTGACTCTGACACCATTTGCCCTAACACTAGTTTGTAGCCCCAGAGGTTGAGGGTCTCCCTTGATGATTCACTAAATAAATCAAGGGAAGCAATAAATATACCTAAAGTTACAAAATTACAGAGCTGTACAAAATGCCATTCGCATCCTTGTTCACTATGCTATGATATAGTTCCCATCGATAATGCAATTTTATAGGGAATTGCGATGTTTTGTAAAAGTAGTAGGTACTACATCAATATGTACGAACCAGTCTTTGGCAGCACGTGGCAGTAGGGTGCACCAGCTTGGTGGCTTGAGGCAACATACACACGTGCTTGTCGTTCCCGTACATTGTAATTCCTTTTCCTTATTCGCAATATTTTCCACTGATAACCTTATAATTAGACTTTTCTTAAAACGTAAATGATTTCAAAGCAACTTCATTGACATTCGAGCATACACTTTAATTGAAAATTACATAGGTTGTCAAACTTGCTTCTGCCAGAAGTATAAAAAACTGCTTGAATAAGAACTTTGTGCACTGTATTATATTTTTTAATACAGTTGCTCAAAAAGTAGCGTATTACAGGGACGTATAGCGTTCGGGATGTGGGCTATTATAACACTCGTGCTTTTTCTTTACCATTCCCGCACTCGTGCGTTTTCTTTCCCAATTGTCAAAATAATGTCTGATTCATGCAAATATTTCTAAAAAAAGATACTAACTTGTTTCAATATCAGATTAAAAGTAATTTTAATTTAAATTTAAGCATAAATTAATATAAGTATCGGCCAAATTAAATTTATAAATATAAAAAAAGTTGGCTGTATGAAGTGCACTGCCATAGTCTCTGCTTAGGAAGGTATACAGGGTGAATTTTTCAAAAGGGATTGGATGGCCAAATCCGAAACTATAAGGAATAATGAAAAATGCTCAAAGGAGTCACGAGCCCGATTTTGATGAAACTTAAAACCTCATCATTAGATTTTTAAAAAACCAATAATCCTAGCTGGGAATCGAACCCATTGATTTTGAAAAAAAAACGCACCCTATATTATTAAACCATTAGATAGTGTTGCTATTAAGGATCTTATTCTGGGAAGTAATGACATACGGCAAACTAAAGGAAAGTGCTCATCTTTAACAAAATACAATTTATTTTTCTTACGTTAACTAATTAATTGTTCAAAATTTAGACCTCGGGGATCGTACTGCATTCAATATTATTGATTCGGATTATAATATTCTCCAAAGAATCATTCTGAGCATGATTGAGAACACGGAATAGTTACGATCTATTCTGGGATTTCAAACGAAACAAATTATGATCCAAAATTTAGGTACATGAAGTCTGAATTCTATTAAAATTCCAAACTTTCCTTAAATTTGCCGTATATCATTACTTCGCAGAATTTGATCCTTATCAGCGACACTATCGTATGGTGTAATAATAAAGGGCGTGTCATTTTTTTCAAAATCAATGGGTTCGATTCCCGGCTAAGATTATTGGTTTTTCAAAAATCTAATGATGAGGTTTTAAGTTTTATCAAAATCGGGCTCGTGACTCCTTTGAGAGTTTTTAGATATTCCTTATAGTTTCGGATTTAGCCATCCAAGCCCTTTTCAAAAATTCATCCTGTATATTCTTTTACGGTTGGCGCCATTTTGGATATTCAGGTTTATTGTGTTTTTACTATTTATAAAATTGTCGTATTGATTGGCGATATATCGAGGTTATGAGGTGTTTGTATGATACCGCTAAGAAGACCAATCCCATAGCCCTACTCAGAGGTGTGGGACAGGGAGATGCTATATCTCCTAAGCTATTCACTAATGCGCTTGAGGACGTCTTCAAGTCGTTGGACTGGAATGGATAGGGCGTGATAACCGGTTAATGTATCTACACCTTCGGTTTGCTGACGACATCGTTTTAATAGCGCTGGAACAGGTGAGCGGTATGCTGCATAGTCTTAGTGAAGAGTCTCGACGTGTTGGCCTCAGCCTGAACCTGGACCAAACCGAGGTCATGTTCAATGAGCATGTCGTGCCGGTACCAATATACGTTGAACGATCGAGGCTTGAGGTTGTCCATGAATACACCTACCTTGGGCAGGTAGTCACATTTGAAAAACGAGTAAACTGGATAAGGAAATAGCCAGAAGGATTCGCTTGGGCTGGGCAGCATTCAGCAAACTGCGCCGGATTTACTACTCGCCGATACCGCAATGAATGAAGACGAAAGTCTTCAACCAGTGCGTTCTACCAATTATGACCTAAGTTGCCAAAACGTGGACACTCGGGAGTGGGGCTAGTTCGCAAGGATGCGCAACGAGCGATGGAACAAGCTATGCTTGGAATCTCTCTGAGGGATAAGATCCAAAATGCTATCCCGCATCTTTGGGGGGCAGAAAGAGGCGGCGCAGTCCTACTTACTCCCTCTGGTCTCCAGCGAGAGAGTGTCCAAGTCCAGACCTGCCACGATCCAGGACCTGGCGCTATTGCGCCCACGCTATGTATTCTACCAGTATTTTTATTCTACCAGTTAATACAGTGTGTTTCACGCGCTCCCCGCAGTGCTGGCACTCGGCCATGGTTTCCCGTTGTATTTACCACAGATACTTACCGAAGCTCCCGTGGGATACGGGAATAATACTTATAATACTTACTGGAAGCATCTGTGACAACCTGTAGGAGAGAGCACCGTCATGGATAAGTGGCTGGCACGCATCCATGACCGGTCTGACCGCTGCGATTGTGGTGGATCCCCCCTTTGGTTGCTCAAATCGCACCTTCCATGTCTTCTCGGTTTCCTGGTAGACCTGGGACCGTCGAGCCTAGATTTCTCGAGATGGGAGGGCTTTTGGCCCAGCTCCAGCTCCTCCTTGCGCCATTTAAATAGTGACGCAAGGGCTCTCGCTTCCAAGTCCCGTGGGGAGGGGGGGGGGGGGGGGTTCCGGCTAGGAGACATGCCGCATCACCTGAGATCGTGCGTGTAGAAACCCCCATCACCCTGACGGCCTCTGCGGGCACTTTTATAAAGTGTACTAAATAATTGTTAGTATAGCTCGTTTTTTTTTGGTCAAAGATTCTTGAAAGTTTCAATATAAGTTTAATCAGCAATGAAGTAACATTCCGATACGCAGAAAGAATCTTATGATATAAACAACAAATCGTCTTTTTGTTGTTATAATAACAGTTTGGTTTTATTTTAGTTCCTGAATACTGCTACACATTTTGACATTTCGAACAACAGGCAACAGCTAGTGCCCTAGATGCATCGGTGCAAAGTATGTGCGCATCGCAAAGTACCTATTCTTCGTTGCATTTGTCCTAAAGATAATAAAAGAATGTTTATATTTTTCGGATCGTCAAATAATGAAAATTCCCGTCTATTGGGTTTTTTCCCGCATAAATACCGGGTTTTTTCCCAAGTTTTTTCCCGTTGGGTTTTTTCCCTCCGCCCATCTCTATATAGGGGTCGGTGAGTATTATTTTGCTGACCGGTCTATAACTTTGTGGACAAATCCTATGAAATAGGTATCTAACTCAAAAGGGATTAAATTGTCTATAGCTAAATTATCTTCCTGTTTAGTGCTATATCTTAAAATATGGGTGATTTTAAAATTTAATAGTAAACAACAAGATTGCAGTGCGTATTGTGTGTTGCGTGTTGTACTTAGTACGTGTGCGTGTGGTTGCAGAAGAAGACGTTCACGGTGGTGCACGGGGGGCGCGCGGCGGGGCTCACGCTGGACTGGGCGGCCGGCTTCTCGCTGGGCGAGGGCGAGCCCGGCGCGCCGCCCGTCTGGGCCTACCGGTCAGTGGCGCTGCACTCACTCGGACATTGCTCCTTCGAGCCCGATTGAGCTTTCAATACCCGCTTTTAATTTTATCATAATATACCACTGCCAAATGATATTGTTATGGTTCAATCTTAATTGGGTTTTCCGTTTATTAGATATTTAGTTCTAAATTACTCCAACGTGGTCCGATTGAAGCCATGACGCTCCTGTTTAGCACACACGACTTCTCTGTCTTACGTCCCGCGTTGTCCGTAGACCATAGAAACCTATGAATTTGACAAGCTGTATTCTGATTTGAGAACGTTTTTCATTCGATCTTTAGTCAGAAAGTGCAGCCAAGATAAAAAAATTGCTGCACTTCATATTGTTTCTTTAGAAATCAATTTTAAGGGTCTCGACTCATCGTATCGTTTTTGTCCAGTCGGTGTCGAGACCCTAGGTCCATGGGGTCCCAATGCGCAAAAATTTTTCAAGAATTTGAAAAAGCGCATTGTGGAGTCAACTGGTGACCCAAGGGCTGGCAGTTTTCTCGCTCAGCGAATAGGTATTGCTATTCAAAGGGGGAATGCTGCTAGTCTTTTGGGTACAATGCCACGGGGGCCTTATTTAGGTTTAGTATAGATAGTAATAGTTTAAATATAGATATGTAATAATTATGTTTCTCTGTAATTTTTAACAATAAATGTATTATAATTTTAAACAACTTTTACGAATTCTATAACTATGATACCAATCGAAGTATTTTACATCTGTTAATGTATTGTAGGTTTTCACAACTCCGAGGGTCGAGTGACGACGGGAAATCGAAATTGAAACTGCACTTCCAGGACGCCGAGACCAAACTTATAGAAACTAAGGTAAGGTTTCTTACATTTGTAGTAGGTACTTTTATGTTGCAACTGCAGAATCTAATGTGAGTGTGTGTGTTGCAGGAGCTGGAGTGCCAGATCCTGCAGAGCCTGCTGTTCTGCATGCACGCCTTCCTCACGGCCAAGGTGGCCTCCGTGGACCCCGCCTTCCTCGCCTCCATACAGCACTCGCAGTAGCCCCCCCCCCACCCCCGACCCCACTCCTGTACCTCTAGCATTGTTTAATACCTACACCACAAAATAAAAGGTAGAGAAGGAAATGTACATACTGTGTGCGCTCGGGCTGCGCACACATAGACACCGCTCACGCAGTTCACGCACACCCGGGCAAAGGATTATCATAGTCATTTCGATACTGGTTTGTGCGCGAGTGTGCGTAGCCGAGGGTAGGTTTGAAAAAAGTACATACAAGAGATTACGTTCTGTACCTTACAATTTTGTGACCTACACTCTGTATTACATAAATAATCTCAGTGACTGTTGTATTATAGTTAGCAGAAATAGACTTTATTCCAATGGCATAAAGTAGTTATTCCCAGTTTGGACCTGTTAGTGAAGTAGTCTATTTTTGTTTGCGTTAATACAACTGTCATTCGAATCGAGCTATATTTTACAAACTATAAGATTGTATCTACTCGAATCTATTAAGTTAAGGTTTAAATTTGATTGTGATTGAGAACCAGTACCGCACTCTCACCGATTTGTTCCGTTCGTGCACGAAACTGATCGAACATTCTCTGTTTTCACTTCGCGTTTTGGACGCATTCGGCTTTCATATTAAGGTGCTCCCTGACCGGGAGCATTCGCGCGTAATGTAACGTTACGTACGAGTCGAGAATTACAGCCGGTGAGGGAGGTGAACCGAGCATTGCAATGCGCGCCTTGTAATGATACAAGACGAGGTTACGCCAGTGAGGGAGGAGAATCGAGCATTACAATGCGCGCCTTGTAATGATACAATGTGTATCGTTTTGATACAACTCGTAACATTTATAGATTCGACTCGAGCATTACGTTACGATGCTACCTCCCTGACCGACACGAGCATTCGCGTGTAATGTAACATTTATTATAGACTAGCTGATGCCCGCAGCTTCGCCTGCGTGAAATTTAGAGATCCAATATGGCCGCCGCGCCGTTATCACAAAATTTCATGATGGGTATCGTTTAAGGGGTTTTTTGATATGCTGAGTACGAATTTCGGGTTAATTTAGAGATCCAATATGGCCGCCGCGCCGTTATCACAAAATTTCATGATGGGTATCGTTTAAGGGGTTTTTTGATATGCTGAGTACGAATTTCGGGTCAATTTAGAGATCCAATATGGCGCCGCGCCGTTATCCCAAAATTTCATGATGGGTATCGTTTAAGGGGTTTTTTGGTAAGCTGAGTACGAATTTAAGGTCAATTTTGCAATCCAAGATGGCCGCCGCGCCACTGTTGTAAAATTTCATGTTGGATACCGTATAAGGGGTTTTTTGGTATGCTGAGTACGAATTTCGGGTTAATTTAGAGATCCAATATGGCCGCCGCGCCGTTACACAATATTTCATGATGGGTATCGTTTAAGGGGTTTTTTGGTATGCCGACTACGAATTTCGGGTTAATTTACAGAACCAATATGGCCGCCGCGCCGTTATCACAAAATTTCATGATGGGTAATCGTTTAAGGGGTTTTTTGATATGCTGAGTATGAATTTCGGGTCAATTTAGAGATCCAATATGGCCGCCGCGCCGTTATCCCAAAATTTCATGATGGGTATCGTTTAAGGGGTTTTTTGGTAAGCTGAGTACGAATTTAAGGTCAATTTTGCAATCCAAGATGGCCGCCGCGCCACTGTTGTAAAATTTCATGTTGGATACCGTATAAGGGGTTTTTTGGTATGCTGAGTACGAATTTCGGGTTAATTTAGAGATCCAATATGGCCGCCGCGCCGTTACACAATATTTCATGATGGGTATCGTTTAAGGGGTTTTTTGGTATGCCGAGTACGAATTTCGGGTTAATTTACAGAACCAATATGGCCGCCGCGCCGTTATCACAAAATTTCATGATGGGTAATCGTTTAAGGGGTTTTTTGATATGCTGAGTACGAATTTCGGGTCAATTTAGAGATCCAATATGGCCGCCGCGCCGTTATCACAAAATTTCATGATGGGTATCGTTTAAGGGGTTTTTTGGTAGGCTGAGTACGAATTTAAGGTCAATTTTGCAATACAAGATGGCCGCCGCGCCACCGTTGTAAAATTTCATGTTGATACCGTATAAGGGGTTTTTTGGTATGCTGAGTACGAATTTCGGGTTAATTTAGAGATCCAATATGGCCGCCGCCCCAAAATCACAAAATTTCAAAATGGGTATCGTTAAAGGGGTTTTTTGGTATGCTGAGTACGAAATTTATGATAATTTTGCAATTCAAAATGGCCGCCGCGCCACTATCACAAAATTTCATGATGGGTATCGTTGAAGGGGTTTTTTGGTATGCTGAGTACGAATTTCGGGTTAATTTAGAGATCCAATATGGCCGCCGCCCCAAAATCACAAAATTTCAAAATGGGTATCGTTAAAGGGGTATTTTGGTATGCTGAGTACGAAATTTATGATAATTTTGCAATTCAAAATGGCCGCCGCGCCACTATCACAAAATTTCATGATGGGTATCGTTGAAGGGGTTTTTTGGTATGCTGAGTACGAATTTCGGGTTAATTTAGAGATCCAATATGGCCGCCGCCCCAAAATCACAAAATTTCAGAATGGGTATCGTTAAAGGGGTTTTTTGGTATGCTGAGTACGAAATTTATAATAATTTTGCAATCCAAAATGGCCGCCGCGCCACTATCACAAAATTTCATGATGTGTATATTGGATCTTTAAATTAACCCGAAATTCGTATTCAGCATACTAAAAAACTCCTTAAACGATACCCATCATGAAATTTTGTGATAACGGCGCGGCGGCCATATTGGTTCTCTAAATTAACCCGAAATTCGTACTCAGCATACCAAAAAACCCCTTAAACGATACCGATCATGAAATTTTATGATTTCGGCGCGGCGGCCATATTGGATCACTAAATTAACCCGAAATTCGTACTCAGCATATCAAAAAACCCCTTAAACGATACCCATCATGAAATTTTGTGATAGTGGCGCGGCGGCCATTTTGGATTGCAAAATTATCATAAATTTCGTACTCAGCATACCAAAAAACCCCTTTAACGATACCCATTCTGAAATTTTGTGATTTTGGGGCGGCGGCCATATTGGATCTCTAAATTAACCCGAAATTCGTACTCAGCATACCAAAAAACCCCTTCAACGATACCCATCATGAAATTTTGTGATAGTGGCGCGGCGGCCATTTTGAATTGCAAAATTATCATAAATTTCGTACTCAGCATACCAAAATACCCCTTTAACGATACCCATTTTGAAATTTTGTGATTTTGGGGCGGCGGCCATATTGGATCTCTAAATTAACCCGAAGTTCGTACTCAGCATACCAAAAAACCCCTTAAACGATACCCGTCACGAAAGTTTGTGATTTTGGCACGGCGGCCATATTGGATCTCTAAATTAACCCGAAATCCGTACTCAGCATACCAAAAAAACCCCTTAAACCATACCCATCATGAAATTTTGTGATTTCGGCGCGGCGGCCATATTGGATTTCTAAATTAACCCGAAATTCGTACTCAGCATACCAAAAAGCCCCTTAAACGATACCCATCACGAAATTTTGTGATTTCGGCGCGGCGGCCATATTGGATTTCTAAATTAACCCGAAATTCGTACTCAGCATACCAAAAAACCCCTTAAACGATACCCATCATGAAATTTTGTGATTTCGGCGCGGCGGCCATATTGGATCTCTAAATTAACCCGAAATTCGTACTCAGCATACCAAAAAACCCCTTAAACGATACCCATCATCAAATTTTGTGATAGTGGCGCGGCGGCCATTTTGGATTGCAAAATTATCATAAATTTCGTACTCAGCATACCAAAAAACCCCTTTAACGATACCCATCATGAAATTTTGTGATTTTGGGGCGGCGGCCATATTGGATCTCTAAATTAACCCGAAATTCGTACTCAGCATACCAAAAAACCCCTTAAACGATACCCATCATGAAATTTTGTGATTTCGGCGCGGCGGCCATATTGGATCTCTAAATTAACCCGAAATTCGTACTCAGCATACCAAAAAAACCCCTTAAACGATACCCATCATGAAATTTTTTATCCCGGGAATAAGTTCCCATGAGACGCGGAAAAGAGAACAAAATTTCACGCGGGCGAAGCTGCGGGCATCAGCTAGTCTATAATAAATGTTACATTACACGCGAATGCTCGTGTCGGTCAGGGAGGTAGCATCGTAACGTAATGCTCGAGTCGATCTATAAATGTTACATTACACGCGAATGCTCGAGTCAGTCAGGGAGGTAGCATCGTAACGTAATGCTCGAGTCGAATCTATAAATGTTACATTACACGCGAACGCTCGTCGGTCAGGGAGGTAGCATCGTAACGCAATGCTCGAGTCGAATCTAATTTGTTACATTACAGGCGAATGCTCCCGGTCAGGGAGCACCTTTATATTGCATTCCATCCGTATGGGCGCCCACAGTTTTATCTACCGTATGGGAAGGAATTAGTTCCATAATTCGTAGCAACAAAAATGTCCATTTTGAATAGAAAAACTTTTGTATAGCAAATACAAAATTAGTGATTTATCTGTCCCGAGGCGCGGTTACAGCGTTTCGCTGCTAGATCGTCGTAAGGCCTAATATTTAGTACCCAAACAGCGAATGGTAAAAGACTAAAATAATCGAAACTTTACCATTAATTGTATTTCCAAACCTACTTCCACTGAGTTAGGGCTCACTTTTCCTCGTCTTCCTACTTACTAGTAAGAGTCCCGCCTCGGAACAAATATTTGTGTGACCCGCAAATGTTTGATTTGGAGTTCGGGTGTTTTGTTATGTATACTTAATATGTAAGTATGTTTATCAGTTGTCTAGATCCCATAGCACTAGCTTATAGTAGCTTAGTTTGGGCTAGATGGCGTTGTGTGAGAATGTCTGAAAGGTATTTATGTATTTTATACCCTCAGTGAATTTAAAAGTTAATGCTGTTTGAAACTATACTCGTACTCCCCTCTGTATCCTCCACCACTTCCAAACCACGCTCAGATCAGCGCGAGGATGCAATTTCTCACCATTCAACTGCCCACCGATCATTTTTTTAGATTCTGTGTTTCAACACTCAAGTCTTTATTGACTATTATACAAAATAGGGACCGTATTATAAAACCGTATTCGATACTAAAAAATCAGTTAGTTGTTGCCCAATAGTATTATGTTGGTGCGTTAGTTGAGATTGAGAAAGGTTATAGTTGTGGCAGAACTGTTCCCTCTGTGTAGCCACTGCCAACTGCCGCTCTCTGTATCCTGACTATAATAGTTCAATAGAGGGTTATCTAGATGAAATAGAGATCTACCGAACTAATTGTAGGTACTGAAGGTACAATTGCAAGGTAACACAGGCGGTATTTATCTGAGAAAGTTAAATGATTGAATTAGGTGTAGCCACATAGTATTATCCAATCTAACTAACCATATCGCCTAGATATCCTTTTAAAATGTGATCGGATCAAAAATCCCCAGTTTTTAAAGTATTTAACATTCGTTTTACGACTGTTAAAAACCAGCTTACCAAGGAGTTCACATCGAGTACTTTAGCTATAAGCCTGCCTATTCGGATGACCGCACTGCAACCCGCCAGTGCGTGGGTCGGGGGGTCATTGATCTACAGCTGGGCAACATGGTGTAGAAATATGAACTCGCATCATTGACAGCAAATACGAGTAGTACCAAAGTATTTACCTATAATATGCTAGAGGAAAGATTGGTTTTTTGTTTGTTTGTTTGTAACGAATAGGCTCCGGAACTACTAGACCGATTTGAAAAATTCTTTCACTGTTGGAAAGCTACACTCTTTGCGGTGAACATAGGCTATATTTTATTCCCGTATTTCCACGGGAACGGGAACTACGCGGGTGAGACCGCGCGACGTCCGCTAGTAGCATATATTGTAAGCTAAAGTACTCTTAGTTCCATCACATGTATAAACTTGCAAGTGTGGCATTACTGGCATTATACATCTTGTAGTTATATTATAGTATTTTATTGTAGTAAATACCGATGTGTACTATGTACATACTCGTAATTATCGATTAAGTGTTCAATCGAATATCGTTATCGCATAATAATCGCCTGATTAGTAACTTTTATACTCGACACACCAAAGATTTTTAATTGATATTGTTGGCGTTAGGCGTGTTCGTGATATTTTATCGAAAGAGGTTATTCTAGGACTGAATGATTATCATTTTAGCGCAGGATCTATATACTTAACTGTAATATTTGTTTATATGACATAGTTATTAGTAAGAATAGGGAATATACATATTTTGTAAGTTTTCAAATACATACACACAACATAACATTTCCTACGGAAACTATTATGGCAACTCAAGCTTCCTCTCTACTTTACATACATACATATATTATAGTCACGCCTTTATCTCCGAAGGGGTAGACAGAGGCATAGTAGACGCCCACATTTCACCTTATAGTTTTATGTCCCACGTAAAAGTCTTTACAGTGGCTAAAAAATATCGAAAAGTGAAAAAAGATATGTATATTTCCTATTGAACGGTATATTGTACTGAATCGATATTGTGCTAAGCATATAATATACTTATGTTAATTAAATAGAATTATATTTTTATTTGTGTTAAATGTGTAAACTTTGCGCTTGCTTCATATCATTAAAGTTAAGTAAATAAATTATATTGGTGACACCATATGCGTTAGTACTTCATAGATTTTCGTCTATACAGTGTTATTTGGTAAGAGGCCGATTAAAGTAGTCAATTTTAAATCGATTTCTATATTATATTGACGGTTAGTAATTTATGTATAAAATGATTATTAGAAAATAAATCTAGCGTATAGATACTAAACGATGTGAATATAACTTATTTGAACATTCAACGAAGCTCAATTTAGTATTTGCTTAACTGTACTCTCAAAACTGAACCCAAACTTAGAATAAGATGACGAATTCAAGTTTCAATTATAAAGATCAATTAACTAAAATTTTGCTAAATAAATAAATATATTAGGTAGTTACTCTCCCGACACAAACTTTAATCAGCCTGCGACCAGAGACCCCTCGCCGTTTGTTGATCAATGTCTTAATATTTTATGTGCAAGCTGTGTGCCTGCTGTATGTTATATCCTATATATACAACTATTTATGTGGAGTATTGGTATAAATTGAGTTTGTGGTACACAAGTATAGTACCTACTGTTTTGTGAATAACTAACTACCCACAATTTGTTTGTCTCAGTGTAGGTATACTCTGTAATGTATGTGTCACCGTAAAATTGTAAAAGCTGTCAGATTGTAATCTATCTAAGCGGGTTTATAATGTAAGGAAATGAAATATTTCCAATGTATAAAACAAATAGGACATCGCCCGCTTGCCTTCGTGCATTAGAGATCACCATTTCAACATAACCTAACAGTCTTCTTTATATTACCCCAACGATTTACAAACTCGCTAGGTGAATTACAATGTAACGGTTTTTATAATTTTACGGCGAAATATGCAATGAGACAACCAAATTGTGGGATTACCTTCCATAGTGCGGACGTGAATTGTCGTAATACTTTTACTTTGAGACTGTCCGTCCCGGTCTAAGGTTTAATTCTCATTGCTTCAAGTTTACTTACACGTAGTTCGTAGTTAACAATAATATATCTATAAGTAATGGTCAATTGTTAAAGACATGTCTACCTGGTGATTAAATATTATTTTAATTGTACTCGACAAGTTAGGGAATCACAAGGAGCTCTTTTATAAGTGTTCCAAATTGTCTAAATTATCACTATTTATTTTGTTCTGTGTCGACCTAATCGTACTCTCGCTGTCGCCACTACTACTGTATACCCGCGACTTTGTCCCCGCCTAATTAAATTCTCATTATCTTATTGGAAGCTCAAACAGGAATATAAAATATCCTAAGCAGTTTTCTTTATCGAGACAATTTATCAATTAACAGTAAATATGAAGACTGACTTTAGATGTTGTGTGCCGCGTTCAGTTTAGACTTACCCGTGCTATGGGACTATCCAACATCGGGCTCGTGGGTAGGAGCTTACCCTCGTTCATGCTAAAACTTGCGGGAACATTCACAACTGGGCTATGTTCATTTCATGTTACACAAACTATAATTAGCTGACCCTAGTTAGTCCAGTAGCGTTGTTCCAAGGGTACATGAAATGATTCACGGCCCGGTTGTGGGTGGCTCTCCGCACTCAGGGCGATAGTTCTGTTGCGTATGTACAGTGGCGGATTTACAAATTTGCCGCTAGTAGGCCATTCAATTTTTGCCGCCCCTACTGACTTTTGAAATTCAATACGTTAGTTTATTCCCGTTATTAGTATGATTGTGAACTTAATGATATTTCTGTCAGTTCCTAGATTATTTTTACAACCCGCTATGTACTGAAGAGTTTAATGTTGACCTAACAAGTTTATTTGACAGGCAAAACAAAAAAAACCCCGACTTTAAAGCGTAAAACCTCTGTAACTTTTAAATGGCTCAATCGATTTTTAACCGACTTCCAAAAAAGGAGGAGGTTATCAATTCGTCTGTATTTTTTTTTAAGTTTGTTACCGGCAAATCGCTTGAAAGAGTTAACCGATTTTGATGATTCTTTTTTTATTTGAAAGCTGGTGCTTCCCATGTGGTCCCATATACAGGAAGTCAGAATCTGATGCTGGGATCCTGGAGAAATCGAAGAAATCCCTCGAATCGATGGAATTCCTTAACGAATTACAGCAGTTACCTTGTGTTTGGGCTTGATTAATTTGTATTGGGGAGAACATTACCCCTAGACAGATTATATTTACAGTCTACCCCTCACTAAAAATAATGAAAAAAAAATTTTAACGAAAAAAACCGACTTCAAACTCAAACTAAAAAAATGTAAAATAAAATTAACTTAGCACAAAGTAATAGGTAGTATATTTAGATTTATCAGATATTATTGAATTTAAACTGAAGTCGGTGCCAATATTTCTATGAGAGATTAATAATACCTACCGAAACCCATAGTTTTACTTGGCACCGATTTCAGTCTTACATTTAATAATCTATATCTATACATATAATAAAACTGTTGAGGGTCGAGAGTCTGTACATGGAAGATATTTTGAAAATTTTAATTGGAGGGCGTTCTCTAATCGATACTGAAGCCGAAAATGTAATTTAAACTTTTCATGTCTGTCTGTCTGTCTGTCTGTCTGTCTGTCTGTATCCCGAATAAGTATCACGCCGAAACTACTGAACCGATTTGAATGATACTTGGTACAATTCGAGCTTATAGTCTGAGGAAGGTTCTAAGATACTTTTGATCCCGATATTTTGCGCGGTTCCTTTGGAAGAGGGTATTAAAGACAAAATGGTTTTTTAATTGAAACGCAAGGTTCGATTCCAAAAATTTTTTTAGTGTTATAAAGGGAATACTTTAAGGATTGTTTCACACAAGTTTTAATGTTGAGGGTTTTGTAGTTCAGGAATTAGAGACATCTCAACTTTCGCAAAACCTTCAATTAAAGGATTCCTTTAAATGTAAGGGTAAATCTAAACTGGCGTGTTGGCTTTATCATAAAAGAGTTTAATATCATAAAAAATCTTTAAGCTCTTTTATGATTAAACAAACAGGGCAGTTTCATACGCTCCCATGAGTATGTTGAAAAAATACCTGTCCTTTTATACACCTTATGTGGCGTAAACGAAGTTGCGCGGGTCAGCTAGTATCTGATAAATCTAAATATACTAGTTATACTACCAATTACTTTGTGCTAAGTTAATTTTATTTTTCATTTTTTTAGTTTTTGTTTGAAGTCGGTTTTTTTTTGTTAAAATTTTTTTTATCAAACATGTCTAAGAACACTCGCCCGTAGAACACCTGTAATACAAAAAAACTAAATTGAAATCGGTTCTTTCGTTCGGGTGCTACGATGCCACAGACAGACAGACAGACAGATACGTCAAACTTATAACACCCCTCTTTTTGCGTCGGGGGTTAAAAACAGCAGCATGTACTAATCATAAAGATCGTGTGTTACGATTTTTTTTATTTTGTTTTTATTGAAACGCTATTGGAATATTTTAAAATTCATGATCACATAATTACCTAAGTATATAATACAGTGCGTTTATTAATATTTATTTATACAGTAGACCCGCGGTAATCCAGCCCCCGGCTAATCCGGCACCCCCTGTAATCCGACAGGACCTAATAGTAGGTACCTACCCATTTTTTGTCGATCGTCACATTATCGCTAATGTAAACAATGGAATATTGAGCGGGTTTATAACTAAAATAATATTTTTTAGATCGCTGCAATCAGAATTATTTAATAATGTAAAAGTTATTAAATATTTTGGTCTTGTTTATTTAACTAAATTCGACATCTGTAGAATTTGTAGGTACTTCAGCGACAATAACACATGGAATCACATTTTTGGATCTGAAATTTGTCGGATTACAAGGTACTCTTATGTAAAAAATTCCGAACTATAGGGGGTCTTGGTGAGAGCACTCTATAATCCGACAAATTGGATATTCCGACACTGCCCTGCAAAACGTTTGTCCGATTACCGCGGGTCTACTGTACCTATATGGATTGTGTACACGTATAATTATAAAAAAAAGTTATGTAAAAAAAAATTTGCTAAATTTGCCGCCCCTCTAAATCTGCCGCCCTAGGCAACTAGCCTACTTGGCCTATTGGTAAATCCGCCACTGCGTATGTAGTGTACTATATTGATGCAACCCCTCCCCACTGTGACACCTGGTATGTCTTCCGTGGCTTACTCACTCTGCAGTGAAATAGCAGTACTATATATTTCCTTAGTTACTTTTTCTCTCTCTTTTTCCATAATGTTCCAGCATCTAAATGAAACGTATGTACTAGCATTCACTCACTACCCTGTATATCTCATATGATATTATCGTACCTAACTGTCAATATTTGTGTAATCCAGTACCCATCCTTCAAATTCTCTAAATCCATATTAATATGTGAATTTTTAACATTCTTCTGGTATCCCTATGTAAATGAAACGTGCATGTATAGCTCTACTAAGATATCGCTATGGTACCTAATAATGTTCGTTGTGCGAATGATACCTACCTACTTTAGTGACAATTGTTTCATCTTAGATGAATAGGTAGGAATGTATGAGATACACAGCTGTAACACAAATTAGATAGTACAGATGGAAACCTACGTACTAAACTCGCTGAGTCTACGCACACATAGACACCACTCTCGGAGTTCACAGACACGAGGTCAGACATTTTCATAGTAGTTTTCGATACTGATTTGTGCGCGAGTGTGCGTAGCAGAGGGTGAAAAAAATTTTCATTGGTGTGAAAAAAAAAGTACATACTGCTCGTTCGCTCTAAGTTTGCCGCTCGGCTCCATACTAAAGTCGATTTTTAATTAGACGAAGTAAATTGACAGCCAGTAATAATGAATAAATAAATAAATATTGTTGGACATTCTCACACAACATCATCTAGCCCAAACTAAGCTATAAGCTTGTGCTATGAGATCTAGACAACTGATAGACATACTTATATGTTTCTAAATATATACATATCTATTATATAAAAATAAGTCGGGTTTTCCTTCCTGACGCTATAACTCCAGAACGCACGAACCGATTTCCACGGTTTTGCATTCGTGGGATAGGTCTCGGGCTCCGTGAAGTTTATAGCAAAGAAAATTCAGGAAAAATTTCAACAGAAAAGCGGGAAAATCATTTTTCACATACAGCGCCATCGCGGGCGAAGCTGCGGGCATCAGCTAGTTATACATAGAAAACACCCAAACTCCGAAACAGACATTTGTGGTTCACACAAATATTTGGACCGACCTGAGAATCGAACCCAGGACCTCCAGCGCCGCAGGCGGTATCACTACCGACTACGCCACAGAGGCAGTAATGTCACTTCTTCATACAATGTTGCTTATTTTCTATGACGAAGTGACATTAGCTACTGTCAATTTACTTCGTCTAATTAACAATTCGGGTATACGCCTCTACGCCAGCGGCAAAGTTAGAGCGAACGGGTAGTACATGAGATTTCCATGTGTAGTATCGCTAATTAGTGGCTGTAACCAGTTGTAGTGCCTGTACCCGCGTGGCGTATCGCCGAGCTCCGCCGTGTGCCGCACCGCGCGCCACGTGTTGGTGGTTGGTGCTGACGCTGACGCCGACTCACTTATACCCATTGTTGATTATTGTAACTACATTATACTATATCCATTAGTAAAATATTAATTCAAACACTGCTGTTGTTTTTATTTCCTACTAGAGCACATAACTTGTTTTGATTTTGAATGCATGACTGAGATGACGGTATGAAGCTTTTCAAATAAAGTCGATAATATTTTTAAGTAGGTAAGTATAGATAGTTCGACTCATCAGTGCGCGCGGCGCTATGTGTGCGTGCGCTAGTAATTATACAGCTTTAATTTGTGTGGCAGTGACGCGGCCGTCTTCACAGAGTACATTTGTATATTATGAGATAGAGACGTAACTGACTTATTGACGACACCAGCGGTGCCAAGCAGTCTTTGCAGGAAGCTCTCTGCGTGGCTGCGAATTAAAAATCATAATAGACAAAAAGCATACAGCGTCATCTACCACGTTTTTACGTTATAATGAAACGAAATTAAATATTAGTGACCGACCGAAGTTTCGGTTTCGGTTTCGGTTTCGGCCAGTTTCGGCCAAAAAATCGAGTTTCGGCCGCAGTTTCGGTTTCGGCCAAAATGGGCCGAAACTTTCGGCCGGGCCGAAACTCGCGTGTTCATGAATTTTGAGTGTGGCTCTGCTCGTGACCTGGTTAAACCACAACCAATTACAATCATTGAGAAGTATTAGACAGTTACCGCTGTGTTATGTCTTAGACCTCCTTTTTAGGGTCCCGTTTTTACTTTTGGTTACTGAATCCCAAAGATCTAGGACATTACATAACCCTACCCTTTTGATGTCGGTTCCATTGACTGTGTTGGTCCTCTGTCTGTCTGTCAGCAGGCTGTAACTCATTCACCGTGATAGTTAGACAGGTAATTTTTTTACAGATGATGTATTTCTGTTGCCGCTATAGCAGCAAATAATAAAAATAGACAAAATAATAGTATTAAAGGGAACTCCCATACAACATACGTGACTTTTTTACCGCTTTTCTTGTACGGAACCCTACGGGCGCGAGTCCGGCTCACTCTTGTCCAGTTTTAGTTATACACTTCTAGAATGTAACCAAAACCGGCCAAGAGCTAGTAGCAGGGCATCGTGTGGTTTTAGTCGGTAGGAGTTCGCAATAGCATCTATGTGTAATTCGACACGTAAAAGAAAGAAACTCATCTTAAGGTGGAGATATTTCTAAAATAAACACTTGAGAAGATTTATACCGTTGATTGATGGCACTTGGTGGAACTTGCTGCACCGATTGAAAAATAACCGACTAAGTGCGAGTCGGTTTCCTACACGGAGGGGTTAAAGCGGGACCCTATTAACTCTCTTCTCTTAATCACGAGGTTGTATCGCTGGAACCGCGCCAGATAGAGGCCTTTAATTTTCACTGATGATGTATTTCTGTTGACGCTATTTTTTTTAACGTGAGAGAAATCCTACAGTGATGCTATGCTCCCTAACGTCGGTAGAACTCCTGTCCTACCGACTAAAAACCACGCGTTGGGAGCCCCGAGCATGCCCTCGGAATGATGCATACTGCGGCCGCGTCATTGGGGGGTTGTTCAGTTGTTATCCCGCTACTTGAGGGGGCCGTGCATGAATCTTACACTTCACGCTATCGTCTAGGGCCTGCTTCTATAAGGACGGTGAGCAGACGTCCTCAGGCCTCTGTTCATAGAGGCTGATAGTATATGGCGCGCCGTCGCAGACTGTGCAACTTGGGTGGGAGAGTTCTGTCCCGCTCCCCCTCGGCGCCGTCTCTTTTACGAGCATGACCTGTTCACAGGAAGAAGCCTATGGCCCCGCTCCAGCGCCTTCTTGCGCCATTTAAACAATGACGCAAGGGCCTTCGCTTCCAGGTCCCATAGAGGGGTCCCGGCTAGAAGACATGCCGCCTCAACTGAGATCATGCGGTATCCCCTTATCCTTACCCTGACAGCCATCGCCTTCTGCGGGCTAAGCAATCTAGCCGCATTGCTGAGCCATCAGGATCTCCGCCCATACGGGTGCCTCATATAGGGCCATGCTCCTCATGATCCCAAGGTACAGTCTCCTGTAGGAAGCGTTGGCTCCCCTGATATTGGGCAACAACCGCGAGAGTGCGGCTGATACCCCCTCCCTTAGTTTTGGGACCAAACTTCGGAAGTGGTATCCGAAGTTACACCGGGTATCGAGTACGAGCCCCGGATACGTCGTCGAGAGCTCGATGCCGATGCTGACGCCCCCTATATGTAAGCTGGATCCCGCAGGTGTCCTTTAGGGCTGCGTCTCGGCGCGTTGCTCCTCGCGCTGTAATTAGGGTGTCGTCGTAACACGTTACGCACGTAACAGGTTACGCCGACACCTCTGAGCAACGAAGCACGCAGCACCCAATCGTAACTGATGTTCCACAGAAGCGGTCCTAAGAAAAATCCCTGTGGAACACCGAACGACACATCTTTCCGACCCTGCCCTAGCTCGGGTAAGTTATGGCCCTCTCGGAATGATAGGCCCCGACAATTCGACGGAGGTATTGAGGCATTCCATGGTAAATAAGCGCCTCCCAAACGCAGCTCCAGAGCAAGGTGTTGAAAGCGTTGAGGATTACAAGAGACTACCACCACCAACCAATTCACCATGTGCTGTTGCCGCTATAACAAAAAATACCTACTAAAATCAGAAAAAAACATACACACAAAAACCTAATTTTTGTAACGGATTTCCTGTGTGGGAATCCGACTCGCACTTGGCTGGTTCTTTATTTTTTTTTTCAATATGAACACGTGAGTTTCGGTTTCGGCCGAAACTGACGCTACGTCCTAGGTAGGCGGTTCGAAGCGAACGCGATTCTGAAGCGGTGACACGCGAATTCAACGCGACGCGGTGCGGCGCGGCGGCTATGTCCTACGTGCACGCGAATCGTCTCGCACAGCTGCCACCGACCGGCGACGCTGCCGTTCAGTTGGCACTTTGCATCAGCCTAATACAACTGCTATAGATCAAAAAAATGTATGGAGTTCTAGATTTTAGGTTTTCAGAGGCTGGTTTCCGCAAATAAACGTCATTTCTGCGCCTATTTTGGTGGGGGGTTTTGGTATGGCTATTGCCATCCCAGTTCTTCCAATAAGTCTAGCAGACTCGTCACGTTGCCGGAGACTTCCTGAAGCGACCTTGGTGTACCGAAGTGTCTAGCCCTGTATCCTTACCAGTTATGGGCATTCCATAAGAATGTGACTGGCAGTTCGTCCGTCTGCAAAGGGTCTGTGACACCTGAATTAAAGAGATGATTGTTAAGTAGGTAGACTGTAACCGCAGCTTTTTAAGCTATTGCATAGCTTCTATCGCGGGCCTTGCGTGGAGACCGAATCCAGAAATTGTGTCACGAAAATAAATCACACTCTCGGCTACCGTTGGCCATGCTCGGCCACGTTCGTGTATCTCGCACTTCATATACCAATGTGTACACGTGAGCGTTTGCATAACGTGTACCAATGTATATGAAGTGAAGTAGGGTGAAGTGGGGTGGGCTGAGGTGTGTAGGGTGGGGTGAAGTGAAGTGGGGTGTAGTGAGGTGAATTGGTGTGAGGTGGGGTGGGGTGAGGTTAGGTGGAGTGGAATTTTGGCCTTTTGGACTTTGGCCTTTGGGACTTTTGGACTTTTGGCCTTTTGGACTTTAGGACTTTTGGACTTTTGGACTTTTGGACTTTTGGACTTTTGTACTTTTGGACTTTTGGCCTTTCGGGCTTTTGGAGTTTTTTGGACTTTTGGACTTTTTTGGACTTTTGGACTTCGGTTTTTTTGGACTTTTGGACTTTGGACTTTGGACTTGTGACTTTTGGACTTTTGATCCTGCTTTTTGTTGGCAAGTCCGAAAGTCCCAAAAGTCCCAAAAGTCCCAAAAGATCCAAAAGTCCCAAAAGTCCCAATAGTTCCAAAAGTCCCAAAAGTCCCAAAAGTCCCAAAAGATCCAAAAGTCCCAAAAGTCCCAATAGTCCCAAAAGTCCCAAAAGATCCAAAAGTCCCAAAAGTCCCAAAAGTCCCAATAGTCCCAAGAGTCCCAAAAGTCCCAAAAGTCCAAAAGTCCAAAAGTCCAAAAGTTCCAAAAGTCCCAAAGGTCCCGGAGGTCCCAAAAGTCCAAAAGTCCAAAGTCCTAAAAGTCCTAAAGGTCCCGGAGGTCCCAAAAGTCTCAAAAGTCCCAAAAGTCCAAAAGTCCAAAAGTCCAAAAGGCCAAAAGTCCAAAAGTCCAAAAGTCCAAAAGTCCAAAAAGTCCCAAAAGTCCCAATAGTCCCAAGAGTCCCAAAAGTCCCAAAAGTCCAAAAGTCCAAAAGTCCAAGAGTTCCAAAAGTCCCAAAGGTCCCGGAGGTCCCAAAAGTCCAAAAGTCCAAAGTCCTAAAAGTCCTAAAGGTCCCGGAGGTCCCAAAAGTCTCAAAAGTCCCAAAAGTCCAAAAGTCCAAAAGGCCAAAAGTCCAAAAGTCCAAAAGTCCAAAAGTCCAAAAGTCCAAAAGTCCAAAAGTCCAAAAGGCCAAAAGTCCAAAAGTCCAAAGGCTGAAATTTGGTACAGAGATACATTATAGTCTGGAATAACACATAGGCTACCTTTTATCCCGGGAATGGCTTCCCGCGGGAACAAATTTTACGCGGGCGAAGCTGCGGGCATCAGCTAGTATTCTTATATAGAGGAAGTGGGACAAATTTTGTATACTTAGAAAGGCATAATCGACGATAATAAATTTACTTCTTTTATCCCATAAAATAGGACGTTCTTGAATTACATTGATTAAAATTTCTATTTCCAACATTATAAAATACACGGCGGCACCGCATCCAGTTCGCGCGCAAATATCAAACCAACTGATCGCGTTCGCTTCATTTCGCGCCGCCCCGCACCGCACCGCACTTGCGTTTGGTCACGTAGGACACTTCAATAGGTTTCAACTGTTTGTTGGTATCGCGCCGCGCCGCGCCGCTTTGCGTTCGCTTACGTAGGACGTCGCCTGACCCTGGGGCCGAAAGTTCGGTTTCGGTTTCGGTTTCGGCCGGAAAACCAGTTTCGGTCGGTCACTATTAAATATCATGACAAGTCTCAATGTAACTGCAACGTTGACATCCTGTGTAAGTTGGTTACATTATAATTCATTACACATAAGTGATAATACCATGGGTACAGTCGTTAAAGAAAATGTCTAGTCCTTCACGGAGAAAATGTTTAAGAAGTCAGGTAAATATTTGTGTGCGTTCGCGCAGCGGAATGTTGTTGAATTTAAAGATTTTAATTACCTATGCAGATATTTAGTATATGACGTCGTGTAATTGTGTATGGTAAAAAGAAAATTGTGTATGCAGCCATTGTGGAGAAATTCGCCAAAAACTGATTCCGCTGGGCGAACGTTGTCCTGGCGGAACTTTTTTTAAATCCATGCACTTAAAAGAAAAAAAATGTGTCCAACAATTAGTGTGTATTTGTGTGTAATTGTGTATGTATGAATAAAATTAGTGTATGCATAAACTTCGGAGAAATTCAAGTTTCCGCTACGCGAACGTTTGGCCATTAGCTAGTTTTCATATAAAGCGCTTATATAGAGAGCTGTAGATTTTTACATACGTTGTTTTGAATTTGTTTATATTTGTTTAAAAAACAGATTTAGAAAAAATTGTAGGGTTTAAAAGATAAAAATATAAACGTAGAATACGCTTATTAGGTCGTAGTTCGTAAAGTGTACACGTTGAGGTCTAGATTTTCACGTTTATACAAACCATGTAAGTGCCTGCAACATGTTGCCAAGTATCAATGATGTTCCGTTAGTAATTAAAGGGTTATAGGACAATTTACCATGAATAGATCACTGTTTACAAAGCAGTCAAATATCACGGCGTTCTAAAGGAATTGCATAGTAAAATGTATTCCAATAATTAGTTTATTAATTCAACTACTCACATGCAAAATTTCAACTTATCAAATTCAGTAATTAAAGAGAAACAATTAAAATACTGACAAAGCATCGAAAGCCTACATAACCCGACCAAGTTCGAATGACGACAAAAAAGCGGCCGTGCAATATATTTAAGTAACATTCGTAAATTTACAGTCTAATACCGGTTTTGAATTGGTACAGGTGATAACACAATTGTTGTTTCGATATAATTTATATCTGATCAGTGATTTAAATTTTTATTGAAGCTCGAAATACATATTATCCTTACCCTCATATTCATAATCGTTTATTAAAACCTATTTTAGTTAAAACACATTTTAAGTCTATTGGTGTCTCTAACCAATGACAGAGTATGTTTAGCAAGCGTTTGTTAACGTTAAGTTGTTATAAACAAGGGACTAGTCATGACAAGCACCTCAGCTGCGATCCCGATACGCCCAAAATACACGCGCCTGTGCGCGCACATGAGTTGTATGCCAAGTTCTGCCGTTACTGAGGCGCGCGCCCAAGGATTGTCATGATTAGTACCAAAGAGCTGTATTTTCATTCATTAATTCATATGCTCACGGCTGTTGTCCCAGAAGGGGTAGGCAGAGGTGTGACATTTCTGTGTCACCCACATTTCGCCATTTTTGGGTTTCTACGTAACAGGTGGCGAGAAATAAATAATAAATACATAATTATTATATGTAATTACAAATATTTTTGTACACAGATGTTTAATTAAGAGAAGTACTTGTTAATAGGAGATTTATTTTTATCGTAGATGGTGGCGTTATTATTAAAAAATATTTTTCATTCAAGAAATGCAATTGTTTAATTTTTTTCCTAACGCTTGTGTACGCAACTGTACTATAATAATAAATACTATACTGGAAGGTTAAGAGCGTTACTTAGATATATGGCACGGCCGCTTTTCTGTAGCCATTCGAACTTGGTCGGGTTATGTAGGCTTTCGATGTTTTGTCAGTATTTTAATAGTTTCTCTTTAATTACTGAATTTAATGAGATGAAATTTTGCATGTGAGTAGTTGAATTAATAAACTAATTATTGGAATACATTTTACTATGCAATTCCTTTAGAACGCCGTGATATTTGACTGCTTTGTAAACAGTGATCTATTAATGGTAAATTGTCCTATAACCCTTTAATTACTAACGGAACATCATTGATACTTGGCAACATGTTGCAGGCACTTACATGGTTTGTATAAACGTAAAAATCTAGACCTCAAAGTGTACACTTTACGAACTACGACCTAATAAGCGTATTCTACGTTTATATTTTTATCTTTTAAACCCTACAATTCTTTCTAAATCTGTTTTTTAAACAAATATAAACAAATTCAAAACAACGTATGTAAAAATCTACAGCTCTCTATATAAGCGCTTTATATGAAAACTAGCTAATGGCCAAACGTTCGCGTAGCGGAAACTTGAATTTCTCCGAAGTTTATACATACACTAATTTTATTCATACATACACAATTACACACAAATACACACTAATTGTTGGACACATTTTTTTTCTTTTAAGTGCATGGATTTAAAAAAAGTTCCGCCAGGACAACGTTCGCCCAGCGGAATCAGTTTTTGGCGAATTTCTCCACAATGGCTGCATACACAATTTTCTTTTTACCATACACAATTACACGACGTCATATACTAAATATCTGCATAATTAAAATCTTTAAATTCAACAACATTCCGCTGCGCGAACGCACACAAATATTTTAGATGTGTCAATTCGATGTAATTAATATTTTTTTTTTATCACTACATATTATTATAAAACAAAGTCCCCGCCGCGTCTGTCTGTTCACGATAAACTTAAAAACTACTGCATGGATTTTCATGCTGAGATCACCAATGATTCTTGAGAACGGTTTGCGTATATAATTTGCTGAGTTTTATATACATTGACTAAAATATAACGATATTATTTGGAGATGTCGGAAAAAAATAAGGTGTCTGGGAGCTTTTAACGAAAAAGCTGCCTAAACCCTTCGAGACATAACAAAATAATGTATGGTAGAATTGTCTAACTTATAAAGGCCTACAGAATAGTCAAAAAATGATAGAGCTCCAAATTCTAATGCAAAAAAAAATAGAAATGCAGGTCGATAGAAAAAAAACATTGCTTTTACAGCAATAATGACAAAAATTGATCTGTAGGTATGACTTGATTTAAAACGTAAAAAGACCATAATCTATACATCTAAAAAAACTGTTGAGGGTCGACAGTCTGTACATGGAAGATAATTTGAAAATTTTAATTGTAGGGCGTTCTCTAATCGATACTGAAGCCGAAAATGTAATAAAAATTTTTGAAGTGAAACTTCTTTATCGGCGTTGGAAAAAAATTTGCGTCACGTCACGTCATGTCACGATTTTTGGTTACGCGCCATCTTTGTTCTGTTCCCCACCACGGTGGATTCGAATTAAGAGTACTTTATCCAGGGATAGCATGTCATTTAAGGGTTTTTGGACTTTTGGACTTTTGGGCTTTTGGACTTTTGGGCTTTTGGACTTTTGGACTTTTGGATGGGACATTGGTACTTTGGGTCTTTGGGACTTTGGAACTTTGAGACTTTGGGACTTTGGGACTTTTGAACTTTTGAACTTTTGAACTTTTGGACTTTTGGACTTTTGGACTTTTGGATGGGACTTTGGTACTTTGGGTCTTTGGGACTTTGGAACTTTGGGACTTTGGGACTTTTGGACTTTTGGATGGGACCTTGGTACTTTGGGTCTTTGGGACTTTGGGACTTTGGGACTTTTGGACTTTTGGACTTTTGGACTTTTGGACTTTTGGACTTTTGGACTTTTGGACTTTTGGACTTTTGGACTTTTGGACTTTTGGCCTTTTGGCCTTTTGGACTTTTGGACTTTTGGACTTTTGGACTTTGGGACTTTGGGACTTTGGGACTTTGGGACTTTGGGACTTTGGGACTTTGGGACTTTGGGACTTTGGGACTTTGGGACTTTGGGACTTTGGGACTTTGGGACTTTGGGACTTTGGGACTTTGGGACTTTGGGACTTTGGGACTTTGGGACTTTGGGACTTTGGGACTTTTGGACTTTTGGCCTTTTGGACTTTGGACTTTTGGACTTTTGGACTTTTGTACTTTTGTACTTTTTGACTTAATTTAAGGTGAGGTGAAAATTAAGTTTATGAAGAAGTTTCACTTCTTACGTGTGTACACTAAGTACACGCAATTTTTATTTATGTCTGTCTGTCTGTCTGTATCCCGAATAAGTATCACGCTGAAACTACTAAATTGATTTAAATGAAACTTGGTACAATGTGAGCTTAGAATCCGAAGAAGGTTCTGGGATACTTTTGATCCCGATATTTTGCGCGGTTCGTTTGGGAGAGGGCAGGGCAGTTTTATACGCTGCTTGATGAGTCTGATGAAGAAATACCTCTCCTTTCGTACACCTTATGTGACGTAAACGAAGTTGCAAGGGTCAGTATATTGTTATAAGATTGATGACATACTTCAGCCATATGGCTTAAAAGTTCTTCGGCTACCACCGTATTATCATGAACTAAACCCAATCGAAAATGTATGGGGAATTTAAAAAAAAAAATGCTTCGCATAACATCGAACAAAATGTGATGGGAATTGTTCAGGCACAAAGCGCCTGATGGATTTTGAACAGCAAGTCTTATCCTCCAACTAATTTTACTCAATAATAATTTGTACCTAGAAGCTCGCAGCGCAACTTGCATTATATAAAGTACTCATTATTTTGCAATTACCTACAATAACTAGATCAACTTACTCATACGCTAAATTTTAACGGTTCTCTTCACTTCCAATATTCGTCGCGCCGCGAGCAGCTGTTTTTACCTTACTTCAATATATTCAAGATATCAACCTTTTCTGAGTTTCATTGGCTCCAAGTGTCAGCGTAGACATAAATTGGAGGCCCATGAGGGGAACCAAAAACAACAATTAAAGCAATCAAGAATCAATCAAGACTCAATCAAGCACCAAACCATATTTTCATCAGCTGCTCGCGGCAAGAAGTCAACCCACCGAAGCACTCGGGCAGTGGAGCGGCCAAAGCTACACACCGAGCGACGCACTCAACATCTTGGCGATTTGCAGTCCCGGGCAGTGGAGCATCTAAAAGCTGTACACCGAGCGACGTCAGCGGATCCCAAGAGATAAGTGTCCAAATTCCTTTTTCTTACTCTATTCCTTCCCTAAAGTCCTTGAATTCCATTTAGTAATGGTCAAGACTTGTTGCATTTAACTAAAGTGTTTCTTTTGAAGCGACAGTTGATTATTAGTCAGTGTAAGTTTGATGCAATTTGAAGACTTTGAGGAATTTGTCTAAGTACCTACACATTACCGCTATTGTGTTTAGAGCATAGACGTGTTTTTTTTATTTTTCATTTGGTGTTAATTTTAAATTTTATTCGTAATTAACTACTTTCATTTACTTGCTCGAAAGACATTTCGAGTCCGGTGGTTGCCAAATAGCATATTATGTAGGTACCTACCGGTAGATGAAACCGAAATCCCAGTCTGTTTCTAGAACGTTACAATAATTTCATATCTCCCTATAAATTTAATTCAATCATAGGTTACTCGGCGCCTACATTTACCTGCGTAATCTATATACGACCGTTGGAATCTGTTGAAAAAATTGTTATCTAATTTCTATTTTGCATTACTCGGTCACTATGAGTACTCAGGTTGATGTGGAACAAATTAAGTTGAAAGAGTTAATTGTAAGACGTAGTTCGATCAAAGGTCAAATTACAAAATACAAACATTTTCTAAACAACCTGGGTCAGAAACAGGAGTTGTCAAGTATAGATTTAGCGGAGTTGACTCTAAAACTTGGCAAATTCGAAGCTCTGTCGATTAGGTTTGATGATTTGCAAACTCAAATAGAGGTTCTGAATTCGGATAATTTATATGGGGAATTAGATGAGCGTGAAAGCATTGAGCAGGATTTTGTATCGAACATTGCCTCGACTAAGAAAATAATTGATGATTACAATAAGGTTGAACAAAGGCGTGACTCATCACTCCATGATACCTTTGCTCATTGCTCTCATGATCATGGAGGTTGTAGCTTGATGGGGTTCAAACTACCTCAAATTAATATTTCAAAATTTGATGGAGCGTACTTCCGTTGGTTGGAGTTTCATGACACTTTTGAAAGCTTGATACATAATAATTCTAGAATTTCTGATGTTCACAAATTTCATTATCTATTATCATATTTGGATGGTGAAGCTTCTAGAATTATCAGCAATCTTGAGGTGTCATCAAGAAATTATTCTGAGGCATGGAAGCTTCTCTGTGATCGCTACAATAATAAGCGTATTCTCACTAACCATCATCTTAAATCTTCATTAAATATTCAACCCATAACGCGTGAGTCAGAGAAGTCTTTACGATTTTTAGTCGATCATGTAACAAAAAATTTACGTGCTTTAAATACTTTAGGACAGCCTACGGACAAGTGGGATATGTTGCTTATCTATATATTCTCTTCAAAATTGGATAGCGAGACTCTGACCAAGTGGGAAGAGTACCGTAATACAATTGATGATATACCCACATTAATACAGTTTCATAAATTTTTAACCGATCGCGCCGATGTTTTGGAATCTATTAATAGAAATAATCGTGGTAATTTTGGTGTAATGTTACCTACAAACTCTCGTGGTCATAGTGAATCGTATAACAACCATAAAAGATCTGTACCGCAAACGAAGGCGCTCACTAGTTTCAACGCGCAAGGTACATCAGGTTTTTCGTGCGTGGTTTGTGGAGGTAGTCATAGAATTTATGACTGTGTTGTATTCAAATCTAAAAGTGTGCACGATAGGTTGAAGGACGTTAATAAATACAATTTATGTAGGAATTGCCTTCGTCAAGGTCACAACCTAAGTCAATGTCGGATGGGACCATGTCCTCAGTGCAAGGCAAGGCATAATTCGTTAATTCATACTCCTACCACTGCGGTGGCAAACAATTCGATAGACATTTCAGAGCCTAACACGCTCGTAAATTATAGCACACAAAATCAACAAGTCTTGTTATCAACTGCCATCATAGAAGTTTGTAATACAAGCACAAATCAACGAGTTAGGGCTCGCGCGTTGCTGGACAGCGGAAGTCAATCAACCTTCATTACCAAATCATTACAAACAGCCTTAGCACTTCCATCGACTCAGATAAATAATTTACAGGTGATAGGCATAGGTAACAATCGATCACGCAGTACAGTCAAGGGCAAAAACATGGATACACGTACAGTTTACATAATTTGGTATTCATCTACACAGGCAATAATTTGGATACATCCAAACATTTATAAATATGTCTACTTGGTCATGGGCAAAAACATGTATCAACCAAATGCAAAAACATGTATACATGTAATGTTAATAAAAATATATATCCTTCCAAAGCATAACTAAATTGTACACGACATTACGCTATAAACTATATACACACTATTGAACACATAAATATGTATACAAGAATAGACATACTTTTTGTGCATACAAAGATTAAAACTACGAAATCATAGTTTATTGACAAGTTTTTTACCCACGACGTAAGGGAGACGGTATTTGCGTTTGGGTGGTGAGTATGTTTGTTTGTTTGTTTGTGCAAATACATATTGCCATTTTTCTCCAAAGCTACTGGTCGGATTTTAATGCAGTTTCATTATGGGTTGAGCTTTGATTGGTGCAAGTTTTTAGATAGATGTTACGATGAAAATTCACCAGGGGGCGCTGCAGCAAACATTATTTCTGATGAAAATCAATGTTGAGGCGTTATTTTTTTTTTGTTTAACGTGAAGGAAAATCCTCATGGATGTTATGCCGGACTCCTACCGACTAAAAAACCTCACGTAACGCCCAACAGCCTATGGTTGGAAGCCCCGGGTAAGCCCTCGGAAGGATCTCCCAGGACTCCCAACAGACCTACGGCCGCCGCTGCGGCCTCGCCCATGGAGTGGTTCGGGTGCTATCCCGCGTCTTGGGGGGGGGGGGGTTCGTGTGTGATCCCGCTTCTAAGGGGGGGGGGGGGGCGTGCGTGAGTTCCTCACGTCACGCTGCCGTCATGGGGTCATGGAGGCCGATAGTCCTCGGCGAAGACACGTCGGCGGAGCCCAAGCCGCTGAGTGCGGAACTCGGGTGGGAGAGTTCTCCCCCGTTCCCGCCCCGCCGTCTCTTTCACGAGCATGAGCTGCTCGCAGAAAGAGGCGGCGCAGTCCCACTTACTCCCGCTGGAGAGCATGGCTCGCACCATAGTCCAGTCCAGACACACTACGAGGACCTGGCGCTGTTGTGCCCACGCCGTGCACTCCACAAGCGTGTGGAGCGCCGTGTCATCGCTGCGGTCCTCTCAGTGCTGACACTCGGCCGTGGTTTCCCGGTGTTTTCGCCACAGATACCTACCGAAGCTCCCGTGCCCGGCAAGCATCTGTGTTAACCGGTTGGAGAGAGCACCGTGTCTCCTCTCCAGCCACTCGTCCATGACCGGTCTGACGGCCGCGATTGTGGCGAATCCCCCCTTTGGTTGCTCAAGTCGTATCTTCCATATCTCCACGGTTTCCTGGTGGAGTAGGGACCACTGGGCCTCGATTTCTCGATAAGCGGGCCTTTGGTCCTGCTCCAGCGCCTCCTGGCGCCATCTGAACAGTGACGCAAGGGCTCTCGCTTCCAGGTCCCATGGAGGGGTCCCGGCTAGGAGACATGCCGCCTCACCGGAGATCGTGCGGTATCCCCTTATCACCCTGATGGCCATCGCTCTCTGCGGGCTCAGCAATCTAGCCACATTGCTGATCGTCAGGGTTTTCGCCCATACAGGAGCTCCGTATAGAGCCATGCTTCGCACGATCCCCAGGTACAGTCTCCTGTAGGGAGCGTTGGGTCCCCTGATGTTGGGCATCAGCCGCGCCAGTGCGGCTGATGCTGCCCTCAGTTTTGGGACCAAACTTCGGAAGTGATGTCCGAAGTTCCACCGGCCATCGAGTACGAGCCCCAGATACTTCATCGAGGGCTCGATGCCGATGCTGACGCCCCCTACCTGTAGGCTGGATCCCGCAGGTGGCCCCATCCGAGGTCCGTGGAAGCACAGAGCCTCGGATTTGTGAAGGGTGACCTCGAGACCCAGCCGCCGAATCCGAGCAACCTCTTTTGAGCAACCCCTGCCGTGGCCTTTAGTGCTGCGTCACGGTGCGTTGCTCCCCGCGCCGTAACGAGGGTGTCGTCGGCGTAACACGTTACGCCGACCCCTCTGAGCAACGGACCACGCAGCACCCAGTCGTAACCGATGTTCCACAGGAGCGGCCCTAAAACCGATCCCTGTGGAACACCGCACGACACATCTCGCCGACCCGGCCCTGTCGGGGCTTATCTCTCCGAGAGAGCCATAACTAGCCCTAGCTCGCGTAAGTTATGGCTCTCTCGGAGAGATAAGCCCCGACAATTCGACGGAGGTAGGGAGGCACTCCATGATAGATAAGCGCCTCCCTGACGCAGCTCCAGGGCAAGGTGTTGAATGCGTTGGCGATGTCGAGAGACACCGCCACCACCACCTCACCCCGTGAGACTGCTTCCTCCGTCAGGCCTCTAATGCGCATGATCGCGTCCACGGTTGAGCGTCCCTGACGGAAGCCAAACTGGCTATCCGCCAGATTAGGTCCCACGCGTGTGAGGTTCCCGATGAGGCGTTTTGCAATAACACGCTCAAAGAGCTTGTATCCTGATGTGGAATTTGCCGGCCGCCCCGGCTTTCGAATCAAGACCAGTTTCCCGGTCTTCCAGACCTTGGGAAACTGGCTTTTCTCGAGGCATGCGCTAAAGAGCCCAATTAGTCGAGGCCCAAGCTCCTCGAGAGCCAGGACCCACGCTCGGCCTGGAATGCCGTCGGGTCCAGGGGCGGTGTTTTTGCGGGATTTAAGCCGCAGGACAGCCGCCCCTAACTCACCCTCGGTGACTACGGGCACGTCGTTCTCGCTGCCTTCCGCGTTGGGCGCCTGAGACGAAGCCATGCGCGGAGGAATGTGTTCCTCCGCTCTCGACGGGAACAAGGAGTCCAGGACCCCCTCCAGCTGCTCCGGCTGGAGACTCTGGGTCAGTGGGGGCGCCTTAGGGCGTAATTTGCCTCTTACCATGAGGTACGGGCGCCCCCACGGGTTCCGCTCCAGAGTCTCCATCAGCTCTTCGCGGCCCAATTTTTTGGACCGCTTGATGGCTGTCTGGAGGGCCCTCTTGGCCTCCCTGTACCCATCGTAGAGCTCCGTTTCTCGGGCTACCGCATCGACTGGGCGGCGACGCCTCCGGCGAAACCTGGTGTACCGGCGGCGTGCGGTAACGCAATCCGCGCGCAACTGCGCGATTTCCGGCGTCCACCAGTACACCTGTTTCCTCGCCGGTCTGGGCCTAGCCCTGGGCATCGCCGCATCGCAGATGTGCGACATGGCTCTCCCGAACCACTCCACCTCGGTATCAACATCAGCAGGCCTGTCCGCTGTCGGAATCCAGGCCTGCACGATGGCCGCCTCCAGGAGAGCCTCCCGATCAAGGCGATGGAGTGCCCAACGCGGTTTCGGGGGATTCGCGATTGCTGGCGGCAAGTTAGGTGGAGGGGAGACATCGAACCGAAAATATCGGTGATCTGACGACGTCTCCTTCTTCTCCACTACGCGCCAT
Source organism: Miltochrista miniata (assembly GCA_933228765.1). NCBI lineage: Eukaryota > Metazoa > Arthropoda > Insecta > Lepidoptera > Erebidae > Miltochrista > Miltochrista miniata. Next base: position 40,169,456 of record OW121753.1, on the reverse strand, counting down.
CCCTGGACACGGCGGGCGATCTCAGGGGTCGCAAACGAAGCGTCTATGACCGAGCTGAGACCCCGCCGCGTCCAGGTTGCGACATTCCCCCGGTTCAGGATGACTAGGCCACGTGTAGTGACCCAGTCCTCCAGTATCCTCCCCCTGTCTCTGGTTTCCCGGGAGCCCCAAGCCTGTGACCAGGCATTGAAGTCTCCCAAAACCAGGACAGGGCGAGGCCGGCATGCAGCGAGAACGACGTCCAGCTCAGGAAGCCATAGCTCAAACTGATGCTGGTCGAGGCTCGGCGAGATGTAAACGGTCACGACAGCCACACCCTCGTATTCCGCCGTGACACAACCCGGGCCTATAGCGACGACCGCCAGGCGCGAGTCGTCCGCGCCGGTGTCTCCAAAAATGGTCGCCACGCCGTCCAGATCCACCGGGCTTCCCGGGTGAACCCAGTACGGCTCGGCGAAGACGACGATGTTAATGGACCACTGCCTGATGCTCTGGTACAGAAGGTCCTGAGCACCAGTGCAGTGGTTCAGATTCACCTGCAGGATGCGGATATGGGTGTCCATTAATGGACGTCCATTTCCGCAACCTGCCGCGAACTTGCACCCACAGCCTCAACCCCCCGTGCGGACGGACGGGGCCTCGGCCTTGAGGCAGCGCAGGCTTTGCTGCCCGCCCGGTGGTCGGCCTCCCTTGCCTTCCGCCACGCATTTCTAACAGCGTGGCGGAGCGTCACAGGCAAGGGCCTTGTGACCCCCACGGAATACTTTATTGTCGTGCTGTTTAACGATTAATCAATAAGGCAAATAGTCAACGATGGAACTACAGTTCAATGCATGTAAATATTTCTCAAAATGAATTTAAGCGAACAGAACGAGCAAATCAAACAGAAAATATAATCGCTTCCAATATGCAAACATGTCAAGCATCTGAAGACAACAAGTTAGCCAATAGTGCATTTGGAAAATTTGTCGCCCATGAATTAGACAACGTGCGTACTTCTAAGAGGCGTTATATCACGTCTGAAATAATAAAAGTAATTGAGAACAGTTTTTAATAAGCAATTATATTTAATATGGTTTACTATAAGAATTTAATAAAACATAATAGCATGCAATTAAAATATTTGTGACTTAAACAATTCTTCAGAATAACAAAAATAAATAAAAGTCTTTGCAAGAATCGATATCACACGATACATAAAAACAATACTGAGTATAACCACCGCCAGCAACAATAACATCTTCTAGTATATTCCTCATAGACCTTATTATGTTGATTTGATTTAAGCGAAAAATTTACACCGTTAAGTCAAACAAATAAATATGAAAAATAAAAGGAAATAAAACAGCCAGTCACTCACAAAAAAAATATCAATCATTCATTATATTCTTTAAGTAAGTACTCTTTAGTATTGAGTGGCGGAAATATAGATGCTCTCTAAAATCTGAATTGTCCAGTGTTTACATATTATTGATAACTATGGATACATAAATATTAACATTATGAGGTTCCATATTTATGAACTCTTAGATGAATCCATATTTATAATCGTATTGAGGGTGATGTTTTATGAGGCTGTGGAGTGTATACATATTTTTGCCTTTGACTGTACACACTTGTACTGCCCAATTCAATTCCATTAATACGAACTTTAGTGTACAGATTTCATGCCTTGTGCTAAATGAGTTAACGTCGGAATTACCGCGGACTCCTATCAATATAAAGGGTCTTAGGATTCCTAATAATATTATTCTGGCCGATCCTACTTTTTACAAGCCATCTATGATTGATGTGCTGATCGGTGCGGATCTATTTTGGGACTTAATAGGAAATGAACAATGTTCTTTAGGGCCCCAATTACCTAGACTTCAAAATTCAAAGCTTGGTTGGTTAATCTCCGGCCCCATATATACAAATAAGCTTAATAAACAAATTCAATGTAATCACAGTTCATCAACAGAACAATCTGAGGCTATAGACAGCCTACTTCCTAAATTTTGGGAGCTTGAAAGCATTTCACAAAACCCGAGTTTGACTCCAAACGATAAATATTGCGAACAACATTTTGTATCAAACACAATAAGATTAAGTGACGGTAGGTTTCAGGTCAAGTTACCGTTAGCAGATACACCAGACTGTTTAGGTGATACCTACCCGTTAGCTAAAAAAAGATTTATTAGTTTGGAAAGACGTTTCAAACGGGATCCTAGTTTAAAAATCGAATATTCGAAATTTATAGCAGAGTATAAAAGATTAGGTCATCTTTCCGAGGTACATACACAACCGGACCCTTCCTACTTTTTATGTCATCATGCCGTTCTTAAGGATTCAAGCGAATCCACTAAGTTAAGAGTCGTATTTGATGGCTCGGCAAAATCCTCGTCGGGTTATGCCCTAAATGACATCTTAATGGCAGGTCCTAATATCCAAGATTCCCTGTTCTCCATACTTATAAGAGCTAGGCAGTACAAATACCTTTTGACCGGAGACATTGAGAAAATGTACCGACAAGTACAGGTTACCGAATCTGATTCTCATTTACAACTCATATTATGGCGTGAACATGCATCCATGCCATTCAAAATATTGAAATTAAATACGCTAACATACGGCACTGCCAGTGCAAGTTATCTAAGCACGCGATGTCTATATGCGCTCGGTGAAGAATGCGATGATGATTTTATAAGAACAATAATACAATCCGATTTCTTTGTTGACGATTTGATAACCGGTTGTGACGATGAAAATCAGCTTATTTACATACAAAAGGCTATCTCAAGCAAATTAAAGTCGGGTTGCTTTAACTTGAGAAAATACAAGAGTAATTCGTCTATATTCTCACAAAATTCTGATTTATTAAACTTCAACGAAAAGCTGACGATTAGTAAATCAACCAGCACACTTGGTCTCGGATGGGATCCGAGCACTGATAATTTGCATTTTCCTGTAAACGCTATGTTAAATTGCGCAACCGTAACTAAAAGATCTATATTATCACAGTCATTCAAAATATTTGACCCGTTGGGTATGCTTAGTCCTGTGATAATAATACCTAAAATGTTAATTCAGAAATTATGGATGCTACGGTTGGATTGGGATGATCCTGTATCTCCCGATATTGAAAACAGCTGGAAGGCATTCCAAGATAGTATAACATACATACAGAACTATTATACACCTAGACGTGTACTGTGTAACGAACCTGTATCTATAGAAATGCATTCATTCAGTGATGCGTCACAAAGCGCATATGGTGCATGTATATATATGCGTTCTACAGATACCTATAACAATGTTCGTGTCTCTCTCTTATGCGCGCGTTCTCGGGTCGCACCTGTGAAGCAACTCACAATTCCGAAACTGGAATTATCGGCTTGCTTACTCGCTGCTCGCCTATGCAAGTCAGTTAACGATGCATTGCGATACAAACCAACGCGTTGTGTTCATTGGTGTGACTCGAGTGTAGTTCTGGCTTGGTTGCGTAATGACCCTAAGAAGTTAAAACCTTTTGTGGCTAATAGAACATTAGAAATTTCGGAGTTAACAAATACATTATCGTGGCGTTATGTCCCCACCCATTGTAACCCCGCAGATCTTATAACCCGTGGTGTAAATGCGAAACAGATGTTGTCGATGGGGTTGTGGTGGCATGGCCCCGATTTTCTAAACAAAGACGAGTCGGAGTGGCCCACGCTTAAAAAGGTTAGTACAGAATTATTACCTGAGCTTAAGGCTAACACTGTTACAATTTTTGAATCAGTCATTGATTTTAATCGATTTTCTAAATTAAACCGATTACAAAGAACGTTAGCTTACATTAAACGATTTATTCATAATTGTAAAAGTCCTCATGATAGAATTTTATCTAGTTTAAGCGCAAGTAAAATATTATCTTTGGCACCATATTTCGATAATGTTTACAACGTCATACGAGTGGGCGGGAGGCTTGCTGCGTCCGATTGTATTACTTATGAGAAAAAGCATCCCGTACTGTTGCACGGATCTCACCGGCTTACCGAGTTACTGTTTGAGCGGGAGCATTCTATCAACATGCATGCTGGGCCGCAGCAGCTGTTGTATATAGTGCGTGAATCGGTATGGCCAATAAATGGTAGGAAGTTAGCTAGGCGTGTATTCAATCGCTGTGTTCTATGCAGAAGAATGGTGGGTAAAACGTTACAACCAAAAATGGGCGATTTACCTGCACAAAGAATAACGCCTGATTACCCGTTTAAATCAGTAGGTGTAGACTATACTGGTCCCTTTAATATTATAAACCGCAAGGGTCGCGGTAGTAAAATAACCAAATGTTACATGTGTCTGTTCATTTGTTTACGTTATAAATGCATACATTTAGAGGCTGTCAGTGATCTATCAAAGGATGGTTTTTTGATGGCATTTCGAAGGTTTATATCTCGCAGAGGAAAGCCAATGGAGGTATTCTCTGATAACGGTCGAAATTTTGTTGCAGCGTCTAAAGAGATAGGCGTTTTCATAAAGAATAATTCAGATCATTTAGTTGAGTTTGGAAATCATAATAACATTAAATTTAACTTCATGGTACCCTATTCTCCCCACTTTTGCGGAATCTGGGAGCGCGGGATGAGAAGTGCTAAATATCACATCAAAAGAGTAATGGGTAATAGTCACTTGACGTTCGAAGAGATACTCACATTATTTGCACAAGTGGAGGCCATACTAAATAGTCGTCCTTTATGTCCTATGTCATCCTCTCCTAACGACTACCTACCTCTCTCTCCAGGTCACTTTCTCATCGGGAGGCCGTTGACGTCGCTACCATCACCGTGCCTACAGACTGCCAGCGAAAGCCAGTTGCGACGCTATGAGCGCATAGAAAAAATACGCCAGCATTTCTGGAACCGGTGGCAGAAGGAATACTTTTCCGAGCTACAAAATCGGACTAAATGGAAGACTGATGGCGCCAAACTCAATGTGGGAGACATGGTACTGATCCAGGAAGACAATGTCCCACCCTTAAACTGGAGACTAGGCCGAGTACTACGCCTCTACCCTGGAGCTGACGGTATCTCACGCGTAGCGGACATCAACACTGTCAGGGGTCGCATAAGAAGGCCGTTCGTGCGACTGTGTCCGCTCCCTGCTGACGACATCAGAGGTTGAAACCTTAACCGCTTTCAACGGGGCGGGAGTATGTTCAGGCACAAAGCGCCTGATGGATTTTGAACAGCAAGTCTTATTCTCTCAACTAATTTTACTCAATAATAATTTGTACCTAGAAGCTCGCAGCGCAACTTGCATTATATAAAGTACTCATTATTTTTGCAATTACCTACAATAACTAGATCAACTTACTCATACGCTAAATTTTAACGGTTCTCTTCACTTCCAATATTCGTCGCGCCGCGAGCAGCTGTTTTTACCTTACTTCAATATATATTATTCAAGATATCAACCTTTTCTGAGTTTCATTGGCTCCAAGTGTCAGCGTAGACAGGAATAATGAAATTAGAGATGGGCGGCGGGAAAAAACCCAATAGACGGGAATTTTCATTATTCGAGGATCGAAAAATATAAACATTCTTTTATTATCTTTAGGACAAATCCAACGAAGAATACCTATTCTTCGTTGCATTTGTCCTAAAGATAGCTATACCAGTAAGTATAGGTACCTACCTACTTTGCGATGCGCACATACTTTGCACCGAGCGATGCATCTAGGGCACTAGCTGTTGCCTGTTGTTCGAAATGTCAAAATGTGTAGCAGTATTCAGGAACTAAAATAAAACCAAACTGTTATTAGAACAACAAAAAGACGATTTGTTGTTTGTATCATAAGATTCTTTCTGCGTATCGTGGCGGAATGTTACTTCATTGCTGATTAAACTTATATTGAAAGAAACGAGCTATAGATACTAACAATTATTTAGTACACTTTACAAAAGTGCCCGCAGAGGCCGTCATTCCCGTATCCCACGGGAGCTTCGGTAAGTATCTGTGGTAAATACAACGGGAAACCATGGCCAAATGCCAGCACTGCGGGGAGCGCAGGAAACACACTGTATTAACTGGTAGAATAAAAATACTGGTAGAATACATAGCGTGGGCGCAATAGCGCCAGGTCCTGGATCGTGGCAGGTCTGGACTTGGACACTCTCGCTGGAGACCAGAGGGAGTAAGTAGAACTGCGCCGCTCCTTCTGCCCCCCAAAGATGCGGGATAGTATTTTGGATCTTAGCCCTCAGAGAGATTCCAAGCATAGCTTGTTCCATCGCTCGTTGCGCATCCTTAAGGGCGTGAACTAGCCCCACTCCGAGTGTCCACGTTTTGGCAACGTAGGTCATAATTGGTAGAACGCACTGGTTGAAGACTTTCGTCTTCATTCATTGCGGTATCGGCGAGGAGAAAATCCTGAATGCTGCCCAGCCCAAGCGAATCCTTCTGGCTATTGCCTTATCCAGCTTACTCGTTTTTCAAATGTGACTACCTGCCCAAGGTAGGTGTATTCATGGACAACCTCAAGCCTCGATCGTTCAACGTATATGGGTCCCCGCACGACATGCTCATTGAACAAAACTTTGGTTTGGTCCAGGTTCGTGCTGAGGCCAACACGTCGAGACTCTTCACTAAGACTATGCAGCATACCGCTCACCTGTTCCAGCGCTATTAAAACGATGTCGTCAGCAAACCGAAGGTGTAGATATATTAACCGGTTATATTTACGCCCCATCCATTCCAGTCCAACGACTTGAAGACGTCCTCAAGCGCATTAGTGAATTGTTTAGGAGATATAACATCTCCCTGACCCACACCTTTGAGTAGGGCTATGGGATTGGTCTTCTTAGCGGTATCATACAAGCACCTCATCACCTCGATATGTCGCCAATCAATACGACACCGCTGCAAAGCTTCTAGAATTGCCCAGGTTTCTATTATCCATACTAATATTATAAAGCTGAAGAGTTTGTTTGTTTGTTTGTTTGTTTGTTTGTTTGAACGCTAGGATCTCAGGAACTACTGGTTGGATTTCAAAAATTCTTTTACAGTTTGATAGTCCATTTATCGAGGATGGCTATAGGCTATATAACATCACGCTAAGACGAATAGGAGCGGAGCAGTAATCAAGAATGTTTTGAAAACGGGGAATATTTTTTACCGTCTGAGAGCTTCCGAGGCGTACGCTGCGTAAATGGTTACAGTTAGGTAAAAATTGTGTTCTACAAAATTGTTTCTCTTAAAAAGTTCTGAAAAAAAGTCCGCGACAGCATATGTCTATCTTTTAAGGTTCGCGCACAATAACCTAATTTGTCTATCTCTTAAGGTTCACTCACGATACAATGAAACTGAAGAGTTTGTTTGTGCTAGGATCTCAGAAACTACTGGTTGCATTTCAAAAATTATGTTACAGTTTAATAGTCCATTTATTGAGGCTGACTAATGGCGATATAACATCACGCTAAGACGAATAGGAGCGGAGCAGCCATGAATAATGTTTCGAGAACGGGGATTATTTCTTTGTTTTGAGAGCTTCCATTGCGGACGCTGCATAAATAGTTAAAGTTACGTAAAAATTGTGTACTACAAAATTGTTCCTCTTAAAAAGTTGTAAAAAAAGTCCTAAACAGCATATGCCTATATTTTAAGGTTCACTTAAAATAACCCTCTTATTAAGTTTTAAAGTATGAGCGACGCTACGGGAGTAAACTTGGTCTGCAGTGGCAGCCAGTCAACTGAACGATAAAAACCGGTCAAGTGCGAGTCGGACTCGCACACGAAGAGTTCCATACCGAAAAACGGATGGGTGGAAGTAAAAGCGACGGGAAACATTATATCACTTTAACACCTCTTTCCTCCTCACTCTCATGTGACGCAGACGAAGATATGCGGTTCAGCTCTAATGAATACAAGCGACGCGACGCGACGGGGGTAAATGCAACGGTAAACATTATAATACTCGAAATATTAATACCATACCTCTCTCTTGCTCACTCTCATGTGACGCAAACGAAGTTGCGAGGGTCAGCTAGTACGTTATAAAAGTGTAGTCAATCTATTTCGTTTGTAACTATGTATATGCGCATTCGTGCTAAATGATCGTTCAGTGGCTGCTGAAGTATAGAGAGTAGTTAGAATACGTACTCACTGCAACCCTACTCAGCATTTTGGAGTTGCAGAGTCCTTTCCACCAAACTACCGGGTGCATTTCGGATAAAATTTTATTATATCCATATAATCTCTATGACATTAATGGTTGGCCAGCTTCCTGAGCGGGCGACGTATACGGGTTCTCTATGATGGTCAGGCTTCCTGATTTTTGCAGGTAAATGCAAGAGTACCACAGGGATCGGTATTGTCCCCAACTCTCTTTCTTCCGCAATCCATGACATGCTGTCCCTTGCTCGGATGCATTCATTGTTATGCGGATGATAGTACTCTGTATGGGAGCTATTCTGGCCGTCCAGCCGATGAGTGAATCGACGTGGAGGAAAAGAGACAGCAACTCGTGGCCGATCTCGACCGGGACCTGGGTCGCATTGCCCATTGGGCTCATACAACTTGGTCGAGTACAATGCCAGAAAATCACAGGCGTGCGCGTTTATAGCTAAGAAGTACCAATTTCTACCCCTACCCTCTCTTCAGAACATTATTACACTAAAGGACAACCTGGAGATCTTCGGTAGGTATAGACGTCCGGTGTGAGCTCAATCACAAAACTACATAGAGAGTTGTTGGGCTGGCCTCGCGGAAACTAGGAGTCCTAAATAAGGTGAGGCGGCACTTCACGCCACATCAGAGATGTTAGCAGTACAAGACGCAGATTCTCCCCTGCGTCCAATACTGTTCTCATCATTGGGATGACTCCGCGATGTACTTAGTTGACGCGCTTGACGCTATGCAGAGAGGCAGAGCCGTGCTATCCGAATTATTGTTTGTCCTTAGATGGTGGAGGTTGGCGTTCGCGCGTTCGTAGTTTCGGTTTACTTGTCGCTAAGAGCGGATGAATACACACACAGAGACAGGCTTTTTATTTAATTTCATTATATTTGATTAGATAGCACAGAATATTAAAACGTAACTTTTTATTGAATTATTAACAAGAAGCCCTGAGACGGTTTCACCCAACTGCCCCTCTGCGAAAGTGAAAGTTCACTCCGATTGACGTTGTTATTATTGTTTTATTTCAAACTTTGAACATCTGTTCAAAGTTAGTAGTACGTCACTAGGTCACGTGGATCATCTGATCCACGTGACCTAGTGACGTAATATAATGCAAAAGAGTCACATACTTCATACCGACGTGTTCCGGTCTAATTGTATTAAGCGACACTCTGAGTGATATAGACTTTTTATAATATTTGGAATCAGCGATTTTTTCTGCGTCGTTTGAGCTGGGTTTGGTGACGATCGGAGCACTTTTTTGTCGCTTCATACAACCACATTTTTTGGGCCCATTTTGGACTGCAATGTATGAAGCGACACAAAATATTGACAAATTTAGGAACTGTCTACTTAAGGTCGCTACCAAATACCAGACAGTCGTTTAAACTTTTTTCCCCGTAGCTACAATTTTCATGCAACGCACGTTAAAGCAATTTTAGCCTGACATTATAAATATATAAAAATGTCGCTTGAAACAATTAGCCTCTTTGTTAAATTCTTATCCAGTGTCGCTTAATGCAATTAGTGTTACCTTGTAAATATTCAAGAATGTCGTTTAAAACATTTAGCCTCTTTGTTAAATTCATACCCAGTGTCGATCCATACATTTAACTCTGTACATTAAATGTTAGATGTTGTCCTTCCAACCTATTTTTCTTATTCAATATTTGACTTGCAAGGTCATTTCAGTTAATAACAAAATTAAATTCTAGTACTTCAAACAGTTTACCTTAAATGGAATAAGTATAGTACATACATTATTACAATCAAAATGTTATATGAATTGACTATTATGACGTTGGTTAAAACAATGATTTTGGCGCGCTATCGCGATAAACCGCGCGAGCTTAAATGCTCCCGCCACCCCGCGCGGGCGCTTCAGGCGTCCCCCACCTCGCCGCGCATCTCCCCGTGTCGGCCGGATTAGTTGACGCAAAGTTTAAGTTAAACATATCATTGTATACCATACCACCAGTGTATTCGAACTCTCGAAGTGTCTGTCAGACCACACGTCGGTACTTAAAGGTTAAGGTGAGTTTATTAAATTTAGTTTTTTACATTTTGCAGAAAAACATTGATTAATAAGTAACTGGGAGTCATTCACTTTTACTTGTACGATTATTAGGCAGTGAGGGGCAAAATGTAATTAGATTAACTGTTACAAATTACAATTACTTTGTAATGCTTAATTCAATTACTCTTTAACAGATTACTTGAGTAATTTATTACAATGAGTACTGGCTGTAACTAATTGATGAGTAACGGAATTACACGTTAACTAATTACATTGTAACTAGTTACTCAGTAATTCAATTAACCAACTCTCATAATTAACAACTCTGTCCTGTGGATTCGTCACGGCCCAAGGTTTGGATCGATTTTGATGCGGTTTTCTGATCGTAAGTCAATGTATCCATGATGGTAATTAGCTATACATTTTAAAGACCATCAACTTAATTCCTGAGGGATGAAGGAATTTCACTAAAATTCCAATACGCGGCTCATGGTAAATGTGGTGATCTTTTACTTTTTAAGTGTTTTCACGACATGGTAGGTAACCAGCTACCTAATGCATTAAAATGTCGACGAATCACATGATCATTTTGTAATCCAATATGGCCGCCGCGCCGTAAGCCCTTAATTGCATGATGGGTATCGTTTAAAAGGTTTTTTGGTATGCTGAGTACGAATCACGTGGTAATTTTGCAATCCAACATGGCGGCCGCGCCGTAATCACAAAATTTCATGATGGGTATTGTTTAAGGAGTTTTTCGGTATGCTGAGTACGAATCACGTGATAATTTTGCAATTCAATGTAGCCGCTGCGCCGTAATCACCAAATTTCATGATGGGTATCGTTTAAGGAGTTTTTTGGTATGCTGAGTACGAATCACGTGATAATTTTGCAATCCAATATGGCTGCCGCGCCGTAATCACAAAATTTCATGATGGGTACTGTTTAAGGGGTTTTTAGGTATGCTGAGTACGAAACAAATTAAAGTATCTTAACTATTTTACAGTTTGACACCTAATAATGGTACCAGGGCGGCAGCAATTATTTAAAAATTCAATAAAAAAATATTCGGTACCTGAAACACGAGAAAAAGTAAAAAGAAAGACAACGGTTGAGCGAAATAAAAACTCACTTAATAAGACGGTAGGCTACTTAATATAAAGACTGTTTGACTTCTGATTCTTAAATAATTGTGATAATAACTTTAGTTGTTACCTTGGTAAGCTAAGAAGTTACTGCTATTCCAAAGTAATGGTCATTTTAAATAAAAATCTTATCTTTAAACATTATACTGTGTGTTTTATTTCTCATTTTATAATTATTACAAGATAGGTAGGTACACCCTCTGTATGTACCTTTTAATTTATCAGTGTTTTAACCGCCAATTTCTGCAAACTTCATTAATCAAGTATGATTACAAACTATTTATTTAAAAAAAATCTGTCCCATAAACTAATTAGCCAAACATTAATAAGTGTAAGATATGGTATTTAAATCAATTAGCTTAGGTTTGAAATATGGCCAACTTTTTGATTAAAGCACTTAGCTTAGAGCTATTATTTGCATGCCTAGGCGGTTAAGTCATTTAGCTTGAAACAAGAAATAATAAACCTAGGCGGTTTAGTCATTTAGCTTAGAATAAGAAAGAATAATCATAGGCGGTTAAATCATTTAGCCTGGAACAAAAAAAGTAAAATATGGGTCATTTTGTGTGAAGCGACATTTATCTTCGTTAAAAATAGGAATATTAGAAAAAAACTGAATTCAATTATGGGGAATTATGTTATAATAATTGTAATATCCTTCTTTTTAAAAAAAATAATACTATTTACTAAAGTTACAATTTCTTTTCTAAAAATCGAAACTTTAAACTGCTCTGGTGTAAAGTTTCAAAAATGTCGGTTAATACAAATAGCCCGGAACCCGTCGATACAAAGTCTCGCCATAAGCCCCTCTGCAATCTATTTTATAGAGAGGGGCTAAAATAAAGAAAGTTAGATTATCTCTAACTAGTTAGTAATACTGAAATAGTGCGTACTAAATGATATATACATGTAACTATACATTATCTAGATGCTACATATGAAAAAACCCGAATAAATTCCCAATCGGGTTTTTTCCCGGTTTTTTCCCACATTTGGGTTTTTTCCGGGCAAATTCCCATCTTTAAATGAAATTAATAAACGAACGTTTAGGTCAAATTGACGAAGAGATGTGGCGTAATACGAAGAAAAAGAATACTATGGAAATTTTGATATGGAATCTGAATTTATAATTAACCTTGTAGAGAGCAGCGAATCCTAAAATTCCTCAATTTTATTCTTTTAGCAGCAAAACATATTAATATGTTTAACATACATTTCACCACTTAAGTTTTTATTTTAGTTATCAAGTGTTTTTTTTTATTTTGTACTTCACTGTACCTCTTGTCACGCACACGAAGTCACTGTGTTAATACGAGGTTTACCCACATATAGGGCCGCGCGCACAGATGAGTTAAACTTACTATACCTACTTATATATCAGTAAAATTAGGTATAGATTGGCCGGACGTACAGTCAGCCTCATAAGTAGATAAATACCTACTATTGAAATTTACGAAATAGATTCATGAATGAAAACTTACTCGCAGTACCTACTTGTATGTACTTAACGATTTTTCTATAAGTATACACTATTTAACAGTATTATTCCAAACAAGTAATGAGTGTCTTTTTCATTCAGGAATCTAGTTCGTAAATTTCAATAGTGTTTACCTACTTATGAGGCTGACTGTATCTGACGATCTTCCCGTTACGTCCATACTTCTTGAACCGTTGTCACCGCGTAGAACAATAAATAGCGTCTCGGGCCGCATTATTTCGAATGTTCCACTGTGACTGTTCTACAGCGCGTGCCAGGCAGAGGAGCCACTCCCACACAGCGGAGAGAAGAGAGAATCTTCGCCAGAACGCCCGTGGCCGTTCTTCGTTCCCCTTACATATAAAACGTGAGTTCTTGAAACGGAGCGTAATGAACGACATCATTAATGCTGTAGACTTTTAAAGTGGCCCCAATTCGCTAGTCGCCATGACTCCATCAGGCGGGTGACGTCATTTTATTACTTTCTCTATCTCTCTCTCTCTCTCCACAATGTTCCAGCATCTGAATGAAACGTACGCGCTAGCATTTACTATCCTGTATATCTCATATGATATTATCGTACCTAACTGTCAATATTTGTGTAATCCAGTACGCATTCTTCAAATTCTCTAAATCCATATTAATACGTGAATTTTTAACACAAAGACACCACTCTCAGAGTACACAGACATGAATTTTAATTTTACCTAGGTAGGTAAAATTTGCATTTGAACACAGTCAATGTTACATTGGTCGATAAGTTACCGATATTATCAAAGTCGATAGCTTGGCAAATTTGTACGCGACTTACGGAGTAACTATTTAGTAATCTGTGACGCGACTCTCTTATGGCCTGCCGGCGACGGGGGACGTGGACGTGTGTCAGAGCATCAGCGGGAGTGAGGAATGTACCTATACCTACGCGGGACGGAGACACTTAATATATAGTAAATATATAATTATTATAAATATATATATGTATAATATTTTTCGTTTTCATTTTCATGGTATTCAAACGTTAGATCGGCTTTTACAATTTTACTAATATTTTTTTTTTCCTGCTCTTTTAACTAAATTCTTTGTTCCTGATACATTTTTTTTTGGATTTTCTGTAATGGACTTGGCACCCATTTCATTCTTTTGTCTGATAATATTAAACTTAGCTCTCAATTTCATTATAAACTGATTTAATTTGAAACTGTTACAACATTTAGTTGAAAATTTACAAGTATTAAGTGTTTGTTGAGTTATCTTACCTTATTTCATGGCAGTTGCTTTAAACCTTTCAGATATAATTTAAGTGATTTTACTGATTTTGATATTGCCAATCTCTCAGAGATAGCATATACATATAATTTAGGGCGTTAATCAAATCCTTTATTATTCGGTTTAAGTCAGATTGTTTTTTTTTTTTTTGACGTGGGGATCGCATTTACGCGCCTTCATCCCAACCGCGGGGGCAGCTAGGTTGGTGTGTGGGACTCCCGGCCGGGTCCGGAATGGACCGTCCTACCCACTAAACCCCGCGGTGTTCCTCCTCACCCTATAGCCGGGCCGAGGGATATCAAGACGATTATTCACGTCGACCCGGCTAGGGGCGCCCTGTTAATTCGGGGCTCTCCTCGAGGGAGCCAGATGGGCAGCTCCCCAGAGCTCTTTATTGAGCTAAAAACCACGCCCGCACCTCCACCGCTCTCGGTAAGCAGAGGGCTAGAAAGCGGCTGGCGCGGGTGTGCTCTAATGGGCACCCCCCGGAACACAGGGAGGGTGCCCACCGCCATGTGACCGTTGGTGGGCGGGGTCCCCCGACCTTACGCCCACGGTCAAGAAACAATCGGGGGCGCGCAGTGACTCCTCACCGCGGCGACCCCGAACTGCACGGCAGAGCGGGAGCATTATCCGTTACTCCCGCTCCCCCGCACAGTGCACCTCCCGCTTGCCGCCATCACCTCGCCAACTGGCGAGGTGACAGCGGCCCAGCACTGTTGCTGCCGGTCGCGCCGCCACTCACGGCCGGCAGTCCGAGCTGCATGGCAGGGCGGGAGCATTTACCCAAACTCCCGCCCCCCACGCAGTGCCTCTCCCACTTTGCCGCCATCGTCTAACCAGCAAAGGTGGCAAAGCGACGGCGACCCAGCATTGCTGCTGCCGGCCGTGAACAACGGCACGGCCGGCAGCAACACACACCACCGAGCAACCCACAGGTGGGTTACTCCCGCCTCGGCCGGAATTAGCCAGAGTAGCACAACTCCCCCACAGAGGAAGGGGAGTGGTCGCTACTCTGTTGCCCAGGATGCACCACGAGGAGAGTCAGATTCTGTTTAAGACAGATTCTGCTTACGACCGATTCTGTTGACGACAGATTCGCTTTAACATCAACTGCCCTTTAAGAGGAAGTAATTTAATTAGGTAATTAAACGTAGCCTAGGTATATGTTACTCGTTGATAATGTAACTTTATAATAGCAAAATAATTTTCTTCAAATCTTCCCTCTCTCGTAAAGATTGGTCAAGGCAATTATGGATGATATCAATAACGCCCATCGTCGCCATCCGCCTCCAACAGCAACGAATAGGTTAAATCAAAGATATTATTTTATAAAACTGAGAAAGACGCCGTCTACTATAACAGAGGAGCCACGCATTACATGAATTAGAATCATCTGTGGGTAGCAACATACCCCGACACCCCGCGCGCACTATGGGAATGAGTTTGCCAAGCTATACAACACACGCAACTAACACCGTCAAACCCAAGTACCCGGTGACCAAAGCAAAACTAAACAGACAACGTCAAGACATTTCGTAGGTATTCCTCTTAGTCGGGTTCAGCGTGTTATGAAAACCCTCTGAACGGATCTCCCGATAGTACCTATTCTTAAGAGTCTGTATGACACCAAATAGACTATTACCTTGATCTAGATCTCAGGACTCGTGAGGTCTAATGAATTAAAATTTTAACACAGACAACTTCAGTTCATAAACTAAAAACCCTCTAGGCTAAAAACACGATTGCTAATAAAATCCTCGATAGATTTTTGTGTTGAAAATACCTCGATTTCTTGAATTTTTAACCTAGATCTCATAAGTTTTAAGTTGCTTTTATAATGTAAAATATTTATAAGATAGACAATAGTAAAATCTTCATTTGCACTAGACCACTTTTTTAATATTGGTTATAGTTTTATTATAATTAATTTATTTCGTTAAAAACGCACAAAAACCGATCGCATCTCTCTCTGCCTTGCACGCTAAAATGTATATCTTCTATCTTCTTTCAACAATTTGGCGTCTGGTAGGCTCTTAACTTTAAAAATCACACCATCTAGGGAAATAAATAAATCCATATATTTATTGTAATATTTAATCGAAGCCTGGGGGACAAATTAAAGCTACAATCACAAACTAACGACGAGATGTTACACAAAAAAGACTTAAATCTTAAATCACACTCTACACATATAAAAGAAGAGAATTTTGTGTTGCAATGTTCTAAGAAAATACAATACATTTAAATGATGAGCGACAGGTTATTTGTGACTGATATCATGGTGACAATACATAATAGATAATGATATATACTTACCTACTTAAATAAAAAAATAAAATAACAAAATAACTTATTTCCTGGACACATTCCTTTAAAAAAAGTAAACGTATTATAACTTCTCAATATGGCAATATGTCGCATAATAAAACATTATGTCGCAATAAAATATAATCTTAATTAATTTTTCAGTAAATATCAATCAAATAAAGTCGATATAGGTATCGAAATTATTTTGAAAACATCTGTTAGATAAGATTTATTTTTTGAAAATTCCTAAGTTTTACAAACACTTAGTTAACAATTATATAGAATCGTATAAAATTCTAGAAAGCAACACTGTTCTACTACACATAACATCGATATATAGTATACTTTCAGATGTAAGAATAAATGGGCAAGATTAACAAACTAAACTGTAATAGGTAGACTTATTTGTCATTTGTGCGTATCTATTACATAACTACTGTCTACTTAGGATGTAGGGGGAGGCAGTGTAATCTAGGGACAAACATGATTTATTTTCCACGTAATGGTATTTGTATAAAGCCAATCAAGTAATAAGTAGAGTAGGAATGCCTACCTAATTGTCCCCTGATTACCTACCTGCCTATATGACTTCTTAATGACAATAATCTAAACTACGAAGTTCCGTTTATCTATTAGTCTAAACGTTGGAAAAATACAAAAGTAAGTTATAATATAAGTACTATAGGAAGGGGAATCTACGTACATTTACATTATTGTCTCATCACTTTTATTGTCTCAATTTCCTTCCCATAACTTTAAAAAACTAAAAGTACAGTTTCTAATCTATGTTTTGATTCCTGTTCTTTGTAGAAGTTAGTAAGATTAAGGAAAACAATATTTTCCAAAGGTTAATAAAAACAATATGCCGTCAAAATACGTACAGTAGGTACGAATATTTAGGTATCTGAATAAAAATGGATATGCTTGTAATATACTTATTATGAGCAATGGTCGTTGGCTGGAATTGACATTTTACTACTAGTTCGTTAGTTCTGGGTTAACGATATGTAGGACTATCATCCGATCAGTTTTATCTCGATTACTTCCTAATTTTACGAGACGTCCATAGACGTCAGATTTTCATCATATATAGGTTTTTGTGCCAGGTCCACAAATTCCGATCGAATGCCCTCGCAGAATATGACACATACAGCATCCTTTCTGTGAGCCGTATCGTAATTGATTTTTTGATAATTGTAAATTATAGTTTTCAGTTAGTAAAATATACAAATATCTCAGAATAAATATGATTACAGCCAAAACGAAATGTAATCAGAACAACCTTCCTCTTACTGGATGTATTATTGTGCTATAAAGTAAAACTGTTCATTTCTAAGGCTTTAGTTAACCGTTCACTCATTCCAAATAGCTAGGCACAGTGTCCAAGTACTTACTTAGTAAGAAAAAGAACATCTAAAATTTTTCTACAACAATCAACATTCAATAAGAGCCAGTGTAAGTAACTACATCGAATCGAGCGCTAAATAGTGATGCCTTAAAGTGTCTTAAACACCACTAAACATTTAGTACACAACCATAATATTACACGTAGTGCGTGGCTTTAAACATACACACAATACTTTTTTAATTGTCTATAACTTGTACGGTTTTTGGTAAAGCAATTTCATAATATTTTCAAGCTTGCTATACCGTTGTAAAGAACTATTTAGTGTTTCAGGTTTCTTGTCAATGCTCATGCCGAGAGGTCCGTAGAGCACCGAAGTATCATTTCGTGTCACGTATTACTTAGAGCCTGTACGAAAGCGCAAACACTAATTAGACGCAAGTAGACATTTAGAAATATATATTTTTGTTCAATATCAAAATATTTATTGTCACTAGTTACGATAGTCTCTATATTTTTACAAATACGTACTATTAATTTTGTCACCTATAACTATGGGTTGGGAGTCAAGCCCGCTGACTCGGAGAAGATATGCTTTGAACACGACACATTTAGTCTACCATAGATTTTATACTTCAACAGCAATTATAAACTACAACAGTATACGTTATATACCACCCATGTACTTACATATGACGTGTAGTCCTACGTTTCATATAAACATTAAGAGCTGAACATGCATACTCCACACATGTTCTATATAAAGCCAAATACCAATGCATTTATTTTATGGTTATTTATAATTCCTTAACGAACATAGTTTCATTTGAGACTCATCGCTATAAATAAAGCGGCGCTACTACGCAACTAGCAGGTTCAAGTAATTGAAAATGTATTAGTCTATTATATTAAGGTAACATGTCAAGATGAAAGATCTACCGCTGAAAGTTGAAAACCTAATGATTGGTTCATACTATCGGCCAATAGCAAAGTTGAAAACAATAAATGCATGATTAACTATGGCAATACGTTTGTATTTACTTATTTTAATAAATATTATAATGTAACTGTGAAACTTTTATTGAAACATATTTTTATATATATAGATGAAACTTTTGTTCCTGTTTAGTTCCAGTAGGTAGACCTGACTTTATAAAGATAGATAAGCTAGAGCGTAGGTTATTGTATAACTTAAATATTCGCAGCAATATAACGTAAACATTACTGCAATGGACTTTCATAATGCAGAGATCACAGTAATTATCATAAGATGTTGCAGAACACTAAAGCATGGTGCTAATAAAGATTAATTTATCGTTATATTAAGTGTCCTATCTAACTATTACGCCTATTATAAAATACATCAGACAATGATTTGCTCATAATATGTTTTTTGAGACTATCAACTACGTAGTTTTAATTCATAACTAAGTACGTTTTTACAATAATATTTTCGGCGATGGTGTCCAAAACCAGAGACCAGTGTCTTTAGATAAACAGTCCTCGATGTATGAGTGTAATACACACATTGCGCCGAGTAACTAACGTTGTTTTCAATCTGAAATAACGTACAATAAAATATACTGATACCTTTATGATATAATTTATGTATTCATATAAAACATTTATTCTCATAACCTAGTAGAAAGCTCGAGTTGAGAAAGGGGATACTCATAAGAAGTCAACAACCATACTTTGACATTAAGTTTTTAAGACATTACACGCAATGTAGACATGGACAAAATGTAAGATTGGAATATAAAAAATTGCGAATAGTAGTTCATCGAGGTAACAGACTAGAGTTGAACATAAAGCAGAAGTAGATCCATTAGTAAATTTTAATGAGAAATGAATTGAACGCTAACTGGATAAAGAGGGTAATAGTAATTTTTCTATGACAATTTGGCTTGAGATGGATGGCTTGTTTATAATCCCTTGAAATCGTACGTACCTATTATAAATATTTCGAAATATCGAAGTCCACATTGCATATACTGTTTATTCTATTTAATTTTGTAACTTATATACATTTAACTATATATAGGTATATGCTAGTTTGAGCATAGCTTTGTGCTAAAACCATGTTAATATTTGAGACTTCAGTTGAAAGTATCGGACCTCTTTAGATAATATTCTTTTAATTAAAAAAATACGAACCACTCCTACATCTACTATATCTATTAATGTCTCTTAACGTCTATTAAAGCTATGTTACTAATTCATTATAAAGTTCTTCTATCTCACGTTGTTAAAACATATAGGGACTACGTTATAGTTTATTACAATAAGATATGCAAGTCAATTTCCAAGCTTGATGAAGATAAATTTGCTCATGGAAGAAACTAATACATAGAACTGGACAGTGCGTAACGTTTATGAACCAGTTTTAAAAAAATACTATTATTAGTATGTATAACACATACCTAATTAAAAGTTAATAGATGCTTCTATATACCAGGCCCGAAATGATCACGATTTTCTGCGCAGGTTATTATTAGCGTAAACTAATTGTATTGTACTGAAAACATTTCAAGGAAGTTTATTAAGTGGAATAAAATTTGTATTAAAAATTAATATATAGAAGATACCTACTGAAGTACTGACTAAAAAACTGTTATTTATATTTTTACTGATCCATTGTTCTTTTGTGGGAAAATTTATGGCTACTTTGATAATACGAACTAGTTTTTCATGCTCAATGTACTTTTAACCACTCCAAGTGTTCATGAGAAGAAGCGAATAATGTAAAAATTAAATAATTCAACACAGTAGGAAATAATCTTGCTTTTACTTGTGTCTCCTTTTTACGTCCATTACCTACTGATATTGAGTATGAGAAATCATGATATTTTTCTAATTTGCATCTTAATTATTGGCACTCTTAGTCAAGTTTATTTTGGAAATCATTTGACTAAAATTGAAATGAAAGTGCATCTTCATATACCTATTACAATTTAAAAAAAAGCATTATTTTTCGTATTAAATATTTATGTGGCCTGCACACAATAAATGAGAATCTTGTGAAATTGTATTCTATAAAAGCACTTCCCTACACTAACAATCTAACATCAAACAAACATACCATCATACGTACCTTAAATACTAATATACCTACCGAAACTGTCACTCGTATTCGACGAGAAACATTGCAGGCAGAACTTTTCTACCAGGCTCTTTGCACAAAAACAACACATACTTATCACTAACATTTAATACAAATAAATAAATCATAGTACGTAGGTACATTACGAAAAAGGTTCTAAAAGTTGACTAAAGCTTTGAAACCACTACATTACTTATAAAAGCGACTTATGTTTACTTACACATATATATTTTTTATATATAAAGCAGTATTTTTTACAGATACAAATACTTACATCTATCCCCATTTGAATCACTAATTTTCCCGAGAAAAAGTATCGGGTGACGTAGAGCTGTATGCCGTCAAAATGTATAGTAGTAGGTACCTACACTTGCAAATCGTTTGGTAAACTTTAATACAATATCTTCGCTCCCTCACAATACACCTCTTATTATTATCACAGCTTCAAATAATTTACATCACACGATAAACGAGCGATATGCGAAAATATGTAGCCATTACATTATTGTCATAGTCGAAATTCAAGATATTAATTTAGTCAATCTCTCAAGACGTCTATAGGCGTCGCGACGTGTATAAATTTATTGTATATTCCGAGATATTTCACCCGATAAATTGACTTATCTACTATACTTATCGTTACTATTTAATATATATTATTATTATATTATTGTCATCGTTAAGATTTATTGTCGTATAAATTCTCACATTCCGGTAAAATATGTGGCCACCGCACAAACGTGCGGTCGCGTCGATAATATCAATTGGCACGCTGTAATGTAAATGTTTCCTACTGCTAGTGTAGACACGGTGGGGGTGGGTAGGACGCCTAGGTGTCGGTGGAGCGCGCGTTGTCGTCGTTGTAGGCGGCGATGTGGCGCGTGATCCAGGGCACGAAGCGCGGCACGTAGGCGTACACGCCGGGCAGGCGCGGGTGCGCGCACTTGATGCCCCACGACACGATGCCGCCCACGTACCAGCGCGCCGCCGCCGCCGAGCCCGAGCCCGGCTCCTTGCACAGCAGCGGCCCGCCCGAGTCGCCCTGCAACCGCAAGCGCACCACGACCGTGTTAACAGTGGACCGCACGTCTATCGACGCCCAGCCGATACCCTTCACTTCAAATTTATAGAGTAAACTGCCCTTGTAATCTGGTTACCCGCTGAGTAAGGATTTTCAGTGCTCCAGTCCTAAAGGGGCGATAAAAGTTTATAGAAAGATATCACGAGCGAAGCCGGGAAATAGCTAGTATATCATACATTTCGACGCCTAAATGCCGCCCGTTTTGAGGTTTATTAACGGCGGCCATAGAGGCGATCCAGAGGTAACCAATACAAATAAAGATTAGAATCGTAACTTTGCAGTTTGATTATGTTGTGGAAATCCTTATTGCTGGTGGGTAACACTCAGAAAAAGAAGATAATTGTTTGACAAACATTGCCTTGGAAATACTTATTGCTGTGTCGATAAGTCAAATTTTATAGGTAAAGAGTTGGAGTTACAACTAGCTCGCTCAAGTGCATTGTACAATGTATGTACAAACACTCTAGCGACATTTAAGTACCTACATTAGGTATGACGCTGACCTTGTTCGAATTTAGTTTTGTTTTGCTGTTACCGCGGCTCCAATTAGCAAACCTGGAAATTTTACAATTTCGCACACTGAGTGCCTTGTTTAAAATTTGACAACATCAGCATATGGAAATTATCTGAAGGTACCGTAGGTACTCGGTTTATCTGAGTAGGTCGAGTAGGTAGATAAAAGGAATTAAGTAAATTGAGGATGATGCGGGCGCTTCATTCTTTTTTACTGTGTGAAAATACAAACATAACTGTAAACAATTACAGAAAGATACAAGGGAGCTTGTAGAGCGAAGTTCTACGAAAGCCAAAAAATAACAGCCAAGTGCGAGTCGGGTTCGCGCACAAAGGGTTCCATAACAAATACCTACGGCAAAGAAAACAGCAATAAATCACGTTTGTTGTATGGGAGCCCCCCTTTACCCCCCTTTCCTTCGATGTTAGTGCTAGTTGTTGTAGCGGCAACAGAATAGATGCATCATCTGTGAATTCAGTTCTCTATTTATTACGATTCCTGAGATACAGCCTTATGACAGATAGACCGAGACCATGGTGCGAGCCATGATCTCAGCGGGAGTAAGTGGGACTGCGCCGCCTCTTTCTGCGAGCAGGTCATGCTCGTGAAGGAGGCGGCGGGGCGGGTACGGGAAAGAACTCTCCCACCCGAGTTCCGCAGTCAGCGGCCTGGGCGCCGCCGACGTGTCTTCGCCGAGGACTTTCGGCCTCCATGACCGGGGGTCTGAGGACGGTGAGAGGGTCGCTCACCGTCCTTACAGAAGCAGGCCCATGACGGCAGCGTGACGTAAGCAACTCACGCACGCCCCTTGGGGTACGTAACCCTAATAAATAATAATGATGTTTTGAACAAACACATTTGTTTATCTTGGTTGCCACAACTGTAAATTTGAAAATTAATAAATTCTCGACCTATTGCATGCATATTTGGGCTTATGAACAGTCTCAGACTGTTCATAAGCCCAAATATGCGATTTAAACAATATCCTGTAATTTTTAAGAAGTTGGGTATCCTACACGTCGACTAATAGTGATGAACCAGCTAGCAACAATATTGTGCTAAGACAGTTAAGTACGATGAAATATTTAAATATGAGAGCAGATTCAAGTTCAAGGTACAGTCGATCACGTATCAACCTACGACTGGAAATGTCTATTGTAGTTCGATCCTTTCGTTTCAATGCATTTCAAAAACAATATAAATAAATAATCATAGAATTTCTCAAAGTCGTATCTACTTATCGAGCACTCGACGCGCGACGGAGGCATCAGTTCACAAGTCTCCAACGTCGGGCGCGCGAAGTAAATACCACGCAGTGTTTATTGAGTGCCTCGCGCCGAGTTGTTTATCGGCGGCGGTGCGGCGGCCCACCCTGCTCCCTTATATTGGATTTACCCATTGATTGAACAAATATTTGTAACGACTCGAATTACTATGTTTTTAGTTTATTTGACCTCTTAATGGGGTTTCGGAGGGCATGGTTTCAAGGGTATCGTGTCTAATGAAGTTTTATTTTACATTGTTCATTAAAGTAAAAGTTAAGCAAAGGATTGTAATCAGTTTCTGCACATGCTTCTCTATATTGCGAGAAGCATGTGCAGAAACTGATTACAATCCTTTGCTTAATTTTTACTTTACCCAAATTAATATTTAATAGAATTTTACTAAGCAATGTCTGCTCCTAAATTAATTACTCTCATATTGAAATAGTTATCTATAACTCTATGTTGTATAACTGATCACAACTTACGGTAACGTCTTACACTATGATCGGCCTTGGGATGGGTGACGGTTTGTGGCATTTGAGAATTATTTTGTGCTCGGAAAGACACGTTATTTAGTTGATCCCATGTCCCATGAAATCAGGTGATAGGTACATGGCGGAATTCAACCGTAGAAATACCCAGTCAAATATAACCAGCAACTAATTATAACGGACATAAGACGGAAAAAAACTCATAAGCCGTCCCTGTTTCCTATTAGTGTGCAAACGTCCATAGTGGATCGTATTATGCTTGTCTGCCACCTTTATAGTATAAAAAGATTTATTAGGTACTAGTCATACTTTTACAATATCTGCAACAGACATAAAGAAATACGGGATGTTCATTTGTAGTATTTACAAATTATTTTTCAGATTATGTTTATTGTGTAAACTATTTAAAAATGGAGCATTTAGTAGACCGACAATCACCATTAATGAGAAAACCTTGAAATTTATTATTTAATGAAGTTTTTGGACTCGTAGCAATTTTAGCTATCTTGAGGGGTTACCTACTTTAATGCGAAAGCCGTATCATCGAATTTTGGTACTTCGAAAACCTTTCACCGACATCACCATACTGCGACGCCTCGTTAAGTCGATGTCTTGTTACTGCGATGGTTCGTTACATCGAAAAACCCTACTGCGAACGATTTTACTGCGAAGCCTTGTTCCTTCGGCATCTTGGTACTACGCTGTTTCGTTACATCGAAAAAATGTACTGCGAAGCCTGGTCCAGTCAACGTGCAATTTTTGGTTACCATATTTTATTTTAAAGCAGAGAATATGTACAAAGGTCGTGAATGGTGAATGGTGAATAGTGGTCGTAAATGGTGGTAACTTGGTGGTTATAAAAAAAATAACCAAAAAGGCTAACCTAACCTATCCAAGTCGGATTGAGCGGGGTTAATCCTGTAGTGCACATATTTTGAGAAAGGGACATTTTGAGAAAAGGACATTTCGCGAAAAGGACATTTTGAGAAAAGGACATTTCGCGAAAAGGACATTTTGAGAAAAGGACGTTTCAAGAAAAGGACGTTTTGGGAAAAGGACATTTTGAGAAAGGACATTATGAGATAAAGCACAAACCCCACAGCAAATCTCAGGCACTGGTAGGTATATTGATTATTTATTACGACCTTTGTAAATATTATCTGCTTTAAAATAAAATATGGTAACCAAAAATTGCACGTAGACTGGACCAGGCTTCGCAGTAAATTTTTTCGATGTAACGAAACAGCGTAGCACCAAGATGTCGAAGGAACAAAGCTTCGCAGTAAAATCGTTCGCAGTAGGGTTTTTCGATGTAACGAACCATCGCAGTAACAAGACATCGACTTAACGAGGCGTCGCAGTATGGTGATGTCGGTGAAAGGTTTTCGAAGTACCAAAATTAGATGATACGGCTTTCGCACTAAAGTAGGTAACCCATCTTGAGGGGTGTACTATGCCAAATCAAATGCCAAATAATCGAACGTTCAAAATATCGAACGTTCAATATATCGAACGTTCAAAATATCGAAGATTACAATATCAATGTTCGATATATTAAACGTTCGATATTTTGAACGTTCGAGTATTTGGATGTTCGATTATTTGGCATTCGATTTGGCGTAGTATACCCATCTTGAGGATCTACATTTTGTTCAAGAAAGAAAGAGAATAATTTAAAAGAAGAATGATGATCGAAGATGAAAGGCTACTCAATGAAATAAAAGCTTGACAAAAGAATACTCGTACTATAAAACGTGGGCGCAAAATTTACCATCGTCTTGTGTCAACCTCTACTCAGCACTCATTTGTTTCACATTTTACGTTTTTAAGTATCCTTTACTGCTTCACTCAGATGCCAGCTTAACTCTTTGTTTGTGACAAGGTAATGGTGTCGCTTGACATCTTAGCGCCGAACATATTTCAACTTTAGAAACTAAAACATGTCTGACATTGCAGCATGAGTTTGATGACGTTTATCTCGTCTCTTATAGGGTTTTGTACCCGAAGGGTAAAAACTGAACCTTATTACCAAGATTTCACTGTCCATTTGTCTGTTTGTCGGTCCGTCTGTCTGTCATCAGGCCGTATCTCATGAACCGTAAATTTTCACAGATGTTGTATTTCTGTTGCCGCTATATTAACAAATACTAAGAGAGAAAACATAATATGTCGTGAAACGTGATTTTTTGTCTTTCTGCTTAACCCCGTATATGTAGCGTGATAATATATAGCCTATTTGAAGACCCTACCCCTAGTTAATATTCTTCTAAGCTGAGGTCTTAATTATTTAAGTGATTCGTATATACTATATTGGCTTAGGGGATTGTGAATTTTCTGACTTATGTAAGAAAATAACATTATGTATTATGTCCAAAAATCTTTATTATTTATTTATTTATACTTTCCTTTTTTAAATTGTATAAATATTTTTTTTACAGTGGCGACCTGTAGCATTTTCTTTAATGCCTTTAGCCGCCGATAGAGAGATAATTCGAAGTTTAGACGTTGAAGATTTTTAGGAGCGTTGTTAAAGAATTGGTAAACTAAAGTCATATTTTTACCCACAGCAAAAATATACGCACACAGAGACAAAACACTCATAATTTCCGATCTTACTGTTAAATCAGCCAGCAACAATATTGGGCTACGCCAGGAGAACGGTGCTACGAATTTCAAAGTTACGCGAAACTATTTGCATTTGCCACAAGAAATATCGAACGTAGTAGAAATAAGTCGCATTTAATTTAAGTGTGTCGGTGAGCAACAAGCGTCTCGTTCTAATATCCTGGAAGCTGATGGAAGACGACGGCAAGAGGTAGGTACCCAATAGTCAAGCTCACTGACAAGTACTCTTGCAAGGTAGACCAGTCATGTCCGAAGATGTAGCAATAGCATTATGGACAAAGCTAATTAGAGCCCCCCGGCAACAACAACTGACCTGACAGGCGTCCTTCCCGCCCTCGGGGTAGCCGGCGCAGATCATGCCCTCGGCGACGTTGAGGTCGCGGTGCTCCAGCCACTAGTTGCACAGGTCCCTGTTCTATGAGCTCCTGACTGCGACGTTCAACAACTGACCTGACAGGCGTCCTTCCCGCCCTCGGGGTAGCCGGCGCAGATCATGCCCTCGGTGACGTTGAGGTCGCGGTGCTCCAGCCACTGGTTGCACAGGTCCCTGTTCTATGAGCTCCTGACTGCGACGTCCAACAACAACTGACCTGACAGGCGTCCTTCCCGCCCTCGGGGTAGCCGGCGCAGATCATGCCCTCGGCGACGTTGAGGTCGCGGTGCTCCAGCCACTGGTTGCACAGGTCCCTGTTCTATGAGCTCCTGACTGCGACGTCCAACAACAACTGACCTGACAGGCGTCCTTCCCGCCCTCGGGGTAGCCGGCGCAGATCATGCCCTCGGCGACGTTGAGGTCGCGGTGCTCCAGCCACTGGTTGCACAGGTCCCTGTTCTATGAGCTCCTGACTGCGACGTCCAACAACAACTGACCTGACAGGCGTCCTTCCCGCCCTCGGGGTAGCCGGCGCAGATCATGCCCTCGGCGACGTTGAGGTCGCGGTGCTCCAGCCACTGGTTGCACAGGTCCCTGTTCTATGAGCTCCTGACTGCGACGTCCAACAACAACTGACCTGACAGGCGTCCTTCCCGCCCTCGGGGTAGCCGGCGCAGATCATGCCCTCGGTGACGTTGAGGTCGCGGTGCTCCAGCCACTGGTTGCACAGGTCCCTGTTCAGCACGGGCACCTCCACCTCGTTCACGGCGGGCTCGTACTCCGACACTAAGACAATCACAGAAAAATTAATTAATATTGTAAAAATATCTTCGTTTTCTATGTTAAAAATGAAAGTTCTGCCAATGTGCGCCGGGCCTTACAATAATATTATTTATCCTTAATACTCACTTCACTAATGTCACAGTTACCGTGAGAGCCGTTTATTCCAAGAAAGGTGCACGATCGTTCTTGGAACACATGACTTGGGTAACTGGGTCAACGCGTGTTACCGATATTCTAAGAATTTTGATTACATTAATCTATCTATAAATAATATGAAATTAATAGAAAGATATTAATAGTTGTTTTTACAATAATATGATATTAATAGAAAGATATTAATATCTATACTTTTATTTAGTTGTTTTGTCTAGCTGTTGTGAGAAAAACTACGTTATTAGTGAGCACATAAGTAAAATGTGCTATTATTGTTATCTCAGCCGTTCTTAAGCCGATTAATAAGCTGAGGGTTTTACGGGAAAATAAACAGGGGATTTAGTTTATTCTCACTAGTTTTGATTTAAATCAACATTGCGGATAGATACCGAATAGGCTGAGAAAGGAAAACTGTTTTTAAAACTTTCACTACGTCTAAATGTTTCAATGTATTGCTGAAAATCACACAGCTTTTGTTAATTTTAATAAAATACTTGCTTATTACCGAACTTATACATTTTAATTGTCTCAAATCATCATTCTAATAGCTTTGGTAGTACCTACTGACACTTTAAACTACTACGTTATATTGTTTATGGAACATAACCTTGAATTGATGAAAAAAAAAATTTGCATACCGTGAGCGAAAAGAAACATATCCATCACATTGACTTTCGAACAGAAAAAATTGTGAGCCATCACGGACGCGTGGCAAATGGGAAACATCGAAGTTATTGACTGCCTCTGTGGCGCAGTCGGTAGTGATACCGCCTGTGGCGCTGGAGGTCGTGGGTTCGATTCCCACCGGAGACAAATATTTGTGTGACCCATAAATGTTTGTCTCAAGAGTCTGGATGTTTCTATGTATAATATGTATGTATTTAAAAAGTATATAAGTATAAATATCCGTGGTCTGATACCCATAACACAAGCAGGTTATTCCTAGCTTACTTTGGGATCAGAAAGCGTTGTGTGAAATGTCCGTGAATATATATAATATTATGAACATGTCAATTGTTAACTTGTATACTCATAACATAACATCAGATTACGACAGAGACTACATTTGGCACGCTGAAAAAAAAAATATATTTTAGAAATTTCTCCGTTTACATTTGAAATCTACAAATGTACTAGGTTAATGTTGTCATCCAGGGGCCTAAGTCTGCTATATCAATTTAGTCAGAATAGAATCGTAATCGTAGCTCAATATAAATATTGTTTTAGCCAAATGTACAATTTGACAGCTTTCGTAGGCTCTTCGTAGCACATCCGTAGGTCTTTCGTAGCACTGTTGTAGTTCCTTCGTAGCTTCTTCGTCGATTAGGATTCTGTTGTGATACAAGTGCTACAGTATCGGTAGGGTGCAGGGAGTACTCACGCTCCTTGTCGTCGCGCTTGCCCCAGCCGATGACGGTGCACAGCGTGCCCGGCGCCAGCTCGCGCGACGCGGGCGGCAGGCACACCGGCGACACCTGCTCGTGGTAGCGCACGCGCACCGCCAGCTACACACACCGAATATTTATGTACTCATCGCTTACACAAGGTCAAACTTGCTACTTGGTAAAACATGAAAACTCAATACATGTAGGTATTCGTTCAACAAATTTAAGTATGTTTCTAAATGCGTAAAAGTGGGTATTTCCATGTATAAACACAGAACAAAGTTATGGAACTAATATAATGTCCGACCCGGGAATCACACACCGTCTATTCATGCCACACCGAGGCGATCAAAGTAGCCCTCTGTACCTGGAAGAGCGCGATGTCGTTGTCGTGCGCGATGCCGGAGTTGTAGTGCGGGTGCGGCGCCACGCGGCGCACCTTCACCTTCTGGCCGTAGTAGGCGTGCGCGCGCCGGCGCGTGATGCCCAGCTGGATGGTCCAGCCGTTCACGTCCGTGTGGCTGCACCGCACACACACACACACTCCACGTTATAGCACACACTTCATAAACTGAACAGAGAGTAAGCTCTGAACAAACACGTGAATCGGTTGTTCCGAATCTTAGTCTCTGTTTCGCTGATGTAATCAAGTGATTTTAGTTACGGCCGGTCTCTACTCCGTACGATTTTATATTTAACTAGCGGACGTCACGCGGTTTCACCCGCGTAGTTCCCGTTCCCGTGGGAATACGGGAATAAAATATAGCCTATGTTCACCGCAAAGAGTGTAGCTTTCCAACAGTGAAAGAATTTTTCAAATCGGTCCAGTAGTTCCGGTGCCTATTCGTTACAAACAAACAAAAAAAACAATTCTTCCCTCATTATAATTATTACTAATAGTATAGATTCAATATTATTTTCTAAGACATAGGCTAACCCTATTTATTGTATTAAAAAAAAGTGAAATAATATAAAGTAATAAAAAGTAAAACTACAGATTACCCATTAAAAATGTGCTCAGTTCGTTCTATTTATAGAAACCACTAGCTGACCCTCGCAACTTCGTTTGCGTCACATGAGAGTGAGCAAGAGAGAGGTATGGTATTAATATTTCGAGTATTATAATGTTTACCGTTGCATTTACCCCCGTCGCGTCGCGTCGCTTGTATTCATTAGAGCTGAACCGCATATCTTCGTCTGCGTCACATGAGAGTGAGGAGGAAAGAGGTGTTAAAGTGATATAATGTTTCCCGTCGCTTTTACTTCCACCCATCCGTTTTTCGGTATGGAACTCTTCGTGTGCGAGTCCGACTCGCACTTGACCGGTTTTTATCGTTCAGTTGACTGGCTGCCACTGCAGACCAAGTTTACTCCCGTAGCGTCGCTCATACTTTAAAACTTAATAAGAGGGTTATTTTAAGTGAACCTTAAAATATAGGCATATGCTGTTTAGGACTTTTTTTACAACTTTTTAAGAGGAACAATTTTGTAGTACACAATTTTTACGTAACTTTAACTATTTATGCAGCGTCCGCAATGGAAGCTCTCAAAACAAAGAAATAATCCCCGTTCTCGAAACATTATTCATGGCTGCTCCGCTCCTATTCGTCTTAGCGTGATGTTATATCGCCATTAGTCAGCCTCAATAAATGGACTATTAAACTGTAACATAATTTTTGAAATGCAACCAGTAGTTTCTGAGATCCTAGCACAAACAAACTCTTCAGTTTCATTGTATCGTGAGTGAACCTTAAGAGATAGACAAATTAGGTTATTGTGTGCGAACCTTAAAAGATAGACATATGCTGTCGCGGACTTTTTTTCAGAACTTTTTAAGAGAAACAATTTTGTAGAACACAATTTTTACCTAACTGTAACCATTTACGCAGCGTACGCCTCGGAAGCTCTCAGACGGTAAAAAATATTCCCCGTTTTCAAAACATTCTTGATTACTGCTCCGCTCCTATTCGTCTTAGCGTGATGTTATATAGCCTATAGCCATCCTCGATAAATGGACTATCAAACTGTAAAAGAATTTTTGAAATCCAACCAGTAGTTCCTGAGATCCTAGCGTTCAAACAAACAAACAAACAAACAAACAAACAAACAAACAAACAAACAAACAAACTCTTCAGCTTTATAATATTAGTATGGATTGAATTAGAAAATACTCAATTAAAATAATTTGCGTTGACGCCTGATATTGATTTCAGGCTAAAGATAGATATCTATTTACAAATTTAAAAGAGCTTCAATAAGTACCTACCTATCTATTATAAGATTATCTTTTGTTAAATCCACTTATTGTTTTTCACTTATTTTTTAGCAATAACACTGTTTTGCACGTTGTGACCGAAGGACCATAACTTTATTATTTACTAGAGGACGTCACGCGGTTTCACCCGCGCGTAGTTCCGGTTCCCGTGGGAATTCAATATTTTTTCTTCCATGAGAACCTTCTCCTGACAATACCTTACACAACAAAAAAAAGAATTTGTGAAATCGGTCCACCCGTTCTGAAGTTCTGCGCTTACCAACACATTTTGCGATTCATTGTTATATATAGGATTAAATCCTTTAGGTTCATAACACATAACATATTATTGTTGTCTATATAGGTCTTCAAAAATGCTATTTCTAAAATAGTTTGCGCAAGAGACACTTCCAAAGTGGAAAAATGTGTCCCCCTCTAACTTCTAAACTAAGAGAATGATAAAGCTAAAAAAATATATGATGTACATTGCTATAAAATCTACCAACGAAAATTGGTTTGAACGAGATCGAGTTGGTAGTTTTTTTTAATACGTCTCGCCTAGAAAAATCACCACCCTGCGAACGTGTTAAAACATCAATGACAGTTACAACGAACTACAAGAACTTTTATATTATGTTACTTGCTGCTACAGAACCCTTCATGGGCGAGTCCAACTCGCACTTGGCCGGTTTTTTTCATCGTCCATATATTCGTATCGTTTATGCAACACTGACAAATGAAACAAATGAAGACCGACAAAACAAATGAAAATCGGTAAAACAAATCAAGATCAATGAAACAAATGAAGATCGACAATAAGATCAATAAAACAAAAGACTTTAAGCAAGTTGATGATGTCAAAAACTACTTGCAGCCATATTTTGTAATCTAGGTGCGATTGCTATTCAAAAAAATAGGTGGAAACAATTCTCGACCTAAAGACTCTTATCTAAAAATGTGCTTTTACGCGTTTATAGACATCACTGACCACGAATACATAAAAAATAAATACATAATAATATAATGCATGTTCATAAGGTCGAGAATTGCTTGCACCTATTTTTTGAATGGCAATCTTATCTAGATTACAAAATATGGCTGCGAGTAGTTTTTGACCTTATCAACTTGCTTAGTCTTTTGTTTTATTGATCTTATCGTCGATCTTCATTTGTTCATTTTCATTTATTTTGTCAGTCTTCATTTGTTTTATTTATTGTATACTTTATTAATTTGTATATTTTGCATAATTTGTATATTTTGTATATTTTGTTCCTACGGGAAGCGGGAATGGGCACAAACTTTTACGCGGGCGAAGCTGCGGGCATCAGGCTAGTACGTCATAAACCGCAATTTTTTCCTTTCATTCCATTACTCTAAAAAAAACATTTAATTTCATAAACATAAACCTTATGCTGCTACGGGAAGGAACCCGTCATGGGGGAGTCCGACTCGCTCTTGGCCGGTTTTATTGAAAGTAGTCGTTTTGGGAAGTTGTCGTTTTGGGAAGTTGTCGTTTTGGGAAGATGTCGTTTTGGGAAGTTGTCGTTTTGGGAAGATGTCGTTTTGGGAAGTTGTCGTTTTGGGAAGTTGTCGTTTCGGGATGTTGACGTTTTGGGAAGTTGACGTTTTGGGAAGTCAATTTCAGAAGTTGACGTTTTGGGAAGTTGACGTTTTGGCACAGTTGACGTTATGAACCTAAAGGGATTAAATGATGCCCGCGTGAAATTTGGTACTCATTTCCGCTTCCCGTGAGAACTTGGCCCGGAATGAAAATTAGCCTATGAGCTATTCTAGAGTATAAGCTATCTCTTTACCAAATTTCAGCTCAATCCGTTCAGTCGTTAGGGCGTGATTGAGTAACAAACATCCAAACGAGTCCGACGCTACGGTGAACTTACTTAGTGCTTACTTACTACTCCACGAGACATCATTTTGATAAAATAAAAAAGCTATTTTTTGTAGTTTAAATGCTGCGTATCATAGGTAAGGTGACCACTTGTGACTTGCTACAATTGTTGTGAACGTGCTGGTCGTGTACTCACTTGCCGACGCAGTGCGCGGCGGTGAGCACCCACTGGTCGGCGATGAGCACCCCGGCGCAGTAGAACACCTCCTCGGGCCCGCCGAGGATGGCGGCCAGGAAGGGCCAGTCGCCCGGCGACGCCGGCACGCCGCCCACTATGCGCTTCGACGACATGCCCATCGTTCGCCGTTTGCCGCACTCTGCGACAGTCACTTTGTGTTAGTTTGGATACAAAACTACTCGCGGAGGACATACCTAGTATAGGTTAACAGAGGCACGGCAAGTAGCAGCAGTATTTCTGTAGCGGTGCCGACAAAACGGGTTGATTAAAAATTCGTATAATGCTAAACAGATACTTGATATAGATCGCAGGACTCGTGAAGTCTATGAATTAACGTTGTAAAACAACTAAGCTTCACAGTTCATGAACTAATATCCTCGAAACCAAAAACACAGTTATTAATGAAATTCTCCATCGTTTTTTTTCTGTTGAAAGTACCTCGATTTCGACAAATTTTAAGCTGGATCTCATAAATTTGAAGCTGGGTTTATATTTTTTATTTATAAGAAAGACTTTTTCGATCGGAATCGAGAGTGTGTGATGGGTTTATTTATTTCCTCACGCTAATAAGTTACCCTGGAGATAGCAAGACATTTTCATTAGGTAATTCGAACTGTAGTAAAATATCCCTAAGTTGTCATACTTAGAAACTAAAACTCTTTTGTTACAACCAGCTGACATCGTTAATATTTTTCGGTACATAATTTCCGGGCCAAAAAGTGGTGAATAAAGTTGTGTAAGTAAATATTACCTAATCCTATTGTAATTTGTGTTTGTTCACCGCCGCACCGTGCGGAAGCAAAAATTAAACTTGTGAAGCTCAAGTTCTCTATTATTCAGCGTACTTGGCGGCCGCCACTCAAATAATTGTAAACTTTTCTTGAAAGAACAAACAGGGAAAATTTTATCGGAGAACGGGCTGTAAACGTAGAGAACTTTAAGGCTAAGAAGATAAATAAAACAATATTGATAAAATCTTTGGGATGTGTTTACACAGAACCATAAGCTAGTGCTGTGGGATTTCAGACTTGGTTTTGAATGTAGCCCAAGGAAAGATCTCTCCCACCCGAGTTCCGCAGTCGGCGGCCTGGGCGCCGCCGACGTATCTTCGCCGAGGACTATCGGCCTCCATGAACGAGGACGGTGAGAGGGTCGCTCACCGTCCTTACAGAAGTAGGCCCATGACGGCAGCGTGACGTGAGCAACCCACGCACGCCCCCCCTTAGAAGCGGGTTCACACCCGAAACCCCCCAAAGACGCGGGATAGCACCCGAAACACCCCCTGGGCGAGGCCGCAGTATCGGCCGTAGGTCTGTTGGGAGTCCCGGGACATCCTTCCGAGGGCTTACCCGGGGCTCCCAACCACAGGCTGTTGGACGTTACGTGAGGTTTTTTAGTCGGTAAGAGTCCTTATAATATAGAGATAACATCCTTTGAGGATTTTCCCTCACGTTAAAAAAAAAAAGCCCAAGGAAAGATTTCAACGGTTGATCTTTCGCGGTTAAATACGATGTAGTCTGGTCACAGACAGACGGACAGCACAGTCAACAATAATAGGGTTTCATATTAACCTTCGGGTGCGGAACCCGATAAAGAGATTAAGTACAGCATTTGGCGTATACCTACCTCACGAAAATGATGATATGACACAAGATAATTAGATGCCAGTCTAAATACCTTGTATTTTAAAACAAAGACAGAAAGGGCTGTTTTTTGTACCTTTGACTCTAAAGAACTGTCAAGCTTATCAAAAGATAATGGTGTCTCAAAAAAGCGTGGTGCAAAATGATCACTTTAAGGAAAAAATCTTCAGGCAATTTATGAAGAAAAAAATTCATGCCTGAGCGGGATTCGGACTTCTAATTTATTCTGTTTTCCACCTGTACCGGTGGAGAATATAATGGCACATAACATATAAAATATTTCACCTTACACAAACACCAAATACTAGCCTTGACACTTTAGAAAGTGTCACTCTCATTTGTGAATTCGGAAACCGCCAATGAAAGTCATCGCAATGACAAATGTCAAAACGGGCCTATTAGCGACTATTTTTACAAGTATAGTCATCGAATAAGGCCTGAACAGTGGCAGATAGTTACTGAAAGTAAGACTTTTTTGCTGTGAGGAAAATCCCACAAGGATGCTATGCCGGACTCCTAACGACTCTCCACACGAATTCTACCAGATGCCTACGGTTGGGAGCCCCGGGTAAGCCCTCGGAGAGATGACCCCAGGATTTACTGAGCGAATAGAGTGTGTGTTTGAGCCTTGTTTTGGTGAAACAGTAGTGACTATGTTTTCAAATATTATCTCAAAATAATGTATTTCTTCAGCAACCCAAAATTATGTCCGCATTTTCTTACAAGCTGAGCTTCAGACT
The DNA here is from genome assembly GCA_933228765.1 of Miltochrista miniata. Classification (NCBI taxonomy): domain Eukaryota; kingdom Metazoa; phylum Arthropoda; class Insecta; order Lepidoptera; family Erebidae; genus Miltochrista; species Miltochrista miniata. The sequence goes on along the minus strand of OW121753.1, from coordinate 40,133,266 downwards.
GAAGAATTTGTCTCGTTAAAGTCTGAATCGAATATCTTTTTAAATATCAAACTACATCAATTTTATCATTTCATGTCCGACGGACCACATCCCAGCTGCTGTCAACAGTAAGTAATAGGAAACACAATAAAACGTTACCGCACGTCCGCGAGATACGAGAGCTTATGTAACGTACGTGCTCGCAATCTTTCCTCTCGGTTAAACTCGCCTACAAAATATAGGCATAACATTATCTTGTACATGTTGTATTCACTACCTTAGACTTTTTTGGCTGCCTCTGTGGCGCAGTCGGTAGTGATACCGCCTGCGGCGCTTAGGGTCATGGGTTCGATTCCCACCGGAGACAAATATTTGTGTGACCTTATGGGTCACACAAATATTTGTCTCAAGAGTCTGGGTGTTTCTATGTAAAATATGTATGTATTTAAAAGTATATATTAATATTAATATCCGTGGTCTGATACCCATAACAAAAGCAGGTTATTCCTAGCTTACTTTGGGATCAGATAGCGTTGTGTGAAATGTCCGTGAATATTTATTTATTTAACTGAAACCAGTAAGGTTGTATTTTTAGCGATTTTAGAATTTATGTTCAAGTAATAGCAAAAAGGCGCAACAGTATGGTAATTCATTCTGGTTGATACTTCGTTTTGCTTAGGTACCTAAGTACCTACAACAAATTATTATGCTACCAACGTACTGCGGCCACCTACATTAAATTATTTTGCGAACAGTTCAAACGGCACCCATTAAAACGACCACCCACTTAACGACCCTGATAATTTATTATTCCGGAGAGTAAAATACTTTATAATGAATATAATATTCTATTTCTCGAGCAAAATTTGTTTTCATCAATATTACGAAATAATTTCAGACATTTTAACAAGAATTAGCGAATGACAGCGTTTTATTCAGCTTATAATCCTGAATGAGGCACCACCTGCCGCCCTGTCTACTATCTGTCATTTATAATCACACGCCGACTCGTCGCGAGATGATTACCTAAAACAATACCTTTTCTCTAATACTGCAATGAATTGCACTTGTAATAGTGTCGACACGTTTTATTTACTGACTAAAATTGCAAAAAATGCTACTCCGAGAAAAAAACATAATATTGAAACGTATTTCATATATTTTTGACTATAATAATATTAGTTATATTTATTATACATTTTATTCCACGCCAAGATCATAATGTACTTAATTTACTCCTTTCAACTCGAACTTTCATTACCAAGTTACAATATTTGTGGTAGTTGGGTACTCAATACGTGCACGTTTTGTTTCATCTCATAAAGTGTAGGTACTGTATGAACGACGCCGCCGCGCCGCCGCCGCGATATTACATAAATTGACATGGCCCGTCGTTATAGGTAATGAGACCACTGTGCCATTCCCCGCAAAAGAAATTGAGTCTTATTTTTAGTGCAACAAGTTTCATATTTGTCGAATGAAGTTTAATATTGACGGGCACTCGAAGACTTTACTGTAAATGGACTTTTTATCTGTTTTCTTTTTCATTAAATTTCAAATGTAAGAAGTGAATTGAAAACAATGTTGGAGCGTCTAGTTTTGTGATGACGTTGGGTTGGGGACAGGCACCTATTAGTGGCATCCGTAACATGCTCTCTGCTACTTAACGTCTCCATAAAAAAAACTTAATAGTAGACGAACTTAATAGTAGACGATCCTTATGCGTGTTCTACCGCCTGTACAATGGTATGTGCTCTGAGGAATTGTTTGATATGATGCCCACGGCTACGTTCTATCACCGCACCGCTCGCCACAGACAGGGAGTTCATCCTCACACTCTGCGTCCGGTGCGTTCCAGCACGGTTAGACCCGATAGGTGTTTTCTTCCGCGCACGCTTAGGTTGTGGAATGACCTCCCTGCCTCGGTTTTCCCAAACGCTTACAGTATGGGGTTCTTCAAAAGGGGTCTTAGAAGGTTTTTGCAGGGTCGGCAGCGCGAGTGTGGCACCTCTGGTGTTGCAAACGTTCATAGGCCGCGGTGACCATCGGTCCTTCTGGTGGGCCGTATGCTTGTCTGCCACCTTAGTGGTATAAAAAAAAAAACGACGCGAGTGTATATTTTAGAACAGTTAACGTCCAGCATTATGGGTGGTATGTTGTTTTATTGATTTGTATCTAGGTGATTTAAAGGAACTTGCGATTCATAAACACATATAAGTAGCAGTTAAATTACCTCCTAAAGCAGAATATTTTAAATAGATTTGAATAGACCCTTGACACAGTTAGAAATATAGTTTTTATAATAGTGATGCCATGCAATATTAAGGTTGGTACCTAACATATAAAATACAATATGAACGAAACAGCAAGCAAAATATAGGTAAGTTGTTAGGGCGGTAAGCGGATTGGCCTAGAGACCTCGGTCGAACGAACTCAGAGCTGACGTCAGTTGTTCTGTAAGGTGCTTTACGGCAATCGTTTACTCGTGTAAAATTTTCTTCAAATATCTGCTAGTACAAGGATATCTGTAGTTTTCCTTTCTCATTGAGGTTCTGTTTTATACCAGTTGTGTACAGAGCGAACATAGAAAAATTATAATAGAAATAAAGGTGAGAAAGAAAGAAAGAAATAATGTTTATTCGGTAGCCTTTACATTAATACTAAGTAAAAGAATAAAATGATATTTTAACATAAGCATGCGCAATGGGGCCTGGTTCAGCATGTGCAAGGCTGTGAGGGAATGCATACAGCGATCAGAGCCGCCGCATACTGGGATACTAGTTGTTACCAGTTTCCGCCGAGGTACGGTACCTATTTCTGTTGTATGGCAGACGGCGAGTATCCTTCTGCCCACTATATACATTAAATCTGTTACACCAATAATTGTAACGAAAAATTACAAATAATATCGGCAATTTATAATGCACAAATAGACTTTTTACTACGCTGTGTAGTTTAAGATACGAAAAAGGCGAAACTCGCAGTTATTACTCGGTAGATATTCTATTCAATGCCCGTAGGGATTATGATGGTTTTGCAGGATAAAGATTTATGAAACTCTATAGACCTATAAAATATATCAATCTATTGAATCCTTATGACGACGTGAAAGACGAATTAACAATTTCACAAACAAAGACTTCTTCTCATTTATAATATCAAAATAGGTATATTAACATAATTGGAATTGATAGTATGAATTTATAGTAGGCTGACTAAGGATTCGTGTCTTTTAAGAATTTCATCTAAAATTTCATGAAACAATTAGTAAGACTTAACATTTAATTTGACTGAGTTTGACTTGAAAGGAATTTATGACGTTCCTTTGATGGCAGCGATAAAGTTCTGAAACCAAATGTGGAGAGTTACATAGTTGTGCAAGTAACGTACGCACGGACGGCAGGCGGGCGGGCGGACGCTCGGCCGAACCTTTTAGGAACATTGTTGGGGCAAGGCCCGGGCGATGGCTGCTTGACGCTCGTACCTACCGCACGTGCGTGATCGATATTTCTTTTAGAAAACAACACTACCGAACAGGACTCTTTTAAAATACTCTTACAGACTGTCTAATAGCTTTTTGAAGCTGAAATCCATATTTCAGATTACAAAATTTTAATTTAAGATTGCGTTATTCAGCGGCTAAATTTGGTTTTTACATCGCGTTGTAAGAATTCGAAGCAGCGATATTTCATTCATTTAAAGATCCTTTGGAAAATTACTGAAATTACTCCATAATTATAACGATTTGGGATAAAGTTTTGTAAACTCTTCAAGACATAACTTTGTCGTTTGGAATTTAGATTTTGAAATTTTAGACGACATTTTACTTTAGATTATTTATGTTGTTGATTGATGGCACTTGGTGAAACTTGCTGCACAATCTGCACATATTGAAAACGACACTTGTACATACTGTTCACAATATTTATTACTATTAACCTGACCGGTTTCGGCTAACGTCATTTTCAACATTTTACTTTCATTGCTTATTTACACAGATCGTTCATTTCATACATCATATACGTTTGTATATGTTTAATAACTAAGAAGAAAAAAGGGTTTCCATCTTTTTAAAGTTTTTAAATTAAAAATTTTGAGCCGTACAGACAAAGTTAATGATGAGGCAAAACTATAAAATGTTTCTTAAACTTTATATGTGTCAAACGGTTAAGTTATTTCCTCCTAAAGTTTGTTTGAACAATTCAGTGACTAGCTCAGTCTTAACTAGTGCTGAAGAATCGAAAAGTATACATATAATATTATTTGTTGTTTCGAAAATCTTCAAAACAACGGATATTATAATTACTTCTTGATTCGTCGGCGTTATCACAGCCATATAACTCAGAGTGTTTTTCAACAGTCAACTTTGCTTAGATCACTCTAAGCTAAGTCCAAATCGATATCGATGTGATATTCGAAACGGGCTAAACTTAAAGACCTGCGACCTGGCTAATGGCAGGTTGCCAGCGTGCTACGACGTCTAATCTAACCTATTATAATCATCCTTATTAGAATTAGATTTTTCAGTTCAGGTGGTACCGCCAAAATAATGAGTGTAAAGGACACCGGCAGCTTTGTATGGGACTTTGGCCTAGATGCGGACATTTCTTTACGGCGGTAAAAATACTGCTATTAGGTAGCTGAAACAATGTAGAAACCCATGATATGGTTTGCTGAGCAGCCAGACAGTTTAAAAAAAAATAAAAAAAAATGAAATTGGATATTTTATTCACAATTTTATGTTCAGCTGTCGTCATTATCACCTTCGTATGTTATTAACAACTTGTTTAGAACTGAACTGAAGGAGTATTTTAGAACAAAACCTTGCTAACTTAATTACCAATTATACAGAATTCGGGAGTATTAACATGAGCACAACAACCCATAGTCCAACACTCAATGCAAAAATAATCTTTAATGGCTAGCTAGGTTGCCAATATCCTTTATTATTACATATTATGCACACAAAATTAAGTCCTTTTGATTAGGTATACATATAGCTACTACTTTGTATTTTCACTTTTAATAATATGCAGTTGTCGGCTGAAAGCAAAGTAAGTAAAATGTTGTTGACTGTGACTGTACACACTTCAACAGTATCATTGCAAATCATATTATGATCCTCTTTCTTTTATCTGGTATGTGACAAGACCAGTTTAACATAACAGTATAGCTCTCATTTGAATTTTACAATAAAAATATTGTATGTTCACCGTGGAAATACTACATGTTCTATTCTTCACATGAGTGTTCATAAATTGTATCCGGCTTCTGTTCAAATTATTTTCAAAGACTTATTCGGTTAATGTTTTATGTCAGTATATCAGGGAAAAAGCAATGTGATTGGTAATCAGCAGCTCTCTTTAAAGCGGCAAATGAGAGGTTACCTCTGGATTATACTCATCATATACTATTATAATGACTTCACATAGCAAATAATTTACCTACCAGCCACAACAAAAAGGCATTGAAGAATAGTTAGAATACTGTTACTTTGTTACTGGTAAATGTTGTAAGAAGGACCAAAATTGTCTACATCCAACCTAACCAGCTAGTACCGCAGATACTGACTAACTCATGTAACCTATATTAATTATTCTTTCACTTTTAAAAAACTTTGTTATACAGAAGATTATGTAAGTTATCATCATGCTGTAACTAACTTTTGACTCAGTAAGTTACACCATGATGAAGTCAAGAAATCAGGCGGAGTCCTAATTGTTATTTTAAGGGTTAATGCTGTAAGGCACGGCTTATCTATTTGTGTTTTTATATTTTACGTGTCTGGTCAAGCATACTGGCTGTAGTATGGTTGCTTGCCACTCCGGTAAAAAGTATACAATAAAACAAAGTTTTTTATGACATATCAAATGGTAACTTTGTGTACAAAAAAAAAACTTACCTCGAGTGGTTTAATTCATTGTGAGATTAAAGTTTTTATTTGGCTCTCCCGTTCAGAATCTGTGATATGGTCATGAGATCTAATTCTCACAAGGGAAGTTCTGCATCAACACTTATTTGTTTGTAATGTAGTGATGACCTGAATCGAAACTTGTAGCGACTATTCATGCTCAATTGGCGCCGGATTTCTTGTGTAACGGGTTCAACATCCAAAGAAATGCCAGGGATAATGTTTGAAGGGTGTACAGGGTCCAAAAGCAAGCCATGGTCACAGTATATTGCGAACGTAAACAATGCACTCAATTGACTTAAAATAATTCAATATTTTGACAGCTTGACAGTTTTAGTGTTGCTAGAATATGAAAACATAAATACCCAATACGTTTCATCTTTTATTAAAACGTATTTGTTAATTTAAAAATATACTGATTATTTATGTTATACTGGTATGCTAAGTTAACAATTAACTAATCACTAATATTATTTTTCATTTTTTCAATTCAAAAATTAATCAGTATTGACCGGTTTTGACTTATTTCTCCCCGATTTTTAAGGTGGCTTTTTTATTATACAATACAAAGTGTCAATTAAAGGATTATTTTGATTGTTGGCAGTAAGCCAATACAAATATTTTCAAATTATGTTTTTAATATAAAATAGCTGGCTGCAACCAAATTGTCATCAATATTTATTACATAATAAAAGACAATAATTGCTTGTTTTATTTACTATCTAAACTGCTGTCCGCACTCAGGCCAGGAATGGTCGGAGTTCTTTACAGACATCTTATATAGATATACATACATACATATGGTCACGCCTTTATCCCCGAAGGGGTAGGCAGAGGCATATTATATGCCCACATTTCACTTTTGTATAATTTGTCCCACGTAATAGGTGGTGAGTCGTATTGCCGTGTTTAAATGGACAGGCGCAGGTTGTGACTGCCTGCTGTTGAAATAAAGCCTTCAACTTAGCTTAACGACTGCCATTTTTACTGGCAACCGGGACCAACGGCTTAACGTGCCTTCCGAAGCACGGAAACGCTCAAATAAATGTCACAAAGTGATAACATGGATGGTCACCCATCCATGGACCGGCCATAGTGAAAGTTGCTTACTGCAGTGATCGTTTACAGAACACTGAGTCCACGGGGCCACGAGCGCTTCCTTATATAGATATAAACGGGTTAATTTTCAATTAACTTTCCTTCAGCCTTCAGACAGTTCCTAACCGTAAACAGTTTTTTTGTACTCATCTAAAATGCAATCAGACGATGCAAACTAACAAGTTGCACTGAACTCACGCCTCCGTTACTGATGGTTGTTACAGGAGCTGAGACATTTAACCCGCTTCCCCAACTGACGTTAAAGTCAACGGTATTTTATTCCCAGAACCTTCAACCGTGCTGGCATTTTGAATAAGGTGTTAGTATTTTCAAACTTTCTTTAAATACTCGTTTTTCTTTTCGACCTTCATGGTTTTTAAGATTCAAATATTTTGCCAAAAATGTCAGATTTATTATCATTTAATTTCCACTGTTTACTCGTAAAAGCAATCTTACAAATTGCTTACTGCTATGATTAAAATGTTTGAAACGAAAACCTCCTTGAGTAAATACAATATCAAATATAACGTCAAAGCTTGTGTTTATATTTTTTGTGAGAATTTCCGACGCAGAATTTATTGTAAAGCGATATGTATTGTAAAGGTAAAGACTCTTAAAAGCGAGAGCTACTAGGTAGATACTTAATTACGAGTGAAATACAAAAGTCGCCTCAAAGAGCCACTTTGAACTTACCATAAGAGGATCTATGCAAAAATTAAATGGTACTTAACATTGGCTATTCAAAAGGGGCTTTGTGTTTGTTACTGAACTGTAAATGATTTTTGAAACACGTGTAACATAATCACATATTTCTATGCTGATACTCGTACATTATAAAGGTTCTTCCGTAAGCTAGGCAAAGACTAGACTAGACTAGAGTTTGGTATGATGAAAGTACATAGTTTATTGTGCGAGAAAGAGCAAACATGTTAATTTACTAGCTAACCCGTGCAACTTCGTTAACATCACTTAGAGAGAGAGATTTAAAGAGAGAAAGGTATAGATATTTATACATCTGGCTCAAAGGAGTGTACGAAACTGGCGTGTATGCTTTATCGTAAAAGAGCCTAAAAATTAAGCATAGTATCATAATTCATTCTGTGAAAAGAATTATATTAGGTATTATCGTAGAATGATCCATAAATTTAAATTGAAAACCACGAAAACCAGGTGTAGCGAAGCTGCGCAACAAACTTTATTTTTTAGCAGTTTTTTTTCTAGATAAACGTATAGAACTCTTGATACACGACTCCGACCCGCACTTTGCCGTTTATATTTTCGCGTTAAAACCCTCGTTGTTCAGTCCGGCCCGGCCCGAACCAACATCGAGTAGAAACGATACAGCAAGCATTTCGCAACATTTGGCACAAGGCATTTCATAGAAGCACAACGTAGATTAACGTTATCGTCACCATAGCCTCACAACCCCACGAGGGCACGCCAGGTTACCTGACTACACGCAATCGGGGAGTACGGAAAGAAAATATCTCCCGCCTACCTCAAATATTTAACACAAATTTATTTTATATATACGATCATAATGCTTTTAGCAGTTTAGGAACTTTAAAACAAAATACCAAACCGCCAAATTAACAAAATGGACGTCACTAAACGCTATCAGTCTTGTATATCTTACAATAACTGAACATTAATGGATTGCTTCTCCACGGCTTTTCACTAAATCCATTGTTAAATTTGCTTTTCCGTACCGACAAACAACTTTCACTCTGTAATTGTGTTTAAGTTTATAATAAATTCCCTTATAGCATACGATCCCGCAATAGGTCGACCTTCACCGAGTTGGTTATTGGATGAAAATTATTTTATATTCAATGAAATATGTCAATTAATAAATTACAAATGGGTTGTCTAAAAAAAATCGTCCAGAATATGATTAACTCAAAATTTAAAAGATTTTTAAACATTTCACTAGTTTGTTTATTAGATACATTCCATACCAATTGTAACCATAGAGCATGCAAACGATAGGTTGTCGATATTTTTACCCGTCACAACTCTTGGGTACGCAGGTAAATCGATAGGTAGCAACTTGCAACGGTCTTGTTAATAAATTATAGTTCATTAAAATATAAAGATTATTTCATTACAACACGGGTTGTCTGCGAAAAATCTGTCCAGATTCAAAATAATCATATTTTGGACTGAATTTTTTTAGACAACCCATTAGCATTTTATTTATTGACACATTGAATTAAACATAAAATAATTTTCAGCCATTAACCAGCTCGATGAAGATCGTTCTATAGCGGGATCTTAGACTATTAATAATTCTCTTAAAATGTCCAATAAAATTATTGTTGGATCTAGTCCAAGAAGGCACTACGTAGCACTACATAATATAAGTACTATGGTGATAATAAAATAACAAGTTTTACGTACACGTGCAAATAAATGTATCCACACAGGCACCTAATACGGATTATTTGCTACAAGCGGGGCTAGTAGCTCGCGGAAATTTGGGATGTAAATACTGCAATACTGACTATCGTTACAAACAAAGTATTTGATAGACTATATTTATACAAACTTGACTGGTCTACGGTACGAGGAAAAAGAGCCTAAAACTCAATCCTGTCTAGATATGAGTTTTGATTTTTTAAATTGATTAAGGTCTATCAATCATGCACAATAGTCTTACAATTTCGTATGGTTGATAGACGTCGGAAACACTAGAGACCAGGGAAAGCAGCCAACTTATTTTGCAGGAAATTGTATCTTCAGATAAAAGAGAGAGAACAGAATTCGTGAAGAAGCTGTTAGTTATGCCGCGTCCGTCCAGAGGAGCGATAGCGTCATTAGAATTTTAGTTCAAATTCTGATAGTTGTTGGCAAGTTGGCGCTTGTGGCCATTCCAATTACTATTGACATAGGTCAAGATTAGTCAGCTCAAAAACTAAACAATATAAATACCTTTACAAGATAAATCTCTATAAGATGGAAGTAATTTTATCAAATCGTAAACAATGTAAGAAATCTCATTAATTTTTCTCTGTGTCCCACAACAGATTTATAATTAAAAGCTATTTGTCTCCGCAAATGAGATTTAATATTGTTAAGCTGACGTGTGGCTGACCTTCATTACTTTCTTACCTTTTATTAGAATTAGGTATTATTCCTTCATTATGGTATTATTCCTTGTATTATTATGTTTTTCTGATACATATAGAATTAACGCATCGAGTTTATGATTTGAACAATTTTTGAATTTATGCGAAGGAAAGTTCTGTCCCACCGTCGCGTGACTCACTAATGTACAAATTTTTAATATGTCATGGAGTATTTCTTGAGAAACAAACATAATGACATCTTTATCCCCGAAAGGGTAAGCAGAATTTGTATTTTATCTCACATAATAGGTGGTGAGTGCTGAGCCTATTGCTGTAATAAATTGGACAGGTGCAAGTTACGCACTGTTGAAATTTTAAAGCCCATTAGTGCTTTAACTTGTATAACGACTGCTTAATGGCAACTGTACCAAAGGCTTAACGTACCACAAAACGGTAACTCATCTCAAGAGCAGCCATAACAATGTTACAAGTACATAGCTTAAATACCTATAATGTCCGTATAACTTCATAGCAAAGCATCCAAATTTATTCCCCCTTTCCCAACCGGCCACCTGAGTTATCCACCTGGTTGGTCAGTTAGGAATAAAAGTTCCTAACCACCCACCTCGTGCACGTGGTTGGTCAGTTAGGAATAAAAGTTCCTAACCACCCACCTGGAACTGTATAAAATAAATAATGTCCATAATGTCTACTTTATCAATAAACCCACATGTCTGTATGGCAAAACAAATGAAGATTGACAAAACAAATGAAGATCGACAAAACAAATTAAGATCGACAAAACAAATGAAGAGCGACAAAACAAATGTAAATCAAGAAAATAAATGAAAATCGACAAAACAAATGACGGTCAGATAAACAAATGACGATCAGCAAAACAAATGACGATCGAAAAAACGAAGATTGACATAACAAATGAAAATCGACAAAACGAATGAAGATCGACAAAATAAATAAAAATCGACAAAACAAATGAAAATCTACAAAACAAATGGCGGTCGAATAAACAAATGCAGATCAATAAAACAAGACTATTGCTTATAGTCTTGTTTTGATAAGATCAAAAAGTACTCTCAGCCATATTTTGTAATCTAGATGCGATTGTCATTAAAAAAAAATAGGTGCAAGCCAATCTCGACCCTAATGACATTTCTCTAAAAATGTGATTTTAGGCGTTTATAGACATCACTGATCACTAATATATAAAAAAAATATAGATATTATGCTTGTTCATAAAGTCGAAATTTGCTTGCACCCATTTTTTTAATCTAGATGTTTAACCATTTAAAAAAATAGGTGCAAGCAATTCTCGACCTTATGGACATGCATAATATTTATTTAATTTTTACATAAGCGTGATCAGTGATGTCTATAAACGACTGTATGCACATTTATAGAGAAGTGTCATTAAGGTCGAGATTTGCTTGCACCTATATTTTTGAATGGCAATCGCATCTAGATTACAAAATATGGTTGCAAATATTTTTTGATCTTATCAAATTGCCTAGTCTTTTGTTTTATTGATCTGCATATGTTTATCCGACGGCCATTGGTTTTGCCGACCATAATTTGTTTATCCGACAGTCATTTATTTTGCCGATCTTCATTTGTTTTGTCGATTTTCATTTGTTTTACTGATCTTCATTTGTTTTGTCGATCTTCATTTGTTTTGTCGCTCTTCATTTCTTTTGCTGATCTGCATTTGTTTTGCCATATAGACATGTGGGTATATTGATAAAGTAGACATTATGGACATTATTTATTTTATACAGTTCCAGGTGGGTGGTTAGGAACTTTTATTCCTAACTGACCAACCAGGTGGATAACTCAGGTGGTTGGTTGGGAAAGGGGGAATTTATTTACCCTAAGGGTGGGTTCACATAGGTATTACAGTATCCGAGAATTAAACCCATGCACACTTGATCGCAACACATGTCTTAGCCACCAAACTATTGCCGCAATTTATACGTCAAAGTTAAAATTTTAATGCTTGAAATTCTATTCCCGATCCCATGAGCTCGTATTTCCCAAACGCCTACAGTATGGGGTTCTTCAAATGGGTCTTACAAGGTTCTTGAAGGGTCGGCAGCGCGAGTGTAGCGCCTCTCGTGTTGCAAACGTTCATAGGCTGCGGTGACCACCAGTTCATCTGGTGAGCCGTATGCTTGCCTGCCACCTTAGCGGTATAAAAAAACGTAGGCACCATCTACCAGCAACTTTGTAAGTTACACAGCACGAAAGTATAAAATTGCACCTAAATCCATTCAATTTGTGATGATACCTGTCCAAATAGAAATAATTTTGAAAAGCAGTAGTTTGCTAACTAAATCACAAATTTAATGTAAAAAAATTATCGGTCTCGAGCAGGACTCGAACCTGCGTCTTTTGCCAATCCGGGGCAGACGTCCTTTACGGAGACATCAATACATATAATAAAATCGTAACAGGTCGCTGTCTGTACAGGGCAGATAAATAAGAAAAAATATTATAGGGAGGCTTTATGAACGCAGAAGAACCCAAAACAATGATTTTTAGAATTTTTGTCTGTTTGTCTGTACGGTTGTGCACGCTAATCTCAGTAACTGCTTAACCGGTTGCAACGCGGGTTTTTTATTGTGTTGAGGTTTGCTCCACTTAACATTTAGCGTTTATTTCATGTCAATCGGTTTATAAATAAAAAAGTTATAACACTTTTAAGAATCAGATATGTTTAAAATTTTAATTGTAGCGGTTTCTTTGAATGAGAGTGTAAATCTAAGCTGGCGAGTTGGCTTAATCAATACATCATCATCAATATCAATATCAATCAATCAATACATATAATAAAATCGTAACAGGTCGCTGTCTGTACATGGAAGATAAATAAGAAAAAATATTATAGGGGGGCTTTATAAACGCAATAGAACCCAAAACAATGATTTTTAGATTTTTTGTCTGTTTGTCTGTATGTCTGTTTGTCTGTACGGTTGTGCAAACTAATCTCAGTAATCGCTTAACTGATTACAATTCGGTTTTTTATTGTATTGAGGTTTGCTCCACTTAACATTTAGCGTTTATTTCATGTCAATCGGTTTATAAATAAAAAGTTATAACACTTTTAAGAATCAAATATGTTAAAAATTTTAATTGTAGCGGGTTCTTTAAATGACAAATGCTCAGCTTGTTAATGAACGCGAGGACAACGAAACAGAGCTTATCTCTGTAGTTCAACATAATGGCAAATTGAAACATCAGTTGTCCTCGCTAAGCGTTAGGTTAGATGAGATGACCAGGGAACGAGATGACCTTCATATAATTGTAGGAAATTTTGATAAGTGTAGTGGGGAGTATGAACATGCCCTAAGACGTATAGACCAGCTAGAACAGGAGCTCCGTGACGCTCACTTACAAATTACTCAGTTAGAAGAAGCCGCGCTGCAAGTAAGTACCCAACAAAATCAAACCTTGTTTGACGAGCTCATAGGCAGGTCCCCACAGGTAGTTGCTGCTGCGGGTCCGAAATGCACTGATATCATTGACCTCACTAATGATACCTCTCAACACCATGTAGTATCACCATCAGTGTGTTTAGATCATTGCAGTGGTAAAAGAATAAAAAAATATATTAAAATTAATAAATTAATAAAGAAAAATCAAAACCGACTTAAAATACATAAAAACTTCTCTAAAAGTATAAAAAATTGTAGAAATAGATTGAAACTATTTAATGAATTAAGTTTATGCACAACACAGCTAGAGAATAGTCAGAAACAGCATGCTGCTGATACACAAAAGTTTAATTTAAAAATTCAACAGCTACAGGAATCATTACAGTCTGTAAAGACCATGTATGACAAATCACAGCTGATTATCAGAGAGTATTCTATGGCAATGGATAAACTCATAAACTCAACATCACATTATGCTGACCGTTTTGACTCACTATCAGACAAAACACATTCTGATTGTGACTGCAAATGCAGCCAGTCAGAGCCAAAGAATCCACACACCCCATCAGATCAGCTGTGTAGTATACTAAACCAATCAGAAAACAGTCCTAGTTTAATACCCACTTATAATACAGGGAGTCAAAGTTTTATGTTCAGTGATGAAATTGGAAAAGATATTGGCTTGAAATTAAAATTATTTACCCAGGGAGAGTCATTTATAAATTATTGCATGCCTTCAGCATCATATACCCAAATTATGAAGTCTATATGTAGGCATAAGTTTCAAAGTAGGGATAATTTGGTAATTTTTATAGGAAACAGGGGCAATATAACAAAACAGGACCTTGTAAAGTATTGTGATACATTAGATTCATTAACCCTAAATAATATTATAATATATACACTGCCCTACAGTAAATCAATGCCAGTTGCAGAGTATAGGCTTAGGGAGCAATTGAACTTGACATTACACACTATTGCATATTATAATAAAAAGTTCAATATTATTGACACTAACTCTATTGTTAGAAATAATTATTATTTGACTAAAGGAAAGCATAAGCTTTCAAATTATTGTAAAAGACAGGTAGCTAAATCGCTACAGTATTATATTGATATTTTAGCCAAAAACCTGGCTACCCAAACTGCTTCTTTTGAGCAGTCTAATGACATAGTATGTAATAGTAGGACTAAGGATATTTGTTTATATCCGAGTAATTTAAATTAGGTTATGAGACAAAAGAGCAAAACTCTTGCACTCAATTAGACATGTACCCACAGCAAAATAATAAACATAAGGCCCCTCCAGCCACTGAATCTATTCAGTACGGAAATACTGGTTGACACCTGGTGCACCAGAATGTAGAAGGTCTGCTCGGCGGGAAGGAGTTGGAGTTGGAGCTGTGCATTGATTTGAATGGAATAGACATTTTTTGTGTAACAGAACATTGGTTAAAGCAGCATGAAGTAATGTTGAACTTTAAAAATCATCAGGTTGCTAGCTCTTTCTGTAGGATAAAATGTTAACGTGGAGGCTCATTAATTCTTATTAACAAGGCTATAAAATTTAAAGAACGTAAAGACATAGTAAGCCTC
The DNA here is from genome assembly GCA_933228765.1 of Miltochrista miniata. Classification (NCBI taxonomy): domain Eukaryota; kingdom Metazoa; phylum Arthropoda; class Insecta; order Lepidoptera; family Erebidae; genus Miltochrista; species Miltochrista miniata. The sequence continues at coordinate 40,118,165 of OW121753.1, read as the reverse complement.
TCTGTTGAACGAGTCATTGAAATAGCTAGTATTGAGTTCGAGCAGTTCATTGTGTTAAGCGTATACAGTCCCCCGGATGCTCCATACACACAGTTTGAAGAAATACTGGAAGATGCTTTGTTTAAATGCCAGAGCTCTAAAAAAGCAGTAGTCGTTTGTGGAGATTTCAATGTAGATATTTTAGATTCTTCGCTGGAACCTTCAAAGAGACGGAAAATGTTGAACTTATTTAAGTCCTTTGGTTTACATAATGTATTTTTAGAACCTACTCGTATAACTGGCACTAGTGCTACTTGTATTGATAACATTTTCACTAATACAGACCCCATTAAGAATTGTATAGTAGACCCTGTAAAATCTGATCATCGAGGACAATCTGTTCTGTATGCTAGAAATGTTTCCAGAAGTAAGAATGTAATCAGTTTTGTACCAGTCAACTCGAAACGCTTAGAAACTTTCAAAGAAAATATAGCCAAAAAGAAAACAGAATTGCCCGATTACACTACTGTAGATAAATCTTACGCTGATTTATTTAACTTAATACATGATGAGTTTGGAAAAATTTTTACACCAAAAACAGTATCGTTCGGAAGCAGGTCTGTTTTCAGTGACTGGGCTACACCTGGTATTTATAAAAGTCGTAAGAGGCTTTATGAACTTTATTCGGAAAAAGCATTTAATTTTAACCCTGAGTTTAAGGAATATGTTAAAAAATATTCAAAGACCTTTAGACAAGTTTGTTCCTTGGCAAAGTCAAATTTCATTAGAAATAAAATTACAGCTTCGACAAATGTAATTAAAACTACTTGGAACATTGTAAATTCTGAATGCGGTAGGTCTAAAACGAGTGAACGAAGTTTTCATTTAAAGATAAACGGGCGCCACGTCACAGGGGATTTGGAAGTAGCGACTGAGTTTGAAAAATTTTTCAGTAATATACCTATTCATATAACGAATACTCTTCGGTCGTCTTCCACTTCCGCTGAGCAAATATTGTCAGAATGTGTAGATAGCTGTCAACACGCGTTCGAATTCACGACTGTTGACTGCAACGACATTCTGAAAGCTTACAGGGCTATTAATGTTAAAAAAACCGCAGACCTATGGGGGCTATCGGTAAAATCTGTATCTAGTGTCATTGATGTCATTGCCCCTTACTTGGCAGCTGTGTTTAACGATTGCGTTTCGGGTGGTGTGTTTCCTGATTTAATGAAACACAGTAAAGTTATACCTTTGTTCAAGGCCGGCAGTGCTTCTGATCCAGGTAATTTCAGACCTGTCTCAGTGTTGCCGACTTTGAGCAAGATATTTGAAAAATTAATACTTGAGCAGATGCTGACCTATTTTAACAGTCACAAATTATTTCATAATAAACAATTTGGCTTCACTAAAGGACGTTCGACGACCGATGCTGGTGTAGATTTGTTGAAGAGTATTTATGAGGCCTGGGAAGATAAACATGATGCGCTTGGCGTGTTTTGCGATTTGTCTAAGGCTTTTGATTGCGTCCAACATGAGACATTGATCAGGAAACTACAGCACTACGGGATAAGGAACAAGGCTCTCGATCTTCTGACTTCATATTTGAACAATAGAACTCAGAGGGTCGATGTCGGTGGCACACGTTCCGGGGGATCGGTGGCTACTATGGGCGTCCCGCAGGGTTCGATACTCGGACCATTTTTATTTTTAATTTATATTAATGACCTACCCTATTACGTAGGGGACACTAACGGGATTGTTTTGTTTGCAGATGACACTTCCTTAATTTTCAAAATTAAAAGACAACTAGATGACTATGACGATGTTAACAATGCAATCCTAAAAGTAGTACATTGGTTTAACACTAATAATCTTAGCCTGAATGAAAACAAACTAAATGTATTAAATTTACCTTGCCCAATGTAACACAGGCAGAAACCAATGTGCAACTTAATGGCCAAGAGTTGGAACTTGTGAAATCTACTGCGTTCTTAGGGTTGACGATCGATTCTGGATTGCAGTGGGGCCCACATATTGAAAAACTGGCTGGCAGATTAAGTTCAGCAGCATTTGCTGTCCAAAAGATTAGGCATTTGACTGATGTAGAAACAGCGCGAATAGTGTACTTCAGTTACTTCCACAGTGTAATGTCGTACGGTATGCTACTATGGGGCAATGCCGCAGATATAAATACAATTTTTGTTTTACAAAAACGGGCCATAAGAGCCATATATAGATTAGGTCCAAAGGTCTCTCTGCGAGAAAAATTTAAGGAATTAAATATTCTGACTGTGGCATCACAATATATTTTTGAAAATCTTATGTATGTTCAGAAAAAATTATCTAGTTTTACTAAGTTAAGCGATAGACACAATGTGAACACCAGACATAAAAACAACCTTGCCGTTTATCATTGTAGACTGAACAAAGTCAGTAATTCTTTCCTGGGTAACTGTATACGTTTTTACAACAGGCTTCCAAGCGAAATTAAAAGCATGCCTCTAATTAAGTTTAAAAAGTGTATAAAAAGTAAATTGTGCTGCAGGGGCTACTATACAATTGACGATTATTTGATTGATAAGGAAGCCTGGAAGTGATCTGCTTGCTCTACTGATGGAGTCTACTTATTGTAAATATGTAGTGCACAAAAAGAATAGCCCGCCGAGTTTCTTGCCAGTTCTTCTCAAGCGGGCCGCGTTCCGAACTGGTGGTACTATTTGCATTGTATTCATTGACGTGTCGCAAGTGCCTATGTATTAGGATTATGCGAAATAAATGTTTTTTTGAGTTTGAGTTTTTTTGAGTTTGAGTTTTTTTGAGTTTGAGTTTTGAGTTACAATGTAAATCTAAACTGGCGTGTTGGCTTAATCTTATTTTAAAACTAACTAACTAACTATCTTCACGCCAAATCCCTTGCGGGGAATGAAATTAATGAAATTGAATTATTAAATTAATTAAACAATTGAATTGTTTTAAATTGTCTTAATCATTAAGCTCTTTTATGATTAAGCAAACAGGGCAGTTCCACACGCTGATTGATGATTCTGATGAAGAAATACCTCTCCTTTCATACACCTTATGTCACGTAAACGAAGTTGCGGGGTCACCTAGTAGTTTTATACATTTGCTCTAGAATGTTGTATGTGTTTCTCACAAAAATTTTAGAATTTTGCACACATTACTTGGTACCTATAAATTCATAAATCTCAATTCTTTTGAACTTTAACTTGGCTCTCATTTTCCATTTATGTTTTTGAAATTGTCATAAACATTTGTGGAAGATGATTATGTAATTTGTATATTTTTTTATTTTTGTTTTTTATTAATTTACTAGCTGACCCGCGCAACTTCGTTTGCGTCACATGAGAGTGAGAAAGAGAGAGGTATGATATTAATATTTTGAGTATTATAATGTTTCCCGTTGCATTTACCCCCGTCGCGTCGCGTCGCGTCGCGTCGCTTGAATTCATAAGAGCTCAACCGCATATCTTCGTTTGCGTCACATGAGAGTGAGAAGGTAAGAGGTCTTAAAGTGATATAATGTTTCCCGTCGCTTTGACTTCCACCCATCCGTTATTCGGTATGGAACTCATCGTGTGCGAGTCCGACTCGCACTTGGCCGGTTTTTATCGTTCAGTTGAATGGCTGCCACTGCAGACCAAGTTTACTCCCGTCGCGATACTTTAAAACTTAATAAGAGGGTTATTGTAAGTGAACCTTAAAAGATAGACATATGCTGTTCAGGACTTATTTTTATACTTTTTTAAGAGAACTAATATTGTAATACACAATTCTTACGTAACTTTACCTAGTTTGCAGCGTCCGCAATGGGAGCTCTCAAAAGAAAGAAATAATCCCCGTTCTTGAAACATTATTCATGGCTGCTCCGCTCCTATTCCTCTTAGCGTTATGTTATATCACCATTAGCTAGCCTCAATAAATGGACTATTAAACTGTAAAATAATTTTTGAGGTGCAATCAGTAGTTTCTGAGATCATAGCACAAACAAATTCTTCAGTTTCATTATATCGTGAGCGAACCTTAAGAGATAGACAAATTAGGTTATTGTGAGCGAACCTTAAAAGATAGACGTATGCTGTCGCGGACTTTTTAGTAGAACTTTTTAAGATAAACAATTTTGTAGTACACAATTTTTACCTAACTTTAACTATTTACGCAGCGTACGCCTCGGAAGCTCTCAGACGGTAAAAAATATTCCCCGTTTTCAAAACATTCTTGATTGCTGCTCCGCTCCTATTCGTCTTAGCGTAATGTTATATAGCCTATAGCCATCCTCGATAAATGGACTATCAAACTGTAAAAGAATTTTTGAAATCCAACCAGTAGTTTCTGAGATTCTAGCGTTCAAACAAACAAACAAACAAACAAACTCTTGAGCTTTATAATATTAGTATGGATAAGTTGGTGAGTGTTGCGAGCTTTTTTGTACAAACAAACAGCAAAATGTGAAAACTTGTTATTGGAATTGTAAGAAATAATAGCTGTAAGTTTTGTAAACCGTGAATAAATAGATAGGATTTAGTTATATTGAAGTAAACTTTACACATTCTTTTCTTGTGATCAACAACTTTGACTTTTCGTTTCCGTGACTGATGTTCCAGCGAGAGCCTCATCGGTCAGACCAGTCATTAATGCTAGTCTGGGCCTGCTTATCCTCCTTCAACCTATACACACTGATGCTGTAGAGCGAGTGATGTAGTGTGCACACTCACCATAGTTGGTACAGACGAGGTGCACGCGTGGCGAGTCGCGGCGGCACTCGCGCAGCTCCTTGAGCAGGCCGCCCTGCGTGCGCAGGAACTCGCGGTAGGTCTGCGCCGCGCCGCGCTCGTGCAGCCAGCCGGCGCGCGGCGACAGCGTGGCGCTGGCGTTCACCGCCGCCTTGATGCTGCTCACGGCCGGCCGCGACTCGTTCACCACGCGCCGCGACGCGCTCACCACGCTGCCGCACAACACGGACGTCACGAATAAAGCTTGGCTGCAACGCTCTAGGGTACAGGGGGCACAAGTATCTGGGGCTCGTGCGAGATGATGGAACTTCAAACATCATTTCAGAAGTTTGAACCCAAAACTGAAGGTGGCAGGAGCGGCCCGCAGTGCAATACCATAATTCTTGCTAATACCATCAATTCAGAAGTCGGAACGGTTTAAAGTCGACCTGAGTTAATTAAATTTTTAAGTATTTTAAAAATCGAAAAAGACTCACGAGTATCCGAGTATCGAGCACAGTTTGGTCGCGGTGTCGTCGTCCAGCGTAGAGATACAAGCCGGGAACCAGGAGTGGTTCGCCGCGCGGTACACCTGCAGCTCGCCTCGACCCACGTCGCCGTTGGCTTGACTCAATCGTACTGGGAACGAATATTAACTTTGTTATTATCATTTTACAGCGCAAAAGAATCAACATAATTTTTGAGTCTTGCTATTTTTTGGCATCCAATAAATGACATCGGTATCTATTACTTCACAAAATCACTTGTTGTGACATTACATTCGTTTAAAATAGCTGGAAGCATTTTACTTTTTCACATGATACAACCATTTTATAAAATAGGTAAGTACCTATCTAACTAAATACACAAACAAAAGTAGTAGGTAATCAGTACAACTCAGGCAAACTGTAATTACATATTTGTCAGCTGGGTCGTTGGTTTAGCTTTAAATTTCAAGTTATTCGAATTGAGTGCTATACTTTATTGAGGTGTAAGTACCTAAATTTGAGGCAAAACTCAATAGTGTCATAAGCAGTACACTTACGGCAGTTCCGCTCGTCCTGCCCCCAGGGACAGTCCACCTTGCCGTCGCAGAGGTGCGCCTGCGAGATGCAGCGCTGGTTGCCGCAGTGCACCTCGCCGCCGCGCTTGCACACGCGGCAGTTGAGCTCGTCGGAGCGGTCGGCGCAGTCCACGTGCCCGTCGCAGCGCCAGTCGTGCGGGATGCAGCGCCGCACGTCGCATTGGAACCCCGTCGGGCACACTGGGGACAAACGCGTTTTTTAACTGTCGCAGCCTATTCGACTATGTAACCCAATTTATACTTCTGATTATACTCTGCGGAAAATATACTTGCAGCACGTACAGACGCGCAGGTGCACGTTCTGAACCGGTATTTCTCGGGGACTTTAATCGCCACCACACTGAGTAGCTGTGGTAGAGCATGCGGAATGGGGCGACCTGTGGGCTAACCCGTGGTACCCGGTATAATATGGATATCAGACAAGCCAAATTACGCACGTTCTCTGCTGGACGACTGCCGAATTTTCCAGCCCATTATAACGAGTCGGTGAGTGCCCTACTAGATACCTTCTACCACACTGTATATTATGTTCGCATGTAGGTGTCATCTCCAGCGCGAACAGTAGAGGTGACGCGGTGGTTATGGTCTCTCGGAGACTGGAACGGTTTCTGCGATTACCTTGCGTCCGTCTCATGGACGCAACGCTGCTTGGCAGATTATATATGGTCTACATTCCATACAATGATGTCGCAAATATTCGTAAAGTTTGCCCCTGGTTCGGGCAAGAGTGCGCAAACACTTTTCAATAAAATTAGACGGTGTATCGCGCCTCGGTCACGGTTAGGACAGAATGTGACCCAAAACTGGCCTACCTCGAAACATGGTATAACTGAGCCACCAGGGCCAACAAGATGTCCTTTAGAAGAGTGGTTGCACAGCGCATCGCACCGCTTGAACAGGAGATTATATCACATTCAACGGGTTGCCATGGATACGGCAACTGGTCAAAGTCGTCCAACTTCTTTAAACCACCGCTACAATACTCTGATGGATCGCTGACTCACAAAGCCTAAGTGAAAGTAGGCATGCAAAATCATCTCTTTGCTGCTAATTCCCGTGTCGACAACTATGGCAAGGAACCCCCTACCAGCGCTAATTGTAGCAACACGATGCCGAACAGTGCAATCCTGTACGTAGTAGTATCAGTACGGGCGTCGGGCAGTGCTACAGTTTCATGATACGTCATTTGTGCAATGTTTCCGCGCAGGCCCTATTCTTTTTCAAACATCATTTTATAATGCTATTCCGATTCGAATGACATCTCGATCATGAATTTCGGAGAATCAGATAACGTTTTCACCTGATTGACTAGACTATTAGAAGATCACTACCTGACTATAAAGACACTTGCCTGGCATATCGTCTCTGAAGCGCACGTCGATGACCTCCCTGTTGCCGAGACACACATCGGTGTCCGTCGATTCCGGGAAGATGTCGCACTGCAGGTAGTCGGGCATCGTCAGACCAAACACTTCCAGGAAAAAACCGCATCGACGCATTGTTTCTAAGAGAGGAAATATATTGCAAATGAGTTACGGAATTATTACTGTTGATGATGGCATTTGGTGGCATTTGCTACATATTTTGATACGATAAAACCACCTTTACTTTTTCGACATCATTAATTTCCAAACGTTATCGGATTCACGGTATTTTCAAAGGTTAACGTAGAGAGGAAAAAAAGGTTAAGTGGTTTCATTCCAGAGATTTAAGGTCAATTATCAAATATGCGCAGAAATTCTAATTACCATGACATAAGCTTCTGCAGGGCCGCACCATGTGCCCGAGCGGCCCACATTTAGGCACGAACAGCGAGCAGAGGAACAGAGCGGTCAGCTCGTAACACCGCACGTCCACCACTGCCTCGTATACCTCCAGGTCCTAACATAAAAATTTTATAACAGTTAAAATTATTTTCATAAAGTGACTAGTGCGTGTGGGTTGCCCGTGCGCTATCAAAGATCATAGCAAAGCGCCTAGTCAATGCTTCTCGTGACCATAAGGACCATAAAATCTTCGCTTTCTCGCTCAGAGAATAGGCATTGATGGGGTTAGGACAGTATTGTACGTTATTTCCCCTCCACTCCAGTAATTATTTCGTTTTAGGTGATTTGAAATTTCGTTTCGCATATTTTTATTTTTATTTGTAAATAAATACAGTCTAGAGGCAAGTGGATCCCCGTTTACATTGGAATCGTGATTGAACAATGATGTCGAGTACTTTAGGTAGGGCATGTACAAGTATTCTATGTAATGTGTTATGTATGTTCATATTTATTACAGGAGCATTAATGTATTAATTGTGTTTCCTAATATCTCAGAATAAAGGTAAGATTTGATAAGCGTCAATTAAATAGTGGCACAGTACCTATACATTATCAGCAGTAAGGAAACTACAGAGTTCATCCATACATGTATGTAATAGAGGCGTACGTTTGTGTGAATGAGCTGTTCAGCACATTTGTATGATGTTTCCTTACTGCTTTAGGTCTGTCTACTGTGGTAGTGAGGAGAGGTACAGTATAGTTCTTTCGTAACTGATTATATTTCTGATTATAATAATAATATAATATACTGGCAACCCTTTGTGCTGACAGTCGAGTATTTGCAATTCTAAAATTTCAATAATTATAAATATTTAATATTTATTGATTTTACCAAAATATGATATTTTAACAGTTATACCATATTAAAAGACAATACAATGGATATATATTTATCGAAAAATTACATGAAAATAATTTTTTTATCAAGATTAATTACGGATTTGACATGACATCTCACGTCATGTCAACGAAAGCAGAAAAAACCCAAATATAAATAGAAATGCAAAGAAATCTGTGATGCTGACACGAGCCAGAAGCAGAGATGCACAAAAAACACCTCCGGACTCGTCCCTTAGCTCCGCTTCGCAAGTCAAGGTACAGGATGTCGAAGTGTCGAGCGCAAGTTCTAGTGACGAGTTCTTCTCCCCCCCGGCGTCGCCAATACCTGTACGCCGGCCGGGTAGAGGCCGGCCGCCGGCCTGCTTGGGACCCCGAGGCCCTCCGGCTTCGAATAGGGCCCCCGCTACCGGTGGTAATGTGCGCCGCATGAGATGGACCACATCAATAAATGAGAATGTCATGCGGGCATATTTTGTGGCTACAGAGGTTGAAACCAACCTCACTGCGTACCGTCATCGTATATTGCCTCTGTTTCAGGAGCTTGAACCAGCTATCAACGTATCGGCTCAACGACTATCGGACCAGGTACGTGTCATTCAACGTAATCGTATGTTGGATGATGTAGTGCTTGACCGTTTGCGCTCAGAGTGTTTACAGAATAAGCGTGTTATTCCTCCGTACCAAATAGTAAGTACAGATAATAATAATTTAAATGCCATAATAGAAGAAAATAATACTCCTCTAAATCAAAATAATACAGTTGTGGATGACACGTTTATTCCTGTGGATACGCAGTACAATGAAGAGGCTAGGGTAACTTTGGAATGTGCAATTCGTGAATATCGGTTCATGCCTAGCAATTTAAGACCACGTTTGCCCCGGTTGCTCATGCATAGGAAAAACCTGATGTTAGTGAGTGCTGTTGACTCATTGCTAGCTACTTATTTTGATGGTAGTGGGTCTCTCGGTGATACCCATTCGATTCTGTATTGTGCAGCTGTTGCGGTTTGCCGTGTAGCAAGAGTTAAAATACCATCGCCTGACCTTGTTACCCGACCAAAGCCTGTTGTTCCTGTTTGGCAATCCAGGATCGAACGACGTATCACCGAGGCAAGAGTGCTCATTGGCAAATTATCCTGTTTCAAGTCGGGTAACACTCGGCCAAAAGTAATGCGCTTCGTGAAACGAGCGTTTTCTGGGACTGACATTAGTCCTCAGGAATATACCGCTCGTGTCACGGAGCGCATTGATTTTTATAAACAAAAAATCTATGCATGGGCACATCGTATCCATCGTTATCGAAAACGTGTGGATCGATTTAACATTAATTGCTCATTCCAAAGAGACCAGAGGTGTGTATATAGGAATTGGGAGCGATCAGATAAAGGTGTGAGTATTGGTAGCCTTCCGGATGCTGACGAAACAAACGTGTTTTGGCGCGGCATCTGGTCGGCATCTGTAATTCACACCGAAGGTGACTGGATGTGTGATGTCAAGAAAGCGTGTGAAGACATTGTTGACATGGAACCTATAAAAATTGATCATTTAGATGTGAGTAATGCAGTTCGTTCGTTATCAAATTGGAAAGCTCCAGGACCGGACGGACTGCAAAACTTTTGGATCAAATGGTTCCGTACTTCACACGCTCTTTTGGCATCTCAGTTCCAGGCAGCTATTGACTCTGGCTCGCTGCCAATTTGTATGACAACAGGAGTTACTCACCTGCTTTATAAGACAGGAAGTACTTCGAACCCCAGCAATTATAGGCCGATTACTTGTCTGTCATCGGTCTATAAACTTCTCACATCCATTTTGAGAGACAAAATTGCCAAGCATATTAGCTTTAATACGGTAATAAGTGCCTCCCAAAATGGATGTAGAAGTGGCGCTCGAGGTACTAAAGAGCTCCTCCTCATTGATACGGCCATCAGCCAACAGGTTCGCCGCAACCGTAAAGATCTCTCTGTATGTTGGATAGATTATAAGAAAGCGTTCGATTCCGTACCTCATTCGTGGCTCTTGAGGGTGTTGGAGTTGTATAAAGTAGATACAACTCTATGCACCTTTCTAAAGTCATGTATGAGTCAATGGAGAACTATTCTTAGCTATCCAGGATATCGAGAGCCGTGCGGTAGTGGTGAACCTATAAAAATCGAGCGGGGAATATTCCAAGGCGACAGTTTGAGTCCTCTTTGGTTTTGTCTAGCACTGAACCCTTTAAGTACTTTACTTGAGAGTTCAGGGCTAGGTTATAGGTTGCGAAGAGGAGGTCAGGTAATATCTCACTTACTTTATATGGATGATTTAAAGTTGTTTGCTACAACAAACTCACAGTTGATAGATTTACTAAAGGTTACTGAAAACTTTAGTAATTCTATCAAAATGGAGTTTGGTGTAGACAAATGTGCAGTCATGCATATTAAGCGAGGGAAGATAATGGAATCAGATGGTATTCAGCTTTCTGATTCCATCCATCTGACCTCACTCCTCGTAACTGATACCTATAAGTACTTGGGTATATCGCAGGCTTTGTGCATCAATGAAGCTGACATGAAACATTCATTGCGAGAGCGTTTCTTTGGTCGCCTGAAAAAGGTACTAAATAGTCTTTTATCAGGTGGCAACAAGGTTCGCGCTTATAATGGATGGGTCATGCCACTTCTGATGTACTCCTTTGGTATACTCAAGTGGACTCAAACCGAATTGGACGCTTTGGATCGGAGAGTACGAACACTGCTAACGGCATACCGTATGCATCATCCACGTTCATCTCTGATGAGGCTGTACATCCCACGGAGGTGTGGAGGACGAGGCTTTTTAAATGCTAAAACCCTTCATAACCGCGAGGTGTACAGCCTTAGACAGTATTTCCTTGATGTGAATGTGGATATGCATCGTGATGTTGTTGCAGTGGACGCTGGACTCACCCCGCTTGGTTTGGCTAAAGAGAACTGGAACAGGCATACAGTGCTTAGCCTTGGTGACCGTCAGAGGGTATGGCAGAGTAAAGAGCTTCACGGTAGGTTCTATCAGGCCTTACATGGGCCCGATGTGGACTTCTTAGCTTCCGTGGCCTGGCTACGTTTTGGTGATCTCTTCGGAGAAACCGAAGGGTTTGTCTGTGCAATTGCAGATGAAGTTATCAAGACGAACAATTATCGGAGGTATATTATGAGGGACGGCACGATCGACATTTGTCGAGCGTGTCACCAACCAGGTGAGTCCCTCAGACATATAGTTTCCGGTTGTTCTCGTCTTGCTAACAGCGAGTACTTGCACAGGCACAATCAAGTAGCCAGGATTATTCACCAACAGCTTGCTCTGAAATACCATCTGGTGGACACTGAGGTTCCGTACTATAAGTATGTTGCTGAGCCAGTTCTTGAAGATGGTCCTATCACATTGTACTGGGACCGGCCTATCATCACAGACAGGACTGTTATTGCTAACAAACCTTACAAACGATATTGTGGTGATAGACAGGTCTGAGCGCAAGGTAATGATTGTCGATGTCACAATCCCTCATGATGGCAATCTCGTAAAAGCTGAAAAAGATAAAGAAATTAAATATTTGGACTTAGCACGCGAGATTGTTGACATGTGGGAGGTGGACTCGGCAGTCATTGTCCCGATAGTTGTCTCAGTGAACGGACTTATAGCCAAGAGCCTCGACCAATATCTTAAGAGGCTCTCGTTAGGTAGCTGGGTCAAGGGCCAGATGCAGAAAGCAGTACTCCTCGATACGGCACGTATTGTGAGGAGGTTTCTGTCTCTGGAGTCCTAACCACCGGTATCTTGGTCCCTGTATCCGATGCCGGTGGGTTGCTATTTTATATATTTTTAAATAGATTTTTTTTATAATATTTTAAGTGTATTTAAAAATATATTGAATATGTGTTGAAATTAATAAAGGAAATAATAATAATAAAACCCCTCGTGGACAGTCGTTATCTTTTCATGGGATTAACGCATCCCTATGAGGGCATAGTAGATTTGCTTTTCGAGTCATCCACTTTTTGAGATCAACAAAAAATATCTCACAAGGTTTTAGAAAAGCACACATCCGCAGGGCAGCTTGTGGCGAGCTGAATGTGCGTGGCTACACATCGGTCCCGATTCCTCAGAGTTTTGTTGCGCTCCTCGACCAGTTAGCATTTAATGGGCTAACGGGAGACGGTACTCCCGGGAGTGCAGCAAATCTCAACTCTGGCTTGCCATAATTGGCTGGTCAGAGGGAGGAAGCCAGAGCTTTATGCTCGGGGGTGGAAGTGTCATTTTCAAGGGCATAACTACGGGGAAACCCGCTCCGGGTCTGACCCGTGATGGCGAAACCGGCGCCGCACCGCTCGAAACCCCTAGCCGCTCACACCGGTGTTGCCCTCTGTCGCCTTACAGGCCTACGGGCCTATGGCGATTGTATAGGGGGCCCATCTAGTGAGTTGGCGAGTCACCGTCTGCCAAAGTTTTAATATAATAATAGGTATATTGAAATGGCAGAAGCCGTCTTCATCCATAGCCTAAGTTAACCAGACCATCTAACACCCATCACAATAGCCCATTACGTAGTTAGCATATTTTACAATAGTTAGCTCCCATTGCAGATGGTCCATTATCGTTCTTCTACATAAGGCGGATGTGGATTGTTTGCAGTGGGGGTCCCATTTCTCTTTAGATTAAAAGTCTCAAAGGGCCTCTGCATGTTGGACCTGTGTCCCCATGTAAGCCTACCAAAAGTCCGGGTGTCTTCGTAAGAAAAAAAAAAGAAGATACCCGTGTGAAAGAGAGACATAATAATAATAATATTCTTTATTTCAAGTAATAAAACTCATTTACAAATTCATTATTTTCACATTTTAAATTATAAACATATCAAAATATTTAATAAGTAAAATGTTATTAAATTATAAATGTTATCTATTTCTCATACTTCAATGTCATAAAAATAATAATAAATTTTCAAATAAAATAAATAAGTACCATAGATGTCAAATATCATAAAAATAGCTTAAAATTGTCAGTTAATTTTGAACATTATAAATAGATGCCTAGAATAATAATTTTGAGTAAACAATTAATAAAGCAACATTCACTAGTCATGTTAGTAACAAATATTATATCCTTCCCTTCAGGAAGAAAGCTGTTGTTTCAGTAGAGAATTCACGTCAATAATAATTATAAAGACGATGAGTCCACCACGATGAGTACCACTCGATCAAAGTCAGATAAGGGCTACCAAGGCGAATTTTCAATAAACATAATTAAAAATTATGTAGGATGCTTAACATTTTGTTGATTCTGCGAAGTTGAGATTGATGTTTGTGAATAATTTTGTCACCTTTCAATACCTATGTAGATTAAGATGTACAAGTAACAATACTTAAATGTCATCTCTAAATCTCAGCCGCTTGGCTGTACAGTTTGATAAACATTGCTCGTTAAGATCGTCTGACGCCGAACGCTCACGTGCCGAGCCCGCATTGTTCACGCGACAATGGCCAACTCTCGAAAGGGCATTCATTATTATTAATGTACGTGAACTTGACTTGCTAGGTAGTCAATGTTTGATAAGATGGTGTCGTTTGAATGATTCTACATTATAAAAGAAATTGCCGGAGTGTCGCCACCTAAAGGTAAATTTTAATGAACTACCTTTAATGGTTGAATTCTAATTTTGACATTCAACATTTCCGAAAGGACATAAAATTGCTCCGAATTTGGGTGATACAATTCCGATACTTCGGCAACGGCAGCCACAAAGGGTAGGTACCACTGCGTCACCGAAACAACCCAATCGAGTTAGTCCACTGTTACTTATTGTAAACCGTTTATCTGGTAGAGCACCAACACTCGACTTTGGCAAAAAAAATAGCACTTTAAAGCTTAATTCACAGATCAAAAATTTTCAGCAATCCTACACTATTTCCATCGGAAATCCAGGGATATCCTTCCGAGGGCTACCCAGGGCTCCCGACTGTAGGTAGTGGTAGGGCACGTGTGATTTTAGTCGGTAAGAGTCATATGGTAGCATCCATGAGGTGAGGGATTTCCACACGTAAAGAAAAAAATATCCTACACTATTTTTGAAAAAAGGTAAATTTAATTCTATCTCAACTCATTTGTGTCCAGCATTTAGTTGCAATCGGTAAAGTTGTTCGTAGACCATTCCTATCGATACGCAAATGGCATTTAGTCCATTGAAATGTTACAATTTAAGGACCGAATATTGCATTTCTTAGAGGACGCAATTTTATTTTTGAGACATGTGTGGGGGGTCAATAGAAGCTTAACCTCAAGTTTGTGGGGTCGCCAACCTTGTCCCCCGGCCGCAATCTTAAAAAGGGGTGAAAACACTTTTTTCCCAATATCTCGGAAACTATGAGTCTTACAAAAAAATTGTGAAATCATAATTTGTAGCAAATTGTTTTGCCTACAAATATGTTTAACAAATTTTTGCCCTAAATTAAAAATTAAAGAAGTTATAAACAAAAAATTGAAAGTAAAATTATAAAAAAAATCTTTTTTGCTCTGTGGCGTTTTTTTAAATTTCTCTTAAAAGATCATCTACAAGATTAGTCTGAGGTATTTTTTTTGTAAAATGTATAAAAAAAAGTTATAGAGCAAAAAAGAAAATTTTTATAAAAATTTTCAAAAAAATTTGTAATTTTTTTTGTTAAGTTATATACACATTTGTAGGCAAAACAATATGCTACAAATTATGCCTCTACAATTTTTTTGTAAGACTCATAGTTTCCGAAATATTGCGAAAAAAGTGTTTTTTTCCCCCCTCTTTTCAAGATAGCGGCCGGGGGACAAGGGTGGCGACCACACAAACTTGAGTTTAAGTTTCTATTGACCCCCACACATGACCCGAAAATAAAATTGCGTCCTCTAATACCTCGGTTCCCAAACTGGGTTCCGCGGAACCTAGGGGTTCCGTGGAGTAGGCATCAGGGTTCCGCCAAAATTATGTTGAAAAACGCTAAATATGTGATGTGATCAGAAAAGCTCCATTAATATTATTAAATCTACTACTATTGTAGAGATAATCACCATCTATTTTCGTAGAGAGATATAAACTAGGTAGGCTTTTGAATTGTGTTGTGTATGTGTATACAATACTTCTTCTAAGAAAACGCGTTAGAGTTATGAATGAAAAGAAATCTATTGCAACTGAACATTTGGTAGATCTAAAATCTATGTCCGATTATCATCCTGAAAATAACAATGAGTTTAAGGGGAACACAATCCATGTAAGTATTATAAAAAGAAGCTGATCACCAGAGGCGCTGATTTTGGGCAGTTTTATTTTCACGCTGTGAATTTCGCAGTGTCGGCCCTCAGCCGTGATTTCCCAGTGTATTCGTCATAGATACTTACCGAAGCACCCGAACCCTGGTAATTATCTGTGACAACCGACAATAAAAATTGTCAAATTCTCTGTAGTCACTCGTTCATAACCGGTTTTATCCCCCCGATTGTGGCTAACCTTCGTTGTTAATGTCGGACCTTCCAAGTCTTCATGAATTCTTGGCGGAGCTAGAATACGAGCCTCGATTTCATAAGGCGCAGGCCATTGCCCCGCTCCACGCCTCCTTGCACCATAAAAAAACAACAACGCATGGGCCCGCGTTTTTAAGTCCTATGGAGAGGTTGCGACATGTCGCCTCAACGGCGATCGTGCAGGGCCCTCATGTCACTCTGACGGTCAACAGCTTCTTCGGGGTCTCTAGTCACGTTATGGGCCCTCAGGGTCTCCGCTGATATAGATGCGTACTGTATTGTCAAAGCTGATCTTTCCGAGAGGGGTATAAATTACCCGAGTTGGCTAGGGCCAGGTCGGCGAGATCTCAGGCTCAAGTAGTGAGTCGCCACCCCAGACGCGGGATAGTACCCGAACCATCCAGGCGAGGCCGCGGTGACACCCTGGGACATCTTTCCGAGGGCTTACCCGGGACTTTTGGCCATAGACTGTTGTAGGGCATTGTGTGGTTTTAGTCGGCATAGCATCCATGTAGCAGTTTCAAACATAAGTGACTGGGTCTTGAGGTCGCCCTTCATTAATCCGAGGCTCTGTGCTTTCACGGGCCTCGGAAGGGGCCACCTGCCGGATCCAGCATACAGGTAGGGGGCGTCAGCATAGGCATCGAGCCCCCGATGAAGTAGCTGGGGCTCGTACATGATGGTCGATGGATCGCCACCACCACTTAAACCACCGCTGTGCCAGCGCGAGGAACAAAGCGTGTACACATCGCTCCACACGTTGGTGGGCGCAATCGCACCAGGTTCTCGTGGCAGATCTGGACGTGTATCACGCTTTCCCACCCGAGTTCTCTTAAGTCTACCACCGGCCTTTGGGGGGGGGGGGGAAGAGGATGTCGGTGGGGTTCCGTAAAATAAAAGGTATTTGGCTAGTGTTCCGTTGTCTTTAAAGTTTAGGAAGCCCTGCTCTAATAAATGCAAAGCTCATGTAACATTTCAATGGACTAATTATAACATTTATGCGGAAGACGTGCGCGGACATTCCTTAGACAGATTAGCACTGCCCGAGCGCTTTAATTGGCCTGTAAGCTCCCTGAGCTGCGTCTAGTGGACTTTCAATCAATTAATTTTCCTTAAGACGTATTTGAAATTACTTGAAACTGGTTTTCACGAAAGGAAGTAAATCAATTATTGCGTTCAAATTGAATCCTGTACTTTATAAGTTTACTTAGAAATACACACAAGTTAACAAAGTTAAAATTAATGATGCTTCTTGCTCGGCTCTGTAGTATCCTGAGATTTAATATGTCTTATTGTTTTTATACTTTACTTTGTGCAAATATTAACAGAAGCACTACAGCGACTACGAGTGTAGGTATATAAAGTTTTTTCTTCTCTTCCTTACTTATTCTATTATATAAAAATAAGTCGGGTTTTCCTTCCTGACGCTATAACTCCAGAACGCACGAACCGATTTCCACGGTTTTGCATTCGTTGGAAAGGTCTCAGGCTCCGTGAGCTTTATAGCAAAAAAATTTAGGAAAAATTTCAACAGAAAAGCGGGAAAATCATTTTTCACATACAGCGCCATCGCGGGCGAAGCTGCGGGCAACAGCTAGTTTCTTATAACTTCCTTTCAACCTGACACTTCTTTCTACACTTAGGAAAGCGTTAATATCGTTTTGAGCAATCATTTATCAAACGCCATGGACTGACCAGGTCACACTGACACCAGGACAGGACAATTTTGTCTGCCTATAAAAAGAGGATACTCATTGGAACCTAGATTTAGGAAAAGCAATTTCTTTTTTTCAATCGCGGAACGATTAAAATTTCTAAACAATACAAATGTTACCAATTAACGAGCTGCTTGCTCGCAAAGTGTCTGTTTACCCTTGTTAATGGTATATTAACGAGCACTTTGAATTCGAACAATTAAACCGATTTTCTCCTTTAAAGAGGTTTCTGACCCCGGAATTTAAAAAACTTAGTGAAAATTATTTGTATTTTGCAAATCACTCTCAGAGGAAGGCTGTATTGAATCGCAAACATTTAGTACTTTTGTCAAAGTAAACATGTACATTATAGAGCACAGTTGTAAGGCTTCTTAGAAATCCGGAATCTTTTCGAAAAAGATGGACATCCATTTACTTTATTTGATTTCATAAATTTATGCAGGATCACGTATAGTTGGAAAACTTCTTTCCTGAAAATCAAATTGCCCAATCACAAAATATTTTCCTGCTACGTAGCCCATTCTTGATTTTTTTTAACGTGAGGGAAAATCCTCATGGATGTTATGCCAGACTCCTACCGACTTAAAAACCTCACGTTATGCAAATCATAATAAAAATGTGTACATAAATTTTGTTTACCTTCATACTCATTAGTTCCCTGTCGCGGCGGTACCGCTCTGTAGAGAGTTGAAACTTCATCAACTAATTTAACCGTTTGACTTTTCAGTACGTAGGTATGATATTAATTTGTTTCAAACTAGTTAGCATTCAAACGCGCGGGCGGGCGGCAAAACAAACAAACTCGATATTAATATTATATTTAATGAACAAATTTGATGTAATAATGGCTATTTGAGATTAGACAGATACAAAATGGAGTGATATGGCTCGTTAGCGCCGGCGGCATTATGCAGCCAAATGTGTAGAGCTCACGTCACCTGTGCCTTTCGACTGTACTCAATACACTTCAATGACAGTACCTGTTTGCCTTTCCATAGGATTTCCCTCCTATAATATCATTTTACAATGGATTTCCGCTACACAACGCATGATTCCATTACCTACTTATTTTCATAGAAATATTATATATGTGATCGATTCCATTGTTAGTGCTTTAAATCTCAAGTAAGGTGTGTACTTGAGAGCACTAAAGGCCACGGCAGGGGTTGCTCAAGTCGTGGGTCGGATACGGCGGCTGGGTCTTAAGGTCAAATTCACAAATCCGAGGCTCTGTGCTTCCACAGACCTCGGATGGGGCCACCTGCGGGATCCAGCCTACAGGTAGGGGGCGTCAGTATCGGCATCGAGCTCTCGATGAAGTATCTCGGGTTCGTACTTCGTGTTGGGCATCAGCCGCACTCGCGCGGCTGATGCCCAACAACAGGGGACCCAACGCTCCCTACAGGAGACTGCACCTGGGGATCGTGCAAAGTATGGCCCTATACGGGGCCCCCGAATGGGCGGGGACCCTGACAGTCAGCAATGTGGCTAGATTGCTGAGCCCGCAGAGGGCTATGGCCGTCAGGATGATAAAGGACGCACGATCTCCGGTGAGGCGGCATGTCTCTTAGCCGGGACCGCTCCATAAGACCTGGAAGCGAGATCCCTTGCGTCACTGTTAAGATGGCGTAAGGAAGCGCTAGAGCGGGACCAAAGGCCTGCGTCTCGGGGGATTCGCCACAATTGCGGCCGTCAGACCGGTCATGGACGAGTGGCTGAAGATGAGACACGGTGCTCTCTCGTACCGGTTGTCACAGATACTAACCGGGCACGCTAGTTGTGCCGCATATGCATGTAGTAAAAAGCGGTTATTTTAATATTACAAACAGACACTCCAATTTTATTTATTTGTATTGATTCGTGATAATAGTTTTGAATTAGCTAAGAAGAAACTTTTTCTTTTGATAGCCCTTTACGGTGAGTTCAGTGTTTAACTAATCAATTACCCTTTAATTTTGGCCACGACACTGTTTCTCTGTTAGTTACGATAACGCGACAGTCCATCAAATGTCATTTAAGTTCACATAATTTAAAACCATACTTTAATTTAAATGTGTCTTCCCTATACAAAAATGAGAGTGTAAATTGTATGAAAACTAGCTGCGGGCGCACCCCACTGGCGCCACTGCAGCGCTTCCTCATGCCTCTAAAATTTAAAGGCGCTCAAACTTATAACACCCCTCGTTTGTCATTGGAGGTAAAATAGTATAAATGTGTGAGGTACCTGCTGCGCGTCCCTCTGTCCGAAGTGACCGATGTAGTTGGGGAAGACGGTGAAGTTGTAGGGCACGCGGTGCTGCTGGCAGAAGCTGACGATGACGGGCAGGCACACGCCGGGCGCGGGGTTGCGCGCGGCCGGCGCCTCCGTCGACGCGGCCCACGTCACCACCGTGGTGCGGTTCACCACGCGGGACACGTACTGCACGGTGCACGGGAAACATTCATCTATACTGCTACTCGTATTATAAAGTTACAGTTTGTTTGTTGGAACGTTTGGGTGATGATGTCAAGCGTTTAAATATTGCTCAGAATAACTAATTTGTTCTAAGACAATGCAATATAGGTGATAGAAACTTCATTATTCTGAATGAGCCGCGAGCATTAGCTACTTATTATAATAAATGACATTTGAGCGAATATATGGATGCTCGTTTCCATCCCCATCGGCTACGTGGATACCCCTTTGGGGATAAAAGAGGGACTGCATTTTAAGTATAATTAATTACTTAGTTAAGATGTCATCGAGACTTTAATTACAAAGGATTTAAAACAGGCCTCGATATTATAGTTGGTATGATTATCTACCACTGCAATATACTTACTCTGGTTTGCACCATACGAAAAATACTTGCATTTTACGTACAGCTACTTGTTTTGAATATGTTGGTAAATATATCAAACTAGAATCCCGTGCTACGTTGAAGAGCAAACCTCATAAAACCTTTTTCATAGCCTGCGCTGTCACAGTAGCCAGTGCTTACGCTACACAAATTGGGTCCAGCGATGCGGATATGAGTATATGTGTTTGAGTACGTGAACGGATCGTGTGTGAAGCTTGTATATCCCCTGCAATAACGTGAATAAGCTGAAGCCTAGAAGGAGCTTTTGTTGATACACTCCATTTTGCTGCGATTGCTAGACGTAGTAGGAAAACGTGACTATGAAAAATGTGGCCATTGTTGTAACTTGTACAAAACAAACAAAGACTACAGGTAAAATGAAATTGTTGCCTAAAGACACAGAGCTTGGCTTTGAGACGGGGCACAATAATTGTTTTGTTTGCGAGCTTTACCTTTTCAAATATTTTTTCGTGTTTTCTTTAGGAAACTGTTTTTGTAACTTTGTACAACTTTGCTCATATTGTACCAAAAATGCCAGACGCTTGCTAGCAGGAAACAGGGTAACTTGTGACGATTACTTGACCGTCGTAGGCATGGGAGGCTTTCGAAATAATTTGGCTAGATACCCGCCTTGATCTTAAGGGTGTTTGTTTGTGTGTGTGTGTCCCGGAGTATTTGAATAAAACCTATCACACTTACTGAAGCGAAGCAATTGCCGCTCATAAAAATGTTATATCAGCAGTCCTACGGTTCCTATTTCACACGATCTACGTAATCCTACGTCAAGTCAGGTATGCGGCATAACCAGATGCTGTTCCATGTATAATATACACCTTGCAAAACGTGACTATTAGCTCTAAACTGTTGCAAACGCTAAGGGTATTTTTTGGATGCAACCAGTATTGAGCGTTAAATTCGGATAAGCGGGGTGACGGACCTGTACGGCAGGGTTGGCTCGGAAGTACATGAAAAGCGAGCCCGCGATGAGCAGCAGGAACACCGCGTTGGCCGCCAGCTGCAGCACGCGGAACCTGTGCGGGGACGCGCCGCCGTCCGCGCCCGCACCCGCGCCCGCGCCGCGCATGTCGCGAAGCATCTATAGACAATCATAGCTCTTTGTTCCTTGTGGTGTTCGGTGTTTAAATTACATGAAAACATAGACATTTACATCTATGACCCTGTGTCATGTCCTGTACTCCTTTAGAACATAACGAAGTAAGAAACTAGCGAAACGCAGTCGTGTTAAATTCCGTGATTTGTATTAAGATTAGGAAGATGGACAAATAATAGATAGGTACATGGAGGATATTCTATTCTAATGTACCCAAAACGATTCAAATCCGCTTATTCAGCAGCCGAGAGCATTGAACACTAACAAACTTACTGCTGAGCCCGGCGCGTTTTAACTGAAATCCTGTAAACAAAGGGCACTGATAGCTCGTTTCACCGTCTGAATGTGTTTTGTCGAGCGCGGCGCGAAGCCTCACAGATGACGGCACATACCGTCCTGTTATGTATACGGACACAAAGCTCTACAATTTAGATGCCATCTTTTCATATGAATATTATGTTCACGCTTGTTGCTTCAAAATGCTGAAGAAAAATTTCGCTGCAGTGAATCGTTTCAGAAAGTTATTCTTTAAAAGGAGAATCGTAACATTCGTAACTGTAATAAGCATACAAAGAATATTCGTGAACATATCATATTGTATCTCATGTCTCACTATTTGGTCAAAAGCTGCTTGATTAGTAGGAGCGAAGTGCAATCTTGAGGCAAAACCCAATGTAAATAGTAATATGTGGTACGGGTCGCCTTCCTGTTTGATACCGCACCGCCCGGATACGTGTGTACCGAACACTGATTGTAAACTTGGAGATTGTTTGCGGCAGAGTCGAGAGATGGACTTTATAAAACTATACGAAGAAACGGAGTTATTTTATGTCAGTGGCAGCATTATGGGTAGGGCAGTCCACGGCTGAACAGAACATAAGCAACTCCCAAAACACGCCACAACACACAGTCCTGCGCCTAGACACATACCTATATTATACACAAACGAATTCATTTTACTATAGAAAAACTAAGTAAGGTACGAGTAACCTCACAGAATATTTGATAAATATTAAATAAGTCTTCAAATTAATTAAGCACAATAATTATGAATACAACAATAGGAAGAAGAACGTATTGAATACCCGCCAAGACATAGATCGATCAACTTCTACCGACTTGAGAACACTTTATATCATTCAACCCTTTGCGTCTCTACTTATTTCATTTTAAAGCAGATTATTATTGAAAGGCGTTCTATTGAATCGAAATCAATTTTCATTTTGGATGAAGAGCATTACCAATATTGATACATTGTAATATTATTTTGAATAGAAATCATTACTTGAAATAATTGATTTATATTTATTGTATTTATGTGATGGGAACTCACCCGATGGTGCAGAGACATGTTGCTTCCGTCCTGGAATTTGACGATCGTCTGTAGCGACGCCGGCGTCGACATACTCTTGGTGATGGCTCCGTTGCCTGAATCCTTGTCCTGTTGTTCTTTTATAAGAAGTCCACGTGCTATCTTTGCGTTTAGACTTTTGTTAATATGCTGATGGGGTAGTAACGGGGCTTCCATTGTTTTTGTCGTATACGAGGGTGAGGAAGTTTGGCTAAAGGAGTCGGACGACACGTTCGAGTCCTGACGAACACTAATGTTCGATCCCGAGCTCGGAGATCGTTTTATTGGAGGGACTGCGTTCTGGGGCAAAGGCGCAGGCGTGATCGGGTTGGAGTCTGGAATTCTCTGAGGAGGTTTTCTCGTCTGGACCGGTTGAGGGTTTCTATTACAATCGAGACGCGGCTGCGGTTGGATCGGGACCGGCGTGCGAGTGTTTCGATTGCCGTTAGGGTCTACGGTGGGCTGAGGTTGAGGCGGGGCGGCAGTCGGTCTCGGCGGCGTGGGGGGCGGCACGCGGCGCGGGGGCTGCGGCCCCGGCGAGGAGCGGCGCGGCGGCGCGGGCGGCGGCACGGGCAGCGGCGCGGGGGGCGCCACCGCCGCCGTGCGCTGCGGGACGGGCGGCGGCTGCACCTGCGCCGGCTGCTTCTGTGGTGGTGGTTGTAGCTGAAACAATGTAAGTCTATCCCAGTACCTATACACACATCTTTTTTTCTGCAATCTATTTCTATTCTTGTCTAAATTATCGCGAGAAACAGAGTCTAAATAGGTACTTACTTTTATAATGGGTCTAGCCGGCGTCAGTCTGGAGGGTGGACAGTATGGTAGCGCATCCGACGGACAGTACACGAAACCGGTCGGCCGCTGTGGCTGTGCCGGCGCGCAGGCCGCCGTGGAGTGTCTGCGAGGAGTGCCTGCACTGGGTCGGAGAAGTTCCAGCAGTTTTTCGCCTGGAGTAGCCGCTAGACTTCCTGCGCGGCCACATCTGTTGGCAAAAGACAAGTTGCAATTCGTTCTCCGTACTAAATTCAACCTCACTCATATGCTGCACATCAGATAATAGTCGGACGAGAATACGGTAGAGATACTCGTAGAGGGCTTAGGAGTGTGGCTCGTTGTGAGTGTTCCATGACAGACAGCTAACGCTTCCAACGATGCAGAAAAAAACCATAATCAAATACAGAAACAAAGTGGACCACGAGCTCTAAGGTGATGTAACCTGGACTCAAGAAAAGAAAGAAAGAAAGAAAATTATTTTTATTTCACATTCATAGCCACTATCACCACTATTAAACGAACAAAAAATATCAATCAAAATAAATATCAACTAGAGAGCCGGGCCACGCGTTGCTGTGGCTAAGATTTTTGTAACCCGCTACTTCCGGTCGTAGATTAGGCTTTCCAAAAAAAAAAAACTATACCATCTCTTAAGTTGGATCAAACTGCACACGGTGTGCAAATTTCATCAAAATCGGTTCAATAGTTTAGGAGTCCATTGCGGTCAAACATCGTGACAGGAGATTTATATACAAATATAAAGATTACACTTACGAGTTAAATTACATTACAAACCACTGACTACGTCATGATTGTTGGATAACTGAAAATTCACATGGCTGCATTCTACCGAATCTATCACGTTTTGAAGAGCGATCTTCAACTCATCCCGACCTTGCCTTTCCATCCTAAACAATGCTGCTCGCTGGACAGAAGCACCATTCTTATGCAGTGGAGAGAATCTTCGCCAGAACTGAGCAATTTAAAAGATCATTTCTCTAAAAACTTGGAACGATCTGCCAGCACACACGATTCCTCAGAACCTCGGGGGTTTTCAAGCGAAGCGTGAACATATACATTGTAGACTGAGAGTGACTTCCAATTGTTAGATTTGGCCATGGTTTTCATCATTTTGGCGAGATAAATTTTAAAAAATGCTTTAACACGTTGAACGCCAGGCATAAAAACTTGGATATTCCAGTCGGCCGCGGCGGACATAGGTGTCTGCCAATGTGCCGGGTCACGTGGGCCGCGGCAGACACTGGTGTCTGACGTGACATTGATCACTTCCGAAGCCTCTGGGAGGCCGACGGACAGCGATTACACTGTTTTTATTACGTCAATGGACCCGCATGGCCCCACAGTACTTCCTTGCCGCTTGGCCCGAGAAAAACCAAAAGGACTTAGAAATTATAGGCTTTTCAATAAATTGTTGTCAAATATATTCTAGGTACGTAAAGTAAGTGTTTTGAATTGTTCAATTGAGTGATATTATAGTTAGATAGACAGAATTTCAGCCTTTATAAAGCATTAGACAGTTGTTAGAATTATAATAGCTCATAGTCAAGTACATTTTGAATAAGAAATGGGTTCAGTAGGGCATTTTTTTTTGAAGAAGGCATTTTTATCAAGACAGTTTAATCTGTTTCGGTTTAACTATTAGAAAAATGTTTAAAAAATAAATATGTTATCGTAAAATCCTATAGGAGTTGTAAAAGGCTGCATGTTAATAAAAACAAAATTAAGTAACTATTTTTCTTATAGAAAATAGGTAGGTAACAACCGCACGAACTAAAAAATAATAATGAACTTCTGAACTATGTTATCAAGTTCAGGATATCTGTTGGTGCATTGTTTACAACACATACTAAAAAATACTTTAGGTTACAAATACGCGTGGTGGAAGGGGCCGACAATGTGACCCGCGCGGCCTCTGCGATAGGAAAACCGGTTTTACTCTCTCACAGGCCATGACGGACACTGGTGTCTGCTATATAATATCTCAGGAAATAATGACAATATCGCTATTCCCGTAAGTTGGCTATCAATTTTGAGTTATTTCCTAAGCATATTTACAAAAAAAACCACTGACGATTTTGGACACTTCGTGGTAAAATGATCTGGTCTCAGGGGAAACTCACCTGGCGGACACCATTGTCCGACATGGCGTTCAACGTGTTAAAAAAGGCAATTAAAAAAGGATATTTCTTTGTAACAAGGAATGAAGATTATATTATATACCTACTCATGCCTACTCTTGTACAACTTTTGTGACTTTTGTCGACGAGTCATGTTTATTGTGTGTTGTTCGTATGTGTACTCGTGCTTCCTATTCACATTGATGAATGTGTTTGCACACAGCAGCCACCGGTAATTACGATTCCGCCCCAATGAATAGGCTGCATGTTAGACTAGTAGGACAACACAGAGAGAGACATGAAAGGAAATAGGTGAACAATAAATTGTACAAGTACAATGTAGGTACTTGTAAAATATGCCATGAAAAGGGGTTAAGAACGTTTTGCAAATGATAGGTACCTACTGTATTGCGTATTGTGAGGGTTCAACCGGCAAATAAAAATGTTTACCATTTATTTCAACCATTCGCAGTTTTAACGATAGGGTTATAGAGAGGACAGCAGAGACTAATGTGATGCGAAGAGCGATTATGTTTTGCAAGTACTAGTTTGCAGAGTACGCCCTTTACTTCTCACCTATACATATTTGCAAAAACAGATGTGTTTACAATTGTCGCCACGAATCAATTACTTAATCTTTTATATTTTTGCAACAATACCAAACACTGACAGTTCAATGTCATGGAGACAAAGTCAAGATATACAAAGAGAATGTAATCGCCACGTCTATCTGGCGTAGACACAGGCGTATAAGGGCGTAGACCACTGATCTGTATTATTACCACACTGGATAGGTGGCTGTCAAACTAAAGTTATGCCTTCTTAATTCTCGCCATTGTGGCGCTGAAATCAGCAGCGCTGGTTCAGAGAACTAAAATTAGTGATGTGCCAAACTTTCTTGAACTGACGCGTATCGATAGATTTAATTTGAAATGAAAACATTTTTAGTATATATATTTTAAAATTAATTTTGTTTATAATTTGTTTAATATAAGAATATTACCAACCGAAATTACGAATATTCCCTTTAACTTCTCCAACTAAGCTAAATTGCTTGTGCTAGGAGTGGCCAGGATTCGAACCCGGGTCTTCTCGATTGCGATCGACAGTCAGTCTTCTTAACCACTAAGCTATCGACGCTTTAATGAATATTGCTCTTAATAAGGGTGGTTTAAGTTGGTGTCTAGTATACCTACCTAAATGAAATAATATTTACCTGCAATTTGGCATACTCCTGACGCAAAATTGAAAAAAATAAAAATAAACGTGATTTTATTAATCATTTATTTATTTTACACTTTATTGTAAAACTATGGTACACTAGCGGACGGTATACTATTTATTAACCGGGAAGTTCTTGTGTAATGCTTATAATAACATTTAACATCAAAATGATTAGACACAGACGATAGCTTGAATTTGGAGTCCAGTTATGGGCTCCCATTTATTTGAGCATTTATTTATTTATTTATTTATTTATTTCACATTTATTTGAGCGTTTCCGTTCTTCGGAAGGCACGTTAATCAGTTGGTCCCGGTTGTCAATAAAATGGCCGTCGTTAAGCCATGTTGAAGGCCTTTTTGGGCGGCTTGAAAAATTTCAACAGCAGGCAGTCACAACCTGCGCCTGTTCATCTCAATACGGCTCACCAATTGTTACGTGGGACAAATTCTAAAATTGTGAAATGTGGGCATATAGTATGCCTCTGCCTACCCTTTCGGGGCTGAAGGCGTGACCATATGTAATGTAAAATGATACCATTATTAGACATATTTCTTATAAAGAAAAGTTTTCGATCACATCAGACCATTATCAACTTTATCGATACGACAACATGGACATCACTAAACGAAATTAAAATCCTATTTTTGTGCTTAAAAATAATTTAATCTAACCTATATATTATTCTTATACATATTTTGTAAATAATCAAGCATTTTACATGTAGGTCAGGCTGATTTAATGATAAAAATTACAAAAATTCAACTTACCTGTGAAATCTAATGTTGCTCCCTTTTTTGAAGCTAATTTTGCAAAACACACATTTCACCATGTCTATTGCTTTTTTGTAACCACACAAATCCTCACCAAACTGCACAAAAGTCCTTAAATTACAAAATAATTCGTAATTCCCGGCGCGATACGGGAAGTCATTTGCATGATACGTCAGATTTAGTTCCTTGAACCAACTCTAGAGGCGTTTCAAATCGGCACAAATAATTCGCTGTCATTTGTATGAGACAGCCAATCCAGTGGTAATAATACAGATCAGTGGCGTAGACCATCCCTCATCTATGTCTACTTTTGATAAAACGAGGTGCTGATCATGGAGCAAATATGTGCTGATTGACTTCAGCTACCCGTCTGGCCGGCGTGATAGGTACAGTAATGCCAAATACCATCCTGTGACTAATTCGGGGAAGCCTACGTCCAGCAGTGCATTGTCATAGCTTATGCTGTCTAAGAAATGTATTTTCATTCATTCTATAAAGGCTAATTGATTGATTGATGTGTAATAATGTGTAATAATTAATTGTTTGAAGAATCTATTTGTTGTTAAAAGTTACGGTGAAACATAATTATTACGTATCTATATATTTACATTATTACTATCTAAACTAAACCTAAATAAGGCCACCGTGGCATTGTGCGTGAACTGGGATGGGTAGGCCCAGCAATGGACTGCTATATAATAGGCTGATTTGATTGATTGGTTGATCAGAAGTCCCTCTTTAAAAACTGAACTTTTAAAATACTACTGTCTATACAAATAAATACTTAGGTAAAAATCTATGCCTAAGTCGCAAAAAGCTCTAAAAACCAAATCCTTTCATTTGGATTTGTTTACCGCTACCGATATCGTTCCCAATGACCATGACTATCGAAATATTCCGCCAAATCATGCGACTTATTTACAAAGAGGATGTTTAATTAAGTTTTACACAAAAAGCTATCAGGTTGGTATTGAAAGTCCTCGCCGGCCATTAGAGGCAGGTAAATGACGCGGCAAAGGGCGGCCGGGCTGATTACACGCTGCCATAGAGCAACACGATCTAGAAATTCACTCATCGAGCTTACGTTGTTGAGAATAATAGAGTTCCAAAGAGTTATAAATAAAATCATGATATAACTTATGACTTTTATCGGGAGGGGAGGCGCCCTATTGAGACTTTCCCCTCCTACGCCTAGATACGAGTGCGCTTATACACACACATTTATAAGAAACTAGCTGACCCGCGCAACTTTGTTTGCGTGATAAATGAACAAGCGCTCGACTGGTTTTGTGCAAACTTCACATAAGCTATCTACTAAATAGTTCGAACATATTCTAAAAATTTGGTTTGGATATGTAAGCCCGTTCTTGAGTTATACAATTACAACAAAAAGTGGCATTGATTTTTATCAATAAATAATAAATATTCACGGACATTTCACAAAACGCTATCCGATCCCAAAGTAAGCTAGGAATAACCTGCTTGTGATATGGGTATCAGACCACGGATATTAATACATACAAACTTTTTTTTTAATACAAACTTATCTTACATGGAAACACCCAGACTCTTGAGACACACATTTATGTGTCACACAAATATTTGTCTCCGGTGGGAATCCAACCCACGACCTCCAGCGCCGCAGGCGGTATCACTACCGACTGCGCCACAGAGGCAGTTAAAAATAAATATATAGATTATATGTATGTATAATGTGTGAGTCTGAAATTATGAGTGTATTGTATTAATTGTTTTGTGTAAGTTATATAGTGACAGCTATTTGCTTTTGTACTGGTATATATGAATTCAATTTCGCCCGCAACTTATGACAGACAGATATGTATAGAGCAAATCATGCTATGTCTACTCCCCTTGTACTGGTCGCGTTGCTCTATGCCACGCCGGCGGTGTTCAGACGAATACTGCGGGCGAGCTTTGATTGTTGAACACGGCGATTGATTCGTTCCTACTTTTCCAGAGCGCACTGCCGATAGGAAAATCCAATAATGGCTTAGGTTTTAAAGCTTTGTTTACGTAGGAGAAATACTTTATTTAGTTACAGATGAAATTCCTGAGACCGCATTTTGTAAATTTTAGGTATTGTTGGTTGGTATTGGTAGTTACGTTATAAAATTCATCATATAGTCTTGTTCCCTTACGTTATGCATAAAGTTATAAAAAATAAGCCTTTGCTACTTTTTGACACAAATGATATTGAATTGCTAGAGTTGTAGATACTTAGGAATGTGTTTATGTACCAGGAGTAGAAAGTTAATAAACTTTACAGGGTTCTGGACGAAGTAGTCTCAATATTGAGTATTTCCGTTTCATGGGAGCAGTTAATCTAACTCATATGTCTACTTATCTGTCAAAAACTATAAGGAACTGTACCACTATTTGCCAGGTGTTTCCTCTCATTGCCCGGGGGCGGGAGACTGAGGACGGTGAGGGGGCTGCTCACCGTCCTTACAGAAGCAGGCCCTAGAGCCTAGACGACAGCGTGACGTGAGGAATTCACGCACACCCCCCCAAGAAGCTGGATAACACCCGAAAACCCCCCAAAGACGCGGGATAGCACCCGAACTCTCGGCGAGGCCGCGGTGGTAGCCGTAGGTCTGTTGAGAGTCTGGGATATCTCTCCGAGGGCTTAAGTAGGGCTTCCAAGCATTGGCTGTTTGGCAGGATCCGTGAGGTTTTTTATTCAGTAGGAGTACGGCATAACTCCCATTAAAATTTTCCCTCACATAAAAAAAAGGTGTTTCCTTTCGAGGCCATACAGTTTTCTAGCCACTTACATTCTTGAAGGAGTAGTAACATTTGACCACAATCGGCGATGGTGGAGGGCTGCATGCCATAGCCGTCGACCCGGGAATTGGCCGCAAAGAGGTTAGCTATAGTATCCGCAATACGAACTGGCACTTTAGGCCATAAATGTCACTTATTGTAGGGGTTGAACCATGTCGATAAAATATTTAAAAAAATTTCGATATGTCGTAATCTGATATTAAGTGGGTAATTTGCTTTTAGTTGTAAATATGATATTAATAGCAAATAAGATTTTCTGAAATAATTGGCTAAATTTTAGCAATAAAAAAGTTAAAATTAGTAATTTTGATATTTTTTTAGTTAGTAATTCACCTATTCAACCTACTTATTTTAATATATTTATTTAATTTAATACATTTGTCTTAATAAATCAAGGCTGATATATAAATAAATAAATAAATCATATTTAAATTTTTCATTTCATTACTTTTGTCGATACTGTTATGGAATACGTAAAAGATTACCTGCACAGCACTATGGGTGCGAGTCCCGCTCCATAAGACTGTGTAGGTGCGAAAGAGATAGCACGAATACGATGATTTATGGCCCCACGTGCCAGTTCGTATTGCGGATACTATAGTAAGTCAGCTTTCTCTTGGCCTTGTGAGCCAGGGATCCATCCGGGTAACGCAGCGGCGGCAACGAGGGTTGACGAAAGTTAGCCGGCACGGCTTTGGCCATCTGCCAGTAGCTACGGCTACCCGTAAGATGCGAGGCTAGCTCTCGACCCAGCCGTGCGACTCGCTGGGCATCCGCTCTCTTAAAGGCACTCTTGCTGGCTCTAGTGGCTCTGTTATACGCTGCCTTGAGGCGAGCCACGTTCAGGTCCCGCATTGCCCGAGCCCTGACCCAGGCGCGATACGTGCTTTTGCTGAACCGCCTCGGCGCATTCGCACCCGAACCAGGGACGAGCTTTGCGGATGCTGTCGACATCAGTGTATGAAATGTAGTATTCCATATCTAAACTGATTTCACCAGCCACCGCAGATGCGCTCTCCGAAGAAGCCTTGCCTGCAAAGCAGCGCTGACTCCACGATACTGACGCAAAGTAGTCGCGAAGACCGTCCCAGTCCGCTGACGAGTAGTGCCATAACCGCCGCTTCATCTCAACTGCACGAACTGGAGATGATACTTGCATGCGGGCATTGCACCCTGTGGGGCGTCCACCGACCCACTGTATTGGGTTGGACAACTCGTCAGCAGGAGGTCAATCAAGGCGGGTTCATGGTCCGACCTGTCCGGAATGCGCGTGATCCCGTGTACCACTTGGCTCAGACCATAGAAGAGAGCGAATGCGTGGGCGGCCCTTACCGCATGATCGGTCCTGCGGGACCCCAGCTACTCGGTGTGGTGGCCGTTGCCGTCCCCCAGAAACAAGCTCGGCGTTCGGGAGCCGCACCTGCGCGTCATCAGCTCCCTCGCTGAGGTACTGAAACAGCCTCGTTGTCTCAGCTTCCCCTGTGTGGGAACGGTATACACACTCGTAGATCTGGCTCATAGAACCATGCTCTACGTGCAACCAAAGGACGATGAAATAGCCGGGGTAACACAGGTACGACGAGTGGTCAGGGCGGCGTATTTGGGTCTCTGTCAGGAACATTACAGCTTAAACTCAAATGGTGCTTTCAAGGGAGGATTTGCAGCGCCCGCTGTGATATCGGTATTCTTGTTTTTGTGCGCTTCCATGATTTTTAAGTTTTAATGGATAGACGTGAAGACGTGGCGACAATTGCAACAGCAGCGAGTGAGAAAGTTTAGGGGCTAGTTTAATCTATTACTGTGTGGTGAGACAGAAGCCGACCCGCCGGACGGAAGGGCCTCCGTAGGGTGTGGCCGCCGGGACCCTTTCCGGTCACCATCCGGTACGACGAATCACATCGGGATTATGCGCCGCCTGGTGGGGCAACCTCTCAGGGTGGTTAGCCCCAATTGGGCTCCTATACTATGCCGCGAGCGGCCAGCGGCAAAACCGTTTCTACGGGTCTCCCTGGCCGGCGGGTTGACCCCCGGCAGCCACACTAGACTTGACTTAGCGCCTACTGGTCCCCCCTTGATGCATCAAACACCGCCCCGGGCGTGGCTGTGCAGCTGCTGAACCCCGAACGTAACCCAACCGGGGCTTGGTTACTTGGGGGGGCCTTACACAGCTGCACAGTGGTACCCCCCCGGACCAACACTTCGTACCACCTGGCACCCACATGGGAGCCTTAGCCACCATGTGGGTACCTAAATTCGCGGAGCCTCGTTGCTTATAAGGCAGGTGCACCACGTGCAGGTGAGGTCGCTTGGGCCCCCCAATATTTGCTGGTTGCGGGGCCCCTTGCACCCAAAAAGTATCTTTTTTACATCTACTTAACCCATAAACAAACTTCACACCTACTTATCCTATAATATTACTTTTTGTTAAGCTAAACATACTAGAGATTATGAACGCAATTCAAAATTTGATTAAACATTTTGCATCGTGTAAGAAACTAACCTTAAAAGTAAACACAATTCTTGAATCAAATTTTGTGAAAAAAAGAATGACTTTGAGATTAACGTAGAAAAAACTATTTTTTTTGTGAAATAAAGAAGTAATTTGATTTAAAATGACATATTCTAATAAATTTTGGTGATAAAGGAGCCTAACTCTAGTTCAACCTGTCTAGTAGTAAAAAATATTGCAACATTTACCCGATAATTAGTAATGACAAGGCACAATTCCAATTTGAACAACACGTCAGCGGTCCGGCGTCATCAAATTATGGCACTTTACTGGTTAGGCCTCTCTAGCGGGAAGGCGGGTTCGCGGAAGAGGGTAGTATGAAAAGGGCACTATTACCGTATTTTTTTTTTTCTCTTTCTGTCAAAGTCAAGTGATAGAATAGTAGTTATTGAGCCCAAATAACACAAAAACTCAAAACCTGTAAATTTCGAATTGTGCCCTTATAATATTAAGGGAGCGATGTACTCTTTCCCGTCATCATACATACACCATCTATACTTATAATAAATCTGTAGAAGTGAAAATTCTGTACATTCAAAATATCAAAAAAATAAATAGCCGGGGGTGTTACTAGACCGACACCGAACCCAAAAATGTGATTTAAAAATTTTTTGCCTGTCTGTCTGTCTGTCTGTCTGTCTGTCTGTCTGTCTGTTTGTTCAGGCATCACGCAAAAACTACTGGTTCGATTACGATGAAACTTGGTATAATTATTCTTTAATAGCCTGGGCACGACACTGGGTACTTTTTATCCCGGAAAAGTATATAGAATTCAAACCAAACTTAATTTTGTGGTTCGATCCCTAGACCCAAAGTTATTATCAAGTATTGCTTAAACGGTTAATGGTACGATGATGAAACTAAGCATGAGCGTTGTTTGTTTCAATTAGAAAAAAGTAATTTTAACATTTTTGCAAATTCCACCTCCAAAGGTATAAAAAAGGAGGGTAAAGTTTGTATGGGACAACGTGATTCCTTAGTCCGAACTACGCAAAATTTGGCATATAGCATTATTAACATAATTGATGGAAGACGTGTTTCGTATTTTATTGAAATTTATACTATAACGAGCTAAAAAGGGAATGTAAATTATTTTGGGACTGATTTTCTCTGGAGTTGATATTAATACTCCTTAAATACTCTTATTTTATACTTAAATTACTTTTTATTTTGACACATAATTTGTGAAAGTTCAATACAATTGACGTTTTCATTTATGTTTAATTTCAAACTTCAAACAGATGATTTTACAACAAAGCCATAAATTTAAATAAAAAGTGCTATTTTGGTATCATATTAACCAAATATGCTTTATGGAAGTATTATTGCTAATTTATTCAAATTGTGTGTGATAAAAATACTTTTGTGAAAAGTTATTATCAAGTATTGCTTAAACGGTTAATGGTACGATGATGAAACTAAGCATGAGCGTTGTTTGTTTCAATTAGAAAAAAGTAATTTTAACATTTTTGCAAATTCCACCTCCAAAGGTATAAAAAAGGAGGGTAAAGTTTGTATGGGACACCGTGATTCCTTGGTCCGATCTACGCAAAATTTGGCATATAGCATTATTAACATAATTGATGGAAGACGTGTTTCGTATTTTATTGAAATTTATACTATAACGAGCTAAAAAGGGAATGTAAATTATTTTGGGACTGATTTTCTCTGGAGTTGATATTAATACTCCTTAAATACTCTTATTTTATACTTAAATTACTTTTTATTTTGACACATAATTTGTGAAAGTTCAATACAATTGACGTTTTCATTTATGTTTAATTTCAAACTTCAAACAGATGATTTTACAACAAAGCCATAAATTTAAATAAAAAGTGCTATTTTGGTATCATATTAACCAAATATGCTTTATGGAAGTATTATTGCTAATTTATTCAAATTGTGTGTGATAAAAATACTTTTGTGAAAAGAAGAAGAAAATTCTAAGATGGCTAGGCAGAAAAATGAAAGACCACGCTTCAGGTAGTATCCATTGGTCAATAAAATAACACCGCATGTTACCATCTACGCTCAATCCCTACGACAAAGGTCATGGAAGGCATGAACTTTATTCTACATATTATAGTGCCGACTGCATTCTGTCAGGAAACAGACTCACTAAGTCTTTGTAAAATACGGGAATGGCCTCTACGTAAACTACATTCGACAGGACTGAAAAGAGCCATTACAATGAACATGAACGCTCAGCTGATGAAATTTACATTGTTATTACGTTACCAGGTCTTGGTTGGACCATCTGTATTAGGAGGACAAAGCCTACAGTAGTTGGGTTTGTCAAAACGTCGTAGGCTGGTACTACCTAAAGAAGGAACTAAGTTACGATGTCAATTGCTTAGAAGAGAAGTTGTGTCAAGTAGTAGTTTAGCCATTGAATTATGAAATGTATTTAATAAATAAATTTACTTAGCTCATATTATTATGCATTATGAATTTGTTAATCAGAAATCTATCTAACTAGGTATTATTATAAATGCGAATGTTTGTGAGTGTGGATGTTTGTTAGGCCGCGGCCACACATTGGAGATATTTGCACCAACGTAACGTTTTGCGCCCAATGCACCAATGTGTGTATAAGTACTTTGACACAATGTAGACATTGCGTCCAATCACTGTCCAATGCCCAATACTAACGCGCTCAGTGTCGGTTTTCGATACACGTTCAAAGGAGAGGGGAATGAAAGGGGAGTGCGCGGGGGCATCTTGGACACAACGCCGCGCTCGCGCCACACATATCGTCTCTGTCAGTCGCCTTGAGATGCGGGTCGTGTTCGTACGTGAATGTAGTACTCTGGTTTCGCAATGGCAACGCCTTCGGCTGAATGGTCTAATGCAGAGGTCTTGGAGTTTATCGAGTTATATCAAGGAGAACCAGCGTTGTGGGACTCCACTAATAAGTTGCACAAAAACAGAAATGCTTTGGCGGATGCATGGGAACGAATACGCGCCTCTTTTAGCTTATCTGGCGTCACTATTGCTGAATTAAAAAGAAAAAAGGAGTCATTAATGACGACTTATAGATATCATTTAAATAAGAAGAAGAGATCCATTAAATCAGGTGCCGGCCGGCACGAAGTCTATGAAACTAATTGGTTCGCATTCCAAGCTATGGATTGCTTTTTGGGACAAAATTATGAGTGCAAACCTACACAGGATACGGAGGTTAGTTACAATAAGTCATTTTTCTTCTTAGTTAAAATAAAATTTATTTTTAATTTCCACTATTTATTAAGACAAACATACTTGAATATTCAATTATTATTGAATGAAATAATTAGCGAATTCCTCTCTTACATCTAAAGCACTAGCTGGCGGCCTAATAGGAAGTCTCTCAAGTGGTCCGAATGCGTCGGCATTTTGGTACTGCTGTCTCCAGGCTCCTTCACGCAATTCACCATTTTCCATATTATCAAAAGTTCCTTCTGGGGCATATAGAGGCCTAGAGGAACGGCTCTTTTTTAAAAAATTATGTAAATAGATACATGTTAAAGTTATTACTTTTGCTTGCTCGGGCTGTAAAAATAGTGGTGCTCTAAATACTCGAAATACCGATGACATGGTCCCGAAAGCATTTTCAACTACAACTCGAGCACGAGATAAACTTTTATTGAATATTCTGTTCTTGCTGCCATGTGGTGGATTGCCCGGATATGGTTTCGTTAACTTAGTAGACAGTGCAAACGCACTATCACCAATAAACACATAAGGGCATTTTGTCAAACGTCCTGGAAGACAGGATTCCGTAGGATAATTTGTGTTATTACCATATATTTTTTCCATTAAAGCACTGTTATTAAAAACACCTCCATCGCTAATCCTTCCCTGACAACCCACATTAGCAAACATAAAATTGTAGTTGCTGTCTACAACTGCTAGCAGAACGATACTGAAGTATTGTTTGTAGTTGTAATAATCGGATCCACTGTGAATAGGTGATTGCATTCGAACGTGCTTTCCGTCAATACTTCCTAGACAGTGCGGGAATTGCCACCGTTCTTGAAACTGCGAGGCAATCTGTTGCCACTCTTCTGCCGTGGTGGGCCACTGAAAAAAAAGATATTATTATAAGTATGGATTTATTTCATAGCACATAGTAGCACAGGCTCGCCCCCTGTTACATGGGACCCAACATAGCTGGCGAAGAGTGGGTGTTATACACCTCTGCCTACCCCATTCGGGATAAAGGCGTGATGCTATGTTATGTTACATAGTAGCATACCTAAACAATGCAACTAAATATAGTATGTTTCTCTTTTTTTAGCCTCCAGCTACCCAACTAGAGGAGTCAGCTAGTACTTCATATCAAGAATCTGTGGCACAAGAAAGTACTCAAAAAAATACTGGCCCAATCAGACCAGGGCCATCAATATCACAGACGCAAAAAAGAAGGAATACCTTTGAAATTAAAGAAGTGAAAACCCAAATGGATGAAGCCTTTAAAGCAATAACTGTCGCGTCGAAGCGTCAGCAAGATTATGACGACACCGATTTTTTTTGTCAGATGCTGGCGAAAAAAATGAAAAAAATGAATGAACAGAAACGTGATAAATTAATGTACGATATTCATGCTCTTGTTTATAATTCGAACTATAATGAGTTTCAATCATCGTCTAATTCCACGCCTGTATACAGTAGTTCTAGTGCTGAGTACTACGCACCCGCGCCCCCTAATACAGATGTAGACTATTCATATAATGACCTTCCTACATTCACAAACCAAACGGCGGCGCCGACGTATACTTCTCAGACCACCGCCTCAAAAAAGGAAATTAATATAATAAGCTCTCAAATAATAAAAAAAGCGTGTGAAATGAGCAATGAAACTGATAAAATTTAAGTTTATGTAAAAACGATACAAATATTATAAACCGCCCATAAGTGTTAAGTGATATGATAACTAAACAATTAAAAAGTGAGAAACAATACAAAGTGATAAATAATTATAATTACTGATTAAAGTTTTAAATATAATACTCAAATAAATGTTTTTCTTTTATTTCCTTACCTTGACTTCATCTTGGAGAACATTAATAATCGCTTTACAAACTTCTGGCACGATTTTTGATATTATTTGGCTGGATATTTTAAAAAGAAAATGAAGTGATTTATATGTATCTCCTGTAGCAAGAAATCTTAAAGTTACAGCCAACCGGACTTTAGGTGGAATGGCTTTTCTCCAATATGTATCTTTCTTTGCTATGATTGGGCTAATTTTTTCTAGTAAGTATTCAAAATCAGATGATGACATTCTGCAGAAATTTTCAAATTGTCCTGATGGTTCATGAAGCAGCTCCGCCAAAAACTCACTTCCGTATCTATAAAACACAGATGCATAAGCAAAATACATAAAGGTAATTGTATAAATATATTGCGACTGAAAATATTTTATTTCTATAGTAATAAATATAATGTAACTTACGTTAATCCTGAAGAGTGCATTTTTATCATCCACCATCGCCTTTTCTTTCGTTGATTACTTGTCTGATGCAAGTAATAAGCATATGTACCTAGTCCGTACGCGTAAGCCGCTAGTGCAAATAAATTATCGTCCATCGTCTTCGCACTTCGCTACCACAGCTGGGACTGGCCCAATGAGCTAGTCTGTTTCCATTGATTGGTTACAAAGTTGACATTGAAGCCAATGTATAGTGCAGTAGTTTGATCATTTCAAATTATAGCCAATATTGGACGCAAAGTTGAATCCAATGTGTGGCCGAGGCTTTATTCTTTCACGCTGTAACGGCTGAACGGATCTGGCTGAAATTTGGTGCCTACAGAGATATGTTATAGCCTAGGAACATAATTTCACGCAGGCGAAGCTGCGGGCATCAGCTAGTAATAAATATTATTATACGAATAGACTTATGAGACATAAATTAAATAGATTTATGAGACAAAAAGTTTTGGGGGTCAGCGAAAATATTGACACAATAATTTTGATTTTGATTGTAACTCTACCTTGCAGCTTAAAGTAACAAGCGGCAGCTGAATACCTGCTCTGAATTTTGTGTTGTGGCTTCTGATACCCAGTAACCATATTTATCTTTTTTTTATTAACTATCTACCAGCATAGAACACAATTGACTTTAGATAAAAAGCATAAATTTATAAAAGTAGGTACCTACCTAATCATCTGTTTTTTCAACGAATATTATAAAATGTTTTACATAATGAGGCTGGCCCGTGTCGCGGTGTATAGCTATAGTTTGAGAGTTGCGACCTATAAATTGTACTAAATAGGACTGGGAATGACTTGGACTCACTCCAAATTCTTGGGTCGGTAACGAGGAGGTCATAATATTTTTGTTCTTACAACTGAAGTTAAGAATTTAGAACTTATAATTAGGGAACTATTTAACCATACCTTTTTATACTACTTAGGTGGCAGACAAACGTAGCCCACTGGAAGCTTGGTTACCGCAGCCTATGGACGTTTGCAACACCGGAGGCGCTACACTCGAGCTGCCGATCCTGGCGATATTTCAAGCCGCGCGGCGGCGCCCGTATGGCCTTCAAATTGACTTAACGACTGTCATTTTACTGACAACCGGGACCAACAGCTTAACGTTCCTTTTGAAGCACAGACGTTCTTAAATAAATATCACAAAGTGGTCACATGGTAGCCACCCATCCATAACCGGCCATAAAAAATGATGCTTACGGCAGTGATCGTTTACAGAACACTGAGTCCGCGGGGTCGCGAGCGCTTCAAAATAGTTAGTCTATACTAATATTATAAAGAGGAAAGAGTTGTTGGGAAGCTACACTCCTCCCGGTAAACATAGGCTATATTTTATTCCCGTATTGCCACGGGAGTGGGTGTTATGCGGGTGAAACCGCATGACGTTTGCTAGTTATGTAAATACACATAGATAGCTAGTTCATAACTTTAATTTTTGAGTAAAGTTGATGAAAATATCGTGTTAAATTTTAATAAACATAGAAGTTGTAAATGTGTTAAGGAACGGGGTTAGATAATCCTCTGGCCCAAAGGGATGATCCTCTAATCAGGCAAGGTGAACACGCCTGGCAGACTACAGTCTACGAATATCTCAGAATAATTGATTTCATTTGCGGCGATGCGGTTGTGCCTTCGGCTCACAAACAATCCATCAACCAAACCTGTCCCAAATTCGATCAAAAAAGTGCCAAGATCCAAATAAGGTTAAGTTAGCATCCTCATACGAGTACACCCAAAGCACTTGAGACAAAGTGAGTAAGTGACGCAAATTTGTCACGCGTGAGTGCGGACCGTAATTAATGACTAGTACCTAGGCTCGTCCCGCAGGTTATGTTAGCTCGTTTTGCCTGCGAACCATTGCTGAAATTGGGGTGTGAAGTATAAGGTAGAGTGAGGACAATTTGATTATCAACTAAATATTAGGTATATTATAAATAAA
This sequence comes from Miltochrista miniata, assembly GCA_933228765.1. NCBI lineage: Eukaryota > Metazoa > Arthropoda > Insecta > Lepidoptera > Erebidae > Miltochrista > Miltochrista miniata. Next base: position 40,077,547 of record OW121753.1, on the reverse strand, counting down.
TAAATTATAAATAAATTTTCACGGACATTTCACACAACGCTATCTGATCCTAAAGTAAGCTAGGAATAACCTGCTTGTGTTATGGGTGTCAGACCACGGATATTAATACTAGGAATAACCTGCTTGTGTTATGGGTGTCAGACCACGGATATTAATACTTATAGTATACTTTTTTTTTAAATACATACATATTATACATAGAAACACCCAGACTCCTGAGACAAACATTTTTGGGTCACACATATATTTGTCTCCGGTGGGAATCGAACCCACGACCTTCAGCGCCGCAGGCAGTATCACTACCGACTGCGCCACAGAGGCAGTCGGATTTATCTGCTAGACACAAAAGAAAAAGATGTATTAAAAACAGGTACATCCATATCTTGTCTTAACACGACTACGATTAAAGTAGGCGTTATAATATATCGGCTCTTTTTACCTATACGGTTTTGGGTACAGACGGACAGCGAAGTTCTGATTTTACTCTTTGGATACAGAATCCTAAGAAGAAACCAGTTTGAATATCGTGGTAAAATTTGAGCTGAATTGATGTAGAACTGAGGAACAGAACAGAACCGTTGACATTGAATTTTATATTTTGACATTGTAATGTAATAATATCAACCGTTGACATTGAATTTAGTATTGACATTGAACTGCAATAATATCAACTTTGACATTTTATTTAATATTTTGACATTGAAATGTAAAAATATCCACACTTAGTTGATTCAATTTAATATTTTGACATTGAAAGTAAGAATTTTCACCGTCAGCATTGAATTTAATATTTTGACCTTGAATTGTAGCAATATCCACAAATTTTAGTACCTACTGTCAAATTATTGTGTAGTCATAGAATTTGTGTTGTTTTATATAATCCTTTGCATGGCTGTAAAGCCTGATATGGCGAAACTTAACATCTACTAACTGTAACATCCTTTGTACCCATATTCAGCAAAATGAAATAAATTGAAATTGAAACAGACGAAATTTTAAGTTTTTGTTGTGTAGTAGGTAAACGAACGCAGTGATTTTTTTTATGAATAGGTATGAATAGGTTGATCAAAGGTTCAACCGGAAAATTTCAAAACGTTAAAAGACAGAATTTGCAAAATTTTGTTATTTTCCCGATGAGTCGATCATGCAAAACGTTGATACGTCCATTATGAATCTGCAATATCTTTTCATCAATTGTATCCCTAAATCCAATCATTCTTTAGGATGTTTGTCATGCTAGCGATACCTCGAGCGAGCGTTCGTGCCGAGATCATCGTCCCTCATTGTTCATCATTCAATGCCTCACCATTGTATGTTCTACCCTCACCTGTACTTGATATTAGTCAACGTTTTACAAAGAGTTCAGGTGTCACGTAGGCTATCTCTTTTATTATTAAAATTGAAATATAATATGTAACTGTTTCACAACATTAACAAAATATGTTACAAAGAGCTGTATAGTATGTGCCAGAGTGTATCTTACAACTCATTTCCATTCTCTCGAAGCACAATGTGGCGTTTATTTATCGTCTGTGGTTACGCAAACAATATCGTTAGGGATTAGGGCAGGAAGGCAACTTTTTCACACTCAGACACAGCCCTTTGATAAATCACCACAAATATTAGCTCTGTTTGGTTTTAATCACAATGGAAAATGCGAATATCTCGACGTTTATTTTATCCCACTTGAATTTTTTTTTTCGAGTTCTACGTTTACATCGAGAATGTATTATGAATCCTATACAAACACAGCGAGCTTGAACTATGCGCTTGTTAAGAGCGTTAATTCGGTTTTCAAATTTCTTTACGATCGTAAGAAATCAGCGCGGCGCGGCGCATATAGCCGTATTTATACCAACAAGTTTGATACTTTTGTTTTCCTTGATGTATTACCGGTGTCATATTCTTAGTCTAAGCGTTCAATCTTTTAATTTAATTTTTATGTTAGTAATATTAGTTAATAATTATTGATTATTTTTATACAAAACGGGATCTCGCGTGGCACTATTTTGTTATTAATTAAAGGTTTCGGTACCTTCACTTTCCTCGACGTTTCGACAGGGTTACACCTATCGTGGTCCCGAGGTCGCCTCGGAAAGTGAAGGTACCGAAACCTTTAATTAATAATAAAATAGTGCCACGCGAAATCCCGTTTTGTATAAAAATATGTGTTCAACGCGTGTTAGTTTAAAACAAATATTGATTACTTTATTGCAAATTTATTGATATTTAGTAGTGTGTGTGTGTGTCGAGACCCTAGGTTCATGGGCATAAAGTTTTTTTTAAATTTTGAAGAAGCGCCTTGTGGAGTCAACTCTTGACCTAAGGGCTGGCAGTTATTTCTCCCAACGAATAAGCATCGCCGTTCAAAAGGGGAATGCTGCCAGTTTTTTGGGCACAATGCCACCGGGGCCCTATTTAGATTTAGTTTAGTTTTATTCATATTGTAAATAGTTATTATGCTTTATTGTAACATTTGTCTCAATAAATAAAAGAAATATTTCGACTCTAGTCCTAGTGATAGATACTGACATCAATAAAATTAATAAAGTTGACATTTATTTACCTAACTAATATCAATATTGAAATTACAAATACACACATACATGAAAACGGTTTCATAAGTTTATTTTTAAAGTATCTAAATATACGAAAATTGTAGAAAGTAATGGACAATATTCTATTATGTATTATATAAAAATAAGTCGGGTTTTCCTTCCTGACGCTATAACTCCAGAACGCACGAACCGATTTCCACGGTTTTGCATTCGTTGGAAAGGTCTCGGGCTCCGTGAGGTTTATAGCAAAGAAAATTCAGGAAAAATTTCAACAGGAAAGCGGGAAAATCATTTTTCACATACAGCGCCATCGCGGGCGAAGCTGCGGGCATCAGCTAGTACACTATAAATATTTAAATTTGACAATACACATGGTTAAAAACAAATAATATTTACGTAGCAATGCGCAGGCGCTTGGCATGGTCCGATGTTTTGCTGCCTACTACAGATTCAGTGCTGGCAGGAACATTAAAATATTTTTAATAAATAATTCATAAATATTGTTGGATATTCTTACACAACATCATCTAGCTCAAACTAAGCTATAAGCTTGAGCTATGGGATCTAACTCTAATCTTAATATTGATAGTAGGTGTTTTTTATTTACAATAACCAAATATTTATTAAGAGGCATGTGCATAACAATGCACACCGCCAAGAAAAATGCTAATTAATTAGCCCTTCCGTATCGGCATTGATCGATTATTAGATACCTACTAAGATGAATTTTGGGAGGGACCGAACTGAGTTTCTTGGAGTGTTCTTCTCAGTCTGTAGCATTTCCGAACCCCCAGTAGAGTCACAAAAATGTTGACAAACCTATTTTTTTTAAATTTCAAAGGGAATAAATTTAATTTTATTTTATTTTATCGACTCTTTCTGGGGTTAATCATTTTGGGCAACAGACATTTCATTTAGACATCCCGTCTGGGCCAAGTTGTCTTTTTTCACTTTATAATAAAATATTATGAAAAAGTTAGCAAACTAATTGCTTTAAATATTAAAAATCAACAGACATTTGTCGTAAAAATTTAACAATTTAGGTTCCATCCTTGTAGTCCAGTACTCGTCGTCTTTCGAAATATTTACTGTGCTTATGGGCAAATTAGTGTTCAGTCAGACTGAAAGTAATTTTAATACAATTCATTAAAAATATTTATTATATACACAAGATCACTAGAAGATAAAATAAACGCAGCTTCTCACTTGAATTGAAGTCGGCCTTGGATTTTAAAATACCAGTCATGCTTTGTATTAACAGATCCGTATTTTCTCCATAATTTAATTTTACCATCTGCTTTGGCTTGTTCCACATCCATGTATATAGGGACAGTTCTAGGTTAAATTGATTGATTGATTGGTTATTAGGTCGTCTACAACAAGGTTTTTTAGCAGTGGTGAGACCCCGCCCCCTTCTGGACAACCTTTGGCCATGGCTGCGCACTGGTTTCTGCTTGTCTGTAGCTTTAAAATGAGTTATTTAGCATGTTATCTATCTATTCACTGACATCGTGTATACTCGGTGTTTTGCCAGTGCCGTGGTTATGCTTCTTTTTTTTAAAAGCTCCCTCTATGTTCATGAAAGTGCCGAGGCACATTGATTGATTGATTCTGGATGACCTCTTCTATTTTGTGTACCACTGCATGTAGTGCTGAGTCTGTTGACTTGCCGGGGGCAATATGCGCGTTGGTTGGAATGCAGTGTCTTATTTTGAAGGGCCGTCTCTCGATTGTCTCTGTCACACAATCTTTCCAGAGTTTTTAGCAGGAAAGACGAAGGGCTTATCGGTCTGTATAACCAGAGGTCCGAATCACAAATATAAACCCTTTACCGGGTTTTGGTATAAAGATCACTTAGACCTCTCTCCACAGTTAGGGTCACAGTTCCATTCATTGTCTGGCGTACAGATACTATGTAGCTGACAATATCAACTTGTGTCCTCCCCCATTTTATCACTGCAGGGAAGACTTTATCTTGTCCTGGAGATTTGAAGGACTTGAAGTTGTTAATTACCCATTCAGATTTTTGTAAGTTGACAGAATAGATTAGAACAGGTCTTGCGAGCTCCCACTGGACTTCTTTTGTGGATACGTATTCCACCAGCCACATGAGTGTCTGCAGCAATTGGCATCCTGGGAAGTGCGTTTGAATCAAAATACTCTCGTCTTCTTTTCATGATAGTTTACGTTAGTAGAATGATGTAGTGGTAATTTATATGTTATTAATTTATTGTTTTCGAGTAATTAAGTGATGTAGTGGTCATTATATAATGTTAATTTGCCTTTGAAAATTGCCGAAAGGCGAAACCAGTCAGGTGTAAAATAAATAAATGTTGTGGAACAGTACAAGTGCCGTTAATGAATATGTGCAACAGGTTCCACCAAGTGCCATCCATCAACAGTATAAATAATTCTTTTCATGGGTTGGTCAGGCCGCCGCGCCGTCAGGTTTCTTTATAGATACGGACAGTTCTGTCTTTTGTTTGGCCAGTATTAGTCTGACTCTAGCAGAAGTTTCTCCAAGACTTGGTACTTCTGTATCTCAGTCGCTACTTGTATTTTGCTTTAGCGGCTTTATAGCCGTCCCAATCCTGGTCTGGTTCCTCACAGGTGTTCCATAATTACCACTTATGAAATGGGGTGTTAATATGTTATTATCAATACCACACGAATAGTGACTACCTGCCTTGCGTACAATACCTACACTACGCTGTTATAACTTGGTCAGTTTTCGTTAGATTCATTTAATTTTTTTTATACAGTATTTTGAAGCGAAACTCTAGTCGGGGTGTCTGAGCTTTGCACTATACAAAAGATCACGTTGTATATCGACCATAAATATTTATATCCTACTATCCTACTAATATTATAAATGTGAAAGTTTGTGAAGATGTTTGGATGTTTAGATGTTTGGATGTTTGTTACTCAATCACGCTCTTACGGCTGAATGGATCCAGCTGAAATTTGGTATAGGGATAGAGTATAGTCTGGAATAACACATAGGCTACTTCTTATCCCAGAAAATTGTTTTCACGGGAAGCTGGAACGGGAACCAAAATTCACGCGGGCGAAGCCGCGCGCATCAGCTAGTATATTATATTATACGTCACAAAGTACTAAGATTGTTTGGTCACGCTAGAATTAGACTATTTTTGTTAATTTTTTCGTATTCAAAAATGGAACATCGAGCGACATGACCACTCTCTGAGAGCCTCTCGGCGGTACTAAATCGTATTTGTTCGCGTATCTGCTTTTATAGGGGTTCACAAAATACTTTGTAAAAAAAAATCTGTATCTAGTTACTTATAAAGAAATATTTTTATTGTCAGAGGAGAAGTTCTGACATAATATTACATAATTATCATAATGATTTAAACTACAGAAGCTGGTGAAAAGACTACTTTATTGTGGTGAAAATTCTCAGTATTTGAGCAAACTTGACAGTCATTTTTCTCCAAAAAAAGGAACCTACCTGATATCAGGTTATTCTACAAACAGATAGCCTAGGCCTTTTGCAATTGCTTCGTATCCCTTGTTCATTAAATTTATCAGTTATTTGACATGAATTTAAGCATCGAAATCGATGCAAATCGTATGAATTGAAAAACCTTGTTCACTTTCGTTGATATTAACCGTATGTAATCTGTTGTTTGGTAAAATATGTTTTATAAAACGTTTAGAGCGCTAAATTTACTAAGTATGTTAGTGAATACCATGTTTGTACGATAAATATTTAATGACTTTAAACGCAATGAAAAGTATGGTTTCTGAGCAAAACGTGGGGCGAAATATGTTAGCCCTCTTAAAATTTTTAGGTTTCTGTAACTAAAGGGAAAAAACTGGGCCCTACTGGGACTTCGATATCTGTCTCCAGGCTGTATCACATGAACAGCTAGACAGTCGTTATTTACACAGGTGATGTATTTTTGTTGCCGCTATAAGAAAAATACTTAAAACATCAATCAATCAAATCAGCCTATGGCAGTCCTGGCAGTGGACGTAGGCTTCCCCCAAGGTCTTCTCTCGTTTTCCATAAATTCATTTGCATTAATATTGTTTGCCATAATCATCCCCGATCATAATATTTACTTGCACTATTATCATTTATACTAATAACGTTTGCCTTAACAACTCAACAGTCATAACTTTTATTTGCCATAAAATGACTTTCTATAACAACATATATCATAATAATTAGTTTCCATAAGTAACACATCTCATAATCGACTCTTGACATAATCAAAATTTGATATAATTATGAAAATAATACATAGTTAGATCGAAATTAATTATCGTTACCACCTCGACTGCAATTCGACTCGGACAGGTTAGGTTAGAAGTCTTCGTGGTTTTTTTTTAAACCACCCAGAAGTAGGAGCCCCGCGAAGCGGGGCTCCGTCGAGCTTAGTTAGTGGACGCCATATGAGGTTTAGTTTAAGGTTTAGTTGTGAATAAATTATGTGTCGTATAAATTATCTTTATTTATATTATGGTGAATAAAAGTTATGGAAAATGCCATTATTGAAAACGAAAATTATGGCCAATACATTTATGGATATGGATATGGACTAACCTATGCCATGCATAGGTTAGTCACTCACCCCACTGAACGTGTCCACGTCTCGACACCGTAAGTTATAACTGGTAGATTGCGCTGCTTGTAGACTTTCGTCTTCAGGCATTGTGGTATAGCTGAATTGAAAACTCGATGTAGTTAAAACTATAAACAAATTAAAATTTAAGAGGCTCCTTACCTACCTAATTTAATCCTTACCCTAATAAAAATAATTTAATCCCTCTGTGAGCAGACCAAGAAATCATCTGTGCGGAGTAATTATCGAGCCTTACGGTGTTTCACTGGATGCATTTCGGGGAGTGTGCACTAGAGTTGCATAACATAATTCCTCCAAGTCCCTTCCATCATCGCACGTACAGCGGCGCGTGTGTCCCGTGTACCGTGTAGGGTACCGTGTACTTTTAACCGGTAAGAGCACGGCATAGGAACGAGGGATTTCACACGTAAAAAAGCGAGCTCGAAACAAATAAAATATTTTCCAATACGAAATAATGTTTGTTTGAGCATTATCAACAGTGAAATTGTAGTAAAGAGTTCGAGATCCGCCCGCGCTGTAGCCGAACTCTTTATCCCGCTGAGAGTAATCAACGAGCACAAGTTAAATTTAATTTAAAACTAATAAACCGCGATAAAGTTTGGTGTAATGATACGCCCTTCAGAGGGGTTACTGGTAATTGTGCGAACAAGCCGCGCAGGTTTTGTGATGAATAAATGATTTAGAACAAAAATACATTTAAGCAAAACATAAATTGCTGCCTAGCCGTCTTTAGGATAGATTCTGAGGGTTGAGAATGTCGCGTGTGAATGCGAAACACGTGTTGACTTAAATGTCACGTTGTATTATAATGTTGCTCATTAGTAATAATCTGGAGGGTGAACCCTTTCTAAAGGAATTCGATTCATCATATCTCCGATATTCATTTCTGTGTTCGTTGGGATTGACGAATCTAGGGCCAGTGGTGGGTTTCTCTCTCCCCAGCTTAATTATTGAGTACCTGACTTTATTTTTACTTAATGTTGTAAAGAGTAAAGGGCTATTTCTACTCGTTGCTTAAATTTGATGGTCACACGCATATATTTTCTAAACCGTATGAGTTAGAAAGAAATATTTTACAATGGTGGATAAAACAGCTATTAAGCTATAAAATACATGAAATTTGTTGCAATAGAAGTAAATATTCATACCAAAAATCAACACGAAAGGTCAAAATCGGGGTCATTTTTCGCATTCTACTCGTGTCACACTTCCCGATTCAGTTAAACATTAGGTTACTGCTTCACCAAATTTCCATAGATTTTGAAGTTACATACACTAAATTCACCGTGATAACATACACTATACACACAGTATTACAAAAAAAATCTTGTAACTATTATTTAGAACTTAAAACACAATATACGTCGGTCACACGAATGTAGGTACTTTAGATTTGCGTAGTAAACGGTTGACTGTTGACCAAAACGACCGCCCCAATAACAAAACTCAACTTAACTGAACGTTATTGGTCGACCGGCATCGCAAAAGTGCAACGTGTTTCTTCTGGCTCCATGAGAAAAAAAAATATCGGTAAGTTTCTACATTTGACACTTAATTCGAGTACTTTTCGTGGGTGACTTTTTGTACATTGTATAATAGCTATTGAAGTCAGAGTCAATTCATCGAAACCGCAAATAAATAGAGATATTTATGTAGTATTTGATTTAAACCGTAATGGCAAAACGTTGTTGGAATTTGAAAAAAAGATATATTTTCGTTACCTTCGTGTCACATCCTTCGTGGCGTTTTACCCACGAAGGTGAGTTTATGCCACGAAAGTGATCTTTGACTAGTTTCAGTAAGAGTGGTACTCGTTTAGATTCGTATTGTAGTATGTAGCGGAATGATAGCAGAACAAATAACTAGGTTTCTACAATCATGGCAAATGACAGAGCAATACCTATAACATTCCGTGTGATGCCCTTTTATAGGAGTAGAAATCCCACCGGACGTTATGCCAGATCCCACAGTCCATACCGTCTAAAACTCACACCGTACCTACTTACCCTTCTAGTGCTAGGCGCCGCCCCGGGCAACTCCTTAAAAAGATGTATCAGTGTACCTGACAGGCTTAGGCTATCACCGTGGCCTCGCCTACGGGTTTGGGTGTTATCTTGCGTCTTTTGGGTTAGTTCAGGTGCAATTCCGCTTCTTGAGGCGTGCAGCATGCTAAGAAATTTCACGTCATGCCAATGTTTTGGCTCTCGAGGCGTAGACCTGTGACCCTTCGCATCCAAGTCTCAAGGACAGATCCCGGGAAAGAGTCATGCCACTTAAAGCTTAATTAAGGCACTTAATACCTTATACTTATATCAACTAATATACATTTAGGTAGTACTCGTCGAGTAAAACTCGTCGAGTTTTCCGGCGAAGCGGTTTGTTACTACTCTCGAGAACAACTCGTAAACATGTCTAAGGAGTGAGATGGGTCTGTAATTCTGCAGCAAGGTCTTGTCACCTTTTTTGAAAAACAGAGCCACCGCACTTCGCTCCACGCTTTAGGTGTTTGTACCTGTTGGAGGACGGAATTAAAGAGATTCGTCAGCTCTTTCAGAACTGGAGTCCCGCCAGCTTTAAGAAACTCACTTGTAATTCCGTCCTCTCCAGGGAGTTTATTGGTTTTTAGTTGTTTGCGAGCCGCCCTGACCTCGCCCTGGTCAATATCCGGAATGTCTTCCTCTTCGGTATAGTGGCGCGTGAGTGGGGCTCTGTGGTCACGGTCGCTAGGTCCCATCGGTTTTTTTTCCGTGATGCATATAGGTCTCTATAGAAGCTCTTAACTTCTTCGAGAATCTCGAACCTCGAGGTCACGGTTTTGCCACCCGCTGTTTTCAATTTGGTCAGACGGGGTCTTCAAAGCTGTGGCGCAAAGACTTTAAAACCCCAATTTTGTTCGATCGCTGCCTCGACGATGTTGGTGTTATAACGTCTGAGGTCGCATCGTATCAGCTTTCGGATTTTGATGTTTAAAGCTCTCTGGTCTGACGAAGACGTATGCATAGATGGCGTTTGCCGTCTGATTCTCATGAGCTTGAGAGTCTCGGGCGAAAGCTTGGAACACCTATTTTTGGTTTTTCTAGACAGAAACCTTCGGGAGACTTGTTGTAGCGTCCTGACTACAGTGTCGGCCTTATCGGGATCCTTGCCAGTGGTTTCCATCAGATCGAAACGATTTTGAAACTCCAATTGAAACTTCTCGGCACACAAAGCTATTTGGAGCGCAGTAGGTCGGAGAGTAGGCTTCATCATCCGGGCCCTTTCGGCGCGGAAGTCTAAATTCAGAGATGCTCGGACGAGTTGGTGATCACTTCCGGTATTAAACCTGTTGATCACTGAGACATCTTTAAATATACACCTCTTGTCCGACATGACGAAGTTTATCTCGTTCCTTGTGACCTTGTAGAGGCTTCGCCAAGTCCACCTTCTAGGGAGCTTCTTCTTAAAGAATAAGTTCATCAAGAAGAGCCCCTGAGCCTCAAGAAAATTGATAAGCATACGCCCCCGGTCATTTCTACGCCCCACACCAAAGGGTCCGATTTTCGTTTCACGGCGTTCTTATACTCCCACTTTGGCATTGAAGTCTCCCATCACAAAATTGTAGTGAGTCTTGGCAGTACATTGTAATGCTTTCACCACGTCCTCGTACACAGTCTCAACTGCCTCGTCAGTGCTTCTCGAAGTCGGGGCATAGGTACACCTGATTCACCTTCAGGGAGTACCTGTTGGTGAATCTCAGTATTACGTATGCTACCCGAGACGAAACATTGCTGATCTCCACAATGCTGCTAACGAAATCCTTCTGCACCATAAAGCCGTCACCGCCCTCGGAAGAATGTCTTCCATCACCTTCCCGAAAGTACAATAGGTCGCCCGACGCAAGAGTTAGCGTGTCCTCCCTCTTTCTTCGAACTCCGCACAACCCCAGTATGTGCTAGTTTATGCGACCCAGTTCTACCTCGAGTTCGGTGAGCCGATCGTCTAGGCGCAGAGTGCTTCCATTATAAGTAGCTAGGTACGGACAATCTCACACAAGATCATCTAGCTAGCCCAAATTAAGACAATATAAGCTCTTATGGTATGGGATCTAGATAACTGATAATTTGCTACTTTGTGCCAAAGAGATGTACTGTGTCATATGGTTCCAGAATAACTTTTACGTCAAAAGCATGTGTATAGGACCTGGTAATTGTTTTAGTTAACTAGCTGTTACCATATAACTGCCGAATGAACATATATTAACTTATAATTAGTATTTAAATAATGATTAATAATGTCTGTAAAGCTACTGCGTCACCTTCGTGGATCGTCGCGTCACCTACGTGGGATCTAATAATTCAAAACGTTATTCTTCCAAATCTGACTCACAATTTAACTATTTGACTTATATATGTTACTTATCTTACCGAAAGCTTTGTGTTTGTTTACAAAAATAGTTGAAATAATCAGTATTTAAAATTTACCATGAAGGTGACGATGAGAATCGTAAAAAGTAGAAATAGCCAAAGATTTGATTCTTCGTTTGTTTGCATTGAATAGGCTCTAAAACTATTTAGCCGATTTATAAAATTCTGTCACTACTAGAAAGCTACACTAGCTCTGGGTTTCGTAGGCTATTCATTACCACTGTTTTCCCCTATATTTAAACGACGTGACATCCTCCAAATGTGATCAAATAAATAACTCAACTCTAACACACTTTTATGGTCTCGTCTCATGCATGCGTGTCAAGACCTTTACTCATAGGTATCATGATTTACTACATCTGAACATCTCGGACATAAGAACATCTACTTCATAAGAACAATACTCAGCGCTAGTTCTGTGTAATTTTCATTACTTTCAAACAATTTTCTCCATACAAGAGATAGAGATCCATTGGAATACCGTAATATGAACAACATAATGAGCTAAAGACTGTATAAAATAGATACATCGCTGTATTGAGCTAAATCTCGTAAAATTAGTTTCCAGAAATAATTGTGCTTAAAACCGTAGCTTGAAATACTTCTTAATAAAATTACAAATATACTTAATTACTTTGAATACTTAGCGAAACCAATAAAACGAGGACTTTGTTAACAAATTCATTTAAAGACGAGACAGAAGTTTTCTCAATAAACTCTGCCGTGAGCCATCGTCTCGGTTACAAGTATCTTGTAAACTGAGCTGGAGAAGAAACTAGATAATTGCGAGGGCAACCACCCCTCATAGCTGGTTACGAAGCTACGTGCCTATATATACACCTACCTAGGCAACTGTCTCACAACTGTTTACTGCAGCACTCGAGTCTCGCTGTGGCTTTTATCTGCTTGTTTTGACATAAACGCCCTTACCACATGAATTTCCCTAAAACATAACATACAGGATAACTTTGTTACAACTGTTATATCGTCTTAGACGTAGTACTTTTCTTACCTTGTATATTATATAATATTATATTTGTATATTATATTTGCTAAAGCTACTATAGTTTTCTCAACCTTGAAAATCTTAATAAATACTGTGTAACGTACTTCATAGGTATCATTTCTTAGAAATTGTGAGCTAAAATAAAGCGCACAATCTCTAGCAAACAATATCAATAACCTACCCTGACGGCCAGCAATGAGGCTAGACTGATGAGCCCGCAGAGAGTGATGGCCGTCAGGGTGATAAGAGGATACCGCACGATCTCCGGTGAGGCGGCATGTCTCCTAGCCGGGACCCCTCCATGGGACCTGTCCGTCACTGTTCAGATGGCGCAAGGAGGCGCTGGAGCGGGGCCAAAGGCCTGCGTCTCGAGAAATCGAGGCCCAGCGGACCCTGCTCCACCAGGAAACCCTGGAGACATGGAAGATGCGACTTGAGCAACCAAAGGGGGGATTCGCCACAATCGCGGCCGTCAGACCGGTCATGGACGAGTGGCTGGAGAGAAGACACGGTGCTCTCTCTTACCGGTTGACACAGATGCTTGCCGGGCACGGTAGCTTCGGTAGGTATCTGTGGCGAAAACACCGGGAAACCACGGCCGAATGTCAGCACTGCGAGGACCGCAGCGATGACACGGCGCTCCACACGCTGGTGGAGTGCACGGCGTGGGCACAACAGCGACAGGTCCTCGTAGTGGGTCTGGGCGTGGACACTCTCTCGCTTGAGGCCATGGTGCGAGCCATGCTCGCCAGCGGGAGTAAGTGGGACTGCGCCGCCTCTTTCTGCGAGCAGGTCATGCTCGCGAAGGAGGCGGCGGGCCGGGTGCGGGAGAGAACTCTCCCACCCGAGTTCCGCAGTCGGCGGCCTGGGCGCCGCCGACGTGTCTTCGCCGAGGACTATCGGCCTCCATGACCGGGGGTCTGAGGACGGTGAGAGGGCCGCTCACCGTCCTTACAGAAGCAGGCCCATGACGGCAGCGTGACGTGAGCACTCACGCACGCCCCCCCTTAGAAGCGGGGTCACACCCGAAATCCCCCATAGACGCGGGATTGCACCCGAACCACCCCCTGGGCGAGGCCGCATTGGCGGCCGTAAGTCTGTTGGGAGTCACGGGACATCCTTCCTGAGGGCTTACCCGGGGCTCTCAACCATAGGCTGTTGGGCGTTACGTGAGGTTTTTTAGTCGGTAAGAGTCCGGCATAGCATCCTACGAGGATTTTCCCTCACGTTAAAAAAAAAAAAAAAAAAAAAAAAATATTAATAACCTCATTTATAAATAGTTCCGCAGGTCAATAGATGTCCTTCAACGGAGCGAACTGAACTTTATACTTGTACAAAGTTTGAGTCGTTAGTGAAATATTCTGCACTCGTAACCGCTAGTTAAAGTTTAATATTGTGAAGGGTACTGACAGCACGCCTTTAGTGGTTCACCAATAAATCATATTGGTTTAATTTCTATTTGTAACTGAGATAAAGTTATCAGCTTTGGGAGAAATTTCAAATAGAACCAATCAGGCAGAATTAATGTAATATAATAGTACCCACCTATATTGCGTGTTATTTCCGAGTTGACGAAACTATTGACGTCCAGGAAATCGAAATATTCAAAATATTTTTTAGAATTTGTATAAAGGCTGTTTATTTTCTATAGTACATACTAGCTGATGCCAGCGACCTATACCCCTGAAGTATCTGTCCGGGAAAGTTTATCAAAAAGAAAGGAAAATCCTTATGCCATCAATATGAGTAGTTTGTACTCTTCTAAAATCTATCATATTATTATCATTTTAAAAAGAGCTGGCACTGTAGTGGAAATATATATTATTTACTTACTTTCTTACTTTACAGATTTTTTCTACTTTTTGATTTTAGTATAATAGAGACACAATTTATTCGCATTCAAAGTGGCTCAGTGGAGGTAAGTCACTATATTATTGTAGGCAAAGTAACTGCTTCATCATTGTAATATTTACAAGTGAATATGAATACAGTAGTACTCGTAATGTTGAAAAGCAATTAATTAGTAAGTATGTTTAGTTAGTTAAGCGGCTCTCCCGGCTTAGAGAGAAGTTGCAAAAGTTTCATACATACATACATACATATGGTCACGCCTTTATCCCCGAAGGGGTAAGCAGAGGCATATTAGATGCCCACATTTCACCTTTGTATAATTTGTTCCACGTAATAGGTGGTGAGCCGTGCTGCTGTGTTTAAATGGACAGGCGCAGGTTGTGACTGACTTCTTTTTTTTTAAGCTATTGCATAGCTTCTATCGCGGGCCTTGCGTGGAGACCGAATCCAGAAATTGTGTCACGAAAACGAGTCACACTCTCGGCTACCTTCGGCCACGTTCGTGTATCTCGTCTCGCACTTCATAAATTTTTTGTTTACGTCAATTATGAACTCTGCAGTCGTTATATATTATTATATTGTGTCAAATAATCCAAAAATTGATGCTTGTACCCAGAATCGATCTTGCGCCTTCTGCGTACCGATCCGCGTCTTAACCACTCGACCAAAGTTGAATTAAGAGTGCTGGTCGAATTTAGAGTTCATAATGTGAAATGACAATTTCGATGCTGTCAATTACATTAGTTGCTGTCAATTTACTTCGTCTAAATAAAAATTCGACTATGGTGTATAGGTATTCATCATCTATGTACAACAGTGAACTGTACTCGTATAATTTGTGTAAAAAGTGTTTTAAATATGAATAAACAAAGTGCAGTTATTAATGAAGAAAGTCACGAAAAATAGTGAAAGAAAATGAGTGAGTACCATGGAGCAAATATAAGAGGTGAGTACTCTATATACATACATTTTATTATTATTATCACCAATGCAGTATTATTTTTTGTTTTGTTAATTTATATATAATACTGCTATAAAGATAACCAAACCCGGGAGTACGTTCCCATGGGAAGCGGGAAGAAAATTTCACGCTGACGTAGCCGCGAGCGCCATCTATCTCATACCTATGTACTTTAAACGTGTCATAAAAGTCACAACAATACCATACATGCATATTTCAAAGAATGTCTATTATTACCATAAAATTTGTAAAAATAGTTTTTAAGAAGAAACCTATTGTTTTATCTTTTAACTAGCTGACCCTCGCAACTTTGTTTACGTCACACAAGGTCTATGAAATTAGAGGTATTTATTAATCATACTCATCAAGTAGCGTGTGAATCTGCCCTGTTTGCTTAATCAAAATAGAGCTTAATGGTTAAAGCTATTCCTCAGTATAGAATTTTCCTCAGTATAAACAATTTACATACAAACACCGGCGTGTTAGAATTTTATTACATGTATCAATGTAGTAGACGTAACGTGTATAAAATGACATCAATCAAATGTCATCAATATTCTGAAAAAGAAATTAAAAATAGAGTTCACAAACTCTTTTGAAAATACGTACTGTACCTACCTTAGAGGATCGTTATGAAGATAACAGGATAGTTAACAACCATCCATAGAAAATAGATGGTATAATGCTGAATACCGCAAAGAACAATCGGCGCGGCATAGAATGGGGCCTATACTGATATCCTGGAGGATTTAAATGATGCCGATGTCCTGTGCCTGCTGAGGCACACACACGCCGTCATGCATGTCTGCAGGACAACGTGCAGGACAACGAGCAGGATGAGGCAGCGAATGGCTGGACTGAAATTAAAATCGACAGACGCAAGAGATGTGGTGGAGGCACTAATTCACGTACCTCGGGAGTGTCGTGTCAGAAACTGATGGGATAGAAGAGTACCTTACATCATTTCGAGTCTCGCCAAGGCCAGAACAACCTTTACACAGCCGCGCCCCGTGGGCAGTTGCGAAAATGGACACGAAGAGTGAAACTCAAAACAAAGTAAACGTTAAAACTGTACTGCTAACTGCTATACGGATGCGAGACATGGAAGGTCACTAAAGACATTTCGCACCAGCTACCAGCTATAAGTCTTCGTCAAACGCTGCCTCCAATGGATCCTCGGTACATACGGGCCCGAGAACATCACGAACGTAAGACTATTGGAACGCTGCAGTGAGACCCCTATCCACCAACAGATCAAACGTCGGAAGTGTAGCTGCTGCGCTAGATTGGACACACGCTGCAAAGGGACCACGATCACATCATACCAAGGCAAGTCTTACTGAAACTACTGGTTGGGTTTCAAAAACTGTTCGATAGTAAGTAGGTACATTAATTGATAGTGGCTATAGGCTACATAACATAATGCTAAGATTCCTGCCTTTTGGCCTTTTGGACTTTAGTCCAAAAGTCCAAAAGTCCAAAAGTCCAAAAGTCCAAAAGTCCAAAAGTCCAATAGTCCAAAAGTCCAAAAGTCCAAAAGGCCAATTGTCCACAGTCAAGTAGGTACTTGGTACTTTACTTTGTTGAACATAGGCCTTAAAATCTTACTAATATTATAAATGCGAATGTTTGTGAGTGTGGATGTTTGTTACTCTTTCACGCTCAAACCGCTGAACGGATCGGGCTGAAATTTGGTAACAGAGATACATTATAGTCTGGAATAACACATAGGCTACCTTTTATCCCGGGAATAACTTCCCGCGGTAACAAATTTTACGCGGGCGAAGCTGCGGGCATCAGCTAGTATTCTTATATAGAAATAATTATACTAGCATAGTCGGTAAAAAATGCTATGTAATAGCTTTACCGCGGCAGTCCCCGAGTGCCACACGTCTTTTTTTTTTTTTTTTTTTTTATATTCAGCTCGCCAAATTGACGTCGCCACCAGCCTGATGGTAAGAAAGCAGTGGCGCATCTAGCGGTTGGGGGCCACTTCTTACAGTGGTCCTCAAGTTGGCGGCCCTGTGATGTGCCTCTTCACGCTCCTCTTGAAGAACCCGGGATTGTAAGATGAGGGAAAGACGTGTGCGGGCAGGTCGTTCCATGTTTTTATACTTCGACAGAGGAACGATCTTTTGAAACGTTCGGTTCTGGCGAAGATTCTCTCCACTGTGTATGAGTGGCATCTCTGCCCGGCACGCGTTGTTCGGGATCGGAAAGGAGATGGTGGGATCAGGTTGAAGAGCTCTTCAGAACATTCGCCGTGATACATTCGATAGAAGGCAGCCAAGGACGCTATGGTTCTTCGCTGCGACAAAGGTTCGAGGCCTCACGTCACCTCAGGACAACCAATTATTCGGATAGCACGTCTCTGCATAGCGTCAAGCGCGTCTAACAAGTACCTCGCGGAGTCATCCCAAAGGTGAGAACAGTACTCGACGCAGGGACGAATCTGCGTCTTGTACAGTAAACATCTCTGATGTGGCGTGAAATACCGTCTCACCTTATTCAGGATTCCCAGTTTCCGCGAGGCCAGACCAATACAGCTCTCTATGTAGTTTTTGTGATTGAGCTCACGCCGGACGTCTATACCGAGGATCTCCAGGTTGTCCTTTAGTGGAATTGTAATGCTCTGAAGAGAGGGCAGGGGTAGGAATGGGGACTTCTTAGCTGTAAACGCACACGCCTGTGTTTTTCTGGCATTGAACTCGACCAGGTTGTCTGAACCCCATTGGGCAATGCGGCCCAGGTCCAGATCGAGATCCGCCACGAGTTGTCGTCTCTTCTCATCCACGTCGCCTCGCCCCGCCGCTGGACGGCCAGAATAGCTTCCATGAAGAGTACTGTCATCCGCATAACAATGAATGCACCCAAGGAACAGCATGTCATTGATATGCAGAAGAAAGAGAGTTGGGGACAATACCGATCCCTGTGGTACTCCGGCATTTACCTGAAAAAAACAGGAAGCCTCACCATCACAGAGGACCCGAATCCGTCGCCCGTTCAGGAAGCTGGCCAACCAGCGGCACAACTGATGCGATAAACCATATGATGGCAGCTTGGAAAGAAGCGACGCATGCCATACCCTATCAAAGGCTTTTGCGATGTCTAGGCCAATAGCCAGAGATTCGCCGTGCCTCTCCATAGCCTCACCCCAGGTGTGCGTTATGTACGCTAGGAGGTCACCCGTTGATCGTTTCGGCTTAAAGCCATATTGGCGATCGTTAATTAACGAGTGATCCTCCAGATAGCGCATGAGCTGTTTGTTGATGATTAGCTCGAACACCTTGCAGATGACGGTGGTTACGGCTATGGGGCGATAGTTGGCTGGATCCGACCGATCCCCTTTCTTGGGGATCGGTTGGACAGTCGCCTCCTCCCAAGCCTCCGGCACTTCTCCCGACGAATACGAAAGGCGATACAGGCGTGTTAGCGTTGGAGACAATTCAGCTGCACAATTCCTCAGCACCACGGCCGGAATGCCATCAGGACCACTGGCTTTCCGCGTGTCGAGTGACCGTAGCACCGCCCGCACATCGCACTGCCGGATTACAATTTCCGGCATCGTGGTTCCACAGTTGGCGATAGTGGGAGGTTGCTTGCCACAGTCATCGACCCGGGAATTAGCCGCAAAGAGCTTGGCCAGCATTTCCGCTTTCTCTTGGGCCTTGTGAGCCAGTGATCCGTCAGGATAGCGCAGCGGCGGCAGCGAGGGCTTGCAAAAGTTGGCCTGCACGGCTTTGGCCAGTTGCCAGTATCCTCGGCTGCCCGTCGGATGTGACGTGAGCTCCTGACCAAGCCGCGTGACGCGCTGGGCGTCCACTCTCTTGAAGGCTCTCTTACTGGACCTAGTGGCTCTGTTGTACGCTGCCTTGAGGCGGGCCACATTCGGGTCGCGCACAGCTCGAGCCCTGATCCAGGCGCGGTAAGCCGCCTGTTTTTGTTGAACAGCTACGGCACACTCATTCCCGAACCAGGGGCGGGCTTTGCGGATGCTGGCGACATCAGTGTATGGAATGTAGTATTCCATACCTCATGTGATTTCACCAGCAACCGCAGAGGCGCTTTCCGATGAAGCCCTCCCTGCAAAGCAGCGCTGACTCCACGGGACGGCTGCAAAGTATTCTCGTAGTCCGTCCCAGTCTGGTGACGAGTAGTGCCACAGTCGCCGCGTCACCTCTACTGCCCTTGCAGGGGACGGTACCTGCAGGCGGGCACGCACAATACAGTGGTCGGATGTACCCAGTGGGGCGCTAACCGTCACACTGTACTGTGCTGGATTACTCGTCAGCAGTAAGTCCAGCAGGGCGGGTTCATGTTCTGACCTGTCCGGTATGCGCGTAATCCCGCGTACCACCTGGGTCAGACCATGGGAGAGTGCGAACGCGTGGGTGGCCCGTCCCGCAGGATCTGTCTTGAGGGACCCCAACCACTCAATGTGGTGACCATTGAAGTCCCCCAGAAAAACCAACTCTGCGTTCGGGAACCGTACCTGCGCGTCATCAGCCCCCTCGCTGAGGTGCTGATACAGCCTCATCATCTCACCTGTCCCTGTGTGGGATCGATAGACACACACGTAGATCTGACTCAAGGAGCCGTGATCTACGTGCAGCCAAAGGACGGAGAGGGAAGGGTCCTCAAGGCAGCGCAGCCGGCTACAGCAAACATCCGCCCTAACGAACGCGCACACCCCGGCTTTTTCTCGAAATAGTTCCTCGATGATATAGCCGGGGTAACTAAGGTACGACTGATCGGCAGGGCGGAGTATTTGCGTCTCCGTTAGGAACATCACAGCTGGCCGTGCCGTCTCTAGATGGTGATGGACGACGTTGAGGTTGGCATGGAGTCCGCGGATGTTAGCGAACTCCACCTCAAACACCTGCTGTTGAAATAGAGCCTTCAACTTAGCTTAACGACTGCTATTTTACTGGCAACCGGGACCAACGGCTTAACATGCCTTCCGAAGCACGGAAACGCTCAAATAAATGTCACAAAGTGATCACATGGATCATGGTCACCCATCCATGTGATCACTTTCACGTTAATGAATTTTAACACTTTTTAATGTTGTGCGAAAATAAATAAATATCGAATTAAGTCGTCTTCTGTCTAACCGGCTAATCCACTAAACCACTGAGACACTCAACTGACAAATTATTCCTTCACCTCATACGTCTTGGGGCGACGAATAAATAAAACTCACTCGCGTACAGAGGGTTCCGTACCAAAATACGCCAAAAAATCACGAGCTCTCCTTAATCCCGCCTATTTTTTCTGATTTCAGTAGGTATGTGTTGTTATAGCGGCAACAGAAATACAATATCATCTGTGAAAATTTCAGGTCTCAAATTATCACGGTTTCTGAGATAAAGCCTCGTGACGGACAGACAGAGCGACAGACAGACGGACAGCGAAGTCCTATGAATAGAGTCCCGTTTTTAGGGTTCCGTAGCCAAATGGTAAAAAACGGAACCCTTATAGATTCGTCATGTCTGTCTGTCTGTCCGTCCGAATGTCACAGCCACTTTTCTCCGAAACTACAAGGCTTATGCTGTTGAAACTTGGTAAGTAGATGTATTCTGTGAACCGCATTGAGATTTTCACATAAAAATGGAAAAAAAAGCAGTAAATTTTGGGGGTCCCCATTTTCAAAACTGAAACTCAAAAAGTTTTTTTTCATCTAACCCATATGTGTGGGGTATCTATAGATAGGTCTTGAAAAATGCTATTGAGGTTTCTAACATCATTTTTTTTAAAGTGAATAGTTGGCACAAGAGACACTTCCAAAGTGATAAAATGTGTCCCCCCCCCACCCCTCTAACTTCTAAACTAAGAGAATGATAAATCCTAAAATAATATATGATGTACATTGCCATAAAAACTACTAACGAAAATTGGTTTCAACGAGATAGAGTCGGTAGTTTTTTTTGATACGTCATAAACCACAATTTTCGGTTAGAAAAATCGCTACCACTGCGAACGTGTTAAAATCATGGAACTCACCGGCCTCTGACTGAGTCGTCGTCCTCGTCCGCCGAGCCGTCGGGTTGGAGCTGCATGCCACCCTGCGCCCAGGTCACCGTCAGCCAATCTGCACAACACCACATAAACATTAACGGGGTTGATGGCTCCCGTACCTACATCTGGGACAGATTCCCAAAGGGAACAAATATTTGTGTGATCCTTTAATATTTTTCTCGAGAGTCTGGGTGTTTCTGAGTAATCAAAGCATGTATTTACAAAAAGTACCCGTGGTCTGTCTGTCTAAATATATAACACAAGCAGGTTAAGCTTAGCTTACTGTAGGATCAGATGGCGTTATGTAAGAAACTGCTTCCGTCAAAAACGACAAACTATTAGCAAAGATAATTATAATAGTGCTACATACTATTAGCTGACGCTGATTGCTCTGTGGTTCGTTAGTGCGGAAGGCTAGGATTGTATGCTATTCCCATCGGGTGAGGTCTATATTTAGTAGGATACCATGTTATGCTGATTTATTCGATTAACTTACAGATGAAATTCTTTATCCAATAATTTCTCTGGGGAGAACTTCTTAAAACTTGAATTGGTTTTGAACTAACAAAATCAATTCAAAACTTTCTTTATAAATTATTACAAAACCCTTAGAAGTTATGGAAGAAATATTTGAAGTTTGTGCGCTGATATAAATCTTTGGAACATACGTTAGGAACTTTCAGTAGGAATAGCTAATAACGAGCTGGTACTGACGTGCCCCTGGGCGCCGATTCTCGATTCATACGACGTGAATGCGTGGAGGGTGTTTTACTGGTGAAACATCATCGGACTCATTTTTAGAAACTGCAAAACATGAAACATAATACGTTTTACCCATTAATGTCCGTCCACGCTTTCATGTAGTGTGGTTGAGAATCGGCGCCTCCTGATTCTCCAGTTATGCCTCGAACAATACCTACAAAAAAGATTTTTTTAAGAGTTAGCCTGGATTATTAACTGTCTCGATATCACTGAAGTTCTGCTCAAAAAGCTCGAGCGTCTATAAAATTACTATATCAGGTTCACATTTACTCAAGCCCCTTCGCCGTAACAGTCAGGTAGTGTCTTTACTTTGTACAATTATCTATTCAATCCGTTCACTCCGACGTACCCCAAAGAAAGAGTTACTTCTCCAGAACGCATCTTACTCCTCAAACAACAAGCTAAAATTCTCGGCAACTCTGAGACTGAGTACACCTCAGCACTTTACTAGAGATTCTGACAAGAAACATTTCTTTCTCAGTAAAAGCAGTTCGGTTATGGAATGAATCTCTGTGAAAATAAAAGACCATAAATGTTCAGTGTCGTCTTTCGAATCGCGGCAGACCCACTATAATAGTTATTTCATCGTTATCACATGAAGCATCCTCAAGAATGCTCGGTAGCAAATTGAACTCCATGTGCTATGCTTTTATAACGCGACTAGCTGATGCCCGCAGCTTCGCCCGCGATGGCGCTGTATGTGAAATTTTGCTGAATTTTCTTTGCTATAAACCTCACGGAGCCTGAGACCTTTCCAACGAATGCAAAACCGTGGAAATCGGTTTGTGCGTTCTAAAATTATAGCGTCAGGAAGGAAAACCCGACTTATTTTTATATAATAAATAAATAAATAAATAAATAAATAAATATTCGCGGACATTTCACACAACGCTATCTGATCCCAAAGTAAGCTAGGAATAACCTGCTTGTGTTATGGGTATCAGACCACGGATATTAATACTTATATACTTTTAAATACATACTTATCATACATAGAAACACCCAGACTCTTGAGACAAACATTTATGGGTCACACAAATATTTGTCTCGAATCGAACCCACGACCTCCAGCGCCGCAGGCGGTATCACTACCGACTGCGCCACAGAGGCAGTCAATAATAGATGAGGAAGTTACGAGTATGGTACATAGGTTCCTACAAACTGTGCCGTTTCTTGAGGTTTCCGATTTGTCATTTCTCCGATACAATTAGCCGCAATACTTGACTGTTGTGCTCTAAGATTTGGCAAGGCTACACTCCTTTTTCTTTATTAATTAGACAGCTTTTTGAATAATTTAAAAATCTAATATTTGGAAAAATCTGAGGGTGCAGATGCAGACCGAAAAAGAATTGACGTAAGAAATTTTTTACGGAACTGTAAACTCCGTTTAAGCCAGCACTAATCCCCGCTCACAAATCAACCAGATAGTGTCGACGCTACTTTACCTAAACGAGGGTCATAATTCCATAGACAATTGATTGGTACACCGTGAACTTTCATTGTATGAATATTTAAAGGTGGATTATAAATAAACTTTGCACTAGGGACGCTCTAAGTACAGTTGACGTGAGCATTAGAGGGTTCGATAATAAAGGCTCATTACTCGTACATAATTGTAATATCTCGTGTCTTCAAAGTGGGCTTAAAATATTTTATACTAGGTCCGCTAGTCCATCTAGCCTAATCATCGACTTCAATACAAGTCTCAAGTTCCAGCAGTTTCATAGATTAAAAGGAACAGCCATTCTTTAGGAAAAGTTTAATTATTAAAAGTTTTATTTTTTTACTTGTGTTTAGTTTGTTGGCATCCCGTTATGACTTACCTATTTTACTGGTGACAATATCGTCATTTTATCTGCAACTTTTATTATTTGCAACCGACTTCATAAAGGAGGTTAAGTACTCAATTTGACCGTAAATATGTACATATATTTTTAATTGAGAAAGTAAAAGTAAGTAGGTACCTGCAACATACAGTCACCTAGTACTTACGTAAAATATGAGCGTCACCCCCTCGCACCCTGCTCGACTGCGTGTCAGCGATAAATGCGTGTGTCGTGCGGTACTACTAACGAGAACATGGACGCTTAACTATATATAATGGCTGTAACACAATGTTGCCACAAAAGACATTCCTTGGAAATTCATAACGCTGTGAAACCATATTCCTTGCGTAGCGCACTACAAAAGGGTTTAAACTTCAGACGTTAGGAGTAGGTATTCGTAGTCAGTGCTCTGTACACAGTATATTTTTGTTAGGTTAGGTAGTGGTGGTGGTTGTTAATGTGGATTAAAGGAACTTTCTTTCTTTCTTTCAGTATTTGTATAACTAACATAAGCTACATGCCCAAACAGGCAGATCATTAACAAATATCTAAATAAATCTAAAAGTGTTAAGCTGTTCAGTAACTACACACACAGTATTTGTAGCACCTAAGTATATCGATACAACATTGATTTCCTTTTTTATATGCTACTAAGGTGGCAAACAAGTTTACGGTCCATTTAAGGAAATGTGACCAACCTAGTCTATGAACTTTCACAACACCAGAGGTGCTACACTCGCGCTGCAGACCCTAAAACTCCTTCGATGTTCCAACCTTCAGGAATAACTTACCTAAACTTGCACAGAATGAAGTCCTGTTACCGACTCTGTTCATGTTTCTTTTTTTGAAAACAAACAGATAAAATATTTCAACCACCTTGTTGGATGGACAAATTGCTCTAAGAACTTAGTCGTTTTAGTCTAAAGTTATTACCATACAATACCTATTATGATTATCAAATAAAAATAAAAGCTACAATGTTACAATTATATATCTCGAACATTTTCATATCTTATTATGCTCGGTCTGACGCCTCTTATTTGAGAAGGGTAGATTGAAACGTCCCTCGAGACCTTACATTGAATAGTTATTCTCGTACCTACATAACGTATAGGTAGGTACAACTCGGTTTAAATGCAAGTTATAAATAGTTTGAAAGCAGTTGGAGAAATCTGTTACTCAGTGTGTAAAGACAATGTATGTGACTACAATACAAAGTAGTAAGCTAGTTTAATCGATAGTCATATTGAACTAATCACAAGGTTCATAAAGTTAAAATGTTATTGTGGTTGGTAGTCGGGGTGTAACAATCGAAACTCTTAGTAGGTAGGTACATGCCACAAATACCTAGTATTAATATTTCTCTGAAATAACACTGAGGTTTGTTTTAATCTTGTCTTGAAAAATATAGAATGCAATCAGATATGTCCAATTTACCACAATCTTATATGAAGGTCGTCAGAGCTTACCATCAGAAGCATATCAATGAGTGGAACTACTACGCTCCTAGATACACGCCTTTATCCCCGAAGGGATAGGCAGAGGCATACATTACGCCAACATTTCACCTTTAGTTTTTGACCCATGTACCTAAAGGTGGTTAGGCTATACAAGGAAACATCAGATATTAGATGGTATGTCGGTACGGCTTCAATGCCATCTATACTACCAAAATAAAGTACATATTCTTCGGACTCTTGGAAATTAACTTAGCAGACTTTCGCATAGGTACTATAAAATAAAATAACTTTTACTTTCTATGAAATTAAAATAAACGAATTAAGATTTGTCAAAATTGACGGGACTCTACTGAGGGTTTGGAAATACTACAGATTTCCAAACCCTCAGTACGGCTTTTGACAAATTTAGCTCAAAATCTAATACAGTTTTTTTATGTATTTTGTTTTAAATTTATTTAACAACCAACCCTGTTATGGCTCTCAGCAACGTATTGTATAGTATTTATATGGCACGGCAAACAAATATATTATCTAAACAAATAATATTAGGTTCAGACGATGACAAGAGTACCTAATCTAATAAAGCGCTGAATGTGATATTTACATTGCTTGCTTGACATCATATTACACGATTATATTTCACAATCTCGCAAGAACATCTTTGTAATATTGCCATTCAAATTTCACGGGCAAATACGAGAAATAATATTATAAAGCTCATAATATTGGAGAGGTTGTCGCAGAGAGGTAGAGGTATGGTACCTTTCCGAGATATTAGATCCTTACTCGCAGTTCTGTATTACAAATAGTGAAATTATTCGATAAATTAATATTGAAATTGAACTGTAATTGTCTACAATTTTTAGGATTTTGTACCTCAAAAAAATCCCGTTTAAGGTCATTTTGTTGTCCTTAAGTCCGTCCGGTCGGACATTTATCTACACAAAGGACAGGGCACGGTCACAGCGTCTGTTTCATACAAAATGTATAGGAGCCACGTGATCGTGCTCTGTCTCTCCTATACACTTTAGCCAGCCCGCATCCTACGTCCGTTCTGTGTAAATCGCACCTTTTATTCGACACTCGCCATAGAATCAAAAAGAAGAGTGTATTTCCCATTGACCTAGGACTATTAAAACTTGCCAAGTAATATTGTCATACTACTACTACAAATAGAAGGGAAAATCTAAAAACGATCTATACGTATTCAATTCTGGTTTTATTACACCTTATTTGGTGACTATGGCACCCGATACCTTACTATTTTTTTATTTTCCTAGCATTATCGTAACGTCAAACGTAATATTTCAAAATTACAAAAGGGGACGAATATTTAATCAGCAAAATTAAAAATATCAAAAACTTTCAACAAAAGCTTCCATCTTATCTCCTATAAATTGTGAGACCTTTAGGTAGGTACCAATATTAAATCTATTAAACTCAAGAGGATATTAAAATGGTCGCTTTAGGAAGCCCTGTTTTAATCGAAACTCGAGAAAGGGTGATTTATGCAAATATGTGAAATATTCCTGACTACATATTACCTAGAAGGTCCAAGGTGTCAGCACTAACCGTCCATCATTCCTTTGTAGGGAGACAAAGGAGAATTAATATACATTTTGTGGATGAGAATGTTAAATTGACTGCTCCTTAGTTTTCCCATGGCAAATATACGGGGTAGAATGTATAGGAATTATCGGTGTTGAGCTTCTGGTCTTCTTGGACATTCGTTTACTATTCAAGAGAAGCGTCTGACTACAGTGAGTTACTTCTTCAATCAGATCCTCCATGTTTTACCTCATGAGTAAGGGAAAAACAACACATTAAGATGAAGGGTCGGTAACGTTAGTTATGTAGGTAAAGTACGTTCGGCGCCCATCAGATCTGGGCAATAAAAATGTATCTGTACTGGGCTATGATCTTCGTCGGTGTACAGGATTCTATGCCCAAGGCAGAGAAACTAGATATAGAGCTTTGTTATTTGGCAATTTTGGCATGCGATTTGAGAGCCCAAGTAGTAAAATGGTTGACTACCCGCTGCCCGCAGTCTGTACAGGGCCTGAACTTGCAGATCAGCTCTCTATCCCAGAAGGCAGAACTAGCAATCTGTATACAAATCCGCTAAAACCAATAAAATTATAAACATGTTTTGCATAGTACTTTTTTGTTTTAATGCCACCTTGACAGACAAGCTTACGGCCACACCTGATAGGCTGTGGTTACCGTAGCCTACGTACGTTTGCAGCACTAGAGGCGCTGACCTCGCGCTGCCGACTATGCGAGAACCTTCTAAGACTCCTTTTGAACTTAATAGCACCTGAGTGCATTGTGTCATGTGCTACGAGCAGCTATGAGCGGCACACGCACACTTTATTTAAGCACTGTACGGGAATATCTGATATTGCCTTCAAACTGTTCTAAGATTTAATAAGAATAGGTATCCGTATCCATTTTAATGGATGCAAAATATTGTACAAAATTTGCTAATTAAATGTACGACAAAGGATCTTTGTGTCTGGAAAATATTTCTTATTACAATACCTAACGATTCGACCGACTTTGTACTCTACAAGCGGGCGACAGCGGGTTGGATCGTTGCGAATGAGACTTCGCTCTCGGACTGTCTGTCTGTTTGGCCGTCTGTCTATCACCAGGTTGTATTTAATAAACCGTGGCAGCTAGACAGTTAAAATTTACACAGCTAATATATTTCTGTTCACTACAAATGGAAAAAGAATGAAGAAAACTCCCACACAAATCGTCGGAATCGTCCGAGCGCAAATCCGTCTCGCGCTTGGCCCCATTTAGATTTCTAATTTACTACTTTCAGAGATTGTCACCTTTAAACATAAGTTATTTGATAAACACTTAAGGCATATTAATAGTTTTAAACAGTTAAGTACGTTCAGCCATTAAGTACGTTCCTACGTAACTTTAGGGTAGAATAATTTGAACTGCTACCAACCTAGTATCTCTCTACCTTCTTTTGTTTTCACTTCTCTCACCACACCCAGTGTGCCTCCATTTTTTGGGTTCTCTACTCACTAAGTAAGCAATGATCTTTTCCTTAAAAAAAACAATTGCAAAGGACGAGATAACGATTTAAACCTCAAAATTGCATTATTATTACAGCATTCGTTTATTCGACAGCCCGGATAAGTTGGAGGCTGACGAAGTTTTCCGACACTTCAATGTCAATACTGAAAGGAAATTCTGTCTATGTTGACAGTAAGTATTTCACTGACTGGAATATTTTTGGCTTCTGGATAAACTAAAGCAAACATTTGATGTATTGGGTTTATTCGCATGTTACTATAAATGACAGAACCAAAAAAGGGTAATTATTATTATCATTATTTGATTCGGCAATAGGCTCACCACCTATTACGTGGGACATAAAACTATAAGGTGAAATGTGGGCGTAAATTATGCCTCTGCCTACCCCTTCGGAGATAAAGGCGTGACTGTTATGTATGTATGTAAGTATTATTTGATTCTAAATCGTTATAAACTTGTTTCTAACTTTCTTTCTAATTTCATCAAGCCTTTAAAAATTACCAAACTAGCTAAGATAGTTATACATTTTATGGGCATACTATACCCAACCATAGCTCCATTTTTTTTTTTTTTTAACCTGAGGGAAAATCCTCGTAGGATGCTATGCCGGACTCTTACCGACTAAAAAAGCTCACGTAACGCCCAACAGCCTATCGTTGAGAGCCCCGGGTAAGCCCTCAGGAAGGATGTCCCGTGACTCCCAAAAGACCCACGGCCGCCTATGCGGCCTCACCCAGGGGGTGGTTCGGGTGCAATCCCGCGTCTATGGGGGGTTTCGGATGTGACCCCGCTTCTAAGGGGGGGCGTGCGTGAGTTGCTCACGTCACGCTGCCGTCATGGGCCTGCTTCTGTAAGGACGGTGAGCGGCCCTCTCACCGTCCTCAGACCCCCAGTCATGGAGGCTGATAGTCCTCGGCGAAGACACGTCGGCGGCGCCCAGGGCGCCGACTGCGGAACTCGGGTGGGAGAGTTCTCTCCCGCACCCGGCCCGCCGCCTCCTTCGCGAGCATGACCTGCTCGCAGAAAGAGGCGGCGCAGTCCCACATACTCCCGCTGGAGAGCATGGCTCGCACCATGCCCTCGAGCGTCAGCCGGTAGGAGAGAGCACCGTGTCTTCTCTCCAGCCACTCGTCCATGACCGGCCTGACGGCCGCGATTGTGGCGAATCCCCCCTTTGGTTGCTCAAGTCGCATCTTCCATGACTCCACGGTTTCCTGGTGGAGCAGGGTCCGCTGGGCCTCGATTTCTCGAGACGCAGGCCTTTGGCCCCGCTCCAGCGCCTCCTTGCGCCATCTGAACAGTGACGCAAGGGCTCTCGCTTCCAGGTCCCATGGAGGGGTCCCGGCTAGGAGACATGCCGCCTCACCGGAGATCGTGCGGTATCCTCTTATCACCCTGACGGCCATCGCTCTCTGCGGGCTCAGCAGTCTAGCCTCATTGCTGGCCGTCAAGGTAACCATAGTTCCATATGTTTACATAATTAAATTAACAAAATAATTGGCCGTTTTGTTAAATAATCCATAACCAAAATATAATTAAAAAGTCAACAACGACTAACTGAGTAGGTAAGTACCTACCTGCTTAAGTAGTAAAAAAAATTGGGTATTACACATACATAATGATAGACAATGATGTGACGATATGGCAGTCAATTAACATCACCGCCTTTTTTTTTGTAGGGGAAAATCCTCATGAGTGTTATGCCGGACTCCTACCGACTAAAAAACCTCACGTAACGCCCTACAGCCTATGGTTGGGAGCCCCGGGTAAGCCCTCGGAAGGATGTCCCAGGACAACATCACCGCCTGGTAAATAGGCAGCCGGTTTACCTACCTCTTTTTTAACCGACTTCAAAAAAAGGAGGAGGTTCTCAATTCGTCTGTATGTATTTTTTTTTATGTATGTCAAGCGATAATTCCGTCAATTATAGACGGATTTCAAAAATTTTTTTTTTGTTGAATAGGGGTTACTTCTGAGGTGGTCCCATTTTCACCAAGTCAGGATCTGATGAAGGGATCTAGGAGAAAACGAGGGCAACCACCGAAAATTGTAGGGACAACTAGTGTGCTTGTTAACTTTTTAATTAAGTGCTTTAATGTTCTACATTTTAATGAAGGTATGGCGTCGATCTGATGATAGAGTCGAAAGACAGTCGAGGGCATTCCTAAACAATTTACAGCAGTTATCTTGTGTTTAGGCTTGATTGATTTGTATTGATGAGAACTTTACACCCAGATTGATAGATCCAACTTAAAAAAAAAAGAAAGGCCTCAATGTTTTACGTATGTTCACCGTCAATTATAGACGGATTTCAATTTTTTTTGTTGAATAGGGTTTACTTTTGAGGTGGTCCCATTATAACCAGGGTGGGATCTGATGATGGGATCCTGGAGAAATCGAGGGCAACCACCGAAAATTATAGGCACAACTAGTGCGTTTGTTAACTTTTTAATTCAGTGCTTTAATGTACTACCATTAATAAAGGTCTGGAGTCGATCTGATGATGGAACCAAACGAGATTCGAGGGAATTCCTTAACGATTTACAGCAGCTACCTTGTGTTGGGGCTTGATTAATTTGTTTTGATGAGAACTTTCACCTAGATAGATATGTTTTTCGGTTCACCCGTCACTTAAAATAATGAAAAAAAATTTTTCAATAAAAAATACAACCGACTTCCAAGAAATCCTGAACAATAAAATTTACTTAGCACAAAGTAATATGTAGTTGATTTATCAGATTTTATTCAATATAATATTGAAGTTGGTGCCATGAATAATACCTCCCTAAACCTATGAATTTACTTGGCGCCGACTTCAATATGATATTGAATAAAAAATGAGATAAATCAAAATACATATTACTTTGTGCTAAGTAAATTTTATTGTTCAGGATTTCTTGGAAGTCGGTTGTATTTTTTATTGAAAAATTTTTTTTATATGTATATCAACATACTTTATCTGTACGAAATATATGGTCTCATAATAAATAATGCTTGACAATCCTGGTATTTAAGACCAACGCATTAGGTTTTTTTTTTCACAAGAAGCTTATAACTAACTTAATCTGTCAACCGAAAGCTTCCACAAAGAAGACATTTATTGAATAACAAAGATCAACATATAAATAGGTATAGACATGAAAACCTTCTTTGGAATTATGTACCCGAAAATCCCAATACTCGTAACTTGGAACACATTTTAAGCACAACATAACTACATCTTTGATCTGATATCTCTAAAAACTAAATCGGTTTTAATGATTTTTGTTTATTTTGAGATCCTTTGGTTACATCTTCTCCATATTATCTTTACACACACATACATACGCATGGTCATGCCTATATCCCCGAATGGGTAGGCAGAGGCATTTTACATGCCCATTTTACCTTTTTTAGAATTTGTCCCACGTAATAGGTGGTGAGCCGTATTGCTGTGTTGAGATGGACAGGTGCACGTTGTGACTGCCTGCTGTTGAAATTTTTCCAGCCGCCTAATAAGGCCTTCAAATTGGCTTAACGACTGCTATTTTACAGGCAACCGGGACCAACGGCTTAACGTGTCTTCCGAATCACGAAATCGCTCAAATAAATGTCACAAAGTGGTTACATGGATGGTCACCCCATCCAAGGACTGGCCATAGTGAAAGTTGCTTACTGCAGTGATCGTTTATCGAACACTGAGTCACGCGTTTCTCATATTATCTTTGAACATCCGTTTCCACAATTGTTTTTAAATATTAGTACAAAGTCCAGAAATGATGATAGTCCATGTGATAAATTTTGAAAGAAAGCTATAACGGCTTAGATAACTTTGCTACCGTGTGTTGTGGCGTAATTTGGCAGAGGCCTACGTCCAGCAGCGAACTGTCACAATTAAGCTGATTTGATTGATTGATTGAATGTCATAAGTATGCATTACACCTTTTCTTTTTTTAACGTGAGGGAAAATCCATAATGGATGCTGTGCCGGACTCCTACCGACTAAAAAACCTCACGTAACGCCCACCAGCATAAGGTTGGGAGCCCCGGGTAAGTCCTCGGAAGGATGTCCCAGGACTTCCGACAGACTTACGGCCTTCACTGGGGAGTTCGGGTGCTATCCTGCGTCTTAGGGGGGTTTCGGATGTGATCCCGCTTCTAATGGGGCGGGGGCGTGCGTGAATCCCTCACGTCACGCTGCCGTCACGGGCCTCCTTCTGTAAGGACGGTGAGCAGCCCTCCGCCGTCCTCGGGCCCCCGGTCATGCAGGCTGTTAGTCTTCGGCTAAGACACGTCGGTGGCGCTTAGGCCGCTGACTGCAGAACTCGGGTGAGAGAGTTTTCTTCCGTTCCCGCCCCGCTGCCTCTTTCACAAGCATGACCTGCTCGCAGAAAGAGGCGGCGCAGTCCCACTTACTCCCGCGGAAGATCATGGCTCGTACCATGGTGTCGAGCGAGAGAGTGTCCACGTTCAGACCCACCATGAGTACCTGACCACGCCGTGCACTCCACCAGCGTGTGGAGCGCTGTGTCATCGCTGCGGTCCTCGCAGGGCTGGCACTCGGCCGTAGTATGCTTTACACCTGAATAAACTTTCACTGATATGATGTCTTTCAAATATTCATATCCTATGTACCTATGAATTAACAAGAAGAAAAATAACAGCATCTTGAAATTAATATTTAATAAACCAGTTGTGTTGCCATTGCTGATTCTAATATTAAACCATAAATACTTACTTACTTGAAATAAGTATTTCTGTCAACACCTTTGTAGAATAAACCTTATGTTTTGATTGTATTCTTCGCTTTCTAATCCAATTCTGAGTAAAGTTTCCGCAGTAAAATTAATCGATTTTCATTACGTAAACATAATTAAATTTACAGCAACCGTGAGCTTTTTGACGGCAGCGGTGTTGCCTTTAAGAATCGAGCACACTAGGTTGGTCCCGGCCCAAAAAAATGCCTAGATCGTTTTCATACAGTTTTTGGGTTCCGTGCCCAAAGGGTAGAAACGAGACCTAATTCATAAGACTTAGGTGTCCCGTCTGTCTGTCTATCATCAGGCTGTATCCACAAATGATATATTATTTTTGTTGCCACTATAACAATCAGTAATTAATTTAATTTGTTGTGAGAGATCCCCCCCCCCCCCCCCCCCCTAAGAAGCGGGATAAAACCCAAAATACCTCCCAAAGACGCGGATTAGCACCGAACCCACAGAGTGCATTTGTATACAGGGTGAATTTTTGAAAAGGGCTTGGATGGCCAAATCCGAAACTATAAGGAATATCTAAAAACTCTCAAAGGACTTACGAGCCCGATTTTGATAAAACTTAAAACCTCATCATTAGATTTTTGAAAAACCAGTAATCTTAGCCGGGAATCGAACCCATTGATTTTGAAAAAAATGACACACCCTTTATTATTAAACCATACGATAGTGTCGCTGATAAGGATCAAATTCTGCGAAGTAATGATATACGGCAAATTTAAGGAAAGTTTGGAATTTTAATAGAATTCAGATTTCATGTACCTAAATTTTGTATCATAATTTGTTTCGTTTGAAATTCCAGAATAAATCGTAACTATTCCGTGTTCTCAATCATGCTCAGAATGATTCTTTGGAGAATATTATAAACGGAATCAATAATATTGAATGCAGTACGATCCCTGAGGTCTAAATTTTGAACAATTAATCAGTTAACGTAAGAAAAATAAATTGTATTTTGTTTAAGATGTGCACTTTCCTTTAGTTTGCCACATTTCATTACTTCCCAGAATAAGATCCTTAATAGCAACACTATCATCTGGTGTAATAATATAGGGTGCGTTTTTTTTTTTCAAATCAATGGATTCGATTCCCAGCTAGGATTATTGGTTTTTTAAAAATCTAATGATGAGGTTTTAAGTTTCATCAAAATCGGGCTCGTGACTCCTTTGAGCATTTTTCGCTATTCCTTATAGTTTCGGATTTGGTCATTCAATCCCTTTTGAAAAATTCACCCTGTATACTGCTAGGTGAGGCCGCAGTGGTAGTGAGGCCGCAGTGGTAGCTGTAGGTCTGTTGGGAGTCCTGGGGTATCCCTCCGAGGGCTTACCCGGGGCTTTCAACCGTAAGCTGTTAGTAAGTAAAACAAAAATGAAACTTATCTATACACTGTATTCGGGTACGGCATTATCCTAATGAGCTCGGCCCTTTCTCACAAAAGACTGCGCGTGATTTCGTGATTTTAGGACTCAACTTAGCGCTGATTGAATACGGCGGTAATAAATCCGAGCTTATAACTGCCAGGGCTGTCACAGAAAAAAAGTTAAAAAGATCATACAATGTAAAAATTACATATTATGTAAATAGGTATGCTGCATCTAAAGTACGACTAAAATAAAACGTTCCCGTACCCTATGGATACATATTCAAAGTATCTGTCCCTGTACCAAATTTCAGCTAGATTCATTCAGTCGTTAAAGCACATTCAAATATCTTTTCAAACTATCACGTTTATTTAATATTAGTGAATTTTTTGAAAGTAGTATTTCAAGTTGGCAACCCTGCCGCTACCCTTTGTCAATGTACCGAAGTTATACAATTAAGGAGGGAAACTGGTATTACTTGATATTACCTATAGAGCGGACTGATCGATTCATTCGTCGGTTTCCTATCTCCGATATGAATGTTTCATGACGGCTCTAAACCTTTAGAATCTGTGGTCCTTTGGGTATTCTAATGTGTATTAATCTCAGAGCCCAGTGAGCTTTAAGATGAATTATTTGAGAATGTTTAAAGATCTAGGTATTTTGTTGTTGCGATAAGCGCCTTAGTGAACAGTTACATTTATCCAAATTAGTCTGAAATCTATACATATAATAAAACTGTTGAGGGTCGAGAGTCTGTACATGGAAGATATTTTGAAAAATTTAATTGTGAGGTGTTCTCTAATCGATACTGAAGCCGAAAATGTCTGTCTGTCTGTATCCCGAATAAGTATCACGTCGAAACTACTGAACCGATTTGAATGAAACTTAGTACAAACATAGCTTATAATCCTAGAAAGGTTTTAGGATACTTTTGATCCCGATATTTTGCTCGGTTCTTTTGGGAGAGGGGATGAAAGACAAAAAGGTTTTTTAGTTGTAACTTCTCAATGCGTGGTTCGATTCCAAAAAGTTTTCCATAGTTATAAAGGGATTACTTAAAGGATTGTTTCACACAAGTTTCAATGTTGAGGGTTTTGTAGTTCAGAAATTAGAGACATCTCAACTTTCGCAAAATCTAGAATTCAAGGATTCCTTTGAATGTAAGGGTAAATCTAAACTGGCGTGTTGGCTTTATCATAAAAGAACTTAATGATTAAGTGACCTATTCTTTCAAACACCTTCTGTGACGTAAACGAAGTTGCGAGGGACAGCTAGTGTTTCTATATACCTACTAACAGATGCCTGCTGTTTCACTCACGTGACTTTGTTACAGCATATCTATAAAATCTATGATTTATGATTGTTTGCAAATTAAATGTGAAAACTTTTTTGGTGCCGAACAGGACTCAAACCTACATCTTTTCGTTTGCCGGACTAGACGCCCTTACCATGGGATCACCGAGACACTACTCTTAACCGAAAAATTCTTTGGCCTCATTACGTCTTGGGGCGACGTAAGCGTAGACGTATTATTGTTTGTCTTACGTAATAGGTAAGACAAATGTATGCTGAGTACATTTTGCCGTCCAAAGATTAATCTATACTTATAATAAAACTGTAAAGGTCGGGAGTCTGTACATGGAAGACATTTTGAAAATTTTAAGTGTAGGGCGTTCTCTAATCGATACTGAAGCCGAAAATGTAATTTAAAATTTTCATGTCTGTCTGTCTGTCTGTCTGTCTGTCTGTCTGTCTGTCTGTCTGTCTGTATCCCAAATAAGTATCACGCCGAAACTACTGAACCGATTTGAATGATAATTTGTACGATCTAAGCTTATAGTCCGAGGAAGGTTCTTAGATACTTTTGATCCCGATATTTTGCGCGGTTCCTTAAGGAGAGGGGATGAAAGGCAAAATAGTTTTTTAGCTATTATTTCTCACTGCGTGGTTCAATTTCAAATATTTTTTTGATGTCTGAAAGGGAGTACTTTAAGCATTATTCCACACAATTTTCAATATCGAGGGTTATGTAGTTCAGAAATTAGGAGCATCTCAACTTTCGGTAAATCTAGAATTCAACGTTTCTTTTGAAAGTGAGACTAAACGGGCGTGTTGGCTTAATCATAAAAGAGCTTAATGATTAAGGCTATTGGAAAATAATTCAGTCCGCGCCGAAGGCGTGGACTGAATTGTTTTAGAATCGACTTAATCTTTAAGCTCTTTTATGATTAAGCAAACAGGGCCGTTTCACACGGTGCTTGATGAGTCTGATAAAGAGTTACCTCTCCTTTCGTACACCTTATGTGACGTAAACGAAGTTGCGAGGGTCAGCTAGTAACAAATAAAATATTACTATGTTCTTTTATTGCAGAACGTCTCTCGAATCTCAAGGAACGTTTCTTGACTAGGTATTAAATTATCATTTTGTAATATGGTTTATGGACAATAACCTTCTCAACTCCTCATATACTTTTGGAATATATTCAACTGCAACCTGAATACGTCAATGAGAGGTGAAGAACAAGAATTTAATACGGATGTGAAACACAAGCAAGTACAAAGAATAGGTTTCAGTATCATACACAAAGTACATACACACAAAGACGTTGAAGGTTTCAGAGAAAAGCGCCGCAAGATAAACTAAATACACAGGAATACAGCTCTCTTTGTGGGCTAACATTCTCGGTACCGTTAGCAAACATAATATAATACTTGTTCATGCTTCATCGTCTTAGTTCTTAGCATCAACGAGTATACTTGTAGAACCACCTACAGGAAAGGTAAACGCACAACTAACACATTGTGATACTAAAAAAACATAGGAAGAAAGTTTTTATTATCCAAGCAGTTCATGAAATACCCCTGTGTTGGTATTTTTAGACCTATGGAGCTCATAATAAAGAAATATGTTAGATTTTGTTTAGTTAGCATTCTAATTGTTTTTTTTAAGTTTTTTCGTAAAAAATGTACTTATTCAAAAACCCAACTAAGCTTGGCTACCTTAGTAATGGCATGGAGCCATTTACTTTCCTGAATTTCAGCCTTTATAGGATGTTTAGCAATTTACAACCTTCCTCACACAAGTCACAACCATAATAATATCTTCATCGCAAGTTTCGGAGTTATCACTTTATCTCATAGTGCGCAAAAGAATATTGCAAACGCACCAAGCAAATCTGTAGCATTCCACAGAAATGCAATTACCTTCTTCGACTTTTAATCTAACGCTACTTCATCAGTTCCGAAGCGTCGAATGAGTGGAAACTACCAACCCTTTAAACACTTCACTAAGCCGCACATTGCTCTGTCTAACACAAGGGTTTGTTCATCTTTGATCCCTCTCTTTTCCCGCGACAGAAATGTTTGCGGAAAAAACGCTCTGATTCAAACAAAACCCTTAACGGTGCTATTACCGGACTTAAGAGTTACTTGTTATCTTGGGAAATGCTTTCGTATTTTTATAGCATAAAACATTGGAAATGTGGCGAACGTTACAAGTGATTTGTCTCCCTAAGTTCAGATTTGAGTTGAGACTTGCGTGACTGTTACAATATACAATTTAGTAGTCGAACGTGTGTAGATTACTTATAGGTACCTATTTTAATCTTGGTTTTTAGACTGTGCATTAGTATTACTACACAAAAAGTTTTATAAAAATTTCAATCACTCAATAAAACATTGACTACCTATCTATATTTCATCGGAAATGAAATTACAGACAGCATAGTGTATTTACTTTACAGCTTAGTGATCTACTCTAAGTAAATTTACACAGTATGGATAGTGCACACGGTAGTGCAAGTACCTGGGTGTTAGGTTATCAAATGAGCATAAGGAATTCTTCTATCGTCCAGGGATGGATACCTCAGGAGGTGGTGACAACATGGTAGTAAAATACCTACTCAAAAGTATTCCACCATACACAATAAAACAACTGTATGTTGTGCTGTGTTTTCCTTTGCAAAACCTGTACCGGAGTTAGTAAAGTTTACTTGTTACGGCACAATGAATACCCTCCTACTTTGAAGCGTAATTCGAAGACGAACAGAACTTGAAACTTGAATATTTTAGAAGTAAAAATGTGTGTACATCCACTTATTCCGCGCCAATCATTTCACAATAATTTTTGATGTAAAATCTATTTCTGTTACACTCGTAGTCGCCAACTTTAAGTCTGCGGCTTTTATAAAGTTAACTCCTACCAAAGCTTTGTTATAATATTGAATTGTGAAAGTTATGCGAATAAATGAATACATTTTGTCAAAACAATATTCACGTCACTACAAGAATAATGGCTGCCTGGCTTTTGGTTTTATTAGAGTTCCTCGGCGGCGCATTCGGTAGCGTAACCACCTGCCGCGCTGAGGTCCCGGGTTCGATTCCCAGGTCGATCCAAATATTTGTGTGATCCAGAAATGTTTGTTTCGAAGTTCGGATGTTTTCTATGTATAAGATATTTGTATTCAGAAATATATAAGAACGTCTATCATCAGTTGTCTAGATCTCATAGCACAAACTTCATTTGTGTGTTCAATGTCGAATAATATTTATAAAACTATGACGGCAGACCTGACTCATAATCGTCATGTACTGAGAAGTTAGTTTTTTTAAGTCTTTGAGATTGAAAGGAAGTTAAAGTGGAGTAATGGCTTTCGTTTAAGCTGGGACTAACGCTTGGAAGATGGTGGTTATTAGTTTTCCTGAAGATGATGATTTTTTAAAAATCATAGCGCCTTGAACGGTAGATATAACATTACTAGCTGATGTGCGCGGCTTCGCCCGCGTGAAATTTGGTTCCAGTTCCCGCTTCCCGTGGGAACATTTTCCCGGGATAAAAAGTAGCCTATGTGTTATTCCAGACTATATTCTATCTCTGTACTAAATTTCAGCCATATCCATTCAGCCGTTAGAGCGTGATTGAGTAACAAACATCCAAACATCCAAACATCTTCACAAACTTTCACATTTATAATATTAGTAGGATTAATCGTGAGCTAGTAACTAGGGAAGAACCCATTAATACGAATACTTATAGCAATGAACAGTGCATAACTATTAACTACTTTTATCTGAAAAGTATTTTGATGCCGTCAACGGTAACGGTAAGAATCCAAATTTTCAAAATCCGTACAGGTGCCATGTAAGGATTTTGAAAATTTGGATTATTTTGCAAACATTCAAGAGCACAGTTTTAAACAGTATTTTTACTAACACAATATAGCGATCGGGCAAATCTACCTTCACTTGGCAACCCAGCTGTTGCAGCATCTTTATTGCATTTACATTTCTACCAGAAAATTTAATCAAATTTATAATCAAATTCTTAATTTATTGTGAAATCCTTCATCTTGGAAATAAAAAAGCTAATTGTTCTCCGGGAGACAGCCGGCTGGTGCTGTAACTACTGGAGTAATTACACTCAATGTCACATAGAGGCGAACAGTTTGTTCACGTAGGTGCTACACTACGTTTATCTTTTATGTATAGGAACTATGCTTAACGAGGTATCTGAATATGTACAGGTATGTGCAAAAGTGGAACACATTTTTAATGTGTAAAATAGAATTAACAAAATCAGCTATGAGAAAGTGTAATGTGGTACTCAAACTTGACTTTATTGAATAAAGCCCGTGTTCCAGTAAGGTTTAGCCATTGGCCGCGTACAAAACAAAAGATCTCTACATTATGTTAGGTCCTACCCAAGACCCAAGAGTCAAAATAAAAGCTACAGAACCTTTTTTTTTTGTTTATAATACTGTGATGTCTTGAGAGCATTGAACCTAACTAAGAAGCTTGCAGCCCATGCAATAGATCGAAAGTGCTACACATAAAACCAACAGTCCTTTTGTTACCATAAACAACCAAAAAAAGGAGTTACGTCATGAGACAAACCATACTCAATATTACCACCACAAGTCACCAACAACAGCTCCCAAAGTAGCCATAAATAAATTATTTGCCTCGCACAAGAAGCACCGCAAAAAGCAATTTCTTTGAGATCGCAAACTTCAAACGTAGATCGTAACAGATAAAATAAGCTGTTGCTAGGTGACAAATGCTTTATTTATTTCTTCAAGCAAAATATTATGGCAAAGATTTTCTGTTTACGTATCGACAAATGTAGATCAACGATAAAATATTGCAAGTTTATATTCGATAACAGCGTGTTATATCCTCGAATAGGAAAGTGACATATTACTATGAATATGAAGTGGTTGTATTTATTTATGTGAGTTTCGAGAGCCTCCTCGGTTAAGTTAATGGTTTGCTAGTTTTATATTAAAACAGGCAATACTTCAAAACTAAATGAATTTAATGTAACACCATTTTCTTTGAGGTTTGTATTGTTCTTTTCTTTATAATTTTAAAAATCTATCCCATTTTCCGTCTTGTTTTATAAAAAATATAGTTGCTTATATAACAATTTGAGACAACTATCGGAATTACAATATGATTATTTTTCATACACAAAGCTTAAATTAAAACTTTTCCAACAGAAACTATTCTATGTACAAAATATTAAGTCATAATAGGTAGGTAGGCGCTCAAATTAATATGCTCAAAGTGCGAGGCCGCATTTGCGTTTTTCCGCGGCGGTTTCTAACCTCAAAATGTCATCAAACTGTCAAAATCAATGAAATCAAGTCAATGTTTTGACATTTTGAGGTTAGAAACCGCCGCGATAACCGCAAGTGCGGCCTCGCCCATAAAATTGTTTGAATATTGTCATTAAATTAGAAAAAATAAATTGATACCTACTTGCTCAATAATTTTGTACCTAAGTGTACAATGAGCAACTCAAGTGGGTGGTATTAATGTC
The DNA here is from genome assembly GCA_933228765.1 of Miltochrista miniata. NCBI lineage: Eukaryota > Metazoa > Arthropoda > Insecta > Lepidoptera > Erebidae > Miltochrista > Miltochrista miniata. The sequence continues at coordinate 40,036,097 of OW121753.1, read as the reverse complement.
ATCTGAGGGTAAAAGATATTTGTCTTTGGTAAAGATAAGAATTTAGTTGCCAAATATTCAGTGTAACTGTAGTAGATAGCTATGTTAAGAGCACATGGCTATTTCTACTTTTTACGATTCTCATCGTCACCTTCATGGTAAATTTTAAATACTGATTATTTCAACTATTTTTGTAAACAAACACAAAGCGTTCGGTAAGATAAGTAACATATATAAGTCAAAATGTTAATTTGTGAGTCAGATTTGGAAGAATAACGTTTTGAATTATTAGATCCCACGTAGGTGACGCGACGATCCACGAAGGTGACGCAGTAGCTTTACAGACATAATTAATCATTATTTAAATACTAATTATAAGTTAATATGTTCATTCGGCAGTTATATGGTAACAGCTAGTTAACTAAAACCAATTACCAGGTCCTATACACATGCTTTTGACGTAAAAGTTATTCTGGAACCATATAACACAGTACATCTCTTTGGCACAAAGTAGCAAATTATCAGTTATCTAGATCCCATAGCATAAGCTAATATTGGGCTAGGTAGATGATCTTGTGTGAGATTGTCCGTACCTGGCTTTACTTATAATGGAAGCACTCTGCGCCTAGACGATCGGCTCACCGTACTCGAGGTAGAACTGGGTCGCATAAACTAGCACATACTGGGGTTGTGCGGAGTTCAAAGAAAGGGGGAGGACACGCTAAACCTTGCGTCGGGTGACCTATTGTACTTTCGGGAAGGTGATGGAAGTCATTCTTCCGAGGGCGGTGTCGGCTTTATGGTGAAAACGGACCTCGTTAGCAGCATTGTGTAGATCAGCAATGTTTCGTCTCGGGTAGCATACGTAATACTAAGACTCACCAACAGGTACTCCCTGAAGGTGATTCAGGTGTACCTATGCTCCGACTTCGAGAAGCACTGACGAGGCAGTTGAGACCGTGTACGAGGATGTGGTGAAAGCATTACAATGTACTGCCAAGACTCACTACACTGTTGTGATGGGAGACTTCAATGCCAAAGTGGGAGTACAAGAACGCCTTGAAACGAAAATCGGACCCTTTGGTGTGGGGCGTAGAAATGAACGGGGGCGTATGCTTATCAACTTTCTTGAGGCTCAGGGGCTCTTCTTGATGAACTTATTCTTTAAGAAGAAGCTCCCTAGAAGGTGGACTTGGCGAAGCCTCTACAAGGTCACGAAGAACGAGATAGACTTCGTCATGTCGGACAAGAGTTGTATATTTAAAGATGTCTCAGTGATCAACCGGTTTAATACCGGAAGTGATCACCAACTCGTCCGAGCATCTCTGAATTTAGACTTCCGCGCCGAAAGGGCCCCGATGATGAAGCCTACTCTCCGACCTACTGCGCTCCAAATAGCTTTGTGTGCCGAGAAGTTTCAATTGGAGTTTCAAAATCGTTTCGATCTGCTGGAAACCACTGGCAACGATCACGATAAGGCCGACACTGTAGTCAGGACGCTACAACAAGTCTCCCGAAGGTTTCTGTCTGGAAAAAAACAAAAATAGGTGTTCCAAGCTTTCGCTCGAGACTCTCGAGCTCATGAGAATCAGACGGCAAACGCCATCTATGCATACGTCTTCGTCAGACCAGAGAGCTTTAAACATCAAAATCCGAAAGCTGATACGATGCGACCTCAGACGTTATAACACCAACCAGTGGCGGCCGGTGGGTCCTTAAACTGGTGGTGCACTTTACTTGCTCTCTAGTTTTAAATTTAATAAGCGCCCGCTAATTTTATATCAACTTTCTCAGCTCACCACCTATTACGTGGAACATAAAACTATAAAGTGAAACGTGGGCGTTTACTATGCCTCTGCCTACACCTTCAGGGATAAAGTCATGACTATACGAGTACATAATGTAGGTACCTATGTATTTTGAAAAGTTTTGTATAGGTACTTTGATATTGTTTATGCTCATTTTTACATACACCAGACACTTTTTTTTTATTAAAATAAAAGAAATATAGAATAGAACTTAGATCAAAATAAAAAAAAACTATCAATTTAAAATTCAAACAATCAATAAAATATTTAACGCGTCACAGCGAAAGAATAATTATGTGTATTTGATTTTCGTCAAACAAAACATCGAGTGCTCTCGGAACGGTCTCGGTAATCTTCGGTTTTCCCGATCGCGTGCGGCGCACGAAATCAGACTCATTGCTCGGTACATTTTCTATGAACGATGTTTTGTCTCACGCGCCAGGCGTATTAGTTCGGAACAGTACAAGTTGTATGGGCGGTCCTCGTGCGTTCGGGAAAGCGCACGCCGATTTTTTTTACATGGAATTTAGGCTCTAGTAGTGTAGCAAAGAGCTTAATTGTTTCGTTACATTTAGATATGTTATTTGTTTAAGTTATTGTTAGAATAGGTGTTACTTAATACCTAATGGTAGGATATTAAATAATAAAGATGTCGTAAAATTTTGTAATTTTTAAGCTTTTGAACTGGTGGTTCACCGCACGAGCGCACTTAAGGTACAGCCGCCACTGACACCAACATCGTCGAGGCAGCGATCGAACAAAATTGGGGTACTAAAGTCTTTGCGCAACAGCTTCGAATTGCTTTGCCCGCTGTTTTCAATTTGGTCAGACGGGGGTCTGACCAAATTGAAAACAGCGGGTGGCAAAACCGTGACCTCGAGGTTCGAGATTCTCGAAGAAGTTAAGAGCTTATATAGAGACCTATATGCATCACGGAAAAAAAATCCGATGGGACCTAGCGACTGTGACCACAGAGCTCCACTCACGCGCCACTATACCGAAGAGGAAGACATTCCGGATAATGATCAGGGCGAGGTCAGGGCGGCTCGCAAAAATCTAAAAACCAATAAATTCCCTGGAGAGGACGGAATTACGAGTGAGCTTCTTAAAGCTGGCGGGACTCCAGTTCTGAAAGAGCTGACGAGTCTCTTTAATTCCGTCCTCCAACAGGTACAAACACCTAAAGCGTGGAGCGAAGTGCGGTGGCTCTGTTTTTCAAAAAAGGTGACAAGACCTTGCTGAAGAATTACAGACCCATCTTACTCCTTAGACATGTTTACAAGTTGTTCTCGAGAGTAGTCACAAACCGCTTCGCCGGAAAACTCGACGAGTTTTACTCGACGAGTACTACCTAAATGTATATTAGTTGATATAAGTATAAGGTATTAAGTGCCTTAATTAAGCTTTAAGTGGCATGACTCTTTCCCGGGATCTATCCTTGAGACTTGGATGCGAAGGGTCACAGGTCTACGCCTTGAGAGCCAAAACATTGGCATTACGTGAAAGTTCTTAGCATGCTGCACGCCTCAAGAAGCGGAATTGCACCTGAACTAACCCAAAAGACGCAAGATAACACCCAAACCCGTAGGCGAGGCCACGGTGATAGCCTAAGCCTGTCAGGTACCCTGATACATCTTTCTAAGGAGTTACCCGGGGCGGCGCCTAGCACTAGACGGGTAAGTAGATACGGTGTGAGTTCTATACGGTATGGACTGTGGTTTGGATCTGGCATAACGTCCGGTGGGATTTTTACTCCTATAAAAGGGCATCACACGGAATGATATAGGTATTGCTCTGTCATTTGCCATGATTGTAGAAACCTAGTTATTTGTTCTGCTATCATTCCGCTACATACTACAATACGAATCTAAACGAGTACCACTCTTACTGAAACTAGTCAAAGATCACTTTCGTGGCAAAAACTCACCTTCGTGGGTAAAACGCCACGAAGGATGTGACACGAAGGTAACGAAAATATATCTTTTTTTCAAATTCCGACAAAGTTTAGCCGTTACGGTTTAAATCAAATACTACATAAATATCTCTATTTATTTGTGGTTTCGATGAATTGACTCTGACTTCAATAGCTATTATACAATGTACAAAAAGTCACCCACGAAAAGTACTCAAATTAAGTGTCAAATGTAGAAACTTACCGATATTTTTTTTTCTCATGGAGCCAGAAGAAACACGTTGCACTCTTGCGATGCCGGTCGACCAATAACGTTCAGTTAAGTTGAGTTTTGTTATTGGGGCGGTCGTTTTGATCAACAGTTCACCGTTTACTACGCAAATCTAAAGTACCTACATTCGTGTGACCGACGTATATTGTGTTATAAGTTCTAAATAATAGTTACAAGATTTTTTTTGTAATACTGTGTGTGTAGTGTATGTTATCACGGTGAATTTAGTGTATGTAACTTCAAAATCTATGGAAATTTGGTGAAGCAGTAACCTAATGTTTAACTGAATCGGGAAGTGTGACACGAGTAGAATGCGAAAAATGACCCCGATTTTGACCTTACGTGTTGATTTTTGGTATAAATATTTACTTCTATTGCAACAAATTTCATGTATTTTATAGCTTAATAGCTGTTTTATCCCCCATTTTAAAACATTTCTTTCTAACTCATACGGTTTAGAAAATATAAGCGTGTGACCATCAAATTTAAGCAACGAGTAGAAATAGCCACATGCTCCTGAATGAATTATAATAATATATTGACGGCAAGGAAACGCGTTGTGTACATGTATTTTTTTAAAATCCGTTGGTACCCAATAAGTTGATGTTCAAATTATCCTGAATGGGGCTTCTGCGTGTGCATATTATTATATTAACAAATATGTACTACTGCAACATTCGATTGTATTGACAATACATATACACATGTCATAAGGCCACGCTCTATATCCGAAGGGGTAGGCAGAGGCACATAATATGCCCACCTTTCACCTATTTTAGAATTTTTCCCACGTTACACAGGGGGATTTTCCTACAGAGGAACGGGAATGTTCCCCACTCCGTTTCATGGGATGCACCACGAGAAGCACCCCGCATCCTGGCATCGTCTAGTAAAGTAAGAAACTATCCATGTGTCATAATTATAGTACCAAATACATTTTGTGAAAGTCGTTTCACTGTGAAGCATAAAATGACAAATTGAGAATAAAATCAGTAGCTATATTTTTGTAAGCTGTCCTACGTCGGCAGTGCACAGTAAATGTCGTCGCGTTATCGATTATTTCTTGGACTGTAGGCGTTTGTTTTAAAGGTACGATGTTTTATAACAAATCATTAGTAAAAAAATACTTCTTTTTCAGGTCTTCATAATAAAGAACAAGCCATGTGAGGTTGAAATCTTATTTGTGAATATTACAGAACTGAAGAGGTAAGCAAAGAAAGTAAACGCCCACATTACACCTTTAAATATAACGAACTACTTAAAAATGCACAAAATTTAATGTGAACATCGAGTTCACTAAAAGGCGGCAAGTGCAAACGATGTGGTGCGCGCGAACAAAACGGATGTCCTAAATGTATTCTGACATTTACTTTATCACGAAAATGTTCGCGTTCGAATTAAATTAATTTTATTTCATTTTATTTTATTTTATTTATTTATTGTTGAAGAAGGCTTACAGACTAATACAGAAATAGATATATATAAATAAGGTAAACATATGTTGCTAACAACAAGCCTCCGTAAATAGGTGATTATAATATAAAATATACTTAGGATAAAGAAGAAAAAAGAACACTTAAATTTCACATTTAGATATACCCAAACATATTAAAGTATACATAACAAATAATATAATATACACTGACTCCTATAAACTCATTTATACATGTACTTAAATAACAAGGTAATTCATCTTACTCTGATGATTATGTGTCACCGCTCTTATTTGACGACCATTAAAGAGTGCGATTGCAATTGTCTATTGGCCTTAAACCAAAGACAACTCATCAAAAGCACTCTGTGACATAAATACCACAGAGTATTAAAAACTCTATGGTTTGATTGAGTTGACAATTCCCAGTTCCCTGTCACATGCAATCTCAATTTTGTTTGTTGTTTTTACATGGTACAATATAAAAAATAACAAATAACATATGTACTTACACAAAATAATGAATATTTACACAAAAGTACAACATACTATAGACTATTCAAGCTGATCCAGATCATTACCAAACCATACCGACGAATGCAAAATCGGAAACAAGATCCACTACGTAAACAAAGTGGCTTCAATGCAATAATGTGCCAACAGACATAATTAAATTCACCAAAACTGTGCCCAAGTGTTATAGTGCTAATAATACTAGATGTTTCCATTCATGATTCGTTGCATCCATGTGCTACCTACATATACTAACGAGAGTGATCCGACCCAACTGCCCCCGCTTCATGACTCAATCCTAATCAAAAAAGGCCTTTGCCATATTTTTCCTAACGGTAATAGCCCGTGTGCAGAACAGATCAAAGTTTAGAGTAGGAGGAAGACTATTATAACTAGATGCACTCCTCAAGAAAAAGGAATTGCGCCTATAATTCGCTGTTGCGAACTTCACATTAAGTAGCGGTCGCTGACGCAGTCCAATCAGGTTGGTTCTTAAGCCTATATTATACAAAAGTTCACTACTATTTATTCTACCACTCGCAATGTCAGCTAAGCAACACAAATCATTGATATGTCTTCTATATTCAAGGGTAAGAAAATGAAACCGTCTACATCGATGGTTATAATCCATGGACCTCTGCTGTGTCCTATAGTCTAAATATCTCATAAACTTCCTTTGGACTTTCTCAATTGCTGATTTGTAAACGTCATATTGAGGATTCCAAACTTGAGAGCAGTACTCCAAATGGCTACGCACATAAGCACAATACAAAACTTTAATTGGCTTGATATCCTGGAAGATGGCTGATGTTCTCAAGATGAAACCCAAGGCCTTAGATGCTTTGGTTACTATAGAATTAATATGCTGATCATAAATCAACTTGCTATCCTGTATAACACCCAAATCTTTAACACTATTAACTTTAGTAATAGGTTGGTTCGCTAATGTGTAACCAAAGCCCACTGTAGATCTCGACCATGTGTATGATAATTGATAACACTTTTGTACATAAAATTTTAATTAAAATTTTAATTAAGGCGAGGAAAAGCTCCGAAAATGCAACAAGATATTTTTTATCGTTTCCTTGCCTCTTTGACCTATCGGCTTTTGGATTATGGATAATATTAGAAGGTTTCCATTAATACATACACAACAAAATCGTTTACGCATAAATTTGCTGTGCATGCGCTCTAAGCAAATACCAAAATAAATAGAAGTCTTAAATGCGGTATTATTTAAGGTGGAAGAGTCACAGCGCATCTGTAGCTATCCATCTGTAATTAAAAAAATACAAAGTAAAAGCCTACAGGAATAATAGACAGCAGTTATAGGCCTATGAACAAGTGTAGCCTATGAACAGTGTAATGAAGAGATTTTTCCAAACTTACAAATACTTTTAAGCTGTAAATATGACTATGGATAGGACAATTTGATTCCATTTCCTATGTAACCTACTCACTGGTATTGCTTTGAAGCGACGGCAAAAGGCTGACAGCAATTTTCTGACACAGTAACAGCCTTCTATAACCTATTCATAGACCTATACGATCAGAGTTAAATCCCAAAGGATCTGAAAGGTATGTTTTGAATATACCGTCTTTAAAGTTATATAACATCTGATATTCAATCTTGTCCTACGCAAGTAAAGCTATGCGCAATAACTAGTTTCTATATGGACTGTATAAAGTCCGTTCCGAGGCCCTTTGAGATGAAATAGCGGCTGTAAACTTTTTACTGTCTGAAACGTTCTCAAATTTGTCTTATTAAGATTTTTATTAAAATTCCTTTATAGCAGACTTAACTATTTGCATAGCATAGAATACCTTTATCAGTATAATATATTATAAGAATCCTGTTATTATGAGTAGATGTACCGCCGTGGTATTTTTAATTAAATCTACTTGTAGGTAGGTACCTACACGAGTTTCAGTAGGGAGCCATTTCACAATAATTTGTCAAAAAATAGATTATGTTAACTCCAGTAAATCTATTTTTAAATCTAGATAAACCGTAGGACTACTTGTCCCCTTTATTACAAAGCGACACTTAGTCTTGAATTTCAGTCAACTGACGTAGAATTGATACTGTTTACTTGATTGTAAGACGAGGCTAACAACAATATCATTTCACTCCTAACCGAAGGTCTGAGTAATGTTAGTGAGTCGGTTGACACGTGACTAGGTCGTGAGACTCGTAAGACTTGCTTAATTACACCCGTTTGCGTAGAAACTGATCAAATTGATTGGAAAGGGCACTCAGGTAGAGTTCGGCTTATTTGGATCCGATTACTTTGACAGCAATTACTTTAAACTGCAAAATAACTACGGTTAACCTACATACATATAGTCACGCCTCTATCCCCGAAGGGGTAAGCAGAGGCATATAATACGCCCACAATTCATCTTATAGTTTTTGTTCCACGGAATAAGTAGTGAGTCCATTGTCGTATTGAAATCGACAGCGTTTGACGACCTGCTGTTGAAATCTTTCAAGCTGCTCATTAGATCTTCAATTCGGTTTAACGACTGTCATGTTATTGACAACCGGGATCAACGGCTTAACGTGCCTTTTGAAGCCCGGAATTGATCGCAAATGATATGTCTTATGTGGTCATCATGAGAGGACCTAATTAAAAGACAGGCTAATAGTCAATAAGTCTTATACGATTTCGCTCGCCCAAATGATACCATCCGCCCGATGGAAAGCCATCTGGCGATTGGGGCCACCCTCACCGTCTACTAGACATCGACGGTGGTTCTCAAGTTGGAGGCTCTATGATATGCCTCTTCACGCTTCGCTTGAACTCGAGGTTGTAAGAGAAAGGAAATAAGTACGCGGGCAGGTCGTTCCAGGTTCTTATAGTTCGACAGAGGAATGATCCATCGAATCGCTCAGTTCTGGCGAACATTCTCTTTACTGTGCAGTGTTCTGGCACCTCTGCCCGGCACGCTTTGTTCGAGATCGAAGTGTTGTAGTTGAACAACTTTTCAAAGCATTCGCCGTTACAAATTTGGCAGAATGCAAAATCAATTAATCTTTTCTCATCTTATAAAAGTCATTTAAAATCCAGTAGGTATATCTTGTACCATTTTGAATTTAAATGTCTTTAAAGCCAAGTAAACTTTCTCGAACCCATGTAACAGACGAGTGGCAACCCTAAACTTGGCAACACGCCAAACAGCCACCTTGACACTGCAGAGGTCGACGGAACTGGCACTGTTTGGGTTGCTCGCTACAATGAAAAGCGATATGGAGTCTTCACAATATGGTATTTATACGTAAACCCATAGTAATAATTGTTAACTTGACCGTCGATTGTCGCGGCTTTTACATGATGTCATCGACTCGGACAAAAGGCAATAGGTACGGGGTTGTGAAGTTAACTTTGTATGAACAAACAAGTAGGTAGCTGTTCACATCTTGCAAAAACTATCAGTCTTTAGTTCTCCCTAATCAAATAAACCTTTGAAATGTGTTTAAATTATTAAGATATAGAAACATTTTTGAATATGTGTACATCCAATAGAATGCACTATTTGCTTTGTTCAGCTTGTATGTACTATGACGACTTACCAATTGTATGGCATCACGCCATCGTACAAGTATTAACTCCCTGGCTCAGTTTTCCCGAACGTTTTCAGAGTGGGGTTCTTGAACGGAGGTAGGAGGTTCTTAAAAAGATTTTTTCAGTGTCGGCAGGCTGCGCGAGTGTAGCGCCACTGCCTGGGCTGTGACTACGCTGATCGCTTTCAATGAGGTGAAACGCGGACCGTATGCTTTCAGGCCACCTTAGTGGTACAAAAGAATCTAATAACAAAAAAAAATTCAAATCTATACGCTCAGCTTAAATTTATAAGTTGGAAATTGGTTTCAAACTTCACCGTCCAACTTAAGGCCGCTTTATCCGAAGGATATTAAATTTTTCAAACTTTGCTACGGATTTAAGAGTGTGCATTCGATTTCAATATTTCGATATAGCTTGAATTTTGAACCAGATATTGCGAATAAGTCCACTCCAGTATGTGCAGTGCTGGACTATTCTTATTACCGTGAGGTTAAGCCGGCTTTCCCTACACTAGTCACTTACTGCAATCCACGCTGACAGAGAGCTTTCTGCTCTTCATCGATTTGAACGATTTGCTAACAAGTGCAAATAACAACAATGTTATTCAATGTTAGAATTTTATGCAATTATTTATACCTATATTAGGAACGGGATAACTGAAATAAATTCAATATTCCATCGGAAACAGTATCATTAGTTTGCGTGTGAGGTTGTCTTAGGATCTATAGATATTAATGAAGCTTCATACCAATCAATTTTTACCCAAACTGATATACGTATATCTGCTCTAACTCAAGAGACAGTAAAGTCACGTCCGCCAATCAAGTTAAAGTGAAAATGTCGCGCTCTTTACCAGCCTATAGCACAGTACACAATTTTATGCCTATGTTGTCGTACGAATTAGTTAGCGTCGCTACAAGTGGGTACAGCCGATAAGGAATAATGCCGAGTCGGCGTAGCGACAGAGGTGCCAGTATCGCCTTATTAACCTTAATTGTAATCAAGCTTTATTCAACATAATTCGGGCCTTGGCAACGCAAACATTATGAAACTCTAGTTAGGACTTTCTTGTTTCACGATCTTTACTGAATAGTTCTGATTACTCTGGTAAAGAGGTTTATTTGTGTAAATACTAAACACTTGTTAATGTTTCCGAGAACACTTTATGTGGAGTTTAACTGTCTTGGAACAAATGCGTCGTGTCGGGATGTTATCATAGATATATTTTGCACAAGTATCATAAATGCAAAGAAAGCTTTGTGTGAGCATTATTTTGTTGAATGAGACTTGTACTTGTTGTAATAATATTTAAAACTATCATTTGTTGTACTTTATTCTAAATTTGTTGATCAGAGTTATGTACTTACATCATTATTTGGTTTGGTTTGAGTCTTCGGCTTTATTTCTGAATGACTTTTTTATAAAATCTGTGTAATCATATATAGCTTCTAAACAAAAGTTATGAGATATTGTCATATTATATCAAGGTCGCTAAGGTCATCTAGGATGTCTTAGGTCACTTAGCCACAGATGTAAGCTAATAGTTTCTCAATTGGTCGTCTTTATGTTATATTTTCATTGACTGTCATGTTTAGCTGTAAGTTTTCCAACGATTAGAAAATAAAATAAAATTAAATTAATTTTTCTTACACTATTTAACACAAACTATAAGGATAATGAAAAATAATTGACCTACCATTACTTAACTGGTGTCGTCAGTACATCAGTAACGGTCGGTACACCTTCGTTCAGTTACTAGTATTATGTAATATTAACTGTATTAAGAAATACTATATTTTTGGCTTCTTCGATAGTGCCAAAGTATTATCTCACGCCTTATATAATCACGCCTTATATAATCTTAAGTCCAGTTCCAATACGATATCCTATCTTATTTCATGAAATTCGAGGTATTAAGCGCTTTCCGTATTCTTCTATTATTTTTTCTTGGTATTGATCTTTTCCATCGAGTGATAATATTTTTATTTGGAAAAAAATTAGACTTCAAGATAAACCAGAACATAGTAATGGAAGTAAATGTATTAGTTTATAATGGAAAAACTTAATAAATACTGAATTCACTCCATGTTATAATAATCTAAGTATGTAATTAATGGAAGTTTCTTCTTCTGCCAATCTACTTCGGTATAATCTACTACACACATCGACAATCTTTGCACTGACCGTAGATGCACGCGACTTGTCACTACCATCAGGACATTTACTACGCGGAACGAGTCACATGAAAGAATGTAAGTATCGCCAGAACAGTTTCATCTATTTGCTCCACGAGTTGGCGAGCGGCCGGTTTATAGAAATTTCCTCTATCATATGTGATATATCACCCTGGCATATGTGAAAGAGGGTAAACTCGTGGGTCACGGATGTCGTAATAACCGTTTAAAATGGCGATCTAAAAGGGCAGTCTGGATGTGAAGTGTGGGTGGTGCTTGACCGCCATAAAATGTATTTAGACAAAATGCTGAGACCTCTGTGATGTTCGGTTTCCGAGTGTTTCTTTCATATTTTCTGGCTTACAGGTCTTTAGCTTCATTTCAGTTCATCAAACACAAATAGGTATTAGGATAAGACTTATATAGGACTAGATGATGCTCGCGGCTTCGCCCGCGTGAAATTTGGTACCCGTTCCCGCTTCCCGTGGGAATATTTTCCCGGAATGAAAAGTAGCCTATGTGTTATTCCAGAATATTAGCTATCTCTGTACTAAATTTCAGCCCAATCCGTTCAGCGGTTAGAGCGTGGTTGGGTAACAAACATCCAAACATCTAAACATCCAAACATCTTCACAAACTTTCACATTTATAATATTAGTATCAAGTAGGATTACCATACGTATAAACACTCAGATTTTCGAGAGTCACTAGTAAGTGAAATTAATGAGTTCCCTTTACCAGTTTCATTTTGAGTCTTTACCTAACAAGCCCAACCTTTAGCTAGCAAACCCGACCCTTAAAATGGTAAAAAGGTAACATAAAATTCGAGATCAAAGTATCTACCTACAAAAATAATGACTTACCTTTGAAAGACGCCATGTTGCTTTAGTCTGCCTTCGTGTTCAGTTGTCATTGAGTTGTGGCATGCGCTCGCGGCCTGACATCAATCAGGACTCTACTCGTTTGGTTAGCTTTACCTGCACACAAAGACAACATGATTATTAATTTTAAGAAATTATAAGACACGAGTGGTCCCTACGGATAGTATGTAGCATTTATTTTCTGTAGATGCAGCATTGAGCGTGTGAAGGCAGGGCGCCTTCACACGCTCAATCGATTTATCGCTTTTTTTAATCGGTTGTCTGTGGTGACCTTTTTTGCTGTCAGGTTGACAGGATGACAGGCGGTCGGTGACGAGACATTTTTGCATTCAAAAAAAGTAGGTTTTGAGATAGAATTCTAGATGATCTCGTCAGCACCTTATCTTAATGCAGTGAAGAATTTCACTCAGGCACTACACAAACCTGAGGATTTGCTGAGGAATGTGGCCTAGGTTGTACCTTCCTCAGTAAGAACAAGTTTCTGTGCTAACTTATACCCAGGAAACTGGTCCCCCTGGGCGAGGCCGCAATAGCGGCCGTGGGTCTGTTGGGAGTCCTGGGACATCCTTCCGAGGGCTTACCCGGGGCTCCCAACCATAGGCTGTTGGGCGTGACGTGAGGTTTTTTAGTCGGTAGGAGTCCGGCATAACATCCATGAGGATTTTCCCTCACGTTAAACAAAAAAAAAAACCCAGGAAACTGGTGAGTTGTTCTTTATTGTTGCAAAGCGGTTCGAATTTCGTCTGTCGCGCTGTCAGTAACCTAATTCGCCGTTTTTCTTTCTCGATCAGGGTTCTTAGTTGGGTTAAGAGTGACCGGTTGTGGAAGTTTGGTGCCAGACCCACAAGTACGCGGACTGCACGTGGTACGAGGGCGTAGTAGGGTAGACTACATCCGGAGTCGCTCTCAGCGCACACCGCAGGCCAGTACCCGTTACATTAACACCCTAAGTAACAGCCTAAGCAATTAGTAACATGTATATGTAGACCGCCTCCGTAACATTAGTGCAGTAATCAGTACTATTCTTGTGTATTTCTGTGATATGTGTGTCTATTAGTGAATAACTTTTCCCTGTCTCTGTAGTGTTCTGTGTACTAGATAAATATATGTGTGTACACCCTACCTGGCTGTTTTCGTCAGAGCCCTAGCCTACCCTTGCACACACACACTATAAACTCTGTAGTAAGGCGCCCTGGGAAAGAATTCTCTGCATGGCTTCCTCGCGCTAGTTGGTGAGTAACATACTGAGCAATAAAGTGGTTATAAGTATACGGTTCTCAGTTTGATGTAAAGATTGTATGCCAGTAGCCTTCTTCAGAAAGATACGATCAATAGTTCTATCTAGGTACTAAACTACAGTTTCCAGATAATTTTTGCTTGGTAAGAAAACATTTGCGTGAGCTTAGGCCAAAAAGTATTATTTCAAAATGAAAATATTCCAAAACAATTTATTGCAGATGTTATCATAATATGCTTTCTAATCAATACCCAATACGTCTGCTCGCTTATTATATTATAATAACCTCCTCGGACTACCGTCCCTTGGTACATTTTTTTGATCATAGTCATCTTATAGGTTTTATTATTAAGTCGACCAGGCTAGTAAGAAAAATCATGCAAGAAATATCGGACATAATTTGGTATAAACTCATATTTATTATATCGAATGTGTTCGTGTCGTGTTCACAAAGCGAGCGAGGCGGCGCGACGCGGCGGCGGGCGGCACGTTCATTTCCTCAGTGCGCATCAAAACCTGTTCCACTCGTGAATTCTTTCAAACCACAAAAATGTTGTTTCCGTTGTTATATTTAGTTGGAAATGTTTCACATACAAACGGTGATTCTTTGCTTATAGGTAACGAAATAAAATACAATCATGATAGACACATGATTGAAATTTGCAGAAACGTATTTATATTTTTTATGAGAAAGTTGTGCAGTAAAATGTCTCCATACCAAGTAGATCATGACGTATGCTACTTTTGAAATATAAATGTTTTTTGTACAAAACTTGGTGATAGAATGATTGGAGAAGAGGAAAAGGATAAAATAAATGACACAAGTTCAATATTTGTTACACTCCAACCTAATCTGTCGATTCGTCAAAAGTCAGACGGCATCTTAAATAATCCTGTCAATTGCTAAATTAAACTTAATTAAAGCACGAACAAGACAAATCCTTTCTTAATTAAACATAGCTGTCTTGAGTGTGTGCGACTGACTGCTGAGTGTACGTACGACGAACTACGTTATTTCTATGTGTGTGTTTTGAGACTTTGAGACAAAAATAAAAGTAAACTTCAGGCGAGTAAAAATAGAAGGCATGAATTCATAAGGAGCCTTATTATATGGGCTCTTAGTGTACACACGTAGTTCAAGGGTTCACTTAAGACGAGTTTAAGAGCGTACGGACGCGAATACCAATATTTATTGTAAGAAACTTGATAATAGTAGTATGGCGTTACGTACGAACACCTAAGTTATCATATTCTAGAATCAAAGCCATCGATATCAGCAAAAGTGTTTCTTCACTGGAGAATAACATGGAGGTAGGTAGTCAAATAGGTAGAGTGACTGAAAATGCAAAAATAAACGTACTTGACCAACCAACATTTAAAATTTGGCAAAAACAAAATATAAATGTTGCAAGCTTTGTTACAACTGAAAATGTTTCTTAATCAATCAACCGGTTTCAATGGTAGTGTCCGGCTACCACCTATATATAAAAAGTATTTGCTTGAATACTATTAGTCAGTATTCCCTGACTGACACAGCTAAATCACTCCAAAATCCAATTATTATCGCTAAAGTAACATTGTCGATTAATCTACTATGAACGCTATTAAACTAATGAATGTTCCATCCTCAGTATATAAGCGGAGTGGAAATTTGATATAAACGCGACAAATATCAATCTATCTGTCCGACTCAGTAGCCCGCAATGGGATAATGAATAGGTATAGAGGTATATTCTGGACTCGAGCAAATCGAATCACGTGCAAGAGTGGAGCAATTTAATCGAGTACTGTCTGTTATGTAAATTATTCGCATAAGAACAAGTCGCTTTGTCGGCTCAACGAGCGTACTTAGAGATTTGTTGTCATGTAGAAAACTTGAGCTGCGTGTGACTACATGTCAACGTCTCAAAATTTTATTACAATATAAACAGGTAAGTATGTCAAAATGCTATCAACTTAAGTATTAAGTTACCTACTTAATATTTAAGTTGATAATAAATAAGCTCAGTTAAATCATAGTTTATATTGCCACCATACACGCGCTGACGAAATGTCGGCATTCACTTAGGCATTTTTTAAACTTCACGCTATTAATATAAATTTTATAACTGAAAGGCTCTGTCCGTGAAATAAAGATCTTCTAAATAGTTATAAGTTTTGTGCAACCGGTTGCTTTTGACTAACTAAATTCTCACAATTTTTGATCGATTGTCATGTGTCACGATCAAACAACAGTTCTTCAGTTTCATCAATACAGTATAAGAAAAATATTATTTGGTCAATATAACGACGACTAATAAAAATGTATCGAACATACCGCAAACAATTTGAACTCCAGCAAAAAGAAATGTTTCCACCGAAAATTGATACCAGAGGCAATAAAGCTGATTTACGAGCGGTATCGCAAACAATACAGGTACTAGAAACTGTGATAAATCGCACAACTGATGAATAAATCGATAAATATTTACTCCTGGCCTGGCTGGTGGCGCGGCAGTCACCGTGGAGTTCTGACACAGTTGTTAACGAGAATTATGTTCGTAGCAAGTGCATGCAATGAGCTATCGGTGTAAGATTTATAGATTGTTCTTGCCAGATGATAACTTGCCTTATGAGCAAGATTTGACCTTTAAGTGATGAAAGATTTTAACTCGACGACTCTTCGATAAAGAAATAATCCTTAGTCAAAATTTTACACAGAATATAGATAATTCAACATTATAACAGATAGCATCAACGCGCTATTCCACTTCGCTTTTTAACCGACTTCAAAAAAAGGAGGAGGTTCTCAATTCGTCTGTATGTATTTTTTTTTATGTATGGCAAGCGATATTTCCGTCAATTATAGATCGATTTCAAATTTTTTTTCTTTTGAATAGGGGTTACTTCTGAGGTGGTCCCATTTTCACCAGTTCAGGATCTGATGAAGGGATCCAGGAGAAATCGAGGGCAACCACGGAAAATTCTAGGGACAACTAGTGCGCATGTTAACTTTTTAATTAAGTGCTTTAATGTTCTACATTTCAATGAAGGTCTGGCGTCGATCTGATGATAGAGTCGAAAGACAGTCGAGGGCATTCCTTAACAATTTACAGCAGATATCTTGTGTTTGGGCTTGATTGATTTGTATTGATGAGAACTATACACCTAGATTGATAAATCAGACTTAAAAAAAAAAGAAACTTCTCAATGTTTTACGTATGTTCACCGATATTTCCGTCAATTATAGACGGATTTAATTTTTTTCGTTGATAGGGTTTACTGAGGTGGTCCCATTTCAACCAGGTTATGATCTGATTATGGGATCCTGGATAAATCGAGGGCAACCACTGATAATAATAGGGACAACTAGTGCGTTTGTTAACTTTTTAATTCAGTGCTTTAATGTACTACAGTTAATGAAGGTCTGGAGTCAATCCGATGATGGAACCAAAAGACAGTCGAGGGAATTCCTTGACGATTTACAGAGCAGCTACCTTGTGTTGGGGCTTGATTGATTTGTATTAATGAGAACTTTCACCTAGATAGATATATTTTTTGGTTCACCCGTCACTTAAAATATTGAAAAAAAAAATTCAATAAAAAATACAACCGACTTCAAACAAATCCTGAAAAATAAAATTTACTTAGCACAAAGTAATATGTATTTTGATTTGTCAGATTTTATTCAATATAATATTGAAGTTGGTGCCATGAATAATACCTACCTAAACCTATGAATTTACTTGGCGCCGACTTTAATATGATATTGAATAAAAAATCTGACAAATAAAAATACATATTACTTTGTGCTAAGTAAATTTTATTCTTCAGGATTTGTTCGAAGTCGGTTGTATTTTTTATTAAAAAAATTTTTCACTGAACAATTCTAAATACTCGTAGATGTGTTTTCACTTTTGATTCGTATATGATCCATCAATGCATTAGTTTCTACTTCTAGTCCACTCTAATCCATCTACGAGTTTCACCTTTAACAGTCAAGCAAGTTACCAGAACCAGACGGGAACAAAAAAGTGTGTGCGTGTACCTTTACACGCGATTGATGTAAAACTTCTTTGCCATTGACGGCATCAATTAATGATAGATTAATATCATTCATTCGAATTTTGAACCGCGGAAACTCCGCTATTCAAAATTCAAATAGTAAGCGTTACTTCCGTCAGAAAAAAAAGGCGTGTGGCACTCGGAGACTGCCGCGGTAAAGCTATTGCATAGCATTTTTAGGGTTCCGTAGCCGAATGGCAAAAAACGGAACTCTTATAGATTCGTCATGTCTGTCTGTCTGTCCGTCCGTATGTCACAGCCATTTTTCTCTGAAACTATAAGGCATAGGCCTCTCAAACTTGGTAAGTAGATGTATTCTGTGAACCGCATTAGGATTTTCATATAAAACAAGAAAAAAAGCAGTAAATTTTAGGGGGTCCCCATACTCCGAACTGAAACTCAAAATTTTTTTTTTCATCACACCCATCCGTGTGGGATATCTATAGATAGGTCTTCAAAAATGCTGTTGAGGTTTCTAAAATCATTTTTTTCTAAAGTGAATAGTTTACGTAAGAGACACTCTAAGTGGAAAAATGTGTGTCCCCGAAATTGTCATTTCACATTAAGAACTCTAAATTCGACCAGTACTCTTGATTCAACTTTGGTCGAGTGGCTAAGACGCGGATCGGTACGCAGAAGGCGCAAGATCGATGCATAAATTTTTGGATTATTTGACTTACTACATAACGACTGCAGAGTTCATAATTGACGTAAACAAAAAAAAATGAAGTGCGAGATGTACGAGCGTGACCGAGCGTGGCCGATAATAGCCGAGTGTTAGGTTTTTTCGTGACGGAATTTCTGGATTCGGTCTCCACGCTCAAGGCCCGCGATAGAAGCTATGCAATAGCTTAAAAAATCTGAGTTACTGCCTAGTCGCGCCTAAAGAAGTATTACTTCAAAAATTGAATTCATGGACTGGACTGGAAGTGGACAATTGCAGGATCGTATTTCAGGAGGCTATTTTTATAGGTATAGAGATATAATGAAGATGTTTTATGCTTGATTATTTTTTATTTCTTTATGAAACTCGAAAACGAACGCCTACAGTGATCGAGTAACCTAACCGTGAAAATTTTATCTACAAAATTGAGATTGTATTGAAAATACTCACAATGAGCGATGATTGAGGAGCTGTCTACTGAATATATTCACATTTACTGTTAAATATACTTAAATTTGCCGTATAACATTACTTCGCAGAATTTGATCCTTATCAGCGACACTATCGTATGGTGTAATAATAAAGAGTGTGTTTTTTTTTTCAAAATCAATGGGTTCGATTCCCAGCTAGGATTATTGGTTTTTCAAAAATCTAATAATGAGGATTTAAGTTTTATCAAAATCGGGCTCGTGACTCCTTTGAGCATTTTTAACTTTTCCTTATAGTTTCGGATTTGGCCATCCAAGCCCTTTTCAAAAATTCGGACAGGTATATATATTATATATATATATATATATATACAATTTATATAGTTAAATAAGGAATAGAATTGCGTGATAGTCGAGATTCTAGCCTCCTCTGAAAATCAGCGCTGTTATCGCGCTTGCTGTGAGACAGCAATATGCTGAGACGGGGGTCATATTCTGCAATAGTGTGACGGGTCAGCGAGAACTGTTTGGAGTCGAGTATTTTTTATTGCTACATCACAGTTTTAATATGATTTTCTCAATCTATATATACCTACCTATTGTACCACTTCACCATTTTTTTGTCGAAATAAAACACAACATTTGTTTTTTTCTTAGATACAGTAAGTTACAGATGATCCTAAAAATATGTTAGCTAAGTTCTATCAGTCAGAGAGCGGTCAGGCGAGGAACGGATAAGCTCGCAAATGAAATGTCCAAAGTGGTTGATGATGGACCAGTCTTAGCGAAAGTTGCTTACTACAGTGTCAAGCTTAATATGCCACTGGACAGTAATAAGCTACATAGCTCAAGACCTTCTTGCTATGTACAACTGCAGCATTCAGTTAAAATACATCCCAAGAGCATGGAGGGAGGTAAGAGCAGTATTTATACCAAAGCCGGGAAAACCCTCTTACCAGGAGGCAAAGGCCTTCCGGTGCATAAGTCTCTCCTCCTTCCTGCTCAAGATATTAGAAAAAATACTAGACCGACTGATTAGGGAACAAATAGATAAGGGCGGAAATCCTCTGCACGCAAATCAACATGCTTACATGGAGGGCAGATCAACGGACACTGCCCTCCATAGCCTGGTTAGTAGGGTGCAGAGGTCAATAAACGCGAGACAGTACGCATTAGGATGTTTCTTTGATGTAGAAGGGGCCTTTGACATGACCACCCCTGAATCAATAGAGACCACCCTAAATCGCGAAGAAATTGACAGAGATATATCAGAATGGGTGAAACACATGCTGAAACACCGACTGATACAGGCAGAGATGGCAGGCATCACGATTAAAGTACGGGCCAGTAGAGGATTCCCACAAGGGGGATGCCTATCACCGCTACTATGGTGCCTGCTAATAGATGAGCTAATCAGCAAACTTAATAGAATGCATATATACGCACAGGCATACTCTGACGACGGGGTAATTCTTGTCACAGGCCCAGTGCTAAGCGTTATAAGCGACATTATGAACAGGGGCCTGAAGGTGGCCGTGGCATGGTGCAAAAGCAAAGGTCTTAATTTAAACCCAGATAAGACTAAAGTAGTACTATTCACTAACAAAAGAAAGATCAATAGCGCTGATCCGGTGAGACTGAATGACCAGGTCTTGGAAGTGGTAAACGAAATAAAATACCTGGGAGTCACTCTGGACAGCAAACTAACCTTTAAGAAGCACATTGAAAGCACATGCTTAAGGGCCAAAATGGCACTAATGCAGTGTAAAAGTGCAATAGGAAAAACGTGGGGGATAAGACCTGCGACAGTAATATGGATATACAAAGCTATAATCCTACCGAGAATCCTACACGGAGCAATAGTATGGTGGCACAAAGCCGCCAACAAGACAAATCAGACAAAACTAGATAAGGTACAGAGGCTAGCGACCCTGATGACCACGGGTGCGATGAGGACCACACCAACAGCCGCGCTAGAGATCATCCTGGGGCTGCATCCCCTGGACTTAGAAATAAAGAAGAAAGCTGTTGAACAGTGGTTCAAGCTAAAGAGCATGGGCCTATGGAGGGTAACCCCAGCAGACGGCGGACATGCAAATATTAGCAAGGCATATGAGGACAAAATGTCAATGATCCTAATCAACAATGATCTTATCAGAAAAGAGAGGATCTTTGACAAAAAATATAGAGTTCACATAGGAACAAAGGAAAACTGGCAGATAGACGACGGCAAGGGCGCTATCTGCTACACAGATGGCTCCAGAATGGAGTCAATAAAGCAATCCGGTTTTGGAGTGTACATCAAATGCGAAAACGGAACTGAGATCAATAGACATATAAGCCTAGGCAAATACGGTAACGTCTTTCAGGCGGAGATCAGCGCCATCACGGAGTGTGCGCAAATGGTTTCCCGTCACAAGACCAGAAAGGCAACCATATATAGCCATAGCCAGGCGGCACTGAAAGCACTGAATAAAGAAGAGATAATGTCAGCAATTGTCAAAGAGTGCGGAGAGTCACTCGACAGGCTGGCGGAAAGCACTCAAGTGAGTCTAGTCTGGGTGCCCGGGCACGCGGGAGTCCCGGGCAACGAAATAGCAGACAATCTAGCCCGAAAGGGAGCAGAAGAAAGCTTGGTGGGACCTGAGCCTAGGATTCCCAGCGCTCACAAAATCACCAAGGGAGTAATCAGCAGGAGCATAACAGTAGAAACCAACCGCCGATGGAGATCATTGACTTTAATGAGACAGTCAAAGATCTTCATCAAAGGCATGGATGCGAAAAGAACCAGCCAACTGGTTAAACTGACCAGAGCAAATATGAGGCTGGATATTGAGATAATAACAGGACACTGTCGCCTAAACAGGCACTTGACAGTGATAGGAGTTAAAGACGACCCCATATGCCCAGAATGCTTGGAGGAAGAAGAGACCAGTCTCCACCTACTGGCTGAGTGCCCAATGTACTCTCTAAGCAGATGGGAGACTATGGGCACGGACAGAGTGAACAAAGAGGATCTGGAACTTTTGAAGGTGGATCAGATAGTCCGATTCTGCAAGGATACTAGAAGATTTGACGGGGCGCCGTGAAGAATGCTGGGATACCCAATCTAATCCCAGAGAGGTGGCTGGGGAAATGGACGAAATGGGCAGCAGAATAGGCGGTCGGATCGTCCGCTCGGCATGGCCGGCGTCCCCCACAAGAAAATAATAATATGCCACTGCCCTACTGGCACTGTCAATGGAGAAGGTTAAGCGACTAGAGTTCCTATCTAGATTTACCGGATAATATCATACAAATGACGTTTTCGACAATCAAACCTAAAAAAAATGTTGTTAGAGGTATTTATACGTTAAGAGAGTACATACATACATATGGTCACGCCTTTATCCCCAAAGGGGTAGGCAGAGGCATATTTTATGCCCACATTTCACCTTTGTATAATTTGTCCCACGTAATAGGTGGTGAGCCGTATTGCCGTGTTTAAATGGAGAGGCGCAGGTTGTGTGTGACTGCCTGCTGTTGAAATAAAGCCTTCAACTTAGCATAACAACTGCCATTTTACTGGAAACCGGGACCAACGGCTTAACGTGCCTTTCGAAGCACGGAAACGTTCAAATAAATGTCACAAAGTGATCACATGGATGGTCACCCATGACCCATCCATGGACCGGCCATAGTGAAAGTTGCTTACTGCAGTGATCGTTTACAGAACACTGAGTCCGCGGGGCCACGAGCGCTTCCGAGTTCACGAGTCCTTCACGAGTTAAGAAAGTCTCGAAGTTTATTAACTGGTGATATTTAGTAATATACAGTTGAGTTCAATTGGACGACAATGATATTAAACATTTTGAAATACCGAGTGAACGGTCGAAGTAAGTTTATATTTTCATCAAAGGGGCACCGGGTGAACTTTTTATTTTTATCTCTAGAATCACAACTCACAGTTAGCCAATTATAACATAAGGAGATGATAAAATGAAGCCGCCTTTAAACTTTGGGCAAATTGAGATTTCTGCTCGAACAAACTTTTATTGCTTTTTGCTGAGGGACAGAAAAAATAAGAAGAAATGCGGGGCGCGTCTACATTAAACCCTTTCATTTTTCATGAAAGATCATTACTGGTGACCGGCGGGCTTCGAATCGAACTGAGAATATTTTCGCTTCTGTAATACTGCGATTTATGGTATTGAACAAAAATAGCTTTTGGAAAGAGAAAGTGAGCATCAAAAAAATTTTTCAATAAAAAATACAACCGACTTCCAAGAAATCCTGAAAAATAAAATTTACTTAGCACAAAGTAATATGTATTTTGATTTATCAGATTTTTTATTCAATATCATATTGAAGTCGGCGCCAAGTAAATTCATAGGTTTAGGGAGGTTGAATTCATGACACCAACTTCAATATTATATTGAATAAAATCTGATAAATCAACTACATATTACTTTGTGCTAAGTAAATTTTATTTTTCAGGATTTCTTGGAAGTCGGTTGTATTTTTTATTGAAAAATTTTTTTTCATTATTTTAAGTGACGTGTGAACCGAAAAATATATCTATCTAGATGAAAGTTCTCATCAATACAAATTAATCAAGCCTAAACTGCTGTAAATCGTTAAGGAATTCCCTCGACTGTCTTTCGGTTCCATCATCAGATCGATTCCAGAACTTCATAAAATTGTAGTAGGTACATTAAAGCGCTTATTTAAAAAGTTAACAAGGTAGCTGTTGTAAATCGTTAAGGAATTCCCTCGAATCTCTTTTGGTTCCATCATCAGATCGACTCCAGACCTTTATTAATGGTAGTACTCACATTAAAGCACTGAATTAAGTTAACAAACGCACTAGTTGTGCCTATAATTTTCGGTGGTTGCCCTCGATTTCTCCAGGATCCCATCATCAGATCCTAACCTGGTTATAATGGGACCACCTCAGAAGTAAACCCTATTCAACAAAAAAAATTGAAATCCGTCTATAATTGACGGTGAACATACATAAAACATTGAGACCTTTCTTTTTTTTTTTAAGTTGGATCTATCAATCTAGCTGTAAAGTTCTCATCAATACAAATCAATCAAGCCCAAACACAAGATAACTGCTGTAAATTGTTTAGGAATGCCCTCGACTGTCTTTCGACTCTATCATCAGATCGACGCCATACCTTCATTAAAGTGTAGAACATTAAAGCACTTAATTAAAAAGTTAACAAGCACACTAGTTGTCCCTACAATTTTCGGTGGTTGCCCTCGTTTTCTCCTAGATCCCTTCATCAGATCCTGACTTGGTGAAAATGGGACCACCTCAGAAGTAACCCCTATTCAACAAAAAAAAAATTTTGAAATCCGTCTATAATTGACGGAATTATCGCTTGACATACATAAAAAAAAATACATACAGACGAATTGAGAACCTCCTCCTTTTTTTGAAGTCGGTTAAAAATAGGTTTCTTGGGAACTGTCCTTAAATCTACTACTCTGTAGTATTTAAAGTGTCTGAAGTATTGAAATAAAATTTTGTATGAGATAAAACCGTACTACTTTCGTTTATAATGTTTTTATAGTTCTAGGTAAAATTTACTTCTGCTCCTTGATCTTAGCGTCTTAATTGCTTCCAAACCCTCAGTTTTGAGAAAAATCTGGTTTTGAGCAAGGGGCTCGTTTCAATGACATCTAAGGGCAGACTTCGCTATTTATTATTCTTCACTCTTTAAATTTAGCCATGTATTTGAGTAAGTACATTATAAGTTTTTTTTGCTGTATCAATACAAGTTCAGTTGCTACCTAGAATTACAGATTGTTGAAGCTATGCAATATTTTCTCTATTAAAATGGTAAAATTCAGACGGTACAGTATACAGATCATAAGATGCAGATTTATTATGACAGTTAAGTATTTACCTGCTGAAAATACATTAATATTATTTCTACAACGTCGTATTAAACGTTTTTGGTATCATTGCATCGCTGAAATCACAAACACCTATAATTCTAATCTTGTGAGATATTTCCGAAGGCTTACCCGGGGCTCCCGGACGTAAGCTGTGCTAGGGCACCGTGTGCTTAAGTCGATAAGAGTTCGGCATAGCTTTCATGAAGGTTTTCTTCTACAAAAAACCAGTTAAAATCTCTTTCTGTACGGAAATTTAAATAAACGATCCTTAAGAAGCAAATAAAAATACAGCCAACCGTCCCAGATGGTTGCTGAACTTGACCCAAATCACACACTCTCAGGGGTCGGTGCTGTGTCTCTCTTGCACTCGTGACAATGAAGGGGATGGAAGACACAGAGTCAGGAGTGTGAGCGATTAGTAACGTGCAGTGGTAAATGGTAGGTTAATGGGATTTGTCTTCCTAACTTTATTGCAATATACTGGCTGATATGTGCAACTTCGTTTAGCAACATCACTTAAGACAGAAAGAGAGAGAGAGGGAGAGAGAGATAGATATATTTATTCATCAGGCTGAAAAGAATGAGCAAACCTGGCGTTCCTTTGCGAATGATGAATAAATACATCTTTCTCTCTCTAGCCCTCTAATGACAAAGCAAACGTGCAAGCTTAGAATGACTTTTACATTCAAAGAAACTCTTGAATTCTAGTTATAGCGAAGGTTGAAATGTCTCCAATTTCTGAACTCAAACTTGTATGGAATAATACTACAATAATGTAATCCCTAATACGAAAAAATCATTGTCCACAAAATCCGACCACGCGCTGAGAAATTGCAACGGAAAATTCTTTTTTGTTTTCAACCCTTTGGAAGAGTCCAAAGGAATCGCGCAGAATTATCGGAATTAAAAGTATCTATCCTCGGCTTATAAGTCCAGATTATGCCAAGCATCATTTAAATTGATTTAGTAGTTTCTACCTGATGCTTATTCCGAATACAAACAGGTATTTTTTAAATTAGATTTTCGGCTTCAGTATCGACGAATGCATTAGAATTTAAATTTTCCAAATATCATCCATGTACATGTGGATGTTTGTCACTCAACCAAGGGAACGAAATTCCAGGGCAGAGCCGCGGGCGCCACCTAGTTAGTACAAGATTTTATAAGGTTATATGCACAGAGAAAGGCGACATGAGAGTTATTATAATATTATCATCCCGCAAGGATCCTCAAGGTTTATTTTTTAGCTTTTAGTTGGTTCAATTCTCATGTGAGACAGGAAAATTTTAGAAAATTGTGAGCGCAGTTTTGTTCTTTCTACAAATTAAAGCCAAATGGGAATCTAAAACGGAGGGTTCCATGTCAAAAGCGGCACAAAATCCCGTTGGTCGTATGGGTCTCAGTCGTCTGGCTAACATGGTTTCCGAGATACAGCCTGGAGACAGACAGACGAGTCTCAGTAATTATTATTTTCTCGTGGGGGACGCCGGCTATGCCGAGTGGACGATCCGGCCGCCTTTTCTTCTGCCCATTTCGTTCATTTTCCCAGCCACCTCTCTGGGATTGGATTGGGTATCGCAGCACTCTTCACCGCGCCCCTTCAAATTTTCCAGTTTCCTTGCAGAATCGGATGATCTGATCCACCTTCAAATGTTCCAGATCCTCTAAATTTAGTCAATCTGTGCCCATAGTGTCCCATCTGCTTAGTGAGTACTTGGGACACTCGGTCAGTAGGTGGATTCAAATTCAAATTCAAACTCATTTATTTACATGAAACACGGTTACAGAGATTTGCACAATAACTGTGGAGACTGGTCTCTTGCTCCTCCTCGCACTCTGGGCATATGGGATCGTCTTTCACTTACTCACCTATCACTGTCAAGTACTTGTTCAGGCGTCAGTGCCCTGTGATTATCTCAATGACTAGCCTCATGTTTGCTCTGGTTAGTTTGACCAGTTGGCTAGTTCTTTTCGCATTCATGCCTTTGATGAAGATTTTTGACTGTCTCATTCCAGTCGAAGATCTCAATCTTCGGTTGGTTTCTATCGTTATGCTCCTGCTGATTAATCCCTCGGTGATTTTGTGAGCGATGGAAAGCCCAGGCTCAGGTCCCACTAAGCTTTCTTCCGCTCCTATTCGGGCTAAGTTATCTTGATCGAGTCTCAGTAATAGGTTTCGTCTGTTTTTTTTTCTCAGTTATAAGGCCGCTGACGTTAAGGGGACGTCGGAGCTGCATGTGCTTAATGTGATTAAGCACATGCAGCATGTAATTAATGCCATGTATGTCCAAAGATAAAAACCGTGATATAGTGTGGTAGAATTCTGGAATATCTAATTTAATATCTAACACATTATATTCTAAACTTAAACAACATAGATATCTACTCACAATGTTTTATCTTCAACGTTCAGCGCCAAAGTGAGGCTTGGACTGAAGTCGCGAGCAATTTATGAATCCGCGCCTTTCAAAGTGTTTTGTTTCAAAAAACGTGGCTTGACTTTATTGTTTTGTGTATTCTTTATAAATCATAGAATTGCGCCTTACTTTGTTCCCAATTAAACAAATAACTTTTAATTAACAAAACCCACGGTTAAAACGTGAATGGAACTGTCTAAAGAAATTGGTTATGAGTGGATTTCACAAGCGCCATGTATTGACGTCATATATTTTCTGTTTTATAAAACATTTTCGTGCCTTGATTAAATAATGATTTTTCATTACTTTTTTAAACTGTTTTGTTGGCTATAAACACAGCATAATCAAAACTCCATTAGTAAATAAACTAAATTATATTTATTTGGTATCAGTTTTCCTAAAATATAGCACTAAGTGCTGCGAATTGAATAACAAGGGAATTCAATTCGCAGCACTACTAGCTATATTTTATCTCGAAAAAATAATTGGAGAGCTGTCCGCAACAAACTTAAAATTTTGCATCAATAACAAAATATTATTGTCTGGCTAGGTTATACTGATATCTCCCCCAAGTAAGGGGGGATACCAGGACTGAAAAAGTCCTGTTGGCTCCCCCAGGGGATAGACTGGGGGAGACACAAGACAAGTATATTTGTATGTATTTTAATTTTAGTTCTGCAATTTCTATAATTTTGGCGGTGTTTTACTATTGTTTTAATAATCACCTAAATTATAATATACCTACCTATTATAGTTATACCAAAATTTGCTTTCACTCCAATTAGATTATATTTATGCCACCTTAAAAGAAAGTATAATTTGTCCGGGAAAAGCAAAAACATGTGCTCAAAATTCTCGTCCGAAGCTCTTGACCTTATGAGAATCAGACGGGAAACAGCATTAACGCATACGTCTTCACAAAACTAGAGCATCGTAGAGGCTGCAGTTGTCCAGGAATATACCTACGTAACTTATTATCACGCAGGCTATCACGCTAGGTAGCAAGGACAATAATAACATAATGTGTTGAAAGTGCGCGTGTTGAGATGGGTAAGAGTACAAAGTGTCGCCACCTCAATTCAATCCGGAGGGTGTGGTAAGAGGCGACCAAAGGAACACTTTCGCAAAACGATCCATTGCATAGAGAAAGAAAACTCGAAATGAAACCCGTTTATCAGTATCAGTAAAATGACAATCGTGAAGCCAAGTGGAAGGCCTTATGGGCGTCTTGGAAAATTTTTACTGTGGGTCGTCTTACGTGGGACATAAAACTACAAGGTGAAATGTAGGCGTATACTATACCTCAGCCTACCCCTTCGAGGATAAAGGCGTGACTATGTATTGAAAATGATTGTCGCTGTAAATAGGTCTAAGGCCTTCGAATTTCAAACTACTATCATTATTCCAACGAAATGTTGATACTTGCAAATAACGGTCTGAGTCAAAGTGTTTCAGATACTATTCAAAACATAAATACAATATTGTAGAGTTGATTTAAAATTATTATTTTCGGTATGTGTATTTTCAAGATAGCATTTTTGTCATTATAACTAACTTCGGTCTATCTGTTGCCCCCACTTTGGTTGAAAATCATGCCATCTACATGTCATAGTATTATTTTTTGAAATATGAGATACTTTACTAGTGTTGTGTATTCACTTTAACTCATAATAATTAAGAGTGCTTGCAGCATTAAATTTTTTACTATATTTTTCAGTCAAAATATAAAAATGTTTACTTTTTCATAATTTTCTTCATTTTCTACATTTTATCTGTAATATTTCAGGAATGCAGGGACAGCCTACTAAAATTTCTTCAATTTGTGTAACTTATTATTCAAGCAATTCGGAAAGATCCTTTTCTTAAAATATTATACTGTTATTCATGAATTTATTTTGGAATGTTAGGCATAAAAGCAGGCTATTACTTCGAAAGGAGAACGTCCACCTGTGAAAAAATAACCGGCCTAATCAAAATTTAGTTTATCTACAGAGAGTAGTTTACTTTACTTAGAGATCAGCAATTTGTTGTGGGGGTCAGATGGCATTCGCTCCACGGAAAATGTAGATGTTCAGCCGCATCGCAGCTAGACTGGAACGCCAACCCCAACAGAGTATCCTTACGAGGGTAAAATAAATAAATGTTGTGGAACAGTACAAGTGCCGTTTAAATTCAATATGTGCAGCAGGTTTCACCAAGTACCATCAATCAACAGTATAAATATTCAATATGTCAAGCTACGACTGTTTGAGCCTTGTCCAAACCAGTGTTAGGGGTGACAATAACTTGCAACTCTTGCCTACTATTTCCAACATTTACAGGTTAACTAGAAACCGTATGCCCTCAACATGTATTTTGGAATCTAGGATCAGTCTACCCAGAATTGTCGGGGCTTATCTCTCCGAGAGAGCCATAACTTACCCGAGCTGGCTAGGGCCGGGTCGGCGAGATGTGTCGTGCGGTGTTCCACAGGGATCGGTTTTAGGGCCGCTCTTGTGGAACATCGGTTACGACTGGGTGCTGCGTGGTCCGTTGCTCAGAGGGGTCGGCGTAACGTGTTACGCCGCGGCTTACGGCGCGGGGAGCAACGCACCGTGCCGCAGCACTTAAGGCCACGGCAGGGGTTGCTCAGGTCGTGGGTCGGGTTCGGCGGCTGGGTCTTGACGTCGCCCTTCACAAATCCGAGGCTCTGTGCTTCAACGGACCTCGGATGGGGCCACCTGCGGAATCCAGTCTACAGGTGGGGGGCGTCAGCATCGGCATCGAGCCCTCGATGAAGTATCTGGGCGATGGCCGGTGAAACTTCGGACATCATTTCCGAAGTTTGGTCCCAAAACTGAGGGGAGCATCGGCCGCACTCGCGCGGCTGATGCCCAACATCAGGGGACTCAACGCTCCCTACAGGAGACTGTACCTGGGGATCGTGCGAAGCATGGCCTTGTATCCTTGTACGGGGCTCCCGTATGGGCGTAGACCCTGAGGCCAGCAATGAGGCTAGACTGCTGAGCCCGCAAAGAGTGATGGCCGTCAGGGTGATAAGAGGATACCGCACGATCTCCGGTGAGGCGGCATGTCTCCTAGCCGGGACCCCTCCATGGGACCTGGAAGCGAGAGCCCTTGCGTCACTGTTCAGATGGCGCAAGGAGTCGCTGGAGCGGGGCCAAAGGCCTGCGTCTCGAGAAATCGAGGCCCAGCGGGCCCTGCTCCACCAGGAAACCTTGGAGACATGGAAGGTGCGACTTGAGCAACCAAAGGGGGGATTCGCCACAATCGCGGCCGTCAGACCGGTCATGGACGAGTGGCTGGAGAGAAGACACGGTGCTCTCTCCTACCGGTTGACACAGATGCTTGCCGGGCACGGTAGCTTAGGTAGGTATCTGTGGCGAAAACACCGGGAAACCACGGCCGAGTGTCAGCACTGCGAGTACCGCAGCGATGACACGGCGCTCCACACGCTGGTGGAGTGCACGGCGTGGGCGCAACAGCGCCAGGTCCTCGTAGTGGGTGTGGGCGTGGACACTCTCTCGCTCGAGGCCATGGTGCGAGCCATGCTCTCCAGCGGGAGTAAGTGGGACTGCACCGCCTCTTTCTGCGAGCAGGTCATGCTCGTGAAGGAGGCGGCGGGCCGGGTGCGGGAGAGAACTCTCCCACCCGAGTTCCGCAGTTCCTGAGGGCTTACCCGGGGCTCTCAACCATAGGCTGTTGGGCGTTACGTGAGGTTTTTTAGTCGGTAAGAGTCCGGCATAGCATCCTACGAGGATTTTCCCTCACGTTGAAAAAAAAAAAAAAGGATCAGTCTACCCACCATGTTTTGATGAAAGGTGTAACACCGCAGGATTCAGGCTTTTGACGATCATCCACAAATAGATCGGTTTTTCAACTGTAATATATCTCACAGTTGTAGAACCCTATCGAACTAAGATAATTACCTAATCCCGTACTCCTTGGTTGTTACTGCTCTAATATTTATGTGACAAGTTCGATTAATCCGAATGTTACAGGTAGCTCGGCGACCCGTCAGGTAACAGCCGGTATTTTATTAATCTAATCAAATATATAATCCAGAACGAATGGCATTATAACACGAGTTCAAGCTTTGCTAAATGTGCTTCTGTGATTGAATAAAGAAAATAAAATACTAAAGTGTAGAACCCTTTAAATAAGAAAGTACGATGTATTGAAACGATCGTACTTTCTTAAATACATCGGCCAAGCACTTTTCTTTTTGGCCAAGCTGCCCATTTTGTTATTTAGTATAAGAATCGGTTCCTCCTTAGAACAAAAAAGAAGAATATACTATATCTCCAAACTGATGCAGTTTTGGGATAAATTTGGATAGAATAGTTGTCGCATCTACAGTCACAGTACACCGAGCAGCAAAGTAAAATAAAAAAAAAAACATTCGTCTAATCAACATTACAATCATAATATTTAAAAATTCTAAAACTAAATTATATGAACAATGTTCAATTTTATCTTTTCCAATATTAATTACTTTTGTGGGAGGGTGACGCCCTACATCAGACGAATTTATCATAAAAGCATTTAGCGATCATAAACTCTTGTACAACGAAATGGTCGATAACTTTACTGTTGAATTTAAATAGTCTATTATCAAATTATTACCCAACAGTCACTATATTATGTCTTCTAGATGAAAATTACTAAATTCAAAAAGTGGATCCATGTTTGTTTATAGAGGCTGGCAAAGTGCGAGTCGGATTCACGCACGTAACAAAAACTGCAAGAAATCACGTTTGTTGCATGAAGGCCCTATTTAAATATTATTTATTTTCTTATTTTATTTGGTGTTATAGCGACAACAGAAATGTATGTAGAATCGTCACTATCTTCTTGATACTGGCAAGTAGCGTAGAGGGATCTACTCTGCCTCTACGCTACTTGCAAGTATCAAGAAGTTGGTGAAGAAATTTTAGGTGAACTTGTATGTATTCATAAAATTAATTGGATATTCAACCGAATAGGAGTACTTTCGATTTATTAGCAAGATGTGTGAAGCGAAACCGGTCCGGTTTATAATTATAAGTATTGTGGAACAGTACAAGTGTCGTTTTCAATATGTCTCTCTAATATTATTTAAAGACCTAGGGATGCAGACACTGATACTGTGTTCCGTACTATACTATGGACCCGGCACCCGCACCTGATACTGACTTTCTGATGCGTCTATAGTAACAAATGTAAAAGAAATTGGCACGGAACCTTTTGTGCGTGAGTCCGACTCGCATTTGACTTTCACAGTCCCCAAGACTATTGACAGTGGCTCTCAAGATGGCAGCCTAATCAAGCATCTCTTGACATTCCACTTGATGAACTCGATTTTTTAAGACCAAGGAAATGCGTAGGTACTCTCCCAGAGCGTTCTAAGTTTCTATGGTTCGTAAGGAACGATCTTTTTAATTGAAAATACTTGCTGCAACTGTCGCAAAAGGAATTCAAGTAATTGTAGCAGGTGTTAAGCTAGGTGCATATTTCAAACATGGAAGTTAGATATCGCTGCCGTCGGCAACGGACGTAACTTAAATTTTCTAGAATCCGATTCAGTTCTTCACAAAACTTCAGATCAGCGCAATCCTTACAGAAAACTCCAACATTGCATTATGTCCCAAGGAGACAATGTATTAACATTTTTGTCTGAGGATGATGTTTTAAGTCTGAAGAATGCTATAGACTATATTTCATACCGGTCAATGTAAGTTTTATTCCCAGAGGAAACATTTTAGTGCAATAATGAACTTTCACACAAGTTTGTCTTAACTTGTGACAAACAAAACTGAACTGCCTGGAGAAAATTGGACAGAGCGATAATATCGTCCATTGTAAATTTTGAAAATTGTATTACAAATTCAATTATTCATGTAAATATTAATTGATGTACTAAAAACAATGTTTTTATTCAGTTCTTTCAATGTGATGTGTTTAAAATAATCCCGGACATCCTTTCAACGAGTTACTCGGGTATGTCTTGTGCTAGACGGATAGGTAGGGACCGTTTATTTACAGGTAGGGTTTAGTCGGTTTGAGTCCCCCTTTAATGTCTATTTTGTTTTAATTGAATGGTTCTAAACGCACAGTAGTGCGCAATCCAAGTTCCAACAACAGGCCGCGCGCATGCCGTACAATATTCCCACCCAATATTCAGACCCACTTTTGACCCCCTGTAGCTCAGTGCCTATTAAAAGTACTGAAATAAAATTGTACGTACCTACGTAATCATATACTAGTACTAAGGCAGTATACCAAATTTCATAAATATAGCTTCAGTAGATCCTGAAATATCCTGTGAATATAGCTCATTTTGGCACTGACTGACTCACTCACTGACCGGTCATCAAAACCTCTTGGCCACTTCCAATTGTTCTAGCGTTATGAAATTTGGCACACAGGTCGTGTGTTATATTATGTAGATTAACAAAAATTAAGAAATTTAAGAAATCTATCAAGCGTGAGTTGGAAAGGGGTTAAACTGAATAGTTTGCGCAAGAGACATTTGGAAAGATGTAAAATGTGCCCACGCCCCTCTCTCTTCTAAACTAATAGAATACTAAATAAAAAAAATGTACGAACAGCAACAACGAACTACAAGAACTTTTATGCTATGGTACTTGCTGCTACGGAACCCTTCATGGGCGAGTCCGACTCGCACTTGGCTGGTTTTTAGGCCAACAATTAACCGATAGGAACTTGGCCCCTTATTAACAGGGATAATTTTAGTGGGATTATATTTAACGGAAACAATTTTCTGAGTATTTCAATCGTCAAATTGTTGCCCTTATTAATATATAAAATAAAATGGCAAAAAATCACGTTAGTTGCATAGGAGCCCCCCTTACCCAGACGGCCAGCAATGTAGCTAGATTGCTTACAACAGAGGGCGATGGTCGTCAGGGTGATAAGGGGATATCGCACGATCTCAGGTGAGGCGGCTTGTCTCCTAGCCGGGACCCCTCTATGGGACCTAGAAGCCAGAGCCCTTGCGTCACTATTTAAATGGAGCAAGGAGGCGCTGGAGCGGTGCCACAGACCTGCGTCTCGAAAAATCGAGGCTCGGTGGTCCCAGCTCCACCAGGAATCCATGGAGACCTTGAAGGTGCGACTTGAGCAACCAAAGGGGGGATTCACCACAATCACGGCCGTGAGACCGATCATGGACGAGTGGCTGGAGAGAAGCCACGGTGCTCTCTCCTACCTGTTGACACAGATGCTTGCTAGGCACGGGAGCTTGCTTAAGTATCTGTGGCGAATACACCGGGAAACCACGGCCGAGTGCCAGCACTGCGAGGAGCGCAGCGAAGACACAGCGCTCCACACATTCATAGAGTGCATGGCGTGGGCGCAACATCGCCAGGTCCTCGTGGCAGGTCTGGACGTGGACACTCTCTCGCTGGAGACCATGGTGCGAGCCATAATCTCCGGCGGGAGTAAATGGGACTGCGCTGCCTCTTTGTCATGTTCGTGAAAGAGGCGGCGGGGTCTGAGGATGGTAAGAGGGCTGCTCACCGTCCTTACAGAAGCAGGCCCGAGACGACAGCGTGACATGAAGGATTCACGCACGCCCCCCAAAGACGCGGGATAGCACCCAAACCCCCTAGGTGAGGCAGCAGTATGACTGTTGGGAGTCCTGGGGTATCCTTCCGAGGGCTTAGCCAGGGCTCCTATCCGTAGGCTGCTAGTTAGGATACGTAAGTTTTTTTAGTCGGTAGGAGTCCGGCATAGCATACATGAGGATTGAAGCGCCACGCTCCACAATACTGGTTTTTTTTTTAACGGGAGGGCCGTTAAAAAAAACCAGTATTGTGGAGCGTGGCGCTTAATTTAAAATAACGGATTTGGCCAAATAGTTGCAAAACAAATAAGTTAAAGACACGCTGCGAATGAATGCAGTTAGACCTCCCAAACCAAGAGAAGGTGCCACTAAATATATTGAACTCGGTCCGACGGGCAACAAACACGTATTATAGCAGGATATGTTCACTTAAATACAAATTATGTAGGATGATTTTTTGATGCAAAATTAACACTTTTCATAAAGTTTCATTTAAAAGTGCTATCTGTAGGTTGACACATGATAAAGGTACAAAATGCCTAAAAACAAAAGCTAAAATTACCTCTTTATTGAACTGCAATTAAAGCGAAATAATTAAACTATTAGGCATAATAAAAGCAGAAAATAACAACGTAAACACACATTAACACAAAATTTATTTAAAAATAATGGACCATACACACACTCATGCAAGCGTATTTTAGCATAAGTTGTTTCGGATACTTACCCGAAGTTGACTTAAACGTTAAATATAAATAGTAGAAAATACGAAAGCGATAGGTTGTGTCGTGTTCGGGTTTTGTAGAGCGCGGATCGCGAGGCGACACGGCGCGGCGGGCGCGCGGCCCACCGCTGGCTGACTGGGGGCGAGGGACGTGCACACGTCCGGCGCGACGCGCGTAGGCGTTCGTCTGGCGGGCTGCCTTCCCGCGAGGATACCCCTCCACCCCCAGCCCTAGCCCCTAACCCCCACACCTTGATGCTTATTAAAAAGTCCGACGGAAAAGGATTTATGCCTCCTTGCTGTACCGGTGACGTGTTTTTCTAACGATCTAAGTGACATTACGTGGAGGACAATAACCGAAATTCAAGACCTCTATTATATAATTTTATGCTCAAAATTGTACCCTCAGACTAAACTGTACACATATTTTTGCGGCTAATTCCCGGGTCTACCACAGTCATCGACCTTTCATTAATAATCCCAGCTTTACATACCGTTACATCGCTAGTTACATTTGTCACTTAATAGGTGTCGATCCCTTTTGCCGTGATTAGTTGGACTTCAGCAGGTATCAGTTAAGTTCTGTGACCGGGCATGGGGAAATAGTTATTTATAATAATGAGAGGTGAAAAGGGGCGTGTGATACTCAACGTTAAGAGGTCGAGTGACTGAAGTTATTCCAGTGAAGCAAGGTTTATGGAAGGAGATGGTGTACGCAAGTGAGACGGAGGAAAAGAACGGAAGATCTTTTTTTTTTTTTTTTATACTACTTAGGTGGCAGACAAGCTTACGGCCCACCGGAAGGTTGGTAACCGTAGCCTATAGAGGTTTGCAACACCAGAGGCGCTACACACGCGCTGCCGACCTGGGCGCAGGTTGTGACGACCCACAGTTGAAATTTTTCAAGCCGCCCGTAAGGCCTTCAACTTGGCTTAACGACTGTCATTTTACTGACAACCGGGACCAACGGCTTATCGTGCCTTCCGAAGCACGGAAACGCTCGTAAATAAATGTCACAAAGTGGTCCACGTGGTGGTCACCCATCCATGTCCGGCCATAGTAAATGTTGCTTACTGCAGTGATCGTTTACAGAACACTGAGTCCGCGGGGCCACGAGCGGACAATTATCTCCGATTATGTTGGGCCTCGGAGCAACGGTCGGAGTTTTCTATCACATCAGTGGAACTAATGCTTACAGGACGTTGCTTTCCTCTGCCCGCTTCTCTATTAGATAGAAGGGACTTTACCCACAATCGACTGATAAGAAACTCTGAGGCCTGTGGCTAAGGCAGGTGAGAACGTCGAAATTTCCGTTCTCGGTTCCATGTTGCAGATTGAAGATTGCGAATAGAAATTAATGGTTGCAAATGTGAAAAAAAAACAGGGTAAGTATTGTAATTATTTAAAGCCATCTCAGGCTCATTCATTATGTTATAAATAATTAAATTTATTTGCCCGCTTTCACGAGCCCCGCTGCCTGTACCCGCACACTGACAGAGCGGAGGTCGGCAGTAGACGCAAAAATGTACCAATATAGCGATTTTTCTTTATCCTTGTTGTTTAGCAACAAATCGGTTTATTGCTTTCTGTCTACTCGTGATGAAAAAATGTTTATTATATGCTTTATAGAGTATGTAATTCTGTAGTTTTTATAGGTGAGTCGACTCATAAAGGAGAAAAAACTATGTCCCGTATCAAGTTAAGTTAATTCTTGTGTAGGTAGGTACATGATGCGAGAATTTACTTTTACCTTAATGTTAGCAAACCCAATCTTAAATAGGTAGTTCACAATCAATTTTAATTGAAACAATCGCTGATTTGAGAGCTAAAACCCTATATATTTTTTTTTTTACGTATGGATTCCCTCATGGATGCCATACCGGACTCTTACCGACTAAAACCACAGATGCCTACAGTCAGGAGCCCCGGGTAAGCTCTAGGAAGGATGTCCCAGGACCAATTTTATTTTTACCTACAGTAATAATATTTAAGAGATAAAAAATTGTGTTCTATATCAATTACTTTTCGTCACTGCGCGGTACGCTAAGGTCAGTCTTGAGATGGATGACGTTTGTGGCACTACCATTTACAAGGTTTCTATGTGAAACATGTTATGCCTTCGGTCTCAACGACGAAAAGTGGGCTAATTCTATATACTGTCCATCCGCCTTTTAAATTCCCTTATTTCCTAATTACAGTATTGGTTATTTCATAATTATGTCGGAACCTAACTTAGAAAAGGTTCCCGATACTTTATGTACAGGAGGCAGACTTTTCGGACCGTTATTTCCACAGTACTTTTGGCTTATGATTAATTATAATGAAAGAGAGCCACTCATGCTACGTTCTAAACAACTTTTTTAATATTCCTGACTTTACATAGACGGCTTAAACATGTTTTGAATTATGGTGAACAAGAATTTTAACGAGTTCAATAGAGACTAATTAAATTTATCAATTAGGTATTGGTTTCTGTAAAGCTTTATATTTATCTATGAGTATTAAAAAAGTACTCGAAATTTTTTCCTTATTGCGATATTTTTTCTAATTCTTAATCATTTGTGGGTTTAAGGTTATGTGATGTTATTTTATACGCGAATCGGCACCAAATAAAGGAAATAAAGAATAATTGTCCATGAATTGACTGTAGATTATTATGTAACCAGACAATTTACAGTTTTGAGAACAACAATGGTAGCTTAGAAAAAAATATTGAAGGTGAGAGCAAAGGTATAATGTATTGAGTACTACCTACCTAATGAGCTCTTAATTTAAGTAGTTGTTAATATAAGTTGCGTTACAATGTTTGTCGAGTTTTAGTTGTTAAACTGAGAACCAGTCTACTCTAAAACAAATATGACATCTTCAGAATACTTCAGAGAGTGACCTAATTTACTGATTAAGATATGTACTTATTTACCCCTTAGGTAGCAAGGAATACGATGAAAATCTAATTCGGAGCCAGGGCCGTGAAGTAAAGAATTCATACATAGAGTAAAAGACTAGAAAGATACTTGTAAACCTTAATATTTTTTCTAAATAAAATCACAAACTTCGTACTATCTCTTGTTTCACTCCATATTGCTTTAATATCAACTTATAACTCTCTACAGCACTAAAGCAAGCACTTAGTGCTTATTTCACAAATACGATAATAGTTCAGAAACTAAAACCTGACTACTTACTGATAAATAACATTCCAAAACTAACAGTGCAACAAGAGTTCCAGCAACATTATTTTATTTTAAGTCTCTAGATTTATTACCAAGCAAAGAATCATGAAATATATTATTTTCTACAGACAGGACTCCATTAGTGATGGACCCCGTTTTGTAAACAATCAAATATGTTGCTGTTACTGATACTTATTATTAAACTAGCTGACCCTCGCAACTTCGTTTATGTCACACATGGTGTAAGAAAGGAATTGTATTATTGCATCAGACTCATCAAGCAGCATATGAAACTGCCCTGTTTGCTTAATCATAAAAGAGCTTAAAGATTAAGTCTATTCTATTACAATTCAGCTTACGCCTCCGGCGTGGACTGGATCATTTTATATTTCAGGATACAGACAGACAGACAAACAAAAAATTATAAATTACATTTTCGGCTTCAGTATCGATTAGAGACCGCCCTACAATTAAAATTTTCAAAATATCTTCCATGTACAGACTCTCGACCCTCTAAAGTTTTATTATATGTATAGATAGATTGGTGGAGTACTTTAGACACTATGGTGGAACAAACATAACGGCGCGCGCACATGATAGACTTTTGTAAGCCAAGTACGAGATTGTGTACTGCTTTCAATAGCGTCTATTCAAATCGTGGTAACAAGTTGGCCTGCAAAAATCTGTGGTGTATTTGCGCCATAAATATTAAAAAACTCTATCTAGACTATTAGTTCATTACTCTTCCTTCTGATTTTGTTGTAGTCGGGTGATGTTGATATTTACAAATGTCTTCATCGCTTGTTTAAACAAAATAAACGTTAACCTAATTACTACCATTCAGCCGAGGAGACGATAGAACCCGTATTCAGCCAAATGCTTTCAATGCCGTCGATATATTATTGATTTGTTCATCATCAGGCTTCTAACAGAACCGTAAATGTCGAAAGTGTTAAAAGAACATGTGAAATAACTGATTTTATCAATAATGACATCGAATATTAGCCGGACCGACATGAAATAACACACGACCGCGCCGCCGGCGCCGCGCCGCCGCCGGTGCGTGAATAGATACCATTGAATCCTTTACATTAGTAATTACATCTTTTGTAATATCGCTAAACGAAATGTGTGAATTTAAGATCTATTATTAATGTATCACTTATGTTTCACAAATGAAGTTTCTGATTCTATATTCGGGAGTTTTTGTATAATTTGCTCGGCAAAACGACGCCAACCGCCTGACGTTAGACCATGGTAACATCTAGTGAACTGACGGCTGCAAACACACTTCTCAAGACTGTTGTCAAGTCACACTAATATATTTAAAACCAATTAGAACGAAACTTTCAGTAGGGAGAGACTGGCGTCATAAAAAGTGAGTTTGAAAAGGGAAACAAATCGCGGAATCAGACAATCTCTAGTAAAGTACCTTGCATACATTAAAAAGAAATCTTCCAAATTTTTTTTACCGTTTTTATATCTCAAAGCGCACTTACTTGGTACTATCATCGGGTAGGCGCGGCTTCTGTAGTGCGTGCGTGTTGACATATAATAATTATAATAAATACCATAAATACATAAACTAAAAAATATGTATGCGTCGGTACTGGCGCATCCAATATCAGATCTGTTCACTAGTATTGTGCCCCTGTTCCGCTCGCTGAGTGATTGATCTTTCGATTCACATTATCTTGATTAATGTCCTTTGATGCCGTCTGTCGTCAACAAACGCCGGATGAAATATCTTCCAATACGTCCTACGAACAAATGGCATTACAAATAAATAGTTTGTATTCGGCTGACATTTGTGTCATACTACAGAACGCCCCCAACTCCGCCCATGAGAAATCTGGTAATGCTACTAATATAGCCTTGGAATTAAGATGTGTTAAATCTTATGCTAAAGACCTACATGGAACTGAATCAGATTTTTTGCATATAATATGGTAGGTAGATTCAGCAGGTTAAAGATCATGAAAAAAAGTTTTGAGTAAAGAACCTGGATCTATTGAAGGAAAAGGCACGTAGATCGGTAAAGCCTTCTTAGTTCACATCACAAAAGACTTCATTTTAGTGCTAACTAGATGTTTTCTTGTAACATTAAAGAAATAGAATCAATCACACCGTTGAAACCAAATTCCTGTGAAAATTTGTATTTCAGTTAAGTAATAATATAAGTTTTGTTACTGTTATATTTGTCAAAATAATATATTCGAACCCGATATAAATAATAACTTATTAATATTAGTTGATATTTTTCATACCCGTTTTAAATAATGTATTAATATCATGCAACGCGAAAGTTTAAAAGTATATTTGAACAAGTTTTGCATTAATGATATCGTCATTGTTATAATATGCTGCTGTTTCTATCTCTTTACCTAAATTCTTGACAATTGATTTAAGAATTACGTAAAAGAGTTCTAATTTTCTATACATACCATTTTCCATTTTGTGAATCAGATTATCCTCATTGCGTGCGAGCCTGTAGTTCCCAGCAACGTCACAGGTGTGGCACTTGGCCTACTTATGTTATTAAGGTCAGTTAAGGTAACAGGAACGAAATTAAAGCCTAATGATAAAAATTCGTATGAAATTTGGACAATATTATCATCTTTGAGTGTTTAAAGATGTGACCTGCGAACTCATTTATTTATTTATTTAGTTACCTTGGGTTGTACAGCATAGTATTTAATCTTGTAAGAGTGTCGAAGATAGAGTATTAGAACTAACAGTAATGTTACTAAATAATGTATTTCTGTATTCTCCTTTCCTTGTCATATTTGAATTTTTAATTTCGTTTTCATTATAGTGTAATAACTTATTTACTACGAAACAGCTGATCGAAAGCAGACGCCGTCAAAATAAGCTATAATAACAATGTGACGCACATACCGTAGTATTTACTACGCTCGTAGCTCGTAGCGTGCCTACGCCCACGCGTAGCAGTCTCGTAGCCGCGTAGACAGTTCTGTAGATATTGTATGCATGGATCGAAACTCCCAGCCGGGGCTTGTTTATTGAATTTGGCAATGTGATTTACGCTGTTGGGGGACTAAAGTAAAGTGTTCGTTACGTACAACATAATTTGTGTTGTTGGTTAGAAGGTTAAGAATAATA
Source organism: Miltochrista miniata (assembly GCA_933228765.1). NCBI lineage: Eukaryota > Metazoa > Arthropoda > Insecta > Lepidoptera > Erebidae > Miltochrista > Miltochrista miniata. The sequence continues at coordinate 39,994,295 of OW121753.1, read as the reverse complement.
AATAAATACTTAAATACATTTTGAGATATTATGCATATAGTACCACATGTATGAGTGGGCAAACTGGTAAAGGTGGACCTTGTAGAATTTTGAAGCATTTTGAGAAGAGACATGTTTAACCTCTTTTCTCACCCTTAACGGAAAATCATTTTTAAAAAAACTTAAAAACAGTAGAAAATCGTAACAAGTGGAAAGCCATAGTCTCTGCCTACCCCGTTCGGAGACAGGTATGATGTAGTCCCATATAGCCTTAACTTTAAATATTTGGATATTTATAATGCATAGAAATCACCAGAATTTAGAAACAAACATTATTTGGTTTCTCTAAATTCAGGTTCTACGTGAGTTTCAATACCTTGTGTTACAAAAAGCATTGCATCGGTTTTAAAAACTATGATTATATATATTTAACTTGAAAAATCATCAGGAGTATAATGTGTTAATAAACGTAAACATTTATTTAAATCAAAACCAGTTCATTTGATGATTACCAGTCAACGCTGCAGCATGTATCATTGATGTCAGTCCACCTCACCCAGCGATTGTTGTTAACGACAGTGTCTCTACTGATATAATGTATGTTCTAACATAATTAAACGTAGCAGAGTGAATGAAGCGCTCGTGGCCCTGCGGACTCAGTGTTCTGTAATGTAAACGATCACTGCAGTAAGCAACATTTACTATGGCCGGATATGGATGGGTGACCACCACGTGGACCACTTTGTGACATTTATTTACGAGCGTTTCCGTGCTTCGGAAGGCACGATAAGCCGTTGGTCCGGGTTGTCAGTAAAATGACAGTCGTTAAGCCAAGTTGAAGGCCTTACGGGCGGCTTGAAAAATTTCAACTGTGGGTCGTCACAACCTGCGCCCGGGTCGGCAGCGCGTGTGTAGCGCCTCTGGTGTTGCAAACGTCTATAGGCTACGGTTACCAACCTTCCGGTGGTGGGCCGTAAGCTTGTCTGCCACCTAAGTAGTATAAAAAAATAAAAAAAAGAGTTCTACCTTTGTGCAAGTCTGGTAGCGCTATAGATACGGCTATTCGGCTACTGTTAGTGCGTCTATATATTGAGCAGAGTATTGGAAAAAATTATCTTGAGTCAACTGCACAAAGAGTTTTAAGGTACCTAGAAGCATCCTGGAGTCATCCATCCAAGGGCTTGGCTCCCAACCATAGTCATTAGGTAGGGAACATGTGTTTTTTAGTCGGTAAGAGTCCAGCATAGCATCCATCCAGGATTTTCTTCACTTTTAAAACTACTCTCACTTTTTACAAGCTAATAATTTTAATAAAATGAATACTGTTTAGCTAAAGTTTTGTTTCATATGTTTTAAGTGTTACACGCCTCCAGCCACAAGAAGTGGGATAGCAGGCAAGACCACGGTAGACGCCAATTTATCGGTAATCCTACATTCTACCAAGTCGACAGGTCATTATCGGTCCGAGTCCGACCCGATATCTGTGCACATTTCCGCATATTAAAAAAGAATATTCCTGAAGTGCGTAAGCCCTGCACAAATGAAGTGACCGATCTCAACTCCCAAAACATAAGTACAATACCCGCAAAGAATATAAAACTGTGAGGTTTGGATCCACCAGCCCTGTATTAGCACATTAAGATCGGACCGTGGATACGCGCCGCCTAATGGATTGATTCTTTCTCGAACGCTCCAAGCCGATACCTACTGTCTGCGTGACATGTTTGTGTAGAGAGCAATGGTTTGAATTTTATATTATGTAGGCGTTTTTTACATTTTAACAACGGGGCTAATGAAGTTCTTGTTATAGCCATCAAAATTATACAAATAAGTCAAATTACTAAATAGATTTTTGTTGCTACATCAAGTAGTCTCTAGCATTGTAGTGTACCCCTAAAATACATAGGTTTGAAGGTTCCATTAATCTTTACATATTTATTAAAAGTTACAAACAATTACTTAATATTTATACAGGCACTTTACTGAAAGTATCACTGAAGAAGAAGTTCATAAATTGGTATCACAAGACCAACTTATTTTTAGTAATTTTTATCTCATCATCAAATTTATCGTAATTAAAAGCTTTAGTTAAACTGCTTCATGTTTTAATTCTATTCGTAAATGTATCGTGGTGACAAAGTGACAATACTTATCAATAATACGTTACAAAATGCTATGTTAATTAACTAATGAAAACCATACCGGACTTTCGACTCAGAACTATAATAATAATCGTTTATGGAAGAGGCAAATATCTTAGTGTTATGAAACACCTTGCTATTTTACATTATGAAAATTCACTTGTACTATTCCACTTTTATTTTAATTTGAAAAATACCTGACCGGTTTAGCTTTTATAGCATTATCAAAGGTTCTTACACTAATTTTGACATAACGTAATGACGTTTTACAAACATTTGTGCATGTGGGTAAACAAAAATAAACATAAAAATTAAACAGGGTTGTGGCTGTGAAGAATTTTCCCCCAAAATGGGGAAACCTTTGAACATTAAAATTCATATCTAAATTAGCATTCAAAATAAATTACAATATAATTAAATGTCCAATAAAATTTAAATTACAATAAAATGTCAAATGAAATAAATGAAATTTCTAAATAATGTAATGTCCACATAAATTCAATTTTCATGAAATGTCAATTGTATATTAAGTCACATAAGTAAAATAAAATTACAAAAATGACAAATAAATGTTATAAAGTATAAAATCATAAAAATTAAATTAACAAATCGAAATAGCTATTAATACATAATTTTTAAAGCGATCCTGTGGATGACACTACTGAAAATATTTTAATAATGGTGAATTATTTATGTCTAACTGTTGATTTAACAAAATGTCTCGGTTACCCTTTAATAATTTATTAATTACTAAGACCTCAAGAGCATTCAGTTTTCGACCTTTATCACAAATGTGTAAGGCCTTAAAGTCTAATTTTGGGTCAAAGGAATGGTTTTCCGTCAGCAGGTGTTCTGCAAAACTAGACTCGGTCCATCAAGTGCCAACAATCGAAAGTATAACGGATACCTTGCTATTTATTTTAGTACTCCATATTGGTATAACTGTGTATGCCAGAAAATATTTTGTTCCACGGAAATACATTTGTGCGAAAGCAGAAAATCTTACAGGAGTCCTGTGGGCGTCCTCTAGAGACATGTTTAACAAGACGTTAGCCAAATAAGTAGACATTATTAATTTATAAGATGGCTATCTCCATTGTAGCACTGGATAAAGAGACGTACGACAAACCTACCTTAAGAAATTTCATAATATTCTCAAAAGAAAACAACTTTATCCAGTTTTCGTTTATTGAAATATGAAATATTGAATACAATTTCATAAATCCTTTGAGAGTTACATGATGAAGAGAGGTTCATAGAAAAAGCAATATAATCTAATCACAGATTACAAAATTCCACTGAAACCTCTGCTAAAACAAACCTGAGGCGTTTGAAATAATCTCGAAACGAAATCTGTATTTAAAATGGTGTTTATAAAATTACGTATAAAGGTTACTTTGAAGTGTTCGACTCGGTGATTAAGATCAATTTTTCTCTTACTTAATATTTATTGGTACCTTCAACTTTTTAAATAATAAATAAATAAATAAATAAATATTCACGGACATTTCACACTTCATTATTTATCGCAACAAAATTAAGTTAAAATGCAAGCTTATAATAATAGTGTAAATAATTTGACTTTAATGTGAAAAATTTATTAACATTGTACATTTTACCATTAAGTGATATATGCTCTCTCAGATCAACTAGATCTTTATAAATAAGCAGGCATTGCTTGCGTTTATTTTTTAGGTACATGTTTCATGTGTGAATATAACTCATCACTGCAGCTTACCAGGCCTTTTAAGCCCTTGTAGTTTTTACATAAAGCAAACGTCGCGAAACCATCTTGACCTTTATCTAATTTATTTTGATTACACAGTAAGATTTTGAGTACTTCTATCAAAACTCGAGTGACAAGTATTGACTTGTAATTAATTACAAGCCATTGTTTTGTACATAAACCTGATATAAAATAAACATAATCTTAGTCAGTCTATACTTTATGTTGCTGTTACATTATACAAAGGACACAATTTGGAGACATTGACCACTATAAGACTTCGAATTACGCTTCTATTACTTGGTCACCAAAATGATCCTACTACTTTAAGAGATAAGAAAGAAAAGGAATGAAAGATTATACAAGAATAAAAACTACTTAATAGGAAGGTTCTATATTCAACCCGTTCTAGAAAACTACTGATCCGATTAGGATGAGAAGTTTTGTTGTTAAATGCTTGTTATTCAAGGAAGGTTTAAGTGCATGATATATGTTAGATACACAGAGCAACGCGCGCCTTTACAGTTCGCGTTGCTCTATGGCTAGATATGATAAAGATGTGTGGATACCTTATATACAATGCAAGAATGTAATGTTGATATGATTGAGATGACTGGCCTCGTTGTCCAGTGGTTAGTGTGCCTGACTACGGATTCGGAGGTCGTGGTTCAATTCCTACCCAGGACAAATCTCTTTGTGTGATGAGCCCATTGATTTTTTTCTGTGTCTGGTTGTAATTTATCATCAATACATATAATAAAATCGTAACAGGTCGCTGTCTGTACATGGAAGATAAATAAGAAAAAATATTATAGGGGGGCTTTATGAACGCAATAGAACCCAAAACAATGATTTTTAGAATTTTTGTCTGTTTGTCTGTATATCTGTATGTCTGTATGTCTGTATATCTGTTTGTCTGTACGGTTGTGCACGCTAATCTCAGTAACCGCTCAACCGATTGCAATGCGGTTTTTTTTATTGTGTTGAGGTTTGCTCCAGTTAACATTTAGCGTTTGTTTTATGTAAATCGGTTTATAAATAAAAGAGTTATAACACTTTTAAGAATCAGATATTTTGAAAATTTTAATTGTAGGGGTTTCTTTGAATGTGAGTGACCCTAAACTGGCGTGTTGGCTTAATCATAAAAGAGCTTAATGATTAAGACTATTTTTAAACAATTCAGTCCGCGCCGAAGGCGTGGACTGAATTGTTTTAAAATAGACTTAATCTTTAAGCTCTTTTATGATTAAGCGAACAGGGCAGTTTCAGACGCTGCTTGATGACTCTGTTGAAGAAATACCTTTCCTTTCATACACCTTATGTGACGTAAACGAAGTTGCGGGCTCAGCTAGTCTATAATATGTATGTATTTATAAACCTATAAGTAAGTTTATCAGTCGTCTAGATCCCATAGCACAAGCTTATATTAACTTAATTTGGGCTAGATGATGTTGTGTGAGATCGTTCACAAATATAAATGTAAAATAAAACAAAACGCACAAATTTCTGTAATAATGAACTACAGAGTCGGCTTTGATTTAGATGTAACACAATTGATTGGTTAAGATAAAAGAAGTCTGAGGTTAAAAATGAATAATTTGTAGTTTTCATTTAATATCAACTGTAATATTCATAAATACTGGTATTCCAAACAAATTCAATTCGCCTTTGTGACACACTAGAGGATAGAACCTTGGCTCAGGTGTAACACAAACTGATGATGCCAAAGAGCTAACGAAGTATCAACTTAGCGTATAACTTTAACTACTAAGTAGAGCCATTAAAAGTAAGTTTGTATACAATATAAAACTAGCTCGCGGAAGCGACGACTGCGAACTCGTTATCCGATCTGCTAATTAACTAGCGAGCCGTTTTCTTAAGTTAACTTTAATGTGACTGCTGCCAAACGATACTCTCTCCTCTCAGTAAGTTCGTTCGTTGTCATTAGCGAGAAAGTTTTACTACTAAATATTTGAATTACCAGTTTTAAAAAGCCATGTCTTAGTTAGAAAATATTTTCCGATCCGGGAGTTGCTTACTGATTGTTATTAGTATTGAAGTAAATGAGTCATCCCGATAGTGGGGCAGATTAGATTGCATATATTTACATAAATTTACAAGGTTATTAAATATTAAATTAACTATGTACAGAGTAAAATAAAGAACAATATATAAACAATGCATATATTGATTCATAAACTTATGATTTTTATGTAATGGAATAACAAAATGTGGATATGAAGTTAGTAACTGCAAAATAACTAGGTAAAATAGCTTCGTTTGGGCTAGATATCGATGTGCAAAAAGAAAAATATCCCAAAATTTACTTCGAAGACAACATTTCATGATCTCGTATTGTCGTATCGTATTTCATGATTTCGTAAAAACGTTACACCCAACTTAAATCAACATTTAAGACACCAAGAAATACAATTTTAAACTGTTTGAATACAGAGTCTTTTGTAATTTTTCATCCTAAATTGCCATCCCAAGTTTGTCATTGATCAGTCCGAAATAAGGGTCCAACCATTAATATTTGAATGATAAATGACGACAAGCGAGTGCGCTGGTCGACCAGTCTGGTCACGTAGACCTGAGCACCTGGAGATCATTAATAAACCCGGTGTTGCGGTCGACACTGTCCTGCATATTAAACGTAATCGGCTTATATTGCTTTAGGCAAGACCGACCTAAGTGGTGTGCACACGTGGCAGTACAATCAGAGTATAATATACAATGAGAGTATTATCAGAATATTAATTTTACTATGCTGCAATGTTGATAGTAGAAATGAACTTTACTGTACATACCGATAACAGTCGCCATGTCGCGACTCTGAGCTGTGAGATAAAATAAATAAATAAATATTGTGAAATATTCTCACACAACGCCTCTAGCCCAAATTAAGCCATGAGATTGAAAAACACTAACCGTGGTTTCCGTGCCGTGGTTTCTATCCAGTTAAGAAAAAAAAACTTACATACATATTGACATGCCTTTTATCCCCGAAGGGGAAAGCAGAGGCATGGTATACGCCCACCATAGAGTTTATTGCCTCGCGTAATAGGTGGTGAGCGTATTGCCGTGTTGAATTGGAGAGGCGCAGGTTGTGACACTGTTGAAATGTTCATGCTTTCCAGACCCGCAACTTGACTTATCGCAGTCGCTTTGTACCAAGCCGTAAGCTTGTCTGCCACTTTAGTAGTATAAAATAATATTACGTTGTTCGTCTGTGTGTGTCACTAGCCTGTATCTCATGAGCCGTAATAGCTTGTTGAAAGCTTCACAGCTATTTCAGTTGCCGCTATATCAACAAATGCTAACACTAAAATTATTGTTGCGGTTTCTTGGTACGGGACCTACCGTACGCGAATTCGACTCGCACTTGGCCGGTTGACAGACAGACGTACGAATGGCGGAGTCTCAATAATTAATTTAATGTGTAATAATATGTTCCCATTTTTACTCCTTGGGTATAATAGATATATAGGATTCCGTAAACCTAAAAATATTCAAAGACAAAATAATTTATCAATAAATTTTATAATAACCCGTTACAGGCTTATTACAAATTGTTTCTTTAATATTGACGAATTCTTCAACAAGAATGTGCTTGCTAATTTGCGCTAGCGAAATGAAGGACTGTAACATTATTTAACAAGTATCCCGTAATTTAATGGATTCAAACATTTTGATATTGACGCGATATAGGTAATAGATCTAGACTCAGTTGCCTAGATCCTATAGCACAGGCTTATACTAGCCTAATTGGGGCTAGATAACATGTGAGGTGTCCCACAATATAGTCGGTATAATTACTAATACATTTATTGTTCAAAATTACAGAGAAACATAATTATTGCATAACTATATATTATTTTCATTATAACTATATATAAACTAAACTTAAATCGGTATAATACACTCGAGAGCAATGAATCCGGGTCACTTAAAGAATCCTAAAAATCTCGGAAACTAAAAATGCTAGGTTAATGCAATAAATTGTATTTAATAGACAATGTAATACTCCTTAAATGAAGGTATTAAAACTTCTTAGTTATTGTAAAGTTATATCATAAAAAAATCAAATTTTGAAAAGGGCCACTTTCGAAGATGGAACTACGAAATTACAGCATTTGGTGTTGCTTTTGTTTGTAATCTGTCATTTATGTGGGTACATAAACCATGTTGATAGTGCTCTATATTCATTAATCAAGCTGAAATTATGTCGCTTACGCCTGAAGAATGCACCAGAATACTTACAATGCTGGAAACCGGCCGGAGTCAGCGCGATACAGCCAGGACTGTCGGTGTGTCGCTGTCAACAGTACAAAGAGTTCTCCGACGTTACGAAGAAACTGGTTCTAACCTACGCAGACCAGGAACGGGCAGAACCAGGTGTACCACAGCACGAGAAGACCGATACTTGGTGAACACCATGCTTCGAAATCGCTTTCTCACAGGAACTGAACTCACCAATCAGTTTCGACGCCTCGGAGGAAGTAACCCAAGTGCATGGACAGTAAGACGTCGGCTTGCTGAATCTAACTTAAAACCCCTTAGACCTGCAAACGCCCCTAAACTGGAGCGTGGGCATCGTATTTCGAGACTAAGGTATGCCCAGAGCCACGTAAATTGGAGTATTGAAGATTGGTCAAAAGTTATGTCCTCCGACGAATCAAAATTTATGCTCTACAAGCACGATGGAAGACACAGAGTGTATCGAAGACCAGGGGAAAGATTCAAGCAAGCATGCATCGAAGAAAAAGTAGCCTACGGTGGTGGGTCTGTACTTGTGTGGGCCGGAATTTCTTCTGAAAGTCGCACAGAGCTGGTGATCATAGAAAACGGCTCTTTAACTAGCGTAAGATATGTGGAAGAAATCCTCAATGATCACGTTGGTCCATTTATGGTCAATTTAGGTGAGGATGCTATATTTATGCATGACAATGCCCGACCTCATACAGGTAGGATTGTGAATGACTACCTTCAAGAGATGAACATTACTCGTATGGAGTGGCCAGCGCGCAGCCCGGATATCAACCCGATCGAGCATGCTTGGGACGAGCTAGGCAGATGCGTAAAACAACGAAACCCTCCCCCAATCACGCTTCGTGAGCTCAAAATTGCTCTCACAGAGGAATGGGAGAATATTCCCCAAAATCGTATAAGGAACTTGGTGTACAGCATGCCAAACCGCGTAAACGCAGTAATGGAAGCACGAGGAGGCAATACGAAGTATTAAAATTCAAGAAAATCGTAATAAAGTTCAAAAATTTCATGTTTCCTATTTTTGTTTTAAGGAGAGATCGGCAGTTTTTTCTTTATGTAATTTTGTGTTAATAAAATGTATGGTGACTCATATTTTTTTTACTTTCATTTAAGGAGTATTACATTGTCTATTAAATACAATTTATTGCATTAACCTATCATTTTTAGTTTCCGAGATTTTTAACATTCTTTAAGTGACCCGGATTCATTGCTCTCGAGTGTAGTTGCACTATTCACGCATAAATTCTATGTGTTAAACGATTGTATCTCTTGTGACATTTTTACCTGATGAGATAATACATAGCAAAGCTATGCCTGTGTGACACACACGAGCAACCCTAAAGGCTGTCCGCGTAGCTCTTTGACATTGAACCTGTGGCGACCGCCACATAGCGAAAATCATTGAAGTCCTGCATCGCGGAATGAAAGTTCGCACAACGAAGATAAGATAAATTCTGAATCGTGATAGCAGAGTTCTCACGGCGATGAATGATATAACCAACAGTCCAACATCATCCGTTGGGCTTCGGCCCGCCAGGCGTGATCACCTAGCCTGGTCGGAGGATCCTCCCTTTGTGTGTTGGAGGAACATTCCCAACCTTTCGTCCACATTGGTGACCCCGACGTGATTGAAAGCAGCCTTCACGAAGCAGATCGACAGCATCTACATCATCATCATCGCCACCTTTACAGCACTCCAGTATGCCCGGTAATTAAGTCCCAGCCAGCCAGCATCTACGGCCTCATCAGAGATACCACTAGCTAGCAGCGACCGCTCCAGCCTGGTTACCTGTTCGGCCACATCAGCGTCTAGGCACCGAATTCTGCACCGCAGTACTCGTAAGAAGAGCGCATCTCTCCCGTCTACGCAGCAGCCTACGCATCAAACCGCCCGACTCACTGAGGGTACCGCAGCACCGCGCACCGCAGCATTGTACTTAGCCCTGACTCACTGGGACTAGCAGTATTCGATTGCGACTCACTGGAATCAGCGGCATACGATTTCGACTCACTGAAATCAGCGACACAGTTCCGACTCACTGGACTAGCGGAGTACAGTTCCAACTAAATGGAACTACATGAACTGGCACTGGCGCATCTGACAACAGACTACAAGGCACCAGACTCATACTCGCAATCGACCTCCGGTCTCGGAGAGGAGTGATGTGGCGACCGCCACATAGCGAAGATCATTGAAGTCCAGCATCGTGGTATGAAAGTTTTCACAACGAAGATAAGATAAATCCTGAATCGTGATATCAGAGTTCTCACGGCGATTAATGATATAACCAACAGTCCAACATCAACCGTTGGGCTTCGGCCCGCCAGGCGAGATCACCTAGCCTGGTCGAAGGATCCTCCCTTTGTGTGTTGGAGGAACATTCCCAACCTTTCCTCCACAAACCTCATCTACATCTACACTAATATTTAAAGAGAAAAAAAAATATTTTTGCATGTTTCTAATGAATAAATTCAAATTTCTGAACCAATTAGAAAAATTCCTTTACTTTTGGGAAGCTACACTATCCGCGGATTAGATAGGCTTTATTTTATTCCCATATTCTCACGGGAACAGGAACTACGCGGGTGGCTGGCTAAACTTTAGCTCCAAGTCCATGATGAAGTTTTCGAATGAAACGGATTCTATGCTTTCAAATCTTTTCTCTTCCTTTAGAGCTCTAAATGCAGCAGTGATTGACGCCTCTAAAGAATTGTGATTACGAAATTCCTTTTCCACATTCAGGTAAAAAAATATAATATTTAATTCAGTTCCATAAAGCAATCTGGAGGTATCGTGTTGCTCAGTATTCAGTACATGTGCTGATGTAATCCGAGATATGCAAATTATGAAACCTGAACGGACCACAAACATATTATGGACTAGCTGACCCCGCAACTTCGTTTACGTCACATAAGGTGTATGAAAGGAGAGGTATTTCTTTATCAGACTCATCAATCAGCGTGTGAAACTGCCCTGTTTGCTTAATGATAAAAGAGCTTAAAGATTAAGCCAACACGCCAGTTTAGATTTACCCTTACATTCAAAGAAACCCCTACAATTAAAATTTTCGAAATATCTGGTTCTTAAAAGTGTTATAACTTTTTTATTTATAAGCCGATTGACATGAAATACACACTAAATGTTAAGTGGAGCAAACCTCAACACAATAAAGAAAACCGCATTGAAATCGGTTAAATGGTTACTGAGATTAGCGTGCACAAACGTACAGACAAACAGATATACAGACATACAAACAAACAGACAAAAATTCTAAAAATCATTCTTTTGGGTACTATTGCGTTCATAAAGCCCCCCTATAATATTTTTTCTTATTTATCTTCCATGTACAGACAGTGACCTGTTACGATTTTTATTATATGTATTGATGGGTGACCACTTTTTTTTTCTTTTTATACTACTTAGGTGGCAGACAAGCTTACGGCCCACCGGAAGGTTGGTAACCGTAGCCTATAGACGTTTGCAACACCAGAGGCGCTACACACGAAATTTTTCTTGCCTTCAACTTGGCTTAACGACTGTCATTTTACTGACAACCGGGACCAACGCTTATCGTGCCTTCCGAAGCACGGAAACGCTCGTAAATAAATGTCACAAAGTGGTCCACGTGGTGGTCACCCATCCATATCCGGCCATAGTAAATGTTGCTTACTGCAGTGATCGTTTACAGAACACTGAGTCCGCGGGGCCACGAGCGCTTCAAAATTACTTTGTAACATTTATTTACGAGCGATTCCGTGCTACGGAGAGCAGGTTAAGCAGTTGGTCTCGGTTGTCAGTAAAATCACGGGCGTTAAGCCAAGTTGATGGCCTTATGGGCGGCTTGAAAATTTTCAACTGTGGGTCGTCTATATGCTACGGTAACCAACCTTCTGGTGGGCCGTAAGCTTGTCTGCCACCTTAGTAGTATAAAAAAATCTGAAACCACTTGGTACATTATAAATACTGCATGTTGGCCGATAGCAAAATACCGCGGTTATCCAAAACCGGTCGCAACAAAAGCCTATAGAATGTATTGATAAAAAAAGATTATGGCCAAAAAAAGTTAGGCTCCGATATAACGCATATTACAGAGTATCCATCTATCACTTAGGTACGTGCCCGACATTTGTGGGATAGCAATTTCCATTTTTCTCTGTCTTTTGATATAAATTGGGATAAACAGATGTTTTTTCCGCCTAAACAAAACTAGAAACATTTCTATATCGTAGATAAGATATTTTGACAGAACTCATTTTGTTTGTGGATAGTATTTGTTTTTAGGACCGTACTAATTGAACTGTATTCAATTCAATTATCCATTTTTAGGGTTCCGTAGCCAAATGGCAAAAAACGGAACCCTTATAGATTCGTCATGTCCGTCTGTCTGTCCGTCCGTATGTCACAGCCACATTTCTCCGAAACTATAAGGCCTATGCTGTTAAAACTTGGTAATGGTAAGTAGGTGTATTCTGTAAACCGCATTAAGACTTTCATATAAAACTAGAAGAAAAGCAGTTAATTTTGGGGCTCCCAAAATACTTAGAACTGAACCTCAATTTTTTTTTTATCAAACCCATACGTGTGGGATATCTATAGATAGGTCCTCCAAAATGCTATTAAGATTCCTAATGTCATTTTTTTCTGAAGTGAATAGTTTGTGCAAGAGACACTTCCAAAGTGGAAAAATGTGTACCCCCCCCCCCTCTAACTTCTAAACTAAGAGAATGATAAATCTAAAAAAATAAATGATGTACATTGCCATAAAAACTACCAACGAATATTGGTTTGAACGAGATCGAGTAGGTAGTTTTTTTAATACGTCATAAACCGCAGTTTTGCCTAGAAAAATCACTACCACTGCGAACGTGTTAAAACATCAATGAAAGTTACAACGAACTACAAGAACTTTTATACTATGTTACTTCCTGCCACGGAACCCTTCATGGGCGAGTCCAACTTTCACTTGGCCGGTTTTTTTCCATTAGTTAGCTGCTCACCGTCTTTACAGAAGCAGGCCCATGACGGCGGCGTGATGTGAGGGATTCACGTACGCCCCCTAGAAGAAACGGGATGACACCCGAACTATCCTCTGGGTGAGGCCGCAGTGGTAGCCGTAGGTCTGTTGGGAGTCCTGGGACATCCTTCCGAGGGCTTACGCGAGGCCCGCAACCGTCGGCTGTTTGGCGTTACGTGAGGTTTTTTAGTCGGTAGGAGTCCGGCATGGCATTCCTCGCGTTAAAAAATATCTTATGTTATTATCAGCAAAAAAAATATTTTTTGCTTTTGGTTATTGTTTTGTTACAAACGTTATGCCTAAATAAGTGGTTAAAGCCAACAATTTTACTTTTTTCCTATAAATGTAAATGAAATGACAGAAGTCAAATATCACTTCTGCATAGATGGCAGTGGCTACGTAGGTGTCAACTTAGATTCTTCATCAATCCTAGGAACTACAATATTATTATATGTTGCGTCCGGAGCCGATCGAGCACGGTAAGATCAGATAGAGGCTTTCTTCCGCGCACGCTTAGACTGTGGAATGATCTCGTTGCCTCGGTTTTCTCAAACGCCTACGACGTTGGCAGCGCGAGTATGCCATGGCGCCTGCGGAGTTGCAAACTTCCATAGGCTAGCTACAGTCCTTCTGGTGGGCCGTATGCTCCTTTGCCACCTTAGTGATGTAAAAAATATAATACAAGTAAGTACTTTTCACGTAAGAGAACTAAAGTACCATTCTTGGTTGTAATTACAGTATTAAGATACCTACTGTACCATAGTGGTAATATACTACGAGTATAGTTAACCTTTGTCCCAAAACCAATACGTTACCAATATTAAACAGGTTAATATATAAATTGTTCTAGTATAGGCAAATTAAGCCTATTGAAGGTTGCGCCGCGGCGTATCTTCGTAGACACTTGCAAATTAGTCTTGCGGCCTGATATAATATAGGCACGACGTATTTTATCTCGGACTAAGATGCACGTGCCTCCTCTAATTTGCTTGCATGTAGCACCACCCGACGATACGGTTCTGTAGGTAATATTATGTAAACTGCATGCAGACGTACATCAAACCAAATTGGATGAGTTCCTGTGAAACAGCGCCACCATGGACCTACAGTTTCATAATTTTATTTAAAAACTGCAAGCGTATTTTGAATAGTCATCATTCGTGGAATTCTGTTCTCGTTCCAGCATCCCGTGGGAACTTATTCCGGGAATCAAAAGTAGTAGTACTTAGGTGTTATCACATAATGTAAACTAAAGGTCCACTTTTCAGTCAAAATCGTTTAGCCCTTACAGCGTAAATGAGGAACACGTATCTATCCTACTTAACCCAGATAAGCCTACCGTCCTACATGTAGTACAGTAAAAACAAAAAAATATTTCTAAGTACCCACTTGAAATAAAATAGTTCTCTGTGTGATTTGGAGTGTGTAGACGTATGTGCTTTCATAATAAAAATAAAGAACTGATTTTATAATTATAGTTCATAAAATATTTCATTGTGAAGTGTATAATAAAGTTGTGTTGCAGATATGTCAAACAAACGGTACGTATAATACGTTTATGTGTAGTGCTTAGTTATGTTTCTCGATGTTTATAACATCTTGATAACCTATTGTTTACTATTTAGAAAGATTTGTTGGAAGTAAAACAACATAAACTCATTGTTATTTGTCATAAATAGTGGTGTCCCATATATAGGACAGTAGGATAATACAAATATTTTTACGTTACAGGACCACTAGCTGCATATGAAATCTTGGATGCTCTGGAAAACATTCCGGATGATGAAGATTTTCGGGAGAGAGTGATATGCATTCTACCACCTCCTGTTTATCCTGACTGCCCTACTGATGAAGATTCGGGGGAAGAGGACAATGTAACCCTAAACAACTTGCCCCGAAATATATTGCTTCAACCTGCAGAAGTAGTAGTTCAAGGAGAGGATCCCGACTCTGACACTGAGGAAGAACCTTCTAGTAGTCGGCCAAAACGACGGCGAACTTTCGCATGGAAAAAGCAGGACTTAGAAAAATGTCCAGTAGATTGGCCCCAAGTCCATGGACCTCTCCAAGATAAACGACCCATCGAGTGGTTCGAAAATTTTGTAGACGATGATGTTATTTCTTTATTAGTATCTGAGAGTAACAAATATGCCATAAATAAAAATTTGCCAGGAGATATTAGTCCTGAGGATATGAAATGTTATATTGACATATTACTAGTGAGTGGATACTGCTGGGTCCCACGTAGAAGAATGTATTGGGAAAACTCTCCCGACACTAAAAACGAGTTAGTCAGCTCTGCTATGACCGTCAGAAGGAACGAGGTGCTATGTATTACAGAACTACTTGTGATAACTCATTTATTATAGCTAAATGGCATGATAATAATATCTATTTAGCATTGCTTCCAATGCTGTGGGAATAAATGCCATGCAATCTGAGGAACCACATCCGGTTGCAATCTATCCTACTAATATTATAAATGTGAAAGTTTGTGAAGATGTTTGGATGTTTGTTACTCAATCACGCTCTAACGGCTGAATGGATCTGGCTGAAATTTGGTACAGGGATAGAGTATAGTCTGGAATAAAACAAAGGCTACTTTTTATCCCGGGAAAATGTTCTCACGGGAAGCGGGAACGGGAACCAAATTTCACGCGGGCGAAGTCGCGCGCATCAGCTAGTAATAAACATATGGGAGGAGTGGATCGATCTGACGAAAATATTTCTCATTATATTACAAGAGGTGAAAAATGGTATATGCCATTGCTTACACACATGATTGACATAGACGAACATAATGCATGGCAATTGTATAAAATGAACCATGGAAAACTTGATCACCTAGGTTTTCGCAGAAGGGTAGCAACAGCATTGATAGAATCAAACAGGAAGATGGGTAAAAGAGGGACAACCCGACCCTCTCAACATGAGCATGCTGATAGCCGACTAGATAAAATCAACCATTTAGTTATTCCTCAACCAAAGCAAACACGCTGTCGCCTATGACATAAAAAATGTTTGAGTCGCTGCAAAAAATGTGACGTTGGAGTGTGTGTTAAGTGTTTCGAATCATATCATTCCTAAGATAAAATAAAATATCTTGGTTGTAACAATGTATACTAAAAAACATATATATACCTACATCTTATATATATCATATTGATAATATTATAAACTAGCTGAGCCCGCAACTTCGTTTACGTCACATAAGGTGTATGAAAGGAAAGGTATTTCTTCATCAGAGTCATCAAGCAGCATCTGAAACTGCCCTGTTTGCTTAATCATAAAAGAGCTTAATGATTAAGTCTATTTTAAAACAATTCAGTCCACGCCTTCGGCGCGGACTGAATTGTTTAAAAATAGTCTTAATCATTAAGCTCTTTTATGATTAAGCCAACACGCCAGTTTAGGTTCACTCACATTCAAAGAAACCCCTACAATTAAAATTTTCAAAATATCTGATTCTTAAAAGTGTTATAACTCTTTTATTTCTAAACCGATTTACATAAAACAAACGCTAAATGTTAACTGGAGCAAACCTCAACACAATAAAAAAAACCGCATTGCAATCGGTTGAGCGGTTACTGAGATTAGCGTGCACAACCGTACAGACAAACAGATATACAGACATACAGACATACAGACAAACAGACAAAAATTCTAAAAATCATTGTTTTGGGTTCTATTGCGTTCATAAAGCCCCCCTATAATATTTTTTCTTATTTATCTTCCATGTACAGACAGCGACCTGTTACGATTTTATTATATGTATTGATATAATATTTTATACATAATATTATCATAATTTGTAGCCAGTTTTCTAGTTCATAACGATTATAGTGTTAAATTATAACACAATCTTTTTTTTACCTATATTATCCTACTGTGCTATATATAGGAAGGCTGTTTTCCTGAAAACCTTATACCTGATATTTTTTTCAGTATTTTTTTCATGTTGTTTATGACCTATAAAAGTAATAAATATATTTTTTTTCATAAATATCAGAAATTAATAGGATCAGGCTTATGTGGGTTAATATTATAAATGTGAAAGTTTGTGAAGATGTTTGAATGTTTGTTACTCAATCACGCTCTAACGGCTGAATGGATCTGAACGGCTGAATTTAGTACACGGATAGAGTATAGTCTGGAATAACACATAAGCTACTTTTTATCCCGGGAAAATGTTCCCACGGGAAGCGGGAACGGGAACCAAATTTCACGCGGGCGAAGCCGCGCGCATCAGCTAGTACATACATATTGACAAGCTTTTGCATTTATGATATTAGTAAAATACCAATTTTCGCTTTAACCGAAGAGTATATTGTGTGTTGCCAGTCTCTGAAATGTTACTCGTAGTTCGAGGAAAAACAAGAGTAAGAACCGCAGTAGGTATAGTGGATAAAATAAATATTAATCATAGTTTTTCGCCACTGACCCCCGAAGATTCTGTATGGAACCATAATGGCATCATCACAATACCTTTGACTGCCAGTAATTCTTGCCACGTCATCGTCCGACAATATATAAGGTTTTATTAGGACCCCAAAATTGTTGAGTAATCATTAGGTAATATGCCCTAAGGTCACACTGAGCAAAAAAATGTACGTAGCGTAATTTAAGTGCTATAAGTACAAACTAGGTACGGCAATATACGGCTCACCGGCATTAGGTACGTGGGACAAATCGAAAAAACCGGCCAAGTGCGAGCATGACTCGCTCATGAAGAGTTCCTTAGCAGCAAGTAACATAATATAAAAGTTTTTGTAGTTTGTTGTAACTTTGATTGATGTTTTAACACGTTCGCAGTGGTAGTGATTTTTACAGGCGAAAATTGCGGTTTATGACGTATTAACAAAAAACTACCAACTCGATCTCGTTCAAACTAATTTTTGTTGGTAGTTTTTATAGCAATGTACATTTTATATTTTTTTTTAGATTTATCATTCTCTTAGTTTAGAAGTTAGAGGGGGGGGACACACATTTTTCCACTTTGGAAGTGTCTCTTACGCAAACTATTCAGTTTAGAAAAAAATGATGTTAGAAACCTCAATAGCATTTTTGAAGACCTGTCTATAGATACCCCACACGTATGGGTTTGAAGAAAAAAAACTTTTTCAGTTTCAGTTCTGAGTATGGGGACCCCCAAAATTTACTGCTTTTTTTCTAGTTTTATATAAAAATCTTAATGCGGTTCACAGAATACATCTACTTACCAAGTTACAATGGCATAATAGGTCTTATAGTTTCGGAGAAAAATGACATGACGAATCTATAAGGGTTCCGTTTTTTGCCATTCGGCTACGGAACCCTAAAAAGGTGAAATGTGGGCATATAATGTGCCTCTGCCTACCCCTTCTGGGATGGAAGGCGTGATTATATGTATGTATAAGTATAAAGTATTTGAGTACCCATAGACGTCTATTTAAGTTTGCAGAAGTCACTGCATTACTCTATGAACGACAGTGCCCTCGTGGGTGGACTTCACCTTAGCTATTCTATAGGCCGAAATTAATAACGACAAATTATTCATTTTCTCCCATTTTTTATTGAAAGTTTTCAGATATTCAGAATATATTTCACCATAAACCGTTCGCTTATATGATCGTAAATAGTAACTTTCAAAGAACATTTCTCAACGACAAAGTGTGGCAGCTCTACAAAAGATTGTTTATATACGCGACACCGAACATACGAGTAGGTATACATGAAGATCGTAAGTCGAACCCTTTCTACGCATCCTGAATATCAAACGAACGTGTATCGTACAAGATATTTATTTGAAAACTATCAATACAAATATACTTCAATGCATCTAGATATATATATGTGGCAAACCTCGCAAATTTACTCAAGAGAAACCCACCTTATTGCAATGGCATAAAGTTAAATTTGTAGTACTCATAAAAGTGTCTCTGATTGCTTCTTCGATCATGATATCCTACACGTGTATAGTTTATATCCCTAGGGGTTTAGGTATATTTTCCTTCTGCTCAACGATTTTTACTTTTAGTAGGTAGGTACATTTCTTCATCTGACTCTTGTAAGACACTATACGTACTCGTATTCTTATGTAGTATTTTATCTTTTAATATAGTTACTTTGTTTTTCTATCACCCACAAAAACTTATACGTTTACAAGAAAAATGTAACTTCAAAGCTTATTTCTAATAAGAAACTTCCAACTAAAGAAGAAAAATCAAAGCTCACTTAAACCACAGATTACTAAATAGTTACTACGTAACTTAAACTGAGACTGAAATCCAAAAAATATCATGTAAGTGGAGGGCAAGTTCAGCAGCACTAGCGCCATCTGCTCTGAGATAATAAATTCGATTGCCGAACCAATAACTGCCGATTAAAACTTAATCCACCCCGATACGCTGTAATGTGACCTTTACACGTGACGTCGTGAGATTTATTATAGGACCTTCGATTTATTATTTCTATGATAACAGTTAATAATATGTTTGAAAATAATCTAAAGTTTTTTTACACCACTAAGTGGCAGACAAGCATACGGCCCCACCAGATGTACCGGAGATCACGGCAGCCTAAGGATGTTTGCAACACTGCAGCTGATACACTCGCGCTGCCGACCCTGTAAAAACCTTCTAAGACCCCTTTTAAAGAACCCAATACCGTGTGGGCGTTTGGGAAAGTGTTAGTAATATGACGTAGTGGGTGTTTCCATGGGTCAGAAAAGGTTCAATCGATGTCATTTTCCTTTCATAATGGTATACCATCAAGACAATATATTAGGTAGAGACTAACATGTTTAATTTGGATATTTTTAATCAACCAAACACTATGAAAATCAGAAATCTATTTCATTGAACTTTAGGTAGCAAAAATGAAAATAAAATACTAAATAAACAGCGATTTACGCTTTATTTTTATATTACCTCGGATGGTGTAAAAGTCCTTGCAATAGTTCAGCGCGGCGATCTTGGCGCAAAACTGCGAAAACTTTCGTGGAATGGTATTTGTCCCGATGGACTGGAACTACTCGGATTTACGATTGAAATAAAGCTTTATGCTTGTTTATGTACAGCTTTTCTTAACAGCCCATTATTTTGGTTCATTGTATACTTTAAAGTTTATAATTCACAGTTCAGTTGAGTACAATGTTTCATGACGTTTTAGTAGCGTTACTGAGTAGTCATTATTAACATTGTATTTCAATAGCATTTCTATGTTTTTGTCAATAGCACACAAATTATATTCACGCTTATATCGCTGAAGGCGAAAATAAAATGGTTAAAATAAAATAATAACTTTCACATTGACCCAGTAGATTTATTAAATAACTCTAATAACTCTAATTTTGAAACTGGCATGTTTAGATGTAGATGTGTGACTTTCCTTATATTTGCATTGTCTCTAGCTTCAAACAACGTCTGATTACCCTTAACAAACTTCGCAATTTCTAAAATAATTATAAATACATGGTGTATAATCAAACCACAGCTTGGCCGAAGACAATTTTATTTTATAAACATACATAATATGAAACCACACACGTAACGAAACCATACCGCGTTTCACAAATAGTGCATAGTGACATCTATCGAATGCATGTGAAATATTTGATTTAATATGATTGCTACAAATTATACATTCCGCCCACCATGGGCAGAATGCCCATACTCTTGCAAACCATGCCTTTACACTTTCTTCCAGTGGACTGTAACACTAATATTAAACTTCAAAGTAAAGGAATGATGATCAAAGCAAAGTCTTAAGGTAAACTGATACATTATTTCTACAATATTAACATTGAAGGTAATAGTTTCATTAAATAATTCTAAGCATGTGTACTCAACTAATAACACGACTGAAAGTCCAAATTCTGTCAAAGAAATAAATAAAGTTGAGATAAACATTTAAGGAATGAGAACTTAAAAACTGATACAAACTGACACATGCTAAACCACCCTTTTACGTTCTCAATAAACAACTACAAGCTAGGTATCCAAGAAAGTTAATCTTTAAGCCCAACAAATAAATTTTGATGTTAAATTATTCACAATAAATAACGTTACAAGACATTAAATAAAAATAACCTACTTAACACTAAATCATATCATTCATAATTATACCAAATATTGATTGACTACATGTGTGTCATCAATAACAATAAGAATGCGACGCTTGACGCAAACTAGATAAAAAACAACAAGTACACATAAATGAAAATACAACGGTTTAGTTCAATGTTCAATAGGTAAAATACACCCCTTGCATTTGAGAGTTACAACTCGGGTAACTTTGTCCAAACCCATATGTTTTTTGGTAATAACGCCTAAAAGCCATTTTGCTGGAGGTAGATCGTCCTCCTTTACTAAAACGATATCCTTGATCTCCGGTTCCGGAGTGAGGTTGGCCCACTTATAACGATGTAAAAACACTAAGTACTGATTTAAATATTCAGTTGACCATCGACGCCAAAACTGCTGAAGCGTATTTTGTAACAACCGCCAACGTTTGAATGATGAAATTGACAGTAATTCATAGTTATTATCGGGTAATACAACTAACGATTCTCCAACCAAAAATGTCCAGGAGTCAGTGGTAGGGAATCTAGAGAGTTTGGACTCATCTGTGCCAAAGGTCTGGAGGTCAGACAGTTCAAGAGCTTCGTTCAACTCTTTGCTAATACTGCACGACGCACAATCGGCGGGATTATCAGATGAAGTTACATGAGACCATTGATCCCGGTCTAGAATGTTTAAAATTTCGGAAACCCTGTTAGCAATAAATGTTTTCCAACGAGTTGGATGACTGCTCAACCAAGCCAATACTACGGTTGAGTCAGTCCATGCGTAGATACTTGTTTTGGGAATACTCATTACAACCGAGACTTCCTGAAGAAGCTTTGCTAGCAAAACAGCGCCACACAATTTAAGCCCGGGTATAGAAACCTGTTTTATTGGTGCAACTCTGGTTTTAGATGTAATCAAATTCACGTGCACCTCACCAGAACTATCGACTATACGCAAGTAAACTACAGCAGCATAAGCTTCATTTGACGCGTCACAGAAGCCGTGGATTTCTTTATACTCATCTGCATCACTAATTCTAATCCAGCGTGGTAGCCGAAAGTTGGTAAGTTCTGTGAGCTCATCCCGGTAAGTAATCCATTCCTTTAATAATGTTAATGGTAGTTGCTCATCCCAGCCTATACCAGAAAGCCATAGCTTTTGTATCATTATTTTGGCTTTGATTATTGTTGGGGATATCCAACCTATGGGATCGAACAACTTAGCAATATCTGATACCACTTTCCTTTTTGTTACAGGATAGCTGATTTGCGGTAGCTGTACGGAGTATACGAAGTCATCGTTCAACCGATTCCAGGTAAGACCCAAAATTTTTATTATTTCGCTTACTTTTAGTTCCACATTGTCAGTTGTTACCGTGTTATCTTTGTATATTCCTTTTAGCACTTCTTCGCTGTTGCTAGACCATTTTTGAAGTTCAAAGCCCCCTTTCCTTAATAACTGATCCATTTCTTCAACAATGTTCTTGGCTTCTGATACTGTTTTACAACCCGTTAAAAGATCATCCATATAAAAGTCGTTTAGTACTTTTTCTGATGATAGTGGAAAGCTTTCTCCTTCGTCATATGCTACTTGATGCAGTGTGCGAACTGCCAAATATGGGGCAGAGGCTGTCCCGAAAGTAACACGAACTAAGCGAAGATGTTGTATTTCCTTGGTATGTTCATTTCTCCACACCAAGCGCTGACAGTCGGCATCAGATTGAGTTACCTTTATCTGCCGGTACATTTTGATAATATCAGCTACTAAACAAATAGGGTGAACTCGCCATCTCATCAGGATATGTCTTAAATCTGATTGTAAGGTAGGACCTACCATGAGTTCACTGTTTAAGGATACTCCATTACTATCCCGACTTGATGCATTAAAGACAACCCTAAACTTGGTTGTTGTTTTATCATTTCTAATTACCTCGTGATAAGGTAAATATACCGAAGGTTGATTAATCTCGTTTAATGGAATTACTTCCATATGACCTAACTGGATATATTCTGAGATAACTTCATTATATTTATCTTTTAATCCCGGTGACTTCAAAAATCGTTTTTCTAAACTTAATAGCCTTTTGATAGCAATTTTGCGTGAATCTCCATATTTACAAGTGGGTTCCTTGGTTTTAAAGGGTAAGCTTACTATGTATCTACCGTGGGAATCACGTTTAGTAGTTTCGTTATAAATTTCTTGACACTTGGACTCTTCTAATGTGAAATGTTTTTTATCCAAGTCAAACTTGTCGGCTTCAAGTTCCCAAAATTGTTTAAGATCAAAACTATCGTTACTTACATGGGTGTGCATGGTGATGATAGAGGTATAGCTGTTAGCTATGCCATTGGTTTCACTATCACCCTCCTCTACTTTACCCGATAGAATCCAACCGAACCTCGTGTTTTGTGCGATCAGTGTTCCTGGTGGGCCCCGTATAAGACCCTGGGATATAATTTCACAATAGACATCCGCTCCCAGTAGTAGATCGATTTTGTTTGGTATGTTAAATGTTGGATCTGCTAATTTAAAAATTGGTAAATTAATTGTGTTAATCTCTACTTTCTTTTCAGGTAAAATGGACGTCAGCGTTTTAAGGACATGAGCTTTCACCTGTATTTGAAACTCAGGATCGTTCAACGATTGTAATTTCAAATAAACTACATGTTTTGAATTTAAGGATCTGTTTGTTTCACCTCCTATACCCGAAATGAAACAATTGGTTTTGCCTTTTTTAAGACCCAGCAGTTGAACTACATCCTCTGTCACAAATGAAGCCTGCGACCCTTGATCCAATAATGACCTTAGTGTCATATTGGTACCGGTACTGCTTTTTACATTTACTAACGCGGTTGCTAAAATCACTCGACACTTGGTACTCGAATGATAGTTGGTAACATTTTCCATATTGGTCTCGACCTGAGTGGACGCGGTTGCGACCACATTGGTATGATCAACTGACTGGTTACTTGGTTCTTTATTGTCAGTTGACTCAGTTGGTTTGTTATATTCTGAATGTAGCAAAGTGTGATGTTTTCTTTTGCAGACTTTACATCTAGTAGGCAAACGACACTCCGATACCGAATGTTTTATACCTAGACAATTGAAACATAGTTTGGATGTTTGGACAAACTTACGCCGTGACTGCACATCATTTTTTGCAAATTCTGTGCAATTACCTAGCTTATGATCATTACTGGAACAACAAAGACAGGCGAGATTTTTAGCTGCACTGACTACACTTACAGTGTGGTGTGTTTTAAATGCTTTGGTATTCGTTGGTTTTATACTTAAAAACTCAAGAGATCTAAATCTCATTTCTAAAAATTCTAGAAATTGAGTTAATTTTGGCAAATCGTCAGTGAAACTACAAGTTTTCGCTTCCCACAGTTTGCGAGATTCGCTGTCTAATTTTTGACTCAATATATAAATAAGTATTAAGTCCCAGTTTTCAATATTTATACCCAAGTTTTTCAAAGCGTTCATAGATTCATTGGTTGTGTTAAACAGTTCCTTTAAACAATTAGATGATTCGTTAACTATAACCTTTTGATTAAAAAACCGCCCTAAAATACAATTAGATATAAGTTTTTTGTTGTTATATCGATGTTCCAATGTGTTCCAGCAAGTTTGGTAATTGTCGTTGGTAACAGGTAAATAGCGTAGTAACTGATCAGCTTCACCAGTTAAATAACTTTTTAAATATCTCATTTTCTCGGCGTTGGATAGTGCACCGTTGTTATGGATAAGAGACTGAAACAAATCTTTGAAAGTCGTCCACTCCTGATAATTTCCAGAAAAGTTCGGAATAGATAATTTTGGCAATTTTATAGTATTTACACTTTTGGTAACATTACCCGCGTCAACTTTATTCCGTTTTGTGGTTTTTAAGGGTAATAGACGTTCTTTCAATAAAGTTTTATAATCTGTGTAAAGATCCTCCGTTTTGGTGTAAATATCTGCTTGACAATAATCTGACTTGTCATAGTCTGCCTGTTCTATTTCATTGAAAATTCTCAGATGAATACCTTGAAAACTAACCCAACTGGTCTCGAGCGTTTCCAATCGTGTCTCAATGTAACTAACTGTTATCCTTTCTTTAGGAGACCTTTTAAAATTTGTAAACGCTTTTTCAATCTTTTTGTAAGTATCGATTTGCAATCTTGATAGCTTATCCATGTTCAGTTCTTAGATTATGTTCAAATCGATTCAATATTCCTCTAAGTTAAAACTGGTTGAAAATATTCTAAGTCCAAAGTGAATCGAGAATTTTCTAAGTGTTTGAGATATTAACACTTAGAAAAAATCGGGCATAGAGTCCCCGTCTCAACCACAAATGACCCTAAAATTTTACAAGTCCGAAGAACCGATCAAATTCTAATAACGAACACAAGAGTACTCACAGTTTTGTCTTCACACTGTATCACATATTTATTATGCACTGCACTGTACTTATCTGGTACTTCACCGCTAGATGCCGTTCTTTTGATCCGTTGCTACATTCTGCTTCCTTGGTCACTGGTATCCGGCTCCGTAGGCCAATGTATAATCAAACCACAGCTTGGCCGAAGACAATTTTATTTTATAAACATACATAATATGAAACCACACACGTAACGAAACCATACCGCGTTTCACAAATAGTGCATAGTGACATCTATCGAATGCATGTGAAATATTTGATTTAATATGATTGCTACAAATTATACACATGGAACTGTTAATAGGCTGTGTGACCTATTTGTAGCACGTAATTGATGGCAAGCCGTCACTGGGCACTTTGTAGAGAACGCTTATAATCATATAATAATAATATATATTCTCGGACATTTCACACAACGCTATCTGATCCCAAAGTAAGCTAGGAATAACCTGCTTGTGTTATGGGTATCAGACCACGGATATTAATACTTATATAGTTTTTAAATACATACATATTATACATAGAAACACCCAGACTCTTGAGACAAACATTTATGGCTCACACAAATATTTGTCTCCGGTGGGAATCGAACCCACGACCTCCAGCGCCGCAGGCGGTATCACTACCGACTCCGCCACAGAGGCAGTCAAGTCACCTTTGTAGTTTAAAACATTAATCGTTATAAATACATTTATAACCATTAATATTTTAAACTACAAAAGTGGCTAGCTTTACGGCCTACATGGAGGTTGTTACGTAGCTCATAGATATTTGGAGCACCAGAGGCGCTACGTTTAGTGCAGGGACCAAGATCCAGGGTCAGGGTAGGTACCGGGTACATAGTCAGGGATCCAGGGTTCGGGCGCCAGGATTCATAGGATCAAGTATTATTTGACTTCGTTTTTGTTAGCGGCGCTTCAATTTTTTTTTTTAATCGTCAACATGCTATTTTGAAGAGTGACACTTCGATCAACATTTTCGGAGAAATAGAAAAAGTTTTCAACTATAAGGCACTTGTTGACTTAACTAAGTGGGCGAATTGATTCAACAAGTGTCATTAATGATATTGATCACATAAGTATTTCTGAGGAATCACTCCTTTCATATTATACAATAGGTCGCTTACGCTGTATTTCGCTTAGATCTTTGAACTACTCAAAAGAAAAATCTGTCAAAGAAGTATTATCTGCCGTGGGCGTTGTACCTTTTTGAGTGAGAATATATTTCTACTTTAAGTTTGTATTGTACGGAACCCTCGGTGTGTGAGTTTCGTACAATAGTTTGTGCAATCCAAGGAATCAAACTCAACTCCTTTACATAGAAGTATGCAAAGAGTAGCACTGGTTCCACAACTACCAGGAGTTTAGATTAGATACACCACAATCAAGTACGCAGTGTATCTACAATTATGTAGATACTATGTATTCCACACTTATATCTCAGTGTATGCAATGCAAGCAACAGTATCATGTTATTTAAGCAACAAATTTCCACATTCAGTTCAGGCAAAACACAAAAATCTTATAATAATGTGGTAAAATGATGTTTGATATTTAAAAGTCTACTTTAAGCAGTTTCGCTGTAAAAGTTTGTGCGGTTTCAAAGCTTTTTTTGAGAAATACTTTTTGTGGTTTACTCGTGCGCTTTGATCTTGCGGCATAAAGAACATTTTGTGCTAAAACAGTACAATGTAGCTTTCTTAGAATATTTTCCTTATGAAAAACAGAAGTATAATTGTATTGTTTTGTTAAAAGAGCTCGTGGAACCATTTTATAAAGAACTGGTGATGGGATCCCTGGGTAGGTGACCATCGTGTGGCATTTCCAGCGACGAGCGTTTTGCTTCGGAAGGCACGCTCAACCTGAGGACCTCAAAGGGTTGAACATTGCGTCTATTTATATCAATACGGCAATATACGCATCAACTATTACGTGGGAAAAACAAATGGTGAAAGTCTGTGTTTGATACAATGATATAAAAACTATAGATACGTTATAGACACTTGAAAATGGCAACACGAAAAGCAGGTAATTACCTGAAAATCTGTGACGCGGCTGTAGGGTTAGAGAAAGTTCTATTAGCACTGTTTTAAATTCTTTTAGTAAAGAAAACTTGAAAAAAACCTGCCTTCATGTATCTTCAGATGATGCACAAGCTACACAGCAACTGTTCAATATAAAATCGTGTCATTTCATGCTTATGTACAACAGAAATAATAATATTATTTCATTTTCTCGGATCGATAAAATGGCGGCAAGCATAATGAATGCTCCTTGTGAAAATGTATTCTATAGTCTGTGGTTTGGCGCCCGCGACCCGTATGGGGATGTCGGGGAGATTTTGTACTAATGTTTTATTTTGCTATTTGAATATTTTTTTTTATTTAAGTAATTATATTTCTTTAAAAAATAATGAACCACAATAATAATATATTAAGATTATTAAAATGATTTAAATTACAAATATTTGGATTACTTGGGTACTAGGTACTAAATTATAACTTATGAAATAAATGTTTCTGTATGATATTGTTATATTTTTATTTTATGACCTAAATTACGTTAATAATTACTAATCCGATAAACTACATTAAAATTTTATAAATTTAATTATTACGTACTTTACCCGTAAATACATTAACCATATTATGTCTGAATAAGTGAAATTCAAGTTTCCCTTTTTCCCCACATTCCTCTGATATTGACTTCATGCATGCTACCACAGATAATTTATAGAATTCTTTTTTCAAATTTATAAAAGTTTAGCTGTTTTTGAAAGCCGCAATGTTCGTGTATAACGTGTCTATATATGATACGTCTTTGGTTTGATATAGGTACGTCTGCAGTCTGCCTATCGCTTTGGAAGTTATTGTATTTGATAACGTAACTCGGCTTTTGTAGTAAAAAATCGGTATAAAACGGAAGGGGTAGTGGCGTCGTCTGTAGATATGGCACTCTCAAAGAGCTGTCGATGGTGTTTGACACACAAATAGAATAAATAAATATTCACGGACGTTTTTCCCACAACGCTATCTGATCCCAAAGTAAGCTAGGAATAACCTGCTTGTGTTATGGGTATTAGACCACAGATATTAATACTTATATACTATTAAATACCTAGAAACTTATCACACATACAAACATTTCAATATATTTTTATTATTTTTGTTGTGGTTTTAAATTTTTGAAGTAAAACTTTTTAAGCGCGTCTAGGGTAATTCAGATTTTTTTCTGACAGAAATAACGCTTACTATTTGATTTTTGAATAGCGGAAACGTCCGCTATTCAAAATTCGAATGAATGATATTAATATAACATTGATGCCGTCAATGGCAAAGAAGTTTTACTTCAATCGCGCGTAAAGGTTACACGCACACACACTTTTTTGTTGTTGTTGGTACCTACTTTGCCTATTCACGTGTAAAAGAATATGATTTTTCTTTCTTTCCAGTAGTGACTACAGATTTTCACCAATATGAACCTACCCTTCGTACAGACCTAAGACTCCTTATATTACATAGTAATAGAAATTCGTTTTGATATATTAATACGATAATAGAAATACGAATTGAAAACAATGGTCTACATTTTGAACGATTCATCAGTTAACGTAAGAAAAATAAATTTTATTTTGTTAAAGATGAGCACTTTCCTGTAATTTGCCGTATGTCCTTACTTCCCAGAATAAGATCCCTAATAACAACACTATCGTATGGTATAATAATATAGGGTGTATTTTTTTTCACAATCAATATGTTCGATTCCAAGTTAGGATTATTGGTTTCTCAAAAATCAAATGATGAGGTTTTAAGTTTCATCAAAATCGGGCTCGTGACTCCTTTGAGCATTTTTCGCTATTCCTTATAGTTTCGGATTTGGCCATCCAATCCCTTTTGAAAAATTCACCCTGTATACTTATTAAAATGTTACAGTATCATATACCAAACATGAATTCATTGTACCACTGAACAACCATTTACATTACCCACGTCTACAATTTATATCTTTCGAAAGTCACGCACTCACACTCTTCCAAATTGTACCTCACTACAAATTCTAAGAGCTTTTTCATGTCTTTGAATTGTTTTATTCAAATATCACTCACTCTTTGTCGTCTCGTAACCCGAAGTTCGTGTTTACATAGTTTTACCTTTGCAATATACCTATTTTGTATCTGATATTATTTTGTTTACGCGGCGGGTTAAGCCTAGTAGTTTAATGTAAAAGTGGATATGAGAACTAAACGTATTTACTTTTTATAATACTAGACTAGCCGACCCGCGCAAGTTTGCTTACGTTACTGCTTAGCTTTTCTGTACTATAATATGTGTGTATTATACATAGAAATCTTCCTCTGGAATTACGCTAATATATTGCTGGAAATCGCATTAAAGTAGTTTAAAGGAACAAAATTAAATACAATTTTTTCTTTATTTCTTTCTTCTTACGAAAGCTAATCGAACAAACAGCGAAAGCAAATTAATTTTAAACTATGTAAATAAAAAAAAATGATAAATAAGACTCCCATTGGTATGGAGAGATTCTGAAAGTTAAATACCTAAGTATAAAATTATTGTACTATTTAAAACAAACATGGATCATCCAAACTAAACGTATCAAAATCTTAACTCAATGTCGGTTATAGATTAAACTTAAAATTCACTGGCAAAACAATTAGTCCATGTTGACATACAAGTACCTACATATTTATGTAAATTGCAAGTTAAATGAAGCTTATTATAAAAACCGGCCAAGTGCGACTAGAACTCACGCACAGAGAGTTCCGTACCAAAGAAACGGCAATACATCTCATTTATTGTATAAGAGCCCCCTTAATCTCCCCCTTTTTTCTGGTTTTAGCATTTGTCATAGTATTACTCATAGCGGCAACAGAAATACATCACCAGTGAAAATTTCAGCTATCTAGATATCACGGTTCCCGAGATACAGCCTCATGACGGACAGACATACATAAAGACAGACAGAAGGACAGCGAAGTGTCATAAATAGGGTCCCGTTTCTATTCTTTAATACGGAACCCTGTTGAGATGGAGGTACGTGCGTAACGTAAATAAATTCATCACGAAATACTTCTATTTGAATTTGCAACGAAACTGAAACTACAGGCATTATAAGTTACTACTCTATAACAATGTAATGATACTTTATTTGTATTGATAATTACGAGTACCTATAAACGTGCACTCGTTCAAATAATACGACCATAGATCTTTGGAAATTTAACACAAAAGGCACAAAGGGAATGTAAAAAGCGCTCATTACGGTAAATTCTCTCAAAGTATTGGAAAATTACTAATCACAACGTTTTCTTTGTAAGAAACCTTTCAAACAATTCAATCATTTTGAAATGTAAGCTTCTGATTGGATGAGAAATATGAACCTTTTCCAGTCACGATAAGGCTCGTCTATGGCATTACGTCATTAGCGATGAAAATTTATAATAGCGTGGGAGAACCGGCAATAATATAATTAAAACCAATAATATGAAAGCTTATTAATGAGTAAACAAACAAACATTGAAAAAACTTGAAACTGTTGCTCGCTCGGCTCGCTCAATCAACGATTAATTTCTAAACTTTGAAATGCTGTTAAATCTTCATACTGTTTCATAGAGTTTGTTTTTCTTTACTTTGATTGAGAAACCTCGGAGTAATTACTTTATACTTTCATACTACAAGAAAATGATCTAGTTTAGAGTTGGTATAACCGATGTTTATTTAAACTTGCTGTATACTTACAAAAGTCTCGAGTGCTACAGATTTGTGTAAACGTAGTTAATCACTGTTTGATCTGCCAGCGGCTGATTGGTGCAAGGGCGTTCACCTCCAACTTTGTTGAACCCTAATAAAGTTAATGAATTTCTTCGTCGAAATAAATGGCATAATCAAGAGAATTGTATTGTAACTAAATAGGACTGAATAACTTTGTTTAACTGAGGTATTATTAATTCTGGTTCTGATACTTAGATATGTATGCTTGAATAACTATTTTAAAAGCCTATCGATGTGTTTGCTTAAAGATGCTTTTTTCTTAGGTCAAAGTCTAGATAGAAATAATTTACCATAGGTAGGTACTAATATCTACAATTCTGCATTTATTAAACAGTCTTAATAACAAGGCACTGTGTAATTCATTGGATTGCCATTAATCCTAAGCTATTAACTACTACTTAAGCTCATATGTAGAAGATCCGCCTACTACTCGCAGTTGCGTTAATTATATCCATTTGACTTCGCACTCACCAAATTATTATAATTTATAAAAATTCAGAATATTTTGTTCTTAAAAGACCGTCCGTCCGTGTAATGGTTTTAAAATAAGCAAATAAATAATTAAGGAATACGGTAAGTATTCAACGAATACATTTTATTTTCAAAAAAGCTAATTGAACAGAAAAGTATATCTATATTACATATATTATAGATATTTATATAATTCTACTGTACGTGTGTACCTATGTCCTGAACTCCTCCTAAACGGCTGGACAGATTTGAATGTTATTTTTTTTGGATGGTTTAGGTTCACAAATCAGTCCGGCAGATGGCGCTGCAGTCGGTATCTAGGTTATAAAGTGGGGCTAATCAGCTAGTTTTGAATATAATTTTATCTCTCTATCTCACTACAAAGATGTTCATACCTCTCACTCCTCTTACAATCACGAGGTCTTTAAGCAGGGTGTGAAAGGAACGTGTAAATTACACATTCCTTTCACACCCTGCTTAAAGATGTGAAAGGGATGTGTAATTGATCGAACGAATTCGATAAATGATCGAACTGTCAAAAATTTTAGCTCTCTGAAAATATTTTTAAAATTAATTAGTTATTTAGTATTTAAACAATTTTAAACCAATTAAAACCATTATCATCGCATTAATAGTGTCCTAAAATAGTCAGATTAATATAATAAAAGTGTTCTGTCCGTGTATTTTGGTGTAAGAGGTGACGAGTCAGGTACCCGTTTTTTTCGAATGTTAAATGCTTTCTTTTTCACGTAAATACATAATAAATCGACTGTTTCTCGTGAGTAGAATTATTATACTTGTATAAGCGTTTACTCGACGTTGACGACGGTTGGTGTATTTGCGTAAGTAGTTACATAAAAATATTAAGTATAATTTATTGCCGGTACATAACCTTGTTACTTCTTACCATAAACTGTACAAGGAGCTCCATCATATAATTCGCGTTTAATTGCACTTACTTATTAATAATATGAATACCCGTAGTCGCAGAGCTCTCGGCCGCCAGCAGGAAGAGCCCAAACTTCAGTTGGTGTTGCTGGAGCTTAAATCTAAAACGGAGCTCTGTGTACAGTTGGAAAAGGAAAGAGAGGAAAATGAAAATCTATTGATAAACGCTTTGAATGACACAAAAAAATTAAAATGCGAATTATCAAGACTTCATGTTAGTTATGATGACATTGTTGCGGAGCGGGACCACCTTCAGTCAATTGTAGATAGGTTCCAAGAGTGCAGTGACGAGTATGAGGAAACCTTGAGGAGGACTACCTTTCTGGAACAGGAGCTAAGGGATGCCCAGGGACAGATCTCACACCTGGAAGAAGCTGCTGAGAAAGTTACTGCCTAACAAACCGATAATCTTTTTAGTGAGTTAATGAGTGGTATCCCGCAGTTTATTACTTCTGCAAATTCTCAAAGCCTGGACTTGACTACTATAGATCTTACAGGTGACAGTCCATATCAACAGGACAAGTCGGTTTTGTTTTGCAGCAGAAATAAACTAAAAAAATATCTAAAAATTAAAAAGTTCATACAAAAATCAAAAAAGCAATTAAAATTCCATAAAATGTTAATCAAGAAGTGTAAAAATATAGGTTCTTGTTTAAAATTTAGAGAACAAGCTAAATTGTCAATGTTAGAACTAGAACAAAGCCATTTAAAATATTGCACTGACACACAAAAATTAGAGTCAAAAATACAAAGTTTGCAATTTGAGCTACAATATATGACTAAAAAATATGAATGGTCCCTTAAGGACTTTACTAAATGTTCTTTAACAATAGACAAGGTACTCAAAACATCAAATGATAACACTGAGCGCCTTAATTGTTTCCTAAATGACCACTTATGCAATATTAACTGCCCTAAAGCAATTGAGCCGGTGGACGCCCAGGGCGAACCGGTTACCGCTGAGCCCCTAGCTCCCATTACCACATGCTCGCCCAGTACATCAGTGGATATATTGTGTGACAGTGTAAATAATAGTAATAGTTGTACTAAATTAATTGTATTTAGTGATGATATTGGTACCAATCTAAGTTCATTTTTAAAACAAAACTCAAATTCAAGTTATTACTCGGTTATTAATAATTGCTATCCGGGTGCTTCATTAAGTGGTATTATGCAAAAGATATTAGAATATAAATTTGAAGCTAACAGTAAATAATAATTTTCTGTGCAAACAGGGGGAAAATTAGCAATGATGATTTGTCCCTATACATGAATTACATCTTAAACTTAAATGTCATACAAGTTGTAATGTTCACACTTCCATTTATAAAAGGTGTGCCAGATTCGGAAAATTCATTTAGATATAAGATGAATTTGCGTTTAAATTTAATAAGTCAGTATAATAATAAATTTAATATAATTGACTTTAATTCTGTATTTAACACAAATTTGTCACATAGTAAGTTTATAGTCTATAATAATCACAAGGGTAGGTATTGTCTACCCAAATATTATAAAAGACAAATAGCAAGTTTGCTATTTAATTATTTTTATTCTGTAGCCAAAAACTTGGCTGACAAAACTGCTTTATTTGAGCAGAGTAGATTTAGGACTTTGGAATCTGTTCCAAGTAATTTAAATTAACTGCTGGGACAACAGAGGAATTACCCTCTAGCCAAAATTGTAAATTAATGGAGTTAAATTTAATTGCAAACCGTAATTTTATCGGAAACTGTCCTCCGAACAAAACTAAATTAAAAAATGTAGATTACATCAGCCTGGTACATTATAATATTGCAACATTAACACAGGTCAAAGAGTTTGAATTGGAGCTGTTCATGAGCTCAGAAAATATTGAAATTGTTTGTCTTACAGAACATATGCGTAAGGAGTATGAGCTCATGTTCAGTTTCAGTAGTCACCGGGTTGGTAGTGCGTTCTGCAGGGTCAACACAATACGGGGGGTTCGTTGATTTTATTAAATAAGAAATTAAAATATAAGGAACGGAAAGATGTTGTGTCCCTCTCTGTAGAGTGTACAGTTGAAATATCGTGCGTAGAATTGGAGCAATTCATAGTAGTATGCGTATATAAACCTGGAGTCTCACCCTTTTGTGAGTTTGAGGAAGTAATGGATAAAGTGCTATTTAAACTTGGAAAAACTAATAAACACCTAATAGTGTGCGGTGATTTTAATGTTAATATACTTATAAATACGCGTCAGACCAATGATATCTTAAATTTATTTAAATCACACAATCTCACTAACTTATTTTTAGAGCCTACTAGATATTGTGATACCACAGCTACTTGTCTGGACAATATATACAGTGATATGTTGCCAGAAAGTAAGAGTATTATAAATAAGATAAAATCAGATCATACTGGG
The DNA here is from genome assembly GCA_933228765.1 of Miltochrista miniata. Lineage (NCBI taxonomy): Eukaryota > Metazoa > Arthropoda > Insecta > Lepidoptera > Erebidae > Miltochrista > Miltochrista miniata. The sequence goes on along the minus strand of OW121753.1, from coordinate 39,959,092 downwards.
CAAATAGCATCTTTCAAGATCACAAGAGAAAAAGTTAAAAGACGTAAAATATTATGTAGACCAGTAACTAGTGACCGCTTGGAACGTATGCGAGTTGGACTTTGCAATAAACTTCCATTTTTAGACACTGGCTTAGATCCAAATGTAATGTATAAGTTATTTTTTGATTCCTTTTACAATGAGTTCAACTCCGTATTCAAGTCTAAGGAAGTCACAATCGGTGATAGGCCAGCCTTCAGTGAATGGGCCACTGAGGATATACATAAAAGTAGACAAAAACTGTATGAACTATACTCAGAAAGACAGCTTAATAGAACAGATGAATTTGTAAATTATGTTAAAACTTATTCAAAAAAGTTTAAAGCAGACTGCTTAGCAGCCAAAAGAAAGTATATAAGTAATAAAATTCTCAATAGTGTAGACAAAGTTAAATCTACTTGGAAAATAATTAACGCAGAAAGAGGCCAAGCAAAATCGAATGATAATAATTTTAAACTTAAAGTAAATGGTAACATAATTACAACAGATGCCGAAGTCGCTAACGAATTTGAACAATTTTTTTCTCGAATTCCAGTAGATTTGACCAGAGCCCTAGGTTCTTCTACCCCAATAGCAGAATCCTTGTTAAAAGCAAATGTTCCTTGCTGTAATGAAATATTCAAATTCAGTAAAATTAGTATACACACTGCCATAAAAACTTTTAAATCTTTAAATATTAAGAAAACTGCTGACCTCTGGGGAATTTCTGTACATTTAGTTAATTCGTTAATTGAAATGGTTGCCCCTGAATTATCAATAATATTTAATAATTGTGTTGATAGTGGTGTGTTTCCTGACTTAATGAAGTTTAGTAAAATAACTCCTCTGTTTAAATCGGGTAGCACCTCAGATCCGTCCAATTTTCGTCCTATTTCTGTACTACCCACGTTTAGTAAAATCTTTGAAAAGGTAATGCTTAATCAAATGCAAAATCATTTTAATACAAATAAACTATTCCATACTAAACAATTCGGTTTCACGCGCGGTCGGTCTACCACGGATGCTGGAATCAAATTGTTAGAGTGTATATATGAGGCCTGGGAGGAGTCGTATGATGCTTATGGTGTATTCTGCGACTTATCTAAGGCCTTCGATTGCGTCCAGCATCAGACTTTAATTCAAAAACTTGATCATTATGGAATCCGGGAGACGGCCGTGGATTTGATTAGTTCTTACCTTAGAGATAGAGTACAGAGAGTAGTTATAAATGGTAAACAGTCAAATGGTTCTGCTGTAACAATGGGGGTGCCTCAGGGTTCAATTCTGGGACCTTTTCTATTTTTAGTGTACATAAATGATCTCCCTCACCTTATAAGAGACGATCACGAGGTAGTTTTGTTTGCTGATGACACATCTTTAATATTTAAAGTTGAACGTGGACAACGCGATCTTGACGAAGTAAACAATGCCCTCTCTAGGGTAGTCCACTGGTTTAACGCTAATAATTTATTGTTAAACGAAACTAAAACAAAATGTATTAGATTCACCTTGCCAAATGTTAGGCTCGTTAACACCAGTATTAAGATTAGGGATGATCAAGTAGAATTGGTCGATGAAACTGTCTTTCTGGGCATAAAGTTAGACTCCAACTTGCAGTGGGGGCCTCATATCGAGAGAGTCTCGGGCAGACTGAGCTCTGCAGCCTATGCCGTTAAAAAGATCCGACAACTGACAGACATTAGAACAGCGCGTCTTGTCTACTTTAGCTACTTCCACAGTGTCATGACCTATGGCATACTATTATGGGGTAACGCTGCCGACATCGAATGTATCTTTGTGTTGCAGAAAAGGGCTGTCCGGGCTATCTATGGTATGGGGTTTCGGGAGTCATTAAGAGAAAAGTTTAAGGATATCAACATCCTTACTGTGTATTCACAGTACATATATGAAAACTTATTATATACTCATAAAAATAACAGTAAATTTATTAAAAATAGTGATATCCATAACCTAAACTTAAGAAATAAGAATAAATTGGCTGTACCTAGATTTAGGCTTAATAAAATAAGCAATTCTTTTGCGGGCAATTGTATTCGAATGTACAATACATTGCCGACAGCCATAACAGGTTTGTCAGTTATAGTAGTTTATGACACTGTTGCATAATAAGGGTTCTTATAATACGAGTGTGTTTTAAAAATACGAGCCGTAGGCGAGTTTTTTTATAGTATCACACGAGTGTTATAAGACCAAGTTATGTACAGTGTCATACACTACTTTATCTACTCTCATACTATAATACCCATAATACCTGATTTCATTTTGTTGTGATATATAGTTGCTCCTTGATTTCGCCGATAACAGGTTCATGGTCATGTTTGACGCAGTTTGCAGAATGTCTGGTGGTGTACAATTACCACCATCCTCGCTTTAAGACATGTTTTTACACAAAAACTAATTTATTTTACAAACAAAACCAAACTTTGTTAAATTTAAATGTAAAATGTTGGCGCCAAGGCGCAAACATCGATTGCGCATGCGTGTTTCTTTTTTTTTTAGGCTGCGGAGACCATAGATTTAGGATTTTTCGCTACTCTGGAGACACAATTTTTTTTTAAAGTAGAGGTTCAAACTTCTTTTTCAGCTGGAGATTGTTTATGGTGTATCGTAATGATTAAAAAGTTTTATTATGATATAGGTGTCCATACAAGACCTGTATCGTAATAAAACTTTTTTTTGGCCTGTGCGTAATGTTTGTCATAATAGTATTGATTTCAATTTTATAATCTTTGTATTATAGTATCAGAGTAGATAAATAAATTTAAAAAACTAGTAAAACTTAAATTGTACCAGAAAGCTTATTATAGCATTAAAGACTTTCTAGAAGACAAGACTGCCTGGCAGTGACACGAATTGCTCCTTTCTACATTTAAAAAACAAAACTGTATTAGATACTAAGATGAATAAGAGGGACCGGACTGAGTTTCTTGGGGTGTTCTTCTCAGTCTGTAGCATTTCCGAACCCCCGGTAGAGTCACAAAAATTTTGACAAACCTAAATAATTTTTTAAAAATTTCAAAGGGAATAAATTTTATTTTATTTTATTTTATTTTATTTTGGGCGTAATCGATTACTTTTGTAATCAGATTATTAATCTGATTGAAAGTAATTTAAATTACTTACATGTAATCTAACTACATTTATACATGTAATTGAAACTACAAGTAATCGATTAATCGTGATTGAAGTAATCTGTAATTTAGATTAACGATTACTTTTATTCATAACTTTGATGTGAAACATCTATAGCCGAGGAGGAAACTCATTGTTGGCGTGATGATTATTCTAATTCTCTTCATGTTCATCTTCATTAGAGTGCTAGTCCCGTGAAAAGCTGAAGGCTTTCAGGAAACAAAGAGAAGAGAGAAATAAAAAGACAGAATTTAAAACATAAAAAAACGGCAATTTATTGGAATTAGAGTTAAGCACTTGGGGGTCGTGGGTTGTGGTAATATCAGGCAGCAAGGGGTTTTGCGATTCCCGATGGACTTCGCAGGGTTCGACTTATCTTGGGTCTCCTGAAGAATGATGCAGTCCGTGACGTAGCCGTGCCGTCCACAACTTCGAATGGCACGGTGTTCTCAACCCGGAGAGCAATTCCAGAGGGTGAGCTTCTGTAGAACCCGAAGGGTAGATATTCACAACCCGTAGGGTGGATGATTTCTTTGTGGAACCCTAAGGGTGTATCTTCACAACCCGTAGGGTGGATGTTCCTTCGTGGAACCCGAAGGGTGGACCCTGGAATGTTCCAGATTAGGGGTTAGCTTGAACCCTTTTCCCCGCCTATTCCCAAAGACAGCCGACCCCTGCTAACCATTGCAGGAGTCGGAAGTCTTACAATATCTGCTTACAGCACTAATTTTACACAGATGTTTTTTCACACCCACTTAACTACCCCCTTATAATAGGGTGGACCAACAGCCGTTAATTTTCACTGTTTAAAAATTAGATTACGCTATACACAATTTAACTCACCCAAGGATGGGGTACTTGTCGTTTGCAGCTTAGACAATTCTTCACCTAGGGAGAATTTCGCTCCCTATACAATTATATTTAATTTTCAAGATATGTCCTGATGCACTGATGCTTTCGCGATAGTATATTTTAAATTTGTGATGTGGTTCCCGAAACTGCGCGTGCACTCCTATTTATAGCATTGAACAGCGCCTCTGGCGGCTAGTAGCGTCCCTACGTACTACGTCATTTAGCTACTTGGCGAGTTAACCCGCGCTCGTGTTGATGTGACTATTTGTCGGCAGATGGCGCTTTCATTTATTATGACTTAAATTTCATTTTCAATTAACTAATTTTAATTGATTTATTCATACGTTGTTGCACAACGTTACATACTCCCCCGCTCCGGTGAGCGTTTGACGTACCCTAACACGTCAAATGCTGCGTTCGTCCTCGAACGCCACTAACATTAGACCTACTACCAGTCTATGTGCGTGTGTATGTTAGTGTGCTGTGTGAATGAGGTGATGCTGGGTATAGCGAAGAGTCGGCCTTAACCTTAATGAAACCAACTCTCAGGTTGTATGTAGGTGATTCTGAAGAACTTTATGGGACAGAAAGAGAAAAGACGTATTTGAGGCTTTGGGTTGAAGGTTCAGGTAATACGCACCGCCTGAAAGTGGGGTGTGTATAATAAGGCTTTTTGCTGAAGGCTGGGATTTATACAACCGTCCCAGAGAAGAACATCCTACTAGGGCTAGTGTAACACTTCCGAATCATAGGATGAGCTATCCCCCAGGGCAAGCCTCTAGCTTCCGAGTGGTAGGAGTAGCCATATAAATAAAACAACATAAAGGTGATCTACACCTAAGACTGTTAGGGCAAGACAATTGCTGCCAAATAACAGTATACCATAAATCTGTTCGGGTAAGACTCATGCTTCCTCGTAACAGTCACCAACCTACAACATAAATCTGTTAGGGCAAGACCATGCTGCCAACTAACAGTAACCGACGAACTCTGTTAGGGATAGACCCATGCTTCCAACTAACAGTAACTCCAAACTAAACCATGAAACAGAAATGTGATAGAAAATAAATTACTTGCAGAATCCTTCGTGATGCTAGTTAACCCCTATGTCCCCATAACGAACACTGCATGTGTTTGTGTTATATGTAGTTCTTTGAAAGTAGTGTGTAGTGTCCCTAACTAATAACTAGGCCACTTAGCCGTTTAATTAAAATAAAATAAAAACTAAGTGCTTATTCGCAACCTTAGTAGTAATGACAAAAAATAAGTGCTTATTCGCAACCTTAGTAGTAGAATGTGACTATTATGTCAATCCTAATAAATGACGAAAATAAATGATCTTTGGCCATTATGCCAATTATATAAAAAATGGGACCCTTGTGTGCCACCATAGTAGTAAACAAAATGTATGTGCGTGCTTAAATGTATAATATGTATGTATGTACGTATGAAATCACACGTGTGTAAGTTGTGTTTTGTTTGCGAATAAAATGTTGACGTAATAATGTTGATGTAAACGTGTTATTTATCGTTATATCTAAGGCCAGTGTTACACTACATTCCATGCTATATTAACCCGTCAGCTTTCGTCGGGAAACAAAACTTAGGACATTTGAGTCACCTTCTCTAATCTACGAATGTGACTCGCCTGTAGCTAGTCTGCCCCCTCCTTCCGCCTTTGGGAGTCACACAACATAAAATGCCAGTGTCACTATGTAAATAAACAAAAAACTGCTTGTTAAGTGTTGGGAATTGTGTGTGAAGATAATTATGATGAATGTGTGATGATTAGATGCTATCTAAGTATTATGTACGTGTAATTGTAAAACTTCCATAGGGAATATGTATGCGTGTAACATGACACGAAATGTGGTACCTTATGTGCCACCTCAGTATTAAAATTATATTACGGTGTGCTAACACCCTTAACCTTTCTATCAATTTAATAATTAAAAACAAAATTGTGTATCTGTTATGATAAGCTATATACGCTATTCGCAAACGCATCTTAGCGCAGTGTGCTACGGCCTTATTTGTTATCTGCATTCGTACACGCAGCGTTGAGGAATGTGTATGTTTTTCGACTCACAGATGCAATGGACGATACCGTATGTTGTTTTATGTCTTTAACGTGCCAACTTCCTAGGTTTGTTCCTGTCATATCTTCCAGGACGTAGACCAAATTCGATAGTTTTTCTTTGACCCTACATTTAATAAATTTGGGGGCCAGTTTTTTAGAAAAATATGCGTCCTTATCACTTTGGAAATAGCACTTTTTCCACATTATGTCGCCTACTTCGAATTGTGCGTGTCGGTGTCTCGTGTTGTAATGGTGTGCGTACTTTAGATGGCTACGCCAGAGGTTCTCTTGTACTGTGTTGAACACCTCTGCGAGATATCCTAGGTTCTCCGCGTATATGTTTCTAGGTAATGTTAAGTTTAAGTTCACTTGGGTCATCATTTTGTAAGTAATGTGACCCGCATGTTACCAATTCCCTACCATGAACCAAATATGCTGGTGTGTAACCGGTGGACGCGTTGATCGAGTTGTTGATCGCAAATTGGATTTTTGGGATATGTATGTCCCATGACCGATGGTCATTATTAGTGAAGATTGATATGGCTGTCATTATAGTTTTATTGTAACGTTCTACGGTATTTACTTGGGGTGTGTATTTAGGTGTGAAGTTGAAGTTGGGAATTTTATATTTTGTAAATAATTTGTTCAACTCTTTGCTTATGAATTGGACACCGTTATCCATTAATACCGTTTGTGGTATGCCGTGTACCATGAAAACATTGTCCTCTAGTATTTTGGCTATTGGTTCTGCGGTGGCTCTGCGCAGTGGGAAGATTAAGCAGTATCTAGAGAAACAACACGTGACGACATCTGTACCCTCTGATGACTCTCTCCCATAATAAATACAAAATAAATTTAAAAAAAGGCATATTTATACTCATAGATATACACATACTATACATAAGTACTTCTATAATTTTATAATATTAAGATCTATTATCATTTGTGTTTATTTAGGTTAAGGTACAATGGAGTTGTCGTGCCCATGTGGGCAAAAGCTCCTTAAATACTTACCAGAATAAAAAAAAAAAAAAAAAAAAAAACACGTGACGACGAGAATGTAGACGTGTTGCTTTTTAGATACCGGTAAGGGTCCTACTAGATCAGTCAAAATTGTCTGAAACGGGCGAGAGCATTGTTTGGGACGGCCCATCTTACCTATGGATGCTTGAATGTCATGTTTGTGTGCTTTGCACTTTTCACAAGATGACACATAGCTTACCGTGTCCTTATATAGCCCCGGCCAGTAATACCGTAACTTTATTTTATGGTATGTTTTAAAAATTCCGAAGTGTCCGGCTGTAGGTGAGTCATGGTTTTCTTGAAATACTGCGTTTCTCGCTTCGGGTGGTACTACCGTTTTCCACTCGAACTCATTGTTTACATAATCTTTTATGTCAGTTCGTCTGTATAGTACGTCGTTCTCTATTTTGAAATTGGGGTATGCCTGCGGTAAGCTAGTCACGCCGTTGCATATTTTTATGAACCATTCGTCCTTGCTGTCGGTGACTTTGCATTGTTTCGTGGATATGGTAGACACTGGTACAGCTCGTGACAATGCGTCTGGTATTATGTTGTCTTTGCCCTTCCTGTGCTTTAACTCGAAGTTGAAGCAGCTAAGCCGTATGCCCCAACGAGCTAATCGGCCGGTTGGATTGTTTAGTGATATGAACCATTTTAGTGCCGAATGGTCAGTATATACCGTGAACTTGTGACCATTGTCTAGGTAGCACCTCCAATGTTCTAATGCGGCTATCACCGCCAAGCATTCTCGTTCTGTGACACTATAATTCTTTTCCGGACCGCTCAGTGACCGACTCATATATGCTATTGGGTGTTCTACTCCCTCGTGTAATTGTGTTAACATGGCGCCAATGCCAAAGTTGCTTGCGTCTGTATGTACCTGAAATGGTTCATCGTATTTTGGACATTTTAGTACCGGGCTTTTTATTAAGTGTGCTTTTAGTTCCATGAATGCCCTTTCCGCCTCTGTGTTCCAATGAAATGCCGGGGCTCCTTTCTTTGTTGTAGTCAGTTTGTTAAGAGGTGCAGCAATCGTACTGAAGTTGGGTATAAACCGTCTGTACCATGACGCAGTGCCTAAGAATCTCTTAACGTCCTTCTTTGTTGTTGGTACCGGGAATTTCAGTATTGAGTTCACTTTCTCCGGATCTGTTCTGAGACCCAGACCATCCACGATGTATCCTAGGAACTTTAGCCTGTCCTTGAAGAAGTTAGATTTTTCTAGATTGATAGTTAGATTTGCCCTTTTTAATATTTGTTGCACCCTTGAAATGAGTGACACATGTTCTTCGAATGTAGATGACGCTATCACTATGTCATCTATGTAACAGAACACCTTGTTTTGAAACTGTGGCCCAAATAGATTGTCCATTAGTCTTTGTTGCGAGCTGCTTGAGTTGCTTAGTCCAAATGGCAAAACCTTGTAATGGTATGCTCCTCGTCCTGGGATGAAGAAGGCTGTTTTTTCCCGGTCTTTTGGTGCTAGAGGAATTTGCCAGAAGGCTTTGGAAAGATCTAGTGTTGTTAGATACTTCACTTCTCTCAAGTTGTCTAATATCTCTGATATGTATGGCAGGCTGTATGCGTCCTTTTTTGTGACTGCATTGAGCTTGCGACTGTCTAGGCAGAAACGGGGCTTGCCATCTTTTTTATTAACGATTAGTACGGGGCTTGACCATGGGCTCTGACTAGGCTCGATGACGTCAGCCTTTAGCATCTCGTCTATTTGTTCTGATACTATTCGTGTTTTTTCAGGGGATATTCTATAGGTTCGTTGTTTGATTGGCTTGCTGTCTCCCGTATCTATTGTGTGTTCTATTAGATGTGTTCTACCTAGCCCTACTTTCTCATATGATATTTCTGCACATTTGGATATCATCTTTTCTGCTATTAAGCGTTGTTGTTGCGTGAGACTACGCCAGTCATACAGTTTGTTTTGCTCTTCGGATACTAATGACAGTTTAGGGTCATCGTCCACTATTATGGGTATATGTCCGAAGTACTTGGGACATAGATTAAATCTGAGCCAGAAATCTATACCTAAAATTAGGTTTGTGGTTATGTTAGGCACTATATACGCCGTAATTATGTGAGTTTTGTCTTCGAATTTGATGGGTAAGTGTACCTTTCCTTGTACTACGGTTGTGTGTCCGCCGGCCGTTATAACCGTTGTACTTATGTCTTCCTCTATTTTATATCCTATATTTTGTAACACTCTGTGTGAGTTGTTACCTAATATTGTAATTGCGGCTCCTGTGTCCAACAATCCATATGCATCTAACTGTGGGTTTGTCATTATTGTTATTTTGGCGTAAGGTCTGGGGTCATTTGTAGGTAATGGGGAGAGTATAGAAGATTCCTTCTGAACTGAAAGTTCGTTTTCTTTATTTTGAAGGGCTTTCTCAGCGACCCCGTCTTGCTGATTCAGACTTCCATATCTCCCTCTTAGTTTTCCGAATTATTACGGCGACCTTGAGTGGCTGATTTATTGAAATTTTGATCGAAGTTTTTGTTGTGGTATGTGTTTCTGTGTGCCTGATCTTGTCGGACATTGCACGATGTGCATTCTGTAGCCCTTACTCCTTTTTTCCCACATTTGTAACAATATGGCTCATTACTATTTCGGCATGCCATAGTCGAGTGATATCTGGAACCACACTTCGAACATGGCTGTGTGTCGTCCGATGTTGTCGCCGCCACAGTGTTTTGCGATCTGAAGTTACGACTGTCGCGGTTGTAACCTGCGCTGTAGGCGTTACTGTTCCTGTAGGTATTGATCGCAAATCTGTTGCTTGGGAAGTTACTGCCGTTTCTGTTGAAGTTGTTAAAATTTTGCCTCGTAGATGTTGAGGTCTTGCTCGCAGTTTTCCTGTTTGCAAATGCGAATTCCGCTGCTACCATTCCTTCAGATGCTGTTGGAGGTTCAGTAAAGAACGCTCTGCGTGCCACCATGTCCTCATGTTTTTTGCATATATTTTTCAATTGTTCCAATGAGACTATGTCTCCATTTGTTGCTAGGATGTTGTCGTATACGGGCCTGATGTTGTTTAATATGATGTGTAGCTTTTCCGTTTCAGACACCTTGTTGCTTAGTCGAGCAAACATTCCATCCATGATGGCCAGGTACACCACTATTCCTTCTCCGTTTCCTTGAGTGCGTTGTCGAATTTCCTGCCATAGACGGTTTTCGTAGTTGCTGACTCCGAAATCCTGTATTAGTGCATTCGTTAGGTCTTGCCAGCACGCAAATTTATCGCGATTACTGCGGTACCAATGCCTAGCGTTGCCTGTGAATAGTTCAGAGGCTGCTGTTAATAATCTCTTGTCGTCGATTTCTCGAGCTTGTTTAAAATCTTCCACCCGTTCAATGAAAGAGTGTACCTCCGAATTACCGTCGTATTTAAATTTCGAAAGCTCTGTAAGAGAGCATCGCTCATATTTTACGGGAAGACTTAGAAAGTGACTCTCTTTCAGGTTGTTGTTATTTGTTTTCTCTTTCATCTACGTGAGGGTTTCTGCCTCCTGCGCTTCATTGGTAGGGGCAGCAATGCTCTCGTCCGCATCATCAAATTCGCTGGTGTTTGATGCATGCGAATAACTTTCTGATATGGCTTTCGACCTCTTGTATGTGGTTTTGAAAGTGAGCTGAAAGTCGTCGTATCTTTCCTTTAGATCCGATTCCTCTGGGGGAATGATTCTAGCAAATCTAGCCTCCATGTGAGCACATAAGGCTTTGGAGCTAGCCAATAATGACAATTTGTACTTGTCCTGAAGGGACGCCACGTTTTTCTCCAACACGGCCAGCGAGGAATACAGCCCTACTAAGTCTTCCTCTAATTCTAAAGGGGAGACCTGTAAGTCCTCCTCGTCCGTGGTTATTTTTAATTTTTTGATTTGTTGCCTGAGGGCTGCCACCGTTGAACCAGGTTCCTCTCCCCGGATCTTTACCTCATATGCAAGTTCCGCCTTTGGGAGTGATGTGAAGTTTGATTTGAATGCCATTATAGTGACTATTTCAATTACTATTGACGGGAATCTTTAGTGATGATGATTATTTTCCAACGTATTGTGTTCTTATCTTCTACCTTAGTTGTATGTAAATGAAATTGTGAAAACTTTCGTAGCAATATGTTTATAATTGTAATGTGTGATGAACTGTGGTGCCTTATATGCCACCTGCGAAGTGAAAGCTACTATTGGTGTACGACACACTTTAATTTGCTAATACGTTTATTTATTCAATTTGAAAAGTTAATTTTATGTAATCGACGAACGTTCGATATATTCGCTAACGAATTCTGTTGTAGTGGACGACGGCCTTTACCGTTGTCTGTTTACGTATTTGAATGTTTGCAGAATGTGTCTATTTTTCGACCCACCCGCGGAATATCGGAAAAAAAAAATTCTTCTTTTTAGGGTTCGGTGAACCGAATTACAAATTGAACCTTTTTGGAAACTTAATGTTTGTATTAGGAAATACTTGAAAATATTGTTTGGAAATATTTCCTTTTAGGGTTCCTTCGCTCAAATAATGAATTGAACCCTTCTAGGTATTTATTTTCTGTTTGTTTGTCTGTAGAAGTTTGTGTTTGAAGTTAATCTAACCAGGAGTAGTAAGTAGTGATAATGAAGTGTATGATGATGGGTTGATGAAATTCACTAAATGTTTGACAGTTTTAATCGATTAATACAATTTTCGACGCTAATATTATTTTTATTGAAATGTTACTATTCCCACGAACGTGCTAAGAGTTAATTGTATATTAACTCGTACCAACTAATTTTTTTTTTAAATAGTTCCTTACTACTACGGAACCCTTCAATATTTCGAATTGTGTCAAAAGCGACTCGCACTTGGACGGTTCTGGAAATAATCTATATCGTAGTAACTAACTTTTTTATGTAAATTGTTCCTTACTACTACGGAACCCTTGAATATTTCGATTTGTGTTAAAACCGATTCGTACTTGGACGATTCTGGAAATATCTTGTATCAAACTGTTGGTGTCAGGAGTATATTTTATTCACCTCCACCCACAGTTTATATGGAAAAAAAAATTCCGCTACTATCGAGCTAGGGAATAAACTTACTCGTAAACGTTATGAAAGCAAAATCTGCCGTTGTTTTTTCAAAACACGAATCAAAGTTACTAATTTAAAGTGTTTTTTGGCAAGAATGTATTCAATGCGTAATCTAGGTTTGGAATGTTTTTTTTACAGTTTTATTTCAGTGTATCAGAATTCAACGTATTCGAAAAGTGAAAACAATTATAAATCTTCTATTATTTACGTGAAGTGCAAATTCGTGAAATATTCGTTGTACCGTTTAACTAACGTGAAAATTCAATAGGGATTGTTACCCAGAAGTGTTATTATCGGCTGTTGGTCTCGCTGTAAATTCACATATAGGAAATACAACAATATAATACACAAATTGAGGCGGTTTGACGCCGTAAAAAAATAAAAATTGTGGTGGTGATATACTTTGACTACTTTTTATGATGAATATATACTATACAACTCACTTACGAAAATTAATGTAAGCGTTTCAAATTAGAAGTTTTACTTCAGAACTTTAACAAATGTAATATTTAAAATTGAAACACAAAAACTTTTACTGTAAATTTATTTAAAAAAATTCCACCATAAACTAAATCTTGAGGGTGTGAAAAATAAATTGGGGACCGTTAAAATTTGGAAAATTTACAATTATGTTGAGAAAAATTTCAAATTTGGCCTTGTTCTTGAGTTTGCCGAAATCTGTCTAAAATTAGTAAAAATACACAAAATAAGCCGGAAAGAACAAGTTGGCAGCAGAGGTCAGGAGAGCCAAATTCCTGGGTAGTTGTAATAATTTTGAGGGAAACTACCCCGCTAACGGGCACTCTTAAGACTATTTTGCACAACTTAAAATATCTTATGACTATGACTCCCGTCGGAAATCGCTTTCTCGCTACCTAAAATCACGATATGGGCGCCACTGAAAAGCTGAAGGCTTTCAGGAAACAAAGAGAAGAGAGAAATAAAAAGATAGAATTTAAAACATAAAAAAACGGCAATTTATTGGAATTAGAGTTAAGCACTTGGGGGTCGTGGGTTGTGGTAATATCAAGCAGCAAGGGGTTTTGCGATTCCCGATGGACTTCGCAGGGTTCGACTTATCTTGGGTCTCCTGAAGGATGATGCAGTCCGTGACGTAGCCGTGCCGTCCACAACTTCGAATGGCACGGTGTTCTCAACCCGGACCCTTCCAGATTAGGGGTTAGCTTGAACCCTTTTCCCCGCCTATTCCCAAAGACAGCCGACCCCTGCTAACCATTGCAGGAGTCGGAAGTCTTACAATGTCTGCTTACAGCACTAATTTTACACAGATGTTTTTTCACACCCACTTAACTACCCCCTTATAATAGGGTGGACCAACAGCCGTTAATTTTCACTGTTTAAAAATTAGATTACGCTATACACAATTTAACTCACCCAAGGATGGGGTACTTGTCGTTTGCAGCTTAGACAATTCTTCACCTAGGGAGAATTTCGCTCCCTATACAATTATATTTAATTTTCAAGATATGTCCTGATGCACTGATGCTTTCGCGATAGTATATTTTAAATTTGTGATGTGGTTCCCGAAACTGCGCGTGCACTCCTATTTATAGCATTGAACAGCGCCTCTGGCGGCTAGTAGCGTCCCTACGTACTACGTCATTTAGCTACTTGGCGAGTTAACCCGCGCTCGTGTTGATGTGACTATTTGTCGGCAGATGGCGCTTTCATTTATTATGACTTAAATTTCATTTTCAATTAACTAATTTTAATTGATTTATTCATACGTTGTTGCACAACGTTACACCCGGCAGTAACCCCACACACCTAATGCGAGTCCCGGCGCTCAGTTTCTCCTCCCACCCGGCACCCGATCAGCCCCAACTCGTTGCTCGACGTCTACTCTTTGTCCACGGATGGACGCCGTATTGTCAAAAAGTTGACGCGTTGGACTGTGCCCCGATTGAAAGATGTCGTGAATTTTCATCAGGCGGGTGGCGCCAATTTGTCGACTATGTAGCACCACTGGTCTTGCAAACGTCGAGTCTAACCATTTTCCATTAGGCATGCCGTATACTTCATTGTATGGGAGCCTCTTTTATTAAAATAAAAAAAATTATTAAAATAAAAATAAAAAATAAAAAAAATATCTTTTATTTCAGACACAGTACCTACAAACAGTTACAGTCCCATAGCATTTTTTTTTTTTTGTTGACGCGGGGAATGCGTTTAGGCACCGGAATAAGGGACCGTCCTACCCACTAAACCCCGCGGTGTTCCTCCTCACCCTATAGCCGGGCCGAGGGATATCAAAAGATTGTATTAGCCTAGAATTCCAATAAATACCTACATAAAATAAAATTTAGATTCACCAATAGAGTTTTTTCCAGAGTAATAATAATAAATTATAATAATTTCAAATTCAAATTCAAATTCAAATCAATTTATTGTGAAAATGGGTTACATGGTGATGTTTGAGTAAAATAATATTACATTATTGTAGTTTCTCCATTCTCCACCTCTAAGGCATACAATATAATTTACATAATGATTCAATTAAATGGAATGAAAAGAATTTAATTGATTGCATAATAAATAACAATTATTATAATAACAATTTATTATTACTATTACATAATATAATAGTAACAATGTAACCATAATAAATAATATTCAATTAAAAATTCCAATATTGCAGAGTCACAGAGCGCATAGACCTAGATACTGGTAGAAGTCACGGACGTTTTACTATATACGTACAGAGTCCGAAATATTGCAATTACAATGCTATTTGTACATTTAAGAAGTCTTTTATTGAAGGATATTCTTACGCTACGCATATACTCGTGAAATCCCGCCACCTTATGTTCGTCAAACATATCAGTCGCACTACACCGCCACGGCAGCCCCAGCATAGCACGGAACGCGTTGTTGTATTGTACCCGTAATGTGTTGTACTTAGCTTTATTATAATTATACCAGAGGGAGGCGGTGTAGAACGTCTGACAATATGCTTTGAATAACGTAACCTTGACCTGCACAGAGCTTCTGGAGAAGCGTCTTGCCAGCATGTTACTTTTCATGGCCAGGGATCTTCTTTGTCTTTCGAGATCATCATGATCACTCAACGTCTCAGATAAGATGTGACCCAGATACTTACATTTGCTTACAACATTAATAGGTTCTCCTAACAAGGAAATAGGCATAACTTTTTCTGGACCCTTGCCACTCTTAAATATCATCAGTTCTGTTTTCTTTACGTTATACTTCAGACAGTGCCGCAGGGAGTAAGTTTCATAAATACAGATCAACTTACGCAACCCACTAACCGACGGGCTCAGCAGCACCATATCATCGGCATAACTGATATTATTAAGGCATTCGCCACCAATATAACAGCCGGCTCTGGTGCCACTGAGCTCCTCGATCAGCCCGTTAATATAAAGATTAAAGAGTATCGTTGAGGTTAAGCCACCCTGTCTCACACCACATTGAAGCCTATACGAGTCAGACAGTGCAGCGCCCCACCGAACCTGATTGCACTGGTTGCTCTACCAATACTCTAAAAGTTTTATAACATTTTCATTAACATTAGTTGACTGCCTCTGTGGCGCAGTCGGTAGTGATACCGCCTGCGGCGCTGGAGGTCGTGGGTTCGATTCCCACCGGAGACAAATATTTGTGTGACCCATAAATGTTTGTCTCCAGAGTCTGGGTGTT
Organism: Miltochrista miniata; assembly: GCA_933228765.1. Classification (NCBI taxonomy): domain Eukaryota; kingdom Metazoa; phylum Arthropoda; class Insecta; order Lepidoptera; family Erebidae; genus Miltochrista; species Miltochrista miniata. The sequence goes on along the minus strand of OW121753.1, from coordinate 39,943,203 downwards.
TCTATGTATAACATGTATGTATTTAAAATTATATAAGTATTAATATCCGTGGTCTGATACCCATAACACAAGCAGGTTATTCCTAGCTTACTTTGGGATCAGATATCGTTGTGTGAAATGTCCTTGAATATTTATTATTTATTAGTCCTTCTAAGTTTGTCCCACAGAATATTATAATTTATTGTATCAAAAGCTTTGCTTATATCAAGGAAACAGGCGAAAACAGACGTGTTATTTTTAATGTAACTATTAACAGTATTTTTAAGGGCAAAGATTGCAAAATCAGTAGATAGCCCTTCCCTAAATTCAAACTGTCCGCTACACAATCTTATGTTTTCTGTTAGATTTGGGTAAATTAGACGCTCGAGAATTTTAGATATTATATTAGGCAAAGAAATAGGTCTGTAATTTGTTGAATTAGGCACATCGCCCGTTCTGTTTTTAATAATAGGCACAACAGTTGTTTTCATGAAGTTATATGGTAGATATCCAAAAGCAATACACGCATTATATAACACAGACAGCCTTTCAAACAGTAAGGGTCCCCCGTAGAGAACATGCTCGATGCGTAGTCCGTCACAGCCCGGAGATTTACCTCGTTTCATGCCCCGTACACATTTAAGTATCTGCTCCGCATCAAAGGCGAGCGGCGGAGGTGGCGGGGTCGTCGCCTCCGAGCTGTCACGGACGCAGGGCGCCTCTGAACAGACAACAGGGTCAGTCGCTTTTACTTGGAATTGACTGGCGAACATGTTAGCAACCTCCAGGTGATCCTGCCTACCATTTACAGATACAGGTAGGCTTCGTTGGAATTGTAATTTATTAATTTCCTTCCAAAACTTTCCAAACTCCTTATTATACCTACAAGTTGCTATCACGTCCATTTTGATCTTATCCTGGTTACACTGACACCACTTCAGCTTATTTTTAAATAATTTTCTACTGTTACACATTTCTTCATATTAGTACCCTTTAGTGGGGCGTCCATACAAATGCCAGTTTTGGAATGCCTGCCTTGCTAACATATGGGCGGTCCTTACAAGATAGTTCCACCCTATGATCCTCTTTTTATGACAATGCCTAATTTTATATGAATTAATTGATGCTTTACTGAGGTTACGTACAATGTTGTTGTTATAATATAAATCTATTTTATTAAAATACAAATCCCTGCACCCGTTATCACCCCTGACAGGTAACTCCGGCCAGACTTCCGAAGCTAAGTACTGCTGGCATAAATTAGAATACAATGCAATTTGTTCATTATTTCTTTCACCCCATAATGTTTTATTTTTATTCTTCGATTGGCAAGTTATTTTTGGTTTTAAAAGTTCTAAGTTACAAACAAGAACCAAATGGAAATGATCCGAAGAGTACACATCATATAGCACGTAAGCATCCGTCAACAAACTGCTCGCCGCTGAAGTAATTAAGCAGTGGTTGAGCCAGCTTCTCGTGCCGTGCATGTTACTAATATACGTATAAGTCTCAGATGACTCATCGATAATGTCCGTGTCCGCACACTTTAATTTGTACTCTTTACAATAACTAGATAATTCGTCACCGAATAACCTATTTTGGTCTGCATTGTAATCACCAAACGCCAAGACACATTCAATGTCATTATCTTCAATAATTGCAGTGATTTTACTTAAACATTGGGTAAACAAAGGAAGATTGTCCGGACACTCTGTGGGCATGTAAACTGATAACACTAACAAGAACCGGTTAGCTATTTGAATACGAACGCCAACTATACGCGATGACTCACAGTCGACCGGCGCGACACACGGGAACAACGATTTGCGCCACAGAACTGCAACACCTTCGTAGGGCCGTCCTTTTAGGGTTCCCGCAGCAGTATCTACGGCCGAGACCCCATAATATTCAAAATCCTCACTGATTTGACCCAAGAAGTCAATATCCCCAGGCATCAACCAATGTTCTTGCAGTGTCACGATGTCATGATTTTTACATAGCTTTCTTACTTCGTCGATAGACTTCTTTACCCAACATTTTGCGTCAGAGTGGGTACAGTGAAGGGTTGATTTTTCTTATTATTAAACATTTTCGGATAAACCAAAACTTGTACCGATACCAAAACTGGTTCCGACACTGATACTGGTATCGAAACCAAAATTGTGTCCAAAACCAACACTGTTTCAAAACCAAAACTGGTAGATACCGATTCCAAAACTGGTATCAAAACCAAAACTGGTTCGGATACCGAAACCCTTATTGAAACCAAAACTAGGTCCGAAACCATAACTGGTACCAAAATCAAAACTGATATTGTTAACAAAGCTGGCACCTACCGAAATCGCTTTCGAAACCAGTACCAAAAGCGGGACCGATAACCGGGACCGAAACCGGTACCAAAACCAATACTGAAACTGGTGCCGAAATCGGAAAGAGTACCAAAAAACAATTCAAAAATAAAAACCAATACCTAAGCTGAAACCGCAACCGCAACCTAATATTATTAAAAAGTAATCGAAAATGTAATCGCAAAAGTAATTAGATTGCGATTAAGGATTAACAATCGTTAATCGTTTATCTCTTGCTTTTTAAATTACTTTCGTTAACCTGTAGACTGGATTAACGATTACAAAAGTAATTGTAATTTGTAATCGTTAATTTCGATTACATTTTGCCCCTCTCTGAATAAAAATAGTGATTGATAAGTACAAGTGAATGTAATATTACAGTAACATTACATTCACTTGTACTTATCAATCACTATTTTTATTTTGAAAAACAACCTAACTGGTTGCTGTATACGTATACCTACTGTGGTTCTTTAACGATGGCATTGTGAGAAACCACAGTCATGAGGTCCCGCGTGTGTACGGTGGCGAATTGACGATACACGTGTATCTCCGTCAAAAAAGTTATTGGAATTATAGGTATTTCTTAGAATTTATTCCTTTGACAAAAAGAAAAAATATGTTTTTACGAATTGCGTGTCACAAAGCTTAAAAGGCAATTTGCGGATAGGTACGTAATAGTAGTTTACTGTTGCATAATAAGGGTTCTTAAAACACGAGTGTGTTTTAAAAATACGAGGCGTAGGCGAGTTTTTTTATAGTATCACACGAGTGTTATAAGACCAAGTTATGTACAGTGTCATACACTACTTTATCTACTCTCATACTCATCTATACTAATAATATAAAGAAGTAAAAGTGTGTGTTTGTATATTTGTTAAATTGTAAGGGGTAATCTCGGGATCTACTGAACCGATATTAAAAATTCTTTCACCAATAGAAAGCTACGTTATTGTGGAGTGTCATAGGCTATATAGCATCACGCTACAACGAATAGGAGCGGAGCAGTAATAGTAAAAGTTTCAAAAACGGGGGAAAAGTTATTCCTTTTGAGAGCTTCGTTGCGTGTGCTGCGTAAATATTTATAGTTATGTAAAAAATATGTACTACTTAAAAAAATTGCGCGATCGACGGTGTGCGTCTATCTTTGGGTTGGTGCACAATAACCATTTTAATGGCAATTAAATTTTTTTCTACAATAATGCCACGGAATACCTCTTTCATAAACGAAATTGTTCTTAAAAATAACGCGACGGAAATACACGCGACGAGAAACCTTTCGCTCTCTCTCTCTCTCTCTCTCTCTCTTCTCTCTCTCTCTCTCTCTCTCTCTCTCTCTCTCTCTCTCTCACGTAGTATTGACTATTAACGACGAGACGCTACGAGGGTTAACGCAACGCGACGGGAATAAATGCGACGGGAACAGAACACACATCTCTTATGAGGCGCAAACAAAGTTGCGCGGGTCAGCTAGTATTGTACATAAAATAATATTGCAAATAAAACGTTCAGCGTTTTATTTGCAATATTATTTTATGTTTGTATAACAACAAATTTTTCCATTTCATGAACTCGTGGTAACATTTATTATAGTTGCTCCTAGATTTCGCCGGTAACAGGTCATGTTTGACGCAGCTTTCAGAATGTCTGGTGGTGTACGAGTACCACTATCCTCGCTTTCAGACATGTTTTTACACAAAAACTAATTTATTTTACAAATAAAACCAAACTTTCTTAAATTTAAATGTAAAATGTTGGCGCCAAGGTGCAAACATCGATTGCGCATGCGTGTTTTTTTTTTCTTTCCAAATCGGCGGCCGGGCGCTGGCTGCGGAGGCACTACCTTTTTTTAAAGTAGAACCTTCTTGGTCCAGCTGGAGGTTGTATAGGTGTATCGTTATGATTAAAAAGATATTTAATGATATAGGTGTCTATACAAGACCTGTATCGTAATAAAACTTTTTTTTTGGCCTGTGCGTAATGTTTGCCATAAGATTTCATTTTTATAAATAAATAATAATTTTATTTGCTAGAAAGGTGGTACAATATGATATAGTTATAATGATGTTCTTGAGCTACACCAATCACCATTATACATAATGGTATGCAAATTGTAGATATGTATCTACCAGCACGAGTACAATTATGTTTTGTCAGGTACACAATGTCAATATTTAGATATTACTTATTATATAAAATTCGATTCATTAAATATTACAATTATAGACACTAGAATTAGGGTTATACAAGTCATATTTTTTACCATTGTTGTATAATGTTTGTATTATCGTATCAGAGTAGATAAAAACGTATAATATGTTTAGAATGTGTAATAGGAACTGAGTAACTTGACTCGAATGTTATCATGACACCAGCTCGCCGTGTGAGCGGCCTAAGAACTTTGTAGCTCATTTACCTAAACGAGAGTTTCCCATTTCAAGGCGTCCTTCTGCCTTGATTTAACCACCACTTTCTTATCCTGCGATTCAGCACAAGTGAATCGGAATACCGTGGTGGTTTAGTGGGGGGTGGTCTTTCAGGTTAGGAAATCTCGCATGAAGCTAACTGTGAATGAGCACAAGTTGCAAAAAAAAGCTATAATTGTGTTCTTTTTTACGTGTGGAAATCCATCATGAATGCTATGCCGGACTCTTACCGATAAAAGCCACACGTTGCCCTACCGCTGCCTTCTGTAGAGCACATTCCCGAACCCCAAGTTGACCCTCGGAAGGATGTCTCAGGCTCCCGACAGACTTTGGCTACCACCGCGGCCTCAGGCGTCTTTGGGGGTAGGGCAGCTTCAAAACACATAAGGTAAACTCTATTCTGTTAATATTTCTTGTTTTATTATGTTGTTAGAAATTAGACCTACATTATTTATGAAATGGTCTTAATGCAAAATTTTAACTTTGTCCCCGCTACATAATAAATAATCTACATTGTAACAAAACCAGAACGCCCAATACCGTAACAGTTGATAAACTTTAAGTTACAAGTTTGTTTCTTTCACTCTTCAAAGGGATCGCCAGAGGAGTAGGTAGGTACTCGATATTAATTCATCTTGATATCTCAACATAATCTTGAGAAAAAAAACATTTTAACATCATAAAAGCTTTTTATTTACTACAAAATGTACTACTTTTAGAAGTTTTCCCTGTGCTTGTGCTTTAGGACTAATTTTATGCAAAGTTTTATGTAAATCTTTGTTTACGTGCTAGTTAAAAAACATAAGAACATTGCCACTTCTGTATGTGTGTGTGTCTTTTGACCGTTTCTTTTCTTTAATAAATCTATATTGTGGAACATTCTCATACGGTTGAGCATGAGCAGCCAGAGCATGTTGTACTTAAATTTCAATTTGATACATCCTTTCATTCCTGAAACAAAAGATAATGGAAAAACAGTATGACTTCTTTTTTAGGGTTCCGTACCCGAAGGGTAAAAACGGGTCCGTCTGTCACGAGGTTGTATCTCCGGAACTGTGTTAGCTGAAGCACTGAAATATTCACAGATGATGTATTTATGTGGACGCGATAATAACAAATATATAGATTTAGAAAAAAATAAGGGGCTCCCATACAACAACGTGATTTTTTGCCGTTGTTTGGTACTGAACCCGCCGAGCGCAAATTCGACTCGCATTTAGTTTTACAATAAATGTATATTCGATTTCAACTTTCATGGATTGAATAAAAACCACCTTGACGTGTTTTGGAATTTCTTCGACCTCGAATACCAATAAACTGGATAAAGGATGAACTTCTCGCTAAGAATGTCGCATGCATAGCATAGAGTTATTTATCAGAAAACCCCTGCTGATACCTAACACCTTACCTAACACAATCATATTGGGATCAAATATTACACAATGTTCTGCTCGATTTCCAGTGTTAGGAATCCAGCAATAGTAAAAGAAAACCAGGAATCCTGATCACTTTGAATATGTGTGTAATATGACACCACATAACTAACTTTTAAGAGAAGTTATTGAATAAACTAAGTATTTATGTATCTTTAATCATGTACGCTACTTCTACGCTACTTTTTCTATTAGGTATATGCTTACGTTATAAATTGCTAAATTTGATTACCTAATCTAAAATAAACTTTTATAATATTTACCGATTGAACTGAACGTATAGACTAAATTTTAATAGGTATTAATGTACACCAATTTTGTTGCGTCTGACGAAACTATCAAAATACAAATATGTCAAAACATCGATAAAATCAACAACTTGTATGATGCTAGAACAGCTTGTACCCTGGAATATTGAGCAAATTGTGTGCGACCATTCCAGACACGTACTTTAACATGTCAAATGACAAGTGTGCCAGCATGTTAACCGGCATGTGTGGCAGCATGTTAACCAACATGTGTAACAGCATGTTAGCCAACATGTGCGACAGCATGTTAACCAACGTATGCGACAGCATTTTAACCAACATGTGTGACAACTTGATAGTTATTTTGTTGTGTTTTATAGTTTGCCAATACTTTTATTCGTCGAGCGAGCGTAGTCTTAACGTGCCCAATTGCTGTGGGACCGGGTGACTCCAGAACAAGGCTAGCCTTACCTGAACTCTGGTTAGGTGCTGGGGCTCTACTTAGGTGGACAAAAAAATCCCTAGCTTTTTTTATGTCACTAAGGTGACAGACAAGCATACGGCTCACCAGAAGTTCCGTTTTACCCTTTAAGTACGGAACCCCTAAAAAGTAGAGAAAATGAACAGTACATACAAATATAAAAAAACAAATATCACTCTGACTGTGCATAGTTCAAACTCTGAAAGGCTAACTCCAGTTATACAAACAAAGCTCAAACGCGTAGCACTTTTTGAATACCATTCCAACGTTTTGGTTTAAATTTAAATTCCATACACTCCTCGCATAAGCTGCGGCGCGTCGTGTTCCGTTGCCCATTTATTTTGTATGTGATGGAAAATTCTCTGAACGTGGAAAGTGTTTTAACGTAGCTGGATGGTCAAAGATAAATGTAAGCGCCCCGCCGAACCCACACACTCAAGTAGTATCCAGCGCACACATCTGCAAGAGCATTTACCTGATTGGTGGAACCTATTCATCTCTCTACATGTGTGTGTTGGGTCAGGAACTATTCGGCCGGTTCTGTGTGTGTGCGGGTAACGTTTGATTGCACACAGAGTTCCGCCGTGTCATCACCGTAGATTGGAACCACCTGCTGCACGCACTATGGCAACTTAGTTTCACGACTCTTTTTATACATAGTCCCTATCTACTATCAGCTAATATATTTAAAGTGTTCGTAGCGCCACCTATTTAGTGCTCTGTAAAACTGTCACCTACGCTACGGTTAGTTCTTATATGACTGCAATTTTCATTAGAGAAACTGTACATGCTTGAGAAGGCACGCGAGGCCACTGGCTTCTTCTATCCTAATAATATTATAAATTAGCTGATGCCCGCAGCTTCGCCCGCGTAAAATTTGTTCCCGTTCCCGCTACCCGTGGGAACTTATTCCCGTGATAAAAGTAGCCTAAGTTACTCCTTATTACATAAGCTATCTGCCAGTGAAAGTCCCGTCCAAATCGGTCCAGTCGTTTCAGAGATTAGCCAAAACAAACAGACAGACAGACAGACAAAAAAATTAAAAATATATATTTTGGCATGTGTACCGTATATACATTCGTATGCATGTAGTAGAAAGCGGTTATTTTAATATTACAAACAGACACTCCAATTTTATTTTTTTGTATAGATAGATGAACCTCGAAACTTCGTTAACGTCACATAAGGTATGCGAAAGGAGAGGTACTTCTACATCAGAATCATCGAGCAGCATGTGAAACGGCCCTGTTTGCTTAATCATAAAAGAGCTTAAAGATTTGGATTTACCCTCACATTCAAAAGAAACCTTGAATTCTAGGTTTACCGAAAGTTGAGATTTATTTATTTATTTTATTTATTTATTTATGTACACACAAGAAATAAAACAAAAAACAATATACAGAGATATAGGTACAATGGTACTGCTTATTTCTATAAGAAATATCTACCAGCAGACCGGCGAAAGGAGAACAAGAAGGAAAAAGAACGTTGAAAAGTGTGTAAATAAAGGAATAGGTTAGAACTAAATTATTATACATACAAATTAATAAAAGAAAAACAATATAAATCTCAATATGTCATTGATAGGTACAAATATATAAATATGTAATAATATAAATACGGTATAGATAACATAATATATACTTACATAAACTAAATAAATACATAAACAGGTTTATAGTGTAGATATATAATATTCACGGACTTTTCTTCTAAAGGTAGTGATAGTTTTACTGTCTCTGATGTTAGGTGGTAGTGAGTTCCACAATCTGACCGCATGCACAGTAAAGGAATAAGAATAGAAATCGGTTTTGTGTCTAGGAAGTTTGAGAAGAAGGCGGAGGTTAGTCCTGCAGGGAGCGTCGGGAGAGCGTGCAAATGAGAACCGCTCCCGCAGATAGGAGGGTGAAGATGGATTGTAAAGGATATTGAAAAGGAGATTGAGAATTCGAGTGTTCCGGCGAAGACGGATAGGGAGCCACTTGAGTTCTTTGCGAAAATGGGAAACGTGATCATACTTTCTGAGATTGAATATGAAGCGTATACATAAATTTTGCAACCTCTCAAGTTTATCTAGAAGCTCCTCGGTGGCGTCTAAATAGCAAGCGTCAGCGTAGTCAATAATAGGTTGTAGGAGAGTTTGAGCAAGATTTATTTTCGTCCTCAGGGGCAAGAGGCTCTGGAGGCATCGCAAAGAGTGAAAGGAGAAATGAACCTTCTTGCTGACATCGTTAATGTGAGTACTCCAAGATAGCGTGGTATCCATAATCACACCCAGGTTCTTCACGGAGTTTGCATATGGAATGTGAACACCAGCCAATAGCACCGGACTCAGTTCCGACACCGGTAGTCTGTTGCATTGGTATCTACTACCAATGACGATAGCTTGGGACTTAGATGGGTTAATGAGTAATCCGACCGACCTGGCCCAGTCACTTAGTCTTTCCAAATCCCGGTTTATCGATGAAATTCCAGAAATTGCGTCATAAGTCGTAAAATGGCGATACAACTGCAAGTCATCAGCATAGAGATGGAAGTTACTGGAAATGTGACTCGTAGCAGAGTTGATGAAGATAGAAAAGAGAAGAGGAGATAGAACGCCACCCTGAGGAACGCCCGCAGATAGTCCGCACCAATCAGAGGATATCTGACCGATACGAACACGCTGAGAGCGACCCCGAAGGTATGAGTCAAACCAGGATATAGCGGTGGAGGACACATTTATAGACCTCAGTATACCAAGCAATATGTCAAAGTCGACAGAATTGAAGGCACTACTGAAGTCAAGAAGAACTAAGAGTGTTAATTCTTTTCGCTCCATAGCCCATCGGATGTCATCTGTCACCTTAATAAGTGCAGTGACGGTGCTATGTCCAGCGCGAAATCCTGACTGAAAGGGGCTGAGGGAGTTAGAAGACGATAAAAAGACTGTGAGCTGCCGATGAACAATATGCTCAAGGACTTTGGAGAGAAACGGAAGTATAGAGATAGGTCGATAATCAGTCAGCAAGCAGGGGTTTGTTCTTTTAGGCAGAGGCACAACGTACGCTGACTTCCACACCTCAGGAAAGGAGCCAGAGAATAACGAAGAATTAAAGATATGAGTAATGACCGGAAGTATGACAGGAAGAATAGGGAGGATCATCCTTGAGCAAATGCTATCGCAGCCCGAAGCTGAAGAAGTAATAGACAGAAGAGATCTCCTAACGTCGGACTCGGAGACAGAGGCAAATTGAAAAGGAGAGGTCCGGGGCGCAGGCTCGCCCATAAGTCTAAGTAAGGTAGCAGTCTTTACATCTGGATCCAAGGAAACCGGTGGTTGTGAGAAGTGCTTATTTAGAGCCGCTATATCGATGTCCTTGGCGTCAGAAACAGGAGATTTGCCTATGCCCACGGACCGAAGAAATCTCCAGGTATCAGCAGTGTTCCGACCGTTAAGAGAATCGTAGAAGTGGCGTCTCCTTGCATCCCTACACATCCGACTGCAGCGATTTCGCAGAGACTTAAAAGCTACAAAATTTTCTTCTGAAGGGCTATTTCTAAAACGCTTTTTGGCTCTATCTCTGCGAGCCATTAGGCTCTTTATCGAATCATTTAACCAGGGTGCCGGATAATGTTTGATTCGAACACTTTTAACTGGGGCATGCCGGTCGAATAACCCAATAACCGATGATGATGACCGAAATGAGATGCTCCTAATTTCTGAACTACATAACCCTCAAAATCGAAACTTGTGTGGAATGATCCTTTAAGTACTCCCTTTCCAACACTGAAACAATATTTGAAATCGGAACACGCGTTGAGAAATTACAACTGAAAAACCATTATGTCTTTCATTCCCTCTCCCGCAGGAACCACGCAAAATATCGGGATCAAAAGTATCCTAGAACCTTCCTCGGACTATAAGCTCGGAATATACCAAGTATCATTCAATTCGGTTCAGTAGTTTCGGCGTGATACTTATTCGGGATACAGACAGACAGACAGACAGACAGACATGAAAATTTGGGGGCACGGCAGTGCCCCCAAGCCAAGTCGAGCGCGAAGCAAACACTGCCGTACCATCCTTTACAGGAACCATTTCGCCGCATTTTCAGGCCCCTAGTTGAGAACCTCTGGATAAGACCAGAACGCAGAAATTTTCGTCATCTAGTAAGCTATAATCACATACTTAAAATCCAAAATTTCAAGTCTGTAGGTCATTTAGTTCTCGAGTTAAGCAAAAGCAAAGTTTCGCATTTATGACACTCATTCACTCATGATCATCAAAATACAACTAGTACTTCCCATAAACTCAGAGAGCTGAAATTTGGTACAGAGTTAGGGTTTAATCACCACATAAAGGGAAAACTATAAAAACTAGGATAATCGAAGATTTGGAGTACCTGGTGACCCTGATTAGAAAACACAAGAGCCCAACCAAACTATTAGAGATTGACATACCGCCTTTACAAATAATATTCAACTTGGTGGGCCGCTTTATTTGAAGTCAAAAATCGAAGGTCTGAAGTATCTTCAGCTGCTCTCAGGTGTATTAGAAAAATGGTAATGCCCCCTTCTACTGTTGGGACATAAAAAATCGACATCTGACACATCTTTTAATTGAATCTAGCCTGTAGCATTACACTGCTGGGCGAATGCCTCCCCTTCTGCTTTTAATCACTACATATTATAAAACAAAGTCCCCAGCCGCGTCTGTCTGTCTGTCTGTCTGTTTGTTCACGATAAACTTAAAAACCACTGCATGGAGTTTCTGGCTGAGATCACCACTCGATAGAGTGGTTCTCGAGGAAGGTTTTCGTATATAATTTGTCGAGTTTTTGTTGACATTGACTAAAATATTACGACATTAGTCTGTTGGAGAGGTCAGAAAAAAATAAGGCGTCTGGGAGCTTTTAACGAAAACGCTGCCTAAATCCTTCGAGGTATTACAAAATAATGTACCATGGAATTGTGTATCTTATATAGGCCTACAGAAAAGTCCGCGGCAGCATATGTTTATCTCTTAACCCTAGAACCGTACCCATCATAGACTTTAATTAACAGTACCCAGGGGTACTAGTGTACCCCGTTAAAGAAAACATTTTTTGATGAGAATAGACATTTATTAATATAATTAACATACATAGAATTTTATGGCACTTATTTCAGTCTCACGTTACATAATTAAACAAAAAATTACCAAACTTATATTAACAGTTTTGGCAAATCTTCTATTGGTGCTCTAAACATATAAATTTTTTACATTTTTCACATCGAGTGCTTGATTTACGGTCTTTTGACCTGGGACAAAAGGAACATCTACCAGATTTTGAATCTGAAGAGGATGGAGCACTAGAAGGTCATGCTTTTTTAAAATACCACCAATACTTATTTGTGCATGCATTTTTAAGATGCATACCCAGGGGTGCTGTAGTACTCCACTCAGGCTTGCCCCGATTGCACGCTAACAGGACTCGCGCCCGGCCGATTCTTCGACACGATCCCCCGTCCCCCGTAAATACGTGGAGGTGCGAAAAGATCCGTTTTAAAACAAAAAAGTTATAGCCAATATTATATTTTTGTTTTCAGATGTACCCCAGGGTACGGTTCTAGGGTTAAGGATGACATACAATAACCATGTTCATTCTTTAAAAATTTAGCAATTATAAAGTGGTAATTGGAATGCCACACCAAGAAAGTGTTAAACCATCTCAATTTAAATACATTAGTGGGCATGAAAATATAATGAAATTATTTGTTCCCTTTACACCATGCAAGTTAAATGAATACCTCAAATATTTATTTATTAATGAGACAAATGTTACAATAAAGCATAATAACTATTTACAATATGAATAAATCTAACTAAACTAAATCTAAATAGGGCCCCCGTGGCATTGTGCCCAAAAGACTGGCAGCATTCCCCCTTTGAACGGCGATGCCTATTAGTTGGGAGAAATAACTGCCAGCCCTTAGGTCACCAGTTGACTCCACAAGACGCTTCTTCAAAATTTTAAAAAAATTATGCGCATTGGGACCCCATGGACCTAGGGTCTCAACACCGACTGGAATAAAATTGTACGACGAGCCGAGACCCTTATACTTATTTATTTTTTTATATTCTGCCGCTTCCGCTGCTGCGCTGGCTTTTTCTTTTGTTCTAGGCAGATGGGACGGGGCCAAAGTGTCTACACAAGTGGCATCCCAGACTAGCACCCGACCCATCTCCCACGGAATTAAGGTCATCCCATCCGGTCTCTTGCCATCGTCCCTAAAAATGCCATTTGGCTCTAAGAGAGCGGGCACACCGACGGTGGCAAGAGCACGGCGAATGATATCGTTAAGCGCAGCGTGGCGAGAGAAGCGGCCTGCGCTCTTCAAGCAGGATAGTCCATGGTGTCCCATAGAGTCAACGGTAACACCACAGGGGCAACGGTGTGAGGCGCAGAGCGGGACGCCAAGTCTCAAGCCAACTGCCATTCTTAAAGTGTCCGGTTCAAGAAAGGTTCCGGTGTTAGCAGTTGGAAAAGCATTCAGCCAATCACCGGATTCCTTTTTGCTGAGCGCTAATAGTCTAGCACGATCTGGGCCTAAGCTGGCGTTTAAAAACGTGCCAAAAGTTAATTTTGAAATTGCGTCGTCCCAGCTCCGTTGAGAATTTGGATGAATCGGAAAATTTTGACCTGGGCAAGCCATAAGCCAAGCATCCTTGGCATCTGTACAGCCAGCCATCTCATAGTTAGTAAGACAATTGCTTAGGATTTTACCTACGAGTGGTGACGTGGCATGTACAGATGACAAAAAGGCCGGCAAAGCCACACTGGAGATTTTGCGGATCCCTAACCCACTGTATTTAATGGGAAGGGAAGCTTGAGTCCAAGATTGTTCATTAAGATGTATGTTCAAAATACGTTCTAAAGACGTTTTTATGAGGGAATCAATCGCAAATAAACAATTCTGATGTTTCCAAAAAGGACAACAACGAAGCAGATACATAGATTTAGGAACAAATAGACAAAATTTTAAAATTGTGATTGCATAATGTGAATTAATTTTGAGAAGTCGATCCACATTTGATTCAAATTTTAAAATTATTTGTGCTATTATTTCTGGAATAGCATCTTCAAAAATCGGAGACCCTAAGAGGTTAAGATTCTCTCTATTAATAATTTTGATATTTGGACATAAGAAATCAAAATTTTCTATGAGTTCGGAACGGTTGTGAGCGTTATGAATATATAATTCAAACTTATCAAAATTTAGTTCCAAACCAATCAACTTAAATTTGTTTTTTATTTCCAAAAGATCTGAGAGAACATTAACAGCATCACCTCCAAGAGTCAATGAATACCTTAGGATATATAGCAAAATCAAAATAATGCGCAACGAAATCCGATTGAACTGGGTCATACATTATAGGTACGGGTCACGTACTAACTTATTCTTCTACTTTTATCGCAAATATTTTTTCGTTAAAAGTGAATAACGCTTACAGCAGATTACTTAAGGTAGGCGTAATATTTCAAAATAAGCAATTTCATAGAAAATAGTAAACAAAGAGCCTTTATTTTAGAATTTTCTTCAGTATTAGCCATTTACATACAAACATCGGCGCGTTACAATTTTATTGCATGTATCAATGTAGTAGACGTAACGTATTTAAAATGACATCAATCAAATGTCATCAATATTCTGAAAAAGAAATTAAACATATAGTTCACAAACTCTTTTTTGAAAATACATACTATACCTACCTTAGAGGATCGTTATGAAAATAACAGGATAGTAAACAACCACCACTAAGCAATACGCTTCTCCAGCGTGTAGCTGTGTTTCTCTGTGATAACCACCATGAGAGGTACCTTTGTTCGGGCCATCTATAGAAAATAGATGGCATAATGCTGAATACCGCAAAGAACAAGCGGCGTGGCATAGAATGGGGACTATCCTGATATCCTGAAGGATTTAGATGACGCCGATGACCTGTGCTTGCTGAGGTACACACACGCCACAAATTAGAGATAGTACAGATGGACATACATACTAAATTCGCTGAGGCTACGCACACATAGACAACTCATTCACAGACACGAGGTCAGGCGGTCTCAACCGAATTTTCGATAGGTACTGATTTGTGCGCGAGTGTGTGTAGCAGATGGTAGGTGTGACAAAAAAGTACATACATGAGTTTTCGATCTGTACTATCTCCAATTTGGACACACGCCGTCATGCATGTCTATAGGACAACGTGCAAAATGAGACAGTGAATGGAAGGACTGAAAATAAAATCGACAGACGCAGGAGATGAGGTGTGGGGAGAAGAGTCTGTTTCGCTGCGCATTGGCACAGATATCGAGCGCGTTCACTAATTCACGTAACTCGGGAGTGTCGTGTCGGAAACTGATGGGTAAGAAGAGTACATCATTTCGAGGCTCGCCAAGGCAAGAGCACAAGAGCAAACTTCACACAGCTGCGCCCCGTATGGCAGTTGCGAAAATTGACTCGAAAAGTGAAATCTCATACCCATATTAGCCAAAATATTCGAGAAAGTAATGTATAATAAAATAGAGGCATTTATATCCTCATGTGATATACTAAAGAGTCAACAGTACGGATTCAGAAAACAGAATTCGACCGCATTGGCATGTTTCTCATTGGTAAGGCAAATTACACAATGTTTCAATGATAGGGAGATGATAGCTTGTATATTTCTCGACATGACAAAAGCCTTTGACTTCGTATGCCACAGAACACTGTTATCAAAGTTGTATAACTACGGCATACGAGGAATCGCTCAAAAGTGGATCCAAAGTTACCTGAACAATAGACTGCAATGTGTCGAGCTAACGAAAATTAAGAATCGTCGAGAAACAAAATACAACTCATCTTATGCATATAATAGATTCGGCGTACCACAGGGCAGTATCTTGGCCCCACTTTTGTTTCTATTATACATCAACGATCTCCCTGATGCAACAAAACATGAAACTATCCTATTTGCGGACGACACAACGCTAATTGTCAAGGGTTACGATAAGGTAGCATTGGAAGTGGAAATAAATCGAACATTGGAAACAGTTACACAATGGCTAGAACAGAATAACCTAAAGCTTAACATTGACAAAACTAATATCGTACAATTCCGGACATATAATTCCAAAATATCAAATCTTGAAAAAGTATACAAAAATAAAACTCAAAACATTAGTAATAGTTGTACATTCTTAGGTATAGTAGTTGACGAGTTTTGTAATTGGAAGCTCCAAATTGAGAAAGTTCTTGGAAAAATTGACCGGTACATATTTGTTCTAAAAAGATTATCACAAACCGTGAATATCGAGGCAGCTTTGGTTGCATATCATGCGTACGTGGCCTCAGTGCTTCGCTACGGTATTATTGTATGGGGTAACTCAACTGAAGTAGAAAAGGTTTTCAAGGCCCAAAAGAAATGCATTCGAGCAATATGTGGAATCAGGCAGATTGATAGCTGTAAACCTCTATTCCAGCGACATAATATTCTCCCCTTGCCTTGCTTATATCTATTCGAGATATGTGTTTTTGTCAAGAAGCATCCTACATTATTTAGAAAGTTGGGAGATTTCGAGAATAGCCGAACTAGACACAAAAATCGACTAAAACTACCCAAAATAAATTTGGAATGTTTCCGCAAAAATGTATTCTGCATGTGTATTAGAATCTACAATCACTTACCTGACGGTCTTAAAGACTTGCCTATGACAAAGTTCAGCAGGGAATTGCATAGAATTCTTAATGCAAAAAATTATTATAAAATTAGCGAATATTTTGATGACAAATCAATAAGTATCACAAATAATAATTAAATTGTACCCTTTTGACATTTTATTAATAATGAAAATCTTGACATAGAATTTTATAACAGTTCCCTGACATCTTTCTTTCTGTTGACAAATTAGAAAAAAATTATAATGAAAGAGACATATTAATTGAATTTTATATTATTATATTTCATATTACGAGAAATAAATTATAATGAAAGCGACATATACATATTGATTAAATTTTATATTATATTTCATATTAATTACTGAATTGATTGTGTTCAAACTGCATGTACTGTATTAGTTATTTGATCCCAGAATATCTTATTAGAATTATTGAATAATTACCTATTTGCACGCCCTAAGTGGCAGAATATGCTGTACCCTTTATGTAAATAAGATCTGTAACTAACCATATTCTTGGAAATAAATGAATGATTACTGATTACTGATTACTGATTACTGAAACCCAAAACAAAGTCAACGTTAAAACTGTACTACTATACGGATGCAAGACATGAGACATTTCGCACCAGCTACAAGTTCCAAGTTGACCTCTAACGGATCTTCGGTATTATACGGGCCCGTTAAAATCACGAACGTAAGCCTATTGGAACGCTGCAGTGAGACCCCTATCCACTAACAGATCAAACGTCGGAAGTTTAGCTGGATTAGACACACGCTGCAAAGGGACCATGATCAAATACCAAGGCAGGCCTTGCTGAAACTACTGAAAGAGCGGAGCAGCAATGTGAAATGT
This sequence comes from Miltochrista miniata, assembly GCA_933228765.1. Classification (NCBI taxonomy): domain Eukaryota; kingdom Metazoa; phylum Arthropoda; class Insecta; order Lepidoptera; family Erebidae; genus Miltochrista; species Miltochrista miniata. Next base: position 39,925,746 of record OW121753.1, on the reverse strand, counting down.
TTTGATAACGGGGAAAATTTAATCGTTATAAGAGTATCCGTTGCGCCTCTGCGTAAATGGTTAAAGTTACATAAAAATAATGTATTACAAAATTGAAAAGTGAAAAAGTTCTTAAACAAAAAACCTATTTTCGATCTATTCATTTCGTTCGATCACAGTTACCTTTTTATTAACATGAGGAAAATCCTACATGTATTAGCATACACAAATACAAGCGGTCCGGCATAGCTGCCGGACTCATACCGACTAAAAACACACGTATCCTGCTTAACAACCTACGGTTAGGAGCCCCGGGTAAGGGGAGCTACGGCTACCACTGCGGCCTCACCTATGGGGATGCGGGAGCTATCCCGCGTCTTTGGGAGGTTTTCGATCACAGTAACGTTCATCATTTCTAAAATAATGAATAGTAGCGACGCGACGGAAGTAAACGCGACGGGAACAAATGACGTGAAACATGATATCAAAATAACAATAGCACACCGCGCTATTTCTCTCTCTTTCTCTCTTTCTCTCTCTCTCTCTTATAAGACGCAAACGAAGTTGCGCGGGTCAGCTAGTACAAATATAAATAAAATTAAAGGAAAACTCTGGATAAGACTAGACTGGCTTTTATACTTATACTTACAAGTTTACAAGAAGAAATAGTCGAATGATTATCTTTATTCTACTCGAAAATTGCACAAATTAAATAAACAAATTACACTAAAATATTAATTTCGCTCAAAATTTGGTCAAAATATAACGGCATGAACGCGAATGGGCAATACAAAAAACTGTTGTACAAGAATCAGAACCGGAAACTACTCCTAAAAAGAAAAAAACTGCGTCTAATAAGAAAATATAATAAAATAAATCAAATTGCCCACGTTTCTACAAAAAGAAGTGAAATCCCATCAAAAACATTCTGTAAAAAACTAGCCAAGTCTCGTTGGAGCTACATTCGAGAGCAATGAATCCGGGTCACTTAAAGAATGTTAAAAATCTCGGAACTAAAAATGATAGGTTAATGCAATAAATTGTATTTAATAGACAATGTAATACTCCTTAAATGAAAGTAAAAAAAATATGAGTCACCATACATTTTATTAACACAAAATTACATAAAGAAAAAACTGCCGATCTCTCCTTAAAACAAAAATAGGAAACATGAAATTTTTGAACTTTATTACGATTTTCTTGAATTTTAATACTTCGTATTGCCTCCTCGTGCTTCCATTACTGCGTTTACGCGGTTTGGCATGCTGTACACCAAGTTCCTTATACGATTTTGGGGAATATTCTCCCATTCCTCTGTGAGAGCAATTTTGAGCTCACGAAGCGTGATTGGGGGAGGGTTTCGTTGTTTTACGCATCTGCCTAGCTCGTCCCAAGCATGCTCGATCGGGTTGATATCCGGGCTGCGCGCTGGCCACTCCATACGAGTAATGTTCATCTCTTGAAGGTAGTCATTCACAATCCTACCTGTATGAGGTCGGGCATTGTCATGCATAAATATAGCATCCTCACCTAAATTGACCATAAATGGACCAACGTGATCATTGAGGATTTCTTCCACATATCTTACGCTAGTTAAAGAGCCGTTTTCTATGATCACCAGCTCTGTGCGACTTTCAGAAGAAATTCCGGCCCACACAAGTACAGACCCACCACCGTAGTCTACTTTTTCTTCGATGCATGCTTGCTTGAATCTTTCCCCTGGTCTTCGATACACTCTGTGTCTTCCATCGTGCTTATAGAGCATAAATTTTGATTCGTCGGAGAACATAACTTTTGACCAATCTTCAATACTCCAATTTACGTGGCTCTGGGCATACCTTAGTCTCGAAATACGATGCCCACGCTCCAGTTTAGGGCCGTTTGCAGGTCTAAGGGGTTTTAAGTTAGATTCAGCAAGCCGACGTCTTACTGTCCATGCACTTGGGTTACTTCCTCCGAGGCGTCGAAACTGATTGGTGAGTTCAGTTCCTGTGAGAAAGCGATTTCGAAGCATGGTGTTCACCAAGTATCGGTCTTCTCGTGCTGTGGTACACCTGGTTCTGCCCGTTCCTGGTCTGCGTAGGTTAGAACCAGTTTCTTCGTAACGTCGGAGAACTCTTTGTACTGTTGACAGCGACACACCGACAGTCCTGGCTGTATCGCGCTGACTCCGGCCGGTTTCCAGCATTGTAAGTATTCTGGTGCATTCTTCAGGCGTAAGCGACATAATTTCAGCTTGATTAATGAATATAGAGCACTCATGGTTTATGTACCCACATAAATGACAGATTACAAACAAAAGCAACACCAAATGCTGTAATTTCGTAGTTCCATCTTCGAAAGTGGCCCTTTTTCAAATTTGATTTTTTTATGATATAACTTTACAATAACTAAGAAGTTTTAATACCTTCATTTAAGGAGTATTACATTGTCTATTAAATACAATTTATTGCATTAACCTAGCATTTTTAGTTTCCGAGATTTTTAGGATTCTTTAAGTGCCCGGATTCATTGCTCTCGAGTGTACTTGTTTATCTCTTAAAAGTAATGAGATCTAGACAAAGTCGTGCCAAGTCTAAGGTTCCTTACTGCGATTTCTTTATTATTATAGTTAATCTTGTGTGACTTGGCCGTTGAAGGGTACACAAGGGTACAAAACAAGATGCTTCATGACACCATTGCACCAATCTGTCGCCAGAACCGCTACCCATTGACGATCGAAAATTGCCACTTGGAGAACGTTGATTCAATAACCAGTCAATTATTATTATTATAATCATTGATAGAAGTCCTTCTGTACGTCTATTTAATGTTAGATCGGTGGTCCATTTGCCGCTCAAAAGAAGAGAGCAGAAGTCAGCATTGTCAATGCTGAATGCATGTGTTGCCCAATCAATAACAGCCTAAAATGAGACACTAGCGTCCAATTACCAATACCAATATGGGCTATTATCTCGCTTAACAAACATAGGTAGTTACAACAGATATAACATTACGTGTAAACATAATTGACTTGTACACACTCACGTATAAAGAATTTTCAACGGCCAAGTCACACAACATTAACTATAATAATAAAGAAATCGCAGTAAGGAACCTTAGACTTGGCACGACTTTGTCTAGATCTCATTACTTTTTAGAGATAAACAAGTAGCTCCAACGAGACTTGGCTAGTTTTTTACAGAATGTTTTTGATGGGATTTTAAATTACATTTTCGGCTTCAGTATCGATTAGAGAACGCCCTACACTTAAAATTTTCAAAATATCTTCCATGTACTGACTCCCGACCCTCTACAGTTTTATTATAAGTACTAGCTGACCCGCGCAACTTCGTTTACGCCACATAAGGTGTATGAAAACAGGTATTTTTTTCAACAGACTCAAGGGAGCGTATATCTGAACGCGACACTTATCGATAGCGGTTTGAACGGTTTAACCCTACCAGAGCGAGCTAATCAAGCAACGCGCCTGAAGGGAGGGGAGTGAAACTTTGGCCAGTTGTCACTGTTGTCAGTCCCATGTTATCGGTTCACGCTCCACCAAGCTGCGGACAGACGTACCTAATTGTAATCGTTACACAACAGATGCTGAACCAGAGTGATGTTTATGTTTATGTCGTATAAAATGATTCACACACATATTATTTGCCTTTACTTAGAACAGTGTCATTAGATGAAAAATTCCAAAATAAAACGTTCATAATTTGGCGTCTTCGTCGAAAATATGACAACTGTAGGGACCCCTGCCCAATGCCTGTCAGGAAACGTGTCGATTTGCACATCACAACACGATATTTGGAGTGTTGTGACGTATACCTGAATCACACCACCTTGAAACCGGTTGAAATATCGGAAATTTAACAAAATGTCAGAAAAAAATGTCATCTATGAACATGACAGAAAATTACATGTGTGACAGTGTAAAGGAGATTCCTACTCCGTCTTATTTGTACCTTATACCTATATTTACCAACGGGTACGAAGTTTCATATACATACATATTGAATCGTCGTACCTACACAGAAACACGACCTCCATGAAAAGTCATAGGTCGTGTTCCTTAATAGTCATAACCGTTACAAATAAGAAAGATCTGTTTGTTTGTATATAATGTGATACTACTAAGCAGACTATATTGTTGCTTTAGTATTATTATAAATACGGGCATGTATATGTTCAATGGGTGCTCGGGGGTTCGTAGTATGCCACAGGGGAAGCCGTGCGGCACACCTAAGTTTCATTATATTAGGTAAAATGTAATTTCAAAATAAACTCAGTTCGAACGTTAGCTCTTTATAGGCACCATGTGTAAGTACGATAATTCCTACGCGCGTCCCTCGGAACTTTAAATGAAGAAAGTTTACCAATAAAAAATGTAAGTAGGTAAAACGCGATCGGATCGAAGTTTAATTAAAGAAATGCTCCGTCCACACCTGACTGCCGCGACGGGGATTACAACCCCAGGCATTTGTCTTCATTTGGAAGATTTCTGTTGGACTAATTTGATTGATTGTTTGATTGATGACATTATTTGTTACTTAAATGTTTTATACATCATGGGTAAAGCGGGACTTGGGTCACTCATCTTTATATAACGGGACCAGAAATAAGCATTCGATTGGCAGCATTCGAAATGTTATGCCTCAGTCTGTCTCCTTCTGTTGCTGTGCGGAGGTTGATGGACCTTGATGTGCCACCTATGCTGATGATGTAATGTAATGTAACTCCTAGAACCGCGCCAGTTTAGATTCCGTGTTTTAAGTCCTACGTGGATGCAACGCTGGACTTCCACCTCCTACCTACACGGTGCAATATAACAGTCTACGACGACCGGGAGTTCCGTAAAAGCCCTGGGAAGGATGGACATCCTGGGTTCTCGACAGACTTTAGCTACCACCGCGGTCACGCCTAGGAGATTCGCTTGCTATCTCGCGTCTGGGGGAATATAGGGGTATATAAATATGTATGGCTGAAAGTTTTGAACTCCTGTTTTTGCTTTTCACGATCAAACAGCTTCTATTCACTCATTAGTATACACACACGCGATTAGTAATCTGAACACCGTATTGGTTTCATCTTCAAAATTAACAAAAATAAATAAGCTCACAACATCTAAAATAAAAACACAATATTGAGATTATGGAATTTTTAATCATATTTCCGTTCCGAATCGCTCCGTAAACCCGATTTATTGTTTTTAATTATTACTCCGAGCTCTTAATACAAGCTGCGAAGGTGTTTATAACGTGTTTTTGCGTTGAATTAAGCTCTGATTTATTTACCGATCCCTTAAAATGAAAAGTGAATAGCGGTCAAAACAAATTAACCCGATTTACGAAAGCAAAAAATATAACCTTTAATAAATGATTATGTGTACTGTGAAACTTGAATAGAATTTTGAAATAAAGACAGAGCAAGAGCAGTTGATGGCATCATGTTGTTCATGTTCTGTGGTGATAGGGAAATAAAAGGATTTCAAATACCTTTTTAATAAACTCGAAACAGATCCTTATGTCTTTCTATGGTTCGTAACTTGAATAGCCTTCAGGGTGCTGTAGGGACCCAAGGTGGCTGTGGCGCGTCGGGCAAGTTGTCGGAGGCTCGCGTAGATTGTATACAAACAAGCGGCAAGCGACGCGGCCTTCTGCTTTTCTCTGCCCCTTCTTCACAGTTCCTAAGTCAGATCGGCAACTTCCTGCCACGCCACAGTTGTCAGTAGAGTTGACGTACGACTTGACGAAACATTTGCTTAGAATTATACTATCGCAAACTGTGGAACCACGATGCCGGATATTGTTATCCGGCATCGTGGTTCGATCAATGTGCGAGTTCGGCATGCGATGTGCGAGCGGTGCTACGGTCACTCGACACGCGGAAAGCCAGTGGTCCTGATGGCATCCCGGCGGTGGTGCTGAGGAGGTGTGCAGCTGAATTATCTCCAACGCTAACACGCCTGTATCGCCTTTCCGTCGGGACTTTCAGTCGGGAGAAGTGCCGGAGGCTTGGAAAGAGGCGAACGTTCAGCCGATCCCCAAGAAAGGGGATCGGTTGGATCCGACCAACTATCGCCCCATAGCTGTAACCACCGTCATCAGCAAGGTGTTCGAGCTAATTATCAACAAACAGCTCATGCGCTATCTGGAGGATCACTCGTTAATTAGCGATCGCCAATATGGCTTTAGGCCGAAGCGATCAACGGCTGACCTCCTAGCGAACATAATACATACCTGGGGTGAGGCTATGGAGAGGCACGGCAAATCTCTGGCTATTGGCCTAGACATCGCTAAAGCCTTTGATAGGGTATGGCATGCGTCGCTTCTTTCCAAGCTACCGGCTTAAGGTTTATCGCCCCAGTTGTGCCGCTGGTTGGCCAGCTTCCTGCATGGGCGACGTATACGGGTTCTCTGTGATGGTCAGGCTTTCTGCTTTTTGCAGGTAAATGCCGGAGTACCACAGGGATCGGTATTGTCCCCTCCTCTCTTTCCCACCCTCTCTTCGGAACGTTACGTGGAACCGTCTAAAGGACAATCTGGAGATCCTCGGTAGAGACGTCGGGCGTGAGGTCAATCACAAAAACTACATAGAGAGTTGTATTGGGCTGGCCTCGCGGAAACTCGGAGTCCTAAATAAGGTGAGACGGTATTTCACGCCACATCAGAGATGTTTACTGTACAAGACGCAGATTCGTCCATGCCTCGATTACTGTTCTAACCTTTGGGATGACTCCACGAGGTACTTACTAGACGCGCTTGACGCTATGCAGAGACGTGCTATCCGAATAATTGGTTGTCCTGAGGTGACGGGAGGCCTCGAACCGTTGGCGCAACGAAGAACCATAGCGTCCTTGGCTGCCTTCTACCGAATGTATCATGGTGATTGTTCTGAAGAGCTCTTTAACCTGATCCCACCATCTCCCTTCCGATCCCGAACAACGCGTGCCGGGCAGAGATGCCACTCATACACAGTGGAGAGAATTTTCGCCAGAACCGAGCGTTTCAAAAGATCGTTCCTCTGTCGAACTAAAAAAATATGGAACGACCTGCCCGCACACGTTTTTCCCTCATCTTACAACCCCGGGTTCTTCAAGAGGAGCGTGAAGAGGCACATCACAGGGCCGCCAACTTGAGGGCCACTGTCGAAAGTCTTAAGGACTGTGAGACTGGCCCCAAATCGCTAGATGCGCCACGGCTCACCATTAGGTTGGTGACGACGTCAATTTGGCGAGCTGAATATAAAAAAAAAAATATTGGTCACACGCACGCATTCAAGCTGAAGTTTCCGCCCTGTGCTATGACACTAACATGATGGCGAGGAATATTTTCCCTGACCGCTACACCATAGTGACGCAGCAGTGTGAAGGTTAGTTGTAGCTTACACGGTAGTTTTTTTTACATTAAGCTTAACGTCGACAGCCTGGTAGAAAGCCATGGCTCATCTTGAGATGGGGGCCACTCTCACAGTCCGTAAAACTTATGTACCTACTTATTTTACAAAATTTGACTAATTTTCATTTCAATCACACAAAGTTGTTACAAGAACACTCGAACTGGTGGTCACACTGATCACCACCAATCAAATACCTACTGGGTGAATCATCATTGCACTTCTTGGCCTTAGTAATAAAGTATTTGCGAAACTTGAAGTACATCAACAAAGTAAGTAAGTACTATTTACAAACATTACTGCAAAATAAAAGAAATAAAATATAGTCGTCTTGACTGCTTTACATTCAAGCCGCGGGGTTCACTTCTCAATGCCACCGCGAAGGCCGGCGGTAACGCGAAGCCGGTACAAATTGGCCGGCTTTACCGCCCCGCAGCGCCGCGCCGCCCCTCTCAACGTGAGAACTGATATTTTCTTTCTAAACAGGCAGCCTTCTGAGACTGAAAGATTACGGTGTTTATACGAAATAAAATATTGCACTGAAAATTACTTTTTGTAACACCCTCGATTTTTGAACTGAAGTAATGTAACTGTGTCTTGAAGCAGGTCCTACTTCGTCTTCACTAGTACCTACTAATAAATTTCTTCAGGCCCCAGAATCAGTATTTTTACTATTTTTTCTTGACACTGACTCCATCACGGCAGGGCAATCACGACGACTCGACTGTCGGACTATCCTGCTGAGTATACAGTTGATACATGCGCCTGCTTACACAGCATAGCCACCCCTTAACGAATAAATAAATAAATAAGACTTACTTTCTTAGTTTCGATTTACGGAAATCAAAAAGATATTCGTATGTATTAGAAAGATGAAGTAACAATTGTTCGAGAAACCAAGGTTGTGTCCCTAGCTACAGGCTATTCCCGGAAAAAGTAATTTAATCCGAGTATGTCCTCCACAAACTCTTTGAATTCGTTTCTAAGAACCACACTTATATAGTTGAATGGATGTTTGTTACTCTTTCACGCAAAATTACTGACAAAATTTTAGAGAAACTTTAAGCATGAACATCAAAATAGAATTTAGCCTACTTTTTATCCCGAGAACTTCTTTAGTGCCTGTGGTAAACGGGTGAGTAATAACTTCTTCCCGCAGGTAGAGCCGCGGGCATTAGCTAGTAAACAATAATATTTGTGAATCGTCAAGTGGAAACAGCAAGTTGATCACAAACTTGCTGTTTCCACTTGTTCAGTTGTCTTGTGTCAGTTCATATCACGTGAACTGACATGATTCTATCCATCTAAAATGCGCAGACTATGCAGGATCAATTGTAGTACACTTTAAGGGCCCGTGGCCCCGCAGTTTCTGTAGTTTCTGAAAAACGATTACTGCAATATAATAAGTACGCAATTTTCACCATGGACAGTCCTTGAACGGGTGACCATGTGACCACTTTCTGACATTGACTTGCGAGCGTTTACATGATTCGGAAGACACGTTCAGCCGTTGGTCCCGGTTGTCAGTACCATTACAGTCGATAAGCCGAGCTGTTTACTTACTACAAATTAGTTAACTTTTTTAATAACATGCGACTCTGAAATTAAGTTTTAAACATTCGTACTTTAATCAACGTTGCTGGAAACCCGTTAATTTGAATAATTTTAATATACTAAGTATATATTATGTACTTGTTATCGGGTCGGTTTCATTATTGCAATATTGGTTATATAAGTATTGCTTGCCTCACTCTTGAGTTGACTTGAACATCACTGTCTATCTTTTTTTTCTGTATTTAAGTGATTTAGAACCCGCACAGAAATTAGCTAATAGCAAATAGGATGAATTAAAAAGTAAGTACCTTTCTTTTTTTTAACGTGAGGGAAAATCTTCGTAGGATGCTATGCCGGACTCTTACCGACTAAAAAACCTCACGTAACGCCCAACAGCCTATGGTTGAGAGCCCCGGGTAAGCCCTCAGGAAGGATGTCCCGTGACTCCCAACAGACCTACGGCCGCCGCTGCGGCCTCGCCCAGGGGGTGGTTCGGGTGCAATCCCGCGTCTATGGCGGGTTTCGGGTGTGACCCCGCTTCTAAGGGGGAGCGTGCGTGAGTTGCTCACGTCACGCTGCTGTCATGCGGCACTCTCACCGTCCTCAGACCCCCGGTCATGGAGGCCGATAGTCCTCGGCGAAGACACGTCAGCGGCGCCCAGGGCGCCGACTGCGGAACTCGGGTGGGAGAGTTCTCTCCCGCACCCGGCCCGCCGCCTCCTTCGCGAGCATGACCTGCTCGCAGAAAGAGGCGGCGCAGTCCCACTTAATCCCGCTGGAGAGCATGGCTCGCACCATGGCCTCGAGCGAGAGAGTGTCCACGCCCAGACCCACTACGAGGACCTGGCGCTGTTGTGCCCACGCCGTGCACTCCACCAGCGTGTGGAGCACCGTGTCATCGCTGCGGTCCTCGCAGCCACTCGTCCATGACCGGTCTGACGGCCGCGATTGTGACGAATCCCCCCTTTGGTTGCTCAAGTCGCACCTTCCATGTCTCCACGGTTTCCTGTTGGAGCAGGGTCCGCTGGGCCTCGATTTCTCGAGACGCAGGCCTTTGGCCCCGCTCCAGCGCCTCCTTGCGCCATCTGAACAGTGACGCAAGGGCTCTCGCTTCCAGGTCCCATGGAGGGGTCTCGGCTAGGAGACATGCCGCCTCACCGGAGATTGTGCGGTATCCTCTTATCACCCTGACGGCCATCACTCTCTGCGGGCTCAGCAGTCTAGCCTCATTGCTGGCCGTAAAGTAAGTACCTACGCTGTTTCTTGTTGAGGAGACCAAAAAGCGGCTTATGAGAACTAAAAGGATATGAAACAACTTTGTACTATTTATTTTAAAGGAATATGAGTAAAATCGTAGAATGTAAAATAACTAAGGTATTTTAGAAAGCAAGAGTATTCTAGTACATAATAAGTACATGTATTTTTGTCAAATGTGTATTTGTATTTATCAAAAATGATTTTTAGTTCAAATATTTTTTTCAACAGAAACACCTGAAAAGTTAGTACTTACAATCAAAGTTTATCTCCACCGTGAAAATGTACCTACGCGATTAGAATACCTAATGACCTTGACCTCAAACGATGTTCGAAGCCGCGTCCGCTGCTGTACATCACAGTGCTCTCGCGTCACCCCAGTGATGGATTACCATCGAAGCAAAACACGCTAACCGTTTTCTCATTACAGAAAATAATGAACATTATGTACGATCTTGTGGCTCTAGGGTGAAAGGGAGAATATTGAACAGAGGAATTGTGAATAAACTGTTATTTGATTTAAACATTTGATGAAAAAAAGGCCATATTAATGATGACCTGGGTGGATCTACGTGAATTCTACAAAGAAGCTTAGAGAGAATTAGTGGTCATCGGGTTCGGTTTTAGCAAGCAGTCGAATTAAAAATTATGATGAAAAAAAATCCCTTCTTACCCACCACACTACCAAGCCACACTACCGGTAGTGTCACGTCACAGATTTAAATACTCGTAAATTATGACTAGTCACGTTGTGAATAAAGCCAGCACTCCTATCTATTTAAAAACGGGTGATTCTGGGATTTAACAGCAGGCAAAACTAGAAGTTTCCTACTTTTAATTTCTAGATTTAGTGCTAAAACGCTAAATTTTGCTCAGAAACATGATTATGATAAAAAAGCAGAAGCTTGATCTGTTCAAATTCTTCAGAAAAATACATTTAAAATTTTTGAAGTAAGCAATTTCGTTTACATAATTCGATTCATGGAAACATCACATGTAAAACCAACTAAAATTACATGAAAGACTTTCCGAATGAAACCTCTATTAGAGCGGTCTGGTGGTTCGGGAAACTTTCGATTGTGCCGCTCCGTGATCGGAAAACGTTATGATCCCAATATTTGTACAGGCACGGCTCATTAGACCGGTGCTGGTGGTTCTTGGTGTTCTTACGTTTTCTTACTATAGGGGCGATCCATTTTAAAGAGATAAATTAAAGTTTGTGCCTAAGATGTAAGGCTAGTGCGGACAACACGCAATTGCATTTGTCCCAAAAGGAAATCTCTATGGCTAGCCTAGCATTTACGATACTAATGTTTGTGTATATTTGGGCACCATCAAACCCCTTACCTGGTTGTCGGCAGAAAACAGGTAGCAGCAACCTGACCCCAAGTAGTATAACACAATGATGTTCAGTGATAGTGCCCCTTCACACTAGCGTAGGCGTACGATGGACGTATGCGCGGCGTAGACGCGACGTATACGCGACGTATACGCGACGTATACGCGGCGTATACGCCGCGTTACTGTGGGATTGTGTACAATCCTGTTCACAAGCGACTTATTCTCGGCATGGAAATGACTGCTACTAGAAAATAAGTATCTTAAGAGTATATTTGACTTAATAAAAATTGAGCAAGCTGTCATTTGACGAAGCAATTAAAATGCGAAATATAAATTTGCTAAAGATTCTTGTAGGAAATGAAACTATGCGATAAGTTTTTTGCCACACAACTGCCAAACGGCAGGATGCCGGTTATTTTATATGCTGAGTAGGAATTTAAATATCATGATATTCGTAGTCAGCATACTTAAAAACCCATAAAACGATACCTATCATGAAATTTCGTAATTACAGCGCGGCGGCCATATTGGATTTCAAAATCGTCATTCAATTCGTACTCAGCACACTAAAAACCTCTAAAACGATACCCATCATGAAATTTTGTGAATACGGCGCGGCGGCGGCCATGTTGGATTGCAAATTAACATGTATTTTCGTATGCATCGTTTTAATTATTATGTAATTAATGAAAGAAATCGATATAAAAAATAATAGCATAGGGTCCCGAGGCGCAGCCCGGAAAGTCTTTCCCGAACCACGAACAAAATTTTATTCGCAGTTCGCAAGTCTTCTTTTATAAAGTAAAGCCATCAATAGTGGAATCTATTTTGTTAACGATTATACCAAAACGTCAACGAATTGTGTGACGCTAGCGCGGCGTATACGCCGCGTATACGTCGCGTATACGTCGCGTCTACGCCGCGCATACGTCCATCGAACGCCTACGCCAGTGTGAAGGCGCACATACTCACCAACTAGCGCGAGGAAGCTATGCAGAGAACTCTTTCCCAGGGCGCCTTACTACAGAGTTTCTAGTGGGTGCGCAAGGGAGGCCAGGGCCCTGACGAAAACAGCCAATAGGGTGTACACATATATTTATATAGTACACAGTACACTACAGAGACAATGAGATTACATAGATACAGAAAGCACAAACATACATAAGAATAATTACGGGTTACGTACTAAATGTACAGCACTAAACTAAATCAGCGTGAGGAAGTGACTTAGGCGGCTAGGCTACACGTATAAGTAAGAAGACAGGTACTGGCCTTTGAGTCGAGCTGAAGGCGACCCCGTACGCTGTCAAGTCGAGGTGAAGTTGGCAGGCTTCTCTCGTAATACCTCGCTTGTGTGGTCCACGTGTTTCGGGTGTGGTTTAGACTAGTGGCTGACTAACCTTTCCCCGTACTAAAAAACCCTGTCATGAAAGAAACGACAAATTAAGATACTGACTGCGCGACAGACGAAAATCGACCCGCTTTGCAAATAGTTAATTGAAACTTACCAGAATCTGGGTATAGGTTATCAGAGTTTATTACTTTCTTAGGAGTATTGGTAAAACTCAGTCTAATTCCTTATCAAGTCCACAGGTTCCAACCTATAACCTCTAAAGAAAAATTGAGGTGTGTTACTCAGAGTTATTTCACAATTCACTGCTGCTTAGAGGATGGTAAAAGAGAGTTGGAACTTCATAGCAGGGCTATTTATACCCTCACTATCGAATACTCTAGTAAATCCTTTCATAAAACCCGTTTGCTACGCAATTCCTGCGTCAATCCACAAGAAACCCATAGACTAACGTCCGTTTGTTCAGATCTGACAGCCTATATACTAAAGGGGATCGTTTAGCAGTCACCACACATTTAAGGAACTTAGGGGCAAGCTTAGAAGTAAAGTTCTTGGCCTTGTTTGACAGGTAGAACGTGCGTTTGTAATCTATCTGTCCCACTTTCAGCTCCACATGCCTTTTTCTGAGGTTGTAATACTTTTCATTACGCTGGTGGGCAACATTTAAATGTTTCCTCACCTGGTCGTATATGCGTTGTATTTCTCTCAGCTTGACACCGAAGGCTGATGGATCGTCTACAGAGACTGAAGCAGGGTGGCACGCAATATTTGTCTGCCTGTATAGCACTCCATCTCCAATAAACTCCCTACCATGTACCAAAAAGTAAGGGGTGAAACGAGTTGCTTCGTTAACTGCAGTGTTTAAAGCGCACTGTATCTCAACCAAGAACGAATCCCATGACTTGTGTTGTGACTTCACATAGCATGAGATCGCTTGAACAACATTACGAATAGATCGTTCCGCCTGATTAGTTTGGGCATGATACCTAGGGTTATAATATATATTAGGTACATTGTATTTAGCTAACAGATCTTTAAATGGCTTACTCACAAACTGAGGGCCATTATCCATGTAAATAGTCTTGCAGACTCCGTGCACGAGAAACACACTCTTCTCTATGAATCTCGCGACTACAGCGCCTGTGGCAACCCGAACAGGGCACAACATGACGTATTTGCTAAAGTAGTCGGAGACCACGATCAGGTGTACGTTTCTATTGCTCGAAGTGGGAAAGGGACCAAGCAAATCGACAGAGATAGCTACGAATGGCTTCGAAACCCGCTTCGGGCTACCCATTAGGCCGGGAGGGGAGGTATTTACGGGTTTGTACTGCACTGCTTGCATGTTTCGCAATTCCCAACATATTCTTTGACGTCATCGTACATCTTGGGCCAGTAACAATTTAGGGCTAACCTCTAATGCGTCTTCCAAACGCCACCATGGGCACTAAGTGTGTCATCGTGGTACTTAGAGAGCAGGGGCAAGCGATCCTCCTGAGGTACCACCAGCTTCCAGTCAAAGTCTGAAGTCAAAGAATATTTATTTTTAGTTAACCTATATAGAAGGTTGTCACGAATGTCATAATTTGGTGACTTCCTAGGGTTCTTCCGAACACTATTCATGGTGTGGTCATACCACGGGTCTTCAGTGGGTACTGCATCGAGGGAATCAATCTTGATGCGTGACAGAGCATCAGGTACAACGTGGTCTTTACCTTTTCGATGCTCTATGTCAAAATCGAATTGACTGAGCCTCATGCTCCAACGTGCCAGACGACCCGTGGGATTTTTTAGCTTATGGAACCACAGAAGAGATGAATGATCCGTGACGACCGTACATTTTTGGCCTTCGACGTACTGTCGAAATTGTTCCAAAGCGAAAATCACGGCCAGAAGTTCTCGCTCAGTTGTGCTGTAGTTCACCTCGTTCTTGTTGAGAGAACGGCTACAGTAGGCGATAGGGTGCTCAACACCATCGTGAGTTTGTGTCAGTACAGCAGCAACTGAGTAAGCTGACGCGTCACTAAGAATGCGGAAGGGCAACTCAAAGTTAGGCATTTTTAATATAGGGGCAGAAACCAAGGCTGACTTTAGCAGGTTAAAGGACTGTTCAGCCTCAGGAGTCGATTGGAACTTAAGGTTCGTAGAGTGAGTTTGCACAGAGGTTTACTAATCTTAGAGAAGTTGTTAACAATGCGACGATACCAGCCGGCCATTCCCAGAAATCTCTTAACCTCCTTAGGGTTAGAAGGGGGGGGGGGGATAGTTGAGGATAACCTTGATACGCGTTACTTCTCATGAAGCTAACGTAATACCCTGAGGGCACAGTGTTTGGCTTCTTCAATTCGATCCCTAAGATCTAATATCCTAGGGATTAACGAAGGAGCCTACATTAGGAGGAAGGGCATAACGGAATTCCGTTCGGTGAGCAGCCCGCCTGGGGCAGTCCCTCCACCCTGCAGAAGACCGCGGTAATAGTAACCTTGCTTCGTGCTGGGTTATGTTCTCCGTCGGTTAGCAGGGTTCCAGTGCTCATTGGGGTGACTTTGTGCCGGTGGCGGTGAGACCAGAGGCTCATCTGTCTCCATTGGCTAGCATAGGCGCGGAATATTGGTACGGCGGTCAGGGAGACCCGGTGAAACGGTTGCCCGCTGACCGCCCGCAGGCTGTACGGGACCCGAACCTGGGGATTACGTAATCTCCGCCCCAGGAGGCTGAACCAGCAGCCTGTGTAAAGTCCCTGGTGCTGTGGTCGTGCCGGAGGAGGATACCGGAGTGGACGCGGCCACTGCATTGGGGGGGGACCGGGGGCCCTTCCGTACGCCGTGCCAATCTACCGCACTACCTGTGCCTGCCTTTGGGGAATTGGAGCCTCGCTTAGTCTCTTGCGTCACCGACACACAGGCACCCCCTACCTTCTTTTTATCCCCTTTCAACAACAATCATGGCAAAAGGTCACAAAAGAAAAAAGGTTTCCACAGCGGCTTCGTCGTCGTCCACACTAAATGTGGACTTCTGTAACATCAGAGGAATGCACTCAAACATCAACGAGATCCACCGCCACCTGGAATCTGCGAGGCCGAACTTATTTTTCCTGACGGAGACTAAGATATCTTGCCCGAACGATACATCTTACTTGATGTACCCTGGCTATAAGCTGGAGGCTAATTTCAGGCGTCAAGCTGGGGTATGCATGTTCGTGCGGGAGGATATCTGCTGTCGCCGTCTCAGTGACCTGGAAGACAGGGACCTGTCTACATTATGGGCGCGCGTGGATCATGGGGGCCACACTCGGATCTACGCGTGCATTTACAGGTCCCATAGCGGTGATACGGAGACAGTTCGCCTTTTTGACCACCTGCAACAATCAACAATCGACCGACAAGGCTATTGAGCGGTATCCCTCCGCGGAGATAGTGATTTTGGGGGACTTTAATGGTCACCATATTGACTGGTTGGGTTCCGTGCACACTAACTTTGCGGGGAAAGCTGCTCACGACTTCGCCCTGACCTACGGTTTCTCCCAACTGGTAAAATCTCATACGAGAATACCAGATAGGGAGAACGAGCAGAGTGCATTGCTGGACCTTCTGCTGACTACGCGGCCTGACGGATACACCACATCAGTGGATGCGCCACTTGGTTCATCGGACCACTGCCTCGTTCGGTCGCGAGTGCCTCTCGCAAGGCCTGAACCACCTCGGCCCAAGGAGTGGCGACATGTGTGGCACTACAAGTCAGCAGACTGGGATGGACTTCGAGAGTTCTTTGCGTCGTACCCGTGGAGGCGGCTTTGCTTCACTTCAGACGATTTGAACTCCTGCGCTGCAGCAGTAGCTGAGGGGATCTTGGCGGGCATGGAATGTTATATTCCTAACTGCTGGATCCCGGCAGGAGCTAGGAAACGACCGTGGTTTAATCGGCTTTGTAGAGAAACTAGGATGTTGAAAGAAACTGCCTACAGAGCTTGGACCACGGCTCGCGCTAACTCAGATCCTAGCATCTCTGAAGTGAAACGCAAACTGAATGCCGCCTCGAGGGCCAGTAAAAGAGCGGTTGCCAGGGCAAAGTTTGATTTCGTCGGCAGAATTGGTCAGCGACTAGCCGGCTACCCTTCTGGAAGTCGTGAATTCTGGTCGCTCGCCAAAGCTGCCGAGGGAAACTTTTGTCGGTCGGGATTACCACCTCTACATAGACTGGATGGTAGTCTGGCCCAGAGTGCCAAGGAGAAGGCCGACCTTTTGGGTTCTCTCTTTGCCTCCAACTCGACCATGAACGATGGAGGTGCGCTTCCGCCTGGTATCCCTTGGTGTGGCACTTCCATGCCAGAAATTAAATTCAAGCAACGGGACGTCAGGCGGGAGCTTCAATCCCTAGATATTCATAAGTCGAGTGGGCCGGACGGCATTCCCGCGGTGGTTCTTAAGCGGTGTGGTCCGGAGTTGTGTCCGATACTTACACATCTTTTCACGCTTTCATACTCCATGAAGCAAGTCCCGGCGTCGTGGAAGATCGCGTACGTGCATCCTGTGCCCAAGAAGGGTGACAGGACCGACCCGGCCAATTATAGGCCTATAGCCGTCACCTCCCTTTTATCTAAGGTGATGGAGCGTGTAATTAATACACAGCTCCTGAGGTACCTTGAGGAACATGACCTGCTCAGTGACCGGCAGCACGGTTTCCGTCACGGTCGCTCGACGGGCGATCTTCTTGTGTACCTCACACACCGCTGGGCGGCGGCTATCGAGAGTAAGGGTGAGGCTCTAGCAGTGAGCCTCGACATCTCGAAAGCCTTTGACCGGGTCTGGCACCGTGGTCTTCTTACGAAATTGCCCTCCTATGGACTGCCCGAGAGTTTATGCGGATGGGTGTCCAGCTTTCTGGCCGGTAGAAGCATCAGGGCCGTCGTTGACGGTAGCTGTTCTGACTGCATAGCCATAAACGCTGGAGTACCACAAGGCTCAGTGTTGTAACCTACTTTGTTTCTGCTGCATATCAATGACATGTTGTCTATTGACGGCATTTATTGTTATGCGGACGACAGTACGGGCGACACTTATTACACGGGCCGTCCCGGTATCTCTCGGGATGCAGTGGAAGAAAGTCGTGAACAACTTGTGTCTGAAGTCGAGGCTACTCTCACTAGAGTGTCCGATTGGGGTCGCCAAAATCTTGTCCAATTCAACCCTACCAAGACACAAGTTTGTGTTTTCACCGCAAAAAAGACCCCATTCACTGTGGCGCCACAATTTCAGGGCACATCTCTCACCATCTCTGAAAGTATAGGGATCCTTGGTGTTGACATCTCCAGTGATGTGCAGTTCCGCTGTCACTTGGAGGGCAAGGCCAAGCTGGCGTCCAGGAAGCTCGGAGTGCTCAGAAGGGCGCGGCGGTACTTTACTGCGGCGCAAGCACTGCTTCTCTACAAGTCGCAAGTGCGTCCGCATATGGAGTACTGCTGTCACCTCTGGGCTGGGGCACCCGAATACCAGCTTCGTCCATTTGACTCGGTGCAAAGGCGAGCTATGAGAGTTGTCAACGATCCCATACTTGCAGGTAGTGTGGAACCTCTTAGTGACAGGAGAGACTTTGCTTCTCTATGTGTGTTCTACCGCCTGTACAACGGTTTGTGCTCTGAAGAATTGTTTGATATGATGCCTACGGCTACATTCTATCATCGCACCGCTCGCCATAGACAGGGTGTTCATCCTCACACGTCGCGTCCTGAGCGCTCGAGCACGGTGAGATCTAATAGAGGCTTTCTTCCGCGTACGCTTAGGTTGTGGAATGATCTCCCTGCTTCGGTTTTCCCGGACGCCTACAGTATGGGGTTCTTCAAAAGGGGACTTAGAAGGTTTTTAAAGAGTCGGCAGCGCGCTTGTGGCGCCTCTGGTGTTGCAAACGTCCATAGGCTGCGGTGACCACCGGTACATCTGGGGGGGCCGTATGCTTGTCAGCCACTCTAGTGGTATAAAAAAAAAAAAAAAAAAACTTTACCCGGGTACCGTAGGCCATGTTTGTCCACATAATACCCCAGGTATTTGAGTTCACTCCGATAAAAGTGGGATTTTTTCATGTTAATTGTTAGGCCAGCATCCTTGAGTTGCTGATAGACTCTATGTAAGAGCTCTACATGCTCCTCAAAGGTGCTGGACACACAGACTATGTCATCCTGAAACGCAAATACCTTGTTGTCGAACTCGGGACCAAACAGACGGTCCATGAGGCGTTGCATCGTGGCACTGGCCCCGACAAGACCGAAGCACATGGAATTGTAGTGGAACAATCCTCTCCGGGGAACCGTAAAAGCAGTTTTCTCAGCAGACTGGAGTGAGTCGAACGGAATCTGCCAGTAGGCCGCACTCAGATCTACAGAGGTTGAATACTTAGCATTATTAAAATGGTCCAAGATTTGATTGATATAGGGTAAGGGGTAGGCGTCACTCTTAGACACAGAGTTCAGCTTGCGAGAGTCCAAGCACAATCTGAGGTCGCCGTTCGCCTTCTCCACCATGACCACTGGAGAGTTCCACGCGGACTGAGACGGGGACACTACTCCCATCTCCAGCATTCGGTCCAGCTCGGCTTCCAGGGCCTTCTGTTTAAGGGGAGAGAGCGGATAATAACGCTGCTTGATCGGCTTGCTGTCACCAGTGTCAATGACATGGTGCACAAGTGAGGTCCGACCTAAACCCACCTTATCAGTGTTCAATGAGTCGAATTTTTCAATGACCTCGTTGATTACACACCTTTGTTTAGTTGTCAGGTTGTCGTAATCCTCGAGGCCACCGTTAAGGGACACAGACTCTATAGGATTATTATCACTAAAACTATCAAGGCTAATATTTTGTAAAATTAATTTATCACTTAACTTAAATTGTTGCCAGAAATCCACACCAAATATCATGGAGGTGGTTATTCCTGGGACAACATAGAACTTGACAACTCGGATAACCGAATTGTACTCAATTGGCAAAGAGATACAACCCAGACATTGCAAGTGAGAACTGTCTGCAGTTGTAATACGAAAAGTAGGATTGATACTCACAAGATCAAAACCCAGTTCCAAGAAGATGCTAGTATAGAGCAGGAGGCACCGGAATCTAGAAGGCCTAAGACATTTAAATTTAAAACCTTAACAACTAAATACGGTCTAATGTCACTATCCCGTTTAGGAAACAGGACCTTATCAGAAATAGACTCAGATACAGTGTAATGCATAGAGTTCCTAACAAGGCCCTGGCCTACGCGTTTTTTGGCTTGCCAGCACATTGTGAGCAGTCTGGGGTCTTGACTCCTTTGAGACCACACCGGAAACACACCAGCTCCCTTGATTGTGTGCAGCTGTATGCAGCGTGTCCGCCCCCGCCACAACGAAAGCATTTGCGTTCGTGGGAGGTAGTCGGCATCTCCACTGCAGACACCTGCTTGGTGGGCTTCTGTACACCTTTGTTCTTATGCTGGTGTAAGTTCGACGAAATCTCAAACTTGTCAAGAGCAGGCTCACGGAAAGCGTCCGCCCTAGTACGCGCAAGCTCCAAGCGTTTACCCAAACGTCTCAAATCATCTATAGAGTTAACTTCATGCAAGGCCAGTTTTTTCATGTAGTCAGATCGAATATTGTGCATGAGAATGTCCATCTGCTCTTCACTGGGCATCTTACATGACAACCTTGAGAACATGGCTTGCATTGTACATATATAGTTAACCAAGGACTCAGAGCGGGCTTGTGTACGCTGTCTTATCTCGTTCCTGAGGCGGTAATCATAATCAGGAATATCGAAGGTATCTCTAAGCTCACTAATAAGATCCTCATATGAGATGAAGTTAGCTTTGTTTGTACGGAACCAAGACAAAGCCGGTCCATCCAACAGGTCGGAGAAAGCCATAAGGAGTCTAGGCTTAGTAACCTCCCGAGCACATCTAAGTTCCTCTAATCTCTCTAAAAACACACGTACACAAGTAGAACCATCATATTTTAAATTAAATGAACATAAGTTAAGGGGACGTTCTTTATACACTATGTTACATGTAGAACTATTCCTACTTGAACTAGCTCGCACCGAGCGGTCCTCTCTCACTACTGGTGAAGTATACTCCACCTGGTCACGACACGAAGGATCAACACCATCATCATCCGAACCCTCGGATTCAGAATTACTACCGGGTTCAGCCCTAGCAATGATCTTCACTAGCCTGCCATGAATTTCCACCAGGTCAGGGCAATCCAAACCACAACGCGCCAACCTAGTTAGCAGATAGTTTGCTCTAACAGTTATCCTTAAGCGAGAGTTATTATTGGCCAAGAACTCACCTGACTGAAGAGCCTCCTCCAACTCGGAGACCTTTGGAAGGCAGGTCGAGAGCTCAGCCGATGCATCAGTGGGTACCGGAGCACTCGCTTTGATGCTTCCCCGACGGACAAGTCGGTGTGCCGTTCTCAGCTCACCCCGAAGACCAGTCACCGTCGCATCCGGTTCCACTGAAATTCCCATGTGGGACAGCTCGTTAGCAAGTTCATCCTTTCTTAAATAATTAATATATTTTTGCATCTGTGCCATTATGTAAAAGTTTAATTACAAAAGTTATAATAATGTAAGTGACACAGATGGGGTTCAATTACCAAGTAAAGAATACAAATTAAGTTTCACCAAGTGTATGATAACTAAGGTTTTAAATTAATATTTAGAATTTTAACAAAATTACAAGCTGACTAAAAGAGTTTAAAGTTTCAATAGTTTCTGAGAGTAAAGTTCAGGTTAATATTTAACTTGCAAGGTACCTACATACCTTAAAAAAAAAATTATAATTACACAGAGTGAAATTCACTAAGTTAACACAGAGAGATTTATTAAGTTTACCTTACTAGGTAAAGCTATAGAATAATATATAATAAATACATGTGTGCACCACAAAAAAAGAAAAAAAAGACATAAAAAAGAAAAGAAACACAATAAGAAAAGAAGTGGGTATGCCAAATAAAATCAAAAAGTTTTTCCAAAATCACAGCTATTTATAAATTTTTAGAATTTAGAATTTTGTGTCTTTTCCAGCCAAAGATGTAGGTAGCTGGAAGAAGACGAAAGGGATAATTTTGTGCTTAGCTGCTAGCACCACCAATTAACGTCCTGGAGCGTCTCGGACGAGACACCAGGATGGTTTCGCCAGAGGTAACCACCTATGCACACACACTAGACTGAGGCTACCGCAAAGTAGACCCAGAGATTTGCCACTCCGTTGGGAGCCAATTTATAACACAACTAGCTGTTGCCCGCGACTTCGTACGCGTGCAAATTATGTTATAATGCCAATTTGATTGCTCTCTGCTTAGCCCCTAGGATATGTAGCGTGATAATATATAGCCTATTTTAAGACCCTACCCCTAGCTAATATTTGTACAAAATTTGAACAAAATCCATTCAGTACTTTTCGAGATCCTTCCGGACAAAGCAAAGCAAACAGACAAACAGACAAAAAAATTTCTAACTATATTTTCGGCTTCGGTATCTTATGTTTAACACCCAGCGAGTATTTTTTTTTAAATATTTCCAATGTACAGTTTTGACTTTTCTATCATTTTATTATATGTATAGATGATGTTCAGTGTTACTCACCAACTAGCGCGAGGAAGCTATGCAGAGAACTCTTTCCCAGGGCGCCTTACTACAGAGTTTCTAGTGGGTGCGCAAGGGAGGCCAGGGCTCTGACGAAAACAGCCAATAGGGTGTACACACATATATTTATATAGTACACAGTACACTACAGAGATAATGAGATTACATAGATACAGAAAGCACAAACATACATAAGAATAATTACGGGTTACGTACTAATTGTACAGCACTAAACTAAATCAGCGTGAGGAAGTGACTTAGGCGGCTAGGCTACACGTATAAGTAAGAAGACAGGTACTGGCCTTTGAGTCGAGCTGAAAGCGACCCCGTACGCTGTCAAGTCGAGGTGAAGTTGGCAGGCTTCTCTCGTAATACCTCGCTTGTGTGGTCCACGTGTTTCGGGTGTGGTTTAGACTAGTGGCTGACTAACCTTTCCCCGTACTAAAAAACCCTGTCATGAAAGAAACGACAAATTAAGATACTGACTGCGCGACAGACGAAAATCGACCCGCTTTGCAAATAGTTAATTGAAACTTACCAGAATCTGGGTATAGGTTATCAGAGTTTATTACTTTCTTAGGAGAATAGGTAAAACTCAGTCTAATTCCTTATCAAGTCCACAGGTTCCAACTTATAACCTCTAAAGAAAAATTGAGGTGTGCTACTCAGAGTTATTTCACAATTCACTGCTGCTTAGAGGATGGTAAAAGAGAGTTGGAACTTCATAGCAGGGCTATTTATACCCTCACTATCGAATACTCTAGTAAATCCTTTCATAAAACCCGTTTGCTACGCAATTCCTGCGTCAATCCACAAGAAACCCATAGACTAACGTCCGTTTCCTTGAGACAGCTGTTGCCACAGCAAAAAAAAAACAATGAATCGATCATGGCGCTCTTACACGCTCAATTTATATAGACAAGCCCAAGACCAGACTTGCCACATATAGAAAATAAATGTTACAGTAGGACATACAAGCTGGAAATCCGATCAGAAGGGGTTCATGCGTAAAAAAAGCATACCTACCTACCCGTTATTTACTCGAATCGTGAGACGCGGAAGTTTTAAAGTCCAAATCTAATCCAACGCATGTGAGCTAAGGCTAACGAGTTTTTTGTAGATCTTTTAGCTTTAGTGCTTTTAACAAAAGAAAAGTAAGATTGCTGAACTTTGATCTTATTAATAGAACCGTAAAGATTAAATTGATACCAATACCTATTCTCAATATGTATTACATTAAGTACCCGACGAAATTTATACCACCTAAAATAACATGTTAGTAATTATATAAAGTCGTCTTTAAATTTTTCACTACTTATTATTCTAAACCCAAATTATTCAAAAGGTCCAGCCGGTCTCAAGATTTAGTCCCGTTTCAACTTCAATGTTTTCACTATGTATACCTACCTAAATAAATTAATAACATCAAATTAAATTTTACTGTGTTGTCACCTGTTTGTAATAATTACTTTTCAATTTGTTCATAGGTCGAACGGTGAAATATAAACCTGCCACGATTGATAACATCGAATTGTAAACAAAAAGTGTATTTTTTTTATAAGTTCCTTTTATTTTGTCAATTATTTGAATATCTTTAAAGCGTTATTCAAAATGTCGCCTTTGCCGGTTTTACGTGCAATAAACTCCTTAATAAACCTTGCTCAGCGACAGATAGATTATCTGATAAGATTGTAGTGAGTCTCTTAATTGAGTCTTAAAGGAAATGTATAAATATAAAGCTTAGCAATTCTTAAATAAATGTCAAACGCTGGAGCACGAGTACGTCATTAAATATGGAATCTCCGAGACTAAATGTACAATTTGTAAATGTTCAATGTGTGATACAGAGATCACACACGATAATTATAATCCTACTAATAATATAAAGGCAAAAGTTTGTGAAGGTATGTTATTCAATTACGTACAAAGGGATAGTAATTATATAGACTATACACAGTCTTATTTTTATCCCTTGAATAGGTTCAAAAGGAAATGAGAGAAGGATTCCAGGCGGCCTGAACCGCGGGAATCATCTAGTTACAAATAAATGTAGGTACGATTAAATTAATATACGAGGTAACAATACTTAGGTCCCCGTTTAACTCCAACGTATTTACAACTAGCTGATCCGCACGACTTCGTTTACATCACATACATATACAGGGTGGAATTTAAAGACGCTAGTTGGAGGTAAAGTACCCTTAATATTGATAATGGCGAGTTTTGCTGAAAGGAAACATTCCTTGATTTTCAAAAGTAAGAAAAACTGCATTTAAAGATTTTTGAAAAATCACCTGATTGAGCCGGGAATCGAACCTAAGAGATGTGAAAAAAAAACATCCTGTATTTTATGATACCAACCGAAAGAGTCCTTAATAACGAACAATTTCTTTTCAACAACTTACTATCTTAAATAAGAGGAAACTATGTTTTATTGTAAAGCTTACTTATTATCTAAAGAAAAAAAATAGCAGTCTAATTGAGAACCTACCCCTTTTTTTGAAGTTGGTTAAAAAAATGTTCTAGTTTCTGTGAATAGGAATATTCTTTCTGGTTACTTAACCAACCAACTTCAAAAAAAGGAGGAGATTCTCAATTCGTCAGTTTTTTTTTTCTTTACATAGTGAGTAAGCTTTACATTAAAAACATATTTTACTTAGACTTCCTTTAATTTAAGATACTATGTTGCTTAACAGAAATTGTTCCTTATTAAATACTCTTTCGGTTGTTATCATAAAATACAGAATGTTTTATTTTTCACATATCCCAGGTACGATTCCCAGCTCTAGCAGGTGATTTTTCAAAAATCTTTAAATGCTGTTTTACTTACTTTTGAAAATAAAGGAATGTTTTCTTTCAGCAAAACTTGCCATTATCAATATTAAAAGTACTTTACCTCCAACTACCGTCTTTAAATTCCACCCTGTATATGAAAGAGAAGGAGAGAGAAAAGTGTACTTATTCGATCAGGCTCAAAGGAGCTTGCGCAAAACTGCCGTATTTGCTTTATTATAAAAGAGCTTAAAAATTATATTTTAAAATAATTTAGTCCACGCTCAAGGGCGTATTAAATTGTTTTAACCTATTTTTGATGGTCGTGACATTTCGCAGGAATTCTGCTACTTCTGGTTACGCGTACACAAAGGGTACAGAACGGAATCCTATTCATGAGACTTCGTCATCCGTCTTTCTGTCTGTCCGTCAAGCGGCTATATCTCAAAAACCGTGATAGCTAGAGAGCTGAAATTTTCACAGCAGATTTTTTTTTTTTTTTTTATATTCAGCTCGCCAAATTGACGTCGCCACCAGCCTGATGGTAAGAAAGCAGTGGCGCATCTAGCGATTGGGGGCCACTTCTTACAGTGGTTCTCAAGTTGGCGGCCCTGTGATGTGCCTCTTATGTGTATTTCTGTTGTCGCTACATATAACAACAATTTATTATTGTGAAGACAAAAAGTGTGTTGTAGCGGCGGAAAACAAGTATGTAGTTTACTGTTACAAGTTAAGCGGATTCATTAAGGGGCCGTTAATGCAACCGCTTAACCTGTAGTAAGCCCTTAATGAATCCGCTTAACTTGTAACAGTAAACTGCACTTTTTGTGTTTACGCTCAGCTTGCGTTGTAAATCGGGCTTTAGTTCAATCAAATGATGACTGAAAAGAAGGTGCAGAGTGCTTAGAGTGAAAAAAAAATACTACCTGACTTCTAGGAGGAGAGGTGACAAAATGCTTGTGAAAAATAAAACCTTCATTCACTCTCAGAGATGGCTTCATACATATATGAAACTACCTTTTTCCAACAAATATCGTCAATACGACATCAGCATTTAGCGTACTCAGCTGTCCACAAGGTCGCCGTACAAATATTTTATGCAGAACCAATACAATATAGCAGACGCAGGTCACATTTACATAGCTTAGCGTCGTCAGGGTACTCTAGTATCGATAAAGGACAAAAGCGGCTAAAAGGGACCCGTCCAGGGAAAAGGATCGAGAGACTACCCGCTTAAGGTAAAATTTGAGAGTAAAACATTATGTTATTTCGTAATACACACATACATATGGGGTAGAATACGCTCACATGTCACCTTTTAAGTATTTGTCCCATGTGAGCCATGAGCCTATTGGCGTGTTGAAATGGACAAGCTCTGGTTGAGTTAGTGACTACTTTTAAAAATTTTCAAGCTTGTTGCAATGCGATTTCGTAGGATCAAAGCACCAATACAACTGACAAGCGTAAACTTGTCCGTTACCTCTGCCAACCCCTTCAGCGAATCAGACATGATTTTAAGTGCCCATGAGTAAGACAAACAATACGAGTACAATAATTGCAACAGTGCCATGCCATCCGTGACCGAGGCGGCTCATAAAATAGTCGCAACGAGCATTTATATATCACATCTACGAGTGCGGCCCCATTCGTCTAGCGCAGCGAAAGCTCTGCTTCGATAAAGGTTCGTACAAACTAACTAGAACTAACTATATAGTAACTACCTACTAATAGTCGTCACTGACATGCGTCACAGACGTCACAGTGCATAAAATACTGGTTCGGAATCTATCGATTGACTTGATTTAAAAAAATATAAGTAAAATCAATTTGAAAATGCAACATAAAATCATATAGGAGTATTTACTATTATTGCAACCGCTATCTAGGTACCTATATAATTTACTAGCAGACGTCACGCGGTTTCACCCGCGTAGTTCCCGTTCCCGTGGGAATACGGGAATAAAATATAGCCTATGTTACCCGCAAAGAGTGTAGCTTTCCAACAGTGAAAGAATTTTTCAAATCGGTCCAGTAGTTCCGAAGCCTATTCGTTACAAACAAACAAACAAAAAAACAAAAAAAACAAAAAAACAATGAAACAAATAAACAAATCTTTCCTCTTTATAATATTAGTATAGATAAGGTATCTAAAATTCCGCAAACGTCAAATTTGACACAGTTACCTACTTTAAATATTTCGTACGAGGTTGGCTGGGCGCAGGTGATGTACTTTTTTCTCTAATACTCATCAATCATAGCGTGTGTCCGGGACTGGTGGCTCTTTTATGCCCCACGCAGCCCTAGCCAGAGAGATATTCGTAAATATCTTAATATTAATGTAGTTGCTTGAGATTTAATAAATCTACACCTCGTGTATACACTCATCTTCAGTAGTTTAAACTGTCACTATAACCCAAACAGCATCCTTTTCCGATAAGCACGTGTTAGGCTGCTCCCACCACGTTACAATGGTTACAACCAAGTGCACAAGGATTTAATTTTTAATGAATTCCTGTTATTGATTAATTTTACAAATTTCGATGGCCTTCTGGTCTCTTTAAACTTATTATATTAAAACTGTTAATAATTTTGAAACGACTGAAAGTTGAATTACTTTCAGTCATTTCAGCTCACATAATATTTGAGCGGATGATAACCTGAAAGGAAAATTATGATTTTAATAGTTTTAACTAGATGGCCGCCACGCGCCGGTTTACTTACATTTCTAGTCATCGACAACTAATACAGTGTGAATCAACCCTAACCTCATCTCGAACCCGACCAACATTTTTCAATTTAATAACGAGATTCTTATCGTTTCGGCGAGGGACTCGTTCCTTATAACAGACTTTAATTGTTTGTAGACGCCCGAGATATTGCATTTCCACTGAAAGTGCGCTTGATGAAATATAAATCTCGTTTGATTGAAATATTTCTAACACTATTTATTATGTGAAAGTGTTTTGTAAGCACAGACCTCCCCAAGGTAATAACAAGAAAGCCGAGAGATCGTTCTCACCGGACTGCCCCTCTCTAACACGTGTATTGTGAAAGTGAAAGTTCAATCCGATTGACGTTGTCATTTTTGTTTTATTCCAAACTTTGAACAGATGATCCACGTGACCTAGTGACGTAGTTTAATGCAACAGAGTCACAGACTACAGACAAAGTCTCGCCATAAGCCCCTCTGCACTCTATTTTATAGAGAGGGGCTAAAAAGCATGTTTACTTACAAGTCTGGCAGGCAATAGATAATCTAGAAACGTTGTAAAAATCACCTGGTTCTTCTCATACTTGACCGTTGTAGTAGATAGTAGTGTTGCTCTATCGAATTCTATACAGCTGATTCAGATGTTACATATACAGGGTTATTTGTAATTAACTAGCATCCTCGCAGGGGCAGATATCTGATATCATAAGTAACAAAGTTTGTTTTACGACTTTTAATAATTCCTTAAACATTACTTTCATACAAAAAAAATAATAATTTAGTTTTGCGTCTAATTGTTATTAACTCTATGCCGTAGTTTACGCGCATCGTAAAATTGACCAATGACGCCACGCTACGGATTAATGTATCGCAGTCCTTCGCGTGGAGTGTCATTAACAACGAAGGCAAATATCCATTCCATCTTCATCGTGTCCAGGAACTCACCGACCCAGACAAACCTGCGCGTGTGGATTTTTGCAGTTGGTTGCTGGCTGAACGTCCTAAAGTTCTGTGGACTGATGAAGCCACCTTTGGTAGAGTGGGATTATTCAATACCCACAACGAACATTTGTGGTGTTATGAAAATCCTCACGAACCCAGACCACATAATTTTCAACACCGTTTCAGTGTAAATGTTTGGGCGGGAATAATAAATACTACATTACCGGGCCCCGTTTTTTTAGATCGACTCAATGGTGAACATATCTCCAACTTCTCACCGAAACGCTACCAGATTTGGAAGAAGACATACCTCTTGCAGACTTACGTGATATGTATTATCAACACGATGGCGCACCAGCGCATTATTCAAGGCAGGTCAGAGACCATTTAAATAGGACTTATCCCGGCCGATGGATAGGACGTGGTGGACCTCGCGCTTGGCCTCCCAGATCACCAGACATAACACCTTTGGACTTTTATTTATGGGGACACGTTATAACAATGGTGTACTCTGGCGGAGAAATTGAAAGCCGGGACGTGTTAATAGAAAAAATAATGAGTGCCTTTAATCAAATTAAAACAAATCGCGCAGTGTTAGCCAGAATTAAAGAACAGTTAATTTTTAGGTGTGGTATTTGTGTTGATGTTGAAGGTGACTATTTTGAACGTTATGTGCGCGATACTCATCGGCATGCGCGGGACTTGAACCTCAGACGTAATAATTAATTGTACATACCTACTTTGTAAATATTGTAAAAAAATCAACCATTAGTTCAATTATTGTAAATATGCTGATTCCACTTTTTAAATACGCCTGTATTAAAAAATCAAAAGTGAATCATATTATTATCTACCTACGTACCAATCTTTGTTTAGACATTAAAACATGATTGTTATAAAAATAGTTACTTGGATGATAAGTGTAGGTAGATACCTTTCGTCTTTAGCATCTTTTTGTTTTTGAATGCAGCCAGTCCTAAGCCTGGTTAAGTATGAAGGGATTGTGGACTTAGTGTAAATACCTAGTTACTTTCTACACGCAACAAACCACGCGAGCAATTAATAAACTGGCAAAGAAAGTACCTAGGTACCTCTTAGTAGGTATTATTCGGTACCGAAAGCGCGCGCGAACGTGCGTGCGTCGACCTTCAGTTTATGAATGAAACATAGACTTAATAGTGCCGCGTTATAACAATAAAAACTTGAAAACTTATTTTTAAGTAATGTATTCAGTTTTATTAATAGTCGGTGATCCAACGGTGTTACTTATGATGTCTGCTACCTACCCCTGGAAGGATGCTAGTTAATTACAAATAACCCTGTATATTCTTGTAATTTACAAAACGTTGCATTCAAATAGTTCATTCACTCGATAGTATACTTTCCTTTGCACTAGGCAGCGCAACAGTAATTAGACTCTTAACTTTTGCTTACATGATAGGAGTGCCCTGTATCTAAGCCCTTGAAAAAAAAGTCCATGTAACAAGTTCTAACTTGGACGGCATCATCGCGCTGTGAGGGATCCATCCTCGTCAAATTGTCGTAATTGCTGGCTCATTTGTTACGATCTTATAGCAACTAACAACCGGCGAATACACCTACGAGATACATGAAAGTGTACAACTCAGTGAATTCCACCAAACAGCTTATAGCAGTCCACTGCTGGACGTAAGCCTCCCCAGTTCACGACAGTGAATTACATAATATGAAATCTGAACTGAAACTGAAAAATATAGCCTTTGTCACTCGCAGAGAGAAAGAATTTTTCAAATGTCTTCCGTTGTTTCAGAGCCTATTCGATGCAAACAAACAAACTATCAGATATATCCCCTTTTTTTAACGCAAGGGAAAATCATCCATCATGTTTGACTCCTACCGACTAAAAAACCTAACGTAACGCCCAATAGCCTATGGTTGGGAGTCCCGGCTAAGCCCTCGGAAGGATGTCCCAGGACTCAATCTATCCCTTTCGTAATATTAGTATAGATGACTTTAAGTAAGTATAAGAATGGATTGACCACAAATACTAGTTAGGTAGGTACTTAGGAAAAGCCTATGGAAATGAGCACTTAAACACATTGTAGTTAAAATTTCTATGATCCTACATAAAGTTAGTCGTAAACCCGAAACCCGCCCGGCACGGCACGGGGCGGCGCGGCGCGGCCCCCGGATATTGTTACACACAGTTACGAGTTTGTTGCGGGACGCGGCGTAGCACATCAGCATTCATAGCGGCGTCATCTTATTATAGGGGTTTGAAGATTCGCTTTAAAAGTTATAATGAGCGCCTGAAATACTTAACTGAAAAATATAAACACTTTAGAGACTGAAAGGGTACGTGTGGGACTCTTTTCTACCCATTTTTTCAGTCTGAAGTCCTTCAGGGACTCCGCGAGTGAGGGGCGCGCGAAGGCTGTCCGTTGCCGTCCTTCGGGCTTGACTATCTAAAACTGCGACAGTTGCCTTTTCAAGTCGCATGTTTAGTTATATATAAGTACGAACTCTAACAACTCAAGTATATTTATTTGCCTGAATTAACTGATATTCTTTTTTTTCTTTTAGTTACGCGCACAGCCCAACACGTCAACTCAATCACTCTACATTTTTTTTTTTTTTTATACTTCTTAGGTGGCAGACAAGCTTACGGCCCACCGGAAGGTTGGTAACCGTAGCATATAGACGTTTGCAACACCAGAGGCGCTACACACGCGCTGCCGACCCGGGCGCAGGTTGTGACGACCCACAGTTGAAATTTTTCAAGCCGCCCATAAGGCCTTCAACTTGGCTTAACGACTATCATTTTACTGACAACCGGGACCAACGGCTTATCGTGCCTTCCGAAGCACGGAAACGCTCGTATATAAATGTCACAAAGTGGTCCACGTGGTGGTCACCCATCCATATCCGGCCATAGTAAATGTTGCTTACTGCAGTGATCGTTTACAGAACACTGAGTCCGCGGGGCCACGAGCGCTTCGGTGATCACATGATCATAAAGGTGAGAGCAGGGATTGCGCAGTGTCTATAGATTGATCGTAATGCTTTCGGGTCAGGTTAAATGTTATTATGACCGGTTTATGGCTGTGAAGTAGTTTTATCCATATAGAAAAGGTCGACATAAATAGACATTGGATTTAAACCCCCAACTTATTTCTTACTTCTTCGACTAAAGCTACAGACAAGACCCTCGTTCAATAACTAATACTGACCATTTTTATTTCCTTATGG
This sequence comes from Miltochrista miniata, assembly GCA_933228765.1. NCBI lineage: Eukaryota > Metazoa > Arthropoda > Insecta > Lepidoptera > Erebidae > Miltochrista > Miltochrista miniata. Next base: position 39,893,618 of record OW121753.1, on the reverse strand, counting down.
AAATTAAACTGGAGTGAGGGTTAATATTGTTTTGCTTACGAAACGAAAGATACAGCGGCTTATTTGACAGCCGCCGTTTGAGACCGCTTTTATTTATCTACGGCGCGGTGTTTACGCCCAACTTGTATCAAAAATAACACGCTTACAAATATAATTATTTTCCTCTCCGAAACTTGTCTGCAGCTTTCAAAATGTATGCTTGTAATTTTTAAACTTTCAATTCAATTAACAACTTTTGTAACAAATACATAGCCCGTCAAAAAGTGCGTATCAAAATATTCAAATCAATGTCGTCTTCAAAATCAGTTTAGTAGATTATTTTAGTCACATAAAGACAGCTGAAATCCTACTAATCCTGCTAATATTATAAGGGTGAAATATTGTTAAGAAGTTTGGATATTTGAATATTGGGATGTTTGGATGTTTGTTACTCTTTTTGCTTTACTGCGACATACAGAAATATAACCCGACACGTTTAATGTAGATTGTACATAAACGAGTAGCGATATCCATGAATTTTACACATTTTGAATAGATAAACTGCCTTATGCATTCCTAATAAAAGCCCATCGGCAGCGGCGGCATAGCCTTTCGATTTAGTTAGATATGAATTCTACTCCTAGAATAACATTATTACCGTTAGTAACCGTAAAATAAGAGCAAATATACAAGGTATTTTACCGCGACATAATAATGTGACTTCATCCCCTAGTTAGAGGTGCTCAAGTGCTTCATCAGTTGGTTGAATAGTGCTCGTTAGAGCGCGCGCTCCCCGCGAGATACTAATTGAGCGAGGTGCCTTTTGAAGTGCACTGCACCGACACCACCTGTAAGCTGTCAGTGTAGGTGCTAGTCGCCTTTACCGCAAAATACGTAACTATTAAAACATATAACCAAACCATATTTGCTCCATGGTTTTCTAACTTGCTTCATTGTTGCACAATGCGTTCAAATTGTTATAACGAATTTTCTATCGTATGGAGTGGTATATTTCAGTAAATCTAACATAATTATTGAGAGTAATCTATGAGCTCTGTAAAAACTACTCTGTCACTGCCCATTACACAAATTCTTGCAGAGCACGATAGAGATGTATTACACATTGTAACAGGTGGCGTTACAACATGTTTGATCAACGGTAACGGAGGAATGAAATTAAACTACTCAAGGAAAGAAATAAGGGCGGCAGTAGGTACCTTACCGCCCAAATTGTGACATGAGTGACATTCCAATTTTTGAACTACACCATTTGTTGAATATCCCTTTGTTTGACACTGAAAGTGTAATGGATTTCAGTCCTCAGCAGGACTTTATACCACATTTTAGCGCGTTTTTTTCTTAATCACGCATTGTGGATGAGCCCTAGATTTACGCACCAATTTGGATCGCAAATTGCATTTTCTTTTTCAGCACTTCGTTATCTAAATAAGTCGGCGGGCAGGCGTGGCGGCGTGATTAACATAATCATGGTATTATAGAGCTTAAGGGCGGTGTAAATGTTGATAACTTTACCTAAGGTCTTTTTAACTACCTTTGACTACTAAGGTGACTATGTATGTAAATGTAATTATTATTGTAAAAACCCTTAGACAATAATCTACTGAAGATTGTAAACTGTTGATATATTGTGACGGTCTTTGATTGAGTATGATATATAATCAAAGGTGACGGTACCGTAATATAAACATGGTTGGTAGGCTGAAACAGTGACCGTGACCGCCATATTATTAATATTATTTTTCTATTTGAACCGAAAAATAATCCGTTACATTACATTAAAACTGCTTTTACAATTGTACGGTGACATATATTATACTCGCAGTTCCTTCAGTTGCAAAGTACAATAAAAATAAGTTTCTACGATGTCAAAATTGGCAGAAAGTAGGTACATAAAATATTTTTCCATCCACATCACAGCCAGCGGCGCGGCGCAATACCGCACCAATCGATGCGCAACGTGAGTGTCCCGGGGGCCCCCGCACTCAATATTAATTGAGCCCCAAGCCGCTACTATATTTCACTATTTATAAGCAGTCCCAGTGATTTACACCAGATATTGGATATACTTCGTTTTACAGATTCCCCCGAGGCGTTACAGATATTGCTATTTCTAGATCGAGAATATCTGCCATTTTTATCGGAAGCTTCACCAATATCCGCTCGCTATAGCAGGTTTTATTCGAGGCTCTCGCTTTAGACACCGGAGATCGTTTTGATTGCCTACTTTTTATCAAAATTGATTTGGCTAGTTTTCAGCCTTGATAAAGTAAGTTCTAAGTCTCTCACGGCATTCTATACAAATGAAGCATTAAAAAAATTGCGTGTACTTAGTGTACACACGTAAGAAGTGAAACTTCTTCATAAACTTAATTTTCACCTCACCTTAAATTAAGTCAAAAAGTACAAAAGTCCAAAAGTCCAAAAGTCCAAAAGTCCAAAAGTCCAAAAGTCCAAAGTCCAAAGTCCAAAGTCCAAAGTCCAAAGTCCAAAGTCCAAAAGTCCAAAAGGCCAAAAGTCCAAAAGTCCCAAAGTCCCAAGGTCTCAAGGTCCCAAAAGTCCCAAAGTCCCAAAGTCCCAAAGTCCCAAAGACCCAAAGTACCAAGGTCCCATCCAAAAGTCCAGAAGCCCAAAAGTCCCAAAGTCCCAAAGTTCCAAAGTCCCAAAGTTCCAAAGTCCCAAAGACCCAAAGTACCAAGGTCCCATCCAAAAGTCCAAAAGTCCAAAAGTCCAAAAGTTCAAAAGTTCAAAAGTTCAAAAGTCCCAAAGTCTCAAAGTTCCAAAGTCCCAAAGACCCAAAGTACCAATGTCCCATCCAAAAGTCCAAAAGCCCAAAAGTCCAAAAACCCTTAAATGACATGCTATCCCTAGATAAAGTACTCTTAATTCGAATCCACCGTGGTGGGGAACAGAACAAAGATGGCGCGTAACCAAAAATCGTGACGTGACGTGACGCAAATTTTTTTCCAACGCCGATAAAGAAGTTTCACTTCAAAAATTAATTACTTACGAGAATTTTAGCCGCAAACCAACATCTGCTGTAGCCAGAAGCCATATTTTCAACAATTCGCAGCGGAATGAAACTGGTGCACCGCACTAAACCCCCAGAAGTCGTATGCAACAAGTTTATACAAAGCCAACACAGCCCATTGTACCTGAAGTAAGCCCTAAGTTAACGGAGCAAGGCCTGCAACTGCTGCTCTTATAACTTTGTTCACCGTTAATGGGCTTAGTTTGAATCGCAGGAGCATGCGGGGATTAAGTGCACTATTATAATTTAGAGCTTAGTGCCGGTAGTTTCTCCTCTGTTTTATTAAGCTCTTATAACACTGCCCCGTGGCCCCGGGGTGGCGCAGTGACCGGCAGTGATAGTGTATGGTAATAACGTTATTGAAGTTCCAATTCCAAGTTGGAAAAAATATTTGTGTGGCCTGCAAATGTTTTTTTCGGAGTTTGGGTGCTTTCCATGTAGGAATGTATTTAGGAATAATATTATAATATTAATATACTTATTAGTTGCGTTGTTTTATATGTGGGAATCCTAATGAATGCCAAGTCAAACGCCTACCGGTTAAAACCCACAGACTGTCTGTGTTAAAACCACACCGTGCCTATGGAATCCTGGATGCGCCCCCGGAAGTATAATCCCAGGACTGTATCAAATGATAATTATAGTTTAAAATAAAAAATATTTATTTATTTTATTTAAACTATATCATATCAAACGGGTCATATTATATTGTGGACCCTATGAAGATCTTGAGAAAAGCTTGCCTCTCAGAAATTGCTTCAAGTGATAAGGTCGCCCATTATATTGCTATTCTGTTCTAAATTTCTATTCTGTAATACTATCTTAAGGCAAAATAAAGTGTAAGTATAAAAATAAATCTAACTACTAAGCGCAGACCGTCACCTGGAAGACGATGTTATGGTGAAGACAATATTTTTTTAAACAAAATCCTACACCAACCTGTCAGACTAGCTTGGCACAAGCCCAACCCCCTGCCAAATATGAAAATGGGAGAGGTCCACCAACGTAGACAGTAAGACAGTTATAGGCTGATTTGATTGATCGAGATAAAAGTAACATTAGGTATAGAGAAATAGGTACCTACCTACTGGTAAAACATGAAATGGGTCTTCAATTTTTCATGTAAAAAACATCAAAGTTAAGCTGCTTACCTCTCTGCCCAACTCATAATAGTCGAGTGAGTGATATTTGAGGTCAGATGGGCAAGAAATATAATTTTTGTGTTTTTTTTTTTCAAGTCAATAAAATAAGTTCTACTCGGCTTCGGCGATTTGCTTCTGTCGTGTGTATCAATGTACTTACCTAATAGCTTGTTACACAATCGAAATCGGATTTAATAAATAACTAGCAGACCCGCGCAACTTCGTTTGTGCCACATAAGAGAGAGGTACGTACGTACGGTAGGTAGAGGCCGAACTGGTGGTACTATTTGCATTGTATTCATTGACGTGTCGCAAGTGCCTATGTATTAGGATTATGCGAAATAAATGTTTTTTTTGAGTTTGAGTTTGAGTATTACCTGTTCCCGTCGCGTTGCGTTTACTCCCGTAGCGTCTCGTCGTTAATATTCAATACTACGTGAGAGAGAGAGAAAGGTTTCTCGTCGCGTGTATTCCCGTCGCATTATTTTTAAGAACAATTTCGTTTATGAAAGAGCATGGCATTTTGACATTCATCCCGTGGCATTATTGTAGAAAAAAATCGATTGCCATTAAAATGGTTATTGTGCACCAACCCCAAGATAGACACATGCTATCGCGCAATTTTTTCATAACTTTTTTAAGAGAAACAATTATGTAGTACATATTTTTATATAACCATAAATATTTACGCAGCACACGCAACGAAGCTCTCGAAAGGAATAAATTTTCCCCGTTTTTGAAACATTTACTATTACAGCTCCGCTCCTATTCGTTGTAGCGTGATGTTATATAGCCTATGACACTCCACAATAACGTAGCTTTCTATTGGTGAAAGAATTTTTAAAATCGGTTAAGTAGATCCCGAGATTCCCCCTTACTATTTAACAAATATACAAACACACAAACTTTACTTCTTTATAATATTAGTATAGATAGTATAGATAAATAAATATATATTTGTGGACACAACACCCTCTAGCCCAAATTAAGCTAATATTAGCTTGAGCTATTGATCTAGATGACTGATATACAAACTTATATACTGGGTGTTTCTTTTAGGGTGTCAAGCCGCCACTAGCTGGTAGCAGGGTTCCATACCTATCGATTTAACCCCCATGTATGTTCTACGATTATTTGTAAAAATACATTGTTACACCATTTGTGGGGCATTCTGTACTGTATACTAAGACTAGCCGAAGCTCTGCCCAATTTATTGTGTGTCTATACGGAGAATAAAGTAATAAGCAGAGTCCTGAAGTGTTTAATTGCCCCTTCTGTTACAACATACATAATTACTTGTTATTCATAGAAAACACCCTAAATCCGAAACAAACATTTGTGGATCACACAAATATTTAAACCAACCCGGGATTTTGAATTTTGTTTTCGCTCCTAACAGCAGAAAAAATGTAAATGTACAAAATAAGTGATTTTTTTCAATAATAATAATGTAAATCTTCGGACAATTCAATAGAAAAGACAATTGACGCGCCCCTCGGTTTTATTTTAGTCTAGTCTATGCATATGTTAATAATTCCCACGACTGTATCTATTTTATTATTTTTTGTTTTTTAGTACATTTATCTTAAACATTGCAATGTATGTTTAACATAAAACCATTTAACTTAAAAAGTTTTTTACCTATTTTTATTTTCTAGTTTTTAGTTTTTATTTCGCATTCTGTTTAATTCATTTAGTGCTTCATTATTGCAAGGTTTCTTGCCCGTTAGTTTATTGCAGTCCAACTTCTCTATACGTAGTCCCTGCAAAGATCTTACTCTACTAAGAGCCACGTAGGCTTGACCTTCTTCAAACAGTTTCGCACCTAAGTATACGACTGCGTGATCCACAGTGCTGCCCTGCATTTTATGTATTGTAGAAGCCCATGATAGTATTAAAGGCAACATTATTTTTTTATCCACCCTAATGCCATACAGTTCTCGGCGCGTTTTAACCTTTCACCTTAACTTGGGTGGTGTACCGCTAACGACGTATCATTTTTAGCCACCCTAACGAAACACAGTCCTCAACACGATACAAAATCTTGACTTGGGTGGTGGATTCAGGCTGGATTAATCGGATACCTAAATTACAGATTCAATTTCTAAATTTAAATCTTATTATTATACGCCATTTAGTGGCTGCGCCCATCTTAAATATTGAGGTTGTATGGTGCATTGTATTCTTCTTGTCAAGCCCTTTTATTTGATACCCATATTGGTAGGATTGTTAAAAAATTGTTATCAGCCATTTGGTAGCGGCAGCCATCTTAGATTTCAATTTTGCATAGTAAATTGTATTCTACTTGTTGAGACCTTTCATTTGATACCCATGTTGATGGGATTGATAAAACCTAAGTTATCCGCCATTTTTTAGAGGCCGCCATCTTGGATTTCAATTTTTTATAGTATATTGTATTCTGCTTGTTGAGACCTTTCATTTGATACCCATATTGATAAAACCTACGTTAGCCGCCATTTTGTAGCGGCCGCCATCTTGGATTTCAATTTTTTATAGTATATTGTATTCTGCTTGTTGAGCCCTTTCATTTGATACCCATATTGATGTGATTAATAATAAATAAATTATCCGCCATTTTGTAGCGGCGGCCATCTTGAATTTATAAAGATAATGAATAAACATAATTGTATTGTCATCAAAATCCAAAGTGTATACAAAATTTCAGATTAATCGGTTGACAGGAATCGGGTGAAATTTGAATTACTAAATTTGACCCAAGAATAAATAATAATAAATAAAACAAACGGGGTGAGCTAAATAAAACCGTTTAAAAAATCTATATGAGACATCATAATTAATTATATCGTCTTATGTATTTAAATTACTTTTACTCTCTCTTTGATTTTCTACTTTTTAAAAAAACTTAAAAGTAAAACCGACTTCAAACAAAACCTGAAAAGTAAAATTTACTTGGCACAAAGCAATATGTATTTTGATTTTTGATTTATCAGATTTTATTAAATATCATATTTGAAGTCTGCGCCAAGTAAAGGTTTTAGGTAGATGTTATTAATGGCACCGACTTCAATATTATATTGAACTAGCTGACCCGCGCAACTTCGTTTGCGTCACATGAGAGTGAGAAAGAGAGTGGTTTAGTATTAATATTTTAAGTAATATAATCCCGTCGCATTTACTGCTGTCGCGCTTACTCCCGTCACGTGTGTTATATTTTTTAGAGAGGTGTGGTAGGCAGGTATTAATATTTCAAGTGAAGTGGTATTAATATTTAAAGTGTAAAAAATGTTCCCATCGCTACGTTTATATTCATTACCATTAGTTGACCCGCACAACTTTGTTGAAGTGATATAATGTTTCCCGTCGCATTTATTTTTGTCCGTTTTTTGGTACGGAACTCATCGTGTGCGAGTCCGACTCACACTTGACCGGTATTATCTTTCAGTTTACTGGCTATTGCTGCAGAAAATGTTTACTCCCGACTCGTCGAGTTGCGTCGCTAACATTTTAAAAATTATTAAGAAGGTTATTGTAAGTGAACCTTAAAATATAGGCATATGCTGATCAGTACTTTTTTATGTAACTTTTTAAGAGGAAAAAATTTGTAGTACACAACTTTTACGTAACCTTTACCATTTACGCAACGGACGCAATGAAAACTCTCAAAAGAAATAAATTTTCCCCGTTCTCAAAACAATATTCATGGCTGCTCCGTTTTAAAGCGATTACCCATGCTCAATAAATGGACTATAAAAATGTGAAATTGTTTTTGAAATGCAACCAGTAGTTTCTGAGATCCTAGCACAAACAAACTCTTCAGGTCATATTGTGAGCGAACCTTAAAAGAATGACACATTAGGTGATTGTGAGCGAACCTTAAAAGATAAACATATTCTGTCGCGGACTTTTTTATAGAACTTTTTAAGAGAAACAATTTTGTGGTACTCAATTTTTACGTAACTTTAACCATTTAGGCAGCGTACGCCTCGGAAGCTCTCAGACGGTAAAAATAATTCCTCGTTTTCGAAACATTCTTCATTGCTGCTCCGCTCCTATTCGTCTTAGCGTGATGTTATATAGCCTATAGCCATCCTCAATTAATGTACTATCAAACTGTAAAAGAAGTTTAGAAATCGAACCAGTAGTTCCTGAGATCCTAGCGTTCAAACAAACAAACAAACTCTTCAGCTTTATAATATTAGTATAGTATGGATAAAATCTACATACAATATGGTCACGCCTTTATCCCCGAAGGGGTAGGCAGAGGCATATTATTTTGCCCACATTTCACCTTTTTGTATAATTTGTCCCACGTAATAGGTGGTGAGCCGTTTTGCCGTGTTTAAATGGACAGGCGCAGGTTGTGACTGCCTGCTATTGAAATAAATAAAGTCTTCAACTTGACTTAACGACTGCCATTTTACTTACAACCAGGACCAACGGCTTAACGTGCCTTCCGAAGCACGGAAACGCTCAAATAAATGTCACAAAGTGATCACATGGATGGTCACCCATCCATGGACCGGCCATAGTGAAAGTTGCTTACTGCAGTGATCGTTTACATAACACTGAGTCCGCGGGGCCACGAGCGCTGAATAAAATCTGATAAATCAAAATACATATTTGTTTGTGCTAAGTAAATTTTACTTTTCAGGTTTTGTTTGAAGTCGGTTTTATTTTTATTAAAATTTTTTTTTTTTCGTTATTTTAAGCGACGGGTGGACCGAAAAATATATCTCTGTAGGTTTAAAGTTCTCATCAATACAAATCAAGCAAGCCCAAACACAAGGTAACTGCTGTAAATCGTTAAGGAATTCCCTCGACTGTCTTTCGGATCCATGATCAAATCGACTCCAGACTGTCAATAAATTTTAGTACATTAAAGCACTTAATTAAGAGATGGGAGATGGGTCGGGTCCTGGTGTGGGATGCAACTTGTGTTGACACTCTAGCCCCGTCCCATCTTCCTAAAACAAAATTAAAAGCCAGTGCAGCAGCGGAAGCGGCTGAAAATATTAAAATTAATAAATATAAGGGTCTCGACTCATCGTATCGTTTTTGTCCAGTCGGTGTCGAGACCCTAGGTCCATGGGGTCCCAATGCGCAAAAATTTTTCAAGAATTTGAAAAAGCGCCTTGTGGAGTCAACTGGTGACCCAAGGGCTGGCAGTTTTCTCGCTCAACGAATAGGCATTGCTATTCAAAGGGGGAATGCTGCTAGTCTTTTGGGCACAATACCACGGGGGCCTTATTTAGGTTTAGTTTAGATAGTAATAATGTAAATATAGATATGTAATAATTATGTTTCTCTGTAATTTTTAACAATAAATGTATTCTTAATTAAAAAGTTTACAAACACTCTAGTTGTAGATTTCGCTTGAATCCCATCATCAGATCCTGACCTGGTGAAAATGGGACCACCTCAGAAATAAACTCTATTAAACAAAAGAAAAAAAAATGAAATCCGTTTATATTGACGGAAATATCGGTGAACATACATAAAAAAACATACAGACGAATTGCGAACCTCCTCCTTTTTTTGAAGTCGGTAAAAAAGTAGTAGGTATCTTCGATTCGATTTGCCCGTTGGCGATGTAAATATTAAATTTTCTAGATAGTGAAAGTTTTCTTATCCTGTCGTACCCTTAGAATTCGATTAACCAAGAGACCAACGTCAATAATTAATTTCCATTATAATGTCAAATTCCCAGCGGCGCCGCTTGTTCCTTACTTCCTGATATTTAAAATGACCACCACTCATATTCTCACTCTCACTACTGCCAATTACCATTATTTTTTACTATGCAGGGTTTGGTTTTTCTATCTAAAACCCCTAGAGGTCATACTGCTGCTGGACTCGAACCCAGTAAAGCTACACAGTTCCTATTTGATTGTATAATGCGAGAAACAATATATGTAGATGATACGAACATTGCCGACCGGAGCACATTCCACAATAATAAAATCGAATTTAGTGCCGAAACGTCAACTAGGTATATTTTGGTAGATCTATTTTAGACATACGATGTGTTTTGATGGCGTAGATATATATCTTTTCACTTTCACTATACTGCGAAATATTGTAAATGCGAAAATTTGTGAGTATAGATATCAGCAAGTTCGTTACTCTTTCAAGCTCTGGCTGAAATTTAGTACAAGGATAGATTATATACCTACTTGAATATTATAAAGGCTATCCTGAGAAAAAAAATCATCAGAAGTGGGAACGGGAACCAAAGCAAACTGAGTGGAGCCGCGGTCGCCATCTTGTAGTAAAAGATGTTAAAAGTTTGTATAAAATAAAGAATATGAACTTGAGTAAATGATTAAATACCTAGAAAAAGGTCCTGTGGAGGGACCGTGCCCCTCCGACGGTTAAGAGTACAAAAACGTCGCCACCCCAATTCATCCCAAGGGAGTCGTCAGAGGCGACTAAGGGAACACTTTCGAAAAACGATCCATTGCGTAATAATAGAGGGAAAACTGGAATAAAACCCTGTTGTCAGGAAAATGACAATCGTTAAGCCATGTTGAAGGCGTTATTGGCTTAAAAAGTTTTAACTGTGGGTCGTCACGACCTGCCCCTGTCCATTTCAACACGGCAATAGGCTCACCACCTATTACGTGGGAGATAAAACTATGAGGTGAAATGTGGGCGTATATTGTGCCTCTGCCTACCCCTTCGGGGATAAAGGCGTGACTATATGTATGTATGTATGTAAAAATGTATTTAATATTCAGCACAATAAGTAAATACTTACAACTTGAGAGTACGACTCGTGACGGTCGCCGTAATGACTCCCAACAATTTATGAACCTTTTCATTTTAATTGTGATGAACTTTTTTATAACCTTAACTTTTAGGGTGTCTTATATTATTATGACTCACGCTGCCGACTTCTTTATTAGAAACGGTCTTGACAGTGGGATCAGTATAGGCCATACAAATTGAACTAGACAATTTAGGGAATACGAGTAGTTCATCAGAGCGCATAGGGTCGTCTAAATTGGGTCTCTTACGTCTACGCCTGGTGTGTAATTCTAAACTATGATTATGACTGCTGGATATCTTCTACGAGTATCATTCATAATCATTGAACTTCACATTCGCTTACTTTAATAAATATTCTTCTTTTCTTCTAAACGTTTTAGCTACCTACCACTTGAAATTGACCTTTCCCTTATACAATAGCTTCTTGAAAGACATTTTGCTCAATAATTCATATTGTTTTCTCAAACCCATTAAAAGCCCTTGTTTTTTACAGTTGCGCATTTTCTTAAGCTGTTGCGGTCAATAAAAATATGAAACTGGCTTGAGCAGGGCTACCTCGTGACACGAATAAATGTTTAGCGGTGCGGCCAGCAAACAAGCGGGTTTGGAATTACGCTAGGGAGTTAGAACCCCTCCTTGTGGTTGTACACTGAGCAACGAAAACAGTAATGTCCGACTGCGGATCACGCGGTCGTGGGTTCGATTCCCACTGGAGACAAAAATTTGTGTGATCCATGTTTGCTTCGCGAGTCTGGGTGTTTCAATGTATGATAAGTATGTATTAAAAGTATATAATTATTAATAACCGTGGTCTGATACCCACAATACAAACAGGTTCTTCTTAGCTTACATACTTTGGGAGAAGATACCGTTGTGTGAAAAATGTACTTGAATATTTTTTTATTTAGTATTTATTTACTACTAGCTGATGCCCACTTTTTCGCCCGCGTAAAATTTGTGCCAATTCCCGCTTACTGTGGGAACATATTCCCGGTATGAAAAGTAGCCTATGCGTTATTTCAGACTATAAGCTATCTCTTTACCAAATTTTAGCCCGATTCGTTCAGCAGTTAGAGCGTGATTGAGTAACAAACATCCAAACATCTTTTTTTTATTTTAACGTGAGCGAAAATCCTCATGGATGCTATGCAGGACTCCTACCGACTAAAAAACCATACGTAACGCCCAACAGCCTATGGTTGGAAGCCCCGTGTAAGCCCTCGGAAGGATGTCCCAGGACTCCCAACAGGCCGAAGACACGTCGGCGGTGACCAAGCCACCCACTGCAGAACTCGGGTGGGAGAGTTCTCCACCGTCCCGCTCCGCCGTCTCTTTCACGAGCATGACCCACTTGCAGAAAGAAGCGGCGCAGTCCCACTTACTCTCGCTGGAGATCATGGCTCGCACCATGGTCTCGAGCTAGAGAGTGTCCACATCCAGACCCATCACAAGACGCTGTTGCGCCCACGCCGTGCACTCCACCCGCGTGTGGAGCGCTGTGTAATTGCTACGGTCCTCACAGTGCGAAGCTACCGTGCCCGGTATGTATCTGTGACAACCGGTAGGAGAGAGCACCGTGTCTCCTCTCCAGCCACTCGTCCATGACCGGTCTGATGGCCGCTATTGTGGCGAATCCCCCCTTTGGTTGCTCAAGTCGCACCTTCCATGTCTCCACGGTTCCTGGTGGAGCAGGGACCGCTGGGCCTCGATTTCTTGAGACGCAGGCCTTGGGCCCCGCTCCAGCGCCTTCTTGCGCCATCTAAACAGTGACGCAAGAGCTCTCGCTTCCACGTCAAATAGAGGGGTCCCGGCTAGGAGGCATGCCGCCGGAGATCGTGCGGTATCCCCTTATCACCCTGACGGCCATCGCCCTCTGCGGGCTCAGCAGTCTAGCCACATTGCTGGCCGTTAGAGTCTCCGCCCATACGGGGGCCCCGTATAGGGCCATATTTCGCACGATCCCCAGGTAAACATTCAAACATCTTCTCAAACTTTCACATTTATAATACTAGCTGATGCGCGCGGCTTCACTAGCGTGAAATGTGGTTCCCTTTCCCGCTTCCCGTGGGAACATTCCACTGGACGATCATGGTAGCGGTCTCGTACAAACATCTCAACACCTCGCTGTCCTGAGACCGACCTGAAGACGACTGGTTTTAGGTGATCTGTGAACTGGATAATATATCATTATACACACACATATAAAGAAAGTTATAGCTGTAATATCTAGGTTTTTCTTAGCTTATGAAATTCGCACTTTATACGGATACACTCCACTTTGATATTATGTATTGTACTTAATTGAATTTATATTGAGAGCCCTGGTACCCATACCACAAGTTAAATCTTACTTTGGGTACCAGTGGTCAACAAATTAATGTGTGCTACATTGTGAACGTCAATAGTTTATCGATACCTCTGGGCTCAAAGGTCGTAAAGGACAAAATGGGACTTTTCAGGAGAAGCAAAAAACAAAAGAAAAAAAATATTTTGTACTCTAACTCTTTTGTTTCTTGAGCTATTTTAATAAAATCAAGGAAGAAAGTGCTTAGAATTTATAGTATTTTCTAAGGCAGATTTAAAAAAATACCCTAGTGCTGTATTTACCGAGATAGATTTACTTTACGACCATAAATTTGAAAATAAAAGTCCTTTACACCCCTCAAATTTCCATCCTAAGATTTCACCGAAGGGTGTAAATCTACTTCACTGCGCAATTCTGAAGAAAATAAGGTAATAATCGACTAGTGTAATAATTTTTAGGTCATAAGGATCACTTGCTAACTCATTTTTAAGGGCTACGTTATTAAATAAACTTATTTTTTTTAATATTAAGCTCGTCAAATTGACGTCGCCACCACCCTGATGGTAAGCCGTGGTGCATCTAACGATTGGGGGCCAGTATCACAGTCTGTAAGACTTTCGACAGTGGTTCCTCAAATTGCCGGCCCTGTGATGTGCCTCTTCACGCTCTTCTTGAAGAACCCGGGATTGTAAGATGAGGGAAAAACGTATGCGGGCAGGTCGTTCCATGTTCTTATAGTTCGACAGATGAACGATCTTTTCAGGCGAACATTCTCTCCACTGTGTATGAGTGGCATCTCTGCCCCGGCACGCGTTGTTCGGGTTTGGAGAGATGGTAGGATTAGGTTGAATCGAGCTCTTCAGAACATTCACCATAATACATTCGGTAGAAGGCAGCCAAGGACGCTATGGTTCTTCGTTGCGCTAACGGTTCGAGGCCTCCCGTCACCTCAGGACAACCAATTATTCGGATAGCACGTCGCTGCATAGCGTTGACGCTAGTAGGTGTCTTGCGGAGTCATCCCAAATGTGAGAACAGAATTCGACGCAGGGGCGAATCTTCGTCTTCAAAATCAAAATCAATCAAAATCAAAAATATATTTATTTCACATAGGCATTATACAGATGCGCTTGCAAAACGTCCAGAATACAAAACAAAAACTCTACCACCAGTTCACAACGCGACCCACCTGAGAAGAACTGGCAAGAAACTCAGCGGGTTGTTCTTTTTTTTGCTCTATTTACAATTTTAAAGAATCTAAAAACTAGGCATTTTAACAATTTTTTTGAGAATCCAGCAGAGCAGGTCATTTCCAGGCTTCCTTATCCAACAAATAATCATTGATTGTATAGTAGCCCCTGCAGTTCAATTTACTTTTAACAGATCTTTTAAACTTATTAAGGGACATACTTTTAATTTCGTCTGGAAGCCTGTTGTAAAAGCGTATACAGTTACCCATGAAAGAATTGCTGGTTTTGTGCAATCTGCTATGAAAAACAGCAAGGTTATTTTTATTTCTAGTGTTGACATTGTGTCTATCACTTAACTTGGCGAAACTATGTAGATTTCTTTGTACATACATAAGGTTTTCAAAAATATATTGTGATGCTACAGTAAGAATATTAACCTCTTTGAATTTTTCGCGCAGAGAGACCCTTGGACCTAGTCTATATATAGCTCTTATGGCCCGCTTTTGTAAAATAAAAATTTTATTTATATCTGCAGCATTGCCCCACAGTAGAATACCATAAGACATTATACTGTGAAAGTAACTGAAATAAACTATTCTAGCCGTATCTACATCAGTCAAGTGCCTTATTTTTTGTACAGCAAATGCTGCTGAACTTAATCTACTAGCTAGTTTTACAATATGTGGACCCCATTGTAAACCAGCATCAACCGTTAACCCTAGGAATGTGGTTTGTTCCACAAGTTCCAACTCTCGACCATTAAGTTGAACATTGGTTTCTGACTGTGCTACATTAGGCAAGGTAAATTTAATACATTTAGTTTTATTATCATTTAGTTTAAGATTGTTAGTGTTAAACCAATGAACCACTTTCAAGATTGCGTTGTTGACATCGTCATAGTTATCTATTTGTCTTTTTACTTTGAAAATCAAAGAAGTATCATCTGCAAACAAAACAATCCTGTTGTTGTCCCCCACGTAAAAGGGTAAGTCATTAAAATATATAAGGAATAAAAATGGTCCGAGTATTGAACCCTGCGGGACGCCCATAGTAACTACAGATCCCTCTGAGCGTGCACCATTAACATCGACCCGCTGAATTCTATTGTTCAAATATGAAGTCAGAAGGTCGAGAGCCTTGTTTCTTATGCCATAATGGTGTAATTTCCTGATTAATGTTTTATGTTGGACGCAATCAAATGCCTTAGACAGATCACAAAACACACCAATTGCATCTTGTTTATCCTCCCAGGCGTCATAAATACATTTCAATAACTCTACACCAGCATCGGTAGTAGAACGTCCTTTAGTGAAGCCAAATTGTTTCTCATGAAATAATTTGTGACTGTTAAAAAAGATCAGCATCTGCTCTAGTATCAATTTTTCAAATATCTTGCTCAAGGTCGGCAACACCGAGATAGGTCTGAAATTACCCGGATCTGAAGCGGTGCCAGCCTTGAATAGTGGTATAACTTTACTGTGTTTCATCAAATCAGGAAATACACCACTAGAGACGCAATCGTTAAACACAGTTGCCAAGTGGGGGGCAATGACATCTATAATACTTGATATGGATTTTACTGATAACCCCCAAAGGTCAGCGGTTTTTTTAACATTAATAGATCTAAAAGCTTTTATGATGTCGTTGCAGTTGACAACGGTGAATTCGAACGCGCCTTCACAGGCAGCTACAGATTCTGCTAATAATAGCTCGGCGGAGGTGGAAGACGACTGGAGAGTGTCAGTTATCTCTATTGGAACATTACTGAAAAATTTTTCAAACTCGGTCGCCACTTCCAAATCCCCCGATACGTGGCGATTGTTTATATTTAAATGAAACTTTCTTTCATTCGTTGTACACCTACCACATTCCGCATTGATAATGTTCCAAGTAGTTTTAATTACATTCGCAGAATCATAAATTTTATTTCTAATGAAATTAGACTTGGCTAAGGTACAGGCTTGCTTAAATATCTTTGAGTATTTCTTAACATATTGCTGAAACTCTGGGTTCAAATTATATGATTTTTCAGAATACAGTTCATATAGTTTATGGCGACTTTTATAAATTCCGGGTGTAGCCCAGTCACTGAAAGCAGAACTGCCTCCGATTGATAATGTTTTCGGGGTAAAGATTTTCCCAAACACAGTATGTATCAAATTAAATAAATCAGAGTAGGATTCTTCTACGCTAATGTAATCAGGCAATTCTGTTATTTTCTTGACTAAGTTTCTTCTAAAGGTTTCCAAGCGATGTGTGTTAACTGGGACAAAACTAATAATCTTCTTAGTTTCCCTACTATTTCTCAGATAAGAAACAGACTGGCCACGATGATCTGATTTTACAGGGTCCACTATACATTTTTTAATGGGATTTATATTAGTAAAAATATTATCAATACAAGTAGCACTAGTTGCAGTTATACGAGTAGGTTCCAAAAATATATTATACAAACCAAATGACTTGAACAAATTTAACATTTTCTCTCTCTGTAAAGGTTCCCGTGCAGTTTCTAAAATGTCTACATTGAAGTCCCCACAAAATAGGACGGTTTTTTTTGTACTTTGGCATTTAAACAATGCTTCTTCAAGTTTCTCTTCGAACTGTGCATATGGAGCATCCGGGGGACTGTATACGCTTAGTACAATGAACCGCTCAAACTCTATACTGGCTATCTCAATAACTCGTTCAACAGAGAGGTCTACTATGTCTTTACGTTCTTTACACTTTATTGACTTATTAATAATAATTAAAGAGCCTCCCCGTTTATATTTTATTCTACAGAACGAGCTAGCAACCCGGTGATTTTTGAAATTGAACATGACTTGATAAGGCCTTAACCAATGTTCTGTTACACAAAAAATATCAATGCCATTCAAGTCCATGTACAATTCCAATTCCAATTCTTTTCCACCAATCAGGCCTTCAACATTTTGGTGCACCAGGTTTAAAGTATTATATTTAAGATTAATAGATTCAACGGCCTGAGAGCAATCAGATATAAAATTTTGATGTGGCTGTTGTAGAACTAAATGGCTAGATTTAACATTCCTTGATTTATTATACATTGTGTCAAGTTTAGTGCAAGAACGTTGCTCTTTTGTCTTATATACTAATTTAAATTACTTGGATATAAACAGCTATCCAGGGTTCTAATATCAATGTCAATTTTTTGCTCAAAAGGAGCAGGTATAGCCAGATTTTTGGCTAACATATCTATAAAATAATGTAGCGACATTGCTACCTGTCTTTTAAAATAATCCAGAAGCTTATGCTTTCCTTTAGTCAAATAAAAATAATAATTTTTTCTAACAATAGTGTTAGTGTCAATTATATGAAACTTTATATTATGACATGTTATTGTGTCCAATAACAAATTTAAATGGTATCTAATCCTATTTTCTGCAGCTGGCATAAGCTTACAGTAAGGCAGTGTGTAAATAATAATATTATTTAAATCTAAGGAGTTTAATTTATTATAATATTTAATAAGTTTTTGTTTGGTTATACCTATCCTGTTTCCTATGAAAATGACCAGATTGTCTTTCTGTTGAAATTTATAACTACATATGGACTTCATTATTTGTGTATAGGATGAAGAAGGCATGCAGTGATTTATAAAGGACTGCCCCTGTGTACAAAAATTTAATTTTGACCCCATGTCTCTTCCAATTTCATCACTGAACATGATCCATCGACTATTTTCGCTGTTATCTTTTATAAGACCTAGATTGACCTGTTTTTGTATCCTATGCATCTGGTGACCAGACAGGGTAAGTGGCCGGCTCGGGCTCGGCCCTGGTTCGGGTTGGCTGCAGTTACATTCTGTTTTATCTGCTAAAGAGCTAAAACGGTCAGCATAATGAGATGTTGAGTTTAAAAGTTTATCCATAGCCAAAGAATATTCTTTTATAATCAGCTGAGATTTATCATACATTGTCTTAACAGACTCCAAGGAATCTTGAAGCTGTTGTAATTTATAACTAAATTCCTGTGTATCTGCAGCATGCTGTTTCTGACTACTTTCTAACTTTTTAGTGCATAAATTTAGTTCATGTAATATATCTAATCTGTTTCTGCAATTTTTAATATTTTTGGTGAAATTTTTATTATTATTAAGCAAACTTTGATTTTTTCTTATCAACTTATTTATTTTTACATAATGTTTTAACTTTTTGTTACTACAATGACCTAAACCTATTTTAGCCGATACTGCAGTGTGATTGGGAGTATCATTTGTAAGGTCTATAATGTCTGTCTGTTTGGGTTTTGCAGCGGTAACTAACTGTGGGGACCTATCTATTAGTTCGTCAAACAAGGTTTGGTTTTGTTGGGTACTGACTTGCAAAGAGATCTCTTCTAGCTGGGTTATTTGTTGGTGGGAGTCCCTTAGCTCATGTTCCAGATCAGCTATGCGGTTCAAGGCGCGTTCATACTCTGCACTGCACTTATCAAAATTATTAACTATTGTTAGCAGTTCATCCCGTTCCCTAGTCACTTCATCTAACCGCACACTTAGCAAGGACAACTGTTGTTTTAGGTTGCCGTTGTGTTTTACAACAGAGATAAGCTCTGTTTCATTGTCCTCACGTTCATTACTGAGCTGGACAACCTGCTCCTTGGCAGATTTCAGTTCTTCTAAAGCCAGTTGGAGTTTAGTCTGTTCCTGACGGGCCAGACCTCTTCGAGTCATCATTTTGTAATTTTATACAAGACAGCTACTTTATATTAAAAGCAAGGAGCAGCCTGCGAAGCTATGGATGGATAGAAGTAGGATTTCAATATATTAATGCAAGATAGTACTCGTATGAGTGTGATATCTGTCAGTTTTCAACATAGAATATACTAATAAGTATATTACAAGTGAACAACAGGTGCACACACCTACTGTACCAATTACTTTCAAAGCGAAGGTGGGATTCGATTGATCTACCTGTTTAATATCAGCATTGAATATATTATGACATATATACAAGTGAACAACAAGTAAACAAACTCACCGGCACACCTATCCACTGAATAACTTTTGACACTCCTTTTGTGAATCTATACTTGTTATTTATTTAATTATTTGAAGTAAAATTGTCTGTAACCAGCTGAACTAACTAAATACTTACTAGTTAAATAACTTTTAATGTGTTAAAAGTCAATATCAATAATTGTTGCAGGTTTTTATGTTACGTACTTACAAGTAGACTACAGGTTATGTTGCCGGCAATAATTTTATTTTTAAGTACTAACACAAGTATATTATCGTTAGATCAAGTTGATTTAACACTTTAACACATAAATTAATTCCACACCGAGGAAATAGGCAATAAATTTTGAATATTACGTCCAAATCACTTCACTAAAACGGTTGGATGACTAATTACTTTGTTTTTTGAAAAATTTTAATCAAAACTTTGGATTTTTGTATTTTTACACTTTTATAACATTAATATTTTAATTTCAATAAATTTTAACATTTAAATTAGCGTATTTTTAATAATTTTAATTAAAATTACTCAGAGCTATAAAAATTTTGACAGTTCGCTAATGTTGCCAGCTGCAGAATCTCTCTTGTACAGTAAACATCTCTGATGTGACGTGAAATAGTCTCAGCTTATTCAGGAATTCTAGTTTCCACGAGGCCAGCCCAATACATCTCTCTACGTAGGTTTTGTGATTGAGCTTTCTTTTAGTGTAACCGTAATGTTCCGAAGACAGGGTAGGGATAGGTATGGGGACTTTTTAGCTGTAAACTGTGTGTTTTTCTGGCATCGAAGTCGACCAGACCCAATGCGACCCAGGTCCCGGTGAAGATCTGCCACGAGTTGTCGTCTCTTTCCTTCCACGTCGCCTCGCCCCTCCGCTGGACGGCCAGAATAGCTCCCATGCAGATGCTAAAGAACTATCATCCGAATAACAACGAATGCTCCCAAGGGACAGCATGTCATTGATATGCAGAAGAAAAAGAGTTGGGGAAAATACCGATCCCTGTGGTACTCCGGCATATACCTGCAAAAAGCAGGAAGCCTGACCATCACAGAGGACCCGTGTACGTCGCCCGTGCAGGAAGCTGGCCAACCATCGGCACAACTGAGGCGATAGACCATATGCCGGCAGCTTGAAGAGATGCGACGCATGTCATACCCTATCAAAGGCTTTAGCCATGTCTAGGCCAATAGCCAGAGATTCACGTGCTTCTCCATAGCCTCACCCCAGGTGTGTGTAATGTACGCTAAGTGGTCACCCGTTGATCGTTTCGGCCCAAAGCCATATTGACAATCGCTAATTAACGAGTGATCCTCCAGATATCGCATGAGCTGTTTGTTGGTAATTAGCTCGAACACTTTGCAGAATACGGTGGTTACGGCTATGGTGCGATAGTTGGCCGGATCCGACCGATCCCCTTTCTTGGGGATCGGCTGAACGTTCGCCTCCTACCAAGCCTTCGACTCTTCTCCCGACGAATAGGAAAGACGATACAGGCGTGTTAGCGTTGGACATAATTCAGCTGCACACTTCTTCAGCACCAATGCCGCACTGCCGGATTACAATATGAGACAATATCCGGCATCGTGGTTCCACAGTCGGCGATAGTGGGAGGTTGCTTGCCACAGTCATCGACCCGGGAATTAGCCGCAAAGAGATTGGCCAGCATTTCTGATTTCTCTTGGGCCTTGTGAGCCAGTCATCCGTCTAGATAGCGCAGCGGCGCGGCGGCAGCAAGAGCTTGCAAAAGTTGGCCTGCACGGCTTTGGTCAGTTGCCAGTATTCACGTCTGCCCGTCGGATGTTACGTGAGCTCCTGACCAAGCCGCGTGATGCGCTGGGCGTCCACTCTCTTGAAGGTTCTCTTACTGGACCTAGTGGCTCTGTTGTACGCTGCTTTGAGGCGGGCCACTTTCTGGTCGCGCACAGACTGAGCCCTAATCCAGGCGCGGTAAGCCGCCTGTTTTTGTTGAACAGCTACGGCGCACTCACGCCCAAACAAGGGGCGGGCTTTGCGGATGCTGGCGACATCAATGTATGGAATGTAATCTCAATGATAAAGCCCTCCCTGCAAAGCAGCGCTGACTCCACGGGACGGCCGACTGACTCAGAAGGACTCAGGGCAAAATAAACGGATTTCAGGTCGTCCGTTGGCGCTGAAGAACGAAGAAATTTCATTATATTTGCGGGTTTTCGCACTCCGTTTGACAAAACGATGATGTGTTTTTTAACAAGTTTTCGTCAATAATTACGCCAAGGTATTTAATGCTGTCTGTCCTTTGGATGAATTCACATTTGCAACCTTTCATTTCTTTGCAGTTGTGTAATTTGATACCAAGAGATGTGTAATGGGCCGATCTAGCTGTTTTATGAAAACATACATATTTAGTTTTACTGGCATTCAGTGTCACTAAATTATAACGCAATGTTGACGCTTGCCCCAGGCCCAACTCGGCTTTCGTAAATTTTTCAGCCCAACTTGCACCATCAAATATAACAACAGTGTCATCGGCACAGCATATTATATTATCCATATACCTACATTATAAAAAACGTTGGGCCAAGCACGCTACCCTGTGGGTCTCCAAAGTCGATTGTATCTAGCTCACTTTTAAAGTTACCCACTTTAACACACTGCTGCAAGTAGCAGTATGGATGTAAAGGACATCAGGACGAGTCCTGATGTCCTTTACATCCATATTTTTGAGGTGACTTATAGGGAGTATAGGACCATTTAAATTTTTTATGTGTTTTACACCCAAAATTTTCTTTATATTTTCCTTTACTACCAAAATAATTTCACTCTAGTAGGTAAGTGTTATTTACTTCCATATTTTCACGGTAAACTTGGCTTAAAGTCTCAGATTATGTGGGTCGTAAAGGCATTTTTTTTGCGAATTTCGTAAAACGGAATATACAGATCGATAGGGAATTAAAAATTGAGTAAAACTGTATCAAAAAGTCATTTTCGCCCAAATGTCCTTTACGACCTTTGAGCCCAGAGGTATCGTTATGTGTCATTGTCATGTATTTTTCAGAAGCAATAAATAAATTATTATTATTATTATTATTTATCGATGTGTAGATTGTATTGTACGTATAATGTAGTCAAACAAAACAGCACCACGGTATGCTCCTTCATAGCTTGACAGCAGCGAGCTGAAAATTATAACTTATTTCTGCCTTTAAACCGCCACATGCCAGAGTGTCACTAATTAGGAATAGCAGTTAGGTACCTGTCAACATTTAAATTTATTTTCAGAGCACAATAAAATAAAATGAATACTCGAAAATGTTCGTTTTTCATGGCCACAAAAAGGTCTGTCCATTAGGCACGAGGATTTAACGTTATGGAATATTACATTTTAGCTGTGATTCGTACCCAAATTTTAATTGTGATTACAATTTAAAAGCTATATTTATGACTCAAAACATTAGTAGTTACCGAAACGGTTGAGTGCTTAATAGCTGTAAGATATGCTCGATTCGATTCAATGTCAGGTGGAGCATTTACTGACTGATGTCTGAGGCCCTTACGTAGGCAACAACTTCCTGGGATATCCTTCTGATCCGCGGACATCCTACCTAGAAGATACCGAGGACCTGGCGCTGAACGGATAGTTAGGGAACCTGTGGTTTCAGTTGGTTCAAGTCCAGCTTGACATTTGCGAGTTACTTTAAGATCGATACCACACAAAATTGCCGATATTTTATCGAAACAAAAGTAAACGCAAATATTTGTTTAATAAAAAAAGGGCGTACCTACGTGCTTTTCAATTGATATTTCCTACTTGCTTATCAGGAAATACCAAAAAGGGTAAAACTCCAAGAAAAGAAAGAACCCCATCCAGGGGTAGACAGAGGCATACCTAATAATCTACTAGAGGCCAACATTTCTTTTTGTTTGTCCCGCTATAGCTGGTGAGAATATTGCTGTTCTAAAAAAGGCAGGCGTTGGTTGTACTACTACTACTTGCTACTAAAATTTTTCAAGTCACCAGCTTAACGTGCCTTTCAAAATATGGCAAAGCCCGTATATGAAAATGCCAAAAAGCGGTCACACATCTCAGGAC
The DNA here is from genome assembly GCA_933228765.1 of Miltochrista miniata. NCBI lineage: Eukaryota > Metazoa > Arthropoda > Insecta > Lepidoptera > Erebidae > Miltochrista > Miltochrista miniata. Next base: position 39,870,154 of record OW121753.1, on the reverse strand, counting down.
AGCTACACCGCGAGACTTCAAGCGAGCGCCATAATTATCGATGGTTGTGGAGTAGTTGCAGTACTAGGCATGCTGCAGTATAAGAAGAAACAGACTCTATTAAGAGTACTCGTAGATATGACATCACGCGCTAGGAGTCGCGGGCATTAGCTAGTACATCCATAAAATGTCTTACGGTCACGGTCACTAGGTGCGACGTCACTAAGCGCTTATTACAAAAACCCTCGTAAATATTTATAAACGCAGGATAGGGGAAAATGGCGGATGACATCGGCGAACATTGTGGGCGGAGGCAACCAGTGTGAAATGACATCTTGGAGGAACTTACACACTCGATTAAAGGCACCTTCACACAATGTTCTTTTCAGTGATGTTAGGCGGTGTTTGCAATGTTCTACTAAATGCATGAACAATGACGCAACAGACTTTTGTTGGTATCAACATTATGAACCTAGTTATTTCGTATCCAGATTGGATTTAATCATAATCATAATCATAACTTTATTGCCAACCAAGTGTACATTATAAGGTCTTAAAAATAAAACATGGTCACAACTCAGTAGCCTTTTTCAGGCATTGCAAATAAGAGAAGAAGAACAAAATATTGAGCATTGACAAAATATTTCTGTTAAAGTAATTTAATTAAGTAACAATTTCTCCTCATCATGCAAAATGTAGCTAGCTATATATTACATTTTAAAGTGCCTACTTACAGCTAAAGGTAACAAATTCAGATAACAAAAATTCTAATAAGTTTGAAGTCAACCTAAGTAAAAGTTGCATTTGCGGCTAATAGTGTAGTGGTGACTTGCTATGCGGAATAGATATTGATGTGTTTGTAGACTTCACCTTTTGCTTGTTCTGTTTGTTGGAGAATTTGAGCAAGCTGCAAATATAGATTAAAAATAGCAAGTACGATGATATAATAAGAGAAGAAAGCCCATTTTGGAAGAGAGAACAGCGATTTCAATGAAAACGTTTGTATGTAGAAAGCAAATCAAAAGTGACATGGCTGCAATTTAAAATCCTCTTATGACTATTGTGGGATGCCTTATGCCTATCATCAATTTTCATTTAAATGTAGCATTGAAACACGGGGTAAGTCAGTCAGTCAGTTATAGTAAAATACTACCGAGTGTAACGTAGTGTAGTGTACTGTACCGTGTCTTGTGGCGTAATTGGCGAGAGGCCTACGAGCAGGAGTGGACTGCCATAGGCTGATTTGATTGATTGTGCATCGTAATTCCTGGCATCTCAATGGAATTTAATATTGTAACCTCTTGATATATTCCACCTGTCATCGATGAAAACTATGAAGCTTTATGCGAAATAAAAAATAAAATAAAATAAAATAAAATTTATTCCCTTTGAAATTTTTAAAAAATTATTTAGGTTTGTCAAAATTTTTGTGACTCTACCGGGGGTTCGGAAATGCTACAGACTGAGAAGAACACCCCAAGAAACTCAGTCCGGTCCCTATTAATTCATCTTAGTATCTAATACAGTTTTTTTTTAAATGTAGAAAGGAGCAATTCGTGTCACTGCCAGGCAGCCTTGTCTTCTAGAAAGTCTTTAATGCTATAATAAGCTTTCTGGCACAATTTAAGTTTTATTAGTTTTTTAAATTTATTAACTGACAAACCTGTTACGGCTGTCGGCAATGTATTGTACATTCGAATACAATTGCCCGCAAAAGAATTGCTTATTTTATTAAGCCTAAATCTAGGTACAGCCAATTTATTCTTATTTCTTAAGTTTAGGTTATGGATATCACTATTTTTAATAAATTTACTATTATTTTTATGAGTATATAATAAGTTTTCATATATGTACTGTGAATACACAGTAAGGATGTTGATATCCTTAAACTTTTCTCTTAATGACTCCCGAAACCCCATACCATAGATAGCCCGGACAGCCCTTTTCTGCAACACAAAGATACATTCGATGTCGGCAGCGTTACCCCATAATAGTATGCCATAGGTCATGACACTGTGGAAATAGCTAAAGTAGACAAGACGCGCTGTTCTAATGTCTGTCAGTTGTCGGATCTTTTTAACGGCATAGGCTGCAGAGCTCAGTCTGCCCGAGACTTTCTCGATATGAGGCCCCCACTGCAAGTTGGAGTCTAACTTTATGCCCAGAAAGACAGTTTCATCGACCAATTCTACTTGATCATCCCTAATCCTAATACTGGTGTTAACGAGCCTAACATTTGGCAAGGTGAATCTAATACATTTTGTTTTAGTTTCATTTAACAATAAATTATTTGCGTTAAACCAGTGGACTACCCTAGAGAGGGCATTGTTTACTTCGTCAAGATTGCGTTGTCCACGTTCAACTTTAAATATTAAAGATGTGTCATCAGCAAACAAAACTACCTCGTGATCGTCTCTTATAAGGTGAGGGAGATCATTTATGTACACTAAAAATAGAAAAGGTCCCAGAATTGAACCCTGAGGCACCCCCATTGTTACGGCAGACCCATGTGACTGTTTACCATTTATAACTACTCTCTGTACTCTATCTCTTAGGTAAGAACTAATTAAATCCAAGGCCGTCCCCTGGATCCCATAATGATCAAGTTTTTGAATTAAAGTCTGATGCTGGACGCAATCAAAGGCCTTAGATAAGTCGCAGAATACACCATAAGCATCATACGACTCCTCCCAGGCCTCATATATACACTCTAATAATTTAATTCCAGCATCCGTGGTAGACCGACCGCGCGTGAAACCGAATTGTTTAGTATGGAATAGTTTATTTGTATTAAAATGATTTTGCATTTGATTAAGCATTACCTTTTCAAAGATTTTACTAAACGTGGGTAGTACAGAAATAGGACGAAAATTGGACGGATCCGAGGTGCTACCCGATTTAAACAGAGGAGTTATTTTACTAAACTTCATTAAGTCAGGAAACACACCACTATCAACACAATTATTAAATATTATTGATAATTCAGGGGCAACCATTTCAATTAACGAATTAACTAAATGTACAGAAATTCCCCAGAGGTCAGCCGTTTTCTTAATATTTAAAGATTTAAAAGTTTTTATGATAGTGTGTATACTAATTTTACTGAATTTGAATATTTCATTACAGCAAGGAACATTTGCTTTTAACAAGGATTCTGCTATTGGGGTAGAAGAACCTAGGCCTCTGGTCAAATCTACTGGTATTCGAGAGAAAAAATGTTCAAATTTGTTAGCGACTTCGGCATCTGTTGTAATGATGTTACCATTTACTTTAAGTTTAAAATTATTATCATTTGATTTTGCTTGGCCTCTTTCTGCGTTAATTATTTTCCAAGTAGATTTAACTTTGTCTACACTATTGATAATTTTATTACTTATATACTTTCTTTTGGCCGCTAAGCAGTCTGCTTTAAACTTTTTTGAATAAGTTTTAACATAATTTAGAAATTCATCTGTTCTATTAAGCTGTCTTTCTGAGTATAGTTCATACAGTTTTTGTCTACTTTTATGTATATCCTCAGTGGCCCATTCACTGAAGGCTGGCCTGTCTCCGATTGTGACTTCCTTAGACTTGAATATGGAGTTGAACTCATTGTAAAAGGAATCAAAAAATAACTTATACATTACATTTGAATCTAAGCCAGTGTCTAAAAATGGAAGTTTATTGCAAAGTCCAACTCGCATACGTTCCAAGCGGTCACTAGTTACTGGTCTACATAATATTTTACGTCTTTTAACTTTTTCTCTTGTGATCTTGAAAGATGCTATTTGCCCAGTATGATCTGATTTTATCTTATTGATAATACTCTTACTTTCTGGCAACATATCACTGTATATATTGTCCAGACAAGTAGCTGTTGTATCACAATATCTAGTAGGCTCTAAAAATAAGTTAGTGAGATTGTGTGATTTAAATAAATTTAAGATATCATTGGTCTGACGTGTATTTACAAGTATATTAACATTAAAATCACCGCTCACTATTAGGTGTTTATTAGTTTTTCCAAGTTTAAATAGCACTTTATCCATTACTTCCTCAAACTCACAAAAGGGTGAGACTCCAGGTTTATATACGCATACTACTATGAATTGCTCCAATTCTACGCACGATATTTCAACTGTACACTCTACAGAGAGGGACACAACATCTTTCCGTTCCTTATACTTTAACTTCTTATTTAATAAAATCAACGAACCCCCCCGTGTTGTGTTGACCCTGCAGAACGCACTACCAACCCGGTGACTACTGAAGCTGAACATGAGCTCATACTCCTTACGCATATGTTCTGTAAGACAAACTATTTCAATATTTTCTGAGCTCATGAACAGCTCCAATTCAAACTCTTTGACCTGCGTTAATGTTGCTATATTATAATGCACCAGGCTGATATAATTTACATTTTTTAAATTAGTTTTGTTCGGAGGACAGTTTCCGATATAGTTATGATTTGCAATTAAATTCAACTCTATCAATTTACAATTTTGGCTAGAGGGTAAATCCTCTGTTGTCCCAGAAGTTAATTTAAATTACTTGGAACCGATTCCAAAGTCCTAAATCTACTCTGCTCAAATAAAGCAGTTTTGTCAGCCAAGTTTTTGGCTATAGAGTAAAAATAATTGAATAGCAAACTTGCTATTTGTCTTTTATAGTATTTGGGTAGACAATACCTACCCTTGTGATTATTATAGACTTTATACTTGCTATGTGACAAATTTGTGTCAAATACAGAATTAAAGTCAATTACATTGAATTTATTATTATACTGACTTATTAAGTTTAAACGTAAATTCATCTTATATCTAAATGAATTTTCCGAGTCTGGCACACCTTTTATAAATGGAAGTGTGAACATTACAACTTGTATGACATTTAAGTTTAAGATGTAATTCATGTATAGGGACAAATCATCATTGCTAATTTTGCCCCTGTTTGCACAGAAAATTATTATTTTACTGTTAGCTTCAAATTTATATTCTAATATCTTTTGCATAATATCACTTAATGAAGCACCCGGATAGCAATTATTAATAACCGAGTAATAACTTGAATTTAAGTTTTGTTTTAAAAATGAACTTAGATTGGTACCAATATCATCACTAAATACAATTAATTTAGTACAACGATTACTATTATTTACACTGTCACACAATATATCCACTGATGTACTGGGCGGGCACGTAGTAATGGGAGCTAAGGGCTCAGCGGTAACCGGTTCACCCTGAGCCTCCACCGGCTCAATTGCTTTAGGGCAGTTAATATTGCATAAGTGGTCATTTAGGAAACAATTAAGGCGCTCAGTGTTATCATTTGATGTTTTGAGTACCTTATCTATGGTTACAGAACATTTAGTAAAGTCCTTAAGGGACCATTCATATTTTTTAGTCATATATTGTGCGATATAAAGACACCCACTTCATGTAATAAAAAACCGGCCAAGTGCGAGTTGGACTCGCCCATGAAGGGTTTCGTAGCAGCAAGTAACATAATATAAAAGTTCTTATAGTTCGTTGTAACTTTGATTGATGTTTTAACACGTTCGCAGTGGTAGTGATTTTTCTAACCGAAAATTGCGGTTTATGACGTATTAAAAAAAAACTACCAGCTCTATCTCGTTCGAACTAATTTTCGTTGGTAGTTTTTATGGCAATGTACATCATATGATTTTTTTAGATTTATCATTCTCTTAGTTTAGAAGTTAGAGGGGGGGGGACACACATTTTTCCACTTTGGAAGTGTCTCTTGCGCAAACTATTCTTTTTAGAAAAAAATGATGTTAGACACCTCAATAGCATTTTTGAAGACCTATCTATAGATACCCCACACGTATGGGTGTGATGAAAAAAAAAAATTTGAGTTTCAGTTCTGAGTATGGGGACCCCCGAAATTTACAATTTTTTTTCTAGTTTTATATAAGAATCTTAATGCGGTTCACAGAATACATCTATTTACCAAGTTTCAAAGGTATAGGCCTTATAGTTTCGGAGAAAAATGGCTGTGACACACGGACGGACAGACAGACAGACAGACAGACAGACAGACATGACGAATCTATAAGGGTTCCGTTTTTGCCATTTGGCTACGAAACCCTAAAAACTGAAGAAAATGGCATAGGGAGTTGTTCAGTGTATAACTAAAGCTTGCCCGTTGGCTGTAAAACTGAGGCCATCTGTAGAATTGTAGAAATACACATAAAATCAAAGTTTTTTGTCAGTTTTATATCACATCATAACTGTCATCAAATGTGCGTAAGATCTGGATAGGAGAACAATAACGTTTACCCTATGGACGTTTATCGTTGTATACCCGGAGGTAGACTCTTTTTGTAGATGTTGACGATGTTGTGGAAGTGATTGTAGATTTTTCAATAAAACGATCGATCTGATTTTTGCCATACTATTGCGGCTATACGCTCCTTACGATTTGAACTTCTTTCTTCTTCGTTTTCTGCAGGAAAATTACATTTGATGTACAGAAATGACCTGCAGGAAGTTAGTATCCAGTGCCTTTGCTAGCTAAATACTCTCATAATCATGCACAAGAAGAATACTAACTTATTCTGATATTTCCTCAACTTTTTTTGACGTGCCTCAACAATGTTATGGCTAAAACGTGCTCGATTCGTGAAACTGAACAACACGAGCCGCATACTACGGAGTTGGCAATAAAAAGCAAACCCTGATGATAGTTTACGACAAACTCCGCTTATGAAATGATGGCGGCACTTCAATCACAACAAGTGGACGGCGATAAAAGTTTAGTGCCACGTGTTCACAGGACTGCCCTTCATCTTTTAGGTGGTTCATACGACATAACTTCTGCTGCGTAAACTGTAGCAAAACGAAATATCGATGTTGTCGTCCAAACTTGATCATCCAACCACAGGATGCGCCTTACTTAAGCATTGTTTTCTGCCATTGCACATGACCATTTGGTCTTTTGGCTTTATGAAAAGCCTGTACATCAGTACATCATTTTATATGATTAAACTAGTACATTACATTGTAGTTGACTGTACAATAACAATTAACACACAACAGCCATTACGCGTTTGTCGATTAATACATTTTTAATTGCAATGAAATTTTATTTGTCTTTGTGTTTTCCCCTTCATTTGTATGAAAACTGGCAGAATATTTTTGTATGCGGTGGTTCGCAAAGGCTAGTCCCGTGTTACATGGTCTAAGCGTCCAAATGATACTAAAAACTCATTAAATGAATATGGGCGGAAATTTATCTTATTAAATACAAAACAGCCCCGTGTGGCGACGGGTAAGAGTACAAAATGTCGCCACCCCAATACATCCCGAGGGTGTCGTAAGAGGCGACTAAGGGAACACTTTCGCAAAAAGAGAAGAGAAGGAAAACTCGAAATGAAACCCGGTTGTCAGTAAAGTGACAGGCGTTAAGCCAAGTTGAGGGCCCTATGGGCGGCTTGAAAAATGTCAACTGAGGGTCGTCGTGACCTGTGCCTGTCCAATTCAACACGGCAATAGGCTCACCACCTATTACGTGGGACATATAACTGTAAGGTGAAATGTGGGCGAATACTATGCCCCTGCCTACCCCTTCTTTTGGGACCCTATTACGAAGGAAAATCAGAAAAGACAATTAGGGTAGGCTCCCATACAACAAACGTGATTTTTATATTGATATTTTAACAATAATTCTCATAGGTTTCCCAGAAAAACATTTGTGGGAAATTCGCAAATTTTCACGTATCTCTCGTCGGTGGAGCGGCGAGCATCTACTCGTCTTGCGATTTTCAGTAAAGTAATAACTACGGGCGATAAACACTCTTCAGAGTAATATGTTAGGTAGGTACTATTTAAGTACTACTATTACGTCGTGCATTATCTTTGGTATCATAATATCGAAGGAATATTTCAGCGCAAGTCAAGTTCAGTTCATATGATTGATGAGGCGAGCCAGCTCCGCATAATTGCATCGGATAATGTATGGCAGCGTGCAGCCACCGCTGCATTTGTTGCCGTGCAGAGCATCAGCCACACACATGGTGTAGGTATGAAATATTTTGATAGATACATTATCTTCGGAAGGCACGTTAACCCGTTGGTCCCGGTTGTCAGTAAAGTGGCAGACGTTAAGACGACACGAAGGCCTCATGGGCGGCTTGAATAATTTCAACAGCTGGCAGTCACCTGCACATGTCCAATTCAACACATAGCAAAAGCTAAAGGTGGAACGTGAACGTGGCCTCTGCGGAAAAAGGTGTGCATACAATGTATGAAGGTGTGCATGTAATTTAGCTTTCGTTACATGGTACTCTTAGGCATATAGGTAAATTTGGCACGAATGCCTTCATCACATATCTTATCTGTATTGTTCTCTCAATGTAAAAGTCGGCCTCGAAATCGTCGTTGTAAGTGTACGCGACTGCCGTGCTCAGGCTCAACTCCTGAAAGGCATACACAGGCATAATTTGAAAAAGTATTATCAAACTGATTACACTGTAAAGAACCTACCTACGCAATAAGTACTTACCAATAATATAATAGCTTTTTTCCTAACATCCTGCATGGATGCTATGCCGGACTCCTTTCGACTAAAAACCACACGTTTCCTGCCTAATGCCTACGGTTGGGAGCACCGGATAAGTTCAGGATGACCGCAGGATTACCAAGAGATTAATTAAATAGTTCTTCTTAGTCATCTACTTTTTAGTCATCCGTATCCAAAAGGGTAAAGATCCTATTACTGAGACTCAACTGTCCGTCCGTTACCAGGCTATATCTAATGAATCGGGACGTGACAGATGTTGTATGAATAATTAATTATACAGAAAACTAAAAAAAATGTGATCCGCTATGAAACGCCTGCCAGATGTGAACATCGAATCTGAGCTACTAAATCTGAAACGAAATTCAAATCTATTCAATATGAATGCAAAGGAAAATTCAAATTCCAAATCCCATTTTCTATTTGAAGCGCTCGTGGCCCCGCGGACTCAGTGTTCTGTAAACGATCACTACAGTAAGCAACTTTCACTATGGCCGGTCCATGGATGGGTGACCATCCATGTGATCACTTTGTGACATTTATTTGAGCGTTTCCGTGCTTCGGAAGGCACGTTAAGCCGTTGGTCCCGGTTGCCAGTAAAATGGCGTCGTTAAGCTAAGTTGAAGGCTTTATTTCAACAGCAGGCAGTCACAACCTGCGCCTGTCCATTTAAACACGGCAATACGGCTCACCACCTATTACGTGGGACAAATTATACAAAGGTGAAATGTGGGCATATAATATGCCTCTGCCTACCCCTTCCCCCGAAGATAAAGGCGTGACCATATGTATTTTCTATTTAGTAGATCCCAATTCCCATTTTCTAATTCCAAATACCCAAATCCAAATTCCGAGTTCCGATACATAGGCATAGTTCTGTTATGTGACTGGGTAAACTGATTCTGGGCATGGCGATATCGCTACCGGTGATCTACCCCTCGGCTGTGTGTGTGGTTCACATCAAAAAATATTTAAGGCTTCCATACAACATACAACAAACAATTATACACAGTCAAATTAACGACGCGACGTAGACAAAATATATGCTAGAACCGCCAACAAAGCGTAAGATCGGGCAGTGGTTGACAAAGTCGAAGTATGCAGCGCTGTTAATTTGCCCAATAATACCAAATGCTTTCCTTTCCAACATTCTGAGCGTACTATCGATTCCAATACCTACATTACTATACTAAAACCAGATGCGGCATTATCAAATATGTAAAGAGTTTTTATAGTCCCTGAGGTTACTTTAGGTTTAGGATATTTTACTTTTACTGCCCTGTATGTTGTGTTCCATAGAGATGTCTGCTGGATCCAGGTGGCGCAAGACCGAACGTTGTGGCTATCCTTGAGGGACGAATATGACTATTCTGACTGACTGAATTGTGTTCTGTAGTGCTCTTTTATTTTCTAGATTTCATGACTCCGCTCTCGCTACAGACATAGCAGGCATAATGTTTATCTGCCCACATTGCATCCAGAGTGCTCTCATATAGGGCAAGGTCCGGCTATGGGTGCTTCTCTCCGCATACGTTTCGAAAGGAACTTCGTGTATCAATTTTCAAATGTATGAAGTTGTTCAAAAGGGTTCTTGAAAGTTTTTAAGGGCAAATGGCAATGCTACTATAACACTTGCGTTGGTGCAAACGTCCATTGGTACCTACAAAACACGACACGACGACTTTAATGAGTGACTGTTTCAAGTACAGCTAGATCCTACACCCAAATTCCGGGTATTTTAACTGAAGAGGCTCTTTCGATATACCGCATCGTATGTTAGTGATCGGAGTAGTCAATATTGCGACCGTACTGCCTGAAACATTCCACAGTTTGCCTTTGCACCACACAACGCCACAACCGCAATTCTAGTGTATGTACAATGTACATCCGCCATTATTTGTGTATTGCTGGAAACATAGAAATTCATTGAATACTGGTAAATGTCCTCTTTACATGAGCCATAAAATAATAACATCTGTGTCAATAAAATCGTGAAAACCGGTCAAGTGCGCGTCACACTCGCGCACGGAGGGTTTCTTAATATTTCGTAACATTCCGGGTTAGCTTCGTCAGGACGTCAGGACAGTCAGTGATTGTAATTGATTCCATGCAGGCTTAAGGAGGTTCTCCTCCTGGGCCCTGGCCACACCTTTTTAGAGATACCTACTATACTCAAGATCTTAGTAGATTTTTAGGGTACGTACCCAAAGGATGTAGTGGGGCCCTACCAACACCATCGGGCCCAAGTCAACCTCACGTGCAAGCTCGTGCACCTGCTGAACAACGAACGAGGCTCTGACGGCGGCGGTCCATTTCAACACGGCGATGGGCTCACCACCTGTCACGTGGGACCGAATTGTACACAGTGAAATGTGGGCCGGTATAGGCCTCTGCCTACCCCTTCGGGGATAAAGGCGTGAGTATATGTATGTATGTATGTATGTACCCAAAGGATAAAACCATTCCACCTTAGTAGAATAGATAATCGCTTAATATATGATAAAATTCTATCGTTGCCTCAAACGACTGAGACGATACAAACAGCCCTTATTTACTACTAGTTACTTACTCTATGCCCTGCGATGGGTGAACACCACGTGACCACTTTGTGACTTTTATTTGGGTGTATTTTCGTGCTTCGGAAGGCACGTTTAGCCGTTGGTCCTGGTTATCAGTAACATAACAGCCGTTAAACCAAGTTGAAGGCTTTATTAGCGGCTTGAATTTTTTTTAACTGTGGGTCACCACAACATACGCCAGGGTCGGCAGCGCGAGTGAAGCGCCTCTGGCTCTCGTGTTACAAACGTAACCACTTTCTATCAGGTGGCCCGCAACATTCTCTGCCACCATAAAAACTGTTTTGCTCAAGCTCTGTTCCACCTGTTCGTGTTTTGCAACCCATGGCCAAACAAAAAAATTATCATAATTAACGCAAGCAAAACTTCCGCCAAAGTTGTTTTTATCCTGTACAAGTACATCAGTCTCGAGCTCAAGGTCCAAGCGAGTAACGCATCAATGTAAGTAACTTATAGAACTGCCTTACGTACAAATAGATAATTTTACAATAGTTGCTGAAACTCCTTATCACTTCGCTGACCTCCGTTGTGAGGTCAAGGTCAATTTTCCAGTTCAAGGAAAGGTTCACGGGGAAGTTTTGATTTATTGCAGCAAATAACTTTGGTAACAGTATTGTCTCTAACTACAGCTACACAGTGAGTAAAACATTTTAGGGTAGAATCAATGGATTTATGATGAGTTACTGAAATAGTTTAACCTGATTCGGTCAGATTTTTTGCAATTGACAAAGTCTTGTGGCCTTTTCGCGTTGCCTCGGAGCTAACGGCGAGATGGAACAGCTCAGTTGAGCCCAAACGGCACTCCCTCTGGCCATATGTTGAGAAGGAAACCTGATGTGCCCTCGATAGAAAATCTTAAGAACCCTGATCATGATAATGCCTCTTCACGCTCCGCTTTCAGAACCCGGAGTTGCAGACGATGGAAAACACGTCTGCTGGCAGTGTTTGAAGTTTCTATGATTGCACAAAGAAATTATCTTTTGAATCACTTGCTTTTGGCAAAGATTCTTTACGGTCGGGATCGTAAACGTGAGAGTAGGATTGAGTGGAAGGGCACTCAGAACATTTGCCGTGATAGATTGAGTCGCTATAGTTCTATGCGGATGTAGAGAGTCGGAATCGCGCATGGAAGGTTTCGTACCAGAAATCATCATCTGTGAAATGTTCAACTGTATGGACAGCGAAGTCTCAGTAATAGGGTACCGTTTTTACTCTTTGGGTACTGAACCCTAAAAGTAATGTGTGTTATATTCCATTGACCGAACAAAAGTCTCTCGAGGTCAACCTTCCGATTCCACTGGCAAAAACAAAACATATTTTTATTGCAGAGACTGCTCAACTAAAAATTAACAGTTAATTACTCGAAGGCAGTTGTTTAAGTGTAGTGCTCACGTCAAGTAACTCGTGCCTGAACACATTTGTGAACAACTGTTCATAAAAGAAACCATAAATTTCTTCCATAAAATTATTTATGACATTGAGGAACGTGATAGCAATTTAGATCAAAATATTATTATATTTAAAACAGTAAGTAGATTAAATATCTCTTGTCTTGAACTAATATTAATACTTCCATTATAACTCAATGTTCCGCAACTGCATTTTACAGTATTTCCTTTGGTATTGTGTCTACTAATTACAACTTATTAATAAGTCATTTTGTATAAAATTGTAATATTCTGTACATTGAAGATGTGTAAGTGTATAGTAGATGTTTATAGTGCATTCTATATTCCTTACTAATATTATAAATGCAGAAGTTTGTAAGTAGGTACGGATGGCTGTAAGTATACCAGGGGGCCGAGTCTGCTATTTTCCATCAAAAAGCCGGTCCAGTGCGATTCTATTACGATATTATAGCGATTGGTCCTAAATTTGCTAGTCGCGTAAATCTTGTCAATCGCCAATATAGAACATCGATAGAATATAAATAGAATCGCAAAAGCAGAGACAAGGGCAGAGCAGCCAGTGTACCGCCGAGTGCAGACCTCTCTGCACCGGTGCTCGGGCCTCTAAGTACGGTTCTTTCAGTGCATCCTCTTAACCGCACCTGCGCCCGGTAGTGACCCCGGAATAACACGACGTGCCGCCTGGCTTTGGTTCCCGGTCTGCCACCAGCGGCAAGCCCCGGGGACCGGGTTAGGTGGTATCGGCGTGCCGGGGCCACGACCTAGGCCGCACCTCACGGTACACCTCTCCGTGAATTCCGCGCACCATCAACATCCATGGAGCGAAAGCGGCTCTACCCGCCGCCACGACGTGCTACCCGGCCACGGGTGTTCACGAGGTCGGCTGTCCCCGCGTTATTCAACGCTGCGGTGAAAGCCGCCAACCTGACACCCGTGCCCGTGCCCCGGCTAAACATCGTCGCGGGGCCAGCGACCGGTGCCGGGGAGGAGATGTTTGTCGCCAGCTCGGTGACACGCACACCCTCCCCGTTACCGGACGCACCCTCCACCAGTCGGGACCCACGATTCAACCGCCCCAAGTCAGGGCCCTCAACCCTCGCCCCGAAGCCAGCTACGAGGGAGCGTACCCCACCACTAGACGCCCACGAAACCCCAATGGAGATCAGCTACTCACGGATGACGTTTGAGGAGCTGGCCGCGTTCAACGCGGCTAAGCAACTCGCGCCATCCGCCACGAGTTGTAAAACTTCACCGACGCCTCGCCCCCGGAAAACGTTCGCCGAGACTACGGCGGCGAACGAGGCGAAGAAGCCGGCGACGGTCGCAACCGGAGCGACGACGCCGCCACTACCATCCACATCAGGTGCAGCCCCGGACACCAACAGCCGGAAAGCCCGATACCCCCCACTCGTCGTGGAGGTATTGCCTGACTGGCCGACGCACTTCAGGGAACTGAAGAGAGCGCTCGGCCACGCACCCAACGTGCGCCCCTTTGGCAGGGGGGTCAGGTTCTTACCTAAATCCGACACGGAGTATCGGGTGATCCAGAGCTACCTCACTCGGCTGGAGGGAGAGAGCAGAATCTCGTGGTTCAGCTACTCCCTACCAGCCGAACGGAACCTGAAGATAGCCATCAGGGGCCTCCCGGCCAACACCAACCCGCAAGACGTGGAGGAGGAGCTGCGCGAGCTCGGGTACATCCCGGAGCACGTGCGCACCATCCCCGCACGCCCCGGACGTCCAGGATGCCTGATGTTCGCGCAGCTGCAGCGGACGTCATCCACCATCCCGGGCATATATGAGGTGCAGGAGCTCCTCTGTATGCCCGGAATCAAGATTGAGGCCTGGCGTGGACGCAAGGGCCCGGCGCAGTGTCACCGGTGCCAGCAGTTCCGCCATTCCTCGCACAACTGCCACAGGCCCCAGGCTTGTGTGCGTTGTGGCGAGGGACACGCCGCCAGGGACTGCCCGCGTCCCCTTGCGGAGAAGCCCACCTGCGCAAACTGCGCGGGTGACCACACGGCGAACAACGCCAACTGCCCCGTGTTCCGCAAGGAGACGCGGAACAAGCGCGCCGGTACCACTGCACGTACCGTCGCCCACGCCACCCTCACAACCACCGAGGCCAACGCCCCCGGCTCGCTCATGGCTGCCGCAAACCAGCCACAGCAGCAGCCGGGTGCCAAACGACGGAGGAAGCGCCGCGGACGTCGCGGGCGCAAGCCTGCCAAGGCGCCTGAGGAGGCTCCCCCTGTCGCCACACAACCTGCGCCACCCGCGGCCGCCGCCCCCGCAAGGGGGAAGGCGGTGCGCGTGGCCCAGCCCCAGCCAACCGGACATCTCTACACCGTCATCAGCGCCCTACAACAGGTGCTGATGGCGCTCGAGGAGGGGAGGGACCCCATCCCTCTCGTCACCAGGTGCATGTTGGAGCTCTGCAACTCGTTTGCATGAGCACAACATGCGCCCACCCGGTCTGCCCACGTCTACTACTCCACGTCGAGTAGTTAAGACTGTGGGCAGGCCCACCCGGACTCGACCGCTCCCCGTCGCTGGCTGATGGGCGCTCACTGGCGTCAAACCCCAGTGAGCTCGACCTCGCTGTGCGACGGGTTGAAGCCCCCGGACTGGAGACGTCGCGGTGGCCGCCGGCCGCCCTACGTGCAAGCGTGGCCGCGCCGCAGCGACGCCCGTCCACCTCGGACCTTCACGGACGCGTAGCGTCCACCCCCGTGACCCGTCTGTAGTTGCAGGCGGCGTTGCGACCACTAGAAGAGGCAAAAGAGCCTACATTAGTTACCCCGGGACCCCAACGGGTCCGCGTGGATGTCTCGAGACGAGACAAGGGCTTTATTTTTGTTGTTTTGACTCTTGTCAGTCAGTACTAGTAGGTGTTTTTTAGGTTATCTACAAATTACCTCTAAGAGACTTTTGTAGAGAATTACAATGTAAAATTGTGAACTTTACCTATAAACAAACGTGAACTTTATAAACGGCTTCAAAGCAAAGAGTGACAGTGTTATCCAGAAGAACTATCAATCAAATCAGCCTATCGCAGTCCACTGCTGGACGTAGGCCTTTGCCAATTTACGCCACAATTCACGGTCCTGCGCCTTCTGCATTCAGTCCCAGCCTACGACCTTTATCAGGGTCGTCGGTCCATCTAACGGGTGGTACTCCACGGTTGCCGAGACGCGGTTGGAAGAGCTATATCCTATAGAAATTTGAGACAAAACTCTAATGTAAAAAACTGGTCCAGCAATGAATTTCATTTTGAAGAAAGGGCTTTGGATGCTAAAATTCATAGAATAAACACAGGAGACTGTAAATTTTCATATACATATATAACAGCAGTTTATTCAAGTCTTCTACAAATACATCTTTACAAAAAAAATATTGAACAATAACCTCATGATAACTCAAGATTGTGAATAGTGAAAGTTTTTATCTACAAACAACTACTCTGTCATATGAAAGTTGGTTTTTAAATTGATTAACACTAGCGTAACTACTCAACGGACTTAAAAAGTTATTTCATCATTGTGAAATCACGGTATTCCACAGCAACTATGTGATATAGCCAAACAATCTCAATACAGACAGCTTTTATTAGTGCCCGTGTGTGATAGATAATATGATGGATAGTAAACATAAATATGCTATTATCATTTTGTTAATACTCAAGGAAGCTGAGCAGTGATCATTTTAATAAATCTTGTATTTACTATGCATGTATGGGTTCATAGTATGACACAGGTAAAGCCGTCAACTACAGCTAGTATGTTGGATTATAAAAGAGTAATGTGCATGTACAGAGATCTTGGCCATCCAAGCCTGCCATGACGAGAAGCCATGCCTTCGATTCCAATGACCAATGCACTAGAGCTAGACTAATGTCAATTTGTTCTTTTGACTGGACTCGTGGTTACTACTCTAACCACTAACATGTAACTCACATACTAACTGTAACTCTAATTTGTAGTCAGGTACTCCCTGTCTACGGATTCGGAGGTTGTGGGTTCGATTCCCACCCAGGACAAATCTTTTTGTGTGACGATCATATTGCTTTGTGTCTGGGTGTAATTTATCTATAATAAGTATGTATATAGAAATATAAGTATGTCTATCAGGCGTCTAGATCCCATAGCACAAGTTTATAGCTTAGTTTGGGCTAGACGGTGTTGTGTGAGAATGTCCAACAACAATATTTCTATTAATACCTCCTCAAAATGAAATTGGGTAAGGCCTAGGTCTGAGCATAGTGGTAGACTGGTATAGGGTTATTTGATAGCTTATTTTGGATTTGGAAACATTAAAAATGATGAAATATGGAAAAATATTTTTAATATTCATATTTTACAATTATTGTTTTTACATTAGCTTCATCTTGCCAAAAATACTATTGTAATAGCCACGCTGCTTGTAGATCAGGGTTAACACTTCAATTTTCAACTCGAGTATCCTGAAATAGATTACAATACAATTAGTTTTATTTCAGCTATTGCAAGCTTGTGAATTATGATTGATGATTAAAAAGTGATTTCAAGATGTTTTTAAAAGGAAATGAGATTTATCTGATAGAAATATTAAATGACTGTGATTTTAAGTGTCAAACATTGATATAAATAAATAATTTTACCAATTTTGTCAACTCTTATTTACCCACCTCATGTTTCCATGGCCATTGTGAGTTCTTCTTCTAAAGGAGAGATAGGAATTACTACAGATGTTTCATAACACAGTTATGCCATGCACAACATACATTAACAATCTTCCCCGCTATTTTGAGACCATAATGTAATGAATGTACTCGCAGCAAACATCTGAAATTAATATAAAATGGTAAGGACTTAATCATCTTCACCAAGCTTGATGATCTGGATCACATTTATTAGGGTATTAGGAGCACTGTGAGTTGACCAGTTTTGTATCAGCATTGTTAGATGTGAATGTGACTATCATCGGGATGCTCTTCAACCAACCCAGTCCTTGTCGGTGTACTGGTGCACTAGGTACTTGCCAGTTACTTTAAATTTGGAACGGGAAGATAGTTTGTAAACTCAGAATTTAAATGATCTGTTAGAATATTGACCAATTAGTAATGAAGTCTCATATTCCCATCCACACTACTTACAGGTGGGGTTTGCTTGGAATGGTACCCTACAGTAGAGTTCAAAAAGTGATTGATTTTTTATTTATTCCTAAGTATACTCTAATATTCCCATTTAACACCTGACTTATTTCAGTTTCTTGAGAGTTTATAGGTATATAAGTCATTAGGGATGCCTATATAATTTAAAACCTGCAGTCTCTATACCAATATTATTAGGTATGAGGAAAGATTAGGAAGTTTGTTTGTTTGCATCGGAATAGGCTCCAAAACTTCTGGACCGATTAATAAATTCTTTCAGTGTTGGGAAGCTAGACTCTTCCCGGTGAACATAGGCTATATTTTAGTCCCATATTCCCTTGGGAACAGGAGCTATGTGGGTGAAACGGTGAAAATATGCTGTGCACCCGGGTAAACTGGGTATTTTAAATGTTCATAAAAACTGTAAAAAACAATTAAGTATATTGGGAAATGAGTGTACATAGGTAAGTACCCTATGTACTAAAACAATAATAACTACCTACTGTAAGTAGGTATTAGAAATGTGACTTGTATTTTAGATATGAGTGATTGTAAAGAATATTGGACAGTACTTACAGAAAATAGATGCATGTCAATTGCATACATGTCTTCATACTATTTTGCTGATCTTGTTGATTTGCCTACTTGGAATAGTTGCCATCTATGTATCTATAACTAATATAGTTCATTGCCCCTGCGACAATGGCTCACTCACAACTCACAGCTCCAAATTCACTTTTTGGAGACTCATTATAGCACTACGACCATCCAATGTACTATGTTCCATGAGGCTCTATTTATGGTCTTGTTTTGTAGGTGAAATGAATAAAGTCCGCTTCGGATAAAATGTTAGGCTCTCACAAAGTTAATCCATCTTCATCATTTTGATGTAAATTGTAAACTTGCTTCTATTTAGTTTATCTATATATGTAGTAAATTGATTAATTTAAACAATAATATTGTATGTATACCGAACGAAAATAACCAGCCTCGCACTTCCTATTTCTAGCTGTCAAACATTAATTACGCGACTTCCAAAACAAATCCCATCAATTATTAGCAGACTACGCATAAATGTCAAATACACTGGCGATTCTATCGAGAGGCCATCGGTCGACCATAATCGCACTTCAATAGAAACAAGATAGAAGCTATCGAGTTAGCGAATACGAAAACTGTCAAATTGTACCGATGAGCTTCTATTTTGCTACGATATCTATTCTATTCTGATGCGATTGCAATAGCAGACTCGGCCCCCTGGTCTTGCCATAAGTACTGAATCATAGAAAAGTAAATTCTATTGCAAAAAACATTCTTTACTTTTACAGTGTGTTAGTTTATTACATAAATATAAAACATTTTAAAATATTAAAAGCTCATTCGAAGTGGTCTCCATTGGCTGCAATACAGACATTTAAACGTTGAGGCCAGTTATCAATAGAAGCACGCACTCTTTAAATTGGAAAATTCTTCACTGCCAATTGTACGGATTGTTTTAGGAACTTCAAATTATCATGGCGTTTAGAGCAAGCCGTACTCTCTAAAATTGACCATAAATCATTAGGATCGGGACTAGACGACGCGACGGCCAGTCTTCAGCTCTGATGAAGTCCGAAACTCTCGTTTCCAACCAACACTGCATAGACCGAGCTTAATGACCCGGCGCCGAGTCTTGCTGGAAGGACCACTCTTGGTTATTGAACATGGTGTTGTGAAAGGGATTCACTACCTTTTCAAGAATGGTATTTTGATACAGTTGTAGCGATGTTTTGATACCTTTTAGTGACCATCCGTGACCACTATGTGACATTTATTTGAGCGTTTTCGTGCTTCGGAAGGCACGTTAAGCCGTTGGTCCCTTGCCAATTGCAAAAAATGGAGTCGTTAAGCTAAGTTGAAGGCCACTATGGACGGCTTGAAAAATTTCAACAGCAGGCAGTCACAACCTGCGCCTGTCCATTTCAATACGGCTCACCACCTATTACGTGGGTCAAATTCTATGAAGGTGAAGAAATGATGTATGTAAAATGTTGCAATTGTAATAGTAGATGGTTAACCGAGGGTGGAAAGATTTAATTCCCGAGGTATTTACGCGGATAGTCTCGTAAATACCTCGGGAAGGTTTGCTGGTTTTATTTTCCTCATATTCGAAATGAAAAGTAGAGTGTTTGACTTTTCATTTCGAATATGAGGAAAATAAAACTAGTAATAATATTCAAACCAGCAAACCTTACCATAAAATATTATTACCAATTTTTTTTAATTCTGTCACAGAATAATAACAGAAAATTTAAATTTGGAACTCACCACGTAATTGTTGCAGAGATTCCGCTCTAAGAAATTTTCGCCAAGTCCACACTGGCTGTTTGGAAAGTCGCGTGGCCGCTATATTTTTTTTAATTATTTTTTTTTACACATGTAAATTTCTTCACAATCACAGCTGAACTGACAGCAGTTCTATTTTTAACCGACTTCCAAAAAAGGAGAAGGTTCTCAATTCGTCTATTTCTTTTTTTATGTTTGTTACCGGCAAATCGCTTGAAAGAGTTAACCGATTTTGATGATTCTTTTTTTATTTGAAAGCTGGTGCTTCCCATGTGGTCCCATATACAGGAAGTCAGAATCTGATGCTGGGATCCTGGAGAAATCGAAGAAATTTTTGAAAAAGATTTACAGCAGTTACCTTGTGTTTGGGCTTTATTAATTTGTATTTGGGAGGACATTACCCATAGACTGATATAATTTCAGTCTACCTGTCACTTAAAAAATGAAAAAAAAATTAACAAAAAAAACCGACTTCAAACAAAAATTGAAAAATAAAATTGACTTAGCACAAAGTAATAGGTAGTAAATTTAGATTTATCAGATATTATTGACTGTAATACTGAAGTCGGTGCCAATATTTCTATGAGAGATTAATAATACCTACCTAAACCTATAGTTTTACTTGGTGCCGATTTCAGTATTACATTCAATAATATCTGATAAATCTTAATTTACTACCTATTACTTTGTGCTACGTAATTTTATTTTTAAATTTTTAGTTTTTGTTTGAAGTCGGTTTTTTTTGTTATTAAAATTCATTCCGGCCCTTGTGTGGGAAGTAATTTGTAATTTGTATGAGTTTTTCCTCTCTAGGGAGGAAAACAGCATTTTCCACCCAATAATCAGATCAAGAAATTCCGAGTATGAGAAATGAATAGTAGATTGTTCACCGAGGGTGGAAAGAATCAATTCCCGAGGTATTTAGACGGCTATAGTCCGAGTCGGAATTGATTCTTTTACCCGAGTTAAACACTCTACTTTTCATTTCAAATACGAGGAAAATAAAACTAATAATAAGATTCAAACCTTACCATAAAAGATTATTGCCGATTGTTTTGAATTCTGTTACAGATAAATAACAACTACATTATGTCGACTTTTTAAATTTTAAATATGGAACTCACCGCGTAATTGTTGCAGAGATTACCGGCCCCATACACGTACAATATTATTGACTCAATAATATTGCCACAATATTTATTTCCATCCGATTATAGTCTGTTCAAACCTCAATATTACCCATACACGGTCAATTTATTGCTATATAGATCAATATTATTGTACGTGTATGGGGCCGCATGAAATTTTCGCTAAGTTCACACTGGCTGTTTGTAAAGTCGAATGGCCGCAGCATTTTTTTTAATTTTTTTTTTTACTCAAATCTCTTCACTATCACAGCTGACCTGTCAGCAATTCTATTTTTAAAGTTTTTCATTTCTCATACTCGGAAAATAGTGTTTTCTTGATCTGACTAGTGGGTGGAAAATGCTGTTTCCCTCCCTAGGGAGGGAAAAACTCATACAAATTACTTCCCACCCAAGGGCCGGAATGAACTTTAAAAATAGAACTGCTGACAGGTCAGCTGTAATAGTGAAGAGATTTGTGTAAAAGAAAAATTAAAAAAAATGCTGCGGCCATGCGACTTTCCAAACAGCCAGTGTGAACTTTAACTTTAGCGAAAATTTCTTCCGGCCCCATACACGTACAATAATATTGATCAATATAGCAATAAATTGACCACGTTTCGGTAATATTGAGGTTTGAACAGACTATATTCGGATGGAAATAAATATTGTGGCAATATTATTGAGTCAATAATATTTTACGTGTATAAGGCTGGTAATCTCTGCAACAATTACGCAGTGAGTTCCATATTTAAAATTTAAAAAGTCGACATAATGTAGTTATTATTTATATGTAACAGAATTCAAAACAATTGGTAATAATCTTTTATGGTAAGGTTTGAATCTTATTATTAGTTTTATTTTCCTCGTATTTGAAATGAAAAGTAGAGTGTTTAACTCGGGTAAAAGAATCAATTCCGACTCGGACTATAGCCGCCCTCGCTGCGCTCGGGCGTCTAAATACCTCGGGAATTGATTCTTTCCACCCTCGGTTAACAATCTACTATTCCTTTCTCATATTCATACCTTCCCTCCCTAGAGAGGGAAAAACTCATACAAATAACTTTCCACCTAAGGGCCGGAATGAACTTTAAAAATAGAACTGCTGTCAGTTCAGCTGTGATTGTGAAGAAATTTACATAATTATGTAAAAAAAAAATTGCGTGTACTTAGTGTACACACGTAAGAAGTGAAACTTCTTCATAAACTTAATTTTCACCTCACCTTAAATTAAGTCAAAAAGTCCAAAAGTCCAAAAGTCCAAAAGTCCAAAAGTCCAAAAGTCCAAAAGTCCAAAAGTCCAAAAGTCCAAAAGTCCAAAAGTCCAAAAGTCCAAAAGTCCAAAGTCCAAAGTCCAAAGTCCAAAGTCCAAAAGTCCAAAAGTCCAAAAGTCCCAAAGTCCCAAGGTCTCAAGGTCCCAAAATCCCAAAGTCCCAAAGTCCCAAAGTCCCAAAGTCCCAAAGTCCCAAAGTCCCAAAGTCCCAAAGTCCCAAAGTCCCAAAGTCCCAAAGTCCCAAAGTCCCAAAGGCCAAAAGACCAAAAGTCCCAAAGTCCCAAAGTCCCAAAGTTCCAAAGTCCCAAAGACCCAAAGTACCAAGGTCCCATCTAAAAGTCCAAAAGTCCCAAAGGCCAAAAGTCCAAAAGTCCCAAAGTCCCAAAGTCCCAAAGTCCCAAAGTCCCAAAGTCCCAAAGTCCCAAAGTCCCAAAGTCCCAAAGTCCCAAAGTCCCAAAGTCCCAAAGTCCCAAAGTCCCAAAGTCCCAAAGTCCCAAAGTCCCAAAGTCCCAAAGTCCCAAAGTCCCAAAGTCCCAAAGTCCCAAAGTCCCAAAGTCCCAAAGTCCCAAAGTCCCAAAGTCCCAAAGTCCCAAAGTCCCAAAGTCCCAAAGTCCCAAAGTCCCAAAGTCCCAAAGTCCCAAAGTCCCAAAGTCCCAAAGTCCCAAAGTCCCAAAGTCCCAAAGTCCCAAAGTCCCAAAGTCCCAAAGTCCCAAAGTCCCAAAGTCCCAAAGTCCCAAAGTCCCAAAGTCCCAAAGTCCCAAAGTCCCAAAGTCCCAAAGTCCCAAAGTCCCAAAGTCCCAAAGTCCCAAAGTCCCAAAGGCCAAAAGTCCAAAAGTCCCAAAGTCCCAAAGTCCCAAAGTTCCAAAGTCCCAAAGACCCAAAGTACCTAGGTCCCATCTAAAAGTCCAAAAGTCCCAAAGGCCAAAAGTCCAAAAGTCCCAAAGTCCCAAAGTCCCAAAGTCCCAAAGTCCCAAAGTCCCAAAGTCCCAAAGTCCCAAAGTCCCAAAGTCCCAAAGTCCCAAAGTCCCAAAGTCCCAAAGTCCCAAAGTCCCAAAGTCCCAAAGTCCCAAAGTCCCAAAGTCCCAAAGTCCCAAAGTCCCAAAGTCCCAAAGTCCCAAAGTCCCAAAGTCCCAAAGTCCCAAAGTCCCAAAGTCCCAAAGTCCCAAAGTCCCAAAGTCCCAAAGTCCCAAAGTCCCAAAGTCCCAAAGTCCCAAAGTCCCAAAGTCCCAAAGTCCCAAAGTCCCAAAGTCCCAAAGTCCCAAAGTCCCAAAGTCCCAAAGTACCAAAGTCCCAAAGTCCCAAAGTCCCAAAGTCCCAAAGTCCCAAAGTCCCAAAGTCCCAAAGTCCCAAAGTCCCAAAGTCCCAAAGTCCCAAAGTCCCAAAGTCCCAAAGTCCCAAAGTCCCAAAGTCCCAAAGTCCCAAAGTCCCAAAGTCCCAAAGTCCCAAAGTCCCAAAGTCCCAAAGTCCCAAAGTCCCAAAGTCCCAAAGTCCCAAAGTCCCAAAGTCCCAAAGTCCCAAAGTCCCAAAGTCCCAAAGTCCCAAAGTCCCAAAGTCCCAAAGTCCCAAAGTCCCAAAGTCCCAAAGTCCCAAAGTCCCAAAGTCCCAAAGTCCCAAAGTCCCAAAGTCCCAAAGTCCCAAAGTCCCAAAGTCTCAAAGTCTCAAAGTCCCAAAGTCCCAAAGTCCCAAAGTCCCGAAGTCCCAAAGTTCAAAAGTCCAAAAGTCCCAAAGACCCAAAGTACCAAGGTCCCATCCAAAAGTCCCAAAGACCCAAAGTACCAAGGTCCCATCCAAAAGTCCAAAAGCCTAAAAGTCCAAAAGTCCCAAAGTCCCAAAGTCCCAAAGTCCCAAAGTCCCAAAGTCCCAAAGTCCCAAAGTCCCAAAGTCCCAAAGTCCCAAAGTCCCAAAGTCCCAAAGTCCCAAAGTCCCAAAGTCCCAAAGTCCCAAAGTTCCAAAGTCCCAAAGACCCAAAGTACCAAGATCCCATCCAAAAGTCCAAAAGTCCCAAAGTCCCAAAGGCCAAAAGTCCAAAAGTCCAAAAGTCCAAAAGTCCAAAAGTCCAAAAGTCCAAAAGTCCAAAAGTCCAAAAGTCCAAAAGTCCAAAAGTCCAAAAGTCCAAAAGTCCAAAAGTCCAAAAGTCCAAAAGTCCAAAAGTCCAAAAGTCCAAAAGTCCAAAAGTCCAAAAGTCCAAAAGTCCCAAAGTCCCAAAGCCCCAAAGACCCAAAGTACCAAGGTCCCATCCAAAAGTCCAAAAGTCCAAAAGTCCAAAAGTCCCAAAGTCCCAAAGTCCCAAAGTCCCAAAGTCCCAAAGTTCCAAAGTCCCAAAGACCCAAAGTACCAAGGTCCCATCCAAAAGTCCAAAAGTCCAAAAGTCCAAAAGTTCAAAAGTTCAAAAGTTCAAAAGTTCAAAAGTTCAAAAGTCCCAAAGTCTCAAAGTTCCAAAGTCCCAAAGACCCAAAGTACCAATGTCCCATCCAAAAGTTCAAAAGCCCAAAAGTCAAAAAGTCCAAAAACCCTTAAATGACATGCTATCCCTGGATAAAGTACTCTTAATTCGAATCCACCGTGGTGAGGAACAGAACAAAGATGGCGCGTAACCAAAAATCGTGACGTGACGTGACGTGACGTGACGCAAATTTTTTTCCAACGCCGATAAAGAAGTTTCACTTCAAAAAATAATTTAAAAAAATCTCTGGCCATGTGACTTTCTAAGCAGCCAGTGTGCTTAGCGCAATTTTTTTTGAGCGGAATAAGCTGCAACAATTACACGGTGAGTTCCATATTTAAAATTTATGTCGACTTTTTAAAGTCGACTTATATTGGCGAGATATTATGATGTGTTATTTATCTGTCTGTGACAGAATTTAAAAAAATAGCTAATTATCTTTTATGATTTGAATATTAATACCTACTGATTTGAATATGATTACTTTTACTAGTTTTATTTTCCTCGAATTGAAAAGTAGAGTGTTTAACTCGGGTAAAAGAATCAATTCCGACTCGGACTACCTATAGCCGTCTAAATACCTCGGCAATTGATTCTTTCCACCCTCGGTTAACAATCTACTATATTTCGAATGTGAGGGTAAATCTAAATTGGCGTGTTGGCTTAATCATAAAAGAGCTTAACGATTAATGCTATTGCAAAATAATTCCGTAATGTCCGTCGTGGACTGAATTATTTTATTCACACGCTGCTTGATGTGTCTGATGAAGAAATACCTCTCCTTTCATACACCTTATGTGACGTAAACGAAGTTGCGAGGGTCAGCTAGTTTAGTGTAATAACAAAATGCTAAGGACTTTTATGTATTTTATATTTTTTTTCAGAATAAATTTGAAGAAAATGTATGTCATATATTTATACTTTCTTGTATGGATAACACAAAAAAGTGCCGGTGAAATTCTGAGTGTGTCACCGAGACGGGATCTGCAGTTCCTGGAACTCGCACAGTACGACGGCTACAAGGCGGAGCGGCACTTTGTAACAACTGACGATGGATACGTATTGGGTGTTTTCCGACTGCCACTGCAAGGCACCTGCCGCGAGAGCAAAGGCGTCATCCTCTTTATGCACGGGCTGTACCTGAGCAGCGATGACTGCCTCGTGCCAGGCCCAGGGATGGCACACTGCTACATTTATGCCGACGAGTGCTACGACGTGTGGGCGCCGAACGCGCGAGGGAACCTCTACAGCCGCAATCACACCAAACTTGATCCAAACAAAGATTCCAAGTTCTGGGATTTTTCTATCGATGAAATGGCACAGTACGATGCCCCAGCCGTTATTGACTATATTCTGAAAGTGACAGGTGAAACTCAACTGATATATATAGGGCATTCACAGGGTGTCACCATGCTCGTGCTCCTTTGCGCCAAAGTACCGGAATACAATAAAAAGATAAAATTCGGTATCGGCTTATCGGCTACGGCATGGTTGGAACACGCCAGGTTTATTGTAGTACAATTTCAAGGTCTCTTAGATATACTTTTAACGTCTACCGGCGGTAGACGAGATGTAGAGATATTCGTTCGGAATGGACTCATACAACAGTTTACCAAATACTTATGTGGGATGTCGGACCTCACCTATCCACTTTGTTCCAATATACTGTTCGCAATGTTCGGTTACAATAAGTATCAAATTACGCGTAAGGTCTTTCCGGTTGTAGTGGGGCATGTGCCCGGCGGGACTTCTTTGAAAAATTTTGCTAGATGGGGCCAAATGAAAAATAATGGTTTCTCCGAATATGATTATGGAAGGAAAAAAAATATAGCTATGTATGGCCAAGCAAAACCGCCGCTATACGATTTAAGTCCGGTCACCATGAAATGGATAATGATCAGCACGTACAACGACTACGTCGGCGACCTGAGGGACGTGAAGACGCTGGTCTCCCACTTACCAAACGCGTCGTTGTGCGTGGTCTCCGACAGAACATTTGCTCATTTTGATTTTATTTATGGCAAAGATATACCAAAACTAATAACTCCTATTGTTTTATCCTACTCACAAAAGGGTACTTACGAATGCATTTGATTAAAGTTTGGAGGTTATGTTTTAACCGTCTCATTAATACTACGAGGTGTTATATGTCTATGACTACGAGTATCAGAAGTTTATACGCAGCAAGGATACTGCCTAACATGACTTTATCAACTTTAACCTACAATATATAGGTAAGTACTTGAAATCATCAATTACAAATCGCTCACAAACATTGTTGTTCATTTGTTTGTCCAAAGGACAGGCGAAGGTTTTTATAACCATACTGCCAACTCTTGTATTTTTTCAGTTTTTTGTATTTTTTTTTCCCAAGGCAGGTAATTGCCAAGTCTTTTCTATTTGTCAAAATTTTCGGTTTCCATTAAATTTCCAAGGCAGATAATTGCCGATTCTTGGTGAATCTTCTTTTTTTTTTTAAATTTCTTCATAGTTTAAAATAAAAAAAACTTCATAATCTTGGGTTATCTGTTACATTTCGCCGAGTGTAGATTTAACATAGTCATAAATTGGGATAAAATTGTCAGGGCAAGAGAGTATTTCCTGTAGTGAGGGGGGCCATTTTCGTATTTTTCTAGTAGCTTGCCTATTAGTAATAAGCGCTGTATTTCAAGCGGCTGAAAGTCCTTGAAGCGGAAATTGAATGCAACTCCTCAAGGAAATGTGTTTGTGAATATATAATTTCCAACATACAATAATA
Organism: Miltochrista miniata; assembly: GCA_933228765.1. Taxonomy (NCBI): domain Eukaryota; kingdom Metazoa; phylum Arthropoda; class Insecta; order Lepidoptera; family Erebidae; genus Miltochrista; species Miltochrista miniata. The sequence goes on along the minus strand of OW121753.1, from coordinate 39,842,619 downwards.
TTATGAGTAGATTGCATTCAAATTGTTAGGTTTTAAAGAATCGTTGTTATAAGGTATTGTATTTGTTTGGAAGTTTGCGCCATGAATAAAAGTGTTATTTATTATGGAATGTCTTTCTATTTCACTCGACTCCGTCAGGTAATAATTCTAGTTTAAAAAACTGTTGTGTATGTTAATGTGGTGTGTAAATCTGTATAATATACTGAGGAGGTATGAGCATCGGCTGTAATATTTTAAAGCCTCATTTGCATAGGCCGGAGTGCGTCGTGAATTATTTTATGTAAGCTTGATGGATGGTTATACGTTCTGATAGAAGATAAACAATCTAACACATGTTAGTATAAATTTTTGATACATTATATGTATGTAATTCATTATACTGCATAGCCCTTGAGATTATGCTAATTTGTTTCAAAAATATTTGAAGTGAATATTTGCTCATCGGCGCAAGAGTTGACGAATGAAAATTACATAATAAAATTTCAAAACTTTGGGATTTGATAACTCTAAAATGGTATGTTAGGTTTGGGTAATACTTAGAACTTCGTGAGATGAATGAAAAGTCAACCTAACTATTTTTTATTTATCTTTGTTGTTTGTTATTGTTGTTAAAAACCAACTCAATTCAACACAATCAATTTATCGTACTCGGTGGATAAGGAAGGAAGTTCTAGAAAGTTGAAATTGGCACTATTAAAAATATAACTTGTTAAAAAAAGTGTATAAGTAAATGAGTTTCAAGTATCTAAGTATATATTTTTTAGAGGACCAAACTCAAAATCTTACAAGTATACATAATTTTAAATTTCGTGTAGACCATCTCAACGCTATTTACTACGTACATACATACATAACATCACGCCTGTCTCCCAACGGGGTAGGCAGAGACTATGACTTTCCACTTGCTACGATTCTGGCAGACAACTTTCGCTTCTTCAACTTTGATAAGTGTCTTCATACATGCTCATCAGTTAAGGGTAGTCTTGACCTGGCCTTTTCTCAGAAGATTATCGATTTGATCAACATGAGTATGCCGAGGTCGACCCCTACCAGTTTGCTCATTCACTCTTCGCTATTTACTAAACGTCAAAAATTCTTTAGGTATTCAAACAATTAACAAAATATTCGCTGACTTGTTTCGTTGTTCGAAACACAGATAAAGAACCGGCCAGTAACTTTAACCGATTTCAAAAAAAGGAGGAGGTTCTCAATTCGCCTGTATGTATTATTTTTATGTATGTTAAGCTTTGACTATCTAACTTGTTAGATGGTCTAAGATGTTAAGCGATATTTCCGTCAATTTTATAATAGACGGATTTCAAAATTTCTTTTTTTGTTGAATAGGTTTTACTTCTGAGGTGGTCCCATTTTCACCAGGTTAGGATCTGATGATGGGATCCAGGAGAAAACGAGGGCAACCACCGAAAATTGTAGGGACAACTAGTGCGCTTGTAAATTTTTTAATTTAGTGCTTTAATGTTCTACATTTTAATGAAGGTCTGGAGTCGATCTGATGATAGAGTCGAAAGACAGTCGAGGGCATTCCTTAACAATTAACAGCAGTTACCTTGTGTTTGGGCTTGATTGATTTGTATTGATGAGAACTTTACACCTAGATTGATAGATCCGACTTTAAAAAAAAGGAAGTTTTCAATGTTTTATGTATGTTCACCGATATTTCGTCAATTATAGACGAATTTCAAATCTGCTCTTTATTGGATAGAGTTCACTTCTGAGGTGGTCCCAATTTCACCAGGTCAGGATCTGATGATGGGATTCAGGATAAATCGAGGGCAACCACCGAAAATTGTAGGGACAACTAGTGCGTTTGTTAACTTTTTAATTCAGTGCTTTAATGTACTAAAATTTAATGAATGTCGGGAGTCGATCTGATAATGGAACCGAAAGACAGTCGAGAGAATTCCTTAACAATTTACAGCAGCTACCTTGTGTTTGGGCTTGATTGATTTGTATTGATGAGAACTTTCACCTAGATAGATATATTTTTCGGTTCACCCGTCACTTAAAATAATGAAAAAAAAATTTTCAATAAAAAATAAAACCGACTTCAACCAATTCCTAAAAAATAAAATTTACTTAGCACAATGTAATATGTATTTTGATTTATCAGACTTCATTCAATATAATATTGAAGTTGGTGCCATTAATAATCTTTGATACCGTGGGAGATGGGTCGGGTCCTGGTGTGGGATGCAACTTGTGTTGACACTCTAGCCCCGTCCCATCTTCCTAAAACAAAATTAAAAGCCAGTGCAGCAGCGAAAGCGGCTGAAAATATTAAAATTAATAGATATAAGGGTCTCGACTCATCGTATCGTTTTTGTCCAGTCGGTGTCGAGACCCTAGGTCCATGGGGTCCCAATGCGCAAAAATTTTTCAAGAATTTGAAAAAGCGCCTTGTAGAGTCAACTGGTGACCCAAGGGCTGGCAGTTTTCTCGCTCAACGAATAGGCATTGCTATTCAAAGGGGGAATGCTGCTAGTCTTTTGGGCACAATGCCACGGGGGCCTTATTTAGGTTTAGTTTAGATAGTAATAATGTAAATATAGATATGTAATAATTATATTATATTTCTCTATAATTTTTAACTATAAATGTTATATTTTTGTTTTACCACTTTCGCAGTGGTAAAGATTTTTCAAGGCGAAAATTGCGGTTTATGACGTTAAAAAAAAACTACCAGCACGATCTGGTTCAAACCAATTTTCGTTGGTAGATTTTGTGGCAGTATACATCTTAAATTTTTTTTAGATTTATTGTTCTCTTAGTTTAGAGGTTAGAGTGCACACATTTTCACTTTGGAAGTGTCTCTTGCGCAAACTATTCCCTTAAGAAAAAAATGATGTTAGGAACCTCTATAGCATTTTTGAAGACCTATCTATAGATACCCCACACGTATAGGATTGATGAAAAAAAAAATTGAGTTTCAGTTCTGAGTATGGGGACCCCCAAAATTAACTGTTTTTTTTCTAGTTTTATATAAAAATCTTGGATGCGGTTCACAGAATACATCTACTTACCAAGTTTCAACAGCATAGGCCTTATGGTTTCGGAGAAAAGTGGCTGTGACACACGGACGGACAGACAGGCAGACATGACGAATCTATAAGTGTTCCGTTTTTGCCATTTGGCTACGAAACCCTAAAAACGGCCAATATCACGGTTGTTGGTTTGTGTTGTATGGAAGCCCCCTTAACCCCCCCCCCCCTCCCCTCTTTTTCGGCAACAGATATACATCATCTGTAAAAATTTCAGCTCTCTAGCTATCACGGTTCCTGAGAAACATGGCGGACAGACAGTCAGACAGACCGACAGCGAATTCTCATGAATAGGGTCCCATTTTTACCCTTCGGGTATGGAACCCGAATAAAATGAAACCACCATTTTTATGTATTATAATATGATGAAATTTTACTAAAAAGAAGTCGCCCGGATATGATCATATCACTGGCGAACTCCTTCAAAATTTTCCTCGTAAAGCCATAGTAAAACTTACAACCCTTATCAATGCCACATTCCGACTAAAGCATGTGCCTAACATTTGGAAAGTTGTTGAAGTTATAATGATCCCCAAACCAGGAAAATCTCCACAAAATGTATCGTCATACAGACCAATATCACTTCTGCCAATCATTTCAAAACTATTTGAAAAGCTGCTTCTAAAACGTCTTAAACCTATAATAGAAGAAAGCAAACTAATTCCCAATTATCAATTTGGCTTCAGAGATAAACACTCCACGATAGACCAAGTTCATAGAATCCCCAACGTCATAGAAAAAGCACTACATACATACATATGGTCACGCCTTTATCCCCGAAGGGGTAGGCAGAGGCATTGTATATGCTCACATTTCACCTATTTTTATAATTTGTCCCACGTAATAAGTGGTGAGCCGTATTGCCGTGTTTAAATGGACAGGCGCAGGTTGTGACTGCCTGCTATTGAAATAAAGTCTTCAACTTGACTTAACGACTGCCATTTTACTGGCAACCGGGACCAACGGCTTAACGTGCCTTCCGAAGCACGGAAACGCTCAAATAAATGTCAAAAAGTGATCACATGGATGGTCACCCATCCATGGACCGGCCATAGTGAAAGTAGCTTACTGCAGAAATCGTTTACAGAACACTGAGTCCGCGGGGCCACGAGCGCTTCTAGAAAAAGCACTAGAAGAAAAAAAAGTCTGTTCTACAGTATTCCTAGATGTAGCTCAGGCATTTGATAAAGTGTGGCATAGAGGCCTTATTTATAAACTGCTACCCAAACAATTTGCAGACATTTTAGAATCATACCTAGCAGAGAGGACATTCAGAGTAAGACATAAGAAGATGCTTATTCTGATCTCAAACAAATAGAAGCTGGAGTACCGCAGGGAAGTGTCCTTGGCCCTGTCTTGTACCTATTGTACACCTGCGATATTTCAGAAATAAAAACCGGCCAAGTGCGAGTTGAACTCGCCCATGAAGGGTTTCGTAGCAGCAAGCAATATAATATAAAAGTTCGTTGTAACTTTGATTGATTTAACACGTTCGCAGTGGTAGTGATTTTTGTAACCGTAAATTGCGGTTTATGTCGTATTAAAAAAAACTGCCAGCTCTATTGGTAGTTTTTCTAGCAATGTACATCATATAATTTTTTTAGATTTATCATTCTCTTAGTTTAGAAGTTAGAGGGGGGGACACATATTTTTCCACTTTGGAAGTGTCTCTTGCGCAAACTATTCATATTAGAAAAAAATGATGTTAGGAACCTCAATAACATTTTTTTATTTTATATCACTAAGGTGGCAGACATGCATACGGCCCACCAGAAGGACTGGTGGACACCGCAGCCTATGAACGTTTGCAACACCAGAGGCGCCACACTCGCGCTGTCTTTTAAAGACCTATCTATAGATACCCCACACGTATGGGTTTGATGATAAAAAAATTTTTGAGTTTCAGTTCTAAGTATGGGGACCCCCAAAATTTACTACTTTTTCTCTAGTTTTATACAAGTAATCTTAATGCGGTTCACAGAATACATCTTACCAAGTTTCAATAGCATAGGCCATATAGTTTCGGAGAAAAATGGCTGTGACACACGGACGGACAGACAGACAGACAGACAGACATGACGAATCCATAAGGGTTCCGTTTTTGCCATTTGGCTACGAAACCCTAAAAACAATATTATTGCGACCTTCGCAGACGACACAGCCGTCATGGCAACAGGTGCCACTCACAAAAAAAGCCATTGAAAGACTTCAATCGGTCGTCAACACCATCACTGATTGGACAAAGAAATGGAGAATCAAACTAAATGAGTATAAATCGACTCACATTGACTTCATACACCGGTATACATTTATGGTAACATAGTACCATATGAAAATACGGCAAAATGCTTGGGTATGACGCTTGACGCAAAACTACGCTGGAAGGCACACGTCAAAAAGAAACGCCAGGAGTTAAATTTACGCTTCAGGAAAATGTACTGGCTACTCGGCAGACATTCAACATTATCAGTGTACAACAAGGTACTTCTGTACAAACAAGTACTTATGCCTGTATGGGAATATGGTATTCAGCTTTGGGGCTGTACAAAACGCACCAATGTTGAGATAATCCAAAGATTCCAAAACAAAGTGCTTCGGAGTATAATAAACGCTCCCTGGTACATTAGAAATGAGGACATTCACCGGGATTTAGGAGTGAACCTTGTTACAAAAGTTATAAAAAAATATGCCGTAGCTCACGAACAAAGACGTAAAAACATGTGAATGTCGAGGCAATCCAGCTTCTTGACACCACGGACATAGTAAGGAGACTGAAAAGGACTAAGCCTTTTGATCTAGTTTAGTGAAATTAGTGTAAAATAGTGCAGTGAGTGCTATATTTGAAGAACACAAGAAAACAGAGTGACTTATAATTATAATAACTAGAGACAATAAGAAAAGTGCCGATGAACACATTCTTTACTGTATAAGTTTTAGCAAATAAGTTTAAAATTAAATTACTTATTAGCCTCACGGCTAGATTGTAATTGTTATGAGGTTACCTCATGACAATTATATCATAATAATAAGTTACATCGTAATTAAAAAAAAAATAAGAAATTATGTATTAACATAAAATTACACTAACAAAACTAGTTTTATTACTTCTGAAGTTTATTGAAAAAAAACTAGTTTTATTACTTCTGAAGTTTATTGAGGCACGCCAAGCAAATATTCTGCGAGCAGGTTATACTCGTGAAAGAGGCGGCGGGGAGGGAGCGGGAGATAGCTCTTCCACCCGAGTTTCGCAATCTGGCGAGGGATACTTGTCTTCGCCCAAGACTACCGGCCTCTATGTCCGGGGGTCAAAAGACGGTGGAGGGTACCAGCTCACCGTCCTTAAAGCAGCAGGCCCAAGACGACAGCGTGACGTGAAAGTTTCAGGCATGCCACACGCCCAAAGAAGCGGGATAACACCCGAACAACCCCCAAAGACGCGGGAAAGTACCTGAACCCCCTAGGTGAGGCCGCAGTGATAGTCAAAGTCTGTTGGGAATCCTGGGACATGCAAAAATAAAAATAAAATAAATTAAATAAACGAGCTCCCGACCGTAGCCTGGATTTTTGTGGTTTGCATAGCATCCATGACGAATTACAACACTTAAAAAAAACGCCAAGCAAATATTTTACAGTCATTTGTTCTGATAGTGTTGAGTTCATTGAAGGGTCGTTCACATAATAAATGAAAGATCTAAGCGCACGGCAGTGCGCAGGCCAAGTTCTAGCAACAGGCCGAGCGCATGCCGTACTCTATTTACACGAACCGCTTCGACCCACTTTTGACCCCCCTGTAGCGCAGTGCCTATTGCAAGTACAGAAATAAAATTGTACGTACGTATTCATATAATAGAACTAAGGCAGTGTACCAAATTTCATAGATGTAGCTTCAGTAGATCCTGAAATATGACCCTGTGAATATAGCTAATTTTGGCACTGACTGACTCACTCACTCACTGACCGGTCATCAAAACCTCTAGGCCACTTCCAATTGTCCTAGAGTTATGAAATTTGGCACAAAGATCGGGTGTTATATGTAGATTATCGAAAAATTGAGAAATTTAAGAAATCGGTCAAGTGTGAGTTGGAAAAGGGTTACAAAGTTTGTATGGGACCACAGGATTCCTTAGTCGGATCTTCTTCAAATTTTGCATAAATCATCTCTAACATAATTGATGGAAGATGTGTTTCGTATTTTATTGAAATTCATTCCAGAACATGGCTAAAAGGGGGTAACAATTGTTTCCTTCGGGGGGATTTGATTCGAATTTGTATCAATACTTCTTAGTGATGAGAGGACTCTTTTGATTTAATTTACTTTTTATTTTCACACATGTCATGTTTAAAAAGTCAATCAGATAAGAAAGATGTTGTCAATGTTTTGATTAATGTCAATCAAATACTCTATACATACAAATTATGGAAATGTCAAAACTGCACATTGAATATTTTTATTCATATTTGTGAAATATTTGGATCAAATCTGTCCAGTAGTTTAGAGATCAGCAAGCATTCTAAAGGATGACTCATGCTAGACCGTGCCGGGTCCGACTTCCGAGCCGAGTGTCGGTCGTAGTACGATTACCGAGCCGGTTGCGTTCACGACTGCTCGGGCGAAGCTCGGCGGCTCTGTATCACTGTATACTGTACTCATGCAAGGGGCTGTGGCCGAGCCGAGGCGGGACCGAGTTGTTTCTTTGTAGTTCGGCTGTCACTCAGTTGCCGCTCGGTTTAACGCATAGATTTAGCGCGAAAAATTCTAAATCTATGGTTTAACGTGAGTTTGTTCATACAAAATATATATAATACTAGATGACGTGCGAGGCTGCGACCGCGTGAAATTCGGTACCCGTTCCCGCTTTCCGTGGGAACATATTTCCGGGATGAAAAGTAGCCTATGTGTTATTCCAGACTATAAGCTATCTCTGAACCAAATTATAGCCCAATCCGTTTAACCGTTAGAGCGTGATTGAGTAACAAACATCCAAACATCTTCACAAACATTCACATTAATATAATATTAGTAGGAAGTAGGATAAGTTGATCTTGCTGTGGCCGGCACTCGGCTTGGACCCGGCACGGTGTAGCGTGAGTCATCCTTTTTAGGGTTCCGTACCCAAAGGGTAAAGAACGGGACCCTATTCATGAGACTTCGCTGTCCGTCTGTCTGTCTGTCTGTCCGTCAGGAGTCTGTATCTCATGAACGGTGATAGCTAGAGAGTTGAAATTTTCACAGATTATGTGTTTTTGTTGCCGCTGTAACAACAAATACTGAAAACAAAAAAATAATAATATTTAAAGGGGGCTTCCATGCAACAAACGTGTTTTTTAGCGATTTTGTCTTATACATATATTCGGTAATAAGGTATCCTTCTCAATTTAAATACGTTAGCTAATTTGAACATTTCATTAAGATCATTCATTCCCTTTACACCATGCAAATCAAAAGAATACTTTAGGAGGTATAGCACAATCAAATGTTGCTCAATGAAATTAATTTCGTGTCGCCATGATTGAACATTATACGGGTCACATACTAACTTATTTTTCGACTTTCATCGTAAATACTTTTTCTTAAAAAAGTGAACAATGCTTTCAGCAGATTACTTTAGGTAGGTGTAGTATTTCAAAGATAGAATAGAAAGATAAAGATAGCTATTTCATAGGAAATAGTAAACAAATAGTCCATATTTTAGATTTTTCGCCAGTATAAACAATTTACGTACAAACACACAATTTATGTTGTAGACGTAGATATCGTGTTTATAATGTCATCATTAAAATGTCATCAATATTCTGAAAAAGAAATTAAACATAGAGTTCACAAAATCTTTTTGAAATATATACTGTACCTACCGTAGAGGATCTATACAAGGATAGTTAACACTATAGAGCAACGCAAACTGCCTAAAGGCGCGCGTTGTATAACACTATAGAGCAAAGCGAACTGTCTAAAGACGCGCGTTGTAGGTACGATGAGGAGGGAGAGGAAATTAGAAGAATTAAAAGAAAAAATAGGTACGGTTTCTTAAAAAAAAGTATTGAAATCCCACCAAAAACATCCCTGTTGAAATGGAGGCCAAGTTCCTATGGGCTAATTGTTCGCCTAAAAAAGGGTGGAAATCCAATCCAATGCCAAGTTTAGATGCACTTTAAAATCGATCATAATCATCTTCATCAACCGCCTAATCCACTGGTAAACATTTGCCATTCCCAAGACTCGCCACCACACTCAGACCTCCGCCTTCCGAATCCAGCCACTACCCACCACCACATCCACGTCAACGGTCCATCTGGCCGAAATTCACTTTGCCATACACCCAACTTAAAATATGGTGTAGTTGTGAAAATACGTAGGTAATTACTTGGTTAAAAATATCTAAAATAATGATACTTCTAAATTTTAACTTGGCAGGTTAATTTAATTATATATCTTAGAATAAATTTAATTATACAATTAATCAAGTGTTACGTTCTGCACGAAAACCTGCCAAGTTCTAATTTAGAAGTATCATTATTTTAGATATTTTTAACCAAGTAGGTGCCTACGTATTTTCACAACTACACCATATTTTAAGTTGGGTGTATGGCAAAGTGAATTTCGGCCAGATGGACCGTTGACGTGGATGTGGTGGTGGGTAGTGGCTGGATTCGGAAGGCGGAGGTCTGAGTGTGGTGGCGAGTCTTGGGAATGGCAAATGTTTACCAGTGGATTAGGCGGTTGATGAAGATGATTATGATCGATTTTAAAGTGCATCTAAACTTGGCATTGGATTGGATTTCCACCCTTTTTTAGGCGAACAATTAGCCCATAGGAACTTGGCCTCCATTTCAACAGGGATGTTTTTGGTGGGATAATATTCACGGCGCCGGCCGGCGTCATTAGTCTGATAGCCGATACAAAATGTAGATACAAAAACCCCGAGCACGATTTGAACAATCATTTGAAAAACAGAGCTGGGACCTTTTCACGCACGCCTCGCGCCCCCTAGAACCCTAGAAACTTATGGTGCAAGTTATCCGTTGGCCATCGCATATTAAAAAAAAGGTAAGCACAAAGTTATTCCTACACTATGAAATCATGAACAACACTTCATAAAAATTTAAAATATAAATTTATTGTTAAAAATTACAGAGAAACATAATTATTACATATCTGTATTTACATTATTACTATCTAAACTAAACCTAAATAAGGCCCCCGTGGCATTGTGCCCAAAAGACTAGCAGCATTCCCCCTTTGAATGGCAATACCTATTCGTTGAGCGAGAAAACTGCCAGCCCTTGGGTCACCAGTTGACTCAACAAGGCGCTTTTTCAAATTCTTGAAAAACTTTTGCGCATTGGGACCCCATGGACCTAGGGTCTCGACACCGACTGGACAAAAACGATACGATGAGTCGAGACCCTTATATTTATTAATTTTAATATTTTCAGCCGCGTCCGCTGCTGCACTGGCTTTTAATTTTGTTTTAGGAAGATGGGACGGGGCCAGAGTGTCAACACATAAAATATACGAGTATGTAGGGTAGCTAGCTTTAGCAGTTAGGTATATGCTACACTATTATTCCTAGGTACTTATGTCATCAACCCGTAGATTAAGTCATGTGTTCGTAATAAAGTATCAATGGACAAGTATCCAGCGTTGCTAGTTTAACCGACACACACAGAATCAATTACATTAGGCGGCCAATAAATGTCACCAAGTCTCACATGGATGGTCACCCATCCAAGGACTGGCCATAGTAAAAATTGCTTACTGAAGTGATCGTTTACAGAACACTGAGTCCGCGGGGCCACAAGTGCTTCCACGAGAGCACAAGCTTATATTAGCTTAATTTGGGGTAGATGATGTGTGAGAATGTTCAACATTACTCTTTTTTAATGTTAATAGGTACAACAACATGTGAATTGCACCCTGTGACTTCCGTTTGAGCTATGGTCAACGGGAAGTGCCGTTGCACCAACCGTTTAAGAGCTGCCACTCACCAAACCACTCACGAAATTCAAGAAGGCACTGATTGAGGGCCATTCAAAATACTGCAACTAATTTTCGTCAGTCATGTTAGGTAGCTCTATAACATAACACAAAGGTAGCACAACAGTAAGCAGACCTATGTTAATAAAATTCAATCTTCATAAAAATGATCGAATTATGATTACCTTCTTCTCAATACCTGCTTCTGAGTCAATATTCCCGAGATGTTGTAATTTATCCATCACTTGAGCAAACAGCATTAAAACCAGCGGATCATCGTTCATTGTCTGCCTGCCTACGGGAGACGGTTATTTTCAACATTAAATTGAACTTTATTTAGACAGTTCGTCATTCACTCGTTACCATAATAACAATACCTGTTTTAATTTGCCAATGTCGCGAGTGGCTGAAATGCCCTCAACCCTGAAATGTACAACAATCTAACATCTGCCTCGGTTGTAAGCGAAGTTGAGTCCCCGAAAATTTATTGAGGTATCCTGCAATTTTCCCTCCAGGACTAAAAAGGCGTGACCATATGTATGTATGTACAATAAAATAAGGAGAACATATAAAATATTACAGTTTTACATATGTACTTCTACATATCAAGTAAGATTACTTGAACAAAATACCCAACACCCCATACCGAGTACCTGGGCTGCAACAACTACTAAATACTTTGAAAGTTTCACTTTCAGGTAATTCTTTCTTTTTTCGTAATTCTCATTTTAAAATTTGTAGCGATTTATTACGTTTCCAATCCGTCACGGATTCTATAATATTGGAACACGACAAAGCTGGTCATTAGGAAATCTTTAACATTTCTTTGGGTAAGTCCTGGAAGGTGCCCGTATTTGAGCAGCATTAATTCACGGCCAGCCCTCGGCCGCGACTGGAACTTTTTCAATAACCGTCCCCCGGGATTCCGAGTCCCGGGCAAGTCGGACCTCGAGAGAGCAGCGGGGTCGCAGATACAGCGGAATTCGTATTAAATAATATGTTTTATTTGTGTGATGAACAAATGTTTGTTTCAGAGTTTGGGCGGTTTATTTGCATAATAACCTGTGGGATAAACAATAAGTGTGGTAATTATTTTGCCAATTTTGGTACAGAACCCTGCGAACGCGAATTCGAGTCAGACTTTAAGAATGTGATTGATTGAAGAAAACAATAGGTACATGTTTTTCTGTGCTATGTAACATAACGAGACATCCAGTATCCTTATTGCTAGAAATTGTATGTATATGAGCGCTAACTTTTCTGATTTTATTGATTTTGAAATTATTCCCATATGTACTTAAATCAGCACCTTATTAGACGATCAAGTACAGAAGTATTAATTCTGACATACGGGAGATGTACGTATGTGTAAAAACTTCATAGGCGTGCATTTGTCAGAATTTACGAACTTATAGAAAGAAAGAAAGAAAGAAAAAGAAATTTATTTCACATAGGCATTTACAGATGCTCTTGTAAAACGTCCAGAATATAAATCAAAATCTACCACCAGTTCACAACGCGACCCACCTGAGAAGAACTGGCAAGAAACTCAGCGGGTTATTCTTTTTAGAGCTCTATTTACAAAATGAATCTAAAAACTATGCATTTGACAATTTTTTGAGAATCCAGTAGAGCAGGTCATTTCCAGGCTTCTCCATCCAACAAATAATCACCAATTGTATAGTAGCCCCTGCAGTACAATTTACTTTTTACAACCTTTTTAAATTTATTAAGGGACATACTTTTAATTTCGTCTGGTAGCCTGTTGTAAAAGCGTATACAGTTACCCATGAAAGAATTGCTGATTTTGTGCAATCTGCTATGATAAACAGCAAGGTTACTTTTATTTCTAGTGTTGACTTGGTGTCTATCACTTAACTTAGCGAATCTATGTAAATTTCTTTGTACGTACATAAGATTCTCAAAAATGTATTGTGATGCTACTGTAAGAATTTTAACCTCTTTGAATTTCTCGCGCAGAGAGACCCTTGGACCTAATCTATATATAGCTCTTATGGCCCGCTTTTGTAAAATAAAAATTTTATCTATATCTGCAGCATTGCCCCACAGTAGAATACCGTAAGACATTATGCTATGAAAGTAACTGAAATAGACTATTCTAGCCGTATCTACATCCGTCAAGTGCCTTATCTTTTGTACAGCAAATGCTGCTGAACTTAATCTATTTGCTAGTTTAACAATATGTGGACCCCATTGTAAACCAGCATCGACCGTTAACCCTAGGAACGTCGTTGATTCCACAAGTTCCAACACCCGACCATTAAGTTGAACATTGGTTTCTGACTGTGTTACATTAGGCAAGGTAAATTTTATGCATTTAGTTTTATTATCATTCAGTCTAAGATTGTTAGTGTTAAACCAATGAACCTATAGATACTAACACATGCACATCGAGAAAGTATGTAGGGATTTTGTGATACTTACGAGTTACAAACTCAGCATTACACTAAGTTGACGCTTTCTGTAAACCGCCACATGTAGTAGGTACAAACACGCTGTGTCAATACAGTCAAACCGAAATAACAAGAACGGCTGCCAATATAACTTCTCGAGTTTGAAAATAATAAGAGGTGACAAAATTTTACAGTAGCAACAACAGTGATTTGAATCGTAAATTATCATTATTTATTACAAATATGTAATGTAAATTATAAAATTACCATAATTTGTTCTAAACCCCTAATTTAAATTAAAAAGAAGTTCTCGCGTTCAAGTAACTATCCATATCCTTCTTAACTCTTTTTGCTAAAGAGAAAAAAAAACCTTATTTTACGAAACCGCTAACACTGAGACCATACCCAGCAAAGCTTAATAAATAGGAGCTCGTTACACTGTCTTCAACAAATACAGATATACTCGTATAAACTTCTTTTTGACGTTAATCTTGTACTGTAAAGTTGGATTTTATCATCAGGTTGCTACGATACGAGCACTGCGATGACTGATGGGCCATTGTGATTTCTAACGAGTTGCCATTCCATCAGCAGGTAATCGTTTAGGCACAGGATAGTTTCAGTGGCGAACAATCTCTCTTACCAATTAACACTCCATTCTTTTTTATGTTCGTCTGTCTAGAGATTGCAATCGTGGTGTTGTTTTTAGCACTAACGGGCCATTTGATCATGTCTGTAGTTTGATAGGTATAAGCGTTTACTTATGCCTAATTAAATTCTTAAGAAATTTTAATGTCAATGTTTTAAATAAGTAGTGCTGTATTTTACACTAGCTGATGCCCGCAGCTTCGCCGGCGAAAAATTTATTTCCCGTTCCCGCTTCCCGTGGGAACTTATTCCCGGGATAAAAAGTAGCCAATGTGTTATACAGACCGTATCTCACCTTTTTCGAAATTTCCTTTTCTTATAAATGCGAAATCCCTGTACCAAATTTAAGATATCCTATAGGATATCCTATAGGATACCATGCGACTACTCTGGTTGCTTCTCCATTGCCCAGGATATATCCTGGGCAATGGAGAAGCAACCAGAGTAGTCGCCACTCCGATGCCGCAGGAGATCCGCGCCAAGTTGGATGATGATGATGATAATGATTAATATGATGATGATGGTGATGATGATCACCATAATAAATAAACATCTCGGCTTAGCGATCTCCACTGAAGCTAAGCGGAGAGGAGATGTATCAATAACGCATTTCTATTCGTTGTTTAAAAAACAACTCCTCTCCGTTCATCTTGTCTCCGCTTTGGTGGAGTCCCGGCCTAACTTGTGACTCCGTGTGACCACACCCTTCACCTCTGACCGCCCCCTCGACCTTATATTAAAGGACATGCACGCGTGCGTTGCCCTCTGCCTCTGCCAGGTGATGTACCAACTCCATCTGCACGACATCGCTGGATCTGATGGTCTAGCTAGGGCCTTAAGAACTCATATCCCTCTCTTGCTCGCTAAGCTAACATTATTATAAAAAAATGTATCTACTAAAAGTAAATAAACTGCTGTATTGTACCAACCGTCCGTGTTTATAAATATCTCCTTGGTAGGTCTACCTGAATTTGAGCCGAGCCTGATAAGGTGGCAGACCCACCTATCACGTTACAAGGTACTGAATTATTATGTGCCCTTGTTTCCGACTTACGAATAAAAATCTGACTAAACTCCAGGCGAATGCGCGCACAGATGGTTCCGTACCAAAAAAGCGACAGGAAAGTCACGTTTGTTCTGTGGAAGTCCCTTTTAAATATTTATGCTGGTTTTAGTATTTGTTGATAAAGCGGCAACAGAAATACATCATCTGTAAAAATTTCAACTGGCTGTAACAGCCATAGCCTGCCTTTTCTTTAGCTACCATCGTGGTTCATGAGAGAATACCTGATGACAGACGGACAGCGACATCTCAGTACATTATAGGGTCTCGTTTTTCCCCGTTGGATACAGAACTCTATAACCATAGAATTTTATTAGAAATAAAAATTATAGTTCTCTATTGAATACGTAGCCACGATGACATAAAACCCAACGATTACTTCGCCAAAAAATCAAAAGGTGAAACCATTAAGCCCGAAATATCGGTCATAAAAAAGAATTAAGGTTCGTAAAATTGTTATAGCAATATTTTAAATGGAAGATATTTTATGTGTACCTTTACATGTTGGTATGATAAACATTACAGTGTGCTCACTAGGTGAAGCTCGTAGACAGAGTTAGTATTCTACGTATTCTATTGAGAGTAGCGAAAATTCCCTTTCTAAATCTATGTCTACAGCATCGGTTCCCAAAGTGGATACCGTGGACCAGTCATCAGGGTTCCGCCAAAATGACGACCTACTGCTGTTGAAATAATACCTTTAACTAGTTATTTTTGCTTGTGTCTTGGTAGGGTTAAATTGGACAAGGTTATGTCCACCCCATTCGAACTCTCGACTTCAGACACCAATTGTTCACTACTTTATTTCACTACGCACCGAGGTATACTGGGTCGGTCTGTGAAAAAGTGTCTCCCGTACTATCGTCTGCTTAGCAATGAATGCCAACCACCCCTCGGGCAGTCCATAGGAAGGCAATTTCGTAAGAATCGTCTTAAAGATATCGAGGCTCACTGCTAGAGCCCCACCTTTACTTTCAATCGCAATCACCTAGCGGTATGTGAGTCACCATGGCGGAAACCGTATTGCCAGTCACGGAGCAAGTCGTGTTTTTCAAGGAACCTCGGGAGCTGTGTATTAATAACATGCTCCATCACCTGAGATAAAAGGGAGGTGACGGCTATAGGCCTGTAATTGGCCGAGTTGGTTCTATCACCCTTCTTGGGTACAGAATGCACGTGCGCGGTCTTCAACGAAGCCGGGACTTATTTCATGGAATATGAAATCGTGAAAAGACGAGTAGGTACCGGACACAACTCAGGACCAAACTGCTTTATTACCACCGCAGGTATGCCGTCTGGCCCATTCACCTTATGAACGGGATCACGGGATTGAAGCTCCCGCCTAAAGTCCCACTGCCTGAATTAAATTTCTGGCATGGAAGCGCCACACCAGGGTATGCCAGGTGGAGAAGAACTCGCGTCGTAGGGTCGGCTGCTTAGTTTAAAGGTGGTGGACTACATTGATGTTCTTGTGTATGCCTCTGATGTGACAAAAGTCCATTTGTAGTGAGGACGACCATGCCGCTGTAAAATGTTCCTTATTTATTTATTTTCCTTGCCATGGTGTTTAGAAAAGGGAAATTTAAGGGGTTCTATGTCTCCATGGGACCTGGAAGCGAGAGCTCTTGCGTCACTGTTCAAATGGCGCAAGGAGGCGCTGGAGCAGGGCCAAAGGCCTGCGTCTTGAGAAATCGAGGCCCAGCGGACCCTGCTCCACCAGGAAACCGTGGAGACATGGAAGGTGCGACTTGAGCAACCAAAGGGGGGATTCGCCACAATCGCGGCCGTCAGACCGGTCATGGACGAGTGGCTGGGCTGGGGAGAAGACACGGTGCACTCTCCTACCGGTTGACACAGATGCTTGCCGGGCACGGTAGCTTCGGTAGGTATCTGTGGCGAAAACACCGGGAAACCACGGCCGAGTGTCAGCACTGCGAGGACCGCAGCGATGACACGGCGCTCCACACGCTGGTGGAGTGCACGGCGTGGGCACAACAGCGCCAGGTCCTCGTAGTGGGTCTGGGCGTGGACACTCTCTCGCTCGAGGCCATGGTGCAAGCCATGCTCTCCAGCGGGAGTAAGTGGGACTGCGCCGCTCTTTTTCTGCGAGCAGGTCATGCTCGCGAAGGAGGCGGCGGGCCGGGTCCGGGAGAGAACTCTCCCACCCGAGTTTCGCAGTCGGCGCCCTGGACGCCGCCGACGTGTCTTCGCCGAGGACTTTGGGCCTCCATGACCGGGGGTCTGAGGACGGTGAGAGGGCCGCTCACCGTCCTTACAGAAGCAGGCCCATGACGGCAGTGTGACGTGAGCAACTCACGCACGCCCCTTAGAAGCGGGGTCACACCCGAAACCCCCCATAGACGCGGGATTGCACCCGAACCACCCCCTTGGCTCGGCCGCAGTGGCGGCCGTAGGTCTATCCTCCTCTCCTTCCTGAGGGCTTACCCGGGGCTCTCAAGCATAGGCTGTTGGGCGTTACGTGAGGTTTTTTAGTCGGTAAGAGTCCGGCATAGCATCCTACGAGGATTTTTCCTCACATCAAAAAATAAAGAAAAAAATAAAGGGGTTCCATGTACCGGTGGCGCAAGAGACCAAGCAACGCTACTGCACTCCGTGTGACCGCGGCTTACGGAAGAGCATCCGGTCCCCTCTAATGCAGTGGCCGCGTCTACTCCGGTATTCTCCTCCAGCACGACCACAGCATCAGAAACGTTATACAGGCTGCTGATTCAGCCTCCTGGGGCGGAGATTAATTAATCGGCGGAGTTTTGGGCTCCGTACAGCCTCCGGGGGCACTGTGGTCAACCGTTTCACCAGATCTCCCTGAACACCGCATCGTAGCAATGGTCCGCGCCCATACCAGCTAGTAAAGACAGAGAAGCCTCTGGTCTCACCGCATAAACCAACACGAAGCCAGGTTACTATTATCGCTGTCTTTGGCAGGGCGGAGGTACTGCGCCAGGCGGGCTGCTAAACAAACGGACTAACGTTATGCCCTCCTTTCTGATGTGACCTTTTAGTTCATTCCAAAGATATATTTCATCTTAGGGAGCTAATTGAAAAAGTCAAATTTACTGTGCCCAATGTTGCGTTAGCTCCGTGAAGAAGTAACACTTATCCCCTGATCCCAGAGGTGCGAAACTCGGGTGGGAGAGTTCTCTCCCGGACCCGGCCCGCCGCCTCCTTCGCGAGCATGACCTGCTCGCAGAAAAAGAGCGGCGCAGTCCCACTTACTCCCGCTGGAGAGCATGGCTCGCACCATGGCCTCGAGCGAGAGAGTGTCCACGCCCAGACCCACTACGAGGACCTGGCGCTGTTGTGCCCACGCCGTGCACTCCACCAGCGTGTGGAGCGCCGTGTCAGTTCTGAGTATGGGGACCCCCAAAATTTACTGCTTTTTTTAGTTATATTTAAAAATCTTAATGCTGTTCACAGAATACATCTACCTACTTACCAAGTTTCAAGTGCATAGGTCTTATAGTTTCGAAAAAAATGGTTGTAACATTCGGACGGACAGACAGACAGACATGACGAATCTGTAAGGGTTCCGTTTTTTGCCATTTGGCTACAGAACCTTAAAAGAGGTATTTTAAGATACTCTTATTTCATTAAAATAAATCTTATTGAACTAGGCGGCTAACTCCTTCCCTGTAGTTGCGTTAGTGTGTGTGGTTTTTATATGTGTTAGTTTTGGCGTACTTTTCAATCTCTAATGCTTTGTCTGCTACTTATTGAAGTCTGTGATTTTCTATCATTGATCTGTATTATTACCACACTAATAATAAAGGTCAGTGCATCCTCTACATTACTCGCGAAGTTGAACGAAGTTCTTGTGCGAAGTTGCCCAAGGCACAGAAAAATTTTGACGAAGTAAGCCGAAGTGCCCCTCTACAGTGCCCTCTACACTATCGCATTCCTCCAACTTCGCGAGTAATGTAAAGGAAGCATTATTAGACGACACGCGACGGGGCCTTCCTTTCCTTATAAATGCGAAATCCCTGTACCAAATTTTAGACAGATCCGTTCAGCCGTTGGAGCGTGAAAAAGTAACAAACATCCACACATCCATACTTACAAACTTTCGCATTTATAATAGACTAGCTGACCCGCGCAACTTCGTTTGCGTGATAAATGAAGAACCACTCGCCCGATTTTGTGCAAACTTCACATAAACCATCTACTACATAGTCCGAACAAAGCCTAAACATTTGGTTTGGATAGGTGAGCCCGTTCTTCAGTTATAAAATTACAACGAAAAGTGGCACTGATTTTTATATATATAGATATAAGTAAGATATTGTAAGAAGTAAGATTAACTACTTATACATTGTGTTTGCACTTGCATCCATATAATTATGAGGTGTAATGTGAAGAGGGCTTCTTTAATTTTTGTGTTAGGTTAGGTTAGGTAAACCCTCGGAAGGATGTCCCAGGACTCCCAAATATTAATATGGTTACCATATTAATATTTGGGAGTCCTGGGACATCCTTCCGAGGGCTTACCCGGGACTCCCAACCATAGGCTGTTGGGAACGTGAGGTTTTTTAGTCTGTAGGAGTCGGGCATGGCATCCATGAGGATTTTCCCTCACGTTAAAAAAAAAGGTACTATTTTAAGTTTTTGTTTCTCCCATGTAGGTACCTACTCCAACCTACTACTACAATAATTGTAATATCTTTCTCTTCTGTATGTTTTATATTGGTGTAAACAATAAAGTTTATTCTATTCTATTCCAACCTTAAGTCGAAACTTATTTTCTTCATATGCTGACTGAAATTTGGAACAGGGATAACCATAGACTTTTCATCCCGGGAATACGTTTCCATTGGAAGCGGGAATGGGAACAAATTTCACGCAGGCGAAGCTGTTGGTATCAGCTAGTTTGTTTTTAAAGGCTCGCGGCCTAGGAAAGTTTCAAGTTGTTTTGTACTACGCGAGCATTATTATTGCCCAGAATAAATCGCCACTCGCGTGTGAGAAACTCTCTTTTCGTAACAGATACGTTATTTACATGCAAAACTAGGAAATAGTTTTTATAAAGATTTTCTAGATTTTTAGGCATAAACGAAAAGGGAAATTAAATGCATTGACACGATTAATGGTCATATCGCTGATCGTTCATCACCACTCACATTTTGCACTAACTATTTAGCCTTATTCCAAAACATGGTTTAACTACGTAACGTAGACGACAACCTGACGCGGGAGGAATGCATGGTATCCTATACCTGTAGGATACCATGCGACTACTCTGGTTGCTTCTCCATTGCCCAGGATATATCCTGGGCAATGGAGAAGCAACCAGAGTAGTCGCCACTCCGATGCCGCAGGAGATCCGCGCCAAGTTGGATGATGATGATGATAATGATTAATATGATGATGATGGTGATGATGATCACCATAATAAATAAACATCTCGGCTTAGCGATCTCCACTGAAGCTAAGCGGAGAGGAGATGTATCAATAACACATTTCTATTCGTTGTTTAAAAAACAACTCCTCTCCGTTCATCTTGTCTCCGCTTTGGTGGAGTCCCGGCCTAACTTGTGACTCCGTGTGACCACACCCTTCACCTCTGACCGCCCCCTCGACCTTATATTAAAGGATATGCACGCGTGCGTTGCCCTCTGCCTCTGCCAGGTGATGTACCAACTCCATCTGCACGACATCGCTGGATCTGATGGTCTAGCTAGGGCCTTAAGAACTCATATCCCTCTCTTGCTCGCTAAGCTAACATTATTATAAAAAAATGTATCTACTAAAAGTAAATAAACTGCTGTATTGTACCAACCGTCCGTGTTTATAAATATCTCCTTGGTAGGTCTACCTGAATTTGAGCCGAGCCTGATAAGGTGGCAGACCCACCTATCACGTTACAAGGTACTGAATTATTATGTGCCCTTGTTTCCGACTTACGAATAAAAATCTGACTAAACTCCAGGCGAATGCGCGCACAGATGGTTCCGTACCAAAAAAGCGACAGGAAAGTCACGTTTGTTCTGTGGAAGTCCCTTTTAAATATTTATGCTGGTTTTAGTATTTGTTGATAAAGCGGCAACAGAAATACATCATCTGTAAAAATTTCAACTGGCTGTAACAGCCATAGCCTGCCTTTTCTTTAGCTACCATCGTGGTTCATGAGAGAATACCTGATGACAGACGGACAGCGACATCTCAGTACATTATAGGGTCTCGTTTTTCCCCGTTGGATACAGAACTCTATAACCATAGAATTTTATTAGAAATAAAAATTATAGTTCTCTATTGAATACGTAGCCACGATGACATAAAACCCAACGATTACTTCGCCAAAAAATCAAAAGGTGAAACCATTAAGCCCGAAATATCGGTCATAAAAAAGAATTAAGGTTCGTAAAATTGTTATAGCAATATTTTAAATGGAAGATATTTTATGTGTACCTTCACATGTTGGTATGATAAACATTACAGTGTGCTCACTAGGTGAAGCTCGTAGACAGTGTTAGTATTCTACGTATTCTATTGAGAGTAGCGAAAAATTCCCTTTCTAAATCTATGTCTACAGCATCGGTTCCCAAAGTGGATACCGTGGACCAGTCATCAGGGTTCCGCCAAAATGACGACCTACTGCTGTTGAAATAATACCTTTAACTAGTTATTTTTGCTTGTGTCTTGGTAGGGTTAAATTGGACAAGGTTATGTCCACCCCATTCGAACTCTCGACTTCAGACACCAATTGTTCACTACTTTATTTCACTACGCACCGAGGTATACTGGGTCGGTCTGTGAAAAAGTGTCTCCCGTACTATCGTCTGCTTAGCAATGAATGCCAACCACCCCTCGGGCAGTCCATAGGAAGGCAATTTCGTAAGAATCGTCTTAAAGATATCGAGGCTCACTGCTAGAGCTCCACCTTTACTTTCAATCGCAATCACCTAGCGGTATGTGAGTCACCATGGCGGAAACCGTATTGCCAGTCACGGAGCAAGTCGTGTTTTTCAAGGTACCTCGGGAGCTGTGTATTAATAACATGCTCCATCACCTGAGATAAAAGGGAGGTGACGGCTATAGGCCTGTAATTGGCCGAGTTGGTTCTATCACCCTTCTTGGGTACAGAATGCACGTGCGCGGTCTTCAACGAAGCCGGGACTTATTTCATGGAATATGAAATCGTGAAAAGACGAGTAGGTACCGGACACAACTCAGGACCAAACTGCTTTATTACCACCGCAGGTATGCCGTCTGGCCCATTCACCTTATGAACGGGATCACGGGATTGAAGCTCCCGCCTAAAGTCCCACTGCCTGAATTAAATTTCTGGCATGGAAGCGCCACACCAGGGTATGCCAGGTGGAGAAGAACTCGCGTCGTAGGGTCGGCTGCTTAGTTTAAAGGTGGTGGACTACATTGATGTTCTTGTGTATGCCTCTGATGTGACAAAAGTCCATTTGTAGTGAGGACGACCATGCCGCTGTAAAATGTTCCTTATTTATTTATTTTCCTTGCCATGGTGTTTAGAAAAGGGAAATTTAAGGGGTTCTATGTCTCCATGGGACCTGGAAGCGAGAGCTCTTGCGTCACTGTTCAAATGGCGCAAGGAGGCGCTGGAGCAGGGCCAAAGGCCTGCGTCTTGAGAAATCGAGGCCCAGCGGACCCTGCTCCACCAGGAAACCGTGGAGACATGGAAGGTGCGACTTGAGCAACCAAAGGGGGGATTCGCCACAATCGCGGCCGTCAGACCGGTCATGGACGAGTGGCTGGGCTGGGGAGAAGACACGGTGCACTCTCCTACCGGTTGACACAGATGCTTGCCGGGCACGGTAGCTTCGGTAGGTATCTGTGGCGAAAACACCGGGAAACCACGGCCGAGTGTCAGCACTGCGAGGACCGCAGCGATGACACGGCGCTCCACACGCTGGTGGAGTGCACGGCGTGGGCACAACAGCGCCAGGTCCTCGTAGTGGGTCTGGGCGTGGACACTCTCTCGCTCGAGGCCATGGTGCAAGCCATGCTCTCCAGCGGGAGTAAGTGGGACTGCGCCGCTCTTTTTCTGCGAGCAGGTCATGCTCGCGAAGGAGGCGGCGTATTACCCCGGCATTAAATTTCATAAGAAAGCCTTTCATAAGGAACCGTATATCCATTGTATCCCATCCAGCAATACAACGGGCCTCCGTTTTATTGCTGGATGGGATACAATCTTAGAGTATAGAACAATATTTACTCTGAGGATACAATGGATCGCTTTTTCATAAGCCGAAAGTGTGGAAAGAAACGACGCATGCTACTATCTAAGGCGAATTGCGCGGATGCAACCTGCGGTTTCAAGTAATAACTAATCATGTTGAGAACGCCATTACATTTTTTGAGATGTTGGTCTCATATTCATGAGGTATAAATTCATTAATGATTTTAGTTACGTAAAAATTGGCGCATTTAAGACATATTTGTGTGCGAGAACTCACTAAAAGATAGTAGTTATTTATTACTATTCAATATATTTTGTTTTTACATAAAATGTGTCGACTAAAATCACTTAATGAATTTTATTTTTGTATGTAAAGGCAAATCGACTCAGATATCTTAGAGTAAAAATAATGAAGTGCTCTTAATTATTGTTTTTAGTCAAGAACAGTGAATGAAATAATCCGTAACATATTTAATTTAATTTACACCTGTAACTTGTATTCCATAGTTGCGTTTTGGTGACTTTTCACATAAGCTAACTTTCTTATTTAGATAAATATATTAATGGCGGTCAAATACAAAAATTAAGAAAAAATCAGTGAGTGTCATGGCATTAATAACTCATTTTACCTAAAAGTGTCAGTTAGTTAAATTTCGCTCTACGGGGACGAATGTAATGTAAATTATAAAATTACCATAATTTGTTCTAAACCCCTAATTTAAATTAAAAAGAAGTTCTCACGTTCAAGTAACTATCCATATCCTTCTTAACTCTTTTTGCTAAAGAG
The DNA here is from genome assembly GCA_933228765.1 of Miltochrista miniata. NCBI lineage: Eukaryota > Metazoa > Arthropoda > Insecta > Lepidoptera > Erebidae > Miltochrista > Miltochrista miniata. Next base: position 39,818,509 of record OW121753.1, on the reverse strand, counting down.
AAAAAAAACCTTATTTTACGAAACCGCTAACACTGAGACCATACCCAGCAAAGCTTAATAAATAGGAGCTCGTTACACTGTCTTCAACAAATACAGATATACTCGTATAAACTTCTTTTTGACGTTAATCTTGTACGGTAAAGTTGGATTTTATCATCAGGTTGCTACGATACGAGCACTGCGATGACTGATGGGCCATTGTGATTTCTAACGAGTTGCCATTCCATCAGCAGGTAATCGTTTAGGCACAGGATAGTTTCAGTGGCGAACAATCTCTCTTACCAATTAACACTCCATTCTTTTTTATGTTCGTCTGTCTAGAGATTGCAATCGTGGTGTTGTTTTTAGCACTAACGGGCCATTTGATCATGTCTGTAGTTTGATAGGTATAAGCGTTTACTTATGCCTAATTAAATTCTTAAGAAATTTTAATGTCAATGTTTTAAATAAGTAGTGCTGTATTTTACACTAGCTGGTGCCCGCAGCTTCACCGGCGAAAAAATTATTTCCCGTTCCCGCTTCCCGTGGGAACTTATTCCCGGGATAAAAAGTAGCCAATGTGTTATGCAGACCATAATCTCACCTTTTTCGAAATTTCCTTTTCTTATAAATGCGAAATCCCTGTACCTTTCAGACAGATCCGTTCAGCCGTTGGAGCGTGAAAAAGTAACAAACATCCACACATCCATACTTACAAACTTTCGCATTTATAATAGATATAAGTAAGATATTGTAAGAAGTAAGATTAACTACTTATACATTGTGTTTGCACTTGCATCCATATAATTATGAGGTGTAATGTAAAGAGGGCTTCTTTAATTTTTGTGTTAGGTTAGGTTAGGTAAGCCCTCGGAAGGATGTCCCAGGACTCCCAAATATTAATATGGTTACCATACACAACTACAACTTTCGCATTTATAATAGATATAAGTAAGATATTGTAAGAAGTAAGATTAACTACTTATACATTGTGTTTGCACTTGCATCCATATAATTATGAGGTGTAATGTGAAGAGGGCTTCTTTAATTTTTGTGTTAGGTTAGGTTAGGTAAGCCCTCGGAAGGATGTCCCAGGACTCCCAAATATTAATATGGTTACCATATTAATATTTGGGAGTCCTGGGACATCCTTCCGAGGGCTTACCCGGGACTCCCAACCATAGGCTGTTGGGAACGTGAGGTTTTTTAGTCTGTAGGAGTCGGGCATGGCATCCATGAGGATTTTCCCTCACGTTAAAAAAAAAGGTACTATTTTAAGTTTTTGTTTCTCCCATGTAGGTACCTACTCCAACCTACTACTACAATAATTGTAATATCTTTCTCTTCTGTATGTTTTATATTGGTGTAAACAATAAAGTTTATTCTATTCTATTCCAACCTTAAGTCGAAACTTATTTTCTTCATATGCTGACTGAAATTTGGAACAGGGATAACCATAGACTTTTCATCCCGGGAATACGTTTCCATTGGAAGCGGGAATGGGAACAAATTTCACGCAGGCGAAGCTGTTGGTATCAGCTAGTTTGTTTTTAAAGGCTCGCGGCCTAGGAAAGTTTCAAGTTGTTTTGTACTACGCGAGCATTATTATTGCCCAGAATAAATCGCCACTCGCGTGTGAGAAACTCTCTTTTCGTAACAGATACGTTATTTACATGCAAAACTAGGAAATAGTTTTTATAAAGATTTTCTAGATTTTTAGGCATAAACGAAAAGGGAAATTAAATGCATTGACACGATTAATGGTCATATCGCTGATCGTTCATCACCACTCACATTTTGCACTAACTATTTAGCCTTATTCCAAAACATGGTTTAACTACGTAACGTAGACGACAACCTGACGCGGGAGGAATGCATGGTATCCTATACCTGTAGGATACCATGCGACTACTCTGGTTGCTTCTCCATTGCCCAGGATATATCCTGGGCAATGGAGAAGCAACCAGAGTAGTCGCCACTCCGATGCCGCAGGAGATCCGCGCCAAGTTGGATGATGATGATGATAATGATTAATATGATGATGATGGTGATGATGATCACCATAATAAATAAACATCTCGGCTTAGCGATCTCCACTGAAGCTAAGCGGAGAGGAGATGTATCAATAACACATTTCTATTCGTTGTTTAAAAAACAACTCCTCTCCGTTCATCTTGTCTCCGCTTCGGTGGAGTCCCGGCCTAACTTGTGACTCCGTGTGACCACACCCTTCACCTCTGACCGCCCCCTCGACCTTATATTAAAGGACATGCACGCGTGCGTTGCCCTCTGCCTCTGCCAGGTGATGTACCAACTCCATCTGCACGACATCGCTGGATCTGATGGTCTAGCTAGGGCCTTAAGAACTCATATCCCTCTCTTGCTCGCTAAGCTAACATTATTATAAAAAAATGTATCTACTAAAAGTAAATAAACTGCTGTATTGTACCAACCGTCCGTGTTTATAAATATCTCCTTGGTAGGTCTACCTAAATTTGAGCCGAGCCTGATAAGGTGGCAGACCCACCTATCACGTTACAAGGTACTGAATTATTATGTGCCCTTGTTTCCGACTTACGAATAAAAATCTGACTAAACTCCAGGCGAATGCGCGCACAGATGGTTCCGTACCAAAAAAGCGACAGGAAAGTCACGTTTGTTCTGTGGAAGTCCCTTTTAAATATTTATGCTGGTTTTAGTATTTGTTGATAAAGCGGCAACAGAAATACATCATCTGTAAAAATTTCAACTGGCTGTAACAGCCATAGCCTGCCTTTTCTTTAGCTACCATCGTGGTTCATGAGAGAATACCTGATGACAGACGGACAGCGACATCTCAGTACATTATAGGGTCTCGTTTTTCCCCGTTGGATACAGAACTCTATAACCATAGAATTTTATTAGAAATAAAAATTATAGTTCTCTATTGAATACGTAGCCACGATGACATAAAACCCAACGATTACTTCGCCAAAAAATCAAAAGGTGAAACCATTAAGCCCGAAATATCGGTCATAAAAAAGAATTAAGGTTCGTAAAATTGTTATAGCAATATTTTAAATGGAAGATATTTTATGTGTACCTTCACATGTTGGTATGATAAACATTACAGTGTGCTCACTAGGTGAAGCTCGTAGACAGAGTTAGTATTCTACGTATTCTATTGAGAGTAGCGAAAAATTCCCTTTCTAAATCTATGTCTACAGCATCGGTTCCCAAAGTGGATACCGTGGACCAGTCATCAGGGTTCCGCCAAAATGACGACCTACTGCTGTTGAAATAATACCTTTAACTAGTTATTTTTGCTTGTGTCTTGGTAGGGTTAAATTGGACAAGGTTATGTCCACCCCATTCGAACTCTCGACTTCAGACACCAATTGTTCACTACTTTATTTCACTACGCACCGAGGTATACTGGGTCGGTCTGTGAAAAAGTGTCTCCCGTACTATCGTCTGCTTAGCAATGAATGCCAACCACCCCTCGGGCAGTCCATAGGAAGGCAATTTCGTAAGAATCGTCTTAAAGATATCGAGGCTCACTGCTAGAGCCCCACCTTTACTTTCAATCGCAATCACCTAGCGGTATGTGAGTCACCATGGCGGAAACCGTATTGCCAGTCACGGAGCAAGTCGTGTTTTTCAAGGTACCTCGGGAGCTGTGTATTAATAACATGCTCCATCACCTGAGATAAAAGGGAGGTGACGGCTATAGGCCTGTAATTGGCCGAGTTGGTTCTATCACCCTTCTTGGGTACAGAATGCACGTGCGCGGTCTTCAACGAAGCCGGGACTTATTTCATGGAATATGAAATCGTGAAAAGACGAGTAGGTACCGGACACAACTCAGGACCAAACTGCTTTATTACCACCGCAGGTATGCCGTCTGGCCCATTCATTCACCTTATGAACGGGATCACGGGATTGAAGCTCCCGCCTAAAGTCCCACTGCCTGAATTAAATTTCTGGCATGGAAGCGCCACACCAGGGTATGCCAGGTGGAGAAGAACTCGCGTCGCAGGGTCGGCTGCTTAGTTTAAAGGTGGTGGACTACATTGATGTTCTTGTGTATGCCTCTGATGTGACAAAAGTCCATTTGTAGTGAGGACGACCATGCCGCTGTAAAATGTTCCTTATTTATTTATTTTCCTTGCCATGGTGTTTAGAAAAGGGAAATTTAAGGGGTTCTATGTCTCCATGGGACCTGGAAGCGAGAGCTCTTGCGTCACTGTTCAAATGGCGCAAGGAGGCGCTGGAGCAGGGCCAAAGGCCTGCGTCTTGAGAAATCGAGGCCCAGCGGACCCTGCTCCACCAGGAAACCGTGGAGACATGGAAGGTGCGACTTGAGCAACCAAAGGGGGGATTCGCCACAATCGCGGCCGTCAGACCGGTCATGGACGAGTGGCTGGGCTGGGGAGAAGACACGGTGCACTCTCCTACCGGTTGACACAGATGCTTGCCGGGCACGGTAGCTTCGGTAGGTATCTGTGGCGAAAACACCGGGAAACCACGGCCGAGTGTCAGCACTGCGAGGACCGCAGCGATGACACGGCGCTCCACACGCTGGTGGAGTGCACGGCGTGGGCACAACAGCGCCAGGTCCTCGTAGTGGGTCTGGGCGTGGACACTCTCTCGCTCGAGGCCATGGTGCGAGCCATGCTCTCCAGCGGGAGTAAGTGGGACTGCGCCGCTCTTTTTCTGCGAGTAGGTCATGCTCGCGAAGGAGGCGGCGGGCCGGGTCCGGGAGAGAACTCTCCCACCCGAGTTTCGCAGTCGGCGCCCTGGACGCCGCCGACGTGTCTTCGCCGAGGACTTTGGGCCTCCATGACCGGGGGTCTGAGGACGGTGAGAGGGCCGCTCACCGTCCTTACAGAAGCAGGCCCATGACGGCAGTGTGACGTGAGCAACTCACGCACGCCCCTTAGAAGCGGGGTCACACCCGAAACCCCCCATAGACGCGGGATTGCACCCGAACCACCCCCTTGGCTAGGCCGCAGTGGCGGCCGTAGGTCTATCCTCCTCTCCTTCCTGAGGGCTTACCCGGGGCTCTCAACCATAGGCTGTTGGGCGTTACGTGAGGTTTTTTAGTCGGTAAGAGTCCGGCATAGCATCCTACGAGGATTTTTCCTCACATCAAAAAAAAAAGAAAAAAAAAAGGGGTTCCATGTACCGGTGGCGCAAGAGACCAAGCAATGCTACTGCACTCCGTGTGACCGCGGCTTACGGAAGAGCATCCGGTCCCCTCTAATGCAGTGGCCGCGTCTACTCCGGTATTCTTCTCCAGCACGACCACAGCATCAGAAACGTTATACAGGCTGCTGATTCAGCCTCCTGGGGCGGAGATTAATTAATCGGCGGAGTTTTGGGCTCCGTACAGCCTCCGGGGGCACTGTGGTCAACCGTTTCACCAGATCTCCCTGAACACCGCATCGTAGCAATGGTCCGCGCCCATACCAGCTAGTAAAGACAGAGAAGCCTCTGGTCTCACCGCATAAACCAACACGAAGCCAGGTTACTATTATCGCTGTCTTTGGCAGGGCGGAGGTACTGCGCCAGGCGGGCTGCTAAACAAACGGACTAACGTTATGCCCTCCTTTCTGATGTGACCTTTTAGTTCATTCCAAAGATATATTTCATCTTAGGGAGCTAATTGAAAAAGTCAAATTTACTGTGCCCAATGTTGCGTTAGCTCCGTGAAGAAGTAACACTTATCCCCTGATCCCAGAGGGGTTCTGGTCTAGAATAACACATAGGCTATTTTATAGCTTAGCCTAGCTCTTAATAGAGCTCTTAACCTAATCCTACCCTCCCGTTTTCGATCCTGAATTACACATGCGGGCCAAATACCGCTCCTACAGCGGAGAGTACTTCGCCAGAACTGAAGATTCAAAAGATCGTTCCTCTGTCGATCTATAAAAGTTTGGAACGACCTGCTCGGAGCGTGAAGAGTCACATCACAGGGTCGCCATCTCGAGCATCACTGTCAAAAGTCTTACGGACTGCGAGAGTGGCCCTCAATCGCTAAATGCTGCTATGGCTTTCCATCAGGCGTGCGACATCAATTTGGCGGGCTTAATAAAAAAAACTTTTTTATTCCGGGTAAACGTTCCCATAGGAAGCGAGAACGGTAACAGGATTTCACGCAGGCGGAACCGCGGGCATTTAACCTTTTATTGGGTTCAGTAGAATAAAACATATTTGTTTGTTCCGTAACCTTAAAAGTTTAGGAAGACCTGTTCTACAATATTCTCTGTCTACGGTCTACGGTGTAGCTGGTCGGTTTATGTATTATGAACTTGGTATTTTGAACATTTAGGTATTTTAACACCATTTAACGTATTTGACCGACTGCGAAAATTAATGTACTTTTATTTCGTGTAATTAGTCTTTTTTTATTATAGATCTTTTTCTTTTCTTTGAACGGCCCCGTCGCGTGTCGTCTAATAATGCTTCCTTTACATTACTCGCGAAGTTGGAGGAATGCGATAGTGTAGAGGGCACTGTAGAGGGGCACTTCGGCTTACTTCGTCAACATTTTTCTGTGCCTTGGGCAACTTCGCCGACGAACTTCGTTCAACTTCGCGAATAATGTAGAGGATGCACTGGGTATCGTCTAAGGGTTTTTTTTTGTATGCTGAGTACGAATCACATGATAGTTTTGAAATCCAATATGGCCGCCACGCCGAAATCACAAAATTTCATGATGGATATCGTATAAGGGGTTTTTTGGTATGCCGAGTACGAACTTTGGGTTAATTTAGCAATCCAAGATGGCTGTCGCGCCAGCGTTGCAAAATTTCATGTTGCATATCGTAGAAGGGGTTTTTTTGGTATGCTAAATACGAATTTTAGGTCAATTTTGCAATCCAAGATGGCTGCCGAACCACCGTTGTAAAATTTCATTTTGGATATCGTGAAAGGGGTTTTTTGGTATCTCAGCGTACTGACAGAAATCTCGCAACAGTGGCGTGGTGGCCATATTGGATTGCGAAATTAACCTGAAATTCTTACTCAGCATACCGAAAAACCCCATAAACAATATCCAAAATGAAATTTAACAACGGTGGCGCGGCGGCCATATTGGATTGCAAAATTATCATGAGATTCGTACTCAGCGTACCAAATTTCCCCTTAAACGATACCCATCATGAAATTTTGTGATTTCGGCGCGGTGGCCATATTGGATTGCAAAATTATCATGAGATTCGTACTCAGCGTACCAAAATCCCCCTTAAACAATACCCATCATGAAATTTTGTGATTTCGGCGCGGCGGCCAAATTGGATTGCAAAATTATCATGTGTATCGTACTCAGCATACCAAAAACCCCTTAAACGATACCCATCATGAAATTTTGTGATTTCGGCGTGGCGGCCATATTGGATTGCAAAATTATCATGTGATTCGATCTCAGCATACAAAAAAACCCCTTAGATGATACCCATCATGAAATTTTGTGATTTCGGCGCGGCCGCTATATTGGATTGCAAAATTATCATGTGATTCGTACTCACCATACCAAAAAACCCCTTAAACGATACCCATCACGAAAATTTTGTGATTTCGGTGCGGCGCCCATATTGGATTGCAAAATTATCACGTGATTCGTACTCAACATACCAAGAAACCCCTTAAGCAATACCCATCATGAAATTTTGTGATTTCGGCGCGGCGGCTATATTGGATTGCAAAATTATCTCTTAGTCTTTCTGTTCCCGGTTTCCATTTCGGAGTTTCCAGTTCTATGATCCGATTCAAAATCGCAATAAAAACCATTTCTGCTAATAGTTTTGCACCAATTTTTTTAAAACCTTCTCCTGACAGAAACAAACACAACAAAAAATTTTAAATAAAAAATAGAACCGACTTCATACAAATCCTTAAAAATAAAATTTACCTAGCACATTGTAATATGTATTTTGATTTATCAGATTTTATTCAACATCATATTGAAGTCGGTGCCAAGTAAACTCATAGGTTTAGGTAGGTATTATTAATGGCACCAACTTCAATATTATATTGAATAAAATCGGATAAATCAAAATACAAATTACAATGTGCTAGGTAAATTTTATTTTTAAGGATTTGTATGAAGTCGGTTCTATTTTTTATTTAAAATTTTTATTTTTTTATTTTAAGTGACGGGTGGACCGAAAAGTATTTTTATCTAGGTGTACAGTTCTCATCAACACAAATCAATCAAGCCGAAACACAAGGTAACTGCTGTAAATCGTTAAGGAATTCCCTCGACTGTCTTTCGGTTCCATCATCAGATCGACTCCAGACCTTCATTAAATTTTAGTACATTAAAGCACTTAATCAAAAAGTTAACAAACGCACTAGTTGTCCCTACAATTTTCGGTGGTTGCCCTCGATTTCTCCTGGATCCCAGCATCAGATCCTGATACCCTGGATATGGGACCACCTCAGAAGTAGCCTCTTTCAAACAAAAAAAGAATTTTCAAAATCCATTCATAATTGGCGCCGCTATCGCGTAACATACATACAAAAAAAAAAAAAAACATAGCGTACGAATTGAGAACCTCCTCCTTTTTTTGAAGTCGGTTAAAAAAGAATTAGCGAAATCGGTCCAGCATTTCACGCGTGATGCCGTGACCACGGAAATCGGGCTTCATTTTTATATATTGTATACTCAATATCATCGAAGATTACAGGCATTATATTAAAATGCAATTCTGAACTAATTAAATGCTGAATCCACAGACGTACAATACGTAGCAGACGAAACATTAATTATGTTTGTGTGCGTTGGTCTTTCCATTCCGCTCGCTCTAAAGGGGTTAGTGAATGCTGCTATCTCGTTACTACACGTATAGCAACACAATACATGACATTTAAAAAAAAATTACGTCTGCCTGGTTTTTGAAAGGTTTAAGCTGCCGATGCTGCAGTTTGATGTATTAGATACCTCTCATTAATGTAGGGGCCAAACTCAGGCACTTCTTGTCAAGATTAAATTTAATGCGAACATAAAAATAAGTGTGGCAAACTGTGATTCAGCATTTAATTAGTTCAGAATTGCATTTTAATATAATGCCTGTAATCTTCGATGATATTGAGTATACAATATATAAAAATGAAGCCCGATTTCCGTGGTCACGGCATCACGCGTGAAATGCTGGACCGATTTCGCTAATTCTTTTTTGTTGTGTTTGTTTCTGTCAGGAGAAGGTTTTAAAAAAATTGGTGCAATACTATTAGCAGAAATGGTTTTTATTGCGATTTTGAATCGGATCATAGAACTGGAAACTCCGAAATGGAAACCGGGAACAGAAAGACTAAGAGATAATTTTGCAATCCAATAATATAGCCGCCGCGTCGAAATCACAAAATTTCATGATGGGTATCGTTTAAGGGGGATTTTGGTACGCTGAGTACGAATCACATGATAATTTTGCAATCCAATTTGGACGCCGCGCCGAAATCACAAAATTTCATGATGGGTATCGTTTAAGGGGGATTTTGGTACGCTTAGTACGAATCTCATGATACTTTTGCAATCCAATATGGCCGCCGCCCTGAAATTACAAAATTTCATGATGGGTATCGTTAAAGGGGGTTTTTGGTATGCTGAGTACGAATCACATGATAATTTTGCAATCAAATATGGCCGCCGTGCCGAAATCACAAAATTTCATGATGGGTATTGTTTAAGGGCGATTTTGGTACGCTGAGTACGAATTTCATGATAATTTTGCAATCCAATATGGCCGCCGCGCCGAAATCACAAAATTTCATGATGGGTATTGCTTAAGGGGTTTCTTGGTATGCTGAGTACGAATCACGTGATAATTTTGCAATCCAATATGGGCGCCGCACTGAAATCACAAAATTTTCGTGATGGGTATCGTTTAAGGGGTTTTTTGGTATGGTGAGTACGAATCACATGATAATTTTGCAATCCAATATAGCGGCCGCGCCGAAATCACAAAATTTCATGATGGGTATCATCTAAGGGGTTTTATTGTATGCTGAGATCGAATCACATGACAATTTTGCAATCCAATATGGCCGCCACGCCGAAATCACAAAATTTCATGATGGGTATCGTTTAAGGGGTTTTTTGGTATGCTGAGTACGATACACATGATAATTTTGCAATCCAATTTGGCCGCCGCGCCGAAATCACAAAATTTCATGATGGGTATTGTTTAAGGGGGATTTTGGTACGCTGAGTACGAATCTCATGATAATTTTGCAATCCAATATGGCCACCGCGCCGAAATCACAAAATTTCATGATGGGTATCGTTTAAGGGGAAATTTGGTACGCTGAGTACGAATCTCATGATAATTTTGCAATCCAATATGGCCGCCGCGCCACCGTTGTTAAATTTCATTTTGGATATTGTTTATGGGGTTTTTCGGTATGCTGAGTAAGAATTTCAGGTTAATTTCGCAATCCAATATGGCCACCACGCCACTGTTGCGAGATTTCTGTCAGTACGCTGAGATACCAAAAAACCCCTTTCACGATATCCAAAATGAAATTTTACAACGGTGGTTCGGCAGCCATCTTGGATTGCAAAATTGACCTAAAATTCGTATTTAGCATACCAAAAAAACCCCTTCTACGATATGCAACATGAAATTTTGCAACGCTGGCGCGACAGCCATCTTGGATTGCTAAATTAACCCAAAGTTCGTACTCGGCATACCAAAAAACCCCTTATACGATACCCATCATGAAATTTTGTGATTTCGGCGTGGCGGCCATATTGGATTTCAAAACTATCATGTGATTCGTACTCAGCATACAAAAAAAACCCTTAGACGATACCCATCATGAAATTTTGTGATTTCTGCGCGGCCGCCATATTGGATTGCAAAATTATCATGTGATTCGTACTCAGCATACCAAAAAACCCCTTAAACGATACCCATTACGAAAATTTTGTGATTTCGGCGCGGCGGCCATATTGGATTGCAAAATTATCATGAGATTCGTACTCAGCATACCAAAAAACCCCTTAGACGATACCCATCATGAAATTTTGTGATTTCGGCGCGGCGGCCATATTGAATTGCAAAATTATCATGAGATTCGTACTCAGCGTACCAAAATCCTCCTTAAACGATACCTATCATGAAATTTTGTGAATTCGGCGTGGCGGCCATATTGGATTGCAAAATTAACCCAAAATTCGTACTCAGCATACCAAAAAACCCCATATATGATATGCAACATGAAATTTTACAACGGTGGCGCGGTGGCCATATTGGATTGCAAAATTAACCTGAAATTCGTACTCAGCATACCAAAAAACCCCATAAACGATATCCAACATGAAATTTTACAATGGTGGCGCGGCGGCCATATTGGATTGCAAAATTAACCTGAAATTCGTACTCGTACTACTATTTTTTTCCCAAAAGCGTTTGACATCTTAGATCGTATGTCCACCTATTTATAATACGGACCAGTGTGCGGCCGGCCAGCCGCAACAAAAAAAGCGCATTGATGTTACGAGTTGGATCAAAACGTTACACATTGTATCATTACAAGGCGCGCATTGCAATGCTCGGATCACCTGCTTCACTGCTATAACCTCGTCTTGTATCATTACAAGGTGCGCATTGCAATGCTCGGTTCACCTCCCACACTGGCTGTAATTCTCGACTCGTAACATTACATTACGCGCGAATGCTCCCGGTGAGGGAGCACCTTTAGAAAAAAATGATGTTTTGTAACATCATTTTTTCTAAAGGTGCTTTAGCCTCAATAGCATTTTTGAAGACCTATCTATTGATACCCCAGACGTATGGGTTTGATGAAAAAAAATCTTTTCGTTTCAGTTCTGAGTATGGGGACCCCCAAAATTTACCCCCATTCCCAACCGACCACCTGAGTTATCCACCTGGTTGGTCAGTTAGGAATAAAATTTCCTAACCACCCACCTTGTGCACCTGGTTGGTCTGTTAGGAATACAAATTCCTAACCACCCACCAGTGACTGTATAAAATAAATAATGTCCATAATGTCTACTTTATCAATATACCCACAAGTCTATATGGCAATACAAATGAAGATCGACAAAACAAATGAAGATCTACAAAACAAATAAGGATCGACAAAACAAATGAAGATCGACAAAACAAATGAAGATCTCAAAACAAATGAAGATCGACAAAACAAATGCAGATCGACAAAACAAATGAAGATCGACAAAACAAATGCAGATCGACAAAACAAATGAAGATCGACAAAACAATTGAAAATCGACCAAACAAATGAACATCTACAAAACAAATGAAGATCGACAAAACAAATAAGGATCGACAAAACAAATGAAGATCGACAAAACAAATGAAGATCGACAAAACAAATGCAGATCGACAAAACAAATGAAGATCGACAAAACAAATGCAGATCGACAAAACAAATGAAGATCGACATAACAAATGAAAATCGACAAAACAAATGAAGCTCGACAAAACAAATGCAGATCGACAAAACAAATGAAGATCGACAAAACAAATGCAGATCGACAAAACAAATGAAGATCGACAAAACAAATGAAAATCGACAAAACAAATGAAGATCTACAAAACAAATGAAGATCGACAAAACAAATAAGGATCGACAAAACAAATGAAGATCGACAAAACAAATGAAGATCGACAAAACAAATGAAGATCGACAAAACAAATGCAGATCGACAAAACAAATGAAGATCGACAAAACAAATGAAAATCGACAAAACAAATGAAGATCTACAAAACAAATGAAGATCGACAAAACAAATAAGGATCGACAAAACAAATGAAGATCGACAAAACAAATGAAGATCGACAAAACAAATGAAGATCGACAAAACAAATGCAGATCGACAAAACAAATGAAGATCACTAAACAATTAATGAAAGTAAGATAAACAACTGAAAGTCGACAAAACAAATGAAAATCGACAAAACAAATGACGGTCGGATAAACCAATGCCGCCTTCCGGCACGTTACGTCTTATTCCCGGAATGTCTAGTCGGTTCATTACGTCTATTTCCCTAAATGTTCATTTCCCTGATAGTCCATTTCCCTGAGTGTCCACTTCCCCGATAGTCCACTTCCCTGAACGTTCATTCCCTGATAGTCCAATTCCCTGAAAGTCCAAATCCGGTCGGATAAACAAATGACCATCGGCAAAACAAATGACGATAGAAAAAACATATGCAGATCAATGAAACAAAAGACTATAAGCAATTTGATAAGATCAAAAATACTTGCAGCCATATTTAGTAATCAAGATGCGTTTGCCATTAAAAAAAATAGGTGCAAGCAAATCTCGACCTTAATGACACTTCTCTAAAAATGTGCTTTTAGGCGTTTATAATCATCACTGATAACGAATATATGAAAAATAAATAAATATTATGCATGTTCATAAGCTCGAAATTTGCTTGCACCCATTTTTTGTAATCACGATGCTAACACCATTCAAAAAAATAGGTGCAAGCAATTCTCGACCTTATGAACATGCATTATATTTATTAAATTTTTACATATTCGTGATCAGTGATGTCAATAAATGCCTAAAAGCACATTTTTAGAGAAGTGTCATTAAGGTCGAGATTTGCTTGCATCTATTTTTTTTTAATGGCAAACTTATCTAGATTACTAAATATGGCTGCAAGTATTTTTGATCTTATCAAATTGCTTATAGTCTTTTGTTTTATTGATCTGCATATGTTTTTTCTATCGTCGTTTGTTTTTTCTATCGTCATTTGTTTTGCCGATCGTCATTTGTTTATCCGACCGTTATTTGTTTATCCGACCGTCATTTGTTTTGCCGATTTTCATTTGTTTTGTCGACTTTCAGTTGTTTATCTTACTTTCATTAATTGTTTAGTGATCTTCATTTATTTTGTCGATCTTCATTTGTTTTGTCGATCTTCATTGGTTTTGTCGATCTGCATTTGTTTTGTCGATCTTCATTTGTTTTGTCGATCTGCATTTGTTTTGTCGATCTTCATTTGTTTTGTCGATCTTCATTTGTTATGTCGATCTTCATTTGTTTTGTAGATCTTCGTTTGTTTTGTCGATTTTCATTTGTTTTGTCGATCTTCATTTGTTTTGTCGATCTTTATTTATTTTGTAGATCTTCATTTGTTTTGTCGATCTTCATTTGTTTTGCCATATAAACATGTGGGTATATTGATAAAGTAGACATTATGGACATTATTTATTTTATACAGTCACAGGTGGGTGGTTAGGAATTTTTATTCCTAACTGACCAACCAAGTGCACAAGGTGGGTGGTTAGGAACTTTTATTCCTAACTGACCAACCAGGTGGATAACTCAGGTGGTCGGTTGGGAATGGGGGAAAATTTACTGCTTTTTTTTAGTTATATTTAAAAATCTTAATGCGGTTCACAGAATACATCTACTTACCAAGTTTCAAGTGCATAGGTCTTATAGTTTCGGAGAAAAGTGGTTGTGACATTCGGACGGACAGACAGACAGACATAACGAATCTATAAGGGTTCCGTTTTTTGCCATTTGGCTACGGAACCTTAAAAGAGGTATTTTAAGATACTCTTATTTCATTAAATTAAATCTTATTGAACTAGGCGGCTAACTCCTTCCCTGTAGTTGCGTTAGTGTGTGTGGTTTTTATATGTGTTAGTTTTGGCGTACTTTTCAATCTCTAATGCTTTGTCTGCTACTTATTGTACGTCTGTAGCTGAATCACAGTTTTCCACACTTATTTTTACGTTAGCATTAAATTTAATCTTGAAAAGAAGTGCCTGAGTTTGGCCCCTACATTAATGAGAGGTATCTAATACGTCAAACTGCAGCATCGGCAGCTTAAACCTTTCAAAAACCAGGCGGACGTCATTTTTTTTAAAATGTCATGTATAGTGTTGCTATACGTGTAGAAACGAGATAGCAGCATTCACTAACCCCTTAGAGCGAGCGGAATGGAAAGACCAACGCACACAAACATAATTAATGTTTCGTCTGCTACTTATTGTACGTCTGTGTAGAAAATGCTCTTCCCTCACTTTCGTAGAGATTTAAGCAGCGAAATATCCTAAATCTATGGTCTACGCTCACTTCCCTGTTGCTGTTGTCAAACAATGACATTGACACTAATAAAATTGACAGGTAATCTGCGTGATGACTGATGACAATGATTAATGTCACATTGTCTTGTCAGAAAGATCAATCAAGTCGGCGGGAAACTTTCAGACAAGCGTTACATTGTGTTTTAATAATTTTTCAAAACTAGTGTAATTTTGAGTGTTTATGTGTAATTTATGGTGGATTATTAAACATAAAGATTCGACAACGTGCAAAAGTGTTGGAAAATGATAAAGCGCAGTGAAACGCGAGTTTTAAGGTTTGTCGACGAATTCCACAGCAAGCCCTAGTAAGGTACCACCGCCTTACTAGAGTAGAACTTGTCCAAACTTGGACATACATGAATACGCTGCTCATAAGAAGAATCATAACATGAAAATGATTTATATTTTCACAATGAAATTTACTTGACTTTGGCATACTCTCAAACCGAGAAAGTCCAAGAACAAGAAGAAAAAAAAAAAAAAAAAGATCAATCAACAAATATTCGTAAAGCGGAAAGCGGGTACCTACATACTACCTACATACAAAAACTGTAGTGTAATAAAAATATGTATTAAAATAAATAATGAATGAATTGATAGGCTTGTTGTTATTTCTTGTGTGGTTGTATTTAAACTATTCTGAATTTAATTAATGCAAAGATCCTCGTAGTATAACAATAAATAAATTTATGTGATCTGAACAAATTAGCACAACAATGATTACGACAATAGTAGCGAGGTAAGTTTCATTAATATTATTAACTAGACTAGACGATGCTTGCGGCTTCGCCTGTGTGGAACTCGGGTTCCCGTTCCCGTTTTGCATACGAACATATATTCCCGGGTAAAAAGTTGCATAAATGTTATTCTAGAATCTATCCGTAGATCAAATTTCAGGCAGATCGGATCAGCCTTTAGAATGTGATTGAGTAACAAACATCTAAACATTTTCCCCACAAACTTTCACAGAAGGATTAGGTATCGAATAGTAGACCTATGAATATTTTTCTAAGACTTGTGAAAAATAATAACAAATTGTACAAACAGCTGAGAAGATGGTAGGTAATGCTTGTTTATTGCAGTCAATATTGGCTCATTTTTCCTTTAAGTGCCGTTTAGGGGGGATAGTAGAGAAAAGACAGAGCTGTCGAACACATCGGATACTATTGGGACTTCAATTTCTTCTCTCTTTCAATTGTTAGACAAGGATGACGGAGCCTGAGATTCTTTCCAGATCCTAAATACTTACCAATGTGAGTGGTGAAAGGAAGAAGCTACTGCCACCTCCGTGAATATTGACAAACTTCTTTAATTTCATACACTTTGTTGTACCTAGTTCATAAATATCTATTCAAAAAAACGGGATGTTTCACCTGTAATTTTGTGTCCACACATTCATGTCATATGGTCGAGAATCAGCGCCCAGTATTTTCTTTAGGGCTAAGTATAACATATTCTTTAATATTCACTGCTAGTATTATGGCCTCTTTTATAGAACCTCTGTTCTTAGAAGAAGCCCTTTTAACCTTGTTGGTATACAAGAGCTCTAGTTATAGAGCTTTTCATACACAATCTAAATATAAGCTGTGACCTTGTGCAATGTTATCTTCCTTTAGTTATTTTTCTCTTATTATCATTTGTTTACAAAAACCAATGATATAGTTGGCCAACAAAAACGTTTAAACAAATAGACCTAGCTAGTTAATTAGATACTGAACATTGTCAGAGTTGCGTTGTGTACCCTATTCATGAGACTTTGCCATCTGTCTGTCCATCGTGAGGCTGTATCTCAGGAACCGTGATAGCTAGAAAGCTGAAATAGTCACAGTTCTGTAGCCACTATAACAACAAAATCTGAAAAATAATAATAAATAAGGGGGCTCCCATACAATCAGCATTATTTATTTTTCTTTTTTGGTACGGAACCCTCTACGTGTGAGTCAACTCACACTTTTCAGATTTTTTTGGATAACTTTGATTTTAATTTTATTACTTCACTCCACCTTCATTTTGCTACTGAAGCAACATAACAAAGGGCACAAATGAATCACCAGAGAACTATGTGTTGTTGGGTTACTTATTACCTAAACAAAAGCATTCCCAAGACAGTACTGATACTGCTGCTGTCTACTATTTTGTGAGGGGAAGAGAAAACTTTGGTTTTTAAGAAAGTCATATACATACATAGAGACTGTATTCTTAGCATTCCATGGATTCTCCGTGCGGGTGCCGGGTCCATAGCGTGGCACAGGGAGGAACACCCCGACGGCGTCTGGGACTTGCGACCCATTCGAGTAGGTTTAGGGTGGCCACCTTACTATGCGCATAAACGATCACCTTCCACCATCAACAATGTTCCCCCCTCTGCCCAACCAGATTTGGTAAGATCCTATCAATGCCGCTTTGGATGCTCGTTTTAGTAAAGAGCTTACTGAAGCTCTTGGCAATCCAAGGTCCTTAAATAAATTATACAGGGATTTAGCTGGAATTCCCCTTGCTCCTACTTAGAGATGTAAAATGACTGAATCTGACCAGTCACGATTGTCAAAAACTGTATTTGACCGGTCATTTATTGTCAAATTCAATTTGACTTATACTTACTATTAATTCTAACTATTGAAGTGACTAATTATGCCAATTTTTCCCGACAGGGGGCACCATTTCAGTATAATCTATACATATAAAACTGTTGAGGGTCAAGAGTCTGTACATGGAAGATATTTTGAAAATTTTTATTATAAGGCATTCACGCCGAAGGCGGGGACTGAATTGTTTTAGAATAGACTTAATCTTTAAGCTCTTTTATGATTAAGCAAACAGGGCCGTTTCACACGCTGCTTGATGAGTCTGATAAAGAAGCATTAGCTCCATTAGCAAACCTTATGTGACGTAAACGAAGTTGCGAGTGTCAGCTAGTCTATACATATAATAAAACTGTAGAGGGTCGAGAGTCTGTACATGGAAGATATTTTGAAAATTTTAATTGTAGGGCGTTCTCTAATCGATACTGAAGCCAAAAATGTAATTTAAACGTTTCATGTCTGTCTGTCTGTCTGTTTGCATCCCGAATAAGTATCACGCCGAAACTACTGAACCGATTTGAATGATACTTAGTACATTTTGAGCTTATATCCCGAGAAAGGTTCTAGGATACTTTTGATTCGGGATCAAAAGTATCCTAGAACCTTGTATTGCGCGGTTCCTGCGCGAGAGGGGATTAAAGATAAATGGTTTTTCAGTTGTAATTTCTCAACACGTGATGCGATTTCAAATATTTTTTTAGTATTGAAAAGGGAGTAGGTACTTTAAGGATTTTTCGACCCAAGTTTCAAGATTGAGGGGTTTGTAGTTCAGAAATTAGAGGCATCTCAACTTTCGCCGAACCTAGAATTCAAGGGTTCCTTTCAATGAGTGGGTAAATCTAAACGGGCGTGTTGGTTTAATCATAAAAGAGCTTAATGATTAAAGCTATTGTAAAAAAATTCTAATAGTCCGCGCCGAAGGCGTGGACTGAATGGTTTTAGAATATCTTCTCTTCATCTTTAAGCTCTTTTACGATTAAGCAAACAGGGCTGTTTCACACGATGCTTGACAAGTCTGATGAAGAATTAGGTACCTCTCCTTTCGTGCACATTATGTGGCGTAAACGAGGGTCAGCTAGTTCAAAATAAATATCAAAAAGCACTCAAGATCAAAGTGACTGTTTATGACTCTTTTTGACAATAAATGACCGTTTTTGACCAATTTGACCGTTAATGACAGTCAGTCAAATTCAGTCACTTTGGTCATTTTCATCTCTACTCCTACTTCTACGGCATAGAGTTTAACCACATAGCCATTTTTGGTTAACTCATTGGTCAAGTCAAAGTATTTATTTGTCTTCATGGCGTGGTCCTTCGGTATATTGGTCTCCCACGGGACCGTCAGCTCCACGAGCACCGCACGCCTGTGTATCCTCGAAAACAGGAATGTATCGGGTCTGGATGACGAGGCACATACATCCTCCGGGATTTTGTAGTGTTTTTCATATGTGTCTGAGAGTATAGTCCAATCGGCGGCAGCCATCAAAATTGAGTATGGCTTTTGAGGTACTTTCTTTGAACAGCCTTCCTTTACAAACGCAATGTCATTTCTTTTGTTTGTGGTTAATCCCCTTTTCGCTCTCGCTACGGCAGAGGCATAGTATAAATCCACATTCCACCTAATAGTTTTATGGCCCACGTAATAGGTGGTGAGCCCGTTACTGTGTTGAAATGGACAGGCGCAGGTTGTGAGGACCCGCAGTTGAAATTTTTCAAGCCGCCCATAAGACATTCAGCTTTGCTTAACGCTTGTCATTTTACTGACAACCGGGTTTCATTTCGAATTTTCGAGTTTTCCTTCTCTATGCAATGAATTGCTTTGCGAAAGTGTTCCCTTAGTCGCCTTTTACGGCACCCTTGGGATGAATTGGGGTGTTGGCATTTTGTACTCTTTTCCGTTGCGACACGGACACAAGGCTAAGGCAATCAGTTCACACACTCCACACTTATTAAGGTTCCTTATCCAAAGGGAGGAAGGACTTTACGTTTTATGTTTTTTGTACGAAGTTGCGGATTTTTTGTACGGAATCGCCCCGGCGCCGGCGACGGGGTCCCGAAATGTCGCCATCCCAATACGTCCCGACGGTGTCGTAAGAGGCGACTAAGGCAACACTTTAGCAAAAGGATCCATTGCGTTGAGAAGGAAAACTCCAAATGAAACCCAGTTGTCAGTAAAATGACAATCGTTAAACCATAATAATACAATTTTTACTTTGTAGTGATTTAAATAAACTTTATGTTTTATTTTATAGTAGAAGCAAAGTAGAAGGGACTTGAACCTGTCTGTGATCTTTTAGTGATTATCTATAGCTTCGTCAATAAACAGGCTGCCTTATGCATTATGAACTTTTCAACTAATATTAGTATTGACAGCAACTATAGCTTGACCGCTACTGCTGTACCGCTCCTCGCGTACTATTTTGATCCGCAGCAGCCAGGGCCTGATTTACCCATAAGCTAACTAAGCTGAAGCTTAGGGCGCCAGGATCAAGGGGGCGCCTGGCGTTGGGCTCGGCGCGGCGCAGGGCTGTGACTTACGGTGCTCCCAAAAAGGAGCACACAAAACATCTAGCAATTTTAAACAGATTGTAACAACTCCTAACAACGTGTTTAAAATTGTTAGTTAACATTTTGTTACACCAAAGTACATAATAATATTTGGTAATTTAGTGAAAATACAATTACGTGCGTTAAAATTTAATTCCTGCGCCCATCTTCCTGGCAGCGTGGTAGTAAATACGACTCCACCCGTGTCGCGTTCAAGGCACCCAGAAACCAAAGTGAATGATGTGGGGTGTCCAGCTTTTTGGCCGGTAGAAGCATAGGTTCTGAATGCATGGCCATAAAAGCTGGAGTACGACAAGGCTCAGTGTTGTCCCCCACTCTGTTTCTGTTGTATATCAATAAGATGTCTATTGACGGCATTCATTGTTATGCACTATTACACTTGTTACACGGGCCGCACCGGTATCTTTCTGGCTGCAGTGGAAGAAAGCTGTGAACAACTTGTGTTTCAAATCGAGACAATCGCAATAGAGTGTCCGATTGGGAAAACAAAATCTTGTTCAATTCAACCCTACTAAGACACAAGTTTGTGAATTCACCGCAAACAAAACCCAATTTACTGTAGCGCCATAATTTCAGGGCACAACTCTCTCCTACTCTGACAGTATAGGTATCCTTGGTGTTGACATCTCCAGTGACATTCAGTTCCCAAGTGATTTGGAGAATAAGGCCAAGCTGGCGTCCAAGCCGCTCGGTGTACTCAACAGGGCGCGGCGGTACTTACTGCGGCGCAAACACTGCTTCTGTTTAAGTCGCAAATGCGGCCGCATATGGAGTACAGCTGCCACTGCTGGGTGGGAGCACCAGAATATCAGAATGAATTACTGAATTCTTCCGTTCGACTCGGTGCAGAGGCGAGCCATGAAGTGGTCAGCGATCTCATGCTTGCAGGTGGTGTGGAACCTCTTCGCGACAGGAGAGACTGCCTCCTTGTGCGTGACCACCGGTACATCTGGTGGGCCGGATGCTTGTCTGACACTTTGGTGTTATAAAAAAAGTGTAATACGGTGCTTTTGAGACGGTGAAACCGGTCATCGTGTAGTGGCTGGAAAGGCACCTTCGCACCAATATTACTGACGATTTAATTAACCCCGCCGAAAAACAAGAAGTGTTTCAAGTTTGACCTGTGTATCTGTGTATGTGTGTGTCTGTCTGTGGCATCGTAGCAGTCGCAGCCCAACAGATGAGCCAAGTTTGCGGTTTTCTATGCTCGAAAGCCAATGTGCCGTGGCCATCCCCAGCACATCGGCTTTCGAACCGTTCTTAGCTATAAATTTTGCACTTCCTGAGTTTTGATTTCACTAAGATTCACTGGTTCGATTTATCGGAAACTGGATGTACCGAGGTAGAGGTACTGTTAGGTACTTTGATGGTATTTTTATCTCGCTTTTTACTGGCTGATGCATCAAGTCATAACTTCATAAGAAGACTCAGAATCGGGTTTTATTTTATTTTCAAATTAACAAAGAAAAACGATTAGGAATTTAGGATCAGCTTACATAGTCTCTTTTGTAGGAAGGACTTAAATTAGTTGCAGCTGGGGGCGCATATTCATAGCTAGCTTAGGGCGCGCGGAACCCTAAATCAGGCCCTGGCAGCAGCGGTACAATGGTAGCGGTCAAGCTATAATATTAGTATTGACAGTCAAGACTTAGGTAGGTACCTACTAGTTAAAATCACGAGTTATTCTTATTACACAGCTATACTGGCTATACTCAACTGTAGATTTTCGCATTTTTTTTTTTATTCTACTTAGGTGGCAGACAAGCTTACGGCCCACCGGAAGGTTGGTAACCGTAGCCTATAGACGTGGTGTTACACACGCGCAGCCGACCCGGGCGCAGGTTGTGACGACCCACAGTTGAAATTTTTCAAGCCGCCGATAAGGCCTTCAACTTGGCTTAACGACGGTCATTTTACTGACAACCGGGACCAACGGCTTATCGTGCCTTCCGAAGCACGGAAACGCTCGTAAATAAATGTCACAAAGTGGTCCACGTGGTGGTCACCCATCAATATCCGGCCATAGTAAATGTTGCTTACTGCAGTGATCGTTTACAGAACACTGAGACCGCGGGGCCACGAGCGCTTCAAAATTTAGATCAAATATGTTGACTACGAACTTTTGTTTCAGATTACAGCAACAAAAGAGAAAATTTCTGAATCTCACTGCAACCTCGGTGAGGAGGAACTATGAACAACAAAATCACGAACAAAAACAACGGGACAGATATCATAAAAGAGCTATAGCAGCAGCACTATTCAGCTCTGTGGTTGTAGCCAAAACATTAAAAGGTAAGGAGGTTGCAGTATTAATAATTTATATTTTGCTGTGAAAACTGAGCCAAGTAAATTTTTAGAATGGGATGTATTTAAAAATCCACAATCAGGCTGGCCTCTTTGTTTGGAAGCTAGGTCTATTTCAGAAAATAAATTTGCCCTTGGTTTCTGGGTGTATGCAGCACAGCATGAATCAAGAATTTTGAAGACTTTGAAGACGGGCTTTTATGAAATAATGTTCCATAATATTGCTGAAAATGTCAGTTATCCATCGATCAAAACTTTCTATGGCAGTCCACTACAGGACGTAGGTGTCTTCTAATGTTATTCCTGCACAACGGTCGCCGTATCCAGTCCCCTCCTTGCGACCTTCTTTAGGTGGAAAATCTCGTTCCTGATGAACCCTAAAGGCCAAGAATAGCTCGCCGCGCGTCTTTGATTGTACGGACTAGGCTAACTGTTAGTCCACGTCCCGGCACCTTATGC
The DNA here is from genome assembly GCA_933228765.1 of Miltochrista miniata. Lineage (NCBI taxonomy): Eukaryota > Metazoa > Arthropoda > Insecta > Lepidoptera > Erebidae > Miltochrista > Miltochrista miniata. The sequence goes on along the minus strand of OW121753.1, from coordinate 39,795,536 downwards.
ATTTCGAAACTGAAAGGACACAAGAATTTCAGGTATTGCAGTATGGAACTATCCTACTATCCTACTAATCCTACTTCCTACTAATATTATAAATGAGAAAGTTTGTGAAGATGTTTGGATGTTTGGATGTTTGTTACTCAATCACGCTCTAATGGCTGAATGGATGTGGCTGAAATTTGGTACAGGGATAGATTATAGTCTGGAATAACACATAGGCTACTTTTTATCCCGGGAAGATGTTCCCACGGGAAGCGGGAACGGGAACCAAATTTCACGCGAGCGAAGCCGCGCGCATCAGCTAGTAGAAGAATAAAGTACCCGACGCAATGTGCTGAACGCTGCACAACCCTGTGATCAGGCGTGAGTAGTTGCCTCGATACAGAACTGGATATTCAAATGTTGTGTTTTCATTAAAATTTAATGACGCGAAGCAGGATTTCACTAAACCGCGCGTGTCACCACAATTCCATTTAATTAGAGAAACTGTTATCTAATTTCATTCAAGTAGACGCTGCTTGAATTAGTTCCCTCTGTATAGATTTAAATAGTGTAGCCTCTGAGATAAAATGCCAATAGTAGGGATACTACTTCTTGAGATTTGTTCCAATATCCACTTTTCTTTTTCAGATGAGCTAGATAAATATAAACCACAAAAAGCCAGTGATAAAAAGAGCGACAGTGCTGCAGACGATGTGAACTTCGAAGCTGGACAGAAGAGGCCAGACCTGCCCGTGTACAGAGCTGAGGAAATCAGCAAACACGACACTGTGTGAGCATCACTATCATTTATTAGTTGTTACATAAACGGCTCATAATATTTTGAAGCAAATTAGCATGGTTATCAGTTGTGCGTCACTGGTTGTAAACACGTTTCGATATTTCCACTCAACGAAACATTATAATGCGTGATGTATGTAATTGTGATAAATAAATAATAAAGATAATGTCACGGAAAAAACAAGAGCGACATTCCACAAGACATGTTTGGAAGATATCTCTACAGTGTTTAAAATCGCCATGAAACATAAGGGCACGCTATAATTACTGGTTTCTATAAAATGGAAACATTTTCACAAAACTCGTAACATATACTCACCTGGCGACTATATCAACCAATAGCATCCTGGTAGCATTTTTTGTTGTGGAACATCTGTAGCCCGAGGGTAAAGGTTATATTTATCGAAACTCTGAATTTTGGCTATGGATTTTTGTTTAAATATTGCGATGTTTCACGTCTGCCAGGCGTCCCGTGTTAGCTCACAATCTATACTAATATTATAAAGAGGAAAGATTAGTTTTTTTGTTTGTTTGTTTGTAACGAATAGGCTCCGCAACTGCTGAACCGATTTGAAAAATTCTTTTACTGTTGGAAAGCTACACTCTTTGCGGTGAACATAGGCTAGATTTTATTCCCGTATTCCCACGGTAATGGGAACTAGGCGGGTGAAACCGCGTGACGTCCTCTAGTTTTTTTATAAATATTGTGGGGTCATCATAACACTATCTAGTCCAAAATAGCCTTATACACGCTTCTGCTATGTTATCAACACAACATGCGCCATGCTTATATATTTCTAAGTACAAACCTATTAAACATGCCCTCCGAAAATATTAAATCATATCCGGAAGCAGACTTCGTGATCATAGCACGCCAGAATACACTGCGCTACCGCCGTAGTCAATAAGCATCGTGTTACTTGCAGCGACAGTTTCTGGGTGGTGTACAAGCACGGCGTGTACGACGTCACCAAGTTCCTGCCCTCGCACCCCGGCGGCGAGCAGATCCTGAACGCGGGCGGCCTCAGCATCGAACCATTCTGGAACGTGTACGGCATGCACAAGTCTAAAGCTATTTATGAACTGCTCGAGAACTATAGAATTGGTAAGTAGTGGCTCGTGTACGCGGCTTAAGTCTTTGAGTTACATAGGTGCGCTGAATTGAGATGAGTAATATGTTAAGTTATGCCAAACTATTTTTTATAAGTTGCGCCTAAAGTCCGCTGTCTGATGAATCTGATGATCATATTGAACAACTGATGTAACTATTATAACAATTCTTTCATCATTAGTTAATCAGTGTCCAGCCGCAAGATAGATCAGACTATCAGTGACGAGCTTGGAATTCTGTTCCCGTTCGTACATCCCACGGGAAACATTTCAGGGAAAAGTATTATAAGTGTTATTAAAGACTATTATTGACTATCCCTGTCCCAAATTTAAGCCGGTGAAGCGTGATGCAAGTAACAAACATGTTCACAAACTTTCACATGTACATATCGTTAGCGTGACAGCCGACCAGCACACTATCGCGTACGTAGTTATAAGATCCGCAGCACTCGGCAGGTAACCTGCACGACGACGACCTGGTGGAGCTGTCGGGCGACGAGCTGTGGGTGGGCGAGCCGCGCCGCGACCCGCGCCTCGAGGTCAAGTCCAAGCAGCCCTTCAACGCGGAGGTGCCGGCGCGCCTGATGCTGCAGAGCCTCGACACGCCCAAGTAACTAGCCTTCTTCATTGTTTCTTCTATTTTACTAGCTGGTTTATCGCGATAGGAAAGCACACTTGTCGTTCTCCCTGACTGCATTGATGGCGCAGGGATATTTGTATGCGACTACCGCGCTGAGGGCCAGAGTTCAATTGCTGGGTCGAATCAAATATTTGTGTAATTGTTTTGGGGTTTTTAGCATATTCTGGAATCCTGTGTCAAAAGTGGCCTATTAATATGGCCCTGTATAGTGATATCAAAATTTGCTTTAAAAAAATGTATATACATTTGAAACAAGTGAATTTTACTCCAAAAATTGTGACTAGTTTGTGGTGTTAATATGTGTAGCAACTTCCTAGTAGAGTGCTATCGTCTGCATGCTTCCGAGGGACGACATGTTATTGATATTCAGAATAAAGAAAGTTGGGAATAACTAACCTCTGGGGTACGCCGACATTAAGCGCGTTAGGGAAGTTGGCCATCTAGCTGCACAATTGAAGCAGTAGTCCATATGCCAGAAGCTGGGAACGAAGCGACGTATATCATACTCTATCGAACGCTTTGGCAATGTCCAGACTAGTAGCCAAGGACTGTCCATGCTTCATAGCTTCACCCAAACATTTGTGCAACAAATATTAACATAACAATATTTGACGCTCCAAAGATATAATTCTCACTCCAAAATGTTAAAGCTTCTGGAACGTAGTCTACTACACGTCGTATTTGTTTGCAGCGAGTTATTTTTCGTGCGTCAACACATGCCTGTTCCAGAGCTGGAGGCCGCCAGCCACAGGGTAGCCGTGACGGTACCGGACGGCGACACGCGCACCGCCCGCGCCGTGTTCAGCCTGCAGCAGCTGGCGGAGCAGTTCCCGCACACCGAGGTGCGCGCGGCGCTCATGTGTGCGGGCAACCGACGCACCGAGATGAGCCAGGTACTCACTGCCGCTACTTACTTCCTCGCTAGCTCTCTGACACACTTTGTAACGTATCGGAACTGAATTCTTTTTACAACTTACTACTAGGCTAGGTCATCCAATATTCTACGAAACAGAGGCTTATAGATATTATGACGCTGCTCATTCAGTCGTTGCTAATAACATGGAAAATAGTTTTATAGTAGATCTCAACATCTTATTTTTGTGCTTTTAGGATTTTCTGCGACACGTGGGTATTACTAGAATCATAGATGTGTCACATCGATCAATCAAATTAGCCTATGACAGTTCACTGCTGGACTTGGGCCTCTACTAAATATGTCACACTAAATGACGCTCACGGCTTCCCCGGCGTGAAATTTAATACCTGTTCCCACTTCCCCTGGGAACTTATCCCCGCAATGAAAAGTAGCCTATGTGTTATTTAGGACTATAAGCTATCTCTGTGTCAAATTTCACTCCAATCTGTTCAGCCATTAGAGCGTGATTGAGTAACAAACATAGTAGTAATAGGATAGAACTTGTAATTTATGTGTAGCTTTCCTGGTCTCTTGCTTTGCAAAGGAGGGAAGCGGACCTACTTTCCCCTAGTTTATGAATCTCTATGCGAGTTCCGAGACATTGTAACTGTACCAGAACTTTGCCGAGTTTAATGTGTATGAAAGTTAGTCTACGTGTGGTGCAGGTGAAGCTGGCGCGCGGGCTGGAGTGGCAGCAAGGCGCCATCAGCTGCGCTCGCTGGGGCGGCGTGCTGCTGCGCGACGTGCTGCTGCGCGCCGGCGTGGACCCGACGGCCACCGGCCTGCACGTCGTCGTACGTACGCACTCACGCACACGACACCCATCCACAACACCGCACACCACTCCTTTCTCAAACATCTTTGCTGCGTCCACATTTGTAACATTCTTGCGGCACATTTTTCCATTACCGTGTCAGACTCGCGTGTCGGTACCGTTGAAAACTGCAGCCGTGAGTTGCATGTTCGACTCTATGATACGCTGATATGTTACAAGTGTTGACGCAGCATTATGCTGCGTTCGCATTTGTAACATATCAACGAACCGTATAGCGTGTCATCCTGTCGCGCATGTTACTAATAGCAGCAGTTTACATTGGTGGTACAGCGACACGCAAGTCTGATTAAAATGTTACAAATGTGGACGCAGCATTACCGTACAAGTGTGCATGGCTGTATTGTGAATTGACGTATGCTCGACACGTGTATTCTCCTTCTGTCGATACACACTAATGTTTCATGTAACCCAAATTCAAATACAATTGTTATTGTTGAATGAATAAATAAATTGAAATTGAATCACTTTTAGACGCAATCGGTGCAATCCGCGCTTTTTCAAATGTACTAAACTCATGTCCAATTAGCATTTACATTATTTATTCTTTGTATAGATACATGGTGTTTATTCATTGTTTCCGCTGTAACAAACAATGAATAAATTATAGTCACCTCGCTGTAGCATTGTGCGTATGACACTTGTCGATCGCGTTTCGTTTCACTGTAAAAAGTTGCCGCGAATTACAATTATAAACTTAGTATTTCAGCTGCATCACATTAATAATATATTAAATGTTAAATCACTGTAGTAAATCAAATTAAACTCATCGAGAATATTCGAGTCTACAAATAAAATGAAATTGGAAGAAAAATTAAACAAATTTTGAGTATAACGTAACACCAAAGATGTCTTTAGTGATGGGACATACAGCTACGATGGATAGTCGATACTTTAATAAAACAAAACGTATATTGTGCGTAGTTCCAACTTTTATTGTTAAAAAGTATATTGAGTTATTATTATTATTATTGTTTTGTCTCTTCTCGGTTACCTTCTTTTTTTTCTTGCGAAGATACCCGGTCTGTTGATAGGCTTACATGAGAGCATAAATCGTCCAACACGCATAAGGCATTTGAGATTTTTAATGTAGGAAATAGGACCCCCACTGCAGATAATGCACCTAGGCAAATAGACCTGTAAGGCGACAGAGGGCAACACCGGTGTGACCGGCTAGGGGTGTCGAGCGATGCGTCGCCGGTTATGCCCTAGAAAATGACAGTTCCACCCCCGAGTGTAAAGCTTGGCTTAATCTTAATGCGGTTTACAGAATACGTCTACTTACCAAGTTTCAACAGCATAGGCCTTATAGTTACGGCGAAAAGTGGCTGTGACATACGGACGGATAGACAGTTTTTGCCATTTGGCTACGGAACATTAAAAACGGGCCCTATTCATGAGAATTCGCCGTCCGTCCGTCTGTCTGTCTGTCTGTCTGTCTGTCCGTCACGAGGCTATACCTCATGAACGGTGATAGCTAGAGAGATGAAATTTTCACAGATTATGTGTTTCTGTTGCCGCTATAATAACAAATTCTATAAAAACCAAAACTTCCATACATTTAAACGTATTTTTTGTCGATTTTCGGTATGGAGACCTCCGCGCAATTGGCCGGTATTTTTAACCGACTTCAAAAAAGGAGGAGGTTCTCAATTCGTCTGTATGTATTTTTTTTTATGTATGTCAAGCGATATTTCCGTCAATTATAGACGGATTTCAAAAATTTTTTTATTGTTGAATAGGGGTTACTTCTGAGGTGGTCCCATTTTCACCAGGTCAGGATCTGATGAAGGGATCCAGGAGAAATCAAGGGCAACCACGGAAAATTGTAGGGACAACTAGTGCGCATGTTAACTTTTTAATTAAGTGCTTTAATGTTCTACATTTTAATGCAGGTCTGGCGTCGATCTGATGATAGAGTCGAAAGACAGTCGAGGGCATTCCTTAACAATTTACAGCAGTTATCTTGTGTTTGGGCTTGATTGATTTGTATTGATGAGAACTTTACACCTAGATTGATAGATCAGACCTAAAAAAAAAGAAAGTTCTCAATGTTTTATGTATGTTCAACGATATTTCCGTCAATTATAGACGGTTTTTTTTTTGTAGAATAGGGTTTACTTCTGAGGTGGTCCCATTTTAACCAGGTTATGATCTGATTATGGGATCCTGGATAAATCGAGGGCAACCACCGATAATTATAGGGACAACTAGTGCGTTTGTTAACTTTTTAATTCAGTGCTTTAATGTACTACAGTTAATGAAGGTCTGGAGTCAATCCGATGATGGAACCAAAAGACAGCCGAGGGAATTCCTTGACGATTTACAGAGCAGCTACGTTGTGTTGGGGCTTGATTGATTTGTATTAATGAGAACTTTCACCTAGATAGACATATTTTTCGGTTCATCCGTCACTTAAAATATTGAAAAAAATTTTTCAATAAAAAATACAACCGACTTCGAACGAATCCTGAAAAATAAAATTTACTTAGCACAAAGTAATATCGACCCCTCCGTACAATAACTCGGTAATCGTAAAATCAAAATTGTTCAGGAGAAAAGATTTACTGATTTTATCAAATAACTTTTTAGTGACAGGGACTATTAAAGTCATTGAGGTATCAAATGAAAGCTAATTTTTTGTTTATTGTAGCTGTACCATTAATGGGAACTTTCTTGTGTTCAAAACCTAGTAATTTACTAAAACAAATGTTACCAAAAATTTTCAAAAGCAAATATTACACTACATTACTTACGGGCTTATTGCAGTAAATTTATCAAATATAATTTTTCGTAACATATTATAATGGACCTTTATAGCATAATTTTCTATCGCAGGAATGATACGTAACATATCTTTACGGACTTATTGTGGTACTATCAATACATTTTTATAAATGGTATTGATAAGTAACATTGTTATTGCACGTATAAGTTTTAATAACAATATGTTGTTACCGCTCAGTGCTGTTTTTTTTATTTAGCATTTAAGTTGCGTATTCGAAGGTAGAAACGCAGAAAAGTTGTAATATCTTTATTGTTTTAAAGTATTTTATGAGGCATAGATTGAAATTTGATGCTCAAATATATTGAGAATATGTATTAATAACAATAAAGTAATAAATCAAATGCTGAAATAAACTTTGAGCTTTATAAACTTAAATTTAGCAATTTTTCTTCAGAAATAGCTTCCGAGCCTTGGCATATGGTCTACCGCCTCAATTGTACAGCTGGATATTCAATTTCCTGCACAGACGATGTATACGGGTTCTCTGCGATGGTCAGACATCCAGTATATTGCAGAATATTGCCGGGGTGCTGTAGTACCCAACTCTTTTTTTTCTGCCTAAAAATGAAATGCTGTCCCATGAAAGAATTCAGTTTTATTCAAATAAAATCACTCTGCACGTCAGTAACTCTGCCCGTACTACAGCCGAGAGGACCGATGTGGAGGAAAAGAAGCTAACCCACCGGAAAATACGACTCAAGTCCTCTTGAAAAGGGCCTGAGTTGTATTTACATCCGTTGAGCAGAAATATTGGTTAATTTTAGTGCCAGAGAGACACAGGCGTGTGCATTTACAACAAGGAAGTTTTGAATAACACTAACTGTAACTGTAACAGAAGGAATGCAGAAAAGAGAAACAATACTATTATTTTATGGGCGGCGGCTATCGAGAGTAAGGGCGAGGCTCTCTCACACATCTCTAAAGCCTTTGACCGGGTCTGGCACCGTAGTCTTCTTACGAAATTGCCATTCTATGGACTACCCGAGAGGTTATGCGGATGGGTGTCCAGCTTTCTGGCCGGTAGAAGCATCAGGGCCGTCGACTGCAGCTGTTCTAACTGCATGGCCATCAACGCTGGAGTACCGCAAGGCTCAGTGTTGTCCCCGTGTACTCTGTTTCTGCTTCATATCAATGACATGTTGTCTACTGACGGCATTCATTGTTATGCAGACGACGGGACGGGGGACACTTGTTACACGGGCCGCCCCGGTATCTCTCGGGCCACAGTGGAAAAAAGTCGTGAATAGCTTGTGTCCGAAATCGAGGCTACTCTTACTAGAGTGCCGAGTTTAACCCTTCACAAGCGTGTATATTCACTGCTAAGAAAACCCCATTTACTGTAGCGCCACAATTCTAGGGCACATCTCTCACTATCTCTGAAAGCATTGGGATCCTTGGTGTTGACATCTCCTGAGAGTTCAATTCCGGAGTCATTTGGAGGGCAAGGCTAAGCTGGCGTCCAAGCAGCTCGGTGTGCTCAGGCGGTACTTTACTGCAGCGCAAACACTGCTTCTGTAAGTCGCAAGTGCGGCCGCACATGGAGTACTGCTGTCACCTCTGGGCGGAGGCAACAGAATATCAGCTTCGTCCATTTGACTCGGTGCAAAGGCGAGCTGTGAGAGTTGTCAACGATCCTATGCTTGCAGGTGGTGTGGAACCTCTTCGCGACAGGAGAGACTTTGCCTTCTTATGTGTATTCTACCGCCTGTACAATGGTATGCTCTGAGGAATTGTTTGATATGATGCCCACGGCTACGTTATATCATCGCACTGCTCGGCAGAGACAGGGAGTTCATCCTCACACTCTACGTCCGGAGCGTTCCAGCACGGTTAGACCGATAGGGGTTTTCTTCCGCGCACGCTTAGGTTGAGGAATGATCTCCATGCCTCGGTTTTCCCAAACGCCTATAGTATGGGGTTCTTCAAAAGGGGTCTTAGAAGGTTTTTACAGGGTCGGCGTCGCGGGAGTGGCGCCTCTGGTGTTGCAAACGTTCATAGGCTGCGGTGACCTCCGGTCCTTCTGGTGGGCCTTATGCTTGTCTGCCACCTTAGTGGTATATAAAAAAAATATTTATGTAATATTTTATTGAAAACAGAATCAAATTTGACGTTTCAATTTAAAAATTACGTGACATTGTGTTGTTTTCCAAATAATCTAATAGAATCAAATCTTGAGTTATTATTTAGTTCAGTTTAATTTTATTTATTAATCTCCAGAAATACTTTTATTCATGGTTTCAGAATGGGTCATGGTTTCAGAAAGGGTGGTATTCGCCATATATATGAATCTTCGCCAGAACAGAGTGACAAGTGCGAGTTGCGGCGTGTGCCTGTCGACATTCACGGGTGAGCGCGTTATCGCCGATTTGTATGGAATCGAGACAAGTTCCCGCGTTTACAGCTTGGTGGCGGGGTCTCGATTCCATACGAATTGGCGCGCCGTAAATGTCGACAGGCTCACGCAAAAACTCGCACTTGCCCCTCTGAGCGTTTTAAAAGATCGTTCCTCTGTCGAACTATAAAATACTGGAACGACCTGCCCGCACACGTGTTGCCCTCATCTTACAATCCCGGGTTCTTTAAGAGGATCGTGAAGAGGCACATCACAGTGCCGCCATCTTAAGGACCACTGTCAGAAGTGTTACGGACTGCGAGAGTGGCCCCCAATCGCTAAATGCGCCACGGCTTTCCATCAGGCTGGTGGCGACTCCAATTTGGCGAGCTAAATATTTGAAAAAAAAAATGTGAACTGGGCTGATTGACTAATACATGTGCTTGGGGAGCGGCATATAATTATGTTTATTACTGTCTAACAATAAGGAAAATAAAGAGACAAGTGCACACTGTAATCTTTGCGCGGCAAGACAAAGATCGATAATATCCAGTACAGAGCTAGGTGTATTGTTATTTAGAACATTTTGATCGATTAAACTGTTGCGTACATTTATGAAAAAATTCTATACTTCAACAACCTTGTTAGATTATATTAAGGAATAAGAATATTTAAGCTGGCCCAGCAAAAACTCAGCACTTACTTATACAAAATACTCGAGAAATTTATTTACGTCAATAACTCGGTAAGTGCGACTTACTGAAAAACGTTTATTTTATATTGTTTGTATACACCTATTGCAAGTATATTGCCTACATATTTTTTGTTTCTAAATTTACACCAATAAAATTGTTTTTAGTTATATCTTTTTAAATATCAATAGGAAAAATCTGCAAAAAATTGACAAGGTGTATTCCAGGGTGTAGATGCCGAATCTGAAATAACAGCATAAACCGCATAACAGCATTTTACCGAGTTATTGCACGGAGGGGTCGATATGTATTTTGATTTATCAGATTTTATCCAATATAATATTGAAGTTGGTGCCATGCATGAATAATACCTACCTTAACCTATGAATTTACTAGGCGCCGACTTCAATATGATATTGAATAAAAAATCTGATAAATGAAAATACATATTACTTTGTGCTAAGTAAATTTTATTTTTCAGGATTCGTTCGAAGTCGGTTGTATTTTTTATTGAAAATTTTTTTTGAACTGTTTAGTTAATTTAAAAATAAATATAACAATATTTTTCATAACAATAATAAACAGAACGTAATTTATCGTAGGCGATAAAGATGAATGGCATAACGACACATCCCTTGTCAAGTGGTACTGATAGCTTTCAACGTCATACTGCCAACTGTCATACGCACCTTGTTACAGCGAGGCGACTATAATTTCATTAAATTTGTCTAATTCGCGGTTCGTCCAAAATAGACCTTGTAATTAGTCCATCCTTATTAACGTTATAAATGCGAAAGGTTATAATTATGTATGATTGTTTGTTACTTTTTCACGCTCTTACGGCACTGCAGGTCTGCCAGAAATTTTAGTATACCTACCTAACCTACGTATAGATTATACTTGGACTAATCGCGAAAAGGGTGAAACGGTAAAATCGCGAATTTGCTCTATCGCTGCCGAAGGAAGGTGCATTTATGAGTGTATATCGACGAAAAGAAAACTTACACATTAAGATTCGAAAAGACTGAGGAGTATCTTCGTGAATGACACTATCAATAGCCTAGCCGCATCCTCGCGCGCTCACACACGAAGGAATATACGTATACACCATACCATTATACGTAGGTGTTATTCTATCGCATTAGACTATGAACCTGTGAAGATAGTATGTATATAGATGAACAAATAAAAATATTCCATGGCTTTCTGCGCGACGCACATACACCTTGTACACGTAGGCAATAGAGTCGAAAGCTGGTTAGATTAGAACATGTTTTTTGTTCCAATACCCAAGCCATAATCTGTTGAATGTAATGAATAAGTATTAATATTACTTATCAAGCAAAATGCATTTTGGGAAAATCTTTACCCCTAAGACTTTATCAATCGGAGGCAGCTCTGCTTTCAGTGACTGGGCAACACCCGGAATTTATAAAAGTCGCCATAAACTATATGAACTGTATTCTGAAAAATCGCATAATTTCAACCCAGAGTTTCAGGAATATGTTAAAAAATATTCAAAGATATTTAAGCAAGCCTGTACCTTAGCCAAGTCTAATTTCATTAGAAATAAAATTTTAGATTCTGCGAATGTCATTAAAACTACATGGAACATTATAAATGCGGAATGTGGTAGGTGTACAGCGAATGAAAGAAAGTTTCATTTAAAGATAGACAATCGCCACGTTTCGGGGGATATGGATGTGGCGACCGAGTTCGAAAAATTTTTCAGTAATGTACCTATAGAGATTACTAACACTCTCCGGTCGTCTTCCACCTCCGCCGAGCTTTTATTAGCAGAATCTGTAGCTGCCTGTGAGGGCGCGTTCGAATTTACAGTTGTCAACTGCAACGACATCTTAAAAGCATTTAGATCTATTAATGTTAAAAAAACCGCTGACCTTAATGGGCTATCAGTAAAATCCGTATCAAGTATTATAGATGTCATTGCACCCCACTTGGCAACTGTGTTTAACGATTGCGTCTCAAGTGGTGTATTTCCTGATTTGATGAAACACAGTAAAGTTATACCACTGTTCAAGGCTGGCAGTGCTTCAGATCCGGGTAATTTCAGACCTATCTCGGTGTTGCCGACCTTGAGCAAGATATTTGAAATACTAATACTAGAGCAGATGCTGATCTATTTTAATAGTCACAAATTGTTTCATGAGAAACAATTTGGCTTCACTAAAGGACGCTCGACTACCGATGCTGGTGTAGAGTTATTGAAATGTATTTACGAGGCTTGGGAGAATAAACAAGATGCAATTGGTGTGTTTTGCGATTTGTCTAAGGCATTTGATTGCGTCCAACATGAAACATTAATCAGGAAATTACACCATTATGGCATAAGAAACAAGGCTCTCGATCTTCTGACTTCATATTTGAACAATAGAATTCAGAGGGTTGATGTTAATGGTACACGCTCAGAGGGCTCTGTAGTTACTATGGGCGTCCCACAGGGTTCAATACTCGGACCATTTTTATTCCTTATATATTTTAATGACCTACCCTTTTACGTGGGGGACAACAGCAGGATTGTTTTGTTTGCAGATGACCCTTCTTTGATTTTCAAAGTTAAAAGACAAATAGATAACTATGACGATGTCAACAACGCAATCTTGAAAGTGGTTCATTGGTTTAACACTAACAATCTTAGACTTAATGATAATAAAACTAAATGCATAAAATTTACCTTGCCTAATGTAACACAGTCAGAAACCAATGTTCAACTTAATGGTCGGGTGTTGGAACTTGTGGAATCAACGACGTTCCTAGGGTTAACGGTCGATGCTGGTTTACAATGGGGTCCACATATTGTCAAACTAGCAAATAGATTAAGTTCAGCAGCATTTGCTGTACAAAAGATAAGGCACTTGACGGATGTAGATACGGCTAGAATAGTCTATTTCAGTTACTTTCATAGCATAATGTCTTACGGTATTCTACTGTGGGGCAATGCTGCAGATATAGATAAAATTTTTATTTTACAAAAGCGGGCCATAAGAGCTATATATAGATTAGGTCCAAGGGTCTCTCTGCGCGAAAAATTCAAAGAGGTTAAAATTCTTACAGTAGCATCACAATATATTTTTGAGAATCTGATGTACGTACAAAGAAATTTACATAGTTTCGCTAAGTTAAGTGATAGACACAATGTCAACACTAGAAATAAAAGTAACCTTGCTGTTTATCATAGCAGATTGCACAAAATCAGCAATTCTTTCATGGGTAACTGTATACGCTTTTACAACAGGCTACCAGACGAAATTAAAAGTATGTCCCTTAATAAATTTAAAAAGGTTGTAAAAAGTAAATTGTACTGCAGGGGCTACTATACAATTGGTGATTATTTGTTGGATGGAGAAGCCTGGAAATGACCTGCTCTACTGGATTCTCAAAAAAATTGTAAAAATGCATAGTTTTTAGATTCATTTTGTAAATAGAGCTCTAAAAAGAATAACCCGCTGAGTTTCTTGCCAGTTCTTCTCAGGTGGGTCGCGTTGTGAACTGGTGGTAGATTTTGATTTATATTCTGGACGTTTTACAAGAGCATCTGTATATGCCTATGTGAAATAAATTTATTTTCTTTCTTTCTTTCTTTCATAGTATGTTGCAGTCAGTAACGCTGTCAGTCAGTATTACTGTTAAAGTATTAAAGTAGGCGTTTCACTGCTGCAGTAGTATGTCTGAAGACATATTGTCGTCAATGCGCGCTCAGCCTAACACTTTGCACACTTACGTCACATCCATTCCATTTGCAGTTCACAGGGTGTGACATAGACGCGACGGGCGTCAACTTCAGCACGTCCATTCCTCTGGAGCAGGCCTTGAACCCCAACGGACGCATCCTGCTGGCCACCCACATGAACGGGGAGGTACTGCCGAGAGACCACGGGTACCCCATCCGGGTCGTAGTGCCCGGGGCGCCGGCTGTCAGGAGCGTCAAGTGGCTGGGTAAGGACTTTCTATATGTGCCATTTGTTTTGATTCAATGGGCGCTTCTTTATTGACCGGCCCGGCCCGACAACGACACCGACACCGGCAGCTACATTCTCCCTTGAAGCCGACACGATACAACCTACTCATGTCACTGCACGCACGCAAACATACAATCTTGCATAGGCGTATAGAAAGTTGCTGCGTAGCCGAGAGTCTTGCTTGCAACGACATGTCGCCGACGTGTCGGGTCAATAAAACAGCAGTGTAGTACATTTTCATAGAAATATATGTCCATTGATGTCGGTGTCGTAGCCGTATCGTGTTCCCCAATAAAGAAACGCCCATTTTGTCTACATGTCCGAACCATTTGAGCATCCCTTTCTCTATTTTTGTCATTACATCTTCTGTTTTGCCGCAATATGCCGTTATAACGCTGTCCCTCTATGTATTCATTTTATTCATGTAGATACATTTTCACTGCAATAATTTCAAGCTTCTTCTGCCACACCCAACTTTGCCATGCACAAGTGTAGGGACAAGCACTCCTCTATATACAGCCATCCTTACCTTTATAGACATGTTCTGACTGCTCATAAAGATGGAAATGGCTTTATCCACTTGATTCCCTGTCAAAACTGTTCGTTCAATTTCATTCATGTTTATTGGCAGCTGGATACTATTGGTAGATTATTTCCTACTCTTTTTTCCAAGCTATAAATAAATTGTATGTGACTTTCCACTACAGAATCAGTAACAGTATTCCGGGAACAGAGCACCCCTCACTGACACCAACGCGACCATCGTTCGTTCAACGCCACCACCACGCGGGAGACGGCAGACTTCCCCTCTGCCCATCCTCTCTACAGCCAATCACACCTTCAATTTTCCCACCAAATTGCACCACAAGTTCTTACTCCTAAGTTACCCCACAGTATTAATAAGCCACTTTCCGCTGTAGAGTCAGTGACGGTATCCCGGGAACAGAGCACTTCCCACTGGCACCAGCGCGACTACCGCTCGTTCAACTCGTCGACCACGTGGGAGACGGCAGACTTCCCCTCCGCCCCGCCCGTGTACAGCCTGCCCGTCACCTCGGCCATCTGCGACCCTGCTGCCGGGGACGTGTGTGCAGTAGTGGATGGCTGTATACAGCTCCGAGGTAGGCGCTGCTGAGTTTTCTTGATTGTTGCTTTGGACCTTCCAACTTATCTCTACGAGAAACACATCTATTTCTTGTAGAGATAACGATACCTCTGGGCTCAAAGGTCGTAAAGGACAAAATGGGACTTTTCAGGAGAAGCAAAAAACAAAAAAAAAAAATTTTTTGTACTCTAACTTTTTTGTTTCTTGAGCTATTTTAATAAAACCAAGGAAGAAAGTGCTTAGAATTTATAGTATTTTCTAAGGCAAATTAAAAAAAATACCCTAGTGCTGTATTTACCGAGATAGATTTCCTTTACGACCATAAATTTGAAAATAAATGTCCTTTACACCCGTCAAATTTCCATCCTAAGATTTCACCGAAGGGGATTTATACCCTTCGGTGACTTCGACCTTCGGTACTGCACTGCGCAATTCTGATGAAAATAAGGTAATAATCGACTAGTGTAATAATTTTTAGGTCATAAGGATCACTTGCTAACTCATTTTTAAGGGCTACATTATTAAATAAACTTATATTTTTGAAGTGAAACTTCTTTATCGGCGTTGGAAAAAAATTTGCGTCACGTCACGTCACGATTTTTGGTTACGCGCCATCTTTGTTCTGTTCCCCACCACGGTGGCACAGTATAAAGAGTACTAACCAGTATTGTAACTCCCTACAAACGGACGAAGCGCAAACTATACCTACGAGTCTCGTTTTCAGCAGGCCTTTCAGCACGCAAGCAGGCGCCGCAGTCGCGATTGTGCCGAGTAGACGAATGGACGGTGTGTCGTTTTTTAGATAGTAACCGCGCGAGGTTTATTTACTAAAAATATTTAATATGACAACTAGAGTCTATTCTGCTTGTTTTGGTTGCATGAATTCGTCAATAACGCACCAAGAGATAACGTTTTTTAGATTACCTGGATCGCACCCAGAGATAACGTTTTTTAGATTACCTGGAAACTCCGAAAGGTAAGACTATAAATTGATTTTACTTAAGTACTAATTGGTACTATACTACTAGTTGACTAAAGTTAAACAAAGTGATTGACACAAGTGAACTAGGTAGTTACATGAAGTAGGTATGTTTGTGTTTAAAACTAGACTTGTGCTTGCTCAGTCAGTGAACGGTGCGATACAATATAGTACAAAATCCAAAAAAAAACTAGTTCAGAACTCTAGTACGTGTAGGTAGTACATTTAGTTCCGTTGTCAGTTCGTAGTTATTTAATTGAGAGCAATGATTTAGGTATGTTTCAAGAGAATTCATTTCTTTGTGGATGACCGATGTTACAGTACACGCTAAGTGTACTGTAACATCGGTCATCCACAAAGAACCGTAACAAAACCGCCACAAAACCGTATGACTTTGATGACAGCATTTTTGTTACCTTTGATTTTTATTACACGCATAGAGACAAATATGAACTTCCAAAATTTAACACAACTTGACAATGTACGAAAAGTACTAGTGTACTAGAGACTGACTAGTACTTTCAAATCGAAAAATACCTAGTTTTAATTTTGTAAATCAAAAATTTAACGCAATGATTATAAAGACTAGAATTCCGTGATTCTATCACTGACGAAACATGTGATGAGCCGATTATTATTGTCTACGCCGCTTACTCGTTTTCAAATTTCTATACCCGTCTCACTCAATCGTTAGTAGATAACGGGCCATGTCGGCGTAGCGCCCCCGCCCCGCAACGGCTGCGGCAACGGCCCGGCCGCAAAAAGGTACATATTTACTCGAAATGAAAGCCGGTTGTCAGTAAAACGACAATCCTTAATACAAATTGTAGGACATGTGGGCGGATTTAAAAAATTCAACTGCATTACGCTCACTATCTATACGGGTACGTAAAACTATAAGGTAAAATGTGGGCGTATACTATGCCTCTGCCTACACTTTCAGGGGTAAAGGCGTGACTATAGTCCGCGCCAGTTAGCGTGGCAATACGGGACATTAAACCCACCTTCTTCCCGAAAAAAACGATAGATTACTATAGTATCGTTATAGTATCGCTCCCATTGATAAACTGCCGAAAACGGACATCGGTCGATTATCATAATACGGGGAATGTAGTCTTACGAAGCTACAAGAGAACGCACTAAAAATAAAGAATTAAAGACTTTTACATAATCACTTTTCTAGTAGTAAATGATAATTGCAAAAATGTGCCGCATTAGAACTGATTATTATGAGTATAAATTGTATAAGAGGTCGACATTTTGACTGTTAAGTACTAATAAAATCGTTTATTGTAATGTTAAAACCTTAACAACTGTCACATAAATTAAAGAATATCATTATATTCAAATAAAAAACCGGAAACATTACAATTTCTGATAATTGAGTATCATTGAAATTAAAAAAATCGAAAATTTTAGACAAACGCGGCGCTTCTAGTAGATTACGAACACTGCACAGCCCTCGACTCGCCAGGGATACGGCACCCTCGGCTTGCCGCCGTCCGCGCCCGCGCCGATGTGTCGGCACAGTTCCGCGATCTTGTTTGTTTATACCGTGAATTACCATGCGCCGCGTGCACAGACGTGTTTTGGAAACTTATGATTGTTGTTAATTTTGTTCTTTGTGTGATAGTTGTGGGAAGTTTTTGTTATTTCTTTGTTGTTAATGTTGTTGTTATTGTTGCTGTTATTATTGTTATTGTGTTGGTAAAGAAATGGAACCAGAGGCAGGACCATCTACTGGTTAACCCAGTAAACGCCGCCGTCGACGTAATATTTTACAAGCAGGAGCCGGTTCCGGGCGTATACCTTTTACTTCCCCGACACAGAAACGGCCATCAAAAATTATCACCAGTGGCGAAAAACTTATGATAATTAACATATATAAATATGTGAAAAAATCAACGCCGGAGCATGAACACGTCACTAATCACGATTTGGTGAAGAAAACAGCTGAAAGCTGCCCTAGATCTTTAAGGCAGAATACGAAAAACTCTCGGCAACAGTTGTATTTAATTTCAAAGAAAACTGATAGTAATGAATTATAATTATGCGTAGTATTTTTTTTGTGTTGTAAATAATAACTATTATTATGTAAAATAAATGACTGATATTTAATTATGTGTTGCTTCAATAATGCATCCTACGGTTATCATCCCCTGCCTAACTCGGAGCTGTCTAGACGACTATACCACGATTCACTAACGACAGCATTTTCTGTCGTTTTATGAACATTGAATCTGTCGTATTTGCAAATCACGAAACAGTGGTAGGGGGGTGTGAATGACTTGTATTGCCACGCTAACTGGCGCGGACTATATATGAATGTATGTATGCACATATTTACAATCGCAATACTAAATAGAAAATCAAAGTAGGCACATATTATTAAAATGCTGTTGGTGGGCAGCCCTATCCCATGCTTACGTACTGCGCGGCTGTAGGCATTTATTTCTAAAATCCGGCCGAGTCAAACTACAGTATACAGTGACGGTGGATTCGAATTAAGAGTACTTTATCCAGGGATAGCATGTCATTTAAGGGTTTTTGGACTTTTGGACTTTTAGGCTTTTGGACTTTTGGACTTTTGGATGGGACATTGGTACTTTGGGTCTTTGGGACTTTGGAACTTTGAGACTTTGGGACTTTTGAACTTTTGAACTTTTGAACTTTTGGACTTTTGGACTTTTGGATGGGACCTTGGTACTTTGGGTCTTTGGGACTTTGGAACTTTGGGACTTTTGGACTTTTGGATGGGACCTTGGTACTTTTGGACTTTTGGACTTTTGGACTTTTAGACTTTTAGACTTTTAGACTTTTAGACTTTTAGACTTTTACCCCCTTATTCATAATCGTTTATTAAACCTATTTTAGTTAAAACACATTTTAAGTCTATTGCTGTCTCTAACCATACTCTGTCATTGGTTAGAGACAGCAATAGACTTAAAGTGTGTTTTAACTATAATAGGTTTAATAAACGATTATGAATAAGGGGGTTAGACTTTGGGACTTTGGGACTTTGGGACTTTGGGACTTTGGGACTTTTGGACTTTTGGACTTTTGGACTTTTGGACTTTTGGACTTTTGGACTTTGGGACTTTGGGACTTTTGGACTTTTGGACTTTTGGCCTTTGGGACTTTGGGACTTTTGGATGGGATCTTGGGTCTTTGGGACTTTGGAACTTTGGGATTTTGGGCTTTTGGACTTTTGGATGGGACCTTGGTACTTTGGGTCTTTGGGACTTTTGGAGTTTTGGACTTTTAGACTTTTAGACTTTGGGACTTTGGGACTTTTGGACTTTTAGATGGGACCTTGGTACTTTGAGTCTTTGAGTCTTTGGGACTTTGGGACTTTTGGACTTTTGGCCTTTTGGACTTTGGGCTTTTGGACTTTTGGACTTTTGTACTTTTGTACTTTTGTACTTTTTGACTTAATTTAAGGTGAGGTGAAAATTAAGTTTATGAAGAAGTTTCACTTCTTACGTGTGTACACTAAGTACACGCAATTTTTTTAATATTAAGCTCGTCAAATTGACGTCGCCACCACCCTGATGGTAAGCCGTGGTGCATCTTACGATTGCGGGCCAGTCTCACAGTCTGTAAGACTTTCGACAGTGGTTCCTCAAGTTGCCGGCCCTGTGAAGTGCCTCTTCACGCTCCTCTTGAAGAACCCGGGATTGTAAGATGAGGGAAAAACGTATGCGGGCAGGTCGTTCCATGTTCTTATAGTTCGACAGATGAACGATCTTTTGAAATGCTTGGTTCAGGCGAAAATTCTCTCCACTGTGTATGAGTGGCACCTCTGCCCCGGCACGCGTTGTTCGGGTTTGGAAAGGAGATGGTAGGATTAGGTTGAATCGAACTCTTCAGAACATTCACCGTAATACATTCGATAGAAGGCAGCCAAGGACGCTATGGTTCTTCGTTGCGCTTACGGTTCGAGGCCTCCCGTCACCTCAGGACAACCAATTATTCGGATAGCACGTCGCTGCATAGCGTTGACGCTAGTAGGTGTCTTGCGGAGTCATCCCAAATGTGAGAACAGAATTCGACGCAGGGGTGAATCTTCGTCTTGTACAGTAAACATCTCTGATGTGACGTGAAATAGTCTCAGCTTATTCAGGAATTCTAGTTTCCACGAGGCCAGCCCAATACATCTCTCTACGTAGGTTTTGTGATTGAGCTTTCTTTTAGTGGAACCGTAATGTTCCGAAGACAGGGTAGGGATAGGAATGGGGACTTCTTAGCTGTAAACTGTGTGTTTTTCTGGCATTGAACTCGAGCAGGTTGTCCGAACCCCATTGGGCAATGCGACCCAGGTCCCGGTGAAGATCCGCCACGAGTTGTCGTCTCTTTCCTTCCCCGTCGCCTCGCTCCTCCGCTGGACGGCCAGAATAGCTCCCATGCAGAGTACTATCATCCGCATAACAATGAATGCACCCAAGGGACAGCATGTCATTGATATGCAGAAGAAAGAGAGTTGGGGAAAATACCGGTCCCTGTGGTACTCCGGCATATACCTGCAAAAAGCAGGAAGCCGTGTACGTCGCCCGTGCAGGAAGCTGGCCAACCATCGGCACAACTGAGGCGATAGACCATATGCCGGCAGCTTGGAAAGATGCGACGCATGTCATACCCTATCAAAGGCTTTAGCCATGTCTAGGCCAATAGCCAGAGATTCACCGTGCTTCTCCATAGCCTCACCCCAGGTGTGTGTAATGTACGCTAAGTGGTCACCCGTTGATCGTTTCGGCCTAAAGCCATATTGACAATCGCTAATTAACGAGTGATCCTCCAGATAGCGCACGAGCTGTTTGTTGATAATTAGCTCGAGCACTTTGCAGATTACGGTGGTTACGGCTATGGTGCGATAGTTGGCCGGATCCGACCGATCCCCTTTCTTGGGGATCGGCTGAACGTTCGCCTCCTACCAAGCCTTCGACTCTTCTCCCGACGAAAAGGAAAGACGATACAGACGTGTTAGCGTTGAACATAATTCAGCTGCACACTTCTTCAGCACCAATGCCGCACTGCCGGATTGCAATATCCGGCATCGTGGTTCCACAATCGGCGATAGTGGGAGGTTGCTTGCCACAGTGATCGACCCGGGAATTAGCCGCAAAGAGATTGGCCAGCATTTCTGATTTCTCTTGGGCCTTGCGAGCCAGTCATCCGTCAGGATAGCGCAGCGGCGCGGCGGCAGCAAGAGCTTGCAAAAGTTGGCCTGCACGGCTTTGGTCAGTTGCCAGTATTCACGTCTGCCCGTCGGATGTTACGTGAGCTCCTGACCAAGCCGCGTGATGCGCTGGGCGTCCACTTTCTTGAAGGCTCTCTTACTGGACCTAGTGGCTCTGCTGTACGCTGCTTTGAGGCGGGCCACTTTCTGGTTGCGCACAGACCGAGCCCTGATCCAGGCGCGGTAAGCCGCCTGTTTTTGTTAAACAGCTACGGCGCACTCACGCCTGAACAAGGGGCGGGCTTTGCGGATGCTGGCGACATCAATGTATGGAATGTAATCTCAATGATGAAGCCCTCTGCAAAGCAGCGCTGACTCCACGGGACGGCCGATTGACTCAGGAGGACTCAGGGCAAAATAAACGGATTTCAGGTCGTCCGTTGGCGTTGAAGAACGAAGAAATTTCATTATATTTGCGGTTTTTCGCACTCCGTTTGACAAAACGATGATGTGTTTTTTAACAAATTTTCGTCAATAATTACGCCAAGGTATTTAATGCTGTCTGTCCTTTGGATGAATTCACATTTGCAACCTTTCATTTCTTTGCAGTAGTGTAATTTGATACCAAGAGATGTGTAATGGGCCGATCTAGCTGTTTTATGAAAACATACATATTTAGTTTTACTGGCATTCAGTGTCACTAAATTATAACGCAACCATGTTGACACTTGCCCCAGGCCCAACTCGGCTTTCGTAAATTTTTCAGCCCAACTTGCACCATCAAATATAACAACAGTGTCATCGGCATAGCATATTATATTATCCATATACATTATAAAAAGCGTTGGGCCAAGCACGCTACCCTGTGGGTCTCCAAAGTCGATTGTATCTAGCTCACTTTTAATGTTACCCACTTTAACACACTGCTACAAGTAGCAGTATGGATGTAAAGGACATCAGGACACGTCCTGATGTCCTTTACATCCATATTTTTGAGGTGACTTATAGGGAGTATAGGACCATTTAAATTTTTTATGTGTTTTACACCCAAAATTTTTTTTATATTTTCCTATACTACCAAAATAATTTCACTCTAGTAGGTAAGTGTTATTTACTTCCATATTTACACGGTAAACTTGGCTTAAAGTCTTAGATTATGTGGGTCGTAAAGGCATTTTTTTGCGAATTTCGTAAAACGGAATATACAGATCGATAGGGAATTAAAAATTGAGTAAAACTGTATCAAAAAGTCATTTTCGCCCAAATGTCCTTTACGACCTTTGAGCCCAGAGGTATCGAATTAAGTTGGAACGTGACGTGGTCCTCATCTATATTAATATTAGAGATGAAACGGATAGAGATTTGGCCGGATACCGGATATTCGGCAAGTTAAGAGGCCGGTGCGCCGGATATCCGGCCACCAGATATCCGGCTGAACATAGTCGAATGGCGAGTCGCAACACGTTGCAACGAGTGGATTCCGATGGTTTCGGATCCTTTCGTTAATTAGTGACGCTTTCTTGTTTATTTTGTTCGTGATCGTCATTTCGTGAATCTATCTGAGGTTATAAAATCTTGTTGTTGTTTGCTTTTGCGGTGATTACTAATGATTGTATAAGTGGTTACAGATTTTCTATAATAAAAAAATCTGTTATCGTAAAATGTCTTCAATAAAGTTAAAAGTTCACCTATATGGAGGGGAGGTATCGATGTAAAAAGTGTAGTTCAAAAATTTGCCATTTGTTGTAACACTTACATTTCCAGTGGTAGCCATGCCAAAAAGCAGGTATGTACCAAACAAAACAAGTAGGTAGTTGCTCTTTTACACGTGTTTAAATTTATTTTGATCGACTTTATTAGTGATCGAACGAATCAATAACTGTTGTGGTTAGGTAAATAGGTTGAACATGTCTTGTATATTACGTTTCAAATTTGAAAAATGCATTTTTTTTTATACCACTAAGGTGGCAGACAAGCTTACGGCCCACCAGAAGGACCGGTGGTCACCGCAGCCTATGAACGTTTGCAACATCAGAGGCGCCACACTCGCGCTGCCAACCCTGTAAAAACCTTCTTAGACCCCTTTTGAAGAACCCCATACTGTAGGCGTTTGGGAAAACCGAGGCAGGGAGGTCATTCCACAACCTAAGCGTGCGCGGAAGAAAACACCTATCGGATTTACTTCGGGGCATATAATTTTGAACCTAAAATGTGTTCAAAGTGCAGTAGAAATTTTACAGGGTGCCTCTTGAGGATAAAAAGGTGCTAAGGCGGTGGGCGAGCTTAATTTCACCAATTATAGATTATATCAAAATAATCCGCGCCTGTCAGAGGACAAGTCTCTCTCGCGACTTAGGTCCAAGATTGTGCCCCGAGGTATACCTTGGGTCAAACTAGCAATTTAATTCGAGCGCTTTCTCAGCAAACAATGTTAACATCAACTTCTAATTCTTACAGATCAGTAAATCTGTAAATTTAGTAATTTTCGCTTTTTAAGTCGTATTTATTTAAAATCCGGTATCCGGCCGGATACTCCTTCGTTATCCGGTATCCGGCCGGATAGTGAAAACAAGGTCGGATAAGCCTGATACCGGATAGTTACCGGATATCCGTTTCATCTCTAATTAATATTATAAACTAACTCACCACCTATGACGTTGGACTTAAAGCTAAGAGTTGAAATGTGAACGATACTATACTTCCGCCTACCCCTTCGGGGATAAAGGTGTGACTATATGTATATATCCTACTAATATTATAAATGTGAAAGTTTGTGAAGATGTTTGGATGTTTATTACTCAATGACGCTCTATCGGCTGAACGGATCGGCCTGAATTTGGTACCGGGGTAGATCATAGTCCGGAATAACAACTTTTCATTCTGGGAACATGTTAGCATGGAAAGCGGGAACGGCAAACAAACTTCACGCGGGCAAAGCGGCGAGCATTAGCTAGTGTATAATATGTTTCACTCTGGCGCTACAGGGTACGCGTACTCGGGCGGGGGCGCGGGAGTGGTGCGCGTGGACGTGTCTGCGGACGGCGGCGCCACGTGGCACGCCGCGCACGAGCTGCTCTCTGATGACGTACCGCCGCCGCAGCACTACGCCTGGACGCTGTGGAGCGCGCGCGTGCCCGTGCCGCCCGGGGCTGAGCAGGTACGGTACACTACTGGACGCTACTGCGTGAGTGATGAGGCAGTACCGCCGCAGCACTACGCCTGGACGCTGTGGAGCGCGCGCGTGCCCGTGCCGCCCGGGGCTGAGCAGGTACGGTACACTACTGGACGCTACTGCGTGAGTGATGAGGCAGTACCGCCGCAGCACTACGCCTGGACGCTGTGGAGCGCGCGCGTGCCCGTGCCGCCCGGGGCTGAGCAGGTACGGTACACTACTGGACGCTACTGCGTGAGTGATGAGGCAGTACCGCCGCAGCACTACGCCTGGACGCTGTGGAGCGCGCGCGTGCCCGTGCCGCCCGGGGCTGAGCAGGTACGGTACACTACTGGACGCTACTGCGTGAGTGATGAGGCAGTACCGCCGCAGCACTACGCCTGGACGCTGTGGAGCGCGCGCGTGCCCGTGCCGCCCGGGGCTGAGCAGGTACGGTACACTACTGGACGCTACTGCGTGAGTGATGAGGCAGTACCGCCGCAGCACTACGCCTGGACGCTGTGGAGCGCGCGCGTGCCCGTGCCGCCCGGGGCTGAGCAGGTACGGTACACTACTGGACGCTACTGCGTGAGTGATGAGGCAGTACCGCCGCAGCACTACGCCTGGACGCTGTGGAGCGCGCGCGTGCCCGTGCCGCCCGGGGCTGAGCAGGTACGGTACACTACTGGACGCTACTGCGTGAGTGATGAGGCAGTACCGCCGCAGCACTACGCCTGGACGCTGTGGAGCGCGCGCGTGCCCGTGCCGCCCGGGGCTGAGCAGGTACGGTACACTACTGGACGCTACTGCGTGAGTGATGAGGCAGTACCGCCGCAGCACTACGCCTGGACGCTGTGGAGCGCGCGCGTGCCCGTGCCGCCCGGGGCTGAGCAGGTACGGTACACTACTGGACGCTACTGCGTGAGTGATGAGGCAGTACCGCCGCAGCACTACGCCTGGACGCTGTGGAGCGCGCGCGTGTAGTGCCGCCCGGGGCTGAGCAAACGCGCGAATAGGTTGCACCAGTACCACAGGGCGGAAACTCGACACAAATGATTCGTTTCCAATTCTGTCATCGCGCAGAGCTTAAATGTGTGCGTGTGAGCAATAATGCTAAGCAAATGTTCCCTCACGACACCCGCTAACTAAATGACAGCTGTGCAGCGACTGGCGGGTGGGAAGCTTGCTCAGAGGGGCAGGGAGTGGCCTGCCTGTGCGCACGCGACACGCCCTCGCCGCACACGCGACGTGCACACGCACACACACGCCCGGCGTGCTTGTACTGGTGCATCCGATTATCATACGACTAACTTATTTCTGTATTATTATCTACAGGTAGAGATTTGGGCGAAAGCGACCGACAGCAACTTCAACACTCAACCGGAGAAGTTTGACCACATCTGGAACATCCGCGGGATACTGGGCAACGCGTACCACAAGGTCACTGTGAACGTTAAGGGTTCACGTGTATAGTGTACGCGCGGGGTGTACGCTGTAGAGGTCACGTACGTGTATGCCAGGGGGCGCTACGGTCACAGGTCTAAATGATACAAATATATGGTCGCTTTCCGACGCAAAAGATCACTTATTTTTAGTTCACTCTCCGGCTCGAAGTACCATTATTTTTAGGATACTTGATGTCAGTAAAGATTAAAAGTTGTATACATATACGAGAGAGTTTTGAAATTTGTCATCGCGACGTGACTTTGCGGATTTCCGTATCATATTCCGTAATGAGGTTCTCGCCACTGAACAGACACTCATTGGCTGATTACGGAATCTGTCCCTGAGAGTGGCGTTTTCTCAAATGTCAGAACAGGTCTTTTATTTTTTGGCAACTTTAAAAATGTTTGTTTTAGGTTTAACAAAATATTACGAACAATGCATTGAACAAATATGTACATCCATAATATTTGTGAACTACGGTAGAGTTTCAAGAGCTAGCTGCATTGCTCGAATGCTTGAATCTAAGAATACAATTCACTGGTAGCATGTAATGCAGTCTACTACATACCTAAATAAACATTTATTGTTCTAAAACAGACAAACTACCAAGGATATCTCTGTTATTATATTGGCCACGTTACAGTAACTTGTAATAATATACTTTATTCTGAGCTCATTCATGGTTTTGATCTGTAAAAATGGTTGTGTAGACCGTGGCGCCACCTGCTATGATACCAATAA
Source organism: Miltochrista miniata (assembly GCA_933228765.1). NCBI lineage: Eukaryota > Metazoa > Arthropoda > Insecta > Lepidoptera > Erebidae > Miltochrista > Miltochrista miniata. Next base: position 39,768,871 of record OW121753.1, on the reverse strand, counting down.
TGCATAATAAACACTCCTGTCTCCGTACAACCGTAGATACTCTTAGCAGACTCCATGATTGAAACAATAAGTAGATAACTGATTATACTCGTATCACAGATATAAAACGTTGAACTAGTCATCAGGGCAGCAGCATGACAATGCGGTTAATTAATATGTACAATTTATAAAATAGTTACCTACCTCAAACCCCCCTTAACTTTGTTGTGTAATGGCTACAATTGGACACGGTCTTGTCATCTTTGCGATAATAAGATCATGTCTAAACTTATTATCGTATAAATAAACTTAAATTATACATAATTATATTTAATGTTATATTTTACGCTAAAAATATAAAGAACATAATATAGAAAAATAAGTAAACTATTGGCTGCTTCTTGGTATGTTTTGAGTCTTGTCACCAATGTATCATGTCATATAGGTAACTTGACGAAGCTCTCGGCTTCGCCCGCGTGTATTTCGGTACCCGCTCCCGCTTCCCGTGGGAACATTTTTCCCGGGATAGAAAGAAGCCTATGTGTTATTCCAGACTACAAGCTATCTCTGTACCAAATTTCAGCCCAATCTGTTCAGCCGTTAGAGCGTGATTGAGTAACAAACATCCGAACATCTTCACAAACTTTCACATTTATAATATTAGTAGGATATAAAGTTTATCAATTATTATTTATACAGGGTCATTTGTAAAACACCAGCAACCTCCCAGGACCAGACAGCTACCATCATAAACAACAACATCTGATACACCATTATTGATAATTCGTTTCATGTTTTTTTCATACAAAAAAAATATTAATCTGATGTAGTGGTTAAATATTTTATACTATGCCCTTCCCAAAGATTTAGACGTAAGCAAACTCGTACAAATTTGTAAGTGAAAGGTACGGCAGGGACGCGGGGGGTGCGAACTTCAAGGACTTGCTTGACCAAATTGCGCCACTCAGTCGGCCGTGAGCATGCGCGCGCGTCATACGTTATCTATGTTCTTTGATCGCCACCGCCCGGTGCCGGCGTACCCGCCGCGTCGATCGATCGATGTATCGTTTTGTTTTATTTGTTATTAAATTGTTTTATTGCGTGCTAGTATTCCAGTATGAAATACACGGAAATAGTGAGAATGTTTGCTTGGAGTGATAACTATGTGACGGAAACTTACCGCCAATATGAAATTAGGTTTCCGAATTTACGTACACCAAGCTGTGAGCTGTGACACGATGTTTTTCGCTAAACAGTGACTACGAGATTACGGACAATTCGTTGGTGATCACCTGATCACGATATTAGTATTATGTGCTTAGTGGTCGTTCACCGAAACGCTTGAGTTCTTGAAGTGAATCCAGCAGCAAGTACTACCCGTTCGCTCTAAGTTTGCCGGTCACCTCCCATACTACTCCTCTGCACCCGCCTCTAGGACAGCGGCAAACTTACAGCGAACGGGCTACACGTATGATACAGCACGAACCGGTCAATGTGCCACTACGTTTATGAATGATTACATAGGTATGTCACAAAGTTTTAGATACGTAAATATTCATTTTAATCATTTAATGTAGCTAGTCCTTAACCTTATAACGTTTGAAGGGATTGTGGATTACCAACCTACATTGTACACTGCCTACAAGACACGGCAGTAATTGAATAAACCAGCAAATTATTTAGCGTAGGTACCTAGTAACTAAATAAAAAGAGTTACATTACTTGTTACTTGGTTTGAACGTTATCGAACAATAGGTGGCGAACAAAACGTCAGTGAACTTAAAACGTGTTAGGTGTAAGTACATCTGAAGTTGGCATAATGTGCTCTTAAGGTCAAGTCTGTTGAAAATTAATGAAAGTAGCTTCAGAGTGCATGCTTTCTTTGCACGTGTGTGTGCGTCGACGTGTTTGTACACATGACTTGACTCAAGTCGCTTGACCGTCTCCGTAGCCTATTACTTATGGGCTCAGGAGACGGTCAGTAATAGGGAGTCAAGTGACACTGCAGCTACTTCCATTCATGTTTTAACAAAACATGAATGAAAGTAGCTTCAGTGTGCCTGCTTTCCTTGCACGTGTGTGTGTATCGACGCGTAGTTGATGTCAAGTTATTGATGGTTATTTGACCGTATCCAGAGACCGACCGTATCCATTTGTAGGTATTATTGAAAGACGCGAGTGTGTAGCTTGGTGTAGCGCTATCTTTTTATTTATGAATGAAACATAGGCTATGAATATCACGACAGTATGGAAATAATAATACAAAGTTGAAAAATGCTTTTTGTGTTTTTGTGTTCAGTGTATTGGGGTATGTTGGAAGTGGTAGACCAAATATTGTTGCTGATGGTGTTAACAATCCAGCCCTGGCAGGTTGCTGGTGTTTTACAAATGACCCTGTATAGAGTTCTATTTTTAAAAGTAAACAAAGATGATAACTACGAGTAAATGTTGGTAATTTAATTACTGACATGCAACAAGTACCTTTATAATTATTTGTTGTTTTATTTATAAGTTAGAATAAGTTCAGTTTAGACTTAGTTCGTGTTTTAGGCACTTCGTTGTAAAAACTGATGATAAATAATTTTTATCATTTTTTTATTTACTCTACTTTGATTACGAAACCGATTGTGAATACTTATTGTTATACACAAAATAAAAGATTTGTTTATATCGCCAGCTTGTTTACATTACAAAAGAAAGTATGCCTAACCACTTACAAACATAATTATACCACCTTAGGGTGAAGGGGTGATAAGAACTTAATGAATATAGGTAGGAATGTCTTAAAAGTACACCCGATTTTTCTTTTTTGTTTAACGTGAGGGAAAATCCTTCATGGGTGCTATGCCGGACTCCTACCGACTAAAAAACCTCACGTAACGCCCAACAGCCTATGGTTGGGAGCCCCGCGTAAGCCCTCGGAAGGATCTCCCAGGACAGTACAACCCATTGTAAGTAAAAGTTGAAATCATCTTGAGGGACAAAATGGATTCCTTGGGGTGTGGTCACACTTGCGAATATCAATGACATTCTTCTAGAATGGCTGAGTATTATACCGGAGGATTAAATGTTATATTTTACCCCGTGAAACTCTTCGACATACTTATCGATTAGAACAGTGTACTGTCTAGAGTTTAAGTAGGTATGGGTCCCGCCTTGCTGGACGAACTGTAGACCAAGTAATTGCATTAAGGACTCATTCCTGGAGCTGGCGACAAAACACCGAAACACGAAAACTTGGATGCTCGTGCTGTGCGAGGTGGAGGTGGAGGGAGAACAGTAGTTACGAACAGCGGGACTCCGGACGCAACCGGTCTTAATACTCAGATGATGATGATTTGGTGCAGTATAATGATTGGTATTGATTTCGGCGGAAGTCGCGACTCTCCAACTTATTTCTACTTGATTACTAATTTTACACGCCAAGCGTTTAACTAGGTATTAGTGAAAACTTCGATAAATTTCTTGGCAACAGGGAGAAGAGAAGGATTTAATACGTCTCTATTCCCTCCTATTACGTAGAAAAATGCACTGAAATACAATTACTTACATTTTCACAACGACTGACGTTTCGAGCACGTTGCAGCGCCCGTGGTCGCGGTTGGACTGAGTCACCGTTGGACTGAATCACCGTCAGTCCAACCGCGACCACGGGCGCTGCAACGTGCTCGAAACGTCGGTCGGTGTGAAAATGTAAGTAATTGTATTTCGCGTAAAGTCCCGAGTTCTATAAGTATGAGTGTAAAAAACCGCGATAGTTTAAAAATAACACAATGCACTGAGTCACAGTATAAAGAGTACTAACCAGTATTGTAGCTCCCTACAAACGGACGAAGCGCAAGCTATACCTACGATTCTCGTTTTCGGCAGGCCTTTCAGCACGCTAGCAGGCGATTGTGCCGAATAGACGAATGGACGGTGTGTCGTTTTTTAGATAGTAACCGCGCGTGTTTTATTTACTAAAAATATTTAATATGACAACTAGAGTCTATTGTGCTTGTTTTGGTTGCATAAATTCGTCAATACCCAGAGACAACGTTTTTTAGATTACCTGGAAACTCCGAAAGGTAAGACTATAAATTGATTTTACTTAAGTACTAATTGGTACTATACTACTAGTTGACTAAAGTTAAACAAAGTGATTGACACGAGTGAACTGGGTAGTTATATGAAGTAGGTATGTTTGTGTTTAAAACTAGACTTGTGCTTGCTCAGTCAGTGAACGGTGCGATCCAATATAGTACAATATCCAAAAAAAAAAACTAGTTCAGAACTCTAGTACGTGTAGGTAGTACATTTAGTTCCGTTGTCAGTTCGTAGTTATTTAATTGAGAGCAATGATTTAGGTATGTTTCAAGAGTATTCATTTCTTTGTGGATGACCAATGTTACAGTACACGCTAAGTGTACTGTAACATCGGTCATCCACAAAGAAACAAACCGTATGACTTTGATTGACAGCATTTTTGTTACCTTTCATTTTTATTACACGCATAGAGACAAATATGAACTTCCAAAATTTAACACAACTTGACAATGTACGAAAAGTACTAGTGTACTAGAGACTGACTAGTACTTTCAAATCGAAAAATAGTTATAATTTTGTAAATCAAAAATTTAACGCAATGATTATAAAGACTAGAATTCCGTGATTCTATCACTGACGAAACATGTGATGAGCCGATTATTATTGTCTACGCCGCTTACTCGTTTTCAAATTTCTATACCCGTCTCACTCCATCGTTAGTAGATAACGGGCTCTGCGCCGCCACGCCGCCGCCGCCCCGCGCCACCAGCCGTTGCGGGGATATTATATTATTAATTACTAGCTGACCCGCGCAACTTCGTTTGCGCCACATAAGAGAGAGTATTACCTGTTCCCGTCGCATATTTACTCCCGTCACGTTGCGTTTACTCCCGTAGCGTCTCGTCGTTAATATTCAATACTACGTGAGAGAGAGAGAGAAAGAAAGGTTTGTCGTCGCGTGTATTCCCGTCGCAATATTTTTAAGAACAATTGTAAAACCAATTTAGTGTTAAGTAGATATACCTAAGTAGTATAAAATGTATTTTGGTGTTACAATAAAGAGTATCTATCTATTTATCTAACAATTTCGTTTATATAAGAGGTATCCCGTGGCATTATTGTAGAAAAAAATGATTGCCATTAAAATGGTTATTGTGCACCAACCCAAAGATAGACACATGCTATCGCGCAATTTTTTTAGAACTTTTTTAAGAGAAACAATTTTGTAGTAGGTACATATTTTTTACATAACTATAAATATTTACTAACACACAAACTTTACCTCTTTATAATATTAGTATAGATTAGTATATTAGTATTAGTATAGATATCTGATAAATCAGAATATACTAACTTTGTGCTATGTAAATTTTATTTTTCAGTTTTTAGTTTTGTTTGAAGTCGGTCTTTTTATTGTTAAAAAATGTTTTTCACTATTTTTAGTGTCGTATGGACTGAAAATCTATCTATCTAGGTGTAAAATTCTCGACAGTACAAATTATTCAAACCCAAACACAAAGTAACTGCTGTATATCGTTAGGGAATTCTCTCTACTGTCTTTCGTCTCCATCATCAGATCGAATCCAGACCTTGTTGACCTAAGTTGTACTACTTTAAAGCCCTTAATAAAAAAAATTACAAACGCCCTAGATGCCCCTACAATTTTTAAAAGTTCCCTTCGATTTCTCCAGGATGCCATAATCAGATCCTGGCTTCCGTAAAATGGGACTACCCTGGGAGTATCTATTTTCGAACAAAAAAAAAATTTTTCAAATCGGTCCATAAACGCCGGAGTTCTGCGCGAACAAACATAAAAAAAAAACGGGTGAATTGAGTAACCTCCTCCTTGTTTGAAGTCGGTTAAATAATATTAGTCACTCAGCACACGCAACGAAGCTCTCAAAACGAATAACTTTTCCCCCGTTTTTTAAACATTTACTATTACTGCTCCGCTCCTATTCGTTGTAGCGTGATGCTATTTAGCCTATGACACTCCACAATAACGTAGCTTTCTAATGGTGAAAGAATTTTTAAAATCGGTTCTGTAGATCCCGAGATTACCCCTTATAATTTTACAAATATACAAACACACAAACTTTACCTCTTTATAATATTAGTATAGATTACTCACAAAGTATTTTTTTGTTTAAATAAAAAAGGTACATATATACTCGAAATTGAAGCCGGTTGTCAGTTAAACGACAATCCTTAATACAGATTGAAGGCTTTGTGGGCGGATTGAAAAAATTGAACTGCATTATGCTCACTATATATACGCGTACGTAAAACTATAAGGTAAAATGTGGGCGTATACTATGCCTCTGCCTACACCTTCAGGGATAAAGGCGTGACTATATGAATGTATGTATGCACATATTTACAATCGCAATACTAAATAGAAAATCAAAGTAGGCACATATTATTAAAATGCTGTAGGTGGGCAGCCCTATTGCATGCTTACGTACCGCGCGGCTGTAGGCATTTATTTCTAAAACCCGGCCGAGTCAAACTACAGTATACAGTGACTGAGTGCCAGAGAGTCCTCACCTAGCGAGCAATCGGGGACCTATGCAGCGTTGACCGTTTATTACGTGATGTTTGTTCAAAAAGGAAATTTTGGAAGTATTATTTTCCTTTCTTACCCACCACACTACCAAGCCACACTACCGGTAGTATCGTGGGGAAATTTCTTTCCCTTCTACACTACCAGCTAGTAGTGTCGCGGGTAATTTCTAAAAGGTCTTACATCTCCGTTCCCATCGACACTACTATAAGATACCGCACTACCAAAATACTCTACCGGTAGTGTCGTAGGGAATAATTCTGCACTAGCAGCCCTTTTTACCCACTACACTACCAAGCCACACTACCGGTAGTGTCGTCCCCTCCGGAGCAAAATGTGCAAAACGCAAAATGACTACCACACGCAAAATGTTCAAATTGCAACAAATGAAGATCGACAAAATAAATGAAGATCGGTGAAACAAATGAAGATCGGTAAAACAAATGAAGATCGGTGAAACAAATGAAGATCAACAAAACAAATGAAGATCAGTGAAACAAATGAAGATCGGTAAAACAAATGAAGATCGGTGAAACAAATGAAGATCAACAAAACAAATGAAGATCGGTAAAACAAATGAAGATCGGTGAAACAAATGAAGATCGGTAAAACAAATGAAGATCGGCGAAACAAATGAAGATCAACAAAACAAATGAAGATCGGCGAAACAAATGAAGATCGTAAAAACAAATGAAGACCGATAAAACATATGCAGATCAATTCAACAAAAGACTATAAACAAGTTGATAAGGTCAAAAACTACTCGCAGCCATATTTTGTAATCTAGATGCGATTTCCATTAAAAAAAATAGGTGCAAGCAATTCTCGACCTTAATGACACTTATCTAAAAATGTGCTTTTAGGCGTTTATAGACATCACTGATCATGAATATGTAAAAAATAAATAAATATTTAGGCATGTTCATAAGGTCGAGAATTGCTTGTACCTATTTTATTAATGTTTATCGCATCTAGATTACAAAAAATGAGTTTTAACTTTTGACCTTATCAACTTGCTTATAGTCTTTTGTTTTATTGTGCATATGTTTTATCGGTCTTCATTCGTTTTTTTGATCTTCATTTGTTTTCTCGGTCTTCATTTCTTTAAGCAATCTTCATTTGTTTTGTGAATCTTCATGGAACTAGACAAGGGAACTACTGGGATATGGCGGGACATTTTAAGAAAGGGACAGTTTGCGAACGGGACATTTTACGAAAGGGACAATTAGCGAACGGGACGATTTGCGAGAACCTCACGATTTTTGCAGCGGGCCGTTTTAAGAACGGGACGTTGCAAGACTATTCGCTTACCAGGTTATTAGTATTCCAATCTCTGGTTATTTGTTAGATTTTCACTCTGATATTTTTTTATTTTGTAGGGACTTACTAGTTGATAAAGATTATGTAATAAAAACATTTTCTTAAAAAATGTTCCTTGCTAGATTTTGATATGGGGCAGCCGCTGTATACCCCATAAACTAAATAACCTATGTTTTTTCACGTATACCTATTTACTAAGGAAGTAGTCAGTGGAGATATTGCGTAGTAGACGACTTTATGGGAACGATGATGTAAGGCCCATTATAAATTATCCATTGCACTTATTACACAAATTATATTCGTGATCAATGATGTCCATAAACGCCCAAAAGCACATTTTTAGAGATGTGTCATTAAGGTCGAGAACTGCGTGCACCTATATTTTTGAATGGTAATCGCATCTAGATTACAAAATATGGCTGCAAGTATTTTTTGACCTTATCAATTTGCATAGTCTTTCGTTTTATGGATTTACATAATATGCGATTTGTACATTTTGCGTGTGGTGCTCATTTTGCGTTTTGTACATTCTGCTCCGGAGGTTATCGGTCTTCATTCGTTTCACTGATCTTCATTTGTTTTGTTGATCTTCATTTGTATCACCGATCTTCATTTGTTTTGTTTATCTTTATTTGTTTCACCGATCTTCATTTGTTTTGTTGATCTTCATTTGTTTCACCGATCTTCATTTTTTTTGTTGATCTTCATTTGTTTCACCTATCTTCATTTGTTTTGTTGATCTTCATTTGTTTCACCGATCTTCATTTGTTTCACCGATCTTCATTTGTTTCACCGATCTTCATTTGTTTTGTTGATCTTCATTTGTTTCACCGATCTTCATTTGTTTCACCGATCTTCATTTGTTTTGTTGATCTTCATTTGTTTCACCGATCTTCATTTGTTTTACCAATGTTCATTTGTTTCACCGATCTTCATTTGTTTTGTTGATCTTCAATTGTTTCACCGATCTTCATTTGTTTTGTTGATCTTCATTTGTTTCACCGATCTTCATTTGTTTTGTTGATCTTCATTTGTTTCACCTATCTTCATTTGTTTTGTTGATCTTCATTTGTTTCACCGATCTTCATTTGTTTCACCGATCTTCATTTGTTTTGTTGATCTTCATTTGTTTCACCGATCTTCATTTGTTTTACCGATCTTCATTTGTTTCACTGATCTTCATTTGTTTTGTTGATCTTCATTTGTTTCACCGATCTTCATTTGTTTTACCGATCTTCATTTGTTTCACCGATCTTCATTTATTTTGTCGATCTTCATTTGTTGCAATTTGAACATTTTGCATGTGGTAGTCATTTTGCGTTTTGCACATTTTGCTCCGGAGGGGACGACACTACCGGTAGTGTGGCTTGGTAGTGTAGTGGGTAAAAAGGGCTGCTAGTGCAGAATTATTCCCTACGACACTACCGGTAGAGTATTTTGGTAGTGCGGTATCTTATAGTAGTGTCGATGGGAACGGAGATGTAAGACCTTTTAGAAATTACCCGCGACACTACTAGCTGGTAGTGTAGAAGGGAAAGAAATTTCCCCACGACACTACCGGTAGTGTGGCTTGGTAGTGTGGTGGGTAAGAAGGGATTATTTTCTCTTATCTGTTATGTATACGCATATTACGCATATGAAACGTGTCTATCAAAATTTTATTCTGCGTGTCTAAATGCAGTAGAACGTAGTGAAGTTTACCACACTACATAGCAACTTGTAGTTACCAATATCTACGAGCGAAGGTCACCGGCTGGCCTACGATGTTTACACTGCATTTAGATTAAAAACGAAACACTACATAGTGACGACTTCTCGACTCAACATGATTGTGTTAAGCAAACTTAAAAATAAAATTTGTAACTTTGTAAAATTTCAACCAAACACCTCAAGACTAGTTCATAATATTATCCAACAAAATAAAACGGGCGACTATCTGAATGTGATTATTAGTGGTGAGTCGTTTCATTTTCCTAACGTATGGTTGAGAGAAAATTGCCAATGCGGTCAGTGCTATCACAAATCTGCTCAAAGCCGGATACTGGATTGGAGCAAGTTCGATGTCAACGTCAAGCCATCCCAGGTGCGCAAACATAAAGACACGAACTCCCTACAAGTGACTTGGGACGATGGACACACCTCGCAATACAACCTCAATTGGCTAAAGTTTAGAAGTTTTACGCCAGAAAATCAGAAGAAATACACTGAAACCATCTACAAACCCAAAAAGATACCATGGCACGGTAACCAATTCAATGAGATACTATGCAAACAGGACTACGGTGAGATTCTGAATTCTGATGAAGCGTTATACGACTGGCTGTTAAAATTTTCAATTTATGGTGTTGCGCTTATCGAAAATGCACCTCATTCAGAGACAGCAGTTGATGGAGTGGTCAATAGGATTGGCTTTACTAAACGTACCCATTATGGCGTTAAGTTTATAGTGCAACACGTCGAAAACACTAGCAATGTTGCCTATCTATCGAGCAACTTACAACTCCATACTGACTTGCCCTATTACGAGTATTGCCCCGGAAGTAACTTGTTGCATTATCTTGTCCAAACGGTGAGCCAGGGGGGCGAAAATATGTTATCAGATTGTCATTTCACAGCGAAGTTTATGAAAGAAAACCACCCAGAACATTATCAAATATTAACCGACGTTGAGGTTGAATGGAGGGATGTTGGAACTGAATTTGGGAAAGATTTTTTTAAGTTACATCGCGCTCCAGTTATATGTCAAGATCAACATGGCGAAATAACACGAATCAATTTTTCAATACCGCAGAGAGGCAGTCATTTTCCAGGGCCTATCGAATATGTTAGACCTTGGTATGAAGCTCACAGTATGTTTTGGAATCTAAACCACAAGTTTGCTGCAAAGTTCAAAGCTCAACCTGGCGACATTCTGGCCTTCAACAACATTAGATTGTTGCATGGACGAAGTGCATATGAAGATACATCTAATAACATAGAGTTATATATATTATCATTAGAGAGGCAAGCACGAACATCGCGTCTCGACAAAAGCACGGCTACTTATGAGCTGAGAAGACGCAACTATGAAACTTTTTAAGCAGTGATGGTAAATATATGTCTGTCTCATTCTCACGCGTACGGTGAACACCGCCGCCGATGCGATTAGACAGAGACAAAAACATAAACATGACGATCGTGGGCCAGTGTTGACTACTGTATGAAATTTTTACCCATTATATTATAGAATTACTAAACAAATTTAAAATTATTATGTACCTATTTCATTTATTATTTTATTTTGGTTGAAACCGAAACTCACGTGTTCATATTTAAAAATAAACCGGCCAAGTGCGAGTAGAATGTAAGCACAGAGGGTCCAAATACAAAAACGGCAATTTACGTTGGTTGTATGGGGTCTTTTTCTGCTTTTAGTAGGTATTTTTTGTTATGGCGGCAGAAACATACATTGCCTGTAAAAAAAAATGCTCTATCTGCCACGGTTCCTGCGATACAGCCTCGTGACCAACAGACAGACGGACGGCAAAGCCTCATGTCTCGTTCAGAGAGTCTCGCGTTTACCCCTCCGTGCGCGAATCCGACTCACACCTGGCCGGTTTTGTTTGCAATATGTGCAGCAAGTTTCACCAAGTGCCATTAATCAACGGTAGATATAAATCTTCTCAGGTGTCCATTTTAGAAATTTCTCTACCTTAAGACGGGTTTCTCTCTTTTATGGCTGAAATTACGCATGGCATCCATTGCGAACGCCTACTGACTAAAACCACACTGCGCCCTGCTACTGCCTACGAAGGGTGTCCCGGCTGGCATTTATTCGAGCGTATCCGACGTTTCCGTGCTTCGGAAGGCACGTTAAGCTGTTGGTCCCGGTTGCCAGTAAAATGGCAGTAGTTAAGCCAAGTTGAAGGACTTGACCAAGGTTGAAAAGTTTCAACAGCAATACGGCAGCGGCAGTACGTCTCGCCACATATGACGTGGGTTATATTCTTATAAAAAAAGGTGAATTTTGGGCATTTATTATGCCTCTGCCTACCTCTTCGGGGATAAAGGCGTGACCATATCACATCGCATTCCGATAGACCTTGGCTAACACTGCCGTCTCGCATAGGGGTCCTATCCCGCGTTTTTAGGGTTGGTTCCCGGTGTACTAAACAAACTCTCTCCGAAACTACTGGACCGATTTGAAAAATTATTTCACTGTTGGGAAGCTACACTCTTCCGGGTGAACATAAGGTATATTTTATTCCCGGATTCCCACGGGAACGGGAACTACGCGGCTGAAACCGCGTGACGTCCGCTAGTATTCTATATAGACCATTAAAAAGGCACTTACTTACAAAACGTCTAACCCTTTCATTTAATACCAAACAGGATATTTTTTCCTAAATGTATTTTATGGCCGCTAGAGGGCGCACCATTAAATTCGGGTATACTACGCCAAATCGAATGCCAAATAATCGAACATCCAAATGCTCAAACGTTCAAAATATCGAACGTTTAGGTAATATATCGAACATTGATATTGTAATCTTCGATATTTTGAACGTTCGATATTTTGAACGTTCGATTATTTGGCATTCGATTTGGCGTAGTATACCCATTAAATTCAGTGACACGATATATAGCTTATAACGTCAAGGCGCTTCTAACAATATCTCATTAGTCCAGTTCTAATAAGTACCTAGATGAGGAGCTCTGAGGAATACATGAACATTCAAACATACGTATGTAGCCTGTCAAAATCATAACCCTGCCTTACTCGGGTAATATTATTAATGTATCTTACATAGGTAATTAATTACTAATTCTCCCACTGTTGTGGGTAAACCAAACTGATATTTTAGTGGTAACACTGAATGGCAATCACAAATTTTATTTTCAAAATTCGATTATAGCGGTATTTACGCTGATATCAATGCGTAAATAGTATAATTACGTGTGAAAAGTAATTCTACATGACTAATTGTGTTTTAATGTTTTAGAATCGCCATCTTTTACTGTGTATTTGACCATTTTGTCGCCCGGTTCAATTTGTACGTACGATTGGCGTAACGGCGTCAGACTGAACTGACGTTTGGCTCACCTAAGCCTGTGGGCTTACGTTAGGTAGGCTTGATGTTGGCGCGGTCGTTAGTCATCTAGTCTTATCTATATCGATGTCTAATAATGTTAGAAAAATAATAGGCACGTATCTGGACTGGGATGAAATATATTCTAGACTGAGATGTTTGAAAGTGAAATTGTCAAATGAAGAAGGAATATGTTGATATTAATTGGTCACCAAGTTTTAAATATTGTATTGTAATAATTTTATTATACCTAAATACCTACCATTAATACATTGTTTTTCTATAGATTGAAATCACCGGTTTTCGTGAGTTAGATAAGACCTTTGCCTTTGTTAAAATAGAGGGGCCAATAACCAAGCCCTGAAGCAGCCTGTTAATAGTGTCAATAATTCTATCAAAATGAGCCGCGAGCGCTGCCCGAGGTAGGTACCTACATAAAATCACGCTTGCCTCCCATCGGGGTAAGCAGAGACTATGGCTTTCCACTTGCTACGATCCTGGCATACAACTTTCGCTTCTTCTACTTTCATAACTGTTTTCATACACGCTCGCCGGTTGAGGGTACTCTTGACCTTGCCTTTTTCCAAAAGATCTCTGATTTGTCGACCCCTACCAGTTTGTACATTTATTCTCGCCTCATAAATCTTTTTGGTCAGTCTATTCTCGTCCATTCTTTCCACGTGTCTAAACCATCTAAGCATCCCTTTTTTTATCTTAGTCACTACATCTAGGAGGACAGGCTGTGGAGGACATCTTCCAATGGAAATCCCCTGAAACATTTTCTACCTAATAGAGTGGTCACAGAATGGAATAAGTTGCCTGAGCATGTCGTCGGTGCACCCACTGTTAATGCATTTAAAAACCGTCTGGACAAAGTTTACAGATCTATAGATTAGATACACACGCATCAGCTCACTGAGCTGCTAGTGTGCTTAATTAATATAATAATAATCTACTGTTATACTTACCACATTTTCCCTTAATCACGCTATTTCTTTTCTTTTCGTTAGAATCGTTGACAACTGTCATAGCTCGCCTTTGCACCAAGTCACATGGACGAAGCTGGTATTCAGGTACCCCCGCCCAGAGGTGACAGCAGTACTCAGTACTCCATATGCGGCCGCACTTGCGACTTATAGAGAAGCAGTGCTTGCGTCGCAGTAAAGTACCGCCGCGCCCTGCTGAGCACTCAGAGCTTTTTGGACGCCAACTTGGCCTTGCCTCCAAGTGACTGCGGAACTGCACGTCACTGAAGATGTCAACACCAAGGAGCCCTATACTTACTTTCAGAGATGGTGAGAGATGTGCTCTGAAATTGCGGCGCCACAGTGAATGGGGTTTTTTTTGCAGTGAAAACACAAACTTGTGTCTTGGTAGGGTTGAATTGGACAAAATTTTGGCCACCCGAATCGGACACTCTAGTGAGAGTAGCCTCGACTTCAGACACAAGTTGTTCACGACTTTCTTCCACTGCAACCCGAGAGATACCGCGACGGCCCGTGTAATAAGTGTCACCCTTACTGTCGTCTACATAACAATGAATGCCGTCAATAGACAACATGTCATTGATATGCAGCAGAAACAAGGTGGGAGATAACAGTGCCTTGTGGTACTCCGGCGTTTATGGCCATGCAGTCAGAACAGCTGCTGTCGACGACGGCCCTGATGCTTCTACCGGCCAGAAATCTGGACACCCGTCCGCATCAACTCTCGGACTGTCTATAGGAGGGCAATTTCGTGAGAAGACCACGGTGCCAAACCGGGTCAAGGGCTTTCGAAATGTCGAGGCTCACTGCTAGAGCCTCGCCCTTACTCTCAATAGCCGTCGCCCAACGGTATGTGAGGCACACAAGAAAATTCGCCCGTCAAGCGACCGTAACGGAAACCGTACTGCTATAATAGGCCTGTAATTGGCCGGGTCGGTCCTGTCACCCTTCTTACATACATCACGCCTGTCTCCCAACGGGGTAGGCAGAGACTACGTCTATAGGCTGCACGGCACAATTCAGTCCAGAAGTTTAGAATGGACTTAATCTTCAAGCTCTTTTATGATTAAGCAATCAAGGCAGTTTCATACGCTCCCATAAGTTTGTTGAAAAAAAATCCTGTCTGAATACCTATGGGTGTTTGTTACTTTTGCACACTCTAATAGCGGAACGGATTTGACTCAAATTTGGCACAGAGATAGATTTAGTCTGAGTAGGTAAGACATATCTTTATCACGAGATAAGTTCCCATGGTCATCGGGAACACGAACGGGAACAGAATCTCACGCGAGCGAAGCTGCGGGCATCAGCTAGTATAAAATAAATAAGCCAGCAGCGGCCCCGACCGTGTCATTGCCGCTCTAAGTCAACGTCAAGGGCACGGGTTTTTTTTATAAAGGGCAAGAGAGTAGGTATCTCTCGCCTTATTGTCCCTTCGCCGGATTGCCATTTTTAGGTTGTAAATTAATCCCTCACTTGCTCTGTAGTCGCAACTTCAGCGCGAGTTATTAGGCGCGCTGTCGCGTCATCCATCACTGTTGTCGTCTGTGTAGGTAGTACACAGGTGTTTGTGGACCTTGAAATTGCGACCACAGCATGCGGGACACTTTGGACGATTTGGGATATGCGTGATGTTGTACGCACTATAACCACCTTTTCGTACGTCAATCCCTGCGATTCTGAACCGTTAGTGTGCGAGATCCCTCATTGTTACCGTATCCCTGGCTGATTAAGAGAGCTTTCTCAGCCTGGGTGTGGACGAGGTATAATGTGTCATCCTGTTTCGAGATCTCAGCACCTGTGAAAGGTCTCAACGACAGTGATTTAATACGGTTTTCGAATGAGTATATGCCACTATAGATTTCACTGAGGGCATACGCTACATCCTGGGGGTTTCTGTACGTACATAACAGCTCTTTTGTTATGTTAGCAATAAGGTTGGGTCTATTATAGAACAGTGGGTAAAGGTTGTCTCTATCTATGTACGGAAGCTGATTGTTATCACCGATCAATAGGGCTTCGCTGGCTTTGGCAAGCTGTATTGCCATTAGGTACTATAGATCCAAAGCGGTTCATAAGAGCCTCATCCACCATGAGGCGTATACACGATTCGCCCTTACTCATTCCATTGACCAGAAAGGATGCCATAGCCCTTATATCTAGATAGGTGTCTGTTGACTGGATCCCATAGCGGTTTAAATTACTTCAAAAGAATTTGATGTAAACAGACATCGGCAGAGGGGCAAGTGCGAGTTTTTGCGTGAGCTTGTCGACATTCACGGCGCGCTAATTTGTATGGAATCGAGACCCCGCCACCTAGCTGTAAACGCGGGAACTTGACTCGATTCCATTCAAATCGGTGATAACGCGCTCACCAGTGAATGTCGACAGGCGCTCGCTGAAACTCGCACTTGCCCCTCAGATTGTTCAATTGTACAGTCAGCTGCAGAGTAAAGTATACAGATAAATACGTGAAGATTATGGCCAACGTGACGAGTGCGTCACATGGTCATTGCCCCGCGCAGCTCCCTTCCCCGCTGTCTCCACCTACCCATGTATCTATTATTTCAAATATTATGCACTTTGCATGTTTTAAATTATGGTATGTTTCCGGCATCAGGTCGAACCACAGAACAGTTAAAGGAGGTTAGAAAGGAAATAGTTCCTAATTTGTATTAGGACGCGTGTCGCCGCTTGTCTCCCACTCTTTAACTCCACTGTAAAAAAGAGACCAATACGACGCAGTTTACGCACACAAATAAATCAGCACCCCTAATTAGCGAGTTTGCTGTTGGTTCTCACACTAATAGAAATACTGCACTTGACGTATACTCACACACGCACAAAAGCTATAAAAATTTCTCATACATGTTACGGCGGACAAAGGTCGATTTTCGATATCGATAAAATTTCCGTAATTTTGATACTGTCTGAAGTTTACACAAGTCGCGTACTTTATTGAGTTAGCTCATTCTGCGTTAATAGTAACATTTAAAATTTATCATAATTCCGGTATTTTGAGATACTTAGACTTAAAAAATTTGACAAACTAGGTGAAAAGTAGCCGTAGTCGGGCTAAATGTAAATACATAATTAATAACACAGACACTAATTACAAACACAGACAGCCTCTGTGGCGTGGTGGTAGTGAACGCGACCGGCCCCCTGGGCGAGGCCGCAGTAGTGGCCGTGTCTGTTGGGAGTCCTGGGACATCCTTCCGAGGGCTTACCCGGGGCTCCCAACCATAGGCTGTTGGGCGTTACGTGAGGTTTATTTGGCGGTTGGAGTCCGGCATAGCATCCATGATGGACTTTCCCTCACATAAAAAAAAAAAAAAATGGGCCGCGACCGATACAGGTGGCGCGGGTCGATTACAGGTTACAGGTCAGTGCAAATATTTGTATGCATAAATATGGGTAATTGCAATGATCTGGTCGTGCCTCGGAGAACACGCTAAGGTCCTGATTGGGGTACGAAAATATATGGCAGTCGTTACGGATAGTTGGAGCCCTAAAAGTCCAACAACAGGTCTGACTGCAATTCAGTAACATGCGCTTGCTATCTTTTACATTCCAGTTTTTCATAATAAAGTGCAATCTCTCGTAGATGCAGATTATGTGACGGTATCGCTGGTAGATCCTAGTGATGACTGTTAAAAAAACAAAAAATAATTTGGTAGTACTCAGAGAAGTATAAATATACCGATGCTCAACGAAAAAACATGCTTTTGAAACTGAAATATTACTGATAATAACGTATAGATTTCATCCATGAATTTTAGGCTTTATAGCTGTATAAACCCAATACCTCATAATACTATAGTAATCTATACTAATATTATAAAGAGGAAAGATTTGTTTTTTTGTTTGTTTGTTTGTAACGAATAGGCTCCGTAACTACTAGACCGATTTGAAAAATTCTTTCACTGTTGGAAAGCTACACTCTTTGCGGGTAACATAGGCTATATTTTATTCCCGTATTCCCACGGGAACGGGAACTACGCGGGTGAAACCGCGTGACGTCCGCTAGTATTCACTAAAGAGGATATGGGTGACGCTAATTTAAGGTAATGATGAGGTACGCTACACAAAAACACCAATAAAGTTTAAAGAATACTAGCTGTTGTCGCCACTTTGTCCGCGTGGACTTAGATATGGGTTTTTTTCCGGGCCCAGAATGCTAAAACTTTTTCAAAATTAAAGTATCCTTGGTAACATCAACTATCTTAAATAAAAATCATGTTAAAATCGGTTTAGCCACTTCGGAAAATATCCGAATCAGTGGTTATAAATATCGCTCATATGCATTTCTTATAAAAAAGTTGTTTTAACATTACATACAGACACTTCAATTTAATTCTATGGATAAATTACGCACTATACTTACTGAAAAAGGCACAACGATATTTTTGTCCGGAGTAGCATCTGGTTATAAGTATCTTTTTCCTGATTTTTTTTATTATATTATATATTGTCTGAAAAATGTTTTGAACAAATTGTGCTGCATTTAGTAGGTATTCATTCAATTCTACCAGTTGCCTCAATCCACATTTTTTTCATATCTGGATTTGTTGGAAACCTAAAATTTAATTATAAATTTGTTTTCAATATAAATGGCTGACCTCAAACAAAATTTTACAATTAACAATTATGGTAATAAACAAATGTATTTTGATTTCAATATAACTGATAATAACGTACGTTCTTAATATCGATAGTGTTTTTAACGGATCATTTTGTCCAACACTATCGATACGCATGGATATCGCCGGCACTCGCGAATCTCGCAATACACTGCGCGATCGCTCACGTAGTACAAGATGGCACTCATGTATTGCAAGCAATGTATAATTTTGTATCAGTTTGCGATTATATCGCTTTTGTCTACAAGCTACATAATACTTTTGTAATAATTACAAATATTACTTGTATTGTAAGGTTTTTGGACTTCCCGATGAAAAGAAATCCCTTCTCGGGCTACACTGCACACTTGGCTTCTTTTTCGACACGTTACTATAGCGCAAGACGGCATAATTCTTTTTTTTTCGCGGAGCTTCTTACGATGTCACAATAAGAGCGCGACTGTGTCGGCCGTGAAGTGAATTTCGGTGGAATATGAGCATTGCTCATATGTCGCGGCGCGTCTGCCCCGCCCACAAGGCCCTTCTAACCTCCTTTAACTGTTCTGTGGGTCGAACCATATGCCAACAATAACTTACAAAAAGAACTTATTGACCCGGTGAATATACGAACCCGCATACTCAGGCACCGGCCATCTAATAGACAGCGCCTTATACGACTAGGCTATTGAAACAGTTAACAACAATGGTGAAATTTCTGATAGATTTATTCATTTCATCTAACGGAGTTAATAACAACCGTATCTCATAGATTTTAAGGTTTAAAATCTATTACAAATACGTATAATAATAGTTTTGTTTAAAATTTCACTAGAATACTTCTATTTGGTATACTGTAATTAAGGGTAACTTCTTTACAGGGACACGGTATCGAATAGAAAGTATCGATAGGTACTGTACTCATGAGTAGTATCGATAAAAAAGTATTGTACTCGTAAAAGAATCGACACAAAAGTATCAATACCTCAAAGTATCGAGTACTTTTCTCAGGCAGGGCCTACGCCATAGTATGTGTATACTGAAGTTGACAAACCAACTTATGGCGGCCATACGTTTGTTTGTCAACATTAGTCTGTAAGTACCTACTTATCGTCTGTGCCTTCATTCAGTAAGTGAAAATGAAAAAATAACAAATAGTAAACATAATAAAAACAACCTGTAAGTAGAGCCACATTTTTTTAATCAAAAGCATTATAAATACCATTCCTCCTTCGTTCAATCGCTCAAGAAAAGAAGTTTGTCGAGCCTTTTCGGTGATAGGCGGTTACGAGCTGGAAGTGATTGTACTTCCAGCTTTCGAAAACAATCTTTCGGGGGGCACTGAAATCGCAGGAATCGATAAAAATATTCTCGTGCCAAATTATACAATTTTGGGAAAACAAATTTCATATCTTGCCATTGTTTCAGAGGATCGAAAGAGAGTGGTATAACCTGTGTAGATAAATAATGGCTTAAATCATCCTTATTTTCAATCTGTAATGATTAAATACTCGTAAAAACGTAGTGATTAATTACTCTTTGGAACGAACCATAGAGTACTAAACGAACGAGTTGAATTCGGGAAAGGAAATAAGTAAGTACTCTATGAATAAAAGTTTCATCACGATTCAACAAGATAGCGTTGTTAATGTTGCCATAAATTATAAAATGAATAAAAAAAGAGTATGTACCTAGTTTATTCGATACGATACCTGTCGAAAAGTACTTGTTAAGTAAAAGTATCGAATACAAAGAATCGAGTACAAAAGTATTGGTATCGAAAGGAAATCTACTCGATACCATAAAGTATCGATACTTTTTTCGTGTCCCTACTTCTTTTCTTTATTACATTGTAAATCGTCATCGTTACGTCCATGTGTGCTATACTTACCTACTCATTGTAATATTATTCAATTTGCTAAATTTTGAACCTGTGGTTTATTATTTACTGATAGTATGATTATATCAACAACTTTTTAAAGACTTAACTATTGATATCTGAATATGAAACAAGAATAACGAAAATGGTGCGATTTATGGGTATAACCGGTAAGATTTTTTTTTTTAAGCTATTGCATAGCTTCTATCGCGGGCCTTGGGTGGAGACCGAATCCAGAAATTCTGTCACGAAAACGAATCACACTCTCGGCTACCTTCGGCCACGTTCGTGTATCTTGCACTTCATATATAGTGGAATTCAACAGATTCAAATAATGTAGTAAACAATAACAGATTGGATCTCGACTCTCCATAATTACTTACATTTAAATATCAATCCTGATCATATTCGTTTTAAGGAACCATACTTAGATTTATGCGGCCATTTCGACACTAATTTACCTTTATAATATAGAATAATTTCATGAAAAATACTTCGATGATAAAAATTTAAACCTGTCATTCTTGCTTGTCATTAAATTATTTTTTCTCAGTCTTGTTTGTCTTTGGCATAGTGTTGTTTTACGGTTGTACTCGCTTATTGATTATGAAAAGAGGTTTAATTAATCATAATCAGTTTGACAACAATTAGTTTAATAGTATAATAAATTATTTAAAAATGAACTTTAACTTTAAATAATTATAATAGGTAATCGTAAAACAGTACTGTGTGAGTGTGTATTGTTCTGAAGTTCTGCGAGGTTTTTGAAGTGAAACTTCTTTATCGGCGTTGGAAAAAAATTTGCGTCACGTCACGATTTTTGGTTACGCGCCATCTTTGTTCTGTTCCCCACCACGGTGGATTCGAATTAAGAGTACTGCCCGTTCGCTCTAACTTTGCCGCTCGGCTCCATACTAAAGTCGAATTTTTAATTAGACGAAGTAAATTGACAGCAACTAATGTTACTTCTTCATACAATGTTGCGTATTTTCTATGACGAAGTGACATTAGCTACTGTCAATTTAATTCGTGTAATTAACAATTCGGGTATACGCCTCTACGCCAGCGGCAAAGTTAGAGCGAACGGGTAGTACTTTATCCAGGGATAGCATGTCATTTAAGGGTTTTTGGACTTTTGAACTTTTGGGCTTTTGGACTTTTGGGCTTTTGGACTTTTGGACTTTTGGATGGGACATTGGTACTTTGGGTCTTAGGGACTTTGGAACTTTGAGACTTTGGGACTTTTGAACTTTTGAACTTTTGAACTTTTGAACTTTTGAACTTTTGGACTTTTGGACTTTTGGATGGGACCTTGGTATTTTGGGTCTTTGGGACTTTGGAACTTTGGGACTTTGGGACTTTGGGACTTTGGGACTTTGGGACTTTTGGACTTTTGGACTTTGGGACTTTGGGACTTTGGGACTTTGGGACTTTGGGACTTTGGGACTTTGGGACTTTTTGACTTTGGGACTTTGGGACTTTGGGACTTTGGGACTTTGGGACTTTGGAACTTTGGGACTTTGGGACTTTGGGACTTTTGGACTTTGGGACTTTTGGACTTTGGGACTTTGGGACTTTGGGACTTTGGGACTTTGGGACTTTGGGACTTTTTGACTTTGGGACTTTGGGACTTTGGGACTTTGGGACTTTGGGACTTTGGAACTTTGGGACTTTGGGACTTTGGGACTTTGGGACTTTGGGACTTTGGGACTTTGGGACTTTGGGACTTTGGGACTTTGGGACTTTGGGACTTTGGGACTTTGGGACTTTGGGACTTTTGGACTTTTGGACTTTGGGACTTTGGGACTTTGGGACTTTGGGACTTTGGGACTTTGGGACTTTGGGACTTTGGGACTTTGGGACTTTGGGACTTTGGGACTTTGGGACTTTGGGACTTTGGGACTTTTGGACTTTTGGACTTTGGACTTTTGGACTTTTGGACTTTTGGACTTTTGGACTTTTGGACTTTTGGACTTTTGGACTTTTGGAGTTTTGGACTTTTAGACTTTTAGACTTTGGGACTTTGGGACTTTGGGACTTTGGGACTTTGGGACTTTGGGACTTTGGGACTTTGGGACTTTGGGACTTTGGGACTTTGGGACTTTGTGATTTTGGTACTTTGGGACTTTGTGACTTTTGGCCTTTGGGACTTTTGGACTTTTAGATGGGACCTTGGTACTTTGGGTCTTTGGGACTTTGGAACTTTGGGACTTTGGGAGTTTGGGAGTTTGGGAGTTTGGGACTTTGGGACTTTGGGACTTTGGGACTTTGGGACTTTGGGACTTTGGGACTTTTGGACTTTTGGACTTTTGGCCTTTGGGACTTTGGGACTTTGGGACTTTGGGACCTTGAGACCTTGGGACTTTGGGACTTTGGGACTTTGGGACTTTGGGACTTTGGGACTTTTGGCCTTTTGGACTTTGGACTTTGGACTTTTGGACTTTTGGACTTTTGGACTTTTGGACTTTTGGACCTTCGGACTTTTGGACTTTTGGACTTTTGTAGTTTTGTACTTTTTGACTTAATTTAAGGTGAGGTGAAAATTAAGTTTATGAAGAAGTTTCACTTCTTACGTGTGTACACTAAGTACACGCAATTTTTTCTATTATCTCTAATTAGGTATATCAACGACTTTGCTTCAAGTACTTTGGCTTTTGGACATTTTCTTTGCGATCCAATTAAAACTTTTTTAGACCTATGCTATTGAAACTTGGTAACTAGATGTATTCTGTGAACCGCATTAAGATTCTTATACAAAACTAGAAAAAACGCAGTAAATTTTGGGGGTCCCCATACTCAAAACTGAAACTCAAAAATTTTTTTTTTCATCAAATCCATACGTGTGAGGTATCTATAGATAGGCCTTCAAAAATGCTATTGAGGTTTCTAACATTATTTTTTTCTAAAGTGAATAGTTTGCGCAAGAGACACTTCCAAAGTGGAAAAATGTGTGTCCCCCCCCCCCTCTAACTTCTAAACTAAGAGAATGATAAATCTAAAAAGAATATATGATGTACATTGCCATAAAAACTACCAACGAAAATTAGTTTGAACGAGATAGAGCTGGTAGTTTTTTTCTAATACGTCGTAAACCGCAATTTTCGGTTAGAAAAATCACTACCACTGCGAACGTGTTAAAACATCAATCAAAGTTACAACGAACGACAAGAACTTTTATACTATGTTACTTGCTGCTACGAAACCCTTCATGGGCGAGTCCAACTCGCACTTGGCCGGTTTTTTCCCTAACTATAAATATTTACGCAGCACACGCAACGAAGCTCTCAAAAGGAATAACTTTTCCCCCGTTTTTGAAACATTTATTATTACTGCTCCGCTTCTATTCGTTGTAGCGTGATGTTATATAGCCTATGACACTCCACAATAACGTAGCTTTCTATTGGTGAAAGAATTTTTTAAATCGGTTCAGTAGATCCCGAGATTACCCATTACAATTTAACAAATACACAAACTTTACTTCTTTATAATATTAGTATCCTACTAATAATAAAAATGTGAAAGTTTGTGAAGATGTTTGGATGTTTAGATGTTTGGATGTTTGTTACTCAATCACATTCTAACGGTTGAATGGATCTGGCTGAAATTTGGTACAGGGATAGAGTTTTTATCCCGGAAAAATGTTCCCACGGGAAACGGGAACGGGAACCAAATTTCACGCGGGCGAAGCCGCGTGCTTCAGCTAGTAGATTATAAATGCGAAAGTTTGTGAGTGTAGATGTTTGTTATTCTTTCACGCTCAAACCGCTGAACGGATCGGGCTGAAATTTGGTACAGAGATACATTATAGTCTGGAATAACACATAGGCTACCTTTTATCCCGGGAATAACTTCCCGCGGGAACAAATTTTACGCGGGCGAAGCTGCGGGCATCAGCTAGTGTTCTTATATAGAAATAATTATACTAGCATAGTTGATAAAAAATGCTATGTAATAGCTTTATCGCGGCAGTCCCCGAGTGCCACACGTCTTTTTTTTTTATATTCAGCTCGCCAAATTGACGTCGGCACCAGCCTGATGGTAAGAAAGCAGTGGCGCATCTAGCGATTGGGGGCCACTTCTTACAGTGGTCCTCAAGTTGGCGGCCCTGTGATGTGCCTCTTCACGCTCCTCTTGAAGAACCCGGGATTGTAAGATGAGGGAAAGACGTGTGCGGGCAGGTCGTTCCATGTTTTTATAGTTCGACAGAGGAACGATCTTTTGAAACGCTTGTAGCATTTATTTTCTATAGATGCAGTATTTAGGATGTGAAAGCAGCCTTATCGAGTTATCTTTTTTTAATCGGTTGTCAGTGGTGACATTTCTGCTGTCAGAATGACAGGATGTCATAAGTTCGGTGACGAAGCGTTTCGCATTTAAAGGAACGGGTTTTTGTTAAGATTTTTCGTGAAAGACAGGACTTTTGACCGAGACCTGCTTTGGGGTAGTTGGAGGTCCTTTGGCTTTTGTTCTGAGACTGTGCCGCGAATCAGTTTTTCGCTCAAGCGCGATTATTTGTTACCTCGCGTGGCCTAACGGGCTGTGATTGGGTTGCTGCATTGCATCTTGCTACATTTTACCCAGAAAACTGGTGAGTCACTTCTTCTTTTGCAAAGCGGGTCGATTGTCGTCTGTCGCGCAGCCAAGATCTTAATTTGTCGTTTCTTTCATGACAGGGTTTTTTACTACGGGGCTAGTTGCCGGATGAGATATTTGGTGCCGCACCTATAAGTTAGTGGGCTGCACGTGGTACGACAACGTGGAAGTGCGGACTACACGAGCTTCTCATGTGAGAGGTATCTGCCGTCATCACCTGGCAGTAACAACAGGCAGTCACTCTCACTCAGCTCACTCTGCAGGCCAGTAAATCCACTACTTATGTGTAGCTTAGTAGCATAAGTACCTAAGCACTGACTATACTTCTGTGTACCTGTGATATTTGTGTCTATCAGTGAATAAGCTCTCTGTGTGTCTCTGTGTATCTCTGTGTTATATAAATATATGTGTGTACACCCTACCTGACTGTTTTCGTCAGAGCCCTGGCCTACCCTTGCACGCACACTGGAATCTCTGTAGTAAGGCGCCCTGGGAAAGAGTTCTCTGCATAGCTACCTCGCGCTAGTTGGTGAGTAACACTGATCATCTTAGTGTTATAAATTGGCTCCCAACGTAGTGGCAAATCTCTGGGTCTACTCTGCGGTAGCCTCAGTCTAGTGTGTGTGCATAGGTGGTTACCTCTGGCGAAACCATCCTGGTGAATCGTCCGAGACGCTCCAGGACGTTAATTGGTGGTGCTAGCAGCTAAGCACAAAACCTTCCCTTTCGTCTTCTTCCAGCTCCCTACATCTTTGGCTGGAAAAGACACAAAATTCTAAATTCTAAAATTTAAAAATAGCTGTGATTTTGGAAAAACTTTTTGATTTTATTTGGAATACCCACTTCTTTTCTTATTGTGTTTTTTTTCTTCTTTATGTTCTTTTTTTATGGTGCACACATATATTTATTATATTATTAGTGTAGATTAATATATAATATATATTATCCTATAGTTTCACCTTGTAAGGTAAACTTAGTGAATCTCTCTGTGTTAACTTAGTGAATTTCTCTGTGTAACTTAAAACTTTTTTATAAGGTGTGTACATACCTTGTAATTTTGAATGTTAACCTGAACAGTGTTATCAGAAAATTTAGAAACTTTTCTCTCTTAGTATACCCTTAATCTTTGTTAAATTCTAAAAGTCAATTTGAAACATAATTACCTAACTTAGTACACTTTGTTGTAACTCAATTTACATTTTTACTTTGTAATTGATCCCTATCTGTGCCATTTTATATTTATAATTGTTGTAAGTAAATTTTTACATAATGGCACAGATGAAAAAATATATTAATTATTTAAGAAAGGATGAACTTGCTAACGAGCTGTCCCACATGGGTATTTCAGTGGAACCGGAAACGACAGTGTCTGGCCTTCGGAGTGAGCTAAGAACGGCACACCGACTCGTCCGTCGAGGTAGCATCAAAGCGAGTGCTCCGGTACCCGCTGATGCACCGGCTGAGCTCTCGATCTGCCTTCCAAGAGTCTCCGAGCTGGAGGAGGCTATTCAGTCAGGTGACATTTTCATTAATAAAGGTGGTCGTCTTAGGGTGTCCATCAGAGCCAACTACTTATTGAGTAGGTTAGCTCGTTGTGGTCTGGATTGCCCCGACCTGGTGGATATTCGTGGTAGGCTAGTGAAGATCATCGCTAGGGCTGAACCCAGTAGTGATTCTGAATCCGAAGGTTCGGATGATGATGGTGATGATCCTTCGGGTCGTGACCAGGTGGAATATACTTCACCAGTAGTGAGAGAGGACCGCTCGGTGCGAGCTAGTTCAAGTAGGAATAGTTCTACATGTAACATAGTGTATAAAGAACGTCCCCTTAACTTATGTTCATTTAACTTAAAATATGATGGTTCTACTTGTGTACGTGTGTTTTTAGAGAGATTAGAGGAACTTAGATGTGCTCGGGAGGTTACTAAGCCTAGACTCCTTATGGCTTTCTCCGACCTGTTGGATGGACCGGCTTTGTCTTGGTTCCGTACAAACAAAGCTAACTTCATCTCATATGAGGATCTTATTAGTGAGCTTAGAGATACCTTCGATATTCCTGATTATGATTACCGCCTCAGGAACGAGATAAGACAGCGTACACAAGCCCGCTCTGAGTCCTTGGTTAACTATATATGTACAATGCAAGCCATGTTCTCAAGGTTGTCATGTAAGATGCCCAGTGAGGAACAGCTGGACATTCTCATGCACAACATTAGACCTGACTACATGAAGGAACTGGCCTTGCATGATGTCAACTCTGTAGATGACTTGAGACGTTTGGGTAAGCGCTTGGAGCTTGCGCGTACTAGGGCAGACGCTTTCCATGAGCCTGCTCTTGACAAGTTTGAGATTACATCTGACTTACACCAGCTTAAGAACAAAGGTGTACAAAAGCCCGCTAAGCAGGTGTCTGCAGTGGAGACGCCGGTTACCCCCCACGATCGCAAATGCTTTCGTTGCGGCGGGGGCGGTCACACTGCATACAGCTGCACACAGTCAAGGGAGCTGGTGTGTTTCCGGTGTGGTCTCAAAGGAGTCAAGACCCCAGACTGCTCACACTGTACTAGCAAGTCAAAAAACGCGTAGGCCAGGGCCTTATTAGGAACTCTGTGCATCACTCTGTATCTGAGTCTATTTCTGATAAGGTCCTGTTTCCTAAACGGGATAGTGACATTAGACCGTATCTAGTTGTTAAGGTTTTAAATTTAAATGTCTTAGGCCTTCTAGATTCCGGTGCCTCCTGCTCTATACTAGGTAAGGGAGCGCACCGCATCTTCTTGGAACTGGGTTTTGATCTTGTGAGTATCAATCCTACTTTTCGTATTACAACTGCAGACAGCACTCACTTGCAATGTCTGGGTTGTATCTCTTTGCCAATTGAGTACAATTCGGTTATCCGAGTTGTCAAGTTCTATGTTGTCCCAGGTATAACCACCTCCATGATATTTGGAGTGGATTTCTGGCAACAATTTAAGTTAAGTGATAAGTTAATTTTACAAAATATTAGTCTTGATAGCTTTAGTGATAATAATCCTATAGAGTCTGTGTCCCTTAACGGTGGCCTCGAGGATTACGACAACCTGACAACTAAACAAAGGTGTGTAATCAACGAGGTCATTGAAAAGTTCGACTCGTTGAACACTGATAAGGTGGGTTTAGGTCGGACCTCACTTGTGCACCATGTCATTGACACTGGTGACAGCAAGCCGATCAAGCAGCGTTATTATCCGCTCTCTCCCCTTAAGCAGAAGGCCCTGGAAGCCGAGCTGGACCGAATGCTGGAGATGGGAGTAGTGTCCCCGTCTCAGTCCGCCTGGAACTCTCCAGTGGTCATGGTGGAGAAGGCGAACGGCGACCTCAGATTGTGCTTGGACTCTCGCAAGCTGAACTCTGTGTCTAAGAGTGACGCCTACCCCTTACCCTATATCAATCAAATCTTAGACCATCTTAATAATGCTAAGTATTTAACCTCTGTAGATCTGAGTGCGGCCTACTGGCAGATTCCATTCGACTCACTCCAGTCTGCTGAGAAGACTGCTTTTACGGTTCCCCGGAGAGGATTGTTCCATTACAATTCCATGTGCTTCGGTCTTGTCGGTGCCAGTGCCACGATGCAACGCCTCATGGACCGTCTGTTTGGTCCCGAGTTCGACAACAAGGTATTTGCGTTTCAGGATGACATAGTCTGTGTGTCCAGCACCTTTGAGGAGCATGTAGAGCTCTTACATAGAGTCTATCAGCAACTCAAGGATGCTGGCCTAACTATTAATATGAAAAAATCCCACTTTTGTCGGAGTGAACTCAAATACCTGGGGTATTATGTGGACAAACATGGCTTACGGACAGACCCGGGTAAAGTTGAGGTTATCCTCAACTATCCCACCCCTTCTAACCCTAAGGAGGTTAAGAGATTTCTGGGAATGGCCGGCTGGTATCGTCGCTTTGTTAACAACTTCTCGAAGATTAGTAAACCTCTGTGCAAACTCACTTCTACGAACCTTAAGTTCGAATGGACCCCTGAGGCTGAACAGTCCTTTAACCTGCTAAAGTCAGCCTTGGTTTCTGCCCCTATATTAAAAATGCCTAACTTTGAGATGCCCTTCCGCATTCTTAGTGACGCGTCAGCTTACTCAGTTGCTGCTGTACTGACACAAACTCACGATGGTGTTGAGCACCCTATCGCCTACTGTAGCCGTTCTCTCAACAAGAACGAGGTGAACTACAGCACAACTGAGCGAGAACTTCTGGCCGTGATTTTCGCTTTGGAACAATTTCGACAGTACGTCGAAGGCCAAAAATGTACGGTCGTCACGGATCATTCATCTCTTCTGTGGTTCCATAAGCTAAAAAATCCCACGGGTCGTCTAGCACGTTGGAGCATGAGGCTCAGTCAATTCGATTTTGACATAGAGCATCGAAAAGGTAAAGACCACGTTGTACCTGATGCTCTGTCTCGTATCAAAATTGATTCCCTCGATGCAGTACCCACTAAAGACCCGTGGTATGACCACACCATGAATAGTGTTCGGAAGAACCCTAGGAAGTCACCAAATTATGACATTCGTGACAACCTTCTATATAGGTTAACTAAAAATAAATATTCTTTGACTTCAGACTTTGACTGGAAGCTGGTGGTACCTCAGGAGGATCGCTTGCCCCTGCTCTCTAAGTACCACGATGACACACTTAGTGCCCATGGTGGCGTTTGGAAGACGCATAAAAGGTTAGCCCTAAATTATTACTGGCCCGAGATGTACGAGGACGTCAAAGAATATGTTGGGAATTGCGAAACATGCAAGCAGTACAAACCCGTAAATACGTCTCGTCCCGGCCTAATGGGTAGCCCGAAGCGGGTTTCGAAGCCATTCGAAGCTATCTCTGTCGATCTGCTTGGTCCCTTTCCCACTTCGAGCAATAGAAACGTACACCTGATCGTGGTCTCCGACTACTTTAGCAAATACGTCATGTTGTGCCCTGTTCGGGTTGCCACAGGCGCTGTAGTCGCGAGGTTCATAGAGAAGAGTGTGTTTCTCGTGCACGGAGTCTGCAAGACTATTTACATGGATAATGGCCCTCAGTTTGTGAGTAAGCCATTTAAGGATCTGTTGGCTAAATACAATGTACCTAATATATATTATAACCCTAGGTATCATGCCCAAACTAATCAGGCGGAACGAGCTATTCGCAATGTGGTTCAAGCGATCTCATGCTATGTGAAGTCACAACACAAGTCTTGGGATCAGTTCTTGGTTGAGATACAGTGTGCTTTAAACACTGCAGTTAACGAAGCAACTCGTTTCACCCCTTACTTTTTGGTACATGGTAGGGAATTTATTGGGGATGGAGTGCTGTACAGGCAGACAGATATCGCGTGCCATCCTACTTCAGTCTCTGTAGACGATCCATCAGCCTTCGGTGTCAAGCTGAGAGAAATACAACGCATTTACGACCAGGTGAGGAAACATTTGAACGTTGCCCACCAGCGTAATGAAAAGTATTACAACCTCAGAAAAAGGCATGTAGAGCTGAAAGTGGGACAGATAGTTTACAAACGCACGTTCTACCTGTCCAACAAGGCCAAGAATTTTACTGCTAAGCTAGCTCCTAAGTTCCTTAAATGTGTGGTGACTGCTAAACGATCCCCTTTAGTATATAGGCTGTCAGATCTGGACGGTAAGGATCTTGGGGAGTACCATATCAAGGACATCCTGAAGTATCAGGAGGAGCAGTCTCCAATACCTAACGTAACTACATAGCACTGTTTCTCTAGTTTATTAAACCAGTGCTATGTGATCATTATGTAAGACTATTTTAATCTTTTGTTTGTATTTCTATATGTGTACGTGACTTTAAATTGTCACGTTGTAGTTTCTTCTATGCACCGCACCGAGCGTTTTTCTCTCATTCGCTTCTTAGTACTCTACATTACCCTGAGAGCTTGAGTAGTGTTAGGGTATCGGCAGTGAGTAAAGGGAGCATTCGTTTTCTATGAAGGGCATTAGACTCTAGTTACTTAGCCTAACCGGTACACGAGTCAGTGTCTAGTTAGGTACATAGGAGGATCTTTCTTTGGTATTGTAATGGTCGTAGTCAGCTGGTGTTTGAAGGACCTAGCTGGTTGTCTTTGTTTATTAGTCAGTACTTTTCTGTTTTCTTTATTGTGTATTTCCAGCGTGTCATATCCGCAGGAAATACTATTAAAGGGGGGGTGGTTGTAGCATTTATTTTCTATAGATGCAGTATTTAGGATGTGAAAGCAGCCTTATCGAGTTATCTTTTTTTAATCGGTTGTCAGTGGTGACATTTCTGCTGTCAGAATGACAGGATGTCATAAGTTCGGTGACGAAGCGTTTCGCATTTAAAGGAACGGGTTTTTGTTAAGATTTTTCGTGAAAGACAGGACTTTTGACCGAGACCTGCTTTGGGGTAGTTGGAGGTCCTTTGGCTTTTGTTCTGAGACTGTGCCGCGAATCAGTTTTTCGCTCAAGCGCGATTATTTGTTACCTCGCGTGGCCTAACGGGCTGTGATTGGGTTGCTGCATTGCATCTTGCTACATTTTACCCAGAAAACTGGTGAGTCACTTCTTCTTTTGCAAAGCGGGTCGATTGTCGTCTGTCGCGCAGCCAAGATCTTAATTTGTCGTTTCTTTCATGACAGGGTTTTTTACTACGGGGCTAGTTGCCGGATGAGATATTTGGTGCCGCACCTATAAGTTAGTGGGCTGCACGTGGTACGACAACGTGGAAGTGCGGACTACACGAGCTTCTCATGTGAGAGGTATCTGCCGTCATCACCTGGCAGTAACAACAGGCAGTCACTCTCACTCAGCTCACTCTGCAGGCCAGTAAATCCACTACTTATGTGTAGCTTAGTAGCATAAGTACCTAAGCACTGACTATACTTCTGTGTACCTGTGATATTTGTGTCTATCAGTGAATAAGCTCTCTGTGTGTCTCTGTGTATCTCTGTGTTATATAAATATATGTGTGTACACCCTACCTGACTGTTTTCGTCAGAGCCCTGGCCTACCCTTGCACGCACACTGGAATCTCTGTAGTAAGGCGCCCTGGGAAAGAGTTCTCTGCATAGCTACCTCGCGCTAGTTGGTGAGTAACACTGATCATCTTAGTGTTATACGCTCGGTTCTGGCGAAGATTCTCTCCACTGTGTATGAGTGGCATCTCTGCCCGGCACGCGTTGTTCGGGATCGGAAAGGAGATGGTGGGATCAGGTTGAAGAGCTCTTCAGAACATTCGCCGTGATACATTCGATAGAAGGCAGCCAAGGACGCTATGGTTCTTCGCTGCGACAAAGGTTCGAGGCCTCCCGTCACCTCAGGACAACCAATTATTCGGATAGCACGTCTCTGCATAGCGTCAAGCGCGTCTAACAAGTACCTCGCGAAGTCATCCCAAAGGTGAGAACAGTACTCGACGCAGGGACGAATCTGCGTCTTGTACAGTAAACATCTCTGATGTGGCGTGAAATACCGTCTCACCTTATTCAGGATTCCCAGTTTCCGCGAGGCCAGACCAATACAGCTCTCTATGTAGTTTTTGTGATTGAGCTCACGCCGGACGTCTATACCGAGGATCTCCAGGTTGTCCTTTAGTGGAATTGTAATGCTCTGAAGAGAGGGCAGGGGTAGGAATGGGGACTTCTTAGCTGTAAACGCACACGCCTGTGTTTTTCTGGCATTGAACTCGACCAGGTTGTCTGAACCCCATTGGGAAATGCGGCCCAGGTCCAGATCGAGATCCGCCACGAGTTGTCGTCTCTTCTCATCCACGTCGCCTCGCCCTGCCGCTGGACGGCCAGAATAGCTCCCATGAAGAGTACTGTCATCCGCATAACAATGAATGCACCCAAGGGACAGCATGTCATTGATATGCAGAAGAAAGAGAGTTGGGGACAATACCGATCCCTGTGGTACTCCGGCATTTACCTGAAAAAAACAGGAAGCCTGACCATCACAGAGGACCCGAATCCGTCGCCCGTTCAGGAAGCTGGCCAACCAGCGGCACAACTGATGCGATAAACCATATGACGGCAGCTTGGAAAGAAGCGACGCATGCCATACCCTATCAAAGGCTTTTGCGATGTCTAGGCCAATAGCCAGAGATTCGCCGTGCCTATCCATAGCCTCACCCCAGGTGTGCGTTATGTACGCTAGGAGGTCACCCGTTGATCGTTTCGGCCTAAAGCCATATTGGCGATCGTTAATTAACGAGTGATCCTCCAGATAGCGCATGAGCTGTTTGTTGATGACTAGCTCGAACACCTTGCAGATGACGGTGGTTACGGCTAAGGGGCGATAGATGGCTGGATCCGACCGATCCCCTTTCTTGGGGATCGGTTGGACATTCGCCTCCTTCCAAGCCTCCGGCACTTCTCCCGACGAATACGAAAGGCGATACAGGCGTGTTAGCGTTGGAGACAATTCAGCTGCACAATTCCTCAGCACCACGGCCGGAATGCCATCAGGACCACTGGCTTTCCGCGTGTCGAGTGACCGTAGCACCGCCCGCACATCGCACTGCCGGATTACAATTTCCGGCATCGTGGTTCCACAGTTGGCGATAGTGGGAGGTTGCTTGCCACAGTCATCGACCCGGGAATTAGCCGCAAAGAGCTTGGCCAGCATTTCCGCTTTCTCTTGGGCCTTGTGAGCCAGTGATCTGTCAGGATGGCGCAGCGGCGGCAGCGAGGGCTTGCAAAAGTTGGCCTGCACGGCTTTGGCCAGTTGCCAGTATCCACGGCTGCCCGTCGGATGTGACGTGAGCTCCTGACCAAGCCGCGTGACGCGCTGGGCGTCCGCTCTCTTGAAGGCTCTCTTACTGGACCTAGTGGCTCTGTTGTACGCTGCCTTGAGGCGGGCCACATTCGGGTCGCGCACAGCTCGAGCCCTGATCCAGGCGCGGTAAGCCGCCTGTTTTTGTTGAACAGCTACGGCACACTCACGCCCGAACCAGGGGCGGGCTTTGCGGATGCTGGCGACATCAGTGTATGGAATGTAGTATTCCATACCTAATGTGATTTCACCAGCAACCGCAGAGGCGCTTTCCGATGAAGCCCTCCCTGCAAAGCAGCGCTGACTCCACGGGACGGCTGCAAAGTATTCTCGTAGTCCGTCCCAGTCTGCTGACGAGTAGTGCCACAGTCGCCGCGTCACCTCTACTGCCCTTGCAGGGGACGGTACCTGCAGGCGGGCACGCACAACACAGTGGTACTTGTACCCAGTGGGGCGCTAACCGTCTCACTGTACTGTGCTGGATTACTCGTCAGCAGTAAGTCCAGCAGGGCGGGTTCATGGTCTGACCTGTCCGGTATGCGCGTAATCCCGCGTACCACCTGGGTCAGACCATGGGAGAGTGCGAACGCGTGGGTGGCCCGTCCCGCAGGATCTGTCTTGAGGGACCCCAACCACTCAATGTGGTGACCATTGAAGTCCCCCAGAAAAACCAACTCGGCGTTCGGGAACCGTACCTGCGCGTCATCAGCCCCCTCGCTGAGGTGCTGATACAGCCTCATCATCTCAGCTGTCCCTGTGTGGGATCGATAGACACACACGTAGATCTGACTCATGGATTCCGAGTCTGGCAACACTATCGAACTGTCAAAAATTTTAGCTCTGAAAATATTTTTAAAATTAATTAGTTATTTAGTATTTAAACAATTTTAAACCAATTAAAACCATTATCATCGCATTAATAGTGTCCTAAAATAGTCAGATTAATATAATAAAAGTGTTCTGTCCGTGTATTTTGGTGTAAGAAGTGACGAGTCAGGTACCCGTTTTTTTCGAATGTTAAATCTTTTCTTTTTCACGTAAATACATAATAAATCGACTGTTTCTCGTGAGTAGAATTATTATACTTGTATAAGCGTTTACTCGACGTTGACGACGGTTGGTGTATTTGCGTAAGTACATAACAATATTAAGTAAGTATAATTTATTGCCGGTACATAACCTTGTTACTTCTTACCATAAACTGTACAAGGAGCTCTATCATTTAATTCGCGTTTAATTGCACTTACTTATTAATAATATGAATACCCGTAGTCGCAGAGCTCTCGGCCGTCAGCAGGAAGAGCCCAAACTTCAGTTGGTGTTGCTGGAGCTTAAATCTAAAACGGAGCTCTGTGTACAGTTGGAAAAGGAAAGAGAGGAAAATGAAAATCTATTGATAAACGCTCTGAATGACACAAAAAAATTAAAATGCGAATTATCAAGACTTCATGTTAGTTATGATGACATTGTTGCGGAGCGGGACCACCTTCAGTCAATTGTAGATAGGTTCCAAGAGTGCAGTGACGAGTATGAGAAAACCTTGAGGAGGACTACCTTTCTGGAACAGGAGCTAAGGGATGCCCAGGGACAGATCTCACACCTGGAAGAAGCTGCTGAGAAAGTTACTGCCCAACAAACCGATAATCTTTTTAGTGAGTTAATGAGTGGTATCCCGCAGTTTATTCCTTCTGTAAATTCTCAAAACCTGGACTTGACTACTATAGATCTTACAGGTGACAGTCCATATCAACAGGACAAGTCGGTTTTGTTTTGCAGCAGAAATAAACTAAAAAAATATCTAAATATTAAAAAGTTCATACAAAAATCAAAAAAGCAATTAAAATTCCATAAAATGTTAATCAAGAAGTGTAAAAATATAGGTTCTTGTTTAAAATTTAGAGAACAAGCTAAATTGTCAATGTTAGAACTAGAACAAAGCCATTTAAAATATTGCACTGACACACAAAAATTAGAGTCAAAAATACAAAGTTTGCAATTTGAGCTACAATATATGACTAAAAAATATGAATGGTCCCTTAAGGACTTTACTAAATGTTCTTTAACAATAGACAAGGTACTCAAAACATCAAATGATAACACTGAGCGCCTTAATTGTTTCCTAAATGACCACTTATGCAATATTAACTGCCCTAAAGCAATTGAGCCGGTGGAGGCCCAGGGCGAACCGGTTACCGCTGAGCCCCTAGCTCCCATTATCACATGCTCGCCCAGTACATCAGTGGATATATTGTGTGACAGTGTAAATAATAGTAATAGTTGTACTAAATTAATTGTATTTAGTGATGATATTGGTACCAATCTAAGTTCATTTTTAAAACAAAACTCAAATTCAAGTTATTACTCGGTTATTAATAATTGCTATCCGGGTGCTTCATTAAGTGGTATTATGCAAAAGATATTAGAATATAAATTTGAAGCTAACAGTAAAATAATAATTTTCTGTGCAAACAGGGGGAAAATTAGCAATGATGATTTGTCCCTATACATGAATTACATCTTAAACTTAAATGTCATACAAGTTGTAATGTTCACACTTCCATTTATAAAAGGTGTGCCAGATTCGGAAAATTCATTTAGATATAAGATGAATTTACGTTTAAATTTAATAAGTCAGTATAATAATAAATTTAATATAATTGACTTTAATTCTGTATTTAACACAAATTTGTCACATAGCAAGTTTATAGTCTATAATAATCACAAGGGTAGGTATTGTCTACCCAAATATTATAAAAGACAAGTAGCAAGTTTGCTATTTAATTATTTTTATTCTGTAGCCAAAAACTTGGCTGACAAAACTGCTTTATTTGAGCAGAGTAGTTTTAGGACTTTGGAATCTGTTCCAAGTAATTTAAATTAACTGCTGGGACAACAGAGGAATTACCCTCTAGCCAAAATTGTAAATTAATAGAGTTAAATTTAATTGCAAACCGTAATTTTATCGGAAACTGTCCTCCGAACAAAACTAAATTAAAAAATGTAAATTACATCAGCCTGGTGCATTATAATATTGCAACATTAACACAGGTCAAAGAGTTTGAATTGGAGCTGTTCATGAGCTCAGATAATATTGAAATTGTTTGTCTTACAGAACATAATGCGTAAGGAGTATGAGCTCATGTTCAGTTTCAGTAGTCACCGGGTTGGTAGTGTGTTCTGCAGGGTCAACACAACACGGGGGGGTTCGATGATTTTATTAAATAAGAAAATAAAATATAAGGAACGGAAAGATGTTGTGTCCCTCTCTGTAGAGTGTACAGTTGAAATATCGTGCGTAGAATTGGAGCAATTCATAGTAGTATGCGTATATAAACCTGGAGTCTCACCCTTTTGTGAGTTTGAGGAAGTAATGGATAAAGTGCTATTTAAACTTGGAAAAACTAATAAACACCTAATAGTGTGCGGTGATTTTAATGTTAATATACTTATAAATACGCGTCAGACCAATGATATCTTAAATTTATTTAAATCACACAATCTCACTAACTTATTTTTAGAGCCAACTAGATATTGTGATACAACAGCTACTTGTCTGGACAATATATACAGTGATATGTTGCCAGAAAGTAAGAGTATTATAAATAAGATAAAATCAGATCATACTGGGCAAATAGCATCTTTCAAGATCACAAGAGAAAAAGTTAAAAGACGTAAAATATTATGTAGACCAGTAACTAGTGACCGCTTGGAACGTATGCAAGTTGGACTTTGCAATAAACTTCCATTTTTAGACACTGGCTTAGATCCAAATGTAATGTATAAGTTATTTTTTGATTCCTTTTACAATGAGTTCAACTCCGTATTCAAGTCTAAGGAAGTCACAATCGGTGATAGGCCAGCCTTCAGTGAATGGGCCACTGAGGATATACATAAAAGTAAACAAAAACTGTATGAACTATACTCAGAAAGACAGCTTAATAGAACAGATGAATTTCTAAATTATGTTAAAACTTATTCAAAAAAGTTTAAAGCAGACTGCTTAGCAGCCAAAAGAAAGTATATAAGTAATAAAATTCTCAATAGTGTAGACAAAGTTAAATCTACTTGGAAAATAATTAACGCAGAAAGAGGCCAAGCAAAATCGAATGATAATAATTTTAAACTTAAAGTAAATGGTAACATAATTACAACAGATGCCGAAGTCGCTAACGAATTTGAACAATTTTTTTCTCGAATTCCAGTAGATTTGACCAGAGCCCTAGGTTCTTCTACCCCAATAGCAGAATCCTTGTTAAAAGCAAATGTTCCTTGCTGTAATGAAATATTTAAATTCAGTAAAATTAGTATACACACTGTCATAAAAACTTTTAAATCTTTAAATATTAAGAAAACTGCTGACCTCTGGGGAATTTCTGTACATTTAGTTAATTCGTTAATTGAAATGGTTGCCCCTGAATTATCAATAATATTTAATAATTGTGTTGATAGTGGTGTGTTTCCTGACTTAATGAAGTTTAGTAAAATAACTCCTCTGTTTAAATCGGGTAGCACCTCAGATCCGTCCAATTTTCGTCCTATTTCTGTACTACCCACGTTTAGTAAAATCTTTGAAAAGGTAATGCTTAATCAAATGCAAAATCATTTTAATACAAATAAACTATTCCATACTAAACAATTCGGTTTCACGCGAGGTCGGTCTACCACGGATGCTGGCATCAAATTGTTAGAGTGTATATATGAGGCCTGGGAGGAGTCGTATGATGCTTATGGTGTATTCTGCGACTTATCTAAGGCCTTCGATTGTGTCCAGCATCAGACTTTAATTCAAAAACTTGATCATTATGGAATCCGGGGGACGGCCTTGGATTTAATTAGTTCTTACCTTAGAGATAGAGTACAGAGAGTAGTTATAAATGGTAAACAGTCAAATGGTTCTGCTGTAACAATGGGGGTGCCTCAGGGTTCAATTCTGGGACCTTTTCTATTTTTAGTGTACATAAATGATCTCCCTCACCTTATAAGAGACGATCACGAGGTAGTTTTGTTTGCTGATGACACATCTTTAATATTTAAAGTTGAACGTGGACAACGCGATCTTGACGAAGTAAACAATGCCCTCTCTAGGGTAGTCCACTGGTTTAACGCTAATAATTTATTGTTAAACGAAACTAAAACAAAATGTATAAGATTCACCTTGCCAAATGTTAGGCTCGTTAACACCAGTATTAGGATTAGGGATGATCAAGTAGAATTGGTCGATGAAACTGTCTTTCTGGGCATAAAGTTAGACTCCAACTTGCAGTGGGGGCCTCATATCGAGAAAGTCTCGGGCAGACTGAGCTCTGCAGCCTATGCCGTTAAAAAGATCCGACAACTGACAGACATTAGAACAGCGCGTCTTGTCTACTTTAGCTACTTCCACAGTGTCATGACCTATGGCATACTATTATGGGGTAACGCTGCCGACATCGAATGTATCTTTGTGTTGCAGAAAAGGGCTGTCCGGGCTATCTATGGTATGGGGTTTCGGGAGTCATTAAGAGAAAAGTTTAAGGATATCAACATCCTTACTGTGTATTCACAGTACATATATGAAAACTTATTATATACTCATAAAAATAACAGTAAATTTATTAAAAATAGTGATATCCATAACCTAAACTTAAGAAATAAGAATAAATTGGCTGTACCTAGATTTAGGCTTAATAAAATAAGCAATTCTTTTGCGGGTAATTGTATTCGAATGTACAATACATTGCCGACAGCCATAACAGGTTTGTCAGTTAATAAATTTAAAAAACTAGTAAAGCTTAAATTGTGCCAGAAAGCTTATTATAGCATTAAAGACTTTCTAGAAGACAAGACTGCCTGGCAGTGACACGAATTGCTCCTTTCTACATTTAAAAAAAAAACTGTATTAGATACTAAGATGAATAAGAGGGACCGGACTGAGTTTCTTGGGGTGTTCTTCTCAGTCTGTAGCATTTCCGAACCCCCGGTAGAGTCACAAAAATTTTGACAAACCTAAATAATTTTTTAAAAATTTCAAAGGGAATAAATTTTATTTTATTTTATTTTTATTTTATTTTATTTTGGAGACGTGATCTACGTGCAGCCAAAGGACGGAGAGGGAAGGGTCCTCAAGGCAGCGCAGCCGGCGACAGCAAACATCCGCCCTAACGAACGCGCACACCCCGGCTTTTTCTCGAAATAGTTCCTCGATGATATAGCCGGGGTAACTAAGGTACGACTGATCGGCAGGGCGGAGTATTTGCGTCTCCGTTAGGAACATCACAGCTGGCCGTGCCGTCTCAAGATGGTGATGGACGACGTTGAGGTTGGCATGGAGTCCGCGGATGTTAGCGAACTCCACCTCAAACAGTACGTTACTGGGAGTAGTAGCGGCCGCTGTGGTACCTGATTTTCTTTTCTGCACTGCCATGTTTGCTGGGAAAGGGAGACGTGAAGACGGAGTGACATTTGCTGCAGCAGTGAGTGACAAGGCGTAGGGGCTAGCTTCATCTATGACTGTGTGGTGAGACGGAAGCCGACCCGCCGGACGGAAGGGCCCCCGTACCCCCCCGAGTGTGGTCGCCGGGGTCCCAGTCCGGTCACCATCCGGCACGACGAACCACATCGGGATTATGCGCGGCCTGGTGGGGCAGCCTCCCAGGGTGGTTCGTCCCAGTTGGGCCCCTATACTATGCCGCGGGCGGCCAGCGGTAAAACCGTTTCTACGGGTCTCCCTGGCCGGCGGGTCGACCCCCGTCAGCCACACTAGAATCCGCTTAGCGCCTACTGGTCCCCCCCTGCTGCATCAAACATCGCCCCGGGCCCGGCTGTGCAGCTGCTGAACCCCGAACGCAACCCAACCGGGGCTGGGTTACTTGGGGGGCTTTTCACAGCTGCACGGTGGTACCCCCCGGACCAACACTTTGTACCACCTGGCACCCACATGGGAGCCTAGGCCACCATGTGGGTACCTATATTCGCGGAGCCTCGTTCGTTGGTTAACAGGTGCACCACGTGTAGGTGAGATCGCTTGGGCCCCCGAAAATTTGGTGGTGGTGGGGCCCCTTACACCCAAAAAAGATTTACGTTATACACACGATACATTCACTTTTGTTTTATTTTTGTGTATTTCAAATATTATTATTTTTTTACAGAGAAAAACTGTTCATAGTTGAATAATAATGTGCACAAAGATATCAAGCAAGCGGTGGTGTAAGATGTGATCATAAAGGCACTAAATTATATACCTAAAGATAAATTAAGCAGACGTTTAATGCTTAATTAACACTAGGTAAATAAAACTCTCACTAAAATTGTGTTCCGATTATTATTTTTGACATTTAGAGTAAGTGCACCAATTATGGACCACCATAAGGATTTTGTGAAATAAAACTCAGAATTATAAAGATTAATCAGCCTTATATGTTTTGAACTGTTCAATACTTATGTG
Organism: Miltochrista miniata; assembly: GCA_933228765.1. Classification (NCBI taxonomy): domain Eukaryota; kingdom Metazoa; phylum Arthropoda; class Insecta; order Lepidoptera; family Erebidae; genus Miltochrista; species Miltochrista miniata. The sequence goes on along the minus strand of OW121753.1, from coordinate 39,727,622 downwards.
ATATCAAAAACAAATATTAGATTTCTTGAAAAATATAAACATCTTAGAAATAATCAACATTTCTTAAAATATGACATTTTTGTGCATTTACAAAAGTGGTACAAAATATACCACCACCACATGGTTTGAAATATGGACCATAGTAAATTGGGTTCAGATTTTTTTTTAAAAATGGACGTGTTGCCTAAAATTCAAATCTGCCAATTATTAAGATTTAACTTATTGCTGGTAGACAATTGCCACACACAGTAATCAGCCATATCTTCTATGCCAGCACAGTCTTCATGAGCCCACTGCCTACATGATGCTCGTTGGATCCATTTCTCTCCATGAACGTCGTCAGAAAAAGGCCAGCACAGTACAGCTTGCATCTTGCATCTTTGTCCCATGTTCGTCAGGTCTTTCCTTTAGTAGAATTTGAAGATGCCATCCTAAAAGAATCAAATTAAAACATAAGTGGCTGTTTGTAATATGAACCACTAGTCCATTCAAAACATACCGGTGGTCCATATTATAAACACATACATTTCTAGGTTAAAACTGTTGCTAAGAAAATTATAGAAACTATTGGATATTGCAATTAATTGTGAATAATTGTAAAATAACTCACCTTTCCTCTAGTTCAATCCACTTTCCCAAACAGTAATATTTGCTGAAATTATGAGCTTACGAAGTTAGGTAAAAAATTACATCGCGCGTCGATAAAAACGAAAAATGGCTGCCGTGAAAACGTACGCGCTATCTGCCGACCGGCAAGCGACTGGCGAGCCGTGGGAGAGGTGAAGTTTAGCGTGCAACGACCGATGGCTTCATACGTCGAACGGTTTTTGAGAAATGAAGGTAGTCCATATTACGGCACCAGTCCATATTTGGTGCACTTACTCTACCTACTGTTTATATTATGGCATCAAATTTTAAAAGTTTGAATGTTTTAGGTTTCTGGGGATGAATGTCTTCAATGAGCCCAGGTGAGCTAATGGAAATAGTTGACCGCATCAGCAGCAAATCCAGAAGGTTGAATTTACGTGATTTAGGATCATTCTTCGTAGCATTTGTCTCGATTCGTGTATAACTGGCTGGAGGTTCAAGAAAACATAACAGTGTTTGACCGGCCGGCTTAAAGTTGAGACGAAAATCATATAGAAAACTGGTGGGGTCCGATGGTTTTTAACTAGGTCACCAGTGATCAGAAATAATTAATCTTTATTATTATCATTCCAGTTAGGTACCTACACTTGTTTTAAAAGTCTTTTAGTATGTTAACGATACACCATCAGACCTCACAATTTTTTTTAATGTTGTGTTAAATGGGTTATCATTTGTGTGATAAAAGAGAAAGATTTATATTGCCATACGGTAATAGTTTGGCATGTTGGTTCTTCCTCTCTGATTCACAAGCACAAAATGATAATATTGATACTTTTATTCACAACTTTTAAACGGAAGAATATTGTATGTTTAAAGGAATATAGAATTTTATCAAATATTATATATTGTAAGCCCAACCCCTCAGGGTATCTATTTTGTGTTTTGTTAAAATACACTCATTTGCAAAAAAAACGGGCGGTTTTGATTTTCATTCATCTTTAAAAAGATACAATACCAAAAAGGTTTCAATCGTTTGTACACGTTACTGGCCGGTTTTAAAAATGCCGTGGTATTTAAAAAAGTACGTTCTAAATTCTAATTTTCATTTGATGCTCATTTTTACAGAAAACCCCTTTTTATCCTACATTTTTGGCGCGAAGTTCCAGAAGTTAACATCGACTTTCACAACTTTTATTTAATTTTTATCGATTAATTTCATATCCTTGACTGTCATAGCTTTATTTATTGCTGTTTGGCTGTATCAAAAATGGTAGATAAAGTGGTAAAAGCTACCAAAATTATCGCGCTGTTTGAAGAGGGTTGCAGCCAATGTTTCGTGGCTAGGAGGCTAAATGTTAGTCGCTCGACGGTCCAAAGGACCTGGCAGCGATATCAGGAGACTGGTTCTGTCGAGAGAAGGCCTGGTTCTGGAAGAAAACCATGTACCCAACCACGGGATGATCGTTTTCTTGTGAGTTGCGCATTGAGAAATCGCAAATCTTCGTATGTGGATCTTAAGAACAACCTCCAAGAAGTAAGAAATGTGCATATCAGTCTATGGACGGTCAGGAGAAGGCTTCTCGCTGCCAATATACGCAGTCACCGCCCGGCACGCGGCCCCAAATTACTCCGTGAGCACAGAGTTCACAGGCTTAGGTTCGCTAGAAATTGTGAATCATGGACTCAAAAAGATTGGAATAGGGTTTTGTGCTCTGATGAAGCCAGGATATCTCTGTTCGGTGAAGATCGACGTCGGCGAGTGCTAAGAAGACAAGGAGAGCGCTTTGCAGATGCATGTTTCGAAGAAATCACACCTTATGTTAGGGGCTCTGTTATGTTTTGGGCAGGAATAAATTCAATGGAACGTACAGAGTTAGTCTTCATTGAAAACGGCTCACTGACTGGGCATCGATACATAACGGAAGTTCTAATTCCTCATGCACAACCCGCATTGGCCGCTCTAGGTCAAGACTCGGTTTTTATGGATGACAATGCTCGCGCCCACCGATCCCGCGATGTTAATGCGTATGTGCAAGAGGTCGGCATTCGTCGTTTGGATTGGCCAGCTCGAAGTCCCGACCTCAATCCCATAGAACATATCTGGGACGTTCTAAAACGGCGTGTGAGATCAATACACCCGGCTCCGCAGACCATCAGAGAGCTGAAGAATGTGATTACTGCGGAGTGGAAACGTATTCCGCAAGCAAGTATCCGGGATATACTCGCTAGCATGCCCAGACGAATTCAAGCTGTGATTTTAGATAGAGGGAGTCACACTCGATACTAAACATTTATCTGCTTTTACTTTATTAAAGAAAAACAAACAAAAAAACTTTTTTATTTTTACTTCATGAGCATATACAACTAGCGAACATACACTACTAGCGAGGTTTAGCATTATTTCCCATAAATTGTAACAAAATTTTATGAAATACTGATGAAAACGATTATTTTCTTATTAATTTACCAAATTGTGAGGATAAAACTACCTATAATTATCAAACAAAGCAATATTAACATTTGAAATGGTTCATTGCTTAGGTGCCCGTTTTTTTTGCAAATGAGTGTAGGTATACCTATATAATAATCTTAGTTGATAGGTAAATTTTGTAAACATACTTAATTTAATATAGACTGATGCAATACATATACATACATATGGTCACGCCTTTATCCCCGAAGGGGTAGGCAGAGGCATATCATATGCCCACATTTCACCTTTGTATAATTTGTCCCACGTAATAGGTGGTGAGCCGTATTGCCGTGTTTAAATGGACAGGCGCAGGTTGTGACTGCCTGCTGTTGAAATAAAGCCTTCAACTTAGCTTAACGACTGCCATTTTACTGGCAACCGGGACCAACGGCTTAACGTGCCTTCCGAAGCACGGAAACGCTCAAATAAATGTCACAAAGTGATCACATGGATGGATACTGTATACTTAATCTATATTTTCCATTAATGCTATGAAATAAAACATTATTTTCATGCAAACTAATTATTTTAATAGCCCGTAATCCACTTAAACATTTAATAAATAAAACTTGGCGAGAGGCGATCGATGAAATTTAAAAAATAAAAGCAAAAAGAATTGCTCTCACGAAGATTCGAACTCCGGCCTACTGATTTGGTTAGGCAACTGTTTTAACCATTAGACCACCACATCAATTAGATTTAGATTCGAAAAACTTAAACACTTTGCTTGGCGAGAGGCGATCGATGAAATTTAAAAAATAAAAGCAAAAAGATTTGCTCTCACGAAGATTCGAACTTGGGCCTACTGTTTTGGTTACGCAACTGTTTTAACCATTAGACCACCACATCAATTAGATGCAGAATCGAAAAACTTTAACACTTTGAATTGAAAAAAGAATGTGTATCCTTTTCTCTGAAGCTGACTGTACAATGTTATGCCTATTGTCCTACTAATATTTTAAAGTGAAAGTTTTTGAAAATGTTTGGATGCCTGTAGCTCAATCACGTTCTATCGGCTGACCAAATTGATAAGTAGGTAATTAATTTTTTTGTCATTTCTAAATTTCTGGGTTCTAGTCATGAACTAGCAAACTTGAATATTTGTATGCCTAAATGAAATAAAAATAAGTAGGTATATTGTATTGATCAAGCTTTATATCAAATTCATCTCACAGAAAGTTCTACAACCCTCAAAACATCAAATAGCAGCCCCTTAGTTATCCCCACACAACTAAAGCAGAGAAGATAATATAAAAAAACCATTGTACAGTTAAGGAACAAAATTTATTGTAAAAGAAAATTATAGCATGTCCAAATTTATTTACAAGCTGTAGTATCCTATTGCTAAGGAATAAACTGCCAGGTTTTATAAAGTTCTGTATTGTAGCACCACTAGCCAGCCCGCTTAATGAGTGTCCCATTTAGTGCACCATCGTGTGAGCCTCTTCCGTGTAATGGTGAACACAGTAGAGAACCTTATTCAGTCCAGTTGGTGTTCATGTGACTATTTCAAATTACTGATGACATGATTCACATCACTTTATAACTAAGTATGTGTCTATATTGTGATCTCTTATTGAAAAGTGTCTGAGTGGGATTATTTTGTTACTTGAATCTTCCAGGTTTTCATTAACTTCTATCAGTGGAAATGCTTCTAGTTCAGGATTGGCTGCCATACTTACTGCAGTAGACTCATTAGTGTGCATATGGATGGTGAAAGTAGCTTCTTCAGGCAAATCCTTGAAGCTACTGCTCATTGATGACAACTTCAAGCAAAATGCTCGTAGGTTTAGTTCCGCTTGTATCAAATAGGCATCTATTGTTTCCTCATAGCAATTATTTTTATCAAACTGAAACACGAACTTTAGCACAGGCTTGTATTCCATATCAGTTATGGTAAACTCCACACAACTAAGTTGCGCACTTTTTAAACATTCCACTATGGTTTTCATACACAGTTCCAGATATTGGTTAACTTCAGGGTGAATAGACCGGTATACGACTGTGTTGTACTTCCTTCTGCATTCGAAAATACTTTGGGGATAAATTGAGGTGTAATACAATATGCTATGGAACGCAACGTTAAGAAATTCCATAGTGACATCAATGAAGCAATTATCCATTGTTTTTATCCTGTGGCATGTAATTTAATTCAAATCTTTTTCCAGCCTTTCAGTGATTGGAATTATTTATTTATTTATATAATTTAACAGCAACAAACGAGAAAGACAACAAAGAGAAATGTTATGACACTTAAGACAGATGACAGTAAGGGATGTAGAAAAAAAATCGATTTTTCTTTTAATCGGTTATTATTTTAATAAAATCGATTTTCAAAGCCATACTAATCGATTTTTAATAAATTACGCGATTAAATCGATTTTCATAAATAGCACCATCTATGCGCCGAATGAAAAACTCGAAGCATTATTATTTGCAAGTTAGTAAATAAAAAACGGTGTTATCTGTAGTTATGTAGGCGAGTTAAATAGTTTCAGTTTAGTGAGTGAGATCTTCTGAGTTATTATAGTTGTTGGTAACCAACAATAAACAATAAAGATGTCTTCTAACCGTAAAACGCCTAAAAGCGGCTGGCGAAAGTATTTTATAACGAAGAAAGAAATATGCATGTACTGTTCGAAAGAATTAAAAGCTTGTAATAATACTACAAACTTAAAACAGCACATAGAACGAAAACACCCCACTGTCTTACAGGTAACATGAATTGCTATATTTTATAATGATTATTACAACATCAACTATTATTATTGTTTGAAAAAGAACAAATATTAAGATTTGTTTACAGACCTATAAGTGCTTTTTATGGATTGTTTGATAAATAGGTAACACTAATCTTTAGCAGGTTGTAAAATAAAAATAAAATAAAATAAAATTTATTCCCTTTGAAATTTTTAAAAAATTATTTAGGTTTGTCAAAATTTTTGTGACTCTACCGGGGGTTCGGAAATGCTACAGACTGAGAAGAACACCCCAAGAAACTCAGTCCGGTCCCTCTTATTCATCTTAGTATCTAATACAGTTTTTTTTTTAAATGTAGAAAGGAGCAATTCGTGTCACTGCCAGGCAGTCTTGTCTTCTAGAAAGTCTTTAATGCTATAATAAGCTTTCTGGCACAATTTAAGTTTTACTAGTTTTTTAAATTTATTAACTGACAAACCTGTTATGGCTGTCGGCAATGTATTGTACATTCGAATACAATTGCCCGCAAAAGAATTGCTTATTTTATTAAGCCTAAATCTAGGTACAGCCAATTTATTCTTATTTCTTAAGTTTAGGTTATGGATATCACTATTTTTAATAAATTTACTGTTATTTTTATGAGTATATAATAAGTTTTCATATATGTACTGTGAATACACAGTAAGGATGTTGATATCCTTAAACTTTTCTCTTAATGACTCCCGAAACCCCATACCATAGATAGCCCGGACAGCCCTTTTTTGCAACACAAAGATACATTCGATGTCGGCAGCGTTACCCCATAATAGTATGCCATAGGTCATGACACTGTGGAAATAGCTAAAGTAGACAAGACGCGCTGTTCTAATGTCTGTCAGTTGTCGGATCTTTTTAACGGCAAAGGCTGCAGAGCTCAGTCTGCCCGAGACTTTCTCGATATGAGGCCCCCACTGCAAGTTGGAGTCTAACTTTATGCCCAGAAAGACAGTTTCATCGACCAATTCTACTTGATCATCCCTAATCCTTATACTGGTGTTAACGAGCCTAACATTTGGCAAGGTGAATCTAATACATTTTGTTTTAGTTTCGTTTAACAATAAATTATTAGCGTTAAACCAGTGGACTACCCTAGAGAGGGCATTGTTTACTTCGTCAAGATCGCGTTGTCCACGTTCAACTTTAAATATTAAAGATGTGTCATCAGCAAACAAAACTACCTCGTGATCGTCTCTTATAAGGTGAGGGAGATCATTTATGTACACTAAAAATAGAAAAGGTCCCAGAATTGAACCCTGAGGCACCCCCATTGTTACAGCAGAACCATTTGACTGTTTACCATTTATAACTACTCTCTGTACTCTATCTCTAAGGTAAGAACTAATTAAATCCAAGGCCGTCCCCCGGATTCCATAATGATCAAGTTTTTTAATTAAAGTCTGATGCTGGACGCAATCGAAGGCCTTAGATAAGTCGCAGAATACACCATAAGCATCATACGACTCCTCCCAGGCCTCATATATACACTCTAACAATTTGATTCCAGCATCCGTGGTAGACCGACCGCGCGTGAAACCGAATTGTTTAGTATGGAATAGTTTATTTGTATTAAAATGATTTTGCATTTGATTAAGCATTACCTTTTCAAAGATTTTACTAAACGTGGGTAGTACAGAAATAGGAATTGTTGTGTGGTTAGAGCTGTTATGATTAAAGAATTTACGTTTTCCCCGCCGATTAACACTTAATCATACTAAATCCTTCATAATAGTTGATATTAATAGCTTTTAAACACTAATTTAAATATTAAACACTATAGAAATAACACTCAAACTTAAATGTAAATAAACAATTTATTGTCTAAGTTGATTTTTTTTATTCATTTATACTGGCTTTGGTTACTACGACCATAATGCCAAATCTTGTTTCCATAATATATCTTCATTTTGCATTAATATGTCAGTCGGGTCAGTCCTCGTCCTCTAAGTCCAGTAAAAGTCAAGTACTACAGCCCTAAGTCAAAGTCAGTCTTCCCTTGTAAAGCGGTGGGACTTTACTAGAAGTGACTCTGGAGTTTGTCGAAAAATGTAAGAGTCACGTTTCACTGCCTTTTATCCCTTTCCAACATTTATGCACGTTGCCGAACTTTTGTTTAAAAATCCACCACTTTTTACTCATAAAACACTCGAAATACACTAATTTTAAATAATAGAAAAAAATCGATTTTTTCGAAAAAAAAAACGAATATTTATTTTCATTAAAATCGATTATTGATAAATCGAATAATAATTAATAAAATAAAATCGATTTTTATTAAATCAGTTCTTTTTCATTCATCTGACATCCCTCATGACAGCCGCAGCCGCGCAGTATTTTTTTTTTAAATTAATTTATACTGGCTTTGGTTACTTCGTAGAGGGAGAATATACCTAGAGAAGACATTAAATAATGTTAGTCATGAGTGAAAGTGACACATATATAATATTTACACAAGAGTAAGCGAGACAGACGCCACTTTTTTTTGTCTCGCTCACCGTATGCGTTTTTAATACGCTTTTATTAGGTCGTCGTGTATGTAACTAACAATGTAATGGAATCTAAGGAAACAAATTTAACCATCTTCCAAGGATCGTAGCGTCATGAAAATTGGCAGATGTATGTAGTTCTGATGACAATACAATAATATAGTACTATCAAACTGATATGATGATGGAGCCGGAAGATAGGTACTGAAAACAAGTGGAATCTAAGGTAGCTAATTTAACCAGCTTCCAAGGATCTTAGGGTCATGAAAATTGGCAGCTGTATATAGTTCTGATGACAATACAATAATATGGTACTGTCAAACTGATATGATGATGTAGCCGAAAGATAGGCACTGAAACTTCGATGGAAAAAGTGGAATCTAAGGTAGCTAATTTAACCAGCTTCCAAGGATCGTTGCGTCATGAAAATTGGCAGATGTATGTAGTTCTGATGACAATACAATAATATAGTACCTACTGTCAAACTGATATGATGATGGAGCCGGAAGATAGGTACTGAAAACAAGTGGCATCTAAGGTAGCTAATTTAACCAGCTTCCAAGGATCGTAGGGTCATGAAAATTGGCAGCTTTATGTAGTTCTGATGACAATACAATAATATGGTACTGTCGTACTGATCTGATGATGGAGCCGGAAGATATGCACTGGAACTTCATGATGGTATATCGTAATATATCTGTTTTTAGATTCGTCAGAAATGTCTTGTAATGAACTTTGACCAGGCTTAGGTTTCAGGGTTATAACAAACCTTTTTTTAATTGACTTGTAAAACTATACAATGAAATCTCAGGTAACTAGTTTAACCATCTTCCAAGGATCGTAGCGTCATGAAAATTGGCAGATGTTTGTAGTTCTGATAACAATACAATAATATGGTGCTGTCAAACTGATCTGATGATGAAGTCGTAAGATATGAACTGTAACTTCTTGATTCAACATCGTATCATAGCTGTGTTTGGATTTGTTAGAAAAGTTTTGTAATGAACTTTGACCACGATTAGGGTTTATGGTTATAACAAACCTGTTGTATATTGAAGTTAATATTGAGTGTAAATATTGACATAGGTACCTGCATAAAATGTATATGTATTAGAGTACCTAGAGTAAGTTCGGGTAATATGGCACGCCATAAGCCTTTTTGGGAATAAAACAAATTTGTTTTGAGATCGATCAGTTTTTATTTTACAATTCAGTCTTAGAACTTATAAAGAATAAATAATTAGAATTTCAAAACAATCAAGATTAAGAAATAATTTACAAAAAACAAAATCTGAACCTTCAACAATTGTCAAATTTTAACAATGGAAGGGCAATATGGCCTGGGGCCATATTAGCCACAAATCAGGTGAGCTATATTGCCCTCCAGAAATATAACCGTCACTAATAAACTTTGTGTTACTTTGCAGAGCATATTTGTCATTTTATTTGTGAATATGGCTTCCGCGAAGCCATTATCTAAAAAAAACATAATAGAAACAATATAAAATTATGTGGACAATATGGCCTGGTACCATTTTAGCCATCCATCTGGTGAGCCATATTGGCCGCAGGAACGTTTTTAATAGGTAAAAGTCTAGCCTAAAAATGAGCAAGAAATATGTTTAAAATCTATCACAATACTACACATGAATAGCTAATCTACAAACCTGTGTAGTACCAATGTAAAAATAACTACAATTTCAAGAAATATAATGAGTAAAACTTACCAAAAAATTAGATCACTTTACGTAATTTTCGATCGAGCGCCCGCACGGGACGCACATGCACACTTCGTCTCGCGCGAGTTGACTGAGGAAGTGAGGGGAAGGGGTGCGTTGCTATGCCGAGTCAAGAGGTCGCAAGTGTTCTTTCATTTCAGAGAAATCGCAGTAGGCCATATTGACCGACCAGGCCATATTACCCGAAATTACCTAATAATGAAATATTTTCACATTAGTCGATCTCAGACAAAGCACCATGTAATACAGAAATCCCTACTAATACTATACCTAAATGCGAAAATAACTCTGCCTGTCTGTCTGTTACGTTTTCACGCCTAAACCACTGAACCAATTTTGATGAAATTTGTTATAAAGATAGTTTAAGTGTAAGGGAAGGACATCGGTTACCTTTTAACTGACTGCGCGAAAGGAGGGGAATGATTTTATGCGATAACGACTTCTACGCGGATGAAGCCGCAGGGAACAGCTAGTAAAAGTATAAATGTTGTGACTAAAAAGTATAAAATAAATAAATGGTTTAAAAAACCCTAGAAAAATACGCTTTTATAATGCACGAAAAAACCAAAAAATAAATTATGGATCGTTCAAGTTGCCTCTATTACTAGGCTGAAGCAGGCCTCCGTCACTCGCTCAAAATCGCGCGCTATGTACCTACCGCTCGGCATCTCCCTGGGGATACAACTGGCAGAGGGCTGCCGGACGCCCGACTGAGCGCTCGCATCGCACCGCACCGCACGTTTCCCGCGCTTACGCTTCGAAATACCGAAACCACGTAATTATTGTGCAGTGGATGGGTGTAATAGTACAAAAACAAAAGAAAATTTGTCGTTTTTTAAATTGCCGAGAGACGAAGAAAGCTGAGTAATATTTTAAATCTTATCAATTTGAATGTTTTTACCATTTATTTGTTTGAACATAAGTAGGTAGGTGATAAGTATGTAAATCGTAAATTAAGGAGTTATTTGAGTCAGGTATTATAAAATTGTTGTTTTTTATAGACAATTCAATGTTTTATAGAATTTGTAGGTAAATAGGTTTTATAGGTAGTCGAAGCGCTCGTGGCCCCGGGGACTCAGTGTTCTGTAATCGATCACTGTAGTAAGCAACTTTCACTATGGCCAGTTCTTGGATGGGTGACCATTCATGTGACCACTTTGTGACCTTTATTTGAGCGTTTCCGTGCTTCGGAAGGCACGTTAGGCCGTTGGTCCCGGTTGCCAATAAAATAGCAGTCAGCCAAGTTGAAGGCCTTTTTAGGCGGTTTGAAAAATTTTAACAGCAGAGGGTCACAACCTGTACTTGGTACAAACTATAAAAAAATGAAATGTGGGCATCTAATATGCCTCTGCCTTCCCCTTCGGAGATCTACGCGTGACCATAATATGTATGTGTGTGTAACATAGTAAGGTAGGATGGCCGGGTGAGATAGGTGAATAGCCGGTACTTACGCTAAAGGTAATGACAGTTAAATTTAGATTTCTTTGATATTTTAGTTATGGGTAGGCATAAGATAAACAATATAAATATATAGGTATACCTACCTACTGTGATTCATAATTTATTTTTGGTTTTTACGTGCATTTATAAAAGCGTGTTTTTCTAGGGTTTTTTTAAACCATTCATAATTTTTTTCCTTACATTCCATTACATTGTTAGTTACATACACGTCGACCTACTAAAAGCGTATTAAAACATGGTTGATTCGTAACATTTGTTTTATTACAACAATCATTATAGGTTCAACCCTAGCGCATTCTTACGATGACGTCACTCGCACAGCGGGCAACACAGTCTCGACGCAATGAGCGCGTGTTTAAGGTACAATTCTTCTCGTTCTGAGCAGCAGGTATTATTATTAAAATTTTGTAGGCTAATATAGCGTAGGTATTGTCGCTTTTGTATGGGAGTGATGTATCTGTTACGTAGTAACTATTTAGTAATCTGTGGCTGAAGTGTAAACTATGTGCTTTTAGTTATAATATTTGATTATAAAAGCGTGGGGCGCTGGAACAAGAAAGAATTTTTTGTAAGCAAATTCCTATTAATACTAATCTTTATATAATAAAAATCCTGGCGAAAGCTGCATGCGGTCGCACAAGAGCATAACTTTTATGCTGCCAAAGGGAACGCCTCTTCTTTCAGGCAATTAAGTAGACACATGAGGGGAATATGTTAAAGTGGCAAAATTAAGAGTTCTTGTTCGAGAACGAGATATCTTTGGTTACCTTCGATAACCCGCTTGGGGATATATGTGATTGTATTCTTATTACATGATTACTACATAATGTACTAAATATCTCGGAATGCCGAAACTTTAATTGGTATACCGTCACAATACCAGAAATTATAATGCCTTAACTCAAAATATCGTAGCCCAAAATACCCGAAATCGAAATATCAATATTCAAAAGGCAAATATTTATAATATAAATAATTTAAAATGCCTTACGGTCGAATAACCGAAAGCCAAAATATAAATTTATCAAATACCTTATCCTAAAATGTTCAAACACAAAATACCTTTTTTTTAACATGATTTAAATCCTACATGGATGCTATATATCTGTGAATGGTTAACACCCCGACTCAGAGTATCCCGACTCGGATAGGTTAGGTTAGAAGACTAAGGCGGGAGCGTAGGTTAGAAGACTAAGGCGGGAGCGAAGCGAAGCGGAGCTCCCGCCTTAGCCTTCGTGGTTTTTTTTTTTTTGATTTTTCGTTAGCCCACTGTAGTACTTTTGTTACTCTGAATCAAAGTGTTTTAACATGAGGTAAATCCTACATGGATACTATGCCAGACTCCTACCGACTAAAAACCACACGTATCCTACATAACAGCCTACAGTTAGGTGCCCCGGGTAAGCCCTCAGAAGGATACCCAAGGACCAACAGACCTAGGGCTACAACTGCGACTTCACTTAGGTGGGGGGGGGGGTATAAATAAGTTAAAGCTAAATAACAAAACGTGTGAGTGACAGTGCCACATTGTATTCTATTTTCGGTATTTTAAATTAAGGACATTTGAAAATTTATATTTTGAATTCTGATATTATAATTATTTGTATTTTAAATTTAGACATTATACGGTAAGGTGTACTGAAATAAGGTATTTTGAATGTTAAGGTATTTTGAATTCGGGTATTTTGGTCTAATGCATTTTAAGTAAAGGCATTTTGATTTCTGGTATTTTAATATATAACCCTTTAATTACCTACCTATGTATTATCTAATAGAGATCCGTAACGGTAATAGGTTTGCTCCTATTACGCGGGCGTCACGAAAACCTGCCAAAAGTGGGTGTTAAAAATGCGTAGGCGTGATTAACTACTTTACTTTTCAAGTAAGTGTGTTATGAATTTCGATTAAAGCCTATCATCGTTAATACATTTCCGAAATATAAAATGATATTAATAATAGTAAAAGTCACAATAGATATATAAAAGCGTGACAGTGTAAATTAATAGACCTTATCCTTAATCTGACAAGACATAATGCAGCTTCCGCCAGAAATGAAAATGTTCTGAACTCAAATAGAAAGTAATGGAGAACAGCAGGATACAGGCCCTACCAGTTGATTCAACTGCTGCCTGATTTCAGATAATAATAATAATAATAATAAAAAGACGTGTGGCACTCGGGGACTGCCGCGGTAAAGCTATTACATAGCATTTTTTACCAACTATGCTAGTATAATTATTTCTATATAAGAATACTAGCTGATGCCCGCAGCTTCGCCTGCGTAAAATTTGTTACCGCGGGAAGTTATTCCCGGGATAAAAGGTAGCCTATGTGTTATTCCAGACTATAATGTATCTCCGTACCAAATTTCAGCCCGATCCGTTCAGCGGTTTGAGCGTGAAAGAGTAACAAACATCCACACTCACAAACTTTCGCATTTATAATATTAGTAAGAAGTAAGATTTTAAGGCCTATGTTCAACAAAGTAAAGTACCAAGTGCCTACTTGACTGTGGACATTTGGGCTTTTGGAATTTTGTTTTAGAACTTTTTAAGAAGAACAATTATTTTGTAATAAATTATTTTTATGTTATTTCAACCGTTTACGCAGAGGCGCAACGGATACTCTTATAACGATTAAATGTTTTCCGTTTTCGAAACATTCCTCATTGCTGCACCACTCCTATTAATCTTCGCATTATGTTATGTAGCCTATAGCCACTATCAATAAATGTACCTACTTACTATCGAACAGTTTTTGAAAGCCTACCAGTAGTTTCAGTAAGGCTTGCCTTGGTATGATGTGATTCATGGTCCCTTTGCAGCGTGTGTCCAATCCAGCGCAGCAGCTACACTTCCGACGTTTGATCTGTTGGGGTCTCACTGCAGCGTTCCAATAGTCTTACGTTCGTGATGTTCTCGAGCCCATATGTACCGAGGATCCATTGGAGGCAGCGTTTGACGAAGACTTATAGCTGGTAGCTGGTGCGAAATGTCTTTACTTTAGTGACCTTCCATGTCTCGCATCCGTATAGCAGTTAGCAGTACAGTTTTAACGTTTACTTTGTTTTGAGTTTCACTCTTCGTGTCTATTTTCGCAACTGCCTACGGGGCGCAGCTGTGTAAAGGTTATTCTGGCCTTGGCGAGACTCGAAATGATGTAGGGTACTCTTCTATTCCATCAGTTTCTGACACGACACTCCCGAGGTACGTGAATTAGTGCCTCCACCACATCTCTTGCGTCTGTCGATTTTAATTTCAGTCCAGCCATTCGCTGCCTCATCCTGCTCGTTGTCCTGCACGTTGTCCTGCAGACATGCATGACGGCGTGTGTGTGCCTCAGCAGGCACAGGACATCGGCATCATTAATATCCTCCAGGATATCAGTATAGGCCCCATTCTATGCCGCGCCGATTGTTCTTTGCGGTATTCAGCATTATACCATCTATTTTCTATGGATGGTTGTTAACTATCCTGTTATCTTCATAACGATCCTCTAAGGTAGGTACAGTATGTATTTTCAAAAGAGTTTGTGAACTCTATTTTTAATTTCTTTTTCAGAATATTGATGACATTTGATTGATGTCATTTTATACACGTTACGTCTACTACATTGATACATGTAATAAAATTCTAACACGCCGGTGTTTGTATGTAAATTGTTTATACTGAGGAAAATTCTATACTGAGGAACAGTTTTAACCATTAAGCTCTATTTTGATATAGCATACAGGGCAGATTTACACGCTACTTGATGAGTATGATTAATAAATACCTCTAATTTCATAGACCTTGTGTGACGTAAACAAAGTTGCGAGGGTCAGCTAGTTAAAAGATAAAACAATAGGTTTCTTCTTTCTACTTAAAAACTATTTTTACAAAGGAGATCATTCACGTTTCATACATTTTTGGGCCAATTCTGAAAGTGCCGGCCAGGAAAAATAAATGTAATATTCGCATAGAACACACAATTTCTAGCAAAAAATACTACTACATTAACCCTGTGCGTGCTATGGTTTTGTTGTTACATGCTTTTAAAATACGAGAAAAATGTTATTTTGATGATGTATTTTGATACATTTTATCACTTGAATAATGATTTGTTTTTACGTTATTCTATTGTAATATGAAATAATTATAATTTTACTAATTATCTACGTACCTACGCACAAACAAAACGTACCTAACGACGCACAACAAGTCAAAACTTGTTTCAAAAAACTTAGACAAAGGTGCCGAGCGCGCAGCCCCCCAGGCTCAAGCGACAGGTACCTGGCAAATCACCCCGCCACCTCCCGACGCCTGATGGGTGCGATGGGGCTCTACCACCAACCCCGGGGTCCAAGCCAGCCTCACCTGCGAGTGGTGAACCTGCTGATAAACGGACGAGGTCATGGCGCACAGAAAAGGAAAATTCGAAACTAAACCCTGTACCAACCCGTCTGGCCAGCGTGATACAGTAAGGCCAAATATCCTCCTATGATACACACAACAAAACAACGGCCCCTAGTTCCCGGCACTCCCGCTGTTCCCGATCACGGCAGCGGTCGGAGTGACGGCGGGAGGGGGGGGGGGGGTGCTAAGAATCTCCGAGTTACGGAAGGCTGCCGTACAAAACTGACCCTGGCTACGTTTAATGGAACTACTCTGCGCCTGGACGAGCGGCTCACCGAACTCGAGGTAGTACTAGGTGGTATTAACTGGCACATGCAGTATTGTGTGAGGTCCGAAGAAAGGGGGAGGACACGCTAACCCTTGCATCAGGCGACCTGTTTTACTTTCGGGAAGGTGACGGAAGACATTCTTCTTCAAGGTGGATTGGCTTTATGGTGAAAAAGGACCTCGTTAGCAGCTTTGTGGAGATCAGCAGTGTTTCGCCTCGGGTAGCGTACTTAATACTGAGACTCACCAACAGGTACACCCTGAAGGTGATACAAGTGTACGCTCCGACCTCGAAAAGCACTGTCGAGGCAGTTGAGACCGTGTACGAGGACATAGCAAAGCACTACATAGTACTGCCAAGACTCACCACAGTGTTGTGATGGGGGACTTCAATGCCAAAGTGGAAGTACAAGAACGCGGCGAAACGAAGATCAGCCCCTTTGGTGTAGGGCGCAGAAATGACCGGGGTCATATGCTTGTCAGTTTTCTTGAGTCTCAGGGGCTCTTCTTGATAAACTCTTTCTTTAAGAAGAAGCCCCACAGAAAATGGACTTGGCGATGCCCCGACAAGGTCACAAGGAAAGAGATAGACTTCATCATGACGGACAGGAAGTCTATATTTAGAGATGTCTCTGTGGTTAACAGGTTTAATACCGGTGGTAATCACCGACTTGTACGAGCATCTCTGAATTTGGACTTCCGAGCTGAAAGGGCCCGTATGATGAAGCCTACTCTCCGACCTACCGCGCTCCAGTTAGCCTCAGGAGCTGAGAGGTTCCAGTTAGAACTTCAAAATCGTTTTGATCTGCTGGAAACCACTGGTAATATTCACGATAAGGCCGACAATGTGGTCAGGACGCTACAGCAAGTGTCCCGAAGGTTTTTGTCCGGAAAAAGCAATAACAGGTGCTCTTAGCTCTCGCCCGAGACTCTCGAACTTATGAGAATAAGACGGGAAACGCCATCTACGCACTCGTCTTCGTCAGACCAGCGGGATTGAAATCTCAGAATCCGAAAGCTGATACGACGAGACCTTAGACGCTATAACACCAGCATCGTCGAGGCAGCGATCGAGCAGAACAAGGGTACCAAAGTATTTGCCCAACAGCTTGGAAGACCCCGTCTGATAAAACTGAAGACAGCTGATGGCAGAACTGTGACCTCCAGGTTCGAGATTCTCGAGGAAATTAAGAGCTTTTACAGAGACCTATATGCATCACGGACAAAAAGGCCGACGAGTAGGACCCTACTGATTGTGACCACCGAGTCCCACTATCGCGCCACTATAGCGAGGACATTCCGGACATCGATCAGGGCAAGGTGAGGGCGGCTCTCGGGCAACTTAAAAACAACAAGTCCCCTGGGGAGGACGGAATTACAACTGAAAAGGTGATAAGACCTTGCTGAGGAATTACAGACCCATCTCACTCCTGAGCCATGTTTACAAGTTGTTCTTGAGAGTAGTTACAAACCGCCTCATTGGAAGGCTCGATGAGTTTCAGCCAAAGGAGCAAGCCGAATTTCGAAAAGGCTTCAGAACCGTGGACCACATCCATACTGTACGGCAGATTGTACAGAAAACAAACGAGTACAATCAGCCGCTGTGTATGGCTTTTGTGGACTACGAGAAGGCCTTTGAATCTATCGAAATAAAATACTCTTTATCTTTATTTTACATGCTCCTTTATGTAGGAACGAGAAATCAAAATTGGGCATAAAATATGCCTCTGCCTCATCCTTCGGAGAAACAGGTATAATTATATTCATGTGTGCTTATATGTGTGCTGAAAGACATAATTAATAAAATAAATCACTATTCAACTGCTCATATCAATTAGAATGACACCTTTGAAATAACATTTTTCACGAATTTTAAAAGCATGTAACAAAAAAAACCATAGCACGCACAGGGTTAATGTAGTAGTATTTTTTGCTAGAAATTATGTGTTCTATGCGAATATCACATTTTCTTTTTCTGGCCGGCCCTTTCAGTTTTTGGTCCAAAATGAATGATGTCCTTTTATGGTAATAATAGACATTCTTTGAAATATGCATGTATGGTATTGTTGTGACTTTTATGACACGTTTAAAGTACATAGGTATGGGATAGATGGCGCTCGCGGCTACGTCAGCGTGAAATTTTCTTCCCGCTTCCCATGGGAACGTACTCCCGGGTTTGGTTATCTTTATAGCAGTATTATATATAAATTAACAAAACAAAAAATGATACTGCATTGGTGATAATAATAATAAAATGTATGTATATAGAGTACTCACTCATTTTCTTTCACTATTTTTCGTGACTTTCTACATTAATAAATGCACTTTGTTTATTTATATTTAAAACACTTTTTACACAAATTATACGAGTACAGTTCACTGTTGTACGTAGATGATGAATACCTATACACCTATAGTCGAATTTTTATTTAGACGAAGTAAATTGACAGCAACTAATGTAATTGACAGCATCGAAATTGTCATTTCACATTAAGAACTCTAAATTCGACCAACACTCTTAATTCAACTTTGGTCGAGTGGTTAAGACGCGGATCGGTACGCAGAAGGCGCAAGATCGATTCTGGGTACAAGCATCAATTTTTGGATTATTTGACATAATAATAATAATATATAACGACTGCAGAGTTCATAATTGACGTAAACAAAAAAATTATGAATTGCTAGACTAGATACACGAACGTGGCCGAAGGTAGCTGAGAGTGTGACTCGTTTTCGTGACACAATTTCTGGATTCGGTCTCCACGCAAGGCCCGCGATAGAAGCTATGCAATAGCTTAAAAAAATAAACCCCTCGTGGACAGTCGTTATCTTTTCATGGGATTAACGCATCCCTATGAGGGCATAGTAAATTTGCTTTTCGAGTCATCCACTTTTTGAGATCAACAAAAAATATCTCACAAGGTTATAGAAAAGCACACATCCGCAGGGCAGCTTGTGGCGAGCTGAATGTGCGTGGCTACACATCGGTCCCGATTCCTCAGAGTTTTGTTGCGTTCCTCGACCAGTTAGCATTTAATGGGCTAACGGGAGACGTTACTCCCGGGAGTGCAGCAAATCTCAACTCTGGCTTGCCTTAATTGGCTGGTCAGAGGGAGGAAGCCAGAGCTATATGCTCGGGGGTGGAAGTGTCATTTTCAAGGGCATAACTACGGGGAAACCCGCTCCGGGTCTAACCCGCGATGGCGAAACCGGCGCCGCACCGCTCGACACCCCTAGCCGCTCACACCGGTGTTGCCCTCTGTCGCCTTACAGGCCTACGGGCCTATGGCGATTGTATAGGGGGCCCATCTAGTGAAGTGGCGAGTCACCGTCTGCCAATGTTTTAATAATAAGATATTGAAATGGCAGACGCCGTCTTCATCCATAGATCAAATCACCCAGTCCATTTTAACCCCCAATTCAATAGCCCATTTTGTAGTTTAGCATATTTTACAATAGTTTTAGCTCCCATTGTAGGCAGTCCATTGCCGTTCTTCTACATAAGGCGGTTGTGAATTGTCTGCAGTGGGGGTCCCATTGCCCAATACATTAAAAATCTCAAAGGGCCTCTGCGTGTTGGACCAATATGTCCCCATGTAAGCCTACCAAAAGACCGGGTATCTTCAATAATAAAAAAAAGAAGATACCCGAGAAAAGAAGAGACATAATAATAATAATAAAGTCTTTCCTGTCCCAGCGCACCACGCTTTTATAATCAAATATTATAACTAAAAGCACATAGTTTACACTTCAGCCTAGAAATAGAGGCAACTTGAACGATCCATAATTTCTTTTTTGGTTTTTTCGTGCATTATAAAAGCGTATTTTTCTAGGGTTTTTTATAGTGACCGACCGAAGTTTCGGTTTCGGTTTCGGCCAGTTTCGGCCAAAAAATCGAGTTTCGGCCGCAGTTTCGGTTGCGGCCAAAATGGGCCGAAACTTTCGGCCAGGCCGAAACTCACGTGTTCATGAATTTTGAGTGCCTGGCTCTGCTTGTGACGTGGTTGGGGTCAGCCCAACCAGTTAATATATCCAACCGAAGATTTACAGATTTACAAAGGACTTCCAATCCAATCAATAGTTATAGTAATACCATTTTTATGGAATCCTAAAAAGGTATTCTAGGACATTACATAGCCCTTTTTTGTCGGTTTCGTTGTCTTCGTTGGTCGTCTGTCTGTCTGTCAGCAGGCTGTAACTCATGCACCGTGATAGTTAGACAGTTAAAAATTTTACAAATGATGTATTTCTGTTGCCACTATAGCAGCAAATTATAAAAATAGACAAATTAATAATATTAAAGGTCTCATACAACATACGTGATTTTTTGCCGCTTTTCTTGTATGGAACCCTATTCGCGCTAGTCCTACTCACTGTTGTCCAGTTTTAGTTATATACTTCTAGAATGTAACCAAAACCAGCCAAGACCTAGAAGCAGGGCACCGTGTGGTTTTAGTCGGTAGGGGTTTAGTAGAACTTTCTGCACCTATTGAAAAAATAACCGGCCAAGTGCGAGTCGTCCTCTCGCACGGACGGGTTAAAGCGGGGCCCTATAATCGAGACATGAGGCCTAGCCGTCCGTCTGTCTATTGGTTACGACTCACGAGGTTTTATCGCTGGAAACGTGCCAGATAAAAGTCTAAAATTTTCACTGCACAGTAGTCCTACCAACTAAAAACCACGCGTATCGCCGTATGCTACCTTACAGCCTACGGTTGGGAGCCCCGAGTATGCCCTCGGAATGTTGCATACTGCGGCCGCGTCTTTGGGGGCTTATTCAGTTGCTATCCCGCTTCTTGAGGGGGGCGTGCATGAATCTCTCACGTCACGCTATCGTCTAAGGTCTGCTTCTGTAAGGACAATGAGCAGCCCCGTCACTGTCCTCAGGCCCCCGGTCATGGAGGCTGATAGTATGGGGCGCCGCCGCAGACTGTGGAACTCGGGTGGGAGAGTTCTCTTCCGCTTCCTCCCCGCCGTCTCTTTCAGCGCCGCTCCAGCGCCTCCTTGCGCCATTTAAACAATGACGCAAGGACCCTCGCTACCTCACTTCCAGGTCCCATAGAGAGGTCTCGGCTAGAAGACATGCCGCCTCAACTGATATCGTGCGGTATCCCCTAATCACCCTGATAGCCGTTGCCTTCTGCGGGCCAAGCAATCTAGTCGCATTGCTGGCCATCAGGATCTCCGCCCATACGGGGGCCCGGTATAGGGCCATGTTTCGCACGATCCCAAGGTAGTCTCCTGCAGGAAGCGTTGGGTCTCCTGATATTGAGCAACAACCGCGAGCGTGCGGCTGATGCCCCCCTCCCTCAGCTATGGGACCAAACTTTAGAAGTGGATCCGAAGTTCCACCGGCTATCTAGTACGAGCCCCAGATACGTAATCGAGAGCTCGATGTCGATGCTGATGCCCCCTACATATAAGCTGGATCCCCCAGGTGGTTTTTAGGGCTGCGTCTCGGTGCGTTGCTCCTCGACCTGTAATGAGGGTGTCGTCGTAACACGTTACGCCGACACCTCTGAGCAACGGACCACGCAGCACCTAATCGTCACCGATGTTCCACAGAAGCGGTCCTAAGACCGATCCCAATTGAACACCAAACGACACATCTCGCCGACCCTGCCCTAGCCAGCTCGGGTAAGTTACGGCCCTCTCGGAAAGATAGGCCCCGACAATTCGACGGAGGTATGGAGCCATTCCATGGTAAATAAGCGCCTCCCAAACAAAGTTCCAGGACAACCTGTTGAGAGCGCTGGCGATGTCAAGAGACACTGCCACCACCACCTCACCCTATTCTGTTGCCGCTATAACAAAATATACCTACTAAAATCAGAAAAAAAAATCCACATAACAAACGTAATTTTTAAGTGAATGGTGTAGACATACTGGATTCAAATTTTCAGCTACAAAAACTGAGACTATGGTGCTATCCAATAACAAATATAAAGACACAATTAACTTAAAAATTAATAATCATAAAGTTAAAGAAGTACGTCAACTTAAAATTCTAGGTTTAACTTTTGATCCAAAAATGAACTGGGTCTTACACATAAAAAAATTGAAATCTGAATGTTATAGTCGAATGAATGTCATAAAAATTTTATCATCTACAAATTGGGGTTCAGACAGTAGGTAAATGTATCAAAAACACTTACAAAGCACTCATTCGCCAAAAAATAGATTACGGTTCTATTATATATGATGCTGCTTCCCCTGCTATTTTAAGACTTCTGGAAAGTATTCATAATACCTGCTTAAGACTAAGTTTAGGAGCCTTCAAAACTAGCCCAATTAACAGCATTCTAGTTGAGGCTGACGACATGCCTCTAACATTAAGAAGAAAAGAATTGTGCATAGCCTATGCCGTCTGTAGCATATATTGGAATAAATATGGTATTGCACATGACTATGACGTAGGAGTAGGGATACGGCAAAGCTCGGCTAGCCGCTATTCTATCTCCGGATGTCGTGCGCGTGTGACTGTTAGCTAACAAGTGGTTTATTATTTAATACCTCAATACCGAACCCTGCAAATGGCGATCTTGCCAGGATCTATAAAGTTCAAGGTACGTGAAAATAAACCTTAAAATTACAATCAGAGGTAAATCGATAAACAGGATTATGTTTTCATACGTCATCATTGGTTAACCTACATCTACGTAAAGCTTATACTATTGGATCATTTAATTTATTCTCGTTTAACCTACGAAGTAAACGAATTTCATATTGATGAAATAATTATTTGAATACAAAACTATTCCTGTACTATTGATTAGTGCCTAGAATCCTCAGTTGTTGTTAACATACCCTGAAATCTATATTAAGCGAGATATTCATAAATTTACTCGTGTTATAAATTGACAAACGACGATTTTCAATTTGAATGTGGGTGCGGAGGTACCTATCTGCAAGATGAAAGTCATAATAGCCTCTCATAATACTTTTCTGAGCTCATGTGGTTTGGCAAATAAGAACTAGCGCATAGTAAACTAATACCTAATTAAAAGTACAGTTAAGACAAGTGTATATATGTCCATAGTTAATGCATTGTGCACGATAACTGTGCTAACTTAGCATTAATGCTATTGTATTCGTATTGTAGTGTAGATAGGCTAAGGAGACTTTATATCGAACGAAGTACCGTCTGAATTGTTCCACGAATTATTAACTGCCTACCTACAAGTTTATAGGCTTAAGAAAAAAAAATATAAATACGGTATTTGCTAAACCTAGTTTGGTAGTTTATCCAGGTCCAAAATTAATGTAAGGAATACAGAAGTATTATACCATGTAATACCCCCGATTATAGTGGCACCAGGTGGATATACATAATTAACATTATAATACTAGGCGATTCCCGCGGTTTCACTCGCCTGGTGAATTGTACCCGAAAGCGATAATCATGGTTATTACATAGATAGACGTACTACGATTTTATGCAGTTTCGCTTGATCGAAAATATCGTGCTTGCATATTAATAACGTAACTGTTGACAACAACTGAGTTTAATTGATTCACCATAATGAAAATACAAACGATGAGAGGAAATAAGATCCTAACTGGTATTCTATGTGAATCAAATAATTGAATTAATTTGAACCATTCTTTCAGCAATTATTTTAATTTTGACAACAACTGAGTTTAATTGGTTTACCATATTGAGAATACGTACATACGATGTAAAGAAATAAGATCCTAACTGGTATTCTATGTAAATCAAATAATTGAAGTAATTTGAACCATCTTTCAGCAAATATTTTAATTTTTATTGAAAATTAGAACGGTGCCTAGAATATTTCAATTGGCAGTTCTAGGTAAATTAGAACAGTGACTACAATATTTCAATTGGCAGTTCTAGATAAATTAGAACAGTGCCTACAATATTTCAATTGGCAGTTCTAGGTAAATTAGAACGGTGCCTACAATATTTCAATTGGCAGTTCTAGGTAAATTAGAACGGTGCCTACAATATTTCAATTGGCAGTTCTAGGTAAATTAGAACGGTGCCTACAATATTTTAATTGGCAGTTCTAGGTAAATTAGAACAGTGCCTACAATATTTCAATTGGCAGTTCTAGGTAAGTTAGAACAGTGCCTACAATATTTCAATTGGCAGTTCTAGGTAAGTTAGAACGGTGCCTACAATATTTCAATTGGCAGTTCTAGGTACATTAGAACAGTGCCTACAATATTTCAATTGGCAGTTCTAGGTAAGTTAGAACAGTGCCTACAATATTTCAATTGGCAGTTCTAGGTAAGTTAGAACAGTGCCTACAATATTTCAATTGGCAGTTCTAGGTAAGTTAGAACAGTGCCTACAATATTTCAATTGGCAGTTCTAGGTATGTTAGAACGGTGCCTACAATATTTCAATGGGCAGTTCTAGGTAAATTAGAACGGTGCCTACAATATTTCAATTGGCAGTTCTAGGTAAATTAGAACGGTGCCTACAATATTTCAATTGGCAGTTCTAGGTAAATTAGAACGGTGCCTACAATATTTCAATTGGCAGTTCTAGGTAAATTAGAACAGTGCCTACAATATTTCAATTGGCAGTTCTAGGTAAGTTAGAACAGTGCCTACAATATTTCAATTGGCAGTTCTAGGTAAGTTAGAACGGTGCCTACAATATTTCAATTGGCAGTTCTAGGTAAATTAGAACGGTGCCTACAATATTTCAATTGGCAGTTCTAGGTAAATTAGAACAGTGCCCACAATATTTCAATTGGCAGTTCTAGGTAAATTAGAACAGTGCCTACAATATTTCAATTGGCAGTTCTAGGTAAATTAGAACAGTGCCTACAATATTTCAACTGGCAGTTCTAGATAAATTAGAACAGTGCCTACAATATTTTAATTGGCAGTTCTAGGTAAATTGGAACAGTGCCTACAATATTTTAATTGGCATTCTAGGTAAATTAGAACAGTGCCTTCAATATTTTAATTGGCAGTTTTAGGTAAATTAGAACAGTGCCTACAATATTTTAAATGGCAGTTCTAGGTAAATTAGAACAGTGCCTACAATATTTTAATTGGCTGTTTTAGGTAAATTAGAACGGTGCCTACAATATTTTAATTTATAATTCTAGGTAAATTAGAACAGTGCCTACAATATTTCAACTGGCAGTTCTAGATAAATTAGAACAGTGCCTACAATATTTTAATTGGCAGTTCTAGGTAAATTGGAACAGTGCTTACAATATTTTAATTGGCAGTTCTAGGTAAATTAGAACAGTGCCTACAATATTTCAACTGGCAGTTCTAGATAAATTAGAACAGTGCCTACAATATTTTAATTGGCAGTTCTAGGTAAATTGGAACAGTGCCTACAATATTTTAATTGGCATTCTAGGTAAATTAGAACAGTGCCTTCAATATTTTAATTGGCAGTTTTAGGTAAATTAGAACAGTGCCTACAATATTTTAAATGGCAGTTCTAGGTAAATTAGAACAGTGCCTACAATATTTTAATTGGCTGTTTTAGGTAAATTAGAACGGTGCCTACAATATTTTAATTTATAATTCTAGGTAAATTAGAACGGTACCTACAATATTTTATTTGGTGGTTTTATACGAAATGGAACGGTACCTACAAAATCGTAAGAGCTAGTTCTGGGTGAATTGGAACAGTGCTAAAAGCTTCATTATTGGCGAATTGCTTGGACTAATAAGATATTATTGCGCAGGACCATTTAAGTAAGAAGTACATGAAAATTCGTACCAAATGGTTTAATTTGAATTTTAATGATACTTACAAAATTCTAATGTAGTTCTATGTAATTTAGAACGATACCTACAAAATTCCAACTGGTAGTCCCATGTGAATGAGGACGGTACCTACGTTATTTCTATCAAGTTGTTCTATGTAATTAGAATGGTACTTGAATAAATTGCTGCTTACCGAATAGTTCCAAGACCATATCGAACATACCATCATTAGAAACCCTGTAAGAAAATTTCAAATAGCAAAGATAGGTAAGTAAAGAAAATTTTAAAATTAGTATCGATGGTCAAAGCTGTTTTACAGTGGCGAATGTTACAGCCTCAAAGGTAAAGACTCTGGCTTTTTGACAGATCGTATATGCCAATGATTTATTATTTTAACAATATTAGTAATGTCAAAGCTATGTTTTACAGTGGCGAATGTTACAGCCTCAAAGGTAAAGACTCTGGCTTTTTGACAGATCCTATATGCCAATGATTTATTATTTTAACAATATTAGTAATAACAGATGGTGTGGGTAACGTGTTGAAACAATAACTAGGTACACAAAGGTATATTGCGTATGAACTGGCGCAATAATTTTACTAAGTAAAAGCAGACAATCATTTGAGAAGGGCTTTGACCCAAATGACATCATTAAGACACTAAGTGCAGTTCGTTAGATAGAACTCATAATTTTGATGATGCCAGTCCATTTGCATTGGGGACCATTCAATTGCTTCTGATCATGTGATGCTTCTGGTCCACAAAAAATTGCAACAATAATCGGACAGACCGTGAAAGATGTCGCTGTCCAACTAAGACGAGGACGAGGACTTTTGTGTGGGTAGTTGTTGCCTAAACATTAAAATTGGTGAGCTCCTAGTATTTAATAGAAAAGTAATAATAATTGCACTAATTACAGTTTAATTTAACTTTAATTGTGTTGCCAAACTCACCTCTACTCGCCACAAAATAAATTTTCCTGTTACATTCATCACAACAAGAGATTTATCATCACAACACAGAATGGACAGCAGATTTGAGAAAAATCTTGAGAAGCTGGAAAATATGTTCACAAGTGGTCTTCGTAATCACGAGGATAGATTGCAGAAGGCACTGGACTCCACGGGCCCAATCCATATGGACATTGCTGCTCTCTCCCGGGACTTCATGGAGTTTAAATCTTTCGTTATGGAGTCATTAAGGCATCTGAAGACTCAAGCCCAACTTGTGTCACTTGGCATGGACCGTATTGAGATGTCAATGCGCAAGAAGGTTCTGTTGCTTCACGGTTTTCCTGAAAAGCCGAATGAAAATCTACTTAACACTTGTCACAATTTATTAACCGACAAAATGAAGTTGCCCAATGTAGATACTAACATAGTTGAAGAGTGCCATCGTCTTGGGTCAAGTCAGGAAGAAGCACGTCCCATCGTCATCAGGTTCCGTGACATGGAGTACCGCCACTTAGTCTGGGATCACAAGACTTCGTTGAAGGGAACCGGGTACACCCTTTCCGAATTTCTTACAAGAAGCAGGCACAGGGTCTTCACTGCAGCACGCAAGCATTTTCATATGAAAAACGTCTGGACTGCTGGAGGGGTTATAAACGTAATAAGTCCGGATAAAAAGCGCCATAAGATGGAGTCTGCTTCGGATTTGGCGGCTTTGGTAACAAAGTACCCCAGTTCATCCATCAGTGACGGTCCTGGAGAGCTTACGGTGGCTTCTGTGAGCGCGAGCACATCGAGGATGGGGCAGAATGCGACTTCAAACACCAATTCGGATTCCAGAACCACGAGGAGCCGTCGTCGTTAAAGAGGAGGACGGCTGATTACACTGTTGTGTTAAAGCTTGTTGTGTTCATTAAACTTGGCCGTGTTATTTCACTTTTTGACGTCACAACAGTGAGACGGTATGACTTTTAAACTTTTATTAGAGTTACCCTGTATGCAGTACATGTTATTTATACTTTTTATCCGGTTTTAACTAGTTTAGTTTAAGTTTTCACTTTTATAAATGCTTTCACTTTTGTTGTTTACTAAACTTCACATACCTACTGACTACTTGAGTTAGCTTGACAAGTGACACTGACAGCTAATCATTAAGCTGACACTGTCATTGTAAAGGAAAAAAGTATGCAACGACGCATCGTTGAATGCGTTTAATTTCACTGATCTGTATTGAGTGCGTTTAATTTCACTGATCTGTTTAATTTACACTAGTTTTGATTTTTAAGCTATTGCATAGCTTCTATCGCGGGCCTTGCGTGGAGACCGAATCCAGAAATTGTGTCACGAAAACGAGTCACACTCTCGGCTACCTTCGGCCACGTTCGTGTATCTCGTCTCGTCTCGCACTTCATAAATTTTTTGTTTACGTCAATTATGAACTCTGCAGTCGTTATATATTATTATATTGTGTCAAATAATCCAAAAATTGATGCTTGTACCCAGAATCGATCTTGCGCCTTCTGCGTACCGATCCGCGTCTTAACCACTCGACCAAAGTTGAATTAAGAGTGCTGGTCGAATTTAGAGTTCATAATGTGAAATGACAATTTCAATGCTGTCAATTACATTAGTTGCTGTCAATTTACTTCGTCTAAATAAAAATTCGACTATAGGTGTATAGGTATTCATCATCTATGTACAACAGTGAACTGTACTCGTATAATTTGTGTAAAAAGTGTTTTAAATATGAATAAACAAAGTGCAGTTATTAATGAAGAAAGTCACGAAAAATAGTGAAAGAAAATGAGTGAGTACCATGGAGCAAATATAAGAGGTGAGTACTCTATATACATACATTTTATTATTATTATCACCAATGCAGTATTATTTTTTGTTTTGTTAATTTATATATGATACTGCTATAAAGATAACCAAACCCGGGAGTACGTTCCCATGGGAAGCGGGAAGAAAATTTCACGCTGACGTAGCCGCGAGCGCCATCTATCTCATACCTATGTACTTTAAACGTGTCATAAAAGTCACAACAATACCATACATGCATATTTCAAAGAATGTCTATTATTACCATAAAATTTGTAAAAATAGTTTTTAAGAAGAAACCTATTGTTTTATCTTTTAACTAGCTGACCCTCGCAACTTTGTTTACGTCACACAAGGTCTATGAAATTAGAGGTATTTATTAATCATACTCATCAAGTAGCGTGTGAATCTGCCCTGTTTTCTTAATCAAAATAGAGCTTAATGGTTAAAGCTATTCCTCAGTATAGAATTTTCCTCAGTATAAACAATTTACATACAAACACCGGCGTGTTAGAATTTTATTACATGTATCAATGTAGTAGACGTAACGTGTATAAAATGACATCAATCAAATGTCATCAATATTCTGAAAAAGAAATTAAAAATAGAGTTCACAAACTCTTTTGAAAATACGTACTGTACCTACCTTAGAGGATCGATAGGAAGATAACAGGATAGTTAACAACCATCCATAGAAAATAGATGGTATAATGCTGAATACCGCAAAGAACAATCGGCGCGGCATAGAATGGGGCCTATACTGATATCCTGGAGGATTTAAATGATGCCGATGTCCTGTGCCTGCTGAGGCACACACACGCCGTCATGCATGTCTGCAGGACAACGTGCAGGACAACGAGCAGGATGAGGCAGCGAATGGCTGGACTGAAATTAAAATCGACAGACGCAAGAGATGTGGTGGAGGCACTAATTCACGTACCTCGGGAGTGTCGTGTCAGAAACTGATGGGATAGAAGAGTACCTTACATCATTTCGAGTCTCGCCAAGGCCAGAACAACCTTTACACAGCAGCGCCCCGTGGGCAGTTGCGAAAATGGACACGAAGAGTGAAACTCAAAACAAAGTAAACGTTAAAACTGTACTGCTAACTGCTATACGGATGCGAGACATGGAAGGTCACTAAAGACATTTCGCACCAGCTACCAGCTATAAGTCTTCGTCAAACGCTGCCTCCAATGAATCCTCGGTACATACGGGCCCGAGAACATCACGAACGTAAGACTATTGGAACGCTGCAGTGAGACCAACAGATCAAACGTCGGAAGTGTAGCTGCTGCGCTAGATTGGACACACGCTGCAAAGGGACCACGATCACATCATACCAAGGCAAGTCTTACTGAAACTACTGGTAGGGTTTCAAAAACTGTTCGATAGTAAGTAGGTACATTAATTGATAGTGGCTATAGGCTACATAACATAATGCTAAGATTCCTGCCTTTTGGCCTTTTGGACTTTAGTCCAAAAGTCCAAAAGACACGAAGAGTGAAACTCAAAACAAAGTAAACGTTAAAACTGTACTGCTAACTGCTATACGGATGCGAGACATGGAAGGTCACTAAAGACATTTCGCACCAGCTACCAGCTATAAGTCTTCGTCAAACGCTGCCTCCAATGGATCCTCGGTACATACGGGCCCGAGAACATCACGAACGTAAGACTATTGGAACGCTGCAGTGAGAGCCCTATCCACCAACAGATCAAACGTCGGAAGTGTAGCTGCTGCGCTAGATTGGACACACGCTGCAAAGGGACCACGATCACATCATACCAAGGCAAGTCTTACTGAAACTACTGGTAGGGTTTCAAAAACTGTTCGATAGTAAGTAGGTACATTAATTGATAGTGGCTATAGGCTACATAACATAATGCTAAGATTCCTGCCTTTTGGCCTTTTGGACTTTAGTCCAAAAGTCCAAAAGTCCAAAAGTCCAAAAGTCCAAAAGTCCAAAAGTCCAAAAGGCCAAAAGTCCAAAAGTCCAAAAGTCCAAAAGGCCAAAAGGCCAATAGGCCAAAAGTCCAAAAGCCCAAATGTCCACAGTCAAGTAGGTACTTGGTACTTTACTTTGTTGAACATAGGCCTTAAAATCTTACTAATATTATAAATGCGAATGTTTGTGAGTGTGGATGTTTGTTACTCTTTCACGCTCAAACCGCTGAACGGATCGGGCTGAAATTTGGTAACAGAGATACATTATAGTCTGGAATAACACATAGGCTACCTTTTATCCCGGGAATAACTTCCCGCGGTAACAAATTTTACGCGGGCGAAGCTGCGGGCATCAGCTAGTATTCTTATATAGAAATAATTATACTAGCATAGTCGGTAAAAAATGCTATGTAATAGCTTTACCGCGGCAGTCCCCGAGTGCCACACGTCTTTTTTTTTTTTGTCTAATTTTTGTTATGTTCCAATCTTGACACTGTGCCTTCAGCATATTCTTTTTGTGTTTTTTATATGAATTTCTTGTTTAAATCTATTGGTATGTGTGCGAGTGGGTGGGCTTGGTATTTGGCTATAGTCTACTTTTTTACTATATTGTGTAGTATTTTTGTTTTTATTGCATATTATTTGTATTTTATATTTTATTATTCCTCTTTATTTAATTATTTACATATCAATTTACATTTTTAAATATACATATAAAAAAATACATTTAAAAATATAAAAAAATAGTATCCCACCGGCATCGGGTACAGGGACCAAGCTACCGGTGGTCAGGGCTCCAGAGACAGGAATCGCCTCACAATTCGTGCCGTGCTCAACAAAACCGCCTTTTGCATCAAACCCTTGACCCAACCGCCTAACGCGAGCCTCTTAAGGTGTTGATCGAGGCTCTTGGCGATCAGACCGTGTGCTGATACGACTATCGGAACAATAATCGCTGAATCCACATCCCACATGTCGACAACCTCGTGAGCTAAGTCCAAATATTTCAACTGTTTATCTTTTTCTGCTTTCACGAGATTCTCGTCATGTGGAACCGTAATATCAACGATTACTGCGAGGCGCTCTGATCGATCTATTACCACTATATCAGGCTTATTGGCTACAATAGTCCTGTCAGTGATAATAGACCGATCCCAGTATAACGTGACACGACCATTCTCTAGAACTGGGTCGGGCACATACCTGTAATATGGTACTTCTGAATCTACAAGTTTATATTTTAGCGCAAGTTGCTGATGGATAATCCTGGCCACTTGGTTGTGTCTATGCAAGTACTCGCCGTTGGCAAGACGAGGACAACCAGAAATAATATGTCTGAGAGATTCACCCGGTAGGTGACATGCCCGACATATGTCAACCGTACCGTCTCTCAAAATATATTTCCGATAGTTATTCGTCATAACAACTTCGTCTGTAATAGCACAAACAAAACCTTCAGTTTCACCGAACAAATCTCCGAAACGTAGCCAGGATACGGAAGCTAGAAAATCTACATCGGGTCCATGTAAGGCCCGATAAAATCGTCCATGCAGCTCTTTGCCCTGCCATATCTCCTTGCGATCATTAGTCGTCAATATTACTGGTTTGTGCCAGTTCTCTTTGGCAAGAGCAAGAGGGGTCAGTCCATTATCTACTGCTACCACATCCCGATGCATACCCACGTCAGTATGAAGGAAATATTCCCTAAGGTTGTATACCTCACGATTGTGTAAGGTCTTGGCATTTAAAAAGCCACGACCTCCACACTTTCGTGGGATATACAACCTCATTACAGACGAACGTGGATGATGCATCCGGTTTATGGTCAATAGCGAACGGACTTTTCTATCCAGGGCGTCTAATTCAGTCTGAGTCCATCTAAGTATGCCGAAGGAATAGATTAAGATTGGCATGGCCCAACCATTGATAGCCCGCACCTTGTTACCGCCTGATAAAAGACTTTTCAGCACTTTTTTCAGGCGGCCAAAGAAACGGTCCATCAACGTTTGTTTCATGCCTATCTCTGTAATACCTAATGCCTGCGACATACCTAGATATTTATAGGTTTCAGTTGCGGAAAGGGATTTAAGTTTTGTGAAATCTGAAAGTTGTACTCTTTCAGATTCCACAATTCGACCCTTCTTTACATGCATGACTGCGCATTTATCTACACCAAATTCCATTTTGATAGAATTACTGAAAGCTTCTGTGACTTTCAGTAACTCGATCAAGTGGGAATCGGTGGAGGCAAATAATTTTAAGTCATCCATGTAAAGAAGGTGGGAAACAACTTGACCTCCTCTCCGAAACTGATAGCCTAATCCTGAACCCTCCAGTAATGTACTGAGAGGATTCAGTGCCAGGCAAAACCATAAGGGGCTCAGACTGTCACCCTGAAATATACCCCTCTTGATCCTGACAGGCTCGCCATTCCCAAGAACCTGACGACATCCTGGATAAACAAGAGCCGTTGTCCACTGCCCCATACATGCCCTCAAGAAGGTGCTAAGAGTTGCATCAACTTTATACAACTCTAGCACCCTCAGCAGCCATGTATGTGGCACTGAATCATAGGCTTTCTTGTAATCAATCCAGCATGTCGCAAGGTTTCTCCGGTTACGACGAACCTGCTGATTAATGGCCATGTCAAGAATAAGGAGTTCTTTAGTACCACGTGACCCGCTTCTACATCCATTTTGAGAGTTGGACATAATAGAATTATTTTCAATATGTGTTGATAACTTAACTCTCAAAATAGATGTAAGAAGCTTATAGACGGTAGGTAAACAGGTTATTGGTCTATAATTTTTAGGGTCCGTAGTACTACCAGATTTGTAGAGGAGGTGTGTGATACCCGAAGTCATAAAAGATGGAAGCGACCCAGACTCAAGCGATGATTGAAAGCAAGACGCCAAACAATCATGTGAGCTATGGAACCATTTTAGCCAAAAGTTGTGCAGTCCGTCCGGCCCAGTTGATTTCCAATTGGGTAACGAACGAACCGCACTGGCAATGTCACTAGATGTTATTAGGACTGGTTCCATAGTCTGTATTGGCTCACATGAAAGCTTGACATCCCGCATCCACTCACACTCTGTATGACTAACAGGTACCGACCAAATGCCTCGCCAAAATGTACTTGTGGTTTCAGCACTCGGTAGGCACATGTCAGTCATACTTGAATCAGGTTGCTCCCATCTTCTATACACCCATCTCTCATCTTTTTGGAACGAGCGATTCTGAGTATAGCGATCCACTCGTTTTTTGTACCGCCGTATACGGCTTGCCCACGCATAAATTTTCTGCTTCAGGTGGTCTATACGTTCTGTGACTCGTACTGAGTATTCGCGAGGACTAATATCAGTCCCCGCGAATGCACGAGTCACAAAACGCATCACCCTGGGACGAATATTACCCGCCCTGAAGCAGCATAGCTTACTAATAAGTACCCTAGTCTCGGCAATGCGACGCTCAATTCTGCATTGCCAGACTGGAACAGCGCTAGGTCTAGTAGCTGGCTCAAATTTAGGAAATTTAACGCCAGCCACTCGACACACTGCTACAGCCGCACAATACAGAATTGAGTGTGCATCACTAATATCTTCACAAGTATCAAAATAACTTGGTAGAACCGAGTCTAGGGCACTCACTAGCGCCATGTTCTTTTTATGCGTAGGCAAACGCGGTATACGTGGACGACATATGGGATCACAAAATCTATAATCTTGAATAGCTCGCTCCAAAAAACTCCTTAATTCATTGTCATACTGTGTACTTACTGTTGTAACAATATCATCCACTACCTCGTCAATGGGTACGACAGGTTGTGATTCGTTGGTAGTTTCACTATTTATACTAGGTTGTGACGAAGTAGGGATGGCAGTGCTACTCTGTACTTCTGAGCGAATCCTCTCAAGCACGGCATCGTCCAACATATTACTACGTTGTATGACCCGTACTTGATCCGACAGCCGCTGCGCCGACACGTTGACGGTTGGTTCAAGAGCCTGAAACAAAGGCAGCAAGCGAACACGATACGCAGTGAGGTTAGTCCCTGCCTCTGTAGCCGCAAAATATGCCCGCATGACATTTTCATTCATAGATGAAGTCCATCTCATGCGGTGCACATTACCACCGGCAGCGGGGGCCCTATTCGAGGCCGGTGGGCCTCGGGGTCCCAAGCAGGTCGGTGGCCGGCCTCTCCCCTGCCGACGTACAGGTGTTGGCGACGTCGGCGGGGAGAAGTACTCGTCGCTCGATGAGCTCGACGCCTCAGCAACAGTCGATTCCTGTAGCATGGTTTCCGTAGGTTGCGAGGCGGAGCTTTGCGACGAGCCCGGTGATGTTGATCGTGCATGTAGTGTCCTGGCTTTGGCTCTTGTTAGCATATTTACATATTTTTGTTACATATTTTTTACTGACATGACGTATGTCATGTCATCCTTCTGTAAAATTTGTATTTCTGGTTTATTGACGTGTTTTTTTCTGTAATTTTCCATTATTCTGCTTCATAAACGTTTAATAGTATGTTAGTATTGAATTATTTACAAATATATGTTATAAAAATATTTTTTTGTAACGCTGATAAAAATATATACCATAGCTCAAAGATGGGGTTGCCAGTTATATTTTATTTATTATTATATTGTTATTTTTATTTCATCATTTCATCATCATCATCACGCCTTTATCCCCGAAGGGGTAGGCAGAGGCATATTATATACCCACATTTCACCTTTTTATAATTTGTCCCACGTAATACGTAATATTATTAATGTTATTTTTATAAGTAATATATTAATATATTTATTTATTATTTTGAATAATGGATGATTGTTCGGTATCGAGTGATGACAGCTTCCAATCTTGCTCTCTTTCAGATATAAGCTTTGTTAGTGCTGGTGATGGCGATGATGGTTCTGCAGCCCATACTTTGCATGAACAGCTTTCCTCTATCTTTACCAGCTATCCCAAAAATTTGAACATAGTTCACATTAATGCTCAGAGTATTCCATACCATTATCCTGATCTTCTGGCATCCTTTAGCAGTGACCAAATTGACGCTGTACTGGTCTCCGAGACATTTCTAAAACCTTCTCATTCTACGAGGCTATTTGGAATTCCTGGATTTGTGCTTATACGCAATGACAGGACTGACAAACGCTGTGGAGGAGTAGGTATATATTTACGTGAGGATATTCCTTTTAAAATATTAAGTACCTCTCAGTCAACTTACAGCCACTCGGCGGAATATATTTTTTTAGAGATTACAGTTCAGCATATAAAAGTGCTGCTCGGAGTTTTTTACAGTCCTGATCTGCACGTAAACTACTTTCACTCTCTTGACACCTTGCTTAGCGAGTTATGTCCTTCTTTTAGTCAGGTAATCATTTTAGGGGATTTTAATACTTGCCTGGTTAACGATGATAACCGTAGTCACTCTTTGCAATCCCTTGTATCTTCATTTAATCTTCACCTTCTACCTCTATCTGTTACGCATCATTGTCCGAACCATAAGCCTCATCTCCTTGATTTAATTATTGTCTCCTGCCTTGATCTTGTTGCCACACATGGACAACTTACTGCTTCCTTCTCACATCACGACTTACTCTATCTATCCCTGTCTATGCGCCCCCCTAAGTCTAAATCACAGTTTTCTGTTTTTCGCAACTTTAAGGTAATCGCACTTGAAGATTTGAGACGAGATGCAGAAGCCATTGATTGGTCCTGCGTTGTTGATCGTAATAACTTGGACGAAAAAATTCAGAACCTCAACAATGTCATAACGACGCTGTACGATCAGCATGCACCTAAGCGCCGCGTTAAATGGAAACGGATACCTGCACCCTGGATTACCACGGATATCAAAGATGCCATGGCGAGAAGAGATAAGGCCAACAGGATGTATAGACGTAATCCAACAGACACTAACTTTACTAGGTTTAAATCCTGGCGCAATCGCTGTAATCGTCTGTGTCGAGATGCTAAACGTCGCCACTTTCATCAATCTCTTGACACCCGTGATTCCTCCAAGATCTGGAAATTTCTTAAATCTAACGGCATTGGAAAGTCCCCTGAAATTGATTGTCATGACATTGACTTGAGTGCACTTAACGAGCATTTTTCACTTCCACCCATATCTCTTGACTCGCTTGTTAAGTCAAGCACTCTAGTTAATCTCTCTCTATTGCCTCTACCACAATGCCCCACATTTACTTTCAATAATGTTGATGAACATGAAGTCAAAAGATCCCTCTTGTCGATTACTTCTTCTGCGGTTGGTAACGATCAGTTATGTTCAAAAATGTTTACTCCCATACTTCCTACCGTCATCCCCATCCTCACTCATATATTCAATTTCTCCTTGAACTCTGGCAGTTTTCCCAGTGCTTGGAAACAAGCACTTATTATTCCATTACCTAAGACTACAAGTCCTACACTTCTGTCCCAGTTTCGCCCTATATCCATTCTTCCATTTCTCTCCAAAGTCCTTGAACATTTAGTACATCGACAATTATCTAGTTACCTATTGCAGATTAATCTCCTTAACCCCTTGCAGTCCGGATTTCGGCCGGGCCACAGTACAGTAACGGCACTTCTGAAGGTAACCGATGACGTTCGTCAGGCCATGGAGAATAAATCTCTCACTCTATTAGTACTGCTAGATTTTAGTAGTGCATTCAACTCCGTGGATTTTGATGCCCTTCTAGGTATTCTCAAATCCCTTAATCTCTCTACGGAAGCTGTGGCCTGGTTTGACTCATATCTTCGGGGGCGCTCACAGTGTGTTCGCCTTAACGAGTCAGTCTCGGAATGGCGTAATCTCATTGCTGGCGTTCCTCAAGGTGGCGTACTTTCTCCATTACTCTTTTCCATTTTCATCAACTCCGCTGTTCGAGTTATTTCTTCCAACTTCCATCTCTACGCTGACGATTTGCAGCTTTATCGTCATTTTACATTAAACGAATATAGAAGCGCCATTGCGGGTATGAATCGCGACCTGAGTGCTATTGGTGAGTGGGCTAGGTCATTTGGACTTCAAATTAACCCTAAAAAGTCTCAGGCGATGGTTATTGGTAGCAGGCAAATGCGATCAGGACTGGATATGGCCTTACTACCGTCTCTCTTACTTGATGGTGTACCTATCTCGTATACGGAGACGGCCAAAAATCTTGGAATTATTTTGAATGTCAATTTGACCTGGGATGAACACGTCGGGGAGGTTAGCAAAAAGGTGTATTACACATTTCATACCCTCAAATATCTGCAGCCTTTCTTGCCCGTGGACATCAAAATCTCTCTTGCTCAGTCACTAATACAACCAATTATTGACTACGCAGACTCCTGCTACTTGGATGCTACTGAGGAGCTTTTAAATAAACTTGAGCGACTGCAAAATTTATGTATTCGATTTATTTTCAACCTACGCAAGTATGATCATGTCTCAGAATTTCGCAAAAAACTCAAGTGGCTCCCAATCCGACTTCGTAGGAATACTCGAATATTATGTGTTTTGTTTAATATCCTTCACAATCGTCTTTGCCCTTCCTACCTGCGAGAGCGTTTTTCTTACATGCGTGAGCCTGACGCTCTTTGTAGATCACACCTTAAATATCTTCTTACTATTCCTCGCCATAAATCTGAATTCTACTCTTACTCTTTCACTGTTCATGCGGTAAGGCTGTGGAATGCTCTCCCGCCGAAGATACAATCTTGCCGAACTGTATCACTCTTTAAAAAAAAACTGAAAGAACATTACCTCTCCTCTTTGCCGTAACTATTTGAACTTATGTATATCTAAATGGAATACTTATGTATGTATGTATGTATGTATTGTTTATGTATATGTATAATATTATACCTATTTATTTATAATATGAATGTATGTAAGTGTATGTATGTACCTATGTATGTATAGTTTAATAATTTACATGTATTTGAGTATGTATACTTACTATTATTTTTTAATGTGGTCCATAACTTGCACACACTTAATAATCTTTTTCTATTCTTTATATCTCCTATTACGGGCCTACTGGAAGAGATTTCTGTAGAAATAAGTAGGCCCTTGTACAATGCTGTTTTCTTTGATATGTTTTCTTATTTATTGTAATTTGTGTGTACATAAACTAATAAATAATAAATAAATAAATAAGACGAGAAGAAGAGAAGAGTTCTTGCGTGGGCTGAGCAGTAGAACACTTGATATATTAAAGTTTCTGACGAATAGTTTCGAGCTAATTCTGTGACCAGGATCTCGGGAGGTCAGAAACATGTGCTTTTGGTGGGCTTTACGTTTGTAATTATATAAATTTAAAATTGAGTACCTACTGTCCGATCGGAGTACTTACCAACATAATTCTCAAACACAAGACATGTTTCCATAATAACATAGGTACCTACTAAGTAATGAAAATGGGATTGTTTTCTCGATTGAGAACTTACATTCAAAATTGATAGGTATGCAGAGTGTAATTTATTTATTTTACACTTTAATGTACGCCAAGTAAATAAAATTATGGGACATAAATACCGTGCAAGGCAAGAAGATAATGGGCGGCCTTATCGCTGAGATGTAGTTTCTACCAGGCAACCTTTGGATGGAGAAAGTTGGTTGAAGGTAATGTTATGTAAAAAAACGAGTAACTTAGATTTCCACTTGGTTTAGTTACCAACCAGTTCAACTCTGGATTCATCTTTGATTGATCATTGATTCTCAAATCAGTGACTACTTTAGTCGTTTTATTATAGTTAAGACTTTGTATACACCCTAATAACACACTAATAGAAGCAATTTACTTCGTGCCATGGTTAGCGTCACAGCTGATAATGGGCGACAGCTTTCTAATATAACTTTTGTAGTATTTGCAAATTTGGTAAGTATAACTGCCTACACCTACATATATTACATAGACCTATGGCCCAACAAACGATAAAGTTGAAAACAATTGGACATTGGAAATTTGCCAGTGTAAATTATTAAAAAAAAAAATGGTTAGACAATTTGCTTAACTATCGTGTCTAATTCAATTACAGGAAAATCTATTTCAGAACATATTTATGTGTCAATAGAGATAATTTACTTTCTTTGATTGAGCAATAAAACTGTGCGAGTGTGAAGCGCTCATAGCTAGGGATGCAAACGATATATCGATATTTTTAAAATATCGATATATCGGATAAAAGTATCGATATATTGGTATCGATATCGCAATCAAAAATATCGACGATATATCGTTCTTCATGAGCGAAATATCGATATTTTGATATCCATATTGAAACCCAATTTCGACGATTTATTCATGAGCGTGAGATGATTTCTTCATGAGCGATATTAACTCAATCAAAAATTTTATTAAATTGAATATTTTATGTAATAGATTTGTCTTGAAATGAATAAATAAAATAAATAAATAAAGGCCAAGACACTTAGGTTTAGGTTAATGAAACTGAGTTAAGATGAAATTCATTTCATGTGTTATTTATTTAAGTGTATTGTGGCGTAAATTTGGAAAGGCCTACATTCAGATATGATTGAAAGATTGATTGATATTGGCTATCTAATTTGAATTAACAAAACTATTGAAATATTAAAATATAAACTTAACACTAGGCTGTATGGTTGCCACTGCCAC
Source organism: Miltochrista miniata (assembly GCA_933228765.1). Taxonomy (NCBI): domain Eukaryota; kingdom Metazoa; phylum Arthropoda; class Insecta; order Lepidoptera; family Erebidae; genus Miltochrista; species Miltochrista miniata. The sequence goes on along the minus strand of OW121753.1, from coordinate 39,687,415 downwards.
GGTGGCAAAGTGACATTGCGTGCGACTGCTACGCTGATGTATTTGGGCGATTGTCTTACTTGGGTTCGATTCCCGGGTAAGACAATCGACCAAATACATTTTTCAAACTTTGAGTGTTTTCTGTCTATATTACTCGTATAATTATTAAATTGTAAAGTGGGAATATCTGTACAACGGATATATTTAAAAAAATAATACTTGGATTACAATATATTATTAGAACGATACTGCACACAACTTTTTTTATTCATTTTTGTATGTTGGTCCTTATGCCTGTTTGTTCGCGGTGATCGCAAATACTACTGAACGGATGATTATGCGTTTTTGTACTAGAGAGATCTTATTAAGTTTAAATCTGAGCTTTGTTTCATGGCAATCGGTTGAAAAAAAAAGCGGAGTTATGAACAAAAGTAAAATAAACAAGGATTCTTTAAAGAAAACAGCAAGAGCGGCCAAAAAGCGATATATCGTTCATGAATATCGATATATCGTTTATAAACATCGATACTTTCAATATCGATATTTTATTTTGAAAAATATCGATATTTCAATATCGATATTTTTTATAAACGATATTGCATCCCTACTCATAGCCTCCCTGACGTGTTCTACCAACGATTGCTGCGCTGAACATCTTGTGCTGTGGCGGGTGATGAGATGGGTTTCCATGCCTTGAGACTGGTTCCGGTTGAAAACGACAGGTCAGTTGTTGGACCGGGTAGATGTCTGGAGCGGCTTGACTACAGGGATGTATGTATATCGGCGCTTTTGGGGCTATATACGTGATGTAATATACGTACTCGTATAATTTATTTTTAACTAGCGAACGTCGCATGACCTTCACCCGCGTGGCTCCCGTTCCCGTGGGAGTGCAGGAGTAAAGTGTAGCCTATGTTCACTGGGAAGAGCGTGGCTTCCCAACAGTGAGGGAGCCTATTGGTTGCAAATAAACAAACAAACGGGAAATCGAGTCTTTCATCTTTATAATATTAGTATAGGTATAGCATTTTCAGAGGTATATTTTGAAACCAGGCACCGAAATGTAGAAATGAACACGCGGATAAAAGGAAACGTCCGTGGATTTACTGTGGATGTTGGATTTAAAATTGGAGGAAAGGTATATCCCAAGTACCTAATAAAGAAAAGGACGAAGAGTTGTTAACCAGTATTTATTATTGGAAGTTAATGGAAGTATTAGAAAACGAATATATAATTGTTTTATTAACTTTTGTAAAAGGTAGATGTAGGATGTAGCAAATTAAATTATTGTGTAATTGCAAAGTATTTGAAAAGAGTGGCCGTGAGTTTTCTTGCCAGGTTCTTTCTCACAGGCTCTACCTATTGCGAACCTGGCAGTAAATGTAGAATCAGAAATCATGACGTTAATAGTTACAATCTTGGTAGAGAAGATCTCTAATAGTTTTTATTAACTTTTGTAAAAGGTAGATGTAGCATATATTGGAATAAATATGGTATTGCACATGACTATGACGTAGGAGTAGGGATACGGCAAAGCTCGGCTAGCCGCTATTCTATCTCCGGATGTCGTGCGCGTGTGACTGTTAGCTAACAAGTGGTTTATTATTTAATACCTCAATACCGAACCCTACACCGTCAAACATATAGCTAACAATAAGGACTCATTCATGTTCAAACCCCCGGTGCCGTCTGATATTGAGTACCTACCAACTAAGAACTACCCTTTCTTTACCATTAAGACTGAGAGTCGAAAAATATCTAAAAGAATTAGATTTGAAAATACCTCCAGTTTTTGAGCGTAATATTCCCCAAACCCCTCCATGGATTAAATTAGAACTCCCAATTATTTTGCATTTAGCCAATAATAACCCCAGAAACACTACCCCCGATTATATCTATAAAAACCTGTTTATGAAATCACAGATAAAATACCAGATTTCAAACAATATTACACTGATGGGTCTGTTGTTGATGGTAAAACTGGGTGTGCCATTACGTCTGAAAACAAAATTTATAAATTCAGACTACAGGATTACTCATCTATTTTTACATGTGAAGCGGTTGCTATCCTAAAATGTCTAGAAATAATTAGTCAAGACTCAAGAGAAAAACGACATGCAATCTTTTCTGATTCAAAGTCATCCCTTATGGCAATCTCTAATGTGGTCAATAAGGATCCACTTATAAATTTAATAACAGAAGAATTAATAAACCTAACCAATAATAATTACATTATAAAATTATACTGGATACCTAGCCACCAAGGCATTCCCGGAAACGAGAGAGCGGACCTCGAAGCTAAAGAAGCTACGAGGGGAGAACAGTGCAATTACATTACTGCTAGCGTTCAAGACCTTAAAAAATATATTAAACTTAGTGTAAAAACTCTTTGGAATAACTGTTGGGTAACAAATAATAATAGTAAATTATACGAGACAAGACAATCAGTTTTTGAAAAAAATAAAACTACCTGCAATAATAGGAAAGACCAGATAGTATTAAATAGGTTAAGAATAGGACATAGCAATGTAACTCACATCCACCTTATTACTAAGGCCAATAAAAATAAATGTACAAGGTGTGATATGGACTTATCCATCAAACATTTACTTGTTGAATGTTCAATGTAGGTACAACACAGAGAGACTGATTGTTAACCTACCGAAATCTTTAAAAGAATGTTTATACCTTAAAACAGAAGTAACTATAGAATATCTTAAGCTAATTAATTACTATAAGTTGATATAATGTATATAAACAGAGGTCGCTAATGACCTAGATGTTTCAGCGACCTTAAATAAATAAATTAAAAAAAAAAAAAAAAACAAACGTAATTTTGTATCGAATTTCGAGTACCCAATTTTGTAACGAAACCCTCTGTGCGGAAATCCGACTCGCACTTGGCTGGTTTTTTTTTTTTTTTTTTCAATATGAACACGTGAGTTTCGGTTTCGGTTTCGGCCGAAACTGACCCTGGGGCCGAAAGTTCGGTTTCGGTTTCGGTTTCGGCTGGAAAACCAGTTTCGGTCGGACACTAGTTTTTTAAACCATTTATTTATTATTTGTTTGGAACCTCTTTCGTTGGCCCCAAACAAAAGCGTGTTCGATAGTGTTTTGTCCAAAAATTGGTGATAGTGACTTATTTGTGAAGTTAGAAGTTGTTTAGAGCTTTTAGAAGTGTAACATTTATCTTAATAATGGGGCGTTGTTATGCTAAAGACTACAAATCGCCCAGAACGGAAAACTCCGAACATAACCTTTCATCGGTAAGTAAGCCCATTGCTGTTTTGTATGTAGGTATTTATGTGGTGTTCTTCCACCTTCGGACAGGGATTTCGGGAGACACAATAAGAGACGCTGTTCACAGTTTAGCAGGTTTATTCCGACTGTCGTAACTGACAATGTAATTGTGTACCTACCTACATATTATACCTATTATAGATACGATACACTTCATTCCTCCACCTTAATCCGATAATACATAGTAGAATCCTACATCAAATAATACAAACAGTTTAATATTTTGTCCTTACAATTAATTAGACCTATGCAACATACATTAAGTATTGTTATAACTTATTAAAGGTATAGGTACATCAGAGATATGTTAAGTAACGTAAAGATTAGTCTGTATTCTTAGGTATACATCTACTAATACAAACTTAAAGATAACATAATCAACATTACGGAGTAATAAATAGGTACGGTGGTACAAGATACTTAACCAACAAATAATCAACATTACGGTGTAATAAATAGGTACGGTGGTACAAGATACTTAACCAACAATGTATGCCTATCTATGGTAAGTTTATAATAACATTCACATTATTTTACGTTTTTCTATGCGACATTTCCGTATCGGGCGGGACTGAAGAGGTACACCGGTTAGCGGGGTCTCCGTGCAGCTAGTAACATTTTCTGATAACCCTACATCGTCCCCGTGGTTCGACTCCGGGTATGCCTTGACCAACTCTGTTTCCTTATCAACTATGTTTTCGGAAATAGGCATCTCGCATCCCCTAGGACCCCCTTCCGCTATCGGTGCCACCGCGTCCCCCGACTGTTCCACTGGGCTCTCCTGAGGCTTTTAATAGGTAATAGGTTAGTGCCTGTCGTAGCTAGCGAACTCCTAGACCTACGTTTTAACTGATCGACGTGCCTGTGAATGACATTACCACTGCTATCTCTTACTTTATAGTTAGTTGTACCTACAGACTCTAAGACATTACCGGGAGCCCACTTTTCGTTTTTAAGGTACTGTCTATACCACACACCTTCTCCGACTTCCACCTTCCTGTCGGTCCCGCCGGCATAATCTACCTGTCGTCGCTGTGCCCGCCTAACGTGAGCTTCTCTGTCTGGCTTCAACGCGTCCAGACGTGTACGTAGGTGCCTACCCATTAATAACATCGCAGGGCTCTCTCCCGTGGTGGCATGTTCCGTGTTTCGATAATGCAATAGGAACGTATTTAAGGACCGATCGACACAATTTCCTTCGGCGTTTGCTTTCTTTATTACGCGTTTCAATGTCTTGACGGCATTTTCCGCGGCGCCGTTCGATGCCGGATGATACGGGGCGGTGAATATGTGTTCGATTCCGTCTTTACTTAGGAACGTTTCGAACTCCCTACTCGTAAATGGTGGACCATTATCAGTTACTATTTGCTTAGGGACCCCCATCCTACTCCATAATTCGTCAAGCTTATGAACGGTACTACTGGCCACTGTACTCGGAACCCTAAATATTTCCATCCACTTAGACATAGCATCTATCACAATCAAATACGTTTTTCCAAATATGGGGCCTAGAAAGTCAAGGTGCAGCCTGGACCATGCACGCTGAGGGCGCGGCCACACCCGCGGTTCGTGCTTGGGCGGTGCGTCAGCGTGGGCGGCGCACACTTGACAAGCGCGGCACGTCGCCTCTACTACCTCGTCGAGGCCGGGCCACCACACGTAGCTGCGGGCCACCGCCTTCGACTTCACTATCCCCATGTGCGGCTCGTGAATACATGCTAACACCTTGGCTTGACAGCTACCCGGCACTACTACCCTGTGGCCCCACATTACGCAGCCTAGCTCCTCGTACAGCTCTGCCTTCCTATTGAAGTAAGGTTGCATGTTGACTATTTCACACTGGGCTGGCCAACCGTCGCGGATATAACTCAATACCCTACTCAGAATGGGGTCCCTAGCGGTTTCTTTTTTTACCCCATTATAATCTAATAATAACGCATCTTGAGCGAAATGTAGGTATGTTTGTTCGGGTGGGGAAGCCGCGCCCCCTTTATTTGATTTTATCGGTAAACGCGATAACCCATCGGCGCAATTATCTTTTGTCGATACATACTCAATATCATAATTATATGCTGATAAGATAACAGCCCAGCGCTGCATTCGGCTGGCTGTCATCGTAGGTATACCCTTATTTGGCCCAAATATTGAAACCAACGGCTTATGGTCGGTACGCAATGTAAACTGACGTCCATACAGATACTGATGAAATTTTTTCATTGTAAATATAATAGCTAAGGCCTCGCGATGAATTTGTGAGTAGTTCCGCTCGGCGTCGGTCAGTGTGCGTGAGGCGTACGCGACCGGGCGCTCGGCCCCGGCGGCGCCGCACGGCTGTGTGAGTACCGCGCCCACTCCCTGAGCGCTCGCGTCGCACGTCACGATCAGCTGTTTTGTCGGATCGTAGTGAGCTAACACCTCGGTATCGGTTAGCCTACGTTTCACTTCCTGAAATGCCCGTTTACACTCTGCATTCCAGTCCCAATCTACCCCTTTTCTTAACAACCTATACAACGGAACCAATAACGGATTAAAATTCCTAATAAATTTTGCGAAGAAATTCACCATACCCAAGAATGATCGTAGTTCCGGTACATTCCGCGGAGCTTGCATTTTCAAGATAGCTTCTATCTTAGATCTATCTGCTTTGACACCTTCTTTGGAAATAACAAATCCTAAGTATGTAACCTCTTCCGACAGGAAAACACATTTACTACGTTTCAATTTAAGCCCGTTTTGTAATAATCGCTCAAAAACCATTTCTAACGCTTTCAAATGTTCTGTTTTAGTCTTACCCCCAATAATAATATCATCCAAGAAGACTTGTACATTCGGAATATTACACAATAGATTCGTCATTATGCGTTGAAAAATTCCTACACTTGAAGCCAAACCATAAACTAATCTATTATACAAAAATAAACCTCGATGTGTGTTAATTACTGTGTACCTTTTTGATTCATCTAATTCCACTTGGTTGTAGGCTTGTGATAAATCAATTTTGCTAAAAAATTGATTTCCATTCAGCCCCACAATTACATCCTCTATTTTAGGTAAGGGGTAGCGGTCGATCAGTAAAACGGGGTTAAGAGTCGCTTTATAGTCTGCACATATTCTAAGCGTACCGTCCGGTTTGTTGATGGGTACCAGTGGAGAGGCCCAGTCGGAGCAGTCGACGGGCTCGATGACTCCGGCGCGTAGCATGCTATCGAGCTCGGCATCCACGCGCTCCCTCAACGCGTACGGCAGCGGCCGCGCGCGGTGGAACACGGGTACCGCGCCCTCGCGGACCCGGAGCGTGGCCCGCTCGCCGGTGTACCGCCCCAGCCCGCCGCTAAACAGCTCTTTATACCTGTCGAGCAATTTACAGATAACATTATCTACGGGTTTACATGTAATTTGGTTTTTCAAAAGGTTACATTTGAAATTATTAGGGACTTGAATCTGTAATTCAGCTAACCACTGTCTACCTAATAATGATGTCGTACCCCCTTCTATAATAAAAAGTTCTAGAGCCTTCTCCCGATCTAGATAGCCAACCTTCGGCTTAATGATACCTAGGGGCTTTATTTTGGTACCGTCATAAAATGTTAAAATCGTCTCATCCTTCACAATTTTTAAATGCGAGAAATACCTATCGTAGGTACTTTTGCTAACGCATGAAATGGCCGTCCCTGTATCTATTTCCATTCTAATCACTGTTTTGTCGATAAGAATAGGAATACTCACTGCGCTGTAGTTGTTGAGGCACAGGTGATGTAAGTCGATCTCCTCGTCCTCCTCCTCTACGCCGACATCCCCATAATGGATGCCTCCTTGGGTATCTCTATGGAGTTGCTCCCGCTCCCTCCGTGTGCTGCTTGGGGCCCCCTCCGGGCACACTCGCCGCAAATGGCCTGTGCGCTCCGCACGCTCTGCAACCGGCCGATCCGCCGGTGCGCCCGGTGCTCATGCTGCCGCGCTGCTCCGCAGGCAGCCGCGGAGCGCGTGCGTTTGTTCCGGCCGCGCCACCCCGACCACGCCCGCGCATTGGTATAGTGCTGCCGCGACGCGCACGCGTTGATGCCACAAGATGCACTGCCTGCGGTACGGTCGCTGTTTTACTAACCGCGTCGACCGTGTAGTCCGCTGCACCCCCGCCTTCCACCGCCGCCGCGTCCCGCTCTGCAGCCTCTAGCGACGTGGCGAGCTTCACCGCTTGCGTGAATGTGTAACTATCGCTCTCTGCGAACAACCTTTGCCTAGTGACGTCACTTCTGATGCCGCAAACTAGTTGATCCCGCAAGTTCTCGTTCAAATTCGCTTCAAATTTACAGTGCCTAGACAACCTTTTCAGCTCTGTTACGTAGACGGAAATATTTTCAGTCGCCAGTTGCCTTCTTTGTCTAAAGCGATATCTTTCTGCTAAAGCCGAGGGCGCCGGCTGTAGGTACTCGCGTAACAAAGAAACCACCGCCTCGTACGTGAGAGTGGAGGGTACCGCCGGACTTGCCAAGTTCACCAACACCTCGTAGGCTTCATCCCCCATCACCGCACTTAGTGTAGGTAACTGCTTGTCCTTGTCAACGTCGTTCACTTTAAAATACATATTTAATCGATCGACGTACGATGACCACGTACCTGCCTTCACGTCGAATGGGCCGATTTTTCCTATCGACATCTTTATTAGCCGATAACTTTAACGTAGTATATTTTTATCCTCGTCGCCACTGTGGTGTTCTTCCACCTTCGGACAGGGATTTCGGGAGACACAATAAGAGACGCTGTTCACAGTTTAGCAGGTTTATTCCGACTGTCGTAACTGACAATGTAATTGTGTACCTACCTACATATTATACCTATTATAGATACGATACACTTCAATTTACTGATATAATTTACTTCGTAGATTAGTATTCACTATCTTTGCGCCTTAATTTACATACTTTTAAGTATATTTCTCGAATTATTTTTTTGTATTATCCGACAGAATTAAGTAGCTCATATACATTAAGACGGCCATGTTGTCTAGGGCAGGGGTCGGCAAGGCGCGGCTCGCGAGCCGCATGCGGCTCTTTGGGTGTAGACCTGCGGCTCTTTAGTTGCATACATAATTATCATATTATTCATTTTCAAGAACATTGTCACCCTTTCATTTTCAAAAATACCACAAAAATCTTATTAGTAGTTAAACAAACAAACTCGCCTAATGGTGGTGTGCTGCGCTTGAAAGCGTTGGTGAGCACCATTTTCTTTCTAATAGGATTCTGATAGCCCAGAGAATATAATATCATAAGAGACGGCATGTCTAATTCTGTCGCGGAACCTAGCGACCGCAGTTCTGGCAGAAATCTACCGGCCCAATGCTTTGGTGCATTAAAATGGCAAACGGAAGAGATTAAAAGCTGGCGTGTTAGAGCGCGCAATGATCTCATTCATAAATAGCGCACCAGGCTAGAGCTCGGCGGAAAGCATTGAGCTCGTCTCTGCCATCTTATTTATTCTGAGGTCTTGGGTAGAAAAGCGGCACTGTCATACCTACCACCTCACACAGCTCCTCACGGGGCACGGATATTTCAGTAAATACCTGCATGATGTGGTAGGCATTGAGCCTGAGGCAACGTACCCACTGCGAGGACGGCGCCGTGGATAAAGCGCTGCACAAGTGCACACCCTCGCTTTTTGTACGGAGTGGAGCGGCGAGCGTACCGCTCTAAGAGTCCAAAATTGGCCCGGTCGCGTCGCTGTTTATTATAGTTTACGCTATGTTAGACAGCGAAGAAAATTGGTTCGGCTATTGTTTTGACGTCAACGGCAATGAGAAAAGCGCTGCGGGTGCCAGAGCGGGGTGGCCTAACACTTCCAGTATGCCAACCTCGCACGCGTGGCCGACGATCGAAGCTTTATGACAGCCATGAGACTGACTAAGACGCACCCCTCGTGTTCAGGCGTCACGGCAGTGAAGTTTCGGTGGGTAATATTTAGACTCCCAGAGTCGAGACTGTTGCAGCATTTAGTAATCTGTGGTTGCAGGCAAAGACTTCTATATAAACTGAGGTAGACATGCCCTACGCACCGATTTTTGAAACCTATAAACTGAGCTAATTAGCAGCGTTGCTCGCACTGTTGTGAGTCAAAACTTCGAGAGTAGGTGCTCGACTTGCAATCGGAGTCCATACGCCTTCTCTATTACTCTTTTTCTATTTGTATATTGCTATTGTGTGTGATGACAATTACGTAAAAAATATTTATAAGTGAGTGTAGTCTTATTAAGTAATGTGTGTATTTGAGGATTGCTTTTGAAATCTCGTTTGTTAGAGTACGGCACGTCTACCTCAGTTTATATAGAAGTCTTTGGTTGCAGGTAGCTGTTGTACGCTTGCCTTCCCTGTGACCCAACAATAGTGACAAGAAGGAACATCCCAGGGTTTTAGTGGGAGAATCCCACAGAATCACTCAGATTTTTTTAATTGTGGCCTATGGCCGTAAGTCCTGGAAACGCCCTTCGAAGAATGTTCTCAGAGCTTCCGACAGACTTGGTTTGTCTCTATAGCAGACTTTCCCCGCAGTCTAATCTATCCCACTTCTTACGGGGGGAGGTGGGGGGGGGGGGGTCGTGGGATCAAGAAAGATTTTGTGGCTCTTTAAAAATTTTATAATTTAAAATCGTCATTTTTGGCTCTTTCGACTCAAAAGGTTGCCGACCCCTGGTCTAGGGGGTCAATCATCAATGTCCGTATAATCGGGGGAGTGTGACCAGTGTTTGGTAAAGTTTACCCAACAATATTGAAACTGTTAATTTGTAGCTATCGTTTTATTTACTTTTAGGTTTCCAGAGGATATAACTATGAGAGTTTTATGGATTCAAGCAACAGGCAGAAAACATTGGCAACCTGACAAGAATGCTCGGATTTGTTTAAAACATTTTGAATCCTGTTGTTTTCGGAACGCAAAAACAAGGACTTATTTGAATCCAAATTCGATTCCTTCACTCTCTGTTTTTCATGTAAGTTATTAATCTAGGTATACTAATATTATAAAAAGCAGAGGATTTTTGTTTATTTAAATAAATAAATAATAAATCATTTATTGCGTGAAACATGGTATCTTTAGATGTTACATTTTTATAAGAGGTCAGCATGTCCCGCAGATTCATCTGCATGCAAAATTTATACAGATACATTAAGAAAATACATTAAATAACCATAGAATAAGACCAAATAAAATTACTATATAAAAACATCAATGTCAAATATCAATTCAGCTATTTATGTGAAATTATAAAATGTCAGTTATTTATGTCAATTTCAATTTATAAATGTCAATTTTACCCTTATAACATTTTGCTTTAAAAGGTCTAGTAGTTTCGGAGCCTATTTGTAATGAAAAGGCTCCGAAACTACTAGATCTATTTTAATCATTCTTTCTTAGCGGATCCCTAGACCATACAAGGAACCTACTTGCCAAATTTGAACTTTCTAGTCCCAGCGGTTTGGGCTTTGCGTTGATTATCATTCAGTCAGGACATTCACATTTATATATATATATATTTTTAAATCTTATGTGCAAAAGATGTAGTTGTCTGGTAACGAAACTAGATTTCTAGTTTCGTTACCAGACAAAAATAAGTTTCTTGCCAGTTCTTCTGAAGCAGGCCGCGTTCCGAACTGGTGGTACAGTTTGTCTATAAAGTCGTGAAATGAATGTTTGAGGAACTAAAAATAGTTATGTGTGTGGCAACACTGGCAACACGAAACATAAGTACGTCAGTTGTCAATGCTATCGTCGAATTTCGTTTACTCTCTCACGTATCTTTAATGTTTGGATTAAACTGCAACAAATTGAAACCAAACTACGCATAAAGGTTTGAGAAAGGAGTAAAGAAAATCTGAGTGGTGCGCAGGAAGTGATTTTTAAAGTTTTCCAGTGATGTTTCGCCGAGTACCAAGCTGGACAATTGTTGTGGGATTTTGAGGATGTTTATGAGCGAACAGCATCTTTGGTGGGTATGTAATCGTGTTATTCTTTCTTTTGAATCTGTCTGAAGTTACAAATTTACTGAATTTACGATTTGGAGACAAAAAAAGGCATTGTTTACGTTGCATATTTTGAGGTTAGAATCACAGACTTACAATCTACCTATAATGTAAGTCAGTGGTTAGAATAACATTGTTATTAGGTTATTTTATAGTACGACCTACATTTTTGATACTCAGTTCAATCTGGTTTTCTACCAATTTTTTATTTTGAATTAATTGCTTCATGTCAATAGTTTGTTTCCATTAGGTAATTAATTTTCTTTCTTTACTCTTTTCAGGAAAATCAGAGAGTACAGTTAGGCGAATAGTTAACGAAGGTTTTAATAATGAAGGAACGTTTGAAACTCCTGGGAAACACAGAAAAGGTCGGCAAAGAAAGAAATAGACGATTTTAATATTTGTGCACTGCGCCAAAAAAATCCTTGTCAGATGGGGGAAAGTTACAGATAAAACATGTAATTACATGATTGTGGCGAAGCAATTGGGACTGCTAGGCACCTGCTGGTGGGTTGTAAGACGCTATTAGACCGGGGCTTCTGGATCTGGTTCAATAACTTTATTCTGGATCTGATTCAATAAAACAGAAACAAAATTAAAAATGTATAATGTGTTTTATTTATTAACTCACTAGCTGATGCCCGCAGCTTCGCCCGTGTCGAATTTGTTCTCGTTAGCGCTACCCGTAGGAACTTATTCCCGGAATAAAAGTAGCCATGGTTATTCCAGATTATAATGTATCCCTGTACCAAATTTCAGCCAGATCCCTTTAACCGTTCGAGCGTGTAAGAGTAATAAACATCCACACTCACAAACTGTCGCATTTATAATATGTATTAGTAAGATTTTACTCGGAACGAACTCCTCGTATCAAAATCATTTTGGTCGTACTATATAGGGTTGCTACATGCATTCAGCAGCGTCCTCATTTAATTTCACGACTTTATAGACAAACTGTACTAACTTTTTTTGTATTCATGGACGTGTCGCAAGTGCCTATGTATTAGAAATGCGAAATAAATGTTTTTTAAATTTTGAATTTTGAGTTTTATTTCGCACGTAAAAGGTGGTGAGCCCATTGCCTTCTTGAAATGGACAGGTCGCCGACCCGCGGTTGAAAAATTTCAAGCCGCCCGTAAGGCCTTCAACTTGGCGTTAGGATTGTAATTTTACTCACAATCGGGTGATATATGTGGTTATAAACGTTCAAACAGACGCACCTGGACTACAAAAGTAGCCTATGTCTTAATCTAGGGTGTCAGCTACCTCAATACCATTTTTTTGGTATAGTAGCTTCTGTATATAAATTTACCTATTTCTCAGGTAAAAACATTTGGCGTGAGTGGGTAACACCGATGTCATAATAGCGCTATCTCAAAAGGTATACGCCGATGACTTCTCTAGGTATATTCTCCCTCTACGGGTTACTTAGACCATATGCCAAATCTAGATTCAACCTAAAAAGTCGCGTATCACTGCGCTATATCACTATCCAACACTTGTGCACGTTGTCGAACCCATAGATTTAGAATGTTGAGAGTAGCGAAAAATTCTAAATCTATGGTCGAACCTTTATGTTTAAGAATCCACCATACATCATACATATCACTCAAAAATTCACTATACTAGTTTTGGAAAACTTTTTAGCTGAGGTTAACGCTAGTCTGTAAGTTTGGCGCCAAAATCCACAGCCTTCATTATTTTGTCAATAAGTTCAACTTTTTTTCATGAAAATATGGCCCGGCTACAACATTCTTTTTTTTATACCACTAAGGTGGCAGACAAGCATACGGCCCACCAGATGTACAAGCTATACAAAAAAAAGCATTGCTCCACGCCCAAAGCCGCGGAGTCGCTGGGGAACTGGGTAAAGCAGGCCAAAGAATTTGTAAAGATAATAGGATAAAGACTCACAGAGACTACCTAGTGACTCTCAGACCAAATTTATTCTTAGACCAAAGGAATCCAGAGTGGAAGCGCGACGAGGAGTGTGAGGGGCACTTTTGAACTAGAGCAGTGAAAGGCAAGCTAAGCCGTTGGGTTGTCAGTAAAATGAAAGTCGTTAGGTCAAGTTGAAGGCCTTTTTAGAAGCGGCCTGAAAATTTTCAATCGCAGGCGGTCACAACTCACAACCTGCGCCTGTAAATCTCAACACGGCAATGCGGCTCACCACCTATTACGTCGGACAAATTCTAAAAAAAAGGTGTTATGTGGGCATATAATACCTATGCCTCTGCCCCTACCCCTTCGGAGATAAAGGCGTGACTATATGTATGTATGTAGTAATAACATAACTACAAAGGAGTAAGTAGAGGCATATTATAATGCCCACATTTCACCTTTATTTTTAGATTTTATCCCACGTAATAGGCGGTAACTTGGCTTAACGACTGTCCTTTTACTGACAACCGGGACCAACGGCTTACGAAGCACGGAAACGCTCGCAAATAAATGTCACAAAGTGGTCACCCATTAAAGGACCGGCCATAGTAAATATTGCTTACTGCAGTGAACGTTTACAGAGCACTGTGTCCGAAGGGCCACGGGCACGTCTAGTAATAAAATTACAAAAATTTCGGTGTTAAAGACAGGTTTTTTTGTATCAGGGTTCGAAACCGACTGGACTTCTCCCCTCTTAATTCATATTCCATGACGCTGAGTGGGAGAAAATTACGGACCGATCACCAACTTTCAGACTCAATGGTACCTCACTCAAGAGCGTGTCGTCGACCAAAGTCCTGGATATGGTTGTTGTCACAACAACAAGTTTGTGTGTCAGAAGTGATTTGCGCTGGAAAGGTGGACGATATGAGTCAGCTCCAAAGGGTGGCTTGCTTTTGGGACAGAGAGACGGAAAATTTTATTAATTAATTTAGAACAAACCAAGGAAATGAACGTTTGACTATCAGGGAATGGACTTACAGGGTAGTGGTCATTCAGGGAAATGGATTTAATGAACCAACTGCAAATTCCAGTAATAAAACCTAAATAAGTGTTAAAGGGAGGTGGTCTTCTTCTTCCTTATCGTTTCTTTCCACTTCTCAGACGTGGCGTGACGGTTCGGGCAACCTGGATCGAGCCTTATTATAGTGTCGCTGATCCAGAGGCGTCTCTAGCCCTTGTAGCGCCCGTGTGCAACCAGTACCCTGGCGCTCTAGCCTAGTAGGATCGGGGTCAAAATGAGGGGAATATCTACTAACAGTTATATTATCAAACGTAAATTTGGATGCAAATGATGCAATTTTAAATGATGACGGGAAGCAAAAAGACTTTTTAGTAAGGAAGGGGTTATAAGAATAAAAGAATCACAACTTTGTAGTTCTTGCAAAAATATTTAGTTTAAAAACTATTATAGTTACATAACAGGGCGCACGTTGTTTTTTGGTGACGCGGGGAATACGTTGGGGCACCGTCATCCCTGCCGCGGGGGCAATTGGGACGGTGTGTCCCCGCGGTATTCCTCCTCACCCTATAGCCGGGCCGAAGGATATCCAAAGATTATTCACGTCGGCCCGGCCGGGGGCGCCCCGCACGTTCGGGGCTCTCCTCGGCGCAGAGCAAGATGGACGGCTCCCCCTGAGCTCTCTAAGGAACTGACAAAATCCCAAGCCTGCATCGCACTACTCTCGAGCGCCTTTCTGGAAGCAGAGAGGGTAGAGAGCGGTCGGGCGGGCGGGCACTGAAGGCACCTCCGAAACACAGAGAGGTGCCTTCCGCCAAATATTCATCGGTGAACAGGGTCCCCCGACCTCCGTCCACCGGTACAACGCTAGTCCGGGGCGCGCACGGAGGTTGCCATGCGGCGCCCCCGAACTGGACGGCGGGGCGGGAGCGTCTGGCCAGCACGCTCCCGCACCCGCGATTCCTCTCTTTTGGCCACCATCACCTCACTAGCAAACGTGGTGACGGCGACCCAACACTCTTGACTGCCGACCATCGTTCGCACTACAGCCGGCAGCGACAAATTATTAGATATGGCCCGTGAGGGCGACACGCGGCCCGTCCCACGCCACACACTCGGCAAGAGTGTGTTCTGCCGCGTCTATGGCGCGACTTGGGCAGTGACGGCACACAGGGTGCGACTCCACGCCCACCACCTCCCACAGGTACTTGGCGAAACAGCCATTCCTGTGAGCAGCATGTGTGAGGTGGTACGTCGGTGCACCATATGCCCTCTCCACCCAAGCTCGAACGACGGGCTGGACAGCCCCCACGAGCCTCGCACTTGCGGAGGGCTTCTGCAACCGGCGGGCCCACTCCCGGAAGAGATCATCGCGAGCCAACTGTCTCCAGCGATCGATGTACTCCGGGAGCGGGCGACCTCCAACGCTACGCACCAGGGCGCTCTCCTCATATACTTCTTTTAGGACTTCAGCCTCGAGATCCCAGGGGGGGCTACCACCAATGAGGGACGCCGCCTCGAACGAGACAGTGCAGTACGCCCGCGCCGCCCTCTGCGCAATCACCCGTTGCGGCCTCCGCAATAGGGGTACCTATGTTCTTGGCGCAGAGGGCGTCCACCCAAATAGGCGCTACACCAACATATAGGCGGCGACACGCACTTCCCGGCCCCCTACAATTGGGGAGCAGCCTCGCAAGTTGCTCGACGAAGTCCCATCGACTATCGAGGACAAATCCTAAGTACTTAATAATTCTCCCGACAGCGATGGGGGTGCCGCTCACCACAGTGTGGGAATCCCGAGGAGGCCCTCGTCGAGCTCCGTGGAAAGAAACCGGGCTTGGACTTTTCGAGGGCCACCTGATGTCCTAGCGCCCTGATGCGGCTGACCACCTGGGCAACGCCTGCGGTGGCCAGAACCTTCGCGTCCCTAAAATCCGGGCCCCACGCAGTGACCAGGGTATCATCGGCGTAGCATAGTACCTACGCCGACTCTTGGAAGAGCTGCACCGCGCAGGACCCAGTCGTAACCGATGTTCCACAGGAGCGGCCCGAGAACCGAACCCTGTGGAACACTGCACGACATCTCCCTGCGAACTATCCCTGACCGGGCCGGGTAAATAATGGCCCTGTCCACGTGGGGCGTTCTGTGGGCGTTGAAGTCTCCGGCGACGATGAGCGGGGTGGGGTGCACTTCCGCCACAAGAGACCCGATCTCGACGAGAAAAGAGCGCTCGTACGAGCTTGTACACACAATAGCTGTTTTTGACGACCTCCGACCCCGAGGGATGTTGCAATAATAATTGTGCAAGCAAATAACCGAATCTTACTTTTTATATTATTTTTTTATCAAAAGAAAAGCCGATTTACTTCATATTTATATGTTTATTCAAAGATGATACCTAATATACTTGCATCAAGGCTTATTTCGCAAAACTACGGTGTAGCGGTAAAACAAAAATTGCGGCACGCGTACCTACACAAGCCTTTGAAAATGACCGCCGCACGTTCCTGGGAATTGTAATTTGAACTTTATTGCATTTTAATACAGCCAAGTTAGCAATGATTGTCGGCGTGTTGTCCAACAAATCAAAACAAACGGCCAAACAGGTACCGATGCCGGCACGCGCCTTTGGCAGTGATGCGACATTACGCCAATTTAATCTTTATCTATTTCACGATTTTTGGCTGATTTCACGTTGAAACAAAAGTTATTGTGTATACGCTTCTTTGGAGGTGACGCATTAGAGGGCGCTCGGCGCCCCCTTAGACCCGGCGCCCGTGTGCGCCGCACACCCTGCACCATAGGTAAAGACGCCTCTGCGCTGATCCTCATGGGTACTTTCGGCCCTCGTCAGAGACTTACCTCAGCGAGAAGGACGACACGCTGGATGACGTTATCTGTGTGGGTATCCGATCGCAAATGTTGAAATAGGGGATTAAATTTGTGATCGGAAACCTGGCGCATACCTATTGTGGCCGTAATCTGGCGCCGTTTATTACCCCGCTCTCGTGGCCTACACGCATATTGAGGACACGTAAGTACGGGTGCGCAACTCACAACCATTCGGTCTTGATAGAAAGACCATAGAGCTGGAGGAGGAGACCATCCCTTTATTAAATTTCAGCCCCTTTCTTGCGCGTGGTATAACCAGTGCTACTACTGGTAGTACCACGAGTAAAAAAATTACCCGTGGTACTACCAAGTGGTACCACGGGGATTTAAATTTTACCCGTGGTACTACTGGATCAAAAATAAATGAAAATCGGTTAAAACAAATGAAGATCGGTAAAACAAATGAACGTCAGTAAAAACAAGTGAAGATCGGTGAAAACAAATGAAGGTGGGTGAAAACAAATGAAGATCGGTATGATATAGGTGTCTATACAAGACCTGTATCAAAACTTTTTTTTGGCCTGTGCGTAATGTTTGTCATAAGAGTATTGATTTCAATTTTATAATATGTGTAATAAAGTATCAGAGTAGATAAATATTTTTATTAAAGCGTTAATATTCGCGATTGCAAAGTCACATTGAAAAATTTTTGGTCTGAATGTAAACTGTAACTTTATAATGTCGTACATAGTGGCATAGGACGACTGTGACATATTGCTCAATAGAGCAAATTTAACAGGGATTACCATCTGATTAGGGATTATTCATCTGTTTTTTCCGATCTTCATTTGTAATCACCGATCTTGACTTGTTGTCACCAATCTTCATTTGTTTTACCGATCTTCATTTGTTTTCACCAATCTTCATTTGCTTTTACTGATCTTCATTTGTTTTTATAGATGTGCATTTGTTTTAATCGATCTTTACTTGTTCTCGCCAATCTTCATTTGTTTTTATCGATCTTCGCTTGTTTCACTGACGTTCATTTGTTTTACCGATCTTCATTTGTTTCTACCGATCTTCATTTGTTTTTATCGATCTTCACTTGTTTTCTTCAATCTTCATTTGTTTTACCGATCTTCATTTTTTTTCACCGATCTTAATTTGTTTTACTGATCTTCATTTGTTTTTACAGATGTGGATTTGTTTTTATCGATCTTTACTTGTTCTCACCAATCTTCATTTGTTTTTATCGATCTTCGCTTGTTTTCACCAATCTTCATTTGTTTTCACCCACCTTCATTTATTTTCACCGATCTTCACTTGTTTTTACTGACGTTCATTTGTTATACCGATCTTATTTGTTTTCACCCACCTTTATTTGTTTTCACCGATCTTCACTTGTTTTTACTGACGTTCATTTGTTATACCGATCTTATTTGTTTTCACCCACCTTTATTTGTTTTCACCGATCTTCACTTGTTTTTACTGACGTTCATTTGTTTTACCGCTCTTCATTTGTTTTTATCGATCTTCATTTGTTTTCACCCACCTTCATTTGTTTTCACCGATCTTCACTTGTTTTTACTGACGGTCCTTTGTTTTACCGAACTTCATTTGTTTTCACCGATCTTCATTTGTTTTTAACGATCTTCATTTATTTTTGTCCAGTGAAGTTGAGCAAGTGGTCCCAGTAGTACCACTGGTAGTACCACGCGCAAGAGAGGTTTCAGCCAGGTTAGTGTTTAGCTGTTAGAGCGCGATAAATAAACATCTATACATTCCTACCGCAAACTGAAGCCTTTATTATTATAAAGCAAGGACAAGCAAGGTTAACAAGATTTCATCTGTTCTATTTACACTCCAACCGTTTTGAGACTGAGAGACAGGGACGAACGGGAATACACATATTCCTAACTGACCAACTAGTTGTTCAGGAGGTACAATAAAAATTATTTAATAGGTAAGTGGTTTAATTCATAATGGATTAATGATTCTACCCGCACAAAAGCTAATAAATAATCTATTTCTTCTATTTTGAAACATTTTTTTATTTTTTGCAAGCATTTTTGTCTTCTGGAAGTCCTTCTAAGCCCTGAAAATTCGAATAAAATAAATATTGGATTTTTCTTTACTTATATTTAAACATAGATTTATATTTATTTAATTACATAGTCACACTGTTGTCTGGTTATAATTTGGGAGCCCAAAAGAAATGTCTACTGTCTCAGAAATAATTTGAAAGTATTGCTTTCAAAATGATTTTTTTTTTTTTTTTTTTTTATTATTCAAACTTTAGTACACTAAAACTTAAAATTAACACAAACAATCGCCAAACTGTCGAGCAGTTTGTTGGCGATAAATACGCTCTATTACCAAATTACATTTTTATTTTCTTATAACTAGAATAATAGGTATATAGGTACACGCAAAGCGCACACAGATGCACACTGTACGTGAGCATCACCTTATTTTACTTAAATAATGTTCTCACCAGTAACACACTCACAAGTCATCCAATTCCAGTAAAAAAGCTCTAAGTCTATTCTTTAGTTTTACAATGCCTTTTTTGTTAATTGTTTCATCCCTCACAAAATCTATGCTGTTAAAGATTTTCGGCGTTAAGTATCTCCTAGTTCTTTTCCCATAATAGTTTCTCACAGAAGGTATCACATATTCTCCCCGCTTTACCCTTCTAGTATAGTATTTATGTATTATTGGCTCTTTAAATTTACTAACAAAGCTTTGTTCCAAGACAATTAAGTATTGCAATTTTTTATGTATTGGCAGAATTTTACAAATCTTAAATAATTTATCATAATTTGATTTACACTGTAATTTTACTTTTTTACTTACCAAATACTTAATTAATCTAATTTCTGAAACAGTATGCTGACTAAATCATAAATTAATGTCTTCTCTTGTGTAAAACGTAACTCAAAGAAAGAATTAGTTTCTGTCGTGACTATGTGATGGACCCGTTGGGTTCATCACATAGGTACTCTATTTTAGGAAACTTTGTTCCAGTTGGACCAAGTGAAATACAAAATACGAACAGATCAACAATTAAAATTTACAACGAATGAATATCGACAAAATAAATAAAGATCGCCAAAACAAATGAAGATTGATAAAACAAAACAAAGAATGATTTTATTGCCAAAATTTTTTTTTCTTATACCACTAGAGTGGCAGACAAGCATACGGCCCCACCTTATTAATCTATTTATCTTTTCAATATTAGTTCCTTAATAAGTGAGAATGTCATTAAGATCATTATTGCTTGCATAAATTTTTTATTACATCTAGATTACAAAAACGGGTGTAAGGAATTTTTTAACCTTAATAAATCTACTTATTTTTATTATACATATTTATGATCAATGATAAATTGTATGTGTATAAATACCTATAAAAACACAGTTTACGTTCCTTGTATGACATTCCTCACTTTAAAAAAAAGTTCTGTGTTTTATCGATCTTCATTTATTTTTTATACTACTAAGGTGGCAGAGTTGTTTTGTCAATCTTTATTTGTCATATCGATCTTCGTTTGTTTAACCAATATTTGTTTTGATTATCTCCATTTTTTAACAGATGTAATTAAATTACTCCTTTTGAACCAACTACAAATTTGTATAGTTGAGAAAGAAACCGCTAATTAATAAGTTTTACAGAACCAGACCATAGCTGATACTGACATCGTACAATGTACTAATTTGAAATAAAAATAGATAACTTACGACAATTTTATAAGGATCTCCACTGACTCTGTAGTCTCTCTGATATAGGTGACGTTGCCATCTATCAACCACTGTGCGCCTGTAATGCTGTTGAGAATAGTATAAGGTTAATCAAGGGTGAAGGAGAAATGGCAGTCTTAACACACAAGGAATTATTGTACAGTAATTTGGTTAGTATGCACCAACACTATTTTGAAAGCGTAGGAATCACTTTTCATTTTGAAAAGCATCCAAACTCATTTCAAACCCCTTCAGACAAAAACGGGCGTTATGTTACGTTTTAGCAGAACTGAACTTCTTGCCTATTAACATAAATTATAATCTGTGGAGGCGTAGAAGGATACTTTACGTCATTGGAAGAAGAAATGAAGTAATAGAAGTGCTGCTGTTACATAAAAGTTTGTTGTTGTACTTACATTGCCTAGCCATAAATTGTGAATGTGGTATAGGCCCCAACCCGGCAAACCTAGAGCTGCAGTAATGATGAAAGCGCTAGGTAGAATTTCGTACCACATTTCAATAGTTTCAAAATATCAACCTTGTTACAAAAATAATCCCAAGAACCCCAGTTTAACTACCATAAGAATGACAGTACAGTGTGTGGTGCTGCCAGTGTCAAAAAGCAGGCTGCTTGAAGAAAATGAGAAAAATTGTTATTCTGGTAAGTTTCTTCAGAATAAATCCATATCCCAAGCTTTTTTGGCGGGATTTGGAAGGAATCGTATCGCATCGTTTTATAAATTTGCAAAATTAGTGTTTTTTCGAGTGCTTTGTGTGTAATAATGGTGGATTCTTAAACATAAACGTTCGACAACGTGCACTAGTGTTGGGAAGTGATAAAACGCAGTGAATCGCAACTTTGCAGTTTCTGACAAAAAAATCCAAAGAAACTTTCAGAAATTTATCCACCGCTTTTCTGAAGGTAGACTGACTTTGACTTAGGGCTGTACTTGACTTTGACTGGACTTAGAGGACGAGGACTGTGACTTATTTAAGCAAAATGAAGATATAACTTTAAATAATAATAAATAAAGACATGGCTTAAAGGTCTTGTAACCAAGCCATAACTATTAAAAAAAAAAAAAATCCATATCCCATTTATGTGTAGATTACTTTTGGTCTTTGCTAATTATTATTAAATAATATTTTAAAAAAGTCATAACTATTTTCGGAAAATTTTCGCTAAAAGATCCATTGCGTCGCGTCGAGACGGAAAACTCGAAATTAAACCCGATTGTCAGTAAAATGACAATCGTTAAGCCAAGTTGAAGGCCTTGGGTGGCTTGAATTTGGTGTGGTACCAGGATTAAATAGGTTTAAAACATTCAGCCAGATCCGTTACAAGGATCAATCAGAGGCTACTTTTTATTACCGGAATAAATTCGGCATAAATATGCCATCGTATATCTCAACATGGTCGACTTTAGCTTGCAGAATAAGCACATTAAAGTGGCAATGGGCTGATCGTATCCGTAAAAGAACAGAGGGCCGATGGATGGAGTCAACGAGTTCCTAAGTGGAGATCACGACTCTGCAAACGTAAGGTAGGACAGGACGTCCACCCACCTGATGGACCGACGACCCAAAAAAGGTCACGCGGAAGGCGCAGGACCGTGCGCGTTATACAGTAAATTGGTAGAGGCCTACGTTAAGCAGTGGACTGCCATAGTCTGATTTATTTGATTGATTGTAGATCTTAGGCCTAGGCATACGAACCATTTGCGACGCATGCCTCGCAATCTACTTCTTACTAATATTTTAAATGTGAGAGTTTGTGAAGATGTTTGGATGTTTATTACCCAATCACGCTTTAACGGCTGAACGGATTAGGCTGAAAATTTGTATAGAGATAGCTTAAAGTCTGGAATAACACATAGGCTACAATTTATCCCGGAAACATGTTTCCATGGGAAGCGGGAATGGGACCGAATTTCACGCAGGTGAAGCCGCGAGCATCATCTAACTAGTGTCCATATGAGCATGCGCCTTTAGGTCTCAAACTGGATGTCAGTGGCGAGCGATGTAGCAGGCAGGATGATCTGTGTATAAGCTGCTGGGAATCCTACTAATATTATAAATCCTATTAATATTGTATATGTGAAAGTTTGTGAAGATGTTTAGATGTTTGGTTGTTTGAAACTCAATCACGCTTTAACAGCTAAAAGGATTAGGCTGAAAATTTGTACAGAGATAGCTAAAAGTCTGGAATAACCATAGATTTAGAATTTTTCGCTGTATCACATAGGCTACATTTCATCCCGGGAAAATGTTCGCATGGATAGCGGGAACGGGTACCGAAATTCACGCGGGTGAAGCCGCGAGCATCATCTAGTGTCTATATATGCGCATGCGCCTTTTGGTCTCAAACTGGATGTCAGTGGCGAGCGATGTAGCATGATCATCTGTGTATAAGCTGCTGGGAACCCTTTTCATAACGCATAGCCTTTGTCAATCAATATTATTACAAAGGTACTCACATTGCCGATCATTAGGTAATGAAACCACCAGAGGCCATATCCTGGTGCAGCTAAAGAGGCAGTTATAATGAAATACGATGGGAGAATTTCGTACCACATTATTCAATATTTTATTAATTTAAGGTATTAAAGCACGTAATGTCAGTTTGATGATAGTAATGATAGAATGTTGTCATTATTTTTGAATTTGTGAATTAGTATTAAGCTAAGAGAAAAAGGTTTCGATACATAGACATTATTTAGAAAAAATAGCACGATGTGGTGTTAATTGTAGTCCAACGGTCAGGGGTGTGAACAGGTGCCCAACTATAACATTCTACAATTTCACCCAGGTTTACCCTTGGTTTTCACACGGGGAGGGTGCCCGCCGCCATGTGACCGTCGCTCGGCGGGGTCCTCCGACCTTACACCCACTGTCAACAAATATTCGGGGGATGCGCGCTAGCAGCGCAAAGCAGGCGCCTCCGAACGCGTGGTGGGGAGGATCTACCAAAACTTCCGCCGCCCCGGCCCTGCGCAGGCCCCACCCGCTTCGCCTTGCCAGCAAACGAGGCGATGCGATGGCGGCCCCGCACTGCTGCTGCCGGCCGTGGCCGTGTCGTTAATACACGGCCGGCAGTAATGTAATACACACCACTGACCCGACCAACGTAACTACTAGTGGGCTGCTCCCGCCTAGGCCAGAATTAGCTGGAGTAGCACAACTCCTCCACAGAGGAAAGGGAGTGGTCGCTACTCCGCCTGTTGCCCAGGATGCACCATCAGGAGGATCCAACCCATTGGGTTCCCGAAGATGTTAGTAGACTAGCCGCGTGGTCCAGTGGTTAGTGTGCCTGATTACGGATTCGGAGGTCGGGGATTCCTTTCCCACCCAGGGCAAATTTCTTTGTGTGATAAGCACATTGATTGTGTCTGGTGTAAATTATCTATAATATAATGTATGTACTGTTTGATAGCCCGCAGCTTCGCCCTCGTAAAGTTTTGTTACCGGTATTCAGTATTCAGTATTTTATTTGCCATTCCACAGTACATTGATGGTGATAGATGTCAATTTAAGATGCAATTTGTTCAGTGTGGACCCTGTTAGGGCGCAGCAATGTAATATAAAATTGAATTTAATATCTAACAAATTCGAATTGTCAAATAAATTATAGTCAAAAAACAAATTTAACAATTAAAATTAAAATTTAGATTAGGCAGTCAGTAACATAAAGATTATTGCTGTCAATCATTTTAATTTAAAAAAATACATTTTGCATACATCATAAATCTCCCAATTGTTTTTATATTGTCATAATAAATTAAAATTTATAAAATTTAATATTTTTAATTGTAAACTATATAATTATCACACTATCATCTTTGTTACAATAAATAAATTCAAATCATCTTAATATTTAACATAAAGTGCACAATAAATTCAATTCTTAGAATCTCAACACTATATATAAAAAGCATTAATCAGGCAGTCAATAATATAGAATCATTGTTGTTATTTATAAAAATTGCATTGCATGTACCGACTTATGCTATGCGAAGTAGCCTATGTGTTATTGTAGACTTTATTGTATCTCTGTACCAAATTTCAACCCGATCCTTTAAGCCGTTTGAGCATGAAAGGGTAACAAATATCCACAATCACAAACTTTCGCATTTATAATATTAGTAAGAAGTAAGATAGTAAGATTTAGAAATATTTGCGTATCCATAGCATAGCATACTCCCAAAGCCTAAATCAGCTCAATTTGGACTAGCTAGATTATGTAGTGTGAGAATGCCCACAAATATTTTATTGTAATTATTATGTCTCTTATTCTGTTCTCGGATATCTTCTTTTTATTACTTATGAAGATACCCGATCTTTTGGTAGGCTTACATGGGGACATATTGGTGCAATGCAACACGCAGAGACCCATAAGGCGAGGCCGCACTTGCGGTTATCGCGACGGTTTCTAACCTCAAAATGTCAAAACGTTTCACGTCAAAGTTTGATGACATTTTGAGGTTAGAAATCGCCGCGGAAAAACGCAAATGCGGCCTCGCAGGTTTTTACCTTTCTTGTGCGTGGTAGTACCAGTGGTGGTACTACTGGTAGTACCATAGATTAAGAATGTACAGCGAAAAATTCTAAATCTATGGGTAGTACACACAAGTAAAAAAATTACCCGTGATACTACCAAGTGGTCCCAGTAGTACCACGGCCCGGGTAATGCAATTTTATCCGTGGTACTACTGGATAAAAAAAAAAAAAATTGTTAAATCAAATGAAGATCGGTGAAAACAAATGAAGATCGGTAAAACAAATGAATGTCAGTAAAAACAAGTGAAGATCGGTGAAAACAAATGAAGGTGGGTGAAAACAAATGAAGATCGATAAAAACAAATGAAGATCGGTATAAACACAATTGAAGATTGGTAAAAAGAAACGAAGATTGATAAAACCAAATGAAGATCGGTAAAAACAATTGAAGACCGGTAAAAACAATTGAAGGTTTATAGCCTGTGTCACCCGGGTATAGTGTAGCTTCCTAATACTAAGTGAAAGAATTGTTCAAATCGGTTTAGTAGTTTCGGAGCCGAAGAATAGATTTCAAGCAAACAAACAATCCATTCAATAAACAAGCAAAGAGACCGTATTCTTAGCATTCCATGGATTCTCCGTGCGGGCGCCCGCCGGGTCAATAGCGTGGCATAGGGGGGAACACCCCGAAGCGACGGCGGCGTCTTAGACTTGCGACCCATTTGAGTAGGTTTAGGGTGGCCACCTTACTATGCGCATAAACGATCACCTTCCACCGTCAACAATGTCCCCCCCCCCCCCCTCCTGCCCAATCAGATTTGGTAAGATCCTATCAATGCCGCTTTGGATACTCATTTTAGTAAAGTGGCAATCCAAGGTCCTTAAATTTTATTATACAGGGATTTAGCTGGAATTCCCCTTGCTCCTACTTCTACGGCATGGAGTTTAACCACATAGCCATTTTTGGTTAACTCATTGGTCAAGTCAAAGTATTTATTTGTCTTCATGGCGTGGTCCTTCGGTATGTTGGTCTGCCACGGCATCGTCAGCTCCACGAGCACCGCACGCCTGTGTATCTTCGAAAACAAAAATATGTCGGTTCTGGATGACGAGGCACATACATCCTCCGGAATTTTGCAAGTAGTGTTTTTCATACGTGTCTAAGAGTATAGTCCGGTAGTAGGAAGTTCCGGTTCCGGTCGTCCTACAGTGCATACGTCAGGCAGTTAGCTCCAATTAATAATAAATAAAAAGTGATAAAACTGTACCCAAGTGACATAATGTGCAAAACAACTTGAAAATAAAGCTTCTAGTGACAATATAAACAATATAACCACATGTGATTTGTGTTCTAAACCAGTATTCAGCTTAAATTAACTCGTCAATATAATCTTCAAACAGTGGCCTTGTTATATGAACATTTTATTTGTCTTTGACAAGAATGACAAGCGACAGCCAATAACACGCAAAACTACCCACACCAGGGAAAAAAAAAATTGCGTTTAGTTACACGCAGTTTAGTCAAAAAAGTGTTACCATAATATAAAATCAAAAAAGTTCAAATGGACGGACAAATGGAATTATTATTTTCAAAAATAAAGGACGAGATGGAAAAACAAACAGAAACAATAACAAATAATATAACTAAAGCCGTTCTTAAAGAAATGGACGAGAAGCTTAAACCAATAGTTGAAGAAAATTTATTTTTGAAAAACGAAGTAAAAAAATTAAATGAAAAAATAAAACAAATGGAAATAGACAAAAAGGAGAACAATTTGATATTTTATGGATTTGAGGAAAGCCAAGGAAAATTTAACCTTATGGATATGATAATAAACACTTTGAGAGACTCGGGGATCGACATCTGTAAGCAAGAAATCAACAAAGCATTTAGGATTGGCAAAGCAGGAGGTAAAGCGCGCCCGGTACTGATTGGTTTGGTGAATTCGTGGAAAAAACACGAAATTCTGCAAAATAAGAATAAATTGCCTAAAAACATTTTTGCTACGCAAGACTTCAGTAAAGAGGTTTTGGCAAAGAGGAAAGAACTCTTGCCCCAACTAGAAATAGAAAGGAAAAATGGGCGCATAGCATACATTAAGTATGACAAATTGATAGTGAGAGGTGACACAGGAATTTACCGAGAAAATAGAAAGAGAAAACCATCTACATCACCCAAGCTAATTAATGCCACTGCTAGTGCCCCACTGAAAATAAATAAGACTAATGCCTTTGAGCGCATGTACAGGAGCAGATCCCATTCAACCTCAGGCTTTAATAATAAAGAATAGCAATTAAAACACATCGGGAACCGGAAGACAGAGACCAAAACGAAAAATGCAGTACCAAACAATTTTATTCAATCAAACATACCTCCCCCAACCCGGCTAGTCACCGTGGGGGCTGACGACTACTCCCTTTCAGATCAGAGACGAAACGATTATAATACTAACAGTTCAAACACTCTAAGTTCAACTAAAAATGATATACTTTATATTGCCACTCTAAATTGCCTAACGTTGCGAACGCACGAAAAGCTTACTGAATTAGAGCAAGCCCTTTCAAAAATAAAATGGGACATATTGGGATTGAGTGAAGTAAGAAGATTAGGGGAAAGAATAGAAGATCGTGCAGACTATATCCTCTATCACAAAGGTGAAATACAAGGAAGCTATGGAGTAGGCTTTTTGGTAAAGAAATATTTACAACCAAATATAGAAGAATTCAAGGGCGCATCGGATAGAATAGCTGTTCTCAATATAAATCTGCCAGGCTTCAAGGATAAATGGACAATCATACAAGTATACGCACCCACTGAAACAAACGAAAAATATGCCAAAGATAAGTTTTACGACCAATTAAACACAGTTCTACAAAATACGTACAAAAACATCATAGTCATGGGGGACTTTAACGGAAGAATAGGATGTAGACGTACCGGTGAAGAGAGCATCATAGGCAACTTCGGCTTTGGCCCTAGAAGTAAAAATGGGGAAAGAATGCTTAACCTGGCTCGCGAAAACAACTTGGCATTCATGAACAGTTTCTTTAAAAAAGATACAAAGAAAAAATGGACTTGGAAATCACCTAACGGACGTCAGAAAAATGAAATTGATTACATTGCAACAAATAACAAGAAAACATTTCAGAACGTAAGCGTCCTAAATCAATTCAACTTTAACACCAATCACCGACTAGTGAGAGCCACTATAAAATGTAATGAACCTAGAAAATGCAGAAAAAATTACAACACAGAGACAAAACTAAGGATAGTAAAACAAATGCCTGATAGCAAAATCAAAAACAAAATAGAAGAAAAGTATGCCAACGATATCAATGAAATACTTGGAACCCTATGCCATAACCCTCCAAAATACACTAAAAAGCAGATTGGAAAAGAAACCCAAGAACTACTAGAAGAAAGAAAACAACTCTTAAGACAGACAAAAAGCAAACAAACCCAAAATTCAATCGCAGCAGTAAGCAAGAAAATTAGTAACAGTATCAAAAAAGACAGAAACAAAAGAAGAATAGAAGTACTTAATTACCACATAGAAAAGACTGGAGGAGTCAGAAAAGCTCTAAAAGAACTCCAAGAAATAAGGGAATGGATACCAGCTTTAAAAAGTAAAGTAGGCAAGCAACAGACAAAAAGAAAGGACATAATACAGACTGCAACACAATTCTACAGTAAGCTCTACTCCTCAGAAGATACTAACAGCTCACAAAATGTAATAGACCTTTACGGGAACGAAGAAGAGGTCCCTGAATTCCTTCTTTCTGAAACGGAGCAGGCTATTAATAGCCAGAAACATGGGAAAGCTTCTGGACCAGACCACATAACCAACGAAATGATTAAAATATCAATAGCAACACCAGGGAACCTAAGAAAACTCACCGAACTATTCAACACCATACTAAAAACGGAAAATATACCTTCTCATTGGACGAAGAACATAATTGTACTGCTTCATAAAAAGGGAGACAGAAACATCATAGAAAATTATAGACCTATAAGTCTTATGTCCAACATCTACAAAGTTTTCTCCAAAATGATCCTGCGAAGAATAACAAAGCCAATAGACGAACAACAACCCATAGAACAGGCTGGATTTAGAGCAGGATTCTCAACTGTCGATCACATGCATGTTATGAAACAACTAATACAAAAGTGTCAAGAATACGGGAAAGCCCTATACATTGCCTTTGTAGACTACAGTAAAGCATTTGACTCCATAAAACATGATGTCCTCTGGGAAGCCCTAATACAACAGGGAATACCCAAAAAATATATACGTATAATCAGAAATATATATAAAAGTAGTACGGCTCAAATTAGACTGGATACGACGGGTGAAGAATTCCCAATAGCCAGAGGCGTGAGACAGGGTGACCCGCTGTCCCCAAAACTTTTCTCAGCCCTATTGGAAAGCATATTTGGGAATTTGGACTGGGATAACGTTGGCATAAACATTAACGGAAGACAACTTAACCACCTCAGGTTTGCGGACGATCTAGTGCTCATAACAGATAACGCAATGACGCTTCAATCTATGTTGCAACAGCTAACAAAAGCAAGCAAGGCGGCTGGACTTTCTATGAATAAATCTAAAACTAAAATAATGACTAACAGGGAAGCTATTACTGTAGAAACAGACGGGGACACTATCGAGTACGTAAATCATTATGTTTATCTGGGGCAAATAATATCGTTCAAAGACCAAACGGACCTGGAAATAGAGAGGCGAGTGTCTGGTGCCTGGAAGAGATTTTGGTCCCTCAAGGAAATACTTAAAAGCGCAGACTTCCCAATGGTAGCTAAGAGGAAGGTATTCGACTTATGCATATTGCCATGTGTCACTTACGGCTGCCAGACTTGGGCACTAACTCAGAAACACCTTTTAAAACTAAGAACCTGCCAAAGAGGAATGGAAAGAAGTATGATGGGAGTATCACTGAGACACCGTAAAAGAGCAGAAGACATAAGATTAACAACCAAAGTAGAGGACATCATAAAGAGGATCAGACAACTGAAATGGCGCTGGACCGGGCACATGACGAGAGACAGCAGGTTGAAATGGACAAAACTCATCACAGATTGGCAACCACGAGACGGAAAAAGAAAAAGAGGAGGGCAGTTAATGAGATGGGAAGATGATATAAAGAGAACAGGAGGCTCAATTTGGACTAGAAGAGCAAACAATAGAACCGAGTGGAAGCAGCTGGAAGAGGCCTATGTGTCACAAGACACGCTGATTACTTAAAACCGGCACAACCGATGTGATAGATTAAGTAAATATTGTATTAGAAAATAAGCATGTTTCAGCAATAAAGGCTTTATTATTAAGAGTATAGTCCAATCGGCGGCAGTCATCAAAATTGAGTATGGCTAACTAACAATCAATTTTAGGGTTTCGTACCCAAAGGGTAAAAACGGGAACCTATTATGAGACTTCGCTGTCCGTCTGTCTTTTTGACTGTCTGTCTGTCTGTCTATCCGTCACGTGGCTGTATGTCAGGAACTGTGGTCTGTGATAGCTATTTGAGAGCTCAGAATTTCGGAGTTGATGTATTTCTGTTGCCACCATCAGAAAATCAGAAAAAAGGGGGAATTAAGTGGGGTTCCCATCATACAACAAACGTGTTATTTTTCCATTTTCTGATATGGAACCCTGCCTCCGTGCGCGAGTCTGACTCGCACTTAGCGAGTTTTTTTTTCTTTTTAAAGTATTATCAGACAAGAGAAATAGTAAGATCTGTCGGCTGTGGTATTATGAAGAAAATAAAAATGTTGATACTAATTAGTAGAAAATAGGATTTTTGTTACAGTATCTAACTCGATCTAACTACTGAAAATAAAATAATTTTGATTATGGTATGATTTTTTTATATGGTACGGCAACTTTAATCGTCGGGTCGTCATCAAAAATGGCAGACGTTCCAATCGACTGTGACTTTCCTGTCTGGGGATTATTACCAAAAAAAGAAACAGGAGTTGTCTCATTTTTAAATAAAAATACGAACTACGATGGCAGGGATACAGTTATTGCTATTTTTGACTCGGGAGTCGACCCAGCGGCTGAAGGACTTAAGGTAAAAAAATGTCTTGTCACGATTTGTTTTGTTGCAATTATTGCATTTTCCTCCGATTTTAAACGTTCCTGGTTTGCAGGTGACGAGTACTGGAGAGACAAAAGTTATTGAGAGGTTTGACTGCAGTGGCTGTGGTGATGTAGACACCAGCACTATAAAAAAAGTAACAGATGGATGTATCACCGGCTTAACTGGTCGGAAACTAAAGGTACGTAAATATTGTCTGAAATAGGATTTTGGTACAATTGAAATGTTTCTTGGATTTCTATATTTTTCTGTAAGAGATACTTAGTACAAAGAATATAATTTCCAATCGATTTGATACTTCTATGCATATAAAAATCTACAAGCTTTTCTTCAGTAGCTATGTTTGTGTTAAAAGTTGTATTACTGAACAAATATATAGTTATGTCTATAGTGATACTGATTTCAACATTATTTTGAAGATATTCATACAAGTACATGGTTTCAGATTCCAGAAACATGGCAGAATCCCACAGGAGTGTGGCGCGTGGGTGTGTTGTACCCATTCAGCTTGTACCCTCAAAAACTAAAGGAACGTGTCCAGGAGCACCGCAAAGAACATGAATGGGATGTTGGTTACAAGCCTGCATTTGCTGAAGCAGACAAACAGCTTCACAACTTTGAGGCTGAAGTTGGTTAGTTAATTTTTATACCTGGGTAGTTAAATGTACAGTAAGAATTTAGTTGACTATTTTGTCATGGTACCAATTTTAGGTAAACCTTGTTATATAGTTGACATGGAGTTAGGATAGTTAAAGAGCATGCCTCATAGCCCTGCTATCCTACCTAGTGCCAATAAATACAAGTAGAAGTTCTATTGCTGACATGGTGAGGGTTCTTGTGTAGTTAGTGTAAGTGTCACTATGCTCATAGTGCCTTCATTACAGAATTACACTCTTAGCATACGCCATCACAAAGAGCTGTGTCCATTGTCAAAACTATGACCAAGGTGTATGTATGAAATGTTTTTGTTGGTTTTAGTATCAAAGAACCCTACACTCAGTACTGAGGACAAATTTCAAAAAGAAGAATATGAAGCTCGAGTAGAAGTGTTACAGAATGCAGAGAAAAAATATAGTGATCTAGGACCCACTTACGACTGTGTATTATTTCATGATGGCTCTGTGTGGAGGTGAGTACTGTTCATTCTTATACATTTGGTAAATCCCTTAGGGATATATTTGCGCTAGGTGTTGACAAATTAATTTTCATTCATAGTAAATTAACTCCATACCTCTAATAAGCTCAATATTATAATTCTCACGGGACATCCTTCCTGAGTCACGGGACATCCTTCCTGAGGGCTTACCCGGAGCTCTCAACCATAGGCTGTTAGGCGTGGCGTGAGGTTTTTTAGTCGGGAAGAGTCCGGCATAACATCCTATGAGGATTTTCCCTCACGTTAAACAAAAAAAAAAAGCTCAATATTATAAAGATCTGTATGTTTCTAATTAAAGTACTCTGAATCTAGGTAAAAAATTCAAAAAAAATATTTGACATTAGATTAGTAAGTATTTTTGAATGATAATGGTCAGCAGCGCAGTCCGTCAGATCATCCACTCGGCTGTGCTGGCTTCACCCACAAGAAAGCAATAAAGTAATATGGTTCAGCGAGTGTCATTAAGTTTGTAGTTTGTTACAAGCAAGGCCAAGGGGCAAGACAACTAGTGACAGGAGTAGTGGTGTTCATATCGACTGTTTTTAATGGTTCTAAATCATCTTGTGGTATGGTATATCCAGCCAGCATGTATAGCTTGGCAAAAAAGAGTAGAAATTAATAGAGACGCCACTGTGCTGTTCATATGGCAGTCCATTAAAAAGAACCACCAATCAGTATCCAGTTTCCAATAAACTCCAATAAACGCCAATAAAAACCACCAATCATTTTATGACAGGCATTTTGACAATGTAGCCAGCATGCAAAATATTAGTTCCGTTTATAGACTTTTGTCATGCTATGTAGGCAAGTTCCCCATACCATGATTTGTGTCCAGAGCGTGCATCGACACGTCGGAGAGCGGCGACCTGTCGTCGGGCCCGGTGCTGGGCGAGTTCAGCGCCACGCGCGAGCACTCGCACCTCACGCCGCTCGATGAGATGACGGTCAGCATCAATGTGCACAATGACGGGGATACCCTCGAGGTCGTCGGCATGTGCTGTGAGTATCGAATGTACCATACTGGTGGCAGGGGGTGACTATTAACAAATAGGTTCCGTTTCTATAGTTTGTACGTTCTCATTAATTAAGTTTTGGACTCATCCTTTTCATATTTGTTTTGTTGGTAGTCTTTTTGCTACTTGCCAAACAGCAATTAGTATCTATTATATTTAGGCAAATTTTTCTTTATATTATTCCTATAGCGATGTTAAAAATTAATAAATTCTTGTAATTATAGCAACCCACGGGACACACGTAGCTGCAATTGCTGCAGGTTACTTCCCAGGCGAGCCGGAGCGTGACGGCGTCGCTCCCGGAGCTAAGATCATCTCGCTCACAATAGGAGACAGCCGCCTGGGCTCCATGGAGACCGGGACGGCTCTGGTCAGGGCCTGCATCAAGATTATGGAACTGTCCAAGAAAATGAAGATAGATGTTATAAACATGAGCTACGGAGAACACGCGCACTGGTCTAATGCTGGGTGAGTGTTATCGAGTTACATTATTGTTGCAGAATATTTCGTATATTTATTCCATTGATTTTGCTTTTTTATACCAGTAGATTGTGTCGTAAATAGTTCTGCCAAGATTTTTGGGCTCCTCAAGCAAATCAGACTGGTATTTTGTGCATCTGCTGATTAATGAACGAGTGAGGTGGACAGACGGGAATCGAATGACAGACTTCTAGCAGAAAATTGGGATAATGTGGACTTCGAATTATTTCATTGCGTGTTGCATTGCATGTAACATTACGTATCAATCAATCAATCAAATCAGCCTATAGCAGTCCACTGCTGATGTTTCATTACGTATACGTCAACAATTCAACATAGTAATACCGAGTGATATGTGTGTGCGTGTGTCCAGGCGCGTGGGCGACATGATCTGCTCGGTGGTGAACCGCTACGGCGTGTCGTGGGTGGTGTCGGCCGGCAACCACGGGCCCGCGCTCGGCACCGTGGGCGCGCCGCCCGACATCGCGCAGCCCGTGCTCATCGGTGAGTCGCCCTCTCTACCTCTCTCTAACTGTGACTGTGCGCTGACTGGCCTGCCCTTATTCACTCTAACATTATTAGTGTTAAACCAATGAACTACTTTTAAGATAGTTGTTGATATCTTTATAATTATCTAGCTGTTTTTTATTTAGCTGTTATTATTATTTTGAAAATTGAAGAAGTTTTATCTGCAAACATAATTAATCCTATTCTTGTACCCTACCCACGTAATAGGGTAGGTCATTAGAAGACATTAGAATAAAAATGGCCCGAAAATTGAACCCTGCGGGACTCCCATAATAACTTCGGATCCCTTTGAACGTGTGCAACTAACATCGACTTTCTGAGTTTTATTGTTCAAATGTGAAGTCAGGAGATTAAAGAGTATTGCTTCGTATTCCGTAATGAAGTTATTTTGTGATCAATATTGTGTCGGACGCAATCAAAAGCCTTACAGAAATCGCAAAACACATGCGAGTGCATCTTGTTTATTCTTACAGGTGTCATAAATGCATTTCAATATTTATAACTCCACTAGTAGTTGAACATCCTTTATTGAATCTAAATTGTTTTGAAATCAGTGTTGGCTGCAACAAAATACGCGTTGTAGATCATTTAGGTTAAGGCCATACTACAGGAGCCTTATTATTATTATTATACAGGATCCTTAAGGCAACTAGCTAGGCGCGCTTCACGTAATGTGGCGGCTGTGATAGTACGTTATGCGTTTGTTCGCTAGAATCGAGTCATTATGCGAGTCGCTTGGCTCTTAGCTCTAAGCAAAGCTACTGTAGTGTGGCTGTAGGCGCGCACGGCGCAGTATGTAAGCTCGTGTGGTGTGCAGGCGTGGGCGCGTACGTGTCGCCGGACATGATGTCTGCCGCGTACTCCATGCGCGCGCGCGTCACGGGCGGCGCCTTCAGCTGGAGCTCGCGCGGGCCCGCCGCCGACGGCGCGCTGGGCGTGGCCGTGTGTGCGCCCGGGGGAGCTGTGGCGGCTGTAGCGAGGTACGTGCCACACTGTACCTACACACAGACACACGTACTCCATGCGCGCGCGCGTCACGGGCGGCGCCTTCAGCTGGAGCTCGCGCGGGCCCGCCGCCGACGGCGCGCTGGGCGTGGCCGTGTGTGCGCCCGGGGGAGCTGTGGCGGCTGTAGCGAGGTACGTGCCACACTGTACCTACACACAGACACACGTACTCCATGCGCGCG
Organism: Miltochrista miniata; assembly: GCA_933228765.1. Classification (NCBI taxonomy): domain Eukaryota; kingdom Metazoa; phylum Arthropoda; class Insecta; order Lepidoptera; family Erebidae; genus Miltochrista; species Miltochrista miniata. Next base: position 39,651,665 of record OW121753.1, on the reverse strand, counting down.
CGCGTCACGGGCGGCGCCTTCAGCTGGAGCTCGCGCGGGCCCGCCGCCGACGGCGCGCTGGGCGTGGCCGTGTGTGCGCCCGGGGGAGCTGTGGCGGCTGTAGCGAGGTACGTGCCACACTGTACCTACACACAGACACACGTACTCCATGCGCGCGCGCGTCACGGGCGGCGCCTTCAGCTGGAGCTCGCGCGGGCCCGCCGCCGACGGCGCGCTGGGCGTGGCCGTGTGTGCGCCCGGGGGAGCTGTGGCGGCTGTAGCGAGGTACGTGCCACACTGTACCTACACACAGACACACGTACTCCATGCGCGCGCGCGTCACGGGCGGCGCCTTCAGCTGGAGCTCGCGCGGGCCCGCCGCCGACGGCGCGCTGGGCGTGGCCGTGTGTGCGCCCGGGGGAGCTGTGGCGGCTGTAGCGAGGTACGTGCCGCACTGACACACTACCCTGTAATAATTTTCAACAAAATTGACCAAAAAATTATAGGCTCCTTTGACAAAGCGCCAACTCCATTGTCAGATTCCGGATTCAGTCGACGAGAGTCCGCTTAGTGGTGAGAACGGAGGAACAAACTGGATGTCAGCGACATGCGGGTGACGGCAACAGCGCCGCTCACGAGTACAAAAGAGTAGGCTACATATAACAGCACAACACAATGACATACCTACATATAACACCGAGCACGCCTCGCTCGCAGGTGACATCCAGTTAAAGGCCTCATTGGTTACGGAAATCCGGCAATGAGAGTCGTCGCGATGATATAAATGTCAGAAGTCATTTTTACGATTAAAACATGACCGTGTCTCCCGCAGGTTCACGCTCAGGAACACGCAGCTAATGAACGGCACGTCGATGGCGGCGCCGCACGTGGCCGGCGCTGTGGGTAAGTGTTGTTACACTGACAGACCGACCACTAAATAAGTCTTTCCTTAGTCTTCTTTAATTAGTCTTTGCTTTCGCATTTCACTCCTAATGAGATGAATGAGCTACATTTAACTCGAAGGAAGCCGCGGGTAAAATAATCACTTTAAGATCAATTAAAACATTTTTCATAAGTACACTCAAACATGTATGCTATGTAGTTACACCTATCTATTGTACGATAAATGTCTAATCCGCGCGTGGCCGTGTCATCAAACTTTGCCCATACACTTGAAATAGTCACATAATGTTTGTCCTCCCCCAGCGGCGCTGATATCGGGGCTGAAGGCGAAGAGCCTCCCGTACTCGCCGTACTCCGTGAAGCGCGCGCTAGAGAACTCGGCCACGTACCTGGCACACGTGGAGCCCTGGGCGCAGGGCTGTGGACTGCTTAACGTTGAGAAGGTTAGTAGCATGCTTATTAATAGCAAAACAAATTGCTGCTTTTAATATCATACCAGTGTTATTGCTGGTTGCATACTATGCTAAGCATCTGCTGTTACATAATCTACTTTGCATATTAGTTGGCATCTCCGATTGTGAATGCCAATATTCGTCTACGTGCGTCGTCTTATTTAATTCATGACCTCTCAAGTCTGTCATAGCATTGCGGCGCCAATGCCATGACAGACTTGGGTGAATGGGGGATGGTAATGATATATGAAAATAGCCAGAGACGCGGTGGTCTGTTTAAAACGTCCGAACCAGCGGCGGTGAATCTCTTGCAGCTTGTACGCAACGCTGTGAACAGCGACTTAATAATGCTGTCGATTCCATAATTTCTCCTGGAAAAAGGAATTTCCCAGGCGCCATCTATCGACACTTAGTTAAGTTCCTTCTGATCCAGGTAATTCTAGACCTGTCTCGGTATTGCCGACTTTGAGCAAGATATTTGAAAAATTAATACTTGAACAGATGCTGACCTATTTTAACAATCACAAATTATTTCATGATACACTATGTGGTTTCAATAAAGGGCAGTCGGCTACCGATGCTGGTGTAGATTTCTTGAAGAGTATTTATGAGGTCTGGGAAGATAAACATGATGCGCTTGGTGTGTTCTGCGATTTGTCTAAGGCTTTTGATTGCGTCCAACATGAAACATTGATCAGGAAACTACACTAATACGGGATAAGGAACAAGGCTCTCGATCTTCTGACTTCATATTTGAGCAATAGAACTCAGAGGGTCGATGTTGGTGGCACACGTTCAGAGGGATCGGTGGTTACTATGGGCGTTCCGCAAGGTTCCAAACTCGGACCATTTTTGACGTGAATACGTCTTTAAAATTACTTCCATAGGGACGCAATCCAAAAAAACGAATGATAACAAAATCGGGGGATACAGTTTAGTGTTGTAGCTACATATCTATCATCTCCATCCAAATTTCAGTTACACCACTGGATAGCTAAAGAATCAAAGAATTTATTACGCTAAGTAAGGACTGTAACACATCGCGCGCGGGGGAGGGGGCAGCCCCGCCATTTTGAAGGTCATTTTGCTGCGTCTCGAGATTTCCATTTAGTATAAATTTCGACTCGGTGAAGCTACGACGTTCATTCAAGTTTCAATCGTCAGCTCTCGTCAAAATCGATCGATTATATACAGGGTGGAATTTAAAGACTGTAGTTGGATGGAAAGTACCCTTAATATTGATAATGGCAAGTTTTGCTGAAAGGAAACATTCCTTTATTTTCAAAAGTAAGTAAAAATGCATTCAAAGATTTTTGAAAAATCACCTGCTTGACCCGGGAATCGAATCTGGGAGATGTGAAAAAAAAACCATCCTGTATTTTATGATACCAACCGCAACAGTTTTTTATAAGGATCAATTTCTTTTAAACAACATAATATCTTAAAATATAGGAAGATGAAGTAAAATATGTTTTTATTGTAAAGCTTACTCACTATCTGAAGAAAAAAAAAAGTCTAATTGAGAAACTCCTATTTTTTTTTAAGTTGGTTGCTTAAGTGACCAGAAAGAATATTCCCATTCACAGAAACTAGAACATTTTATTAACCAGTTACAAAAAAAAGGAGAAGAATCTCAATAAGCCTGTTTTTTTACTTCAGATAGTGAGTAAGCTTTACAATAAAAACATTTTACTAGGTCTTCCTTTAATTTAAGATACTATGTTGTTTTAAAGAAATTGTTCCTTATTAAAGACTCTTTCGGTTGGTATCATAAAATACAGGATGTTTTTTTTTTCACATCTCCTGGGTTCGATTCCCGGCTCAAGCAGGTGATTTTTCAAAAATCTTTGAATGCAGTTTTACTTACTTTTGAAAATAAAGAAATGTTTCCTTTCAGCAAAACTTGCCATTATCAATATTTAGGGTACTTTACCTCCAACTACCGTCTTTAAATTCCACCCTGTATATAACATTAGTGTAAAATTGTAACTGTGAATATAATAAGGTGTTTAAATAAAAAAATAATATCAAAAATTATATAATGTCGGCCTATACGCGTCGAAAAGCCAAATCGAAATACAGAGATCGTATACGGTTGGAAAGGGCATCTCAACAACAATCGAATGTACCAATAAAACACTATATGATCGAGTCAAGCAGTGCCGGCAACGTAAAGCAATGAATGCGGCCGAGCGGATCAACGACGGTGCCAGTACATCTGCAGCTGGTACGGCTGGAATGGTTTGTTACGAGACGTATTCACGTTAAAACCAACGGCCGTGTGCCCCGACACAGCCCCACCCGTTTTTATTTTATATATTAATGACCTACCCTATTACGTATGGGACACCATGTTTTGTTTGCAGATGACACTTCCTTAAGTGTCAAAATTAAAGGACAACTAGATAAGATAATGAAAGAAAAAAATGCATTGTTAAAAAAATCGACGTCTTTGTAGCGGTATGGCGGCTCTTTAGAACCGTCGCCGTAATGGTATGGCATTGTGATTTTCGTAAATGTTTTTACTTGTACATTGTCATTAAATAAAATATATCTTGTAACAAAAAAAAATTAATTAATGCGTTTTAATTAAGATGACGGGCCATAAAACCCGCGAAAAAAGTATGGCATTACGCTGGCGCCAAGTTATTTTTCATGGCCTACAAAGAAACGCAAGAGTTTTTGTGTAACAAATCGTTTGAACACCCTATTTTTTTCGACAAATTTAATTAATCAGCCTGTAATTACGCCCCGCGGGCCAGCTCTGAAATTACTATTTTCGGTTCTCAAATCACCCAATTCAACCCTCTAAGGGTCGCCATACTTGTAACAGTTGTAACAAATGAATTGAACTTTTCTGTCATCATCTCCCTGTCTATGAATGCCGGCAGCGCGCACGATAAAAGTGTCGTGCTCCGCCTGAGTCAAGCGTGCAAGCGAGAGCACGGAACAAGCGATAGAGAGGCACGATCGGCATAAGCGTTCCGCTTGCGACGCACCTATCACTCATCTACTCTGTCGGCCGATGACGTTTGTTTTTATATCCCGTTATGAAACCGACTTTAGGGACAAGTCTTGTTTTAGGCATTCGACCTGCTAACGACATACCACGAGCAGCCGGAGCGCGACGTGTCGTTCAGCATCCAGTGCGGACCCGCCAACGCGAAGGGCATCCTGCTGCGGCCCAAGGTGGGCGACGTGCCCGCGGACATCAGCATCACCGTCGAACCGCACTTCCTCAAGGACCACAACGATATGGAAGGTGAGGATATATACAAACACTGAGATGAACCATTCCTAACATTCTGTTAAATGTTGATTGTTTCGGGTGACAGTTGTATTAACGTAAAGTCAGTCCAAAGTTCTTTATTTGCGTAAACAAAAATAGACTTTATTGCAACAGTATAAAGGTTTGGTGGCTAAAATGCAGAGAGTGAGAACACAGAGGTCCAAATTATAAACCACTTGCCTTTTAAATAAAGACTATTTTGGTTTACGTTTTATGATTGTAAACCTTCTCAGCCGATACCGTCGCGTTGTATTAAGAGCTGCCTCATGACAGGAAATGAGTTGCGCCCTTACGATGAAGTTGAACATTAAATACACTAGGACGGTGGGCCGGGATTAGATCGTTTTCGTACATTATTTAGATTGAATTGATGAGGCTTAACACTAATGTGCCTTTCGGTTGGGCTGCGTCCCGGCCTCAGTGCCTGACCTTAACAAAACTTACCAAATTTACAGGCACAAAAGGCAAAAGATAGAATAACAATTTACACACACCACAAGTCAAACTATCAAAATGGCTTTTAAGAATGTTAGCAACATCAAATGGTAGTTGAAATCGGGGGTTTTTGAGATCAATTCATAAAACAGGATGTCGATCGACGCCTGTTGTCAAATAAGAAATTGGAATACTGCCCGTTTATTAACAACCCTTTTTAGTAAGCATTCCTTGACCGGTGTTTTCGCTCCTTAGGTAAAAACGAGGATCCTTGTGTTTGCTTCAGTTGTGGTACGTCAACATTTATTTTATGTAGATTGTTTAGTAGTTCAGTTAAGGCGTACCACAGTTAATAATGTAGATTAAATAGAATTAGTACGTCAAGGTCGATTTTCGCTCGCTATGAAACAAAGTGATAGTAACACTGAAATCGTCATGAATCGTCATGATGGATGGAACTATTTAATTGCCGCCATCTTAATTTCGACTAAAAATAATGTATTCTACGTGTCGGACACGGCGGCACTTGATAAACTAAACTGCCTTAGCTATATCTGGCAGAAATGCTAATGCGCCATTATAACGAGGATATTCCGGGCATCGACCAAGGCGAGGTAAGGCTCTCGAGTAAATAAAAACAAAAAAATGCAACTGAGCTCCTTAAAGCGGGCGGGACTCCGATCCTCAAATAACTGACGAAGTCAAAAGAGTACAATCAGCTCTTCGCCTCCGTCGCAATCTTGGCAGTGTAACAGTAGGAGCAAGCTGGGCGACAGTCGCGGCGACTTGTCGCCCATTGTGTGCCTGCATCGGGCCACTTGTTGCCGCGACAGTCGCTAGCGTCGGCAACATGTTGCGGCGACAGACATCGCTCGTACAAAAAGTTGTCGCTCGGCAACTGTCGTCGTGTCGCCGTGACTCCCTGTGCTTATCGCCAAATCGCGGCGACATGTCGCCTAGTGTGCGGAGCTTAGAATAAAATGAATGTAATTTGGCGCCCGCAGCTTATTGCCGCGACGTGACGCCCAGTGTGCGCCCACTATCAGACGCTCTGCAGCGATGTCATAATTATTGATCGGTGATATATTGAGGTGCTGAGAAGCTAGTACGACACTTCCTCAGCAAACTGCGTATAGGTCCTCTTTAGTCGGTAAAGAGGACCTCTACGCAGTTCGCTCACTCACAAGCTCACATTAGGCACATGGTAGAAGATGGCCGATTGAGCAAACGCGTTCTGGAGAGTCGCAGGCAGGGGCTGGATGTCGTTGCTTGCGTCCCGCTCGCTGCTAGTTGACGCTGCGGTGTGTCGGTGTGTTGCAGACGCGGCGGTGATCCCGCGGCAGATCGCGTTCGGCATGCGGCTGGCGCTGGGCACGGACGCGGCCTGGGTGTCGGCCGCGGCGCACCTCGACATGATGAACGCGGCGCGCCCGCTCACCGTGCGCCTGCGCACCGACCACCTGCCGCCCGGCCCGCACTACACCACGTACGTACACACCTCGACATGATGAACGCGGCGCGCCCGCTCACCGTGCGCCTGCGCACCGACCACCTGCCGCCCGGCCCGCACTACACCACGTACGTACACACCTCGACATGATGAACGCGGCGCGCCCGCTCACCGTGCGCCTGCGCACCGACCACCTGCCGCCCGGCCCGCACTACACCACGTACGTATGACCGCGGAGAGGCTGGTCGAGTGGCTACCGGCAAACTTAGCGCGAACGGGTAGGACGTCTGGAGCCGTGTCCACTGCTGGACGTAGGATTCTCCCAGTACCGGCTACGGCACACGGTCCTGTCTGCAATATTTTCCAGGTCCGTTTTCCACCCGCAACCCTTTTCCATTTGACGGGTGGACTGGAAACCACGACTCGGCAAATGTAAGACAGATCTCTTTTACTCCACCGAGCTTTGGTTGTTGATGTTGATGCGTTGATAGTGCTCAGCTTTGATTTTTGCAAACTACGTTTGACGTAATTTACAACGTTAATTTACAGTTTTATATTCGAGCCGGAATCGAACTTGTGTCTTTTCTTAACTATTCTATTTTTTTGTAAAATGGCCCCACTCATAAATGGCGTTAAAAATAATTATGGTAAAGAATTCCATATTGTTTCGATACGAAAAGGATTCTTCACCATACGGTTCAGTAGGAGAAGCATTGCCCTGGTTTAGGTCTGGTTGCGAATTGAAGTCCCGTCTGAACCGAGTTGTCCTTTTAGGGTTCTTTACTCAAAGGAAAAAAAGACTGCACCCAATTACTGATAATCCGCTGTTTCTCTGATCTATGAGAAATATGATTATCTCTGTCGCAAGGCTGCTCATGAATCATAATTCCCAGACAGTTGAAATGTTTGGAGATGCTGCATTTCCGTTGCCGCTATAATAACAAATACTAAACACAAAAAGCATACCTTTTTGCATACCTTTATGAGAGCAGTCCTTTTTGCATACCTTTATGAGCAGTCAAAACGTGTCTAAGAAGGCGAGAGTGGCTGTGCATAGGGGTGTGCTTATCCCCACACTTATGTATGGTAGTGAAAGTTGGGTGTGGCAGAAGAAGCATGAAAGTAAAATTAATGCAGTGGAAATGAGAAGTCTGCGAAGTATAGCTGGAGTGAAATTGATGGACAAAGAAAGGAATAGCGTGATTAGAAAACAATGTGGTATAACTGAAGATGTAGTGACAAAGATAGAAAAAGGGATGCTTAGACGGTTTGGACATGTTGAGAGGATGGATGAAAATAGACTGACTAAACAGATCTATAAGGCGATAATGAATGGGCAAGCTGGTAGGGGTCATCCTCGGCGTACGCATGGTAACCAAATTGATGACCTGCTGGAAAAAGGCCAGGTCAAGAGTACCCTTAACCGGCGAGCGTGTATGAAAGCACTTATGAAAGTAGAAGAAGCGAAAGTGGTATGCCAGGATCGTAGCAAGTGGAAAGCCATAGTCTCTGCCTACCCCGATGGGAAACAGGCGTGATGATATGTATGTATGTATGTAAACACAAAAAGAAATACTTATGTAAGAGAAGCTCCCATAGAACAAATTTAAATTTCATTGCCGATTTTTGGTAGATATCCCTCCGTACGCGAGTCCACCTAACTGTAGTCCGTTTGTTTTTCACTTTACATTGTTGTTGTTGTGTACAGTATCAGCGCGTGGGACGTGGCGTGCGTGGAGAAGGGCCCGGTGTTCCGCGTGCCCATCACGGTGCTGCAGCCGCAGCCGCTGCAGCCGGGCCCGGCGGCTATCTCGTGCAAGCAGGTCACCTTCAAGCCCGCTACCATTGTTCGCCATTTTGTTATTGGTGAGTCTTTTTATTGCTATTACTATCGGTCCGCTCTAAGTTTGCCGGTCGCCTCCCATACCACGCCTCTACGCCAGTGGCAAACTTAGAGTGTACGGGCTATATTATGCATTTTTTTTGTTGACGCGGGAAATGCGTGTACGCGCTGTCACCCCAGCCGCGACCGCAGCTGGGACGGTGTGTCTCCCGGCCTTGAAGAGGAACCGTCCTACGCACTAAACTGTTCCTCTTTTCTCGCCTTATAACCGAGCCGAAGGATATCCAAAGATTACTCACATCAACCCGGCAAAGGGCGCTCCGCACATCATTGTTGCTATACTATTTCCATTTCTTTATTTTCTCGATGACAGTTCTAATTTGATAGTTTTAGTGTTGTGACCAAATAAGTAATGATATCGATCGAATATTGTATATTGCTCGAATATCGTATCATTGCCAGTACAATTCTATGGAACTAATATGGGCACAAATCATAGGACACGCCGCTCGAAACAATAACCATCCCCCTTTTATGACAAACAAGATGTTAGATTTATTAAAAAATGCATATTTTCCCAGATTTCGGCAGTAACATCTGCAGATGTTACTGCCGAAAACTGGGAAAAAATCTTGAGAAGAACCCAAAACATTATAGCGTCGGATTGGGAAATTAATGAGGCATTCGATAATATAGAAGTACAGAAACTTATAATAAATGTTGGAGAGAGCTCATCGAGTGACAGTGACGATTCATCAGATTTGATAAAAATAAATAAAGATTACTTGTCAATAAAAGTATTTCGTTTCATTGTCGACGACCTACCAATTCCTACTTATTTGATAACCACTTCGAAAATTTTAAAGAAGTTGGCATTATCAAGCAAACATTAACACGCGTTACGTCTTGTAATGATATATAATAATAGGTCATTATCATATTTCATTACAAGACTTGAAGATTGCCGTTCTGCAGTACTGGCCATTTCAAATCAAAATAATTTTTGTTCGTCTAAGAATTCCATTTCAAATTAATTTTATTTTAATAACTTGGAATTCATTTTCCAAAAATAGTCATTTGTTTATTGATTAGTGTGACGTTATTCGTCATCATGGATACGTTAAAAATTCGAGTAATCTATATATATAAAAACAAGAACTGACTGACTGACGATCAACGCACAGCCTAAACCACTGGGTCTAAAAGCATGAAATTTTGCACAAATGCTCCTTATGTGACGTAGGCGAGCAATAAGAAGGGATTTTTGAAAATTAAACTCCTAAGGGGGTAAACAAGGGTTGCAAAGTTTGTATGGGACTACGTGATTCCTTGGTCCGTTCTTCTTCAAATTTGGCATAAAACATCTTTAACCGAATTGATGGGAGACGTGTATTTTATTTTATTGAAATTCATTTTATAACATGGTTTAAATGGGGTAAAAAATATTTTGGGGGGATTTGCCTCATGATTCATATTAATACTCCTTAGTCGGTACTTTTAAATTTTTTTTGACACATGTTTGACAGCTCAATACGAATTTTTTTACGATAAATGTCAAAGAAAAATCAAATAATAATTTTATTAAAACTGCTCAATTTATTGATTTTTGCCGTTCAATAAGCGGAATTACCTTCATATTTTGTATGTCAAAAATACTTTTGTAAGAAGGAAAACTTGTACATGGCTGGCTAGGAATTATGAAAGAACAAGTTTCTAGGTAAGGTGTACACGGTTCATCCGAATAACACAGAGTATTTATTACCATCTTCGCTTACTTTCATAATTTATATAGGGATTATACGATCAGAGGCGTTATAGATGAACATTAGCAGATGAAGTCTACAATAAATGCCTGGTCACAAAAGGAGAAACTGTATTAAAGTCGGATTATTAATCTCAGTCAGTAAAATGACAAGTGCAACTGTCACTGATACAAAAAAGGGTGACCCGCTACAATAGTGATGTTCGACAATCGATAGACTTAGACATTTTAGTCATTCTTTATTTTATTAGGTGTAAAGGTGTTTTTGTATTGTATTTTAAATTTTATATTGTAAATATATAATATTTATCTATTACATTTTTTATATACATATAATAAAATCGTAACAGGTCGCTGTCCTGTACATGGCAGATAAATAACATAAAATATTATTAGGGGGCTTTATGAACGCAATAGAACCCAAAACAATGATTTTTAGAACTTTTGTCTGTATGTCTGTATATCTGTTTGACTGTACGTTTGTGCACGCTTATCTCAGTAACCGCTTAACCGATTGCAACGCGGTTTTTTTTATTGTGTTGAGGTTTGCTCCACTTAACATTTAGCGTTTATTTCATGTCAATCAATCAATACATATAATAAAATCGTAACAGGTCGCTGTCTGTACATGGACGATAAATAAGAAAAAATATTATAGGGGGGCTTTATGAACGCAATAGAACCCACTTAACATTTAGCGTTTATTTCATGTCAATCAATCAATACATATAATAAAATCGTAACAGGTCGCTGTCTGTACATGGACGATAAATAAGTAAAAATATTATAGGGGGGCTTTATGAACGCAATAGAACCCAAAACAATGATTTTTAGAATTTTTGTCTGTTTGTATGTATGTCTGTATATCTGTTTGTCTGTACGGTTGTGCACGCTAATCTCAGTAACCGCTCAACCGATTGCAATGCGGTTTTTTTATTGTGTTGAGGTTTGCTCCAGTTAACATTTAGCGTTTGTTTTATGTAAATCGGTTTAGAAATAAAAGAGTTATAACACTTTTAAGAATCAGATATTTTGAAAATTTTAATAGTAGGGGTTTCTTTGAATGTGAGTGAACCTAAACTGGCGTGTTGGCTTAAGGATTAAGCAAACAGGGCAGTTTCAGACGCTGCTTGATGACTCTGATAAAGAAATACCTTTCCTTTCATACACCTTATGTAACGTAAACGAAGTTGCGGGCTCAGCTAGTTTATAAATAAAAAAGTTATAACACTTTTAAGAATCAGATATTTCTAAAATTTTAATTGTAGGAGTTTCTTTGAATGTGAGTGTCAATCTAAACTGGAGTGTTGGCTTAATTATAAATGGTACTGAATTGTTTTAAAATAGACTTAATCTTTAAGCTCTTTTATGATTAAGCAAACAGGGCAGTTTCACACGCTGCTTGATGAGTCTGATGAAGAAAACCTCTCCTTTCATACACCTTATGTGACGTAAACGAAGTTGCGGGGTCAGCTAGTTTACAATACGTATTATGAATATCAATACCTATACCTACATAATAATAAAATTGTAACAAGTCGCTATCTGTACTTGGAAGCTAAATAAGAAAAATAAACATAGGAGGGCTTTATGAACGCATTAGAACCCAAAACAATGATTTTTAGATTTTTTGTCTGTTTGTCTGTATGTTTGTATATCTGTTTGTCTGTACGTTTGTGGGCGCTAATCTCAGTACCCGCTTAACCGATTTCAATGCGGTTTTCTTTATTGTGTTGAGGTTTGCCTTACCTACTTAACATTTAGTGTTTATTTCATGTCAATCGGTTGATAAATAAAAAAGTAAACACACACAAGTAAGGTAAACACTTTTAAGAATTTATTACATCGAAGATATTTTGAAAATTTTAATTGTAGGGGTTTCTTTGAATGTGATGGTAAATCTAAAATGGCGTGTTGGCTTAATCATAAAAGAGATTAATGATTAAGGCTATTTTAAAATAATTGACTTAATAATTGAATTGACTGGACTGAATTTTTTTATAATAGACTTAATCTTGCCGTGCACTGCACTGCGAGGACCGCAGCGCTATGTCATCGCTGCGGTCCTCGCAGTGCTGTGGATTCCCGGTGTCTTCGCCACAGATACTTACCGATGCTACCGTGCCCGGTATCTGTGACAACCGGTAGGAGAGAGCACCGTCTCTTCTCTTCAGCCACTCGTCCATGACCCATTTGGTTGCTCAAGTCGCACCTTCCATATCTCCACGTTTTCCTGGTGGAGCAGGGACCGCTGGGCCTCGATTTCTCGAGACGCAGACCCTTGGCTTTTGCTTCCAGGTCCCATGGAGGGGTCCCAGCTAGGAGGCATGCCACCTCACCTGAGATCGTGCGGTATCCCCTTATCATCATATCGGCCATCGCCCTATGCGGGCTCAGCTATCTAGCCACATTGCTGACCATCAGGGTCTCCGCCCATTCTGCCGACTTGTTGTTATGTAGTATTCAAATTACCAAATGGTCGTAGAAAATAGTAGGTTGTATAACAAGGGAGCAAAATAGTATTTTGACGGCGACGCACGGCGCTACTTTCAATCACGGAGCGAAGCGAAGGATTCTCGAATAGAATCCCGAGCTCAGCGAGGGATTCTAACGTAGAATCCTGTGCGCAGTGAGGGATTCAAAGTACACCGCCCGAGGGCAAAATAATTTGCTCTTATGTAATATATTCTACTTTTCATCCACTTTCTATGAGAAAAAATGAGTTTTGTACTACGTAGTTAGCTTCTAATAGTCATTCAGGAGTTAATGCATGGTCACTGTCATAATTCGACGTAGAACTCATTATATTTGCAGAATACAATAAAATTATGTAGGTATACTGATTACGTTTGCGTTCGATTTCTATGAATGTTATAAATTCAGTTCCAAGTTCCAAATTCAAATCACTTTGCCGCCCGCTAAAAAGCTCTTACCAGAAAAGATTATTTATATTTTGCGCCCTGTTATCGTGGTGCATAGTGATGCTTTTCGAAGAGATGGGATGAAAAAATAATTTAAGGACAAGCAAAAATGACAGTTTTAAATTTTTGTCATCAAAGTACTTTTCATGAAATTATTTTCAAGGTAAATTGGTGTAAAATGTTTGTATAAAACAACTATGGTTCCTAGAAAAGTGATTATATTTAAATGTAGAGAAATAATTATGGAGCAATCGAGATCCAAATTGTTTGTTTACTGCATTATTTGAATGAGTTGAAATACGGTATAGGTGGTTTTATATAATATTTTATTACTGTTTGACATGGAATTAAAAAATATAATCTCGACTAACTTTTAATTGTAAAACTCGATTCAACCACATCACTATTTATTTGTGACAAAAATCCCGCAACACTGAAAATGTCATTTTACTGACTCGAATTAAAAATCGTAGTATAGTAAGTACGGGTTGCCTCAACGTCAAAAGTCTGAAGACCTACACAATTCAGAAATATTAGAAAGAAAGAAGTCCTTATCAAAAGCAGAAAATGTTTTCTAAACCAATTAACAAAGACATAAGGTATTAATTTTTACAAAAATATAGATTTACTTACTCTCAAAGTTATACGTAACGTATTTTGATTTATTTAGTCAGAATTATATCTGTACATATAAAAACAGTACTGTAAAGTGCGAGCGGGCTGGCCACAGAAGACGACAGACGATGGCAGATGGAGCAAACGAGTTCCAAAGCGGGCATCGCGACTTGGTCCACCCGCCAGATGGATCGAGGACCTATAAGAGGTCGCAGGCTAGATGCGAAAGGCGCAAAATATAAATTAGGAGGCCTACGTCCAGGAGCGTACACATGCTGATTTGATTGATATAAAAACAAAAACTGATTTAAATTCTGATTGAAATCTACGATTAGAACCTTGAAATCCGGGGTCCTGTTTATTCATGGGACTTCGCTGTCCGTCTGTCTGATTCTGATTGAGATCTATCTGTCCGTCATGAGGCTGTATCTCAGGAATCGTGATGAGCTATCACGATTCCTGAGATACAGCCTCATGACGGACAGATAGACAGACAGACGGACAGCGAAGTCTCATGAATAAACGGGACCCCGGATTTCAAGGTTCTAATCGTGGATTTCAATCAGAATTTAAATCAGTTTTTGTTTTTATACAGCTACAGAAATATATCATCTGAAAATTTCAGCTCTGTAGCTGAAATTTTCAGATGATATATTTCTGTAGCCACTATTACAACAAATAACAACGGAACCCTCTGTGCGCGAGTCCGCTTTGCACTTGGCCGGTTTTCTATACTACTAAGATGGCAGAGAAGCTTATATTTCGGTCCACCTGATAGTTGTTAAATGTAGCGGACTAATTCACATAATGAACGTTTGCAACACCAGTGGCGCTGCTGCATTTCAACCCATATTTCCCTTGGCACTACCGCTTGGCACCCAGTAGAGTCAAGGGAAAGTAAAATATCCCGTAACCCTACTGATATTGCTTCGAATTAGGTTCGTTTACAATAACCATTTTAATGAAAATCCAATTAGTGCCAAAATAATACAACGGGCGTATATACACGCGACAGAAAACCACGCGAAAAGAATAAAAGCGAAGGGGAACCTTTCTATTTCTCTCTCTCTTACGCAAACGAAGTTGCGCGGGTCAGCTAGTTATGGAATATAACTATCGTCGTGGCAGCAACGCGGCACAAGCGGCACGCAACATCAACGACGTTTACGGAGCTAACACTACAAACCAACGCACCGCCTGTTATTGGTCTGCTCTCTTCCGTTCTGGAAATATGGACCTGAAAAATGAACCTCGCGGTCGTCCTAAGACTTTGATCGACAATGACGAACTAAAGGCGATTGTGGAAACCGATGATACACAATTAACGGTTGACTTAGCAGTAGCGTCAAAACTATATTGGTCCATTTGCGTCAAATTGGCAAGGTAAAAAAGCTTGTCAAATGGGTGCACCACGAACTCAATGATCGCCAGCGCGAAATACGCGTCGAGATATGCCTTGTATTGCTCAACAGACACATAAATGAAGGAATTTTGAGCCGACTTGTTACTTGCAATGAAAACTGAACTCTATTTGATAACCTCAAGCGCTCAGTAAGTTGGTTGGATCCTGGTTCAGCACCTAAACAATGCCCTAAACGAAATCTTACCTCTAGAGAAGTGATGGTCACTGTTTGGTGGTCTAGCGCCGGTGTGATTCATCACAGCTTTTTACCAAACGGGGTGAGCATTACTACAGATGTGTACTGTGAGGAACTGAACACAATGATGGAGAAGCTGGCACGGCACATCTCCAACCAGCTTTGGTCAATCGCTCGTCTCCGCTGTTTCTGCACGACAATGCGCGACCTCATACTGCACAGCAGACGATCTCTAAATTTGCAAGAACTGGGGTTGGAAGCTCTCAGTCATCCGCTATACTCACCAGTCATTGCGCCTACAGACTACTACTTTTTTCAGTATTTGGATAAATTCTTGGCGGGAAAGAAATTTTATACCCGAGAGGCAGTTCAAAATGCCTTTGAAGAATTTGTTGCCTCCCGTCCAGCTGATTTCTTCAAGAAGGGCATCAAACTGCCGCTGCGTTAGCAAAGATGCATTGATTGCATGAAAAAACTCGTGTAATTTTTTTCATACACAACGGCAATTTCATAGGTTATGCTCTAATATTAGTAAGTAAATTAGTACAAAAGTATCCGGCAGTAAGTAGTTTAGTTTTTACGTTTTGTAATAAAATATCGGATCTGTTATCGTGTTATGTTTATCGATAGCTCAATCCCTATCAGTTTTTCAGAGTCAGGTATAACTTTGTACGTGCGTAAACGTCAATTTTTTATAAAATAATGCATACATAATGTAAAAAGGACGCTCGTACAAGTTTTCACAGGAGCTGACGTCGAGCTGGCATCGAAAAAATAAAGATATGGAAATAGTATAGTATTATTTATATTACACAGCTAAATATGTTTTTTTTTATATTTAGCTCACCAAACTGATGCCAAAGCAATAAATGTAAACTATATAAATCCTTCATCTACTATATAATCCAGTGCCACCGGAGGCAACGTGGGGCGTGCTGAAGATGTGGACTGCGGACAAGGAGAAGAGCGGGCGCTTCCTGGTGCACACCATGCAGCTGCTGCCCAAGAAGAGCTGCCGCTGCCACGAGAAGCAGAAGATGCTCAACGTGGGGTTCGAAGCGCCCACCCTGCTGCCTTTCCACGTTGTGGTTAGTGTTCTAGCTCTTTTTTATTTGTATCAGTAAATGTTTTGGTTGTATATCAGGATTAATATTTGAAAGAAAAAAGAATGTCACAAGATAGGTGGGTCAGCCACCGTATCAGGTCTAAATATACTGATTACCAAGAGAGGATTACCAAGGAGAGATAATTGAGAACAATCTTTAGTAGAATAATACAGCAGTTGATCCTGCGTTTATTAAAAGATCAGATTTATACAAATAGGTACAGTTAGTTCGAGAGAAAGTAGGGGAGGGTCCTTGAGTGTTCTTAGATCACCAGATCCAGCCGAGGTGATGATGGAGACGAGTACATCACCTGTGGATCAGCCGTAGTAGTGAGAGAGGGCAGCGACCGCCCGCAGGTCTATATAAAGGGCGTGGCGGAGGCGGCGAGGGACGAAGAGTGCAGTACCGTGCGCGCGCGCCGGCGCGTAGGCTGCCGTGACGTCACAAGAAGTGTTGTCTAAATTGTAAAAAAATTGGAAACTAACGATCATTGATCGTTTGATTTCCAATTTTTAAATGTAAATGACAAAAACTTTTCCTCTTGAAAAACACTTGCAAATCTATCTAATCTATATGTGTCTCTCTATATCTCTATATCTGATCTATATGGATCTGCTCCGTTTTCTCATTTTATGGGCCCTCCAAAGCTTCGTTGATTTCTTTCTGGAACTGTCTGTGTAGTAGATAGCGCCATTGCTGTCATCTATCCGTCGAAGCTGGTATAACAGTGGTGTGCGTGTTTGTTGCAGGGCGGCGTGACGCTGGAGGTGGTGATAGCGAAGTACTGGGCCAACATCGGCGACATGGAGGTGGACTACAGCGTGGAGTTCCACGGCCTCAAGCCCGACTGCGGCTCTCGACTCGTACTAGGGGCGGCTGAAGGTGTGAGCGCCGTGCTGCTGAGTGCGCTGCGGCTGCAGGAGGTGCAGCCCTCCGCGCAGCTCAAGTACGCAGAGCCCGTCTATAGGTCAGTCGCACACACTAGCACACAAGTTCCACGGCCTCAAGCCCGACTGCGGCTCTCGACTCGTACTAGGGGCGGCTGAAGGTGTGAGCGCCGTGCTGCTGAGTGCGCTGCGGCTGCAGGAGGTGCAGCCCTCCGCGCAGCTCAAGTACGCAGAGCCCGTCTATAGGTCAGTCGCACACACTAGCACACACACAATATAAAACACCACAAATAAGATATTACAAATGGAAACCTACATACTAAATTCACTGAAGCTACGCACACATAGGCACCGCTCACAGAGTTCACAGACATGAGTTCAAACATTTTTATAGTAGTTATCGATACTGATTTGTACGCGAGTCTGCGTAATAGAGGGTAAGTGTGAAAAAAAAAGTAGACACATGAGATTCCGTTCTGTACCTTGTTATTTTGTGATAACACGCTCACACTCACATTAACTCACATATGCTCATATACATACTCGCACACGCGGACGTACACGTACACACTCGCGTATACACAAACATTCGCACACATTAATGCACTTACAAATACACACGTGCTCGCATACGCTTGCATATTCACCGTACTCTCGCGTACGTACACCGCTACACTAATATTACAGAGATTCTTTTTGTTCAAAGTACCTTACACAAGTAGAAGATATGTTTTGGTTTAAAAACTGTATCTGACTATTTTGACTTGGCTCGTAAGCGGTTTTAAAGACTTTGTCTTAAATAATCATAACTCTTACTAACCTTACTTACCCTAAATGCGAGAAAGGGAGAGAACTCTCCCACCCGAGTTCCGCAGTCGGCGGCGCCGCCGACGTGTCTACGCCGAGGACTATCGGCCTCCATAACGGGGGGCCTGAGGATGGGAGGGGGCTGCTCACCGTCCTTACAGAAGCAGGCCCATGACGGCAGCGTGACATGAGAAGTTCACGCACGCCTCCCCCTTAGAAGCGGGATCACACCCAAACCACCCAAAGGCCTCAGTGGTAGCCGTAGGTCTATTGGGAGATCTGAGACATCCCTCCGAGGGCTTACCCGAGGCCCCCAACCATAGGCTGGGTTTTTTAGTCGGTATGAGTCCGGCATAGCATCCATGATGGATTTTCCCTCAGGTTTTAAAAAAAAACCTTTAATGATTTAAGGTTACACTTAGATGAATACTACCCGACCCCTTGACATCCACAACTATTGTGAAATATTGTTATTTAATTTATATGAATCTTTTTGATACACAAGACATTATAGGTATATGTTACTGTGAGACCTGTGCTGCAATATTTTGTGTGCCTATTCCAGGCCAGCAGAGTCAAAACTGACGCCGCTAACTTCCCGGGACGTGATTCCGCCGAGCAGACAGATATACCAGCTCCTCAACACATACAACTTCCACATTGCCAAAGCGACAGAGGTAATAAAAGTAGAACATTTTACTTTTCCCTTCAGAATTGTTTTATATTGGCTTATCAGTTGTCCAAAAAGTTGATGGATATTATGCCCTTTTGCGTTCTACTTAAAGAACCTAAACTTCTATATCATTACGCCTTTTCTCCCCATAGTAGGCAGGGGCATACTATATGCCCTCAATTCACATTTTTAGATTTTGTCCCACGTAAAAGGTGGTGAGCCGTATTGCCGTGTTGAGATCGACAGGCGCAGGTTGTGACTGCCCGCTGTTTAAATTTTTCAAGCCGCCCATAAAGACTTTCAACTTAGCTTAACGACTGCCATTTTACTGGCAACCGGGACTAACGGTTTAACATGCTTTTCGAAGCACGGAAACACTCGCAAGTGGTCAACCATCCATGACCGGCCGTAGTAAATGTTGCTTACTGCTAACAGTGATCGCTTACAGAACACCGAGTCCGCGGGGCCACGAGCGCTTCGTAAGAACCTAAACTTACGCAACTAAACTGAAGAAACCATGTTTTTCTCTTGGAAACAATGTTTTCAGAGTCGTATAGAAAATGAAGCAACAATATTTCTTGTTTGTTTTAAAACATTTTTTTACCAAGCGATAGTACTGTCAAGTAAAGTAATAAATTCTGATGGTAATGTATGTATGTGTTAAGATAACATGAGATCTGGTTTAAGATTGTTTATTCTCATCAAAGTATTCCAAAAATTCGCTTGTCATGAGAACATATTTCACTTAAATAATGCAAAATTAAATACATTATAGTCGCCTCGCTGTAACAAGGTGCGTATGACAGTTGGCAGTATGACGTTGATATCTATCAGTACCACATTACTAGGGATGTGTCGATTTGCAATTCAAGTTTAGAATCCTACGATAAACGAGATAAATCACGTTCTGTTTATTATTGTTATGAAAATTATTGCTATATTTATTTTTGAATTAACTAAACAGCTTAAAAAACCGGCCAAGTGAGCAGAGGTCTCCGTACCGAAAAACGACAAAAAATACGTTTGTTGTATGGGAGCCCCCTTAAATATTATTTTTTTTTTGTTTTTAGTATTTGTTATTATAGCGGTAACAAAAACACATAATCTGTGAAAATTTCATCTCTCTAGCTATCACCGTTCATAAGGTACAGCTTATCAAAAGACCGGGTAACTTCGCAAGAAAAAAAAGAAGGTAACCGAGAAGAGGAAAAATATTAATAATAATAACTCAATAATATACTTTTTACAATAAAAGTTGGAACTACGGACAATATACGTTTTGTTTTATCAAAATATCGACTATCCATGGTAGATGTATATAATCCCATCATTAAAGACATCTTTGGTGTTACGTTATACTCAACAATTTCTTAATTTTTTCCTCCAAATTTATTTTATTTGTAGACTAGAATATTCTGGTTGAGTTTAATTTTATATACAACAGTGATTAACGATTTAATATATTATGAATGGGATGTAGCTGAAATACTAAGTTCATAATTGTAATTCACGGCAACTTTCAAGAGTGAAACGAAACGCGATCGACAACTGTCATACGCACCATGCTACACCGAGATGACTATAACTGCACATTATTACCACAAAATAAGAAGGCATTCATTATTTCATAGATTCTACAACAATTTGGATACAAATTACATATCCATTCAAAGTTGATGGTGCTTGATGTCACAAAAATAACAATATTTGACGGTATCGACGATCGGCCTGTCATATTTTTTTTTTAAATGTGAGGGAAAATGTCATGCTATGCCGGACTCCTACCGACTAAAAAACCTCACGTTACACCCAACAGCCTATGGTTGGAAGTTCCGTGTAAGCCCTCGGAAGGATGTCCCAGGAGGCCTGTCATATACAGGGTGAATTTTTCAAAAGGGATTGGATGGCCAAATCCGAAACTATAAGGAATAGCGAAAAATGCCCAAAGGAGTCACGAGCCCGATTTTGATGAAACTTAAAACCTCATCATTAGATTTTTGAAAAACCAATAATCCTAGCTGGGAATCGAACCCATTGATTATGAAAAAAAAACACACCCTATATTATTACACTATACGATAGTGTTGCTATTAAGAATCTTATTCTGGGAAGTAATGACATACGGCAAACTAAAGGAAAGGGCTCATCTTTAACAAAATACAATTTATTTTGCTTACGTTAACTGATTAATTGTTCAAAATGTAGACCATTGTTTTCAATACATAACTAGATTCGAGACCTCAAGGATCGTACTGCATTCAATATTATTGATTTCGTTTAGAATATTCTCCAAAGAATCATTCTGAGCATGATTTAAAACACGGAATTGTTACGATCTATTCTGGGATTTCGAACGAGACAAATTATGATACAAAATTTTGGTACATGAAATATGATTTCTATCAAAATTCCAAACTTTCCTTAAATTTGCTGTATATCATTACTTCGCAGAATTTGATCCTTATCAGTGACACTATCGTATGGTGTAATAAAAAAGGGTGTGTTTTTTTTTTCAAAATCATTGGGTTCGATTCCCAGCTAGAATTATTGGTTTTTCAAAAATCTAATGATGAGGTTTTAAGTTTTATCAAAATCGGGCTCGTGACTCCTTTGAGCATTTTTAGCTATTCCTTATAGTTTCGGATTTGGCCATCCAAGCCCTTTTCAAAAATTCATCCTGTATACGAGGTATCAAACCATTCTGGTCTATACATATAGCCACAAGAGTATAGAGCTAATTACTCTCATTTATAATGCAGGTGTCGCCAATAATCTCGCTGCTGTGCGACATGCTGTACGAGTCGGAGTTCGAGTCCCAGATGTGGATGTTGTACAACAGCAGCAAACAGCTCATGGCGGTCGGAGACGCCTACCCTTCCAAGGTACATGTTTTAACACATTTGTTATGAACACTTTTGAAGAAAGAACTTTTTTCTAAGATCATTGAAAAATACATATACAATAGTATTAGTGCGTTCTTTGAAAAGCATGAAATATTTGGTAAAGAGCAAATGGGATTCAGACGAAATAAAACTATAAATATGGCTGTATATAACTTCCTGGCTAAAATTCAGCTGAACATGGATACTAGAAGACCCTCAGCAGCTCTGTTTATGGACATGACGAGGGCTTTTGATTACGTGGATCATCGTGTGTTATTAGGTAAGCTGTATAGCTACGGAATCAGGGGAAATGTTCTTGACCTCATTAAATCTTATTTAGTAGATAGAATACAGATCACGCAAATAGGTCAAGTACATGTTAGGACTAAAACGGAAGTGATTTACGAATCAACTCCTAGAATACTACGACATGGTGTTCCCCAGGGATCAGTTTTGGGGCCACTTCTGTTTCTATGTTATATAAACGACTTTCCTAATGCAATATCCCAGCATATGTCCTTATTTGCTGACGACAGTACAGTGGTGTACAATACAGGCAACTTTACACAAATTCAAAATGACATTAACACAAGCCTAATTAAGTTAATTGACTGGTTACATGATAATAACTTAAAAATTAATATTACTAAAACCAAAGCTATGACATTCAAAATACGACCTACAAATAATGAAACTCAGTTGCAAATCAATTATAAAGACGACTAAATAATTGAAACGACCTGTACAAAATTTCTAGGACTACATATTGATAACAATATGTCATGGAAAACACAAATAGAAAGCGTCTGTACGAAACTTACGAAGTTCTCGTATGCCCTGTATAAATTGCGGAAAATTGCGAACAGATCTGCGCTTCTAGCAGCTTATCATGGGTATGTTGCCTCCACTTTGAGATATGGTCTGTTATTTTGGGGTAGTGCTACAAATGTCGAGGATGCTTTCATAGCTCAAAAAAATGCATACGATCTATCTGTGGACTACAACGGACAGATACTTGTAGGCCTTATTTCCAACGCCTCAGAATATTGACTTTGCCTTCACTTTATATATATGAAGTTAACATTTTTGTAAAGAGTAACATAGACCTGTTCAGAAGTGTAGAAAGTCAACGTCGCTCAAATAAATTGCATTTGACACCTTGTAAAACTAGATTTTTCCACAAAAGCATCTATGCAATGGCACCAAAAATCTACAACAAATTGCCGAAGCGGATAATAATCTGCACAAATTTACATGAATTTAAAACTAAGCTCTACAATTTATTGAGTGCAAAAGCATATTATTCTATTGACGAGGACCTGAATGACATTAATGTAAAATAAAATTTAACGGTGAAATATTGAAAGAAGTGTAAAAAGTTTAGTAGTGACATACACAAATATTCAACAACTTTTTAAATAGGAATGTGGAAAGTAATAATAATACTTAATATCTGACCAAAATAAAAATATAAAATATTACAGACATTTAATGAATATATTGTTAATGATAAGTAATAACATTTTAATTTATTTGACAATTCTATAACTTATTAATTGGTATTGTATAAAAAAAAACATTATATTTTATGTGCATGGCTTAAAAGCAAATGATTATATTTTGTATGCCAATTGGCGGAGCATAGTATGTACCTATCATAGCTGTAACATCATTATTTACCTATGTTCAGGAAATAAATGAAATTGAAATTGAATTGAAAAATTAGGTGGGGCTAGTTTATGGGACAATTTTTTTCTTCTCGCTATTGTCCCATACCTTACTGCCCACTAGATAGCAGCAATTTACATAAAGGTATGATCGCAGCAAGTTGCTCATCGCTTAGAACCAAATATTTTTTCTTATTTTGTACATGTCGTTCTTGCTTCTCAGGAAAACATATTCTCGGGATGAAAAGCCTAGCCTATGTGTTACTCCAGATTATATTCTACCTCTGTACAGTACTACCACGTTTATAAGTCGCATCGGCTTTATTCGGCTGCGCAGAATAGCTCATCCCACTGACGAATTAAACCGAATGAAAATTGCAAAGCAATTTCGAACTTATTGCTACTAATTTAAGGTCGAAAATAACAAGACGCGAACAGGATGTGCTATCTCGCTCTTAATGTTTTTTGCACTCAAGTGTACGACAGAGCAATGAACGCGACTACACCGTTGTCTAAACAGACTGACTGCCGAGCCAGACATGGCGCGTACGCATCAGCCAATAGCAGGCGAGTATTTTCGCGGGAATATGTGGCGCGCTGTGATTGGTAGATATATTTTCGCGCCTTACAAAAAATTGAGTTCTTTGCAGGTACATCGGTGTAACTTATAAAACTGGTAGTACTGTACAGACGAATTTGAGAATGCATGGTCAATCCGAAACGAAATTGCTTTGCACTGAGAATTGACGCCATCTCTCGGATAACATTGGAAGTCACGTGTCTAGCGTTGCCTATTTTTTTAATACCTCACACAGGAACGCGATTATTGTCAAAATAGCAACTCATTAATCTTTTGTTTGTTTAGTACATTTTTTGTGATTCTAAGGTGTAAGTGCAATATTATGTTCGAGTAAAGTTGCGCCATCTAGTGGAGTTTTTGTGAATTTGGACTCAAATGTGCATGGGATTATAGATCATAAGGGGCCCATGCAATATTGGAGGTGACTGTACCAAATTTCAGCCTGATCCGTTAAGCTGTTAGAGCGTAAAAGATTAAGAAACACGCATTCATCTGGACATTCACCCTCACAAACTTTAACCACATTGGCGTAGGGATTCTGTTAGTACGAACGAATGCATGTCATCAGTTTGGAATGTGACCGCGATGTGTGAAATCGTCGAGCAGTTACTGCGCGCTGTTCGAGACGAAAGGTTCCGTTAGATAAACATTTGAATATGGGAAAATAAGAGATAAACCTTGAGCATCATCTATCATTTACGCCAGTAACTCGTATATATGTCACCGGAAAATAACAAGACTCGTAAGTTGATAAGTTTTCTAGGAAGTTTATAAACTTTCGTAGGATTCTAAACGGGAGATAAATTGTAATATTTTACCTCCACATTTTCGTAAATTTATGATTTCCGACGTCTTGCCGTTAAATAATCCGACGAAGGCGAGGTGTATGTTGATTGGTTGAACAACTCACGTGAACACTTTGATGCAGAGTTACAAAAGTACTACAGTGGGCTAACGAAAAATCAAAAAAAAATAACCACGAAGGCTAAGGCGGGAGCTACTAATTTAAGGAAGCTAATGAGTCCTTAGTTCGATTATCCAAATTTATATGTCACCGGAAAATAACAAGATCCGCAAGTTTATCAATCTACTAGGAAGTTTATAAACTTTCGTAGGATTCTAAACGGGAGATAAATTGTAATATTTTACGTCCACATTTTCGTAAATTTATGATTTCCGACGTCTTGCCGTTAAATAATCCGACGAAGGCGAGGTGTATGTTGATTGGTTGAACAACTCACGTGAACACTTTGATGCAGAGTTACAAAAGTACTACAGTGGGCTAACGAAAAATCAAAAAAAAATAATGACTGAGTCGGGGTGTTAACCATTCACTTCCAATTTATAGTTTGTCAAGTCTGATTGCACCAAAGTCTATGGTCACAAGTTATGAACATTGACCAATCAGGGAGCAGTGTGTTATTTTACGTATTTCAAAGATGCGTATATTTAAAAGAGTTTCTGTGATTGGTCGAACCATATTAAATCTTACGAATAGATATACGTTAGTTTATAAATTTACCGTGTGACGTCGGAAATTGATAAATTTACGAAAATGTGGACGTAAAGTATTACAATTTATCTCCCGTTTAGAATCCTACGAAAGTTTATAAACTTCCTAGTAGATTGATAAACTTGCGGATCTTGTTATTTTCCGGTGACATATAAATTTGGATAATCGAACTAAGGACTCATTAGCTTCCTTAAATTAGTAAGTTTATTTAACATGGTACAATGATTGTTACTTCCTCGTCGGCAGTACTCAGTGAAGCTAGAGAAGGGCGAGTACACGCTGCGGCTGAACATCCGCCACGAGAGCAGAGCCCTGCTGGAGAAGCTGCAGGACCTGCCGGCCGTGCTGCAGCAGCGCCTGCCGCAGCCCATCGCGCTCGACGTGTACTGCTCGCACTCGCAGGTAACTAGCTACGCAGTAGGGCGACGCTGGAGAAGCTGCAGGACCTGCCGGCCGTGCTGCAGCAGCGCCTGCCGCAGCCCATCGCGCTCGACGTGTACTGCTCGCACTCGCAGGTAACTAGCTACGCAGTAGGGCGCCGCTGGAGAAGCTGCAGGACCTGCCGGCCGTGCTGCAGCAGCGCCTGCCGCAGCCCATCGCGCTCGACGTGTACTGCTCGCACTCGCAGGTAACTAGCTACGCAGTAGGGCGACGCTGGAGAAGCTGCAGGACCTGCCGGCCGTGCTGCAGCAGCGCCTGCCGTAGCCCATCGCGCTCGACGTGTACTGCTCGCACTCGCAGGTAACTAGCTACGCAGTAGGGCGACGCTGGAGAAGCTGCAGGACCTGCCGGCCGTGCTGCAGCAGCGCCTGCCGTAGCCCATCGCGCTCGACGTGTACTGCTCGCACTCGCAGGTAACTAGCTACGCAGTAGGGCGACGCTGGAGAAGCTGCAGGACCTGCCGGCCGTGCTGCAGCAGCGCCTGCCGTAGCCCATCGCGCTCGACGTGTACTGCTCGCACTCGCAGGTAACTAGCTACGCAGTAGGGCGACGCTGGAGAAGCTGCAGGACCTGCCGGCCGTGCTGCAGCAGCGCCTGCCGTAGCCCATCGCGCTCGACGTGTACTGCTCGCACTCGCAGGTAACTAGCTACGCAGTAGGGCGACGCTGGAGAAGCTGCAGGACCTGCCGGCCGTGCTGCAGCAGTTCCTGCCGTAGCCCATCGCGCTCGACGTGTACTGCTCGCACTCGCAGGTAACTAGCTACGCAGTAGGGCGACGCTGGAGAAGCTGCAGGACCTGCCGGCCGTGCTGCAGCAGCGCCTGCCGTAGCCCATCGCGCTCGACGTGTACTGCTCGCACTCGCAGGTAACTAGCTACGCAGTAGGGCGACGCTGGAGAAGCTGCAGGACCTGCCGGCCGTGCTGCAGCAGCGCCTGCCGTAGCCCATCGCGCTCGACGTGTACTGCTCGCACTCGCAGGTAACTAGCTACGCAGTAGGGCGACGCTGGAGAAGCTGCAGGACCTGCCGGCCGTGCTGCAGCAGCGCCTGCCGTAGCCCATCGCGCTCGACGTGTACTGCTCGCACTCGCAGGTAACTAGCTACGCAGTAGGGCGACGCTGGAGAAGCTGCAGGACCTGCCGGCCGTGCTGCAGCAGCGCCTGCCGTAGCCCATCGCGCTCGACGTGTACTGCTCGCACTCGCAGGTAACTAGCTACGCAGTAGGGCGACGCTGGAGAAGCTGCAGGACCTGCCGGCCGTGCTGCAGCAGCGCCTGCCGCAGCCCATCGCGCTCGACGTGTACTGCTCGCACTCGCAGGTAACTAGCTACGCAGTAGGGCGACGCTGGAGAAGCTGCAGGACCTGCCGGCCGTGCTGCAGCAGCGCCTGCCGTAGCCCATCGCGCTCGACGTGTACTGCTCGCACTCGCAGGTAACTAGCTACGCAGTAGGGCGACGCTGGAGAAGCTGCAGGACCTGCCGGCCGTGCTGCAGCAGCGCCTGCCGTAGCCCATCGCGCTCGACGTGTACTGCTCGCACTCGCAGGTAACTAGCTACGCAGTAGGGCGACGCTGGAGAAGCTGCAGGACCTGCCGGCCGTGCTGCAGCAGCGCCTGCCGTAGCCCATCGCGCTCGACGTGTACTGCTCGCACTCGCAGGTAACTAGCTACGCAGTAGGGCGACGCTGGAGAAGCTGCAGGACCTGCCGGCCGTGCTGCAGCAGCGCCTGCCGCAGCCCATCGCGCTCGACGTGTACTGCTCGCACTCGCAGGTAACTAGCTACGCAGTAGGGCGCCGCTGGAGAAGCTGCAGGACCTGCCGGCCGTGCTGCAGCAGCGCCTGCTACAGCAGCAGATATAAACCATTCGCGCGTGATTTTCAAAGCCAGGTCCTCTGTAACGTGGTGGATGGTTAGCCACCTATTTACCCTAAATCGTGTTATCCTACACTCATGTGCATCCGCATTTAAATACACGGAACAAGATGCCTTGCAAACGATAATTTGTCATCACTCATGTAGTGATGACAAATTGCCATCACTACAAGGTGCCATTCCTGGTTAATTATAATGGCTTGGCAGAAAAGAGTAGAAAATAGTGAAGGCGCCACTGTGCTGTCCATATGGCAACCCGTTACAAAGAAACACCAATCAGTGTCAGTAAACGGCAACAAAAACCATCAATCAAATTTTATTGTCATTTTGACTGACATACCTATGTGACGTTATTGACAGCATTTTGATAATGTAACCAGCAAGCAAAATATTAGTTCCGTTTGTAGACTTATAGTAATAATGTGTGTTTGTTGTGTAGGCGCTGACGGGCGGCAAGAAGTTCAGCTCCATGTCGCTGGCGGGCGGCGCGCTGCTGCCGCTGTACTTCACCTCTGTGCCCGCCGACAAGTGAGTCGCATCGCACGCCTTGTGTTATTGTGCCCTTTTACTATTAATACTTTTCCTCCGGTATTCATACGTAATACATGCTGGTTAATTGTTACTTATTTTTCGAATCAGATCTGTAATAGTAGTTTTCGATGCAAGTGTGGGATTTCTGTTATTACAACGAGTTCCGACAGATGTTGACCTGAGCCGAAGCTAAGGTCCGATACCCATAACACAAACAGATTATTTCTAGCTTACTTAGGGATCAGATACCGTTGTGTGAAATGTTCGTGATTTCGGGTCTTTTGATACGAAATATTATGCAGGTGGGGTTCAAGTATTACATAACGCAATATTTTAAAAATGTAACACGCCCAAAACGTTTTTTTGTATTTATCTTGTTTCAATACTTTACCTTCTCTAGATGGACCTTTGTTTTGTATTCTTGACGTTTTGCAAGTACCTATAGAATAAAATGAAATAAATTCTGCTCGTGTACCGTAATGTTTTACAAGACCTCCTCTCCGCCGTAAATTGCGTTACGAAATACTTTGACACCCCTTTACACAGCAGTCCATGCTCATGTTATTTAATTTGTGTGTATATGCAGGATCAGCCGGTCCAACCTAACAGTGGGCCAGACGCTATCTGGCACTGTGACGTTCGCTAAGGACGAGCTAGGACGTCGAGTGGACCAGTACGCACTGTCGTACGTGGCGTGTGAGGCGCCCCGCCGGCCTTCCCCCGCCACCCGGGAGAGGGAGAGAGAAAGAGAGCGCCTCTCTCCGCGACCGAGCAATGGCGCCGGGGTGGGGGCGGGGGCGGGGGCGGGGGCGGGGGCGGGGACGTCCTCCCCGCACACGCCGCACGACGACTACATGGACGCGCTGAAGGACTTCACCACCGGCTGGCTGGCCAAACTAGGTACGTCACTTTACTGTATTTCAATAGCTTTGCGCAAAAATGTAAACAAACTGATTTGATCCTATATGTTATCCATAGTTACTTGCAATTGAGTATTCACCCTGATTATATTCCAGTATCCAGGAGTCATACAGTGTTCTTATAATTATTTCGACACCAAATAACTTCTTTATGATAGTTTATTTGCATTTAAAATACCTACTCAGGATAGAAAAAATTCAATGATTTGTCGTACTATATTTTTCTACTCATCTGTCTTAGACAACGATTGTCACAACATGACATGTTTACATTATTGCCAGATCGGGCAGTATTGAACTATATCTATGCTAATCCTGGGACTCAAATCTGCTATTTCAATTGTGTCGAAGTAAATAGAACTTCCATAGCTACAAAAACTATCACCGTAACCTACGTGTCGGCTTTATATTGAGGTATTACAATTATATTTTGAAATAATTAGCATAACAGACTTGTGCCTCTGGCGTACCGTTCAACCCACACTTATTTTTTATTGGTACACTGCAGAGGTGCGAACTGTAAAACACAACTTCATGCCTTTAAAATATATGTCAATTTTGTTTACGTTAATATAACTATAATAACTGTCACAGAGATCCAGCTATATTTTACAGAGTATAATGGTGTAATGTTCCCCTGTATGTATGTGGTGCAGAAGGCGACAAGCTGGAGCAGGTGTACGAGGAGCTGCAGGACAAGTTCCCCGGCTACCTCGGCGCGCACGTGGCCTACCTCAACGCTCTTGATCCTCCCACAGACGCCAAGAAGTAAGTTGCTGTGTTTCATACCATAAAGATGAAGGGTGTTATAAGCCCCCCCCTAGGTGAGACCGCTGTGGTAGCCGTAGGTCTGTTGGGAGTCCTGGGACATCTTTCCGAGGGCTATCCCGGGGCTCCCAACTATAGGTTGTTGGGCGTTACGTGAGGTTTTTGAAGTGAAACTTCTTTATCGGCGTTGGAAAAAAAATTGCGTCACGTCACGTCACGTCACGATTTTTGGTTACGCGCCATCTTTGTTCTGTTCCCCACCACGGTGGATTCGAATTAAGAGTACTTTATCCAGGGATAGCATGTCATTTAAGGGTTTTTGGACTTTTGGACTTTTAGGCTTTTGGACTTTTGGATGGGACATTGGTACTTTGGGTCTTTGGGACTTTGGAACTTTGAGACTTTGGGACTTTTGAACTTTTGAACTTTGAACTTTTGGACTTTTGGATGGGACCTTGGTACTTTGGGTCTTTGGGACTTTGGAACTTTGGGACTTTGGGACTTTTGGACTTTTGGACTTTTGGACTTTTGGACTTTTGGACTTTTGGATGGGACCTTGGTACTTTGGGTCTTTGGGACTTTGGGACTTTGGGACTTTTTGACTTTTGGACTTTTGGACTTTTGGACTTTTGGACTTTTGGTCTTTTGGACTTTTGGACTTTTGGACTTTTTGGACTTTTAGACTTTGGGACTTTGGGACTTTTGGCCTTTGGGACTTTGGGACTTTGGGACTTTGGGACTTTTGAACTTTGGACTTTTGGACTTTTGGACTTTTGGACTTTTGGACTTTTGGACTTTTGGACTTTTGGGACTTTTGGACTTTTGTACTTTTGTACTTTTTGACTTAATTTAAGGTGAGGTGAAAATTAAGTTTATGAAGAAGTTTCACTTCTTACGTGTGTACACTAAGTACACGCAATTTTTTTAGTCTGTAGGAGTCCATCATCCATGAAGGATTTTGCCTCATATTAAAAACAACACTTGTATTTTTTTCCCTCACGTTAAAAAAAATGTGTGCGTGTAACCTTGACGCGCAATTGAAGTAAAACTTATTTGCCATTGACGGTATCAAATGTTATATTAATTTCATTCTCTAAATCTGAATTACTCCCTAGTCGCTCCTAAAAAAGTTTTACTTCAAAAAAGGGTGTTATAAGACTGCGGGCCTTCCCATTACTCAGAAAAATTTGATTGATTTTACTCGTGTGTAGGCCGAAACACGTGTCGATTGATTAGTCACGTTGTTAAGTGGAATACTCCTCATTATTTGTAATTTGGAGGTAGAAGATAATTTTCCTATCCAACATCCAAATTTCCTTTCCTCAGGAATGAGATTCGTCATTTCTCCATAACTATTAGTTTTGGTTATCCTTAACTGTTGTACGCTAGGATTGACGAGTTGAGGGTCACACCCTTGGTGGATTTCTCACTCTCTTCTTCATTATCCTTCGAGATTTTATAATGTTTATCCTATGTGCCTACGAGAGTTCAATAAGCGAATTGTCAGTAAGCAATTAATCAGTTTTCAATGTTGTGTATTTGCAGACTGCCTCGTCCTAACGCGGCGCCCGACGTGACCACGGCGTGGTGCGAGCAGCTCATCACCGTCTCCGACAAGGTACCGCCACTGTTTACCGTGAATTTGTGCTATTTGTACAATGATACATACATATAGTCACGCCTTTATCCCCGAAAGGGTAGGCAGAGGCATAGTATACGCCCATATTTTACTTTTACTTTTATGTCCCACGTAATAGGTGGTAAACCTATAGCCGTGATTAAATGGACCAGTATTCAATGAATACACATTTGAATCATTCTTACACCGCCCGCCATCTAGCACAAATAAAGGTAACATAAGGGAACTAGAACCTACAATAAAAATGTAATTGTAAATTTCATATACATAGAAAGCGACCAACTTGGAAACTATAAATTGCGAATCACGCAGATTCTAATGATAGTTTCAACCGAGGATTATAACACGTGATCATAGCCAAGGCAGTTGCATACCTTTACCACTGTTCACGAATACATTTGCATAAATTAGTAAAACATGACTTTTCAGAAGGGTTTTACAAAGGGGACAATATGAATATACTGATATACGATTATGAGCTTAAGATTGTTGTCTAGAGCGACTTTTTACTGTTGACACCATTTCAACTTTACATTCATACGTATAGTTACATCAAGGGGTAGGTAGAGGCATTGTATACGCCCACATTTCACTAAAATAATGTAAATTTTCAGGTGATAAAAGCCATCGACCAAGACAAGCTGCTGGCGTACCTCGGCATTAAGAATGACACCAGGAGCGACGCATCTAAGATTAAACAGTAAGCTTGTTCATTACTTAGTACTTCGAATTTTTCTATTTCTTTAAGTTTATAAGATTTCGCACACTCATCATAAAATATTTACTAACGGTATTTTTAGGGCTTTTTATAAAGCCTTAAATCGTGAGCGTAAAGTATTACCTATAGTGAACTATGATTGAAGAAATAGTGCTTTTTTCACCATTTACACGCCAGTTACTCCCGATAAAGTAGTTTTCGATACAAGTGTGGTATTTCTGTGATTACAACGAGTTCAGACAGATGTTGACCCGAGCCGAAGGCGAGGGTGGACAGTCGGAACGAGTTGAAATAACAGTCCCACACGTTGTATTCAACAACTATTTTTAATACAGTTGCGAAAAAATTACACAATAAACCTGCATTGTCCAAAATGGCGGCAACCGTAAAAGAATATATACCAACCTAAGCAGAGACTATGGCAGTGCACTTCATACAGCCAACTTTTTTATATTTATAAATTTAATTTGGCCGATAGTTTTAATTAAAATTACTTTTAATCTGATATTGAAACAAGTTATTATCTTTTTTTAGAAATATTTGCATGAATCACTAAAATTTCTATGAATTTTTGGTTGGTTTTTTTATTTTTAATTGACATTATTTTGACAGCTGAGAAAGAAAACACAAGTGCGGAAATGTTAAAGAAAAAGCACGAGTGCGTAATAGCCCACATCCCGAACGCTATACGTCCCTGTAATATGCCACTTTTTGAGCAACTGTATTAAAAAATCAGTTTCATATTTATTTTAGTAACTACTACTACCGCGACCTACCGACTAAGCTACGAGCGAAGCTATCGAAATGTCCAAAGATTCCAGCGAAGCGACTCGGCCACGTCGTCAGGCGCGCCCGGTCCGCTAGCTCAGCTCGCTCGCCAACCCGCTCGCCGTCCTCCTCGTTTCGGGTGCTAGGACTATCGTCGTTTGCATAGCTGTGTGTAGTTCGCCCGCATAGCCTATCCGTCCGTAGTTTTCGGTGTGAGCCCTATAGTTTAGTTCGCCAATGTTTCGTGTACTTTACATAGTTTCCTTATCCCGCCTCGCCCTGCGGCGGCGGTGTGGCCTGCGCTTTAGAAGGTCGTCATTCTAAGTATGTTTGTACTTGGTTAGGGAGCAAGAGAAGCAGCGCGGGTACCTGATAGACGCGCTGTGCCGCAAGGGCACGGCGCTGTGTCGTCTACACGCGCTGGCGCAGAGCGGCCCTGCCCGGGAGAAGATCAGCGAGGCGCTGCACCAGAATCTACATGATTTGCTCAAGTTGTGCGACCTCACTGACGCCAAGGTACACATACTGACACACCACACCTTTATGCAGCCA
Organism: Miltochrista miniata; assembly: GCA_933228765.1. Classification (NCBI taxonomy): domain Eukaryota; kingdom Metazoa; phylum Arthropoda; class Insecta; order Lepidoptera; family Erebidae; genus Miltochrista; species Miltochrista miniata. Next base: position 39,618,095 of record OW121753.1, on the reverse strand, counting down.
TCACACTACATGGCAACATACCATGTCACTCCATATCACACCAATGCCTCCACTTCACGCTTAGCGGCACTACACTACATCACATCACACCACTGCATACATTACCATATGTACTACTAGCTGATGCGCGCGGCTTCGCCCGCGTGGAATTTGGCTCCCGTTCCCGCTTCCCGTGGGAACATTTTCCCGGGACAAAAAGTATGTGTTATTCAAGGCTATACCCTATCCCTGTACCAAATCTCAGACAGATCCATTCAGCCGTTAGAGCGTGATTGAGTAACAAACATCTTCACAAACTTTCACATTTATAATATTAGTAGGATACTAATATTGCCTACACTACACTTTATAACAGCACACCGCATAATTCTATACGCCACTACACTATACTGTACTGTATCATACAAAATTCATTACGCTTCGTTATCTCCCTTTTTAAATCCATCGGCGATATCGGCTCATATTATTGACTTGAACAGCAATGTAGTATACATAGTTCGATTGAAATGAGCACACAATTAAAAAAAAACTAACTACAAGCCACATACACGCAGTGCCGCTTACAAATGATTTGAACTATCTTTCCCTGCTATAATATTTTAAATGCGAAAGTAGACAGAGCTACTTTCGCATAAAATATTAAGCATAACTTTCACGCCTAAACACCTGGAGTGATTGAGATGAAATTTGATATAGAAATAGTTTGAGATCCTCGGAAGGACATAGGCTACTTTTTAGCCGACTACGCAAAAGGAGCTATGATTTTACGCGATAACGACTTCACGCGATTGAAGTCGCAGGGAACAGCTAGTAGCTGATGCGATGTCGTGTTCTAACACTGTAGTATATTGCAGGCGATCCCGTACGGCGTGTGGCACTGCTTCACCGTGAAGCACTGGGCGCGCGGCATCAAGCTGCTCACCAAGCTGCAGGAGGAGCGGCCTTCGCGCGAGGTGGAGGAGCGCCTGGCGGAGGCGTACGCTGCGCTAGGCTGGGGCTTCTACCGCCGCGCCACGCTGCGAGCTCTGCCCATCCGCTTCCCCTCGGCCTACCGACCTTTCTGAGCCTTCCCCCGCCCCCCGCCCCCCGCGTCCCACCGTGCCCTGGACACAACTCGCGTTTCTCACGGCACAGACTCTAGTGCCGGTTCTATCGAGCGCGCATTGTCACTTGCTGTAGAATATATTTGCAGTTTACAGCTGGGTGTTTCGGTTCTGTACAGAGTCGCGGTCGCTACAGCTCGCACTAGGTACTCAGTGCGGCCTGTGCGCTCCCGGTGCGGTCGTACTTCAAACGTATTATGTTTTAAAATTAAATTTTACTACCTGAGTATGAGTAGGCTGAATTCAAATTAACACATCGCTTCGTCTTCCTTAGTTCTACTGGAAATTTAATCTGTGAGTTCCATACTTTTACGTTATATTCACAGGGTATCATTATTTTACACCATATTTTCTTTTAAGTACTGCAGTTCATTTAAATCACACTTAAAGTAATATGGACCGCATCAGGGACGCACCAAATTCGATTGAAAAATGCAACCAATTATTACAAAGTACAAATTAACGACTAGTATTAGTCGTTAACTTGTACTTTATAATAATTGATTACCGGGAGTGGCCAGGTCACTGCGTTCTTAACGCGAACAAACTATAATGTAAAATACTGAAATAGTTATTATATTACACGATGTTGAGAGACCTATAAATACATGTGTTCTGTGGTCATACTTAATAGCAATAATTGATGCCCTACGGCGACAGAAAACTCTTGATTAGGATCCTAAATATCGTGTAATGTAATAGGCTCGTAAGATTGTAAAAAAATCAAAGTACGAGGCCTGTTATTATTGTAATAAAACTTACCGTTCGGCCGCCGTTATAACCGTGCTTTGTAACCAACCACACAGAAGAAATAGTCATCTTATCTGGCGGCCGAAAGGGTGGACTGAATGTTGTACGTGGAATGTAATCACAACCATGCAGGATACACCGTGTCCTGAAAGAAGAGCTACGCGTATTTAATTTAAGTATTTATAGAAATGAAAAGTACATTATGAATACGGTTAAATGATATGGTACGTGGCTGAGTTATGTTTAGTACTTTAAAGTGGGTACTTTTAAGATGGCGACCGAATGCAGGGCGTCACGGCGAAGCCTACTTATATAATAGTGACGCCTTATTTTAAATATAAAAGACACAAGACGAATAGATATTGATATGCATTGTTATTAACAACTTTTTTTACAGACTTTAAATTAATTACTAAAATTAATGATTATAAATATTTCTACCATTGAAATGTTTTTATCTACATCGCATAAAAATAATTAAAAGCCTTGGTATATTGTAGAAGACTGTGATCTCACTCACACACTGTAGTTGGGAACGCACGTGTAGTTGAGAGCGCTCGTGTCGTTACGAGCGCACAATGACATGTAGTTGTGAGCGCTCGTCTAGTTTGGAGCTCTTTATAAAAATAATTTTATTATGCGCGTGCGACACTATGTTGGTTGTTATTATGCGCGGCTACACTTTCGGCAGAATGTTTCTAAATAATGTACTAATTATCGTAATGAAGTAATGACTTTTTTAGGAAATAATTGAATAGTTAATTTTTTTGTATGTTAAGTAAATTTAGAAAATTTCAAAAGGTGAGGCGAATCAAAATATAACTAGTTAAATCGGAATATAACGTAAATGATGTCCCGATTTACGGTAATACAAAATTGGTGGATGAAAGTTTGTAAAATTTCGGCGCTTGTGTTGCATATTTGCCGATATCGAAATCATATAATTTAATTTTAATGACAAATATCAATCAAGCCGTTTAGGCAACGGCCAGAGGTCACAATAAAAGGATGTATTATTCCATTACCTTCAGCTTGTGGGCTAGCCAGGTCAACGCAGAAAATATCAATCATGTGTATTATTTGTAGCAGGCTGCTTATTGAACCAGTTATTGACTTGAAGTCTCTACGCAGCGGTGCAGGTGATTTTCTCATACACACTCGATTGACACTCGGCTTGCGTGACCCATGGCCATGTGAATATGAATGAGATGATAGGATAAGAATCAGTGCGTTCTTAAAGCGAACGAACTATAACGTAAAACAGGAACATAGTTATTATATTACACGATAATATGGGATCGTGTAGTTTAATAAGACTGACAGTTATTTTCTGATATCGTAGCAAACTTAACAAATGTAGTGTATAAAATAATTGCAGCATTTATTCGCACTGCCACACTCGACTGATTCTGTAGCTAGCCATGAAGTTGACCAATGAACGCATGCTTTGATACATTGTGCTAAATATTAACTGTCACCTTCTTTCTATCTGTACTTCATACTATCCTGAAGGAGTTCGATTCGTCACTCCTCCGTTAAAATATGTGTTTTTTTACCACTAAGGCGGCATGACAAGCTTACGGCCCCGCCTGATGGGCTGTGTCCACCGTAGCCTATGAACGCTTGCCATACCAGAGGTGCGAAAAGTTGTGGTGACGCTTGGTAGTGGTGAACCGAAGGGTGTGTGGTGGCTTCGTCACCCTCCCTTCTTTCATTAATCCATCTACGATGGATTTCTGTCATGTAACGCTTGATTCAAATCTTTCCGTCCCCACAAAACAAGTTCCGGTTCGAAAAATCCACACGCGCACTCTATGCCCAAGAAAAGCGACTGGACAGCTCCGTATAGTTACAGACCTATAGTTATTGCCTATCTTCTCTCACAGGAGTTCCCAAGGTACCTTATAGAACACGACCTGCTCAGCCCCTTTAGACAAGTGACACAAGCGTAAATCGCAAACGAAAGTCGGGATCACTAGCTTGAGTGTGATTGGTCTATATATTCTATCCTTTCGTTTTCTATTCACACTTGTGCCACTTGTCTAAGGGGGCTGGTCAGTCCTGATGGTCAGTTCCATTTCCGTCAGTCTTCTACCTGCCCGGTGTCAAGCCCCTTAGAGACAGAAAGGGTCGCCCCTTTATGCCCATTTTATGCCACTTTCTACCATCGCACCTCTTGCCATAGATCGTCCTCTTTCCGTGTAGCTTACGTTGTTCGAAGGAGCTCCCTTCTTGTTTTTCCCTAACGTCTTTATCTTCATTATGTAGTTCTCCAAAAGGGACCCCAGTTCCGAGGAGGTTCTCGACCACACCCCCTTTTAAAACGACGCACAATTAGACAAACTGTTTTCATGCCAAATTGTTGGGCGTTGTTAAATAATGCTTAGAAATTTAATGAAGAAAACGATTATCTTTCAAAAGTTAAAAAATATCATCTGTAATGAAAATATGTGAATAAACATTATAAATGGAACGTTTTTAGATCTAGGGGGAATTTTATCTACATTCATTTTGTATTCCTTGACTAAATTGTACATATAAAGTTGATCAATGTACCAAAGTGTTAATAATCACTATTTAAAAGATCGTGTTATACCATAATCAAAAACTGATATTTAGAGATTATGAAGTCATTAATTTGTTGGCTTTTTGAATTATGTCCGACTTCTAATCCAAATATTAATTTATAATCCGTAATATTTCCTTGTTCATAATTTATAAGGGCACTATTTCATGATAATTTAAATCACAATGGAATCTGCTATTTATTCCTCTTGATTCACTGACCAAGTGGGTCGCGAAAAAAGTCGTATTTTATTTAAAACTAACCATTTTTAGTTCTAGTGAAAAATAATAAACAGGGTGCTTCATGTTGTGTGTTCTAATAAATGTTTTATTATGTAGTCGTAACGAAATGAGCGTGAATGCAACCAATATTCATTATATTTTATACCTACCATGTATTATGTTATATTTGAGAATAGACGAAGTAGAGCGTATAAGATTTTTTATACATTTTTTTAGTTTGAATGCGATTTGAAACGGATTTCTCTTATGGTATTATTTGAGCTATGTAAGGCGTTGGCGGTACAACAGTAGGCGATACAGTGAACGGCCATTGACCGTGTCCAACATACCTTATGTTGTATAACTTGCCTAATTGCTTAGCCTTAAGTAGTGTTTAGATAGCGAATCGATAAAATAGTACATGCCATGCTCAATTATTGTCACCCTCGACTGTTGATGTATTGCTGCATTTTTGTAGCGTCATGTATCATAATTGAACATGGATAGTTTAAGTAACATTGACATACGCGTATGCGACTAAATAATACCATTACATTGACCTCATTAGATTTAGTAATATCATGGTAAGGGCGCTTTTAGTGTCATGCGTGTTTTCGCGCGCATGCTGGCCGGGCCCGCATCACCGTCCCGTCTCACCCGCGTTCCGCCCGCTTGAGGCGTGCATGATAATGAAAACATGGCCGCCCGGCCCGCATGCGCGCACAAACACGCATGACACTAAAAGCGCCCTAACTGTGGTGCGGTACATACCGCCGACTTGCGTTACGTGCGTGTTGTGCAAATTGCTGACTTTGCCCCTTATAGTTGCATTACATAACGCCCGATAGACACTATTTGATGATAAACCTGCTGTCCACCAGTTGCATTTTTTTACTATTTTAATATGATTAATCTAAAATTAATATTGCACTCTTCCAAATTATTGTAAGGATCTTAGTGCATCTTACTTACTAAATCTTCTTAAAGGTGCTTTAATTAGTTCTCAGTGTAATTAATTGTTTTGAGGTGCTTTGTAAGGGCTCAAATATAGACCAGTATTGATACCGAGCTAATGGGCTCCGGAGACGGTCAATAACCATCAATAACTTGACGTCAGTAAATCTCAAATCGTATGAAAGTAGCTTCAAGTGTGCGTGTACATTTGTGTGTGCATCGACATGAGACTTGTCAAGTCGCATTGACCGTCTCCGAAGCCCATAACATCCATATTTGCGCACCTATATTTCGGGTGCTAGGATATCGGTCAAATGTAAATGTACGTAATTTTGTAATTCACCTTAGGGAGTTTGTACTGAATATTATGAAATGGAAATATTAATAGTTATGAATAGACTGTATGAGAAATGAATTGTATAAAACTTGGCTGGTAGGTACCGCACCACAGTTACGTAGTAGGTGCAGCCGTGTGGTGTATTGTAATATAAGCGTGCTTAGTTGCTCTGTGTCTGTGCTTAGATACGGACAATATTTTCTAATGAATTTGTTAGTAAGGATGGACAAAATAAAATATTATTTGATGATTTACTGCCTTTCATTTTTTCCCGACATTGTCTAAGGCCCGGTGCACCTTGTGCGTTTATGGTAGGTAACAAAGTTAACAGGCGTAAGAAAATCTGCCATATCGGCAATTTTTTACTTTATTGCTAGTTATAAGATTCTAGCTGAATCAGACTTATCAAGCAGCATGTGTAACTGCCCTGTTTGCTTAATTCTAAAACAACTCAGTCACGCCTTCGGCGCGGACTGAATTACTTTTTAATAGCCTTAATCTTCTTCTTTCAGTGCCACTCCGCTACCGGAGGTTGGCCGTTAACTTCTGAAATTCCTTACGGTTTTGAGCTAAACGGAAGAGCTCCCCTGCACTATCTATTCCAGTCCATTCTCCGATGTTCCTGAGCCATGATTTTCTACGTCTCCCAACGCGTCGTTTTCCCACAATTTCGCCCATCATAATTAGTCGCAGAAGGTCGTAACGCTCATGTCTCATCACATGACCCAGAGATGCGATCTTACGATGCTTGATATTCTGTAGCAGTTGCCGTTTTGAAACCGCATCACACACACCATGCAAACCAATCGTGACCAAACTTTTTTATCGTGTGGATATTCTACATTAATGCTATATAGATATACTAGCTGACCCGCGCAACTTCGTTTGCGTGATAAATGAAGAACTACTCGACCGATTTTGTGCAAACTTCACATAAACCATCTACTAAATAGTCCGAACAAAGCCTAAACATTTGGTTTGGATAGGTGAGCCCGTTCTTGAGTTATAAAATTACAACGAAAAGTGGCATTGATTTTTATATATATAGATTACTCCTACCGACTAAAACCACACAATGCCTTACATGGCCGGGAGTCCCGGGTAAGGCCTCGTAAGGATGTCCTAGGGTTCCCGGCAGATCGTGACCACACTCGTACCTAAAAGATTGAGTGGAAACCTATATTGGGGCCTGCAACTCTTAAACAGTCGGCGAGTTTAAGATGTGAGCTTCGAAAATGCGTCATCAATGAATAACAAAAAGACATCGTACAAGCATACGGGGCAATATACGAGTAGCGCTACGTTCACACGAAGGCGTTGCGCTGTTTGCTGGATCATAAGCATATCGGATGTGTGAAGGTGCAGGGTGTCCAACGTGAATGTGTAAATCGTGTTTTGAAATACTGTTGTCACTAATCCGAATCGTGCGACCAAATGATTCGGTAGAGGTAGAGAACCGCACGAGTGCCTGTAAACGGAGAGCAGTAAAGCAACAATCATACAAGCTTGGTGCGAGCTCTTCAGCAGTACCTACTTATATTGGTTTATAAATGAAGTCGAGATCAAACTAGAATAGGCCCTTTACGCTTACGCGTAGGTACTGTGTAATAGGCAACTAGGTTTTTTTTCCTACGAACTTGGGGAACCTCCCCCCCCCCCCCCCCAAAGGCAAGGTTAGTCATGTAACCGCAGTTCTGGGTAACAAGGCGACAAATACGCCTCGGAATATATATATATCGGAAACTGTCCTCCGAACAAAACTAATTTAAAAAATGTAAATTATATCAGCCTGGTGCATTATAATATAGCAACATTAACGCAGGTCAAAGAGTTTGAATTGGAGCTGTTCATGAGCTCAGAAAATATTGAAATAGTTTGTCTTACAGAACATATGCGTAAGGAGTATGAGCTCATGTTCAGCTTCAGTAGTCACCGGGTTGGTAGTGCGTTCTGCAGGGTCAACACAACACGGGGGGGTTCGTTGATTTTATTAAATAAGAAGTTAAAGTATAAGGAACGGAAAGATGTTGTGTCCCTCTCTGTAGAGTGTACAGTTGAAATATCGTGCGTAGAATTGGAGCAATTCATAGTAGTATGCGTATATAAACCTGGAGTCTCACCCTTTTGTGAGTTTGAGGAAGTAATGGATAAAGTGCTATTTAAACTTGGAAAAACTAATAAACACCTAATAGTGTGCGGTGATTTTAATGTTAATATACTTGTAAATACACGTCAGACCAATGATATCTTAAATTTATTTAAATCACACAATCTCACTAACTTATTTTTAGAGCCTACTAGATATTGTGATACAACAGCTACTTGTCTGGACAATATATACAGTGATATGTTGCCAGAAAGTAAGAGTATTATAAATAAGATAAAATCAGATCATACTGGGCAAATAGCATCTTTCAAGATCACAAGAGAAAAAGTTAAAAGACGTAAAATATTATGTAGACCAGTAACTAGTGACCGCTTGGAACGTATGCGAGTTGGACTTTGCAATAAACTTCCATTTTTAGACACTGGCTTAGATTCAAATGTAATGTATAAGTTATTTTTTGATTCCTTTTACAATGAGTTCAACTCCATATTCAAGTCTAAGGAAGTCACAATCGGAGACAGGCCAGCCTTCAGTGAATGGGCCACTGAGGATATACATAAAAGTAGACAAAAACTGTATGAACTATACTCAGAAAGACAGCTTAATAGAACAGATGAATTTCTAAATTATGTTAAAACTTATTCAAAAAAGTTTAAAGCAGACTGCTTAGCGGCCAAAAGAAAGTATATAAGTAATAAAATTATCAATAGTGTAGACAAAGTTAAATCTACTTGGAAAATAATTAACGCAGAAAGAGGCCAAGCAAAATCAAATGATAATTATTTTAAACTTAAAGTAAATGGTAACATCATTACAACAGATGCCGAAGTCGCTAACAAATTTGAACATTTTTTCTCTCGAATACCAGTAGATTTGACCAGAGGCCTAGGTTCTTCTACCCCAATAGCAGAATCCTTGTTAAAAGCAAATGTTCCTTGCTGTAATGAAATATTCAAATTCAGTAAAATTAGTATACACACTATCATAAAAACTTTTAAATCTTTAAATATTAAGAAAACGGCTGACCTCTGGGGAATTTCTGTACATTTAGTTAATTCGTTAATTGAAATGGTTGCCCCTGAATTATCAATAATATTTAATAATTGTGTTGATAGTGGTGTGTTTCCTGACTTAATGAAGTTTAGTAAAATAACTCCTCTGTTTAAATCGGGTAGCACCTCGGATCCGTCCAATTTTCGTCCTATTTCTGTACTACCCACGTTTAGTAAAATCTTTGAAAAGGTAATGCTTAATCAAATGCAAAATCATTTTAATACAAATAAACTATTCCATACTAAACAATTCGGTTTCACGCGCGGTCGGTCTACCACGGATGCTGGAATTAAATTATTAGAGTGTATATATGAGGCCTGGGAGGAGTCGTATGATGCTTATGGTGTATTCTGCGACTTATCTAAGGCCTTTGATTGCGTCCAGCATCAGACTTTAATTCAAAAACTTGATCATTATGGGATCCAGGGGACGGCCTTGGATTTAATTAGTTCTTACCTAAGAGATAGAGTACAGAGAGTAGTTATAAATGGTAAACAGTCACATGGGTCTGCTGTAACAATGGGGGTGCCTCAGGGTTCAATTCTGGGACCTTTTCTATTTTTAGTGTACATAAATGATCTCCCTCACCTTATAAGAGACGATCACGAGGTAGTTTTGTTTGCTGATGACACATCTTTAATATTTAAAGTTGAACGTGGACAACGCAATCTTGACGAAGTAAACAATGCCCTCTCTAGGGTAGTCCACTGGTTTAACGCAAATAATTTATTGTTAAATGAAACTAAAACAAAATGTATTAGATTCACCTTGCCAAATGTTAGGCTCGTTAACACCAGTATTAGGATTAGGGATGATCAAGTAGAATTGGTCGATGAAACTGTCTTTCTGGGCATAAAGTTAGACTCCAACTTGCAGTGGGGGCCTCATATCGAGAAAGTCTCGGGCAGACTGAGCTCTGCAGCCTATGCCGTTAAAAAGATCCGACAACTGACAGACATTAGAACAGCGCGTCTTGTCTACTTTAGCTATTTCCACAGTGTCATGACCTATGGCATACTATTATGGGGTAACGCTGCCGACATCGAATGTATCTTTGTGTTGCAGAAAAGGGCTGTCCGGGCTATCTATGGTATGGGGTTTCGGGAGTCATTAAGAGAAAAGTTTAAGGATATCAACATCCTTACTGTGTATTCACAGTACATATATGAAAACTTATTATATACTCATAAAAATAATAGTAAATTTATTAAAAATAGTGATATCCATAACCTAAACTTAAGAAATAAGAATAAATTGGCTGTACCTAGATTTAGGCTTAATAAAATAAGCAATTCTTTTGCGGGCAATTGTATTCGAATGTACAATACATTGCCGACAGCCGTAACAGGTTTGTCAGTTAATAAATTTAAAAAACTAATAAAACTTAAATTGTGCCAGAAAGCTTATTATAGCATTAAAGACTTTCTAGAAGACAAGGCTGCCTGGCAGTGACACGAATTGCTCCTTTCTACATTTAAAAAAAAACTGTATTAGATACTAAGATGAATTAATAGGGACCGGACTGAGTTTCTTGGGGTGTTCTTCTCAGTCTGTAGCATTTCCGAACCCCCGGTAGAGTCACAAAAATTTTGACAAACCTAAATAATTTTTTAAAAATTTCAAAGGGAATAAATTTTATTTTATTTTATTTTATTTTTATTTATTTTCTTGAAGTAGGTATTCATTAAGAAAAACCCCTGCGACTCGAGTAAGTTTACAAATAGGTATTTGTCCGTCGTTGTGATTTCTGCGCTCCACCATTTAGTAATCTGTGGCTCCACGCTGAAAGGGATCAACTCTCAAAACATTTTGCAAGGACGGCACAATCAGAAGTCTTTTCTGATGCGAATAGTTTCGACGATTGCCGGAAGAAGAGATTCCTTCAAAATTCATTCTTCAAAGAAATCAGCGAGTGTCATAATGTCTTACCGTTTTTGTCAGTTATGTATGTTACTACCTACGTACACATCACTTCAAAAGTTCAAAATATTGTGAAGTTAATAGAAATACGCTTGAACGACATGAAAACCGGGCCTGCTCGAGGATAGACAACAAAGAAGATTCAATTGTATTACATGCTTCACAGCCTGCGGGCGGTGTCAACCCGCCCGCGCCCGTCAGATTCGTCACGCGAGACGTGAGGCGACGCCGACGGCGACGTGGCGAGCAATTTTTCAGCCGCATTTAACTCCAGCTTTTCTCGGAAAATATGGATGAAACTTGCTATAAGAACACGGGAAAGTTTTTAAGGCACGCTGTCTGGCATGTAGTCATTTCTTATAATAATTATGGGTACGTACTTATTTGTTTTATAGTTTTAACGTAAATATTATGACAGGTATTATTTTAAGTCAAATGTCTAGTTTACGGATTCGTATATCCGTAGGTATAATAATAATAAAAAGTCTGCGCTTATCTATTTAAGTTAATTGGTTTCAGAGATTAAGGGTCCGTTCACACAGACCGGCTCGGAGAGCATCGGCGCGCACTTTTCTTTTCACACAGATCGGATCGTATACGCTCGGAGTCGGTCGGAGCGGAGCCGCCGACTATTTCACACAGACCGGCTGAAAGAGGATGCGCTCGGAGCCGGTCGGATGCGCTCGAAGCCGGTCGGATGCGCTCGGAGCCGGTCGGATGACCATGAGTCATTATTCTCGTGTGAGCCTGCTACTCGAGGACAGCATTGATCGCCGGTTACGTATAAAAAATAGATAGTCAACCTTTTTCAAAACATTTTATCTGTCTCAGTTCATGTGAAAAATGAAGAAGTGTGGAATTTGTAATGACAACGTTGGTGATGGAGTTCAGTGTAGTAACTGCAAAAAGAACTTTGACTACGGATGTGCCGCCATAACGGAAGCCGGCTGGCAGAAATTGGGGGTGGACCGAAGGTCAAAATGGAAATGCCCCAAATGTCGAGTTTCCTCTCCGAAAGTCTCTGCTCCGGAGTCACCTGTCACTCTCGATACTATACTCGGTGAGATTCGCGACATGAAGCGCCAGTTATCAAGCCTACCAACTTTATTTGATGATATACGCACTATAAAGGATGAGTTGTTCGATCTCAAAGCATCTTGTGACTTTTCCAGCAACAGACTAGATGAATTTCAATCTAAGCTCACTGAACTTGAGGGACGGACATCTGAGCTCGAGAACCTACGAGATACTGTTAACGTTCTGCAGGAAGATGTATCTAGATTGAACCTGGAACTCTCCTTGCATGATCAGAGGTCTAGGCTGAATAACGTGGAGATCAAGGGAATTCCTACAAAAAAAGACGAGAATTTATTTTCTGTCACTGAATCCATTGGCCGCAAGATTAATTATAACTGCCCGAAGTCTCAAATAAACTATATTTCAAGGGTCCCGATGCTAAATTCCAAGGACAAGTTAATTATAGTCAGTTTCTTGAATAGATATGTCAAAGAGGATTTTATTGCTGCGGCTCGTGCTGATAAAAGTTAATCAACATCAGATTTAGGATTCAAGTCACCGCCCCAGCGAGTCTATGTGAATGACCATTTAAATGTGGAGTCCAAGAAAATGCTTACCAGAGTGAAAGCTTGCGCTAAGGAAAAAGGCTACGACTTCGTGTGGGTCAAACATGGCAAAATTCACGTAAGAAAGAATATAAATTGTAAGACATTCATTGTAAGAAAAGATAGTGATTTAAACAAATTCGTTTAATATGTTATTTATTCGTATTGTGTTGGATACGTCTCAGTTATATAGTATTTGTAATGTTAATTTCCAGATGTAATTTATTACCAAACTTGTGTAAAAGGTTCAGCTCCCCTGACTTACTGTCGGGCCTCGCCCCTTTCTTTTGTTCGTCTTATCGCAGTACCGGTATTAGTACACTCCTATAGTCCGCGCCAGTTAGCGTGGCAATACAAGTCATTCACACCCCCCTACCACTGTTACGTGATTTGCAAATACGACAGATTCAATGTTCATAAAACGACAGAAAATGCTGTCGTTAGTGAATCGTGGTATAGTCGTCTAGACAGCTCCGAGTTAGGCAGGGGATGATAACCGTAGGATGCATTATTGAAGCAACACATAATTAAATATCAGTCATTTATTTTACATAATAATAGTTATTATTTACAACACAAAAAAAAATACTACGCATAATTATAATTCATTACTATCAGTTTTCTTTGAAATTAAATACAACTGTTGCCGAGAGTTTTTCGTATTCTACCTTAAAGATCTAGGGCAGCTTACAGCTGTTTTCTTCACCAAATCGTGATTAGTGACGTGTTCATGCTCCGGCGTTGATTTTTTCACATATTTATTGTTAATTATCATAAGTTTTTCGCCACTGGTGATAACTTTTGATGGCCGTTTCTGTGTCGGGGAAGTAAAAGGTATACGCCCGGAACCGGCTTCTGCTTGTAAAATATTACGTCGACGGCGGCGTTTACTGGGTTAACCAGTAGATGGTCCGGCCTCTGGTTCCATTCCTTTACAATAAAAATCAACAACACAATAACAATAATAACAGCAACAATAACAACAACATTAACAACAAAGAAATAACAAAAACTTCCCACAACTATCACACAAAGAACAAAATTAACAACAATCAAAAGTTTCCAAAACACGTCTGTGCACGAGGCGCATGGTAATTCACGGTATAAACAAACAAGATCGCGGAACTGTGCCGACACACCGGCGCGGGCGCGGACGGCGGCAGGCCGAGGGTGCAGCATCCCTGGCGAGTCGAGGGCTGTGCAGTGCTCGTAATCTACTAGAAGCGCCGCGTTTGTCTAAAATTTTCGATTTTTTTAATTTCAATGATACTCAATTATCACAAATTGTAATGTTTCCGGTTTTTTATTTAAATATAATGATATTCTTTAATTTATGTGACAGTTGTTAAGGTTTTAACATTACAATAAACGATTTTATTAGAACTTAACAGTCAAAATGACGACCTCTTATACAATTCATACTCATAATAATCAGTTCTAATGCGGCACATTTTTGCAATTATCATTTACTACTAGAAAAGTGATTATGTAAAAGTCTTTAATTCTTTATTTTTAGTGCGTTCTCTTGTAGCTTCGTAAGACTACATTCCCCCGTATTATGATAATCGACCGATGTCCGTTTTCGGCAGTTTATCAATGGGAGCGATACTATAACGATACTATAGTAATCTATCGTTTTTTTCGGGAAGAAGGTGGGTTTAATGTCCTGTATTGCCACGCTAACTGGTGACAGATATTCCTGTCTTGCTCATGCTCATGCGCACATTGCTTAATTGCTATCTAGCTTACACACCTGTTTACTACTTTGTTATAAGAAATGAATACTATAGTGGTACGGAAGAAATATCCGTATACCTGATTTTTAAATTTGTATATTTTGTGCTCGCGTACGCGTACGTTGTATACATATTGTACATTCTAACACTTGCATATCCCGCTATTTACTGCAATGAGTTTTTATCTGAAATTATAATTGCGCTTTTCAATGGCGAATAATAACGGACATAAACTTAGTATTTATTACCAGAATCTACGGGGTGTTCGAACAAAAACGGATTGCTTTTTCCGTCAGGTGTCGCTCGCCTCGTACGATGTTATTATATTGACCGAGACCTGGTTAAAGGAAGGCATTATGGACTCCGAACTATTTAACAATAATTACACGGTTTGGCGTCGTGATCGGGACTATGATTTGACAAAGCAAACCCTCGGGGGCGGAGTTTTAATCGCGACCCGACGTGACCTACTAGTTACTCCAGAACCGCAACTACATTCATCAGCCGAAGATCTCTGGGTAAAGCTGCGACTTAAAGTTTCTGATTCGCGACAGTACATTAACGTATTTATATGTATTGTTTATCTATGTAAACAAGCATTGGGGAACTCGTTCTCGGCTCAGCTTAGTAACTTTCTGTCTACGCTGAATAACTCAGTGATAAATAATAATAATTCCGATATGTTTCTCGTTGCGGGCGATTTTAATCTGAGGGGAATTACTTGGCTGCCATCGGATGATCTTTCTTTACTTCCGACTACCTTAAGTTCAAAGGATGAATACCTACTTGCAGATGAATTACATACATCGGGTCTGGGTCAGTATAACTGGATCACTAACAAAGACGGAAAAATACTTGATTTAGTACTCTCTAGTAGCACAGTGACGGTGACTGAGTGTACCGATCCTTTGGTGCGTATCGATTCTTATCACCCGGCTTTGTCCATCATCTTAGATGCATGTTTGGTGCCCCCTTTGACATGTGCCCCAAGAGTGCGTTATATATATAGTAAGGGTGATTATGTTACCCTGAATAGCGATATTTCTACAGTTGACTGGGAAACCGAGTTTAGTTCACGCACGGTTGATGGATCGGTGGAGTTTTTCAATCAAACCATAGCTAGCTTTCAAAATCAGCACATACCCCAAAAAAAAATATGATCAGTAAATATCCAGTTTGGTATGATGCCTGTCTCATTAGAACTATAAAAGAAAAATTTAAATATTTAAAAAAATACAAAAAATACAGAAACATTTCGGATGAATTAACATACAGGTTATTGCGAGACCGAGTTAAAACTATGGAAGTTACATGTTACAAGAACTATATCGCCACTACAGAAAGTTCCATAAAAACAACCCGAAGGCTTTTTGAACTTTTGTAAAGGCTCGCTATAATTCTAATGCAGTACCTAATGTTCTTACACAACGAGTTTTTTTCTACCGGTGATTCGATTTGTGAAGCGTTTTCGATCTACTTCCACTCCACTTTCCTTAATCCCGTAGCTTCGAACGTACAGGCTACCAATTTAAATTGCTTATCCCGGTTTGAACAGACCTCTAATCAATCTCTTGGGGATATCTACCGCATAGAAATTATCACCGATGAAGTTTCCAAAATTCTGCAGCAGTTGGATACATCGAAGGGTACGGGGCCTGATAATATCTCACCTCACCTCCTTAAAAACTGTGCTGCTTCTATTTCGTTACCTATCTCAATTTTATTTAGGAAATCCCTGTCATCGTGTGTTGTTCCACTCACCTGGAAATCTGCTTACATAACGCCTGTTTATAAAAAAGGGTCAAAAATGGATGTCACTAATTATAGGCCTATATCTAAACTTTGTATCTTGGCTAAGGTGTTCGAGAGGATAGTTTATAGTCAGGTCTATTCAGCCATATCAACGTCGTTGAGTTCATTCCAGCATGGCTTTCTCAGAGGTCGTTCCACAGTTACCAATCTCGCGTTATTCAATGAATACATTACTAGGGCTATGGATGGAGGTAAGCAGGTGGATGTCGTCTACACCGACTACAGCAAAGCCTTTGATAGGATTGATCATGACACCCTATTACTTAAGCTGAATACCATAGGAATAAGAGGCGATCTACTCCGGTGGTTTTCCTCTTATCTTCAGAAAAGGTCTCAAGCCGTTGTTCTCAATAATTATGTCTCTAGCTGGGTACCGGTACCCTCTGGGGTACCACAGGGTTCTCTGATTGGGCCTTTGTTGTTTGTGGTCTATGTAGACGACATTCACTCTTGCCTTCAAACTTCAAACTTACTCTGCTTTGCAGATGATATGAAAATATTTTCTACCATAACATCGTCTGAGGACATGGGAGCACTCTAATCCGATCTGAATAGGTTGGAGAGGTATTGTCATGCAAATAAACTCAACCTCAACCCCTCAAAATGTTCTGTGATTACCTATACTAGGAAACGTAAGATTGTGAACACCAACTATACATTGGAGGGCCAAACGGTCTCGAGGTGCGATGGAGTTCGCGATCTGGGTGTATACCACGACAGTGGCCTAGTGTTTGATGGGCACATAGATGCCATTGTCAAAAAAGCTTCCAGAGCACTCGGGTTTGTGATGCGTATATCCAGGTGCTTCTCAGAAGCTAAAACATTAAAAATATTATATTGCACATACGTTCGAAGTCACTTGGAATACGCTTCGCAAATATGGAGTCCACGATACCAAGTATATATTGACAGGATCGAAAATGTGCAAAAGCGATTCATTAAGTATCTCTGCTTCCACCAAAGGATACCCTACCGATCTGAGAATTATCTCGCACTTTGTAGGCAGTTCCATTTGTTACCTCTTACTAATCGTCGAGTGATAGCTGATTCTTTGTTTTTAATAAAAATAGTTAAAAATGACATAGACTGCTCGGAACTTCTCGGAAAAATTAACTTTAACGTACCCAGCAAGCGTCTCCGTTTTAACCCTCCCTTATGTGTGCCAAGGGCATCAACCAACTATCGCCAGAATAGTTATATTGTGCGTGTGAGCAGGGCGTTTAATGAATTGTGTAAACTAAACAGTGAGGAAATAGATCTATTTTCGATGAGTGTCTCAGGGGTGAGGAGGTGTATGAGCCTTAACTTTTTCAGGAATAATATATAATGCGAATAGGAAGACGATAGGAATGTATCATTAAATTGCATGTCTATGTGTTATACTTGTATATGTTTTTTTTTTGTAACTCACAGTGTACTGCTTAACCTATCGCTATAAGCGAGGACTTGTTATTGGCTGTCTGTTTTTATGTGATCTCCAATCTTAAATTATGTAAGCTGTAAGTCCTCCATAAGTTAAATAAATAAATAAATAAATGCGCTCGGAGCCGGTCGGATGCGCTCGCAGCCGGTCGGATTCATCGAGTGCATCGATTCACTACAAAGGCAGTACCAGTATTCCAAGTTTGGTTTTCGGTGTTAACGGGTGCTTTTCGGAACATGGTTTTAGATAGCTCTGATGAAGAATTATATTAATTTTTCATCAGTCATGTTTTCGTATAAGTGCCACAACTGTTATGTTTAAATTGTGCTATCGAAATGGCGGTCGGCGTGGGGCAGCACGCACGCAATCGGAGCCGATCGGCTGCGCGAGCGGGAAAGAGCCCGCAATCGGAGCCGATCGGCTGCGCGAGCAAGAATAGAGCAGAAAATCGAAGCCGAACGGCTGCGCTATCGAGAAAAGTACCGCGATCGGAGCCGGTCAGCTCCTCTTATTATTTCACACCAAGCGCGTTCAAGCATTCTTACTGACAAAAGCAGTGCACATGCAAGAATAAACCTTACTTCAAATAATAAAAGCTCTGTTTTCAACGTGATAAGAATCTGCTCTGCTCTCCGAGCCGGTCTGTGTGAACGGACCCTAAGTAGGTGTTTGGTTACAGATAGGGAATGCAATCCCACAACACAATGGTAATCCCGGTATTTGCGGGACTGAGAGATCTCAGTCCCGCGGGATCCTGGCATTTGCGGGATCCCGCATATTCCTGAAAGTCATTGAGAAAAGAATAGAATTCTATATCATACATGCATCTAGAACTGAAAAATAGTCACGCCTTAATCCCCGAAGGGGTAGGCAGAGGCATATTATAATATTTAACGATAATTGGCGCAAACCCCATTTTGAATAAGAAAAACGGAGAAGAACCTCTTTTCGTTCGGTGTGCATGATCGCGCATTCCTAACCGATTTAGACAATTTTTTTAGCCTTCCCCACAAAGGGATATTTCGCCAAAATCGTATAATTATAAAATAAAAAAAACGACAAAACAAAAAAAAGTTGCTCCGCTCCAGCTAAAAAAATAGTCTAAATCGGTTAGGAATGCGCACACCGAACGAAAAGAGGTTCTTCTCCGTTTCTCTTATTCAAAATGGCGTTAGCGCCAATTTTCGTGATTAGGAGGTCAAAATACGTCATTACACAAAATTTCAGATTGATCGACGGTATGCGCTTTTCGGATGTTTACCCATAAAATGGATAGTTTTGGCATTATTTTAAAAGTGCGCAGAAACATAGCATGTCAACATTCTTGTCTGCCAAACGACTCCTAACTTTACATGTCAGATAGCCAGCAGGCAATGTACGAGATAATTGAATACTTTTCTAACTGTTTATAGTACAAGAAAAGTCAAATCTCCCTGATTAAATCACTAAAAACAAATAAGTACGTTATTAGGTTATATTACGTCACAATTACAAAAATCTTACTCAAACCGAATCAGTTTGCGCACTTCCGCTTAAAGAACAACACATGGCGTTTACCTTTGCACAGTCCCGCTAATACCGCGGGATCCCGCACGATTTACGTGCGGGACTGGTCCCGCAAAAATACTGCGGGATCCCGGTATTTCGGGATCCCGGTATCCCGGTATTGCATTCCCTAGTTACAGAGAGAATAATAGTAATACATAATACAATGGCAGTGCCTTTTTCAGGAGGAGATAATTAAAGAGCTTTTTCTGATTTCAACTTCGCATCTTGCAACGGCAGACCTAGATAAACTGCAATCAAAATAATTGAATTATTTTAACGCCTATTTTATGTCCCAAAGAATAATTCAGCAGGCGCACGCCATTAAATAACTAAAGTGCAATTAAACTGAGTGAAATTAGCTCCCACAAGGATACAAGTTAAAATGAGAGCTGTGACCGGCGCGGCAGGGAGCAGGCGTGATGGAATATTTTAAATTAAATATTTACAGTGCTATCTAGTGGGATATTACGTAATTAGTTTCTTTGGTACAAAGTATTATGCGATGCGCCTGTTTCTGATTGTTTCAGTTTGAGGTCTAAAAAGAAAAAAAATCTTTTTTAAGGAATTAATGAGGATTCATCAAAATAATTTAAAGGAGATTCCTATTACACAGACGATTAAATAGAAAAATTAAATACCCTTGGGACAGATCTCTACCGCACGTGTAGGTAACTACGAGATTATACAGTTACAGCGTATTAAAATGTGTATAGTTTAGGTACCTACTCATACATTACAATAGTTTATTATAAGTACGAAGATTTATCACTTCAAAACCTACAAACTCTTGGGGCAGCTTCTTTTCAAAACTCATTAAAAAGCTAGAGCTCTCAGATTGCACCACCCTTCGCGTTGTGGTAACTCAGCACTCTAAAATTTAATTAAACTATTTAATTAAATCCCACACGCCTCCGATCGTTTAATTTTATTTTTCTCTCTCCCCAGTTAATGGCGCAGAAAAAAAAAATATTTTTATTCGTTCTGCACATTGCCTCTGATTTTATTTAACCGAGCTTGCGCTGCATACCGACTCGTATATTCTGTAAATCTGCATCATACCTGACCTACAGATACGAGTAGGTATGCTGCTGCGTCAACGGCGAAACATTAGGCCACTAAGTTGTGAAATTAAAATTGTATGTAAGAGGCCCCATACACGTACAAAAATATTGATCAATATTTTTATTGTTCAATATTATTAATCACAGTCTTTTGAATACACACCATAAATAATATTGCATCAATATTTTTATTTTCGTCCGAGTTTGACGAAGAAGTAAATTCTAAATCCAAAATTCCTATATCCGACTAAGGGTCTGGACACATATCTACGGTACGGCGCGGCGCCGCAACGAGCTAGATGGTGCGGCGTCGTGCCGCGGCACGGCGCCGCAACCGGCTTGACGGTACGGCGTCGTGCGGCGGCACGGCGCCGCGCGCGGCGCACCGCGCTGACACTCATTGCACTGCACCTGAGCAGTTTTTGTTTTGTATTGCGCACGTGTTAATTATTTATGAGTGAAATGGCTGACAATTTAAATACAGACTATTTAATTTTATTAGTGCTATCTTAGTTAGCAGTTCCTCAAAACTTGATATAGACATTCTAAAATATTCGTAAAATTTGTCTTCACCACATGTTTTCAGCGCTTCATATTTCCTCTTAAAATGACCTCCATCATGATTCATTATAGAAAGGTATGGATTCACCCAATATCTTCTATGATTCTGTTTTTTCTTCATTTGTTGTCTTAGCAACAGGAGTAGAATAATACGTCTGTCGCGGTCCATGTTAAGACAGAAACTGTATTAGATAGGATGGTTGTAGCCATGTGCCGGTGCGGCGCGCCGTACACGGCACCGTGCTACGGCACGATGCCGCCCACCGTACACGGCACCGTGCTGCGGCACGACGCCACGCCGTGTTAACGGTAGCGGCGCCGCGCCGTCACACGGTGGCCGGCACCGTACCGTAGAGTGTAGACATGTGTCCACTGCCTAACACTGATCTGAAAAATATTGATCAATATTAAGCCTACACGTTGCAACGAAAAAATATTGATCAATAAAATTTAAGCTCCGTTAAACTTTTGTTTAATCAATTTATTGAACAATCATTTATATTGATCAATATTATTATCCGTGTATGGGGCCTCTTAGTATAGTGTCTAAATATACTTAAGTAATGGATATAATATTTTTACTTCGATGGAATATTTTAATGCAAATGTACAATAGTTCATTTGCATTAAAAATATTCTCCTTTTTTTTTCAGAAAAAATACCAGCAAGTGCGAGTTGGATTCGCGCATGAAGGGATCCGTGCCAAAAAAAACAGCAAAATTATCAACCCCCTTATATTGTTTTGCGTTTTAGTCGGCAGGTAGGTAGGTACTTATTTGTTTTTACGGCGGCAACAGAAATAGGTACATCATCTGTAAAAATTCAACTGTCCAGCTAACTATCACGGTTCATGAGATGAGTCTGGTGACAGACAGCGATGTCTCAGTAATAGAGTTCCTTTTCCCTTTGGGTACGGAACCCCAATAAAGGTAATTTAAATTTTATAAATCAAGCGATCCATAAATACTTTTCAGGTATTGATCGATTCTTTTACATTTTTAAACCGTAAAGTGAACCTCATTTAGCCGAAGTTACGTCAAGTGAGTAGGTACTGACAGCTGTGGATGAAGGTAAAGAACCCTTCACATCCCTCGGGTGTCGTTATAAGAGCCTGAAGGTCCAGGTAAGTGGACAATGCGATGTGTTGACTGTCTGAAGACTTTAATGCTATCGAATAAGGGTTCCCTACGCAAAGTGCGCCAAGGGACTCTATTACAAGGGTTTCAATCTCCCTGTCCATCCGTGTGTCGAAACATCGCTACCTGAAACACAATTTACTCATCAGATTTTCATACATTAAAAAAAGTTTGTTTCAAGACTTATGACTCGAGAACGGGAAGGTCGATTTTGTGATCTTTTATTTGCCGACAACAGTTCTGCTATTCTTAGTCCTGAAGACAAATCCAACATTTATCTTCAGGACCATTATTAGCAGAACTGTTGTCGGCACCACTAGCAGCCAGTAGATAAAATTAAACACACGGATTGAATGGGAAACGACAAGTGATTTATTTGCCATAGATTATAGAATACTACAACCTAATAATTTGTTTTTTTAGTAAGTTCAACTCATCTGTGCGCGCGGCACTATGTGTGGGTAAGCCTCGTCTAAACACAGTGACTTCGTGTGCGTGACATGAGGTACAGTGAAGTACAAAATACAAAAACACTTGTTTAACTAAAATAAAAATCAATGGGTGAAATGTATGTTATACATATTATTATGTATCGCTGTTTAAAGAATAAAATTAAGAAATTTTAGGATTCGCTGCTCTCTCCAAGGTTAATTATAAATTCAATCAAATTGTCGATAGTATTCTTCTTCTTTGGCGTGTCGACAAGTATAACTCCACATCTCTTCATCAATTTACTTAAACGTTCGTTTATTAATTTCATTATTTCCATCACATTTTGTTCGATTTTATGCGAAGCATTATAATTTGTTTAAATTCCCCATACATTTTCTATTGGGTTTAGTTCAGGATGATACGGTGGTAGCCGAAGAACTATTAAGCCTTTTAAGCCTTAAGGCTGAAGTATGTCATTAATCTTATAACAAACTAGCTGACACATAAGGTGTGCGAAAAGCGTGTGAAACTGCCCTGCCCTCTTCCAAAGGAACCGCGCAATATATCGGGAACATAAGTATCCTAGAACCTTCCTCGGATCATAAGCTCAGATTGCACCAAGTTTATACAGACAGACAGACATAAAAATTTCTAATTACATTTTCAGCTTCAGTATCGATTAGAGAACGCCCTACAATTAAAATTTTCAAATTATCTTCCATGTACAGACTCTCGACCCTCAACAGTTTTTTTTAGATGTATAGATATGGTTTTTTTTTTATTTTTTAAATCAAGTCATGCAGTTCAATTTTTGTCATATTTGCAGTATAAGTAATGTTTTTTTCCGTCGACCATCTCTGCATTTCTATTTTTATTGCATTAGGATTTGGAGCTCTATCATTTATGCCTTTTCTGTAGGCCTTTATAAGTTACACAATTCTACCATACATTATTTTGTTTTGCCTCGAAGGGTTTAGGCAGCGTTTTCGTTAAAAGCTCCCAGACCCCTTATTTTTTTTGACATCTCCAACTAATATCATTATATTTTAGCCAATGTATACAAAAACTCAACAAATTATATACGTTAACCTTTCTCAAGAATCATTGGTGATCTCAGCATGAAAAACCATGCAGTATTTTTTAAGTTTATCGTAAACAGACAGACGCGGCGGGGACTTTGTTTGTAGTTGTGATGTAGTGATAACAAATACTAATTTCATCGAATTGACAGAAAAAAAAATTTTACCTGACTTCTTAAACATTTTCTCCGTAAAGAATTAGACATTTTAAAATAAAATAAAATAAAATAAAATTTATTCCCTTTGAAATTTTTAAAAAATTATTTAGGTTTGTCAAAATTTTTGTGACTCTACCGGGGGTTCGGAAATGCTACAGACTGAGAAGAACACCCCAAGAAACTCAGTCCGGTCCCTCTTATTCATCTTAGTATCTAATACAGTTTTTTTTTAAATGTAGAAAGGAGCAATTCGTGTCACTGCCAGGCAGTCTTGTCTTCTAGAAAGTCTTTAATGCTATAATAAGCTTTCTGGCACAATTTAAGCTTTACTAGTTTTTTAAATTTATTAACTGACAAACCTGTTATGGCTGTCGGCAATGTATTGTACATTCGAATACAATTACCCGCAAAAGAATTGCTTATTTTATTAAGCCTAAATCTAGGTACAGCCAATTTATTCTTATTTCTTAAGTTTAGGTTATGGATATCACTATTTTTAATAAATTTACTGTTATTTTTATGAGTATATAATAAGTTTTCATATATGTACTGTGAATACACAGTAAGGATGTTGATATCCTTAAACTTTTCTCTTAATGACTCCCGAAACCCCATACCATAGATAGCCCGGACAGCCCTTTTCTGCAACACAAAGATACATTCGATGTCGGCAGCGTTACCCCATAATAGTATGCCATAGGTCATGACACTGTGGAAGTAGCTAAAGTAGACAAGACGCGCTGTTCTAATGTCTGTCAGTTGTCGGATCTTTTTAACGGCATAGGCTGCAGAGCTCAGTCTGCCCGAGACTTTCTCGATATGAGGCCCCCACTGCAAGTTGGAGTCTAACTTTATGCCCAGAAAGACAGTTTCATCGACCAATTCTACTTGATCATCCCTAATCCTAATACTGGTGTTAACGAGCCTAACATTTGGCAAGGTGAATCTTATACATTTTGTTTTAGTTTCGTTTAACAATAAATTACTAGCGTTAAACCAGTGGACTACCCTAGAGAGGGCATTGTTTACTTCGTCAAGATCGCGTTGTCCACGTTCAACTTTAAATATTAAAGATGTGTCATCAGCAAACAAAACTACCTCGTGATCGTCTCTTATAAGGTGAGGGAGATCATTTATGTACACTAAAAATAGAAAAGGTCCCAGAATTGAACCCTGAGGCACCCCCATTGTTACAGCAGAACCATTTGACTGTTTACCATTTATAACTACTCTCTGTACTCTATCTCTAAGGTAAGAACTAATTAAATCCAAGGCCGTCCCCCGGATTCCATAATGATCAAGTTTTTGAATTAAAGTCTGATGCTGGACACAATCGAAGGCCTTAGATAAGTCGCAGAATACACCATAAGCATCATACGACTCCTCCCAGGCCTCATATATACACTCTAACAATTTGATGCCAGCATCCGTGGTAGACCGACCTCGCGTGAAACCGAATTGTTTAGTATGGAATAGTTTATTTGTATTAAAATGATTTTGCATTTGATTAAGCATTACCTTTTCAAAGATTTTACTAAACGTGGGTAGTACAGAAATAGGACGGAAATTGGACGGATCTGAGGTGCTACCCGATTTAAACAGAGGAGTTATTTTACTAAACTTCATTAAGTCAGGAAACACACCACTATCAACACAATTATTAAATATTATTGATAATTCAGGGGCAACCATTTCAATTAACGAATTAACTAAATGTACAGAAATTCCCCAGAGGTCAGCAGTTTTCTTAATATTTAAAGATTTAAAAGTTTTTATGACAGTGTGTATACTAATTTTACTGAATTTAAATATTTCATTACAGCAAGGAACATTTGCTTTTAACAAGGATTCTGCTATTGGGGTAGAAGAACCTAGGGCTCTGGTCAAATCTACTGGAATTCGAGAAAAAAATTGTTCAAATTCGTTAGCGACTTCGGCATCTGTTGTAATTATGTTACCATTTACTTTAAGTTTAAAATTATTATCATTCGATTTTGCTTGGCCTCTTTCTGCGTTAATTATTTTCCAAGTAGATTTAACTTTGTCTACACTATTGAGAATTTTATTACTTATATACTTTCTTTTGGCTGCTAAGCAGTCTGCTTTAAACTTTTTTGAATAAGTTTTAACATAATTTAGAAATTCATCTGTTCTATTAAGCTGTCTTTCTGAGTATAGTTCATACAGTTTTTGTCTACTTTTATGTATATCCTCAGTGGCCCATTCACTGAAGGCTGGCCTATCACCGATTGTGACTTCCTTAGACTTGAATACGGAGTTGAACTCATTGTAAAAGGAATCAAAAAATAACTTATACATTACATTTGGATCTAAGCCAGTGTCTAAAAATGGAAGTTTATTGCAAAGTCCAACTCGCATACGTTCCAAGCGGTCACTAGTTACTGGTCTACATAATATTTTACGTCTTTTAACTTTTTCTCTTGTGATCTTGAAAGATGCTATTTGCCCAGTATGATCTGATTTTATCTTATTTATAATACTCTTACTTTCTGGCAACATATCACTGTATATATTGTCCAGACAAGTAGCTGTTGTATCACAATATCTAGTAGGCTCTAAAAATAAGTTAGTGAGATTGTGTGATTTAAATAAATTTAAGATATCATTGGTCTGACGCGTATTTATAAGTATATTAACATTAAAATCACCGCACACTATTAGGTGTTTATTAGTTTTTCCAAGTTTAAATAGCACTTTATCCATTACTTCCTCAAACTCACAAAAGGGTGAGACTCCAGGTTTATATACGCATACTACTATGAATTGCTCCAATTCTACGCACGATATTTCAACTGTACACTCTACAGAGAGGGACACAACATCTTTCCGTTCCTTATATTTTAATTTCTTATTTAATAAAATCATCGAACCCCCCCGTGTTGTGTTGACCCTGCAGAACGCACTACCAACCCGGTGACTACTGAAACTGAACATGAGCTCATACTCCTTACGCATATGTTCTGTAAGACAAACAATTTCAATATTATCTGAGCTCATGAACAGCTCCAATTCAAACTCTTTGACCTGTGTTAATGTTGCAATATTATAATGCACCAGGCTGATGTAATTTACATTTTTTAATTTAGTTTTGTTCGGAGGACAGTTTCCGATAAAATTACGGTTTGCAATTAAATTTTACTCTATTAATTTACAATTTTGGCTAGAGGGTAATTCCTCTGTTGTCCCAGCAGTTAAGTTTATCTAACGACTGTACCCATGGTATTATCACTAAGAACACTATGTAATGAATTATAATGTGACCAAGTTACACAGGATCTCAACGTTGCAGTTACATTAAGACTTGTCATGATATTTAATTTCGTTTCATTATAACGTAAGAGTTGCCTACAAACGTGGTAGATGGCGCTGTATGCTTTTTGTATAAATTATGATGTTTATTTCGCGACCACGCAGAGCGTTTCCTGCAAAGACTGCTTGGCACCGCTGGTGTCGTCAATAAGTCGAGTTACGTCTCTACCTCATAATATAAAAATGTACTCTGTGAAGACGGCCGCGTCACTGCCACACAAACTAAAGCTGTATAATTACTAGCGCACGCACACATAGCGCCGCGCGCACTGATGAGTTGAATTATCTATACACGGATTTTGATACAACTACTAGTTCGTAGAGGTCTTAGACCATATAACACGGGACTAGCCTTTGCGAACCACCGCATACAAAAGTATTCTGCCAGTTTTCATACAAGTGAAGGGGGAAACACAAAGACATATAAAATTTCATTGCATTTAAAAATGTATTAAGCGACAAACGCGTAATGGCTGTTGTGTGTTAATTGTTATTGTACAGTCAACTACAATGAAATGTGCTAGTTTAATCATATAAAATGATGTACTGATGTACAGGCTTTTTATAAAGCCGAAAGACCAAATGGTCATGTGCAATGGCAGAAAACAATGCTTAAGTAAGGCGCATCCTGTGGTTAGATGATCTAAGGTAGAGGTAGGCTTATTGTTCATCATCATTTAAGCGTTAGTACCGGTTACATCCGAAGTCTTTCACTTCGACTCCGGACTCTTCCAATTCCGTAGATCGAGGAGACGGGAGCAATCCATCTGTGGGTTGCTGGGAGGCATGGCCGGGAGCCAACAGTGGCAGCTAGGATGATAGTGAGCAAAAGCATTCACCGCTTTACCAAAAACAACAAATATTTTCACGTGTATGATCATGTGTAAAATTCCATAAGTGTAATTCCTTTACATGTTCAGAATATAAAGTTTTATCTAGAGGAAACAAGGCACGTTTTGTGAACAATTTGGGTGCTCTAATAGTTTTTAGATCATAAAGTCATTACGCCCAGAATGGGACATTTAGTATTATAAAGTCAGATAGGGCGGAAAGGACGGGTCTTACTATTTGTTTAGGCGAAGCGGCACTTCACTAATTGAATATGTTTCATTAGGCTAAATGGGGTACTGATTTAATATACTTTGGGATAGTAAGGGATAAAAGAGAAAATAGACAGACAATCGTCTATTTATAGGTGTAGTAATTCCGGCGAGGCAGGAAGTTCAGCGACTGATGTTTATTGGAGTTGATTGTTGTCCACCCTGAGTTCACGAGAAATCGACTAATTTAGTGAGTTTCTTATTATTAGACGTAAATAGGAACATAAAGGTCATACAAGGTATTTGTAGGTTCCTATCGCCAAGCTACGAACTTAATTGAGCTTTTAAACATAAATAAGAACTAATGGTTTTAGTAAAATATCAGCGTAATAGATACTAACGCATCAGCGCTAGTTCTAGTTCTAGCACCAGTCTAGCGCATGCTAAATCATGGCCCATTCGGCATGCTTGCAGATATACTTAGGTACCATTAATTGTTAGAACTAGTTTATTATTATGTAAGTTAAATAGGTTTGTGTATCCCAAGGTCTGAATAAAATTTTCTTCTTTCTTTTATTTGAACTTAATTATGTTTCCTGAAAACAATTAGCGGCTTTCGCTTAGAATCTCATAAAGGCAATATTGTGGCTATGGAAATTGTTTATTTCTCAAACAGATTGTTGTTACAAGCAACAGATGTAAACTACTGGCGTTCATTGTTCTAACAAAATGTCAAACAATAATATCCAAAGAAATGTTCAAGTACCTCTCAATCTCTCCAAATGGCAATATCCAAAATATATCGTTTTGTTTCACCGAGTAGAGGATTCAATTTCCTGCGTCGATTTATTACACTTTCGAACTGTAAGTTAGTTTGAATACTTTCAATTTTAGGTAAGTATTGCAAAACTTTTGCTCAACGTTTCCCAACTATTTTTTATGCCTGAAATTCACCACAGACTTCACCACCTTGAGTGCTAATATTACTTGGGTGCTTGGGTACAATGGTAATGTCAAACCGTCTTGAAACCAATTGGCGCTTGCTGGGCTGTTAGTGGTCAGACCAGGCGAGTTTACAGAAAATCACTCGAAGTTACCTACTATTATAAGTAGGAGGAGCTTTACGTGAAACCTGGAGCCCTGTGTGCTATTTCAATTGTGTCCGATCAGAGTGGTAATCGTAGCTCACTGCTACATCACTATATTATAGCTACGAAAACTATCAATTAAATGGTACCGTAGCCGACGCTTTATAGCTACGATTGTGTTCTTGAAAGATTTCTGTAGCTTTATTTTCCACTAGCCCACACCATATTATATAATCTGTGCCCACACTGTCTTTAGTAATGCTATTTCTGCATGTCAATGTATGTTTTACAATGTCAATATTACTAATTTCGTCTGATGGATAGTAGAATTGTTGTGACCAAAAATATGTGATCAATAATTCTCTCGAAACAAAACAAAAGATTAGTCGATCGAGAACTTAGTAGTTGTTTCGAGGACAGTTATTAATATAATACAGTTCAGCAAGAAATAATCTTGTTTAGGAATCCTTGAACAAGAAATATGCAACTCAATATAAAAACATATTGCCGATAAATATTGTGCGATAAACTTGTAAGATTAATAAAAACAAGTCTATTGGATATTTACCGTCTCCCAGCTATTACTATATGGTGCTATATAGAATATATTATTTTATATCAGCGCTATAACTTATACTAGGTTTGCTGTTTAAGAGATACGATAGGAAGTTTTATGACGAATAGTATATTGTGTTATTTATTTTACGATGACAAACCCTCTCTTAAGGAATAGGTGTTTACAAATTTTTGACGAGTATTTGGGTCATATTCATGTAGGAAAATAATTTTGTATTTAGCGTAATAGGCACCTAGAAATTTGGTATTCAACTACAGTAGCCTTCGTATGGACTATCGCAGATATCTGACGACTTGAATTTTACAAATATTTTGCTAATGGTGCATCGCAAGCTAGATGCACTAAGAAAACTTCACAAGGTATCGTGTTAGTACTATTTAGAATAGATGATTTATTTATAAGAACTGTGAAGCTTATATAAGGCACGTGCTCACTCTTTCAGAATGGAAAGAGGCGAGGATTTATTAAATAGTTTGGTTCTCCGATCCAGGTACCTATTATAATTCGTATTTGTCAGATAATACCTATGGGTGCTTTCTGTTGTAAATTTAGGCCAACCGTGTTCGTGATCGGCTACACGTATCCAGTGATCGCAACCGAATCGCAACGGATAACCGGTCAAAGGGTAGCATGGCTCTTCCAGTCGATTGCAACGTAATGTCGACCACAAATTCCTTCAATTCTGCTAAAGCGATCGTGGGGTCGTCGGTTACTGGCAGACAGATAGAAACCGCTATAGATAGCGTGTGAGTTAGGCTTTGACCCTTTTTGTCGTGAATATTTAACCTGACTTCGAAAAAGTAAGACCATTTGTTAGACCAACTGATCTACTGAATCGCATCGTAACCATTATTTCATTTAAAAAAGTCTCGATCTGGCATACTAGACCAAACCTTAGTTTCGTGTCCTGGGATATCCTTCCGAGGGCTTACCCGGGGCTTCCAACCGTATGCTGTCAGGCAGGATGCGTGAGGGTTTTAGTCGGAAGAAGTCCAGCATAGCATCCATGAGGATTTTCCCTCACGTAAGAAAAAGACTTAGTTTCGTAGATTTCATTTCAAGTTTACGAGGCTTATTTGTCCGTTACGAAGTTTCTTTAAGATCTCGTATCAAACTGTTAAATTAGCACTTAAATATATCTGTATTATGTACGGTAGGCAGCTTAGTAAGTCTCTTCCAAATACTAAGTAACTATCCAAGTCCAAAGTTTTAGTCATAAGCCATCTCATTATGCTCGAGCTGGTTCGGTTATGCTCGTTGGATGCACGTCGTAAAACAGCTACAGTTTATTGCTATACGTTGGGTACACGCTAAGCAGGCATTATGTCTCGTCAAATAGCCACTTTGTTATTAAAGTTACTTTATATTTTATGTGGGTTTCAGTACAATGTCATTGTCTACGGTACTGTCTAGCTCAATTTATAAATTACAACGCATAATGTGACATACGAGACTTACCAAGAGTACAACGTACCCGTTTGCACCCATTCAACCTACACTGTAATTGACATTTATTTGGTTTCAATAAATGTAGAAGTACTTAATATTAGACTCGATATTCAAAACTGTGCTGTACAAGTTTAGTAGAACCGATAGTATTACAATTCTGTATCTTTTCCATACGTGGCATGGTTGTCTGTGGTAGTTCTGGAGCAAGACGTTCACCCGTGAGACGAAACGCGGTCGCTGGGGACTGGACGCGGAATCTGCAGAACCGTGTGTTGTAGCGTGAATTGGGTGAAGCCTACGTCCAACAGTGAAGTGTCATTGGCTGATATAATTGATTGTGTACTTATATTAGCTGCATTACCTTTGTGTAACTACATGTACCTAATTAGCTGTGGTTACATGTGGTTAATGATACAGAACCTTAAGGTGGGTCTACGCCATACGAGCCTAGTACGAGCGGAGCACGAGCCGAGCCAAAATTCGTGTAGTGTGGACCGACGTACGAGCTTCGAGCGACACTTGTCATCTTGAGCAGAGCGACTCGACTCGTGCTCGGCTCGTTTAGTGTAGACCCACCTTTAGAAATATTCAACCCACCAGATCTCAAAGACAAATTCTAAAATTTTCTAAATGTCTTATTATTTCTTTTTAAATTTTCCACACTTCCCCAGGGTAGTTGTAGTTCGGATCAAGGGTTAAGGTTTTGGGAGCTTAGTTTTACAATGTACTTAAACCTTTATAAAGATTAAAATTACCCGAATGAAGAATATTACTAACATTACACATTTCATGTTACCTACAATATATTAATATGATCTAATAAAGACACCTTCCTATCCAAATGTTGTCGTAAACCTTCACATTATCTTTCTTAATTTACTTTTCCGTCTATGTTTCAATCCGCAACCTCTGGCAAAACAATGAAATTTTATTTGTGCCCTAATCTATATCTGGCCGGGCAGTGGCTGCCAAAGTTACGTATTTACCCAAATCCATCGTTTCCGGGTAATGATTGTGCCGATGACCGTGTGCTCGGGATTACAAATGGTCATAAAACCGATACCACAAATTAGTTAACTAACTTGCAACAGTTTCTCAAAGTGTAATTTCTACAGATCTTCTGTAAAGCTTACAAAATTGTAATTACTAGGTGTTATTTAAGAACAATGGATAAATAGTTCTAGTTGACCTGTTTTCATTACCTAAATATCATATTGTAAAGAATGGCTGGCAAATGATTGAAAACTACAGTTAAAAACATCTAAACAGAACAGCAATAGATATTACAGCTCAGCAGATAAATGGAAACTATGACAAAGTAGGTACTTACGAAACTGTTAAAGTGTGATATTAATAACTTCGGGAGAGAAGGTTGGAAAATGAAATGTTGAGGATCGCTGTCCCGGGGGACTTTACTAGAGCGTTATCGGAAACTCACGGGCGTAATGTTATACTTTATTGGCGTCGGATTACGGCCAGGCAATTTTGTTATAATAATGACGCCGATTTGTTTCGTTCGGTAATCTCGAATAATGAACTGGAGACTACCATTCATGCGATATAATATGATAGAGGATTAGGCTACAGTACTGCCTTTCCTTTTTATTATTCATCCAGAGGCCTCTCCCAAAGGAAAAGTGAATTGACTGTAATTGCGAGCAGAAAATTCGATTGATCCAGACGAATATTTGAACCGGAATGATTGAATTGATGTGGTTCACATTTTTGTGTAAATATTCAAATAATTGAAAACCTTTTTGTTCGATGTTTGTTGTAATAACGACATGGCTTCGAAAGTAATTAATGTGTTTCGTTCACAAAAGAGTGCTTACTGTTGGGATGCTAATGATCAAAATATATTTTTCGTTATTTGAAAGGTTTTGTTTTATTTACTTTTTTGTCGATATTTTTAACAAGCTGTGTGCTACTGGGATATTTTTAACTAGCAAAAAATATGTACCTTAGAGTTTTTAGAGTAACAACAGACTGGTGGTTTAAATACCTACAGTTGGTAGAACGGATATAAACGTTAAAACGTTTATATAACGTTATTATGATTGACAACCAAAGAAACACATTGACGGTAGGATAATATTCTTCATCGATATTTCCCAAACTGTATAGTATACAATTTCTTTAAATGACGTAGAATCTTAAGTCAAAATATCTACGCCAATGCTGAAAATAGCTCCATAATAGCTGTATCCCAGGAAGCAATGTAATAACAGGTAGATAATTGTATGAGCGGAGAGGTATTTTATTCAACAGGTAATTCCCGGAAATACAGCGTTTGCTTTTGGGAATATTAATGTGGTGTTGGATGTATGAAGATATATGCTGATTATGTTCCATTGGGGTAAATACTCGTGTATTTACAACAATGGAACATAATCAGCATATGGAAGGCAAATAACAATAATATCTCGACGCAATGTAGGTGCCTTAGGGAATCCTAAGTAAGGGTAATTCTCTTAATCAGATACCTATTTGGTCTCTAAGGTAAATTTAAGTGCTGAGTGTATGTGTATGCGGGCTTCCAAATGTAATATTTACATGTAAATGTAGGTATAGGTAATGGTAAGAGCTAGCTAGCCCAGCTACCGACTGTAGCTATGTATTTATTTATTTATATTGTACTAGCTGACCCGCGCAACTTCGTTTGCGTAATAAATGAAGAACCGCTCGACCGATTTTGTGCAAACTTTACATAAACCATCTACTAAATAGTCTGAACAAAGCCTAAACATTTGGTTTGGATAGGTGAGCCCGTTCTTGAGTTATAAAATTACAACGAAAAGTGGCATTGATTTTTATATATATAGATAAGTAACGAATTATCGTAACCTTAAGATTATTTTTGAAAAGCAATTAGTATGCTAACTGATCATGAATTTTAAATATGGAAAAAGAATTGGTTTCGAGCAGGATTCGAACCTGCGTCTTCGGCGATCCGTGCCGACGCGTTATCCACCCGCCACCGAAACCTACTCGGAACCAACCAAATTTTCCACCTTATTATACGTCTTGGGGCGACGTAGGCACCATCTACCGGCACTTTTTAGAAAGTTACACGGCTTTAGAAAGTTAGAAAGTTAAAATTCATGATCAGTTAGCA
The DNA here is from genome assembly GCA_933228765.1 of Miltochrista miniata. Taxonomy (NCBI): domain Eukaryota; kingdom Metazoa; phylum Arthropoda; class Insecta; order Lepidoptera; family Erebidae; genus Miltochrista; species Miltochrista miniata. Next base: position 39,583,917 of record OW121753.1, on the reverse strand, counting down.
TACTAATTGCTTTTCAAAAATAATCTTAATGTTCGGGCTGGTTTCATCATAAATCGAATGAATATAGGTGCAATTCTATACATTCGTGCCGTGTAACTTTCTAAAAAGTGCCGGTAGATGGTGCCTACGTCGCCCCAAGACGTATAATAAGGTGGAAAATTTGGTTGGTTCCGAGTAGGTTTCGGTGGCGGAGTGGATAACGCGTCGGCACGGATCGCCGAAGACGCAGGTTCGAATCCTGCTCGAAACCAATTCTTTTTCCATATCGTAACCTTATCAATTTTGACTAAGAAATCAGTTATCTATACTATAATAAGAGAGTAGAAATCGTGTGTCTGTACAATTGATAAAATTTAAAAAAAAGTAGCGGGGGCGGTATAAAAACACCAATAGAGTACAAAAATGATGTTTTTAAAATTCTTTTCTGTCTGTCTGTCTGTCTGTCTCTCTGTCTGTCTGTCTGTCTGTCTGTATGAACGTCAGGATATCCGAAGATACTGAACGGATTCATTCGCTGTTTTCAAAAATAGATTAAACGCAACTTGGGGGAGGCTTTAGGCTATATTTCATCGAAATCGAATCGCAGATTAAAGAACTATTGTCGTTTAAAGTTATTATCAATTATTGCGTAAACGGTTAATTGTACGGTGATGAAACTCAGCACGAGCGTTGTTTGTTACGTTTCAAAAAAAGTAATTTTACCATTTTTGCAAATTCCCCCTCCAAGGGTATAAAAAAGAAGGGTAAAGTTTGTATGGGAGAACGTGATTCCTTGGTCTGATTTACTTCAACTTTGGTATATAATAAACTTATAACAATACGAACTTATTTCTCAAAAGACATGTTTCGTATTTTATTAAAATTTATAGTAAAACGAGCCATAAAGGGAATGTACGATAATGTGGGGCTTATTTTCTCCAGAGTTGATATCAATACTCCATATACTCATTATTTTTGATTTAAATTACTTTTTATTGTGACACATTTTTGAAAGTTCAATCCGATTGACAGTGTCATTGTTGTTTAATGGCATGCTGTCAGCAAAGCGATTTCGTAATAATGTTATATGTTTTCATGTTTTTACAATAAAAAAAAAATGTGAAAAGTAGATAATGCGAAGAAGCCATGAATAATGATATGAGTACGTAACACGCTTTACGTAAAGTGTCCAATGTTCATCGGAATAGGTAGGTAACACCAAATGTTACCGTGTTACCATCATAACTCAATTTTGTACGACAAACACTGCCGTATGGCCATAAGGGACTGGTAATTCAAAAAGTGTAAGCTGTATTCTATAATGCTGGCTACAATCTTTCAGATTACAGACTCACTAAGTTCTTGAGTAAAAATACTTATAAGTATGGTGACTTCATACGACGACTGCAAAGGCTTTCTAGCATTTCATTGAAAACAAAGACATCACGCGGTTTCACCCGCGTAGTTCCCGTTGCCGTGGGACTGGTCACAGTAAGACGATCTGTATTAGCATTAAGAGGACACAGCCTACAGTAGGTACGGTTTGCCATAATGTGAATGCTTGAAATATAACTGGAATTACCTGAAGAAGAGCGAATTTACGATGTCGATGACTTAGGAGAAGTTTTGTGGCGTGTCTCTCTAGCAAATTACCGAAGACAGGATGTACTTAATCAATAAATTTACTTAGCTCAAAGTGATATGAATTTTAAATTTGTTAATCAAAAATCTATCTTTTTAATATTACAAACGGGAAAGTTTGTGAGTGCGAATGTTTGTTACTGCTTTCACTCTGATACGGTTGAAGGGATCGGGCTGAAGTTTGGTACCTACCTACAAAGATAGATAATAGTCGGGAATAATAAATTTTTCTATCCCTGAAATAAGTTCCCAAGAGACGCGAAAAAGAAAATTTCACGCAGGCGAAGCTGCGGGCATCAGCTAGTGTATAATATGTATGTATTTAGGGGCCGTCCATTAATCGCGTGAGGTTTTTTTGGGCATATTTTGGACCCCCCCTCCCCCTTGGTGATATTTGGTGAGGTTTCAGATTACCCCTCCCCCCCTGGGCCGAATCACGTGTATTTTTAGTAACTATATACAAAGTTTTTTTTAAAATTTTTGTACATAGAAGTCTCTATTGATATTATCTATCCAAACTTTGGGCCCCCAACACTTCGGAGTTCTCACCCGCATTGCACCGCTCTCGAGCGCTTCTCTGGAAGCAGAGAGGGTAGAGAGCGTTGAGCGGGTGGGCTCTGAAGGCATCTCCGGAACAAGGAGAGGGGCCTTCCCCCAAATGATCATCGGTGGACGGGGTCATAGCTGCGTGCATCGGCTAGTCTAATATATTATATGTATATAACTTATAATATATAACTTATAATAAAGCTACAGAGAGTTTAAAATCTGTACGTCAAATATATTTGGTAATTATTTTCCAAGATATTTTTTTTAATAGACATTCTATCTATGTAACTTGCATTACATATCATACTGAAGCTAAAATACTTTTTTTTTATGTCGTTCTGTATCACGCCAAAACTATGGATTAAATAATATTTTAAATAATACTGACATAATTTGAGATTATTATTGATCGGATTGAGGCCGATATTCTGCGCGGTTCCTTTGGGAGACACGATGAAAAACAAAATTATTTTTGTGTTGTATGATCAACGCATAGGTATTCCGATTTCAATTAATTTCTGATGTAAGAAAGGAATTAAGTGCTTTATGAATTATTCCATACAAGTTTTAAAATTGTAGGTTTTGTTGTTCAGAAATTACAGTGATCTCAAATTCAGGGTTCTAAAGTTGCTGTTCGAATTAAATACACGTGATATCTCACTACACCCCCCACCCCCCCTGGTGATGTTTCGTGATTTTTGTCAGACCCCCTCCCCCCCCTTTCGAGCCTCACGTGATTAATGGACGACCCCTTAGCAATATATAAGTTCAGTTCAGTTCAGTATTTATTCATTAACAATTTTTACATTGTGTATGAAATTTACAATAATATTACAGACATAAATACATATGTAGTGCTGCTAATTAAAGGTACTATTTTTTAATGTTAAATGAAATTAAGTATCAATGTTAGTCAATTCAAAATTTAGTTAGCAGCAGGTAAGATGTCAATGTCGCAAAAGTAATTGACTCCTAATGAATTTTAAAACTAATAAAACAAATTAATAAACGTCAAACTTCATAAAAATTCAGTAAATGTCAATATAAAATACAATTTAAAACAATAATTACATAAAGAACAATTTCAATTTAAACCTAAACAAATTAGTACATGTCAAACTCACAAAATTTCATAATTATAATAACAATAACTAAATAACAATAAAATTTAAATTTAAACCTACAAATCATCAACTGCGTAGTAGCACCCTTTCAATAAATACGCTCTTAATTCTTTGTGAAACTCCTTTTTATAAATAAGACCCTTCAAATTCAACGGCAATTTGTTAAATATTCTTATGGATTTGTAAGTTCTGGTATGCTTTACAATATTAAGGTGAGGAAAAACTATGCTTCGGAAATCCTTCCTGCGCGTACTCTCTCTGATCTTCCTTTCGTCTTCTGATTCATACTCATGAATGTATTTGGCAAAAAAAGTCATGAGTACCAGAATGTACAGACTGGGAACTGTCAATATACCGAGCTCCCGAAAGTACCCCTTGCATGACTCCTCCTGCCTTATGCACACCATTGTACGTATAGCTCTCTTCTGGAGGACGAAAGCCCGCTGAATATTGTAATCATAGCTTCCTCCCCAGAAAAGAATGCCATATCTAAGTTTAGACTCGACTAGTGCGTGGTAAACCATTTTGAGATGTTCCAAATTGACATCATTTCGCAGACTTCTAAGTACATAGCAAGCTGAACTTATTGCCCCTTCCAGATTGCCAAGCTCTACCTTCCAATTAAGAAACTCATCGATATATACGCCCAGAAACTTCGCAACACTTACTGAACTAACAGTTTCGCCATGTAAAAGGCAATTAAGAGTCCCTTTGTTTTGAGCCGTTGATTTATATAGAACAACCTGTGTTTTACTAGGGTTTAGCTTTAGACTGTTTGCCGAGAACCAGTTATAAAATATACGTAGGGCCTCATTTGCTGTTGATTTGAGAACGTCCATATCGTCTGCGGATATAACAGCGTTTGTGTCATCAGCGAACATGACCAACTGTATTTCGCCAGACGCCATTCGAGATGCATAATTTATCAGATCATTTACAAAAGTTATGAACAGGATAGGGCCCAGGATTGAGCCTTGAGGAACTCCTGTTCTAATTTGTATCATTTTAGACCTATATGATTTTTCCCACATGTTGTTACCCCGAAAGCCTTCTTCGTGAGTATTTATAGCTTTTAATTCCACGAACATTTTCCGATTTTGTAAATATGATTTAAACAGATTTTTAGCCTTACCTCTTATTCCATAATGTTCCAACTTTTTTAATAATAGCTCATAGTTTATGGTGTCAAAAGCGGCACTTAGATCCAAGAAAAGGCCTGCTACTTTCTTCTTTTCATTCATTCGAGAGGTTATGTCTTTGACCAGAGCATCTATGGCGTCTTGAGTACCCACGTTCTTTTGATATCCGTACTGCCTCTGGTGTAATACTTTATTCAAATTTAGATGTCGAACGAGTCTTGTTTTCATCAATCTCTCTAGAACTTTAGATACTGTCGGCAGAAGTGAAATAGGCCTGTACTTGGTGGGATCTGTTTTGGTTCCTTTTTTATGAACTGGAATAACCTTAGCAATTTTATACTGATCGGGAAATAAACCTTCGTCAAAACATTTATTATAAAAATTACTTAGAGGTTCAGCTAATATGTCAATGTTATTCTTTATCACTGTAATAGGTATATCATCATAACCACAGGATGATTTATTCTTCATAGTATTAATAATTCTAAGCACTTCTCCAGGCGTGACTGGGTCCCACACAATTTCATTATCAATTTTGTTTGTATAAGCTTCTAAGATATTTATTGCTAAAGGCGAATAATTATGAGTGTGACTGAAATTTCGACTAAATTCACTAGAAAAAATATTAACAACCTCAGATGGGTTTGTTATCACTCTATTATTTGTCTTTAAAATTATTCTTTCCTTCATATTTCTCTTATTTCTGTAGCGATTTACTATTTTCCAGATACTTTTCGAAACATTTTTGAATCTTGCTATCTGACTCTGAATCGATAGCCTTTTAGCATTTTTTATGACCCTATTATATATTCTAATATACCTTTGTCTGTAGTCAATTAAACTCAAGTCATTTTTATTACTTTTACCTACTACTAAAAATCGCTTCATCTTACTGGAAACTTTGATACCTTTAGAGACCCAGCGAAGACTAGACAAAGGGTGTAAACGAACTTGACTTTTTTGTTTTTTAAAGGCCTGTTTGAAAGTCACTTCAAAGTGTTTTATGAACTTATTAATGCCCATGCTATTCCAATTTTGCTTTAATAACATTTCTCTATAAATACTTTTATGCTTAAAATTAAAAATTCTTTTATTAATAAATGTCACAGAATTATCATATTTGTTTGATGTACTACTGTATAATGTCATCTCACATATTAATGCTGCATGGCCATCGCCCAGTCCGTTGTGATCAACATCACAGTCAAGAATGCTATCCTCATGAACATTAGTCAGAATATTGTCAATACATGATTGAATATCACCTCGAATAAAAGTTATAGAGTTAATTAATGGCCGAATATTATAACAAGTCATCAAATTCATAAAATTTATACATTTCTGATCGTCTGAGTGAGGATCTAAGTTGAAGTCGCCCACAATACAGAATTTTGCATTGAAAAGGTGCTCTAGCAGTTTTTCGAGTTTGTTCATAAAAATATCTAAGTTAGAGTCATACGGAGTGCGATAGCAGCAGCACACCATGAGACCAGTTAAAGTATCTTTGACCCCACATATCTCAAAACTGTCCATAGTATATAACTTTTTCACAACAGGCAATTCCACACACTCCCTGTTATTAAGTGCCAAGATAATCGTGCCCCCCCTCGTCTTGTTTACCCTTGCACTACTAGATACTACTCTGTAATTATTTAGACTGAGTAAAGATGCCTGTTCTGAATTTAGAAAGTGCTCACTTATACACAAGTAATGAATTTTATTCTGGAGATTTTCAATATAAAGTTCTAATTCATTTATTTTATTACCTAAGCCACATAAGTTTTGGTGAAAAATGTTTAAAGGTTCCCTAGAACATTGGTCAATAGATACATCATCTACGAAAAAAATTGTTTTCTGTGGAGGAAATAGTTTCTATATTTTTATCCTGAATGTCAATAGGGGAACATGAAATGACGTCAGTTTGTGTACCAACGCTAATTTGAGCAATTTCCTTTTTTTTATATGAGATATAATTATTTTTATAATATATGTGCAGAATTTCCTTTAGCAGGATTCCACTTAAATAATCACTGAAAAGATAATAATATGGAACTTTTAAATTAACAAATGTCACGTGATCATAGTTATTACAAATGTACTTTAACTCGTAGTTCAGTTTATGTTCATTGAGATGCTTATTATAGGGCACCTCGCACATAATTATGTTAGTGTTAGTCACATATGTCAGCCAGAAATGTAATGAGCACTGAAGTTCTCGGGGATTCTTGTCATTCATCCCTGTGAGCAACAATAAGTAGTCGTACCTGGATAAACTTAGAATGTCCTTTTTGTTACTGGCCAGTAATTCACTTGTAGTCGCTCCGGGCTTCCAAAAAGAAAACACTTCATAATCTTGACCTAAGAGTTTTTGCAGCTTCGCTCTAATTCCCCTGCCTTGCTGATCAGCAATCACTAAAACCTTCTTCTTTTTTTTGTAACTGCCATTTGTTGTTGAAATCTGTGTGGCCAGCGTACCTTTGCTGGTTTTACCTGTACCCAATTTACAAACTGGTTCGGGACTTATATTTGGTTGTGCTTTAGGGACTCTTTGCGAATCAGCTGGGGGCTGTTCATCAGATTTTTGTGTTTGGCCCATTTTATTCAGCGAAGGAGAATTTTCTGTAAAAGTATCCGTAAGTCGGCGTTTTACACTCAATTTTCTCGCCGAAGACATATTTTTGCGAAATGCAGATAATGGGCTGTTACAAATCTGTTTGAGTACTTCAATTTCTTGAGACAATTGTGATATATGTTTTTTTAATTCCATATTTTCCAGGATGACATTTTCCAACTCGTTCTGTGTGCTTTGCAAGGTACATTTCATATTATTTATTTCTGTTTTCATTTCATCTTGATACAATGTGAAAGCATGGGTGGAAAGGTCTAAACTTCTTCCAAGTAGTTCCTCAGAGCACGAAGGACGCAGTGATAAACTTGCGTTAATATCTTCTAGTGACGTAGATTTAATATTTCTTTTGCGCATAGTAATGTTATTACAGCCTTCCATTTCAATTTATTTTTAATAATTAATAAATATTGTGATAACGCCCTCTATGTTTTTGTGTCAGTACTTCTGTGATACATCAACCGCTTGAGCAAGTCGTAGATTAGATAGTTCAGGCACTCGTCAATAGATGTCACCTTTGTGTTATTATAGTTAGAATGGAATTATGTGTCGCTATCTGCAGACAGATGTCGCGTTTGACATTGATATAATTTTTACATTTGTCTCAACAAGAAACATTTGTACCCTCATCTATTCGACACTGGAGGCGCATTTTCTTGTTTCTTATTTCAATGATTTTGCTCCGCAATTCCAGTTAAATTGTAATTTCATTACGTGGTTTATAAATGCACAGTCAATACGATTTTGTCTATTTGGTAGTATGGAGCACTTCTTCACAAACACAACTTAAACAAAGGGTCTGTTCTTACTCTTGTATTTTAGTATTTATCTTGATATCCGGTGTATTTACGGTGAAGAAAACATTTGAGCACCAACTTCACTTCACAATGTTTACTTTTTTGGCGAAACAAGATAATGAACTTTAAGATTTTATAATTTTCACGAAATTTTAAAAGGACCGCGACAGAACTCTGTGTTTACTTAGCGAAGTAAACACAGAGTTAAGTATGTTTATCAGTCGTCTAGATCCTATAGCACAAGCTTATATTAGCTTAATTTGGGTTATATGATGTTGTGTGTTATTTTTATGTATACATATACAATTATACATATAAGTAGATAAATGTATTTGCAAAGTAATTTTTTTTAGATTAGGTACCAATTAGCAGGTATTAAGTACAGTACATTTGATCACTTTTTAGGGGTTATCTTCTTTCTTATTTAACTACTTTGTGGAAAAAGGCATAAAAATCGATTATTATAGTTAGATTTCATTTCGAAATTTAGTCGAGAAATACCGATTACATAGAAAGTGACAAACCACTTGTTGTCTCAATTTACGTAACTCACAAGTTATCGATGTAAGTGTAACTTCATTATAAACTGTTTAGCAGTTCCGCAGAAAGGCTGTGCTAAACGGATACATGACTTTCTTTCATTAGCACCCACCCTCGCAATGAGACTTGAAAATTCAGTCTATGAGTTCAGACCATAACTCAGTTGGTCTATCGAGAGTCTACACGACACAATATGAAAAGCTGTTTTTGATCTGTCAAGATGAAATGCGTAAAAGTGTTGCTCGTGTGTTTATTGGTGGCGTACTGTGAGGCTTCTGAAGAAACTGGTGTCGAAGCTAGAGGCAAGAAAAAGAAAATAGGGTTGTACAGTAAGTTCATTTTGATAATAATGTATGTTTCGCAATGAAGAATAAAGAATAATGTTTCTAGTTGTTTTGTACAATCGTAGCGTCCCGTAAATACTGTTTGTATCCAATATTTTTACTTTAGAGTACGTTGTCTGTTTTGATTGAGTAAGCATTTGGAAAAAATGTGGCAGGGATTGGCACATTTCATAATCAAAGCGTACGTGGAACATCGCTACCTATCGGACCTTACCGTATGCGAGAGCTCAAGACTCTAAGTGTGAGGGTGAACACCTCGCCTCTTGTAAAAACTCTATATAAGTTGACTAGTTTTACCCCGCGGCTTCACGAGCTTCATACACTTGGAAGTGAAAGTTTCAAAATATTTGGTTGGTCGTTGATGTCTATCTCGGAAACTTTCACATAAATACCTACATGACTTTTTTATAAATAGCAAATCATATTACAGTTTCATTCTTTACAAAACGTGCAGGGAATCCTAGTGCTCCAAACTATAAGCTCTTTTTTGACAGCTGTTAACAGAAGCCTTTCGTTTTTTTCAGTATATTTCCTGGATCTGGTAGTAAAAAAAATCTTCTTCGTGAAGGTATTCTACGCAATTGCATTTTGGATTCTTCTCCACAAGGCAGGCTACTTCTTCGGATGGTTTGTCAGCTACTTAAAGGAACAGAAGCATGAGCACCACCACCCACACCACCATTACGAAGAATACGGACCCCCTGGGCACTATAGGAGGGGCAATCAGCAACCTGGCGCTGGTTATAATCCTTACTCTAGTCCTGGAAGGATTGTAAAACCATATTAAGTGGTCGAACATTTGCGGGGGTCAGGTCAAACATTGGCTATCACCTGCCTTAAATAGTCGTCCGTCGGGTGGTTGCCTGATGACGTTCAAATACAAACAATGTCACAGGGTGCTTTGTGTCAAGACTGTAAATATAAATTGTTATACTCTTTAAGTTATTTATTTGATTAGATGTAAATTACGTTGAAACAAACGAAATCGCGAGATATTGGTCACGTCTTAGTATGGGCGTATGGGCGTCATTTGTAAATACATATAGATTTTATTTTTATTTTATAAAAAGTAAAAGAGTTTTATAAAGAGTAAAAAAGATTTTTTTATTATTATTAAAAAAAATGTTAAAATCCGGACGAGCCAATGTATATAAATATAAAGGTAACCACAAAGAACCACTGAGAAAAAAGCGGCTTCTAAGGTTTTCTTGGAGGTGTAATGTAGCTTTAAAATGTAGTGGAGAACGATATGCGTGTTTCTAGTCTAACTACAAGGGATGGTGAACATCGTTGGGAGTAGATAGAGATAGTAGGAAAACAATCGTCGGATTCTAAAGCGGAGGCTTCGATTGCAACCAGGAATAACGCCGCTAATTGTCATGAGATTATTACCTTACAAATAATAGGTAGTAGTCGACTAGCTTACTGGAATACTAAAATTAACACTCCTCGCCTGTCAGTTTGAAGGTCCATTGTTTCGTTGTCCAATTAAAATGGGTCACTCAGTCGAAAATAAATTCAAATTTTAATAAATTCACGAAGTAATTATTATATTTGACTATAAGTGAAAGTCTATTGTGATAAAATACTAGAGATTTATAAATCGCCAACGAAACTACCGTTTTATTCATATTTTTTTATTATATGAGTCCCTGGATAAAAGAAGGCCTTAGGGTCCGTTCACACAGACCGGCTCGGAGAGCATCGGCGCGCACTTTTCTTTTCACACAGACCGGCTCGGATACGCTCGGAGTTGGTCGCAGAGGAGCCGCCAACTATTTCACACAGACCGGCTGAAAGCGGATGCGCTCGGAACCGGTCGGATGCGCTCGCAGCCGGTCGGATGCATCGAGTGCATCGATTCACTACAAAGGCAGTACCAGTATTCCAAGTTTAGTTTTCGGTGTTAACGGGTGCTTTTCGGAGCATGGTTTTAGATAGCTCCGATGAAGAAATATATTAATTTTTCATCAGTCATGTTTTCGTATAAGTGCACAAAACTGTTCTGTTTAAATTGTGCTATCAAAATGGCGGTCGGCGTGGTGAGGCGCGCACGCAATCGGAGCCGATCGGCTGCGCGAGCGGGAAAGAGCACGCAATCGGAGCCGATCGGCTGCGCGAGCTAGAAAGAGCATGCAATTGGAGCCGATCGGCTGCGCGAGCGGGGAAGAGCATGAAATCGGAGCCGAACGGCTGCGCGAACGAGAAAAGTACGCGATCGGAGCCGATCAGCTCCTCTTATTATTTCACACCAAGCGCGTTCAAGCATTCTCAATGACAAAAGCAGTGCACATTCAAAAATAAACCTTACTTCAAATAATAAAAACTCTGTTTTCAACGTGATAAGAATCTGCTCTCCTCTCCGAGCCGGTCTGTGTGAACGGACCCTTAGGCTGTGACGTAGCAGCCAAGCAGCTTGCTGCCAAGTGTCTCGTAACATCAGCATTATCGCGACGCAATAAAATGTAATGAGCGCCCTGTGTCTTATTTATTTATATTACAACATTATTTTAGGGAAAATGGAATGAATTTTTAAGGGAATTTTCCGTTTTACGAGTGTATGTAATATCGTAGGATATAAATATGCTTGTAGTGCGTTAAATAAACAGATAATCTGAACTACACTGAAATAGCTTTATGATCTTCATCACCACATAACGCCTCTGTTCTGAGAGTTTACTCTTAGAACATAAGCGTTACACGCGCATTTAGATGTAAATTTGTGTTAGTATAATATAAGCTGTTCCTTACTTATAGAATACATCCACTGGTAGACGCCTATTATTTAGGAAGACAGCCAAAACTGACGACTTAGTGTCGCCAGTGAAAATATTTGAATAGACCTAATGGAAGAGAACTGCCAACAAAAGTTTCGTAAGCCGTATTAAGAAAATATGTTTTCATTGTAATACGACGGTCTATCACAAATTAAAGCCATGAAGCTTATCCTGCAACATAAAACGAACAAAATAACAATTTCAGTTCGCACATAAACCGAATGGAGCCAGTTCATTCCGCTTATAACTGCCCATAACCGGTTTAATAATCTTTAGTGCCCGTGTACTCAAGGCAGCCATTTTAGACTACTATTTGTGCTTTATTAGTTTTCAAAGGAAAAAGATTTATATTTCGTCATTATAAATCTTTCTTTCGAGGAGGGGACAGGCATAGTTCTACGGGAATTAATTACCTCAAACGTAACTATGGAAAGGAAAACTAAAAACGATGTTATAGTTTTGAGGAAAAAGTTAGAGGTCGAGTTCACAAAACAAAATCACAGATATTTATGTGTAATTAAAATTATTTAAAAACCTCGTTAATCAAAAGTTTGGAAAAATTAATTTGTTATTTTGTCTTTCATGCTCTTGTTTTATTAACGTCCTTATCAAACATTATGGACGTTTTGTAAGCCGGTTGTCGGTTTCAATGTTCAGCCTTTAGACATACAAAGAGATAATGTGTAATATATCTCTCTCTTTAGCTATGGATGAAGAGGTCCATTATTACCAACATGACAATACCTATCAATCAGAATCAGACGCCTTACCCTTCACAATACTTTTCCCTAAGTTACTCTTTGTTGTACCCCTTGAAAGAAAGAGCCTTTGTTCCGCAGTGAGAAGTGATGCCGATGTGTCGCTTTGTCATATCTTTTCCTGTAATTTAGCACCCATTATTGCATCCGAGTGCCTCTCTGTTCTGAAAATTGCTGCAAATGATGATCAATGCGTACTGCTGCGTATAAAGCAGTACATGCTAGTATCCTATCCATACAATCCGTTAAAAGTTGCCCCATTTATTATCTGACTGGGCATTCAGATAATGTGCTACATTTCATATTGATTCCAAAAAATGACCAAAAGCTTATCGCCGCACGCCATGATTTTCGCAGTGTCAATTATGATATATGGGTAGGTATTTTAATAGATTTTTACACGTAAAAAATTCACGTGGTTATCGGAATGGCTGTAAGTTATTTTTGCTGACGCAGTCTTCTATCTTTTTATATCTATTTTACTAGTTGTTCCCCGCAGATTCGCCCGCGTATTAACTCAAAAATCATTACCCTCCTTTTGCGTAGTCGGTTAAAAAGTAGCCTATGTCCTTCCCAGGGACTCATCCTACAGTTATCCCAAATTTCATTTAAATCGCTTCAGCGATTCAGACGTGAAAGCGTAACAAACAGACAGACAGAAAGACAGGCAGAGTTACTTCTATCTTTTGTGGTTCTACCCGGTAAGTGCGACAGTAAAAATATTAGTGACGTGTTCTTTTAGAATCGTCAATTAGCCGGGAAACCACCGAAACATTTACCAACCCTATTTCTTCATGAAAAACTGTTTCAGCACGTTTATGCTTATCGAAGTTATTCTTGAACCATAAAAATAGGAAAATTTGTACACCCACGTAGGGTGAGCATACGATGTCATAAAAATAGTCGTTTCATAACCATAAAAAGGGGTTAACGAATTTGCTATAAACGTGACGTTGCTACACGTGATTATAAACGCTTTACGTTCAATAAACATAAAACAAAAAGACTATTTAGAAATTGCAGATGGTTCAAAAAAAGTGAATTTTGTTATAGCTATCTTCTTTGACCACTTGAAGTTACATTGATTTCCTTTCATAGCTAGTGAAACTTACTAACACTGAACCATAAATTCGATACTCACTGATATTTATTTCAGTAAGTACATATCCTTGCTTACTCTTTGTTTTTTACAGATAGAGAAAGGTTTGTAAATGAGCACCCACGACACGAACGAGTTCTTCTAACGACAATATCACTCTCTACTGAAAAAGTAAATAATGATTAGTTACCTACCTATAGGATTTGCGAGATATTTTACTTTCAATGAATCAAAGAAGTGTCCCGTCTTTCACTACGCAACTCTTTGTGAGTTATTTAACGATGATTGCTCCAAATCTTTGTGGCCTTTGCGATGTAATCCCAAGTTATTGTTCAGAATCATAACGATAATTTTGATACAATTGTATACTGCGGGTGCGGCTGTAAATACTCTATAACTTATCATTGCTGTTATATTCTAAGTTTTATTTATGTAGATTACTTGTATTTTACTATCATATTTTATTAGTAGGAGTGACTGTTATAGTGCCTAGAACTTAAATAAACTTACCTATTTGACATTGTATTGATTTTCTTGTGGTTTCTATTATTATTATTGTTGTTATTTTTGTGACAATCTGTTAATTGGGTTTATTATCATAATTTGTATAATCGTTATATTTTGTTGAATTTCATTATAATTTATAATTGTACCGACATTTAATTATTAAGTATGTTCTGACATTTTAATGTTTATTGCATGCCTTTCGGCGGAATATGACAGGAAACAATGTATGTAATACCTAACATCAACTTATGTACCCATTATTCGCAATAAAACATTTGAATTAGAATTAGAATTTATTTTTAGGTATATATTAACCGACCGTGCTTTTTGGGGTCATTCGTGGCAAATATTACAAATATTACGACTTGCCCGCACACGTGTTTCCCTCATCTTACAATCCCGACTTCTTCAAGAGGAGCGTGAAGAGGCATATCACAAGGCCGCCAACTTGAAGACCACTGTCAGAAGTGGCCCCCATTCGCTAGATGCGTCACGGCGCACCATCAGGCTGGTGGCGACGTCAAATTGGCGAGCTAAATATAAAAAAAAATACCTATTTCAGAAAGGTCGTTCCTTCATATTGTTTAAAAGTAAATAACATTTTACAAAGCGTTTACAAATTTATCTATGCAAAAAAAAATCCTTCGCGTAATACCGTGGAACAAACGACATGTAGGTTATACGATAACTTCCTTACAGAACGTCTGCATTCCACATTCAAGAAAATCGCATACAGCTTTAAAAATATATCTTGCAGCGAAATGTATTTTTCTTTTAATTTTCCTTGGCGTTAGGCGTATTTTATACGCAGCTGGAACGAACGCTGCCTCAGGTAGGGAAACAATTTTAATCAAGACAAGGAGTTAACATGCGTTTGTGAATACGGTGACCACATTCTCTGTTTAACGTGGAAATGTCTGTCAATCTACTAGATGAAGCTCACGGCTTACCGTTCTTGCTTCCCATACGAACAAATTTCCAGGATAAAAGGTCCATAATCTATCCCTGTTCCAGATTTCAGCCAGATCTGTTCAGTAGTTAGACCGTGATTAAAAAGTAAAAACATGCAAACATCTTTACAAACTTTCACAATAATGATTGTAGAATTCCCCCTAGGTGAGGCCGCAGTGGCAGCCGTAGGTCTGTTGGGAGTCCTGGGGTAGGTATGCTTCCGAGGGCTTACCCGGGACTTCTAGCCTTACACTGTTAGACGTGATACGTGAGGTTGTTAGTCCATAGAAGTCCGGCAGAGCAACCATGAGGATTTTCCCCCACGTTAAAAAAAATAGTAGAATTTCTTGTTGGTTGGTTGGGCGCAGAGATTATGGCAAGTCCTCAAAGACTCTAAGTCAAAGCAAACTCAGTAAAGTTACCTACTTATATAACGTTACAAAAATTTACACTGTACTTTATTGAAAGACTAAAGAAACTTTCGCCTTCTTCAGTGTCATACATACTACTTGCACTGACTCATTCTCTATTATATACCGGGTGTAACATTCGGTCAGTATGGGCAAGTCTGTAAATATAAGAACTACAAAGATCTGTTCTTAGGAACCATGTCATAGATTTTTAGAGAAAATAAGAACTAAATACTAAGATTTTTTAAAAATCTTTATCATAGCTCGGGAATCAAACCTGGTCTTTTACGAACAGATCTTTGTATTTCATTAATTTACACACTTGCCCATACTGACCGCTCCGAATATTACACCCTGTATATTAGCACCATATAGACATTATTAATAGTTTTGAAGACGTACTTCTGTCCTCTGTAACACAAAAGCGAGGTCACCACAGTAACGGCGAGGATTATACAGAGTTTTACGTAACAGTGAGCGCCAAGAAATACTTCGCTCATTACTGCAGGAATCCCCGACTTGCGACGGAAATACGCTGGGAAGGCTAAAAATAATTCGCAGAATATGCACATTGTGTAAACTTAGGTAATGGTATCTAAGTTATACCAAGAAATAAGGAAGTGTTATGGTTTAAAATGTTGTAACGATGGTGTTTTATTGTATGTGTGGCGACGGGGTCCCGTGCTGCGACGGGTGAGTACAAAATGTCACCATCCCAAAAGGGGTCTAAGAAGGTTTTTACAGGGTCGGCAGCGCGAGTGTGGCGCCTCTGGTGTTGCAAACGTTCATAGGCTGCGGTGACCACCGGTCCTTCTGGTGGGCCGTGTGCTTGTCTGCCACCTTATTGGTATAAAAAAAAAAATACATCCCGAAGGTGTCGTAAGAGGTGGCTAAGGAAACACTTTCGCTAAAGATCCATTGCGTAGAGAAGGAAAACTGGAAATGAAACCCGGTTGTCAGTAAAATGACAATGCCAAGTTGAAGGCCTCATAGGCGGCTTGAATAATTTCAACCGTTGATAACGGCGACCTGCACCTGTCCATTTCAACACGGCTATAGGCTCATCACCTATTACGTGGGACATAAAACTATAACGGTAAATGTGGGCGTATACTATGCCTCTGCCTACTCCTTCGGGGATAAAGGCGTGACTATTTATGTATGTATGTATGTAACGTTGGTGTTCAACATTAGCTTTTCTGGAAGAAACATAATGCTAGAGACATAGAGCAACGCGACCAGAGGTGGTCACGTAGCTCTACAGCTAGAGCTAAGGTTGACAATTGAACGTTGCCTTAAGAGTCCGTATGACTCTAATCGGCTGAAACAAGTTAGAAGGTAAAGATATATATTTTAGCGTGCAAGAAAGAAAGTAATGCGGTCGGATTTTGGTGCGTTTTAACGAAAAACATAATTATAAAAGAACTATAAAGAATAAGAAAAAAGTGGTCTAGTGCAAGTGAAGATTTTACTATTGTGTTTTCTTATAAATAAACCATATCATAAAACTCACTTTAATCTCACGAGACCCAGCTTAATATTTCACGAAATTGATTTATTTTCTACAAAAAAGGCTACTGGGATTATTTTCAGTAATCGTGTTTTTGATCTAGTTAGAGCATTTTTAGTTCATGAACTGAAGTTACATTTGTTTGTAACATTAATTTATTAGACCTCACGAGTGCTGAGATCTAGATCCGAATAATAGTCCATTTAGTGTCAATAGACCCAAAATATAAAAACGAAACTTTCCTTTTTGCAGTCGGTTTAAAAGCTAATAAAACAAGGCCCGCACGTTGTCACGTTCTCTACAATGTTCACTTTGAACTCTTCAAAGTGAACATTGTAGAGAACGTGACGTGTCAATACATTTTATTCAAGCAATAAGTATGAATTTTGTGAATAAAATATATAGTGAAAATTGAATTACTTGTTCGCTCGTGACATAAGCGTTGTCATCTAAAACTTGGATATGTTTTGATTGAGTTTAATATTTGCATAGAAAACATAGGCTTTCAAAATAAATTTATAAAGTTTATTTTGCGAAACGCGTACCTACAGCGTTCAGCAGGTATTTTTAAATGTATTTCTATAGTATCTATAGGATCTCACCCTTTTAAATCCAAGGGATTATGTGTTTGAGTCGTATGGGGTCAAAACCCTGGGACAAGGGGTCTAGACTCTAGAGAGGTTCTAAAGCGGTAGATCGAAAATTCATCAAATCAAACAAAAGACTAGTTTATTTATTGCATTTTTGCCATTCGAAATTGCAGTATTTTTGACTACGCGAGAACGTCCGGTACCTACCTGCTAGTTATTGCTAACAAGTTGTATGAGACGTTCAAAAACGATATACTGTATCATACATAGCAGAAACTTAATAAAACACCACAATATTACGCTTTGAGGTCACGAAATTCGCAAT
Source organism: Miltochrista miniata (assembly GCA_933228765.1). NCBI lineage: Eukaryota > Metazoa > Arthropoda > Insecta > Lepidoptera > Erebidae > Miltochrista > Miltochrista miniata. The sequence goes on along the minus strand of OW121753.1, from coordinate 39,566,251 downwards.
AAGCGCGCTTCAGAATGAACTCGGAACAACGTACAATTGTATAATATCTCGAAACCTGCATTTGATGTTACTGTTGTAATATTAAACTGCACATTACAACTGTTTATGATAACTGAATTATACTTTTTCCGTGCTTGCATTTTTATACCACTAAGGTGGCAGACCAGTTTGCGGCCCACCTACTGGAAACTGGGCCTATGTTTGCAACATCCAGAGGCGCTACACTCGATCGCATTCTTTATGATCGCTGCTACCTTTACTGAATCTTTACATATAATAAAATTATGTAGTATAGTATAGTAGAGGGTCGAGAGTGTGTACATGGAAGATATTTTTTACTTTAGAATAGACTTTTAAAGTTCTTTTTTGATTAAGCAAACAGGGCAGTTTCACACGCTCCTAGGAGTCGGATGAAGATATACCTCTCCTTTCATAGACCCTATGTGACGTAAACGAAGTTGCGAGGGTCAGCTAGTAGATAATAAAAATATGATAGATCTAAGTTTTCAAAGTCGTGTATGAGTTTGTCTGTCGAATTTTCCACCAATACTGCTACATCGCCTGAAGATTGAATCAGATCAAGGTTGCTGGGAGATTGAATGTTACTGTTATAACGGCAACAGAAATACATCATCCGTCAAAAAATTTCAGCTTTTTAGTTATCACGGTTTTTGAGATATCTACCACTTGCCCGTCGCTTAGCTCCCGGTGGAAACCAACCTTTAGACTGGTCTCGTTCCCGGGATGCTGTTCCCATCTCTAAATATAATTTATGCTCTCGATTAGCCTCTCGCCTGCAGTAATATTGCGTCGCTTAGCGTTGGCTGCACGTTATGAACAGTATAATCTTTACTAATATTACAAATGAGGAAGTTTGTGAGTGTAAATGTGAAAATTGGTGAAAGCAATTACGCTCTAACTGCTGAAAGCAGCAGTTAGAGCGTAATTTCTTAAATCTTCACATTTACCAATCCTTTGATTGAACTGCAATTTGGTACATGGATAGACGACTAGAAACGAAAACGAGAGATTAAAAGTCTGGAAGAATACATTAACTCTGATTACTTTTTGTTCCTGGTATATATTCCCACGGGATGCAGTAACAGTAACAGAAATCAACGACAGCGGAGCCGCAGGCATCAACCAGTTTTTTGTAGTAGTAAAGTCAGGCAAACGGTTTTCAATGAACACTACTAAATACGAGGTGATGATGTGAGCCGAAACACTAGCAAGAATACACTGAAATAGGGAATGGTGTATATGTCAATCAAATCAGTCTATGGCAGTATGGCAGTCCACTACTGGATGTCGACCTCTCCCAAATTATACCAGAATATATGATCCTTGTTGAATGATTTCATCTAATTTAACGCCTGTTTGAAAACTGAAGAATTTGACTACTGTGCCAAAGTCGTTACACTAGACAAATTTGCATAACATTCCTTTAATAATAATCAGAGAAATTTTAATATATTCCACACTGAATTCACATGTAAATGACGGTGAAACTTTTCGAACAAGCGTAAAAATTTAAAGCACTCACTGGCGACACGAAAGTACAACAAAAGAACATAATAATTGTTTTCTAAGACTTAAATTAGTCACAGAAAGGAAAACTCGACACGGTTTCCTTTAAGTTATGATAACAATGTACAAACTTTCTTCGAAGAAAGAATTTACTGATGCTACAAGGCTAACCTGTGCTTATATATTAACAGGAACGCAAGCTGCACAGTGTGTTTCCTATGAAATTGTAAAATATTTTCCGAAAAATTTGCTAATAACTACAATAGCAATTTAAAGTGCTAAAAAATATTTTTCTTGAAAATTGTAATTTTACTGTAGGAAAGTGTTGTATGTCAAACCGCGTGAAGTTTTCATAACATAAAACACGTTGAATAGGTGACAATAAACATTAAGAAATTGACAAAATGTTGAAGAAAATGCTAGTTATTTCAATGTTATTGGTATGCTGTTACTGTTTGGAAAATAGCACACAAGTTCCCGAAGAAGCTAGAGCGAAGAAAAGGAAAGGATCTTTAAGGATTTTTGGTAAGTTTTTTGCGTATCATTTCTTTCACACTGTAGTAATTCTACGGTTTTAGCATACGTCAATAGTCAGACTATTGACGCGCATATTATTATATTAGTCATTTCGGTTCAAAAGCTTTTTATGGTCACGATAATTTTAAATTTTTAAATAAAGGTTTCAATAATACAATCTCTTTGTTAACCTTCGACGGAAAAACAAAGAGTGTAATAAGTTTTAAGCTATACCTATCTCTATCTGTCTGTTTGTGGCATCATAGCTTAGAACAAACGAACTTGATGCACCTTATTAGAACAGTCTTAACAAAGTCGGTACATAGCATGTTCATTCTGATTTTATTTAATGACTTAATTATTTGCATTTGGTCAGGCAGGTATTAAAGTCAGTAAGCTTACTTACGAGCTACTTACTATTGACGAGGGTAGAACAGCGTCTGTTCAAAACTTGTCAGCACTCCTATCAATTTAGCTACAGCGAGCTTATTCATCACCGTCTGCCTTACTGATTGTGATAAGTTCCCCGAAGTTATGTGCAATCATGTAACGATAATTCGAGATGAAATCATGATAATGAATATTAAATTATCGAGACTAGAGTTGGAAATACGTCTGGTATGCTCATAGCTCTCTGAAGCTAGACTAACTGATCATGTGTGGGACAAAAAGCCTTAAAAGTATTCTACAATAAATTACAACACGTTGGTAAACAGCTCTGTTTAAAAGTAATGAAAATTAACTACCAAACCCTTGATATTTCATCTGAATGTTGAGGTGTTCGACTAAAAAGAGAATAAAAACTTTCTGATAAATCAAATAAGGATGAAATTCTAGTGACGTGGTTGAGTTGTACTTTGTAGAGTAGTTCGGGGGTTGGGAAAACTATGAATCGCATGTAGTTTGTTAAGGTAAGCACCCTGCTAAGTAGGTACTCCTTCGTACTATAATGCACTTACAAAATGAATTAACAGAGAGGATTTAAGAGCAAAGTAAATTCAAATGCGGATATTACGCCCAATGGATTTCGATATTTTGATTCCGTTTAGTATCCTCTGTTTATTTTTATGATACATTTTGTAAATTAGAATAGATCTTACATTATGTAGCAGTACAGCATGTTTAGCATTTAGTTTAATATTATTACCACCTATTCCGTGGGACATAAAACTATAAGGTGAAATGTAGGCGTATACTATACAGGACTATCGGCCACCATGACCGGGGTCCTGAGGACGGTGAGAGGGCGGCCCACCGTCCTTACAGAAGCAGGCCCATGACGGCAGCGTGACGTGAGCAACTCACGCACGCCCCCCCTTAAAAGAGGGATCACACCCGAAACTCCCCATAGACGCGGGATAGCACCCGAACCACCCCCTGGGCGAGGCCGCAGTGGCGGCCGTAGGTCTGTTGTGAGTCCCGGGACATTCTTCCGAGGGCTTACCCGGGACTCCCAACCATAGGCTGTTAGGCGTTACGTGAGGTTTTTTAGTCGATAAGAGTCCGGCATAACATCCTCTGAGGATTTTCCCTCATGTAAAAAAAAAAACAAAAAAAGGCGTATACTATGCCTCTGCTTACTACTAAAGGCGTGTCTATATGTATGTATGTAATCTAGGTATCCACTACCATACACACGAGTATGGTAGTGGATGCGTAGATTATACGCATTACATAGACAGAAATGTTTAATACTACCTATAATTGCTTTAAAATGTATCCACGGATTTTGAATACCTACTGTATAATACATTATGTATTACATTCCTCACAAAGCCCTTTTTGTTGTAACTAGCTGCTGTTGAAAATTTTCTAGCACTCTTACTCTTATTCTTTCTTAGCAAGACCCGTAAAATGGCAGTTGTTAAGTTTGGCTTCTTACTGGCAACCGAGACTAACGCTTGAATTGCCTCCTGAAGCACAGAACCGTTCTATCTGTAAATAACTTAAATGTACCTTCAGTAAGACATATTGTACTTATGATTTTCTGAAACTTAAATAATAAATGCTTCTCATTGTTTCAGCGATTGCTGCCCTGGTGGTCCTGGCGAAGATTGTACTCGCAAAAGTAGTATCTTTCTTCTTTTTCGTGGCATTCTTCCAAAAGCTGTTCTACATCGGAGGCGTTTTCCTTAACTATTACTTGAAAAACCAAGGTCCTCAGGCTACCGCACCCCAGACTGGCCCACCACACGTCATGTATGGAGCTCCGCAAGAATATAACACAGTGGGTTACAGCTATGAGTCCCCTGATCACGAACCGTTTCAGGCTCCTGAGTTGCCCAGTATAGCAGATTTCAGTAAAGGAGTCAAATGGTTGTTTAATAAACAGCAATGATGTTGAGATGACTGATGTAGAATGTAGATGTATATATGTATGTGTAGTTGTATAAAATGCCCGTGAATATTTATAACTTGTTAACGTAGGATTCCAATCGTGCCTTTGACATTAAGAAACATTTCAGCAGAACTATTTGGTTCGTCATTATAAATTTCCTTTCTGGTACCTATCCCTTTCAATGTACTCAAGGATATATATTATTAATCGCTTTCACATTATACAGTACCTTCGTATCTAAGATTTTGTTATTATCTGTAAGTGCTTTCGGGAACGGTATATGAACTATAGTACACCTATAGTACCCATACTTAGGGATGCTATTTCTACCCAATGTCAGAAGGTTTGACATTATGTCTGACTGCCTCTGTGACGCAGTCAGTAGTGATACCGCCTGCGGCGCTGGAGGTCGTGGGTTCGATTCCCACCGGAGACAAATATTTGTGTGACCCATAAATGTTTGTCTCAAGAGTCTGGGTGTTTCTATGTATAATATGTATGTATTTAAAAGTATATAAGTATTAATATCCGTGGTCTGATACCCATAACACAAGCAGGTTATTCCTAGCTACCTTTGGGATTAGATAGCGTTGTGTGAAATGTCCTTGAATATTGTTATTATGTTATGTCCTATTCATTTGCGCGCAACGTGCCCTAGTAGCTTTACATGACAGATAAAGATTGTATTTTGTAAGGGTGACTCGTTGAGAGTAATCCTAATATTGGTAGTTTTAGCATTGATTGCGATAGACATCTCGTTAAAAAGGTAAATAGCGCAGTATCGTGTCAGAGCGCTTAAATTGTAGAAATGAATATGTCTATTTTTTCCCCTGTAAGCAATGCTTTTTGAAGTGAAACTTCTTTATCGGCGTTGGAAAAAAATTTGCGTCACGTCACGTCACGTCACGATTTTTGGTTACGCGCCATCTTTGTTCTGTTCCCCACCACGGTGGATTCGAATTAAGAGTACTTTATCCAGGGATAGCATGTCATTTAAGGGTTTTTGGACTTTTGGACTTTTGGGCTTTTGGACTTTTGGACTTTTGGATTGTCCCATCCAAAAGTCCAAAAGTCCAAAAGCCCAATGGTACTTATTACTATTACTATTGGTACTTTGGGTCTTTGGGACTTTGGAACTTTGAGACTTTGGGACTTTTGAACTTTTGAACTTTTGAACTTGGGACTTTGGGACTTTGGGACTTTGGGACTTTTGGACTTTTGGACTTTGGGACTTTGGGACTTTGGGACTTTGGGACTTTGGGTCTTTGGGACTTTGGGACTTTGGGACTTTGGGACTTTGGGACTTTGGGACTTTGGGACTTTGGGACTTTGGGACTTTGGGACTTTTGGCCTTTGGGACTTTTGGACTTTGGGACTTTGGGACTTTGGGACTTTGGGACTTTGGGACTTTGGGACTTTGGGACTTTGGGACTTTGGGACTTTGGGACCTTGAGACCTTGGGACCTTGGGACTTAGGGACTTTGGGACTTTTGGCCTTTTGGACTTTTGGACTTTTGGACTTTTTACTTTTGGGCTTTTGGACTTTTGGACTTTTGGATGGGACATTGGTACTTTGGGTCTTTGGGACTTTGGAACTTTGAGACTTTGGGACTTTTGAACTTTTGAACTTTTGAACTTGGGACTTTGGGACTTTGGGACTTTGGGACTTTGGGACTTTGGGACTTTGGGACTTTGGGACTTTGGGACTTTTGACCTTTGGGACTTTTGGACTTTGGGACTTTGGGACTTTGGGACTTTGGGACTTTGGGACTTTGGGACCTTGAGACCTTGGGACCTTGGGACTTAGGGACTTTTGGACTTTTGGGCTTTTGGACTTTTGGACTTTTGTACTTTTGTACTTTTGTACTTTTTGACTTAATTTAAGGTGAGGTGAAAATTAAGTTTATGAAGAAGTTTCACTTCTTACGTGTGTACTAAGTACACGCAATTTTTTTTTTTTTTGTATTACTTGAATAGACATGTCGCTTTAGGTCGGATTCGACTAAAATCGGTGTACCTAAGAGTATACCTACCATAGATATAGCGAAAAATTCTAAATCTATGATACCTACTAGAGAAAAACTTGTGCTTACTCTAAATCTTACGTAGTATTGTATTCTCTTTGACTCTAAAAGTCAAGTGATTTCAAGTCATTTGACCAATAAGTACAACGTAACTATGGCAACCACACTGAAGTAGACGTACCTAACTATGGTAACCATAAAGTAGACTACTTCAGTATGGTTACCATAGATACGTTGTGTTTATTCGTTGTTGGTAAAACGGAAAATCACTTTAATTTAAGAATAAGTACAAGTTACTCTCTAGTAAGTATAGCCTTACTCCGATATTGGTCGAATCCACCCTTATACTCTGAAAAATATACCTAGCTTGATCTTTGTGACAGTTCTACAAACTTAAACAAAAATAGAACTATGTCAACGGCATAAAGCTTTTGTGGTTAAAATGCAGAGGTGCTAAACAACACCTTTATGCCTTTGAAATTAAAATCAATTTTGTTTACGTTCACATAACTGTCATAGAGATCAAGCTATATTTTACAGAGAATAGTCTAGTTATCTATACGTTACTTCGGTGTAAAATAGAATCATAGAATGATGCTTGTATAAATGTCACTGTAAAATTGTACAACCCGTTACATTGTAATCTACCTAGCAAGATTGTAAACTGCCGAGATATTGTGAACCGTAAAAGATAGTTACATAGCTGATAGTTAGGTTAGGTTGGAACATCGATAATTATAACGCCATTAGTTCCTGGGGTCATCCTTACGAGCGCTTAGCGGGCTCCCAACTGTGGGCATTAGGAAGGAAACTTGTGGTTTTTAGTCGGTAAGAGTCCGGCATAGCATCCATGTAGGATTTTTCTTATGTCAAAATTCTCTATTTGTATCTTTTTTTGTAATATTTCATTTCGTTACTTCACAATCTAACGGAAAATAATATAATCTGGACAGTTTATAATTTTGCGAGATTTTACTTGCAGTTTTCACAATTAAACAGTGACATAAATAAATCCTGTGTACCCTTATACTAGTTTTATATTGGTATGAATGTAATTTAAGTTTTATTGTATGTCGCTGTAATAGGTTTGTGAATTAAATTATTGACAACTTCTATAATATTGCTCTTCGTTTATTTACCCGTAGTTCTATTTCAAACTCTAATTTACGTAAGATTATTTTTGGAAAGCAATTAGTATGCTAACTGATCATAAATTTTAAATATGGAAAAAGAATTGGTTTCGAGCAGGATTCGAACCTGCGTCTCCGTGTTCGGGCTGGTTTCATCATAAATCGAATGAATATTGGTGCAATTCTATACATTCGTGCCGTGTAACTTTCTAAAAAGTGCCGGTAGATGGTGCCTACGTCGCCCCAAGACGTATAATAAGGTGGAATATTTGGTTGGTTCCGAGTAGGTTTTGGTGGTGGGGTGGTTAACGCGTCGGCACGGATCGCCGAAGACGCAGGTTCGAATCCTGCTCGATACCAATTCTTTTTCCATTTTTAAAATCTAAATTATGTTTATCACAATTTTTAGAAAATATAAGGTGAAATGTGGGCGTATACTATCAATGCCTCTGGCTACGCCTTCGAGAATAAAGGTGTGACTATATGTATATGTATATAAAAATTTTTAGAAAAGTAAATTACTCAAAGCAGTCCAGCAATATAAAAAAAAGAGTACACAGAGTAAGGTCCAGTATACCATTGTTTTAAAAAAATATAATTACCTACGTTGTAATTACATTTGATCTCAATTTCCTTTGTAATAACTTTGAATTACGGTAATTGAGTTATTTTTGTTGTAAAATTTTAATGTAATTAGCTGTACTGAAGGTAGGGTTTAATTAGCTAGCTCTGAGTTGGTAATCCAAGTACAGTAATTATTCATACCTATTGCATTACTTATTTGTGGTAGAAATAATCTCATGAAAAACCTTAGACCATATAACACGGGACTAGCCTTTGCGAACCACCGCATACAAAAATATTCTGCCAGTTTTCATACAAGTGAAGGGGGAAACACAAAGACATATAAAATTTCATTGCATTTAAAAATGTATTAATCGACAAACGCGTAATGGCTGTTGTGTGTTAATTGTTATTGTACAGTCAACTACAATGTAATGTACTAGTTTAATCATATAAAATGATGTACTGATGTACAGGCTTTTCATAAAGCCAAAAGACCAAATGGTCATGTGCAATGGCAGAAAACAATGCTTGTAAGGCGCATCCTGTGGTTAGATGATCTAAGTGAAAAACGTATTAAAAAGCTGAAACCATAAAATTACTCTACCTATAAAAGTTGGGTTAGTAATAAACTGCAGTAGAACATACAAATTACTTACTATTTGTAGGGTTCCGTACCCAAAGGGTAAATAAAACCGGCCAGCTGGACTCGCTCATGAAGGGTTCCTTAGCAGCAAGTAACATAATATAAAAGTTTTTGTAGTTCATTGTAACTTTGATTGATGTTTTAACACGTTCGCAGTGGTAGTGATTTTTACAGGCGAAAATTGCGGTTTATGACGTATTAACAAAAACTACCAACTCGATCTCGTGATCTCGTTCAAACTAATTTTCGTTGGTAGTTTTTATAGCAATGTACATTATATATTTTTTTAGATTTAATATTTTCTTAGTTTAGAAGTTAGAGGGGGGGGGGGGGGGGGACACGCTTTTTTCCACTTTGGAAGTGTCTCTTACGCAAACTATTCAGTTTAGAAAAAAATGATGTTAGAAACCTCAATAGCATTTTTGAAGACCTATCTATAGATACCACACGTATGGGTTTGAAGAAAAAAAACTTTTTCAGTTTCAGTTCTGAGTATGGGGACCCCCAAAATTTACTGCTTTTTTTCTAGTTGAAGTGAAACTTCTTTATCGGCGTTGGAAAAAAATTTGCGTCACGTCACGTCACGTCACGTCACGATTTTTGGTTACGCGCCATCTTTGTTCTCTTCCCCACCGCGGTGGATTCGAATTAAGAGTACTTTATCCAGGGATAGCATGTCATTTAAGGATTTTTGGACTAAGGGAGTTAGGGACTTAGGGACTTTTGGACTTGTGGACTTTAGTACTTTGGGACCTTGGGACATTGGGACTTTGGGACTTTGGGACTTTGGGACTTTGGGACTTTGGAACTTTTGGACTTTGGGACTTTGGGACTTTGGGACTTTGGGACTTTGGGACTTTGGGACTTTGGGACTTTGGGACTTTTGGCCTTTGGGACTTTGGGACCTTGTGACTTTGAGACTTTGGGACTTTTGGACTTTTGGACTTTTGGACTTTGGGACTTTTGTACTTTTGGACTTTTGTACTTTTGGACTTTGGGACGTTGGGACTTTGTTTGGGACTTTTGGACTTTGGGACTTTTGGACTTTTGGACTTTGGGACTTTTGGACTTTTGGACTTTGGGACTTTGGGACTTTTGAACTTTGGGACTTTGGGACTTTTGGAATTTTGGACTTTTGGACTTTTGGACTTTTGGACTTTTGGACTTTTGGACTTTTTGACTTTTGGACTTTTATACTTTTGGACTTTTGGACTTTGGGACATTTGGACTTTTGGAATTTTTGGACTTATGGACTTTGGGACTTTTGGACTATGGGACTTTGGGACTTTGGGACATTGGGACTTTGGGACTTTTGGACTTTGGGACTTTGGGACTTTGGGACTTTATTTAAAGTGAGGTGAAAATTAAGTTTATGAAGAAGTTTCACTTCTTACGTGTGTACACTAGTACACGCAATTTTTTATTTTTTTATATGAAATTCTTAATGCGGTTCATAGAATACATCTACTTACCAAGTTTCAATGGCATAGGTCTTATAGTTTCGGAGAAAAATGGCTGTGACACACGGACGCACAGACATGACGAATCTATAAGGGTTCCGTTTTTTGCCATTCGGCTACGAAACCCTAAAAACGGGACACTATTCATGATACTTTGCCGTTTGTCTGTCCGTTACGAGGCTGTATCTCAGGAACCGTGATAGCTAGAGAGCTGAAATTTTCACATATCATGTATTTCTGTTGCCGTAATGGTAAAAATACTAAAATCAGAGAAAAAGGGGGGATTAAGGGGGGCTCCCATACAACAAACCTGTTATTTTGGAGTTTTTTGAGTCCGACTCGCACTTGACCGGTTTATTTAGATTAAGCCCACCAAATAACGTCGCTCGCCTGATGGAAAGCCACGGCGATATCTAGTGATGAGGGTCACTCTGACAGTGTTCCTCAAGTTGGTGGCCCTACGGCGTGCCTCCTCAAACTCAGCTTGAAGACCCCAGGGATGGTAGAGTAGGGAAACACGTTCATGGCGTGCGCGAGCAAGCCGTTCCGAGTTTTATTGGTACCAAATAGCTTGGCAAAACCTTTTTAAAGGGAATCAATATTTTGTGACATCGACTTGCGAGCGTTTCCGTGCTTCGGAAGGCATATTAAGCCGTTGGTCCCGGTTGCCAGTAAAATGGCAGTCGCCAACCCAAGTTACAGCAGCTTGAACCATTTCAACAATAAGCAGTCACAACCTGCGTCTGTCCATTTCAACATTGCAATACGGCTCACCACCTATTTACTTGGGTCATATTCACAAATAAATGTGGTAAACCTATGATGCGATTGCGGGGATAAAGGCATGACCATAAAAACTAGAATTCAAGGGTTCCTTTGATTGTAAATCTAAACTGGCACATGACTGAACCGAGTCCTACCTCTCTTCCCTTCTTACCCACCACACTACCAAGCCACACTACACTTCGGGGTAAGGACGTGTTCCTCAAAGGGGTAGGTTAGTTTAGTGTATGTTTGTATGGATACTAATTACAGATTTTTTTTCTAATGGGTTGCCACATAATATAAATGGATAGCATAGTGGCGCCTCCATTATTTATACTGTTTATAGGTTCGACCTGAAACTTTCATCCTACCTGCTCCTGCACTAAAAGTATTGCATACTATTTGGTGCAGATTGTTACTATTGCTTATGAAATTTAACATAGATTACTATTTAAAAACTCACAGACTATTAAACTTTGAACTAACTTTAGAGAACTTCAGCAATACCGAGTTTCATCGGACTTTAAGTGCTTATTCCAATAGCAGTTAAGAGGCGTTTCAATTCACAAAACTTATTGCTTGCAGGAAATTTATATTTTAACAGCGGTTCACCATCTACCCAGTATCTCTAAAGAAATTAAACAAACTTGGTCTCTATCTTTGAGTTATTTTAGAGCAACCTCTGGAGTGATATTCATAGCACTTAGTTTTAATATTATTCAATCTGTTGAAAAGTTTTGGTACAAATTGTAGGGATAGTAGGTACTTTTCAGTCGAGTTAATTTGAATATGGCAAATTGTCTCCCAATTAATTTGTGAGGACCTTATTGTACCTTAATTGACCTTATTGTTCAATTGTATTATTGACCTTATTGTTCAATTGTATTGTATTATTTTTTGTTGTGTGGGTGTTCTTGCCTGAAATAAATAAATAAATGAAATAAATGAAATGAAATTGTATCTCCCAAATTGGTGGACGTGGACACTCTCTCGCTCGAGACCATGGTGCGAGCCATGCTCTCCAGCGGGAGTAAGTGGGACTGCGCCGCCTCTTTCAGCGAGCAAGTCATGCTCGTGAAGGAGGCGGCGGGACGGGTACGGGAAAGAACTCTCCCATCCGAGTTCCGCAGTCGGCGCCCCGGGCGCCGCCGACGTGTCTTCGCCGAGGACTATCGGCCTCCATGACCGGGAGTCTGGGGACGGTGAGAGGGTCGCTCACCGTCCTTACAGAAGCAGGCCCATGACGGCAGCGTGACGTGAGAAACTCACGCACGCCCCCCCCTCTTAGAAGCGGGATCACACCCGAAACCCCCCCCAAAGACGCGGCTAGCATCCGAACCTCCCCCTGGGCGAGGCCTCAGTGGCGGCTGTAGGTCTGTTGGGAGTCCTGGGACATCCTTCCGAGGGCTTACCCAGGGCTCTCAACCATAGGCTGTTGGGCGTTACGTGAGGTTTTTTAGTCGGTAGGAGTCCGGCATAACATCCATGAGGATTTTCCCTCACGTAAAAAAAAAAAAAAATCGCCCAAATTGGTTTTTCAAAAACTCCTCTCTTCACCCTGACCTTGTACCTAAGCTATTCATTCGGTGCAACATTTGCAAGTAGGTAAAGCAATGGCTTCGAAGATCTGTGTAGAACTCCATTATACAAAATAATGATTCTGATAAAATATATAACACTAAGAATAGTTTTTAAAAGTGTAATCGAACTCGAGTTACAAGCAGTAAAAAACTAACTTGCGACTTGAAATTATTCTCTTTTAGAAGTCGTCTTCTGAGTTTATTACATACTAGCTGATGCCTGCAGCTTCGCCCGCGTAAAATTTGTTCCCGTTGTCGCTTCCCGTATTTTATCCCCTTGGGGGTAGAATTTATCAAAATCCTTTCTTAGCGGATGCCTACGTCATAACATCTACCTGCATGCCAAATTTCAGCCCGATCCGTCCAGTGGTTTGGGCTGTGCGTTGATAGATCACTATGTCAGTCAGTCAGTCACCTTTGAATTATATATATTTAGATTCACAGGTTTAATACTAAAGATATTTGAAATTACAGAAATTTGAAATTATTATCGACTACGGTGTCCCAAAACACACAAGTGGCACATCTGCAACTGCGGCAATAGTCATCCTATTATTATTGCCCAAGTGGCATACAACACAAAGCTTCAAGCTTTTTAATCTCCTTCAAAATGCTCATAAAACGATGCCACACACAGGACGTTCATAAAAAGAGCAAGAAAGCCAAGCTTCATCAAATCCATCAGTTAGGACATCCGTCGCAGTACCGCGGCGATAACATTAGCATCCTCATGTATTTTCATAAGCGCGTGTGTATGTATTTCACTCATTGTAACAGTTAACGAGTTAGTTTAAAGGGAAATAGTGGGTCAACGTTACACGCAACAACGCAACACATTACACAGTCACGCTGTGTTTTGTACGACACTAACTAGGTATGTTTTTATTATACAAATTTGTATTTGTATTATTTAAAAGCCTGGCTGAAACGACTGTTCTAGAACAGTAAAGATATGTACGGAGTAAAAATACCTAATTCAATTTATAAACTAGACTACAACTGGGGTGCCATGAGCTTTATATAGCTCGGAATCAAAGGCCTATCTATTGAGGTTCAAAAGAACTTTGGGTTTCCCTCAAATGAATATTCTAGTAAGAATTAGAGAATTTCCTGATGATGATGCTTGAAATTCTTGCAAGGACGTGTATGACCTCCTGACATACAGACAAGCTTACCACACAGCATTTTCTAGTTATGATATAAATCAAAGAAATCATTCCACTGAAGGACTATCTTAACATCCACAGCATAGACGTTCGACGTAGCTCAATAATCTTAACTAATATTATAAATGCGAAAGTAACTCTGTCTGTCTTGTACGCTTTCATGCCTAAACGGCTGGAGCGATTGAGATTAAATTTTGTAAATAGATTGTTCGAGGTCATAGGCTACTTAATAACCGACTGCGTAAAAGGAGGGGCTTCTACGCGGTCGAAGCCGCGGGTAACAGCTAGTAAAAAATATAATGAAAGCTGTATTCGGCTAGCCACGAGGAAGCTGAGAGTTCTGAATAAGGTTAATTTCCAAAATCCTTAGACTTTTTACGAGGACGTAAGAAAAGGACAAACAAACTCTCTTACCACATAACAATTTTCCAGTGTTGATGTTATAAATCAAGACGTCTCGCCTCTCGGCGGTACACAATAAAACTCAAGGTGCACAAAGTAACAAATGAACTAATAAATTAACCGTCTTCTCTCTCCTTAGTGCTTTACATAGAAACGGGGAGCAAAACAAAGTTGCTACTTAGTACTTAGAGAGGAAAATACGGGAAAATATATTAGACTTTCTTTATGTTGTTATAGTTGATAGAGAAACACACACTTGACAAATGGAGCGTCGAAAATTGTACTTGTAAATGAAGTTATTATAATAAAACTTTGTAAACACTATGTCATGATGAATGCGTGAATGACTCCCTATAAATCCGGTGTAGGTACCTATCTCAGACTAATAGAATACTATTAGCACAGCCGACAGTATTTCTCTTTATACTGTGCTAGTAGTCTGAGGTACCTAAATATGTCTAACCGAAGGTGCCAGTACATATATTTTGATTGATCTTATCAACAAGTCGTAGCACTTGCTACGACTACGGCTTTTTTTTTGTTTAAGAGTTTATTGATTCCAAGCATGTTTCCAATTCCAAACACTTTTTATTATTAGTATAGAAGTGTTATAAACAAGGGCACCACTAAAAATCTTGCTAGCAGCAAAACACGACATTCGTTTTATCTCAAACTTATGTAGGCGGAGGGATGGGTAGTGAGAGGAAACTGCGGTAAACAAAAGTGGAGCGACATTTTGTGAAGTGACAGCTAATGTCGTGGTTTTGACAGTAAACAAAACTCATTAGACCCGTGAATTAGACTGAAAGAATCAGTGCGAGGGGTCCAAAATTAGAATTTGGATAATGAGAGAAAATCCTCATGGATGTTATGCCGGACTCCTACCGACTAAAAAACCTCACGTCACGCCCAACAGCCTGTGGTTGGGAGCCCCGGGGAAGCCCTCGGCAGGATGTCCCAGAACTCCCAACAGACCCACGGCCGCCACTGCGGCCTCGCCCAGGGGCTATTGCTACTAGCTAGATCCTTTAAGCCGTTAGAGAGTGAAAGATTAACGAACATCCACACTTACAAACTTTTGCATTATTTTATAATAATAATTATAAAAGCGCTCGTGGCCCCGCGGACTCAGTGTTCTGTAAACGATCACTGGAGTAAGCAACTTTCACTATGGCCGGTCCATGGATGGGTGACCATCCATGTGATCACTTTGTGAAGTTTATTTGAGCGTTTCCGTGCTTCGGAAGGCACGTTAAGCCGTTGCCGCGTTGGTCCCGGTTGCCAGTAAAATGGCAGTCGTTAAGTCAAGTTGAAGACTTTATTTCAACAGCAGGCAGTCACAACCTGCGCCTGTCTATTTAAACACGGCAATACGGCTCACCACCGATTACGTGGGACAAATTATACAAAAAGGTGAAATGTGGGCATATAATATGCCTCTGCCTACCCCTTCGGGGATAAAGGCGTGACCATATGTATGTATGTATGTATGTAATAAAAAGATACTAGTAGCTACAGGTACATCATTCAAAGCATCTTATAAACGCGGTGGGGCCGTGCGTTTTATTGTAAGTACTCGTAAATGAATAAAGTAAGCACAACGAGCAAAGTTCTTATTTATTAATAGTGTTAAGTTATTTTTATTACACGGTGCCTCGATAGATGTCGGTGTACCGAAAATTGAAACTCACTATGGTTTCGTTACCATAAATATAATTAATACTGACACAATGTTTGTCAAGGTTGTCTAATACCATCAAGATCAGTGAAGTACATATACTAGGAAAAGTGTTATTATAGTGAAAGTAAAAAGTGAGTACAGTGAAGAACAATCCTGAGGAACCATTTTACATGGTCCTTCGGAGTCGGGTGCAGCGCCAACGTGTCTTCGTGCGCCAACGGGTCGCCGTGTGCCAACGCGTCACCGTGCGCCAAGTGCGCCAACGCCAACGCGTCACCGCGCGCCAACGCGTCGCCGTGCGCGAACGCGTCGCCGTGCGCCAACGCGTCGCCGTGTGCGAACGCTTTTCGCATCGTCCAGCACGGGTACAGAGCGGAACGCTCTAAGTGCTGAGCGCTTGGCCTAAGGTAAGGGCCAAAGCGACTTCGTCCATGGCAGAGGGCGCCACTAGTACAAAGTGTGCGCAGCTGCCGTTAGAGTGTGAACGCTATAGCGGCGTTATCAGCGAGGTAAGCAGCGACTTCGTCCACAGCAGAGGGCGCCACTAGTACATAGTGTGCGCAACTGCTGTCAGCGTGTGTACGCCATAGTGGCGTAATCAGCGAGGTACGCAGCAACTCGTCAACAGCAGAGGGCGCCACTTGTGTATAGTGTGTGCAGCTGCTGTCAGTGAGATCAACGAAGAAAGTCGATGCAGAAAACACAGACGAGCATATTGGCAGGTGGAGTCACAAGCATCATCTGTGAGTGAGTACTTTATGTCCATGCAATTCGTGAAGTGAAGTGCAGGGCCGTATTTAGTGTGAGACTTTATTAGAGTTTATTTTACGTTGATTTTAGAATAATTGTCTTATAAGTTTTTGAACTGTCTCATTGAAAATGAAAATGAAAATGAAAAAATCTTTATTCATATAGGTCACAATGTAACGCTTATGAACGTCAAAATGATTGCTTCTACATTTACATTTACTGCCAGATTCGCAAAGCAATAGGTAGAGCTGGAGAAAAAAAGAACCTGGCAATAAAACTCCAGCCACTCTTTTAACATCCAGTAGGTAATTACAAATCATTCAACAACTACAGAGGTGTAATTGTTGAATGATTTGTGTGATGAGATTTGTACACGCGAGTTTTCATTAAGCAATATCCTTTTTTAAACAAAATTCGTCTAGGTAGGTACATAATTTATTTTTTTGTGTGTTGACTTGGAGCGCCTTAAACCCACGCATTTTTATCATCTATATAGTCTTGAATTGTATAATATGCCTTGCTACATAATTTGGCTTTAATGGTAGCTTTGAATTTGTTTATTGACAATAATCTAGTTTCTTTGGGAAGTTTATTATAAAACTTTATACATTGTCCGACAAAAGAACTGCTTATACTGTGTAGACGAGTAGCATGTAAAACAAGATTATCTTTATGCCTGGTATTTACATTGTGTATATCACATTTTTTTAGAAATTGGTCCTTATTTTTATGCACATAAATTAAATTTTTCATATATTCTTAACTTGGTACAATATTATACGAATATCTCTGTGATTCGTGTATGTTCTTTTAAGCACTCATATTTCTTCAGTATTGATTAATTCAAACCTTTATGTTAAACATGGAGGTACTAATAAAATTGCAAACGGATACTACGAATTCCATTGAAAAAGGCCGGGTTAATTATAAAAAAGCACCAGAGGCCAGATTGGACACTCTAGAACAACAATGGAAGTCGTTTGTAGAAACACATAAAAAGATTGTAGAAATTGCAGTAAATAATGAACATAGTTATTTTAAATTAGATGCACACAACTTTACTGAAGAAAGTTATATTGTTTATAAAGCTGAACTAAAAGAACATATTTCGAAACTCACAAGGATTACCAGCAGCTCAGAAAAACAAGAGCATGTTAAACCTTGTTCTAGTAATGTTAAATTACCTAAAGTAGTTATTCCCACGTTTTCAGGGAAGTATACGGAATGGACTACCTTTAGAGATCTGTTTTTGTCATTAATTCACAAAAACGCTACCATAGATAATGTTCAAAAGTTGCACTATTTAAAAGGTTATTTAACGGGTGAGGCAGAACAACTGCTACGTAATACTCCAGTAACATCTGCTAATTACGAAGAATGCTGGCAATTATTAACTAAACGTTACAATAACAAGAGATATTTGTGTAATTCTATGCTTAAGAGATTAATGAACCAACCGCGTATTTTGGAATCGGCAACAGCTATAAAAGAGCTCTTAGATACAACAGTAGATTGTATCAATGGTTTGTCAAACATTGGTGTCAAGATAAACTCATGGGATGCTATAGTCATATACGTAGTCAGCGAGAAGTTAGATAGCGAGTCACGTAAGTTATGGGAATCCGCGGTTAGTACCTGTGATGAATTGCCAACTTTTGATTCCTTTAAAACATTTTTAGAGTCAAGGTTCCGCTCACTAGAGTACTTAGATGCATCAAGTAATAAACCGAAATCACCTAGCAAACCAAGAGTTTATCATGCAGTCGATTCCAAACCAGCAAGTACATTTGAAGTAACTTGTCCATTTTGTAAACAAGCTCATAGATTAAGTCATTGCAAACTATTTTGTAAAGAGGATGTTAGAACTCGTAGTGATTTCGTCCGAACACAAGGCCGTTGCTTTAACTGATTAGGTCTAAATCATTCAGTTAAGCTTTGTCGTGTCACCACCACTTGTCAAATTTGTAAGAAAAAGCATCACAGTTTATTGCACTCTATGGACTTCTCAGGATCAACGTCGCCTAGTAACATTTCGGAGACGACGTCAGTAGTCAAGGCAGCAGTATCAGCATTAAACACAAGTCCTGGTACAGTTCAGGAATCAGATGCTGCTACCATATCAACTCACTTAAGTAAGAAAGCTGTTCCTAGTCAAGTTCTATTAGCAACCGCTCTTGTCGAAGTACAGGCACGAAGCGGTTATACACATCTGCTGAGGGCGTTATTGGATCAAGGATCCCAGACGTCATTCATAACCGAATCAGCAGTTCAGTTGCTTGGACTCAAGAAGATACCCACAAGAGGTATCATTTCAGGCATAGGAGGTGGCGACGGAGCCATAGTCTCCAAGTTTTATGTTTTTCTAAACATGCGATCACGCCACGATCCTAATTTTATCATTGATGTCCAAGCATACGTATTAAGCACCATCACATCCCTTATACCAGGGGATAAAGTATTACTACCAACCTGGCACCAACTCGAAGATATAGCCTTAGCTGATCCCGAGTATCATATTCCAAATAAAATAGACATTTTGCTTGGAGCTGATGTTTATGGCCAGGTACTCAAGAAGGTTTATTCAAACAATCTTTGGGATATTTGATAGCACAAAATACCCGTCTAGGTTGGGTTTTGTCCGGACGAACATACAATGATTCTAAATCATATTCACATTTTTGTCACTCAAATTTTGTTAGCATGCATTCGCAGATCAGTGACAATAAAATGATTAAAAGATTTTGGAAAATCGAATCCGACACATCCTGTAAAAAGCAGATAATACTTACCCAGGAAGATCAGTTATGCGAAGAATCCTTCAAGCAAACCAACCAGCGAGACAGCACTTGTTCCTATATTGTCAATTTGCCAATAAATGACACAGATCTGCAATGCAAATACGGACATACCAGAGATATTGCTCTCAATAGATTTCAACAGCTTGAAAGTCGGTTTAAGAAGGGTTCAAATATCAGACAGAAGTACACTGACGTAATCCAAGAATACACACACTTTGGTCGTATGAAAGAAATTAATCCCGAATCTGATACTCAGAGAATGGAGGCTGTTTATTTACCTCATCACGCTGTGGTTCGGGAGGATAGAACAATCACCAAAGTTCGAGTTGTGTTCGACGCTTCTGCAAAAGGGTTCAAACTTGCAAGAGAATTCCAGAATGGCAAACTTAGTCAAAAAGGATCGATGGAAATACAGTTAGATCAAATGATGAAGTTTCTCGGTATTTCATGTAACAAAGAACACGATACTTTTAATTACTCTGAAGCGATTTCGAAACAATATCAATTAGTTATCAAACGAACGGCAGTGTCGGAAATATCTCGACTGGTTGATCCCTTAAGATGGGCAGCACCATATGTTATATCAACAAAAACACTGATACACAAACTATGGCTGGCTGGAAATCAGTGGGATTATGGTTTACCGAGACTATTAAAGAGAATCATCGGTGAATCAGCACTTAAAAATACGGAAATGTCAACACTACTACTCCAAATTGACGCATATTTTGATTCTAAACTGATATGTCTCGTAGGGAATATTATAATAAAACTAGTTGTTCACCGTACACGGTATAATCTCGGACTGGCGATACAAACATTATATGCGTATACCTACATTACACCTCCACCACTAAATTAAGGACTATAATAATAGCATTGTAAAACTAAGTAATAAAATAGGTAAAAATATACATATAGCACTAGGTTACATAATGAACTTACATTGTAACTTACATAATTTACAAACTTAGCATGAACTTGAGACATGAACCGATTAGGTAAGTAGAAGGATTAGTCAAACTCAAAACCGTATCTGATAACTGGTTTACGATTTCGCTTAGAGCGTTCCTCTGATCCGTCAGGAAGTGATGAACAGGATGCTATGGGTTCCTTATTAGCTATTATGTTGTCTTGAACAACAGACGCAACTACCGGTTCAGCTGCGGGGATATCTTTAGATTGGTGTTCCTCGGGCTCATTACTTTTCTGTTGAACACTTAACCCATCACTGCTCCTACTCATCACCCCCTCACCGGGAGAGACAGCATCCTCACTCCTTCCTGTCAATGAATCACTCGATATTGTCTCGGGACAAGTAACATCCGAAATGCGCGATCTACGCCGCATTTGATCTATATGACGTTTTATAAATTGACCATTATCACTTTCTACCACGTACCTACGTGAACCTTCCTTATTGCATACTTGACCTTTAACCCACTTATCCTGCTGACCATAACCTCTTACCCAAACTGAATCACCTTGGACAAAATCTCGCTCAGAGCCCTTTGCGTACTGTGCCTGAGTGTCTAGTGCGGAACGTACTTTATCTGGCAAGGCTTGATTATTCCTTAAAAGATCCAGACGTGAACGCAATCTGCGTTTCTGTAGTAACATAGCTGGAGTTTCTCCTGTAGTGCTATGTACTGAATTTCTATAAAATAAAAGGAATGTTTGGAGAGCTACGTCTACGTCTATATTATCCCTGCATGCTTTTTTTATCGCGCGTTTACATAGTTTCACCGCGTTTTCCGCAGCGCCATTAGACGAAGGGTGGTATACAGGAGAGAAAGACTGCTTAACACCATTGCTTTTTAGAAAGTCCGAAAATTCTCGACTAGTAAAAGGGGGGCCCTGATCCGAAACTAGCTCCGCTGGCAGCCCAAACCGTGCGAAAGTAGCCCGCAGGGTCTTAATAACAGCTGCGGCCGTGGTGTGCTGCATTTCAAAGGCCTCAATCCACTTGGATGTCGCGTCCACTAATATTAAAAATGTTTTATTTTTTAAAGGACCCAAAAAATCTACATGTAAACGCGTCCATGGTTGTGAAATATACGGCCAAGCCTGTGGTGTCGCTCGAGGCGGTGAGCTCGCCTCGAGCGCGCACGTCTCGCAGTCGCGGCACAGTGCTTCCACATCGTGGTCAATGCGCGGCCACCAAACGTAACTTCTAGCTAAGCTCTTTGTTTTAACAATACCCATGTGACTACAGTGTAACTGTTTCAATACCGTATCTTTCAAAGACTCCGGTATAATCATCCGATAGCCCCACATTATACAGCCACCGTCAATATATAACTCATGTCGCCTAATAAAAAATGGTTTTAAATCATCTTCGTTACAATAATTTGGCCAGCCTGATTCTATGTACATTTTTAATCGATTTAGTAAATTGTCCCTAACCGTAGCTTTACTAACATCTGAGTTTGTAATAGGTAAAAAATTCTCAACACAGTTAACATATGTCACCTCTGTAACTGGTTGATCACTGGTAACCTTAGACGGCAATCGTGACAGGGCGTCTGCACAGTTGCTTTTCGATGACACATATTGAATATCATAGTTATACCCTGACAAAAGCAGGGCCCAACGTTGTAAACGTGACGCCGACATGACAGGAATACCTACCTTATTTCCGAATATATATGTTAAGGGTTTATGATCTGTTCTCAGTATAAATTTCCTGCCATATAAATATTGATGATATTTCCGTATTCCGAAGACTATCGCCAAGGCCTCCCTATGTCCCAACTTTCACAAAACCCAGATGATTCAATGCCGCTTACTTCCGGTCATTTCATATTTGGCGAACCCCTGGTTCTTGAAACGGACCGGAATTACAAGCAATTTTGTGCAGTCACTCTGAAAAGATGGCAATTATTGTTTACTCAAAACTTATGGAGATGGTGGTCTCACGACTATTTAGATTCTATGGTGCAGCACTACAAATGGTCTCAACTGGAACCTGAGTCCAACATAGGAGATATAGTCAAAGTTTTATATACTCACCCAGGTACGGACGGAATCACTAGAGTCGTTACTCTAAAATGTAAGGATTCTGTAATAAAACGGCCCACCATTAAGCTTTGTATTCTACCAATTTCAGATTGAGAGTTGAAGCATCTTTTGCTCTATCTGTTATTTATGTTATTGTTTAATGTTCATTATCATTCAGTCATATAAGCCACTGTAATTAATGTTAATAGTGGTTATATTTTATATTTTATTTATTTTATTCTCCTTGGCCTCATGGTGGGCGGAGATCAAATATTGTTTTATCATCCCCTCACGGTAGGCGGAATTAGGATTTGTTTTATTTGAAATTTAAGAACATAGTTTGTAAAATATGTTCTTGGTGGGCGGAATGTTAAGTTATTTTTATTACACGGTGCCTCGATAGATGTCGGTGTACCGAAAATTGAAACTCACTATGGTTTCGTTACCATAAATATAATTAATACTGACACAATGTTTGTCAAGGTTGTCTAATACCATCAAGATCAGTGAAGTACATATACTAGGAAAAGTGTTATTATAGTGAAAGTAAAAAGTGAGTACAGTGAAGAACAATCCTGAGGAACCATTTTTACAAATAGAAAACTTTAACTTAGTAGTAGGTATCTAGAATCTTGTTCAATTCGTACTGTTATTAAAATGGCCATAACTATTAATTAATTCAAGTAAATGTAAGTGTATTTTCAGGCGCATAAAATATACGAGTATGACAAAGGTAGGTACACCATTTCAAATTTTCTCTATACTTAGATACGTATTGTTTGTAATATGCCATGCTCTATATTTAGATTCTCCTATTTAACCACCATGTGTTTCTGTTAATTTTGAGCATATCACTTAAATGCATTATTTTTCATATGTACTAGCTGAATCCTGCAAAGAATATTAAAATTGCTTGAGTAGTTCCATAGTGCTTTGCCTAGGAAAATGGGGACAGTGTATTTTTATTAATAAAGACAAAAAAACGATAATTTAATATGTTAATAAATTATCCAAATTCTAATTTTGGACCCCTCGCACTGATTCTTTCAGTCTAATTCACGGGTCTAATGAGTTTTGTTTACTGTCAAAACCACGACATTAGCTGTCACTTCACAAAATGTCGCTCCACTTCGGTTTACCGCAGTTTCCTCTCACTACCCATCCCTCCGCCTACATAAGTTTGAGATAAAACGAATGTCGTGTTTTGCTGCTAGCAAGATTTTTTAGTGGTGCCCTTATTTATAACACTTCTATACTAATAATAAAAAGTGTTTGGAATTGGAAACATGCTTGGAATCAATAAACTCTTAAACTACTGAACGTTATTCAAAAGTTTTTTCACCGTTAGATAGCCAAAGTTTGGCTGAAGTAACATAGTAACATTATCAACATTTGACTACCTAACTGCGCAGAGAAAACACGTCAAGACTTTTATTTATCCTTCGGTTATGTAGTTAGGGAACCTGGTGTACCCTCGAATGAAAATCTTAGGGACCCTGACTAGTCCTGGCCGCCGGGTATCAGCGACCTCTGGTCGCTGAAACACAACACTACATATTTTGCATGGAGGAGGCGCGTGCTGCCTGCCTCTGCTAGGACGACAGCTAGTCCAGAGTGTCGCCCCCACGTTCACGCTTATGGGGGACAGAAGTCATTTCTGATATCTTTGGCGCCCGGTAAGCCCGTCAAGACTTGTGCGCTGGGTAAAACTAATTCGCAGTACTTTTTACCGATATAGATTTTATTTTCAACACAAAAAGAAGAACGTGTTTTTCAATTAGTGGCGAACATGGAGTATAAAATACAATCAAGACATAACACATAAAGCACATATGAATGGTCAATACTAAATGAAATACGACTTATTGGAACAGCATACGGAAAAATGTATATCATAATTATAATAATCTGAAAAGCTTTTTCGTGTCGGTTAACGGTTTTATTTTCATGTATTGAACGAAATATCATGAAAAGCTACAGGGAGGAACATTAAAATTGTTGGAAATTTTATCGATAACCTGACTATTAGTATGTACCGCACAAGAGAAGGCAGGACGGGAGAAGTTGCTGCGGAACCCCTAGCGTATCGCCGCAATATGAGCAAAAGGCTCGAGATAGTTTGCAACTTAACATATCTCTGGTTTGCAAACAGCGCCACGTACCTAGGCTCCTAGGTACACATAGCTATTCTTTTATCAGAACCGTAAAATTCACAAAGCTTAAAGAATTTTCATATAAAAACTTTGTAAACCATGAATAATAATTTTATGGTAAGTACGTAAAGGTGTTGATGGTTCAAGGAATTTCTTTGGAAGATCGGTTGCAACGTACTTCTTGGTGCCTTTTTAGATCGTATACTACATTGATGTCTACCACGGGGAGACCACGAAGTAGCTAAAATCGTTGGGCGTATTCGTTTTGCGTCACAAATCAGGCACTCTCTTGTAAGAAGTGACAAAATGCTGGATGCACGGAGTTACACGGATGGAGCGTCTTAGGAACACTTGCGATGACGACAGATGTCTTGTCTGTTTGTCTGTATGTCTGTATATCTGTTTGTATGTACGTTTGTGCACGCTAATCTCAGTAACCGCTTAGCCGATTGCAATGCGGTTTTCCTTATTGTGTTGAAGTTTGCTCCACTTAACATTTAGTGTTTATTTCATGTCAATCGGTAATAAGCCGGCCAAGTGCGAGTTGAACTCGCCCATGAAGGGTTCCGTAGCAGCAAGTAACATAATATAAAAGTTCTTATAGTTCGTTGTAACTTTGACTGATGTTTTAACACGTTCGCAGTGGTAGTGATTTTTCTCGGCGAAAATTGCGGTTTATGACGTAAAAAAAAAACTACCAACTCAATTTCGTTTAAACCAATTTTCGTTGGTAGATTTTATGGCAATGTACATAATATTTTTTTTAGATTTATCAATCTCTTTGTTTAGAAGATAGAGGGGGGGCGGGGGACACGTTTTTCCACTTTGGAAGTGTCGCTTGCGCAAACTATTCACTTTAGAAAATAAAACCAGCCAAGTGCGAGTTGGACTCGCCCATGAAGGGTTTCGTAGCAGCAAGTAACATAATATAAACGTTCTTATAGTTCGTTGTAACTTTGATTGATGTTTTAACACGTTCGCAGTGGTAGTGTTTTTCTAACCAAAAATTGCGGTTTATGACGTATTAAAAAAAACTACCAACTCTATCTCGTTCAAACTAATTTTCGTTGGTATTTTTTTATGGCAATGTACATCATATATATTTTTTAGATTTATCATTCTCTTAGTTTAGAAGTTAGAGGGGGGGGGGGGGGGCACACATTTTTCCACTTTGGAAGTGTCTCCCGCGCAAACTATTCACTTTAGAATAAAATGATTTTAGGAACTTCAATAGCATTTTTAAAGACCTATCTATAGATACACCACACGTATGGGTATGATGGAAAAAAGTTTTTGAGTCTTAGTTCTGAGTATGGGGACCCCCAAAATTTACTGCTTTTTTTCTAGTTTTATCTTATCTTATAGTTTCGGAGAAAAGTGGCTGTGACACACGGACGGACAGACAGACAGACATGACGAATCTATAAGGGTTCCGTTTTTGCCATTTGGCTACGATACCCTAAAAATAATGTTAGGAACCTCAATAGCATTTTTGAAGACCTATCTATACATAGATGTACACGAATGGGTTTGATGAAAAAAAATTTTCGAGTTTCAGTTCTGAGTATGGGTACCCCAAAATTAACTGCTTTTTATCTAGTTTTATATAAAAATCTTGATGCGGTTATCAGAATCCACCTACTTACCAAGTTTATCAGGTCAGGTAGGTCAACAGCATAGGCCCTATAGTTTCGGGGAAAAGTGGCTGTGACAAACGGACGGACAGACAGACAGACAGACATGACGAATCTTTAAGGGTTGCGTTTATGCCATTTGGCTACGGAACCCTAAAAATACCCACTATTCTTCCCTAAAGAACAATGGCTAAAACTTTATTTCCTGTGCTCTAAATAAAATAGTTTAAGTGGGTACTTAATCGTGGACAAACAAACAAAAAGCTATGGCGTTGATGTTACATTAATGTTCAAGAGTCTCAAGGGCACACTTAGACAGTACAGAGTAAACGTAATACATGCTGGCTAGACTCAAATGACATTAAAAGTCTAGGCGTAATACGGCTTAAATGTTAGCTCAGAATGTGATGAGGTTTTGATTGAAGTTTATTGTTATACAACTTTTTAGTCATAATTTATTTGTGAAACATAGAGGTAAGAATAGCATAGAATAATATATGCTTTGTTTTTGCATTAATTAACATTTACTAAAATATGGAATACAGGGTTTAGAATAAAGAAATCGCCCGAATCGATTTCTTCCAGGCAACCTTTTGGTCATTAGGTTAGAGGCAGGTCATGAAAATATTTATTAAATAAATCGCTTTGTGCTACCCTATTTCGTGGTGTACAATTAATCGTACCTAATCTAAAAATCAAATTAAGTGGTAAAATCAATTATCATAAAATTAAATCAAACAAAAACATACTTAAAATTTCTTCATCTCGTACAATACTTTGCATAAGCGAGCGTGAAAAAGAGCCACCACATCCTATGCAGGACAATGCTATATAAAACTATGAAAGCCAGTCCGACATAGCTCTCAGTATTTCAATAATGTGACTTATTCATAGAGATCCCTAATTATATGAAGTAAACACAAAATGTAGTTTTAAACCCTCTTCATAAACACATTTCAAAAGCATGCATTTGCATCGACTTTGATAAGACATATTATACCTATATATCTTTGCTATTTATAACTAACGCTAGATAAACTACACTCGAGAGCAATGAATCCGGGTCACTTAAAGAATCCTAAAAATCTCGGAAACTAAAAATGCTAGGTTAATGCAATAAATTGTATTTAATAGACAATGTAATACTCCTTAAATGAAGGTATTAAAACTTCTTAGTTATTGTAAAGTTATATCATAAAAAAATCAAATTTGAAAAAGTGCCACTTTCGAAGATGGAACTACGAAATTACAGCATTTGGTGTTGCTTTTGTTTGTAATCTGTCATTTATGTGGGTACATAAACCATGTTGATAGTGCTCTATATTCATTAATCAAGCTGAAATTATGTCGCTTACGCCTGAAGAATGCACCAGAATACTTACAATGCTGGAAACCGGCCGGAGTCAGCGCGATACAGCCAGGACTGTCGGTGTGTCGCTGTCAACAGTACAAAGAGTTCTCCGACGTTACGAAGAAACTGGTTCTAACCTACGCAGACCAGGAACGGGCAGAACCAGGTGTACCACAGCACGAGAAGACCGATACTTGGTGAACACCATGCTTCGAAATCGCTTTCTCACAGGAACTGAACTCACCAATCAGTTTCGACGCCTCGGAGGAAGTAACCCAAGTGCATGGACAGTAAGACGTCGGCTTGCTGAATCTAACTTAAAACCCCTTAGACCTGCAAACGGCCCTAAACTGGAGCGTGGGCATCGTATTTCGAGACTAAGGTATGCCCAGAGCCACGTAAATTGGAGTATTGAAGATTGGTCAAAAGTTATGTTCTCCGACGAATCAAAATTTATGCTCTACAAGCACGATGGAAGACACAGAGTGTATCGAAGACCAGGGGAAAGATTCAAGCAAGCATGCATCGAAGAAAAAGTAGCCTACGGTGGTGGGTCTGTACTTGTGTGGGCCGGAATTTCTTCCGAAAGTCGCACAGAGCTGGTGATCATAGAAAACGGCTCTTTAACTGGCGTAAGATATGTGGAAGAAATCCTCAATGATCACGTTGGTCCATTTATGGTCAATTTAGGTGAGGATGCTATATTTATGCATGACAATGCCCGACCTCATACAGGTAGGATTGTGAATGACTACCTTCAAGAGATGAACATTACTCGTATGGAGTAGCCAGCGCGCAGCCCGGATATCAACCCGATCGAGCATGCTTGGGACGAGCTAGGCAGATGCGTAAAACAACGAAACCCTCCCCCAATCACGCTTCGTGAGCTCAAAATTGCTCTCACAGAGAAATGGGAGAATATTCCCCAAAATCGTATAAGGAACTTGGTGTACAGCATGCCAAACCGCGTAAACGCAGTAATGGAAGCACGAGGAGGCAATACGAAGTATTAAAATTCAAGAAAATCGTAATAAAGTTCAAAAATTTCATGTTTCCTATTTTTGTTTTAAGGAGAGATCAGCAGTTTTTTCTTTATGTAATTTTGTGTTAATAAAATGTATGGTGACTCATATTTTTTTTACTTTCATTTAAGGAGTATTACATTGTCTATTAAATACAATTTATTGCATTAACCTATCATTTTTAGTTTCCGAGATTTTTAACATTCTTTAAGTGACCCGGATTCATTGCTCTCGAGTGTATAATATAAAAACGACATCCAATAGAGTTTATCTACACACACAAATAGCGACATCAAACATTTTTAAAAGCTTAAATAGAAACACAACTTTAGAGTTTAACGTAACTCTTTTATCTTCAAAGCCTTTTACGCAAACTTAAGTTTTTCAACGTTTACTCAAATATGGAGTAATGGTAATTTGGCGAAATTGCTCCGCTCTGATATGTGCAATCATCGTTAAATTTGGAAATAATGAGCCGTTCGCGTTCGTGAGTCTGGTGATATTAGATAGTGATGTTCATCATGTCGATATAATGTCGTTGCTTGGTAATATTACCCTTTCTTATCTCTATTAAGAAAATTGCGAGGATCTTATGCGACTGTAGACAATTTTGTAGATTCGATAGATGTCAATAATGTGGCGATGTCTTATCTTTTCATGGTTATTTTATATTTCAAGAGAGACTCATAAAACCAAACTAATACGTTTACCAAAGCCTAAATCTAGGCTTTGATAAAATAATAGGGTTGATGTGTGGGGTATTCATTACTAGTTTACTGGTGATTAGAAAAGAGTGGTCGTAATTTTATACTGTATAACACAGTGATGATCAGTGTTACTCACCAACTAGCGCGAGGTAGCTATGCAGAGAACTCTCTCCCAGGGCGCCTTACTACAGAGATTCCAGTGTGCGTGCAAGGGTAGGCCAGGGCTCTGACGAAAACAGTCAGGTAGGGTGTACACACATATATTTATATAACACAGAGATACACAGAGACACACAGAGAGCTTATTCACTGATAGACACAAATATCACAGGTACCCAGAAGTATAGTCAGTGCTTAGGTACTTATGCTACTAAGCTACACATAAGTAGTGGATTTACTGGCCTGCAGAGTGAGAGTGACTGCCTGTTGTTACTGCCAGGTGATGACGGCAGATACCTCTCACATGAGAAGCTCGTGTAGTCCGCACTTCCACGTTGTCGTACCACGTGCAGCCCACTAACTTATAGGTGCGGCACCAAATATCTCATCCGGCAACTAGCCGTAGTAAAAAACCCTGTCATGAAAGAAACGACAAATTAAGATCTTGGCTGCGCGACAGACGACAATCGACCCGCTTTGCAAAAGAAGAAGTGACTCACCAGTTTTCTGGGTAAAATGTAGCAAGATGCAATGCAGCAACCCAATCACAGCCCGTTAGGCCACGCGAGGTAACAAATAATCGCGCTTGAGCAAAAAACTGATTCGCGGCACAGTCTCAGAGCATAAGCCAAAGGACCTCCAACTACCCCAAAGCAGGTCTCGGTCAAAGTCCCCTCTTTCACGAAAAATCTTAACAAAAACCTGTTCCTTTAAATGCGAAACGCTTCGTCACCGAACTTATGACATCCTGTCATTCTGACAGCAGAAATGTCACCACTGACAACCGATTAAAAAAAGATAACTCGATAAGGCTGCTTTCACATCCTAAATACTGCATCTATAGAAAATAAATGCTACAACCACCCCCCCTTTAATAGTATTTCCTGCGGATATGACACGCTGGAAATACACAATAAAGAAAACAGAAAAGTACTGACTAATAAACAAAGACAACCAGCTAGGTCCTTCAAACACCAGCTGACTACGACCATTACAATACCAAAGAAAGATCCTCCTATGTACCTAACTAGACACTGACTCGTGTACCGGTTAGGCTAAGTAACTAGAGTCTAATGCCCTTCATAGAAAACGAATGCTCCCTTTACTCACTGCCGATACCCTAACACTACCCAAGCTCTCAGGATAATGTAGAGTACTAAGAAGCGAATGAGAGAAAAACGCTCGGTGCGGTGCATAGAAGAAACTACAACGTGACAATTTAAAGTCACGTACACATATAGAAATACAAACAAAAGATTAAAATAGTCTTACATAATGATCACATAGCACTGGTTTAATAAACTAGAGAAACAGTGCTATGTAGTTACGTTAGGTATTGGAGACTGCTCCTCCTGATACTTCAGGATGTCCTTGATATGGTACTCCCCAAGATCCTTACCGTCCAGATCTGACAGCCTATATACTAAAGGGGATCGTTTAGCAGTCACCACACATTTAAGGAACTTAGGAGCTAGCTTAGCAGTAAAATTCTTGGCCTTGTTGGACAGGTAGAACGTGCGTTTGTAAACTATCTGTCCCACTTTCAGCTCTACATGCCTTTTTCTGAGGTTGTAATACTTTTCATTACGCTGGTGGGCAACGTTCAAATGTTTCCTCACCTGGTCGTAAATGCGTTGTATTTCTCTCAGCTTGACACCGAAGGCTGATGGATCGTCTACAGAGACTGAAGTAGGATGGCACGCGATATCTGTCTGCCTGTACAGCACTCCATCCCCAATAAATTCCCTACCATGTACCAAAAAGTAAGGGGTGAAACGAGTTGCTTCGTTAACTGCAGTGTTTAAAGCACACTGTATCTCAACCAAGAACTGATCCCAAGACTTGTGTTGTGACTTCACATAGCATGAGATCGCTTGAACAACATTACGAATAGCTCGTTCCGCCTGATTAGTTTGGGCATGATACCTAGGGTTATAATATATATTAGGTACATTGTATTTAGCCAACAGATCCTTAAATGGCTTACTCACAAACTGAGGGCCATTATCCATGTAAATAGTCTTGCAGACTCCGTGCACGAGAAACACACTCTTCTCTATGAACCTCGCGACTACAGCGCCTGTGGCAACCCGAACAGGGCACAACATGACGTATTTGCTAAAGTAGTCGGAGACCACGATCAGGTGTACGTTTCTATTGCTCGAAGTGGGAAAGGGACCAAGCAGATCGACAGAGATAGCTTCGAATGGCTTCGAAACCCGCTTCGGGCTACCCATTAGGCCGGGACGAGACGTATTTACGGGTTTGTACTGCTTGCATGTTTCGCAATTCCCAACATATTCTTTGACGTCCTCGTACATCTTGGGCCAGTAATAATTTAGGGCTAACCTTTTATGCGTCTTCCAAACGCCACCATGGGCACTAAGTGTGTCATCGTGGTACTTAGAGAGCAGGGGCAAGCGATCCTCCTGAGGTACCACCAGCTTCCAGTCAAAGTCTGAAGTCAGAGAATATTTATTTTTAGTTAACCTATATAAAAGGTTGTCACGAATGTCATAATTTGGTGACTTCCTAGGGTTCTTCCGAACACTATTCATGGTGTGGTCATACCACGGGTCTTTAGTGGGTACTGCATCGAGGGAATCAATTTTGATACGAGACAGAGCATCAGGTACAACGTGGTCTTTACCTTTTCGATGCTCTATGTCAAAATCGAATTGACTGAGCCTCATGCTCCAACGTGCTAGACGACCCGTGGGATTTTTTAGCTTATGGAACCACAGAAGAGATGAATGATCCGTGACGACCGTACATTTTTGGCCTTCGACGTACTCTCGAAATTGTTCCAAAGCGAAAATCACGGCCAGAAGTTCTCGCTCAGTTGTGCTGTAGTTCACCTCATTCTTGTTAAGAGAACGGCTACAGTAGGCGATAGGGTGCTCAACACCATCGTGAGTTTGTGTCAGTACAGCAGCAACTGAGTAAGCTGACGCGTCACTAAGAATGCGGAAGGGCATCTCAAAGTTAGGCATTTTTAATATAGGGGCAGAAACCAAGGCTGACTTTAGCAGGTTAAAGGACTGTTCAGCCTCAGGGGTCCATTCGAACTTAAGGTTCGTAGAAGTCAGTTTGCACAGAGGTTTACTAATCTTCGAGAAGTTGTTAACAAAGCGACGATACCAGCCGGCCATTCCCAGAAATCTCTTAACCTCCTTAGGGTTAGAAGGGGTGGGATAGTTGAGGATAACCTCAACTTTACCCGGGTCTGTCCGTAGGCCATGTTTGTCCACATAATACCCCAGGTATTTGAGTTCACTCCGACAAAAGTGGGATTTTTTCATGTTAATAGTTAGGCCAGCATCCTTGAGTTGCTGATAGACTCTATGTAAGAGCTCTACATGCTCCTCAAAGGTGCTGGACACACAGACTATGTCATCCTGAAACGCAAATACCTTGTTGTCGAACTCGGGACCAAACAGACGGTCCATGAGGCGTTGCATCGTGGCACTGGCCCCGACAAGACCGAAGCACATCGAATTGTAGTGGAATAATCCTCTCCGGGGAACCGTAAAAGCAGTCTTCTCAGCAGACTGGGGTGAGTCAAATGGAATCTGCCAGTAAGCCGCACTCAAATCTACAGAAGTTAAATACTTAGCGTTATTAAGGTGGTCCAAGATTTGATTGATATAGGGTAAGGGGTAGGCGTCACTCTTTGACACAGAGTTAAGCTTGCGAGAGTCCAAGCACAATCTGAGGTCGCCGTTCGCCTTCTCCACCATGACCACTGGAGAGTTCCAGGCGGACTGAGACGGGGACACTACTCCCATCTCCAGCATTCGGTCCAGCTCGGCTTCCAGGGCCTTCTGCTTAAGGGGAGAGAGCGGATAATAACGCTGCTTGATCGGCTTGCTGTCACCAGTGTCAATGACATGGTGCACAAGTGAGGTCCGACCTAAACCCACCTTATCAGTGTTCAACGAGTCGAACTTTTCAATGACCTCGTTGATTACACACCTTTGTTTAGTTGTCAGGTTGTCGTAATCCTCGAGGCCACCGTTAAGGGACACAGACTCTATAGGATTATTATCACTAAAGCTATCAAGACTAATATTTTGTAAAATTAACTTATCACTTAACTTAAATTGTTGCCAGAAATCCACTCCAAATATCATGGAGGTGGTTATACCTGGGACAACATAGAACTTGACAACTCGGATAACCGAATTGTACTCAATTGGCAAAGAGATACAACCCAGACATTGCAAGTGAGTGCTGTCTGCAGTTGTAATACGAAAAGTAGGATTGATACTCACAAGATCAAAACCCAGTTCCAAGAAGATGCGGTGCGCTCCCTTACCTAGTATAGAGCAGGAGGCACCGGAATCTAGAAGGCCTAAGACATTTAAATTTAAAACCTTAACAACTAGATACGGTCTAATGTCACTATCCCGTTTAGGAAACAGGACCTTATCAGTAATAGACTCAGATACAGAGTGATGCACAGAGTTCCTAATAAGGCCCTGGCCTACGCGTTTTTTGACTTGCTAGTACAGTGTGAGCAGTCTGGGGTCTTGACTCCTTTGAGACCACACCGGAAACACACCAGCTCCCTTGACTGTGTGCAGCTGTATGCAGTGTGACCGCCCCCGCCGCAACGAAAGCATTTGCGATCGTGGGGGGTAACCGGCGTCTCCACTGCAGACACCTGCTTAGCGGGCTTTTGTACACCTTTGTTCTTAAGCTGGTGTAAGTCAGATGTAATCTCAAACTTGTCAAGAGCAGGCTCATGGAAAGCATCTGCCCTAGTACGCGCAAGCTCCAAGCGCTTACCCAAACGTCTCAAGTCATCTACAGAGTTGACATCATGCAAGGCCAGTTCCTTCATGTAGTCAGGTCTAATGTTGTGCATGAGAATGTCCAGCTGTTCCTCACTGGGCATCTTACATGACAACCTTGAGAACATGGCTTGCATTGTACATATATAGTTAACCAAGGACTCAGAGCGGGCTTGTGTACGCTGTCTTATCTCGTTCCTGAGGCGGTAATCATAATCAGGAATATCGAAGGTATCTCTAAGCTCACTAATAAGATCCTCATATGAGATGAAGTTAGCTTTGTTTGTACGGAACCAAGACAAAGCCGGTCCATCCAACAGGTCGGAGAAAGCCATAAGGAGTCTAGGCTTAGTAACCTCCCGAGCACATCTAAGTTCCTCTAATCTCTCTAAAAACACACGTACACAAGTAGAACCATCATATTTTAAGTTAAATGAACATAAGTTAAGGGGACGTTCTTTATACACTATGTTACATGTAGAACTATTCCTACTTGAACTAGCTCGCACCGAGCGGTCCTCTCTCACTACTGGTGAAGTATATTCCACCTGGTCACGACCCGAAGGATCATCACCATCATCATCCGAACCTTCGGATTCAGAATCACTACTGGGTTCAGCCCTAGCGATGATCTTCACTAGCCTACCACGAATATCCACCAGGTCGGGGCAATCCAGACCACAACGAGCTAACCTACTCAATAAGTAGTTGGCCCTGAGGGACACCCTAAGACGACTACCCTTATTAATGAAGATGTCACCTGACTGAATAGCCTCCTCCAGCTCGGACACCTTCGGGAGGCAGATCGAGAGCTCAGCCGATGCATCAGCGGGTACCGGAGCACTCGCTTTGATGCTACCTCGACGGACGAGTCGGTGTGCCGCTCTTAGCTCACTCCGAAGGCCAGACACTGTCGTTTCCGGTTCCACTGAAATACCCATGTGGGACAGCTCGTTAGCAAGTTCATCCTTTCTTAAATAATTAATATGTTTTTTCATCTGTGCCATTATGTAAAAATTTACTTACAACAATTATAAAGATAAAATGGCACAGATAGGGATCAATTACAAAGTAAAAATGTAAATTGAGTTACAACAAAGTGTACTAAGTTAGGTAATTATGTTTCAAATTGACTTTTAGAATTTAACAAAGATTAAGGGTATATTAAGAGAGAAAAGTTTCTAAATTTTCTGATAACACAGTTCAGGTTAACATTCAAAATTACAAGGTATGTACACACCTTATAAAAAAGTTTTAAGTTACACAGAGAAATTCACTAAGTTAACACAGAGAGATTCACTAAGTTTACCTTACAAGGTGAAACTATAGGATAATATATATTATATATTAATCTACACTAATAATATAATAAATATATGTGTGCACCATAAAAAAAGAACATAAAGAAGAAAAAAAACACAATAAGAAAAGAAGTGGGTATTCCAAATAAAATCAAAAAGTTTTTCCAAAATCACAGCTATTTTAAATTTTTGAATTTAGAATTTTGTGTCTTTTCCAGCCAAAGATGTAGGAAGCTGGAAGAAGACGAAAGGGAAGGTTTTGTGCTTAGCTGCTAGCACCACCAATTAACGTCCTGGAGCGTCTCGGACGATTCACCAGGATGGTTTCGCCAGAGGTAACCACCTATGCACACACACTAGACTGAGGCTACCGCAGAGTAGACCCAGAGATTTGCCACTACGTTGGGAGCCAATTTGTAACACTAAGTGATGATCAGTGTTACTCACCAACTA
Organism: Miltochrista miniata; assembly: GCA_933228765.1. Taxonomy (NCBI): domain Eukaryota; kingdom Metazoa; phylum Arthropoda; class Insecta; order Lepidoptera; family Erebidae; genus Miltochrista; species Miltochrista miniata. The sequence goes on along the minus strand of OW121753.1, from coordinate 39,530,328 downwards.
GCGCGAGGTAGCTATGCAGAGAACTCTTTCCCAGGGCGCCTTACTACAGAGATTCCAGTGTGCGTGCAAGGGTAGGCCAGGGCTCTGACGAAAACAGTCAGGTAGGGTGTACACACATATATTTATATAACACAGAGATACACAGAGACACACAGAGAGCTTATTCACTGATAGACACAAATATCACAGGTACCCAGAAGTATAGTCAGTGCTTAGGTACTTATGCTACTAAGCTACACATAAGTAGTGGATTTACTGGCCTGCAGAGTGAGAGTGACTGCCTGTTGTTACTGCCAGGTGATGACGGCAGATACCTCTCACATGAGAAGCTCGTGTAGTCCGCACTTCCACGTTGTCGTACCACGTGCAGCCCACTAACTTATAGGTGCGGCACCAAATATCTCATCCGGCAACTAGCCGTAGTAAAAAACCCTGTCATGAAAGAAACGACAAATTAAGATCTTGGCTGCGCGACAGACGACAATCGACCCGCTTTGCAAAAGAAGAAGTGACTCACCAGTTTTCTGGGTAAAATGTAGCAAGATGCAATGCAGCAACCCAATCACAGCCCGTTAGGCCACGCGAGGTAACAAATAATCGCGCTTGAGCAAAAAACTGATTCGCGGCACAGTCTCAGAGCATAAGCCAAAGGACCTCCAACTACCCCAAAGCAGGTCTCGGTCAAAGTCCCCTCTTTCACGAAAAATCTTAACAAAAACCTGTTCCTTTAAATGCGAAACGCTTCGTCACCGAACTTATGACATCCTGTCATTCTGACAGCAGAAATGTCACCACTGACAACCGATTAAAAAAAGATAACTCGATAAGGCTGCTTTCACATCCTAAATACTGCATCTATAGAAAATAAATGCTACAACTGTCGGAATCCTAATACCTATTACCCTGACGACAAATTAGGGGTGTTATAAGTTGACTTGTTTAGTACACAAGTGAAGTGTCTGTGTGTAGCATTGTAGCGTTACGACGAATGGATTACTTTTATGAAATTTATTTTTGTTCGAAAGTGTGACCAGGATGGTTCTCAGCTACACATTTTCCATTTCATTTATTCAGGATGCCTATAAATAAATAGAATAATGTACTAGAAAATGGTTCCTCTTAAAAAGTTCTGAAAAATGTCCGGAACAGCATGTGTCTATCTTCTAGAGTTGGTTAACAATAACCATTTTAATGGAAATCTTGCGCAGACGATATCTTGGCGGAAAATTCTATTTGAAAAGTCACTCGGAGGAAGATAATGTAAATATAGACGTAATTGCTCAATTATCTAGTCAATGTCTTATATCAGGGCGATGGACCCGTAAAAAAAATCCCCTGCTGGTCAATATAAGTGTACTGTTAAAGGCTATTCCCATAAATTCCTCAAAAGTATTGGAAATGTATAGTCTGGACGCGTGGGTCCAAAATATCAGTACAGACAATATTTATGGCTACATAGAGGCTGTCACTAAATCTAAAACTACTTTAGGAATTACATTTTAAATGAAATCCTGTGAGGTCATAAATAACAAATTTTGCGACTTTTATAAAATTTACACCGACGGTTCCTTAGAAAAAGCTGGTACAGGTGCGGCATTGTTCGATCCTCAGACAAACTCAAATGTCAAATTTAAAATTGATACCAGTATTTCAATAATGTACACCGAGCTATATGCTCTGCTAGAGGCCTTGGCGTATATAGGCAGTATCAATCACGATAAATTTGTGGTATTAACTGATGCTAGGAGCGCGCTGCAACATGTGGCTCGTTGCACCTCGAATTTTCGAGGAGTCCCGATGGCCTACAGAGTTCTAGACTCCATGCAGCAGCTTAATATGCAGGGTAAAGAAGTTTTGTTACAGTGGATTCCATCTCATGTGGGGATATGGGGCAATGAGGTAGTCGATTTGTTAGCGAAAGAAGCTGTAACGGACGGGATTCCCACCTACGTTACGGCACTTTATACGGATGCACTCCCTACTCTGAAAAGTAATATCTGCAAACTATGGTCCGACTATTATGCAAATATCTCACTAAGCAAAGGAATTGGGTATAAGACAATCCGGTCTGAACCTTATAGCTATCCCTGGTTTGAATCATGTAAGTGTTCGTTCTGGACTAATCTGGACAAATTCCACTCAACAAGTTTGCATTTTCGATGAAAAATTCCCTTTCGCCCAATTGCGCGGAGTGTGATAATATGATCGAAGACGTGTATCATGTTTTGATGGAGTGTGTCCGGAACGAAGCAATAAGAATTTCATTATTTAATAATATCGTTGACTGTCACATCATGGACGTAGGCTGGTGCAATACGGTGTTGAGTCAACCAGAATCTATGAAGGCCAAAGAGTTATACAGGTTAATTAAGTTTGGAGTAAGGACAAGGTTATAGCTTGAGTATTTTTTTGTGTTTAACATGTTTATTAGCGTGTAAGATGTATTACGAGGGCGACATGGTCCCTTTTTTCGTGTACCAAGCTCTCTATAAAATAAAAAGATAAAAAATAAAAAATAATGATCTTTCTACAATAATGCTCTCGCAAACGAAATTTCTCTTCAATATAATGCGACGGGAATACACGCGACGAGAAACCTCTCTCTTTCTCTCACGTCGTAGTGAATATTAACGACACGACGCTACAGGAGTAAATGCGATGGGAACGGGTGATACACTCTTTCATATGAAACGCAAACGAAGTTGTGGCGATGTCTTATCTTTTCATGGTTATTTTATATTTCAAGAGAGACTCATAAAACCAAACTAATACGTTTACGAATTACTATAATTCACAGGTCTGATCTTCAGAAATGTGGTATACTGTATGATGGTATTTCCATGACACGGTATAACCTGGACATGTTCTTATCGAGGCTGTCAAGAAAAAGCAAGGTAGGTACAACAGTTGACTGAGGGCGACTGGCGATGATCTCCCAACAAAACAAAAATTATGTATATAAATGTCAAAGTTTGTCCTAACTAATGCCTCAAACGGCTGAAAGAATCTGGCTCAATTTTTTATGTGGAATAACACACAGGGTACTATTTATCAATCAATACATATAATAAAATCGTAACAGGTCGCTGTCTGTACATGGAAGATAAATAAGAAAAAATATTATAGGGGGGCTTTATGAACGCAATAGAACAACAATAATTTTTAGATTTTTTGTCTGTTTGTCTGTATGTCTGTATATCTGTTTGTCTGTACGGTTGTGCACGCTAATCTCAGTAACCGCTCAACCGATTGCAATGCGGTTTTTTTTATTGTGTTGAGGTTTGCTCCAGTTAACATTAAGCGTTTGTTTTATGTAAATCGGTTTAGAAATAAAAGAGTTATAACACTTTTAAGAATCAGATATTTTGAAAATTTTAATTGTAGGGGTTTCTTTGAATGTGAGTGAACCTAAACTGGCGTGTTGGCTTAATCATAAAAGAGCTTAATGATTAAGTCTATTTTAAAACAATTCAGTCCATTAAGCAAACAGGGCAGTTTCAGACGCTGCTTGATGACTCTGATGAAGAAATACCTTTCCTTTCATACACCTTATGTGACGTAAACGAAGTTGCGGGCTCAGCTAGTTCTGGGAATATATTCTAACTGTGTAACAAAATAAATGTTTTAAAACCTATGTTTTCTATCGATATGTGAATGTCCAAACCTTACCGTAGTAACATGCGTAACCAGAGAGAACTAATAGGTTCTGATACGATTAACATTATATGCGTTAATTTATTATCCATTGTAGTTGTAGGGTAAAAATAGGGTGGTTGATCTCATTTCACACATTATACCTATGACATACTAGCTGATGCCCGCGGCTCCGCCCGTGGGAGTGTTGGTAAAGGATTAAGAGGGAATGATAATAATAAGCTCCCTGTGGCAAGGGGAAAGAGTACAAAATGTCGCCACCCTCATTCATCCCGAGGGTTTCGTAAGAGTCGACTAATGGAACACTTTCGTAAAACGATCCATTGCGTAGAAGAGGGAAACTCGAAATGAAATCCGGTTGTCAGTAAAATGACAATAGTTAGGTCAAGTTAAAGGCCTTATGAGCGGCTTGAAAAATTTCAACTGCGGGTCGTCTCGCCCTCCGCCTGCCATTTCAACACGGCAATAGGCTCACCACCTATTACGTGGGACATAAAACTATAAGGTTAAATGTGGGCGTAGGTATACTGACTACCCCTTCGGTGATAAAGTTGTGACTATACCTATGTATGTATGTAATAATAATAATAATAGTGCATCTTAATTCCTTATCTAAGCGCTAAGCATTCATAGAGCAACACGACGACGACGTCTTTATATTTTTACCCGATACATTTTTAGGGTTTCGTAGCCAAATGGCGAAAGCGGAACCCTTATAGATTCGTCATGTCTGTCTGTCTGTCCGTCACTTTTCTCCGAAACTTTAAGGCCTATGCTATTGAAACTTGGTAACTAGATGTATTCTGTGAACCGCATTAAGATTCTTATATAAAACTAGAAAAAAAGCAGTAAATTTTGGGGGGTCCCCATACTCAGAACTGAAACTCAAATTTTTTTTTTCATCAAACCCATGCGTCTGGGGTATCTATAGATAGGTCTTTAAAAATGCTATTGAGGTTCCTAACATCATTTTTTTCCTAAGAGAATAGTTTGCGCAAGAGACAATTCCAAAGTGGAAAAATGTGTGCCCCCCACCCCTCTAACTTCTAAACTAAGAGAATGATAAATCTAAAAAGTATATATGATGTACCTACCAACGAAAATTGGTTTGAACTACATAGAGCTGGTAGTTTTAATACGTCATAAACCACAATTTTCAGTTAGAAAAATCACTACCACTGCGAACGTGTTAAAACATCAATCAAAGTTACCTCGTAGGACATCCACGCGGACCCGTAGGGGCCCCGGCGTAACAGATGCAGGTCGGTAACCTTTGCTGTGGTCTCGGCGCCGCCTGCGACGACAGGCGGGTACTGGGTTGGACGCTGGGCGTCCGTGATGGTCCGAGGGGAGTGGGCGTCGCTGCGGCGCGGCCGCGCCCGCACGTAGGGCGGCCTGCGGCCACCGCGTCCTGTGGGGCTACGACCCGTCGCGCGGCGAGGTAGGGCTCACTGGGTTTGACACCAGCGAGTGCCCATCAGCCAGCGACGTCGAGAAGGGGGCAGCGTGGGCGATGGTACGCGCAGTGGTACCGGCGCGCCTGTTCCGCGTCTCCTTGCGGAACACGGGGCAGTTGGCATTATTTGCCGTGTGTTCACCCGCGCAGTTTGCGCAGGTGGGCTTCTCTGCAAGGGGACGGGGGCAGTCCCTGGCAGCATGCGTCTCCCCACAGCGCACACAAGCACGGGGCCTGTGGCAGTTGTGGGAAGAGTGGCGAAACTGCTGGCACCGGTGACACTGCGCCGGGCCCTTCCTGCCTCGCCAGCCTTCAATGGTGATTCCGGGCATACCGAGGAGCTCGCGCACCTCGTATATGCCCGGGTATCGTATTTTTAATAAATACATATTAATACATAGAAAATACGCAAACTCCGCAACAAACATATGTGGATCACACAAATGTTTGGACCGAACCGGTAATAACATAATTAGTAAACAGTATCTACGTAACTTCAATAAACGAATAACTTATTTATTTTGTTTTAAATTCAAAACCATTACCCAAAAACTAACAATATTATCGCCCTGACAGCCCAGCCCAACTGTTCCAATGCGAACTTAACCATGTAATTTACCAATTTCCTCGACAAGCACCCCGATAACTTCTACTGGCTCTAAGTAGGCATAAGTAAGTTGTAAACTCGAAACTTAGTTCAACTTTGGTGTTGGATTTTCCGGCAAATAATTCTTCCGCTTAGTCAAAGTTTCCCATTAATGATTAAATGATTGATGATGATTAAATGTTCCTACTCTCACCGGGCAGGTCTGCAGTTCCATGTTGGGGTAAGATAGGAGAAGTTTCTGACAAATACATTCTTAAAATTCCTGTCATCTCTTAGTCTAATAGTCCCATGTTACTTTTACTCACCAGTGTAGTACAAAGAAATAACAAGAAGTAAGATTAACTTAGCCGTTGGTCCAAGATGTCAATACACAAAGTCGGCTAGAAAATTTTCAGCGGCAGAATGTTACAACCTACAAGTTTTCGTCTTAATGCAGCTACAGGCTCTCAACCATTACTTGAGATATATATTTTATAGAGCAAAAGTTTAAGAATGTTTAAATAACCCATATTATCCTAGCGTACTAGATAGATACGGCAGATCTTAGCAAAAGTTTATTACATTTTCATCATACGAAACCGTCCACGAAAATTCATTTTGATAATAACGATTGCATTGTACTTGCCAACAAAACCATAAGAGCTTAAATAAGTTTATTCTTCATGGACCCATAAAATGTAGAACCAATTTACGAAGTGCTTTGGACTTTGCTCATAAATAATATTCATTAAACTTTGTTTTCTCTTATGCAGGGGAATATCACGGCTATTTTCTGGCTGTAGCAAGCCATATTGATATTTTTACTAGTCTCGTTAGCAATACGATAAATAATGATATCAATAATAGTTATTTATAAATTTGAGTTTAATTTCTTTCTGTCTATGATCCTCAACAAAGCTTAAAACACGTTAAAAGGTAGGATTGTGTAAATATTCGTAGAGAGTTTTCACTTTATTGTTGTGTGTAAATAAACGTAATAAAAATAAGTATTACGAGAAAAATTTCTATTTCACTTCATATTATTATGTAGACAAGTGTTAACATATTGTAATACAATTCTCCACTTTCACACAGCTCTGTTTATCAGGAATATTAACACATTGGGTACCACGAGATTCTTGCAGTACAGTAAATTGTCATTTTAAAATACGACTTTGGCCTGACGAGTAGCTTTAAAAAGTTAATTAGAACGAAGTCAAATTTTTATTTCGAATACAATTTTGAATAATAAAAAAAAGAACTTGACAGCTAGTAAAAAAAGGTTTTATACTTTTGACTTTGGAACACTTTAATCTGGCCATACTCGTAATATAGCGGCTAGTTGAGAAGGATTAATATTTTTGATACTGGATAAGCCTTTTTACAATGAAAATTCTTATTGTAATACTTGTTGTGGCTTTCACGTGTTCTGCAGCAACGTCTGAAGAAGATAGTGAAGTGGTACCTCGAGGGAAAAAAGGAGTTAAATACGCCTTGATAAGTAAGTAACCAACTTAGTAATTACTTTAATATGTTAGGGATTTTGTATTATGAGTTATTTAATGTTAGTTAATAAAAATAGTTAAAGCGTGTAGAGTAACATAACATTGTTATGTTACTCTATACGCTTTCGGTTAGAAAAATCACTACCACTGCGAACGTGTTAAAAAATCAATCAAAGTTACAACGAACTAAAAGAACTTTTATATTATGTTACTTGCTGCTACGAAACCCTTCATGGGCGAGTCCAACTCGCACTTGGCCGGTCTTATTATCCTAATGATTTTATTTCTATTACTAACTTATTTTGTTAAGAACGCACGAAACACCAATCGCATCTCTCTCTTTCTTGCGCGCTAAAATATTTATCTTCTTTTTTCAACTGCTTAGCGTCATACGGACCCTTAAAATATTATTTCAATATGAGATACCTGCATAGGGCGGCAGGAGCATAGCTTTTGCTAGGAGTCATACACAACCTACATAAATACAATAGTGATATCAGGCACCTGATTCTTCTTAAAAAGTTTATTTGAGAATTTCCGTACTGAGCTTTAAAAAAAAGAATCAAACTGGCTAAGTGCGTGACAGTCCACATATAGAATGAGGTTCCGTAGTCTAGTCATCCATAATGGCACGAGAATTTAGAAGGCGGGATTAGTCTTTAAATAAACTCTAGTTAGTTTCTATTTCATTAATTCCTGAAATAATAAAGTTATCCACCTGTTGTCGATGTCCGTCTTATATAACTAAGAAGGGTGTAGGTCTGTGTGTTGTGATTCTACCTTTTTGATTGTATGTATATAATTATTTAATAGAGGAAAAGTGTACGAACTTTTTGCTTTTCACTTTCAATTTCTTTTTATTGCTCCCTAAACTCTCATTTGGGTGTCCGTAGTCAGTTTTTCTCCATTCTCTATCTAAAGCAAGATAATCTGATTAAAATAAATAGAAATAAACTTACATAACTCCTAATTGCCACCTTCGGATTTAATACATGTCTGTAACCTGTCTGGCCACGAATCTGTGGATTATACACCTGCTTTCATGGCCAGAGTAGTTACATTGCACTATCATGTCGGAATCTCTAATAGCTAGACCGTTTGCCCGTACGTGATCAGCTTCCGAAACTGAGACTGCCTTATCGCCTTTATCCCTCTTGATGGATTTACTCTTCCTGACGGGATATGTCAAAATGCTATGCAGGCGGTGCTTCTAGTTAAATATAGAGAAGTTCATTCGTCTGGCCATATACCAGCCAGTATAGAATTCACCGTTTGCTTATGCATTAGCACAGGGCGGATTCTCAATACAAAAATGTTCGTTTTCACCCACACTAATATACACGTAATGTGAATGTTTGAATTAAGCTTGAATGTGTGTGTGAGTATACTAGGGACACTAGCTATGGAAACAAAATAATAAGAAACAGAACGCAATCTCATGTTGTATGTAGGTACTGTTTTTTCCAATCTACCCTCGGTTAGCACAAATTAAACCAAAGCAACAGCACAGAGTACGTAGGCAGTAATACGTAATGCAACGCAGTGACACTCTCTCAAGTATTGACACGGCGAGAGTCTGTGTTCTTAGGACACAGCAATAGACACATCAACTTTGGTGGGGGGATGGGGAAGCTTACTCGGTGGGAGGCAAGGAGTTGCCGATCTGTATGTAATACTATTATATTATCTTTGGCATTAGTCACAAACGAAACACGACACACACCCTTTTGCGGCAAGAGATCATAGTAAACAATTCAATACAAGCGTGTATAAAGGTTTCACATGTTAAATTTATTAGAATAGAACTAAGGTATGAGTACTTTTGATAATAATATAAATAACCGGCCAAGTGTGATTCGGAATAGCCTATTGAGGGCTCCGTATCTATAAAAAACCGGCCTATAAATTACGCCGCTGGCTGTATAGATCCCCTCTGTTCTAGTACCTATTTGTTATTATGGTAGAAAGACATATTCTGTAAAAATTTTAGCCCTCTTAAATCACAGTTCATGAAATACAGCTTGATGACAGACAGACAAACAGATAGATAGACAGCGGCTTCTCAGTAACTGGGTCCTTACAAATATTAGCTAATCATTATAAGCGTTCTTATACACCAAGACAAAAAGCTTGTGTTTCTCTCATCTGCTATTGGGCAAACTGTCCATTAAATGCTTCACAAAAACACTGCTGAGTTCCCTTGAGTCGTTGAGTTAGTAAGGAAACTAAGTTCCATTCAAAACTTACGGTACTTACATTTATTCGTCGAATAAAGTTGTCTTTGTGACTTCAGACAATTTACGACGATCCTTTTGAAGTTATTTTCGATGTTATACAGAAAAGTTTTTAAGCTATTGATAATGTTCTGGAGACGGGTGATACGATACGTATTTGAGTCGACATTACAATGAAAGTCATCTAATTGAGTACCGAGCACTAAGACCTTTGATACAGCAATAGGCTGTTCGTGTACTTTTTCTTTGTTAAAACATTTCACAAAGTCAATTAAAAAATCGTTTGATACTTTTGGAAACACTCAATATTTATAAAAAAAATCCTTTTTTATTTCGCTAGATCTGCCATCTGCTGGATGAGCCAATCCATCTCCTTTGCAGTCAATCTTCTGCAAACTGCAACTTTATCTAATCGTCTTAGTATTTTTTTATGAGTAGTTTCTATCCTTGCACGTGGTTATTACCCAAAAGAACGAGTAGTAGGGTCCTCAATAATGACTTTAAATATTTCGAGATATAGGTAAAATATATTCTTACTGTATAATATATTCTTACTCTACTATAAAATATTCTTAGAACCTGTGTCCAGATAAACTAAAGTGCCGCGATTATGACTGTGTTCTGACATTGACACTCCTTCAAGTCTTAAGATCTCGGATATGTTCATGATATATATAGTCGGGTGCGTCTCATAACGTATAAACTCATTTGGTCTATTTTCATTTTATTATCGTTCAGAAGATTAAGAATGTAACTATTTAACAGAATGTAATCGTTATTAGAGGAGACAGTAAATCTGATCGTTGAATCTGCCAGGATCGCGCCATTTTATTCTTATTTTTTTTTTTGCCCGTGATTTTGACTGATATCGAACAACGAGTATGCACGAAAAACCAAAACGAAGGAAAAAGAAAATTTTCGAGGTCAATGGTCATATTTTTAACAGGCATGGGCACATTGGGTACGCCTTGTATGGCAGGGTCGCCATGTAAGGATGGGTGTACGGAAAGAAATTAAAGATGTTGTTTGTTCAACGATCAGGGTTACTGTCTCCTCTAATAACGATTACATTCTCTTTAATACTAATATAAATGACGTCAAAACGTATACCTACGAGTACCTATGTGACTACTGCAACTGTGAAAACTACAACTTCAAAGTAATATTTACAAATTATTTCGCAATATAAACGTTCAAATTGCTCTGATTCATTAAATGCGGTTTAATTATTCATTATACGGATAAAACAGAACGTGGAACTTTTAAATGTTTCGTTCATTAGAGTATAAAAATGTCGAGTGAAATTAATTACTTTAAAACACAGTAGGGTCAAGTGTTCAACAATGAAACAGTGGTACACAATAAAACATAGTAATATTTCCAAAACGTGTCGTTGGCAGTTAGTGCAATATATAGCGTAAGGACACTCAATAGATACCACCGGCGCACAGTGGATCGATCCCATACAAATGCCTGGACGTCTGGCTCAATATGCAAACTAATCAATTCGAGTAGATGTGATGTGATATCGAAAGACGAATACATACTTCATCTAATATGGGTAGATAAACACCTCAAAACACGCTTATTATTACATAAAATAGGTTCAAAACACACCCGATCTTTTTCTGGAGAAATTAACTCGTACTTTAATTTTATTTATTTACAAAATTCGTGGTATTCTTTTACTTTGTTAAATATGAATAAACAGGATATATATTAGGCTTCACATTTTTATGATATTTGTAAATTGTAACAGCCATTTAATACCGATTTGAAGAAAAAATAACATTACTTTTATTTTCGAACAAAAGTTGAGTTTTTGTTACTACTTCCAAATAATTCCAAAAAAATATTGATGAGGGTAAATAAACCAATAAATACTCGATACTTCTTGCTACTCTTAAGAGCCGCATGTGTCCGCGTTATTGAGAAAAATAAAATTATATAAAACGCGTACTTTATTTTAAACAGCAAAATTTCTATTAAACGTAAAAAAATATACGTATTTTGATTTATCAGATATTATTCAATACTATCTGACCCTCGCAACTTCGTTTTAGTCACAAATGGTGTATGAAAGGAGGAGTATTTATTCATCAGACTCGTCAAGCAGCGTATGAAACTGCCCTGTTTGCTTTATCATAAAAGAGCTTAAAGATTAAGTCTATTCTAAAACAATTAAGCCCACGCCTCACTGAATCATTTTACATTGCTCTTTTATGATTAAGCCAACACGCCAGATTAGATTTACCCACAAATTCGAAGGAACCGTTGAATTCTAGGTTTTGTGATAGTTGAGATGCCTCTATTTCCTGAACTACAAAACCTTTAACATTGAAACCTGTGTGTAAAAATCCTTAAAATATTCTCTTTGCGACACTGAAAACATTTTTGAAATCGGATCACGCATTTAGAAGTTACCACTAAAAAACCATTTCGTCTTTCACCCCCTCTCCCAAAGGTACCGCGCAAATTATCGGAATCAAAAGTATCCTAGAAGCCTTCTAAGACTATAAGCTTAGATTGTACCAAATTTCACTCAATCAATTCAGTAGTTTCGGCGTGATACTTATTAGGGATACAGAAAGACAGACATAAAAAAAAAAAATCATTTTCGGCTTCAGTATCGATTAGAGAACGCCCTAAAATTATTATTTTTTTAACTATCTTCCATATACAGACTGTCGACCCTCAACAGTTTTATTATATGTATAGATCATATTAAAGTCGGCGCCAAGTAAACCCATAAGTTTAAGTAGATATTATTAATGGTACCAACTTCAATATTATATTGATTAAAATATGATAAATCAAAATTCATATTACTTTGTGCTAAGTAAATTTTATTATTTAGGATTTGTTTGAAGTCGGTATTATTTTTTTATAAAAAAAATATTTCATTATTTTAAGTGAAGGGTGGACCGAAAATATATCTATCTAAGTGTAAAGTTCTCATCAAAACAAATCAATCGAGCCCAAACACAAGGTTATTGCTGTAAATCGTTAAGGAATTCCCTCGACTGTCTTTCGGTTCCATCATCAGATCGACTCCAGACCTTCATTAAATTGTAGTACATTAAAGCTCTTAATTAAAAAGTTAACAAACGCAATAGTTGCCCTACAATTTTCAGTAGTTGCCTTCAATTTCTCCTGGATCCCATCATCAGATCCTGACCTGGTGAAAATGGGACCACTGCAGAAGTAAACCCTATTTAACAAAAGAAAAAAAAAATCCGTCTATAATTGACCGAAACATCGGTGAACATACATAAAAAAAACATACAGATGAATTGAGATCCTTCTCCTTTTTTGAAGTCGGTTAAAAATAGGTACATGATATAAGAATAATATTTTATTAACAGTAGGGTCCCCTTAAGTAGGAGTTATAGAACGCGTATATACTCTTTATTTTAAGATATATTCTTACTAACATGCGACCCTATTATGATGTCCAAGCATTTGTATGGGATCGATCTACTGTGCGGCGTATCCCAGTTTGCGGCGGCACCGCGTGAGAAAAGACGCGTCTGCGGCTCATTTTTACTATTTTCGTCAAAAATTGAAGTATTTCTGGCTATCTTTAAAGATTTTTCATTATTTAATGGTTAGGAATATTATATTTTTTATGATTATCCTGCATTCTACATGTTTTGTAGATTATTTTGGCATATATCATTTGTTTCAAAGTTACAATTTTGTGAACATAAATTAAAAGTTAGTTAGATAAACCCTAGGTAATCAACAATGAAACAGTTTAACAATGGACACAATGAAACACTGTTTTATTGTGTACCATCATAAGATATCTATATAAATCTAGATTTTTATTGGTTGATATTGTGTAACCTTATCTATTAAAATTTGTATTTATTTTAAGATGGCGCGTAACAAAGCTGTAAAAAGGACGAGGGGCGTATTGCTTACCAAATGGCAAAAATTAACAATATTCGATGTTCTGTTAGCTGGGAAAATGGCTGGAATCGAATGTTTACGGTCTTATAAATCAGGGCATGCAGAACTGTCATTAAAAAAAGCCTGAAACATGCAGCATGGCACGTCGTGCCACTGCATTTAACGTAGAAACGGACTGCTCTTTCTTTAATAACTACCTCCATTAAACAAAATTTGAATTAGGCACAGTTTATTTATGGTGTTTCATTGTTGAATATATGGTGTTTCATTGTGTACGCCTATATGGACACAATGACACAAATCCCATTTCTTAGTTTTTATTTCTTTATCGATTCAAATCACTTTATTTAAAAAAATCTATAAATGACATTCGATACCCAATCGTATTGACTACATGCCTGTAAAATTATATACTTCTATCAGCAAAAACATAAGATGTACGAGGTTATGAACTTTTAGTGTTTCATTGTTGAACACTTGACCCTACTTCAGACGAACCGTGGCAAATAAAAACCAACTCGTGTACCTATTCGTACGGATTTTTAATTAAACTCAAAGCTTAGTCCTTGTGCAACAGCTGCGGTATACAGTGGCTGCGGGGCTTTACCTTCTGATTTCACTCTGTTTATTTAACAGTGAAATGATGGGCGGGGTTTTTAGGGTTCTGTAACGGCAAATACTAGAAAATAATTTTGATTATTCTTGTCAGCAATCCTTTGATCTATAAAAAATCTAACTTGTAATTGGATGTGATCAAATAATATGGGGAATTTGTTATAAAGCTTTATTTGTCAGAAAGACAATTGTATATGTCATCAATGTCTAATCCGTCGAGAATGCGTGGTTGTATCAAATTAACATTAATTTCCAATACCTACTCAAAATGGTAATTGATAATTTATTACCCTTTGGACAACTGGACAGAAGTTAACTTAGTGCTGAACCGAAGTAACTTTTGAATGAACTAATAGTAGTTAGTTTATTCTAAAGCACTAAGTTAACTTTAGCCTTACATCTAGTCCTGGGATATGCTTTCGATGGCTTTTAAACGCCTGTACATAGCACTCACTATTGGTGTAAGTTCATGTGACATGACCATGACATGACAATGTGTGCGTGAGGCTTTTTCTATTAACACTCTCAGTTAAAATCACGGAATAGAAAAATTGTCGACAGATACCTATTATTTCTCCAAAAACTTTAGGCAACAAAGTTTAATCGTGACTGCGAGACAATTTTAAATGAATTCAAAGAATGCCATTCTTATGAATCGACTTTCGCTTGAATTATTTGAATGAACTTGGCCTAATATGACAACGTCCCTCGTTTATTTAAACAATTATTCATTTACAAAAGATGTAAAATGAGCTGGAATTAATATCTGTCCCTATTCTGGGAAACCGAAATGCTTAAATATTTATAAAGATTTTTTTTTGTATAAATGTTGTTGTAAAGTTGGTATTGTAGTTCTACGGTGCAAAAGTTGATAGTTAGGTATACAGAGTGAATTTTTCAAAAGCGATTGGATGGCCAAATCCGAAACTATAAGGAATAGCGAAAAATGCTCAAAAGAGTCACGAGCCCGATTTTGATGAAACTTAAAACCTCATCATTAGATTTTTTAAAAACCAGCACGATCCTTGAGGTCTCGAATCCAGCCATGTATTGAAAACAATAACGTAAGAAAAATAAATTGTATTTTGTTAAAGATGTGCACTTTCCTTTAGTTTGCCGTATGTCATTACTTGGCAGAATAAGATTACACTATCGTATGGTGTAATAATAAAGGATGTTTTTTTTCTCAAAGTCAATGGGTTGGATTCCCAGCTACGATTATTGGTTTTTCAAAAATCTAATGATGAGGTTTTAAGTTTAATCAAAATCGGGCTCGTGACTCCTTTGAGCATTTTTAGTTATTCCTTATAGTTCCGGATTTGGCCATCCAAGCCCTTTTCAAAAATTCATCCTGTATAAGTGTCATGTGATAATACTGAACATGTTATGAAAGAGCGTTAAAAAGGAATTTGCTGTTCCTCGTCATAACATCTAAAGTGACTCATGAATAATTTATTAATAATTTATTTGGAAATTTTAGAAAATATTTTAACATACCTACTACACATATTTTCTACTCTGTCTCATTCATCATGAAGCTCAAAATCATTCATAAGAAATAGAAGAATAATGTCTCAAATCAAAATCAGTAATTTTCTTTGTTACAGCCCACATCGCGATAGCAATCGCAGCGAAATTTGGCCTGTATAAGATAATTCTAAGCGTAGCGTTACTTGCCGCTAGTATCAAGATGTTTATTCTCCTCGCTTGGGCCTTAACAGTGTACAGGCACGTTCCAGATCCCTACTTGCATTACAAGCATTCTCATCACCTGCCTTTTGGCTATGGCGATAGTTTCAGTAATCATGATCAAGAATCTATTGACCCATATAGTTATAATTTACCCGAACAAAAGGTCAAAAATGGTTATGAGGCTATGGATTTTGTGGCTGACATTTTTACTAAACATCACTGAAAATATGGACTAGGTGCGTATAAATGTGCAAACATGGTAATACTTGATACTTATACCTATATTTATACAGTGACACTTTTTCTCTATTCATCAATTTCCTATGGGTACTGAGTTATATAGGAAATAACGCAAAGCAACTACCTACCTTACTGGGATCTACGGCTGCCAGTAACATACTTTGACATATCTTTTTTATTGTTAAAAATATTAAAGAACGCTTAGTCGGATCAGAAGCTTCTATCTTTTTATTTCATTTTCACAGTACAGTAGCTAAAAATCTAGACAACAAAAGATAAAACGCATTTTCGAAACTCTGACAATACGTATATTGCTGCTAAGCCATCACGGCAAGTCTTCAAAATATGGTATGCCACGATTTTTGACTTAAGTAAATACAATTTCGTTTATTTTTTTACATTCGGAGAGCGGTGTGCTATAAATTATTATGCAGGCGTTTTGTACTTATCGTAGCGAAAGTTACATTAATAGTACAACATTTAAAGTACATAGGTACTTAACATATCTATTAAACAGTGTTTTTGAAACAAGCTCACTAAGGATCGTATTTATACTTGGGAGGAATATTTTGTTCCAGATCATTACCAGTAAATTATTATCTGGCTATAATTTATACAATCAGGCCTTCGAATATCTTAGCTGCATGTCTTTCGTCTGTTAGGACCTTATAACCATATAAGCGGGCCTGACACTACATACTTATCAATTGTAAAAACATTTCATTTTAGTTAGGTACTTCATTAAGTAATTTATGGGTGTGCAGTGTGTAACAATAAGTTGTGGGAGTAGCGGGAAAAAATTTAAAAAGGTAAAATGTGGGCATATAATATGCCTCTGCCTACCCCTTCTGGGTTAAAGGCGTGACCATATGTATGTATTTTATTAATGCACACAGTATGATAATAAAAATTGTATAATTATCAAGCAAAGAGTAAAAGTAAAGTCAAAGTAGTGTATACTCAGCTTATATTTATATTATTCTGCGATCAAGTTTAACAATATTTCCCTTGTCCTCAGGTCACTTCCTATACGTGGTGGCTACTAAGCTAGTCTTCCTCAAAATAATCTACGGCGCTCTATTCTTCGCATTTGTCTACAAAGGCTGGCACTTCATGCTGTGGTTCATACACTACCTCAAGAAGAAAGAACATCACGTTTACGTCGAGGATCATCACCATGAACATGATCACTTTGACCACGGTCATTATGACCGCGGTCAATTTGATCATGGTCAATCTGATAATTACGCTAGTTTTGATAATCAACCTTACAGTTATGATAAATATGGGTACGGTAGTGATTATAAAAAGAAGATTTATGATGCTGATGGATCGTATTCAGTGAAATCGAAATGAGTGATAGATGTATCTTAAAGGTTTTAGTTTGACCTGGGTGTAGATTACATAAGACTGTTTAAACTTTTATAATAGAACAAACGGCAGCTTTAATCTTTCTGCCAGACTTAGCAGCTGATAAAATTAACTCTTAATTCAACGAAAATGCAGACGATATTTCGGTTAACTTTCGTAGTATTCCAATAAACTTATCGAAGGAGTATATTTTTATGAGGAACTTTATAGGGAGTTCGAAAATGAGAGGAGCAAAACATTTTGTATAATCTTAGTAACTCAATTATTGTGTTTATAGTTGTTAATTTGTTGTACCTAATGACGCCAAATGAAGAACTTTTCAAAATGAACTCAGACGTTGCACGATGAAAATTCATTGTAGTACCTACTGCAATAAAGGTGAGATGGAAAATTATATGTTACCGCTTGATGCCTATACCCATTAAGACCAGCAATTTCTTCGCTATCATTAAACGCCTTTTAGATTGACCTTCTTCACTATCTTTCTTAAAACGCCTTCTAGAGTAAGGCTACCATACTGTTACATTTTCTGTGATATTATGTACTAGCAACCAAAATGGGTCCTATATTATTTTTCTTGAGGAGTTTGGTTCGTCATTTATTTCCGCTACAATTAGTTGGGGCATTCCTTAAAGCCATTTAAAGCCATTTAAGGCTACGGCATGTTGGGTTTCTGTCTGCCTTTCACTTATTTATCTAAAAAATCTTGAGCAAATTTCTTTCTTATTATCAAGAATTCAACCGACAACGTGCTTTATCTTTAGTATCTTATCAAAGATTCTCATCTCATCGTCTAAGTGCAATCTATTTTATAGATGTAGTCGATATTTGAAGCACTAAGTAGGTAATTTATTTTATGTGATAAATTAATATAAGCAATGATGTATTACGCTATTATATGACGCTTACATAACTGGTTATTGTCATAACTTGTTACCGGGTGCATAACTTCATGTTTCATCATTTGTGCAAGTTGATATATTGAACCATTTGCCATTTTGTAATGCAATAATTACGTTATTTAGTAAATAAACACAATATGGTTTAAAGAGTATTAGCTACCTTTTTATTTTTATTAGCATCCTTTATAAGCTTCGTTGCAGTGTGACATGATTTAATCAATCAGAGGACAGCCTATCCTAAGGCCTGAGACACACATATTTTTTATTTTATTTCATTGTTATGCGGACGACAGTACGGGCGACATATTACACGGGCCGTCCCGGTATCTCTCGGGTTGCAGTGGAAGAAAGTCGTGAACAACTTGTGTCTGAAGTCGAGGCTACTCTCACTAGAGTGTCCGATTGGGGTCGACAAAATCTTGTCCAATTCAACCCTACCAAGACACAAGTTTGTGTTTTCACCGCAAAAAAGACCCCATTCACTGTGGCGCCACAATTTCAGGGCACATCTCTCACCATCTCTGAAAGTATAGGGATCCTTGGTGTTGACATCTCCAGTGATGTGCAGTTCCGCAGTCACTTGGAAGGCAAGGCCAAGTTGGCGTCCAAGAAGCTCGGAGTGCTCAAAAGGTCGCGGCGGTACTTTACTGCGGCGCAAGCACTGCTTCTCTATAAGTCGCAAGTGCGTCCGCATATGGAGTACTGCTGTCACCTCTGGGCGGGGGCACCCGAATACCAGCTTCGTCCATTTGACTCGGTGCAAAGGCGAGCTATGAGAGTTGTCAACGATCCCATACTTGCAGGTGGTGTGGATCCTCTTAGTGACAGGAGAGACTTTGCTTCTCTGTGTGTGTTCTACCGCCTGTACAACGGTTTGTGCTCTGAAGAATTGTTTGATATGATGCCTACGGCTACATTCTATCATCGCACCGCTCGCCATAGACAGGGTGTTCATCCTCATACGTTGCGTCCTGAGCGCTCGAGCACGGTGAGATCTAATAGAGGCTTTCTTCCGCGTACGCTTAGGTTGTGGAATGATCTCCCTGCTTCGGTTTTCCCAAACGCCTACAGTATAGGGTTCTTCAAAAGGGGACTTAGAAGGTTTTTAAAGGGTCGGCAGCGCGATTGTGGCGCCTCTGGTGTTGCATACGTCCATAGGCTGCGGTGACCACCGGTACATCTGGTGGGGCCGTATGCTCGTCTGCCACTCTAGTGGTATAAAAAAATAAATAAAAAAAATATAGTCACTCCTCAATAGTAAACGTCCATATCATTTCAAAAACTGTTTTTGTTCAATGTGAGTGAGTGTTGTGAGCCAGTTGCTATATTGAAACGGACAGGCGCAGGTTGTGACTATCCGCCGTTGAAAATTTTCAAGCCGCCCATAAGGCCGTCAACTTGGCTCAACGACTGGCATCCGAAGCGCATAGAAATATCACAAAGAGTCATCCAATGACCAGTCACAACGAAAGTTGCTTGACGCAGTGATCGTTTGTATCTCCTTTCATTGGTACACCCTTAGAGTATAAATTAGTAGGTACCTTCTAATATATACTCTAACTAGGGGTATCCAGAGAATGCCAGAGGAGTTGTACAAGGCAACGTCTGGTTTTACTCGTTTTCTATCTAATGGGTATGGCAGCTCCCTGAAAGTAAAAGTGGAGGGCCATTGCCACAGCACTTGGCTTTTTTTAAACGTTAGGAAAATCCTACAGGGATGCTATGCCGGACTCTTACTGAGTAAAAACCACACGTATCCTACCTAACAGCCTACGGTTGGGAGCCACGGTAAGTCCTCGGAAGGATACTCCAGGACTCCCAACACACCTACGGCTACCAATGCTGCTTCACCAAGGCGGGGTTCGGGTGCTCACGCTGTCGTCTATGGCCTGATTCTCTAAGGACGGTGAGCAGCCCCCTCACCGTCCTCAGGCCCGGTCTCCACAGTACTTACTAGGCTATTTAAGCTAGCTCACTACTGATCGCATCTCAAGAAGTCACATGTCTATTTATGTTAACACTCGCGATGTTCAGACGCGACAATATTGCCGTATTAAAATCGAGAGGGGCATGTTTCAAGCCCCCTACTAGACCCTCAACTTGAATACTTTACCATGTTATTGACGCGCGGGAATTATAACACAGAGGTTCCACACCACTTGTAAGTATAGGATCGTTGACAAATCTTATAGCACGTCTTTGCACCGAGTCAAATGGACGAAGCTGATATTCATTGAAAATGTTATTGATATCATGAAATGGATTACCTGATGACTATACATGAAAGTAATTACGTCCAGTGAAGTTGAATGGTGAGAACAGTTTTTTTTTTTTTTTATACCACTAAGGTGGCAGACAAGCATACGGCCCACCAGAAGGACCGGTGGTCACCGCAGCCTATAAACGTTTGCAACACCAGAGGCGCCACACTCGCGCTGCCGACCCTGCAAAAACCTTCTAAGACCCCTTTTGAAGAACCCCATACTGTAGGCGTTTGGGAAAACCGAGGCAGGGAGATCATTCCACAACCTAAGCGTGCGCGGAAGAAAACCCCTATCGGATCTAACCGTGCTGGAACGCTCCGGACGCAGAGTGTGAGGATGAACTCCCTGTCTGTGGCGAGCGGTGCGGTGATAGAACGTAGCCGTGGGCATCATATCAAACAATTCCTCAGAGCACACACCATTGTACAGTCGGTAGAACACGCATAAGGAGGCAAAGTCTCTCCTGTCGCAAAGAGGTTCCACACCACTTGTAAGTATAGGATCGTTGACAACTCTTATAGCACGTCTTTGCACCGAGTCAAATGGACGAAGCTGATATTCAGGTGCCCCCGCCCAAAGGTGACAGCAGTACTCCATGTGCGGCCGCACTTGCGACTTATACAGAAGCAGTGTTTGCGCAGCAGTGAAGTACCGCCGCGCTCTGTTGAGCACACCTAGCTTCTTGGACGCCAGCTTAGCCTTGTCCTCCAAATGACTACGGAACTGAACGTCACTGGAGATGTCAACGCCAAGGATCCCTATACTTTTGGAGATGGAAAGAGATGTGCCCTGAAATTGCGGCGCTACAGTAATTGGGGTTTGCTTAGCGGTGAAAAAACACGCTTGTGTCTTGGAAGGGTTGAACTGGACAAGATTTTGTCCACCCCAATCGGACACTCTAGTAAGAGTAGCCTCGATTTCAGACACAAGCTGTTCACGATTTTCCTTCACTGTGTCCCGAGAGATACCGGGGCGGCCCGTGTAACAAGTGTCCCCCGTACTGTAGTCCGCATAACAATGAATGCCGTCAATAGACAACATGTCATTGATATGCAGCAGAAACAGAGTAGGGGACAATACTGAGCCTTGCGGTACTCCAGCGTTTATGGCCATGCAGTCTGAACAGCTGCCGTCAACGACGGCCTTGATGCTTCTACCGGCCAGGAAGCTAGACACCCATCCACATAATCTCTCGGGCAGTCCATATGAGGGCAATTTCGTAAGAAGACCACGGTGCCAGACCCGGTCAAAGGCCTTAGAGATGTCAAGGCTTACTGCTAGAGCCTCGCCCTTACTCTCGATAGCCGTCGCCCATCGGTGTGTGAGGCACACCATAAGATCGCCCGTCGAGCGACCGTGACGGAAACCGTACTGTCGGTCACTGAGCAGGTCGTGTTCCTCTAGGTACCTCAGGAGCTGTGTATTAATTACACGCTCCATCACCTTAGATAAAAGGGAGGTGACGGCTATAGGCCTATAGTTGGCCGGGTCGGTCCTGTCACCCTTCTTGGGCACAGGATGCACATACGCGATCTTCCACGACGCCGGGACTTGTTGCTTGGAATATGAAAGCGTGAAAAGATGTGTAAGTACCGGACACAACTCTGGACCACACTGCTTCAGTACCACCGCGGGTATACCATCCGGCCCACTCGAATTATGAACGTCCAGGGATCGAAGCTCACGTCGGACATTCCGCTGTGTAAATTTTACTTCCAGCATGGAAGTTCCACACCACGGAATATCCGGCGGCAAAGCACCCCCGTCGCTCATGGTCGAGTTAGAGGCAAAGAGAAAACCCAAAAGGTCGGCTTTCTCCTTAGCGCTCTGGGCCAAATTACCGTCGGGTTTAAGTAAAGGTGGTAAACCTGACCGACAGAAATTTCCCTCGGCCGCTTTGGCAAGCGACCAGAATTCGCGACTCCCTGAAGGGTAGCCTGCTAGCCGTTCACCAATTCTGCCGACGAAATCGAAATTAGCCCTGACAATTGCTCTTTTGCTGGCTCTCGAGGCGGCATTTAATTTGCGTTTAACCTCAGAGATGTTTGGATCTGAATTTGCACGAGCCGTGGTCCAAGCCCTGTAAGCAGATTCTTTCAACATCAAAGTTTCTCTGCAGAGCCGATTGAACCACGGTCGCTTTTTTGCTCCTACAGGGATCCAACGGTTAGGAATGTAACATTCCATGCCCTCTAAGATCCCCGCAGCGACTGCTGCAGCGCAAGAATCCAGATCCTCTGAGGCAAAACAAAGCCGCCTCCATGGGTACGACGCGAAAAACTCTCGCAGTCCATCCCAGTCTGCTGACTTATAGTGCCATACATGTCGCCACTCCTTGGGCCGAGGTGGTTCAGGCCTTGCGAGAGGCACATGCGCCCTAACGACACAGTGGTCCGACGATCCGAGTGGAGCATCCACTGAAACACTGTATCCGTCCGGACGCGTTGTCAGCAGGAGATCCAGCAATGCACTATGCTCGTTCTTCTTGTCTGGTATCCTGAGAGTTGTCTTAAACCCTAAAAAACATGGTCTCAGTGGTAATCCAAATAGTCCTTGACACGAAGCAACTACTTAGTTCTAAAATTCAGTTTAAATTTTACTTTATAAATCAATATCATCATAGATTGCAAAAGCGAAGCGAAAGCAGTCAGTCACTTTTAGGAACTTTTAAAATTCCATGTTGAGTTTAAAATTTTACTTTAGTCTACGTCCCAGGCGTTAATTAATGACAAGTAGATCTTACGTTGCTTTACATGAAAATACAATCTTCCTTTTGGGAATTGACGAGTACATCTCTCAACAGTAAATCGTACGTTAGCCGAATACGTTTCCAACTTAGTCAATCCTGAGTTTCAGATTTACGCTGTATATGTATCAAGTATACTGTTAGGGCTGTCAAAGGCACATTCTCTTTAATAAACAATCACTAGAAAACAGCAGCATAATACATACAAAGACCTTTAATCTACTTATTTACACATCAAAGGGCCCTTTGTCGTTATATAATTTTCCTGATGTTTATGGAGGAGACAACCTATTACTTGATTCAATTGCGATGAATTCTCTGTATTTTTCTGAACAATGAAAGTTCAGTTAGTAAGAAACTTAATAAATGATGTTTTAGATAAAAATATCAATTTCGTGAGGTACCTTACGTAGGAGTTCTAGATAGATCTAGTTCGATTTCTTTTTAACCCTCCACGAAATTGAAGGGTGTTATAAGTTTAACGTACAACTGCCCACCGGATGGACCAAATTTGATGCGTATATTCGAAAGCTAATGTGTGTGTGGGACGACTCTTAACGATAAATTTTGAAGATTATCAGTTCACTCACAGATCTAATTCATCAGAAATATAGTATCCCACCAAAAACATTCTGTAAAAAACTAGCCAAGTCTCGATGAAGCTGCTTGTTTATCTCTAAAAAGTAATGAGAATTAAGTTAGAAGATGTGTCCGATGTCGATTTTTTTATGTACCAATAGTAGAAGGAGGCATTATCATATCTCTAATACAGCTGAGAGTTCTTCAGCAGATACTCCAGACCTTCGATTTATGACATCAAATAAAGCGGCCCACCAAGTTGAATATTTTTTGTAAAGGCGGTATGTCGATCTCTAATAGTTTGGTTGGGCTCTTGTGTTTTCTAATCAGGTACTCCAGATCTTCGATTATCCTAGTTTTTATAGTTTTCCCTTTATGTGGTCATTAAACCCTAACTCTGTACCAAATTTCAGCTCTCTGAGTTTATGGGAAGTACTAGTTCTATTTTGATGATCATGAGTGAATGAGTGTCATAAATGCGAAACTTTGCTTTCGCTTAACTACGGAACTAAATAACCTACAAACTTGAAATTTTGGATTTTAAGTATGTGATTATAGCTTACTGGATGACGAAAATTTCAGCGTTCTGGTCTTATCCAGAGGTTCTCAAATAGGGGCCTGAAAATGCGGCGAAATGGTTCCAGTAAAGATGGTATGGCAGTGTTTGCTTCGCGCTCGACTTGGCTTGGGGGCACTGCCGTGCCCCCTAACTTTGATGGTATTTCCACTTTTCCACGACATGGTAATCAGGAAATGGCTGATAAATTGAGGAGTCTGCGGGATAGTCAACTGCTCATAAAATGTCACATATTATACATACATACATATAGTCACACATTTATCTCCGAAGAGGTAGACAGAGGCATAGTATACGCCCACATTTCACCCTATCCTACTAATATTATAAATGTGAAACTTTGTGAAGATGTTTGGATGTTTACGGGAAGCGGGAACGGGTACCGAATTACACGCGGGCGAAGCCGCGAGCATCAACTAGTAATTTTATATTCCACTTAAGAGTCCGTCTGACGCCAAATAGACTTTGATCTAGATCTCAGGACTCGTGAGGTTTAATGAATTAAAATTTAACACAGACAACTTTAGTTCATGAACTAAAAACCCTCTAGGCTAGAAACACGATTGCCGATAAAATCCTCGATAGATTTTTGTGTTGAAAATACCTTGATTTCTTGAAATTTTAACCTAGATCTCATAAGCTTTAAGTTGTTTCTATAATATAAAATATTTATAAGAAAGTCAATCGTAAAATCTTCATTTGCTCTAGAGCACTTTTTTAATATTGGTTATAGTTTTTTTATAATTTATTTATTTCTTTAAAAACGCACAAAAACCGTTTGCATCTCTCTCTGTCTTGCACGCAAAAATGTATATCTTCTATCTTCTTTCAACAATTTGGCGTCTGGTAGGCTCTTAATAGGTGGTGAGTCTATTGCCGTAATGAAACGGACAGACACAGGTCGTGACGATCAGCAATTGAAAATTTTCAAGCCGCCCGCGCCCGTAAAGTCTTCAACTTGGCTTAACGATTGTCATTTTACTGACTACCGGGTTTCTATTCGAGTTTTCCTTCTCTACGAACTTTGCGAAAGTCAACACAGTCACCTTAGTCACCTCATAGAATGTAGAATGTTGTAAGAACGGTCTCAAGTTTGGGGGCTTTTTAATTTTCAAATAACACTTGTGACATGATATATCGATACACATTATGAAACTATATGAAACGGGAATTAACGCGATCATACCTTATATTTGAGGCTTGACGTTTCGGCTGGGTTGCACCAGCCGTGGTCACAAGCAGACTGAAGAGGCGGTGTCACTCCGATTGCGAGGTAGAATCGTTCAAATCTACCCTCGCATTGTCCATCCACGCACTAGTACACACTACGCTGACAGTGTCCCTATTCTCGAAATTCAATCCAGTGGTTAGTGCCTGATTGTAAATGTGCTCTGCAATCGCCGATTTGTTGGTCTGTCGGTTCTTTACAGCGGCGACAGACCAACAAATCGGCGATTGCAGAGCACATATTACAATCAGGCACTAACCACTGGATTGAATTTCACCGTCCTCAAGTCCTCTCCACTGACCGCCATTTCTATTCAAGAACAGTGCGTGAAGCAATCGAAATTAAAAAACATCTTAATTTCAATAGAGAGGACGGTTACAAATTATCTGCGACGTGGAATCCAGTTATCAAGATCACGCAATCTCGCTCGGCTTCCAGAATAGGGACACTGTCAGCGTAGTGTGTACTAGTGCGTGGATGGACAATGCGAGGGTAGATTTGAACGATTCTACCTCGCAATCGGAGTGACACCGCCTCTTCAGTCTGCTTGTGACCACGGCTGGTGCAACCCAGCCGAAACGTCAAGCCTCAAATATAAGGTATGATCGCGTTAATTCCCGTTTCATATAGTTTCATAATATCATGAAACGCGAAAGTTTAAAAGTTAATATCGATACACAGATCAGATACATTATCCATCAAAACTCGCGGCGTCTGAAAGCTTTGACAGCTAATTTCATACATTACTAAACTCGTCAAGTTGTCATTGGATTAGATGTTGAAAAATTGTGAATCTGTGGCTGATCGATATGAATTTGTACCTGATTTCTGAACAGCGACAACCCTAGAGTATTTCCATATCCGTTGTGACATAGGGGAGTCGTGAATGACTTTCGCAAGGGCATCTAAATTTGGAGCTAATTGTAATGGATTGCATGCCAGCATGCCCCTCTCTTGTGTCTAAATCAACAACATAAACGGTGGAAGTAGCTCAAGGGGGCTCTGTGAGTTGTAGGTACTGCTCTTGATGACAATAATAATAGATTTTTATTTTCTGTTATTTGCCTACGTTCAGCAGAATACGACACAGCAATATAGGCTGATTTGATGATCATTAGGGTTCCGTAGCCGAATGGCAAAAAACGGAACCCTTATAGATTCGTCATGTCTGTCTGTATGTCTGTCTGTCCGTCCGTGTGTCACAGCCATTATTCTCCGAAACTATAAGACCTATGCCATTGAAACTTGGTAAGTAGATGTATTCTGTGAACCTAGGAAAAAAGCAGTAAATTTTGGGGGTCCCCATACTCAGAACTGAAACTGAAAAAATTTTTTTCGTCAGACTCATACGTGTGGGGTATCTATAGATAGGTCTTCAAAAATGCTATTGAGGTTTCTAACTTCATTTTTTTCTTAACTGAATAGTTTGCGTAAGAGACACTTCCAACGTGGAAAAATGTGTGCCCCCTCTAACTTCTAAACTAAGAGAATGATAAATCTAAAATAAATATACAATGTACATTGCCATAAAAACTACCAACGATAATTGGTTTGAACGAGATCAAGTTGGCAGTTTTTTGTTAATACGTCATAAACCGCAATTTTCGCCTGTAAAAATCACTACCACTGCGAACGTGTTAAAACATCAATCAAAGTTACAACGAACTACAAAAACTTTTATATAATGTTACTTGCTGCTAAGGAACTCTTCATGGGCGAGTCCAACTCGCACTTGGCCGGTTTTTTTTATTTTGTGTAACATGGGCTAAGATGAGTACTATATTCCTATTACGTGGAAGGGAAATAAAAGACAGGAAGGGCGAGGTAGGGGGGAGAATCTCAGCCATACACAATCGACCAGTTTATCCTGGAGATTTCAGTCAGAGGTTAACTCAACTCAGAGGAAAGATACGTAGAATACTTCACCCTCCAGCTTGAGTGAACACCAAATTAATGACGTTATTTCTACTAGGTACATAATTTTAAAGATATCTTGTATAAAATGTTCCTAGTTAGTAAGTATATTATCTACCTTGAGCCAGGACGATCACGTTTCTCAATTCAGATCCCAGCGCTTAAATAAATGGTCACCTTTTACGGATCAGATTACTTACGACACGGTTACAGCGTGAAGCTCATATTTTTTTACGGGAAGGAAACCAGAGTATTATGGTGTATGCCACAAAAGGGACCACAAATTTGGCTACGACTAAAATGAAATAAAATGAAAATTCTGTGATTCGCTACGCAATAGGAGAGCCTTTGGGAAAAATCTGGCAAGAAAACTCTCGGTCAACTTTTTCAAATAGTCCACATTTAACAATGTTTCTGATAAACTGAATACCTAAGTGCCTTGGTGGCGCAATGTTAAATGACTACTGTG
This sequence comes from Miltochrista miniata, assembly GCA_933228765.1. Classification (NCBI taxonomy): domain Eukaryota; kingdom Metazoa; phylum Arthropoda; class Insecta; order Lepidoptera; family Erebidae; genus Miltochrista; species Miltochrista miniata. The sequence continues at coordinate 39,502,381 of OW121753.1, read as the reverse complement.
TGACCCCTCTAACATTTGTTTTGGAGTTTGGGTTTTCTACACATAATAAATACATGATATATTTATACATACACCTAAGTACAATGTTTATCGGTTGTTTTTAGACCTTTAGCACAAGCTTACAGTGCAGTGCATTTTCCACGTGTTGTCTTTTCCTTTTGTCGATACTCACTAGGTTATTATTATATCGATGAGTGCCAACAAGCGCATACATGACTGATGAAACATTCAAGAAAAGAGTGTGATTTGTGAATAGCACTTTCTATGATGGGTTAAAAATATGAATTTTAGTTTGTAATGATTTATGGTTTAACGTTCTTTAGCTTTCCTAGCTCATAAATGGAAATGCCATACATAGTCATCCATCTCCACAGTGACCTTAGTGTACACCTAAAACCAATCGTTTATGGACCACGAGCGCACAAACGTATGGAAGTAATAAATAACCGTACGTTTTGTACTCCAAATAAACTTCAGACATCGTTATTCAACGAATAACACTCGGTGCTTAGCCATAAATCGGTACAATCGCTATCATTCTGTTGGAGAGCTTTGTCGACAGCTATAACCGGTGCAGGCGGTGGCGGTGGCGTGTGAACTGGGTGGGTTTTTATTGCTGGAACGTGATTTTAAATAGTATTTTATTGTCACGCTATAACTAGGGGCTGAAGTTGAGTCAGGATAGATATAGGGACAGGAAATGCTGACCCGCGAATATTATAACACGTAGCTTATATACCAAGAATCTGTAGTGTCAGTTATAACATTATATGTGAATTGCAGTAACTAGTGTGTTTACTTGGCTCTGGCTGTTAACCAGATAGGTGTAGTCTCACCCCGGCACAGCATCCCAACATTGGTGACCCCGCCTGCCTACTGCCCTGTGGGCACGCGACCGCCTTGCCAGCGCGGGGGCGCTCGACCGCTACTTACAATATTCCCGCGTCAGCATTTCCTGTCCCTACAATATAAACAAGAAGCCGTGGGATCGGTGTCACCAGACCGCCCCTCTCTAACACGTCTTCTAAAAAACCACGTGACGTACCTATTGTTTTAAAATTTTGTATACTCTCTCAAAATGACCAGTTATTACTGTCTGCAAAATTTCAGTATTGTAAGTCACGTGGTTTTGAAGTTATCAGTTTAATGCAACAGACACACAGACTACAGATGAAATCTGAACTAAAGCCCCTCTGCATTCTATTTTATAGAGAGGGGCTAAAATGTAATGTTGACACATATAAGTAGCATGTCATGTACCTATTGTAAATTAAGTGTTCGAAGCCCAACTAACTCAGTGTTCTGTAAACTATGAAAATAGTGGCAGGCGTTAGCCAAGTTGAAATTCTTATACTTAGCCGGTTTGAGAATTTCAATTATTTCTTTTATTTGTTCTAAATATTTTATGTTATAAAACAACTTAAAACTTATGAGATCTACCTTAAAATTTCACGAAATTGAAGTATTTTCAACACAATAATCTATCGAGGATTATCAGTAATCGTGTTCCTAACTTAGAGCGTTTTAGTTCATGAACTGAAGTTGTCTGTGTTAAACTTTTAATTCTTTAGACCTCACGAGTCCTGAGATCTAGATTAAGGTAATAGTCTATTTGGCATCAGACGGACTCTTAAGATTCTAATGGCCCTCAGTTGGCGCCTCAATGATGTGTTTTAAGAATCCGAGGTTGGAGAGGGGGGGGGGGGGGGGACACGTGCGCTGACAGGTTTCCAAGCTTCGGATTAAATATCTTTTAAATGGCTTGATTCTGGTGAAGATTCTCACCTTTATGGTGAAAGTGGAGCCTCCACCCGACACGCGTTGTTCGTGATTGTAAAGGAGAAGGAGAGATTACGTTGAAAAGCTTTGCGAACGCTCCTTGTAGGTAAAAGATTCGATAGAATGCAGCCAACAACGCTATATTGCTACGCTGCGCCAACGACTAATGACATTCCGTTACCTTTGGACAATCGAGAATACGAATAGCTCGCCTCGGCAAAAGCATCGAGTGCGCCCGGTAAGTTCCTTGTGGTGCCATTCCAAAAGTAAGAGCAGTATTCCAAGCAGGGTAGAATATGCGTCTTGTACAGCAGACACCTTTGAGAGTTCAAGTATCGACAAGGCTGTTATGCCGCTGCCTATATCCCCGTTTCTTACAAAATTATGCTTGGATTATACAGAATCAGTTATAAAAGCCACAAATTTAACGACGGCTTATGTGATGCTAATTCACTTCATTGACTTAGTTAAGTTTGTGGATATTTAAAAAAAATCTCTGATTGCCTGGAGCAAGACAAATGTCTGCAATTACATAAAGCAGGTATGCAACTATACACCAACTTGAAGAGTCTAGTTTAAATATTTTCACGAACATTGAAGCCGATTTGCCAATAGACACAATATTATAGTAAATGACTAATGTGAAAAATATGTATTACGAGTATTTTACTTCATCGCATAGGTATGTGAATATGACGTAATTAGTCACATTCTAGACTCATTGTAGGTATCAATGAGTTTGGGTCCTGTTGAGGTTCCTGTATAGAATTGCGTTTATTAACAAAACGTTTCATTTTCAATCTTACTAATATTATAAATGCGAAAGTTTGTGAGTGAGATTGTTTGTCTCTCATGCTCTAACAGCTAAACGGACTTGGCTGAAATTTGGTACATGTTAGTACATAAGAAGCGCTCGTGGCCTCGCGGACTCAGTGTTCTGTAAACGATCACTGCAGTAAGCAACATTTACTATGGCCGGACATGGATGGGTGACCACCACGTGGACCACTTTGTGACATTTATTTACGAGCGTTTCCGTGCTTCGGAAGGCACGATAAGCCGTTGGTCCCGGTTGTCAAAAATGACAGTCGTTAAGCCAAGTTGAAGGCCTTACGGGCGGCTTGAAAAATTTCAACTGTGGGTCGTCACAACCTGCGCCCGGGTCGGCAGCGCGTGTGTAGCGCCTCTGGTGTTGCAAACGTCTATAGGCTACGGTTACCAACCTTCCGGTGGGCCGTAAGCTTGTCTGCCACCTAAGTAGTTTAAAAAAAACGTGGATAGATTATAGTCAGGAGTAACACATAACTGCTTTACTTTTTATCCGAGGAATATAATAAAAAGGTTGCCAATAGTTCTTAAGGACTTATTACCTACTAAGCACTTCAGCCTATCGTTTCATCATTGCTGGAATGAGTCCTCTCCAATTAGCAAATTTAAAATTAATGTAAAGGAAAATTCTACATGGATGCTATGCCGGTCTCCTACCGACGTTCCCTACCTATTGTCTACAGTTGGGAGCCTCGGGTAAGCCCTCGGAAGGATGACCAATTGAGAGCAATTGAGTAAACGAGTGTGGTTTATTTTATCAAGATACCAATCTGTATACTTAGGTACCTTCGAAATGAGTCGTTGGGAAAACGATTATTGATAGAACGTGATACTTTTAAAAAAGTTTAATTAAAAAAGTTTAACGGAAAACGTATAAATTTATTGTTTTCATCAATTGTTGATTTTGCATGAAGCGACTTATCTGCCGTCTGACCTCCAAGCCTTATTACACCGACTTGCAGGTGTTTACTTCAGCCCCTCAACAGTGAAGGTATTGTTAGGACCTCTCCTTTTAGCATTCGTGAAAAAAGCTTAACGGGACACGCTTAAGAGGTATTTTTTCACGTGTGGAAATCCTACATGGATGCTATACCGGACTCTTACCTACCTACTAAAATCACATGGTTTCCTACCACTTCCTACGGCCAGGAACCCCAGTAAGCACTCTTCCCAACCGAGGCTAATAAGGGGTTTAGTTATATTTTGCAGGACAGGGACACGTGCTAATGATCTGTTCGCTCTACCACTTTATGGTACTCATACTCAACCATCGTAATATATTAGTACAGTATAAAGAGAAAAGCTACTATGATCTGTAGGCTGTGGTATTAGGTATTAGACCGTATCCAGGTACAAAAAAAAAATTCGATAAAAAATAAAACCGACTTCAACCAATTCCTAAAAAATAGAATTTACTTAGCACAATGTAATACCGTCGATCGTGGCATCTTTACTTTTCGTGAGCATCTTTACCTAAGCATGCCCTGTACTAGTTTATATAAAATATTTTTTTATCTGAGACAGTAAGCACAAATTTACGGTTATTGGTAGATTTTATAATAAATTGTTGTAACCCAAAAAGTTTTTCAAGCTAGCAACTTCGTCAACTGTCAAAATAGTGTACTTTTTCATTGCATGTGGTCAATTAAGTTTGCTGTGTCACCGGCTAAAGATTGGTTTTTCTTGCAGAAAATATAGTTCAGATCAGTGAATTACATTAAATGTTATGGGAAATATTGTATCTATGGTTTATCACTATTATTCAATCTTTTTAAACTTTTATTTCTGGAGTTATTGGAAAAGGTAATGTTGTTTGAGGTTAGGTAAAATTACCTCATTTGGCACAAAGGCAACTTTACCTACTACCTATGTGCCTATATTTCATGTTAATATGGCAGGTAGGCATTTAATTATTTATCGTTTTGGAGAATTGTTCTGTTCCTGTTGCGTGGTTTTTTAATAAATGAGGTTCTCAATAAAAAAAAGTTTTATTTTTTTTGACACCCTGATGACTTTCATACATTTTTATAAAATTTCAGAAATTCTTGTGGTAACTTTCCCTATGTATTGGTATTACCTATTTAAACGAAGATGGCTGCTTCAAAAATACATACATCGCTTTTATTAGCGCCAGGGAATTAAGTAACTTTAAGTCGCTTGCAATCTGGGGCACACATTCCATGTATATAAAGGCTAGGTAAAGTTGACAAAATTGTGTCAATTTTACCCAGCTTATACTTTTGATGATTACAGCTACTCTATGTAGCTTTTTGTAGAATTCAATAATTCAACCAAAAGAGACTGTCCTTTTTTACCAAATTGATCAAGCAAAACTTCCATAGCCAGCTTCATGTTGTAGTAAATTGCATAAAAATCAAAAAATATGGTAAAGTTGCCACGATTGACGGTATGTATTTTGATTTATCAGATTTTATTCAATATCATATTGAAGTCGGCGCCAAGTAAACCCATAGTTTTATGTAGGTACTAGCTGATGCCCGCAGCTTTGCCCGCGTAATATTTGTTCCCGCGGGAAGTTATTCCCGGAATAAAAGGTAGCCTATGTGTTATTCCAGACTATAGTGTATCTCTGTACCAAATTTCAGCCCGATCCGTTCAGCGGTTTGAGCGTGAAAGAGTAACAAACATCCACACTCACAAACTTTCGCATTTATAATATTAGTAAGATTATCAATTAATTATCAATACATTTATTGTTAAAAATTACAGAGAAACATAATTATTACATATCTATATTTACATTATTACTATCTAAACTAAACCTAAATAAGGCCCCCGTGGCATTGTGCCCAAAAGACTAGCAGCATTCCCCCTTTGAATAGCAATGCCTATTCGTTGAGCGAGAAAACTGCCAGCCCTTGGGTCACCAGTTGACTCTACAAGGCGCTTTTTCAAATTCTTGAAAAATTTTTGCGCATTGGGACCCCATGGACCTAGGGTCTCGACACCGACTGGACAAAAACGATACGATGAGTCGAGACCCTTATATTTATTAATTTGAATATTTTCAGCCGCTTTCGCTGCTGCACTGGCTTTTAATTTTGTTTTAGGAAGATGGGACGGGGCTAGAGTGTCAACACAAGTTGCATCCCACACCAGGACCCGACCCATCTCCCACGGTATCAAAGATTATTAATGGCACCAACTTCAATATTATATTGAATGAAGTCTGATAAATCAAAATACATATTACATTGTGCTAAGTAAATTTTATTTTTTAGGAATTGGTTGAAGTCGGTTTTATTTTTTATTGAAAATTTTTTTTTCATTATTTTAAGTGACGGGTGAACCGAAAAATATATCTATCTAGGTGAAAGTTCTCATCAATACAAATCAATCAAGCCCAAACACAAGGTAGCTGCTGTAAATTGTTAAGGAATTCTCTCGACTGTCTTTCGGTTCCATTATCAGATCGACTCCCGACATTCATTAAATTTTAGTACATTAAAGCACTGAATTAAAAAGTTAACAAACGCACTAGTTGTCCCTACAATTTTCGGTGGTTGCCCTCGATTTATCCTGAATCCCATCATCAGATCCTGACCTGGTGAAATTGGGACCACCTCAGAAGTGAACTCTATCCAATAAAGAGCAGATTTGAAATTCGTCTATAATTGACGAAATATCGGTGAACATACATAAAACATTGAAAACTTCCTTTTTTTTAAAGTCGGATCTATCAATCTAGGTGTAAAGTTCTCATTAATACAAATCAATCAAGCCCAAACACAAGGTAACTGCTGTTAATTGTTAAGGAATGCCCTCGACTGTCTTTCGACTCTATCATCAGATCGACTCCAGACCTTCATTAAAATGTAGAACATTAAAGCACTAAATTAAAAAATTTACAAGCGCACTAGTTGTCCCTACAATTTTCGGTGGTTGCCCTCGTTTTCTCCTGGATCCCATCATCAGATCCTAACCTGGTGAAAATGGGACCACCTCAGAAGTAAAACCTATTCAACAAAAAAAGAAATTTTGAAATCCGTCTATTATAAAATTGACGGAAATATCGCTTAACATTTGAGACCATCTAACAAGTTAGATAGTCAAAGCTTAACATACATAAAAATAATACATACAGGCGAATTGAGAACCTCCTCCTTTTTTTGAAATCGGTTAAAGTTACTGGCCGGTTCTTTATCTGTGTTTCGAACAACGAAACAAGTCAGCGAATATTTTGTTAATTGTTTGAATACCTAAAGAATTTTTGACGTTTAGTAAATAGCGAAGAGTGAATGAGCAAACTGGTAGGGGTCGACCTCGGCATACTCATGTCGATCAAATCGATAATCTTCTGAGAAAAGGCCAGGTCAAGACTACCCTTAACTGATGAGCATGTATGAAGACACTTATCAAAGTTGAAGAAGCGAAAGTTGTCTGCCAGAATCGTAGCAAGTGGAAAGTCATAGTCTCTGCCTACCCCGTTGGGAGACAGGCGTGATGTTATGTATGTATGTATGTAGTAAATAGCGTTGAGATGGTCTACACGAAATTTAAAATTATGTATACTTGTAAGATTTTGAGTTTGGTCCTCTAAAAAATATATAGATACTTGAAACTCATTTACTTATACACTTTTTTTAACAAGTTATATTTTTAATAGTGCCAATTTCAACTTTCTAGAACTTCCTTCCTTATCCACCGAGTACGATAAATTGATTGTGTTGAATTGAGTTGGTTTTTAACAACAATAACAAACAACAAAGATAAATAAAAAATAGTTAGGTTGACTTTTCATTCATCTCACGAAGTTCTAAGTATTACCCAAACCTAACATACCATTTTAGAGTTATCAAATCCCAAAGTTTTGAAATTTTATTATGTAATTTTCATTCGTCAACTCTTGCGCCGATGAGCAAATATTCACTTCAAATATTTTTGAAACAAATTAGCATAATCTCAAGGGCTATGCAGTATAATGAATTACATATAATGTATCAAAAATTTATACTAACATGTGTTAGATTGTTTATCTTCTATCAGAACGTGTAACCATCCATCAAGCTTACATAAAATAATTCACGACGCACTCCGGCCTATGCAAATGAGGCTTTAAAATATTACAGCCGATGCTCATACCTCCTCAGTATATTATACAGATTTACACACCACATTAACATGCACAACAGTTTTTTAAACTAGAATTATTACCTGACGGAGTCGAGTGAAATAGAAAGACATTCCATAATAAATAACACTTTTATTCATGGCGCAAACTTCCAAACAAATACAATACCTTATAACAACGATTCTTTAAAACCTAACAATTTGAATGCAATCTACTCATAATATTATTGTATGTTGGAAATTATATATTCACAAACGCATTTCCTTGAGGAGTTGCATTCAATTTCCGCTTCAAGGACTTTCAGCCGCTTGAAAGCTGTTTTCAGTCTTAGTTCACTTACACAATTTAGTTAATATTCACTCATCTTGTTCAATCAATGCATAATCTAGTCCATTGTTTTCGAGACCTTTGGTTACTTCGTTGTCCTTTGCAGTTTTTACGGAAGTCTTTAACTCTTTCTTCCTAATTTTACCGACGTGTGTTGTTGCTTCCACCAGTTCTAACTGTTCCAGTGGAGTAGATGACGATGGTTGTTCTAGAAGGTCCGATACAACCTTTTTCTCAGTGCTAGTTTCAAGTTTTTCATCTATTTCCGGTTTAACTTCGGGATTTTCTAATTTATCTGGCTGTTTAGTTGGCAATAACACTTCTATAGGAACTTCCCTCTCAGGTAGTGGGGGTGGCACCTCATGCTTAGGAACTGTCACACAAAGAACACCATTTTCTTTCAGCACAGCAGTCACTTCCTCTTGCTTACTGCCCGGTGGCATTACGAATCTTTGTACAAAATGATTAGTTAAGAAAGGTTGCTCATTATTCTTATCCTTGTGCTTTCCTTCCACAATAATATAACGGTTTTTCACTTTAATCCTCAATTCATCCGGCTTGTATCTTTTCACATTCAGGCTCACACGGAATTTTTCCTTGTCTGAAACTATTTGAGGTTCATCCCAGGCATCTTCAACGTCTAATGCTGCTGCAGCTTTGAAAAGTTGGCTCCATGGCCACATGTAGTGGTAGGCTAATGTGTGGGTTAAATGCTTGTCTATCAAAGAGAATGGATCTTCATTTCTATGCTTGTTATGTTTATCGCCTCCTCTGTCACGACAAGCAACGGAGGCTAAAAAGGCGAGGAGTAAAATATATTTCTGCATTGTTCGCGTTGCTTTCACTTCGTATTACTATGTCGGCTGCAGTGATGCGAGAGCTTATATAGGTTTGGTTGGCTTTCGAGAATGTACGAGCGTCCATTGATAACCGCAGCGCGTGAGCGGTATAATCCAGTTGTCAAAAACATTTGGAAAGTTTATATATCAAAGCGTTTTGAGTTTCTTTGTTTTGTGATTGATTACTTCGCGCTTAATTAACACCTTTGTTTATAATAACTGTACATTTCTAAAATGAATGCTGTAAATTTGTATGTAGTAAGTAAAATAAATAAATTTTAATATTCACGGACAGTTTCACACAACATCATCTAATCCCAAATAGGCCACAGAATTTTCCAGACAATATCAGTTATTTCTGACGTGTATGTTGGGTAACATTTGTTTTTCAGTATAAATTCAATTTTATTTTATTTACCTTTATGTGAAGGTTTTCTACGTTTGGCGAAATAGTCGATGGCTCATAATACATATTAGTACCGCAACACTACCAACTAATACAGTCTAAAGTATTGTAAAGTACCAAATGTTGTTAGACAGATCCCTGCTCTATCCACGTCGAATGTTGTAGTTTGGCAAGAGAATTGTCTGGCCTGTTAGATCTTAAAAACATTAGCATAGCATTCTCATAAAATGTATGTAGGGTCTTGCTGTTATTCATTTAGTTATTCATCATTGATACCACTCAATATTAAACTGATATCAATTTATTTTCTATACACATTTCAAAAACATGCCGTCTACCAGTCTTCTATAATCTTGCATATTTTACGTCATAAAACTTTTCTAGAATATTATTTGTAATTCCATTTTACATTAATAAACATCAGGTTTTCAACTCCCGCGCAATTTGTTTCTGTTGCGTACACACACATACGACTGTAAGCTGCGGGCAATGACCGCGTCTGTGTGCGCGGTACCGTTAGCACAATAGCACTGCATTTCTTTTTTAGGTCAACTTTTACTCTCAAAACTACACAATCGTACTTTCTTAAGTTTAATATATTATTTTGCTATTGTGATAAGTAGTCACCTTTCTAATCTATTCGAGCAATATATTGATTAAATTTAGTTACTTTTTTTGATGTCGGTACCACCGTAGTTATTATTTATAAATTTGCTCTTTTGAAGTGTGTTACCTACTTTACTGTAAATTAACTTTAACGTAATGAATATTTTGGTTCGTAAAGAAATTGGCCACGGCACTGTTTAAACAGTTAGTGAAAAGTGAGCCATCATAATTTCTACGTTATGTATTTTTTGCGCTATTTTCCTTGTAGCTGAGTATATGTGTTCTGAGTAAAACTATCACTTCCTGTTGATTCTATTGAGCAATATCCGGTTTATGCCTATCTCCACACGCGTTTATCCTCTAACAAGTTTATTTAGATGACATTTTTCTTAAACTTATTTAAAACATTGGTACTAATAAAGGTAACTATTTTAGACTTTATTTATTATTATTCTGCTGCTGCTGCTTTTTAAGGTCACTACTTCTGCCGTACTAGAACTGGTATGACCTGGCACTTATATTCCCCGTTTAGAATAAAAAAAATGCTGCATGAAATTCGATCACACAATTCGAGCGAAGTCCGAGTTGAAATATATTATAACAAATACACAACCGACTTGAGAACTCGTTTGACAACAATTCAGAACCACAGTTACCTACTAAGATCCCAACAAAAGGAAGTAAAAGAAGTGAACAACGTGTGAGGTGCAATTTGTGCATCTTTCTGATAGAGTAAGATACTTTTTTAATACTCTGTATTACCCACTTCATCTCTCGAAAGAAAATATAGTACAGAACTTTATCTCATGTGATTATTTTAATCCGATTTTATAAAACTAAGTAGTAAAAGCAAATTCATACAACTACTACTTGTACTTTTGTAATTCTTGAAAAATATAAACAACGCTAAATTGAATAACATAATAAATAAATAAGTTTTGATAGAATTGTAATTACTTCGAATACACGAATCACAAAAAATACTTGTACTACACGTCAAATTACATCGAATACATGGACCACAATAATTATTTGTACTAAACTTTCAAATTCAAGAATATTTGAAGTTGCATGTAGTCAATACCGGAAGACATAAATTACAGCAATGTTTACTTCGCAAGAGAAAATTAATGCATGGCACAATTTCATAATATCATGGAGTTTACCAGGTCGTTGACTCTTGAGTGTCATGATGACTCAACCGTCCACTTGTCTCAACGATCACGCATCGATACGAGAAATAGTCGATATCTTATTTTACAATTTAATTAGCTCTTCTTGGAAAGAAAACAAACATGACGAAACACTGTTATAAGGTAAATCAAGTATAGTTTGTAATAACACATGTATTTGATGACAGCATTATAGTTAATAATAGAAATTTACACATTATTACATACGCTTTCAGTAACCATTTCGAGTACATTATACTTTTTCAAATACGTGTTTCCCTCATATTAAAATTCCGGGTTCTTCAACCGGAGCGTGAAGAGGCTCATCACAGGACCGCCAACTTGAGGACCACTGTCAGAAGTCTTACGGAATGCGAAAGTGGCCATGGCTTTACATCAGGCTGGCGACGTCGACTTGACAAGATTTAAAAAAAAAGCGTCTTGCACACGCCTGTGTCTCCACCTACAAAATATAGGTAATTTGGTCACCATCCATAGGAACAACATCGAAATTTCCTTACCTATCAGATTTGGATACAATCGGTCCATTCAATGTTGTTTGATTGAGTAATTACATTGAAACGAAATCGAGACGACCGTCTCATCCAAAGCTACCCAGTTTTTCTAATTTTAGGGGGTGTATAATGTGTTCTAAAAATAAAATCTAATTTCGGTAGCCTGTTCTCAACGCCAAAAATTTATTTGAAACCCAATCTCGAAGCGACATTATCACGATTCACCAAACCGGTACACTTTGTTTGCTCACGTTACAGTTGCGTGATTGGAATTACAGGATGGTTTAGATTTTCGTCATTGAGTCCCATATCCTTTGTTTTATTGTAAGAAATCATACCGTGTTCTTTACGTTATTAGATTCAAATTCATTTGACTATTTATGAATATTTATATCTTTCTGCTTTCTAGAACAGTTTACTATTATCCAGTTGTAATAAAAGTCGTATTATTACGAATGCTATCAAGCAATTCCGAGACTTTTGCAATGAAACTTTAGGTTTTATTTGATGTAATATATTTCAGCATGTAATTACTAAGTAATCAATATTCGAGACACTTCGACTGGGTTGACATCAATCAATACATATAATAAAATCGTAACAGGTCGCTGTCTGTACATGGAAGATAAATAAGAAAAAATATTATAGGGGGGCTTTATGAACGCAATAGAACCCAAAACAATGATTTTTAGAATTTTTGTCTGTTTGTCTGTATGTCTGTATGTCTGTATATCTGTTTGTCTGTACGATTGTGCACGCTAATCTCAGTAACCGCTCAACCAATTGCAATGCGGTTTTTTTATTGTGTTGAGGTTTGCTCCAGTTAACATTTAGCGTTTGTTTTATGTAAATCGGTTTAGAAATAAAAGAGTTATAACACTTTTAAGAATCAGATGTTTTGAAAATTTTAATTGTAGGGGTTTCTTTGAATGTGAGTGAAGAAAGAATTAATCATTAAGCTCTTTTATGATTAAGCAAACAGGGCAGTTTCAGACGCTGCTTGATGACTCTGATGAAGAAATACCTTTCCTTTCATACACCTTATGTGACGTAAACGAAGTTGCGGGCTCAGCTAGTACCTAATAAATTGTAAACAAACAAAAGTGCAACAGGTCTTGGAACTTAAGAGTACATTTGGAGAAAGTCCATATAAAAAAAAGTGAAAAAAAAGCGCGTATTCCGAGGCATCTTCAAGGCGACTTTTTTACACTGTATCTTACTATTACAACTTTTGTTTTTTTTTCGCTTGGAAATCCCTGATGGATGCTATGACGGACTCTTACCGACTAAAACCAAAATATATAATGTATAGAAACTTGACAAAAATAACATTGTCCGATAATTACCCCGTTCGCAACAAACGATGAAAGGTAATAAAATTTAATAATTGCGCCTATCAAACGTGTTTTCTAGTACAATATGGTTATGTGTGTGAGTTACGTGTGTCGATGTGAACAAATTACCCAGTGACACGCATTTCACAGACTCACAGACACAACAATGACACAATAACAGGAAACGCACTTGTGTGTGTGTTGTTATTGTTGAAAAATAACTTTGCCAATGGTTTGTGGGAAAAGTAACGCAAGAAGGACGTTTGTTTGAAAGGTAATTAGAATTTGATACATGCAGCAATGACGGGTAATACACATTTTTGAGTTAGAATGTTAACACCAGTTACTTACAGTTATTACAGGTAACAAGTAAGAAGTATTTCGACATACTAATAATCTTCTGTTAGTGCACATACGTTCAAAGTTTTCAGCAGTACAAATTCTGAGTGTGGCTGTCAATGTTGCAGAAATTTCATTCTCAGATGTAGAACCACCATTCCAACTTCATGAATCTACACCGGGATATAGTGTAGCGACTCAGATTTGAACCCTAATCTTGAAAATGTTAATTTTACAAATACGAAATGTTGAAATAGTTATAGAATCTATTATCTAACTTTTACCTGAAGACAAGAAAAGTAATCAGCATAACATCTGTACTTCTGCAGGATATGTAGCTAACTTATATAACTAAATGTTACACTTAGCAGTTGCCCTTATAAAGCTCAACTTTCGTTTCAACTTTAAAAGTTAACACGAAAAGAGTACTAAAACCATAATATGACTAAAGTACAGTCATCGCCAAAAGCGTTTTATTTTTGTCATCTGCTATTGTACCAATAATAATATAAATAAGATACCTACATCAAATAGTTAAAAATAAGCATGTAAACTGGTTAATTTTAAAATGAAACTTAGAACAGTTAGTACGCAAGGTGCCTGACCCTAACCACATTTTACTCCTCGCTCCCCTGCATGGAAATATGTCTACTAAGCTTATGTGCGGCTAGGCAGCTACAGTTAAATGGGGTATTATAGTACTAGTACATTACCGTTACTAAACAACTAAACTGACTGAATTTGTAACTATAAACACCCGCGATACTCCCGCGCAGTGTAGAGAAGCATAAAATTATTCAAATCTAATCTATAATAAAGATAATAATATATATTATAGTATAGATTTATAATCTTTAAGAATAGTAAGTTGTGAATGGCTTACATCAGTGTACGTGTCACATAAAGACAGTATTATGTGTTAGATAATAACACCAAAGATAGATGGCGCTTATTCCAACAACATAGTCAACATCACTATTTAATGGTATAATTTACATGATATCTATGTGTTTTGTGTTATACCGAGCTCTAAAATTATTAATTGTAATTGTCCATAATTGCTAAGTTAGTTTTGTATAATATTGTGTAATTAAATGGTGTATTATCTAATTAGCAGCTTCTGGGGGTAAATGTATAAAATGACGGGTAGAATATTGGGAGCTCTCTCTTCATTCTGAACGCTTAGATAGGCTGTAACGCTGCTCAAATAAATGTAAATGTAAAGTTGTATTTTCAAGCTTTTTTTTTATTCCTGAAGTATACCTATTTAACACTATGTGATAGTAAAGTTTCTCGTTCTTTCGGGATTCGAAATTGAAATAATAATGCTGTAGAAGCTCAAGGTGACCCCTCAAGGTAAACATAATAAGACGAGGCCGACGGCGATCCCAAACTTGTAAGCATTATTGAACTTCTAAGCCGAATTAAAGATTTCACCGGTTTCATCGCTTGTATATTTTTGGACATTCGAAATTCCTTATTTATTTTAAATTTCAAGCCAAATTCTGCCTCGTAGTTAGTTAAGTATTTTTTATTGTAACACCAAAAATCTTTTTAAAATAATTTTCAATCAATTAATTTCTTATCGGTAACTTTTAGGTAAGTACCTACTTATAAATATACAAACTCAAAATATTGCTCACAGTTTTGACCACGCCAGTACCATTGAGTCACTGCGTGAAAGTGAAATAATATTGCGAAAGCTATAGATTTCGATACCAGCATGTTATGAACGCAGTTGAAAGCAGGTTCAAAGTTAAATGTCTAGATATTTAACAGTTCATATATTTTTATATTGACTGACCTCTGTGGTCCAGTGGTTAGTGAGCCTGACTACGGATTCGGAGGTTGTGGGTTCGATTTCCACCCAGGATAAATCTCTTTGTGAGATGAGCACAGTGATTTTGATCTGTGTCTAGGTATAATTTATCTATATTAATATGTATGTATTTAAAAATATATGAGTATTTTGTTGTCTAGATCCTATTAAAGCACAAACTTTTATTTTACTTGCTCTGTATGTAACGTACAATTTTTGCAAGTAAGATATGACCCACTTCTCATGCTTCGATTGAGCAGAAATTAGGAATACATAATATCTACAGTTTCGGTATCAATACAAAATGATGGTATCTTAGATTTATTTATTTAAACTTTCTGCACAAAATATATTTGTACGAAGGCGGACTTAATGCCAAAGGCATTTTCTACCAGTCAACCTTTGGGTGATGCAGAGATTAATTAAAGTAGGTGCTCAAAGTATGACAAAGAAAGTTATAAGAATAAAATGGTCTGAATTAAAAGCTTCAACAACAAAAAATTGTATTGAGAACTTATAGTTACTAAGTACATAGGTACATAAATATATCATATTATAAAGATAATAAAAATCTACATCATAATTATATAAAAATAAAAAATAATGATAAATACCTTACAAATATAAAATATATAGATACATTATTAAATAGATATAACTATAAATATATAGGTATAAATAAATACAAACAGGAAAATACTATTAAAGTTCTGCCTAAGGAACCCTATAAAGTTGACGTACTCTGGTTTTAAACGAAAAACGGTTGGTCAATGTTCTAATTTCGAGAGGAAGGGCATTCCAAAGAAGAATGGATCGCACCGGAAAAGAGGAATGGACGAGATTTGAAGTGTGAGTTGGACAGTGCAGAAGAAGATTGTTAGAAGAGCGTAGATGTTTGTCATGATTGGAGCCAAGTAGATGAAGATAGGATTTTAAGTAAGTAGGGGCATTGGGAGAATTTAGAAGTGAAAAAATTAAACAGACAGCTCGCAGACTACGCCGTCGTCGAATAGGTAACCAACCCAGCTCCTCACGGTATACCGATACGTGGTCGTACTTCCTAAGATTGTAGACGAATCGAATGCAATTATTGAGAAGCCGGTCGAGTTTATTGAGCAGATCTGCATTCAGGTCGAGATAGCATCAAATCAAATCAAATCAAAAATATATTTATTTCACATAGGCATTATACAGATGCGCTTGCAAAACGTCCAGAATACAAAACAAAAACTCTACCACCAGTTCACAACGCGACCCACCTGAGAAGAACCCCCTATTACCCACTGGCAAGAAACTCAGCGGGTTGTTCTTTTTTTTGCTCTATTTACAATTTTAAAGAATCTAAAAACTAAGCATTTTAACAATTTTTTTGAGAATCCAGCAGAGCAGGTCATTTCCAGGCTTCCTTATCCAACAAATAATCATTGATTGTGTAGTAGCCCCTGCAGTTCAATTTACTTTTAACAGATCTTTTAAACTTATTAAGGGACATACTTTTAATTTCGTCTGGAAGCCTGTTGTAAAAGCGTATACAGTTACCCATGAAAGAATTGCTGGTTTTGTGCAATCTGCTATGAAAAACAGCAAGATTATTTTTATTTCTAGTGTTGACATTGTGTCTATCACTTAACTTAGCGAAACTATGTAGATTTCTTTGTACATACATAAGGTTTTCAAAAATATACTGTGATGCTACAGTAAGAATATTAAACTCTTTGAATTTTTCGCGCAGAGAGACCCTTGGACCTAGTCTATATACAGGGTGAATTTTTGAAAAGGGATTGGATGGCCATATCCGAAACTATAAGGAATAGCGAAAAATGCTGAAAGGAGTCACGAGCCCGATTTTGATGAAACTTTAAACCTCATCATTAGATTTTTGAAAAACCCATAATCCTAGCTGGGAATCGAACATGTTGATTTTGAAAACACACCCTTTATTATTGCACCATACGATAGAGTCGCTGTTAAGGATCAAATTTTGCAAACTAATGATATACGCCAAATTTAAGGAACATTTGGAATTTTGGTAGAATGCATATTTCATGTACCTAAATTTTGTATCATAATTTGTTTCGTTCGAAATCCCAGAAAAGATCGTAACTATTCCGTGTTTTAAATTATGCTCAGAATGATTTTTTAGAGAATATTCTCAACGGAATCAATAATATTTAAATATTGAATGCAGCACGATCCTTGAGGTTTCGAATCTAGCTATGTATTGCAAAGGTTTTGAACAATTAATCAGTTAACGTAAGAAAAATAAAATGTATTTTGTTAAAGATGAGCTATTTTCTGTAGTTTGTCGTATATCATTACTTCCCAGAATATGATCCTTAATAGCAACACTATCGTATGGTGTAATAATAAAGGGTGTGTTTTTTTTTTCAAAATCAATGGATTCGATTCCCAGCTAGGATTATTGGTTTTTCAAAAATCTAATGATGAGGTTTTAAGTTTCATCAAAATCGGGCTCGTGACTCCTTTGAGCATTTTTCGCTATTCCTTATAGTTTCGGATTTGGCCATCCAATCCCTTTTGAAAAATTCACCCTGTATAGCTCTTATGGTCCGCTTTTGTAAAATAAAAATTTTATTTATATCTGCAGCATTGCCCCACAGTAGAGCACACATCACCATAGTCGAAAATAGGAAAAATTAAAGTCTGCATAAGCATTGTCTTGGTTTTGGCTGGCAGAAAAATTTTGAGACGATAAAGAGCCCGAAGTGTCCCAGTCACCCTTTGGCAGACCTTAGTGACCTGAACCCGCCAACTCAAGGTTGAATCTATGTGCAAACCCAGATTCTTAACACTCACATTAATAGGAATTACTCTTCCGTTAAAGGTTATCAACGGAAGAGTCCGTTCATTTAAACGGTTAACCATATAATTAGTGCCAATTATTATGCTTTGGCATTTGTCAGGGTTGACAGCCAGCCCAAATTTATCACACCATCCACTTATCAAATCCAAATCTGCGTTTACACAATCAATCGCCTCTGAGATATTGTCCACAGAGGCTTGGCTATATAACTGCAAGTCATCAGCATACAAGTGATACGTACACTGAAGATCGGTGGTTAAGAGGTTGATAAATATCGAAAAAAGAAGAGGAGATAGTATGCCGCCTTGAGGGACCCCAGAGTCAAGATTGCACCAACTCGACGACATCTCATCAACACAAACTGACTGCTGGCGACCCTGAAGATATGAAGAAAACCAATCCAGCTCGTCCGAAGAGATCTTTATATGGGCAAGGATGGACAAAAGTATATCGTGGTTAACGCAATTAAAGGCATTGGAAAAGTCCACTAAGACCATCACTGTGCCCTTAGCTTTTTCCATCCCATCCCTGACGTCACCTGCTACTTTTAGGAGTGCTGTAGTCGTGCTATGTCCTGGCCTAAATCCTGATTGTAGGGGATTAAGAATGGCATTCGTGTGTACAAAATTGGACAACTGCCTATGCACGCATGCCTCCAGCACTTTCGATAGAAAAGGAAGGATAGAGATTGGACGAAAGTGTTTTGGGAGAGAGGGATTGGAAATTTTGGGAAGGGGACGAACATAGGCTTTACGCCACAAGATTGGAACTTGTCCAGAAGTTAGGGAAAAGTTAATAATATGTGAGATAGCAGGAAGAAGTAGGTCTAGGATAGACATGATCATCCGACGACTAATGTCGTCACAGCCCACTGCCTTTGATTTGATGGCCAAAATGATCCTTTTGATCTCAACCGACGTGACTGGAGAAAACTGAAAAGGTGAATAGCTGGGAATGGTTAATCCGGCTACGAAGTCAACTGTTTGACTCTTGGTTAGGCCATCAATTGCGAGAGAGGTGGACAAATGACGATTAATAGCATCTTACTCAATTGTCTTAGGAAGCTCCATCTGCCTTGGTTTACCGATTCCCAGAGTACCAAGAAACTTCCATACATGCGCTGGTGATGAATAAGTTATGTTGTCGAAGATGTGTCGGCGTTTAGCGTTCCGTATCACCTGATTACACCGATTCCTTGCTGTTTTGTAAGAGCTCCAATGCATATCCGTACGTTGTTTTTTAAATTTATGAAAAGCCCTGTCTCTGCGTCTCATAGCAATTCGCACTTCATTTGTGAGCCACGGCGCTGGGGGATTCTTTAACTTCACCCTCCTAACAGGAGCATGAATGTCGTAGAGGCTATTTAAAGTTGTATTAAAGTACAGAACTTTGTCATCGACTGTGGCAGCCTCTCCCAAAGGCGCCCAGTTGATCTTAGCAGCATCGGCGCACAACTTGTTAACATCCATGCGTCCAAAACAACGCCTATGCAATACTTTAGGTTTGAGTTTAGGTGGTCTAAGAAAATAAGACAGATAAATTAAATCATGATGTGAAAAAGCCGGCGCTAAAAGCTGACCGTGCGAATGTACAAGATTAGGAGAAGAAGTAAGAATTAAGTCAAGCCAGGTATCATCTGTGTCTTTATTGTGGTGTGTGGCCTCAAGTGGCAAAATATGGAGACTGGCTGACTCAACTATGTGAAGGAGTTTTTGAGCTCTTGAAGAGTCTACAAGAAGATTAGTGTTAAAGTCACCCATGATGATGTAATGCTCATAATCAGACCCCAAAGATTCTAAGACCAATTCGAAATCGGTGAAATAATCAGCGCAAGGGGGACTATAAACAACGCCAAGAATCGTTAGATCTTTCATGCGTAGGTATATGACAAAAATCATAGTTCGTTGATGGAGCCAAGTCCTGGCAAAGGTCACCATACTAACTCCTCAACGAAACATGATAAACGCATAGTGTTCAGGCTCTTTAGATAGGTCTTAAATCTGGTGAAGGTTACCAAACTAATTCGTCAATGAAACAAGATTAATTCATAGTGTAGCACTCTTTACTTACGAAAAAATTCAAACAAAAAGTTAAAAATAAATGAAATAAAAAGAAACAAGCTTTTAATGAAGTAAACATTTTATAAATAAAATAAGCAATAAGAAGCGCGAAATAAATTAATTTTGCGGATTACACTTATAATTTAAATACTTACGTAAAAATACTATATTTCACATGTATTGAGTTTTATCTGAGATACATTTCACAATATTCTGCTCATTAAATTAAATTTGAATTTGAATTCACATGCACAGATTTCATTACACACCATTATGATGTGTTGAATACGTTTTATGAAAAGCTACATAATAATATGGTATTTTGAGAAATGTTAGATGATATCAGCTTTTGACTAAAATATTTTTTATAGCTTGTTTTCCTACTACACGAGTACTTGATCAAACCATATAGGTCAGCTCTTAGAATTTAAGATTCAAATATCATTTTAAATTGAGCAGTCTGAAGTGCATAATTTAGTTACAAACGTTTTCATTCATTTCTGTTTCCATTTGGATAACAAATTGGTTATGAAACCGCAATCCGAGCAGCGAGGCACTTTGTGCTTCAAAGTTATCGATAATGAACCCTTGCCACGGAACAGAAAAAAATGATGAAGGCCATTTTCAAAATTGCAGTATTTGTCTTAAGTTTTACAATATATGAAATATCGGCTATGTTTTGCAGGACTATAATATCCTTGAGCGTTAGACGAAAATGAGCTTCCACGTCCAATAAAGAAAATTTAAAGAAAAATCAAGGCAAGAATGAACTCCTACTCGGTGTTAGAACAAAAACTTCAGGAGTTGCTAATGAAATGTACACTTTAGGGGCACAAACTTAAACATAATTAGGTCGAATTTACTTTCGTAAGTCTCTTCACATCCTAGGGGTAAAGTACCTTACAAAACAAGGGAAGGATATTTTATTTTTTAAATTCAAATTTACTAACATAAGCTAAGTTAAATCTGTTTGGAAAGCAGGTTTAACTTGGCGTTACCTACATTAAGAGGGTTAACACCCAAATACATGATTTCACGCGTTTGAAACGTTTGTTTCTGAAGAAACTACCAATGTTTAGTAAGTATGATTAATGTGTAAGAGTAATATATTTCCTTGTCTAAAAATTGTTCTAATCAAAATAAACGTGGCATAACTAGGTTTTTATTAAAAACAGTGTTTACACACCTCGTTTGAAGAAATTCACGAAACAAGGCATCTTTGCCAATCGGGTGGTATAAAATTAATTGATGTAGGGGAACCCGGGGCATTGCGGGCCCCTTAAGGAAAATAGTAAATAAAACTATAGAATTATAATATATCTTATATAATCAACAGCCATTTGTCAGTCTTATTAATTAACTTTAAGCTTAAAATAAAATTATTATTTTTTAATACCTAACTTTGGTAAAAATCACATTTTAAAAAAATTAACGAACTGCCTATTTTGCCCCATGCGTGGGGTAAAATGGTCATATGTGGGGCAAAATAGGCATACAAATAAAAAAGGTTAAAAACGAGAACAAAACGAACAAATATGAAGCGACTCATCGTCGTTGTCCTCCTCACCCGCGCAGGAACAGTGGGCCCAACGGTTACAGGCACGGCATGTGACCCAACCTTCAGTAGATTGAGAGTACCAATCGCCGCAGTAAAGGCATTCTACGTCGTCGTCTTCTTCCGACTCGTTTTCTTTATTTTTTTTACTTTTCTTTATTTTCTGATTCTTTTTCTTAGTTTTAGTAGCAGCTGATTTTTCCTTTTGAGTTTCTTCCAAATCTTTCTTATAGGGCGAGCCAGTGATTAAAGCTGTTTTGCCGCGTTTCCTTGTAGCTCTTTTACCTCCTGTTGCTTTAGGTTTTGGCATAATGACATCTGGTGACATAATGCGGAAAGATGTTGTAGGTGGTGGAGGAGGAGTACTACATGGCTGAATCATTGTTGATGGACCTGGAGTAGGCGATGAACCGAGCGGTGGTAGAGAACTGTGCAGACTTTCACTGTTACTTTGGACAGGTATCGATTGTGGATGAAACTCGAGATCGGTCTGTTGTTCAGTTGCATTTTGTACAGGCAGATCTGTAGTATCAGCTGCTAAAAACTCTTCATCGCCAAATATATCGGAGTTAATTGGCCATATGCCTGTTTTACGGAAGCCGTTCATAGCTACCAACATTGTCGCAGCTCTTAAATACGCACTGCAGAAAAGACTAGCGACTTGGTAGTGCGTAACAACCCTGCCTGGATGTGCTCGCAGCCACTTTTTTACTTCTTCTCCATAGTAGGAGCTTAACGGCTTCATAAAACTGACGTCCAGTGGCTGCAGACGATGTGTACAGTGTGGTGGGAAGCATATTATGTGCACACCATTCGAGCGTGCCATGTCTAATAAATCTAAATTTTTTACATGACTAGCGTGCCCATCTAGTAGTAATAAGACTGGATGTTCTTTTGTAGCTCTGCACCAAGTCACAAACTTATGAAACCATGTCAGAAATATTTCTTTTGTAATCCAACCCTTCTCATTGCATTCCGCCCAAGAATTAGGAGGAGCACCATCCATTAATTCAGGTTTCATCCTTTGGCGAGGAAATATGAACATAGGGGGCATAAAAACCCCCGTGGCGCTCATACATATTTCCACTGTAAACAACTGACCACGTTCAGCTGATGATAATGACCCGACTTGTTTCCTCCCTTTCGTGGCCAGTACTTTTCCCAAACTCTTGGCTACGGTAGTCATGCCCGTTTCATCTACATTATATATTCTGTCTGCTGTAATTTTGTTTTTGTCTACTGTGTCTGTTAAAATTTTAAAGAATGCTCCCACTGCTTGCCGGTTGAATCCCATGGCGCGAGCAGCAGAGGTGGCTTCAGGCTTACGTAGTGACAAGGAAGGGTTACGTTTTAAAAAATTTGCTAGCCAATCTTCCCCAGCAGATTGAGTAACTGGATCAAAGTTATGTCGTATGTTATTTTTTGTAGCTAGCTGATAAGCCAATTGACGAACTTCTTTTGGAGACAAACCGAACAACCTACCTTCCATATCCTTAATATATGAAGTTAACTCGTTTTCTTGTTCAGCAGAAAATACAGGTCTATAGCTGCCTAGTTTTGTAGGGGACAGATGCTGTTTGTTCTTGTATTCTTCAATTTTTCGCTGCAAGGTTGATCTTGGTACATTATACTCCACAGCGGCCCGTTTACAGCTTAATCTTCCACTATTCACTTCAATAACAGCTATTTCCATATCCTCCAACTTCCACTTGGCACGATCAGTTTTCCTTTCATAATGACGAACCATTTTATACCTGTAAAAAAGAAATATAACTCTGTAATTACCTGAGGCAAAATGGGCACCCTGCCCGTTTCGCCCCGCTCATAATGCCCCCAACGACAACTATAAGTAAAGTTCAGGCAATAATAAAATTATCTAGTTATTTGAAGAAATCTTTTTCTAAATGTTAACTTATGTAATCGAATTTAGTAATGAAAGCAATGACAAGTAATTTTAACACAATCATGAGCTAGCTATAACATAAACAAATAACATAAAATGTATATCAAAAGCACGAACTTACGTGTTATTGTTATGTCCACTCGCAAAATGCAGCAGCGCATCCGCAACCACTTCGCTCGCTCGCGCGAGGTCGACTAAAACACGAACCGACAAGTTCCGAGCGTCTCGGGCTACAATTATACAGGGGAGAGGGGGTGCCCGCTTTGCCTCGGGAGCCCGTTATGCCCCGGGTTCCCCTACACAGAAATTAAAGCTGCTATAAGTATCTTCGTATTGTCTTCTTTAAATCCGCCTAAGAAAATTATACCGAAATATATTTCTTATCACCAAAACATGACAAATAAAGTTTCCAAAAAGTCGTACTTTGATGAACTTCATCACGATTTTTGGTACACTTCTAGTTTACAAAATGGTGATCTTTTTACATTTACAGACTGATCATGATATCACCAATTGAATACATCAGTAATATTCTAGAAACCTCTTTAAATATATCTATAATAACGTAATAAAAAGAGTCCTCAAACTCGATGCACGGGCCGCGAGAAATTAGTACCGGCCGAGGCCTTCCAGGGGGAGGAGGTATCACTTTATTTCCCGCGTTCCCAGTCAGGTATTATCGTAATCTTCGAATACTTTGAGTGTGCTCAACGCCACTTGATACTTTTTCAATTTTGTCCGCGCTGGGTGATAAACCCTCTTAAACTACGGATGTTAAAACATTATATAAATTTATTTTGTTTAGTTCTGTTGTAAGTTTTGAATTTCTCTTGTTCCCATATCAGATGATGTTGAAAGCGATCTTTTCTTGAACCCACTCAGGCTATTTTCGACCCCCTATAACATCGGTGTGGATAAAGCTAGAAGTTAAAATTTTCAGCTACTAAGTGAGCTCTGCTTAAATACAGTACATTTCAAATTTCGTTCAGTTTGAAGAAGTAGTTTAAGAATTGTCATTAGTCGAAGTTGTTTAAAAAAATCGTAGTCACTCACTCACTGACTGACCGATCATCAAAATTCTAAGGTACTTCTAGTGGACATAGAACCTTCAAATTTAGAATGTAATGAAGTGTTTAGTGTACAAACCAACGAAAAATTTAAAAATTCCGGAATTTAGGTCTGATTTTCGAGTTTCACCAACTGCATAAATAACTTTGTAATCCAATAAAAATTCTGAGAATTACAAAGTTACATCTGCAGTCAATAAATGTTTGTAATTTCAAACCTAAAAGATTTTGCACAGGATGGTCTCTAGACCAGGCGATGGTTCATGCTTATATAATTCTCTGTCATATTATGTGTACAGCAATATTGAGTCGTCCTGGGATATTAGACTTGCAATAGTTGACTAGCTATGTGACAGCGGATTGGAATGAGTTGCAATTGTATACTTGTGACGGGCGCGCCGAACCCTACATTGACACTCATATGTACACGACGGTAATGCAAAATAACTGAGATCCCATCAAAAACAATACTTGTAAAAAAACCACGTCTCGCAACTCGTTTCTTTTACAGTAAAAAGTAGTGAGATTCATGTAATTACCAAGTCGGTTATTTTATTCAGTCCCTACACACGGGACCTTTTGTCTTAAATTTTACGTAATTAGCTAAATCAACAACATCGAAATGTGTTCATAATCAATATTAACAATCTGTTAAGTTTTAAATAAGTAGATCGACTTGGTAATCGCAATAAACTATCTAATTTAATGTATTACTTGTGAGATAGGTACACATTATGTTTTCACGCGATTGCCAAGTCAATCTATTTATTTAAAACTTTAATGATTGTTGATGTTGATTATGGACACAATAAGATGTTGTTGAGTTAGCTAATTACGTAGCATTTAAGACAGAGGGCCCGTTATGTAGGGACGGAATAAAATAACCGACTTGGTAATTACATGAATCTCACTACTTTTTACTGTAGAAGAAACGAGTTGCGAGACTGTTTTTTGATGGGATTTAGGACTAGCGCTTGGATGATAATGTAGTCAATTTATTAAAGTTGAAGCTTTGGTAGGGTAACATCTCACAATATGTAGATTCAATCTTTAACAAACCTAATATAAATCGTAAAGACTATCGGCCTCCATGAACGGAGGCCTAGGCCTGTTTCTGTAAGGACGGTGAGCAGCCCTCTCACGGTCCTTACAGAAACAGGCCCATGACGTGAGAAATTCACCCCCCCCCCCCCCCTTAGAAGCGGGATCACACCCGAAACCCCACAAAGACGCGGGATAGCACCCGAACCACCCTAGGCGAGGCCGCAGAGGCGGCCGTGGGTTTGTTAGGAGTCCTGGAACATCTTTACGAGGTTGGGAGCCCCAAATAAGCCACTCGGGGCTCCCAACGAAAGGCTGTTGGGCGTAACGTGAGACTTTTTAGTCGGTAGGAGTCCGGCATAGCATACATGAGGATTTTCCCTCACGTTAAAGAAAAAAACCTAATATAAATCGTCAATATTTGTATTATACAAAATTACTTCATTCAGAAATGAACTTCTGTTTATTTTCTTTCTCTTGGCGTTAATAAATGGCTTGGTCCGATCGCGCCGATCGGTGCGAGTGCTGAGGTGTTAATATCCGGTGGCCGGGTCTATGGAGAATCGAAAACGCATAATGGAATGTTCATTGTTAGCAACGATTTTCTTATGATATTCGAATAAGCTGTTTTGACTAAAGATTAATGTCTCAATTTTGAGATATTCTTTTTTCTTTTTAAAAGAGAAATTGTAAAAGGACTACAAACTTGACTCCGCCCCAATCTACCATGATTTCATGAATAGTGACAGCACATCTATCTATACTAAATACCTACAGTAAAACTGTAGAGGGTCGAGAATCTGTACCTACATGGAAGATATTTTGAAAATTTGAATTGTAGGGCATTCTCTAATCGATACTGAAGCTGAAAATCTATACATGTACTAAAACTGTAGAAGTGTAGAGGGTCGAGAGTCTGTACATGAAAGATATTTTGAAAAATTTAATAGTAGGGCATTCTCTAATCATACGCTCCCATGAGTCTGATGAAAAAATACCTCTACTTTCATACACCTTTTGTGGCGTAAATGAAGTTGCGAGGGTCAGCTAATTTTACCTGAGGACGATTAGCATTTGTAATGAGTGATTGCACAATGAGTTACTTTTTCAACAAAAACCTACACTTTCTCTCTCAAAATGGCCCATTTATGTGTCAACGTCAAAACCTGTTCTAAAAACAGAAATAAATTACATACGTTTCAAGCACTTCTTTGTAAAAGAGCATTGTCTTTTCAATCCTTTTATCTTTTTGATGAGTACCATGCAGTAATTAGTGGTCACACAAAGAGAATTTAATGACTGCGTGGTCGTCACACAAAGTCAAAAAACCTGCGCGTCTGACCGCAGATTTCTAGATTACATTTCAAGCTCCTTGTGCTGACCAAATTGAAAAAGGTCTCATTTCACTGGGTGCTTTGTAGCTTATTTTCAGCATTAGATTTCTCATGGCTACTTCTATAAAGCAAATACTTGCCACATTTACAAGGCAAGAATATTTTTAAACGTTATACGAAAAATATTATGAATTTTCTTCGAACAGAGTTATCAAAGGGATGCTCCAGTCAAAGCTTAATACTTCGAGTAAACATGAACCCTTTTAGAGCAATGAATTGAAAAATATGTTAGTCATGTCCTCGTGGATGTTAAGTCATCGTGTATATAATGTTGTGACTTATGAACGTGACTTGCCTTTACATGAGCAGGTGGAGAACAAAGTGAAAAACATATTATGATGATGGAAAGTTGGTTCAACCTGTGAAGCTTAAGATTACCGGTTTTATTTTCAACATATTAATGAGCCTAACCTATAGGTATGCCAAGCGGTGCAGTACAGTACTATATCTTTGTATTGTAACGTAGGTCCCTCCGAATTTTTCGATAATTAACGTTCAAGCGCCTTCCGCATCTAGTCCCACTTTTGAAACAGAGATCTGGGACGTATATGTAGTTGTACTTATTATTTTATTGAAGCAACTTAAGCGTTTTTTAGACAAGTGCACCCTAAAAATTTTGAATATTAAATAGTGATAGCCTACTCCGGTCATGCCTAAGTTGTATTTCAGACTACCTACCTAATAAATAAATCTATGCTCTACAAAATTTTAGCCTGATCCGTTCAGCCGTTAGAGCATGAAAGAGTAACAAACATCCATACATCAATAATCCATACTCACAAACATTCACATTTTATAATGGTTCATAGTAAGTATGTATGTAGTATGTAAGTTTTCAAATTCAGATACGAAAAAAATACAAGTGTCGTCTAAAATTGTCGTCATGCCCTTACTTGGTCATAGTCGGTGTTATTGTTCCGAAGGTGAAAAACGTGTCAAAATAAGACATTTTACGCAAGATGCCTTCCTGTGCGTTCCCGAAGTGTAAAAACACTACCCTAAATTCGAAAAAAGAATGTATGTGTGCATGTCGTGTCGTTGCTGCAATATCTTTGTGTGTGAACAGTCACACTTTTTGAGTTCATAATGTATGCGGTGGCCGCGTCTATACTATTACATGGTCGAAGATGGAAATGCATAAAAAAGCTCAGGCTAATACCAATATTCACGGCCACCAAGCGCTTCGATGCAAATGTCGTGAAAAGGTCAGTCCCCGATAACAATTTTGTCCAAGTGTCACTTCAGCATAGAGCTACGACAATAGATAAAATGGATATGCAAAATATTTATAAAGATTATTAGGGTCGGTAAGCCAACTCACAGATAAATTATCTATTTAGATAGAACCTTTCACTGCACTCAGATGAGGCGTTTCATCATCAGATACTGTGGCACGTATGATTGAAAGATACGCGCGACTGGACACCCACATAAAACGCCTCTTCTCGGTATAATCATAGGCATTGTTTGATTTGATGCCCACGGCTACTTTCTATCGTCCCTCCGCTCGCCACAGACAGGGTGTTTATCCTCACACTTTGCGTCCGGAGCGTTCGAGCACGGTAAGATCCGATAGGGGCATTCTAAATGATCTTCCTGCCTCAGTTTTCCCAAACGTCTACAGTATGGGGTTCTTCGAAAAGGGTCTTAGAAGGTTCTAACAGGGTCGGCAGCGCGAGTGTAGCGTCTCCGGTGTTGCAAACAGCCATAGGCGGCGGTGAGCACAAGTACATCTGTATTAGTGGTATAAAATATTAAAAACCGGCCAAGTGCGAGTTGTACTCGCCCATGAAGGGTTTCGTAGCAGCAAGTAACATAATATAAAAGTTCTTATAGTTCGTTGTAACTTTGATTGATGTTTTAACACGTTCGCAGTGGTAGTGATTTTTCTAACCGAAAATTGCAGTTTATGACGTATTAAAAAATACTACCAGCTCTCTCTCGTTCAAACCAATTTTCATTGGTAGTTTTTATGACAATGTACTTACATCATATATTTTTTTTAGATTTATAATTTTCTTAGTTTAGAAGTTAGAGGGGTGGGGGGGGGGGGGGGACCCATATTTCCAATTTGGAAGTGTCTTTTGCGCAAACTATTCACTTTAGAAAAAAAAAATTTAGGAACCTCAATAGCATTTTTAAAGACCTATCTATAGATACCCCGAGGTAGAAACCGATACTGTTAATATTCTCTTTATTGTTCGTGTTTCGAGTGTCATCTGCAATTGAATCAAGAAGCCGTGAGACGGTCTCACCCGACTGCCCCTCTAACGTTTATTGTAAGTGAAAGTTCAATCCGATTAACGTTGTCAATTTTGTTTTATTTCAAACTTTGAACAGATGATCCACGTGACCTAGTGACGTAACTTAATGCAACAGAGTCACAGACTACAGAAAACAAGTCTCGCCATAAGCCCCTCTGCAATCTATTCTATAGAGAAGGGCTAAAACTCAGGTTACTATATCTATTTCTTACCACTATATTTACCTTTGCTATCCGTAATAGAGAGAGTTCGTAAGTATGGTTGGATGTATTTCACGTTTTTTTTGCTTTCGACTTTAAATCAGGGATAGCTTACAGTCTGAAATAACACATCACCTTGACCAACCAGAAATAACATTTACTTACTAATTTTAATCTTCTTTCTCTACTTTTAGTTAATACCCTTAAAAAGCAATAAAAAATCCAAGACCGCTGTTAAAAAGAAGTTTCCCCGAAAAATACCTAACAGCTTTAATATAGTAGGCCTTCGTGAATATTTAACACGGTTTTTGAACTGAAAAGACTTAATCTAGACTCCCGACAGTCTTTTGAAGGCTATCAAATTCTAAAAAGCAGTTTGGGACAGTGGCGAGAACTTGTTCTTAAAGCAATTACATTTTAATGGTGGCTGACATAGTAATAGAGAGGAATAACTTTATTACAGTTTTTATCATTATTCCAGAGAGCTTCTAGATCGCCGGGGTTATCCATGAATGATGAGAGAAAAACAATAGAAGAGAACAGGTTACTATACGTGCGTTGAATCACCTGGCATTCTCGACCAATACGTATCGGCCAATACGGATTGAAGCCGTAGACGGAAATTTATTGGTAAAATTTTAATTCACGTTTTGTCGTTTCTAAATAAAAAACAGATTACGCTTCACCCGTAAATTCACGTCAGATGGAGAATCGCCACCCTGTATTATTACTCCAAAGACTCTTAGCGTAGATTTGATAAACCAGCCATGGGACCCTATACTGGGTGTAACAAAACTACCTCTCCAAATTTCATGAGATGACTTGGCATCGGAAATCAAATACAAATATTTAATAAAAAAGTGGGTTCATTTTTTTTTGTACATTAAGAATTAGTTTTTTACCGCTACAATTCGAGGTAACATGGTCGCTGTGGCAAAACAAACACGGAGCACCCGTCTGGCTGTCGTTGTCGCTTTCTACTGCTGCTCTGTAGCGATAGAAAGGGTGATAATGAAAATTTATAGGACCTTTAAAACGAATCATGTGATTTTTTTTTCTTCATTTTTAACCCCCGACGGAAACCCGGACGGGGTGTTATAAGTTTGACGTGTGTGTGGGTGTGTGTGTGTGTGTGTGTGTGTGTGTGTAAGTCTGTCTGTGGCATCGTAGCTCCCAAACGGATGAACCGATTTTGATTCTGTTTCTTTTGTTTGAAAGATGGGTTAGGGGAGAGTGTTCTTAGCTATGTTTTATAAAAATCGGTTAAGCCATTTCAAAGATATGAGGGGTGAAAGTGGGGATGAAAAATTAAATTTGTTCAAATATACCCGTGTTGGGTATCAAATGAAAGGTCATAACTTATACATCAGGATACCGCAAGTTTTATGAAAATCCGTTTAGCCATTCGAAAGTTATGAAGAGTAGAATGTATTTCTAATTCTGTAACCACACTCCGCGCAATTCGCATTAGTTCTGAATAATTGTTGATAGACTATACGTATGTTTAAATTAAAAAAGCCCTATAAAAAGCATGAAATAAAAAATTAAATTAAAAATTTAAAAAACCCCCGACTCACAAAAAAAGAACAATAAAAAAACCTGTAAAAAGTAAAAAATAACTATTATATTATGACCTATCTACCCTAAGTATTGAACCTTTATTATTATTATAGGTAGCTATATTATTTACGTATTCATATTGTTAACTAACAGTTTGTCTCGTCGGGGACCGCTCACCTAATCATAACCTAACCGTACGTCTGTCTCTGTTTAGGTATTGAGCGGTCCCCCCGACGAGACCAACTGTTAGTTAAAAATATGAATACGTAAATAATATAGCTACCTATAATAATAATAAAGGTTCAATACTTAGGGTAGATAGGTCATAATATAATAGTTATTTTTTACTTTTTACAGGTTTTTTTATTGTTCTTTTTTTGTGAGTCGGGGGTTTTTTAAATTTTTAATTTAATTTTTTTTGTAATGTTTCTTGACTGATGCCACGTCACGTGACGAAATTTGGAGAGTCAATTTTGTTACACCCAATAGAGATCCTCAGGACATAAGCTAGACCTGCAAGTGGCGCCCCTGCTGGCTAACGGACGTGATGGTGAAGAAAGCTCCCTACCGGACGGTACAGGAGGACTCCTGACTCAGTGTTATACAGTAAGGTCAATTGTCCCCCCAAAGGAATTGGGAGAAGCCAACGTCCAATGGTACTGCAATTGATTGAATACATCATTTTTCATCTTGCAACTTCAAAATTAGTGAAATTTTGCCATTCTTACTGTGAGTAAGTACCTATTGGTTACTTTGAGGTTGTACATCTCTATACCATAAGCTTAGAAGCGCCTATACTTATTTCTACACCCTTAGGTGGTCGAGACATAGGGAAAAGAATAAAAAATAACACAGCTCTTGACATTCGGTTGACCTTTCTAACACCCTTTTTGTAATGATCATTATATTTTCAAGATACATCATTTTTCATTTTGCAACTTCAAAATTAGTGAAATTTTGCCATCCTTACTGTGAGTAAGTATTGGTTACTTTGAGGTTGCATATCTTTTACTCTTATTGGACTTTCACTTCACAGACAAAATGAGCTGAAAATATTACTTACTTGTTTTATTGCACTTTCTGGCACGAGCAATGCAAAAAAGTACGCCGAGAACCTACCTCAGCCTTTTATAATCTTTGGTTATCGTTTCGAAAAATGACACAATGAACTTAAACTACGCGGACTACCGAGGAACAGATTATTGTGGGTCACTTTATGGACACCTTCTTTGTCAGTAAGTATAATAATATTTAGTTCAATATCATAGTGATAAGAAACGACAAACCTTTGAAAAAACGAAAATTAAAGGAACCTCTACACTTTCGTGTTTCCATGTAAAACACGGAAACTATATTTCGTTACACTTCTACACCATAAGCTTAGAAGCGCCTATACTTATTTCTACACCCTTAGGTGGTCGTAACATAGGGAAAAGAATAAAAAATAACACAGCCCTTGACATTCGGTTGACCTTTCTAACACCCTTTTTGTAGTGATCATTATATTTTCAAGATGGAACAATAAATTGTTAGAGGGAAGACAAGGTATATTATATGAGAGCTTTTTCACAATAAGAGTGAAAAGCTCTCATGTAATACATTAAGTTCTCGTAGATATGGTATTTAATAGAAAAAATAAATAAAAAATGGCCAAGTGCAAGTCGAACTCGCGCAGTACCCCAAAAACGGCAAAAAATCACGTTTGTTGCATGGGAGCTCCTCTTATTTTAATTATTTATATTTTATGAAAATATGTATTCTGAGAATATTTCAAGCGTCTACTTGTTGCCGTTATGAATATATAAAACAAAATAGCAAAAAAAACACTGGTGGTTGCATGGGAGCCCCCCTTAATTCCCTTTTCCTTATTTTTCTGTTTTTAATATTTGTTGTTAAAAGCGGTTACACAAACACAAACAATACGCAAAAAATTCAAGTCTCTAGATATTACCGTCCATGAGATACAGCCTCGTGACTGACAGACAGACAGACGAACGGCGACGTCTCATCAACAGGGTTGCTGTTTTTAGCCTTCGGGTACGGAACTCTAAAAATCTGTTTCTTAAAACTTGAATAAATTGAGTTGGCTACTATACGTAATGTAAGTCTTCTCGTATACATAGCGACTGAAATGTATTGATTTATTAAATTCTGAATGTTAAGGGTTTTCAAATCGAAACCTGCCAACACCAAAGATCGTTCTGTTTCAAATAATTCTTTCAATTTACTGTGTGCGACTGACGTTGCAAAAGTTTTTGGTTCCAATCCCTTGTCGGAACAAATATTTGTGTAAAGGTAAACGTTACTTGTGTAGATTAATCATTTTTATTGAAGATGTATATTATGAAGATGACGTTGGCAACGGGAAAGAGCACTAAATGTAATTCATTTTACTAAGGGAACACTTTCGCAAAACGATCCATTGTGTAGAAAAGGAAAACTCAAAATGAAACCCGGTTGTCAGTAAAATGACAATCGTTAAGCTAAGTTAAAGGCCTTTCGGGCGGCTTCAAAAATTTTAACAGCGGGCCGTCACGACCTGCGCCTGTCCATTTCAACACGGCAATAGGCTCACCACCTATTACGTGGGACATAAAACTATAAGGTGAAATGTGGGCGTATACTATGCCTCTGCCTACCCCTTCGGGGATAAAGGCTTGACTATTATGTATGTATGTGTTATTCCACTAGGCATTTCTTTTACTATTATGTTTCTTATCTACCTTTATTTACACCGATCGATAGACTAGATGTTAAGAGTGACGATGAAATTCGTGCTAATTATGCAAGGAAACCCGGCCAAGTGCGAGTCGGACTGGTACACAGAGGGTTTCGTACTAAAAAACGGAATAAAAACACGTTTCTTGTATATGAGCCTCCTTATCCCCCTTTTTTTCGGATTTCAGTACAAGTTGTTGATATAGCAGCAGCAGAAATACATTATCAAAATTTCAGCTCTCTAGCTATCACGGTACCTAAAATACAGCCTTGTGACGGACAAACAAACAAACAGACAGTTGAAGTCCCATAAATAGGGTCCCTTAGGGTACGGACCTAAAAACGAAAAACCTTTAGTCGGAGAAATTTGCTTTTGTGCTTTTGTACACCTCGCGCTTGCACGACAAGTTCTGTAAGCGTATTATACTACTAGCTGACCCCGCAACTTCGTTCAAGTCACGTCAGGTGTATAAAAGGAGAGGTATTTCTTTATCAGACTCATAAAGCAGTGTGTGAAACTGCCCTGTTTGCTTAATCATAAAAGAGCTTAAAGATTAGGTCTATTCTAAAACAATTCAGTTAGATTTATCCATTTTTTCTTAAAGTGATATAACTTTTATATTTATAAACCGATTGACATGAAATAAACACTAAATATGAAGAGGAGCAAACCTTAACACAATAAAAAAATCTGCATTGCAATCGGTTAAGCGGTTACTTTAGCGTGCACAAACGTACAGACAAACAGATATACAGACATATAGACAAACAGACAAAAATTCTAAATATCATTGTTTTGGGTTCTATTGATATTTTTTCTTATTTATCTTCCATGTACAGACAGCGACCTGTTACGATTTTATTATATGTATTGATTGGCAAGACAGAAAACAAATTAACATGGTTGTTTGCTAGATAAGATAATTTTATTTTGCTTTGAGTATTAGCTGTTTCAAACTAATTGATCCGAATTTAAAATACAAAGTCTTGATACTAAGTAATAACCTTCTATTATCCTCCTCTGTAATCAACTTAAACTGCTTACAAGTCACAACGTCAGTGTAGCGTTCTTGCCAGAGTAATTTTCAAAATGACGTGTATAATATCGAAACTCGTGCAAAACGTGCATTATTAACTACAGTTACAGAAAATTGCAAGCGGAATAATAATTCTATTAATAATATGAAGCCACGAAAGCTTCGGTTTTTAGGGTTCCGTACGAAGAAGATCCCCTTGGAACTTATACACTAAACGTGATTTTTTTTGAGCTTATTGGTGCGGAATCCTCTGTAGGTATTTTTTTGGTTTTACTAAACAAAGATTATTTGTTATTCTGAAAACCGTGAGTAATAAAAACTACGCTGCTCTTTCCGAAATAGAACGATGTTAATTCTAGTAGAATCGAAGGGTAATAGCCACTCTCTTTCTGAAATTTGCGGAAATAGCAAACGATAATCACATTTCTTTGAACAAATCGAATCATACTATTAAGGAAAGTACCTACATGTTACTTAAATGAAATGTTTTGTAGTACAAGCGAGGGACCAATCTACTCAAGAAATTTACTAAGTAAATTGGTCGGGGTAGCTATTAACCGTAGTTTTTTGATAGAACCGGTCAAGCACTTCAAAAATGAGTACAGTTGTGTACGATATTAAGTTATTTTTCTTACAGTTGTTTAATAATTCTAGCTTGTAGACAAGACATATCTAAAATTTGGTGATAAACCATTTACTGTTATGTAGACTACATTTATGACTAACCTACTTGCTTATTAATGCGAGAGAATACCACTAAGGTGGCATACAATTTAACCTTGTAAAGGCGGTAGAACATACACTGTAAATGAGTTAGATTAATTTTCGAAGAGACGCCATATAAAACACAATTTAAGCAGAAATGATCTACAACCAATTACCTTACTAGATCACGGACAGATTGGGCCATAACAAAGTAATTACTTCGTTTATTAAACACATTTTATGACAGCAAGTTATGTCTTCACGCTGTATCGTAATACAGAGAACATTTTCAGACCCCTGGAACATTGGACGATGATTTGCACGTACATCTTTGTAACTATATAGGGCGTGTGGTTGCTAATAATGAAACCTAACCATATTCTTATGATACTCCTATCATTTCAAGGTCAATTAAACAAAAAATAGGTATAAGGTCAATAAAAAAAAACCTCTTGCATAATGTTATTTTTTAGAAGAAGTATCCACTGTCATCCTCATCAACATCTACATAATTAAACATTACTTAGTTTTTATGGGCTGTCATTTTTACAGATGATGTATTCCTGTTGCCGCTATAACAAAAAATACTAAAACCAGAAAGAAAGTGAAGTTTTAAGGGTGGCTCCCATACAACAAACGTGATTTTTTGTCGTTTTTAGATACAGAACCCTCCATGTGCGAGTCCGACTCGCACGTGGCCGGTTTTATTTGCAATCTGCTGAACTAAGCCATTGTTGCTCACCCGCTAGCTTTTAACCTCGTCAACTAACCAACTAGCAGCTTTTCAGCTTGTTCGAGTAATCCACTTTTCATAATAAATTAACGTTTTCAACTATACCATCATCTAAACTACATAATAATAAAATGATAGAAAAGTCAAAACTGTAAATTGGAAATATTTAAAAAAATACTAGCTGGGTGTTCAACATAAGATACTTACCGAAGCCGAAATTAAATATAATTAGAAAAAATGTTGTCTGTTTGTCTGTTTGCTTTACTTTGTCCGGAAGGATCTCGAAAAGTACTCGATAGATTTGATTCAAATTTTGCACAAATATTAACTATGGGTTGGGTCTTCAAATAGGATATATTATTATATTATCACGTTACATATCCTAGGGACTAAGCAAAGAGCAATCAAATTGGCATTATAACATAATTTTGAAGCGTACGAAGTCGCGGGCATCAGATAGTTTCTAAAATAAAATCAGGATAATCTACTGACACCCTGGTTTTTAATCTAACAGCTGTATTCAGGTCGACAGAGACATTTATCTTTTTGTGACAATTCGTTTATGTGTAGAGACGTCCTAACCATGCCTTAAGCTCTTAAGCTTCAACTTTTCGGTAATTTGGATTTGTTCCAGTTAAGGGTAATACCACAAATTATAGGTAGGTATGTACCTACTGTAGACCTAATTTTGATTCTATTCCCGCAACTTATTTCCGAGATAAAAAGTAACCTATATGGTGTGGTATTCCTCACTAATATCACTACATATTCTAAAACCGGACTAGGTTTGTTTATATGTTATGTGCGCCGCGTATGTTTGTATGCGATAAACTCAAAAACTACTGTATCGATTTACGATCGGCCGTCTGTGGTCAGCCCATGTGCTTATTCTGCGACCTATGTTGACCAGTTTAATTCTCTGCCGGATAACTTCATCGTCTATCAAAGATAGTCCAAGTATAGCCCATTACATAGCTCGTTGCGCAATTTTGAGTGGGTATCTCTGTATGTCCCTGTGTAGCAATGATTTTTTAAAGTTTTATGGGGTTCTTCAAAAGGGGTCTTAGAAGGTTTTTACAAGGTCGGCAGCGCGAGATTGGCGCCTCTGGTGTTGCAAACGTTCATAGGCTGAGTTGATCACCACCTTAGTGGTATAAAAAAAGAAAGCGTCAAGTCTTACAAAACAAACTTGTTTAACTGATACTTCAGCCAAAGTAAATGCCACTTTAAATTCTAAAGCCAGCTTTACCTTAACTGTGTCGTCAGCGTCAACCCCCGATACGTGGGTAATTACTCTCTCACAAAGGTACCGTTGACAAATTGCCTCCGATTTGGAAGGTAGCCAATTCGACGCCGACTTGGGCACTAGTTACCTGAGAATACAATTAATCTTATTGTATTAAATTCTACCATTAATCAAAGTGATGTTTTTATTTTGAAGGCTGGCAGTTTAGTTTTTGTGATAAGTTAAATATAAATGCTCTTTTAACTGCCTCGATGGACCAAGCAGTAAATATTGTACCGCTGAACTAACTAGTGCGAGGTCTTGGATTCGATGCCTGGGTTTTTTCGGATGATACTTTCGGAGTTTGGATGGCTCTATGTATGTATTATGTGTGAACTGAATGGTTATCAGTTGTCTAGATCCCATATCACAAGATTATGTTAGCTTACTTTAAGTAGATGGCGTTGGGTAGGAATATTCCACAGCATTTGTTAAAAAAATGCAATGTACACTTTGTTCTTGGCCAGGCAGTTTATCTGAATCAGGTTGATCAGATCATGAAATGATAACTGTTGTTATTTGCCCGTTATTACATTCGTAGCATCTCGGAAACTAGCCATCTCTTCAGCCATTCTGGAGGAATTAGAGCGAGACGAGCAAGAACCTGTGGTTTACTCGATTGCACAGCCCACCTTAGCTAGCGGTATCTTCAGTGCGGTAAAGCCTATTGGAGTTTCTAAACCGGTGAACACGAAGGCGGAATGTTCTTCTTAGTAGTTTCGTAGCACATAGTCCTTGTTGCTAACCTAATTGGGGTTAGACTCAAGTCAGGTGAATTATTTTATACTACACTAGCAGACGCCCGCAGCTTCACCCGCGTCAAGTTTTGTTCCCGTTTCCGCTTCCCGTGGGAGCTTATTCCCGGGATAAAAATTAGCATAATATGTTATTCCAGACCTATATTTACCCCTGTACTGTGTATTGTTCGTCAGCTCCAAAAGGGGGGAGAATTGAGCTGGGGATGGAAAAGATTTCTAGGGGGCGCTCTCCATGATTGGGTCAGTACGCCGGTGCCGTGAGGCAGGAATGACCATGGGAGGTGGAGGGTAATACCCCTGTACCAAATTTCAGCCAGATATGTTCAGCCGTTAGATAGTGAAAGAGTAACAAACATCCACACATCCACACTCACAAACTTTCACATTTATAATATTAGTAAGATTCTGTACCTACTTATTACACATTTTGAGTGTTACTAAAAATCTGCTTTCAAGTAATTTGTGTCGTCATAACACTTGACTTGTAAACTGTGATTCATTTAGGGTCATTTTAACAATGATTGCAATGATTCAATCTTTGTATGACAACTCTTATTGAAATTATACAAAACCGAATTCGGTCCGGTTCCTATAGACTAAATCCCATTAAGAACGTAATTTTCCTACATTTCAAGTGAAATTTTTGGTTAAGTTTTATTTTTGGTTTTTAGCCATTAGGTCGAAAAATAGAATGAATTAAGCTATAAATTCTTCAGCTTCAAACCAAACATCCAGAATAATAAAACAAAAATCAAATAAAACAAATCCAGCTTTAACTGAAAACAACACTTTGTAATATTCTCACGAAGCTATGACAATAAAAGAAGCTCCTGTTAAACTATTGTTAGCAACAAATATCTGTTCAGAGCGAATGGTTTGTTGCATCGCAGGCGCTTTGTACCGGGTATTAGCGAAAATATTACAAGTGCATTTTCTTTTTCTATATTAAAAATCTATTGTACTGATGAACAATACATTCTTTATTCTCTTGTTTATTGTACAATCGACAGAAATACTTTAATCTAATTGTTAGGTATATAAAAATAATGTATCTAAGCTTTAATTAATATTGAGTCATCACTTTTCAATTATTAGGGACCTAGTGCTCGGTACTGGCACAGACTTCCGAGGGATTACCCGGGCTCACGACCGTAGGCAGTCGTAGGACTTGTGTGATTTTAGTCGGTAAGAGTCCGACATAACATCCACGACGGATTTCCATACGTAAAAAGAGAAGCCCCATGTGACGAGACGGGGTCCCGTGTTGCGGCGGGTAAGAGTACAAAATGTCGCCACCCCAATACATCCCGAGGGTGTCGTAAGAGGCGACTAAGGGTCCACTTTAGCAAAAAGATCCATTGCGTAGAGAAGGAAAATTCGAAATCAGTAAATTGACAATCGTTAAGCCACGTTAAAGGCCTTTTTTTTTTTGTTTAACGTGAGGGAAAATCCTCATAGGATGTTATGCCGGACTCTTACCGACTAAAAAACCTCACGCCACGCCTAACAGCCTATGGTTGAGAGCCCCTGGTAAGCCCTCAGGAAGGATGTCCCGTGACTCCCAACAGACCTACGGCCGCCACTGCGGCCTCGCCCAGGGGGTGGTTCGGGTGCAATCCCGCGTCTATGGGGGGTTTCGGGTGTGACCCCGCTTCTAAGGGGGGGGCGTGCGTGAGTTGCTCACGTCACGCTGCCGTCATGGACCTGCTTCTGTAAGGACGGTGAGCGGCCCTCTCACCGTCCTCAGACCCCCGGTCATGGAGGCCGATAGTCCTCGGCGAAGACACGTCGGCGGCGCCCGGGGCGCCGACTGCGGAACTCGGGTGGGAGAGTTCTCTCCCGCACCCGGCCCGTATGGGCGCCGCCGCGCCAGGCGGCTTGAAAAATTTCAACTGTGGGGCGCGGCGACCTGCGCCTGTCCATTTCGAAACGGCAATAAGCTCACCACCTATTGCTTGGGACATAAAACTAGCGAAATATGGGTATAATCTATGCCTCTGCCTACCCCTTCGAGGATAAAGGCGTGACTATATGTATCTATGTATGTAAAAAGCGAAGAAAGGTAGTGTAATAATAACTTGGCAAGTTTTATTTAGCGCAATACCAAAATTTGTGTAAAACAAACTCAATTTTTTAGAATCTTAGCGTTGTTTGATCATCTTTCTTTAATGTCATAAGAAAGCAATCAATAATTTTTCTTCGGTTCAAAAAATTGGACATAGTTATACGTCTGGACTAGCATTATTGCCGACGAGCTAACTTCTAAGAGCATTTTACAATTTATTTCCTTTCACGATTGACGGTATTTTCTAAGAAGAGCTGCTTTTAACTACGTAGGTAGTTATTACAAATCCAATACTCCTTCTGAGAACGCTTTCATCTTACATTTTCAATTGAAATACATAATACACTAACAGCATCACCTGGCAAGAAGTTGAAGGGCTTTGCGAAACGCTGTATATAATGTTAAATAATTTAAAATATAATTTGTATAATGAATGACGAAAATATGTTACTCTCTCTGATCATAGAATAAATTTCTTTGAGGTCCTTTCTTGATAGATGGAGGAAGGAAAGCGTCAAACCCCCCCCCCCCCCAGGAAAATGTCATACAGGAGTGGTATTCAGGTCGCGTCGTCACCTCCAACTAGGGAATGCAATCCCGCAACGCAATTGAAATCCCGGTATTTGCGGGACTGAGAGATCTCAGTCCCGCGGGATCCCGGTATTTGCGGGATTCCGCATATTTCTGAAAGTCATTGAGAAAAGTATAGAATTCTGTATCATACATGCATCTAGAACTGAAAAATAGTCACGCCTTAATCGCCGAAGGGGTAGGCAGAGGCATATTTTATACCCACATTTCACCTTTCAAGATTGGATTCGTCCGTTACCTCGTAATATGTGGTGAGCCGTATTGCAGTCTTGAAATGAATAGGTGCAGGTTGCGATTGCTTGCTGTTGAAATTTTTCAAGCCGGGCCTTCAACCCATTTTATCGGGAAACGGGCCCAACGGCTTAACGTGCCTTCCGAAGCACGGCAACGCTCAAATAAATGTCACAAAGTGGTCACCCATCTAAGGACCGGCAATGGTAAATGTAACTTACTGCAGTGATCTTTTACAGCACACTGTGTACGTGGGGCCACAAGGAAAAATAAATTATTGAATATTACTTATGTGTTGAGATTATTAAACGGATATACATATAAGTAATAAAATACCGACTGCAAATTATTAGAAGCAGATAAAATGGGTAGTTTTGGCATTACTTTAAAACTGCGCAAAAAACATAGCATGTCAAAATTCTTGTCTGCCAAACGACTCCTAACTTTACATGTCAGATAGCCAGCAAGCAATGTACGAGATAATTGAATACTTCTCTAACTGTTAAAGTAGGTACATGAAAAGTCAAATCTCCCTGATTAAATCACTAAAAACAAATAAGTACGTTATTAAGTTATATCTTAGGTCACAATTACAAAAAACTTAATCATACCGAATCAGTTTGCGCGCTTCCGCTTACAGAACAACACATGGCGTTTACCTTTTCACAGTCCCGCTAATCCCGCGGGATCCCGCACGATTTACGTGTGGGACTGGTCCCGCAAAAATGATGCGGGATCCCGGTATTTCGGGATCCCGGTATCCCGGTATTACATTCCCTACCTCCA
Organism: Miltochrista miniata; assembly: GCA_933228765.1. Classification (NCBI taxonomy): domain Eukaryota; kingdom Metazoa; phylum Arthropoda; class Insecta; order Lepidoptera; family Erebidae; genus Miltochrista; species Miltochrista miniata. The sequence continues at coordinate 39,460,548 of OW121753.1, read as the reverse complement.
ACCCATAGAGCAACGCGAACTGTCTGTAAAGGTGCGCGATGCTCTGTGCCTCCAACCTCATCGACAAACAAATTGAACCTCATTCATTACCTCTATGATTTTATATTTAAAAGAAGATTCGATTAAATCATTTGACATTACTAAAATCAAATTATCAAATTCTGCAACAAGGAGAATAATTTTTGTGATTTGTTGTTTACTTGGAGCTAAACTGAAAATTTAAAAGGTGGGTAAGGATCATTAAAGACAAAACTGTAAGAAGTATTTGTTCAGTTCAGCCGGCGCCCATTATCGGCATCGGCAAGGAAAAGGATCCTTCAGCATCCTACATGCAAGCGCACACTATCGGCAATTATGCTTTGGCATGCTGCAACGTTCTTAGGGATGACGAGGCGTCCTTAACGATGACGCACCGTCCTGTAGCTTGCCTAAGCGTCTCAATATCGTATTTCTCGGCATAACAGTCTCAGAGCTGTTACAAGCTAGTTGTCTGAATTGTATTTAATATGGTGGACTGGGATCTAGTGTTCATAGCAAATCTTGCTGAAGAAGAAGAGAAATCTACCGTACCGCGTACCGAAGGCTGCCGAAGGATGCCGAAGCATCCCGAAGCATTCTCAAGGCTGCCGATACAGCAGCCTCAAGCATACCGAAGCGGTATTTTTGTTATTACGACCACATATCACCCTATCACGGAAATTTCTACTTTATTACCATTATTTTATAGTATATTGCTATTTGCCACCAAAAAATCCTTTTCCTTGCCGATGCCGATAATGGGCGCCGGCCCTAAGAATAGTAAGACATCTTCTGTACAAGCTCCAGCAGGTTTAATCAGCTCCAAAAGGATCTCGTTTGTATTTGTATTATTTTGTAAATATTCCCAGAATTACAATGTGGTGGCTACAACCAGTGCGACACCTGCGTCGAGCACATTCAAGATTGTACTGCTTATTCGATCCCCTCGACCACATGACTGGAATAGAGAAACGGGAGATGCTGGCTCATCTGGCAGGAGATTGTGATCCCTTTCGTCAATTGTCGATCAAAAAAGGTTTGTAATGCAATAAATTGGGCATGAGTTTCCACATTTGTTGGTTCATTTACAGCTGCCAAACAAATTCTTGTGGATCTTCAAATCCAAAATCAGATTTTTATTTGTAATGAAGACACCCATCTGATGAAAAGCCACGGCGAAATCTAGCGAATTAGGGTCTACTTTCACAGTCCACAAATCGATCATCAGTGGCCCTAAAGTTTGCGGCCTCTCATGATGTGCCTGTGCCACGGCCTTCCATCAGGCTGGTGGCGACGTCAATTTGGCGAGCTGAACACAAAAAAAAAATCCGCTTTAAGAACTCGGGGTTATAAGAGGAGGTAAACAGGTACGCTAGGAGAGCCTTCTAATTTTTTATGGTTCTACACTTTTTTTGAATCGCTAAATTTAGTCGAAAATTCTCTCTTCTGTATTGGAATGGGACCTTTAGCACGTTTTATTTGGGATTGAAAAGGAGATTGGGAATTATTCATATAACAAATTTTATAGAACGTATCTGAAGACGCTGTTTTTATATGCTGCACCAACAGCTCAGGATTTCCCTTAACCTTAGGACAATCTTAGGGTATACAATACATTTTCCGGGACATCCTTCCGAGGGCTTCCCCGGGGCTCCCAACCACAGGCTGTTGGGCGTTACGTGAGGTTTTTTAGTCGGTAAGAGTCCGGCATAACATCCTCTGAGGATTTTCCCTCACGTAAAAAAAAAAAAAAAGAGTAGGTATACAATACATAGATACATAAATAGGTATAGTTACGCCTTTATCCCCGAAGGGGTACGAAGAGGCATAGTACACGCCCACATTTCACCTTATAGTTTTATGACCCACGTAATAGGCGGTGAGCTTATTGCCGTGTTGAAATGGACAAGCGCAGGTCGTGTCGACCCGCAGTTGAAAATATTCAAGCTGCCCGTATGGCCTTTAACTTGGCTTGGTATAAAGTATAACCTTGGGTATAAGAGTAAACTAAAATCATTTATTTTTCCCAGGTCCTGGTACTTGTGAGCGTCCCAACCTGATTCCTTCATCGAACTCCAGTCGTTTGATATGTTGCTCTTGTAGCCCGTGGGACTACCACGTGGAGTTTATGTGGCTACACCAGGGCTACCCCAAGCGGTGTGGCTGCGGGTATTGGTTTGAACTGTGCCCTGTTGCGCCTCTGTAAATATGTCGAGTGAAATGAGCGTGGATTTAGTCCACATTTTATACCGTTTCGTTTTCCTATTTTCTGTATATAGGTACGTGGAGCGAAAATGTTGTATCCCTTTTTAAGACAATTGCGCAAACAGTTAAAATTTATAATGGAGAAGAAATGAATATGGGTTTTTACCGAATTATCGTCTAATTTAGTCAGCCGTTGGGTCTAGTAGATGATAATATAATTATGTGAACATTCGTAGATTTTTTGTAGATACAAGAACGACGGTACCTATGAGTATAATCACTAAAATCTCGTAATACAGAATTATGTGCCTCTTATTTCACTTGTTTCATTGTACACCGCCTCTAACTTATAGTTTCTCAAAGGTGGCAGCTAAGCCCTCCCATCGTCCTGGGACATCCTTCCGAGGGTTTACCCGGGGCTCCCAACCATAGACTGTTGGGCGTGACGTGAGTTTTTTTAGTCTGTAGGAGTCCGGCATAACATCCATGAGGATTTTCCCTCACGTTAAACAAAAAAAAAAAAGCCCTCCCATCGTGCATCGTGAATCTGAAACTTTACCTCAATTTAGCTTTAAAGTTCATGATTAGAAGCACTAAAGTTAAATAAATTCTGGTGAAAATGAGGAATTAATCCTGAAACAATTGTTCAAAACTTACGTCAAAACAGCGCCACACAAACTTTGGTACTCGTATTATTGCCCGAGTCGACAAATGTCTTTTCCCTTCATTGTCGTCGTGATTGTTTCTTATACGGTAGGTAGCATACATACATACATATATGTATGTTAATCACGCCTTTATCCATGAAGGGGTAGGCGGAGGCGTAGTATACGCCCACAATTAACCTTTTAGCCTCATGTCCCACGTAATAGGTGGTGAGCCTGTTGCCATGTTCAAATGTACAGGCGCAGATCGAAACTACCCGCAGTTGAATTTTTTTTCAAGCCGCCCATAAGGCCTCCGACTTGGCTCAATGATTGTCATTTTACGGACTACCGGGTTTCGTTGCGAGTTTTCCTTCTCTACGCAATGGATCGTTTTGCGAAAGTGTTCCCTTAGCCGCCACTTACTACACCATCGCGATGAATGAGGGTAGCAATATTTTGTACTCTTTCCCATTGCACATCGTATTATGGGTATGCTAAAATTAAAAGTATTTGTACAATATACATCGCTAAAGTATAAGATTAAGGTAATGGCCGTTGGAGTACATTGCGAATGATAGATGTCTATTCACGAGCTGGCCAGAAGCTTACGGTTAGGTAACTAAGTAAGGCTCACATGGACTTGTAAGCTTCTTATGGAAATAACTTCTTTATCAATGTGCTCGCATGTTACTCATAAAAGCTTTATATATAGCCTTTTACTATGCTTTTACTAGATAAATTTTGAAAGAAAATGTAGAGGCCATTCAAAGTAAAATAGTCTAAACGTATTCCACTATTTCTGTACATATTTGCCTAGACCACTTAAATGCAATTCTGTAAGAGTTCATTTTAAGAAGTCCCGTCGTCGTACCGTATGCACCATTGACCTGCACCATCAATGATGCAAATGAAACTAATTAGTTTTATTTGCACGGTTGCACCATCAATATTTATACAACTTACTGCTTCACCATAATTTCTTTGTACCGTATGCACCATTGTCCTGGACCGGTGAGACTAATTAGTTTTGCATTACTGAATCCAAAATCGGTACTGAACCCTGAAAGTTTCAATATAGTGAGCAGATTGAAGGGCATCGATGTGGTTGGCGGAGATTGGCCTAGTATTCATGAGGATTCCCACACGTAAAAATAATAGAAAATACCCTAAGCACTGGGACTGCAATGGTATTCTGGTAACTGTAGTAACTAATAACTGAAATGGTATAACGAATACTGTCTGTCTTCAGTCTTCTGGAAGATAAAACGCCTGTGCGCATGTGTGTAGTGGTAATATGCACGTAAAACGCCTTTAGGCAAACGGCATTAACAACCTTCTTAAATAAAAAGCCAGATGTATTACTGTCTATGCCGATGCCGCCGGGTGTAAGCGAGCGAGTAGGCATGCCATAAAAGTTTAACTTCATACTCATCAAAATTGTCATTTTTCTATTGTCAATTTAGCCATACAAAATTTATGACCATTTTAATTTATAATGGATGAACATGATATCACAAATCTAGATGTAGAATTTAAAAGATATTTGCAATTATTGAGGCCATATTTAGTGCACCTAGTTGATGAAAAAGTAGTTAAACTTTGTGATGCCTGGATTCAAAGGCTATCCGATTCCAAAGACGACGAAAAGGTACTGAGAAACAAATATATTTTTTTGTTATGTTATCAGCTTGCTAGAGGTACATTTAGTACACCTTTTCTTAGAATTCCACCCAAAAAACTGCATCCTTTGAGAGACGACGTGAACAGTGATGATTCTTCGACTGAAATTGAAGAAGTAGTCGTGAATGTTGAAACACCCAATATTAGAATTTTATATGATAGCAACAAAGTTACTGTTTCGGAGTCTGACTACTTATCTCAAGATAGCGAAAGAGTATGCAACGGAAGTAAAAATTGCGATACAAAAAATAAACCTGAGTCATCTTTTAGACCAGCAATAATATGTTATCAGAAACTAGAGTCTAAAATAAGTGATTACAAAATGCAAGAGGACGATTATGAACTAAGAGCTAGTAATCTAGTAAAGAAACTCAGGGAAATCAAAATTCAAAACATATTGTTGAACAAAGAACTCACGACTTTGAAACAAGATACTAAGTATGCACAAGATGATTTCAATGAACCTTTTGTGATGAAAGTTGATAATGCAACAAGTCCTGTTGTACACAGTACTGACAGCAGTGCAACCTTAAAATCTTTGCGACACCAATTACAAGAAATACAAGATTCTAGAAATATGTTAATAGAAACCATTAGTAATTTGCAGAACCAGTTAGATAATTTTGATGAAATTAGTAAAAATCAAATTAATGATATTGAAGCTAAACATAAATTACATTTGATTAAAGTCAGGACCGACGCAAGAGAGGAAACCAAGTTGTTTTATGAACAGAAGCTTGAAGAGCTTAAACAGTCTTATGAAACCACCATCAAACACATACAAGATACTGCTAACAATGAAATAAAATCCCTGGCAAAGGTAAAGGAAGAAAATATAGAAGAAAAAGATAAACTCCTGGAAAGTAAAGATAAACACATCACTGGGCTTTTGAGTCAAATAGAAACTCAGAAAGCTACTGTACAGTCCATGATGGCCCAGTTTATAGAAAAGTCTTCAGAAGATGTCTCTTGTGAAGGTTTACGATTACAAAACCAACTGTTGGAAAAACGACTTAATAAGATTGGAAAATCAAAGCTGAAATCTACTAAGGTATATGAAGCAAAGTTGTTGCAATTACAGCGTGATAAACATTTGACCGAATGTTCACTTCAGCTGCAACTTGTAAGGCAAAGAGCCCAGGTAGTCAGTGAACTGTCAGATGAAAATCAAACTGAATTGAATACATCTCTAGATAAGCTTGAAAGTAAGTATAAAGAAATTATAGCCAACGTACAAGCAACAGCTATACAGAGGAGGATACAAGATCAGAGAGCACTTGAATGCCTATTGAAGGCAGCCTGTGGTCTGGATGAACAAAATCAATATTCTCCACCACTTCGGAATCATAATCACAGCTATGAATCTGAAAATACATCTTTTCCCCGTAATACTAGAGGTGCCAATGCAGTCTTGGGTAATAAATCATTTGGCGAAGATAGCATTTTACCTGGATATTGTTTGAACGGGGATAAAATGGGTGAATTATTTGATAGGGTGTATATACCCCAGCGTGATAATAGCAACGCAGAGACGAAGTAAAAATTTGTCAAAATTTATACAAAATCAAATAAAACTATGACTATATAAATAAAAGAAAATAAATAAATTTCTGAAAGTAGAGTCTTTATCTTCTTACTTTAATTCTAAGATAATGTATAAGCACACCCTACTCTTTGTTACCTACTTAATTCAGGTCAGAAAGGCTTCTGGTCTGGAGGAGTAGCAAGAACCTGTAGGCCCAGGTTACTAAGAAAGTAACGGGGTTCGGAGTTTGTATAAAAAAGTCATCCATTTTCAACGGAAGAAAGCTGTGGGACACAATATTGTCTATATTGACTTAGAAACGCGAAGGTGTGTATTATATAGATCAGGGGTTCCCAACCTGTGCGCCGCGGCGCCCTGGGGCGCCGTAGAAAGTCCAGAGGGGCGCCGCGGGAATGCCTCGCGGCGCCCCTCTCTCCGCGTTCGTTAACACATGAAAGATAATAAAAAAAGTAGAGCACAAAAAGAATGGCCCGCCGAGTTTATTGCAAGTTCTACTCAAGCGGGCCGCGTTCCTAACTGGTGGTGGTACATACTAACTTATATTTGTATTCATGAATGTGTCTTGGCCTATATATTAGGATTGTGCGAAATAAATGTTTTTTTCAGTTTAAGTTTGACCCGTCGTTGCCCAGTCGCGGTCTCCACTCTAAAATTCCTTTGTAAAAAAAGGGTCTGTCTGTCAAGATAAGTTTTTAGATTTTTTAAAACTAGTCTACGTGGTGTCAGCATGGTAAGAGGTGAAAATTGCCTCCTTCTATCCAATAAAATCTGCTGAGTCCTCACCGCGTTGACCATCTTGAAGTGTCTTAGTTGAGAGAGGCGGTCAGATCAGATCAGATCGATCTTAAACGTGGCTAGAGATGAGCCATGGCAATCTCTTCTACCGGTTGTCACCGATAATTACCGGGCGCGAAGGCTTCGGTAAGTATCTAAGAAAACGCCGGGAGTTCACGGCTCAGTGTCAGCACTGCGAAGGACGCAGCAAGGACATAGCGCTGCATACATTAGTGGAGTGCACAGCGTGGGCGCCAGGTCCTAGTGGCAGGTCTTAACGTGGACATCTCGCTGGACACTACGATGCGAGCCATGATTTTCAGCAGGAATAAGTAGGACGCCGCCACGTCTTTCTGCGAGAGGTTATTCTCGTGAAAGAGATGGCAGGGAGGGAGCAGGGATATAACTTTCCAACCCGAGATCCATACACTTGTCTTTGCACATACTATCGGCCTCCATTACCGGGGGCCTAAGGACGGGTGGGGACTGCTCACCGTCCTTAGAGAAGCAGGCCCAAGACGACAGCGAGACTTGAAACTTTTCCGCACGACACACAACCCAGGAAGCGTGAGTAACACCCGAAAAACCCCATAGACGCGGGGAAGTACCCGAACCGAACGGAGTAAATTAAATGAGGTCGCAGTGGTAGCTAAGGTCTGTCGGGAATCCTGGGACATCTTTCCTAGGGTTTACCCGGGCTCTTCACCGTAGGTAGAGCAACATGTGGTTTCAGTCGGTAAAATTTCAGCACACCATCCATGAGGGATTTCCACACCTAAAAAAGAAGACAGTTTCCCAAGGGAACGCCGGCTCCGCATTATTATTTAATCTGCATGGGGACTTGGCCGAGACTCCATTGCCAGAGAAGTGGAGGATACCATGGAATAACTGCGTGCAGTGGGGGGGGGGGGGGGTGATTTCAAATGATATGATAGGGAGCCGTGAAAAATTTCAAAACCTATAAGGGCGCCGCGGCCTGAAAAAGGTTGGGAACCCCTGATATAGATGTTTGTTACTATTTCACGTTTGTAAAAGATAATAAATAAATAAATAAATATTCACGGACATTTCACACAACGCTATCTGATCCCAAAGTAAGCTAGGAATAACCTGCTTGTGTTATGAGTATCAGTCCACGGATATTAATACTTATATACTTTTAAATACATACTTATCATACATAGAAACACTCAGACTCTTGAGACAAACATTTATGGGTCACACAAATATTTGTCTCCGGTGGGAATCGAACCCACGACCTCCAGCGCCGCAGGCGGTATCACTACCGACTGCGCCACAGAGGCCGTCAAACTATTATAGTATGGCATGTTTTTTTCTCGAAAATATAAGATGAAAGTCTATAATTTGGTAAGTACATATATGAATATGCGATCAAGCCATGCTTATCCATCACAGAAGTCGTTGAAGTCAAAGTGGTCGTTGAAGATGGCGCTGATTTAATTGATTGATTGAATACATGGTTAATGTCCCATTAACTCTAATACAAAATTTAAGAATCTAAAACTTAACTCCTACGCAGGCCTTTATAATGTCTCACCCTTCAGAGATTGCTGACGCTCCTTATATTTGAACAATTGTTCTGAATGACGAAGCCTTTTCGGAGGTAAAAGGCACGCCGCTCAACTCAGCCATTATACCTACAAATCAAAGGGTCCACCGGTAACGGTCCTGTGACAAACAAGTGAGTGCTGAAACAGAAAAGGAAGGCAAGTGTACCTTTGTTCGTCGATATCAAAGCAAAATAAATTGCCCCTAACAGCTGGGGCGCATTTTACGTAGGTACTCATACCAGACGTATTTTGGCCCTGTGTTATAAAGATCGTTTGCTCTTCTAAAAATAGATTTATGCCTGCTTGGTATCAAAAAATATAATATGTAATATTTCATTTTGTGAGATGAAACTATGAGTATTTTATGGATTCATTATATTATTATAATATATATACTAGCTGTTGCCCGCGACTTCGTACGCGTGAAAATTGGTACAATGCCAATTTGATTGCTCTCTGCTTAGCCCCTAGGATATGAAGCGTGATAATATATAGCTTATTTTAACAGGTACCCTACCCTATTTACCCCTAGGTAATATTTGTGCAAAATTTGAATCAAATCTATTGAGTACTTTTCGAGATCCTTCCGGACAAAGCAAAGCAAACAGACAAACAGACAAACAGATAAACAGACAAACAGACAAACAGACAAATAGACAAAAATTTTTCTAACTATATTTTCGGCTTCGGTATCTTATGTTGAACACCCAGCAAGTTTTTTTTTTATAATATTTCCAATGTACAGTTTTGACTTTTCTATCATTTTATTATATGTATAGATTTTACCGCGCTGTGTTCTTTTTTTCATACAATAATACTCATTGTTTTAGAATTTTTCGCTCATTCTAAATCTATGATTTGTCGAGCGCGAAGCAAACACTGCCGTACCATCCTTTACACTTTACAGGAACCATTTCGCCGCATTTTCAGGCCCCTAGTAGAGAACCTCTGGATAAGACCAGAACGCAGAAATTTTCGTCATCTAGTAAGCTATAATCACATACTTAAAATCCAAAATTTCAAGTCTGTAGGTCATTTACTTCCGGAGTTAAGCGAAAGCAAAGTTTCGCATTTATGACACTCATTCACTCATGATCATCAAAATACAACTAGTACTTCCCATAAACTCAGAGAGCTGAAATTTGGTACAGAGTTAGGGTTTAATCACCACATAAAGGGAAAACTATAAAAACTAGGATAATCGAAGATACCTGGTGACCCTGATTAGAAAACACAAGAGCCCAACCAAACTATTAGAGATCGACATACCGCCTTTACAAATAATATTCAACTTGGTGGGCCGCTTTATTTGAAGTCAAAAATCGAAGGTCTGAAGTATCTGATGAAGAACCTTCAGCTGGTCTCAGCTGTATTAGAGTTATGGTAATGCCCCCTTCTACTATTGGGACATAAAAAATCCACATCTGACACATCTTTTAATTTAATCTAGCCTATAGCATACCACTGTGCTGGGCGAATGCCTCTCCTTCTGCTTTTAATCACTATATTATAAAACAAAGTCCCCAGCCGCGTCTGTCCGTCTGTCTGTCTGTTTGTTCACGATAAACTTAAAAACCACTGCATGGAGTTTCGGGCTGAGATCACCAATCGAGAGAGTGGTTCTCGAGGAAGGTTTTCGTATATAATTTGTTGAGTTTTTGTTTACATTGACTAAAATATTACGACATTAGTTGGAGAGGTCAGAAAAAAATAAGGCGTCTGGGAGCTTTTAACGAAAACGCTGCCTAAACCCTTCGAGGTATTACAAAATAATGTACCATGGAGTTGTGTATCTTATATAGGCCTACAGAAAAGTCCGCGGCAGCATATGTTTATCTCTTAAGGATAACATACAATAACCATGTTCATTCTTTAAAAATTTAGCAATTATTAAGTGGTAATTGGAATGCTATTTACACCAAGAAAGTGTTAACCCATCTAAATTTAAATACATTAGTGGGCATGAAAATATAATAAAAATTATTTGTTCCCTTCACACCATGCAAATTAAATGAATACCTTAGGAGATATAGCAAATCAAAATAATGCGCAACGAAATTAATTTTGTGTCGCCATGATTGAACTGGGTCATACATTATACGGGTCACATACTAACTTATTCTTCTACTTTTATCGCAAATATTTTTTCGTTAAAAGTGAATAACGCTTACAGCAGATTACTTTAGGTACTTAGGTGTAATATTTCAAAATAAGCAATTTTATAGAAAATAGTAAACAAAGAGTCTTTATTTTAGAATTTTCTTCTGTATTAGCCATTTACATACAAACATCGGCGTGTTACAATTTTATTACATGTACCTATCAATGTAGTAGACGTAACGTGTATAAAATGACATCAATCAAATGTCATCAATATTCTGAAAAAGAAATTAAACATAGAGTTCACAAACTCTTTTGAAAATACATAGAGAGACATGATAGTAAACAACCACCACTAAGCAATACGCTTTTTCAGCGTGTAGCTGTGTTTCTCTGTGATAACCACCATGAGACATCGATATAGATAAGACTAGATGACTAACGACCGCGCCAACATCAAGCCTACCTAACGTAAGCCCACAGGCTTAGGTGAGCCAAACGTCAGTTCAGTCTGACGCCGTTACGCCAATCGTACGTACAAATTGAACCGGGCGACAAAATGGTCAAGTAGACAGTAAAAGATTGCGATTCTAAAACATAAAAACACAATTAGTCATGTAGAATTACTTTTCACACGTAATTATACTATTTACGCATTGATATCAGCGGAAATACCGCTATAATCGAATTTTGAAAATAAAATTTGTGATTGCCATTCAGTGTTACCACTAAAATATCGGTTTGGTTTACCCACATCAGTGGGAGAATTAGTAATTAATTACCTATGCAAGATACATTAATAGTATTACCTGACTAAGGCAGGGTTATGATTTTGACAGGCTATATACGTATGTCTGTATGTTCATGTATTCCCTCAGAGCTCCTCAACTAGGTACTTATTAGAACTGGACTAATGAGATATTGTTAGAAGCGTCTTGACGTTCGAATGGTTATAAGCTATATATCGTGTCACTGAATTTAATGGTGCGCCCTCTAGCGGCCATAAAGTACTGTGTTAAAATAAATTTAAGAAAAAAATATCGTGTTTGGTATTAAATGAAAGGGTTAGATGTTTTGTAAGTAAGTGCCTTTTTAATGGTCTTTATAGAATACTAGCGGACGTCACGCGGTTTCACCCGTGCAGTTTCCGTTTTCGTGGGAATTCGGGAATAGAATATAGCCTATGTTCACCGCAAAGAGTGTAGCTTCCCAACAGTGAAAGAATTTTTCAAATCGGTCCAGTAGTTCCGGAGCCTATTCGTTACAAACAAACAAACAAAAAAACATATCTTTCCTCTTTATAATATTAGTATAGATATATAGAATACTAGCGGATGTCACGCGGTTTCAGTCGCGTAGTTCCCGTTCCTGTGGGAATACGGGAATAAAATATAGCCTATGTTCACCGGGAAGAGTGTAGCGTCCCAACAGTGAAATAATTTTTCAAATCGGTTCCGGAGAGTTTGTTTAGTACACCGGGAACCAACCCTAAAGACGCGGAATAGGACCCCTATGCGAGACGGCAGTGTTAGCTAAGGTCTGTCGGGATGCGATGCGATATGGTCACGCCTTTATATGTACGCAGAGGCATTTTATATGGACAAAATTCACCTTTTTTTATAAGAATATAACCTACGTCATATGTGGTGAGACGTACTGCCGTTGCCGTGTTGAGATTGACAGGCACAGGCTGTGACAGCCTGCTGTTGAAATTTTTCAACCTTGGTCAAGCCTTTCAACTTGGCTTAACGACTTCCATTTTACTGGCAACCGGGACCAACAGCAACGTGCCTTCCGAAGCACGGAAACGTCGGAAACGCTCAAATAAATGCTAGCCGGGACAACCTTCGTAGGCAGTAGCAGGGCGCAGTGTGGTTTTAGTCAGTAGGCGTTCGCAATAGCATCCATGTGTAATTTCAAACGTAAAAGAGAGAAACCCATTTTAAGGTAAAGAAATTTCTAAAATGGACATTAGAGAAGATTTATATCTACCGTTGATTAATGGCACTTGGTGAAACTTGCTGCACATATTGCAAAAAAAACCGGCCAGGTGTCAGTCGGATTCGCGCACAAAGGGGCAAACGCGAGACTCTATGACCGAGACATGAGGCTTTGCCGTCCGTCTGTCTGTTAGTCACGAGGCTGTATCGCAGGAACTGTGGTTGATAGAGCAAATTTTTTCACAGGTGATGTATGTTTCTGCCGCCATAACAAAAAATATCTACTAAAAGCAGAAAAAGAAACAAACAAACAAACGTAAATTGCCGTTTTTGTTTGGGGACCTGGACTCTGTGCTTAAATTCGACTCGCACTTGGCCGGTTTTTTTTTAATATGAAAACGTGAGTTTCAGTTTCAACCGAAATAAAATAATAAATGAAATAGGTACATAATAATTTTAAATTTGTTTAGTAATTCTATAATTATCGTGGGTAAAAATTTCATACAGTAGTCAACACTGGCCCACGTTCGTCATGTTTATGTTTTTGTCTTTGTCTAATCGCAGTGGCGTCGGTGTTCACCGTACGCGTGTGAGTGAGACAGATATATGTTTACCATCACTGCTTAAAAAGTTTCATAGTTGCGTCTTCTCAGCTCATAAGTAGCCGTGCTTTTGTCGAGACGCGATGTTCGTGCTTGCCTCTCTAATGATAATATATATAACTCTATGCCATGAGAGGTACCTTTGTTCGGGCCATCCATAGAAAATAGATGGCATAATGCTGAATACCGCAAAGAACAAGCGGCGTGGCATAGAATGGGGACTATCCTGATATCCTGAAGGATTTAGATGACGCCGATGACCTGTGCTTGCTGAGGCACTCACACGCCACAAATTAGAGATAGTACAGATGGAAACCTACATACTAAATTCGCTGAGGCTACGCACACATAGACAACTCATTCACAGACACGAGGTCAGGCGGTCTCAACCGAATTTTCGATAGGTACTGATTAGTGCGCGAGTGTGTGTAGCAGAGGGTAGGTGTGACAAAAAAGTACATACATGAGTTTGCCATTAAGGCAATAAGGGTAAGAATTTAGTACGAATTTCGGGTTATTTTAGAGATCCAATATGGCCGCCGCGCCGTTATCACAAAATTTCATGATGGGTATCGTTTAAGGGGATTTTTGGTATGCTGAGTACGAATTTTATGATAATTTTGCAATCCAAAATGGCCGCCGCGCCACTATCAGAAAATTTCATGATGGGTATCGTTTAAGAGGATTTTTGGTATGCTGAGTACGAATTTTATGATAATTTTGCAATCCAAAATGGCCGCCGCGTCCAAATCACAAAATTTCATGATGGGTATCATTTAAGGGGTTTTTTGGTATGCTGAGTACGAATTTCGGGTTATTTTAGAGATCCAATATGACCGCCGCGCCGTTATCACAAAATTTCATGATGGGTATCGTTTAGGGGGTTTTTTGGTATGCTGAGTACGAATTTCGGGTTATTTTAGAGATCCAATGTGGCCGCCGTGCCGTTATCACAAAATCTCATGATGGGTATCGTTTAAGGGGTTTTTTGGTATGCTGAGTCCGAATTTCAGGTAAATTTTGCAATCCAATATGGCCACCTCGCCACCTTTGTAAAATTTCATGTTGCATATCGTATAAGGGGTTTTTTGGTATGCTGAGTACGAATTTCGAGTTAATTTTGCAATCCAAAATGGCCGCCGCACCACCGTTGTAAAATTTCATGTTGGATACCGTATTTTCGTACTCAGCGTACTAAAAAACCCCTTAAATGATACCCATCATGAAATTTTGTGATAACGGCGCGGCGGCCATATTGGATCTCTAAAATAACCCGAAATTCGTACTCAGCATACCAAAAAACCCCTTAAACTATACCCATCATGAAATTTTGTGGTAACGGCGCGGCGGCCATCCTGGATTGCAAAATTGACCTAAAATTCGTACTCAGCATACCAAAAAACCCCTTAAACGATACCCATCATGAAATTTTGTGATAACGGCACGGCGGCCATATTGGATCTCTAAATTAACCCGAAATTCGTACTCAGCTGGTATGCTGAGTACGAATTTCGGGTTAATTTTAAAAAAACCCTTTATACGTTGTCCAACATGACCAACCAGTAGTTCCCGAGATCCTAGCGTTCAAACAAACGAACAAACCCTTCAGCTTAATAACATTTGTACAGATTCCACCATTTATAACTCACATTTAGGTATTCTAAATGATTTCTTTAATTTAAAGTATGCCAAGTTTCTCATTACTGAGTCAGAACAATTATATACATTATGTCGATTTTCACTATTCTCGACTCACACTTGACCGTTTCCAAATTATTTATTTAACGTTTCTCTAATAATTTAGTTTCTAATTATTAATTTTTAATGCCTAATTCTTTACTTATTTAATTTGGGGAATTTTGAATTGGAAACTGGCAACACCAACAAAAATGCCAAGATGGAGTCGAATAAATTAGACATGCGTAAATAAATAGATTTCATAAAATTATGATAAGTTTCGAGTTACTTACCGACATTCCTGGCTGTTTTTAAATATTTTCTTTAATTTCGACACACTTTTATTGCACCTAACGACATTTTAAACAATAAAATTTTGTCACGTGACACAAGCTTTTTCCTTGACAGCAGAATGTGCACTGAATGGCGGATCGGCACATTGAGGCTAACAGTTATCCTCAGCCCCGGATCTAGAGATTTTTTTAGGCGGGGCAAAAACTGGAAATGCCGCCCCCACCCCCTATTTTTACGTCTGTCATTTACATCGTTAAAAATTTCGAAAGAATGCCCCCGCTGTTTCTGCGTTAGGTCTATTTTTAGGGTAGGTACCTCAAAACTTAGCCCAAATGGAATCACTTTTTTGACCGCCTATCAAGATGATAGGCGGACAAAAAAACCGAAAAAGACGTATATTTCGACATTCACAAGAGAATCAATATGATTCCAGCCACGGTGTCCCCTAGAGCCTAGCTTAGGGAATTCGGGACTTCTCTTACAAGCTAGTTGGCGGCCCCATGATGTGCTTGTTCTCATTCTGGTTCAAAATCCAGGGGTTGTACGAGGAGAGAAACGTGAATCTTTGAAGCGCCTCGGTTCTGGTGAAAATTCTCTTTGAAAGAGTGGCACCTCTACCCAAAATGCGTTGTTCGGGGAAGAGCTTTTCAGAACGCTCGTCGTGATAAAATTCGGTAGAACGCAGCCAAAAGTGCAATAATGTGGCTCTATGCTGCGCTAGCAGCTCAAGATGGTATAGGGTATAGGAAGTGAGGGGTTACTTCAGAACTGTCGATAATGCGAATGGTACCTACGTCCTTGGATGACGTCGAGCGCGTACAGCAGTACCTCGCTGAATTGTCCCAAAAATGACAGCAGTATTAGCAAAGGTACAAATCTTCGTCTTGTACAACAGACAACTCTATTATCGCGTGAAGAACCCCCTCACCTTATTGAGGACTTCTAGTTTCCTGGAGAGTCGATTGAGAAGTGGATTGGGTTAGTCCGGTAATACCTCTAAATGTATTTTGAAAAGAAATTAGTATGCTAACAAAATCACAAATTTAATGTGAACATTTTTCTCTAATTCTCGATAAGATTCGAACCTGCATCTTATGGCTTGCCAGACAAGACAACCTTTTTTTTAAGTGAGGAAAAATCCATCATAAATGCTATGCCGGACTTCTACCGACTAAAATCCTCACGTAACGCCCAACAGCCTATGGTTGGGAGCCCCGGGTAAGCGCTCGGAAGGATGTCCCAGGACGGACGAGATACACTAACCTTTGTACTCTTCCGACTAATTCTTTCACCTCATACGGCTTAAGTTGACGTAGGCACCATAGGTATGTTTTTGTCATCAAACTTGCGATGGACGTCTAGGCCGAGGATGTCTAGATAGTCCTTCAGTGGTATTTTCGCAACTGAAGAGCGGGCAGACGTAGGAAATAATAAAATCTTTCAGCTGTAAATGCACACGTCTATATTCCCTGGTTTAAATCAACCAGGTTGTCTAAATCCTATTGTTAAATGAGGTCAGGTCCTGGTCGAGATCCGCCACAAGTTGACGAATCTTTTTCTCCGCTTCAGGCCGCCCCTGGTCATTCCAAACTTTTATAGTCCGATAAAGGACAGAACTTTTGAATCGCTCTGATCTGGCGAAGTGGCGGCACGCGTTGTTCAGGATCGAAGAGGAGAGGATGGAATTAAACACTCGCGGTGATGAATTTGGTATGTTCCGGTAAAGACGCTATGCCCGGGCGGCAAAATTTTAGCAAATACTTCATTTTAAAGAAAACAACCATGCCTCGCGAACTTAACAAGATTTAAAAATTTAACTGATGAGTTGTGCATTTGTCTGAAAGAAGAAGTTTGAATTTGTCGTCCTCTGATTTGCCGCCCCCCTGATTTTGCCGCCCGGGGCATAGGCCCCGGCTTGCCCCCCCTAGATCCGGGGCTGGTTATCCTCAAAAATTTTAGACGCTTTGCTGTCGTTCAATCACTATCTAGAGTTTACTCTATTATCTAAGCTTACAAGTTTACAAGAAGAAATAGTCGAATGATTATCTTTATTCTACTCGAATATTACACAAATTACACTAAAATATTAATTTCGCTCAAAATTTGGTTAAAATTTAACGGCATGAACTCGAATGGGCAATACAAAAAACTGTTGTACAAGAATCAGAACCGGAAAAAAAGAAGAGAAAGATCTGTAATAATAAAAAAACTACTCCTAAAAAGAAAAAAACTGCGTCTAATAAGAAAATCTAATAAAATAAATCAATATGCCCACGTTTCTACAAAAAGAAGTGAAATCCCACCAAAAACATTCTGTAAAAAACTAGCCAAGTCTCGTTGGAGCTACTTGTTTATCTCTAAAAAGTAATGAGATCTAGACAAAGTCGTGCCAAGTCTAAGGTTCCTTATTGCGATTTCTTAATTATTATAGTTAATGTTGTGTGACTTGGCCGTTGAAAATTACACAAGGGTACAAAACAAGATGCTTCATGACACCATTGCACCAATCTGTCGCCAGAACTGCTACCCATTGACGATCGAATTATTATTATTATAATCATTGATAGAAGTCCTTCTGTACATCTATTTTATGTTAGATCGGTGGTCAATGCTGAATGCATGTGTTGCCCAATCAATAACAGCCTAAAATGAGACACTAGCGTCCAATTACCAATACCAGTATGGGCTATTATCTGGCTTAACAAACATAGGTAGTTACAACAGATATAACATTACGTGTAAACATGATTGACTTGTACACACTCACGTATAAAGAATTTTCAACGGCCAAGTCACACAACATTAACTATAATAATAAAGAAATCGCAATAAGGAACCTTAGACTTGGCACGACTTTGTCTAGATCTCATTACTTTTTAGAGATAAACAAGTAGCTCCAACGAGACTTGGCTAGTTTTTTACAGAATGTTTTTGGTGGGATAATACTTACTAATTATAGTATGGCATGTTTCTACTCGGTGGACAAAAGGCTTGTGTCTGTACCAACATTATAAAGATGAAAGTTTTGTTTGTGAATAGGATCCGAAACTATGGGCGCGTTTGAGAAATTCTTTCACTGTTGAGAAGCTATACTCTTCGCGGTGAACATAAGCTATATTTTATTCCCGCATTCCTACGGGAACGGGACCTACGCGGATACAAAACCGGTGACGTCCGCTAGCGCTGTGTAAAATTTTAAAACTTGGGTTACAACTTGTCTTTAACATTTTTTTGAGTGTTTAATTATAAGAAAATATTGTAAACAGATGTATCTTTTTCTCCTACATGGATGCTATGCTGAACTCCTACCGACTAAAAACCATACGTATCCTACCTAACGGCCCACAGTTGGGAGCCCCGGATAAGCCCCCGGAAGGATACACTCCAGGACATACAGATGTATCTGTCTGTCATGTCTGTGCTTAAAGTTTTTAACACAGTTTTCAACATTGCTAACACTTTTTTCTTAGGCGCCAAAATAGGTACCAAAATTACAGATCGCGCAAAAATCGAATGGAAGGTTAAATAATAGGTACTTTTCTTCACAAATTGGTATGTGGTTGAAAATTAGGAAATTATATTGTCACTCTAGGGCGTGATTTAAGTCAATAAAATGTCCGATTGGAAATTACCCATTTTACATTCCTTGAAGCGTTTACGAAGTCATTGTTCTTTATACATCACTGCATTATAAGCAACTTAGGCACGCTACGGCTGATTTTGAGACGGGTTACCACTTTGTGACTATTCCATTGCTTTTCCATGCTTTGGTCCAGGTAGCCGGTAAAATGGCATCCGTTAAGCCAAGTAGGTCTTATGTGTATGAAAAATTTTACAGCAGGAAACCACGCCTGCGCCTGTCTAATTCAATACGGCAATAAGCTCTACGAATATTACGTATGACCAAAAGCAAAATGGTAATAGTTTATTATCAGGCAACATTAGAAAGTTACAAGATGGTAGCCACGGACATACTAATAGTATACTAATAGTCTATTAGTATACTATTAGTATGTCCGTGGCTGCCCGTTCGGTTATGAGTCGTGAGTTAATGTATGGTTATACATTCATGAAGATATACACATAGATATTAGCTTAATAAGTAATAAGTCATTTATTCAAAACAAAATTCAATAAAATAATATGGTCAGAACGCAATCTCATGTTGTACCTGCGCGTCTGTGCATACTTATATAAGCCGATGCATTAAAGAAAGGAATCATAAATGGCGGCTTGTACTTGCGTTGACAGATAGTACGGTTAGCATATAAAATTAAAAGTCAGTTATTTTTTCGAATTAAAAATAATAAAAAGAAGACCGTGTCGTATTAATTTCTTACTAGCTTTTGCCAGCGGCTTCGCCCGGGTGAATGTTAAAAATTGCAGCACATGGCAGCATCTATTTTTGTTTTCATCGGAAACAGTAGGTACCTACTTTTTTCGGGATGAAAGGATTCGTATGTCCGTTTGTACGGAAACGAACATAGAGTTCCTTAATCCCGAAAAAAAGTACCTGGGGCAACCACAGACGTATAAAGATAAGCTGGCAACGTATATCACATTATATCAGGAGGATCATGGATGATCATGATGTTGGTTAAAAAAAAGGACGAACATTATTATTAACTCTTTCATACTGTCTATGAGACGGGCCTTCACCAGGATCTTCAAAGGGGTAGGGTTCTAATCCCAACATTTGATAACGCTCCAGATTTTTTTCTTCTTCAAAATACTTGGTGACATTATACACTATTTGACGTGTCGTGACCTTAGATCATCCAACCACAGGATGCGCCTTACTTAAGCATTGTTTTCTGCCATTGCATATGACCATTTGGTCTTTTGGCTTTATGAAAAGCCTGTACATCAGTACATCATTTTATATGATTAAACTAGTGTAACCTTAGGGGTTAGGAGGGAGAGAGAGGAAGAAAACAATTAAGTAGTAAGTATACAAAATTTATTAAAAAATTAGGGGTAGGTAGGTTAAGGTTCTCTCAGGGGGGTTCGGTATGCTCGTAACCGTAGGTTGCAATTACAAGAAATAAGAATGCCACTGTCCTGCGTTAGTCCCCGGGTAGGATCGGAGCTGCGGTCGTGCAGCAGCAGTAGGCAGGTCTCTGGCCGTGCAGGTAGATGCAGCGGCAGTGTGACCGACGTCACGTAGATGATGTGTAGATGAAGGCGAAGAGTGAAAGTGGACGTAAAAGTGAACCCTGGAATCGAAATTTAGTCGATTCACAGTTTGTCCTAGTTTTCTTACTGACTGCAACATCACGGACACCACAACGACCACTCCCGGAGAGGGCTAAGCAGGGAGCAAGTGGCATCATAGGCTACTATGGTGTTCGATGATGAGGCAGTCATACAAAGCAAAGTTTTATAATAGTAAGAAGACTTTACACAATGGGAATGCTGAATTGCGTGATAGATTAGTTTGGCTGTAGGTAGTTGCCATTAAAATTTAGCAGTGCAATCCTTACATAAAATGTAATTAAGCCTTACATATATTTTATAAGCACTAGCAAGGCTGTACTAAACAAAATTAGAAAGAATCTAGCAATTATGAAATGATGTATTTAGATGTATTTCTAAGTTCTAGATTCGAGTTACCTACATAGTGATAAATATAGATAATGCAACACTCACCCAATAAACTCGGGGTTCACATCACACACTGAATTTAATTTTACTAAATTCATTATTTAAATTGATAAAATTTACTATTTAAATATAATATTAGTTGCCGGCGCGCGGTACGTGCACACGTTAAGACGATCTAAGGTTCTGTGTCGAGTCGAGTCTCGAATGATCTCAGCGCCCGCGCGCCGCGCGTCGCCGTGACCGGTTCGGTATAGATATATGTAGATATAGCTGCGCGAACAAAAGAATATTTATACTACTCGTTTGCGCGAGGTTTGCCTCCGCATTATTTACTTAGATTTATTAACTGTAGTATTAAATATATTAAGCATAGTTTTAGTGCAGCTAAACTATGATAATAGTAGGAAGTGTAACGAACCGTTACACTAGTACATTACATTGTAGTTGACTGTACAATAACAATTAACACACAACAGCCATTACGCGTTTGTCGATTAATACATTTTTAAATGCAATGAAATTTTATATGTCTTTGTGTTTCCCCCTTCACTTGTATGAAAACTGGCAGAATATTTTTGTATGCGGTGGTTCGCAAAGGCTAGTCCCGTGTTATATGGTCTAAGGTCGTGACGAATAATCTTCCCTCGATTTCGAGAAGACATAATTACAATCTTCGCACGTCCAAACAGCGAAACTTAACAATAAAACAAACTCAACAACAATAACATGCAACAACGGAAAAATAACAGAAAACTATAACAAGGACATCGCGTCAAGACAGCGTGGAAGCTAATTAAGACTAATATTTTCTATTTCTGTTCACGGTACGCGCCAGAGTGAGTATAGACGGCACTTGTGTGCGAGCGAGAGAACATGATAAGCACCGCCATTTAAGATTCCTTTCTTTAATGAACCGGGTTATAACATTATACAACTTTACCAATTATACAATATCTTTGAGATGTGTCGCACTTCACAAATCAAACAGCTTTGTAGACAAGTCACGTAATTACTGTCTTACATTAAATTACTTGCTAATGTCACATGAGTAAATAGATATTTACTCATTGTTCTGTTCACGACGACACAGTGATTTAAATCGCAGTAAAATATTTGATGTGTAGTACTGACAGGTTGTCCACTCACGGTCAGTCTTTAAGAGTCCGTCTGACGCCACTGTGGCGCAGTCGGTAGCGATACCGCCTGCGGCGCTGGAGGTAGTGGGTTCGATTCCCACTGGAGACAAATATTTGTGTGACGCATAAATGTTTGTCTCAAGAGTCTGGGTGTTTCTATGTATAATATGTATGTATTTAAAAGTATATAAGTATTAATATCCGTGGTCTGATACCCATAACATAAGCAGGTTATTCCTAGCTTACTTTGGGATCAGATAGCGTTGTTTATATATAAATAAAAATATAGACTATTGACCTTGATCTAGATCTCAGGACTTGTGAGGTCTAATTAATTAAAATTTGAACACTGACTTCTTCAGTTCATGAACTAAAAACGCTCTAGGCTAGAAACACGATTACTGATAAAATCCTCGATAGATTTTTGTGTTGAAAATACCTCGATTTCGTGAAATTTTAAGCTAGATCTCATAAGTTATAAGTGATTTTTATAATATAAAATATTTATAAGAAAGACAATAGTAAAATCTTCATCTGCACTATACCACTTTTTTATATTGGTTCTAGTTTTTTTATAATTAATTTATTTCGTTAAAAACCCACAAAACCGATCGCATCTCTCTCTTTCTTGCACGCTAAAACGTATAATATCTTCTATCTTCTTTTAACAATTTGGCGTCTGGTAGGCTCTTAACGCAAAAATGTAGGTACATAACAATAACTTACTCTTGAGGTGGTAAATAAATATTGTGGGACATTGTCATGCAACACCATCTAGCCCAAATTACGGTAATATAAGTTTGCTTGTGCTATGGGATCTAGACAACTGATAAACGTACTAATATCTATATTATTATATTTATTGAATAATGCGACTTGTATCGTTACACAACATTTATTTATTTTACATCTAACCGGTTTCGCTTTTCGGCATTTTCAAAGGCAAAATTAACTTAAACACGCAAACGCCGAAACAAACATTTTTGGATCAGACAAATATTGATTCCGACTCGGAACCGTTCCTGTCTAGAGGACTTATTTCTTAACCGATTTTCACGTGTTCTTTGATTTAAAATACAACTATTGTCGACAGCTTTTTTGATTGGGGGGAAAATAGGGGTGAAAATTGTTATCGCGCGAGCGTTATTTGTGAACGCATCTTGATGATTTTTGGCTGAAGCATAAAGGAAATGCTTCCTCTTTAGGCTGCTTTTTTTGGGTGCTCGCGAGGTCTACTGATCGCAGAAGTACTAGTACCTATGTAAATTAGGTAGGTCTAAGAATCGGTCGTAATCTATTTTCCATGCTCCTAGGTGGTCGTGAACAACATTACGCGTGGGCGGAGCCGCGTGCGCTCGTAGTATATAAACACTAGCGGACGTCACGCGGACTCACGCGGTTTCACCCACGTAGTTCCCGTTCCCGTGGGAATGCGGGAATAAAATATAGCCCATGTTCACCGCAAAGAGTGTAGCTTTCCAACAGTGAAAGAATTTTTTAAATCGATCTAGTAGTTTCGGAGCCTATTCGTTACAAATAAACAAACAAAAAAACAATTATTTCCTCTTTATAATAATAGTATAGTAGGTATACCTATAGTACAGATAGATTATCGTGCCACTGTTTAATTAACTATGCAATCTTACTCATCGCGATGCACGACATATTATGCAGATAACATCAAGAAGCTCTCGAATTTCCTAGAACTGTGTAATCTGTAGATAGCATAACATATCATGTCACGTCTGGGCTAAATTTATTTATGAAATCATAATGCGAGAGAAACACAATAACAACCTATAGCTATGTTATTCCAGGCTTTATAATCTATCCCTGTAAATTTAAAATTTAATTAATATCCGTTCAGGTTCACACCTCTTACGAGCGAGATAGAGTAATAAACATACCTACTCAAAACCAGACATCGACAGATCTACACTCACAATTCGCATTTAAAATATGAGTACATTATGTGTGTACCTATTAGTAAAAACCGGCCAAGTGCGAGTTGGACTCGCCCATGAAGGGTTTCGTAGCAGCCAGTAACATAACATAAAAGTTCTTATAGTTCGTTGTAACTTTGATTGATGTTTTAACACGTTCGCAGTGGCAGTGATTTTTCTAACCGAAAATTGCGGTTTATGACGTATTAAAAAAAACTACTAGCTCTATCTCGTTCAAACCAATTTTCGTTGGTAGTTTTTATGGAAATGTACATCATATATTTTTTTTAAGATTTATCATTCTCTTAGTTTAAAAGTTAGAGGGGGGGGGGGGGGGGACACACATTTTTCCATTTTGGAAGTGTCTCTTGCGCAAACTATTCACTTAAGGAAAAAATGATTTTAGAAACCTTAATAGCATTTTTACAGACCTATCTATAGATACCCCACACGTATGGGTTTGATGAGAAAAAAAATTTTGAGTTTCAGTTGTATGGGGACCCCCAAAATTTACTGCTTTTTTTCTAGTTTTATATAAGAATCTTAATGCGGTTTACAGATTACATCTATTTACCAAGTTTCAATAGCATATGCCTTATAGTTTCGGAGAAAAGTGGCTGTGACACACGGACGGACAGACAGACGGACAGACAGACAGACAGACATGACGAATCTATAAGGGTTCCGTTTTTGCCATTTGGCTACGAAACCCTAAAAAGGGAGCACTTTCGCAAAACGATTCATTGAGTAGAGAAGAAAAACTCGAGATGAAAACCGATTTTCAGTAAAATGACAATCCTTGTGGCCTGCGCCTGTCCATTTTAACACGGCAATAGGCTCACCACCTATCACGTGGGACACAAAACTATAAGGTGAAATGTGGGCGGATACTACGCCTCTGCCTACCCCTTTGGGGGATAGAGGCGTGACTATAGTATCTATGCATGTACGTATGTTTTAGTAAGATAAGATGGTGGTCACGTATTGATAAAAAAAAATAAAAAAGGACAGCAATATTTTACTGCACGTTCTTCCCATCCCTCAAAAATTCGGGTCCTTAAAGTAGGTCGTGAAATAGAATATCAATGGGCCGTCTACTTGAAGACCGATGCTAATAGGTTTATTGGATATGGTACTTGTCCTCAATCACACAACAATTAGCTTTCTGAATTCTATGCGTCAATATTTGGCCAAAAAAATATAATTCAGTAAACGCGTAAGCGCAATGCAATGAAGTTTCTTCAAAACTATTCGACGTTCGTTCGCGTTGAGCTGGCTGGAGTCGAAAACCAAGTACTTATTTAATATATTCAGAGAAGCATTGGCAATATTTGCTCAATACAAGGAAACAGAGGCCAAAAAGTAGTTGGTAGAATTTTGTTCATTTTCTGTACGTTCTAATAATTCGGCTACTACTATGCCTAGTGGCAGGTTAAGAGCAAATCTAAAGGGTCCGCAACGCGAGTGTAGCGCCTCTGGTGTTGCAAACGTACAGCTGGGGGGCCGTATGCTCGTTTACCCCCTTAGTAGTCTAAAAAAAATCCATCAGACCACAATCACGAACTTGGGTATATTTAAATGGGATAATGTATGTATGTATCTTTTTTTTTTTTTTTTTTTTTTTTTTTATACCACTAAGGTGGCAGACAAGCATACGGCCCACCAGAAGGACTGGTGGTCACCGCAGCCTATGAACGTTTGCAACACCAGAGGCGCCACACTCGCGCTGCCGACCCTGTAAAAACCTTCTTAGACCCCTTTTGAAGAACCCCATACTGTAGGCGTTTGGGAAAACCGAGGCAGGAAGATCATTCCACAACCTAAGTGTTCGCGGAAGAAAACCCTTATCGGATCTAACCGTGCTCGAACGCTTCGGACGTAGGGTGTGAGGATGAAATCTCTGTCTATGGCGAGCGGTGCGGTGATAGAACGTAGCCGTGGGCATCATGTCAAACAATTCTTCAGAGCACACACTATTGTACAGGCGGTAGAACACGCATAAAGAGGCAAAGTCTCTCCTGCCGCGAAGAGGTTCAACACCACCTGTCAGTATAGGATCGTTGACAACTCTCACAGCTTGCCTCTGCACCGAGTCAAATGGACGAAGCTGATATTCAGGTGCCCCCGCCCAGAGGTGACAGCAGTACTCCATGTGTGGCCGCACTTGCGACTTATAGAGAAGCAGTGTTTGCGCCGCAGTAAAGTACCGCCGCGCCCTGTTGAGCACACCGAGCTTCTTGGACGCCAGCTTGGCCTTGTCCTCCAAATGACTGCGGAATTGAACGTCACTGGAGATGTCAACACCAAGGATCCCTATACTTTTAGAGATGGAAAGAGATGTGCCCTGGAATTGTGGCGCTACAGTAATTGGGGCTTTCTTAGCGGTGAAGAAACACGCCTGTGTCTTTGAAGGGTTGAACTGGACAATAATGTATCTATGTATGTATGTAGTAATATGAGTATCTAAATATAAATTTATTTATGAGTATGTATATGCCTATTTATATTTTAATACCTTTCTTTCGATACCGTGAATCATGATCTTTTAATAATGAAATTAGATCATTATGGTGTTAGAGGAAAAGTGCTGGACTTTTTCAGTTCCTATTTTAAAAATCGAAAGATGTATGTCGAAATAAAAGCTATAGATGAAAGTAAGTGCCAAAATGCTAATCATTCACACATCTGCCGCGTTAATACTGGCGTTCCACAAGGTTCCATTTTGGGGCCCATAATGTTCATTATATTTACAAATGATTTAATTAACTATGCTGCACACAAAACTCCCGATGATAATCTGGTTGTATTTGCTGACGATACCAGCGCGGTGGTTGGTGCTGATGATATTCACATTTTGAACACAAAAGTAAATAGAACACTGGAAATGTTTCAGGAATGGTTCATTGCAAATAAATTAATTGTAAACGTAAAAAAGACCAATATTTTATTATTCTGAACTACTACACGGAACGCTGATACTTTGGACGTAAAGTTTAATGGAAACAGGATAAGTCTTGTAAATTCAGCAAGGTTGTTGGGTGTCCATATTGACGCTCATCTTAACTGGAAAATAGAGTTGGATGCTATCGACGGATCCATATCATCCGCGTGTTACGCCTTGCGAAGTTTACGAGATGAAGTTAAAATCAATAATTTGAGGACCGTTTACTTTGCACTAGTGGAGTCTAAACTGCGCAGCAGCATACAGTTTTGGGGAAATAGTTACAAATATAATTGTGATAGAGCCTTTGTTTTACAAAAAAGGGCCATTAGGACCATGGTTCGCATTCCACAGTGGGAGTCTTGTAGAGAATATTTTAAACAATTATCAATACTTACTGTTCCGGGCCTCTACATACTTATTGTTCTAAGCCATCTGTCCAAAAATATTGACAAATTTGAAACAGCAGATGAAAGGGAATTAAGAATGAGCACAAGAAGAACTACAATGAAGACTGCCTTACTCCCCACATTAAATATTGTAAAACACGGTGCATCATACCAGGCAGTTAAACTGTTCAATTGTCTACCAACTGAACTAAAAATATAATACATAAGGCACACTTGTTTAAGACAAAACTTAAAGCATACTTACTTATTAGCTGTTTTTATTCCCTTGACGAATTTATGGCAGTGACCAATAATACATTATGACTCAAACCTTTTATCAATTTATTGTTTAATTTACGTATGATAGTCACTATTGGACAAGGTATTGAAAACATTATTATGTAATTGACTTTTTAAAATTATTTAATTTCATTTTTCAAATATTATAAAATGATCAATTGACTTTTATTTGTGATTATAAATTGTTTGACATTGTGTTGAATTAATCTAATTTCTTATAAATTATGTGGTTTATTATCATTTTTGTTGTATAATGCAGGTAAATTGATGTTTTAATTTATTAATTTAATTTATTAATGATGTTTATTTGACAATGCCTTTTGCTGATCTAGTTAATTATTTTAGTCTTAAAAAAAAAAAATTAATGTAACTTTTATATTATGTTGTTTTATATGTGTAAATTGATGTTTTTGGTTTATTTATTGTTGCACTTTCAGACACAATTGTAACAAATTGTTAATGAATAAATGAATGAAAAAAATGAATGAATGAATAATTTATGCAATTATTTTTAACTTGCACTCACTTATTAATTTTGATCTCATCTTAATATCTCCTCTCACGGGCCTACTGGAAGAGATTTCTTTAGAAATAAGTAGGCCCTTGTACAATGCTGTTTTCTTTAATATGTTTTCTCTGTCTGTTGTAATTTTTGTGTACATAAACTAATAAATAAATAAATAAATCATGAAGCCGCATGCAACAACTACTCGAAAAATAAACTGTATAACAATATTTACAAATACTTCAAGAGACACCGATACCTACTATTGGAAACGCTAATGGATAACGTTTATATGTGGCAAGCGAAGGTAAACACGGTACCTATATTTGTTGGGTACACGCCAACACGTATAACATGTAAATAAATGGAAATTATTATTCATTTTCATGTTTCTAACAAAAGCCTCAGGCAGACAAGGCGCCATTCCTATGACGTATTGAAGGACATCTCTGTATGATAGAATTATGTATCTTCAATTTGAGCAGATTGTCATGTTCTGGACAGAAATATGAATATTTTATTCTGCTCACTTGACACTGGCAAAGTAGGATTACTTATTACATTTGCCCTTTGCTTGCAGAATTGACTGCGGAGACAATCAACAGACTTGACAAGCCTCATGATCATGGGTACATACACGTTGATGCACAGCATGCACACACTTGTGCAAAGAAATCACGAGCACCCAAGCTGCTTTCTTTAACGGTCTCCGGAGCTCATAAGGTCATATTTTTGCGGAATCGATTTTTTTCCACAGAGCTTTGTGAAAAATATCAAAATAATTCGCAGTGCCGACGAGCGCTAGTGAATGATGAAAACCATAAAGAAATAATCTAATCTATAAATCCGAAAATTGAACAGGAAATGTACATACACCTATCCCATGGGAGCGTTTTTCAGTAATATAAAGTAATGTAGTATTCGGTAATTAAAAAACTTGAACTGGGGAACTGTGCCAATTAAAACTGACGGTAGAGTTTGGTGTGTCGCCAGCTTTATCTTTCGTTATAATAATAATAGAGGGTAGTTACACACAACAACGAAACTACTACCCGTTCGCTCTAACTTTGCCGCTGGCGTAGAGGCGTATACCCGAATTGTTAATTAGATGAAGTGAATTGACAGTAGCTAATGTCACTTCGTCATAGAAAATACGCAACATTGTATGAAGAAGTGACATTAGTTGCTGTCAATTTACTTCGTCTAATTAAAAATTCGACTTTAGTATGGAGCCGAGCGGCAAAGTTAGAGCGAACGAGCAGTACATACATGCTTTCTCTCGTTTCGACCTTCAGAGCAGTCCAGCCACAGAGTATAATGAATATATGAGTCCAGCCGCGACTAAGGGCGCAGTAACGCGTCCGAAACGTTGGCGCAAGTAAGTAATATTACTATGTTTATAATATTTAGATTATTTCGCGAAGTCGTTATAAAAAACTATTCGTAACCTACGCACGAATCGTTTTTAATAAGTACCCATAAGGAAAAACATGATGTTATTATTGATGTTCCTGGAAAATATTTTTTATTCTTTTTCCTTTAAATACTTGCAGAGCAACATTGCAGAACAATATTACATACATAAACGTAGATACAATCTGAAAAAAGAGATTTTTTAATTTTACAAATAGTTATAGAGATTTTTTATTTCAAACATGGCAGCAGCTATAACAGTGGCAAATAGTATTTCAAGTTGTGTGCGACGAACTTGGGTAATCCTACTAATCTTGCTTCTTACTAATATTAAAAACTAGCTGATGCCCGCAGCTTCACCCGCGTAAAATTTGTTCCCGCGGGAAGTTATTCCCGGGATAAAAGGTGGCCTATGTGTTATTCCAGACTATAATGTATCTCTATACCAAATTTCAGCCCGATCCGTTCAGCGGTTTGAGCGTGAAAGAGTAACAAATATCCACACTCACAAACTTTCGCATTTATAATATTAGTAAGATGTGAAAGTTTGCGAGTGTGGATATTTGTTACTCTTTCACGCTCTAATGGCTGAACGGATCTTTCTGTAATTTGGTACAGGGATAGATTATAGTCTGGAATAACACATAGGCTACTTTTTATCCTGAGAATAAGTTCCCACGGGAAGTCAGAGCGGGAACAAACTTGACGCGGGCGAAGCTGCAAGCACCAGCTAGTATTAAAAATGTGAAAGTCTGTGAAGATGTTTGGATGTTTGTTCCTCAATCATTCTCTGACGACTGTATGGATTGAGCTGAAATTTGGTACAGGGATAGCATATAGTCTGGAATAACACATAGGTATTACTTTTCATCCCGGGAAAATGTTCCCACGGGAAGCGAGAACGGTAACCAAAATTCACGCGTGCGAAGCCGCGCGCATCAGCAAGTTCTTTAATAGCAAAGGTGTGTGGGGGTTTTCCCGGACCGCAGGTAGACGATTTAAACAAGCAATTTTATGATATCATTGCGTTATACGTCACGACTCTACTAAATTTATTATTTTACTAAGCAGAGAGGTAGAAACGGGCTTTGCGGCAGGTTCAGTGTTTGGTTTAGGTTCAGGGGAGGATGTAACGGGCTTTGCGGCAGGTTCAGTGTTTGGTTTAGGTTCAGGGGAGGATGTAACGGGCTTTGCGGCAGGTTCAGTGTTTGGTTTAGGTTCAGGGGAGAATGTAACGGGCTTTGCGGCAGGTTCAGTGTTTGGTTTAGGTTCAGGGGAGTGTGGTCTGTTATGTATTATTCTTATCAAAATTTACTCGGAAGCGTTCGTAGCTTCGCGGACTCAGTATTCTGAAAACGAAGACAGCACTATGCAACTTGTGTCTTGTCCAATCACCTTTGTGACATTTCAATTTGACAACGTTTCTGTGCTTCGGAAGGCGTGTTAAGCTGTTGGTCCAGGTTATAAGTTACACTTGAAGGCCTTAAGGTTAAGGTAAGAAAATTTTTAACAGCGCGGCAGCTGGTCGTCACAACCTGCGCCTGCCAGTTTCTACACGGCAATAGGCTCACCATCTGTTAAGAGGGACAAAAACTTAAAGGTGCTATGAGTGCTTCTAATATGCCTCAGCCCATTTCGGGGACAAAGGCGGGACTATATGTATGTATTATGTGCCTACAAGTAACCATCAAAGTGGGTAACGCGTACATATAAAATTTCTACGTACTTAGGCCTTTACTCATTAAGCGGTCATAGACGCACTCTATAGGTACTCTATGTTTACTCCTCTAAACAGTAAACTAACCTAACGGTAAGTGTTTAGTGTGGCTTCTAAATAGGCTTGAAAGTGTGGAATTTTCTCTACACAGTAATATACTAACATAGTTTGACCACGCAGTGTGGCCATTATTCAAAATTAACCACACTGAATTTCTCCCAGTCACATAATGGCACACCGTAATGGGCGCATAAATTCCAACATACTTACATAATATTTACATTTATTTGAATTAATTGTCGCAATTATCATAATAATGTACAGACGTGGCTGGACTGCATATTCCCTGGCGGCACGGAATAAACAATAAAATGAAGAATTATTACTTAGGTACCTACTAGATAACGCAGTTACGCCTGAAACACCGCGAACTCTGTCCCAGAAGAGAATAAAATATTTGGCGGGACAAAAAGTACTTCATGGAATTTTCAAGAATTACAACTACCTCCGTTTTGAAAAATCACGTAATTTTATTGAATTCGTACGCGTACGACACAATCCTAAGTATAAAGGTTAAAATAAGTGGTTTGATTTTGTATTATTATCAGCTTGGAATCCATAACCTTCCTGCCTCTTGCATGAAGTCTAGCCACGCGACTCTCTTCATGTCCTTGATCCACATGGCTGGTGGCATTCAGACACTTCTACATCTGAGACCCAATCCTGCTATTTCAATTGTGTCAGAACAGAATCGTAATCGTAGCTCAACAGGTACGAAAACGCGTCATTGGGCTACGATTACGATTTTGTTGTGACACAATTCAAATAGCAGGATTGGTTCCCTGGTTGTAGACCAGCTGCGCATCAAACTTGCTTACGGAGGGTTTCGTACCTAAAAACGGCAAAAAATACCGTTCATCCACATTCAGACAGATAGACAACGTCGGTCTATCTGTTTGTGTGTCAGTCTGTCTGTCTGTTACTTTTTCACGCCTAAACCGCTGAACCGATTTTGATTAAATTAGTTAAAGAGATAGTTTGAGTTCAAGGGAAGGACATAGGCTACTTTTTGACTGTGAACTGGTGGTAGAGTTCTTGTTTTATATTCTGGACGTTTACAAGCGCATCTGTATAATGCCTAAGTGAATTAAATATGATTTTGATTTGATTTTCATTTCACAGACTTCGCAAACGGAGAGTAATGATTTTACGCTATAACGACTTCTACGCGGACGAAGCCGCGGGGAACAGCTAGTTTACTTTAAGGAAGCCTTTCAATATTTTATTGCTATGGCGGCAACAGAAAAACCCCCCGTTCCCAACCGACCACCTGAGTTATCCACCTGGTTGGTCAGTTAGGAATAAAAGTTCCTAACCACCAACCTGGGACTCTATAAAATAAATAATGTTCATAATGTCTACTTTATCAATATACCCACATGTCTATATGGCAAAACAAATGCAGATCAGCAAAACAAATGAAGAGCGACAAAACAAATGAAGATCGACAAAACAAATGAAGAGCGACAAAACAAATGAAAATCGACAAAACAAATGAAGATCGACAAAATAAATAAAAATCGACAAAACAAATGAAAATCGACAAAACAAATGACGGTCGGATAAACAAATGTCGATCGGCAAAACAAATGACGATCGAAAAAACATATGTAGATCAATAAAACAAGACTATTGCTTATAGTCTTGTTTTGATAAGATCAAAAAATATTTGTAACCATATTTTGTAATCTAGATGCGATTGCCATTCAATAAAATAGGTGCAAGCCAATCTCGACCTTAATGACATTTCTCAAAAATGTGATTTTAGGCGTTTATAGACATCACTGATCACTAATACCTATATAAAAAACCGGCCTAGTGCGAGTTGGACTCGCCCATGAAGGGTTTCGTAGCAGCAAGTAACATAATATAAAAGTTCTTATAGTTCGTTGTAACTTTGATTGATGTTTTAACACGTTCGCAGTGGTAGTGATTTTTCTAACCGAAAATTGCAGTTTATGACGTATTAAAAAAAAACTACCAGCTCTATTTCGTTCAAACCAATTTTCGTTGGTAGTTTTTATGGCAATGTACATCATATCTTCTTTTTAGATTTATCATTCTCTTAGTTTAGAAGTTAGAGGCGGGGGGACACACATTTTTCCACTTTGGAAGTGTCTCTTTTGCAAACTATTCAGTTTAGAAAAATATGATGTTAGATACCTCAATAGCATTTTTGAAGACCTATCTATAGATACCATACACGTATGGTTCTGATGAAAAAAAAATTTTGAGTTTAAGTTCTGAGTATGGGGAGCCCCAAAATTTACTGCTTTTTTTCTAGTTATATACAAGAATCTTAATGCGGTTCACAGAATACATCTAGTGACCAAGTTTCAATATCATAGGCCTTATAGTTTCGGAGAAAAGTGGCTGTGACACACGGACGGACAGACAGACGGACAGACAGACAGACAGACATGACGAATCTATAAGGGTTCCGTTTTTGCCATTTGGCTACGAAACCCTAAAAATTAATAGATATTATGCTTGTTCATAAGGTCGAAATTTGCTTGCACCCATTTTTTAAATCTAGATGCTTAACCATTTAAAAAAATAGGTGCAAGCAATTCTCGACCTTATGGACATGCATAATATTTATTTAATTTTTACATATGCGTGATCAGTGATGTCTATAAACGACTATAAGCACATTTATAGAGAAGTGTCATTAAGGTCGAGATTTGCTTGCTCCTATATTTTTGAATGGCAATCGCATCTACATTACAAA
This sequence comes from Miltochrista miniata, assembly GCA_933228765.1. Classification (NCBI taxonomy): domain Eukaryota; kingdom Metazoa; phylum Arthropoda; class Insecta; order Lepidoptera; family Erebidae; genus Miltochrista; species Miltochrista miniata. The sequence goes on along the minus strand of OW121753.1, from coordinate 39,426,755 downwards.
ATATGGTTACAAATATTTTTTGATCTTATCAAATTGCCTAGTCTTTTGTTTTATTGGTCTGCATATGTTTATCCGACGGTCATTGGTTTTGCCGACCGTAATTTGTTTATCCGACCGTCATTTGTTTTGTCGATCTTCATTTGTTTTGTCGATCTTCATTTGTTTTGACGATCTTCATTTGTTTTGTCGATCTTCATTTGCTTATCCAACGGTCATTTGTTTATCCGACAGTCATTTATTTTGCCGATCTTCATTTGTTTTGTCGATTTTCATTTGTTTTACTGATCTTCATTTGTTTTGTCGATCTTCATTTGTTTTGTCGCTCTTCATTTGTTTTGCTGATCTGCATTTGTTTTGCCATAAAGACATGTGGGTATATTGATAAAGTAGACATTATGAACATTATTTATTTTATAGAGTCCCAGGTGGGTGGTTAGGAACTTTTATTCCTAACTGACCAACCAGGTGCACAAGGTGGGTGGTTAGGAACTTTTATTCCTAACTGACCAACCAGGTGGATAACTCAGGTGGTCGGTTGGGAAAGGGGGAGAAAAACCCCCACATCATCTGTAAAAATTTCAACTTTCCACCTAACACGGTTCATGAGATACAGCCTCATGACATACAGACGGACAGTGGAGTCTCAGAAATAGGGTCCCGTTCTTACTCTTTGTGTACGGAACTCTAAAAAACAACCAAGTGAAAACCCTAATATTGGAATACAAACTCAATTTGCTTATCTAAAAGTCATTCAAAGACAAGAACTAATCTTATTGAAGAAGAATTTACATCAAAACTAATACAAAAGAATATTGGCTATCTAGATGTCGTCTGCAGCATACTCCAAGATTTCATCAGTAATCATAAAACTTGACAACTAATCTAAAGTTTGACAAGCAAATAATATGGAGAATCGTAATTACTAGTACATTTGTTCGTTTCATTGAACGCGGATCTTATTCAAACTTATATTAAGTTTAGTACATAGAACTGTGTGTGATTTCTTAGCAAATCTACACAAATTTATTTACTGTAATATAGTTTATTTAAAAGCTTCAGTAAGCTCTTTATTAAAACGAATATCCGAAGCGGCATTGATAGGATCTTACAAAATCTGGTTGGGAGGGAACATTGCTGACGGTGGAAGGTGATCGTTTATGCGCATAGTAAGGTTGCCACCCTAAACCTACTCTGCTGGGTCGCAAGTCCCAGACACCGTCAGGGTGTTCCCCCCTGTGCCACGCTATGGACCAGGCGCCCGCACGGAGAATCCATGAAATGCTAAGAATACGATCTCTTTACAGTACGTCGGGAATAAAAAAACCCCCGACTCACAAAAAAAGAACAATAAAAAACCTGTAAAAAGTAAAAAAATAACTATTATATTATGACCTATCTACCCTAAGTATTGAACCTTTATTATTATTATAGGTAGCTATATTATTTACGTATTCATATTTTTAACTAACAGTTGGTCTCGTCGGGGGGACCGCTCTATACCTAAATAGAGACAGACTCACGATTAGGTTATGATTAGGTGAACACCCCGTCCGGGTTTCCGTCGGGGGTTAAAAAGATTGTTATTTGTGCTATCTTGAAGGTGCGGGGCCCTACTGAGATCGAGAATAAGGGACCCTCTTGAGGGGTGAGACAGATCCCTCCCTACGTCATTGGGGCATCAGTGGGCCCCATCAGGAAGTGGTGCTGCTGGCTAATGGAGCAGACATGGCAAAGAGAAGGAAACCTCGAAACCGTCTGGGCAGCGATGTACAAAATAGGTGAATCAGCTCAATCGGAGCATGAACAGTGGGTCAAATGTTACTTGCAAAATATGTACCTTACATACATACATAGCAAGTTAAATAAAAGCTTGTTAAAATGCATCAATTGGTGTGTAATTCATTTTTTATTACAATTGGAACCGATGTTAATGATGGTTGGTATTAAATCAAAACTCGATCAAGTCTGGCAGCACTTTTCTTAAAGTTTTTTTTATCACACTTTCGCTGTTCATTAATTCATATCCACCGCACTTGACGTAGATTTCAGGTCGAAATTCACTAAGGCACAGAAGCCATGTCGTTTCGGAGGTTCATGATTTTGATATTAATAACCAGCTTTACTCTTGTCTATCATGGGCATACTGTATACAGCGTCCTTCTACGCGATCGTAACCTATACACGCGGGGGCATACTGTATACAGCGTCCTTCCACGCGATCGTAACCTATACACGCGGGGGCATACTGTATACAGCGTCCATCCACGCGATTGTAACCTATACACTCGTATCTAATAGCACCATTATTTCCATGGATTTGGTCTTGGAGGCCATTGTGACGGTACGCAGACGCTGGGAGTTGACCGCCATAAGTCCCGTAATGAATTTGGAATCGGGTCCCATTGCTACGCGATACAGGAAAACGGTTGTATCGTTCCATTAGGTATTTATAAACTAGTGAAGTGCTTTGAAATTATTCTTGAATTTTCTGTACTTTGCAATTTCAGTTTACTTGTTTATTGTCCAATATTAAAAATTTACATATTAATTTATAATGATTTACTAAAATTTATCAACGCCAAACATTTACGAATACCATAATCTAGTAGGCTTACAAAATATGGAACGCGAAGACATAATATTGACAGAAAACTGTCGTTCTATTATTCCGCAAGACAAGATGTTATTTCCGTACTTTGTGCGTGTATGTGATGGATGTATGTATCCATCCATGTTTGTATTTTGTTTCCGCTTCAACACCCTAATATTCACTGCCATTGATGCCAGGTAACTGTAACAAAAAAGAAAAGACACCTGCCCCATCTATAAATATAAAGAAGCATTAGCTAGGGTTTAATGTTATTACTGAAGAAACAGAATAGTTTCTTACCACGCCTGTCATACCTATAGATCACACGAGGGTGCAGCACTGGATATTCATTCATATTTCGATATGCCTATGTGTAAAAGGTCTCTCTAAGTTCCACCTAACGCCTTTTCCATGTTTTAACGTTAGGAAACACTTACATGGATGCTAACCCGGACTCCTACCGACTAAAATCCACACGTATCCTTCCTAATAGCCTACTGTTGGGAGTCCGGGTAAGCCCTCGGAAGGATACCTCAGGACCACTGAACTAACAATACTCCAAGACCCACCTAATGCTTAGAACTAATATTTAATTATTCTGTATTTTAAGAGGGTAAATTAAATGGTAAAGACTTGATAAAAGGCGCAGGGTGAGTGCAGCAGGGCCAGGTTCTCGTGTCAAGTGTGGGCGTCGAGATTCTCTTGGAGATCATGGCTTCCACAATCATAAATCTCCAGGGGAATTAAAAGATAACGGAGTTTTTCTGCGCGCACGTGCTTCTCGTGAAAGAGGTATCTACATAATATATGAGGATTTTTGAAAGTAAAAAACGAGATTAATTTATTTTTTGGATTATTTTCACTCAAACTGTTTATCCCATAAATTGCTTATAGCTGAAATGTTCGTATTTATCATAGAGACCTTATTCTTAGCATTCCATGGTGGAAAAGTCGAAAAGTCCAAAAGTCGAAAAGTCCAAAAGTCGAAAAGTCCAAAAGTCAAGTAGATACTTGGTATTTTACTTTGTTGAACATAGGCCTTAAAATATTCTTTTGCAGAAATAATTATACTAGCATAGTTGATAAAAAAATGCTATGCAATAGCTTTACCGCGCTAGTCCCCGAGTGCCACACGTCTTTTATTTTTTCCATGAAATCCTTACGTGTGGGGTTATCTATAGATAGGTCTTCAAAAATGCTATTGAGGTTTCTAACATCATTTTTCTCTAAACTGAATAGTTTGCGTAAGAGACACTTCCAAATTGGCTAAATGTGTCCCCTCCCCCCCTCTAACTTCTAAACAAAGAGGATAATAAATCAAAAAAAAATTATAATGTACATTGCTATAAAAACTACCAACGAAAATTGGTTTGAACGAGATCTAGAAACGTCATAAACCGCAATTTTCGCATAGAAAAATCACTACTACAGCGAAGGTGTTAAAACATCAATCAAAGTTACAAAGAACTACAAGAACCTTTATGCTATGGTACTTGCTGCTACGGAACCCTTCATGGGCGAGTTCGACTTGCACTTGGCCGGTTTTTTTAAATAAGTAAATGGTATTCAATTTTTGAAACTAAAGAGTTTTCAATTGAAAAGGTTTTAATATGACAGGAACAGTGGAAATGTTTCATTCCCGATACTTTCAGTGCCGCCCTCGGTATAGCGACAAATGAACTATGAACTATATGTAGGTGTCGGTGCCCCATACGCAATAACTAACAGTAATGTGCGGAGGTCGTCTGTGCTCGGTGATAACGACAGTTGTAATGTTCAGTGAAACTAGTAATAGAGATTACAGCAGTCCCGACGTTCAGTGGAAGGTCGAGCTGGTATGTGGGTTTGAATACTTTACTGTAGTAAATCAAAAGTTGGCACGAAGGTAGGTACTTATTCCTATTCATATTTGGATAGTATTAAGCGTGAGTCTATATGCTATAAAACCGGCCAAGTGTGAATCGGACTCAAGCACAGAGGGTTCCGTACGAAAAAAGGATAAAAATCACATTTGTTGAATGGAAAAATACTAATAACATTTTTTTTTAGTATTTGTTGTTATAGCGGCAACAGAATCAAATAATCTGTGTGTGTGACGGACAGACAAACAGACACACAGACAGACGGAAGGCGAAGTCTCATGGATACGGTCCCATTGTTTACCATTTGGGTACGGAACCCTAAAACTCTGGCCAAGTGCGAGTCACACTACTTGCGCACGTAGGTTTCCGTACCAAAAAACGCCAAGACGTCAGGATTGTTTTATGGGAAACAATTTTTCTCAATATTTCGTATTTTGTTATTACAGCGGCAAGAGAAATGCATATTTGACTGCGTCTGTGGCGCAATCGGTAGTGATACCGCCTGCGGCGCTGGTGGTCGTGGGTTCGATTCCCACCGGAGACAAATATTTGTGTGACCCATAAATGTTTGTCTCAAGAGTCTGGGTGTTTCTATGTATAATATGTATGTATTTAAAAGTATATAAGTATTAACATTCGTGGTCTGATACCCATAACACAAGCAGGTTATTCCTAGCTTACTTTGGATCAGATAGCGTTGTGTGAGATGTCCGTGAATATTTATAAAAAAAAAAAATATATACTCTGAAATTTCAGCAGTCTAGCTATCACGGTTGATGTGATACAGACTTGTGACAGGCAGACCGATGGACAACTGAATCTCAGTAATAGGCTCCCGTTTTACACCACGGGTAAGGACCTTAAAGTACTACCCAAGTCAAACCTGAAATGTGGCATTCTTCAAGCCAAGTATGGACGACTAGGAAATTTCCACTGCAGATTACAACCTTAGCCAGTCTATTTCAACACTACCTAGGGAATAGGCTCACTATCGTATTATGTGGTTGTACGAAATCCAAACCGTGAAGGTGGGCTTATAGTATGCATCTGCCTACCACTTCCGCGTTAAAGTCGAGACTATATTTATGTATGTATGTATATGTTATAGGCAATGTGTATAATCCGGCATTGTATACAATGCCTAGGCATTATATACATTGCCTTAAACGTTCAGGCAATGTGTATAATACGATTTATTTCATACATTGACTAGGTATTGTATGAAGCCCGAAGCGCATCAGGCAATGTGTATAATGAATGGACAAATTCGACGACAGAATCGTTAACCAAATAAGAACTAGTCGACAAAACAAAAAAAAATAACCCATCCGAGTCGGAGTGTTAGTGTAAAATTCTGTTCCCGTTTTTGCTTCCTAAGTGGTAAGAAATGAACAGGGCACCGATTCTCGCTTCACACGACATGAATGCGTGGACGGAAATCGGCGGGTGACGCGTCGCCTGTCTCATATTTAGAAACGGCGAACATGTGACGGACAACGTTTTACGCGTAAATTTGCGTCCACGCATTCACGTCGAGTGGTCGAGAATCGGCGCCCTGGGCGACTTTCGGCAGCAATTTCTTGGAAAGGACTGCTATGTAAGAAACATTCTAAGGCAAACCAACCAATAGAACACATGTCTTATTAGCACTGTCTGCTGTTGGAAGTTGAAATTAGGAGTAGCTCTCAAAAGATTAGTACTAACTAAATCATAGAGAAGAAAAATAGATTACACACATTACCTATGCTTCGACCGGCATTCTATACAATGTCTAGGTATTCTATACATTTCCTAGGCAAAGTGTAAAATAGTTTAAACATTTAATATCATTTCATATATTGTCTGAACGACCCCGTCATTCTATACAATGCCTAGGTATTGTATAGAATGCCTGCATTGGCTGCATTATACACATTGCCTATAACATATACACATTATAATCAACATCTTGTAAATCGAAATGAAGTTATTAAATACCTCTGTGCACAAACTAGAGATAGTACAGATGGAAAACTCATTTATGTACTTTTTATCACACCTACCCTCTGCTACACACACTTGCGCACAAATCGTGTCTGTGAATGAGTTGTCTATGTATGCGTTAGCTTCAGCGAATTTAGTATGTAGGTTTCCATCTGTACTTACTATCTTTAATTTTTGCTATGTGTATCTTACTTAACAGACAGTGACGTGACAATAATGCTATCAAGTTGAAACTGCAATACGTGATAAAATTGACTTCTTGTATCTACTAATTGACTACAAGGACAAGTTTCGATATTCTAATTCATTTGAAAATCAACCTTATTGCATTTGTTTTAAAATCTCATTTACTTCAATCTGACATACAGTGATGTCTTGTAATAACTTTATGTCATTGAAATATGAACTCAACGTAATAAGACTGAAAGTTAAATTTAGTTTCACGTTCATGATTTGGGTTTACCTCAAAAACCTTTTGTAAGCACGTACTGGTCTTACAATTTACTTAACACGCTTGTAAAACGTGTAAAATTGATACCTAACACAACCAAAACTTTATGTGCTAAGTGTTTTTGATGAATAATACCTGGGTAGCAAAATAAAATAATGAATCACTATAAAATGATTCATATTTTTAAGGGAACTAAGTAGGTATAGAGATAGTATCACCTTTTTCCGTGCTGGGTCGTCAGGTCAAAGGTCTAATCTAAGGTTATGGCTATCTCGCATACATTATATAATTTTATTAAAGAGGAAAATTTTGTTTGTTATTAACTCTAAAACTACTGACCTTATTTTAAAATACTTTCGCCAGTAGAAAGTCAAATTACACTGAACTAACAAAGGTCGGCTGTAATAAAAAAATTAAGTTTAGACATCTATACTAATATTATTGTAGTAGTGTAGTGTAGTGGGGCCCTACCAACACCTCCGGGCCCAAGTCAACCTCACGTGCAAGCTCGTGCACCTGCTGAACAACGGACGAGGCTCTGACGGCGGCGGTCCATTTCAACACGGCGATGGGCTCACCACCTGTTACGTGGGACCGAATTGTACACGGTGAAATGTGGGCCGGTATAGGCCTCTGCCTACCCCTTCGGGGATAAAGGCGTGAGTATGTGTGTGTAATATTATAAAGAAGTAAAGTTTGTGTGTTTGTTAAATTGTAAGGGGTAATCTCGGGATCTACTGAACCGATTTTAAAAATTTTTTCACCAATAGAAAGCTACGTTATTGTGAAGTGTCATAGGCTATACAACATCACGCTGCAACGAATAGGAGCAGAGCAGTAATAGTAAATGTTTCAAAAACGGGAGAAAAGTTATTCCTTTTGAGAGCTTCGTTGCGTGTGCTGCGTAAATATTTGTAGTTATGTATTGAATATTAACGAGGAGACGCTACGAGAGTAAACGCAACGCGACGGGAGTAAATACGACGGGAACAGGTAATTCCCTCTTATGTGGTGGCGCAAACGAAGTTGCGCGGGTCAGCTAGTAATGTATATAATTCTTTAGTCAAGCCACACTTACAATATCTAATCGAAATATGGGGCAGTAGTACTAAAACTAAATTACAACAACTACAGAGAAAACAAAATAAAATTATAAAAATATTATTTCATCTACCATATTTAACACCAACTAGCACTGTCTATAAAAAAACTAAAATTATGAATATTGAACAACTGTATATCTACAATACTTGTCTACTAATAAAAAAAGAAAATCCTTAATAAATCTATTCACACTAACATTTCATTTCTAAAAAAATCTGAAATAAATAAACGTACCTAGTACGAGACGAAAAAGTTTGCTTGTTCCGCCAAAGGTGAGAACCAATTATGGAAAGAAAAGTGTTACATTTGAAGGTGCCCAACTTTACAATAAATTACCAACTAATGTAAAAAATGTTGACTCGTTTGCATTGTTTAAGTTAGAGTTATACAAGTATGTAATGAATAGGTAACCATTGCTGTAAGCAACACTAAATTCATTCCACTATGATTTTTTCTTTCATGTATGTTACAAACGACGGCAATATGTAATTACTTTTATACTATGATTATTAATTTCAGTCAGTAAAATGACATTTCTTGAATGAAAATTCAGTACTAAATTCAGTTTAAGTGACAATTGCACTTGTCATTTTACTGACTGCGATTAATAATCGTACTTTAAGTTATAAATTGTTCTCATGTAAGTGACTTGTAAGTCTTTTTTGAGAATAAAGTCTTTAAACCTAAACCTAAAAAAATTAATGAAATGTAGCATATTTCCATTCATTATTCTTTGCTACGTGTTTGGCTTGCTACGGAGCTCGTAATAGGCAAAGCTGTGAGGCACAGCTTGTACCTACGTAAATCCTTACTAATATTATAAATCCAAAAGTAACTTTGTCTGTCTGTCTGTTACGTTTTCACGCCTAAACCGCTGAACCAATTTTGATGAAATTTGGTGTAAAGATAGTTTGAATTCAAGGGAAGGACATAGGCTACTTTTTAACTTTAAGCTGTTCTGTAAACAATCAGTTTAGTTAATTCATTTAAGCAACTTTCGCTGTGTCTTTCCTCGGATGTGACTTTGGAATATTGACTGTGTATTTTCACTTTGGAATATTTCACTTTAAAAGAAAAAGAAAGAAAGAAAATAAAAAAAAATTCTGCCAGCTGCAGTAACACAAGCGTATGTACCTCATCAAAATAAGAAATAATCTTAATTATTAAGAATACAAAAAACCCGACTGCCAAGTAAACATACAACTGAAAAGCAAGAAACATGCTCTACATTTCTTTTGTGATTTTCTTTAGCTACTTACTATTTTACTTTGTCGTCAACATTTGCAGGCGGGAAGAAGCTATGTCAAGCGAGTGGTGGTTTACAAAATAGCTAAATGTTCCCATAGCTTGTTCTCGCCTGCAAATGTTGCCGACAAATATATAAGTATGTTTTTCAGTTGCCCAGATCCCATAACACAAGCTTATTATTAGCTTAATTTGGGCTAGAAAATGTTGTTTTTATTTTTTATATTTTTTATACCACTAAGGGAGACAAGCATACGGCCCAACAGAAGGACCGGTGGTCACCGCAGCCTATGAACGTTTGCAACACCAGAGGCGCCACACTAGCGCTGCCGACCCTGTAAAAGCCTTCTGAGACCGCCACTGTAGGCGTTTAGGGAAACCGAGGCAGGGAGATCATTCCACAACCTAAGCGTGCGCGGAAGAAAATCCCTATCGGATCTAACCGTGCTGGAACGTTATGGACGTAGAGTGTGAGAATGAACTTCCTGTCTGTGTCTTGAAAACACGCTTGTGTCTTGAAAGGGTTAAATTGGACAAGATTTTGTCCACCCCAATCGGACACTTTAGTAAGAGTAGCCTCGATTTCAGACACAAGCTGTTCACGACTTTCTTCCACTGCGTCCCGAGAGATACCGGGGCGGCCCGTGTAACAAGTGTCCCCCGTACTGTCGTCCGCATAACAATGGATGCCGTCAGTAGACAACATGTAATATGTTGTGTACGAAGGTCCAAAAATATCAACTAATAGATGATGCTCGCGGCTTCGCCCGTGTGAAATTGGGTACCTACCCGTTTCCGCTTTCCGTGGGAACATGTTCCCGGGATGAAAAGTAGCCTATGTGTTATTCCAGACTATAAATCTCTGTACCAAATTTCCGCCCAAACTGTTTAGCCGTTAGAACGTGATCGAGTAACAAACATCCCAACATCTAAACATCCTTTTGGATGTCCAAACATCTTCACAAATTTCTACATTTATAATATTAGTAGGTTTCTATATTAGTAGGAATCTTTTCAAATCATTTGATTCCATGAGCACGCTAAACGGACGATTGCACAAGACCGCGGTAGGAGGTTGCGTCACCACAACAAACGAAGCCTTGAACTTGACGCAAAGATTTATTTACAAGACTTGCCCGCGAGCCAACTAGCTAGCGGAATATCCCTACGTTTTATTATTATTACAAAGACCTCCAACGTTTGTCTGCCTGTTTGTGATAAACTCAAGAATATATTGAACGGATTTTCAAGTGGTTTTCATCAAAAGGTAGTTTATGAGGAAGGAAGGTTGTGGGTTGGTACTCATATAATTCGATGTATTTCGAAGATGCCACTGGACATAAGCTAGGTACTTAATTCTACAGGGATGCTATACAGGAGGACTCTTACCGACTAAAAACCACACGTTATCTACCTAATGTCTACGGTTGGGAGCCCCGGGTAAGCCCTCGGAAGGATGAGTTTATGCTTCCGTTGTAAAAAAAATCCTGCACTTCGTATATCAGATCACAATTATGGTTTCCTCATCGTAGCGTAAAGTCAGGGTTGCATCAAACAAGCGCTGAACTCTTCGATGAACACTTCAAACTTTTGAAGTTCTTGTATTACTTAAGTCACCAGGAGTCCAGGACCCGTCTTCGGGACCGGACTTTGGTTATTTATCTTACTATTTTTTTTACGCTTTAAATACTTACTGATTGTGTGATTGTTACTCATTTAAGTACCTAGTATAAATAATAATAAAAGATTCTAGTCTGACACAAGTCCACAGCTCGTGTTAGTCACTACCATTAACGTTGTTTATATTTCGGGAAAATTCCGTAATTTTTTTCGATAAACAATCCATAATAAATATTTTTTGTATTTAACTTGTCCTTGAAAATTGACGCAATTGTATTGTTTTTGCTCATTATGATAATATTTTCTTGAATTACTAATTAATGTTATTATACTTTACCGTAGGTACTAGGTACCTACTTACCAGTACCTTTAATGCCCGTTTATATGCTTAATTTTTTTATTATCCTCATATTTTTCTTGCCGCTTTGTATGGTGTGAGTCCCTATGTGTGGTTTTCACTACACTGTGATGACCTGGATTGTTTAGTGAGTATTAAAGATAGACTGTTGAAATGACCATGAGGAAGAGTTATAAATCTTAAACAATGCCTTACGGCATTTACGGTAGGCACTCGCAGTAGAACGATTTTTGTAGTCAAACTTATACAAAGATTTGACAGGCCCCCCAGTGGCAACAGGAAAGAGTACAAAGGTCGCCACCCTAATTCATCCCGACTACCGAGGGCGTAAGAGATGAGAGAACACTTTCGCAAAAAGATCCATTGCATTGAGAAGGAAAACTTAAAAGCCAAGTTGATGGCTTTGTGGGCGACTTGAAAAATTTCATCTGCTATTCGAGGCGAGGCAATAGGGTATTGACATACAACTGTAGGGTGAAATGTGGGGGTATACTAAGCTTCTGCCTACCCCTTCGGGGATAAAGGCGTGACTATATGTATGTATGTTGTACGTATGAATAGACGCTATGTATTACAATAAGTACGATCTATCCCAATCGGTGTAGAAGTCGGCGTATAAAAGTCGTTCGCGTGCTTGTGCCGTTACACAAAACCTGCGGGAGATTGCATTGCATGCTTGAGGCCAGAATACAATACAGTAAATTGTAAAGAATATGAAATTAATTATGAATGTGATGCTATTAGTAAAGTGGTCACGGCCATCTCTCGTTTAAAAACGTGTGTATTGCTCAAAAAGTAGGTACTACCTAATTGATTGAGCCGCGTAAGTATCTCTAATAACTTTTAAAATTGATTACAAAACTAAATACGATGATTGTGTAATATTTACTAATGACATAATATTACATTTATTGTTAAAAATTACAGAGAAACATAATTATTACATATCTATATTTACATTATTACTATCTAAACTAAACCTAAATAAGGCCCCCGCGGCATTGTGCCCAAAAGACTAGCAGCATTCCCCCTTTGAATAGCAATGCCTATTCGTTGAGCGAGAAAACTGCCAGCCCTTGGGTCACCAGCTGACTCCACAAGGCGCTTTTTCAAATTCTTGAAAAATTTTTGCTCATTGGGACCCCATGGACCTAGGGTCTCGACACCGACTGGACAAAAACGATACGATGAGTCGAGACCCTTATATTTATTAATTTTAATATTTTCAGCCGCTTCCGCTGCTGCACTGGCTTTTAATTTTGTTTTAGGAAGATGGGACGGGGCTAGAGTGTCAACACAAGTTGCATCCTACACCAGGACCCGACCCATCTCCCACGGTATCAAATTTATACCATCCGGTCTCTTGCCATCGTCCCTGAAAACGCCGTTTGGCTCTAAGAGCGCAGGCACATTGGCGGTGGCAAGAGCACGGCGGATGATGTCATTCAGCGCAGCGTGGCGTGAGAAGCGGCCTGCGCTCTTTAAACATGAAAGACCATGATGCCCCAAAGTGTCAACGTTAAAACCGCAGGGGCATCGATGTGGAGCGCAAAGCGTGACGCCAAGTCTCAAACCAACTGAAATTCTTAGGATGTCCGGTTCCAAAAAAGTTCCGGTGTTGGCTGTAGGGAAAGCTTTCAACCAATCACCGGATTCCTTTCTACTGAGCGCTAATAATCTGGCCCGATCCGGGCCTAAGCTAGCATTTAAAAAGGAGTCAAAGGTTAATTTTGACATAGCGTCGTCCCAGCTCCGTTGTAAATTTGGATGGGTGGGTAAATTTTGTCCCGGACAAGCCATTAGCCAAGCATTCTTGGCATCTGTAAGGCCAGTCGTCTCATAGTCTGTAAGACAATTCGTCAGAATTTTACCTACGAGACTCGACGTATACTAATAGGTATAAGTACAACACTATGGGCAGAGACCCTGTCGGCCAGCAATGTGGTTTGACTGCTGAGTCCGCAGACGGCGATGGCCGTCAGGGTGATAAGGGGATACCGCACGATCTCAGGTGAGGCGGCATGTCTCCTAGTCGGGACCGCTCCACAGGACCTGGAAGCGAGATCCCCTGTTTCACTGTTTAGATGGCGCAATGAGGCGCTGGAGCGTTTCGAGAAATCAAGGCCTAGCGGTCCCTGCTTCACCAGGAAACCGTGGAGACATGGAAGGTGCGACTTGAGCAACCAAAGGGGCGATTCGCCACAATCGCGGCCATCAGACCGGTCATGGACGAGTGGCTGGAGAGGAGACACGGTGCTCTCTCCTACCGGTTGTCACAAATACGATTACGCTAGTTCAGATTATATCATTCTCTGTGTAAAAAACAAAGTGAATTTCAATACTAGGCAGGTATTGGTACTTATCGTTAAGATAAATGTACGTTATATTACAGTCTATACATTCCAAAGCATCACTAAAACGTGATATTTTTCTACAAGCTAAAGACCACTTAGCTCACTATGTTCAGCCAAGCACGTTTTGCCGTGTCCATATCGAAATTGAAAAGAGAAAGATATTATCTCTAAGTAATCATTCTATACCTGAAGTAAAGTCATATAGTCACGTCTTTATCACCGAAGGGGTAAGCACAGCCACTGCTGTTGATACTAAATGCCCACAACGCTCGCTCGTTATAATCTGATTCTACTATGGTAATAATTTGCGGAGTGACAGACATAATCTGGTATACTACCCTACTGAAATTTTCCTTGCATCTTGATAACTTTTTCTGAACAAGTTCAATGTTCAGAAAAAGTAAGCAAAACATAAATATGGTTAGCTTTCCTTTTATCGTTAGATATTTATAAATAAGTAGGTACTTGTTCAGAAAAAGTTATCAAGATGCAAGGAAAATTTCGGTAAACATAATTACATGCGTCGCCGTCGTAGAATCCCTCCGCATCATCGCTGCAAGATTTTTGCAAGATTTAAAAAAAAATTATGCATGCAAATAAAACTTTAAAATTTTGTTAAAACGATGATATTTAGGGAAGAGGACTCCTTTACTCGACGATGGATTTCCGCCACGTAACGCCTGATTCCATTAGCTAAAATGATATTATCAGTAGGTATGCTGGAAAGTGCGTACTTTTTGTCGATAAAATCGAAAGCGTTACAGAAAATATCGGAGAGCATGTTGGGAGACAAGTGTTATGTTATGTATGTAAGGAATGTTCAGGTGTAAACTGTACAAACTTGACTAACACTTGTATAGGCCATCCATTGAGCAATTAACGACCAACGACTTTGATTGAGAGGGGAGGTGTTATACCGTAGTAAAAGATCTACTCTGGTCGTACGGAGACTTTCCCCCCTTTGTCCTGGGACATCCTTCCGAGGGCTTACCCGGGGCTCCCAACCATAGGCTGTTGGGCGTTAAGTGAGGTTTTTAGTCGGTAGGAGTCCGGCAAAACATCCATGAGGATTTTCCCTCACGTTAAACAAAAAAAAAAGACTTTCCCTTTTGTCAATACACAAACTAAGTACAGGCAGTAGGTATATATATTTTAATACAGGACCAGTTCACGCGTTGCTGTGGCTAAGGTTTCTTCTAATTCGGTACTCCCGGCCGTAGCCATGTATTCCACAAAAAAACTATCCTATCTCTCAAGTTGGATCTTACTGCACACGGTGTGCAAATTTGGTTGAAATCGGTGAAGTAGTTGAAGAGTTCATGGCGGACAAACAATGTGACACGTAATTTACATGTGGGTGTATGAAATTATGAGTGTTTTGTGTCATTTGTTTGATGTAAGTTTCACAGTCACAGCTTTTGTAGTGGTGTACTACGATTTACCCCCGCAACATATGACGGATAGTTATTTTGCGGGTAAACATAATATAATACTAGAGGACGTCACGCGGTTTAACCCGCGTAACTCCCGTTCCCGTGCGAATACGGGAATAAAATGTACCCTATGTTCACCGCTAAGAGTGTAGCTTCCCAACAGTGAACGAATTTTGCAAATCGGTCCAGTAGTTTCGAAGCCTATTCGATGCAAACAAACAATCAAATCTTTCCTCTTTATAATATTAGTATAGATATAGGTAGGCTCCCTTTAAGGAAGGTCATGTTGCTCTATGAAGTCATCAGCTTAAGACAATAGGTGATTCGTTAGCGATATTGTAGTCCAAGTTCTCACCTCACACGACTCGAACTCACTTTAATGCAATAATTGATTACTAAACGCAAACGAGCAACGCAATCTAGTGCTCAATTATGTCTTTAAATATTTCCACAGACAATTGTTATCAATTACTTATTGTATTCATCAATGGACTAGGGTTTTCTTTAGCAAGATTATATTTTTTTTTGTTGTATCTACTTAGTTTAAAATGTTTCACTTCATTGGCAAACTATTTTTATCTTTATGATCAAATGCTAATCATCTATACGTCTATACTAATATTATAAAGAGGAAAAAATTGATTGTTTGTTTGTTTGCATTGAATAGGCTCCGGAACTGCTAAACCGACTTGAAAAATTCTTTCTCTGTTGAGAAGCTACACTCTTTGCGGTGAACATAGGCATATTTTATTCCCATATTCCCACAGGACTGGGAACTACGCGGGTAAAACCGCGTGGCGTCCGCTAGTTTACCATAAAAATAAAATCTTTTCTGTTAATTTAACTTTATCTATAATGTAGATTGTAAATTATTTATCCTTCCGAGGGCTTACCTGGGGCTCCCAATCGTAGGCTGTTAGGTAGGATACGTGCGGTTTTTAGTCGGTAGGAGTTCGGCATAGCATCACTGTAGGGTTTTCCTCACGTTCATAAAATAAATAAAGGGCGACAGATAGTCCGTTGTCGACCTCAGACGTTTATCAAGCTGGGTGTGTAAAAAAACAATGTTGTGTTTGTCACGTTCAAGAACATTCATGAAATATCACCAACCATAACATTACATACTCAGTATGTCAATGAAGTATAGTTATAAAAATAAATAACATAGTTTTATGAGTCAGCCATTGTTTAAGTTTGTTTTGACTCAAACAAGTTCCGAGAAAATTCTAGTTAGGTAGGTACGTGAAATATGTAAAAATAATGTTTAATAGCTATGTTTTGAATGTGATTAGGCGTAGCGTGGGTATATTTAAACTAAAAATCGCTTGCACAGAAGAATAAATTATTCAGCTCTTTTCAGATTAAGTATTATATACTGCACGTATGAATAAAAATACGTTAAAAGCGTAAATTTTACAGCAGAGACCTAGGTTATGGTTCCGTGGGCGTCCTGGCCGTCTCCAGAAGCCACTGATGCGTTCCTGAAGTTCCTCCCTCCTGATAATGTAGGCCACCGCGGGGCTTAGAGGGTAAACCGGGAAACCCGAAAGTCCTACGCACGACTTCCGTCTCCCCAACAACGGAGGGTATGGTACATAAGACGCATTCCCCGCGTAAAAAAATGGCAGATAGAAGCCTCTACTCCCACCTGTTCTGCTGAGTATGTCAAGGGCAGTAAGAGTCCAGCATAGCATCCATGAGAATTTCTACTAGATACAATCAAGCTAAGGATGAAGCTGACACTAGATTTTCAAAGAGCTAATTGATTATTTAAACATTCTATCAAATGATCGAAACTAGACCAATTTAATTATTGTGAATGAATTTAGATTATATTGTAATTATAGCAACATAGTTTAAATATTTAGAATGTAAATAGATCCTCCGAACATAATCTGCTGTCTCAACTAGAAAATCCAGCTCTGAAACTAATGTCACGGCTAACTTGATGGGTATTCAAAAGCAAACTGTTTAAAAATGTAGTACGGTGACATCTACACTTAATCTATCTATCTATCTATCTACCTTCACGCCAAATCCCTTGCGGGGTAGGCAGAAATAACCGAGCGCCACACGGCACGGTCCATACACACCTCACTTGCTTCTTCAACTTTCATTTTTCTTTTCATGCATGCACGTCGGTTCCTTCGGCTCTTGACACCACCTTCAACTAAAACACGATTAATTTGGTCGTGGTAGGTGTGTCGTGGCCTTCCCCGACTCCTACGTCCATCCACTTTCGCGTTGTATATCTGTTTTGTCATTTTTTCATCTCCCATTCGCTCCACATGCCCGAACCATCGTAGCATGCCCTTCCTTACTTTAACACTCTTTTGCAGACCAACTCTCTCTCTTACATCTTCATTCCGAACGCGATCTGCGAGCGTTACTCGGCAGATTTTGCCTACACTAAAATTATAGATAATGTGCCTCTGTCTACCCTTTCATGGATAAAGATGTAAAAGGTTATGTATGTATGTATGTACTATTTTTACCGTGAGGAAACACCTACAGGGATGCTATGCCGGACTCCTACCGACTAAAAACCACACGTTTCATACCTAATGATGGTTTGAAGCCCCGTGTAAGCCCTCTGAAGGATACCCCAGGACTCCCAATGGAAGAGAATTATATCCTACCAATGAACTGTGTTCCGGATTGGCTAGCTACGAAAACCTGGTGTTCTACAAGCAAAATTTTGTGATTAAACTCACTTTTCTCTCTCAGAGCCTCGCCACAGCTACTCCTCCCTACCTACTCGTACCTTGATATATACAGATGCAGTTTTCCTTGAAAATTCAGCTGTGAATAGGTTTCTCATCTAATCAATATCAGTAATGGTTCATAAAATGTCATAAAAAGGCTAAACCTGTACTTACATTTCTAACTGCAGTAGAATGATAGTAAACAAATAAACCGCTTACAGGAAGCGGCTGAACTCACTTCATGCAGTTACGTGGTATAAAATGAGCTAATTTTGTTGAAGATCACTCTAGAACCTGGCCTTACAAGGTCAAACATCGCGTGCCAAAGATTGATTTGTTTTGTGGTAAAACAGACTAGACTACGTATTGGTACGAAGATTTCTGCCTACAAGCGTAGAGCATTCTGTTGCCATGTTATACGTAAAAAACATGTTAAATTTTATTTCATAAGTATGTGTATAATAAAATTTTGTTGTCTTAATTTATTTTAAGAACTAACTGGTGCCCGTGGGTTTGCCTGCCTGGGGAAGATTTTCGTTACCCGTTTCACACAGAACCTTGCTGGTATAGCTAAGGTAGCTTATGTGCTTATTAATTCATTTCCAATTTGGTTCAGGGGCTAGAGAGCGATGAGTAACAAACATCTCCAAGTAATGTCGTATTAGTAGGTTTACTACGTTATATTATGATACTTTACTTGGTAGATGAAGACTTTGGATTTTCAATTAACATTATTATCATCTTGTAGCTGTTGTAAGTTGAAGATGTGATGATTCAAATGGTTACATCCTAACGTTCATAAAGTATTAATTTCAAAACCTTTCGTTTTATGCTATTTTCCAGTTATACCTACCCCATAATTCATACAATTTTAAATATGGAAAAAAATAGGAAAAGTAATAAAAAAAGACTGAGTTAAGTGCTTGCAATTATTTCTACCTACTATTCATTGTTGCTTAAGTAGGTACTATTTTTCAGTTAAAAAACGCAAAAAAAAAATCTTATGCTAATTTTATACCATCGCCAGGACGTGTGTTGTTATTAATAAGTTGTAATAATGCATCCCAGATTCTGTATGGCGTTACGTTACGCGTTTTTTTTAGACGTTAGAAGTTCGTCATGGCGTTCATGAAGGATTTTCCCACACGTAAAAAGAAAATGCATCCCAGACTTCTCTTTGGCTTTTAACTTTATTCAGGTTATAAATCTATAACAGGATATAATTATATTATAACGATTTTTAATAACGCGACCTTTCTTTATCAAACTGTTCTCACAAAAAATAGTCACTATGCTGAACTTCGAGGCTATAAAAAAGTAATATAATGTAACTTGGTAAAATAACTCCTTAATTCATGTCATTAAAATAGTAAGTAGTTTGATAATGTCTCATAACAATTTTATTATAATTTAATTAGGTACTCAAATAATCGTCGTATAATGTGAAAACATGACGTGTCTTTCCAGTACTAATAACCACTAAAGTATGATTCACTAGTTAATACCTAACGCCGTATTTACCTTTCAACTCTATCGTGGTCGTCAGCGATGCGCTTACGCACCCCCCTGGCCCCACTACATCTATATAGCCTTCACGACCTGCGGTCGCCTCAGTTCTAGTTGCATCATCAAAGAGTGCACACGTTAAACATGTTCTCGCGATCGTTTGCGGTGTTCGCCGTACTGGCGACAGTCGCCGCCCTGCCGACCACTGACCGACCTGTACCGGTTCCAATTACGACAATTTACAACGAAGACATCGACAGGCCATGGTTATCCTTCCCGCTATTCGGAAACCTCTTCGAGCCTCTGTGGAGGCTACTACCAACATTCGCGGACATCGGACCGAAAATTGTTGCCGACGAAGACAAATTCGAAGTCAACGTGAATGTCAAAGATTACAAGAAGGAGGACTTGAAAGTCAAGGTGAAGGGTGACTTTATCTTCATTTCGGGCTCGCACGAGCAGAAACAGGACGACCATGACATATTCGCCAGCCAGTTCTTCCACACCTACACGTTGCCGGTGAACTCAAGCGGCTCTGATGTTACCGCTCAATTGACAAGTGACAAAGTCCTGGTCGTCAAGGCACCAGTTAGTGGAGCAGTCAACAGGGCAAAGGAAGTAGACCGAGAAGTCCCTATTGAGGAGACAGGAAAACCGTTTTCGGAGGAAGACAAGTCAGAGAAACCTGTTGTAACTACTCAGGCTAGTGTGACATCTACAACTGAAAATGACAGGAAAGAACCCACCACTCCTCCATCTGAAAAGGAAGAAGTAACCGAAAAAGACAACGTGATCCCCCATGGAAATGAAATTCCATTGTAAAGTGATAAATAGCTTAAGTATTTAATTATAAATCAGTATTGTAATAAATATTTTTTGTATTTAATTGAGTGTTTTGTTGTTGGCGTGTTGGTATGCGTTATGTATCGCGCGTTTAATGGGTTCGATGTGGAATGAATGTAAATGTGGAGACGTGCGCAGTGTGGTTTGAACAATGGAGGTTTGTCTTTACTTTTTTTTGGCTTTGAAGTTACGGTGACAAAGGCAAACGATTGTGGGCTCGTTATGTATGAGGTATTATAGTGCTTAGCACGAAATTATTGAAATGGCTTTTTATTCGAGAATTAGCTCACATTTGATTTCTGGAATCAAGTTCCTATTCCTTTTTTTCTTTCTGAATATTAATTAGTACTTTTACGTAACATTAACAAAATAATTTTAATACCAGTGCTATATATATAGATAAATTTTTCAAATACTTTGCAGAAATTTCCTTAATGAGCTAGTCGGATTAGTAAACAATTACCTATTTACAATGTGACGTAGAGATGATCGTTTTACTTTACGACATGCCATTTATGTATTGTCATAATAATTTTGAAAGAATATGGCAAAAGTTACTCTCTGTTATACTCACGGTAACTCACGAACATTCTAGAAATTCTCTAAACCAAGATACTTTAACGCTGATGATAAAAATTAGTATAACAGTAGTCCAAGTGTACAATTGGCTAGTCCTGGCTGTTGCAATTTAGTTTCGGATTACAGAAAGATTTTCTCGTGTTCAATAGGATTGTCTCCTATTATGTAGGACCAACAAAACTTAATACTGGCAAAGTACCTGTGAATGTGTAATTTGCCTCTACCTAACCCCTCGGCGAAACAGTCACGATTGTATGTATAAACGGTATTAAGTATTTATAACAAAGATTTCCGTCAAGGCTTCTTTAACTTTAATTAACTCTATAAAATTCAAAATGCTTCACGGTTATCAAGTGATATGTAACGCTACCGTAACTTATAAAACGTTTTTAAATTTCGGTTTTATAGTTTCATTCGGATATTATTGTTGTAATCATTGAGTAGGTACCTATAGATTCGTTTTGCTGTTTCTACAATCTCTGTTCACATAATAGGTATGTGTACTGAGATTACTACAGCAAAACGAATCTGTTTCTAATTACCAAATTGAAGTGAAAATTTTTCATTCGTATTATGTTACATTAACATAAATGCTCTTCAGACATGTTATAGTTAAAAGTTGTAGCACCATTATGACGTGCATTTACTTTGACCATGATTTTTTAGATATAGATTCGTCAAAGATACATCTCTCAAGATGCCGAAATTCATGCATTTTACACACCTACTGAACTGCAGCAGGGCATAGCGAATAGCATTACAGCGCAAAATGCGTATTTCACTAGACACGCAATATCCGACACGCTACATCCCGACACGCATAGTGTAGGTATGTTTAATATAGAATTGATATGGAATACAGTTTTACAAGTTTCATATATTCCATTTCAATCATTTAAAATCGGCGTTCATTGATTTAAAACCGTCAGCGTGCGAGTCAAACATAGTACACGGAGGGTTCCAAAACTTGTCAAAATATTACGTTTATTGTATCGGAGTCCCCATACATTGAACGTAAGTACTTAAATACTTTTTGTCGGTTTTTGGTACGGAAATATTTTTTCATCTGTTTTTTAGTATTTGCAACAGATTTTTTTTGCACAACATCGTCTGGGGGCTAGACGATGTTGTGCATAAAAAATCTGTAAATACATAATCTATGAACATTTTAGCAGTCACGATTTATAAGATACGGACTGATTCTGACGGACAATTTCTATGGCTGTCTGTGTGTCATCAAACAGATAGACAGTTTTTATCCTTTGGGTACGTAACCCTGAAAACAATGCTAGCAAATTTTCAATTAATATCCTGTCCATTTCATCTCATCAGTAAGCCGGGGTTGATTGCTATTTTTGTAGTTTGAAAAACAAAGCTGTTATCATTTACTATAGAAAAAGTAATCAATTGCTTGTTCAGACCATTTCACATTGGAAAAACAGCTGTACTCATAATTGAATGTTTGTAACTCTGTAAAGAGAATTTGCTTTGAGACCGTAAAATTACGTGGTTGTATTATTTCAAGCCGTTTAAGTTTGTCTCAGTATATGTTTTCTTATATTATGCTCGCCAAATTGATGTCGCCAGATTGATGGAAATCTATGATGTATCGATTGGGGCGATGCGATGGTAAGAGTTTACTTACTAATTTAGTTTGCGTTGAGCGCACCCCCTGAACTTGATAGAAGCGGACAGAAAGACTGTGAAGATGAGTATAGATGACTATAAGGTAAAAGTTCAGGTTCAGATTTGTAAGGAATACTACTGAGAGTTGTCAGATTACAGAGATTGTCAGTGACTTATATAAAGTGCAAAGTTGATTGAAAAATTGCAACGGTTAAAACTACATACAATTAACCGGCGCAAGGCTTTTACTATCGCCTTAGTGCGAAAGACCCTGAGCGTCAAAGAGGCAACGAACTTTTCTTGAATGTGACGTACCATAAAATAATTACCGCCACCGGATCTCACCTCTACTTTACCTCTTTGTACGCATGCCCTTGATGTGTGATCGGTGTTACGTTGTTGTTGTTTGAGCTACTGCCGGGGACATGAAACTCCATAATAATTTAAATAAAAACCAGAAAATTGGGAAAATAGTTTGTGATATTCCGTTATCTTACCCTACCACAGCCACTGCTGAAGTAAAGAAAGCGGGGTCGTTTGTTACAGCAGTATGTTCTTGTGTCTTTTTTTATAAAAAAAGCCCTCCTAGTGAACTTATGACCCTATAACAATCGTATGTATACTGTTGGTTGATGCCACTTGGTGGGATCTGCTGCACATATTGAATAACACCACTTGTACTGTTCCACAACATTTGTTTACTTTACACCTGACTGGTTTCGCCTCTCGGCATTCTCAAAGGTAAAATTAACTTGACGACATCATGTAAATACATCTAAATTATAATATTTTCAATGTTATATCTACTAATAACAATCTAAAACATATAACAGTCATGGCTGCCTTTTTTTTGTTTAACGTGAGGGAAAATCCTCATGGATGTTATGCCGGACTCCTACCGGCTAAAAAACCTCACGTAACGTCCAACAGCCTATGGTTGGTAGCCCCGGGTAAGCCCTCGGAAGGATGTCACAGGACTCCCAACAGACCCACGGCCGCCACTGCGGCCTCGCCCAGGGGGTGGTTCGGGTGCTATCCCGCGTCTTTGGGGGGTTTCGGGTGTGATCCCGCTTCTAAGGGGGGGCGTGCGTGAGTTCCTCACGTCACGCTGCCGTCATGGGCCTGCTTCTGTAAGAACGGTGAGCGGCCCTCTCACCGACCTCAGACCCCCGGTCATGGAGGCCGATAGTCTTCGGCTCGAACTCGAGTGGGAAAGTTCTCTCCCGCACCCGCCCCACCATCTCTTTCACAAGCATGACCTGCTCGCAGAAAGAGGCGGCGCAGTCCCACTTAGTCATGGCTGCCTGCAGGAAACTTTATGGCGTTCTTTAGAGGAGGTATTTTGTCCTTATATGTATAGGTATAGTTGAGTGAGAATGATAGTGAAAACATTAGCTATACAACAGAAATGTTGACAATTAGAACAGTATTTTGTAGATAATAATAGAAAGCTAGTATTTCGTCCGTTGGTACTTGTTTAAATACCGTGACTATCAGATTTACCATCGATAACAATCACTTACTCGTTGAATACAATAACTATTATTTTAGGCACACATATGAATTGTTTTGCGATTGAATAACGTATTGAATTATTGTTTCTGTACGCATTGTTTCAATAGGTATGCGGTGTATGAACTATTTCATGTTTGTATTATAATTCGGTCATTCTCACGAAATGGTGTTCTTCGTATAATTTCCGTCACGATTTTTATTTTTTATTAAATTCTATAAACTAGTAATTTAATTGAAAGAACACGTCATTCTTTACGAATTGGTATATTGGGCACTGCATTTAAACACTTAGTTTTTTTATTTATGGAGTAATATATTTTTGAGGGTGACGGAAATTAGGTATGCGGTGACAGAAATTAGAAAATTAAACAATATATCATAATTTCTTTTATTTACGTAATAGAAATGCAAATATCAATACATATAATATATAAAATGATAGAAAAGTCAAAACTGTACATTGGAAAAATTTAAAATTTTGTGTCTGTATGCTTTGCTTTGTCCGGAAGGATTTCGAAAAGTACTCAATAGATTTGATTCAAGTTTTGCACAAACATTAACTAGTGTCTTCAAATAGGCTATATATTATCACGCTACATATCCTAGGGGCTAAGGAGAGCAATTAAATTGGCATTATAACATAATTTTCAGGCGTACGAAGTCGCGTGCAACAGCTAGTCTGAAAGTAATCGAGTTTATTGTTCAAAAATATACATTTAGAATTATAATTTTGTTCGGCGGGTATGTAGCTACCTACGAACAAGTTTCTATCAGTTCTTAACTGATAGAAACAATAATTACAGGGAGTTTTATAATTTCGGTCACTTTTAGCGTGACGGAAATGTGTGACGGAAATTAGGTAAAATGGTATTTTTTTAAATTTAAAAAATAATTAGAACATATTTTTGACAATTATTTCTTTCCATACATAAAAGATATATTATTACGTAAGAATTGTTTGATTGATAGTTATTTCGAGCAAGAAGTCATTAATTAAATGAGCGAACAGAAATTAAAAGATTTGTTAACCATGCGAAGGGAAATTAGGTATTTACCTCACTGAGACGCCCGGAGAACATATAGTACGCGTGAAAGTTCGCTGGATGTGTGTGGCACTACTAACGCTTGCCGTACATGCAATAGGGATTGGTACAATTTACGTAACTGGGGTTGTGTTCACGAATTTTAGTGGGTGACAGAAATTAGGTATAATCAAAGGACAAACATATTTTCCGTTTTAACTAAATAAATAGCCACGTTAGCGTAATTATATTTTTAGTATAGCTAGATTAATCTGTCTAATTTATAAATAAAGTGTAATAAATGTATAAATCAAAGCTTGTCTTGCACTTTTTAGGCTCAGAAAGTATTATTCTGGGTTCTGGACAGTGGACGGAAATTAGGAGAATAAATCAAAAACAATTATTCTGAGGTATTTTTGTACCAAAGCAGATGTATATAATATCATTCCTTATTAGATATTTGCCAAAACTAGCCCCCAGAAAAAGAATTAATCCCAAAATTTCATAAATTAAGTAGATAATTGAATGGACGTTCGAAAATCTCACTCCCGGAGAATGACCCAATTACATGCTTACATAATCTATGAAGCCTCTAAGGTAGTTTTCTTGGTATGTAGATAGATATACTGTATTTCAATAGCTTTGCGCAAAAATGTAAACAAACACATTTGATCCTATATATCCATAGTTACTTGCAATTGAGTATTCACCCTGATTATATTCCAGTATCCAGGAGTCATACAGTGTTCTTACAATCATTTCGACACCAAATAACTTCTTTATGACAGTTTATTTTCATTTAAAATACCTACTCAGGATAGCAAAAAATTCAATGATTTGTCATATATTTTTCTAATCATCTGTCTACAATGATTGTCAAAACATAACATGTTTACACTATTGCCAGATCGGGTAGGATTGGACTATACTGCTCGTTCGCTCTAACTTTGCCGTTTGACTCCATACTAAAGTCGAATTTTTAATTAGACGAAGTAAATTGACAGCAAATAATATCACTTCTTCTTACAATGTTGCGTATTTTCTATGACGAAGTGACATTAGCTACTGTCAATCTACTTCGTCTAATTAACAATTCGGGTATACGCCTCTACGCCAGCGGCAAAGTTAGAGCGAACGGGTAGTACTGTACAACGTGGAGCTATCTGCACTCTGTACTCTATTTTACAACTAAGATGGAGAAGAAGGTCGAACCCAATCTACTTTTAGTTCTCTATCTCTCTATCTATGGTAACGCTCGAAATAATTTATCATCAACCGTACGTTTGTACCTAGCCGTCCTAAGATCACATCGAATTAGCATTCAGGGTGAGTGCAAATTCTGTTTGACAAGAGTCTACGACACGTGAAATCACTAGTAACAAATTTGAGTGATGGTGTTGATGGTGTTCAGAGATATTTCTAATATATAAAATTCTCGTGTCACAGTTTTCGCTGCCATACTCCTCCGAAACGGCTTGACCGATTCTCATGAAATTTTGTGAGCATATTGAGTAGGTCTGAGAATCGGCCAACATCTATTTTTCATACCCCTAAGTGACCGGGAAGCGGGAATAACATTCCACGCGGGCGGAGCCGCGGGCATCAGCTAGTATTATATATTCTCGGACACTTCACACAACGCTATCTAATCCCAAAGTAAGCTAGGAATAACCTGCTTGAGATGAACAGTTATTTGGGATATTAAGAATGGTAACAGGTATTTTTTTTATTTTTTTTTTTATTTTTTATATTCAGCTCGCCAAATTGACGTCGCCACCAGCCTGATGGTAAGAAAGCAGTGGCGCATCTAGCGATTGGGGGCCACTTCTTACAGTGGTCCTCAAGTTGGCGGCCCTGTGATGTGCCTCTTCACGCTCCTCTTGAAGAACCCGGGATTGTAAGATGAGGGAAAGACGTGTGCGGGCAGGTCGTTCCATGTTTTTATAGTTCGACAGAGGAACGATCTTTTGAAACGCTCGGTTCTGGCGAAGATTCTCTCCACTGTGTATGAGTGGCATCTCTGCCCGGCACGCGTTGTTCGGGATCGGAAAGGAGATGGTGGGATCAGGTTGAAGAGCTCTTCAGAACATTCGCCGTGATACATTTGATAGAAGGCAGCCAAGGACGCTATGGTTCTTCGCTGCGACAAAGGTTCGAGGCCTCCCGTCACCTCAGAACAACCAATTATTCGGATAGCACGTCTCTGCATAGCGTCAAGCGCGTCTAACAAGTACCTCGCGGAGTCATCCCAAAGGTGAGAACAGTACTCGACGCAGGGACGAATCTGCGTCTTGTACAGTAAACATCTCTGATGTGGCGTGAAATACCGTCTCACCTTATTCAGGATTCCCAGTTTCCGCGAGGCCAGACCAATACAGCTCTCTATGTAGTTTTTGTGATTGAGCTCACGCCGGACGTCTATACCGAGGATCTCCAGGTTGTCCTTTAGTGGAATTGTAATGCTCTGAAGAGAGGGCAGGGGTAGGAATGGGGACTTCTTAGCTGTAAACGCACACGCCTGTGTTTTTCTGGCATTGAACTCGACCAGGTTGTCTGAACCCCATTGGGCAATGCGGCCCAGGTCCAGATCGAGATCCGCCACGAGTTGTCGTCTCTTCTCATCCACGTCGCCTTGCCCTGCCGCTGGACGGCCAGAATAGCTCCCATGAAGAGTACTGTCATCCGCATAACAATGAATGCACCCAAGAGACAGCATGTCATTGATATGCAGAAGAAAGAGAGTTGGGGACAATACCGATCCCTGTGGTACTCCGGCATTTACCTGAAAAAAACAGGAAGCCTGACCATCACAGAGGACCCGAATCCGTCGCCCGTTCAGGAAGCTGGCCAACCAGCGGCACAACTGATGCGATAAACCATATGACGGCAGCTTGGAAAGAAGCGACGCATGCCATACCCTATCAAAGGCTTTTGCGATGTCTAGGCCAATAGCCAGAGATTCGCCGTGCCTCATAGCCTCACCCCAGGTGTGCGTTATGTACGCTAGGAGGTCACCCGTTGATCGTTTCGGCCTAAAGCCGTATTGGCGATCGTTAATTAACGAGTGATCCTCCAGATAGCGCATGAACTGTTTGTTGATGATTAGCTCGAACACCTTGCAGATGACGGTGGTTACGGCTATGGGGCGATAGTTAGCTGGATCCGACCGATCCCCTTTCTTGGGGATCGGTTGGACATTCGCCTCCTTCCAAGCCTCCGGCACTTCTCCCGACGAATACGAAAGGAGATACAGGCGTGTTAGCGTTGGAGACAATTCAGCTGCACAATTCCTCAGCACCACGGCCGGAATGCCATCAGGACCACTGGCTTTCCGCGTGTCGAGTGACCGTAGCACCGCCCGCACATCGCACTGCCGGATTACAATTTCCGGCATCGTGGTTCCACAGTTGGCGATAGTGGGAGGTTGCTTGCCACAGTCATCGACCCGGGAATTAGCCGCAAAGAGCTTGGCCAGCATTTCCGCTTTCTCTTGGGCCTTGTGAGCCAGTGATCCGTCAGGATAGCGCAGCGGCGGCAGCGAGGACTTGCAAAAGTTGGCCTGCACGGCTTTGGCCAGTTGCCAGTATCCACGGCTGCCCGTCGGATGTGACGTGAGCTCCTGACCAAGCCGCGTGACGCGCTGGGCGTCCGCTCTCTTGAAGGCTCTCTTGCTGGACCTAGTGGCTCTGTTGTACGCTGCCTTGAGGCGGGCGACATTCGGGTCGCGCACAGCTCGAGCCCTGATCCAGGCGCGGTAAGCCGCCTGTTTTTGTTGAACAGCTACGGCACACTCACGCCCGAACCAGGGGCGGGCTTTGCGGATACTGGCGACATCAGTGTATGGAATGTAGTATTCCATACCTAATGTGATTTCACCAGCAACCGCAGAGGCGCTTTCCGATGAAGCCCTCCCTGCAAAGCAGCGCTGACTCCACGGGACGGCTGCAAAGTATTCTCGTAGTCCGTCCCAGTCTGCTGACGAGTAGTGCCACAGTCGTCGCGTCACCTCTACTGCCCTTGCAGGGGACGGTACCTGCAGGCGGGCACGCACAACACAGTGGTCGGATGTACCCAGTGGGGCGCTAACCGTCACACTGTACTGTGCTGGATTACTCGTCAGCAGTAAGTCCAGCAGGGCGGGTTCATGGTCTGACCTGTCCGGTATGCGCGTAATCCCGCGTACCACCTGGGTCAGACCATGGGAGAGTGCGAACGCGTGGGTGGCCCGTCCCGCAGGAGTTGAGGAGTTGAGGAGTTGAGGGACCCCAACCACTCAATGTGGTGAACATTGAAGTCCCCCAGAAAAACCAACTCGGCGTTCGGGAACCGTACCTGCGCGTCATTAGCCCCCTCGCTGAGGTGCTGATACAGCCTCATCAACTCAGCTTTCCCTGTGTGGGATCGATAGACACACACGTAGATCTGACTCATGGAGCCGTGATCTACGTGCAGCCAAAGGACGGAGAGGGAAGGGTCCTCAAGGCAGCGCAGCCGGCGACAGCAAACATCCGCCCTAACGAACGCGCACACCACGGCTTTTTCTCGAAATAGTTCCTCGATGATATAGTCGGGGTAACTAAGGTACGACTGATCGGCAGGGCGGAGTATTTGCGTCTTCGTTAGGAACATCACAGCTGGCCGTGCCGTCTCTAGATGGTGATGGACGACGTTGAGGTTGGCATGGAGTCCGCGGATGTTAGCGAACTCCACCTCAAACAGTACGTTACTGGGAGTAGTAGCGGCCGCTGTGGTACCTGATTTTCTTTTTTGCACTGCCATGATTGCTGGGAAAGGGAGACGTGAAGACGGAGTGACATTTGCTGCAGCAGTGAGTGACAAGGCGTAGGGGCTAGCTTCATCTATGACTGTGTGGTGAGACGGAAGCCGACCCGCCGAACGGAAGGGCCCCCTTACCCCCCCGAGTGTGGTCGCCGGGTCCCAGTCCGGTCACCATCCGGCACGACGAACCACATCGGGATTATGCGCGGCCTGGTGGGGCAGCCTCCCAGGGTGGTTAGTCCCAGTTGGGCCCCTATACTATGCCCCGGGCGGCCAGCGGTAACACCGTTTCTACGGGTCTCCCTGAATTTTGAAATTTATTAAAAATTAACGAATGCCTCGCTGTGCCTAATTTACCTTTGGATTGATTTGACCTTAGCTTGTTCATATCCAGTGGGCGCTATAGAATATACATTCAATGGTATCCTGGCTGCCATGTAAACAAAGTGTTTCTTTATCAAAATACTATCTAAATAAATCTAATATCATGTATTCCTTCCGCCGCGCCGCGCCGCCCGGCATTAAAACTTATAACATACTATAAACTAAGCCTTGTCTAGCTCAAGGCTAACCTAATATTATGGAATGTGTCCAAAGTACGTGATATGAGTACCTAATCTTCTGCTCTGACTAAAGTATGTATTATAGGGTGTCATTGTACTGAGTATTGTATACCGTCGAAGACATAAAAACAAAACTGACAAGTTTGTATCCGGTTTGAAACAAATCAACAACTTGTAGTAGTGTTTGTTTAGACTATTGGTTTTCGTCGTTATGTGCTAAAATGGCTGTTGTATTCGATTTTGACTTGCCTTGAAATTACTGACTTATCAACTTACTATTTATATACAGAAAAAGGTTATATTTGACTGCCTCGGCAGTGTAGTGAAGTGTCGTTTTTCCATGTATGAAAATCCTTCATGGATGTTATGCTGGACTCTTATCAACTAAACCATGCGGTTCTCTACCACAGCCTACGACTGGGAGTCTCGGGTAAGCCCTCGAAAGGATGTCCCAGGATGCGTAGTGAAGTGTCTGGGGTTCAAATCCCGGTTGGAAACAAATACTTATTGTATGATTCGTAGTTGAGTGTTTTCAAGATTGGGATCTTACCTACACCACTCGCAGTTGATGATGACTTTAGCCCCGAAGATCTCGATAAAACCCAACACTCGAGGAGGGAGACTAAGGCACAGTACACCGAGGGCGATGCATACTATGTCTTCGCACAAGACTATCCGCCTACATGACCGGAGGCCTAAGGACGGTGGGAGGGCTGCTCGCCCACCCTTACAGAAGCAAGAGTTTCACGCACGACACACGATCCATATACGAGGGAAAGCACCTGAACCCCCTAAGTGAGGCCGTGGTAGTAACTAAAGTCTCTTTGGAATCCTAGGACATCCTTTCGAGGGCTCACCCGGGGCTCCCGACTGTAGGTGGTGGTAGGACTTGACTTGCGTCCGGCTTAGCATCCACGACGGATTTCTAAACGTAATAAATAGGTACAGTACACATCATGAATTTTTGATCTATGTAGCAGTCACAACTAGGGTAGGAAAATAATTTGGGACAGTATGGTTTGTACATATAACGTAATAGGCACTAAGGTATTTACAGTACACTTGCTTCCTTATGACGCAAAATTAGGTCAAACAAACACACTTCCACATTTACATACATACATACATACATGTGGGATAAATTATTAGACATAAGCAATAACGGAACGCAGCTGATGAGAGTGAGAGGGAAGTATGTGTGTGAGGGAGAACGGAGACGAAAGGCGACTAGTCTAATACGTTGTTCATGTCGGTTAATTACGGTGTACGGTGCAAATTTTCTGTGTGTTCAATAAAAGTATATTTTTCAAGATAACTCGAGCATTTATTTTGCCATACAATCCCACAAAATTGGGGGCTCGTCCGGGATTGGCAAAATAATTTCGCGTGAACGAGTTCGAAAATTAAATAACGACGGTGACCCGCACGCGGCGAAAAAAAAATTTCTACGGTGGCCAAAGCGGCATACGGTGATCAAATAACGACGACGACGAGAATATTTTGTGATTACGAAGATGGCGAAAGACGAATCACGTACAGGTATGAGCCCCATGCTGTATCTGACTTCGGATCTTATACCGAAATTCACCGGTCAAGATAAAACGTACCCAGTGGCGCGATGGGTACAAGATGTAGAAGATAACGGAGAAATATGCGGTTGGACGCCGTTGCAACAGCTGCTGATGGCACGGAAATCCCTGTCTGGCACTGCACAGCTTTGGTTGCAAGCTGAACGCCCTCACAAGACATGGGAAGAGCTTAAGGCGGCTCTGAGTAAAGAGTTCCCTGATACCGTCGATGTAAAGGCGATACACGAGCTTATGAGCCGACGAAAGAAAAAACGCGAAGAAAGTTGCATTGATTACATGATGGTCATGAAAGAATTAGGAAAACGGGGTAAGATGCCCGATTATGTGGCCATAAAATACATCATCGATGGTATAGTTGACCATGAAACTACCAAAATAATGTTGTATGGTGTTACTACGTACTCGGATCTTAAAGAGAAGCTGAAAATCTATGAGACCGTAAAAGAAAAAATGAAGTTTGCACAGCCTAGAAGTACCTACACAAATACCTACGAGAAACGCGGCATGCTACGTCACGACAATGCAGCAAAAAAGTGCTATAACTGTGGTGATGGCGATCATGTGTCTGAAAACTGTCCGCAGAAGGCACAAGGTCCAAAATGCTTTAATTGCAACGAATACGGTCATATTTCACCAAAGTGCCCTCATCGGAAAAACATGGCGGCGCCGGCGGCGGCAGGCAGTCGCGATTCGAATTCGCCAAGATGGCGTAGTCACAGTATTTCCGGCGATAGAAAATATCACAGAGGTATATCGACGTATGGGAGCGGGAATGGTGAACGGAAAGAAGCCATGTTCGGCCAATCATCGTTCGACAAAACGGAGGATACGTCACACCTGTCAAACTCTTAATGCAGTGACAAATTGACAGATGATAAAGTCGAATGTCAAATTGAATATGACATTTACGATGTAAACAAAAGATCGCAACGGACGAAACCTATGAAGATTGTAGAATTATGTGGTAAAACAACAAGTGCTCTCATTGATTCGGGCAGTGATGTGAACTTATTATCGTCTGAGTTTTGTGGTAACATAAATAAAACGATGAACAATAACATAACCTTAACCGGACTTGGTTTCTCTAAAGTGGAGTCATTGGGTTGTTTAACAACAAACATTGTGATAGATGGTACGCAATACGACGACGTGTTGTTCTACGTTGTACCTAGAGACTGTATGCCTTTTGATGTAATCATAGGTCATGAGTTTTTAAAGAGTGTTATTACGGTGATGAATGGTAGTTCTGTGTGGATGAAACCCGTTGAATGGGTCAATCAAATAAATTGTTTTAGTTGCAGTGTCGACGTTGATCATGTAAGTAATACTTACCTTAAAGAAGAGGTGGTCCAGATGGTTGAGAGCTACCAACCATGCCAAATTAAAGAGGCTCCTATACAGCTGAAAATAATTGTGAAGGATGACGTTCCAGTGGCACAACGTCCACGACGCATATCCTTAAAAGAGCAGGCAGTCGTAGAAGAACAAGTTGCGGAGTGGCTTGAGCAAGGAATTGTGCGCGTAAGTTATTCAGAATATGCTAGTCCATTAGTTCTTGTTCGTAAAAAAGATGGTGCTATAAGGGTGTGCGTTGATTATCGCAAATTAAATAGTAAAATAATAAAAGATGAGTTTCCGTTGCCGATAATTGAAGATTATATTGACAAGTTGGCTGAGGCAAAGGTATTTAGTGTATTGGATCTAAAAAATGGATTTTTCCATCTGAATGTCAGCAGTGAGTCTATAAAGTATACCGCATTTGTTACACACCAAGGCCAGTTTGAATTCTTAAAGGCTCCGTTCGGATTGTCCGTATGTCCTAATTACTTTATGAGATTTATAACTATGATCTTCAGACAATTAATATCTAAAGGGATTATTCTAATATTTGTCGATGATATTCTAATTCCAGCAAAAGATGAAAACGAAGCCGTAGATAGACTAAGACAAGTTTTGAAAGTGGCAGCTGAATATGGTTTGCGAATAAACTGGAAGAAAGCACAGCTGATATGTCGATGCATAACATATTTGGGTCATACGATTGAGAATGGACGAGTGAGGCCTTCTCGTGATAAGGTTGATGCTGTGGCCAAGTTTCCTGAACCCAAAACAGTTAAGAAGTTACAAAGTTTTATTGGATTAGCGTCATATTTCAGAAAGTACATACAGAATTTTGCATCTATTGCACGGCCACTTACAGAATTGCTTAAGAAAGATGTCAATTTCGAATTCAATGATACACAAAGGTATGCATTCAATTGTTTGAAGGAATGTTTGACTACTACACCAGTTCTACGTATATTTAATCCAAGATTTGAGACAGAGATGCACACGGACGCATCTCTACTGGCTTATGCTGCTATACTCATGCAACGATCAGACGATGATGGTGGACTACACCCAGTATATTTTATGAGTCGCAAGACGAATGATGCAGAAAAAAAGTATACCAGTTATGAACTGGAAAGCCTGGCTATTATAGAAGGGGTGAAAAAATTTAGACACTACTTGTATGGAATAAAGTTTAAAATTGTAACTGATTGTCAAGCATTTCAGATGACCCTTAAGAAAAAGGATTTGAGTACGAGGGTTGCAAGATGGGCACTACTTCTGCAAGAGTTCGACTTTGTGGTTGAACATCGGCCAGGAACGAGGATGAAGCATACCGATACATTAAGCCGCAACCCATATGTCGCAGTAGTGACTCTGCACGATGAAGTCAGACAAGCCCAACAGTTAGATGATGGTTTAAGAGCTATGTTAGAGATTTTGAAGGACAGAACTTATGATGATTATTACATTGATAATAGATTACTGTACAAAGGAATAGAAAAGCAGTTAGTGATTCCAAAATCTATGGAAAATGAAATCATCAGAAGGGCTCATTCAAATGGTCATTTTTCAAAAAGAAAGATGATTGAATTGATAAGTAAAGACTATTTTATCAAGAACCTTGATAAGAAAGTTGAAGAGTTTATTTTGAGTTGCATTCCATGCTTATTAGCTACACGTCAATCAGGAAAACAGGAAGGATTCTTATCTCCAATTGAAAAGGAAGAGTCACCGTTGCATACACTTCATTTGGATCATATCGGTCCAATGACTGATACTAAGAAGCAGTACAACCATATTCTCACAATTGTAGATGCATTCACGAAATTTACTTGGATATTTCCTACTAAAGGTACCACAAGTAAAGAAACAATTGAAAAGTTGAAAGTTCACCAACAACATTTTGGTAATCCAACCAGATTTATTACTGATCGAGGAACGGCTTACACGAGTGGTGAGTTTCAGGAGTATTGTAAAGAGGAGAGCATACAGCACATCAAAATCACAACAGGAGTGCCGAGAGGTAACGGACAAGTGGAAAGGGTCCATCGTACTATTATCTCTGTACTTACAAAGATGTGTATAGAAAACCCTGCTCTGTGGTACAGACACGTAAGTAGATTACAGCGTTCTCTTAATAGTACTTTTCAACGAAGCATAAACACGACCCCATATCAACTCTTCGTTGGGACTAAGATGAGGACGAAGGAGGACATCGAGATTATGGATTTGCTTCTAGAAGAAGAAAGAGAATGCTATTCCGAGGAAAGGGAAAAGTTAAGAGAGAAAGCCAAAGAACAAATTCTTCGAGTTCAAGAAGAAAACATAAGAAATTTCAATAGAAAGAGAAAGGAGAGTAGAAAGTACAATGAAGGAGACTTAGTGGCAATAAAGCGCACGCAGTTTGGCACTGGAATGAAGCTGAAAGCCAAATATCTGGGGCCCTATCAAGTTGTGAAAGTGAAAAGGAACAACAGATATGATGTGAAAAAATTAGACCCTAATACTGAAGGCCCTGGGGTAACCTCTAGTTCAGCAGATTACATGAAGGCATGGCCAACCTCCACTATATAAAAGGTGGGATATGTATTGTTTGTTTTTATTTATTTTTGTTTCAGGTTTGTGTGTGAAAGGTTGAATGCAATATTATAGTTTAGCTTAAGTTGTTAGATTTAAGGTTTTAATCTGTACCTGTAAAACATTGTATCTTTTGCTATAATATGAAATGTATCATAGAATTGTATAATACAAATTATCATGTTGTTACTGTAACCTTTAAGATTCGAATGATTGCGATGAATAATTGTGTCAGAATGTCTGAGGGCAGACATGGATCAGGATGGCCGATTGTGGGATAAATTATTAGACATAAGCAATAACGGAACGCAGCTGATGAGAGTGAGAGGGAAGTATGTGTGTGAGGGAGAACGGAGACGAAAGGCGACTAGTCTAATACGTTGTTCATGTCGGTTAATTACGGTGTACGGTGCAAATTTTCTGTGTGTTCAATAAAAGTATATTTTTCAAGATAACTCGAGCATTTATTTTGCCATACAATCCCACATACATACACTCACGCCTTTATCCCCGAAGGGGTAGGCAGAGGCCTATACCGGCCCACATTTCACCGTGTACATTTCGGTCCCACGTAACAGGTGGTGAGCCCATCGCCGTGTTGAAATGGACCGCCGCCGTCAGAGCCTCGTCCGTTGTTCAGCAGGTGCACGAGCTTGCACGTGAGGTTGACTTGGGCCCGAAGGTGTTGGTAGGGCCCCACTACACCCACTACTTCCACATTTGAACTCCTTAATTAGGAGTATGGAAGAAGATATTGATGCTAAGAGAGACTTTTGTGTGTTTATCGGGAATTGTGAAAAATAGATTTGGATATTTTATGCCATGCGTAAGTTGGATCAACCAGCTTTACAAGTTTGTTTGCCCTAGATCTCAACCTTGTTGGTAAGAAAGGATTTCCTAATTTACTTAAGTAGTAAAAATATTTTTACGTTTATTTTCAAAGTTTTATTATCGATGGGTCCTATGTATACAGGCGTAAGTGAATAAAATAGATTTTACAGGAGAGCGATTTAAGTTGCCAGCACCATATTTTTGGGTAATATCTTCTGACCTACTTAACCGAATTTAATGCAATTTCGCATTTAGCCTTTACGTGTAATACTATTTCTAGGGTTGTTATCAATTTCCATGCATTTATAGTACTTTTTGAGATTTTACACATTGGCCCTTTTACGTCGTCATTTTCCTGTAATTCCACGTATATTGTTCAACGATCATTCGCATTTTACTAGGCTTAATGTCAATACAATATTTTAAGCGAGTTCTTTCTTTATTTATGCATGTAATTATTTTAATTGTTATCACGTATTACTTTTTATAAGAATCAGTTACAGAATGTTGCTTATTGTATCGTTATTTCGTTTTAACGCAAATACGCCCTTATACTGTGCTCAAATTTAGTTAGGTCTTTAGCATAATGTGTCCTAATTTATAAATAAAACAATTTGCTAAACATTTTCACGGTTTTATTTGAGATTAAAATTATAAAAGATGCAATATTATGTAACCAACTACTCGTATAGTCATACATAAAATAATGGCAATATAATAAGTAGGTTCAATGATCGGATCAACTTGGAATGTAAGTACAACAAATGCTACATTGAATAAAAAAATATGAGTATAACATTTTTGCTATCATAATATAACTGTTGTGACAAACTATTGTTTTTTCTTTTTTTTTCAAATAGAAAAAAATCTTGATAATCTATAAAAGTAAAAAGTTCCTTTACCTATTAAGTATTAGATACAATAATTAAATTAAAACAACTTTTAACTATTCTGCAAAATCAACCATAACTCCATAACTTTGGCTGAAGAATTATTTATTTATGTATTTATTTATTGTGGGCAATATTTTACCTAATTTGAATAAACAATCAAATAACAACATAAACAATCTAATTAAGTCTTCTATTCGTATAAAGTTCTATTAGAGATCAAACTTAATAAAAAATATTATTAAGACAACTTTTAACTTTTCTGCATAATCAACTAGTTAGGTATAATTAATTTGAACTATTCTCACAAATGTTTTGTCTAATTTGAATTAAAAAAAAATAGTAACTTAACTTGATAATCTAACAGCCTTTTACTCTTATAAAGTTTACCTTAATCTAGAACAGTGGTGGGCAAACTTTCTTAATTGGGGGCCAGAAAAATGAAGAATTTTCAATCGAGGGCCAAATTTATAGGAAAAATGCATTTTTCGAATGAGTTCCAGCTGAGACGCAGTCACTTTCAGTAGTGCGAGGTGTTCATCAGTAAGTCGGTTTCTGATTAAGATTTGCAGTATTTCATGGTCGAAAAAGTCTATTCGCACACATATGACGACGCAAACATCGCTCTAATTTTCTGATAGCTGGCTCCTTTACATTATGGTTCTATTGTTCTATTAAGTAGAATCTATAATACTTCTGGACCGTCAAATTATGATTATCACGAGTCATATACTCATGTCGAAAGACCGTCGGCTGGCCGGATTAAATGTTTTCGCGGGCCGTACTTTGCCCATCACTAATCTAGAACAACTATAGTATAAAAACAGCCGCCGCGCCCCTACCTGACTACTCAGCGCTGTAGATGGGCGAACAGTGCGATCGGACTTTATACGTGACGTAGTTTTTACACATACGCCTATTTGCCTAAAATTTTATTTTGGATTTAATTGACAAAAATTTTTTTTAATTACTGATGTCATAGAATAGAGCAAAGTGAACTCATTGCTCAAATAATTGGAAAAAGGCGCAAACGGCAGTTTCGCCTTTATACGTAGGACCCATCGTTATTGACTTGATGATGCTCGCAGCTTCGCCCGCGTGAAAGTCCGTACCCGCTTCCCGTGGGAACATACAACATCTAAACATTCAAACATCCAAATATCTTCACAAACTTTTACATTTATAATATTAGTAGGATTGTGAATTTGTGATGTAAGTAGTTTCTATAATTATCATTTTTTTGTGATCTGTAAACGTTTTGAAGTTTGCTGGTTGTCTATGTATTATTGAGAAAAATACCTTTAAAAGAATCTCGAAGTATAATATTAATAATTCGGCCTAGATGACATGATATGAAAAAAATGTTTATCAAATATGGAAAACTGACAGGACCAGCAAAGCAACCAGCGTCTGATCTGACAGCCAATTACAAGACTTCACTTCAAAAGATTACTTGGAAAAGTTGATGGATCTGTCGGATAGTATAATATTGTATTTTGTAATAAATATATTTACATATTTGCTTCTCTGTGTGTGTTCTACCGCCTGTACAACGGTTTGTGCTCTGAAGAGTTGTTTGATATGATGCCTACGGCTACATTCTATCATCGCACCGCTCGCCATAGACACGTTGCGCCCTGAGCGCTCGAGCACGGTGAGATCTAATAGAGGCTTTCTTCCGCGTACGCTTAGGTTGTGGAATGATCTCCCTGCTTCGGTTTTCCCAAACGCCTACAGTATGGGGTTCTTCAAAAGGGGACTTAGAAGGTTTTTACAGAGTCGGCAGAAACGATTGTGGCGCCTCTGGTGTTGCAAACGTCCATAGGCTGCTGTGACCATCGGTACATCTAGTGGGGCCGTATGCTTGTCTGCCACTCTAGTGTTATAAAAAAAAAACCTACAATCGCGAATATAGAATAAAAGGGATAAACCTCAAAAGAGGCTCAGAATCGTACAGAGGTCATAAACCTGTGCAAAGTATTTGCCAAAAGAAATATATTGAATTGAGTTTTGTAAATGATCACTATAGTAAGCAACATTAACTGTGGCAGGTCATGGATGGATAACTATCTCGTGAGTGACCACTTTGTGACATTTACACTTCGGAAGGCACCTGTTTGCCAGTAAAATAGCAGTCGCTAAGCCAAGTTAAAAGCCTTAATGGGGCGGCTTGAAAAATTTCAACAGCAGTCAGTCACTACCTGCGTCTGTTCATATCGACACGGCAATACGGCTCACCACCTATTACGTGGGACTAAATCTCAAAGGTTTAATGTGGGCATCTAATATGCCTCTGCCTACCCCTTCGGGGATAAAAGGTGTGATCATATGTAAACTAAATTAAATTCCAAACGAGTAGATTGGCTTCAGCATTATTGAGATTTTGTGGGCGAATAGAACAGAATTAATAATTCAGCAACTAGGTATTATCATTGTTTATCATAGCTGGTTTATAAGCCTTACTGTATAGTGCATAATACATAGGTACATACATATAGTCACGCCTTTTTCCCCGAAGGGGTAGGCAGAGGCATAGTATACGCCCACATGTCACCATCTAGTTTTAAGTCCCACGTAATAGGTGGTGAGCCTACTGCCGTGTTGAAATGGACATGCGCTGGTCGCCGCGAACTGCAGTTGAAATTTTTTCAAGGCTTTCAACTTGGCTTAACGATTGTCATTTTACTGAAAACCGGGTTTCATTTCTTTTCCTTCTATGGAAGGAAAACTATCGCAAAAAAAGGAACACTTTCGCAAAAAAAACCATTGCGTATACGCAGTGTTTTTTTTTGCGAAAGTGTTCCTTTAGTCGCCTTTTACACCCTTGGGATATATTGGGTGGCGACATTTTGTACACTAACCCGTCGCAACACAGGCATAATATTTGTATTAAAATTGAAGGTGACCTGAGAGGGGATATTAGTGTGTG
Source organism: Miltochrista miniata (assembly GCA_933228765.1). Lineage (NCBI taxonomy): Eukaryota > Metazoa > Arthropoda > Insecta > Lepidoptera > Erebidae > Miltochrista > Miltochrista miniata. The sequence goes on along the minus strand of OW121753.1, from coordinate 39,386,469 downwards.
TGCATCTCATGCACAGAAACAGGTTGGAAGTGAACTTATAACCTGTCGGAAAGGAGGAGGTAGCAAGTCGTTCACATCTTCGGTCAAGAACTTTTCCAAGGCCATCTTTAAGCCTGTTCTTATTTTAAACGTGAATTAGATTCGTTGGAGCTGGTCAAGTCAGCGTTCTGCCATTTTCAAGCAATCTGTTTATGATGCTTAGAATTTCTTATTTAAGAGATTGATCAAAATCAGTTGAGTTAAGCCTGAAGAAAACACACAAATTTAATTAGCCATTTAGATTAGTCTAGAAAGGTTTACTTATATTAATAATACGAAATTTAATGGATTTTAGAGTGTAATAGTCCGCTGTGAAAACTAACCGACTTATACTTTGTTCTACAACCTAATTTTAATTTAACATAACCTGACCGGTTACGCCTGAAGGCATTATCAAAGGTAACTCACAAGTGGTTTAGTTTGCATAATGTGTTAAGTACAACTAGTACAACTTACAAGTTCCATCAAGTGTCCACTTACATTGAGAAAATATATAAATTACTAGCTTTTGCCCGAGACTTAGTTCGCGAGGTGATTTTATCTAATAACCAAATAACTTTGACCTGTCCAACGTATGCCCTATACATTGGACAGGTCAAAGTTGTTTCTAGTAAAACACAGGTCAAGCTAAATTATCGTATCTGCTTAACTTATTTTGATGAATAAATGTTGAAAAAATACCTAGATAATCTTAATAGTAGATACAATTACGATCAAGCCACTGAATTTTGCCCCAACCCCGAACAAACAAAGAAATAAACAAACAGACACGAAGAAAACGAATCATACATTTGCTTTCTCGCTTCTCTTTGAAGAATAAATGCCTGGTAGAGTCGACTGGTGACCCAAGGGCTGACAGTTTCTCTCTCAGCGAATAGGTGTTGCTATTCAAAGGGGGAATGCTGCTAGTCTTATGGGCATCATGCCACGAGGTCTTATTTAGGTTTAGTTTAGATAGTAATAATGTAAATAATAATTTAATAATTATGTTTCACTGTAATTGTTAACAATAAATGCTATTAGATTACTATAAATCGGTAAATATCTGCGACTCGACTCTCAAATACTAGAAACCACAGATATCAGAAAACTTTTTTCTGATTTCTGAGCTAGAAACTAAATAATCAATGTACCTACGTGTGTTGACGCAAGCACACGCGTACATTGAATTGCAGTTTCCAAAAGGAATTATTCCGGTAAAATTTGATTCTTTCGGGCGGACGGCGACGCATCTGAGCGTCCTCAAGGCTCAATAAATTACATACACGGTTCATGAACGGGTTCTCTAGGTAATATTTTATACACTCTATTACGAATAGGTTATTTTTTATTACATTTCGCATTTTCCCTCTCTATCATAGTAAGATTAGAGACTCTATTATAGAGACAATTTACAATTACATCCAAAATCTGCTGTTTTTAAGTATACATTCTTTTGAAAGCTAAGTCCGCACTGGCTCGTAGTGCGATGCTTCCTTCTTGGTTTTATTAACTGAGTAGGTAAATTTCGATGACGCGCTCCCGTTGGTAATCACAGTGCAAGCAAATCGTATGTACTTACCTACAGTGAGACGGTACAATAATAATTAATAGTTTAAAAAACTAAAAAACACGCTTTTAGCACGCAGTAGTTTTTTTTTATTTTATACTTGTTTCGTATCCCATTTAGCAAACCCTTTCATTTAATACCCATATCATGGGGGTGCATTTCAAATAGCCAATCCGCCATCTTGGATGTCCGTCATGTTGGATTTAAGTCACTTGACTATTTTTTTCGTATTCCTGACAGCAAACCCTTTAATTTGATACCCATATCATGGAGGTGCATTTCAATAGTCTATCCGCCATTTTGGATTTAAGTCACGTGACTATTTATTAGCTAGTCATGTATTGTCATCAGAACTCAGGGCGTGTGCAAAATTTCAGCCTGATCGAAGGACGGGAAGTGGGTCTAATTAACATTCCAAGATTTTCTTACATACATAGTTACAAGTGAAGCTAATAAAAGCGTGTTAAAAAGGATGAAGCATGTATATTACTCTCTATTGTCCAATGTTCTTTAAAACTCCCGCTGACTCAATCCATTAAAAGAATTGACTTCAGTGCGATAAAAATAAGTCATGTAAGTAATTCAATAGTTACGTTGTAATTATCGCTCATAAATAAACTAGGTTTAACGTTTTATTTTCACAACTAAAACAACATTAAGTTATTTATTTGAACTAAAGCTGAAGAACTCATTTTCATTTGTATTTGTGATTCGCTATATAGACTCCAATACCTTGGTTATGTCTTATTATAACACAACCGTGTCTCTCTAGTTTGATCTAAATTGCAGATGTATGGAAATGTGCGCCAATCCGTGACGACCAATAGATTCAGCCCTCAGTTGCTGCCTTACTCAAGAAATCAACAGAGCCAATGGAATATGCATTACTCAGTCGACTGGAAACTATCACAATAATTTATGGCCAGTTTCTGCTGATGCGGTGTTGAATAAAGTAGAGATTCGTTGGCGATCAAAATTCGATATAAATTCATTTCGAAAACCGGTCAAGTATGAGTCGGACACGAACACGGAGGGTTCCGTGCCAAAAACGTTAAAAAATCACTTTTGCTACTAGGGAGCCCCCTTAAATATAATTATATTTCTTATTTTAGTATTTGTTGTTATAGCGGCAACCGAAATACGTTATCTGTGTAAATTTCAGCTCTTTAACTGTCACAGTTCATGAGATACAGCCTCGTGACGGTCAGACAGACGGCCAGTCAGACAGACAGACAGACGGACAGCGAAGTCTCATCAATCACATTATGCACTTCTACTCTTTACATTTTCAGGCACATCACAAAAGTTACATCTCCTGGCTCGAGTAACTATTATTGGTCTGGTGTTCTGTAAAATGAATATTTCTGTCGCTGGTCCTGACTGAAGTATGTGTCTGTTTCAGCGACAGTGTGACACTTTGTAGGACATTAGTGCTTATTCTTTAATGTTTAATAAACCTTATTGTGAGGAAGGTGGAATCTAGTATGAATAAAAATGTTATACTAAACTGAGGATTGGAGACAATGTCTATGCTGTATGCCCACATTTCACCAGTTGCAAATTATTTTACTTCTTGGTGGTAAGTTAAGTTTTCCCGAACGCCTACATTATGGGGTTTTTAAAGGGGTCTCAGAAGGTTTTTAAAGGGTCGGCAGCGCGAGTGCGGCCCTTCTGGTGTTGCAAACGTCCTTCTAGTGGTCACCGTAGCCTTGTTTTACACCTTGGTGCCATTTTTAAGCCGCAATCTTAGACTGCTCATAAGGCTGTCTCGCCTAATGATCGCTGTGGGTACCAACATTTCATATGCCTTCCGTAGCACGATAACGATCGTAAAAATGTAAATTGACCAATAGGGATCCATCTATTTCGGTTACAGTACACTAAACAGTCTTAAATTCTCCAAATATTCTAGAAACCTAATAAAAATCTATCAATTGAAGTTGATAAGCACAAGTAAATCTATATGTCGATCAAATGGAGCAGAAAACTATTAATCAGTTTGTACGTTGGTCCATGTTACGATAAAATTTCGTCATTCAGTTCTTATCGGTTCTACGTGTGTCCGTTTCAATGCTTGCATAAGTGTGTAGGCGTAATTCTGATAAATGTGATCCAAAACAAATTGCATGGTTAGCAATATCATCAATATCAATCAATACATATAATAAAATCGTAACAGGTCGCTGTCTGTACATGGAAGATAAATAAGAAAAAATATTATAGGGGGGCTTTATGAACGCAGTAGAACCCAAAACAATGATTTTTAGAATTTTTGTCTGTTTGTCTGTATGTCTGTATATCTGTTTGTCTGTACGGTTGTGCACGCTAATCTCAGTAACCGCTCAACGGATTGCAATGCGGTTTTTTTTATTGTGTTGAGGATTGCTCCAGTTAACATTTAGCGTTTGTTTTATGTAAATCGGTTTAGAAATAAAAGAGTTATAACACTTTTAAGAATCAGATATTTTGAAAATTTTAATTGTAGGGGTTTCTTTGAATGTGAGTGAACCTAAACTGGCGTGTTGGCTTAATCATAAAACAATTCAGTCCACCCTTTGGCGCGGACTGAATTGTTTAAAAATAGTCTTAATCATTAAGCTCTTTTATGATTAAGCAAACAGGGCAGTTTCAGACGCTGCTTGATGACTCTGATGAAGAAATACCTTTCCTTTCATACACCTTATGTGACGTAAACGAAGTTGCGGGCTCAGCTAGTTTAATAATAACATTCGTGTATACACGTTTTAATTATTTTCTCACGTAACGTTTATGTTACCGTTTTTGATATTTTACATTTTACACATGAATATACAAAATTGTAACTTATACAATTTTTGATGTTAATATGTATATTCTTACCAGTGCTGAGGTGCGGAGCCACCTCGTTTGCTGGAGAGGTGATGGCGGCAAAGCAGGAGGTGCATTGCGCGGAGGAGCAAGTCCTCCTCACCTCCTCTACTTACAGAGGGGAGCGGCCGAGGTACGGGCGTAGTTTTTAGCTCCTTAAGAAGTTCAGGAATCTACCCATCTGGCTCTGAATGAACGGGGCGCCCCGAGTCAGGTCGACGTGAATAATCCTCTTGATTTCCTCCTGCCCGGCCATAGGGCGAGGGGGAACATCGCAGGGTTTAGTGGGTAGGACCGTCCCTTTCCGGGGCCAGGAGTCCTAAGCACCGTCACAGCTACCCCCGCGGTTGAGATGACGGCGCATCAATGCTTTCGCCGCGTCAATTAAAAAACCTAGTCGGCAGTACAGCATACAGAAAAAATACAGTAAATAATATGATAGTGACAAAATTGTAGAATAGTATGGATACACACGTGTAGAATTTATTCTTTCTTTTACGTTACGTGTGTGTGTGCGGTGAAACGACACGCTCGCTCGTACGTTTTTAGCATAATATGTGTAAAGACTATTTTAGAATGAGATTGAAGACAATGTTTTTTTTGTTGTTATATTTATCTATGTCAGAAGTTTTATTTAAATTATATAACAATTCATGTTGAAATTACTTTTTTAAAATCTGCATTAAAATTTATTCTCCTTAAAAATACGTTACAAGACTATCAGCCTAATAGTAATATACTATGCAAGTAATGATTATAATATAGGCTGATTTGATTGATTGGGTAATATTCTGATACTAGTACCTACCTAAACTAGGCTGAGATCTTACATTTCATTAAAAAACATCTCTGACCCTCTTGGGTCGACTCTTGTCTGCGGTCCCCTCTCGGCGACCTCGATCAAATCTTAAAATAAATAAATAAAAAAATAAAAGTTGTACCCTGTCCGATAGTCAGCTCAGCAGGTACATTACCCTGTAGTGTCATTGGCTTGGACCATGACTGTTTTGGTACGTATATAGTTCCTGTCACTCTTAATACTTTTGCAAAACAGGTCTGTAAATATGGAATTTCAATATTGTGAGTCAGACACAATACAAACTCTTATTTACTAAAAGAGTTCAGATCACCTACACATGTTAAATAGTTTTTGTAAACAATACTAAAAACGTAACACTTTCGCAAAACGATCCATTGTGTAGAGAATGAAAACTAGGTTATCAGTAAAATGACAATCGTAAGTCAAGGGAAGGCCGTCACGAACTGCGCCTGTCCATTTCAACACGGCTACAGGCTCACCACCTATCACGTGGGAAATAAAACTATAAGGTGAAATGTGGGCGTATACTATGCCTTTGCCTACCCCTTCGGGGATAAAAGCGTGATTACCTAATTTAACTTTCTATTTATTGTCTCTACTCTTTAGGAATGATTCAAATATGAATCACCTATGTTATGGTAATAGATTATACTTGCATAATTAGCGGATGTCATTATTATTCAATGAATAACATCGAAATGAAATATTAATAGCTCAGCAATTTATAGGACTTTAGGTCAGAAAATAATGTTATTGTTTTGTATGTATGTAATATAAATGGAATAAAGAGGTACAGCGCTGAAAGTTCGATATGAGCTCTTACAAAATTGGCTTGCTGACGGATAAGGCTCTGGTGCTGGCAACAAGGGGTAGTAAGGTCAAACGGCAGTCACTTCAATGCTGAAAAAAATGGAGAATCAAGAATTTTTTTATGCCGGAATGATCCCATCCTCATTGGAGGCGTATAGCAGTTTGACGACCAGTATCATAGTCCACAACACTAATAACAGTGGACCTTGTCCCGTAAGGTAGCGCAAGACGCTATTTTGTCCATACAATCTACGGAAGGAAATTACCTACTCAAACTATTTGATATCCTACATACAAAATCAAACATTTTATCGTTTTTCCAGTTCTTGAGCTACGTAAAAAAGGCTTTGCTGGCTTACTTATTTGCAAACAATATTTTCAAGTTCAAAAATGTATTCGGTTGAAAATATAGTGCCGCCCGTCTGATGAAAATGTCAAGGTGACATCTAGCGATTGAAGACCACTCGCACAGTCCATTAGACTTATGAAAGTTACCTTTGATGTGCCTCTTCACGCTCCACTTGAAAAACCCTGGCTTGTAAGATGAGGGAAGCACATGCGCGGGCAGGTTGTTCCAGGTATTTATGGTTCGACAGAAAAATGATTTCTCGAATCGCTCAGTTTTAGAAAAGAGCCCTTTTTTAAGAAACTATTTCAAAACGAGGAATTCTTGTATTAGGCAGGGCTTTTTTGGCGTCCGTCGCTGTTACTTTTAAAGCACTAATAGTTAGACTCATTTCTACATTTTCATTGTGTTCTCAAATCTATTGTGTGAGTGTAAATTACTAAGTTTGAACTAAACGATCATCTAAGTAATGAGACAATTCATTTCTAGTGAATATGCACAGTAAATAGTAACTTCTGTGAAACTCTTTATATTTCCAACTGTACAAACTCAGCTGCGCAAATTGTTTGATCAAATAAATCTTCTCTCGACGCTACATTGTTCTTACAAAACAATAAATTGGATACGATATAAAATCGTACTAATATTATAAATGTGAAAGTTTGTGGTTTAAATGTGTGTGTGGTGTGGAAATTTTTTACTCAATCACGAACGGCTGAAGGGTTCTAGTTGAAATTTGACACCTGGAATACGCCCATGGGATGCATGCAGGAACGATAACCATAGATTTAGAATTTTTGACGATAACAGAATTCTTTAATTATTTTCGCTGTCATTTTTCTACTTTTATATCTATCTTTATACAGTTGTCATAGGTAAAGGATTCTGCCATTACTCTCAGCAGTGTCACGTCACTATCACGCCATCTATACTAACGTTACAAAGAGGAAAGATTTGATTGTTTGTCTGCTTTGAATAAGCTCTGAAACTACTGATCAGATTGTAAAATATTTTCAGTGTTGGGAAGCTACACTATTACGATTTATTACCATATTTGACTGCCTCTGTGGCGCAGTCGGTAGTGATACCGCCTGCGGCGCTGGAGGTCGTGGGTTCGATTCCCACCGGAGACAAATATTTGTGTGACCCATAAATGTTTGTCTCAAGAGTCTGGGTGTTTCTATGTATAATGTGTATGTATTTAAAAGTATATAAGTATTAATATCCGTGGTCTGATACCCATAACACAAGCAGGTTATTCCTAGCTTACTTTGGGATCAGATAGCGTTGTGTGAGATGTCCGTGAATATTTATTTTATTTATTTATTTACGATGGGATTACGTAGGCTATATTTAATTCCAGCAATCCTACAGGAATAGAAACTAAGCGGGTGAAACCGCATGACGTCCGCTAGTTGCATATTAAGAGAACGAAGTATTATTTCATTTTGGTTATTTCTTACACAAAATTTTTCTTGGAACACACATTATTGGAGAAATTTATATCTATACTAATAATATAAAGAGGAAAGATTTGTTTTTTTGTTTGTTTGTTTGTAACGAATAGGCTCTGGAACTACTGGACCGATTTGAGAAATTCTTTCACTGTTGGGAAGCTACACTCATTGCGGTGAACAAAGGCTATATTTTATTCCCGTATTCCCACGGGAACGGGAACTACGCGGGTGAAACCGCGTGACGTCCTCTAGTCAGTGATAAACCTTGTCTGTGTATAATAAGTACCTGCATGAATACACAATTGGTGTTATTGCAGACCCGTTTCATGCTGTAGAAGTAAATTAATGAGCCTTGACGGCACTATCAACTACCTAAATTATATCATTATTAGGCATTTTGTTAGGCTGGCGTAATGTACCAGTAGTAAAGATTAACCTTTGAAATTAAAATCTTCCTCAATTTACAGAAAAGAATTTCCCGTTTCCGTAATAGAAGTCAAGTATGTTTTTGTAGCCTAAGCAGGTTGTAGACATAAAAGGAAATTGCCATACCTTCTTAGGGAATAATTTCGAAATTACATCTCATCATTTCTCCAATGACTGGTATATTATTACAAACTTGTACTAATAATAGATACACTACTAGTAACGTATCCGTTGAACCACAAAGAATGCGATATCATCACGTGCAGTTTGCATCCGTGTTGAGCAGCTCCAGTACCAAGATAAGTCATTTACTGATCGGTTAGCTATTCAAATCAAACATGGCCCTAAAAGACCCTGTGATCCACAACTGTTTGTTTCGGAATTTAGGTGTATTTACCTGAAACTTGTGGGAATGTTTTAGAAGTTTGTGTGTAAATAATTGTTTGTTCCAACGGACGAACGGATTTCACCTTGCAGTGTTGCCATTTTCATAATCAACATTTGTAGATAAAAAACATAAACATTGGTTGTTACTTTATATGCAACGCTTCAACAAGGATACCGACGAATCTGTAATTAATGGATTATATCGTTTAATGTTATCTAATTACTTGAAACTGCAAGGTCGTTGGTATCAGTGAAATGAATTTCCTGCATCAGAATTGCATGACCCTATTGAGCTTCGTACGATTGATTATGGTTAGGTTTTGCATCTGCTGTGATTAATATTTTTGAAACCTTAGCCTACTTTCTGAAGTTGTCCGACTATATTGCAATAGTTTGGTTTCTAGACTGGGGTATATTCGGAATTTTTGTACCCACCGCTTTCCCTAGTCTAGAGGGTCCCATGATATCGTACTGGCGGTCGACTAGTACCACAGGGCGGAAACTTACATACATGTTCCCCCAAAATACCTGCCAACTATAATGGCAGCTCTGGTGGGACCGGCGGGGGTTGGGAAGCTTGCTCAGTGAGGGGCAGGGAGTTGCCTAACTGTATGTAATACTAATATAATTATTATCTTTGCTAGTACCCAAATTTGGAACAGGATATAATTCGGTTTTGTATTAGTCATAAGGGCTGCAACACAGTATCTACACTGAAGATATCTGAAACTTTACTAGACAAATAAAAAGTATTCGGTAACAACAAGGAAAAGAGAGTAGTCGCCAGTAGGTAAGAGTCTCATAGCATTTGAAAAAAAAAAGGCAACAACTAGGGAAGAATCCTATAGGGCATAGGGATATATTTATAGGGATGAATTCATACATAGTGGAGATATTTTTGCCAGAACTGAGAGTTTCAAAAGATCGTTCCTCTGTCGAACTATAAAAAGCTGGAACGACCTGCCCGCACACGTGTTTCCCTTATCTTACAATCCAGGGTTCTTCAAGTGGAGCGGCCGTCAACTTGAGGACCACTGTCGGAAGTCTTGGGAACTGTGAGAGTGGCCCCCAATCTTTCCATCAGGCTGGCGACGTCAATTTGGCGAGCTTAATATATAAAAAACCGGCCAAGTGCGAGTTGGACTCGCCCATGAAGGGTTTCGTAGCAGCAAGTAACATAATATAAAAGTTCTTATAGTTCTTTGTAACTTTGATTGATGTTTTAACACGTTCGCAGTGGTAGTGATTTTTCTAACCGAAAATTGCGGTTTATGACGTATTAAAAAAAGAACTACCAGCTCTATCTCGTTCAAACCAAATTTCGTTGGTAGTTTTTACGGCAATGTACACCATATATTTTTTTTAGATTTATCATTCTCTTAGTTTAGAAGTTAGAGGGGGGGGGGGAGGGGGGACACACATTTTTCCACTTTGGAAGTATCTCTTGCGCAAACTATTCACTTTAGAAAAAAATTATTTTAGGAACCTCAATAGCATTTTTGAAGACCTATCTATAGATACCCCACACGTATTGATTTGATGAAAAATAAAATTTGAGTTTCAGTTCTGAGTATGGGGACCCCCAAAATTTACTGCTTTTTTTCTAGTTTTATATAAGAATCTTAATGCGGTTTACAGAATACATTTAGTTACCAAGTTTCAATAGCATAGACCTTAGAGTTTCGGAGAAAAGTGGCTGTAACACACGGACGGACAGACAGACGGACAGACAGACAGACATGACGAATCTATAAGGGTTCCGTTTTTTGCCATTTGGCTACGAAACCCTAAAAAATGAGGTTCGAAAATTAATAGCGGGTCGCATAATCTTTAAATACACAGGAACGAAGTTTATCTAAACCTGCTTTTATTATGAGCTCATAATGGATGGAACTATCTAGACAGTAATTAGTTGCCATTTTATTGTAGGTAAATAAAACATTAATTGGACTAGTTTGACTGTCTACCACATATTATATTGACAAGTTACACATTTATTTTTATGAGTTTACCATTATCGGCGAAAACGTGGCTGGTATTCAAATGAAACCGGCATTAATATTATTCTGCTGTATGTTAAAAATACCCACATAGTCATATTTACATCATGCTATTATTCCCGAAGGGGTGGACAGCGGCATACTGCAGGTACATAAATACTTCACCAGATGTTGCTGGAGCGTCGTCGCCTCGTTTGCCAATGTGGTGATGGCGGCCAAGTGAAAAAAATAAAATATAAATAAATAAATAGTAGGTAGGTGGAAATTCTCACACAACATCATCTAGCCCAAATTAAGCTAAAATAAGCTTGTGCTGTGGGATCTAGACGACTGATAGATACTTATATATTTCTAAATACATACGTATACATAGAAAACACCCAAACTCCGAAACAAACATTTCTGGATCACACAAATATTTCGGCCGACCCGGGAATCGAACCCAGGACCTCAAGCACAGCAGGCGGTTACACTACCGAACGCGTCACCGAGGCAGATGCAACGAATGTCAACGGTGTGATAAGCGCTTGGTTTTTTGACAGCTTCTAAGAGAGCCCCCAGGGAGTCACCTATCTTGTTCTCTCAAGGAGAGCCGCATCCCGGCCGGGTCGAGTTGAATAATCTTTGGATATCCTTCGGCCCAGATGTAAGGTGTGGATAAACACCGCGGGATTTAGTTGGTAGGACGGTCCCTGTCCGGGACCGGAAGCCTCACACACCGTTCCAACTGCCCCGTGGAAAGGATGCCTGCATACAGCGCGCCAACAAAAAAAAATCTTCACAAGATGTTCTATTTGATATAATTCGACTAGTTTCGAGATGTAAGCGAAAACATTATAAGTAGGTAAGTACTGCATCGTCAGATGAAAATACCGAAATCTAGTAGTTATCAGTAAATTCTATTTTCTGAATTCACTTCCCAAAGTCTATCAACGTGTGGATACAAAAGTAAATATTATAGTTATTTGTATTATATATTGAATATTTCATTCCAAGTATTTCAAACTCCATTGTTTCCCAGTTCTTGAAACTATAACAGCTGTATTTGATAAACATTCACGAATTTGGATAGAATACAAAAGATAATATTATAATGGTACTACATAACATAACATTACCTTGCGTTAGATAAGACATCATAGTGATGACGTGTAACTGAAAGCAATAGAATACGAGAACGCTTATGTTACGATATTCATAGAAATCTGTCTTATATTTATAAGTTAATTTGGCTGTATTATGGTTTTACGGGCAATACTTCGGGTCCTTAATTTAAATTTTGGATAAGAAGAAGCACTCTGGAAAACTGTAAAAACTGAGTACACATCAAACTTTAAAACTCAGATTATATTTTTTAATTTTTATTTACGATGTAACTTAATAGTTACCTCAAAACAATTACAATCTAGTTGTGAGGCTAATAAATAAGTTAAATGTAACCTAACTTGCTAAAACTGATAGGGTAAAGAGTGTGTTCATGGCTCCTTTTCAGTCTCCATACTAAGTCCGTGGTGTCAAGGAGCTCTGAAGAGAGAAGAGAAGAAACTCACATGACTGTTTGTTACAAATTATGCTCTAACGGCCGAATGAAAAAATATTTTAAGGGGCTTCCAAACAACTAACGCAATTATTTTGCCGTTTTTGTCTGACATTACGTGTGTAAAACATAACTGGCGACGTGTTAGCGTATATAAGGTCTTATGCAAGTTTCTTCGATCAACATGTTTTGTTGATAGAAGGCAAGCATAAAAGTATTTGGTCAAAGTGCAATACACACACACAATGACTTGTGAATTACCTCTCTTATGATGTAAGTATAAGATGCTGTAACGTGCTGTAACCCAATCTACAGTTCATTTTAGCCTTCATAGCATACCTAGCTACGCAGCTTTAGATGAGTTTGACCCCAAAAGACTCACATTTACCCCTTGTGGCGACGGGAAAGAGTATATTTTGCCACTCCAATTCACCCAGATGGTGTCGTATGAGACGACTAAGGGGTTATTTTTGCTAAACGATCTATTGCGTAGAAAAGGAAAAATATGAATGCCGGTTGTCAGTAAATGACAATCGTAAGTCAAGTTGAAGGTCTTATGGGCGGCTTGATATATTTCAGCTGTGGGTCATGAACTGGGCCTGTCTAATTCAACACGGCAATAGGCTCACCACCTATTCGTCTACTATGAGGTGAAATTGTGGGCGTAGGTATACTATGCCTCTGCCTATCTCTTTGCGGATAAAGGCGTGACTATATTATGTGTGTATGTATGACTCACATTTACTACGATGCCACATACAGACAATACACAGATACACCCGTCTACTCATAACACCTTTCCTATTCTTCGGGGAATACTTTATTATTCTGGCTGAATTGAGTTAAGATCTGTATCTAAGATTAATTAGCATTAGAGCAGTTTGTTGTGTACATGTTGTTGTATAGTCATAGCTTACAGGATTGAGATAACTATGTCAGGTATTTGGTTATTCAAAACAAACATTGCATGTAATTACGTATTGTAATGATCATATCAGTCATGATCTTAGAGTATGGGGTCTTCAAAAAGGGGTGTTAGAAGGTTTTTACAGGGTCAGAAGGTCAGGAGCCTGGCGGTGGAAGCTACATCGCGGGGCGAGGTGGTGATGGCGGTGTCTCTTGACATCGCCAACGCCTTCAACACCTTGCCCTGGAGCTGCGTTAGGGAGGCGCTCATTTATCACAGAGTGCCTCTCTACCTCCGTCGCATTGTCGGGGCTTATTTGTTCGAGAGAGCCATAGCTTACCCAAGTTGGCTAGGGCCGGGGCGGCGAGACGTGTCGTGCGGTGTTCCACAGGGGTCGGTCTTAGGTCCGCTCCTGTGGAACATCGGCTACGATTGGGTACTTCGCGGGTCGTTGCTCAGAGGTGTCGGCGTAACGTGCTACGCCGACGATACCCTCGTTACGGCGCGTGGTGCAACGCACCGAGAAGCAGCCCTAAAGGCCACGGCAGGGGTTGCTCAAGTCGTGGGGCGAATACGGCGGCTGGGTCTGGAGGTGGCCCTTCACAAATCCGATGCCCTGTGCTTCCACGGGCCTCGGAAGGGGCCGCCGACAGGATCTAGCATACAAGTAGGGGGCGTTAGCATCGGCATCGAGCCCTCAATGAAGTACCTGGGGCTTGTACTCGATAGCCGATGGAACTTCGAACACCACTTTCGAAGTTTGGTCCCAAAGCTGAGAGGGGCAACAGCTGCACTTTCGCGGTTGTTGCCCAACATAAGGGGACCCAACGCTCCCTGCAGGAGACTATACCTCGGGATCGTGCGGAGTATGGCCCTATACGGGGCGCCTATATGGGCAGAAACCCTGACGGCCCGCAATGTGGCTAGACTACATAGCCCGCTGAAGGCAATGGCCGTCAGGGTGATTAGAGGGTACCGCACGATCTCTGTCGAGGCGGCATGTCTCCTAGCCGGGACCCCTCCATGGGACCTGGAAGCGAGAGCCCTTGCGTTGCTTTATCAGTGGCGCAAGGAGGCGCTGGAGCGGGACCACAGGCTTGAGTCTAGAGAAATAGAGGCTCAGCGATCCCTGCTCCGCCAGGAGCTCATGGAAACATGGAAGTTACGACTTGAGCAACCAAAATGGGGGCTCACCACTATTGAGGCGGTAAAGCCGGTCATGGAGGAGTGGCTGGAGAGACGTCATGGTAGCCTCACCTATCGGGTGTCACAGATGCTTACCGGACACGGGTGTTTCGGTAAGTATCTGTGGCGCATACATAGGGAGGTAACACCCGAGTGTCAGCACTGCGATGACTGCAGCGAGGACACGGCGCTGCATACTCTGGTGGAGTGCTCAGCATGGGCGCTACAGCGCCGAGACCTCGTTGTGGGCCTGGGCGTCGACGTTCTCACACTGGAGACCATGGTGAAAGCTATGGTCTCTAGTCCGCTAGAGACCATAGCACGCGGGATAGCAAGTGGGATGCCGCTGCATCTTTTTGCGAGCAAGTTATGCTTCAAAAAGAGGTGGCGGGGAGGGACCGTGAGAGGGTTCTCCCTCCCGAGTTCCGCAGTCGGCGGCGAGGTCGTCGCAGGCTGCTATACGCCCAAGACTACCGACCTCCATGACCGGGGGCCTGAGAAAGGTGGGCTAGCTGCTCGCCGTTCGTACAGAAGCAGGCCAAGACGATGGCGAATATCTCTTTGCCCCTCATAGTGGTGATAGTGGTGGGACAGTACCCAATTCCCCCCCCCCCTTCCCCTAGTAGCGGGTTAACACCCGAACCAACTACCCAGACGCGGGATAGCACCCGAACCCCATAGGCGAGGTTGAAGTGTTCGCCAAAGTCTGCCGAGAGCCCTGGGACATCCTTCCGAGGGCTTACCCGGGACTCCCGGCCGTAGACAGTTGTAGGGCATCGTGTGGTTTTAGTCGGTAGGAGTCCGGCATAGCATCCATGTAGGATTTCCACACGTAAAAAAAAAAAGGGTCAGAGGGTAGCCTTTCTTGTGATTTAAACGTCCATTGGCTAACTGTTACTTCAGTATTTCTGTACATAATACCTATATGTTATTTTGAAAGATATGTAGTTAGTACAATAAAGTATACCCTATCTAAGGTGACCACTATTCAACAGGTGAGTCGTATGTATGTCTTCATTCATTCATTTCATTTCATTTATTTCACTAACAATTCATAAATTGTGTTTGAAATTCACAATACAAATGCACATTAAAATTATACTCAAATTATAACAAATGTCAAGAATAAAGAAATACAATTAAAAGAAGACATGTCAAATAAAGAAATAAATAATACCACAATAACAATTTCTAAATCATGTCAATAATGTCACTTCATAACGCAAAATTAAATTGTATTATATAAAATTAAATCTAAATGTCAATATCACATTTTCAGTGCAAATATAAATTTAAGTCAACCCTGTACAATTTATCTTGATGTCTTACAGGCTAACCATCCGCCTTAAGATCATCTATGGAGTATAGACATTTGTCCAACAGGAAGGCCTTCAATTGCGCTTTAAACTTGTATCTGCTATAAACTATGTCCTTTAGATACGCTGGTAATCTGTTAAATAGTTCCACACTTTGATATCTGGCGCAATGTTTCACTATGTCCAGTTTAGGTGCTATCATATTCATTATAACCTTTCGTCGTGTTCTTTCCCTAATTTTCCTTTCATCTGGTGTTTCATATTCTTGTATGTACTTTGCAAAGAAACTTAATAATGTGAATATATACAGACTGGGAATTGTCAATATACCTAAGTTCTTAAAGTGGTCCTTGCAGGACTCCCACTGCGGAATTCGAACAATGGTTCTAATAACCCGTTTTTGAAGGACAAAAGCCTTTTGTATGTTATAATCATAACTATTGCCCCAACACATTATACTGTAACTTATCTTAGACTCAACCAGTGCGAAGTAGACAGCTCTCAGTTGTTTGCAACTAATTTCATCTCTAAGACTCCTTAACGCATAGCATGCAGAAGAAACTGATGAGTTCAATGATTCTAGTTCCTCCCTCCAATTCAACTGAGAATCTATATGAACTCCTAGAAATTTTGTGCTGCTTACTGTCTCAATTTTGTCATTGTTAAATATAATATCTATTTCGTCATTTTTTCGAGAAGTCGACTTGAATAATAAGATACTTGTTTTATTCGTATTAATTATTAAATTATTGGCTGTAAACCATTCCTCTAAAATTATTAAAATATTTTTTATATATGTAGTCAAATTATTTAGATTATCAGCTCCCACAACAACATTAGTATCATCTGCATAAACAGTAATTTTCGCATCTGGTTGTTTACTTTCTATGAAATTTATCAAGTCGTTAGTAAATAGGATAAACAATATTGGCCCCAATATAGATCCCTGAGGTACACCCCGATTTGTGCTTTTTATTTTGGACGTACAAACTATTTCATTATTTTCGTCATCTATATGTTTTAATTCAACATACATACTTCTGTTTTGCAGGTAAGAGTGCATTAGTTGCAATGCATCTCCCCTTACACCATAGTATTCAAGTTTTTCCAGAAGTAGCACATGATCAATCGCATCAAAAGCAGAACTTAGGTCAATGAACAGTCCTGCTACTTTCATCTTTTTATTCATTTTTGCAATAATGTCATATATTAATGTGTTGATGGCGTCTGCAGTTCCAACTCCCCTTTGATATCCAAATTGTCTGTTATTAATCACTCTTCTTAAATTAAGATAGGACACGAGTCTACTTTTGATGATCCTTTCGAACAATTTTGACAGCGTAGGTAGTAGTGAAATTGGTCTATAATTGTTCGGATCAGTCTTGGAACCTTTTTTGAATATTGGAATCACTTTAGCCATTTTCATTTGATCTGGGAAAACCGACTCTTCCAAACATTGATTATAAAAGCATGAAAGCGGATATGCAAGTACATCGATATTCTCTTTGATAATTGTAATTGGTATATCATCGTATCCGGATGCCGTTGTATTTCGCATTTGGTCTACTATTTTGGTGACTTCACCAGGACTTGTGGGACTGAAAGTTAAAACTGAATCCACTTTGGCAGTTGACGCTACAAGATAATTCAGCGCAAGCGTAGAGTCTTTCTTTACATGCTTAATCTTGGATACAAAATTTTCAGCAAAAGTATTTGCAACCTCTCGTGGAGTATCTATAATTTCATTATCTACATGCAAAACAATATTCTTCTTACATTGTAGACGCCTTCTGTTACTGTATTCATTGACCAGCTTCCAAGTCTCTTTGCTTATGTTCTTTGCGGAATTCAGATGTTTTTCAATGGCTAGTTTTTTTGCTTGCTTAATAACTCTTCTATAAATACGAATGTAGTGAGTCTTATATTTTTTAAAGCTGGGTTCAATTTGGGCCTGTGTTGAAAGAAATCTTTTCATTTTACTCGAGACTTTGATGCCTCTAGTAATCCATTTAATAGAAAGACTCTTTTCTGGCCTGATTTGAACTATTTTTTTCTTGTAACAATCTCGAAAAATAGTAGAAAAAACCCTTAAAAAACTATTTATGCCTAATTCATGCCATTCTTGGTTCGATACCGCCATTGTGAATGAAGACTTACTTTTTTTGTTAAAAACTCGTTTTCTCCGCTTAATTATACGCTTTGCAGCATAAGTTTTTGCATCTCTTTTTTCCAATTTCATATCGCAGAATATTGCACCATGCCCATCTGAAAGACCATTATGATCCACAGTACATTGCGTTATAGACTCATCAGGCAAATTGGTTAGAAAATTGTCCAGACATGAAAGGGCATCATTTCTGATGAATGTAATGCTATTTATCAGATACCTAAAGTTGTAACACTTCAAAATACATATAAACTCGGACAGTGTCTTACACTCCTTAAGGACATCAACATTAAAATCACCGCATATAATGCATCTCTTGTGAAACATATATGTCAATAGCTTTTCTAATTGTAGCGCAAAACCTTCAAAGTTAGTATTATATGGATTTCGGTAACAGCAACATATATATAGGTCTGTTTCCACGTCCCTTACACAACATATTTCAAAGTATTCGGATTTATATAATTTATTAACAACTTCAATATTTTCAAACTCCCTATTCTTGTCACACAAAATAAGGCTACCTCCACGTTCTTTCTTACTTCTTGTGTTATATGTGGCTAAGATAAAATTACTGAAACTAAATGCCTTTACTGACTTGCTATTTAAGAAATGTTCCGTAATACATAAGTAGTCTATTTTTTTGTCAATTGACTGTATATATAGCTCATATTCTAATTTCTTACTAGTAATTCCACATACATTCTGATGGATGATTTTGAGAAAACTATAATTAGAATAAGGTTGGTCAGGCATGCACAGTAATGAATCCCTTCCATTAATCAAGAAAAAACTGTGACTGTAATACAGGACTTGGCTGTGTTATACTATTTTCCTCCTCTAAACCGTTTATGTTTACGGTTTGCGTACTAGCATCTTTCAAATTTTTTGTAGAAGTTAATTCTTTGTTAAGCTTACTAGATTGATTTATATATTTAAAATGCTTACGTTTATAGCTCAAATGTAATATTTGCCTATGTAATAAACGACAAGCTTGCAACAAATTAAATTGGTAAATTACGTTATAATGATTGTCTAGAGGGAGAAAAGATGAGTTCTTACTATTTGTGCAAATAAATTTTAAGGTGCTGTTTAATTTTTCTACATTTAAGAATTTATTGTAATAAACGTTGCAGACTATGACATTTGTTTTGTTAGCGCTTTGTAAAGTTTCATATAGAGATGTCATAAGATTCAAAGGATTTTTGTCATTTGCGCCTGCCATTATTACAACAAAGTCGTCACCTCTGAGATCCTTACATATAGATGCAAATGACGCTAGTATGTCCTTCATCGGTGCATTTGGTTTAATAAATGAAATTACACTATACGAGTCCCCGACGTAATCCTGCAATATTTTTCGAACACCACGCCCATACTGGTCTGCAAGTATTGTAATTTTAGGTTTAGTATTATCTGGACACGGGGCTTTTTCCTGGTTACACGATAATGGATTGGTGTTTTTGGAATCCACGTTGAGCAAAGTTTCATTTACTTGAAGGTCTTTTTTGCTACTATAAATTCCTTGATTAAACGCCAGAGACGGATTTCGAATATGAACGACTTCCTGCCTGTTCTTCTGTGGCTTTTTTGGTACTGTAGTAATTTTTTTAATTTCTAATTTTTCTTTATTCTGGGATTCAGACGTGTATTTAACAGAACTCGTTTTTTGCGGCGTCGTGCTAGAGATAGATTGCCCCATATTTTCTATACGAGTATTATCGTATTTAGGTATCATAGTTGATTTTATGACGTTATAGCCTGCTTTCGCTACACAAGTGCGAAACCGTCGTTGATATTGTGGTGAATAAAACTTCATATGTGATGCCTCAGGGCTCATGTTGTTACCACTATCCCGTACTCCAACTGATTTATATAATTTTATTTTGTTTTCACATGTCTGCAGTTTAGTTTTTAAGGTATTATTTTCTATGTTCAAGTTATCTATTTCATTATTCGCCGCCTGCAGTTCTATTTTTAGTTTGTTTATCTCATCTTTTAGTCCAATGATGTTTTCGTTTGCAGTCGGTAGACTTTGGAATGACGAGTCCAATTCACATTCACTGTCGATGATTGTTATATTATGTTTGTTCGGCCCTCTTTGCTTAATATTTACATATTCATCTTCCATTTCAATTTACTTATTAAAATACTTTAAAACAATTTACAAAAAGTGTTTTGGCGAAGTGGGTTTTGAAACGACGTCTCTCGTGACTTCAAGTTACCCGAGCCGTAAACCACCCAGCCACGGGGGCAATTAACAACATTGGTCAAATAGCCGATTTGTTTCAATAAGTGTCTGTATGCATCGATAACGTGATTGGTATTTCGTGATCGCCTACTGACATAATGAGTCCAACTTGAAAAATAAATGAAGGTAACGATCTTATCGCAAACTTTTTTCCGTTTTGGCACTGTTTCATTAATAATAAACTGTCCTCAAATACTGTTTTATTGTTCCATGTAATATTTATTGCACATAATCTGTTTTATTGTTCCATGTAATATTTATTGCACATAATTTGATTTTGGTGTGGCTTACGTTTAATTTATTGTTATTGTTTGAAAATCACTTGATATCACTATATCTTCACTAACTGTTAATAATCTTGGAAAACAACATTGTCACTTATGAGTTGCACGTAACTAGATTTTTTGAATACAAATTGAATAGATAAACACTCATAAATCAGTGTAAAAGTTAATATTCAAATAGAGGCAATGTTTACACTGCGCTTGACAGTTGACAGATCATGTCTGCCACTTATGTGTTCATTTTTGCACCGACTTTTTCTGATATCTGTGGCTCCGAGCATGAACATTATGAGTGCGTTTTAAAAACTTCGATTCCGTTTACCAAATCAGTTCATCCTTTAGAACGTAAAAGAGAACCAAACATCCATACTCAAAAAATTCTCGTTAATTTAGTAAGGAAGGAAACATCACTCAAATCCTTCAGCGGCATTTGATTGTCATACATTCAAAGATTTATCGGAAGCGGAACTAACATTAATCAATTATTAAGTGTCAGACAGTGTGGGCGGAATATTTGCTCGGTATGTGGGTTCGATTGTTGAGTTTTTAATATTTTGGCACTGTTAAGGTCAAGTGCATTTAGGAAACCTTATGTTGAAAACCTTGGTTTATGTTTACTTAAAATCTTTTCTACCCTAAAATATGTTTGCATTTGATGAAACATACACAGATTTGAAGAAAATTATATTTCGAGTGCAGTATCGATGTATGGCCTTCCGGACCGCGATGTTGAATTTGCAAAATGTTGAATTTCATAGGTTCCGTAGCCGAATGGCAAAAACCGGAATCCTTATAGATTCGTCGTCTGTCTGTCCGTCCGTATGTCACAGCCATTTTTCTCCGAAACTATAAGGCCTATGCTGTTGAAACTTGGTAAGTAGATGTATTCTGTGAACCGCATTAACCCTTCAACACACTAAAAAAATATATCGAAAATCGGTAATCACGTGGACCTAGCTCCACCACCCTAAAAATGAAAAAAGATTTCCCATTTCCCAAAAAAAAATTTTATCTCACTTACCAGACCAAATTTTTCAATTCTGCAAACAGCAACCGGATTATTGATAAATTGTTTATTTTACTGTGTATAATAATAAACAATAATGAAAACACATTATTTATAATAAAAAAACAAAACACACACGCACACTTGCACTTGGTACACACGCACTCAACAAAAAAAACATTGATTACTCTACCACCACACAATATTTTACGATCCTGTAAACACCAACCGGATTATTGATATATTGTTTATTTTACTGTGTATAATAATAAATAATAATGCAAACACATTATTTATAATAAAAACACGAAACACACACGTACTACACAAACGCACGCCATCCATGCGCAATCCACTCTCAACTTCAACTGTTCGATTTTTGTAAATAATTCTGGCCCATTGACGTCATTTCATAAGATTCCAAAAACAAGAAAATGTTATAAACTACACATGCAATAAACCTGTTCATTGAAAAGTAGGACGTAAGCAGGCTAAATTTAAGTTTAAAGTCGTCTGGGTAGGTGCGGCGACCGGTCGCCGCGCGGGGCTTTACGGAAAAACTTGATTATTATGCGCGGCGACGGGTCGCCGCGAGGAGCTCTAAGGGTTAAGATTTTTATATAAAACTAGAAAAAAAGCAGTAAATTTTGGGGGTGAAAATGAGTGTCCCCCCCCCCCCCTCTAACTTCTAAACTAAGGGAATGATAAATCTAAAAAAAATATATGATGTACATTGCTATAAAAACTACCAACGAAAATTGGTTTGAACGAGATCGAGTTGGTAGTTTTTTTTAACCTTTAACTGGTGACATGGTTTTTTTATAACATAACTGGTGACGAGCGGCCTGACAGGCCGCTGCCATAATTGGTCTATAATACATTATATTCAAATATGGTAGGTTATCCTTATGTTTATTTTGTTTTAAATTAAATATTAAAGTAAAAATTAAAACAACGTCATGTAGTCTAAATATAATTTTAATTAGAAACTGGGTAGTTACAAAGTTTTGGATCTCTGTAATTGAAAAACTAGAATCGAGATCAACGATTGCTTATAAAATAGTAAAAATCAACATAAATTATAAAATATTTGTTTTTTAACAAAGTTCAAACACTAATCAACTTAAAAAAAGATTAAACTCTTATCACAAGTGTCATGTCTCAAAAATGACAACTGTCAATCTTTAGTATTTTTATTGACAGTTAGGGCATAATTGCTTCGCACACTGCAAACACACATGTTTATCGCATGATATACATTCGTCACTGTCACTCTCTGCAAGCTGATTTTCCTGGTGTATTATATCATATATACAGGTTCTTCGTCTTCAGAAGCATTTTCTTCCGTCTCCGAGTTGTGGTCGCTATGCTCCGGGACATAATTTTTGGAAACGTCTTCAGCTTCCGATCCACTTGAGTTTTCTTGTGCTAAACCAGTCTACAATTCGAGTAGGCACTACATTTTTGTCAGCAACCTCACTACGCTTTTTTCTAGGAAGTCCAGAGTCATTCATAGTAAGAAATATCTGAAAAAAATGCAATACAACACTACAGTGTAATTCCAAAAACGTTACGTAAGTGGTGACATAAGGTCTGAGAGGCCGCCCGAGAATTTTCAATCGATCTAACTTACCGATTTGGGCCTGGCCGACGCAACTATCCCCCTCTAGGGCACTGCCTACACTAAACTCGAAGCTACTCAGGCGCTCAAACATAGGAAATGTGGGGAAGGGGGTGATATGATGTTTCGCTTACGCCGCTCGGCCTGTGAGACCGCACGTCACCAGTTAAAGGTTAATAAACCACAATTTTCGCCTAGAAAAATCACTACACTGCGAACTTCAATCAAAGTTACAACGAACTACAAGAACTTTTATATCATATTACTTGCTACTACGAAAGCCTTCATGGGCGAGGCCAACTCGCACTTGGCCGGTTTTTGATAACAATATTAGGCCCTACAAAAAACATTCGAAGTATCTCCACTACACCATAGAGCAACACGGTCTTTGATGGTTATACTAGTCGCGTTGCTCTCAGTATACTATAAAAATGTATATTATAAGTATAGGTCTACTGATGAATATTGATACTAGTTTTTCCCAAAATTCTGGAGAATCATCACGACAGACTTTGTCCATGTTGGCATATCTCGGTCAGGGTATTAAATTCCACATCACAAGTGTCAAAGTACCTATATAAATTCTCCAATGATCAGGTTAGAGTTTAGACAACAGTTATTTGTTTGATAACATATCGTCGACAGTTTACTTGATCGATGCTATCTTGCCACAACTTCCTGATCTTGTTCCTGTGCGTGTCTGCAACATTGTTGTCCGTGAATCGCATTAAGTATCTTCGTAGAATCAGTGACTACATTGTATGCAGCCTAAGCGATGATATTTCATTCATGTCAGACACTGGCCTGACTTATACGGACACTAGCTGACCCGCGCAACTTCGTTTGCGCCACATAAGAGAGAGTATTACTGTAGTGCAGTACTCCCGTAGCGTCTACGTGAGAGAGAGAGAGAGAGAGAGAGAGAGAGGAGAGAGAGAAAGGTTTCTCGTCGCGTGTATTCCCGTCGCATTATATTTAAAAACAATTTCGTTTATGAAAGACGTATCCCGTGGCATTATTGTAGAAAAAAATTGATTGCCATTAAAATGGTTATTGCGCACCAACCCAAAGATAGACACATGCTATCGCGCAATTTTTTTAGAACTTTTTTTAAGAGAAACAATTTTGTAGTACATATTTTTTACATAACTATAAATATTTACGCAGCACACGCAACGAAGCTCTCAAAAGGAATAACTTTTCCCCCGTTTTCGAAACGTTTACTATTACTGCTTCGCTCCTATTCGTTGTAGCATGATGCTTTATAGCCTATGACACTCCACAATAACGTAGCTTTCTATTGGTGAAAGAATTTTTAAAATCGGTTCAGTAGATCCCGAGATTACTCCTTACAATTTAACAAATATACAAACTTTACTTCTTTATAATATTAGTATAGATAAAAAGGTATAATACGCGCTCTCATTGGGTAGATATACTTTTTTTGATGATACGTACTACTTTGATCCCAACAGCTTTGCAACACTTTATAAAACTCGTATTGGAGATCGGCTTACAGCTGTTCTGAATCGCTTACTCTAACAAAAGTATGAGACAACTATACGGGGATCGTATTAGACCCTGTTTTGATTTGGTGGCTAAAAACCCACCCAAAAAACCTGCCAGGTATCATACTCAAGCCATTCAATCGAAAGTGGGTAGTGAGGTAACAAACATGAAAAAATATAATCAAATTGAGAACAATCTCCAGTTTTTGAATTTCGTAAAAATACTTTTTTTATCCTCCACCCGATTTCATTAGCGTTACAAAAGCACCCTAACACCTCAGATCATGATACAATGTTACTATTAAAAAGTTATTCAAGCAGAGGACTCAGACACAGAACTCGTGGATTGTTGCACAAATGCATGAAGTCTTTAGATTAAATTCCCAAGGTGCTAAAGTTTTATTGGATACCTGTGCTATGCAAAATATCTAAGTTGGAACCTGAAGTTTGGATTGCGTTAAAATAATATGTAGCTTGGTTCCCTGAAAGTGTATGTAGAGATGTTATTTCTAAGAATTATTCCTCTTAGAACTTTTGTCACATGAGAGTGAGTTTGTTACCATTATTTGTGCAAACATTTAGTTACATTATAATTAATGAACAGTCCCAGAAGCTCCAGTTTTGTTTATTCCCTATTCTCTGGATTTAGCTGCCATTTGACCGCTCGGACATTGGGTCCCGTTCTTTAATAGAGTTTCCTATGTCAGTCAGCGCCAATTTTTAGGTGAGGTTCGATTGGGCCACGGAGGATATCATGACAATCGACAGACCATGTTTTTATCAGGTCCAATTTTGAGAATCAGTTCATCGCCTTGGATCTCGCAGATAAGCAATCTGTAGAGATCTGTGCTAATAGACTAAACTAACTATACAAGCTATGTAGGTACATATTCTATTTCACAGTAGTCAAAGTAAAAACTCAGGGTGTAAAGATAGCCATCGGTATTGAACCGAAGAACTTAGTGTAAAACAATGTGGTCACCGCTGGCTGTAGTCTCCGTAATGAAGTGGTTTACGATTAAACGAAGCTTGAACCTAAGCCAGCAGTGCTTTGTAGCTGTTGAACAGTTTATCGAGATAGTGCTGAATCGCAAAATAAAGAGAAATATTTATAGGTACGTATGCTTCTCAGTAAGGTTTAAAAATACAAATTGAATTTTTAAGTGGTGCTGCTATGGCATACCTCTTCTCTCTGCGGAATAGCCTGCATTTTAGATAGTAATATGATGTAGCTTTCCTTTCATTCTCTTTCTTTTTATATGAATATCGTTAAATGTTCATGAAAATTCGGTGTGCTGCCTCTCTACGTGACTACTACTATTTTCTGTTTTCTGTCGTCTAATCAAGATAAAACGGGGCGAAAAACTGGTTCTACGAGTAGGTACCTATTTACCATCATGGGTAACAAAGTCATTTTTCATATTATAATTTCTATCATACAACTATCACCGATTGAAGACAAAGACTCCCACCCTTTTTTTTTTTTTTTTTTTTTTAACGTGAGGGAAAATCCTCGTAGGATGCTATGCCGGACTCTTACCGACTAAAAAACCTCACGTAACGCCCAACAGCCTATGGTTGAGAGCCCCGGGTAAGCCCTCAGGAAGGATGTCCCGTGACTCCCAAAAGACCTACGGCCGCCAATGCGGCCTCGCCCAGGGGGTGGTTCGGGTGCAATCCCGCGTCTATGGGGGGTTTCGGGTGTGACCCCGCTTCTAAGGGGGGGCGTGCGTGAGTGCTCACGTCACGCTGCCGTCATGGGCCTGCTTCTGTAAGGACGGTGAGCGGCCCTCTCACCGTCCTCAGACCCCCGGTCATGGAGGCCGATAGTCCTCAGCGAAGACACGTCGGCGGCGCCCAGGGCGCCGACTGCGGAACTCGGGTGGGAGAGTTCTCTCCCGCACCCGGCCCGCCGCCTCCTTCGCGAGCATGACCTGCTCGCAGAAAGAGGCGGCGCAGTCCCACTTACTCCCGCTGGAGAGCATGGCTCGCACCATGGCCTCAAGCGAGAGAGTGTCCACGCCCAGACCCACTACGAGGACCTGTCGCTGTTGTGCCCACGCCGTGCACTCCACCAGCGTGTGGAGCGCCGTGTCATCGCTGCGGTCCTCGCAGTGCTGACATTCGGCCGTGGTTTCCCGGTGTTTTCGCCACAGATACCTACCGAAGCTACCGTGCCCGGCAAGCATCTGTGTCAACCGGTAGGAGAGAGCACCGTGTCTTCTCTCCAGCCACTCGTCCATGACCGGTCTGACGGCCGCGATTGTGGCGAATCCCCCCTTTGGTTGCTCAAGTCGCATTTTCCATGTCTCCAGGGTTTCCTGGTGGAGCAGGGTCCGCTGGGCCTCGATTTCTCGAGACGCAGGCCTTTGGCCCCGCTCCAGCGCCTCCTTGCGCCATCTGAACAGTGACGCAAGGGCTCTCGCTTCCAGGTCCCATGGAGGGGTCCCGGCTAGGAGACATGCCGCCTCACCGGAGATCGTGCGGTATCCTCTTATCACCCTGACGGCCATCACTCTCTGCGGGCTCATCAGTCTAGCCTCATTGCTGGCCGTCAGGGTCTCCGCCCATACGGGAGCCCCGTACAGGGCCATGCTTCGCACGATCCCAAGGTACAGCCTCCTGTAGGGAGCGTTGGGTCCCCTGATGTTGGGCATCAGCCGCGCGAGTGCGGCCGATGCTCCCCTCAGTTTTGGGACCAAACTTCGGAAATGATGTCCGAAGTTCCACCGGCCATCGAGTACGAGCCCCAGATACTTCATCGAGGGCTCGATGCCGATGCTGACGCCCCCCACCTGTAGGCTGGATCCCGCAGGTGGCCCCATCCGAGGTCCGTGGAAGCACAGAGCCTCGGATTTGTGAAGGGCGACCTCAAGACCCAGCCGCCGAATCCGACCCACGACCTCAGCAACCCCTGCCGTGGCCTTAAGTGCTGCGGCACGGTGCGTTGCTCCCCGCGCCGTAACGAGGGTGTCGTCGGCGTAACATGTTACGTCGACCCCTCTGAGCAACGGACCACGCAGCACCCAGTCGTAACCGATGTTCCACAGGAGCGGCCCTAAAACCGATCCCTGTGGAACACCGCACGACACATCTCGCCGACCCGGCCCTATCCAGCTCGGGTAAGTTATGGCTCTCTCGGAGAGATAAGCCCCGACAATTCGACGGAGGTAGGGAGGCACTCCATGATAGATAAGCGCCTCCCTGACGCAGTTCCAGGGCAAGGTGTTGAATGCGTTAGCGATGTCGAGAGACACCGCCACCACCACCTCACCCTGTGAGACTGCTTCCTCCGTCAGGCCTCTAATGCGCAAGACTCCCACCCTGCAGAACTCCGAGAGATCGATAATAGAACCTAAATCCATTATTGCAGAGTTTAGTAACAACACTTATTTACCACCACTTTCGTGAAAAGAAACAAAGAAAGATTAAAGACAAATAGTTTTTCAATTCAACTGACCTACCCCAATCTGCCAGAAACAATATGTATCCAACGACGAAATAGAAAAACCAAGGACCCAACCTCATATTAACAAACAATTTGTATTCCAACCACTTTCACCAAATATGTTTTCTTAGGATCTGAAGGCTTGTTTGTAGAAATTTGACCCACATGGAATGGCCAACACCTCATACGTTACCTATACTAAAAAGTAATACGAAACCCACAAACAAATTGAACTTAAAGGCTTTACTAATAGAGTTAAAAGTTCTTATGTATTTCATACTGTACTAAAATTTGAATGGATGTTTGTATGTCCCTGAAAAAAATCAGCTCCTTTATTTGGTTCATAGGTGATTTCTATGGTCGGCCCCTAAATACCTTTTTAGGATAAACAGAAAACTTTTTTAAGAACCTTACGGGTCAATAGAGAAGAAAGTTTATTTTTTCAGTTGAACTACAAAGAGAATGCGGGCGTGTGTTGGTTACTTAGATCATCTAACCACAGGATGCGCCTTACTTAAGCATTGTTTTCTGCCATTGCACATGACCATTTGGTCTTTTGGCTTTATAAAAAGCCTGTACATCAGTACATCATTTTATATGATTAAACTAGTACATTTCATTGTACTTAGTTGACTGTACAATAACAATTAACACACAACAGCCATTACGCGTTTGTCGATTAATACATTTTTAAATGCAATGAAATTTTATATGTCTTTGTGTTTCCCCCTTCACTTGTATGAAAACTGGCAGAATATTTTTGTATGCGGTGGTTCGCAAAGGCTAGTCCCGTGTTATATGGTCTAAGGTTGGTTACAATACAATCTCTTTGGAGCGTTTACAAAAACATTTTTTTCAACACCCTTGCTCATAAATTGGTTTTTATCACATGGCTTTTACACTCGTAAACCATGGTATTAAACACTTGTGCGTTATTTCTCTTCATCGCACTAGTGTTTTATTTTATATTCCATCAAATTAAGTTTGTACCTCGCTGAAAGACATTATTTATGCATTCTAGTTGCTCTTAACTTAACTGGGTTATAGTTTTATTTTTAAATCTCGGAAAAAAGTATTGACTTAGATACGTTTCGTTACTAAAAATAACACAATTTTTGTAAAAAATAAGAAGTGTACCACCTTGAATATAATAAATTTTCAAGTACTTATTTACTTTAATTAATAATTCAACGTGAAACTAATTTATAAATACATAAAAATGGGATTTTTTACATTTTGCGTTTTGGCTGTTTAGAGTAATTGTTCGTGCCTACGATCCAAAAGCTGACATCACGCGCCCAGAAAAAAAAATATCAGCGCGGAGCGCGCCTTTTTGACAAACTTTTTTCCGTGTGTGGTGTGTGCTATGAGCATTGTTTATTTGAGTATGAATAATTATAAAATTAGTTTTTTTACTCGTAAGTGTGTTGAAAAACGTCGTATGACACACGTGAGGTTTGGTCATTACACTCTCGGTTTTCTTGCAGCCCTCGCCTTCGGCTCGGGCTGTGCAATATCACCTCGAGTGTAATGACCAACATACCACACTTAGGTATATCATAAATAACTATTCTAATGTTTCTTATTTTGGTAGTTGTTGATCAAAATGTAAGTAACTACTTTTCTATACTAATATTATAAAGAGGATAGGTTTAATTGTTTGTTTGTTTGCATCGAATAGGCTCCGAAACTACAGGACCGATTTGAAAATTGATAAAACCACGTGACGTCCTCTAGTCTTACTTCTTACTAATATTATAAATGCGAAAGTTTGTGAGTGTGGATGTTTGTGACTCTTTCACGCTCAAACCGCTGAACGGATCGAGCTGAAATTTGGTACAGAGATACATTATAGTCTGGAATAACACGTAGGCTACTTTTTATCCCGGAAATAAGTTCCCGCGGGAACAAATTTTACGCGGGCGAAGCTGCGGGCATCAGCTAGTTATTTTATAATTTCTTGATCGGTGTCAGTCGTATTAAACGGATGTGCTGCGGTCTTGTGTTCAAATCCCAGATGATCGGCACAAATCACATAGTGAGACCTTTGTAATTAGGACTGTGTTTTACGTGTAGAGTAAGATAAGATAAAATAAGATAAGATGTGAAGATGTGTGTCAAGCAAAGGTTCCACTCTCATACAGTGAAGAAAATCTCAGCCAGATAAGATTGTTTTTCCGTTAAACTATAGAAACTTAGACAGCTTGGTACCCTTCTCGAACAACCCTTATTTTTCAAGCGGCGCGTGAGGAGGCATCTTTGAGCCTCTAAGGCGTAAAACAGACGACGGGGCGGGCCGGGCCGGTCAATTTCGCCGCGAACGATAGCGCTAAAGGAATCCTATACTACCAACGCACACGAAGGGCAAAAAGACCGCGCCGCCGCTGTCCGCCGGGCACTGGCGGCGCGGCATGTCCGTGGCTCGCCGCCATGAATCACACAAACCAGTTTGTATGAAGTAACGCAGACGGGGCGGCGCGGGGCGGCGCGGGCCGGCCAGGCTCAGTCCTCGCCGCACGTTTTCTAGTGATGGACGCCTTCGACGTCGAAAATTTAATTTCTCAAGTCGAAAAAAGATCGCCGATTTATAATACGGCATTAAAAGAATATCACGATGTAAATGAAAAGAGGAAGCTATGGAACCAAATATGCCAGGCAATATATACGCCTGCAATATGGGATGAGTTGTCATCGAGTACCCAGTACTCCCTATTAGTCCATTGAAATGTTACAATTTAAGGACCGAATATTGCATTTGTTAGAGGACGCAATTTTATTTTTGGGACATGTGTAATACGGCATTAAAAGAATATCACGATGTAAATGAAAAGAGGAAGCTATGGAACCAAATATGCCAGGCAATATTATACGCCTGCAGTATGGGATGAGTTGTCATCGAGTACCCAGTACTCCCTATTAGTCCATTGAAATGTTACAATTTAAGGACCGAATATTGCATTTGTTAGAGGACGCAATTTTATTTTTGGGACATGTGTGGGGGGTCAATAGAAGCTTAACCTCAAGTTTGTGGGGTTGCCACCCTTGTCCCCCGGCCGCAATCTTAAAAAGGGGTGAAAACACTTTTTCCTCAATATCTCGGAAACTATGAGTCTTACAAAAAAATTGTGAAAACTTAATTTGTAGCAAATTGTTTTGCCTACAAATATGTCAAACAAATTTTTGTCCTAAATTAAAAATTATAAACAAAAAATTGAAAATAAAATTTAAAAAATTTTCTTTTTTGCTCTGTGGCATTTTTTTTTAAATTTCTCTTTAAAGATCATCTACAAGATTAGTCTGAGGTATTATTTTTGTAAAATGTATAAAAAAAGTTAAAGACCAAAAAAGATTTTTTTTATAAAAAAATTCAAAATTTTTTGTTAAGTTATATACACATTTGTAGGCAACACAATATGCTACAAATTATGCTTCTACAATTTTTTTGTAAGACTCATAGTTTCCGAAATGTTGTGAAAAAAGTATTTTTTTCCCCACTCTTTTCAAGATGGCGGCCGGGGGACAAGGGTGGCGACCCCACAAACTTCTATTGACTCAAGTTTCTCACTTGAGAAAATAAAATTGCGTCCTCTAATAAATGCAAAGCTCATGTAACATTTCAATGGACTATATTACGATTGCGTCTCTTTCTTTTTTTGTACATTAAATAAGCAACTACTCGAATTCTCTGGGTATCCATTTTCACTGACGCGCTCTTCACTAGAACGAACGTAGTGAACTAACTGCCCGCCCGTCGCCGTCGTGTGCGTTGCGTTCGCGGGGCGGGCAGTCGCGGGCATCGGCGGACAGACGCGGTCTTTATTACGTCGCGGGCAAAAAGCCCGGCCCGCCCCGTCGTCTGTCTAGCGCCTAACTTGAATAAATTGTCAATAGTTTTATGGACTGTTAGAGTGACCTCTGATCGCTAGGTGCTAGCATGACATTCCATCTGGCGAACGGTGTCATTTTCGGAGAGCTAAATATAAAAGAAATATTTTGTAGTACCTATAACAAATGCTTGTCTTCACGCTAATTTGTCCGCTTAACACGGCTTACCACGGAAATGCTTTGTCACATAATTGGTAAATCAACCAGCGGTGTAGCCAGTACACAATAACGTGGATATTTACTGTTGATCTGACGAGCAGGCGCGTCAAAACAAACACAGTACTGGCCTACATACGACCGTATACCGTGTTGAATGCACCTAACGGAAAATATGGTACAGTTGTCCCTACTACATTGTGTTCGATTTGTTATGTGCTGAAAACTTTGTCCATAGCACTTATCGGTAGAGATATAGAGGTAAAATTTGTGAGTCCGTGAGGATGTAGAGGATAATATCGGGATAACTTTAATAATATCTTTGTGAGCGTCATTGGTATATCACCACGCTACTGCCCAAGGAAGGGAGCAGTAATCTTATTGTCAATAAATCGGGTTGACTTAACTTTTTGAATTGTTGGAGTTAGAGTGCAACGAAGTTCGAAGTATGTCACAGGCAAACCGGTACAGCTAGAAAAAAATTCGATACGAAAATTTTTCTCTGAAACCTAATGTCATATGTATGTCATACTACGGATACTACGGCTTTTGCTGTGCACCACGGGCTATGCCTGTAGCATGCTACGAATTCCATGACACCAATTGAACCCGCCCGTATTATCTAGCAATATTGTATGACAATCTACAAAATTGTTTATTTTAATTGTTACTTCTCCGTTTATTTTGGTTCTAATAGGGATTTCTTTTTAAATCGCTTTAGTAGCTCCATTACTGATAATAAATACAGATTTTTTAATTTTTTAAATCCTACTATCCCACTATCCTACTTCCTACTAATATTATAAATGTGAAAGTTTTGGATGTTTGTTACTCAATCACGCTCTAACGGCTGAATGGATCTGGCTGAAATGAGGTACAGGGATAGAGTATAGTCTGAAATAACACATAGGCTACTTTTTATCCCGGGAAAATGTTGCACGGGAAGCGGGAACGGGAACCAAATTTCACGCGGGCGGATCCATCAGCTGGTTATTATTAAGGGTAGACTTACTATAGCTTATAAAAGAATAAGACAAAATAAGTTCCCGTTCCCTTGGGTTCTATAGTAAAAGTCTTTTTAGTAGCTCTAGACTTTAATGAAAATTGTATTTTTTATTGTATTAATAAACGTTAGTATTTCTGAAAGAAAAACATAAACAAAGCAAATTCGTTTACTCTTCATTTTTAAAATAAATTCATTTCAATTACATTCCAGCAACCGTTTAAAGCACGCCAAATTGATTTATACTGAACTAGCTGACCCGCACAACTTCGTTTGCGTGATAAATCAAGAACCGCTTGACCGATTTTGTGCAAACTTCACATAAACCGTCTACTAAATAGTCCGAACAAAGCCTAAACATTTGGTTTGGATAGGTTATCCCGTTCTTGAGTTATAAAATTACAACGAAAAGTGGCATTGATTTTTATATATATAGATAAAAAAACTGAAATAATATAATATAATTATATCCGTCTGCCAATATATTATTGTATAATAAACGTGAAACTCACGGTCAATTTCAAACAATTTCCGTTCGACCATGACGTTTTTGCTGACCATTCGTAGTTGTATTGTAATATCGATTAAAACCGAGTCGAGTCATTCGATCCGGGGAATCGAGACAATCGTTATGTTTTATAACATCCATCGTATTGATGCTTCCGATTTATTGGAAGAGGATTAGTTTCTTACCTCTGCTTGACTTATCTATACAAATTAATAAAATTGGAATGTCTGTTTGTAATATTAAAATAACCGCTTTCTATTACATGCATATGAATGTCAGAATATATATTTTTGAAAATTTTGTCTGTCTGTCTGTTTGTTCCGGCTAATCTCTGGAACGGCTGGACCGATTGGGACGGGACTTTCACTGGCAGATAGCTTATGTAGTAAGGAGTAACTTAGACTACTTTTATTTTAGAAAAACTATTTTTTTACATTCCACGCGGATGAAGTCGCCGGCACAGCTGTTGTTTACTTTAAATTATTGTATGAATCTATCAAAAACAATAAATTGGTGACAGAATAGAAATAACGATAGGAAAAAGAAAGAAAATATTATTATTTATGACACGCACAATGAATAAATTAATGTTTTAACTAAATTATTAGATCAAGTATTTGAACTTCTCATAACAATTTCGTCTCATTATTATCATCTGATAGAAAAAAAAAGTTAGTGTTCTTTCTAAATCGTATTACAATCCCTAGGCTGTCATCTGAGGGCCGCTTTACGTTTACGTTCTAGCAAAGATAAAATAGTACTATTACATAGTTATAATTGGGAATGAACAAGGAACTAATTGTTCATGGTTGATTTCCATCACCATTTGATTGTGTTAAAAAAAACGTCTGAATGCGGTTTTTGAAAAGCGTATGTTAGGGGAAGATTTATAAATGTTTTAATACTATACATACATACATTCATCCCCGAAGGGGTAGGAAGAGGTATAATAGTATACGCCCACATTTCGTCTTATAGTTTTAAGTCCCACGTAATCAATGATGAGCCTTTTGCTGTAAGTATTAAAATGGCCGGCGCAGTGCAGGTCGTGACAACCTTCCGATGAAAATTTTCAAGCAATGAATTGGTACTATTCAAAAATAAAAATATATCTTGGTGCTTTTGACACCCACAGTTTTAGAACTTTTGTGGTTTTATTCACACCAAACATCACAGCGTACCACTAGAAACGTAATACTTCAAGAAGCATGGTGCTGTTTACTTACTAAATATTAGAATAGTGGTAGAGTTTTCCTCCTTATGCGTGTTCTACCGCCTGTACAATGGTATGTGCTCCGAGGAATTGTTTGATATGATGCCCACGGCCACGTTCTATCACCGCACCGCTCGCCACAGACAGGGAGTTCATCCTCACACTCTGCGTCCGGTGCGTTCCAGCACGGTTAGATCCGATAGGTGTTTTCTTCCGCGCACGCTTAGGTTGTGGAATGACCTCCCTGCCTCGGTTTTCCCAAACGCCTACAGTATGGGGTTCTTCAAAAGGGGTCTTAGAAGGTTTTTACAGGGTCGGCAGCGCGAGTGTGGCACCTCTGGTGTTGCAAACGTTCATAGGCTGCGGTGACCACCGGTGCTTCTGGTGCGCCGTATGCTTGTCTGCCACCTTAGTGGTATAAAAAGAAAGTTTATGTGCATATTATATTGTATGTATATATTGTAATATAGAACTGTGTTTGTGAAAACAGGTTGTGTCAATTTAGCTCAAAATATTCCCGGTTAATGTCAATCAATTCATCGAAATTTCTTGAACTACCCTCTAAAACATGAAACTTTGTAACGATGGCGGATAACAAAAGGTATCGTTTAATAAAGGGTTTCATCCCTTATAATAATTTTATGAGCTGATATTAACGAAGGTATTTTCTAATCACTAGGTACCATAGCTCAGCATCCTAATAAATTAATCGCTAAAACTGTTTTAATTACAACTTGCAGAATTTTCAAAGGGTTACTTTGAAAATTTCGACAGAGTTTATACTTATTATATGGATTAGTAATAAAATGTTACGTGGTAACAGATAATACTTTAGCTGTATGATGGTTTACATTGGGTTATGCGGCCGGTTGATTTGTTTAACCAACTTAGCTAAGTTGATGAAATATAGGTTTCTAGTTATGAACAACACGGTGTTTAACGTGCCATGCATTAAATATCTAAATAATTATAACTAACTAATAATAAATACATTTATTTTAGACTTAATGTCATTTTAACGTGTATTAGAATGTGACTGTCAACTCCTACACTAAGCAAAGCTTGTACAATAGGAGTTAGCGAGCTAGTGGCTCTAAAATACAGGTTGTTTAAAACTGTTGCACTCACACAATTTAGTGAACTAAATTATAAAATATTAGGAGAATTATGGAATAAAATACAACTACTTCAATTAGACTGTAGATATATTGATACTCAAATAATAATTTCTTCTTGTCGGATCGACGATAAATGAAAAGTGAGTCCGCTTCGCTTGTGCTCCGCTCTTTTATAGGCCGGTGACGCGATGTTGCCAACACGGCCATGCTGCATGGTGCCTGCCCCAGGCACCCCACAAGTCTGGGTAGAATACTGAAAAGAATACAAAGGTACATTCAAATTATGTGTTTAGGTATAGTCACACGGCAGAACTGAGAGGGCAAGAAGTATTGCATATATTTCTTACATGAAATGCAATGTCATATCCTGCACCCAAAGGGACATTGCCACACTTAGGTAACCAGGTTTATAACCCTAGAATCTGCACTTAAAGAGTATTTCACTCACTTAAGCGTACCAAATTGGTTCTGTTTACACCGCCATTACATTTCCACATAATTGTATCATACATACAACACCACAATAAATAAAATAAATATTTGTGGACAATCTTACACAACTTCATTTAGCCCAAATTAAGCTAATATAAGCTTGTGCTATGGGATCTAGACAACTGGTATATATACTTATATATATTTCTAAATACATACATATTATACATAGAAAACACCCAAACTGTGAAACAAACATTTGTGGTTCAAACAAATATTTGGCCCGACCCGGGAATCGAACCCAGGACCTACAGCGCCGCGGGCGAGGCGATATCACTACCAACCACGTCACAGAGGCAGTCAAAATATACTCACTCTTCACTAAGGCAATATATATTCAACATAATTATACACAGTATTCTATCTTGGCTCGCCAAGTAAAACAATTGTACAACCTACAAAATTAAATTAAGTAATAATTACAAGTACCTTGCCAACACGGGTTTGATTTATTTATGTTCTTCATGTAGGTACTATGTTTTTATTCCATGCTCCAATTACCAATATTGATCCATGGCTTAATATTTTCCGCAGCTGCTACTCCGTTATACTTTTTACATGTTCTTTGGCTGCCTCTTATGTCAGATATTTCGTATCGATCATTAGGTAAAACTTTACTGACTTGGAAAGGGCCTTTAAATGTGGGTAGTAATTTTTGGCTCTGACCGTCATTACTGTGACTATTAATTTTTGCCATCACTAAGTCCCCTTCCATGTATTGTGTGGCTTTGACTCTAGATTGGTCAAATCTTTGCTTCTGTTTGACGGCACTGGCTTTAACATTTTCGTCTACCACTTTTCGTAACCTAGATACGTCTATCAGTTCCTCGCTGCTATCTGGAGCTAGACTATCGCAGTCTGCTCGTAGTCTATAACCGAACATGACTTCGCTAGGAACGGCTTGTATAGTTTTATGTATAGTGCTATTTAGACCTTGTTGTAACGTATGGATACACTGGTCCCACCTATCGTCATTAGTATCAGCGCCCAAAGTTTTTAATGCTTCTAAAATAGTCCTATTAAAACGTTCTACCTGCCCGTTACCGCGAGGTACACCAGTCGCTATAATATGTAATCTAATATTTTTGTTCACACAATACTGAGTGAATTGGTTAGATGTGAAACACGAGCCTGAATCACTTATTATTCGTTTGGGATTACCAAATATTTTGGATAAATATTGTAATTCTTTAATCACACCAGTTGCGTTAGTTTTTCGTACAGCAGATATAAATACAAATTTTGTAAACGAATCAACAATCACTAATAAATACTTGTTTTTATCTTTAGTCATTACAAATGGCCCCAAATGGTCTAGATGGAGGGTATGAAAGGGTTGTGCATACTTTGGTAAGGGATGAAGATGCCCTTCTTTTGGCCCTCCTTTATTCTTAAAATATATGCAGTTCAAACAATTTTTAATATACTTTTTCACGCTATTACGCATTCGCGGGAACCAATAACGTGTACTTATACGTTCAACACATTTGTCCACAGAAAAATGACCTAAATCGTCGTGGTTGCATTTAATAATTTGCCAAATACATAGTTTTGGAACAACCCACCTACGACCATAGGTAGTTCTTCTGTAAACCTTTCCGCCTAAAAGTTCGTAATTGTTAAAAATGTCTTTATAACCATCGGCCTCTCCTGATGATAAAATATCTTTTATTTTCACTATCTCCGAATCCTGTAATTGTACTGATAGCAACCAGTCCGCCTCCGTAATTGACAAAATTATTTCCGATTCTGATTTCTCACCGGTCGTCACGGGATTACGACTCAAAGCATCCACGTGCTGCATCCGAGATCCCTCTCTATGAATGATTTCGAACGAATATTCTTGAGTTGATAAGACCCAACGAGCTATACGTGGAATGATATCCCGTTTGGATAGCGCATACCTAACTGCACTACAGTCAGTGATTATTTTGAACGGTTTATCTAATAAGTACAACCGAAATTTTTGAAGAGAACAAACTACAGCCAGTAATTCCAGTTCAAAGGAGTGGTATTTCTTTTCCTCTTCCTTAGTCTGTCTACTATAATAGTGCACGACCTTTTCCCCATCACTGTCAACCTGGGTTAGTATACCGGCAATACCGTCCCTACTAGCATCGGTATATAATATCTTATCTTTACTTGGATCAAAAATAGCTAATATACTTTCCGAAGTTAATTTGTCTCTCAAAACACGAAATGCTTGTTCTTGCACGTCAGACCATGTCCAGACAGCATCCTTCTTTAATAACTTCGTAAGTGGAGAAGATAAGACTGCGCAATTTCGTATAAATTTACGGAAATAACTAATCAGCCCTAAAAATTGTCGAAGCTGGTGAACGGTTTTGGGTGTTGGGTAATTCTTAACGGCATCTACCTTCGTATCACTCGGCATAACAAAACCAGGTTTAATTTTATATCCCAGAAATTCAATGTTACTTTTAAAAAAATGGCACTTTTTTAGATTTAGAGTTAAACCGTTAGTTCTAAATATTTGCAATACCT
Organism: Miltochrista miniata; assembly: GCA_933228765.1. Classification (NCBI taxonomy): domain Eukaryota; kingdom Metazoa; phylum Arthropoda; class Insecta; order Lepidoptera; family Erebidae; genus Miltochrista; species Miltochrista miniata. The sequence continues at coordinate 39,347,678 of OW121753.1, read as the reverse complement.
GTTCCAGTAACGCGATATTTTCCGTAATGGTTTTTGTAACAAGATATACGTCATCTAAGTACACGATAACATTGCTAAATCTCAAATTACCAAGGACTTTATTCATCATTTGTTGAAAACAATTTGGACCATTGACCAAACCGAATGAAACCCTCAAAAAATCATAATGTCCATCTTCTGTAATGAATGCAGTCTTTTCTATAGACTCTCTATCCAAAGCAATTTGATAGTACCCACTTTTTAAATCTAAACTGGTAAAACAATTATGACCCTGAAGCCTATCTATTAAATCTTCAATTCGAGGCATAGGGTATTTATCTTAAATGGTAATTTTGTTCAATGCCCGGTAATCAATGCAAAGTCTTTTCTCACCATTTTTTTTTTCCACTAACAAGGCTGGACTAGCATATGGAGAATTACTATTACGTATAATATTATTTTCGAGTAGTTCTTTTACCATTTCTCGTATTATCTGCCGGTTAGAATGAGAAGTTCTAAAGGGTCTACATTGAACAGGTTGTGAACTGGATAAATTGATTGACATTTCATAATTATTAACTTTTCCTAGTTCTTTTATATTTAAAGCAATACAATCCCTATATACCGTAAACAATTCCAACAGTTCACTTTTATGCGTATTTGTGTTTAAATCTATATCAGAAATGGTACTGCAGGTTTCTGTAAGCGCACTTGCATACTGAAATTGAAGTTTGTCATCTATACGAGAATAGACTAAATCAGATCGTTCGGTAATGTTCCTTCCAATTAGTATGTCACATCCTACCATATCCTCCAAAATGTACATATCTATGTCTTCTAAAGTAACATCATCAAAAGAAAGTTTAACTGTAACCTTTTTATTTACGAATTTATAATTTTCTCTAGAAAATCCTTGTAAAACAACGGGTGAGGGTAATTCGATACATGATAAAAACAAGTCATTTACTAAGCACTCCGATATTAATGGACAGCTACTACCCGTATCAATAAATGCTTCCTGACAGTGACCATTTATGTAAACTGTTTTAATAAGTTTATTCCGTGAATTTGTTGAGATAAATTTAGTCTCTTGTTGTTCAGGTTTCACTATAGGCTTCATAGAATTTTTCTTTTGGTAACAAACTGATTCTATATGTCCTCTTTTCCCACAATAGTCGCATTTATTCATTTCACATTGATTTCTTTTATGATTACCCCCACAATTATAGCATTTGATTATTTTACGAACAGATTCTTGGCTAATGTTTGATGAAACTTGGCTGGAACTGGGTGCGTTGATAGAGGTAGGAAATCGATTTATGGGCGTTGAATGACTATGCGTCCCCGATTTAGCTGATTCACGTGTATTTTCTGATTTCGTACTTCTTTTGTATAGGTACTCGACTATGTAAATAACTAGCTAAATCATCTGTGTTTCTGAAATTACTTGCATCTATCGATGCCCCTATACTAGAATCCCCAATATTTCCTACTATAATAGAAATAATATCTTGTTCGGAAAAATTTAGGCATAATCGATCTATGTATTTTACATTTTTGCTCAAAATAAAATTCATAAAGGGATTGATTTTCGATGGGCTTTTTATCTAAAATATCTTTCAAGAGATCAAACATGTTCCTACGAATCTGAAAACTAGCAGACAATTTTGCCTTCCAATCGTTCCATTTCCACGTAGGCCAATGATTTTCCGTACGTAACAACGAGTCATACCACACTTTAGCAGAACCTTTCAGTTTATTCAAAGCCTGATAGCGAATCATTCTGTCAGACCACGAAAAAGTGTTTGCATAAGACTGAATAATGTTAAGCCAGGTATCTATATCATCCTTTATCGGGTCAAAATCCGGTATAAAGTTGTTTAAAGTTATAGAATTTGAATTACTCACAGTGTCGGTATATTTACGATATACCTTATCCTTTCGCCTTGGCGGCGGAGATGGTGTTCTGGTACTGCTTGAAGAGGAGGTAGAACTACTACGTTTGCGTCTGGAACGCTTCTTGCTAGATTTTGTTTTACCCATGGCGCGTGAAAGTTACTTGTCACTTCTGATATTAGGAGAATTATGGAATAAAATACAACTACTTCAATTAGACTGTAGATATATTGATACTCAAATAATAATTTCTTCTTGTCGGATCGACGATAAATGAAAAGTGAGTCCGCTTCGCTTGTGCTCCGCTCTTTTATAGGCCGGTGACGCGATGTTGCCAACAAAAGATAAATATGGCATAATTATAAAGGTAAATAAAGATAAGAAAAAAAAACACAAACTGCTAAAATGTATCTAGTATATGCTTGCCAAAGTGCTTGCTTGTGCTCAAACGATGGTGTTTTTATATTTTCATTATTTGCCATTAAGAAAGTACCGAGTTCGGTTCCTGGGACGTATTCATAAATTTTGGGAATCTGGCATTTGTTTCAGAATTTTGAGGTTTTCTAAGTATTGAGTGCCTCAGTGGCTGATTCGGTTTCGATTCCAGATAGGAACACAATTTTGAGTAAATTCTATGTATAAAAAATATGTACGTTACATCAATGATATAAAAACTACGTTACATAGCACACGGGGTATTTTATCAGTTGCCCTTGTTAGATCTTATAGCATAACACTTTTTCACAAATGTATCCCCAGTGCGGATTATATTACCCTAACACATCCTGTAAATGGTGTCTCTCCTAACAGTTCGCAATCTCATGAATATCATCAATAGGATATCTAACGAGAAGAAAAATACAAAAGTATTCCTCACAATCTTACATAACACAATTGTCCCATTTGCACCCCAAATTTACATCGGAGCCCCGAGTTCCATTTTGTTTACTTTCGAAACAGAAACTTTATTTTTTGATATACTTTTCCTGTTTCGATATTAATGGAAGTGGTTGCCATTTGACATTTTCCGTGTGTCAGCTTGCGGTGACGTTGTTGATATTAAATTGAAAAAGATATCTACTTATAGAAATAATATCATGAAGATACTTTTGGTAAAGTCACTAATATTTTATGGAGCAAAGTTTCATTTATTTGCAATCTTCTTTCTTGAAAAATGTTTCGCCATTAGAATCACAATTTTACTCTCATATAACATAATACGGCATAGGTTTTGCCTATGTTTTACATTTATTTTTCGCTGCTTACGGGAGCGGTAAAGTAATAGTAAATTATGTAAAAACATACATACATATAGTCACGACTTTATCCCCGAAGGGGTAGGCAGAGGCATAGTATACGCCCACTTTTCACCTTATAGTTTTATGTCCTGTGGTGGTGTGGTGGTGGTGAACCTATTGCCGTGATGAAATGGACAAGCGCAGGTTGCCGCGACCCGCAGTTGAATTTTTTTAGAAATGTCAAAAATATGGACTGTTTATTATTGACCTATCTTTGGACCTTGTAACTGTAAGCTATGACGGCAAAAACACAAGTTTGGTTCAATTGATTTGATTATAATAATAAATTATGCCGTGATCTACCTAGTGACAAAACCATTACCAAATTATCCACACCAACCAAAGGTAAAACGTAGCCAATTAAAATAAGGCGGAGGCTTCTTTTTCCCGGAATAAGTTCTCATGACCTGCGGAAATGGGAACAAACTATCACATGGATGGAGCCTTGAGCACTCACTAGGTAAGTAGTCTATACTAATACACTCGAGAGCAATGAATCCGGGTCACTTAAAGAATCCTAAAAATCTCGGAAACTAAAAATGCTAGGTTAATGCAATAAATTGTATTTAATAGACAATGTAATACTCCTTAAATGAAGGTATTAAAACTTCTTAGTTATTGTAAAGTTATATCATAAAAAAATCAAATTTGAAAAAGGGCCACTTTCGAAGATGGAACTACGAAATTACAGCATTTGGTGTTGCTTTTGTTTGTAATCTGTCATTTATGTGGGTACATAAACCATGTTGATAGTGCTCTATATTCATTAATCAAGCTGAAATTATGTCGCTTACGCCTGAAGAATGCACCAGAATACTTACAATGCTGGAAACCGGCCGGAGTCAGCGCGATACAGCCAGGACTGTCGGTGTGTCGCTGTCAACAGTACAAAGAGTTCTCCGACGTTACGAAGAAACTGGTTCTAACCTACGCAGACCAGGAACGGGCAGAACCAGGTGTACCACAGCACGAGAAGACCGATACTTGGTGAACACCATGCTTCGAAATCGCTTTCTCACAGGAACTGAACTCACCAATCAGTTTCGACGCCTCGGAGGAAGTAACCCAAGTGCATGGACAGTAAGACGTCGGCTTGCTGAATCTAACTTAAAACCCCTTAGACCTGCAAACGGCCCTAAACTGGAGCGTGGGCATCGTATTTCGAGACTAAGGTATGCCCAGAGCCACGTAAATTGGAGTATTGAAGATTGGTCAAAAGTTATGTTCTCCGACGAATCAAAATTTATGCTCTACAAGCACGATGGAAGACACAGAGTGTATCGAAGACCAGGGGAAACATTCAAACAAGCATGCATCGAAGAAAAAGTAGCCTACGGTGGTGGGTCTGTACTTGTGTGGGCCGGAATTTCTTCTGAAAGTCGCACAGAGCTGGTGATCATAGAAAACGGCTCTTTAACTAGCGTAAGATATGTGGAAGAAATCCTCAACGATCACGTTGGTCCATTTATGGTCAATTTAGGTGAGGATGCTATATTTATGCATGACAATGCCCGACCTCATACAGGTAGGATTGTGAATGACTACCTTCAAGAGATGAACATTACTCGTATGGAGTGGCCAGCGCGCAGCCCGGATATCAACCCGATCGAGCATGCTTGGGACGAGCTAGGCAGATGCGTAAAACAACGAAACCCTCCCCCAATCACGCTTCGTGAGCTCAAAATTGCTCTCACAGAGGAATGGGAGAATATTCCCCAAAATCGTATAAGGAACTTGGTGTACAGCATGCCAAACCGCGTAAACGCAGTAATGGAAGCACGAGGAGGCAATACGAAGTATTAAAATTCAAGAAAATCGTAATAAAGTTCAAAAATTTCATGTTTCCTATTTTTGTTTTAAGGAGAGATCGGCAGTTTTTTCTTTATGTAATTTTGTGTTAATAAAATGTATGGTGACTCATATTTTTTTTACTTTCATTTAAGGAGTATTACATTGTCTATTAAATACAATTTATTGCATTAACCTATCATTTTTAGTTTCCGAGATTTTTAACATTCTTTAAGTGACCCGGATTCATTGCTCTCGAGTGTATTATAAAGAGGAAATATTTGATTGTTTGTATGTTTGCATCGAATAGGCTCCGGAACTACTAGACCGATTGGAAAAATTCTTTCACTGTTGGGAAGCTACACTCTTCCCGGTGAACATAGGCTATATTATATTATCGTATTCCCACGGGAACGGGAGCTGTGCGGGTGAAACCGCTTGACGTCCGCTAGTAGTAAATAAATATTGAGGGACAATTTTTTTAAAACGGCATCTTTTTTTTAACGTGAGTAAATTTTGACATGATTGCTATGCTGGACCCTTACCTATTAAAAACCACACGTTCCCGACCTACTGCCTACGGTTAGGAGCCCCAGGTAAGCCCTCGGAAGAAAATCCCCAGGATTCCCAACGTCACATACCTAGTCCAAACTTAACTAATACACACTGGTACAATGGGATTTAGACAACTGATTAAGAGATATCCACGATGACTGCCTCTGTGGCGTAGTCGGTAGTGATACCGCCTGCGGCGCTGGAGGTCGTGGGTTCGATTCCCGGGTCGGTCCAAATATTTCTGTGAATCACAAATGTTTGTTTCGGAGTTTGGGTGTTTTCTATGTATAATATGTATATGTATGTATTTAGAAATATATAAGTATGTCTATTAGTTGTCTAGATCCCATAGCACAAGCTTATAGCTTAGTTTGGGCTAGATGATGTGTGAGAATGTCTAACAATATTTATTTATTTATTTATTTACGATTGAAACATCTAAAGTCTGAAATAAACATTTTGTGGGTCACACAAATACTTGCGCCGACTTGGGGTTCAAATCCAAGACCTAATATGGGACCTCGTTATACATACTCATATATACACCTCACTGAGGTCCTCATAAATATGTTTATTACATTTGAATACATTTTTGTACAAAGATACTTCAAAACCAAGCACAATTACCTAAATAAATAAAATAAACACAACGTTGACATGAAAACAAAACAAAACAAATTTACATTTGAAATGAAATAAAATAAAGATATTATTCTACACTATGACTAATGGTGAAAAATCATTCATTTGACAGAAGAATATTGTTTACGAAATCTAGAATCATACACCGTGAGATTTTGCACAAATAAAAGAACTGTTTTGTTATAATAAAACTTTTCGACAGATTGGCAACAGAACATCTTCAAGGAAAATAAAACGCTTGCGCATGTCAATGATTATGTAATTAACGTTGGTCGGCTTGAAAAATAATAATAGATCAGTCACGCGAGGAAGTCGTGTTTACATAATCTTATACCTAGCTTAGTTAAGTTTGTTCTAGGTTTTTCAATTACCTATTTACTTAGGAAAAGGCTTGCACACGTGCTGTGAAAAGAATAACGTGACAAAAATAGTTATAGTGTATTATTGTATAGATACAATAGAAGATTCAATGCGAATTGAGAGCTATTAAATCAATACATATAATAAAATCGTAACAGGTCGCTGTCTGTACATGGAAGATAAATAAGAAAATTATAATAGGGGGGCTTTATGAACGCAATAGAACCCAAAACAATGATTTATAGAATTTTTGTCTGTTTGTCTGTATGTCTGTTTGTCTGTACGTTTGTGCACGCTAATCTCAGTAACCGCTTAACCGATTGCAATGCGGTTTTCTTTATTGTGTTAAGGTTTGCTCCACTTAACATTTAGTGTTTATTTTATGTCAATCGGTTTATAAATAAAAAAGTTATATCACTTCAAAAAATCGTACATAGACATAAGAATCTAAAAATGGGTAAATCTAAACTGGCGTGTTAGCTTAATCATAAAAGAGCTTAATCTTTAAGCTCTTTTATGATTAAGCAAACAGGGCAGTTTCACACGCTGTTTGATGAGTCTGCTGAAGAAATACCTCTCCTTTCATACACCTTATGTGACGTAAACGAAGTTGCGGGTTCAGCTAGTAAATAAATATAAATAAATAAATATTCACGGACATTTCACACAACGCTATCTGATCCCAAAGTAAGCTAGGAACAACCTGCTTGTGTTATGGGTATCAGACCACGGATATTAATACTTATATACTTTTTTTTAAATACATACATATTATACATAGAAACAACCAGACTCTTGAGACAAACAATTATGGGTCACACAAATATTTGTCTCCGGTGGGAATCGAACCCACGACCTCCAGCGCCGCAGGCGGTATCACTACCGACCGCGCCACAGAGGCAGTCATTTGTCACAGAGGCAGGCTATTGAACAATTGGAAGTGTATTGTCTTGTATGTCAGAAACATCAGCGGCATTCATGTATCTGATTTGGAGTAGTCGTAAATTGACGGCTTAAGAGAATATACTATGAAACTATATGAAACGGGAATTAACGCGATCATACCTTATATTTGAGGCTTGACGTTTCGGCTGGGTTGCACCAGCCGTGGTCACAAGCAGACTGAAGAGGCGGTGTCACTCCGATTGCGAGGTAGAATCGTTCAAATCTACCCTCGCATTGTCCATCCACGCACTAGTACACACTACGCTGACAGTGTCCCTATTCTGGAAGCCGTCCGTATTCCGATCACTACCCGACTGTGCAAAAGAGCGAGATTGCGTGATGTTGATAACTGGATTCCACGTCGCAGATAATTTGTAACCGTCCTCTCTATTGAAATTAAGATGTTTTTTAATTTCGATTGCTTCACGCACTGTTCTTGAATAGAAATGGCGGTCAGTGGAGAGGACTTGAGGACGGTGAAATTCAATCCAGTGGTTAGTGCCTGATTGTAATATGTGCTCTGCAATCGCCGATTTGTTGGTCTGTCGGTTCTTTACAGCGGCGATATGTTCCCTGACCCTTTCAGCTATAGTCCGCTTAGTTTGGCCTATGTAGGAACTCCCGCAGCTGCAGTTTATTTTATAAACGCCCGGTGTTTGTAAGAACAGTACATCCTTCGGTGTTCCAACCATGCTGTTTAATTTGGCCCCCGGTGTGTATACAGTTCGAATGGAATAATTTCGCAACACCGTTCCGATCTTATCTGTTACTCCTTTCACATAGGGCAAATATGCAGGTTGTCTGCTTACGTCTGGATGTCTACCGCGTCTTGCCGGCTTCTGTCGTAATCGCTTCACTTTATATCCGTTACGATTAAGTACCTCCTGAACATGGTTGAGCTCTCCCTCTAAATGTTCAGGGTCACAAAGATCATGGGCTCTGTTTATCAATGATGTCATAACGGATTGTAAGTGACGCGGATGGTGGTGCGACGTAGCGTGTAGGTATCTGTCTGTATGCGTAGGCTTCCGGTAAACACAGTGTGATAAGGACCCGTCTGTTCTCACGGTCAAACTGACATCCAAGAATGACAACGAGCGGTCCGTTTCTATTTCATATGTGACTATTTCATATTTGGATGTCAGTTTGACCGTGAGAACAGACGGGTCCTTATCACACTGTGTTTACCGGAAGCCTACGCATACAGACAGATACCTACACGCTACGTCGCACCACCATCCGCGTCACTTACAATCCGTTATGACATCATTGATAAACAGAGCCCATGATCTTTGTGACCCTGAACATTCAGAGGGAGAGCTCAACCATGTTCAGGAGGTACTTAATCGTAACGGATATAAAGTGAAGCGATTACGACAGAAGCCGGCAAGACGCGGTAGACATCCAGACGTAAGCAGACAACCTGCGTATTTGCCCTATGTGAAAGGAGTAACAGATAAGATCGGAACGGTGTTGCGAAATTATTCCATTCGAACTGTATACACACCGGGGGCCAAATTAAACAGCATGGTTGGAACACCGAAGGATGTACTGTTCTTACAAACACCGGGCGTTTATAAAATAAACTGCAGCTGCGGGAGTTCCTACATAGACCAAACTAAGCGGACTATAGCTGAAAGGGTCAGGGAACATATCGCCGCTGTAAAGAACCGACAGACCAACAAATCGGCGATTGCAGAGCACATATTACAATCAGGCACTAACCACTGGATTGAATTTCACCGTCCTCAAGTCCTCTCCACTGACCGCCATTTCTATTCAAGAACAGTGCGTGAAGCAATCGAAATTAAAAAACATCTTAATTTCAATAGAGAGGACGGTTACAAATTATCTGCGACGTGGAATCCAGTTATCAACATCACGCAATCTCGCTCTTTTGCACAGTCGGGTAGTGATCGGAATACGGACGGCTTCCAGAATAGGGACACTGTCAGCGTAGTGTGTACTAGTGCGTGGATGGACAATGCGAGGGTAGATTTGAACGATTCTACCTCGCAATCGGAGTGACACCGCCTCTTCAGTCTGCTTGTGACCACGGCTGGTGCAACCCAGCCGAAACGTCAAGCCTCAAATATAAGGTATGATCGCGTTAATTCCCGTTTCATATAGTTTCATAATATCAAGCAACGCGAAAGTTTAAAAGTTAGTTAAGAGAATATACTGTTTAAAAACAATGTTTACTTTGTTTATCAATTTCAAAACTACACTTTGTAAAGTTTAACATTTTTTGATAAAACCATTTTTTTTAAAAGTAGTTTTGCCAACATTGAGCTGAAAAAGTTCAATGTTATCTATTTTCTCGAAAGAATTTGGAAAAATATCATAGCAAATAGATTTTTTTAAAAATAATTATTGTAGGATTATCTGCTTTGGACCCACTTGTAGACAATTGCATACATACAGGGGGCCGAGTCTGCTATTTTCCATCAAAAAGCCGGTCCAGTGCGATTCTATTACGATATTAAAGCGATTGGTCCTAAATCTGCTAGTCGCGTAAATCTTGTCTATCGCCACTATAGAACATCGATAGAATATAAATAGAATCGCAAAAGCAGAGACAAGGGCTTTATTTTGGTTGTTTTTTGTTTTGACTCTTGTCAGTCAGTACTAGTAGGTGTTTTTTAGGTTATTTACAAATTACCTAGGTACTTAAAAGAGACTTTTGTAGAGAATTACGATGTAAAATTGTGAACTTTACCTATAAACAAACGTGAACTTTATAAACGGCTTCAAAGCAAAGAGTGACAGTGTTATCCAGAAGAACTATCAATCAAATCAGCCTAGCGCAGTCCACTGCTGGACGTAGGCCTTTGCCAATTTACGCTACAATTCACGGTCCTGCGCCTTCTGCATTCAGTCCCAGTCCACGACCTTTACCAGGGTCGTCGGTCCATCTAACGGGTGGTACCCCACGGTTGCCGAGACGCGGTTGGAAGAACTATATCCTATAGAAATTTGAGACAAAACTCAAATGTAAAAAACTGGTCCAGCAATGAATTTCATTTTGAAGAAAGAGCTTTGGATGCTAAAATTTATAGAATAAACACAGGAGACTGTATATTTTCATATACATATATAACAGCAGTTTATTCAAGTCTTCTACAAATACATCTTTACAGAAAAAATATTGAACAATAACCTTAAGATAACTCAAGATTGTGAATAGTGAAAGTTTTTATCTACAAACAACTACTCTGTCATATGAAAGTTGGTTTTTAAATTGATTAACACTAGTGTACCTAACTAGGTACTCAACGGATTAAAAAGTTATTTCATCATTGTGAAATCACGGTATTCCACAGTAACTATGTGATATAGCCAAACAATCTCAATACAGACAGCTTTTATTAGTGCCCGTGTGTGATAGATAATATGATGGATAGTAAAAATAAATATGCTATTATCATTTTGTTAATACTCAAGGAAGCTGAGCAGTGATAATTTTAATAAATCTTGTATTTACTGGCATGTATGGGTTCATAGTATGACACAGGTAAAGCCGTTAACTACAGCTAGTATGTTGGATTATGAAAGAGTAATGTGCATGTACAGAGATCTTGGCCATCCAAGCCTGCCATGATGAGAAGCCATGCCTTCGATTCCAATGACCAATGCACTAGAGCTAGACTAATGTCAATTTGTTGTTTTGACTGGCCTCGTGGTTACTACTCTAACCACTAACATGTAACTCACATACTAACTGTAACTCTAATGTATAGTCAGGTACTCCCTGTCTACGGATTCGGAGGTTGTGGGTTCGATTCCCACCCAGGACAAATCTCTTTGAGTTATGATCATATTGCTTTGTTGTGTCGGGTGTAATTTATCTATAATAAGTATGTATATAGAAATATAAGTATGTCTATCAGGCGTCTAGATCCCATAGCACAAGTTTATAGCTTAGTTTGGGCTAGACGGTGTTGTGTGAGAATGTCCAACAACAGTATTTCTATTAATACCTCCTCAAAATGAAATTGGGTAAGGCCTAGGTCTGAGCATAGTGGTAGACTGTAATAGGGTTATTTGATAGCTTATTTTGGATTTGGAAACATTAAAAATGATGAAATATGGAAAAATATTTTTATTATTCATATTTTACAATTATTGTTTTTACATTATCTTCATCTTGCCAAAAATACTATTGTAATAGCCACGCTGCTTGAAGATCAGGGTTAACACTTCAATTTTCAACTCGAGTATCCTGAAATAGATTACAATACAATTAGTTTTATTTCAGCTATTGCAAGCTTGTGAATTATGATTGATGATTAAAAATTTATTTCAAGATGTTGTTAAAAGGAAATGAGATTTATCTGATAGAAATATTAAATGACTGTGATTTACTGTGATTTTAAGTGTCAAAAATTGATTTAAATAAATAATTTTACCAAATTTTGTCAACTCTTATTTACCCACCTCATGTTTCCATGGCCATTGTGAGTTCTTCTTCTAAAGGAGAGATAGGAAGTACTACAGATGTTTTATAACACAGTTATGCCATGCACAACATGCATTAACAATCTTCCCTGCTATTTTGAGACCATAAGTACCTAATCAATGTACTCACAGCAAACATCTGAAATTAACATAAAATGGTAAGGACTTAATCATCTTCACCAGGGTTGATGATCTGAATCACATTTATTAGGGTATTAGGAGCACTGTGAGTTGACCAGTTTTGTATCAGCATTGTTAGATGTGAATGTGACTATCATCGGGCTGCTCTCCAACCAACCCAGTCCTTGTCCGTCGGTGTACTGGTGCACCAGGTACTTGCCAGTTACTTTAAATTTGGAACCGGAAGATAGTTTGAAAACTCAGAACTTAAATGATCCGTTAGAATATTGACCAATTAGTAATGAAGTCTCATACTCCCATCAACACTACTTACAGGTGGGGTTTGCTTGGAATGGTACCCTACAGTAGAGTTCAAAAAGTGATTGATTTTTTATTTATACCTAAGTACCTATACTCTAATATTCCCATTTAACACCTGACTTATTTCAGTTTCTTGAGAGTTTATAGGTATATAAGTCATTAGGGATGCCTATATAATTTAAAACCTGCAGTCTCTACACCAATATTATTAGGTATGAGGAAAGATTAGGATGTTTGTTTGTTTGCATCGGAATAGGCTCCAAAACTTCTGGACCGATTAATAAATTCTTTCAGTGTTGGGAAGCTAGACTCTTCCCGGTGAACATAGGCTATATTTTAGTTTCATATTCCCTTGGGAACAGGAGCTATGTGGGTGAAACGGTGAAAATATGCTGTTCACCCGGGTAAACTGGGTATTTTAAATGTTCATAAAAACTGTAAAAAACAATAAAGTATATTGGGAATTGAGTGTACATAGGTAAGTACCTATGTACTAAAACAATAATAACTACCTACTATAAGTATTAGAAATGTGACTTGTATTTTAGATAGGTATGAGTGATTGTAAAGAATATTGGACAGTACTTACAGAAAATAGATGCATGTCAATTGCATACATGTCTTCATACTATTTTGCTGATCTTGTTGAGTTGGCTACTTGGAATAGTTGCCATCTATGTATCTATAACTAATAAAGTTCATTGACCCTGCGACAATGACTCACTCACAGCTCTAAATTCACTTTTTGGAGACTCATTATAGCACTACGAACTACGACCATCCAATGTACTTTAGTACAATAGGTAACAATTTATTATGTTCCACGTTCTTCCATGAGGCTCTTTATGGTCTTGTTTTGTAGGTGAAATAAATAAAGTCCGCTTCGGATAAAATGTTACAACTAATCAATCTTCATCATTTTGATGTAAATTGTAAACTTGCTTCTATTTAGTTTATCTGCAAATTGATTAATTTAAACAATAATATTGTATGTATACCGAACGAAAATAACCAGGCTCGCACTTTCTATTTCTAGCTGTCAAACATTAATTATAATACGCGACTTCCAAAACAAATCCCATCAAATATTAGCAGACTACGCATATATGTCAAATACACTGGCGATTCTATCGAGAGGCCATCGGTCGACCATAATCGCACTTCAATAGAAACAAGATAGAAGCTATCGAGTTAGCGAATACGAAAACTGTCAAATTGTACCGATGAGCTTCTATTTTGCTACGATATCTATTCTATTCTGATGCGATTGAAATAGCAGACTCGGCCCCCAGGAAGTTCATCCTCACACTCTACATCCGGAGCGTTCGAGCACGGTAACATACGAGTACATACATACAATTATGGTCACGCCTTTATCCCCGAAGGGGTAGGCAGAGGCATATTGGATATGCCCACATTTCACCTTTGTATAATTTGTCCCACGTAATAGGTGGTGAGCCGTATTGCCGTGTTTAAATGGACAGGCGCAGGTTGTGACTGCCTGCTGTTGAAATAAAGTCTTCAACTTAGCTTAACGACTGCCATTTTATTGGCAATCGGGACCAACGGCTTAACGTGCCTTCTGAAGCACGGAAACGCTCAAATAAATGTCACAAAGTGATCACATGGATGGTCACCCATCCATGGACCAGCCATAGTGAAAGTTGCTTACTGCAGTGATCGTTTACAGAACACTGAGTCCGCGGGGCCACGAGTGCACGGTTAGATCCGCTAACCCATTTAGCAGTTTTAGGTTTTCTTTCGCGCACGCTTAGGTTGTGGAATGATCTTCCTGCCTCGGTTTTCCCAAACGCCTACAGTATGGATTTCTTCAAAAGGGGTCTAAGCAGGTTTTTACAGGGTCGGCAGAGCGAGTGTGGCGCCAACACTAGTCCTTCTGGTGGGCCGTATGCTTGTCTGCCAACTTAGAGGTATATAAAAAAAATGCGTATTTATTACGCTACGAATACAATACCCGTCTTGTCGGTAAAGTACTTAAAATGTCACGCATCACGATATTTGGCCATTTCAAACAAAATAAGTACTACTATTACAAAAAAAGATTTGATTTTTTTTTCCTATTTTTGTCAAACAGACAACTACCATCCACTTGCCGTTTGACGTTGAATTGTGGGACATCCTGTATAATATGAGGGTTGCTTTGGACTCAATATTCCCGTAGTGGAACATTCTGTCTTAAGAAGAATGCTGTTTGAAGAGACTGTATAAAGTATAATCTTTGCGTTCTAAATTTATTTTAGGAAAAAACTAAATCAAAAAATCTTAATATTACTATAAAGTATTTAAGTAAGCTTTGTACCAAAAAAATATCGTATTAAAATTTTTATAGTTGTAAACTCAACTTATTTTGCCAGCTCCAGACTTATTTAACTTAGCCTACATTACAAACAGGCTAAGTTATATTAAAAAGTAATCTTTCGACGTTTAAATGAGGTCTTCTCAATCTGAGGTGTAATGAAAAATCTTCAATTGAATTTCAACGAAACTCGTTATGAAAATTTATTTACTTACTGTAGTTGGGAGGTATAATCCAATCTAGACTTTGAGAATATTAAATCTAAATCGAGACTTTTTGCAAAGCTAGCTTTTTTTTCATATTTATAATCTTTATTTGTAAATTTGAAATATGAAGTTATTTATTACATTAGAAAATTGATTTAAATGTATATAGGTAGGTACATATTATAATGCTTTTTCATGCATAGTATGTACTAAAAATATTTTTTTATGATTTTCCTAATGTGAATTTTAAGTGAAAAATGTTAAACACTTTTTCTATTCAGTCTTACCAATTATTTTTTTTTTTTTTTGACTGCCTCTGTGGCGTAGTCGGTAGTGATACCGCCTGCGGCGCTGGAGGTCGTGGGTTCGATTCCCACCGGAGACAAATATTTGTGTGACCCATAAATGTTTGTCTCAAGAGTCTGGGTGTTTCTATGTATAATATGTAGGTATGTATTTAAAAGTATATAAGTATTAATATCCGTAGTCTGATACCCATAATACAAGCAGGTTATTCCTAGCTTACTTTGGGATCAGATAGCGATGTGTGAAATGTCCGTGAATATTTGTTTATTTATTTATTTTTTGCCTGAAAAATAAAATTTATTATTAATATTACTCATCAAATCCTCACCTATATGTAAACAAATAAGCATTTAAGTGATCTGAAGGCAGCATTCGACCGATTGCTGGGTTGAATGACCTGGTAGGTCGGTTTGTAAGACAGTATACTTTTTAGCTCTAATGAATATAATGGACATTGTAACCATTGTTTTGAACGCTTTTGTGATACTGCTAGCATTTCACGCACTATATTGGTATGCAGATTCAGTTTATTTAATCTGTTAGCACGTTTATCTAGTTAGGTCAAGACTTTTTTATCGGATGAACAAGCCACGGTATTCCTTGTTAGAATGAAGAGATAAGAAAACGGGAAAGATTGTGAATAACAGAGAAATTAGGAACACATTGTTGGAATTGTAAAGAAAGACAACTCTTTTATCTATATCATAAGAAAAGCATTCCAGTCGATGACTGAAGATGTTTTCCTGAAAATTTATAAAACTACCATACGACCACTACTGGAGTATGGATTTCAAATTTGGATCCCACACTTCCGGAAGGATATTGACCTGTTGGAAGGCGTGCAAAGGAGAGCCACAAAGATACCGGCGAGCCTGCGCCGTAAGGAGTACCCATTGCGATTACAAGCGTTACGCCTTACCACCCTGGAAGAGAGACGCCTTCGAGGTGACCTTCTTGAGACACATCAGCTAGTAGCTGCTCGTCTATTAATCAATAATAATAAATCTAAGAATCCATTTAGTTATGAATCGGTAGGTTATTTTTTTATCGTGAGGAAAATCCTACAGGGATGCTATGCCGGACTCTTACTGACTAAAAACCACACGTATCCTACCTAACAGTCTAACAGGCTGGGAGCCTCGGGTAAGCCCTCGGAAGGATACTCCAGGACTCCCAAAGTCCCAAGAGAACATGAATCAGTACGTCTAACATGGCTGTGTTTTATAAGACTATTTTTTCAAAGTTAAATTTTGACTCCTAAATGGATCAAATCTGGTGAAATGGAAGTTTTTTTATTTTATCTTTTTAATAATAATATATGTTTATAGTTTATGACGCTAGTTAACAGGGTGGATATTCCTATACAACGACATTGAGCGTCTCTACATGTCAGGACTGGATGGGATTGATTTAAAACAGTGTGTGTACGTAATAGTTTAATTTAATTTAATTTAATTTATTTATTTTATTTATTTATTTATTTATTAACCAACTTAGTACTAACAGTATATTATCACCACACATACTCGTTATTGGTTACATTGAGAATAAGTAGGTACCTACTTACATTAAAGTAAAACTTAAATTCTAGGAACGGTATTATTATAACATTAAACATTATTTAAAATGAAATTTGAAAAATAAAAATACTTATGTATCTAAATTTATATTATAGTACTGGGTGAAGATATACATTCTAGATAGTGACTAGCTGCAGCTAGGAATTTCGGTTCCGTAAATGTGAAAATATCTATTGTTTCATCATGCAGAAGGATATTATTGATATGAGTTAGTGCAAGGCATAATGGACTAGTTTTAAGGGTTACAGAAGACGAAGGAACTAAGAAAAGAGGACGCCTGATCGGTAGAGGAACATTTATTGATATATTTTCTAGAAGTATAGTGTTAGACAGATTGCCACGAATTAGGCGAAAGAAATAAATAATGAGGCAGAGATTTCTTCTAACTTTTGGGCTTTGATAGGTTACCATTCCCAGTACAAATGGTGAGGGGTACATGTAGGGATAGTAACCGTACAGTTTGAGGTAGAAGTAGTGAATAAATGCTTTTTGGACTTTTTCTATCAGAAGTATGTATGATTTCTCGTGTGGACTCCAAATGGTGCTGTTTGTTTCTAATAAGCTGCGGACATGATGATGATGCCTCCGACCGATTTTGGCCATGGCGACCACTTCGACTCCTAGTCGGCTCGGCGCTGGTGCGCTCGAAGATGGCTAACATAGCCGATCTTCGCGGTGAACTCACGTGTACACAGAGGGCACGTGAGAACACCACTTACGTAATTGTACTGAATGACAGCGGGTGGGCGGACTTTCAGCTCATCACGTTTAGCGTCGAGGTCTGACTTTCGCTGTTCCTCGAAATCACTTACTCGTCTTTGCACCACCCTTCGCCATTCTGGACGTTGTGCTGCCAAACCTTCCCATTGAGACGGCTCAATGCTGCATCTTCTCATATGATGCTTCTGAACATCTTTAAACCTGAGGAGTTGGCCGCCATGTTTCCGCTTGCCCTCCTCTAGTTCAGAGTAGAAGATGCGTTTCGCCACTCTCTCCTCCGCCATACGTGACACGTGACCGCACCACCGAAGCTGCCGACGCATTAAGTAGGACTCAATGCCACCGACCTTGGCTCGTCGCAAAACTTCGGTGTTACGCACTCGGTCGGACCATCGGATCTTCATGATGGAACGTAGGCACTTGAGGTGGAAACGATCCAGAGTGCGTATGTGGCGCCGATACACACACCATGTCTCGGAGGAATATAAGAGGTTTGGCAGCACAATTGCCATGTAAACAGATATTTTGGTGGCCAGCTTAAGGTCATGTGAACAGAAAACCTTGGAACGCAGCTTCCCAAATGCCGCAGCTGCGGCACAGATCCTGCTGCTGATCTCATCATCAAGGTCACATTTAGATGTTATAGTGCTCCCCAGATAGCGAAACTTATCAACCTGCTTCAGCATGTCCTGACCCAGCTGTATAGACAGTGTCTCGTGACCATGTGTGTCCAGAGACATCACCTCCGTCTTCTTGACACTGATTTTTAGGCCGAACCTGCAGCACGCTTGGTGAAAACTGGTTATTAGCCGTTGCAGGCCATCAGGGGATTCTGCCACAAAGCATAGGTTGTCAGCATACATGATTTCTGTAATCATTGTATGTGAGACCCTAGTGCGCGCCTTAAGTCTGGCCAAATTGAAAAGACTGCCATCTGTGCGGAAGCGGATGCGGACTCCCTCAGAAAGAGTCTGTAAAACATCCCTGACTACTACTGCTAAGTACATGGCGAACAGTGTCGGCGCTAGAACACACCCTTGTTTCACCCCACAGGTAACGGGGAAGAAATTTGATTGTTCGCCATCGACACCGACGCAGCATTGCATGTCGTCATGCAGGAGTCTAAGAAGTCTCACAAACTTTTCCGTGCATCCTAGCTTCCTTAGAACCATCCAGAGAGCTTCACGAGGCACACTGTCGAATGCCTTCTCCAGGTCAACGAAGCAGAGATATAGCGGACGACCTTGTTCTCTGCTTTTTTCTTGCAGTTGACGCACAGAAAATATTGCTTCACAGGTGCCTCGTTCAGGTCGGAAGCCAAACTGGGTTTCTGGCAGTATCTTTTCAGACAGAGCCTTTAAGCGGTTTAAAAGGACTCTGGCAAAGGCCTTTCCAGGGGCTGACAAAAGCGAAATACCGCGGTAAGAGCCGCAGTCAGAACGGTCACCCTTGCTCTTGTAGAGGGTACAAATGCGAGACACTTTAAAATCATCAGGGACTCGCTCTTCCTCCCACATACGAGCAAAAAGTTTCCAAACCAACATGTACAACTCCTCGCCGCCGTATTTTAACAGCTCTCCTGGTATGAGGTCAATACCAACCGCTCGCTTGTTCTGTTGCTGCCTGATGGCAGAGACAACCTCATCACATGACAGGGGCTCATCCAGCTCAATGGAAAGAGGGAGTTGAGGTATTAGACTCACACTTCGTAAATCAGGTGATCGATCTACGTTGAGCAAGCTGTCAAAGTGTTGGGCCCAACGATTTAGTACATCCTCCTTGTTGATCAATAGGTGCATACCGTCTAACGACTTCAACGGCACATTCGCTCGGTAGGATGTACCAGTCAGCCTACGTACCTCGGAGTAAAACTCCCCAAGCTGGTTAGTATCAGTGAGCCACTGCATATGGAGAGCCTTGTCTCGCCACCATTTGTCTTTTACTTGACGAGACAGCTTCCGTAATTCAAGGTCACTCGCTTTGACTACCGCAACGCTTCCACCTTGCCTACTGTGCTGTTGCAAGAGGTCTCGATGTTTGTTGAATGCTGTCCTAAGAACCTCGTCATTCTCATCAAACCAGTCCTCACTACGACGGCTTTCTATACCTAAAGTAGCTGAGGCTGCCTCCATAAGATGAGAAGAAAAAGTTCCCCAGACTGCACCAACATCACTTGTCTCATTCACTGGCAACCACTTTCCAGACACAGCTTCAGCATATTTCTCCCTCACCTCGAGATTCTTAAGCCTATCCACGTTCAAAGACGCAGACTTTGTAAGTGTGGATCTACGAGGTCGACGGAGGCGGAGCCGTAGCTTTGTGACAACAAGTTGGTGATCAGTCCAACAATGAGCACCACGCATGACGCGAGTGACTTGGACTTGACCAGTATCTCTCTGCCTGACAATAGCATAATCGATCAAATGTCAGTGTTTGGATCGAGGGTGCATCCACGTTGTCTTGTACTTAGCGGCAAGTCTGAACATAGTGTTCGATATCGCAAGCTCATATTGAGCACAGAGACTGAGTAGCAACTGACCATTGCTGTTCATGTTGCCAACTCCGTGTCTACCCAGGACTCCAGGCCAAGCCTCATAGTCTCGTCCAACTCTGGCATTGAAATCGCCTAGCAATATAACCTGCTCTCTGGCGTTTATACTGTCAAGGCATCGAGATAGTTCCTCGTAAAATTTATCCTTGATGTCATCAGCCTTGTCTAGCGTAGGGGCATAGACACTGATGACATTCAGGTAGTTGTCTTTGTCCAGGTGAAAGCGCAGTGTGGTAACGCGGTCTGAAATATGCACTGGGTGCTCCTCAAGTCGCTTAGCAATGTGATTCTTGATGGCAAACCCTACGCCTGAACGTCGCGGTTCGGAGGCTGCGGTACCTTTCCAAAAGAAAGTATAGCCGCCACCTTCTTCTACCAGCTCTCCTTCATCGGCAAGATGAGTTTCGCTAAGAGCAGCCACATCTACGTTATAGCGATGTAGTTCCCGAGCTACTATGGCACTTTTGCGTTCAGGGCAGGCGTTGCCATCGCGATCAATAAGCGTTCTCACGTTCCACGCGCCGAATGTCATGATAGGTGTTTTCATGGAACGCTTTTTGTTCTTTCGACCACGTATTAGTATGATGCAGTGACAGCCGCGGTTACTATCACCTTCCGAGTAGGAACGAGCATTTTTTAGGGCACCTTTTCTAGCCCCCTCCCCGGCTGAGCGAGGAGAGCAGTGCCTCCCTAAATAGGGCTGCTCTGTCATCCTGGGTGCTGCCGAATCCGCACTGTCGTTCCTAATTTGCAGTACGAAAGCGACCACGGTGTGTACTCACACCCCCAAGACCGCCCATGTGCAGGAATCAGACAAAGACTAGCTTGCATCAAACTAGACCTCTCTACCTCATCCTATCGCCATAGGACTGAAACGCAATTCGGAGTCCAAGATACGGAAGCTGTCAAGTGCGCAGGATATTTGAAGGTGCGCAAGCGTTCGCGCAAACGCAGGCGCACACACTCGTCTTCCCCCTCCTGAACCCAGTGGAACGAGAGACCGCCACGACTGGAGGAGAGGTCGGATGATGTGTCTGGCCGACGGTGACTGTACGCCCTCTACCGTCGCCCTAGGCCATCCACTTTGCCTTGCTGACTCGCCGAGTTCGCCAAGCCCTTTTGTATATCTACGGTGGGTTGCCTTCCTCGCCGAATCAGACTTTATGCGCTATGCGGGAGGGATCCGCAATAAACTTGCCACCGAGGTGACAAGCCCCCTCAACCAGGTTTAGCCCGCGAGCCGACGCGGTTTACCGGGGTGTGGCCGCTGCGCGCATTACAACTGCTTGGAGCCACTGGTGAGAGTTCATGGGCTAACAACGAAATTAGCATGTCTCTGCCACTTCTATAATAGAAGTCAGCTGGCAGAAATAGGCGCTATTACCCCACTACACCCCTGTGTACTACGCTGCGGACATATGAATTGTATAAAATAGTTATAGTATGAGGGTTGTTAAAAATTTTTGTGTGTCGAATAACAAATCCTAGACTTTTTCGGGATCTATTACAGGTCTTTATTATGTTTTGGTTAAAAGTTAGAGTTGGGTCGAAGTGGGTCCCCAAGTCACGAATTGTTGAAACTCGATTTAGTGTTTCAGAGTTTAACGTATATATATTGAGTATCGGTTGCAATGTTTTCGTATAAGACATAATAGCGCATTTATTGATATTAAGGTTAAGGCCATTACTAGTACTCCAAGCGTAAATGTTGTTAATATCTTCCTGAAGTTTAATAGTGTCATGAATTTCATTTATTGGTAGAGCGATCTTAACATCATCTGCATACATTAGAACCATGGAATGTTTTATATATGTTGGAAGGTCGTTTATAAATATTAGAAAGAGCAAGGGGCTACTACCTTGTCCTATACCTGACGTGACTGGGTAGAGCTCAGATCGCGTATTTTTGTGTAGGACGTATTGTTTACGGTCGCTTAAATAGTTAGCAAAGAACTGGAGCAACGACCTAGAAAAACCTGAAATTGCCATTTTGTTTAATAGTACATCGTTGTCTACTCTGTCGAAGGCTTTCTGGAAGTCAAAGTATGCTACATCCACTTGAGTTTTATTATTTAAGTTTGTAGCGATGAACGTAGTTATGTTAAGAAGATTGGAAGTAGTGGAGCGCTTTGGTAAGAACCCATGCTGTTCTTCAGCAAACCATCCAGTCAAATCACTGCATATTTTTTTATATAAAATAGACTCAAACACTTTACCGAATATGGACAGGACAGCTATAGGTCTGTAGTTTTTAAAATCAGATTTAGAGCCATTCTTGTGAACTGGGAGCACTTTAGAGGTTTTCCATATCATTGGGTACACATTAGTCTGAACTGAGAGATTAAATATATATTGTAAGGGGCCGGCAAAAATTCTGTTATTATCTTTTACTATGAATTGTGGTATAGCGACTTGCACCAAAAAATGCTCAAGGTCCAGCCTTGAGCATTTTTTGGTGCAAGTCGCGATATAGCTCGAAGTACGTCTAGTTTGTTAATATGAGTAATATTTACATGGAAGTTATTAGCAGTTATATTTGCTTAAAAACATGCATTATCGACGCTCAACGATGGAGCATTAGGAAGAAATACATTTTTAAAATACTTAGAAAACTCAGCTGTTATCTGATGGGAAGACATATTGCCAAAGGTAGCCTGTTCGTTTTGTTCCCTATTGCTCTTAACATAATTCCAAAATGTTTTGGGGTCACGTTTAATATTTGTTTGAATAATGTTCGTAAAAGCCAAAAAATTCGATTTGGTTTCCGTTTTTACTAAACGTCTGTAATAAGTAAAAAATGCGTAAGAAAGTTGATCGTTGGTCTGTTTATATTGTCTATGGTAGTAATTTTTAACTTTATTCAACGTGATGGTATTAGCAGAAAGCCAGTGTGGGTAGGTTTTATTAATGGTGGTTTTAATTATTTTGAGAGGTAACCGAAATTCCTGCTACACACGTATTTACTAAAATTAAATCTAACATTCTACAAAGATCATTAGTAACAGTATTCTTTTGCATCAAATTATTTTCGGCAATGAATAAATCAAAATCATTACAGATCGTAGCAGTGGCTGAATACATATTAAAATCTCCTATTATTACTATTGGACGTTTACTAAATTTACACATAATTCTTCTAATACAGTTAAAAATACTATGATATCGATTGGCTGACACACCAGGAGGTAAATAGACTACACAGCATACAAAATTGACACACTGCGAATCAAAACTAATTTGATATACCTGCGTGGACACATTGACTCATAAAGTGAAACATCCTGAGTCATAAGTCGTACCTTACATGATTCAGAATAAATAAGCAGTTTCTATTGTATAGGATTGAGTTTCTGTTCTTTGTTTAGTACAAACTTAGCGTATATATTAAAAGGTACCTTCTAATATATACTATAAGCATACAAATAAAAATAAACAAATATTGTGGGAAATTTTTACCCAGCGCTTTCTAGTACAAAGTTAAAAATTGTCATAAGGAATCTAGTCGAGTGATTGAGAACATGACTTAAAAAATTTATAAATATGCATATTTAAACATCAAAACTCCAAAACAAATATTTATAGACCACAAAAATATTTAGTCCAGCCAGGATTCGACCCAAGGTATCAGCTAGGCTGTCCAATATCTTCGGTGCGTAGCGATCTGACTTAAAAGTTGGACAAAATATGAAATGCTTAGCTTATTCCTGCAATTCCGGTAATTGTTCGTATTAAAAAACATAAAATTACATGAGAATTGAGAACCTCGTGCCGTTGTGTGTGCGTTGTGCGTGCCGGGCAGAGATGCCACTCATACACAGTGGAGAGAATCTTCGCCAAAACAGAGCGTTTCAAAAGGTCGTTCCTCTGTCGAACTATAAAAACCTGGAATGACCTGCCTGCACACGTGTTTCCCTCATCTTACAATCCCGTGTTCTTTAAGAGGAGCGTGAAGAAGCACATCACAAGGCCGCTAACTTGGCCAACCACTGTCAGAAGTCGCCCACAATCGCTAGATGCGCCCCGGCTTTCCATCAGGCTGGTGATTATGTCAATTTGGCGAGCTAAATATAAAAAAAAAACCTCATCCTTTTTAGGTAGCTGAACAAATAATACGTCAGTCTTTTGCCAGATAAACGCCCGTTAGAAACGCGCTAGGCACATCCATTTTAGTTTCGCCATCAAAAATGGAGAACCTCGGCAAAAAAACAAAGTAAGCCAGTCTGAAATCACTGCCAAAAGTCACTACCAGTTGAAATTGAAAAACACTTTGCTACAATGTTTATGTGAGCAATGTTTGTGTGAACTCTAAACCTAAGTTATAAAATTGTCTTCTGAATACAATTATCTGTGCGATTTCAAATAGTAATAGTATTTTTAGAGTTCCGTACCGAAAGGGTAAAAACAGGATTCTATTTATGAGACTTCACCGTCCGTCTGTCCGTCTGTACGTCATGAGGCTATTTCTGAAACTGAAACTTTCACAGATAATGTATTTCTGTTGAAGTTATAACAACAAATTCTAAAATAAAAAAGGGACTTAGGGATACGGAACCCTCTGTGCACGAGTCTGACTTGGCGGATTTTTCTTTTTAAGAGGGCATTGCTGCAGACTGCAGCGTTGTTGAAGTGCAAAACTGTGGTCTAATGCGAATATTATGTGTCTGCAATTGCGAATGAAACTGTGAGTGCAACTATTTGACATGAAACTGTGGATGAAAAATCTTCTAAAACATACATAATGCAGAATGCATAATGCATAGTTTAACTTAAAGTTAGGTATTTTTACTAAATAATAAAAATGCGAAAGATTGTTGTATAGATGTGTGGTTGTTTGTCTCTATCATGGCTGGTTGAAAATTTCTACAAGTAAAGATTTTTTAGTCTGTACCTACTTAATATGTTATAATGACACATAGGCTACTTTTATTCCGGAAATATATATTTCCCACGGGATGAATCAAGAATATGACATGTACGTATATAGGTAAGTGTAATCTATTATATAAAAATAAGTCGGGTTTCCCTTCCTGACGCTATAACACCAGAACGCACGAACCGATTTCCACGGTTTTGGATTCGTTGGATAGGTCTTGGGCTCCGTGAGGTTTATAGCAAAGAAAATTTAGGAAAAATTTTCACATACAGCGCCATCGCGGGCGAAGCTGCGGGCATCAGCTAGTATTTTATACAACTTGCGAAGAATGAATAATGTTGAAGGTTTCCTCCAAATACATACATACATATGGTCACGCCTTAATCCCCGGAGGGGTAGGCAGAGGCATATTAGGTATATGCCCACATTTCACCTTTGTATAATTTGTCCCACTTAATAGGTAGTGAGCCGTATTGCCGTGTTTAAATGGACAGGCGCAGGTTGTGATTGCCTGCTGTTGAAATAAAGCCTTCAACTTAGCTTAACGACTGCCATTTTACTGGCAACCGAGACCAACGGCTTAACGTGCCTTCCGAAGCACGGAAACGCTCAAATAAATGTCACAAAGTGATCACATGGATGGTCACCCATCCATGGACCGGCCATAGTGAATGTTGCTTACTGCAGTGATCGTTTACAGAACACTGAGTCCGCGGGGCCACGAGCGGTTCATCCTCCAAATGGTGGGTCAAAAAGGTGTGTCTACCGATTTGTATCATGTAAACATAAAAAAAAACATTTTGTCATCTATAAACTGAATACAATAACCCTTAGTCACTACATTCGTTAGCTCATTTATACCTACATTTACCTTGTACACGAGTAAACAACAAACAGCATAATTTAACAGCCAGATCTGATAACATCTTTGTACAGCGGAAAAAGGACTTAGCCTGGGCAATTTAAACGAGCCACTTTTGATCAAATCTCGTCATACGACCACTGTTTGAATTGGAAATGGACTTATTTAAAACCCCAGTCCTTATTCGATAAAATGTTTGAAAAATCTCATTTACAATTTGAGGTCGAATTGTATTGTGTTGTGGCTTTGCTTGCGTGGAATTTGAATCCCGTTCTCGCATCCCATGGGGCATAAGATTTAAAATGTATGTTTGTGCTATTCCAGACCCAAAATAAAAATTACCTGTGTATTTTTTAATCGTAAGAAAAATAGGGTCGATGAAATTGACGGTAACAGTGTCATGAGTTGGATTGTATTACCCACTAGGGGACGTCACGCGGTTTCACCCGCATAGTTCCGGTTCCCATGGGAATACGGGAATAAAATATAGGCTATGTTCACCGCAAAGAGAGTAGCTTCCCAAAAGCAAAACTATTTTTCAAATCGGTCCAGTAGTTCCGGAGCCTATTCGTTACAAACAAACAAACAAACAAAAAAACAAATATTTCCTCTATATAATATAAGTATAGATATAGATGACAAAAAAGAAGTTTTCATTTGAAAAGAAAACTTACCATTTAATATGGTAGCAAACAGATTCAATAGGTAGAGACAATATTTTTATGTGTGTATACATAAAGCTCTGATTAGCCCTCGTCACAAGCTAACCTTATGTATATGGCCCAATTTAAATTTAAATAGCCAGAATATAAATTGGGTTCCAAAAAACAAATCAGTTCAGAACAAATCGGATGCCATTCCTTGAATAAAACATCAAATTACGTTGTTGCGTGAATTTGTAATAAAATGCCCAAAGCTTTGCGTCGAAGCAATGAATACATACTTACATAGAAGGTCAGTTCTTAAATTTTTTGTGCCATTTTTGTTGGAGGCATACCCTCAGCCTGGTGTAGTTCGCAAATGGTAGCGCTCACGTCGCACTTTATTGCCAAAAACTAGTAGGAAAGTAAGATAGGTAGTTAAGTTTGGAATCGGCTATATTCGGTAAAAGATGGTTTAATAAGTAATCCCTAAGGGTTACTTATTAAACAATCTTTTACGTCCCTTTATTTTGAAAACGTTGTATCTAGTTAAAATAAATACAGAAATAAAAATCAATCTATATGTTCGTAAACATAATGATTGATTTTATAGTTTTTTGATAATAAAGTGTGACGGTGAAATGCTGTCGACAGCGCCATCATCTGGGTACTACACTAGCTGGGGGCATGCCCACTACAAAATTGATACAAAAATTCCTTAAGAACTGACCTTCTATGTACGTGTGTATTCATTGGTCGAGGTTAAACGACCTTCAATAAAAGTTCAAGTGCGCCCTTGGATGGAGTTGAAATTGTTTAATAAACACTATGATTAAAGTTCACCACAACTGCTGCGATTACTGGCGGAACGTTTTTGTCTTGTTAGCGATGCGAAGGTTAGTTCGTGGTTTTATCGGAGCACGAGCGTATGGCCCCGTGTGTATTTTAGATTTCTAGGTATAACACTGAAAAAGTGAGTCACTTTTAACCCTGAAAAGGTGTTTTAACCAGGTGTAATTTGTGGGGTAAGGATTTTTGTACCATCAATATAAGTATGCCTGGCTCTACCAGGCTACTATTCTACATATATTGGCTGTCAGCAACAAAATATAAATAGATTTTCCTTCAATCAAATAAAACCATCCAAGGTACCTAATTAAAGGTTCATCCAAGTTTTGCTCTACTACATTTTACAAGGCTTTGTTTCAAGTTTTCGTTTTCTTCGTCCCTTAGTCAAGTGCACCATACTTTGCAGGTGTGTTTCAGCTTGACTCTCAAATAAAGTTTCCTCACTCAGATTTTTTTGGTACAGGCATCGGGTTGTTTGTCAATAAAATGAAATCAAAAATGTTTTACTGGCACGTTTCGTGAACTATTACACTAAATCACTGAATGTTTTTACAAATATTTGTACACAAAAGATAACACACCCGGTTACATCGTAAAACGCTGTGATGGAAAGTTACGTTAAGTTACGTAAACAGAATAATAATTTATGTGCTTGTAACTTCGGGGTTAGTGCCTATAAAACTGCACATCTCCACAAATGATAAATTTACGGGAACACATAATAGAATCGGTTATAGGTACTTTATTATACGAGAAGAGCATAAAGCTGAACAATTGTATAAGTCTGAAGCGAGTTTTGCCGAGTCAGTAAAGAAATATGACAAGAATGCATTAGAACTACTGGGTGGGTTGTAAAAGTTCTGATGTTGGGCACAACGAGTCGTTTTGGATGATCTCAGTCTTAAATATAGCCGTAATCTAAAACATAGTTTGCGACCATATCCAAGTTCAAGATGTGACATAAAATTTACACCTCCAAGCTTGACTTTATAGCGACTGACCTAGATCTAATGATGGAGCAATTTCAAACTTTGCAGTTTACAAAGAGGACGAAAGATAAGAAATATACACATTTCGACTTCTTATAACTTTTTAACTGACTTCAAAAAAAGGAGGAGGTTATCAATTCGTCGGTATGTTTTTTTTATGTATGTTCACCGATATTTCCGTCAATTATAGACGGATAACAATTCTTTTTCTTTTGTTTAATAGGGTTTACTTCTGAGGTTGTCCCATTTTCACCGGGTTAGGATCTGATGATGGGATCCAGTAGAAATCGAGGGCAACCACCGATAATTGTAGGGACAACTAGTGCATTTGTAAACTTTTTAATTAAGTGCTTTAATGTACTACAATTTAATGAAGGCCTGAAGTCGATCGATCATGGAACTTAAAGACAGTCGAGGGAATTCCTTAACGATTTACAGCAGTTACCTTGTGTTTGGGCTTGATTGATTTGTATTGATGAGGACTTTACAATAACATAGATATATTTTTCGGTCCACCCGTCAATAAATAATGAAAAATATATAAAAAATAAAGCAGACTTCAAACAAAACCTGAAAATTAAAATTAACTTAGCACAAAGCAATATGTATTTTGATTTATCAGATTTTATTCAATATCATATTGAAGTCGAACAGAAAATGAAAAATAATAGAAGTTGGTTGGGAATAAAAAGAGGTGGGTAGTGTAGGGAAAATTTAATTACATTTACTCTTTGCCCGATCAGTACGTTCACATCTGTAACCGAACTATAATTAGGTGGCAAGACTACAAGATTATGTGCGCCGTCTCCCAGACAACCTTGGGATAAAACAACTGTGGAGGACTGCTAGAGACAGCTGGAGGACCGCAGGCGCCTGTTTGTATATTAATCACAAGTTTCTAAACAAATAAACAATGTCTTGTAATACAAAAATTATAAAGCTGAAACGTTTTAGTCAAACATTATTTTTTAGGTCAAATTCTAACAATGTCATGTAATGAATTATGCTGGGTCCTTTATTAAATATTCCTATTAAAATATTAAAGGTCTCCCGTGGTTCTGCCAGCGCGGCAGCGTGAAATTGATTATCTCACAAACGAATGCAAAAAGTAGCATAATTAATATTATCATTCTTGCCCAACTCCGTCTGTCCATTGTCTTCTTGTGACGTGAAAGAAGGGACAAACTGCAATTTTGATTCTATTTATTTCATTTAAATATAAAAATTACTTTTTTCTATAGAGTCAGATTTGCTTTGATATTTTTAACAACTATAAAATGATGATTCTTTGCATGTGGCAGTGGCTCTTTGCCTGGGATGCAAGGTGTGTAAACCCCACAAATGCACCTGCGGTTCCATGGTGGAGGCTGAAGGTCATCACGCATTGAGTTGTCGTCGTAGTGCAGGTAGGTTCCCGCATCATGATGCCCTTAATGATTTGATACGGAAGGCTGGTTTCAGCAGATGGGCCCTGCACTCTCGAGCCCCCTAGTCTGTCCAGATCAGATGGAAAGAGACCGGATGGATTAACTCTTGTACCGTGGAAGAGGGGTTGGTGCTTGGTTGGAGACGTCACTTGCGTGAGCACTGTGGCCGCGAGTCACTTGAACCGAACTGCTCTTTCTCCTGCTGCTGTGGCTGAGGACGCGGCTAGCAGAAAGCATCAAAAGTACGCGGCTTTGGAGTCGCGCTACATTGTGGGACCGGCTGTGTTCGAAACGGTGGGCAGTTGGGGCAAGGAAGCTAAAAATTTGGGGTCTGATATAGGCAGAAGGATAGGGAAGAAAACTGGTGACTCCCTCTCCGACTGGCACCTGGTGAAAAGGTTAGCTATTGTCTTTCAGCGTGGAAATGCGGCGAGTGTTCTGGGTACATTTGCACCAGATACAACCCGGGCGGGTTATTTAGCTAACAATTTTTTGTTAGTTTTTATTATATAATAAAATGAAGTAAGTTTGCTTATGTATTTTCTAGATAATATTTCTTATGTTATTTAATCAGCAAAAGATTTCTTCCTGCTACATAAATCTCTCAAACAAGCTTCCCATACTTACGTAATGGTGAATTGATTAACCTTTTAGTATGTACAGTAAAATATGTTATTATTCTGAGTGAGCTAATATTTCGATCCCTCCTACGTAGACTATGGTAACCCCAAAATGACAACTTTACAGGAGAGCTGTTTGAATGTACAAAGTTGTATAAAATTTTAAATTACGCAGTTATTTACTTAAAAATGACTATGGTGCCTAGATAAATAAAGTACTTTATTATGATATCAAACTATATGAGAATATTTTACCCGTTTTTAAGATGTTGATGTTACTACATTTTACACCGAATTCTAAAATAGTTAATTTATCGTAAGTATTACATGCTATTTTATACGCCGAAAAATAAACTACTTTTAGTATTGTACGTAACACTTAATATATTATTCATCGTAACTTAACATTTGATTTCAATTGTATGTAGTACAATACCATAATTTACGTTGGCATACTTGAGTCTTTTAAACGTATGTGGGCTGAAATATGGTACAGGTCTGGAAGAATATTAGGCAAAAAACACATGAAAACACTGTTATTAAACAAATTTATTTCAGCTTTAGGTAATTGGTTAGTGGAAGTAGTCATCAATAGAGTAATATACCCTTATTACTCCATTGATGACTATCTGATTAATAATAATTTAAATATTTATTGTTAAAAATTACAGAGAAACATAATTATTACATATCGATATATTTACATTTTTACTATTTAAACTAAACCTAAATAAGGCCCCGTGGCATTGTGCCCAAAAGACTAGCAGCATTCCCCCTTTGAATAGCAATACCTATTCGTTGAGCGAGAAAACTGCCAGCCCTTGGGTCACCAGTCGACTCCACAAGGCGTTTTTTCAAATTCTTGAAACATTGCATTGGGCACATGAGCATTGGGACCCCATGGACTAGGTCCAGGTCTCGACATCGACTGGACGAAAACAATACGATGAGTCGAGAGCTGCTTCCGCTGCTTGCTGCGCTGGCTTTTAATTTTGTTTTAGGAAAGATGGGACGGGGTCAGAGTGTTAACTCATAAATTGCATCCCAGACCAGCACCTGACCCATCTCCCACGTTATTAAAGTTATACCATCCGGTCTCTCGCCATCGTCCCCAAAAACGCCGTTTGGCTCTAGGAGGGCAGGCACATTGACGGTGGCAAGAGCACGGCGAATGATGTCATTCAGCGCAGGCAGCGTGGCGTGCCTGCGCTTTTTAAACATGAAAGACCATGATGCCCCAAAGTGTCAATGTTAAAACGGCAGGGGCATCGATGTGGAGCGCAAAGCGTGACACCAGGTGTGGGAAACCTGGCGTTATGCAACTAACTGAAATTCTTAGGATGTCCGGTTCCAAAAAAGTTCTGGTGTTGGCTGTAGGGAAAGTTTTCAGCCAATCACCGGATTCCTTTCTACTGAGCGCTAATAATCTGGCCTGACCTGGGTCTAAGCTGGTGTTTAACAAAGAGTCAAAGGTTAATTTTGATATAGCGTCGTCCCAGCTCCGTTGTAAATTAGGATGGGTGGGAAAATTTTCTCCCGGACAAGCCATAAGCCAAGCATTCCCGGCATCTGTAAGGCCAGTCGACCCATAGTCTGTAAGACAATTTGTCAGAATTTTACCTACGAGACTCGACGTGGCGTGTACAGATGACAAAAAGGCTGGCAAAGCCACACTAGAAATTATGCGCATCCCTAGCCCACTATATTACCAAGATTGTTCGCTCAGTTGTATATTGAGAATCGATTTCAAAGAAAATTTGATAAGCTAATCAATAGAAAATAAATAATATTGATGTTTCCAAAAAGGACAACAGCGAAGCAAATTAATAGATTTGGTAAAAAACATACAAAATTTTAGAATTGTGACTGCGTAATGTGAACGAATATTAAGAAGCCGATCTACATTGGATTCAAATTTTGAATTTTTTTGTGCTAATTATTATGGAATAGCATCTTCAAATATAGGGGACCTTAGGAGGTAAAGATTCTGTCTGTTAACAATTTTGATATTCCGACATAAGGAATTGAATTTTCCAATGAGTTCCGAATTGTTGTGATTGTTATGAATATATAATTCACACTTATTAAAATTTAATTCCAAACCAATCAAATAAAATTCGTTTTTAATTTCTATAAGATCCGACAGAACAGAAACTGCATCACCTCCAAGAGTCCCGTCATCTAAATATCAGCGTTAAATTTAAAGTGAAAACTTTAAATTTGGATGATGGGTTAATATCTAGGCTGAAAATGGCTGGTGAGAGGGGATCTCCCTGCTGGCTGTAATGTGGGTAGTTGAAAGATAAAGTTCAAGTATTTTTGCTCTACAAAATATTTAATTATTTAATTAATATTTTTGCATGTCTGTCTACTTACATGGTATATAGACACAGCTAAGAAGTCACTCTGCCGGATACAATAATTTCCAAGTAAAAACTCCATTTATTTAGCACATAACTGTCACTTCACTATAGACACAATGGATGCTATGCAGAGTTCTATGTCTCATCTTAGAGAGTGTCTCAACAATAGAATGGAAGAATTTGAGACACAATTGGGGCAGCTGACTCCTAATAAATCAGTAAGTGTTACAAGCTTAGCCACAGAATTTGCCGCTTTCAGAGCTTTTGCAACACAGGCTCTAAAACTGCTCCAACAGCAGATGGATGCATTAGGTCGAGCAATGGATGCCATGGAGATGCAGAGGCGCCGTAAGATCTTGCTGTTGCATGGTGTAGGTGAGCTGACTGATGAGGATCCCGTTAACACGCTGATTAGTCTGGTGAAGCAGCGCTTCAACATTCCTGAGTTTTGTGCCAGCCATGTTAGTCGCTGTCAACGGCTTGGGCGGGCCACTACAAATAAGAAACCTAGGCCACTGCTTTTCAAACTTCAAGATATGGCTTTGAGAGATAAACTTTGGTTCTCTAAAACAAAACTGAAGGGTACTGGCATAACGGTGTCTGAATTCCTCACTAAGTCCAGGCATGATTTGTTTATGGCGGCTCGTGAGAGGCTGGGAGTAACGAAGAGCTGGACCAAGGATGGATCCGTCTATGTGCTGGCGGCAGATAACGTGCGGAGGCGTATTGACACGTTTGCTGATCTCGACTTAGCTTGTGATGTGCCGGCAAAGTCTGCGGTCACCAAGTCGAAGGCGGCGGTGCCGAAGTCCAAACGTACTGTTGCCACAAAAGTGAAATAGATGTCCAAATAGAGATTGTGCAGTCCAGGTAAATCACAATAATATGACGTTGTTTACCACGAGCACGTCTTTGTATACTTCTCTTCAATATGTATATCAGTGCTATGGTATTATTTAGCTCCAACAAGATTTTGTTAGTTTGTTTCTATTGCTCAATTCTTTTGTTTAGTTTTTATTTATTTATTTTTGATTTTGTTTAAAATATTTTTGGTAGACAGTCAAAATGTGCACAACAAACATGACATGACATTATCTGTCTTTAGCTGTCAGTTGTCACTGTCACTGTACGTTTTTCTATAGTGTGTGTTTATAGAACGCGTTAAAGACAGAACATCATACTGCCAAGTGCTATTATGTTTTTTTTTTCTTTTTAATATTTTTATTTATTTTGTTTTCTTCAACTGAAACTACAGCAAGTTGATTGATCATAAATAGTAGATAATTGGACGACTGGACTGTGCAATTTTTACTTCTCTTTGTAAGTTTTTGCATTTCAAATTATTTTTGTTTTAGTGTTATAAAACTTATAATAATGTTGACAACCGGCAGAGAACTCATATGACTTAAGCGCTTAGATTTGGATATTTATATTATTATAATTATCAATAGGTAATATTATATTTATATTGTTATATTATTTTTAAATATCTATGTTGGACTGCAGTACTGATACGGATTTTAGTAGTGATTACTACTCTGCTTGTAGTAACACTAGTTCCCAAGATGAATCTTCATTGGCAGATTTCATCTCGACTCAATTCTCTGATGTTTCTGAAAATTTCAATGTGGTGCACATAAATGCACAAAGTATTCCGGCTCATTTCACTAAAATGCTGGCATCGTTTGACTGTACACAACTACATGCTCTACTTATTTCTGAAACATGGTTAAATCCTTGTTTACCCTCATCGGCATACATTCTACCGGGATTCAACCTCATTCGACATGATCGCGGACCAGATGGTTATGGTGGAGTGGCAATTTATCTACGTAGTCACCTACGGTATGCTGTTGTGGATTCTTCACCTCAACCACCCCCACGACTTGCTGGCGAGCATCTATTCGTTGAGGTTGAACTCCTCCACACTAAGTTACTCCTGGGGGTCTTCTATGGACCTTCTTCTGATATAAACTACTTCACTTCTTTCGAAATACTTTTAGAAAACTTCGTTCCTAATTACAGTCAAACTATAATCTTGGGTGACTTTAATACCTGTCTTCTCAAAAATGACTCTCGACCTTCAACTTTTCAATCCATTATTAAATCTTGTAACCTCTCAATTCTTCCTTCCCGAGCTACACATCATTTTCCAAATCGTAAACCTGGTTTACTTGATCTCATTATTGTTTCATCACTTGATTGTGTAGCTAGGCATGGTCAGCGCACGGCTGATGAGTTCTCTTTTCATGATCTTATATTTCTTTCCTATCGTCTTCGAACTCCTAAGCCCAAACCCAAATTCTTACTTCATCGCAATTTTGGTGGGATAAATCTCGAAGACTTGCGCAAGGATGCTGACAATATTGATTGGGAACCATTACTTACTTCCACATGCATCGATAATAAAATAGAATTACTTAGATCCCAATTAATTTCCCTCTACGATGTTCACGCGCCGATACGCTGGATTAAAGTAAAACATGGACCATCTCCTTGGCTAACCGACGAAATCAAATCACTTATTACTAAAAAAGCTGCAGCCAAGACCAAATACAAGAGACGGCCTACGCCCTCCAATTGGGAAAAATATGTTCTCATCAGGAATCGCTGCAGCAAGGTGTGTAGGAATGCACAACGCCAGCATATTCACAACTCTGTCCAGAATGGAGATCCGGCTAAAGTCTGGAAATTTCTAAGATCTATGGGAGTTAGTAAATCTCGTCAAGTCTCTGTTTCAAAAAGTCTTAACTTAAATTCACTTAATCAGTTTTTCACTGCTGTCTCCAATTTTGATATGGTAACCAAAACTAATACGATAAAACATCTTTCAACTTTATCTACTCCCGACTGTGTTCCTTTCATCTTTAGTCAATTTACTGCTTGTGATGTTAAGAAGAGCATATTGTCAATTACTTCCAACGCCGTAGGTAATGACTGTCTCAGCCGTAAAATGATTATGCCCATACTTGATGAAGTTCTCCCCAATCTCTGTCATATCCTTAATTTCTCGATTACCCATAGTATCTTTCCTGTAGCTTGGAAAGATGCACTAATCATCCCCATTGCCAAAAAATCCAATCCTTCTTCGTTTTCTGACTATCGTCCTATCTCTATCCTGCCTTTTCTGTCAAAAGTTCTGGAACGACTTGTACACACGCAGCTTCATAATTTCCTGTCCCAAAACCTACTATTAAACCCATTCCAATCCGGGTTTCGTGTTGGACACAGCACAACCACTACCTTGCTTCATATCACGGAAGACATAAGAGCAGGTATGGAGAATGGCGAGTTGACAGTTTTAGCTTTGCTAGACTTCAGCAATGCCTTTAACACGGTAGATTTCGATATCTTGCTCGGTACATTGTGCTCCCTTAACATATCTCCAACGGTGATTGATTGGTTTCGTAGTTACCTGTTTGGTCGCTGGCAGCGTATTAACGCTGAAGACATCTATTCCTCTTGGTGTGATACATCTGCTGGTGTGCCACAGGGCGGCGTTCTATCACCATTACTTTTCGCTGTTTTTATAAACTCCATCGCGAAAGACTTATCTTCTTCCTACCACCTGTACGCAGACGACCTTCAAATTTATTCCCAAGCTTCACTGAGCAACCTGAGCGTAGCCATTGACAAAGTCAATGAGGACATAGACGTTATTTGCAAGTGGAGTCAATCTCACGGAGTGAGGGTAAATCCGAGCAAAACTCAGGCTATAATAATTGGCAGCCAATGGATGGTTTCAAGAATTGACTGGACACTGATTCCAAAAATAACCTGTCATGGAACTTATGTACCTTACAGTAAATCTGTTAAAAATTTGGGCATACATCTAGATGAAAGCTTGTCTTGGGGTACTCAATTACAGGAGCTGAGACGAAAAATATTCGCTGCATCGGGCTCCATGCGCAGATTGAGAAATTTGTTACCAATTACAACCAAAATTGCGCTTGTACAATCACTTCTTCTTCCTTTATTTGATTATGCCGATGCCAGCTATTTAGATCTCACCGTAGACCAACTAAATAAACTTGAGAGACTCCAAAATTATTGCATTAGATTCATATTTGGCTTACGTAAATATGATCGCATCTCTGAATACCGCAAAAGACTCAAGTGGTTACCTATTCGCCTTCGCCGGAATGCTCACATCCTCTCCTTATTATATAGTATCCTTTTTAACCCTTCAACACACTAAAAAAATATATCGAAAATCGGTAATCACGTGGACCTAGCTCCACCACCCTAAAAATGAAAAAAGATTTCCCATTTCCCAAAAAAAAATTTTATCTCACTTACCAGACCAAATTTTTCAATTCTGCAAACAGCAACCGGATTATTGATAAATTGTTTATTTTACTGTGTATAATAATAAACAATAATGAAAACACATTATTTATAATAAAAAAACAAAACACACACGCACACTTGCACTTGGTACACACGCACTCAACAAAAAAAACATTGATTACTCTACCACCACACCATATTTTACGATCCTGTAAACACCAACCGGATTATTGATATATTGTTTATTTTACTGTGTATAATAATAAATAATAATGCAAACACATTATTTATAATAAAAACACGAAACACACACGTACTACACAAACGCACGCCATCCATGCGCAATCCACTCTCAACTTCAACTGTTCGATTTTTGTAAATAATTCTGGCCCATTGACGTCATTTCATAAGATTCCAAAAACAAGAAAATGTTATAAACTACACATGCAATAAACCTGTTCATTGAAAAGTAGGACGTAAGCAGGCTAAATTTAAGTTTAAAGTCGTCTGGGTAGGTGCGGCGACCGGTCGCCGCGCGGGGCTTTACGGAAAAACTTGATTATTATGCGCGGCGACGGGTCGCCGCGAGGAGCTCTAAGGGTTAATCCTGTTACTCCTTTATACCTAAAGAAACGCTTTAGTTTCATGAATGTCACACACTCTAGAAGTTTACGGTCATCGGAGAATTTGACATTAAAAATGCCTGCCCACACCACAAATTATATGGACAATTCGTTCACTATCCAAGCAGTTCGATTGTGGAATGCGTTGCCAGTGAATATTCGACGTGCACAATCGCTGCACACCTTCAAGGGATTAGTCAGAAACTATTATCTACGTGTCAATGCTTGCATGTAGTCTGCTAGTAGGTCTCCTAAAGTACAATATTATTATATTCTTGTATTTATATATATAAGGTATTAATATAATATATATATATATATATATATATATATGTATTATATATATTGTTATTGTAGTGTAAGCTATATATATGTATAGGTTAAGTAGTATTATAAATGTTTCATATATTATTATTTGTAACCTTAAGTAATGTACACCAAACTGCCCTAACAAAATCCACATCCTACAGTCTCCATAAAAAAGGTTGCCTGTAAGAGATTGCCTTGTGCGATAAGGCCGCCAATTGTTATGCCAATAAGTGTAATTTTAACTGTTTTGTTCATATGTTATTCCTGGTGTACAATAAAGAGTTTTTTACTTTACTTTACTTTTACTGGCAACCGACTTCAGAAGAAAGTTCGTTGCATTTATACATAAATTTTGATATTATACATTTCAGGAACATTGCTTCTAATGTCTGACAGAAGGGTGTCACGGTTTACCGAATTAAAAAAAAAATTTATATAAATATTACTTAACTATTCCCATGTAAAAAGTAGCAAGTATCACTTATGACAAAATAAACACACTGACTCCCGATGCATATTATTGTAAGTATTCCTTACGATAAAACACACCGGAGAAAATGAAATTAACAATTTATATACGTAAATGTAGTTCTCTGTTACTCATAAGAATAAAATAATGAAAAAATGTATTCACTAATCTAGTAATAATGAACAATTTACATAAATACATATTATTTACCTGGACTTTCTTCTTTTTCTTCATTGAGATCAGAACTTTTGATGGTAAAATTAAATATAGTTTTAAACCTTGATGATTTTTTTCTAAATTATTTCGAATTACTACCACTATTAATTGTTACCACAGAATTTTAAATGCGAATAATAACAGTTACACGAAATCAGAGCGAACACACTGCACGTGTGGTATCGACCGGCGTAAACGACCGTTACTAACACATACGATGCGCGCGCGATCAGTGAAGAGCCCCCCGCATCCCGCGTTAACTGCCGCTTCGGTTGTCGCGATACTTCGCGCCGGATATATTCAGAAGTTACTATATTATACGGCCTAAAAAATAGACTTCCCTTGAGAATTTCTTTAAAATTATTTTTTGTACTGATTCTATAGTACTAGAATACATTATTTTTGAAATAAAACAAAAATCGACTTTTTGTGGATTACCACAATATACGTAGGAGGGATCGATTTTTTACTACTATTTGTGAAATTCGTTTGTGTAACTGCTCCATTCCGTGATATTATAGTGCAGTAAAGCCTAATGGAGACGCAAACGTGGGTATTATCGTAAGTAACCAATCTATGGTTTTATTTGCAGAAATTTACTGCGTAAATTACATACATACACATAGTAATGTAAATAAATTATTTAAAATTTTGAAAAAGCGCATAGTTGAGTCGACTGGTGACCCACAGGCTGGCAGTTTTCTCTGTCAGCGAATAGGTATTGCTATTCAAAGCGGTACTGTAATTTTTAACAATAAATGTTTTACGTCACACTTAGTAACGTCTTTATTACCAAGGAAACCTTATAGTTTTTAGTCTCACGTGATAGATGGTAAACGAGTGGTAAACCTATTACCAGAGTAGATTCTACTATGCTTTTGCCGTATTGAAATGGACAAGTGCAGTGCGCAGGCACTGTTGAAAAATTTTAAGCCGCACAGTAAGGCTTTCAACTTGGCTTAACTACAGTCATGTTACTGACAACCGAGACCAGCGGCTTAACGTGCCATCCGATGGGAACTGAATACTATGTTGCGCCCGTGGCTGCGCCCGCCCGCCCGCGTGAACGCCAATACGTTTATATCAGTATAATTTCTTTCTATTTATTTAAAAGAGTAACAGGATAGGGTACTTAGGATGATAGAAAGTGCTGTCTATGGAGTATAGGAGTCACTCTTGTTTTCCTTCTTTTTAGTAGGTAGTTATTAAAGTATTGCTACTTGCTAATTATTTATATAAAGAGTCATTAACAGCAGTCGTTTTCAATGTATAGTTGAAATTAAAAATATTGTGGCGTAAATCATAGATTTGCTGTAATTAGTTTATTAGGCGCTATTAAGCGTAGGTATAATGGTTATACTTAGGTCGGTATAAGGGGTGTGTCCTTAATAGTGTCATAGTAGGGATATTTGATGGAAGGAGATATGGTGGGATGTAAGCTATATATAGGCGTGCGCATTAGTAGAATAGAAAAAAAATCAGGAACTAACTAAATTTTTTATTTTACTTCATACTGTCGAAGAAAATTTACATCAAAGTAAATTATTCTGTAAAATATATTCCACTGAAATAATCAGTGAGTGGCTTAATAGCCCAAG
Organism: Miltochrista miniata; assembly: GCA_933228765.1. Lineage (NCBI taxonomy): Eukaryota > Metazoa > Arthropoda > Insecta > Lepidoptera > Erebidae > Miltochrista > Miltochrista miniata. The sequence goes on along the minus strand of OW121753.1, from coordinate 39,307,507 downwards.
TATTTAACTAAATTTTTATATGTGAAAACGGAAGCTCTGGTAAGCATCAACTTCATCAATTTTATTAAGTAAATTAATTGTGGGTAATTTTTATGTAAAAAAGTATATTTTAAGTAAATTTATTTTATCAGGCAGGCGTTTGTGAAATTTAGAAAAGGGGGTAATGTTCTTTGTATATTAAATGTTTTAAAATGGGGTTAAAAATAATGTAAGGGAAAGTTTAGGGAAATCTATGGTTGAAGAGGGTGTATATAAAATATATTGTTTGTTCTTTTCAGAATGAGCTTCCAAGTTAAGATTTAAAAAAAAAAAACCTGCCTATACCTACCCTTAAGCAGCTAGTTATTGAAGATATAGGTGTATAGCCGTATTTTACATATCCTGGATAAAGGAAGTGCCAGCCCAGAATCCGGATGAGTACATAGATTTTTAAGTTAGATATACGTTTAGTTTATTACTGGTGAATTGTAATAAAAGTATTATTACCTACGCTGAATTCTTGCATTTATTGACTCCAGGACAAATTACCTTACCTAAACTACTAAACCGCCTGGGAAACTCTTGGCATCACTCTGGACTTCCCAGAAGCGTGTCATGGCGCCCGAACAAAATTAATTGTCCTGATAGTTGATAACGTGCGATTAATATCTACAGATTTGTTGGGTCTAGTGACCCATAATTAAAATTTACATTGTAATTTGTTGCCCGCTAGCAGGTAGCCTCCCCCGAAATTTGTGCTACCTCAAGGATTAGACGCCCTTGGCCTATGCTAGTCTGGATGCCCGAATTTTGAACTTTTTGTTTGCATTTAACATTTTTTGGCTAAACGGGTATTCCGAAATTTGAAAATTTGCTAACATCATTTTTATTAACGTAGCTTGTCCCCAAATTTAATTACAGTTATTTATTACTTGAAACTGTAATAGTAGAATATCTTTTATTATATAATTGTTGGCTTATAGTCATATTCATATTTTGTATTGTTCATCGTAAGGAAAAAATTCTACCCTCATTGTTTTTGATAATTCCTTGTAATAAATTTAACGCAAAAAATATACCCACATTAATAAAATTGTTACGAACCTTATTGTAGAAGTAAAATTGTTGTTAATGTTTTAAAGATATTTAATGCAAAACATTCACGGTAGGTTTTGTTTTGTATAATTTGTGTATTGTTTCAGGAAAATCTGAATGATATTGTAGTTCTATGTGAATAGAGAAAGTGATTTGTGTATTAAAAATTGTGAGTGATTCGGTGCTTACCAGAGCCGTTTAATATGGATATCAATAAAATTAGATATTTCTTGCTCAATAAAAATCAATTATCTTGTGAAGTAATTATTTGCGGTTTTGAGCCAGGTTCTACGGCAAAAATACTATGGGGTTCTTCAAAAAGGGTCATAAAATGGTTTTTCACGGTCGGCAGCATGAGTTTGTCGCCTATGGTAAGGCAAATGTTCATAGGCTGCGGTGACCGCCAGTCCTTCTGGTGGGCCGTATGTTTATCTGCCACCTTCATAAAGTTATATATTTTCTATATCGATAGCCACCTTAGTAATATAAAAAAAAAATTTGGGGTAGGTAACAAATATTCGTCATTAAAACCATTCCAATAATGCTGTGTAATAGTTAGCAATACGAATATTTAAAATATATAATTACAAAGAATAATTGATTACAATCTGCATAAAATAATTCAATAAATTAACTTCATAACTAAAAATAATTATTTTCTATGTAAATCGTAGTAACTTTTTTTTTTCTCTCCTAAGTATGGGTAGTTGTGAATATCATGTGAATATCGTTAGGCTGCTTACAGACTGCATTTCATCACGCTATCATAATTCCATAAGCGTAAGGACAGGATACGGTTTTAATGAATAATGTTGAGATTTAGTGTAAAATAAAGCTAAATTCTCTTGTATATAAGAATTGCGTCATCATGTGATTGTATTGATGACACAAGTGTGCATGGGTATTTTATGAGCGTGAAATGTATGAGGATGTATGAATGTATGAAAGGTATGAATATGAGAGTATGAAAGGCACATTATTCAAAGGAATGGGTGAGTCTGGTGAGTTATGAAAGTTTGAAGTCAGTAGGTACTTTGCATACACATAAATGCGTCGCTAAAATTTTTTTTCCCTATTCTTGTAAACAAATATACCGTCAAATTTTTTAAGATTTTATCAAATTAAATTAGAGTTAGTAAGACAAGAATAGCTATGTCAGGTCAGTTATTTAAAAATGAACGTTAAATTACTTTAGGATGTTGTCGCGGACAGTCAAACATACACGAGAAATTTAAGTCAGTGTGTAAGTGACCTTATGAATAATTGTGAAAATTTATGAGGGTACCTCGAAATATTGTTAAGCTTGAGGTCACATTGTGAATTCATTGTCATGTTATGTGAAAGTTGTGTACGTGCCATGAGTTTATAAAATTACAAAGTATTAAGAATTAGGAAGTTATGAAAGTTTTATGCACATGCATTATGTTAATAGTGATGCATACGTTTTGAAAACGTTATTACATATTGGATTTGGATTTCAGTGAAATGTTAAGGTTGGTAAATGTGATTTTTTTTCTGGGTTGTTTGTATATTTGTGGTTAGAATTCTGGTAGGATGATTCTGTAGGTGTATTCAGTGCTATATTTCTGTTTCTTGGTTTTTTTGTAGTAAATACTGCCACTCGGAAGCAGTAAGCTTGCCCTCGCAGATTTACGTGGTACTATAGGAAGCTCTTAAAGGCTTGCTTATCATATGCAAATATATTGCATTCAGTTATATAGACATATACAATGTTATTACATCGTTGTATAGGTTGTTATATAAATTTTCTTCTCTGAGACGGTTATGGAAATCTCAGTCTTCAATTTAAGCCATATTCTATATTACATTCAGGCGGTTCGTATTACCTGGATTTCTTAATATTAAGCCTTAAATACGTCTTTTCTTCTATCTATCTTGTGAACACCATCAGAGTTACTCTATTTGAATATTTAAATTATTTATTTTGGGAGACATTATCTAAGTAATACAGTTGTTATAGATTGATTGTTATATACTAATTCAAATTTTTTAAATTGAATTAGTATTCTTAAATTTTGTCTATAGGGACAAAATTTTCTCTTGGGGAGGGGATATTGTGGCGTAAATCATAGATTTGCTGTAATTAGTTTATTAGGCGCTATTAAGCGTAGGTATAATGGTTATACTTAGGTCGGTATAAGGGGTGTGTCCTTAATAGTGTCATAGTAGGGATATTTGATGGAAGGAGATATGGTGGGATGTAAGCTATATATAGGCGTGCGCATTAGTAGAATAGAAAAAAAATCAGGAACTAACTAAATTTTTTATTTTACTTCATACTGTCGAAGAAAATTTACATCAAAGTAAATTATTCTGTAAAATATATTCCACTGAAATAATCAGTGAGTGGCTTAATAGCCCAAGTATTTAACTAAATTTTTATATGTGAAAACGGAAGCTCTGGTAAGCATCAACTTCATCAATTTTATTAAGTAAATTAATTGTGGGTAATTTTTATGTAAAAAAGTATATTTTAAGTAAATTTATTTTATCAGGCAGGCGTTTGTGAAATTTAGAAAAGGGGGTAATGTTCTTTGTATATTAAATGTTTTAAAATGGGGTTAAAAATAATGTAAGGGAAAGTTTAGGGAAATCTATGGTTGAAGAGGGTGTATATAAAATATATTGTTTGTTCTTTTCAGAATGAGCTTCCAAGTTAAGATTTAAAAAAAAAACCCTGCCTATACCTACCCTTAAGCAGCTAGTTATTGAAGATATAGGTGTATAGCCGTATTTTACATATCCTGGATAAAGGAAGTGCCAGCCCAGAATCCGGATGAGTACATAGATTTTTAAGTTAGATATACGTTTAGTTTATTACTGGTGAATTGTAATAAAAGTATTATTACCTACGCTGAATTCTTGCATTTATTGACTCCAGGACAAATTACCTTACCTAAACTACTAAACCGCCTGGGAAACTCTTGGCATCACTCTGGACTTCCCAGAAGCGTGTGACAAGCAAAAACGATACCAATCGAAACTGCATTTTTGCTATAAAATAATTATCAGAAAATCACCCATATAGAAATATTCTCAAACGATGATAGGTATTTCCTGCTTTGATCCAATTACTTCAAACAAGATTAAAAGTTTCTCCAGCTCCTCGTTTCAAAGATATTTATTATTTCGATATGAAAACATTTTTCTCAACGCCTGAAATTATAACACGATTTTCTGAAGTAAACCAGCCTAAAACTATTTAATTTTTCAAAGGTAAAATGTTTAACTCTTTCTTAAACACCACGAATATTATTTCGTACTTTAACTAGATCTAAGGTAAATGAATCTTAATGAATTACTAAAACGATAAAACAAAGCTTATTACATTTTCTTAGATCAACATGCTCTGATCTGAGAGTAAGTCTCAAGTATCTATATTATTATTATTATGCTCTTTATTCAATAAAATAACTTATATAATACATTTTTAAATATAGTTATAAAAAAAATACATTTAAAAATATAAAATATAGTATCCCACCGGCATCGGGTACAGGGACCAAGCTACCGGTGGTCAGGGCTCCAGAGAGAGGAACCTCCGCACAATGCGTGCCGTGTCCAGTAACACTGCTTTTTGCATCACGCCCTTGATCCAGCTGCCCAACGCGAGCCTCTGAAGGTGTTGGTCGAGGCTCTTAGCTATAAGACCGCTAGCGGAAATGACTATTGGAACAATGATTGCCGTATCAACTTCCCACATGTCGACAATCTCGCGAGCTAAGTCCACATATTTTATTTTTTTGTCGCTCTCAGCCTTTACGAGATTCTCGTCATGGGGGATTGTGATATCAACAATCATTGCTCGCCGCTCAGATCGATCTATTACCACAATATCAGGCTTGTTGGCTACAACAGTCCTGTCTGTGATAATAGATCGATCCCAGTACAATGTGATATGACCATTTTCAAGAACTGGCTCAGCTACATACCTGTAATATGGAACCTCGATATCCACCAGGTAATACTTCAGAGCAAGTTGCTGATGGATGATCCTGGCTACTAGGTTGTGCCTGTGCAAGTACTCGCCGTTAGCAAGACGAGAACAACCAGAAATAATATGCCTGAGGGACTCGCCAGGAAGATGACACGCTCGACATACATCAGTCGTACCATCCATCAGTATATACTTCCGATAGTTGTTCGTCATGATAACTTCATCTGCAATTGCACAGACAAAACCCTCGGTCTCTCCAAAGAGATCACCGAATCGTAGCCAGGCCACAGAGGCTATAAGGTCTACATGAGATCCATGCAGAGCCTTATAAAACCTACCGTGGAGCTCCTTGCCCTTCCATATCTCCTGCCGGTCATCAACACCCAGTATTACAGGTTTGCGCCAGTTCTCTTTCGCCAAGGCAAGCGGGGTGAGTCCAGTATCCACTTTGACAACATCCCGATGCACATCCGCATTCATGTGGAGAAAATATTCTCTAAGGTTGCACACCTCGCGGTTATGTAGGGTTTTGGCATTCAAGAAGCCTCGGCCGCCACATTTCCGCGGGATGTACATCCTCATCACCGATGAACGCGGATGATGCATTCGATATGATGTCAATAGTGTACGAACTCTCCTGTCTAAGGCATCTAGTTCAGTTTGAGTCCACTTGAGTATGCCAAAGGAGTACATCAAGAGTGGCATGACCCAGCCGTTAAAAGCACGCACCTTGTTGCCGCCCGACAAAAGACTATTTAATACTTTTCTCAGGCGACTCAGGAAACGTTCTCGCAACGACTGTTTCATGTCAGCTTCATTGATGCCCAACGCTTGTGACATACCCAAGTACTTATAGGTGTCAGATACGAGGAGTGATGTCAGATGAATGGAATCAGAAAGCTGAATACCTTCCGATTCCACTATCCGTCCTCGCTTAACATGCATAACTGCACATTTATCCACACCAAATTCCATTTTGATTGAATTACTAAAGTTCTCAGTAACCTTTAGTAAATCAATCAAATGAGAATTTGTTGTAGCAAATAGCTTTAAGTCGTCCATGAAAAGTAAGTGAGATATAACCTGACCTCCTCCCCGTAATCTGTAACCTAGCCCTGAACTCTCTAGTAGAGTACTAAGAGGGTTCAGTGCTAAGCAAAACCAAAGAGGACTCAAACTGTCACCTTGGAAGATGCCCCGCTTAATCCTAATCGGCTCATCGTCACCGCAGAACCCCCCACATCCTGGATAGGTAAGAAGGGTCCTCCATTGCCTCATACATGACTGTAAAAAGGTGCATAGAGTTGTATCAACTTTATACAACTCCAGCACCCTTAAGAGCCACGTATGAGGTACAGAATCGAACGCCTTCTTATAATCTATCCAGCATGTTGATAGATTCTTACGGTTACGACGAACTTGTTGGCTAATAGTCATATCAATGAGGAGAAGCTCCTTAGTACCCCGAGCCCCACTTCTACATCCATTTTGAGAGTCACTCATAATTTTATTGACATTAATATGTTTATTTATTTTATCTCTCAAAATGGATGTCAGAAGTTTATAGATCGACGGCAGACACGTGATCGGTCTATAATTGCTGGGGTTCGAAGTACTTCCAGATTTATGGAGCAGATGAGTCACACCAGTTGTCATAAAAATTGGCAACGATCCAGATTCTAGAGCAGATTGGAAGTGAGATGCCAATCGAGCATGTGAACTGCGTAGCCATTTTAGCCAAAAATTGTGCAGTCCGTCCGGCCCTGGAGATTTCCAATTAGATAACGGACGGACTGCACTAGCTACATCAGAACTGTCAATGACGATTTTTTCCATGTCTGATACATTCTCACATGCCCGCTTGACATCACACATCCAATCACCCTCGGTGTGACTAACGGGTACCGACCAGATACTTTGCCAAAATTTATTTGTTTCATCAGTATCCGGTAGATGTCCGTCATTCACACCTTTATCAGATTGTTCCCAATTTCTATAGACCCATCTCTGGTCTCTTTGGAATCTGCGATTGATAGTAAATCGGTCTACGCGTTTTTTGAATCTACGAATCCGATGTGCCCATGCATAAACTTTTTGCTTTAGGAAGTCAATGCGCTCTGTGACCCGATTCACATAATCCACGGGACTAACTCCAGTTCCTGAAAATGCTCGGTTCACAAAGTGCATCACCTTCGGCCGAGTATTCCCAGATCTAAAGCATGATAACTTGCTGATGAGTACTCTTGTCTCAGTGATACGTCGTTCAATCCTACGCTGCCACCCTGGCACGATAGGTCTTGTCGGTCGTGTATCATGGTTTTCCGCCGAGAGCGGAACACCTGCTACACGACATGTTGCCATGGCAGCGCAGTACAGGATTGAATGAGTATCACTAAGAGTTTCACTATTTTCTAAATACATAGATAATAGTGAATCAACAGTACTCACCAGTGTCAAGTTCTTTCTATGCATGGGCAATCGAGGTAGATAAGGCCTAATATTAATGGGCATAGTCCGATATTCCCCAATCGCACACTCCAAAGCTACCAGTATCTCCTCATTGTACCTAGTATCTGTTGATATAACCATGTCATCTACTGCCGTATTTTGACTAACCACAAAGTTGATTGGGATACTAGCTTCTTCTCTTAGCGGCGGATTGTAGATAACATGGTCATTCCGCAGATACTCTAAGCGTAGTCTCTCAAGTACGTTACTATCCAACATACGATTACGTTGGATAGCACGTACTTGATCCGACAATCTTTGAGCGGAAACGTCGACAGCTGGTTCAAGTTCACGAAACAAGTGCAGCATACGGTCACGATACGCAGTGCGAATAGTTCCCCCCTCTTTTGCCGCATAATATGCCCGCATGACGTTCTGATTAATGGTATTAGTCCATCGTATGCGGTGCACATTACCACCGGAAGCGGGGGCCCTATTCGAGGCCGGTGGGCCTCGGGGTCCCAAGCGAGACGGTGGCCGGCCTCTCCCCGGCCGACGTACAGGCGTTGGCGACGTCGGCGGAGAGAAATACTCATCACTCGATGTTGAGCTCGACGCCTCTACGTTTGGTGTATTTTCACGAAGAAGAGAGGCGGAGCGGAGTGATGAGTCCGGAGATGTTAGCTGTGCTCGTTGTGTCCTGGCTCTGGTCAACATTTTCACGATTTATGTACATAAATAATATCTTGCATTATTCATGTTGTGTCAAGTGACATTTGTCAAACACTTGATGAAATCTTCTGTAAAGTAAGGTTTTATATATTTTTCGTCGAAATTTATGCATTTTCACAATCATTTGTATTATAATTTCAATAATGTGTTAAAAAACTGGGTTATTATGTATCAATGTAATAAAAAACCGATAAAATTTGTGGAGCAAAAATATTGACGTGTATCTGACGCCAGGGTTTTTTTTTTTTTTATTATTATTTCCTTTATTTACTACTTTATACATATTAATTTAGATTTTTAAATACATTAGTATAAAACAAAAAAATATATTTAAAAATATAAAAAAATAGTGTCCCACCGGTATCGAGTACAGGGACCAAGCTACCGGTGGTTAGGGCTGCAGAGACAGGAACCTCCTCACAATGCGTGCCGTGTCTAGGAGGACTGCCTTTTGCATCTGGTTCTTGACCCAATTACCTAACGCGAGCCTCTTTAGATGTTGATCGAGGCTCTTGGCAATCAGACCATGCGCTGATACGACTATCGGAACAATAATCGCTGAATCCACATCCCACATGTCGACAATCTCGTGAGCCAAATCCAAATACTTTATTTGTTTCTCCTTTTCTGCCTTCACGAGATTTCCGTCATGTGGGACGGTAATGTCAACGATTATTGCTAGGCGCTCTGATCGATCTATTACCACTATATCAGGCTTATTGGCCACAATAGTCCTGTCAGTGATAATAGATCGATCCCAATACAATGTGACACGACCATTTTCAAGAACTGGGTCGGGCACATACATATAATACGGTACCTCTGAATCAACAAGTTTATATTTTAGTGCAAGTTGCTGATGGACAATCCTGGCCACTTGGTTGTGTCTATGTAAATACTCCCCGTTGGCAAGACGAGGACAACCAGAAATAATATGTCTGAGAGATTCACCCGGTAGGTGGCATGCCCGACATATGTCAACCGTACCATCTCTCAAAATATACTTCCGATAGTTATTCGTCATAACAACTTCGTCAGTAATTGCACAGACAAAACCTTCGGTTTCTCCAAACAGATCACCAAAACGTAGCCAGGATACTGATGCTAGTAAATCTACATCGGGCCCATGTAAGGCCCGATAAAATCGTCCATGCAGTTCTTTACTTTGCCATATCTCCTTGCGGTCATTGGTAGTTAGTATTACTGGTTTGTGCCAGTTCTCTTTGGCAAGAGAAAGAGGGGTCAGTCCGCTGTCTATTGTTACTACATCCCGATGCATACCCACGTCCGCATGAAGGAAATATTCCCTAAGGTTGTATATCTCACGGTTGTGCAACGTCTTGATATTTAAAAAACCACGACCGCCGCATTTCCGTGGGATATACAACCTCATTACAGACGAACGCGGATGATGCATCCGGTTTGCAGTCAACAACGAACGGACTTTTCTATCCAGGGTGTCAAGTTCTGTCTGAGTCCATCTCAGTATGCCGAAGGAATATCCTAAGACAGGCATGGCCCAACCATTGATGGCTCGCACCCTATTACCACCTGATAAAAGACTTCTCAGTACTTTTTTCAGGCGGCCAAAGAAACGATCCATCAACGCTTGTTTCATGTCTGTCTCAGCAATACCTAAAGCCTGCGACATACCAAGATATTTGTAGGTTTCAGTTGCGGAGAGGGATTTAAGTTTTGTGAAATCTGAAAGTTGTACTCTTTCAGATTCCACAATCCGTCCCTTCTTTACATGCATGACTGCACATTTATCTACACCGAATTCCATTTTGATAGAATTACTAAAGGTTTCAGTTATCTTGAGTAACTCTATCAAGTGGGAATTGGTGCAGGCAAATAATTTCAAGTCATCCATGTACAGAAGGTGGGAAACAACTTGACCTCTCCTGAACTGATAGCCTAGCCCTGAACCCTCCAGTAAAGTACTGAGAGGATTCAGTGCTAGACAAAACCATAAGGGACTCAGGCTATCACCCTGAAATATACCCCTCTCAATCTTGACAGGTTCACCGTTCCCAAGAATCTGACGACATCCTGGATAAACAAGAGCCGTTCTCCATTGCCCCATACATGCCTTCAAGAAGGTGCAAAGAGTTGTATCAACTTTATACAACTCTAGCACCCTCAACAGCCATGTATGTGGCACGGAGTCGTAGGCTTTCTTGTAATCAATCCAGCATGTCGCCAGATTTCTCCGGTTACGACGAACCTGCTGATTAATGGCCATGTCAAGAATAAGGAGTTCTTTAGTACCACGTGACCCGCTTCTACATCCATTTTGAGAGTTGGACATAATACAATTATTTTCTATATGAGATGATAATTTAACTCTCAAAATAGATGTGAGAAGCTTATAGACCGTAGGCAAACAAGTTATCGGTCTATAATTTCCGTATACATATCTATAAGGTCCGTGGTACTACCGGATTTATAGAGGAGGTGTGTAATACCTGAAGTCATAAAAGATGGGAGCGATCCGGACTCAAGTGATGATTGAAAGCAAGATGCCAAACAATCATGCGAGCTATGGAACCATTTGAGCCAAAAATTGTGCAGTCCGTCCGGCCCAGTTGATTTCCAATTGGGCAACGAACGAACTGCACTAGCAATGTCAACAGTTGTTATTATGACTGGTGCCATGGTCTCAATAGACTCGCATGACCGCCCGACATCCCGCATCCAATCACACTCTGTATGACTAATAGGCGCCGACCAAATACCTCGCCAAAATGTGCTTGTGGTTTCGGCATCAGGTAGGCACATATTAGTCATACTTGAATCGGGTTGCTCCCATCTTCTATATACACACCTCTCATCTTTTTGAAACGAACGATTCTGAATATATCTACCCACTCTCTTCTTGTATCGCCGTTTATGGTTTGCCCACGCATAAATTTTCTGCTTCAGGTAGTCAATGAGTTCCGTGACTCGTACAGAGAATTCGCGGGGACTAATATCTGTCCCCGCAAATGCACGAGTCACAAAACGCATCACTCTGGGTCGGGTATTACCCCCCCTGAAGCAGCATAGCTTACCAATGAGCACCCTAGTCTCGGTGATACGACGCTCAATCCTGCATTGCCAGACTGGAACAGACTTAGGTCTAGTAGCTGGCTCAACTTTAGGAAATTTGACACCAGCTACGCGACAAACTGCTACAGCCGCGCAATACAGAATTGAGTGTGCATCACTAATATCTACACAAGTATTGAAATTGCTTGGTAGAACCGAGTCCAGGGTGCTCACTAGAGCCATGTTTTTTTTATGCGTTGGCAAACGCGGTTTACGTGGGCGACACACGGGATCGCAAAACCTATACTCTTGAATCGTTCGTTCCAAAACACTCCTTAGTTCATCATTGTATTGAGTACTTACTGTTGTAGCAACATCATCCACTAGTTCGTCAATAGGTACGTCAGGTTGCGTTGCATGAATCAAGCAAACTACTGATATACAATCAGTAGTTTGAGACGAAGTAGGGATGATGACGCTACACTGCAGCTCTGAGCGAAGCCTCTCAAGCACAGCATCATCCAACATATGATTACGTTGTATGACCCGCACTTGATCCGATAGCCGCTGTGCCGACACGCTGATAGTTGGTTCAAGAGCCTGAAACAAAGGCAGCAAACGAACACGGTACGCAGTGAGGTTAGTTCCTCCCTCTGTAGCCGCAAAATATGCCCGCATGACGTTTTCGTTCATAGATGAAGTCCATCGCATGCGGTGCACATTACCACCGGCAGCGGGGGCCGCATTCGAGGCCGGTGGGCCTCGGGGTCCCAAGCAGGTCGGTGGCCGGGTCCTCCCCTGCCGACGTGTAGGTGTTGGCGACGTCGGCGGAGAGAAGTACTCGTCGCTTGATGATGAGCTCGACGCCTCAGCAGCAATCGGTTCCGACGATATGGTTTCCACGTGCTGCGAGGCGGAGCTAGGCGACGAGTCCGGTGATGTTAGTTGTGCTAAACGCCTTCTGGCTCTTGTAAGCATTATTTAGGTATATTTTATTTATTACACATTTTGGTTGACATGTTGACATGTCATGTCATTCTCCTCCATAAATTTTTCTTTAGGTTTATTGATTGATAAAAACATATTTGTTATATTTTTCATTGCAGGTTTATAGTATACTTCTTCTATTTTATAAAATGGTTCACTTTTTAACAAAATGCAAAATATATACAACTTAATTATAAATTTCTTTCTGTGATAAAAAAATATACCACTGCTCTTGTGTGGGGTTGCCAGTTCATTATTATTATATTAATTAAGCACACTAGCAGCTCAGTGAGCTGATGCGTGTGTATCTAATCGATAGATCTGTAAACTTTGTCCAGACGGTTTTTAAATGCATTAACAGTGGGTGCACCGACAACATGCTCAGGCAACTTATTCCATTCTGTGACCACTCTATTAGGTAGAAAATGTTTCAGGGGATTTCCATTGGAAGATGTCCTCCACAGCCTCAATGAGTGTCCACGAAGATGCTTATTCTTATTATAAGTAAACATGCACTTTACTCCAGGAACATCATAGTAGTCGGTAAGTATTTTGTATGTCTCTATAAGACTTCCTCGCAGTCTGCGACTCTTAAGAGAAGTCAGACCAAGTGCTGTCAGGCGTTGATCATAAGGCTTATTTTTCAGTGATCCGACCATCTTGGTTGCCTTCCTTTGGACATTCTCTAATAGTGCGATGTCCTTCTTAAAATAGGGGTCCCACACCACATATCCATACTCTAACAGTGGTCTAATATATGTTTTGTACAATTTGGTTAATGTTATTGGTGTGAGACATTTAAATCCTTTTCTTATTAGGTACAGCATTGAATTTGCTCTCTTGACAATATGTGTGATATGCATTTCCCACTTCAGGTCACCACTTATGATGACACCTAAATCCTTATGTGAGTCAACTGGTCTTAGTTGTTGGTTATTTAAATAGTACAATTTATGAGGATTACATTTGCCAATGTGCAGAACGGTGCATTTTGCTGCATTAAGCGATAGTAACCATTGCTTGGTCCATTCAAAAACTCTATTTAAGTCACTTTGGATATCTTGTGCCTGGGTAAGTGGGTCTCCAAAAAAATTTGTATCATCTGCAAATAGTGAGAAAGGCAGTTGCAAGGTATTCTTAAGATCTGTTAGATAGAGGATAAAAAGCAATGGTCCCAGCACAGACCCTTGGGGCACTCCGCTAAGTACCAAACGTGCAGTGGATAACTTATCACTGATGCGCACTCTAAGTGTTCTATCGCTAAGAAAATCAGTGATCCAAGTCAATATTTTGCCCCGGATACCATATTTTGCCCCGGATACCATATCTATACTAATATTATAAAGCTGAAGAGTTTGTTTGTTTGTTTGTTTGTTTGTTTGTATGGTTGAACGCTAGGATCTCAGGAACTACTGGTTGGATTTCAAAAATTATTTTACAGTTTGATAGTCCATTTATTAAGGAAGGCTATAGGCTATATAACATCACGCTAAGACGAATAGGGGCGAAGCAGCAATCAATAATGTTTCGAAAACGGGGAATATTTTATACCGTCTAAGAGCTTCCGAGGCGTACGCTGCGTAAATAGTTAAAGATACGTAAAAATTGTGTACTATAATATTGTTTCTCTTAAAAAGTTCTAAAAAAAAGTCTACCTAAAAGTCTACTAAAGTTTATCTTTTAAGGTTCGCTCACAATAACCTAATTTGTCTGTTTCTTAGGGTTCGCTCACAATATTATAAAACTGAAGAGTTTGTTTGTCCTAGGATCTCAGAAACTACTGGTTGCTTTCAGGTTCATCATCACGCCTTTATCCCCGAAGGGGTATGCAGAGGCATATTATATACCCACATTTCACCTTTTTATAATTTGTCCCACGTAATACGTTGTGAGCCGTATTGCCGTGTTTAAATGGACAGGCGCAGGTTGTGACTGCCTGCTGTTGAAATAAAACATTCAACTTGGCTTAACGACTGTCATTTTACTGGCAACCGGGACCAACGGCTTAACGTGCCTTCCGAAGCACGGAAACGCTCAAATAAATGTAACAAAGTGATCACATGGATGGTCACCCATCCATGGACCGGCCATAGTGAAAGTTGCTTACTGCAGTGATCGTTTACAGAACACTGAGTCCGCGGGGCCACGAGTGCTTCTACTACTAAACTAACTAAACTACTGGTTGCATTTCGAAAATTATTTTACAGTTTAATAGTCAATTTATTGAAGATGGCTAATGGCAATATAAAATCACACTGATACAAATAGGAGCGGAGCAGCCATAAATAATGTTTCGAGAACGGGGAAAATTTCTTTCTTTTGAGAGCTTCCACTGCGTACGTTGCGTAAATGGTTAAAGTTACGTGAAAATTTTGTACTACAAAAATGTTTCCCTTTAAAAGTTACAAAAAAATGTCGTCAACAGCAAGTGAACCTTAAAAGATAGTTTTAAGGTTCACTTACAATAACCCCTTTTTATAAGTTTTGAAGTACGAGCGACGCGACGGGAGTAAACGTGGTCTGCAGTGGTAGCCAATCAACTGAACGATAAAAACCGGCCAAGTGCGAGTCGGACACACATGAGTTCCGTACCAAAAAAAGGACTGGTGGAAGTAAATGCAACGGGAAACATTATATCACTTTACATATTAATACCACACCTCTCTCCTTCTCACTCTGATGTCATGCAAACGAATTTGTGGGGGTCAGCTCTAATGAATATAAGCGACGTCGCGTCGCTTATATGGAGTAAATGCGAAGGGAAACATTATATCACCTAAAATATTAATACTAGGTACACCTCTCTCTTTCTCGCTCATGTGACGCAAACGAAGTTGCGCGGGTCAGCTAGTTTATTAATACTTTCTCAAGGTCTTTCCGTCTCTCCTTTTGTGAGAGTGAACACTTCGTATAAAGCTAAGAAAGTATTTCTAGTACAGTCACATCTTTTTCACCCAGGAGTATAGGTATAAGAGGCATACTATATGCGAACATTTCCCCGTTTTGTAATTTATCCTCACGTAATAGACGATGAGTCTTTTGCCGTGGTAAAACGGACAGGCGCAGGTTGTACCCCCTGCTGTAGAAATATTCAAGCCGATGACCGCCGCGCGGCTCATATGGCTCTTAACTTGGTTTAACGTCTGCTATGTAACTTACTGGCAACCGGGATCAGCGGCATAATGTGTCTTTCGAAGCACGGAAATGTTTGTAATTGGATATGACACTTATTGGTTACTCATATCAAGACCAAGCATAGAATAAGACTCTGAGAGTAGTGTTCGTTTACAAAACACTAAGTTAGCGGGGCTACAAGAGCTTCCAACGGTCAAAAATATGGGGATGTCCTTTCAAGGGCTACCCAGATTTCTGGCCACAAAGGTGTAAGATTCTTCGTGTGCTTTTAACTTCGTTAAGTACCCTTAGCTACTCATACCGCCGCCAGGTCAGTGTAGTGAATAAAGCTCTTAAAAGATTTCATACGTACGTGCAAAGAAAAATCCATTTTATCCTTTTTCTAAAACATTGACTTTATGTTTATAGATGGGCTGGATTATAGCAGGCGACGGTTGCATACCTTATCGTACCTGAACCAAGCTTCCAAATTTAGCATCATCCACGTGTGGTGTAATAAAAATGACATAATATGAAACATTAGAAAGAAAAAACATTTATTGAAACATGGTTTCAAATAACGTAAGTTTACAAAAATCTTTGTATTTTAACTTTTGAAGCTATAATAATTTTAATTTTCAATAATATAAAGTTAAAATATCCCGCAGGTATCATACCTAAACTCGTACATTATTTTGATATAGGTAACTTTATTAAAGCCTATTGTAACCGCCCACATGAGTCTTGATAACAGGCTCACAACATTTTGCAAATAAACACGAATACCTATTATGTAATAGTTTCAAATATTCTGTTTATTACTTGTTGCAAAGGATGTGTGGCAAATTTTCTTGTTAAACTTATTGATTTACTGGCTGAAGTCCGCGAAGCGCGAGGATACAGCGCTCCACACATTGGTAGAGTGTACAGTGTGGGCGCAATAGCGCCAGGTCCTCATGGGACCGCTGAGTCTTTCTGCGAGCAGGTCATGCTCGTGAAAAAGGTGGCGGGGAGGGCGTGGGAGAGAACTTTCCCACTCTCGGCCTCCATGACCTAGAGCCTGAGGTAGGTGTGGGGGCTGCTCACCGTCCTTACAGAAGCAGGCGCGAGACGACAGCGTGACGTGATAGTTTCACGCACGCCACACGCCCCAAGAAGTGATAACACCTGTTCGACATTCCAAAGATGCGGGATAGCACCCTAACCCCCTAGGTGAGGCCGTAGTGGCAAGGTCTGTTGGAAATCCTGGTGTCATCCTTATGAGGGCTTACCTGGGCTCAAAACCGTAGGCTTTAGTAGGTAGGGAACGTGTGGTTTTGAGTAGATAAGAGTCCGGTATAGCATCCATGTAGGATTTTCTTCACGTTTAGTAAAAGCGTGAAATAAGTACGAAATACGTTGGTAACTACGAGTACTGCATATTAGAATAGTAGGTACATTATCTACTTTCCTGTGCTAACTAATAAAGTTACTGAACTAATCCAAAGTAAATCAGAAGATAGTCTTCTGATTTAGTTTGGATTAGTTTAATTAGACTACTTTATTAATAAATGAACAGGTAGTGGCTACCTTGAGAAGTTTAGCAAGTAGGTAACACAGAATATAAGCAAATTGTATGATGTATTATTGTTGTAATTACCAATGGTGGTCCTAATAAATAAATCGATAGCTGACGGTAAATGTAGTTGATTAAGAAACTATTGTAAAGCAAGCGTACCAAAACAAAACAACATAATTATAATTACCTACGGCTCAATTTTACGCGGATATGAACATTTATAAGTTGTACGTACTAGGATCAACATTAAACTCAGGACCGTCATAAAAAGCGCCAAAATCATCATCACGCTTCTGTTTATCGTTTACGATCCAATATAGATAAAGAAATAAATTTAAGCATTTATATTGGCTTTTAACGCCGCGCCGCTGCAAGTCACCATTAAACAACTGAGAAAGCCAGAACCCGCGAGTAAAAATTTCACAAGACCCTTGCAAGTATTTATATGAGATTGTAAAAGGGCAACGACATCGGAATAATGTTATTTGGAATATCAAAAATGTATTCCTGCGAAATATTAGAGGTTGTCGTTTTGTGGTCGTTGCTTATAAAATTTGTGATACCTGGGCCACTGACATTATCCTTCAAATTATGTAAATAACTAACTCTTTCCCTTACTCCTCTTAATAATGACAGGACCTGATCTGATGGCCAGAAAATGTGATACATACATACATATGGTCACGCCTTTATCCCCGAAGGGGTAGGCAGAGGCATATTATATGCCCACATTTTACCTTTGTATAATTTGTCCCACGTAATAGGTGGTGAGCCGTATTGCCGTGTTTAAATGGACAGGCGCAGGTTGTGACTGCCTGCTGTTGAAATAAAGCCTTCAACTTAGCTTAACGACTGCCATTTTACTGGCAACCGGGACCAACGGCTTAACGTGCCTTCCAAAGCACGGAAACGCTCAAATAAATGTCACAAAGTGATCACATGGATGGTCACCCATCCATGGACCGACCATAGTGAAAGTTGCTTACTGCAGTGATCGTTTACAGAACACTGAGTCCGCGGGGCCACGAGCGCTTCAAAATGTGATACAGTGATACTTATATTTATTAAAAAATATATTTTGAGATGTATTTCTTAAACTGTATGTAAGTAGGGCTATATTCCAATTATTGTTTATTGACATCATTAAGTATGTCACAGCATCAATTTTTTATTACCTTTTCGTGGTATGATCCCGCCACTTAACACAATCTTATCCGTATCTGGTGGGAAACCTATTAGAACCTACATTATATTTTTATTTTATCTTACTACTTGATATCAGAGTAGGATAGAAATTTTTATGTCTTCCTGTGCTTCTAGGACAAGGTGGAGGTGAGATAGGTACCTACACCTGTTTCACACATTTCCGGGTAGCGTCAGTAAAACGTGACCGAATGCACGACTGCATTGGCGACCTCTGCCTCTTGTTAAATGCATCAAATCGCAGCATAGTAGAATTATTATAATCGACACGTAAGAAAAAATGCAAACAATATCTTTTTTGATCGACACAGATCTGATAAAGTTGAGTCGGTTACTAATTAATTAATTGAAAATTAAACTTAGCTACGTCGATGTAATTGACTAAAACAACGATATTATACCAAAAATCTCGAAAAAGGTTGTAAATTTTACTTTATTCAATAAGAGAGATACTTGAGCCTTGATTGTAAATTACGCGTCGATAAAGTCCTTAGCGCTCTTAAAAAGGACCCTCTAAAACGCGCACAAAAGAAAAAGTGATGTAAGATGTTACAGCTTAAAGTGTGATGAGTAAAGTAAAAACGAGCGATGACGCAAGCACATTGTAAGGTTAATGAATCAAAATGTAAAGTGTACAGAAACTTGAAGCAATTTTTAAATCTATTGTAAGTTCTCTCAATACCAAGGAAGAGTTGTTCGCCATTATTTTGCAGTATATTTTGTAAAATTTCATGTTATTTATACTGTGTTTTTTATATACAAAAGATAATAAATGTACTTATCTATCTTTAGTCAGGCGGAGGTCAGATGATAGTTGCTTTACTGAAAATATCGAATGTCAGACTGGAAATCGGAGCCCAACTGGGTTGTGAAAAGGTTTTGGATGATTTTGATCTGTTTTGTTATTTTTTAAGTTATTCCTCTAAAAATATGTAATCATTGCCCGAATTTACTACCTACCTGAAATTGTAAAGGAAGTACTGTAATTCAAAGTTCGGGCCAAAAACCTACATCAACTTTTTAAAGTAGTAAACTCGCCCATGGATCAGATATTTTAGGTTTGAGTTGCCCCCTAAGCCGTTGTTCGTACTGTGTGTTCTAATATCTACATATTTCAACACGGCAATAGACTCACATACTACATGCATCTACGTGCAACAATATACATGTGAAATAATGGCATAATGGTATCGTTCTGCAAAGATGTATAATGACATAATGCGTTAGATATATTATACTTCTGCCTAGCATTTTGCATATAAAAGCAAAGTACAAAAACGTGACAGTGAGTATGTGTAGGTATGTATTAAAAAAATTTTTTCAATAAAAAATAAAACCGACTTCAAACAAAACCTGAAAAACGAAATTTACAAAGCACAAAGTAATATGTATTTTGATTTTATCAGATTTTATTCAATATCATATTGAAGTCGGCGCCAAGTAAACCCATAGTTTTATGTAGGTATTATTCATGGCACCAACTTCAATATTATATTGAATAAAATCTAATAAATCAAAATACATATTACTTTGTCCTTTGTAAATTTTATTTTTCAGGTTTTGTTTGAAGTCGGTTTTATTTTTTATTGAAAAATTTTTTTTTCATTATTTTAAGTGACGGGTGCACCGAAAAATATATGTATCTAGGTGAAAGATCTCATCAATACAAATCAATCAAGCCCAAACACAAGGTAGCTGCTGTAAATTATTAAGGAATTCCCTCGACTGTCTTTCGGTTCCATCATCAGATCGACTCCAGACATTCGTTAAATTGTAGTACATTAAAGCACTGAATTAAAAAGTTACCAAACGCACTCTAGTTGTCCCTACAATTTTCGGTGGTTGCCCTCGATTTCTCCTGAATCCCATCATCAGATCCTGACCTGGTGAAATTGGGACCTCCTTATAAGTGAACTCTATCCAACAAAAAGCAGATTTGAAATTCGTCTATAATTGACGAAATATCGGTGAACATACATGAAACATTGACAACTTCCTTTTTTTTAAAAGTCGAATCTTTAAATCTAGGTGTAAAGTTCGCATCAATACAAATCAATCAAGCCCAAACACAAGGTAACTGCTGTAAATTGTTAAGGAATGCCCTCGTCTGTCTTACGACTCTATCTTCATGTCGACTCCAGACCGTCATTAAAGTGTAGAACATTAAAGCACTTAATTAAAAAGTTAACAAACGCACTAGTTGTCCCTACAATTTTCGGTGGTTGCCCTCCTTTTCTCCTGGATCCCATCATCAGATCCTGACCTGGTGAAAATGGGACCACCTCAGAAGTAAACCCTATTCAACAAAAAAAGAAATTTTGAAATCGGTCTATAATTGACGGAAATATCGCTTAACATACATAAAAAAAATACATACAGACGAATTGAGAACCTCCTCCTTTTTCTGAAGTCGGTTAAAAATCATCAATTTATGTGCTTATTAGTACCTATTTGATTTAAACATAGTTTAGATTGCTTCACGAATGTTTATTGCACGTACTGATGAGATCTTAACATAAGACAATTGCACTCTTTTTATTTTGAAATGAAGATGAGCTCGTTGCAAGAGTATTGCATTGAATATCCGCTGGGATGATAGCTTCAATTTCGGATTCGAGTATTTTGTTAGCTTTGTGCATTGACTTAATTTGACGGAATAAAGCTTTTTACACAAATCTTTTAGCTGAGTATCGTATAAAGCATGAATTCAGTCCGGATAAGACAATGCTTTAGTTGTATTTAAATTCAATTCAATAATAATTTGTGTGATGCGAATACTAATGATGTTTTTTTTTTTTTTTTTTTTTTTTTTTTTTTTTTTTTATGTTACCAAAACCGCAACAGTCTTTAATTAGGATCGATTTCTTTAAGAGAAACTACTTTTTGGTGGACAAATGTTACTACGAGTACCTACAGTTTGACTGACTATTTAAATCACAACAACTAATTAATTCTAAAACGAATGTGACATAGGTAGGTACGTATGACTAAGTTTAATTTTATAATTTTATAACTTCATTTCATCATTTTGGTTATGATTTTATTTGAATTAATTTTGTGATTTCATTGTATGAATTAATTAGACTTAATTTTATTACTATTTGTAGGTACACCACGAAGCTAACTGTTTAATTATTATATTATTTTCAAGACCTGTACGTAACCTATGTTTCACTAATAAATAAATGACCACAAAAAAAAGTATATATTTTTATTTATTTATTTATTCATTTATCCATTACACATCATTGATTACAGGTTCAGTTACATAATTAAAAATTATATCAATTTAAAACAAAATCTGACAATATTAAAAAAAATCATATGTCTCAAAATAAAAATTAATTCAAATCAAACCAAACACAAACCTTGCTATTCAACATAATCAAACATATTAATAACATAATCGAAAAAGAAAACAATACAATCAAATAAAAACAATAGATGTAAATTAAATTAAGTATCTAAAATCAATTAAATCATAACAAATAAATAAATTAGGTAGTTACATCAATATAAAATAAAATAATTTGCACATTCAGTTAACAATACAAAATAAAACGAAGTAAATTATAAAATCAGCCAAAACATAATGAGATCAGGATAAGTTAAACCCGATCAATAAATAAATTATAGTTTTGCAAGAAAAAACAATAAATTAGTGTAAAGAATGGTTAATAAAATGATATGAGATAAAATTGTATCAGATAAAATTAAAACACATGTAAATAAAATCATCATAACAGTGTCTTGCTTATGCAAAAGATGCGTAGTAAGGGCTAAGAAAATAAGGAACACATCTGTAGCCGAACTAGGTCGTGACCTGTATCTCGGCATACAGCGCTAACACCCTCAGGCCTATACTACAATAGCAAAGGAGCTAATTTGTACAAATTACTATAGTTTAGGAAACAAGATCAAGGGATCAGGTACCATTTTTGTGTGCCTGATCAGAATTTTGTTCGTAAATCAGTAGAAGAGTCGTAAGTAAATATCTGGCATTATTTTGCCACAATTTAGTGATGATCGTTGGTAAGCCAGGAATTAGCGGTAAAGGTTAACTAAAAAGTCCGCTTTTTCTTGGGCCTTGTCAAATATTTAATGTCCCAAATCTCAAAGAACAAAAATGTGAAACGGGTACCTGAAATGTCTATTACGGATCACCAGTACCTTCTTATTTGAAAAATACCCTAATAACGTAGCCTGCTTAACCAGTTACAGATTTCAAACTTCATAAATGAATCTGAAATCTCACTACTGAAATATAATCACAGTTTAATATTCAATTTTAAAACGAAGGAACTGTTCCGGCGCTGTAACACCTGCATGCAAAGTACTTCACTATAGCGCTGCGACATTAGGGCGGGGACACAACTGTGATTACACTAACCTAGAAATATCAATTTATTACCGCTTATGTGGCTTTGGAAGTCACATTAAGTCTTTGGTGTCGATTTCCAGTATATAATTATCGTGGTTGTCGTCAGGTCAACTTATAGTTCTTTTTTTTACTAAAATAGGGATAGCAATGAGAGTGTAACACCTCAGGTATTGAAATCGTCTAATATTTTAGGGAACTTATTTTCCACCAAGTAGGCTATAAATAATAATTATCTGCTACCGCAGCTGAAAGATAAAAAGCAAAAATTAAAATGAAATTCGATTTTTCAGAGCCATAATATAGTGTAAATAATAAAAAGACTGCATAAAAAATAACAAGCTAATATTTAGTAAAAGTGTATTGTTTACAATAAACTCTTGCATAAATTCACTAATGTATTTCATCAAACATCCGAAGTACTACAATAAAATGACAAGATATCTCATCTATCGTAGTTAATTGCTTAACAATCGCCATAAACCTTAGACCATATAACACGGGACTAGCCTTTGCGAACCACCGCATACAAAAATATTCTGCCAGTTTTCATACAAATGAAGGGGGAAACACAAAGACATATAAAATTTCATTGCATTTAAAAATGTATTTATCGACAAACGCGTAATGGCTGCTGTGTGTTAATTGTTATTGTACAGTCAACTACAATGTAATGTACTAGTTTAATCATATAAAATGATGTACTGATGTACAGGCTTTTCATAAAGCCAAAAGACCAAATGGTCATGTGCAATGGCAGAAAACAATGCTTAAGTAAGGCGCATCCTGTGGTTAGATGATCTAAGCCATAAACTCCATCCTGCCAACAAGATAAATCAATAAGACGAATTGTAGCAATAAATTGGGATTAAACGACAATTTTATTAGTCTCATAGGCCCGATATTAGATAGGTCAGCGTCTTGCCTATCGCATCTTGTTGATACAAGAAAAGCCTTCAGAACTTATTCGATACCAATCTACAAGAGTAGGCTGTATGTATTCGACAAGCCTGGAACATCGGCTTCTTCGCGTGAAATTAGGGTTTCGTGATCCCACAGGAACAAAACTAGCTTTTATGTTCTTTATAAATTTCAGCCCAATCAGGCTACCAGTAATTACTTGATTCAGAAGGTAAGAAAATTTCACGTTTTTAAGACTTTTAGGAATTTCTAATATGTTTTACGTTTGCCTAGCCACTCCTTAAAAAAATCATTATTATGTCTTTTTACTACAGTCATAAAAATATTACTATCATAGAAAGCACCTTTGTCTGTGGATGATTTGAATAAAAAAAGTAGTCGAGCTTGTGTTCATCATTTGGTCCCGCCTTCGGGAAGTCGCAGTGACGTAACCTCTAGCTCATCCTGCAACTCAAAAGACTAGGGCGGTACATCGTGATATTTTAGTTGGTACTTTGTAAGTCTGATTCCTCCTCAGACTACTCAGGCTAATAGTATACAGTGTATAAATGCATTCCCCACGTGCAAAAAAAAGAAACGATGCTTTAGTCGCTGCTTTTTGGTTTGGTCTTGTTATCTAAATTATTTCAAATTATAGGAAAAATTCAAATTGAAACATTCAATTTAAATTCCCTTATCCCACGTGTGCACCTTGCTTAATAACGTTCACTTATCGGGAAATGATTTTGTATCAAGAATATTTTCAGTGAATTTTCAATCCGACGTTCAATGTTACAGTATTTTGTATCCATTAGGTGGTAGATTGACGTTTTATTAAATTCGGTTCTCACACAATTGCGACAAAGGACCTGACGCCATTTTCTGTTATTGGGTACTACATTGCAGATGTGTGGATCGCTGAAATGAAAGGGAATATTGTTAGAATCATTTAGCTGTGCGGTATGGTGTTGAGAATATTATTGTTCTATTTGCGAACCCCTTTTCTTGCTATGTATTAACGGTTTATTGTTTCTGTTAACTTAAATCACTTATTTTTAAAGTTGCTCATAAATCTGAAAAGTGACACTATGAAGCCAAATTTCGAGCAAGTTTTGAACTAGTTGTCATCGAACAGTGTCTAAATTTTTGTTTGGAATTGCTTCTTCGATGCTATGCCAAACACCACAAGAAAGCGAAATGCTCCAGTCATCTCTATATAGAGATGACTGGAGCATTTATTTTCATTGGCCTATCTATTACGCTTTCTTGTTCGAGGCACCACCCTTTTCCTTATGTATTGACGATATTGTTCAACTTTACTTGAAACTGTGTTAAAAGGTTTTAATTTTTAAGAATTATTTGTAGTGGCGTGTGTGTTTAGTATAAATTTTCTGACACCGACCTAGTCAATCACTTATAATATTGCCAGTTAGTTATTAGGACCAGAGTAATGAGAAAAATAACATTCTGCTGCTATGATTCATAATATATTAATACAGCAGTAAATAATGTCTAACAAAAGTAAACAAAGTGCAGATTTAATACAAATACTGGTGAATCTCTATATAGCGTATTGCCCGAAGCAATTTCCTTAATGAAAATGTGACCCAGTTAAAGGAAAGTTAATTTCTAAGGCGTGCATTTCTTTTACGCCTTTTTCGACATAGGTATAAGTCTCAGACCTTTTTGCTCGTAATTAAATTAAATTCTAAAGCTAAAATACGAAACAAATAGGTATAACAGTAATCAAAAATTAAATAAAAAATATAAAATTTATAATTATACATTTTGTATTTTTATTTAGTTTCTGTTAATATAAAATAATATGAAAAAAATGGGTACATAACTGATACCTATTGAATATGTTATTAAAACTTTATAAATTAGTTTTCCTTACCCGAATTTAAAACCAGTTTATAAAGAAAATCTCAAGACAATTTTTAAAAATGTTGGCCGAATAAAATTAAAACCTCAAACTCGGATTCTATTTGCAAATAGTCATGTAATGATAATTTTTTTCCAGTTTATTTATTATTTTTATTTATTTATTAAGTAAGACACACAATACATGATTTATACATCTCGTCCCACAAAACCGATAATTCGGTTTGACTGTGGGATCAAAGTCTCCGTACATAATACATTAGATAGCTACATACTTACAACTAAGAGTACACAATTTAATGTCATTGATAATTCGTGCGTACTATCACAGGAATTACCAATGACATATGTAAAGTATCCACATCAAAAATTATAACTAAAGATAGCATACTAACCTGACCAGCCCTACGACATAGTCTTGGGATCGGTTTACTTTCCACTAGTCAGGTGGTATGTAGTACTATTACCTACTAGATAAATTATAAGTATTTTACACGTAATGCATTCAATTTTTTTTTTTTTTTTTTTTTTTTATTTATTTATACATCCCTTACACCATACATGTACCTACTTATCATAACTTTCTTTAGGTATGCGGACTGTAAAGTACATATTACAATAGACAGGTAAGTTCACTAACCAATAGTCAGGTAGTGTATTTTTAAATGTTTTTTGAAAATTGTTAGACTCTTTTCACTCCTCAATCTTTCTGGTAACCTATTATAAAGATAAGGTAATCGTTTTTTTAAAGTTCTGTCACCGTAATAGTTATTAATTCTAGGTACTACGAACCTTCCCTGGGCCATTGAGCGAGTGTTATGTTTATTGATTACATGTGATAGCTCCTGCTCCTTTCTACCATGGTTATTTACTGCTAATAGGTATTTGTGTTTCACACTGACTGGTAATATTTTACATATCTTATACAATTTGCTATAGTCATTTTTACATTGCTCTTTCACTTTTTTACTGACAAGTAATTTTAAAAATCTTATTTGTAGTGACTCAAGCCCTTCTATATAACTTTTAAAAGTAAGACCATAGCAATCTAGTCCATAGCTCAGTATAGGCTCCACTAATGCCATATATAAACACCTTAATATACTAATGTTCGTTTTGAAACTAAGATGATAAAATTTTCCCAACAATGTTCTTAATTTTCCACAGATATACTCAACATGGTGTAACCAGGAAAAATTTTCATCTACTGTCATGCCTAAATATGTTATGTATCTAGCTCTTTCCATTGGTCTACAGTTACAATTTAAAAAATCGCTATGAAAACAATCAAATGTATGTGTATACAACAATGGCTCCACTGATGGGTTGAGATAAGGAGAATGTATCAATAGTAGCTTAGTTTTTTCGGAGTTCAAAACTATACCGTTATCATGGGACCATTTGACCACCCTATCTATATCTTGTTGTACTAAACTACAAATGTCGTTGATATCGGTGCCGGCGCGCAGCGCGCATAGGTCGTCTGCGAACATGTATGGCGTGCAGTGCTGCAGCACGTTACACAAGCTATTCACGTGCATCAAGTAGCTGGTAGGTCCACATCCGGAGCCCTGCGGCACCCCGCACCGCACCTCCACCCTACCACTGAGCGTACCTGCCACCTTCACGCGATAACAGCGGTCATTGAGGAAAAAAAAAAAAAAAAAGACAAGATTTTACCAACTTTCCCATTAAAATTTCTTCTCTTGTTACGTCTCTAATACATTGTACAAACCCGTGTTCTGATAATAAATTTTTATATAAAATTACATGCTTTTCTTGATTTTTTAATAAATCTATGTTTATGTCACCACATAATATAACTTTCTTATTTAAAGGCAAACTTTCTAATAAATTGCAAAATTCTATTAAAAATTGGTTGGTTTTATCTATTTTATTAAACCGAGGCGGTCTGTAAATAGCAACTAAATATATTAATTCATTGTGATAGTTCAGTGCAATGGAAACGCACTCCGCTGCCCGCATTCCAGAGGTTTGTGGAGATTGGCAAACCGACGCACACAGCTGTGTTCTCGTGTATACCAAAACTCCGCCACCTCGTCGACCATCCCTGGTATAAGTATTCAGATTATACCCACTTATTTTGAATAATGATGTCAGCGAATAGTTTATGTTTGGTTCTGTAATAACAATTATATTCAAATATTTTAGGCTACTATCAATGGCAACCAAAAATTCATTGAAGTGTTTTTTTATAGAACAAATGTTAGCATGTAATATACCTATACTATTATCACTTGTACACGTATCAATCCAACTATGTATATGATCAATACATGAACAGTTTACAAGATTTTCGGTTATACTATCGAAACTATTTAAGTAATTACAATCTTGGTCTAACTCTTGACTCCGAGTTGCACTTTGAAGCGCACATAAACAAAGTTGTCAGTAACTGCTTTTATAGACTTAAGGTTCTTTATAATTAGTGACCGACCGAAGTTTCGGTTTCGGTTTCGGTTTCGGCCAGTTTCGGCCAAAAAATCGAGTTTCGGCCGCAGTTTCGGTTTCGGCCAAAATGGGCCGAAACTTTCGGCCAGGCCGAAACTCACGTGTTCATGAATTTTGAGTGTCTGGCTCTGCTCGCGACGTAGTTGGGGTCAGCCCAACCAGTTAATATATTACTAACCGAAGATTTAGATAACACTTTACCTTTAGGTATTTATACCACAAGCAATTACAATCATTGAGAAGTATTGGACAGTTACCCCTGCGGTCCTGTGTTATGTCTTAGACCTCCTTTTTAGGATCACGTTTTTTAATTTTGGTTACTGAATTCTAAAGATCTAGGACATTACATAACCCTACCCCTTTGTTGTCGTGTTCCGTTGACTGTGTAGGTCGTCTGTCTGTCTGTCAGCAGGCTGTAACTCATCCACAGTGATAGTTAGACAGTTATTTTTTACAGATGATGTATTTCTGTTGCCGCTATAGCAACAAATAATAAAAATAGACAAAATAATAGTATTAAAGGGGGCCTCCCATACAACATACGAAACTTTTTTGCCGCTTTTCTTGTACGGAACCCTACGTGCGCGAGTCCGGCTCACTCTTGTCCAGTTTTAGTTATACACTTCTAGAATGTAACCAAAACCGGCCAAGAGCTAGTAGCAGGGCACCGTGTGGTTTTAGTTGGTAGGAGTTCGCAATAGCATCTATGTGTAATTCCACACGAAAAAGAAGGAAACTCATCTTTAGGTGGAGATATTTCTAAAATAAACACTTGAGAAGATTTATACCGTTGATTGATGGCACTTGCTGG
Source organism: Miltochrista miniata (assembly GCA_933228765.1). Taxonomy (NCBI): domain Eukaryota; kingdom Metazoa; phylum Arthropoda; class Insecta; order Lepidoptera; family Erebidae; genus Miltochrista; species Miltochrista miniata. Next base: position 39,278,958 of record OW121753.1, on the reverse strand, counting down.
AACTTGCTGCACCTATTGAAAAAATAACCAGCTAAGCGCGAGTCGGACTTTCACACGGCGGGATTAAAGCGGGACCCTATTAACGAGACATGAGGCCTAGCCATCCATCTGTCTCTTAGTTATGAGGTTGTATCGCTGGAAGCGCGCCAGATAGAGACCTAAAATTTTCACAGATGAGGTATTTCTGTTGCCACTATTTTTTTAACGTGAGGGAAATCATACAGGGATGCTCTGCTCCCTAACGTAGGTAGGACTCCGGTCCTACCGACTAAAAAACACGCGTTGGGAGCCCCGAGTATGCCCTCGGAATGATGCATACTGCGGCCGCGTCTTTAGTTGTTATCCCGCTACTTGAGGCGGCCGTGCATGAATCTCACACTTCACGCTATCGTCTAGAGCCTGCTTCTATAAGGCCGGTGAGCAGACGCCCTCAGGCCCCTGGTCATATAGGCTGATAGAATAGGGCGCACTGTCGCAGACTGTGCAACTTGGGTGGGAGAGTTATGTCCGGCTTTCTCCCCGGCGCCGTCTCTTTTACGAGCATGACTTGTTCACAGGAAGAGGCCTATGCTCCAGCGCCTTCTTGCGCCATTTAAACAATGACGCAAGGGCCCTCGCTTCCAGGTCCCATAGAGGGGTCCCGGCTAGAAGACATGCCGCCTCAACTTAGATTATGCGGTATCCCCTTATCCTTACCCTAACAGCCATTGCCTGCTGCGGGCTAAGCAATCTCGCCGCATTGCTGGCCATCAGGATCTCTGCCCATACGGGGGCCTCATATAGGGCCATGCTCCGCACGATCTTAAGGTACAGTCTCCTGCAGTGAGCTTTGGCTCCCCTGATTTTGGGCAACAACCGCGAGAGTGCGGCTGATACCCCCTCCCTCAGTTTTGGGACCAAAGTTCGGAAGTGGTATCCGAAGTTACACCGGCTATCGAATACGAGCTCCGGATACGTCGTCGAGATCTCGATGCCGATGCTGACGCCCCCTATATGTAAGCCTGCGTCTCGGTGCGTTGCTCCTCGCGCTGTAATTAGGGTGTCGTCGTAACACGCTACGCACGTAACAGGTTACGCCGACACCTCTGAGCAACGGACCGACCATCGTAACCGATGTTCGACAGAAGCGGTCCTAAGAACGATCCCTGTAGAACACTGAACGACTCGCCGACCCTGCCCTAGCTCGGGTAAGTTATGGCCCTCTCGGAAAGATAGGATAGACAATTCGACGGAGGTATTGAGGCATTCCATGGTAAATAAGCGCCTCCCAAAAGCAGCTCCAGGGCAAAGTGTTGAAAGCGTTGGAGATTACAAAAGACACTGCCACCACCAACCACTTCACCATGTGCTGTTGCAGCTATAAAAAAAATACCTACTAAAATCAGAAAAAACATCCACACAAAAATGTAATTTTTGTAGCGGATTTCTCTGTGCGGGAATCCGACTCGCACTTGGCTGGTTTTTTTTACTTTTTTTCAATATGAACACGGAGTTTCGGTTTCGGTTTCGGTTTCGGCCGAAACTGACCCTGGGGCCGAAAGTTCGGTTTCGGTTTCGGTTTCGGCCGGAAAACCAGTTTCGGTCGGACACTATTTATATTATAAGGCAGAACTTGAGTGTGCCAATGCGAAAGCTCTTAGTTGATAGTCTTGTATTGTCTAGATTTAATTATTGTGACTCTGTGTATGGTCCTTGTCTTTTAAAACGCACAGAGGCTTTAATTCAACGTGTCCAAAATGCATGTGCCAGATTTTGTTTGTACATCCCTAGAAGAAGCCATGTGTCTCCTTATATTAATGACCTAAAATGGTTGAGAATGGAGGCTAGGAGAAAGTTGCATCTAGCAGTTATGTTGTTTGGTGTGATAAACACTCAGAGACCAACGTATTTATTTGAGAAGCTCAGTTGGAGGCATGAGAAGGAGAGATATAGCAGGAGGTCTATGGTGCCACCCCTCTCAATACCCAAGTTCAGGACGGCCGCGTTCAGAGGCTGCTACAGACATTCAGCGACTCACTGCTGGAATACCCTCTCGCCACCAACCCGCAGCTTAAAAACAAAAAATACATTTATTAAACATTTAAAAAGGATATACATGTTGAAACAATTGGGAACATGAGTGGTTTGTTTGGCATGGGCAATGTTTGTCTGTATTAATGGGAATAAATTGTTTGTTTGCATCAACTCCGAGACTCGGTCTCCAGGTATATGGGTATTAGTATCCGTAGTCTGATACCCATAACACAAGCAGGTTATTCCTAGGTTGCTCTGGGATCAGATAGCATTGTGTGAAATGTCCATGAATATTTATTTATTTAAGTCTTCTGAACCGATTTGAAGGTTCTTTCAATGTTCAATGTTTCAATGTTAGGAAACTGCACGATCCTTGTGTGACAATGGGCTATATTTTATTTTTATTTTTGGTTCACATATTCTCACGGGAACGGGAGAGGCGCGGGTGACATCGAGTGACATTTGCTAGTTACTATTATTAAACAAATAGAACAGTGGACACTTACCTGACAAATAGTAATCTAAGTCCTAAGATCATGTGACTCGCGTAGTTATTGGCTTCGCTGCGCGCGCACAAATACTTGAATGTACGGATTAGCCAAAGGAAGCATCTTACATTGTGCTAAATGACTTCGGTTAGCATCTGGTTTTGTGGTGCATGCTTGTATTCGACATTGGCAGAGAGATATACCTACTATTGATACTATTGATATATTATTGATATATTACCTATTCGTTTACTTATTCTTATATCAATTTGAAATATGTTTCATTTTCTTTTTGTACTTAATTTTTAATTTACTGTGGAAAGTAAAGTTTTGTAGCACATAATTATTCCATAGAATGTGAACTTGATATCTGTTAACCGCGTTTTGTATTTTTTTGCTTTCTTTTTTGTTGATTGAGTTGAGGTTTTGTTTCGTTTGAAAGATTGACATTATCTTTGCTTTTAAATTGTAATTTTATTGCTCAAAGAAAGAGACGAAGGTGGTGAAAGCTATTGAGTCAACTGTTATGTTTAAACTTTTTATTTTATATATTTTTTATTATTTCTTTCTCATTTTTGATGTAAATGTATAAGTTATGTACCTGAGATATCAAAACTATTGAGATGAGACCACTCCTATATGCTAAACATTTTTTTTTTTTGTTTACGTCTGATACCTAACTATTTTGTAAGGCCAATATTTTAGTTTAGATTTAGAATAACTGTCGTCATCATGTCCCACAACTGGCCTCCTCTGAAAACCAGTGCTGATTTCACGCCAGCCGTGAGACAGTAATAAGCTGAGAGGGGGCCATGTTCTGCAAAGGTGGCGGGTTTTACAATAATTTATGTTGCGACCATTGCGTTATGTATCTAACTTGTCACTTTTTGTGGAATAAAACACATTTTTGTTTTTGTTTTGTTTGTTTGTTTGTTGTTTGTAAGTCTGCGAATTTTATGATTTAGTTATGCTAATATACAGAATATATAATAATGTAAAATAAATACCTATTGTGATCGTAGTACTTCGTTCAGGTCCGTTTCATTTTTAATCCATATTGATTGCTCACCTTCGGCCTTTTTTACCAGTAGTTTACCATCGTTCACCCACACATAGTCGTATATTCCATGTAGTCGTTTCTTAGCGTTCCATATCAAGGTCTTGGTGGATTTGGGGAGATCTTCATTTATATAAATTTTATTGGTCATAGTTCCTCCGGTGAGCGCATTACTTCTCATGTCCATCAGTATTCTGCGCTTAGACAACCAGCTAACCCGTTCTTCCATGCCAGTAGGTTTGAACCCTATCATGATTGCTGGTGGTGTTGCACCCTGCTTTGGAGCGTGACTACGCTTTGCCCATTCAATTTGACTGCTACTCACACCCATTTTATTACCAATCTTGGACACTATTTCTTTAATGTTTTCACCTTGTAATTGTTCAACACCAATAATTTCTAGGTTATTTTTACGTGAAGATCGATCCTGCTCATGCACTTTTTGTTCCAGCACTAAGTTACATTTTTCCAGATATACACACTTGTTATTTATATTCACCAACTTTTTTTCAAGTTTAATTATTTTCTCTTTAGACTGTTCTTGTTCGGCCAACAAGGAATCGTACTTGTCAGATAAAACACTGATACTTTGTTGTATACTGTCTAAATGTTTCTTGATGACGGGTATTGAACTGACTTTGTTCTGGATATCCTTGAGAATTTTTGCAAGGTTTTGTTCTTCCTCTTCTGGCTCCTCCACATCCGTACCCTCATCTTCACAATTATTGCAGTGTATTCTATTTACGCCGGCTTTCATATCAGCAACCAGTCCCTTCACACAGCTTCTGTGGAACGTGCCTTGGCACGGTCCCTGGCACAAAAAGTGTGCTCCCTTTTTCGATAAAGATTTTTTACACTTTTGACACTCCATGTTCTTTCGTAGGTATGTAACCAAGTAAAAATAAACAAAGAATTACGACTACAAAATTTTTTTTTCAGCCCGACAATTGGCTAGAACACATTTCATACAGTTCCAAAAGGTGAAGCTTTACCATCCCGCTGCGGTCATAAAACAGTTGTAGCGGTAGATTGGATGACGTCCTGGGAGCCAATCCTCGACCACGCGACGGGAATGCGTTGACTGAAATTTGCGGGTGAAACGTCATCTGTCTCATGTTCTGTCGTTTCTTCGACTTTAATTTCTGAAACAAAGAATAGGTTTATTTACTCGACCAAAATCGGAGTAAGATCTACTAGAGAATAACTTGGAATTATACTAAAAGTAAATTAAAAGGTAAGTTACCATCAACAACTAACAAGCACAACACAACAACAATAGAATCTACTTCAGTATGGTTACCATAGTTACGTTGTTAGTACAATGATGGAGTATCACTTTACTTTAGTATAAGACTAAGTAAGTACAAGTTATTGTATACTATTGTCTCATCTACTACAATTTTGGACGAATACGGCCTTTAATAATATAGCAACAATACATCTAAGATGCCAAGTTTATGTCTCAAAATGAATATGTAGTTTCTCAAATGAGCCTTCAAGTCGTATGAATCGAGGATCAGCCCCCTGTCAGCCATAAACTTATTTGGGTACTGAGCTACGAGCTTGTTACACGGTGTAATGTCTTAGAACTCTGCCCCGCTAACTACATAAACTATATTTATTAAGGACATATAGCTTCCGCTTGGCTAAATTGACTGGAGTGGTTCATCGTTAGTAGTAGGCGAGTTTTGAATGGCAGTAAAACTATTTATGTTACTAATACTGTTTCTGCTAAAAATTTGACCCCAACTTCAAAACCTTACGTATCCTGCCCAACAGCCTATGGTTGAGAACCCCGGTTAAGTCCTCGGAAGGTTCCCCTAGGCCTCTAAACTAATCTAGTTTAATTTACCTACGCTCACTTAAAGCAACTGTATACCTAAGTATTGTTTGTTCTCAAAATTAATGTTTTTGTTTATTATATCTGTTTTTATTTATCCTACTACTATTATAAAAATGTAAAAGTTTGTGAAGATGTTTGGATGTTTGTTACTCAATCGCGCTCTAACGGCTGTATGGATCTGGCTGTTTGTGAATGCGTATTAGGTAAAGGAGTAGAGTAGAGTCCGCAATAACACATAGGCTACTTTTTATCCCGGGAAAATGTTCCCACGGGAAGCAGGAACGGGAACCAAATTTCACGCGGGCGGAGTCGGGCGCATCAGCTAGTTTATTATAAGATATAGTGAAATACTAATGAAAGCCTGGTAATAAGGCCCTGCTTTTAAAACAAAATATCTTTAGTAGAAAATAAAAAAAAGTAAGCAAAAAAAGTGCGTAGGAACTTCAATGGAGGTATCATAATACTAAATAAGTGAATGTTATAAATGTTTTCTACATCTTTAGCGTTTACTCCCACACACAATTAGATCAGATGGCAAAAATGCCAAAATTATATTTTTTATTTGTACCTAAATATGGAAATAATTATGTAGATGTTTATCCAAGAATAATTTAAAACAAATATCATATATTTGTTAAATAAAAACGTATAAAAAAGGGGGATAGCGAATTTTAGGAGTCCGTATCTAAAAGGTAATATCCGTTGTCCGTCTGGCCGTCTATCCGTCACCAGGCTTTGTGTCATGAACCATGATAGTTAGACTGATGAAATTTTCACAGATGATGAATTTCTGTTGCCGCTATAGCAAGAAATACTAAAAATAAAAAAATAATTGATATTTAAGAAAACTGCTGCAGAACCCGCCATGTCCGAGTCTGACTCGCATTTATCTAAGTTAACACTAAGTTTAGGTAGGACTTCGGACTGTCCTCCCACGATTTAAGGGCTGGGAGGTGGTGGGGGGGGAGGGGGTGTACAACCCCCCCCCCTTGAAGGAAAAGTTGCGGACGCCCCCCCTTTTTGAGTTACGATTTTTTTTTATATTATAACCTAACTTTCGCATTTTCTTGGTCTGAAATTGTTATAATAATATTATAAAGGACACCTCTGGCGCTTGGCGGCCGCTGCCGCGGCACGCTCGCTTCGCTCGCTCGCCGTCGCGCGTCAATGGTCACAGTTCCAACCTAACCTAACCAACAATAGTTGGATAATCAACAATAGTTTGGCTGATAGGCTGAAGTTAAAGGCCATAAAATAAGTATTACAAAAAAAAATATAACTGTCAGACAGTAACAGTGACAGCACGTCAACGGCGTTTTACGTTTAGTTTTACATAGCGGCAATAGTCGGTAAATTAATGTCAGAATACATTTAAGTAATAGCATTCATTTATTTCAACGAAATATATGTATTATAATAAAATATGCATAAAATTTTACGTAGTCACTGAATATACCTATTTATTTCATTATTAAATGAAGTTAAACATTTTAGTGCGTAAACCATATGTAAAACGAAACGTTTAATGCCGAGCCGAATGTCAAGAGCATTGAGAGTGTAGGTATTCTGTGGTCAAAAGTGACAATTTTTGGTAAATTTTTATGATTTTAATTATTTTTTTTCTCGTTAACCATTAATCTCCGCAAGTTAAAACTTCGTGTGGAGGCTTCTAATAATATTAGCTTTGTGTAAAAAAAATATGAACCCCAAACTCGTGGGAGGACAATCTAAAGTTAAGCCTAAGTTTATTTTTCGCCCTAAATTGATATGCAATGAAAGCATTAGATACAAAATTAGCTACTAATACCTAAAAATGAACTGACATTTATTTAACTTCCATTTTCAAGTCGTTAAGGTAATTACTCATCGTATAATCCATATCATTAAAATGAAAATTACCTCTGAAATGAATCATAAAGTTTGTAAAACAAACTAGTCTGTTCGGGCCGCAATAAAGCGCACCTCTATTTTCGTTTTTAATTTGGCACATTTACGATATTTTGGTGTATAATATTTCCGTAATGGCACATATTTAGCGTATTCAATAATTTAAATATGGCTCTCTAGAGAACCACTCTTCGGTAATGACAATAGCACAACCTTCATTTTATTTCTATTTGTACGTAATTCAATTCTTGTGTACTTAAATCTATTTTTTTTTTTTTTTTTAAATGGCTATTAGTTGTAAGGCCGTGTGGCTGTATACAACTTTACGCGGGCTTTTAGGTGAGCTAAGTGCTCCCAACCTGAGGGGTAGTTGTGCAACGTGCCTAGGGGCACCCCTTAGGGGGGTACGAACCTCGGCTTAGGGCGTTGCTGAGTTGTGTGCAAGGGCGGCGTTAGGCTAAGAACTCATGGAGCGGTTTTCACCCGCACCCACCGCGTTTACGGGCCCGCAGCTTCTGTAGAGTGCAGATATATTATGTAAAAAATTAAAGCACATTTCACGACGCGTTTTACGGCCGCCGTTTGCGCGTTTGTTTGCGGGGCCCGCTGCACCGGCGGGCAACTAGTAGAATCGCGCGGGCCGCGGTTACCCGCATCCTCGGCGGGTTGCGCCCGCGCGCTCTGCGGCCGGGCGGCGCGGCGCGGCGGGGCGAGGGTACAGAAATCCAACGCCATTTTGCTCCAGTTACTTGCGGCATCGGACGTGTTTTGTGTGCACGTTCAGCAAACATTATAAAATGGAAATCGAGGTCGATCTACTTATTACTTTAGTGCAAGAAAGGCCAGTTCTATGGGATAAGAGCTTAGAAGAATATAAGTAAAAGAATTTAACGTGTCCATGGCAGTTTGGATTTCAACTGATCGTTAACTGCCCGTCTTGTGTCTTGCGATTATCACCCGCCACGTTTGCGGGCGATAATCGCAACCACGACGGCTGTGTAACCGCGCAAATAACCGGTCTCGTGCTTAGACCATATAACACGGGACTAGCCTTTGCGAACCACCGCATACAAAAATATTCTGCCAGTTTTCATACAAGTGAAGGGGGAAACACAAAGACATATAAAATTTCATTGCATTTAAAAATGTATTAATCGACAAACGCGTAATGGCTGTTGTGTGTTAATTGTTATTGTAGAGTCAACTACAATGTAATGTACTAGTTTAATCATATAAAATGATGTACTGATGTACAGGCTTTTCATAAAGCCAAAAGACCAAATGGTCATGTGCAATGGCAGAAAACAATGCTTAAGTAAGGCGCATCCTGTGGTTAGATGATCTAAGGTCTCGTGAGTTTAGAAATAAAACCGCAGTTCCGCAACCGCGGCGGCCACGGTACAAAATCGCTTCGTGAGTTCTTAGCCTTACGCGGGTTCACACGGTGTCTTCTGCCCCTCCGACGCCGACGGGGGCAGAATCTGGGTCCGCGGTGTGGTGTGTGAGTGCTTGCCGTAGTGTTCCTACTCGCGTGTATTTTGTCTTGTGCTTTAGTGATATCATCATCTTCGTCGACGAGTACGTGTCTCGGACGACGAACACGTGATATCCGGGATGGCGTGTAAGAAGCCGCGGCGACTACTAAAGGATTTGGATGGGAAGTGGCAGAGTCAAAGAAGGCTAGGGAACAGCGTTTCATGAATTGCCTTATAGTAGGCAGATCTAGATCTATATGAAGATTGACGTTGCGTAAGTACCACGGGGCCCCCGTGGCCTTGCGCATAAAGCGATTTTGAAGCGTTTGTAGTCTATGGATCCGTCTGTTAGAAGTTTGTGCGAACACGACAGATGCGTACGTCATTATGGGACGAATACAAGTAGTGTATAAACGTACTTTGTTGGCGAGTGAGAGCTTAGAACGATCGTTCACAAGGTTTTGAATTAGACCAAGTGCCGAGCTAGCTCGGCTACGTACTTTCGCGATGTGCAAATTGAATTTTAGATTCTCATCAAGAATGACTCCCAAGTACTTGGCATTGGCCGTCCATGGGATCGGCTTACCGAATAAGGAGATTAGGGTAGGTAGAGCAGGTTTGAGCCTGCGTATTTTGTTCTTGTGGAACAGAACTGACTGACTTTTTTCAGGGTTGACCTCTATCCTCCATTTGCGAAACCAGGCGCCTAGGGCGTCTACTGCGGACTGGAGGATAGCGGCCATCCTGACGGGGTCGGTACCCGAGTAGTAAATAGCGGTGTCGTCCGCAAACAGGGCTAATTGTGTATTCCGGTGCTTTGGTATGTCGCTAGTATATAGCGAGAACAAAATCGGAGAGAGAACTGATCCCTGCGGGACCCCGGCACGAATGGGGCGGGGGGAGGATAGGGTCTTTTCCACTCTGTAGCGAAAGTTTCGATCTGATAGAAAGTCTCGTATGATGAGTACGAGACGGTGTGGCACTCCCATAGTGAAAAGCTTGAAAAGTAAGCCGTTGTGCCACACTTTATCGAAAGCTTTCGCTACATCGAAGAATAGAACACCTGTGTATATACCTCTTTGAAAACGCGTTGAGATATGTTCAACAATACGGTGGACTTGGTGAACACTTGAGTGTCTGGCTCGAAAGCCAAACTGCTCGTGTGGAATAAGGTGATGTGCATCGGAATATGCTTTGAGGCGACTGTATATAAGTCGTTCGTAAATCTTGCCCATGCCGTTGAGCAGACTTATGGGTCGGTAGCTCGTGGGGTTGTTTTTGGGCTTGCCCGGTTTATTGATTCCGATAACAATAGCTTCTTTCCACTGTTGTGGGAAGATATTGTTAGACATGGCCGCATTGAAGATAGCGGTCAAAAGGGCTATTAGGGCGGGAGGGAAGAGTTTTATAACTCTGTTAGTTATTTTGTCTGACCCCGGAGCTTTTTTCGAATTGAGAGTCTTGATGATATCTGACACTTCTTTATAGCTAACTGGGGGGAGAGGGTCTTCCTCTCCTTCTTGGGTAGTAGGTAACGGGAGTGAGGCTCGCCGTTCTTCTTCTGAATCCACCTCTAGTAGGTGATCTTGGTCTACGGGCAGTGTACTGGGGGCACATTGGGCCTCTAGACTGTCGGCTAGGCACTCAGTCTTGTCTTCATCGTCAAACGCTGGGGGTTGGTTATTAGGCCTGACTAATGGAGGCATTGGAGCGATGGTGTCCTTTAGTAAGGAACGTGACAGTTTCCAGAACGCGCTTTGAGTAGGCTCTAACGCGCTCAGTTTACTGTCCCATCGGTTTTGACCTTAGACGATATAACACGGGACTAGCCTTTGCGAACCACCGCATACAAAAATATTCTGCCAGTTTTCATACAAGTGAAGGGGGAAACACAAAGACATATAAAATTTCATTGCATTTAAAAATGTATTAATCGACAAACGCGTAATGGCTGTTGTGTGTTCATTGTTATTGTACAGTCAACTACAATGAAATGTACTAGTTTAATTATATAAAATGATGTACTGATGTACAGGCTTTTTATAAAGCCAAAAGACCAAATGGTCATGTGCAATGGCAGAAAACAATGCTTAAGTAAGGCGCATCCTGTGGTTAGATGATCTAAGGTTTTGACGAATTTCGTCAATACGTGCTCTGACGTCACGTTGAAGTGCACGCAACCTAGCCCTATTCTGTTCGGACGGGTTACGATCGTGGGTTTTTATAGCGGAGTTTTTCTCCCTCAACAACTCACGTACGTCATCGGGGAGGTTCCATCTGAGATCGTTCTCAGTGGGCACTCTCCGAGTGCACTCGCTAATAAGCGACTGCACGTGAGTGGTGAGGGAGTTTATCGCGTCAGATGTTTCGTCTACAGATCGTAACTCGTCGGGAATACGGTCGAGATGTACAGATTCGATCGTCTTGAGTTTCTCCTCAAGGCGAGTCCAATCCGTAACCTCCCTAGTGAGAGGGTATTGGCCTGAATCTCGGGGGCCTAGTCGGGGAGCGAAGTCTACCACTACGGGCCTGTGATCTGAGTCTAACTCTTTGATCACTTCTATAGAACATAGGCGTAGGCCTATGTTCTTTACAAGTGTCAAATCTAGTACTTCGGGGTTGTGTGTACTATTACTGGGATAACGAGTCGGCTCTGTAGGAGCTATAATCTCGAAACCTAAGGCCTGAGAGATGCGATCTAGTTCCCTACCTCTCGGGGTTGTTAACCGGCAACCCCAGAGAGTGTTTTTAGCATTGAGGTCGCCCGCCAGAAGGACGGCACTACCTAGATCTAAGAGGGCTCTAGTGTCACTCTCAAGTGACGCGTTGGTTGCGTTTGGATTAGTGGGAGAGAAGTACGTTGAAACCACTACTATAGGCTGATGTCCAGTCATTCCTATACGACACACCGAGGCTTCCATGTGTTTGAGCGGGGGCGGATCCATGGGAACGCAGTGCAAGGATCGTTTGTAGTAAATGAGAGTGCCTCCGAGGGCAGATCTGTTCCCTATCATTGCGGACTAGAACATAGTTCGCAATTTTAGGGTCCCTATGATAAGGTTTTAGAAAAGTTTCTTGCACTAGAAAAATATCTAAGTCATGATCGCGTAGAAACGTGGCGATCTCCGTGCGCTGTTTGAGAAGGCCATTGGCGTTGAAATAACCTATCCTAAGGGATTTCGGTTTGACTTTTCCAGTGGGATGTAAATCCATTACGGGTTTACGCGGAAGTTGGATAGGGCCTCGAATACGGTCGAGTACCGAATAGTTATGCCCAGTAGGGCCATGGGATCGCCTTCATTTTCTCTGATCTTTGCTGCCATCTCGCGCAGGTCAGAGAAATTGATGACTTTTGCGAAGCGTGCCACTACGCTGAGGTCAGAGTCCTCAGTGAGTGGGGGAGAGGAGGGGAGAGAGGTTTGGGGTCGGGGATAGTGTTGGGATAGGGTTTGGGTTTGAGGAGGGGGAATAAGGTTTGGGTTTTGAGGGGATAGGTTTGGAGAGGTTTTGGGTTTTGGAGGGTAGGGGTGGGTATTTGGAGGGGCCGACAACGTCGGCTGAGGTTGAGGGTCCCCATGGGCAAGGCTTTCTATAAGCAGACGATTGTGCCGACGCGGCGGGTACGTGCCTGGGGGCGCGGGGTGATTGGCGCGGGGCCTTGGGGCATCCGCGGTAGTTCGCGGGGTGTCCTATATTGCCGCATAACACACAGGCAGGGGGGGAGGAGCATTGCTCCTTGTCTTTTGGACGATTACACTCACTGGTGTGGTGGTCTTCTAGGCACTTTACGCACCTCGGACGGCCGAAGCAGTTTCGGGCAGAGTGCCCATAGAGTTGGCAGCGGTGGCATTGTGAGACGATGCCCTTTTTGTGTGGGGGCTCCACAGTGATGCCCGTTAAGTGGCAGACGGCTTTTATTTTGAAAATAGCCTTTCCGGCTTGATTATGGTTAGCCTTAGCCTTAGTGGGATTTGCCGCGAACCATTCTATGGACTGTGTGGACAGGGAGGTCCTGTTCTTCTAGTGATTTGGTTATCTCTTCTAATGAAACTTCCTTTGGAATTCCGCGTATGACGACGCGGAGAAGCTTGTCCTCTTGTAGAGTGTAAGAGTGGTATGGGATCTTTTTTGCTTGGAGTAGCTTTGTAAGGGCCCTATGGTCCCTTGAAGTGGGGACTGTGACTTTTATCCCCTGAGGGGTAGAACGTGCCTGTGTGTAGGCGATGTGTTCAAGGTTGCACCAAGTAGAGATGGCTGTCCACTTCTCTTTGGCGTGGATGAATAGTGGTGGGGGTGTAGGCTCTTTTCGAGCCGTTGGGTTGGGTTGAGGAGAAGGGGAAGGGGATAGCGGCGATTGAGAGATCGGCGCTGGGGTTATTGTGCGGCGGGTGCTCTTGGCCGGAGGGGCCGGTGAGAGGCGCGGTTTTCGCTTTTTTCCCGTTACGACGGTAAAGCCGTCGTCGCCGGGAGAAAGGGGGGACTCTTCGTTGTCTGAAGACGTGCTCATTGTTGAGGCGCTTGAAAGCGCCGAATTTGGTCTTTCAGGTTGGGAGGGATCGGGGGAGTGGGAGGTAGAGGGGAGGGGGCTGCGGGCGCGGGTAGGAGAGGGGCCGGAGAGGCTGCGTCACCGAGGCTTCCTCGGACCCTTATCAGGTATCTTGTTCCCGAATCTAGCCTTAAGGAAGGCGTAGACTTCCGCGTCATTTAATATTTCCTGCAATAGGTTCAGTGAGTCAGCCATGCTAGCTAACTATGAACCTACAACTATAATTAAGCCAATTCACCTAGCGAGTGAGATACCAAGTGGTATCAACCTATCGCTTAAGGCGTACGTACCGGTCCCTCCCGACTAACGGTAGTCGGGAGGGCAGCGTGTGCGTGTAGGTTTACGGGTGTTGTATGTGTGACCTACCGTGTTGTGTGTGCCTAACCTCTGTAATCTCGCTCGGAGTGCTATGAGCGAGTTCCCTAACAGCCCAGTTGCCGGGGTGGTATGGGCCCGAGGGCCGGCACACCCAATCTAACAACCAGGAATAGGAAAATAGGAGGGGTAAGGGTGGGACTGTGGGCGATGGTTGGACACGGCTAGGGGATTCGCCAAGGCCGTGCTACCCAACCACAGCCGACTTGGCGAAGCCCTGAAGGGGCTCCGCTGGCGAGTCGGGTCTTCGCCTCCCTGGCTTCGTTAACACCGCTAGGTTTCAACCAGAGAACCAAGTAAATTGTTGGATTTTCACTCAGAAGGGGCCTAGAGTTTTGATGAACCGCAATCGGAGTCGCGCCGAATTAAAAAGTCGTTAAAACGACTATTTCACTCCGGCGCGAAAACGATTTGCGATAGACGACTACGCGGGTGCGAACCAAAACCCTGAAGGGGTCTAGGTAAGAACACGGCGATGCTGAAGTAAATAAAGCGCGAACGATGTTGCACCAATATGAAAATCGTTAAAACGACAAACAATATTGGCGCGAAATCGTATAACGGTCGACGCACGAACGCGGGCGCTCGGCAGAAGGCGAGCGCGGGCAGGTGCGGTGCGGCGAGGCGCGCAGGGGCCGGGGCCTGCGGGGTGGCGAGCGTGGGGCACGGAGCACGTGGCGCGAGCGCGGGGCGCGGCGCGACGGTGGCGGGGCGCGGGCGGGAGCGCACTGCAGCGAACGTCCGGTCAGGGCCGGGATCACGACGAGACTACCCACAATCTATTTTTCGTAATTGTAGGTACTTATAGTGGGTTACATTAAACACATCGGTTTTTCTGAAATGATGAGGCCTATATTATACGCACACAAGTTGCCAATTGTATAAAATTAGAAGGTTTTTACGGGGTCGGTAGCGGCAGTGCGACTGTGGCGCCTCCGGTGTTGCAAACGTCCATTGGCTGCGGTGACCACCAGTTCTTCCGGTGGGCCGTATGCTTGTCTGCCACCTAAGAGGTATAAAAAAATTGTATATACAATCCGTTGTGAACATAATGAATGGGTGGTGAGCTTCGCGTTGGAACGTGGTAAAAATAATGAAAAGCCTAATCTATCTTTCTGCTCGCTTGCTAAAAGCTTCCAGAATAAACATCTCACGACACGATTAGCCGTGATATGGGTGACCGTTTGTGACATTTGATGTCTACAACATAGTAGACATCTGCCGTTACAATTTTTAAACCGATTTCAAATAGGTAAGTCTTTCAAGTTGCATTTAGGATACGTTACGGTCAGCCAGAACCAACGATTTATTATACTCCAAATACCGGAAATGTCACAAACGGTCACCCATATCACGGCTAATCGTGTCGTGAGATGTTTATTCTGGAAGCTTTTAGCGAGCAATATATTAAACGCGACTATATTGATAAGGGATATTTTTAAATGCTCATCTGTTTAATTTTTCTGCACACTAGGTAACGCCACTAATTTACTGAATGCAAACCAGAAAATTAAATGCTCTGCAAAAAAATCAATTGATTAACTAAACATGTACTACTTAAAAAACTAAAATTTTACTCAAAACGAGATAACCTTTTTTATTGAATTCACACCAAAAATATGGTTCTATCTATCTATCTTCACGCCAAATCCCTTGCGGGGTAGGCTGAAAGAACCGAGCGCCACACGGCACGGTCCATACACACCTCACTTGCTTCTTCAACTTTCATTTTTCTTTTCATGCATGCACGTCGGTTCCTACGGCTCTTGACACCACCTTCAACTAACACACGATTAATTTGGTCGTGGTAGGTGTGTCGTGGCCTTCCCCGACTCCTACGTCCATCCACTTTCGCGTTGTATATCTGTTTTGTCATTCTTTCATCTCCCATTCGTTCCACATGCCCGAACCATCGTAGCATGCCCTTCCTTACTTTAACACCGACACTCTCTTTCAGACTAACTCTCTTTCTTACATCTTCATTCCGAACGCGATCTGCGAGCGTTACTCCGCAGATTTTGCGTAGCGCGCGCATCTCGACCGCGTTTATTCTACTTTCATGCGTTTCCTGCCGTACCCAACTCTCGCTTCCATACGTTAGCGTAGGTATCAGCACCGCATTGTGTACTGCGAGCTGGGCCTTTTGACTTAAGCCCTTGGTACCTAAAAGTTTGCCTAACGCTCCATTCACACTATTGCCCGCAGTTACCCTCTTTTCTACATCAGCGGTGTACCGTCCATCCCTGCTAAATGCACATCCAAGATATACAAACTCATCCACCTGTTCCAGCACTACATCATTTACAGTTATCCCGGCATTCGTTCTGTCCTCTTCTCTTTCGAATACCATCACTTTCGTTTTAGTCGCGTTCAAAATATGGTTCGCACATCGAAAATATAATTTGTTAAACAAAAATACGAATTGTATATCAAAAATACTAACTTGCACTCTAAATTATACAATCTTTTTTTTTTTTTTTTTGTTGACGCGGGGAACGCCTTTACGCGCCTTCATCCCAACTGCGGGGGCAGCTGGGATGGTGTGTGGGACTCCCGGCCCGGTCCGGAATGGACCGTCCTACCCACTAAACCCCGCGGTGTTCCTCCTCACCCTTTAGCCGGGCCGAGGGATATCAAAAGATTATTCACGTCGACCCGGCTAGGGGCGCCCCGTTTATTCGGGGCTCTCCTCGGGGGAGCCAGATGGGCGGCTCCCCAAAGCTCCCTAAGGAGCTGAAGTCCACGCCTGCACCGCTCTCGAGCGCCCCTCTGTAATAGAGGAGACAGAGAGCGGCTGGCGCAGGCGTGCGCTAATGGGCACCCCCGGAACACGGAAAAGGTGCCCACCGCCATGTGACCGTTGGTGGGCGGGGTCCCCCGACCTTACGCCCACGGTCAAGAAACATTCGGGGGCGCGCAGTGACTCCTCACCGCGGCGCCCCCGAACTGCACGGCAGAGCGGGAGCATTATCGGTTACTCCCGCTCCCCCGCACAGTGCACCTCCCGCTTTGCCGCCATCACCTCGTCAACTGGCGAGGTGACAGCGGCCCAGCACTGTGGCCGCCGGTCGCGCCGTTATTCACGGCCGGCAGCCCGAACTGCATGGCAGGGCGGGAGCATCTACCCAAACTCCCGCCCCCACGCAGTGCCTCTCCCACTTTGCCGCCATCGTCTCGCCAGCAAAGGAGGCGAAGCGACGGCGACCCATCATTGCTGCTGCCGGCCGTGAATAACGGCACGGCCGGCTGCAACACACACCACCGAGCAACCCACAGGTGGGTTACTCCCGCCTCGGCCGGAATTAGCCAGAGTAGCACAACTCCCCCACAGAGGAAGGGGAGTGGTCGCTACTCCGTTGCCCAGGATGCACCACGAGGAGGATCCGACCCATTGGGGTCCTTAAGATGTTAGTAGGACCCCGCATCCCAAATTATACAATCTTATAACAGAATAGGTTAGGTTAGGTTAGATTTTTATTTCTTTGATTAATAAAATTTGATTTTGTAAAGATGACTGATTAAATTGGGTTTTTCTTTACAATAAACGATGTTCCTAAAAGTAAATTACGCGATGGTTTTCCTTAAAAAAGTTTTAATATGTTTGTTGAACTAATGCATTTTTAGATATACTATTTTGATAATAGTTATTCGTTCAGTAAAACAGTTCTGCAAATACCATTAAAAAGTATAATGAATTTGATTTATTTAGTGTGCATAATTAGTGTGCAAGTCAGTATTTTTGGTATAACTTTGAAATATTTAGTTCGGAAAAAGGGAATATACAGATATCGATTTAAATTTGGCATTCCTATTGATAATAGGAATGTCGGGCTTCTGGTATTATAATGCTAGAGAACTTTGAGTACTCTATAGAATATTGGGAGAAACTTTGAAGTAGGTATCTCGACTGCATACGACAAGACTTCTATAACTTCAAAGAGCAAAATCAGTAAGTGTGTATGAAGTTCTTAATTTATTGGCAAATGTAAATAAAACGAGATGCGGTTACATTAGTGTGAAGGCTCTCTGTCTGCATCACATTCAGAGTGCAGGGTATGGTATCTCCTTGGTATGAATGTGCTGCGGACAGGGGTAGTTCAACTACATGCACAGATTGTGGTAGTCGTACTTCAACTAAAGCATTTCTCAGTTTATTCTCCTACCAATGGTATTAAGTCCGTCTATGTACGTGAAGTTTTAATTATATAAATACCTATAAAATACGGACGAGTGTATTCAATTTTTCCTGTTGCAGCCCACTACCCGGAGTCCTGGGGTATCCTTCAGACGGCTTCTCCGGGGTCCCAACCGTAGGCTGTTAGGCAGGATACGTGAGGTTATTTCGTCGGTAGGAGTCCGGCATTGCATCCATGCAGGATTTTCCCTCACCTAAAAAAAACCCACTACCTGAGCGTAAACCTCTTTAATCATTTTGAGACGTAACTTGGCCTTATATTTGTTTAGAGTATTTCTTTATGTTCGCCATGTCCTTATCCATTATGTCGGAAAATGCACTCCTTGCTGGTGAGACTGTCTTCAGCACCGTAATTCACGGTAAATGTCGTGTGCTGATCTACCGGACAGAATACAGCACCTCTATCAAAGTACGGTAAAATAATAAATTTCTCCACCGGTTAAAAGAGCATTTATATTCGCCACCTACTAGTTTATTCATCGCCCGCAAGATACTTCGACTCCCCTTAACACCCCTTCAAGGTAAGAGTTTTATAAATATTGTCTCAGTGGATTCTTGCGTCATAATACTGTTATGGTTAATACTGTTGGGTGTTGAAAATAGTGTTAGGCATTTCATTTTTTTGTGTGAATATCCACACTTTGTCTTACGACCATAAGTTCTCGTAAAGAATCTAACTCATTGTGTTCATTAATACACGTCACAGTGTACTGTCTGAGGTACACGTGTAAAATACATATCGTCGGCAGAATTGGCGAACGCCTAGCAGGCTACCCTTCAGGGAGTCGTGAATTTTGGTTGCTTGCCAAAGCTGCCGAGGGAAACTTCTGTCGGTCAGGTTAACCACCCTTGCTTAAAACCGACGGTAGTTTGGCCCAGAGTGCCAAGGAGAAAGCCGACCTTTTGGGTGATCTCTTTGCCTCTAACTCGACCATGAGCGACGGGGGTGCTTTACCGCCGGGCATTCCGAGTTGTGGCACTTCCATGCCGGAATTTAAATTTACATAGCGGATTGTCCGACGGGAGCTTCAATACCTGGACGTTCATAAGTCGAGTGGGCCAGATGGCATTCCCGCGGTGGTACTTAAGTACTGTGGTCCAGAGTTGTGTCCGGTACTTACACGTCTTTTTACACTTTCATATTCCATACGACAAGTCCCGGCGTCGTGGAAGATCGCTTATGTACATTCTGTACCCAAGAAGGGTGACTGGACCGACCCGGCCAATTACAGGCCTATAGCCGTCACTTCCCTTTTATCCAAGGTGATGGAGCGTGTAATTAATACACAGCTCCTGGGGTACCTTGAGGAACACGACCTGCTCAGTGACCGGCAGTACGGTTTCCGTCACGGTCGCTCGACGGGCGATCTTCTTGTGTACCTAACACACCGATGGGCGTCGGCTATCGAGAGTAAGGGCGAGGCATTGCCTTCATATGGACTACCCGATAGATTTTGCGGATGGGTGTCGAGCTTCCTGGCCGGTAGAAGCATCAGGGCCGTCGTTGACGGCAGCTGTTCAGACTGCATGGCCGTAAACGCTGGAGTACCGCAAGGCTCATTGTTGTCCCCAACTCTGTTTCTTCTGCATATCAATGACATGTTGTCTATTGACGGCATTCATTGTTATGCGGACGACAGTACAGGGGACACTTGTTACACGGACCGCCCCGCTATCTCTCGGGACACAGTAGAGGAAAATCGTGAACAGCTTGTGTCTGAAATCGAGGCTACTCTTACTAGAGTGTCCGATTGGGGAAAACAAAATCTTGTACAGTTCAACCCTTTCAAGACACAAGCGTGTTTTTTTACCGCTAAGCAAACCCCAATAACTGTAGCGCCGCAATTTCAGGGCACATCTCTTTCCATCTCCAAAAGTATAGGGATCCTTGGCGTTGACATCTCCAGTGACATTCAGTTCCGTGGTCATTTGGAGGACAAGGCTAAGCTGGCGTCCAAGAAGCTAGGTGTGCTCAACAGGGCGCGGTGGTACTTCACTGCAGCGCAAACACTGCTTCTCTTTAAGTCGCAAGTGCGGCCGCATATGGAGCACTGCTGTCACCTCTGGGCGGGAGCACCTGAATATCAGCTTCGTCCATTTGACTCGGTGCAAAGACGAGCTGTAAGAGTTCTCAACGATCCTGTACTTACAGGTGGTGAGGAACCTCTTCGGGACAGGAGAGACTTTGCCTCCTTATGCGTGTTCTACCGCCTGTACAATGGTATGTGCTCTGAGGAATTGTTTGATATGATGCCCACGGCTACGTTCTACCATCGCACCGCTCGCCACAGACAGGGAGTTCATCCTCACACTCTGCGTCCGGAGCGTTCCAGCACGGTTAGATCCGATAGGCGTTTTCTTCCGCGCACGCTTAGGTTGTGGAATGACCTCCCTGCCTCGGTTTTCCCAAACGCCTACAGTATGGGGTTCTTCAAAAGGGGTCTTAGAAAGTTTTTACAGGGTCGGCAGCGCGAGTGTGGTGCCTCTGGGGTGCTGTCGTTCATAGGCTGCGGTGACCACCTGTCCTTCTGGTGGGCCGTATGCTTGTGTGCCACCTTAGTGGTATAAAAAAAAATACATAAACTTATGGAGCGACACTTTTACGATGTGCGAATTGCTATGAATGTTTATTAGCATTTTTTCGTAGGTAGATATCTTATTTATCTAAATTATTACTATATAAAAAAAAACCGGCCAAGTGCGAGTGGTTTGATGAAAAAAAAAATTTTGAGTTTCAGTTTTGAGTACGGGGACCCCCAAAATTAACTGCTTTTTTTCTAGTTTTATATAAAAATCTTGATGCGATTCACAGAATACATATACTTACTTACCAAGTTTCAACAGCATAGGCCTTATAGTTTCGGAGAAAAGTGGCTGTGACACACAGACAGACAGACAGACATGACGAATCTATAAGGGTTCCGTTTTTGCCATTTGGCTACGGAACCCTAAAAACAGACAATAGCGAGTCGGACTCGTGCACAGAGGGGTCCGTACCAAAAACTGTAAAAAATCCATTTGTTTTATGGGAGCTCCCCTTGATCCCCCATTTTATTTTATCATTTGATGTCAAAGCGTCAACAAAAATACATCAGCTGTGTAACTTTCAGCTCTCCGGCTATCACGGTTCATGAGATACAGCCTCATGACGGACAGACAACCAGACATACAATCAGACAGACAGACAGACGGACAGCGAAGTCTCATGAAAAGGGTCTCGTTTTTACCCTAAGGGTACGAAACACTAAAAACCGGACAAGAGCGAGTTGGAGTCTCCTACCGAGGGTTGATTTGTCACGTACAAGAAAAAAACGTAGATGTTTCATTATTTGTTTTTGTACCACGTTTAGGTGGAAAACTCACTATTGCGTGCCATTGCGGTGTTAATGTGGACAGGTGCAACTAAGCTTAAGGCTTGCAAATTTTACAGCGAAAGTATTTTTTCAAAGTCGCTTGACTATTACTATGTACCTATTTGTAACCTTGGAAGCCTTCTCATGTTAGCTTTAAATGTTTTCATATGAGCAAAACTAATTGTTTAGCAGGTGGTTTGAATTTATTTAACTCTGAAACGTTATAAATTACTTTGAAACAATTATGAAGAACAATTATTTAGTACGGTCGGCCAAGAAAGTGGTGTATCAGTTTTGATTTAGTTTTCTAGTCATTGAAAATTACAACAAGGTTCATACTAGATATCATTGAAAGAGATGCATAATAATGACGTAAACCTTATTGATAAGTATTCATTATGTCGTAAGTCACTTAGAAGTGCATGACATTTTAACCTTTATTAAAAACTGATAAAACATTAATTTCTGCAAAGATAATTTGAATGGTTCTAAATAAAAGTAATAAAATCTTTTTATATCTAGCAATCTCTTCTTCATATAGAATACTGACAGCTGACTTTTTGTCAAATATATTCAAACTAAGAACAGCTGTCACGTAACAAACAGTAGGCATCAATAATCAATATAAAAGGTTATCAAATCAGATAAAGATGGCAATAGAAATTGTCAGATATGTCTGCAAGCGAAACAAATCATTATCGCCTATGAATTTGCAAACGACATTCAACCTTAAGATGGTACATAAATTTTTTGGCCCACTGTACCTACGCTCATTATAAAATATAATTTTCGAGTTTGTACTCCTTTCTAAACATAAAATATTTTCACATTTTTCACTAACGAAATACATAGGAACATGCTCATAAAATGTTTATTAAAAGCTCTAAATAGCAATTCTCCACGTCGTCGCGCCACCATGAAGTAGACGAAAGCAAAAATAGCGTCTGTTCTTGAGGGAAGGTATAAAATTCTTTCACTTTCTCAATGTGGTTGTACGTTTCCCACTTTCTCGTTGACCACCAAGACGACAGAGATGCATACGGCTCACCTGATTGAAAGTGTTCACGGCGGCCTATGGATGTATGCAATATCAGGGGTACATTAGAGCTGTCGACCCTGTCATAACTTTATAAGAACCCTTTTGAAGAACCCCATTTATAAATAAATAATAAATACCAATTTAAAAAAAATAATAATTAATAAATAAATATTCATGGACATTTCGCACAACGCTATCTGATCCCAAAATAAGCTAGGAATAACCTGCTTGTGTTATAATTAATACTTATATACTTTTTAAATACATACATATAATACATAGAAACACCCAGACTCTTGAGAAAAACATTTAAGGGTCACACAAATTTTTGTGTCCGGTGGGAATCGAACCCACGACCTCCAGCGCCGTAGGCGGTATCACTACCGATTGCGTCACAGAGGCAGGTGCAAACTATGCTTATAAGGCCTGCAAATTTTACAGCGAAAGTACTTCTTCTCAGTCGTTTGACTTTAGTATGTACCTATTTGTAACCTTGTAAGCCTTGTAACCCCATGGTGTTAGTTAATGCTATCAAAATATAAATTTCTAGTAGATGTTTTTTTAACGTGAGAGAAAATCCTCATGAATGTTATGCCGGACTCCTAGCGACTAAAAAACCTCACGCCTGTGGTTAGGAGCCCCGGGTAAGCCCTCGGAAGGATGTCCCAGAAAATTTCTAGTACTTAGATACTAAAAAATCTCTGTGCTGGACGACTGAAACTTCTGGATATGTCCGGTAGAAAAGGTGAGCAAGTTGAAAGTATATGGACTCCTTGCTAAAGAACCCTAAAAGCTTAGTAGACCATTAAAAAACTGCACACCGCCAATTATTGTGGACGTAAAGTGAAAGGGTAGTCCTTTCCCAGCCGACCCAGTCCATTAGTGTTGGTAAAAGCGGGTACCCTACTTTCTTTATTACAATTTTCGTTTAAAGGGCTAAATACGCAGTTAGGTTTGCCAATAAATCCCTGAAAGTAATGTACCCACAGACCCTTACACAAAGGGGTATAAATTATAGCACCGACAGTTTGATGGATACCGTTCTCATGAGCAAAGTGAATTTTAATGTAACCGCCATCTTGGTGATGACGTCATTTCTATTACATGCGTTGTCGATATTCTACAAACCTTGATGGATAGGTCACAGGTCTGCAATGGTTTTCCTCTTTGAAATCTGAGTAACATTTTCTATAGTTTCTGATGTGCTGATTACGAGAAAAATAATAAAAAAAATCCATCACGTCAGGATTTTTTGATATTGAATATTTAAGATTTAGCTCCAAAATGTCTGAGCGTCTACCTTTAGAAATTTATAAAACGTCATTAAAATACTTCAGCTTAATTTTTATTGCATTTAATTCGTGTAAGGGGACATAGAAATTAATGCAAATCAGTAATTTGATGATTACTACATAAAAAGTACAAGTAATCCGCATTAACCATGTTGAAAACGGGTAATTTTGACTTAATTTAGTAATAAAATAATAAAAAATATTACCTAGTAGTAATATTACCTAATTGTTGTAAATATTATTAAAAAAGGGTGTAATAAAGATAATCCAAAAGGCTTTTTTTATTAACTACCCGCACTTATTTAGAAAATTAACATTTGAAGTGCGCATCTTGCAACATGAACTTTAAAATGTCATCGCGAAGATGTTTAAATTCTCCAAATTGTTTTTGTAATATTTGCGGGAATTTTATGGTGATAAAACAACGAAACAGCATTACTGACTTTGTAAAAAATATTTACAAAAGTTATTATGGAGACGTTTTAATTAACCAAAGTCAAAACTTGGACACCTCATAAACTTTGTACGACTTGTTTATTAGAACTTCGCCAGTGGTCAAAAGGACAGAAAAATAGATTCAAAATCGTTTCGCCTATGCTACGAAGAGAGGATAACAACCATGATAAAGATTGCTACTGTTGTTGTTGTGACATAACTGGATACAATTTTAATAATAAAAGGGACATAAACGAGCACTAAACTTCATTTCCTAAATTCGCACATTGATTACTTCCCAGAAAATCTAGGAGCCGTTGGCGAAGAACAAGGCGAAAGATTTTACCGAGATTTGAAAGAGCTTGAAGTCTGGTATCAAGGAACATGGAATACTAGCATGATGGCGGACTATTGTTGGTTATTGAAGCGCGACGATCCAAACTGGAATTTTAGCCAAAAATCGCACAACCGAAGGTTCCAGGAAAAAAGGACCAGGTTCAAAAAATAAAATTTACATGTAATTTAGACTAGTAACAAGTTGTTATTATATTTTAGTCGTTTTTAAAGTTAAAAGTAATGTACTTTTTTAAATATATATGTTTTATGAGAAAACTTGGTTCTTTTTTTCTATTTTCTTTCTGTACCATTTTTGAAAAATCTGGAGGTGATGCAGAAAAACTAAGTACATATTCGTAATCAGCGCACCAAAATACCCTAGAATCAGCTATCAAATTCCAGAGAGGAAGTTATGACCCTCATTTTGCAGGCCTGTGATTTAGTGTAAGAAAAACTGATTCAGAATTTTTCTTCTCTGAATATTTGCAGACTGGTATAGGTAGTGAGTTCGAAGGTCACCCAAGGCAAAATCTATCTCTAATAGATGTTTTCAAATTAATAGTTCACGTGTTCTATGGATACCTGAAGTGGCATGTCAGGGACAGGAATCAAAAATCCTGCCGATTTATTAAATTCTGTACCTACTGTGTTCAAACCAAATAAAATAGACATAGGGTAAACCACCCAATCGTTGGCACTCCTCCAATTATTGGCACTTTAGGTAATTTTGCCCATTTCTAACAGAAAAAGAATGCTATTTTACTTTTTAATGCATACCTACAACTACATAATGGGCAACACCGAACTGAAATAAACTAGGTTTCCCTTATTTTTCGAAATATACTCTTAACTAAAGTGCCAATAATTCATTCTAAAAGTGCCAATAATTGGGTGGTTTACCCTAGTTTTGGCCACCAGTATAAATGGTGTGAAATTGAAATATATTTACTGCCGGAATTACTACATACATATTATAAAACAAAGTCCCCCGTCTGTCTGTCTGTCTGTTCGCGATAAAGAAACTTCGTGATGTCATGAAAACCAAGGATGTTCTTCTATTTTCCACTGGACGTATGATCGTAGTTTTTAGTAAGCATGCAATTTATAGATGTGCACTATTCGCGACGTCAATGTGCGACGTCGTAAAATATGTTACGATGTTGACTGACAACAAGGCATCTAAAATTAATCTTTCAGTAACTTTATGTGAACTATAAACCGGTCAAGTGCGAGTCAAACTCGCGCTCAGGGGGCTTCGAACCGAAAAGCGGCAAAAAATCACGTTTTCTGTGTTCCCACACAGAAAACGTGATTTTTTACTTACTCCCATCTGTTTTTTCTGATATTAGTATTTGTTATGATAGCGGCAACAGAAATACAATACATCATCTGTGAAAATTTCAGCTGTCTATCACAGTTTCTGAGTTACAACCTCGTGACGGACAGACACAAATGGACGGCGAAGTCTCATGAATAGTTTAGCTTTGGGTATGATACCCTAAAAATTTGTTTGTTCTGTCCAACATCCACATACTAGTAACTTATCCTCCCTAGAACCTTCCCTATGCACTATTTTCCTTGCAGTTTTCTTTTATTAGGTCACAATACTTTGCAGGACACAGTCTGACAGACGCCACCCAAACTATTGCACTGGGTAAGAAAACATCACTAAATTCAATTTTAGTATTTTGTTCCATTTGACAAGTTCGAAATACTAACTTTTGAACTGGTGCGTTGCAAGATATCAATAAAGTTCGTAATAATATGTAGTTAGGTTCTTAACTTATATTCGAAATAACAATTATGCGCGCAAATAACGTCTACTGATTTTGATACAATCTATTATATAAAACCGGCCAAGTGCGAGTTGGACTCGCCCATGAAGGGTTCTGTAGCAAGTGACATAATATAGAAGTGTTTGTATTTCGTTGCAACTTTGATCGATGTTTTAACACGTTCGCAGTGTCAGTGATTTTTCTAGGCGAAAATTGCGGTTTATGACGTATTAAAAAAAAAACTACCTACTAGATCTCGTTCAAACCAATTTTCGTTGTTAGTTTTTATGGCAATGTAAATCATATATTTTTATTAGATTTATCATTCTCTTAGTTTAGAAGTTAGAGGGGGGGGACACATTTTTCCACTCTGGAGGTATCTCTTGCCTAAACTATTTACTTTAGAAAAAAACAATGACCCGTATGTGAGGTGTATCTATAGATAGGTTTTCAAAAAATGCTATTGAGTAGAAACCTCGTACGGGTTAGATGAAAAATAAATATTAATTTCAGTTCTGTGTATGGGGACCCCCAAAATTTACTGCTTTTTTTCTAGTTTAATATAAAAATCTTAATGCAATTCACAGAATACATCTACTCACCAAGTTTCAACAGCATAGGCCTTATAGTTTTGAAGAAAAGTGCGTGTGATATACGGACGGACAGACAGACAGACATGACGAATCTATAAGGGTTCCGTTTTTGCCATTTGGCTACGGAACCCTAAAAATGAACACCTATTTCCTTGGTCAAGACATCACGCGTGAAAGGCTGGACCGATTTTGCCAATTTCATATTTTGTTGTGTTTGTTATTGCCAAGAAATGGTTCCTATGGAAAAAAAAATTAAGAAAATTGCGTGAAAAATTAGAAAATTTCGTTTTCGATTTCCATATTCATAGTTATGGCAGGTCAACGTCCGTCGGCTCCGCTAGTGTTTTAAAGAATTGTAACAAGATGTAGAATCATTTTTAACATTCTTCTATTAGCTTCACTTGTAACTATGTATGTAAGAAAATCTTGGAATATTAATTTGACCCACTTCCCGTCCTTCGATCAGGCTGAAAATTTGCACACGTTCTGAGTTTTGATGACAATACATGACTAGCTAAAAACGTCAATACAAATCCAATATGGCGGCCTCCCCTAAATGGCGGACCGGCTGTTTGAAATCCACCCCCATGATATGGGTATCGAATGAAAGGGTTTGCTATCGGGAATACGAAAAAAATAGTCACGTGACTTAAATCCAATATAGCGGACGTCCAAGATGGCGGATTGGCTATTTGAACACCCCCATGATATGGGTATTAAATGAATGGGTTTGCTGAATGGGATACGAATAAAGTATAAAATTAAAAAGAAAATTGTGTGTGCTAAAAGCGTGTTTTTTAGTTTTTTAAACTATTAATTATTAATTTCGAATTTAATCGATTAAATCAAATTAAACTAGGTATTTCTTATTACTATAGAGTATGTCGTTCATATACTTTTTTAAGCGTAATTTTCTGTAGAACATAATAGTCAAGTTATCTATGATTTCTGCACTATTGATCTTGTTTTTAAGTGTATCATTGTCAGTAAATTTATACATTGTATTAAATTAAAAGATACATTTTGAATAAAACCCGGACTGAGTTTCTTGAGGAGTCCTCTCGGCCGGTTGCATTTTATAACCTTTAATAGCGTCACGACAATTTTGACATCAATCAATAAAAACTTAAAACGGCTACTTTGTCCTTAAGATAAACTTATTTGATTCAAGGTACCGAACAAAACTTAACCTGATATATTTGCCTTTACCTCAAAATGGAAATGTCCTTCGAGGGAGAATATTAAATCATAGTAAGTCATCGTTCTATCCAACAATTTCTACCCTCCATATTATTGGAACGTCCAGAATATTGATTCAGGGTGCTGGCCAAACCTTGGTCAGTGATAATCAATTCATAGCTGAGTAAACATTCGAAGATGTCAGATCGATTAATATAATATTATTCAGCAGCAGCTTAGATTTGTGCTGGGATTAGCTCGGATGGGTATGAAATATAGGCAGCTCTCATGTATGTGGTAGAGCTTGAGAAAACATATCAGAAGATTGCCACTGCTTGTCCTCTGTAATTGTAGATATACTAGCTGTTCCCCGCGGCTTCGTCCACGTTGAAGTTATTATCGCGTAAAATCATTAGGTACCCTCTGTTGCGTAGTCGGTTAAAAAGTAGCTTAGTATTAAATCTATACGAAATTTCAGCGCGGGTTAGGCGTGAAAGCGTACAGACAGACAGACCGAGTTACTTTCGCATTTATTATATTAGTAGTGATGACTTAGCAATATCGTTGGCAGCGCCCCGGTGTGGAATACTTACTTTAATTTTTTTAAATCCACATAGTGCTTTTCCATCTGCTTGCGGTCGAGAGTCCAGGGTACGCTCTCGGTAGGATAACTCCAGGGCAACGTCTTTTAACCTACAGTAATTACTTTTGATCTGGTGAGCCATACTCTTATCTACTTATTTCAGGCAGAAGGGTATCGTATAGGGTTGCATTAGTTAAATTAATGGTTTGCTTTTGAAATTTCTTTCTCGTCGCCCTGGCATTGGTCGCAGTTCTCAGATTGTGACATTGATAATGGCATTGTACTCGTGATGAAATAAACAGCAGAATAGAGCTATAATATTTTCTATTTCTATAACAGATTTAATTCACTGGCAAACCATTAAGATAAAAATGTCTACGAATATTTATGTTATAAAAGAAAACGGTTTTCTTTTAGTTATATTAGGTACTTTCTTTAAACTAAAATATCATAAATGAATAGAGATGATTGTAGTAAGGTCTAGAAATAAATGACAATAATTTTATGAAAATTAACTTTAATGGATCTGTAAACGACTTTAATGCGAGTATAAAGTCACTTTAGAGCAATAATGCGTTGACTACAACTCTTTTCAACTCGTAGTTCGTTTCTTCAAATTCATTTTATGATGTACCTACTACTGCAGTAATATAATAAGAGATTAGAAGTCGTGTGTCTGACTGTCACCAGGCTGTATCCCATGAATCGTTATAGCTAGACAGCTGAAATTTTCATCACATAACTTTGCGTAGGGTCTTGGTCGAGATAGGTATATCACAATTATCACGCGAAGTCGCGAGCTATAGGAGCTACATAACGATTCACATAAAACGTCCTTTGTAATGTTAGTAATTGCAAGAAAACAGATTGTATTAAATAAACAACTACCTAGGTGTTTACACCCGTCTTTGCCGAATGTCATCAAAATCCATTGAGCTGTGAAAGACTAACAATGAACTTTAAGTCCATTTTAACCCGACCAAGACATGAAGTGCATTCACCGCTTAGAATAGTGTGGACGCACCATTCTGAGCACAGTTATCACCCCATCTCAGAGAGTGTCGGGATCCTTGGTGCTGAATTCCTAGTGATGTCATTTAAGATAGAAGATAAAGCTAAGTTGGCGTTCATAAAGGTGGGAGACTCATCAGAGCGCGGCAACACTTCACTGAAGTTCGTAACACATGGAACACTTCTGTCGCTTTTGAGATACAAAATGCTAACTGAACCCACTCGGTATAAATGATCCTTTAATTACTAGCGATGACGCTTTGTGAGAATATCTTCACTATCGGATAGACATCGCTTCGACATGCCTGTTCTACTTGTGCTTTTAATAAGCAAGTATTATTGGTAGAAATAATACCTCGCCACGCCTCTGTCGTCTGTTGTCGCTACTCGCCGTCATCTGAGAGTTATTCCCTGTAATCCATTATGGCGTTCTTCAAAAGTTATATGGGTAGTTATGATATTTAACAGGTCCGATAGCTGAAGTGGCAAGAATATCTTTTTTTTTGTTTTTTTATACTACTTAGGTGGCGGACAAGCTTACGGCCCACCGGAAGGTTGGTAACCGTAGCCTATAGACGTTTGCAACACCAGAGGCGCTACATACGCGCTGCCGACCCGGGCGCAGGTTGTGACGACCCACAGTTGAAATTTTTCAAGCCGCCCATAAGGCCTTCAACTTGGCTTAACGACTGTCATTTTACTGACAACCGGGACCAACGGCTTATCGTGCCTTCCGAAGCACGGAAACGCTCGTAAATAAAATGCCACAAAGTGGTCCACGTGGTGGTCACCCATCCATATTCGGCCATAGTAAATGTTGCTTACTGCAGTGATCGTTTACAGAACACTGAGTCCGCGGGGCCACGAGCGCTTCAATAATATCATTCATTTTGTGCATTGTCACCCTATGTAATCAATTTTAGAAACGTATTTACGTTAAAAACGTAAGTTTCACGTTATACCTAATTAGGTATATGCATAGATTCAGGCATGAGTATCCAAAACATCAATTTATTATTAAACGTCAATGGACAATGTTATAAAATGATGGATAACCTCATCACTCGGGCACTTTTTCATAGGAGAAGTGAAGGATGGAATTTTATTGGCTCGTGGATACCCAACAGTACCGATAGGTATTGAGTCATCCAACGTTTTGAGATGCTAAGTCGTGGTGAAGCTTTACGCGATGTGCAAGGTATCGTTCAGCATGCAACAAAGTCTTTGGTTTCGAATAAAGTAAAATTACGTACATTTTTACACAAGGTCATCTAATCCCAAAGTAAGCTAGGATTAACTTGATTGTGTTATGGGTATCAGATCACGGATATGAATATACTTTTTCTTTGTAAATACATACCACTTATAATACATAGTAACACCCAGATTCTTGAGACAAATGATTATGGATTGCCCAAATTATTGTCTCAGGTGAGGATCGAACCCACGACCTCGTGATCCGCAGTCGCACTTTATAACTTCTAGAAATCTAGACCAACGAGGCAGTCGATATGGCTTCAAACTCAATGGAACAATACAAATCGTTGACAAATTCAAAATTCAGGTCACCATTCCACTAAAAATTACGCTTCGATTCTAAACATTTGTCTAAAAGCTGTACTTGATCAAAAACAATGGGTTCTTGAGTGAAATTCAATTTTCTAAGATAAATGGTACCGACTGTAAAGTGGCGAACGTAAATCATTTAACAATTTAAAATTCAGATTCGTAAATCACTTTCGCTTAGTTGGATCGGATACTGCGCCAAAAAGAGCTTTGAAAAGTCTATTTCCATCGGTCCATAAATTGTGTCACTGAAAGAAAGGGTTCATTTTCACTTCAATTTAACTTATTTTTTGTTTCCAATGAAATCTTTGATGAAGACTTCAAAAACCTGCTAAGTGTGAATTAGATTCACGCAAGGAGGTTTCGTATTAATAAACAGCTGCAGTACAAGTTGAACTCACACACGGAGGGTTCTATTCCAAAAAACGTCAAAATATCTCGGTTGTTGTAGCCCTTCTCACTATTTTAGTATTTTAGTATATAAGTGGCTAAAGTGGTAAGAGAAATACATCGTTTGTAAAAATTATCACGGTTCAGTAGATATAACCAAGTGACAGACAGACGAACAGACGGACAGCAAAGTCTCAGTGGTAGGGTCTAGTCTAGATTTCACCCTTTGGGTACGATACCCTAAAAGTAATAAAAATACCCAAAGACTTCTATATAAACTGAGGTAGACGCGCCGTACTCTAACAAACGAGATTTCAAAAGCAATGCTCAAATACACACATTATTAAGACTACACTCACTTATAAATATTTTTTACGTAATTGTCACCACACACTATAGCAATATACGAATAGAAAAAGAGTAAAAGAGAAGGCGTATGGACTCCGATTGCAAGTCGAGCACCTACTCTCGAAATTTTGACTCACAACAGTGCGAGCAACGCTGCTAATTAGCTCAGTTTATAGGTTTCAAAAATCGGTGCGTAGGGCATGTCTACCTCAGTTTATATAGAAGTCTTTGAAAATACCCCAAAATGCGAATGGCAATCGATAAACAAGGTTGTATACAAATTAGCCTTAACCGTATTCACTTCAGAACGTCAGGTAGCGTCTAGAGACATGTCTGGGACTCATGAAGGTTTCGTCTACTTTAATCAACATTCCACGATATTTGTAGTTCAGTTGGCCCACAGTGAAGTTCTAAGTTACCGTAGTACAGCAGCTGCACTGGACCACAAATCCAATGAATCTAACTAACTACAGGCGCTACGTAACTAAACTACTATCGTTTAATGAATTGAATGGGCAATAATATTGAAATGGAGATGCATCGTGAAATTTCCTGTTAAGTGCATGCAGTTGAACGTTTGTGTTTGCTCTAGGGTTGAATTTTGGGTAAGGGTAAGTAGTGGTGACAATTAACAAAAATAAAAATAATGCTGACAATTATATAGGTACTAGGAGCCGTGATTGTGTACCCACAGTAAAATTAAAAGGATTCCCTTAACCCCGTCACTATACA
This sequence comes from Miltochrista miniata, assembly GCA_933228765.1. Classification (NCBI taxonomy): domain Eukaryota; kingdom Metazoa; phylum Arthropoda; class Insecta; order Lepidoptera; family Erebidae; genus Miltochrista; species Miltochrista miniata. Next base: position 39,246,447 of record OW121753.1, on the reverse strand, counting down.
CGATCTAAAATGATAACTCTAAAGAAATTTTAAGTTCAAAATTGCTTTTAAAGTTTGTGTCACTGCCATACGTTGCCGTAAAGTGTTTACAGGCGTTGCATTTTTTTATAGTAGTAACATGGTGCGATATTTTCATTTGCGACCTTCTCCGTGCTTTGGCAGGCACGTTTAACCATTGGTCCCGGTTGTTAGGAACGTGGCAGTCGTTAAACCAAGTTAAAGGCTTGATGGGTGGCTTTAAAATTTTACAGTTACTATCTGCTCCTGTCCAATTCAACACAGCAACACGCTCACCATCTATTACGTTGGACAACAACATATGGTGAAATGTAAACATCTCTGCCTACGCTTTCGAGGGTAAAGGCGTGACTAGAATTATCATACGTGTGCTTACATAATTATAATAACTTACGTATACTTAGTTGAACTATTTATGTCTCTTATTTTTAATTGTTACCAGATAATGCTATTCATAAATTACGTTTACTATATTTCTAGGATTATAATCTTGATAGATTCAAAGATAGTATAAACTAATCTTTAATTTATAAATTACTTATATCTCACAAAGATTAAGCTCGACCTAACTCTGTGATCTATTGACGATCGATGGCTATTGGCCAATGCAATTAACCCAAAGCCAATGGTAATGTCCAGAACTCCTGTCAACACGTGTCTAATTGTGTAGCCGATAGACAATTAACCGCCATTGCTCGTATCTTATTAACATTTAACGGCTTCTATACCGTCATTAATGTTTCGGAAGTGACAATATGGATTAGTTTTAGTGCAATCACACTTCTCTCCTAAGTGACTTCTCTCCTAGAGTAGGCAGAGCTGTAGTGTTTGTCCAATTGCATCGCTAATATTTTTATTCAGCTCGTCAAAATGAAGGCGCTCTATTTTGAAAACTCATGACGACATCCAGCGTTGTGTCTACCTAACAGAACAAGACAGTAGCCCTCAAGTTGGCGGCCAATGTTGTGTCTTTTCATGCTCCGTTTGATAAACCCGTGGTTGTAAGAGGGAAACACGTGCTCTGAAAGAACGTTTCAAACTACCTACTATAATTCAACTGAGCGGATAGCTCTATTCTGGCGAAGATTCACTCTAGTATGAGAGTAGGACGTCTATCGGCACGCTTTGTTCAGGTTTTCACATGCATGTTGATTCCTGGTACTACTGATTCGAATTCACGGCGACCTTCAACCTGCCTACATCCGGCAGTCTCAGCTACGTCCTCGGAAAGATAAACCAATGCTAAAACAAAATAAATATCCAACCAATGAGATCTTAGGAGTTTCCTTATTTAACTAATTGAACGCATCAGCGTGATTGCGTTCCTATTCAATTAGGTACTCGTTACCTTATTGAGAAAAAACCAAATCTTATTCACTTTTCAGGATAATTATATAACTTTCTATTAGAGATTACTTTTTGTATGATTATCCTAGGTTTCTGACAATAAGGTCGAAGCTTATTGACATAGAAACGTATATTTAGGTACATACAGTAGCGACTGGAAGTATTTTCTTGTAGCACAAATACTGCCCAAATACGATATCCATACTAATATTATAAAGCTAAAGAGTTTGTTTGTTTGTTTGTTTGTTTGTATCTCAGCAACTACTGGTTGGATTTCAGAAATTCTTTTACAGTTTGATAGTCCATATATTGAGGATGGCTATCGGCTATATAACATTACGCTTAGGCGAATAGGAGCGGAGCAGCAATCAAGAATGTTTTGAAAACGGGGAATATTTTTTACCGTCTGAGAGCTTCCGAAGCGTACGCTGCATAAATGGTTAAAGTTACGTAAAAATTGTGTACTACAAAATGGTTTCTCTTAAAAAGTTCTAAAAAAAAGTTCGCGACAGCATATGTTTATCTTTTAAGGTTCGCTCACAATAACCTAACTAACTAACTAACTATCTTCACGCCAAATCCCTTGCGGGGTAGGCAGAAAGAACCGAGCGCCACACGGCACGGTCCATACACACCTCACTTGCTTCTTCAACTTTCATTTTTCTTTTCATGCATGCACGTCGGTTCCTACGGCTCTTGACATCACCTTCAACTAACACACGATTAATTTGGTCGTGGTAGGTGTGTCGTGGCCTTCCCCGACTCCTACGTCCATCCACTTTCGCGTTGTATATCTGTTTTGTCATTCTTTCATCTCCCATTCGTTCCACATGCCCGAACCATCGTAGCATGCCCTTCCTTACTTTAACACCGACACTCTCTTTCAGACCAACTCTCTTTCTTACATCTTCATTCCGAACGCGATCTGCGAGCGTTACTCCGCAGATTTTGCGTAGCGCGCGCATCTCGACCGCGTTTATTCTACTTTCATGCGTTTCCTGCCATACCCAACTCTCGCTTCCATACGTTAGCGTAGGTATCAGCACCGCATTGTGTACTGCGAGCTGGGCCTTTTGACTTAAGCCCTTGGTACCTAAAAGTTTGCCTAACGCTCCATTCACACTATTGCCCGCAGTTACCCTCTTTTCTACATCAGCGGTGTACCGTCCATCCCTGCTAAATGCACATCCAAGATATACAAACTCATCCACCTGTTCCAGCACTACATCATTTACAGTTATCCTGGCATTCGTTCTGTCCTCTTCTCTTTCGAATACCATCACTTTCGTTTTAGTCGCGTTCAATTGTAAGCCTCTCATTAGACAATCATCTTTCATCGTTGTGACTAGTGACTGTAGTTCTGATGGCGATTCGGCTATGAGCACGGCATCATCTGCATACAGCAAACAGTTCACAAGTAAGTCACCCATTCGCAATCCAACATTCATCGATCTTACTCTCTTAAGACAATCGTCCAGGTACAGGACAAACAGCAGAGCCGACAGCACGCAGCCCTGTCTGACGCCAATGTTGACGTCAAACCAGGGAGACAGGCTGCCGCCCACCCGCACACATGCCGTACATCCCACATATGTAGACTGCACAGCACGAAGCAGCGCACCATCAATCCCGTATCCTGGCAATATATCCCAGAGATCCTTCCGTACAACTCTGTCAAATGCTTTCTCCATGTCCACAAAACCGCAGAAAACCTTCCGGCCTACAGCCAGCTGCTTCTCTACGATGTTGCGGAGAGAGAAAACTTGGTCCATACATCCCCTTCCATTTCGGAAACCACCCTGCGCCTCCCACAGTAATCCGTCAGATTCCACCCTCATTCTCCTTTCAATAATTTTGCCATACACTTTAGCTGCTATACTGATCAAACTGATGGCCCTATAGTTGGCGCACTCCATACGTGAGCCCTTGCCTTTATACAAGGGCACGATGATAGCACGCCTCCAGTCCATTGGGACCCTTCCAGTCTTCCAGCATAGATTGCTCAATGACCAGAAGGCGTCTCGGACGCAAGGACCACCTAATTTGATCATTTCAGCAGATATCCTATCAATTCCTGCAGACTTTCCATTTTTCAAGCTTCGTATCGACCATTCAATCTCTTCCAAAGTAATATCTCCGCTTGATGCTTGCACTGCAAGATCAGTCATCGACTCCCTCGCAGTGCCCGCATCCGGGAGATATTCATACATTTCTCCAAAGTACTCATTCCACCGCTCTAACACCTCTAATGGGTCCGCAAGAATGTCCCCAGCTTTACTCTTTATCTTATCCATTCTGGAAACTGACGAACAGCTCCGAGACTTCTTGACCTCCCTCCAAAAGAGTTTGGTATTTGTCTCGAAGTTCCTCGTCAGCTTCTCTTCCGCAATCAAATTTATTCTTTCACGCTTCTCTTTCACTAAAGCTTTGGCTTCATTCTTGCAGAGGCGGTAAATTTCTTTCTTCGTGTCTTTCATACTGTCATTCAGTTGCAAAGATGAGACATAATCCAACCACGCTTTCTTCTTTCTTGCTACGCAGGATTGTACCTCTGCATCCCACCAGGCATCACCTTTCGAATGTTCATGTCTCTTTGCACTCCCACATGCTTCTTTTGCACTATCCACTATACTTTCTTTCATAATATTCCAGCATTCATCCACATCTAAGTCGGAAAGGCTCGCGTTTGCAAGCCTTTCACTGACTAAGCCTACATACATACTCCTTATGCTTTCATCTTCCAGTTTTTCACTCTTTATCCTTTCATAGTCTCCGAAGGGGACACGCACTCGCCAGTGCCTCCACTTCTTGAAAAGACCAACAAACCGGCTTACCACCAGGTAGTGGTCAGTTTCAAGAGTGGGGCCTCTGTAGGCCCTTGTATCCCTTATAGCCTCTCGGAGACGACTGTCTATCAAAATCAAATCAATTACACTTTTTTCTTCCTTCCGTCTCCAAGTATACGTGTGGATATCTTTGTGACGGAATAAACTGTTCGCCACAAGGAGGTCTCGTTCCAAGCATACGTCTAAGATTGACTTACCAGCATCATTCGCTCTCTTATCTCCATACGGACCAAGGACAGCATCGAAGCCATCTCGCTTGGTCCCCACCCATCCATTCAAATCACCACACATGATCAACTTTTCATTCCCCTCAGCCAAATCGAGGACGTCCCTAACGGAATCCCAGAACTCCGCGAGCACTTGGGGATTAGCCGAGCTGACGGGAGCATAGGCTGCGACCAAAAAAACTCTCGTGATCCCCAGTTTTATACGTACCCACAGGAGTCTTGGGCCTGCCAATCCATAATCTTTCACTCCAGAAGCGAAACGGGAGGAGAGCAAGACACCCACTCCCTTACTGGCATGATCCTCTTGGTCCACTCCGGACCACAAAGCAATTATGCCGCCAGGAAGATCGTCAATGCCGCTCCCCTTCCGCTTCGTCTCTGTGACACACAATACATCCAGGCATCGCTCTTTCATTACATCTATCAATTCATTCATCTTACCTTCCATACCACCACGCACATTCCACGTGCCTATCCGGCACTCGGCTCCTCGCATCCCGCCAGAGTTGGCGCTGCGTGAAGGGTGGCGGCCCCCTTCGCCGCGTGCGCATGCAGTCATACCGACGGGGGCACACCGGTATGCGTCGCCTCGGGGGGACGCCCTAGCCCTGTCGGGACTCATTTCTCGGTAGTGATTGGTTTCGCGTTTTCGCTTTCGCCGCTACTTACGGGGAGGGCCCGAGCACAGGTAACGCTCTTCGTGAAGGCACACTACATCCTCCCCACCTAATTTGTCTATATCTTAAGGTCCGCTCACAATATTTTAAAACTGAAGAGTTTGTTTGTGCTAAAATCTCAGAAACTACTGGTTGCATTTTAAAGATAATTTTACAGATAGTAGTCAATTTATCGAGGATGCTTAATGATAATATACCATCACGCTAAGACCAATAGTGGAGCAGCCATGAATAAGATTTTGAGCACAAGGAAAATTTCTTTCTTTTCAGAGCTTTCATTGCGTACACTGCGTAAATGGTTAAAGTTACGTAAAATTAGTGTATTACTACCCCTAAGAAACATTATATCACTTTACATATCAATACCACGCCTCTCTCCTTCTCACTCTCATGTGACGCAACCGAAGTTGTGCGGGTTAGCTCTAATGAACATAAGCGACGGAGTAAATGCGACGGGAAACATTATTATCACTAAATATTCATACCACACTTCTCTCTTTCTCACTCCCATATGACGCAAACAAAGTTGCGCGGGTCAGCTAGTCAATAATATAACATAGTTCGATTCACTCATGTCATGTCAATGAGAAGTCACTCTGAAGTTTAAAGAAATATTTTGTTAATAGCTGTTTGTAGGCTAAGTTGGATAGATAGATAGTTATATATCTTTGCCCCTCATAGTGGTGGGATAGTACCCAACTCCAAATGGTAATAACACCCGAACCAACTCCCCAGACGCGGTATAGCACCCGAACCCCATAGGCGAGGTTAAAGTGTAGTGAAGTAAAGAAAAAAAGGCTAAGATGGAAGTAAGAGAGCGAAAGAAAACATAGGTATTTTTCATCAGGCTCATAGGAACATGTGAATCTTTTTTTTTTATACCACTAAGGTGGCAGACAAGCATACGGCCCACCAGAAGGACCGGTGGTCACCGCAGCCTATGAACGTTTGCAACACCAGAGGTGCCACACTCGCGCTGCCGACCCAGCAAAGACCTTCTAAGATCCCTTTTGAAGAACCCCATACTGTAGGCGTTTGGGAAAACCGAGGCATGGAGGTCATTCCACAATCTAAGCGTGCGCGGAAGAAAACACCTATCGGATCTAACCATGCTGGAACGCACCGGACGCAGAGTGTGAGGATGAACTCCCTGTCTGTGGCGAGCGGTGCGATGATAGAACGTAGCCGTGGGCATCATATCAAACAATTCCTCAGAGCACATACCATTGTACAGGCGGAAGAACACGCATAAGGAGGCAAAGTCTCTCCTGTCGCGGAGAGGTTCCACACCAGCTGTAAGTACAGGATCGTTGACAACTCTTACAGCTCGTCTTTGCACCGAGTCAAATGGACGAAGCTGATATTCAGGTGCTCCCGCCCAGAGGTGACAGCAGTACTCCATATGCGGCCGCACTTGCGACTTATAGAGAAGCAGTGTTTGCGTCGCAGTGAAGTACCGCCGCGCCCTGTTGAGCACACCTAGCTTCTTGGACGCCAGCTTAGCCTTGTCCTCCAAATGACTACGGAACTGAATGTCACTGGAGATGTCAACGCCAAGGATCCCTATACTTTTGGAGATGGAAAGAGATGTGCCCTGAAATTGCGGCGCTACAGTAATTGGGGTTTGCTTAGCGGTGAAAAAACAAGCTTGTGTCTTGGAAGGGTTGAGCTGGACAAGATTTTGTCCACCCCAATCGGACACTCTAGTAAGAGTAGCCTCGATTTCAGACACAAGCTGTTCACGATTTTTCTCCACTGTGTCCCGAGAGATACCGGGGCGGCCCGTGTAACAAGTGTCCCCCGTACTGTCGTCCGCATAACAATGAATGCCGTCAATAAACAACATGTCATTGATATGCAGCAGAAACAGAGTAGGGGACAATACTGAGCCTTGCGGTACTCCAGCATTTATGGCCATGCAGTCTGAGCAGCTGCCGTCAACGACGGCCCTGATGCTTCAACCGGCCAAGAATCTGGACACCCATTCGCATAATCTCTCGGGTAGTCCATATGAGGGCAATTTTGTAAGAAGACCACGGTGCCAGACCCGGTCAAAGGCTTTAGAGATGTCGAGGCTCACTGCTAGAGCCTCACCCTTACTCTCGATCCGCCGCCTGTTGTGTTGTTGTTGAACCTGTACTGTTTGCTTACTCATAAAAATGTTTAAGGAACAAGTCCATTATAAACCACTCCAGTCCACGCTTGCGGCGATTTACATGAAATAAATCGGACCTGCATTCAAAAATTTAGCCAATAGTTCCACTGATCGACAAGTTAATAGTTACCTACATGATATTTAGTATATTTACGTAAAATTTTACTTGCATAGTGGGTCTCGTAGAAATCGCCAACACTGAAAAGCAGTAATTAATGCACCAATTGCAATATTAATGGAACTAATGTCAAGAAAAAGTATAGGCAAGTACTTATATTCTTGACAATAATAATGTAGGTAGGTAGGTACTATTATTAAATTCCACCTCGTTAAGTTAAACCTTTAAATTTAGAGGTGTAATTTTAAAATCTTATTACAGTTACAGCAGCGAGGTCGTAGATAATGCCGAGATCAATTACAGCTGGACCAGTTTCGGAAATTGTATTAATTAACACAGCCCCGCCAAAATGTTCTCCAACAGGCGGCCGCCACTGGGAGAACATTGTGACGAGCTCGGTTCGCATGCCTTAGTTGATTTTGTTACTGACTGTACATTTGAATGTGCCTTTTAATTAGACCAAAAATAATTATGTATGTATTTTTATATATATTTAAGGACATCACACAACATCATCTAGCTCAAATTAAGCTACTTATATTAGCTTACTTATATTAGCTTGTGCTATGGGATCTAGACGACTAATAAACGTACCGACCTAACGAATTCCCGTTTGTCCCCCTAGGGGGACGAAGTCAAGGGGACGAACGGGAATACTCCTAAATATTTCTAAATACATACACACTCGTAAAGATAAATTACACCCAGACACAAAACAAATCAATGTGCTCATCACGCAAGGAGATTTGTCTTGAGTGGAAATTTAACCCACGACCTCTGAATCCGTAGTCAGGCACACTAACCACTGGACCACGAGGCCAGTCGATTTTAGAAAAACATTTTGTTGAAGACATAAAATCTAATCGTCGCCGTCGTATAAAAGAGTGGAGGTAGGTATGTAATATCTAATGTTCAGATTAATGTCCTGGGACATCCTTCCGAGGGCTTACCCGGGGCTCCTAACCATAAGCTGATGGGCGTTACGTGAGGTTTTTTAGTCGGTAGGAGTCCGGCATAGTATCCATGATGGATTTCCCTCACGTTAAAAAAAATACGGTTCAGATTAAACTGTAATACTTTAATTTTCTTAAATAGGTAAAACCTAATTATTGATAAAAAGAGTGGTGTTATAATATAACACCACTCTTTTTATCAACGATTAGGTTTTATGTAATAACGATTATGTAATGTCCGAAGTCCCGCACAAAGCCCGCCACAGCCCACCGAGAACGAAACAAGCCTAGCAACATAATTGTGTGAAGCAATATTAATTGTGGGATGAAAGAATTAGTATATTTTACGGACTGAACAAAAGCGGACTTTGATAGAATATTGATAAAATATTAACTATATTAAGCAACAATATTAGATATTATCCCTCATAAGCTGTGTATATCATGTTATCAAAAGGCCTATTGATATGCCATAAATTAATAATTATGTTTAGAAAGTATACGTACCTATAATAGACAGCTATAAGAGGTATTACACACTGGTATAAGTAACTACGAACTGTGTGTGATTTCCAACACATTTTTAAATAATTATCCTAAAACGTGATGAACGACGAACAATAAATATATAAGCTTTTTTTTTTAATTTGATATCTACCAAACTATTATAGCGTAGCACATCCCTAGTGGTAAATCTCCCTTAGCCCTTAGTGTTGGCAAGATTGAACAACAAGAGGTAACTCGTCTGAATTATTTACCAAATTGAAGATTTATAACCGTGCTATACTACGACTCTTCTAACAAATTATACAGAAATGAAGCCATAAATTCGTTAATAAAAAACACTTAACCTTAAATCATGCACAATGAAACACGCTGAAGTAATAATGCTCGTAGCGTTAACGTAGAGCTTACGTAGGCTGTAGTAGGCAAGAGTAATCAAAGGTAAATGCCACGTAGGCAGACAACCTACAGCCTAATTCCTTTGTGCCTACACACGGGTGAAGAAGTATTTGTACAAGTACGTAATATATTTCACTAAGTATATTTTTACTCCATACGGGCTTAAAATGTAAGAGTGCGTGAGCGAACTATGTAAATTTATTTGCAAATTGTTAACATAAGCCTATAATTAAGAATTCTAAAACAAAATTATGAATAATGAGTGTGCTTTATTTTAAAACTTGTTGTTACCCGCGACTTGGATTCCTTGAAAAATATGATTTGATGAAAATTTCAATAGCTCTCTATCTAGTCCCTAGTTAAAGCGCGATAATATTGGACTTATATTTAAATCAACCTCTTGTTAAGATTCGTACAAAATTCTATTCAGTTTTTTTTTGTGTAGGTCCCGGACAATTCAAACAGACTAAGATTACATGAAATGGATTGAAGAAAATCACAAATTATTCCGTCTGTACCAGGGACCACAATCAACAAATTATCTATTTATTTTTCCCATTTAAACATTAACGTACAAAGGTTATATTATATTTCGCCGTGTGTGTACAAAGGGAATTCGTGATAGATGGCAGTGAGGCTCATTACCGTGCACGAATAGATTTACGGGAGTCGGATCTGGAGCGCGTCTGATATGGGCATAAAACCTGCTAATGTCTACACTCATCATCATCTGAGTAATAGTCCTGATTTAGCCGCTGTTCTGCTACCTAAGCATCATATTTTCTCTTCACTACCACTTTTCTTCCATACTAATATTATAAAGCTGAAGAGTTTGTTTGTTTGTTTGAACGCTAGGATCTCAGGAACTACTGGTTCGATTTCAAAACTTTTTTAACAGTTTGATAGTCCATTTATTGAGGATGGCTATAGGCTATATAACATCACGCTAAGACGAATAGGAGCGGAGCAGCAATGAAGAATGTTTCATAAACGGGGAATTATTTTTACCGTCTAAGAGCTTCCGAGGCGTACGCTGCCTAAATGGTTAATGTAACGTAAAAATTTTGTACTATAAATGGACTATAAAACTGTGAAATTATTTTGTAATGCAACCAGTAGTTTCTGAGATCCTAGCACAAACAAACTCTTCAGTTTGATAATATTGTGAGCTAACCTTAAAAGAAAGACAAATTAGGTTATTGTGAGCGAACCTTAAAAGATAGACATATGCTGTCGATTTATATCGACTAACTGTTTTGTGCGGATTATTTAGAAGAATGGGATAGCAGTAAATCGCAGATTAAATAGAGTAAATATTATAAATTTGTCGGGCAGCGTTTAATGTGAGTATGGGATGGAAATTATTCGGATTGACAGATTTTGATAATTAATACACGGTAGGTATGTATTTTGTCCATAATACTGCAATCAATATAATAATAAAAAAATATCCAAGAAAAGTCGAACCAAAAAGAAGAAAGCCACGTGGACACGTAATTATAAAAAATAACGAAAAAAAATTATATCTCGAAAACTACAAAAAATCGTAGAATATACATGGGGGTTAAATCGATAGGTATGGAACCCTGCTACCAGCTAGTGGCGGCTTGACACCCTAAAAGAAACACCCAGTTTAATAAATAATGGCCAGGCCTTTATTCCCGAAGGTGTTATATAAATAGTGATCCATAATCTGAACTTAAGAAATATGGATAAATTGACTATTCCTTGTTAAAAATAAAGGCTTATTGTTTTCAAAATTAAAATACATTGCCATTAATTGTGCAAAAAGAAATGTTAGAAAGTTGTTACCCATCCAAGAACCGATCATAACTGAAGTTTCTTACTGCTTATTATTTGTTTCTTTCTAGTAATAGTACTTGTTTTTCATAAATTTAACTGTGGACAATTTCTCGGACTGTGTAGGTAGATGTTAAATAGCTACATTATATTACACGAAACATACCTACATACGGTGCGGTCTACCTAGGCATAAATTCAGTTCCATTTGGCGAAACTCCCATTACAGTCCACGGGGTCGTAACAAGTTTTTGTGAAACCCGCACGATTTATATCGACTAACTGTTTTGTGCGGATTATTTAGAAGAATGGGATAGCAGTAAATCGCAGATTAAATAGAGTAAATATTATATATTTGTCGGGCAGCGTTTAATGTGAGTATGGGATGGAAATTATTCGGGTTGACAGATTTTGATAATTAATACACGGTAGGTATGATTTGAGGGTGTTGAAAGATGTGCGAATCTGATAAGTTCATGCATCATTTATTAAGGTTCCAGGAACATTGTATGTTCATAAGTATTTGAAAAGTTTATTATACTTTACTGCACACTTCAGATAATAAGCCGATAAGCTTAAAATTTTAATAATTTCAACTTTCTTAAATTGGAACCCTATTACTCAGACTTCGCTGTCCGTCTGTCTGTCTTTCATAAGACTGAATCTAAGGAACTATGATAGCTTACATTTTCACAAATGATGTGTTTCTGTTGTCGTATTAACAGCAAATACTAAAATCAGAAAAGTTAAGTGGGCTCCCGTACCACAAACTTGATTAATACGTTTTTATACGATTCGAAACCCTATGTGTGCGAGTCCGACTCGCGCTTGACCGGTTCAAATACGGCAGTATGTCATTACATATTTAAGACATTGAAAGTGAATTAATTTTAATAGTGGTTACGAATTACTGAGTCATTTTTCATTTATAAAAAGCGAATGAGTGAGCGGTTCTGGATTATTCAAGAAAATTACTCTACGTTTTAGAACACTGCTTGAACTTGAAAGCAATAACGCTAAACAAACACTATTCAGACAGCGTAATTTTATGTCTATTATTCAGAGAAGTTCAATTTACTAAAGCAACTCGTTTCACTTAGAGAAAACGGTAGAATTAATTTTATGTTTAGATTTTCTATAATTATTTCCAAATGTAACAAATAAAATTCCAAATGTAAGGAATAAAATAAAAACAGACCAAGTGCAAGTTGTTTCATCGGCAACAGAAATAATTCATCTGTGAAAATTTGAGGCTATCTCCCCTCTAGCTATCACGGTTCCTGAGATACAACCTAGTGACAAACAGACAGTTGAACTGTGAAGTGTTAGTAATAGGGTTCCGTTTTTATTATTTGAGTACGGAACCCCTAAAAAGAACGGAACTATAAATCAACGCTTTAATAATCGAGGCTCTACGGGACACACTCTGGAATTGTAAACCGAATGTAAGGTTGTGGTTAACTAATTTAAACCCAGTAGGTAACCACCGCTTGCTACCGGTCTGGCAGTAGTTTGCAGGTTAGGTCCATTTCCAAAATCGAGGAATTCGGGTGATTACAACATTCCTGCCTAGTGTAATTGGGTATAAATTTGACGCTTAGTCTGCGTACGTAATTGTAGGACTAAATTCCTTTACGTTATGTAAAGGATATTGCGCGTAAGTCGTGTGAAACTTCGAGGTGGGAATTTGGTTTTGATTTATCTCGTTAACTCCTGCAATCTCCTAGTCAAAAGTTTAATGGGTGGAATTTACAAAAAACGTTTGCTGACGTAAATAAAAATCTACTTGGAAATAAACTTTAATGTGAAAATCAATCACTGTCAAGAAGTCTTATACCTAGATGCTTTATGAGTGGAATAGCGGAATACTGCATATTTCTAACAATATGGACGGCAAGAGTAGCCACTGTCTGGCTTAAAAGGCTTTGATTTTACAGAAGGAATTCAATCTATCATTCCTTCGTTACAATTGGTTGGGGTAATCCTTGTCGTGTGCTAAGATTGACAAATCGAGGGTACTCCATGGGTTTCCTCGCCATTATTATAGTTCTGCAATGTACTTCCGCCATGTATGTAAGGCGGATCATTAGTTATAAAAAAATAAATCAGTACTGTTTGTGTATTGAATACGAAGACACTATCACACGTACCTATTATATAATATTTTTATATATTTTAGTTATTATGGATGCAAGTGTAAATAATATTCATTGCATAGGTACTGTAGCATATTGGGCGCTTGCACATTGCACGATATCGTGGCACGATATCGTCCACGATATCGTATGATATCGGTCCACGATATCGTACGACATCGTTCCACGATATCGTACGATATCGTGGAACGATATACCGAACGAAATTGACACAGTATAAACCACAGCTTGTTATTCGGTTAGTAGCTTTGAACCAGGAAAGGTAACCGCGCGATTCTTAACTCTAATTGAAATATCAGAAGCAATAATGGCAGCAGTGAACAAGTAACGTTACGTTTACTTAATGACTGTGGCGCAGTCGGTAGTGATACCGCTTGCGGCGCTGGAGGTCGTGGGTTCGATTCCCACCGGAGACAAATATTTGTGTGACCCATAAATGTTTGTCTCAAGAGTCTGGGTGTTCCTATGTATAATATGTATGTATTTAAAAGTATATAAGTATTAATATCTGTGGTCTGATACCCATAACACAAGCAGGTTATTCCTAGCTTACTTTGAGATCAGATATCGTTGTGTGAGATGTCCGTAAAAAAAAAACTTAATCTTTTATTATATAATATTATCTTTTATATTTACGGATGGAATTGCAGCTGAACTACTGAAGGCGGGAGGGGGGGGGGGGGGGAGGGGGCTCCGGTTCTCAACGAGCTGACAAGTTTGTTTAATTCCGTCTTCGAACAAGATGTGTCTTGAAAATTTGTGATTACATCGCGGCGGCCATATTGGATTGCAAAATTATCACGTGATTCGTACTCAGCATACCAAAAAACCCCTTTAACGATACCCATCATACATAACGATACCTGGAGCATGACTTGTAGCTCACTACAAGTCATGCTCCAGGAATGTCACGGGTCAGTAGATGCGCACGTCTGTGTGAGTGAGCCGTTTCGCACATTTCTATGAAGTTACTCTACTGTTGTAAGTATCTGTATATTGTCACGACAGTAAATATCGTCCACGATATCGTGCGATATCGTGCGATATCGTGACGATATCGTGGCAGTGTGAAAGCGTGTAGTAGTAATTGTATCAAAACACCGCTCCTACGATATCGTACGATATCGTGTCGTTACGGTTATCGTGGCAGTGTGCAAGCGCCCATTGGAATAAATATGGTATTGCACCTGACTGATACGGCAAAGCTGTGCTAGCCGCTATTCTATCTCCGGATGTCGTGCGCGTGTGACTGTTAGCTAACAAGTGGTTTATTATTGTACGAGCCACGTACAGCGGCTAACATCGTACATCACGTTGCGCGTAGTCAGCAGATTACGCCGATCAACGCCAATACATTATGTATATCGAATCAGTGCATTGACAACTACCATCCGGTTCGGTGTACTCACAACCATCTACCATTTTAGTATAAGTTGAGATAATATACCATTTTAATCCTTAACTTATATTTTAATGCTACCAAAATTCCTGTACGGTTACCATTTCCCCGTACATTGTGGTCCTTCGAGTTTTGTGCCGTAAAACGGGACCTAGACGCGTGCGAAAGTATACGTTATAATAGTCCGGTTTACGTCGCGTAACCAGTAACCATTTACTACCATTAGCTTTACCATTAACCAGTGAGAAGTGACCCGACTGTCCAGTTACCATAGGCACAGTTACGCAGTCCTTCTAGAGTTATTCATAGAACCATTCGCGAGTGTTTGTACACGTCGTCGGAGTGAACCAAACTCTTAACCAAAGTGTAGCGAACCATTTTAACCATACCTTACCATTGAACCATTGACCATTGTGAAGTGACTCAAGAGCTCCAGAGCATTTCAACTAGATCGAGCGCCGCGCCGGGACAAACCAGGTTACCAAGTACCAGTCCTACAAGTAAGATCTTTCCTTTTTTTACCACTTTTGACCAAGCTACACCAAACCATAATGGAGGGACTTTTGGCCACGCAAGAACAGATCATGTCTGCGATGGACACCCTTCGCGTTAATTTCAAGAAGGATGGGTCGGAACGCAAGACGCCCACCTATCTTGAAAAACGTTTAACCACACTAGATGCGTATTGGAACGAATTTCAGACAAACCATACAAAATTGCGTGCTGAATTCGAAGACGCCGATCACCAATACTTCAGGGAAAACTACTACCAAAGGGCTCTTAATTTCTATACCGAAATTAAGACGCTAATTAAGAAATTCATGACCACTGATATTTCTAAACCCCTCTTAAGACCAGCGACACCATTATCGCAACCGTCCGATTGGCAGGATGTTTCTTCAAATCCTACCGACACGGACACTCGTTTACCATTTAATACAACCACTCAGGGTAATCCAAGCAAAGTTGAGGAGATGCTGCGTAAGCAGAAAACCAATTTTAAAGCATTCTCACGTACCATCGAAGCCATCGATCTAGAAAGTCTTTCCGAGCGATGGGAATTCGAGGATATCCTGAAAACCATTCAAAGTAGGTGGTCTGCAATTGATACTAGGTATGCATTGGGATATAGAAAATGAAAGTATCGGGAACAACGAGAGATACCAGTTAGTATTTGACGAGTATAAAGAAAAGTATAATACCATGAAAAAGGCCATAAACAGCAAAATGTGGTCGACTTCGTATAGGGAGAAGTCTACGCCAAAAATGGAAATACCAGCATTTAGTGGCAATTACCAGCAATGGATTTCTTTTAAAGACCTCTTTTGTGAAGCCATTCATAAGAATAAATCAAATGCTCAGAAAATGCAGTATCTCAAAGGTAAACTCAGGGGAGAAGCTGACAAACTGATTCAACACCTACGAATATCTTCAGACAATTACCAAATTTGCTGGGATATACTGAACCACCGATACAATAATATGAGACTTATATTCAATTCCCACATTCAAGTACTTTTAGCGCTACCTAACTTACAGCAACAATCCGCTGCGCTGATTAAAAAATTACATGATACTACCAATGAATGTCTTAACGCTATCAAAGCTATGGGGGTGAGCACAGACAACTGGGATCCACTCATCGTGTATATTTTGACCCAGAAATTGGATACGGACACCCACCACGACTATATTGAATCGTTGCGGAACCCTAGAAATTTGCCAACCATAACCGAATTTCTAGATTTTCTCGAAACCAAATTTACGTCCTTAGAATCGGCAAGGCGTAAAAACGAGGCAACCAAACCAACCACATCGAATTTCGCAATCGGTGAAAGACATTCATACAAATCAGCAAATAAACCATTTCAACATAAAACAAGCAATTAATCATACGACGACAAAAACGCTACAGAATTGTTTGATTTGCAATAATAACCATGCATTATACAAATGCAAATCTTTCTTTAAATCTGGGCCAGAGAAACGTCGACAAATCATTGAAACCAACGACTTGTGTAAAAATTGCTTAATTTACCATGTTGATAAAATATGCAAGTCGGAAAAAAGATGCCGCGTGTGCTTCGAGGCCCATAACACGATGTTGCACAAGGCTTACGTGACACCAAAACCATCGACGGAAAAAGAGCCACACCAAGCAAATGTTTCTGTTGCTAGGAGCCCATCCGAAAACATAACCAAGTTACTAGCCACTGCCCTAATCAAAATTAAGGCCAGTGATGGCAGTTACCATACCTTGTAGCTCTCTAAAAATATTTTTAAAATTAATTAGATAATTAGTATTTAAACAATTTTAAACCAACTAAAACCAATATCATCACATTAATAGTGTCCTAAAATAGTCAGATAATTTAATAAAAGTGTTCTGTCCGTGTATTTTGGTGTAAAAAGTGACATATAATGTTAGGCTCGTTAACACCAGTATTAAGATTAGGGATGATCAAGTAGAATTGGTTGATGAAACTGTCTTTCTGGGCATAAAGTTAGACTCCAACTTGCAGTGGGGGCCTCATATCGAGAAAGTCTCGGGCAGACTGAGCTCTGCAGCCTATGCCGTTAAAAAGATCCGACAACTGACAGACATTAGAACAGCGCGTCTTGTCTACTTTAGCTATTTTCACAGTGTCATGACCTATGGCATACTATTATGGGGTAACGCTGCCGACATCGAATCTATCTTTGTGTTGCAGAAAAGGGCTGTCCGGGCTATCTATGGTATGGGGATTCGGGAGTCATTAAGAGAAAAGTTTAAGGATATCAACATACTTACTGTGTATTCACAGTACATATATGAAAACTTATTATATACTCATAAAAATAACAGTAAATTTATTAAAAATAGTGATATCCATAATCTAAACTTAAGAAATAAGAATAAATTGGCTGTACCTAGATTTAGGCTTAATAAAATAAGCAATTCTTTTGCGGGCAATTGTATTCGAATGTACAATACATTGCCGACAGCCATAACAGGTTTGTCAGTTAATAAATTTAAAAAACTAATAAAACTTAAATTGTGCCAGAAAGCTTATTATAGCATTAAAGACTTTCTAGAAGACAAGGCTGCCTGGCAGTGACACGAATTGCTCCTTTCTACATTAAAAAAAACTGTATTAGATACTAAGATACTAGAAGAGTAGGGACCAGACTGAGTTTCTTGGGGTGTTCTTCTCAGTCTGTAGTATTTCCGAACCCCCGGTAGAGTCACAAAAATTTTGACAAACCTAAATAATTTTTTTAAAAATTTCAAAGGGAATAAATTTTATTTTATTTTATTTTATTTTATCTTGCGCGCCCTCATTGATCCTTGTGCTGAGTCATCGCTAATCACAGAAAAGGCAGCTCAATGGTTGGGTCTACCCCGTATAAAACGAAACTGTGTAGTTGTTGGGGTAGGGGCCAAGGCTAACACCAGTAAGGGGCTCGTCAAGCTTGTCATATCCTCTCTCCATAGCAATTTTACCATTGACACGGAAGCTTACGTCATGAAGCATATAGTCAACCACTTACCAAACCAGACATTCACCAAACCAGCGTGGTCACACCTTAAATATATACCCCTAGCGGATCCCGAGTTCTACAGAAGTCGCCCCGTAGACTTAATATTAAGCGTAGAGGTATACGAGTTGATCATATTACCAGGCGTTATCAACAAGGGTGTTGCTTTTCCTATTGCACAGCAAACAGAGTTAGGTTGGATATTAAGTGGAACAATTCAACCGCAGAGCTATTGTAATGTCGTAACGGTTGACTTAAATGACATTCGGAGATTCTGGGAGATAGAGGATCTGTCTCAAGATACACCAGCCGTGTCTAGAGATGACTCACAATGCTTGAAACAATACCAGCTTCAAACGAAGCGCAGACCAGACGGGCGTTATGTCGTAAGATTACCACTTAAACCAGATGCGATGGACAAATTAGGAGAGTCTAAAACCAAGGCCATCGCACAATTTAGGCAATTAGAGAGAAAATTTGCCGCAAATAAAATAATTCATACGAATTATAAACAAGGCATTCAGGATTATTTACATTTAAACCATATGATTGAATGCGCCGGCAACCAGACACCGGAGTCATATTTACCTCACCATTGTGTACTATCAGAGTCTAAAACCACCGCTATGCGTATTGTTTTTAATGCATCAGCTAAAACATCGACAGGTTATTCACTTAATGACCTTATGTACAGTGGACCAAATCTTCAAAACGAGCTGTTATCTCTTATTATTAGTTGGAGGCAATATCCAATAGCATTTATCGCTGATATAGAGAAAATGTTCCGGCAGATTTTTGTACATGAAGATGATCAGGCTCTACAGAAACTGATCTGGCGTCACAGTCCACACGAACCACTGCGAGAATATCAGCTAACCACCGTGAGCTTTGGAATGAAAGCTGCTCCTTTCTTAGCTATGATGACACTTCGACAGCTCGCGCAAGATGAAGCTCATCGGTATCCAGAGGCGGCAAAGGTTGTCGAAACCAGTTTCTATATGGATGATCTTCTCCAAGGTCACTTCAATATAAAAGCAGCAAAGAATCTGAAGTCAGACCTCACCGCTCTTCTAAGCAGCGGAGGCTTTAACCTTCGCAAGTGGGCGTCCAATAAAATAGAATTATTGGATGAGTTAAATTCGGACGATACCAGTTATCAGCCCTACAGCTTTAAACACCAGGAATCTACCAAGACACTCGGATTACAGTGGCAGCCCGTAGAGGATAGATTTTCGTATCAATTTAAAATAGAGCAGCCATCCAAACTTACCAAAAGGACCTTGCTCTCCACCATATCCAAGATATTCGATCCTTTAGGCTGGTTAAATCCAGTGACTACCAAGTTCAAGTTACTATTCCAGGAACTCTGGTCCCTGAATGTACAATGGGATGATGTCTTACCAGACGACATTATCTCAAGGTGGAATACCATGAAAGAAGATATAACCAATATCAACGGTATCCAAGTTCCACGCTGGCTCCAATGTGATGAAGGGGACACCATAGAGCTCCATGGATTTTGTGACGCATCGGAGAGGGCCTATGCGTGTGTAATTTACTGCAAAGTGAATAATATTAAACACAAACAAACATCTACGGTCATCGTTGCAGCTAAATCACGTCTCGTTCCATCAAGAAAAACAGTTTCCCTGCCTAGATTAGAGCTATGTGCGGCAGTTCTACTCGCAAAGTTGATGAAAACCACTCAGCAATGCTTGCAAAACTTTAGAATTAAAACGTTCGGCTGGTCAGACTCTACAGCCGTGCTAGGATGGTTAAACGGTGACCCGAGCCGTTGGAAACCATTTGTCGCTAACAGAGTACAAACTGTAACAGAAACCATTTTACCTACATGCTGGCGTTACGTACAATCTAAACAAAACCCAGCTGATTGTGCAAGTAGAGGTATTAGTACGGCACAATTAATCAATCATCCTATTTGGTGGCATGGACCATCCTGGCTAGAGTCCTTCGACGAAACAGCTACAGAAAATATTTCATACCAAACTACTGAAGATTTGAAGAAAATAATTTCAATAAATGTCGCACAAGTGAAACAAGATACCGAGGTCGTTAGCACTATACTGAACCGACACAGTAATATGACTCGTGCAACCCGAGTACTTGCTTGGATTTTGCGTATATTTTCACGATTACCAATTAAACCAACTTATTTAACTATACCAGAGCTGAGAAAAGCGAAATATATTTTAGTTAAATATGCACAAGAGGAGTTTTCTGAAGATATTGAGTTTATTAAAAAATACTCCCACTGTAACCAGAAAAGCCAGTTATTAAAACTGAACCCGTACCTTGATAACCAAGAGATCGTAAGAGTCGGGGGACGAATAACTGCTGCGCGAATACAGGAAAATATGAAGCATCCTGCTATTTTACCAAATAACCACCATTTAACGAACATGCTTATTGACCAAGCTCACAAAATGACTTTCCACGGAGGTGCACGCTTGACACAGTCGTGGTTGCGTCACGAATTCTGGATAATAGGTGGAAATAGAGCCATTAAGAAGCAGTTGCGAAAATGTGTCGTTTGCAGACGACATAACCCTTCCAACCAAACCCAATTAATGGGAGACCTGCCCGCAGCCAGAACCAACACAACGAGGCCCTTTTACCATACAGGGGTAGACTATACAGGCTTTGTGGAGGTCAAATCAGCGAAGGGGCGAGGGGTGAGGTGGACCAAAGGCTACATCGCAGTTTTCGTTTGTATGGCAACCAAGGCTATACATTTGGAGATAGTATCCGACCTTACTGCCTCAGCATTTCTAGCAGCTCTCAGAAGATTTGCCGCAAGACGGGGAGCACCCGGTCACATTTATAGTGACAACGGTACAAATTTTGTAAAGGCCAATCGAGTGTTACAGGAGCAGCTAATTAATTTAAAATCTATTAGACGAATTAAGTACCATTTCTGGAAAATTATCAAGGGAACTGAGTTTACCCATAGAAAACATTCCTTCCGAACTACCAAAAATTTATCATTTATTGAAGGTACGAGCGAGAATGACCAAAGATTATTTCATTTTTGAAATAAAAATTCCTCTCGTCGGTCGAGACACGTACGAATTATATGAAATATACACTGTCCCAAAGAAAGTTAAAACCAATATGGTCACCCTATTACTCGTCTCTAATTACGTGGCTATTAACTTACAAAAGGATTTGTATATACCGTTATCAGACAATGACATAAACGAGTGTGTACATTTTGATTTGACGACACAATTATGTCCATTGCAGAGGCCTATTTACCATATGAGAACTGACGAAAAATTGTGTTTCAAGAACCATGAATCACAACAGTGTGAAACCAAATCCGAGACGTGTCGAGATTCGTGGCTGCAGTTAAGTACTACCAACACCTACCTGTTCTTTTGCTGCGATTCCCGTTCTGTTAGAATCATGTGCGGGACTGAGATAACTTCGGAGATTCTCAGTAATAGTGGTATTCTAAAACTAGGTAGCAACTGCATTGTTAAAGGAACCGATATTACAATAATTTCGCAGAAACAGCAGACGAGTGATATGACTGTACAGGCTGAGGTCATAAAGATAGAAATCCCACCTCTAAATTATGTACTTCACCAGAATTGGACAATCCCTCTTTTGGAACCAGAGCCTATTCTCAGTGGTCATGAAAACGAATTGAAGGAAATAGGATCCAAAATTAACCATCTTAAGTCGGAGACTGGCTTGGTAACCCAGGTATCCCAGCACGACATACACCAGTATGCCGCCATATACTCGCTGGTGGCAGTATGTCTAGTGACAGCAACCGCCTACGGAGTGCGGCAGTGGCGGGCGCGCCGCCTGGCGCCTACCGCAGCCCTACCAGCCGCGACTCAAGCCGTGGCAATAACCGTAACACCAGAACTATCTTCCCAACGCGGCCTAAGCAACGCTGCTTTTCATTTTAATGTTAGTGACCAAAGTGTTAGTGTAAGTGAAAATATAAACCAAGGTGCCGTGAATCCAACCCCTAGTGTCCGTGTTGATGGGTCAACATCACCCATTATCTCTAGACCAGTGTTTAGTGATCTAACCAACGGCAAACCATAGGGACTCTAAATTTATTTTATACACTGATATTAATCACCTTGTTATTTCACTTTTCTATACTAATTGTTTATCATCTTGTCTCATCTCATTCACTACCATCAAACCATCACCATCGCCCATCTCGCCAGGTGGGAGCATGTACGAGCCACGTACAGCGGCTAACATCGTACATCACGTTGCGCGTAGTCAGCAGATTACGCCGATCAACGCCAATACATTATGTATATCGAATCAGTGCATTGACAACTACCATCCGGTTCGGTGTACTCACAACCATCTACCATTTTAGTATAAGTTGAGATAATATACCATTTTAATCCTTAACTTATATTTTAATGCTACCAAAATTCCTGTACGGTTACCATTTCCCCGTACAATTATTTAATACCTCAATACCGAACCCTACACATACTAACTACTCTGTCATGCAATACTGACTTCCTAGAAAAAAAAAATAGAATAAGAGATGTTTAGCGATGGCGTGTTGATTTACAAAAGTTATTTGCATGAACTTCAAATGAAGGAACTAAATTTACATGACATTGTGTACGGACAAAGCTGCATGCACATTCCGAATAAGTTATAGCTGTTTACAATTCCTGTGATTTAGCTTGATAAGAGATAATTGCCTGAACAGAAACTTCAGCAAAAAATTCTGTCTAAAATTACGAAAATAAGATTGATGGATGTTCTGAAGTAAAGCGATTTACCATTTTTATAGGAAACTTAAGCTTCGCAGCCCTAAGTTGTTGAAATGAGATTGAGATAATTTTCTTGTCTGACATGACCTTGTTGTGTTTTCACTGAAATAGTAGGAATAAATTTCTTTCAAAAATCCTTAGCCTCCTACAAACAGATGACCTAGGAATAGTCGTGGAATAAAAAAGAAAGGCGAATAACCCATACTACTGATTGAATAGACGAGTTTTGAAGTGAAGGCCATGATTTGGCAAATTTAGGGTAGAACGCGTCTCAACCAGATGATCTGACGATTGAAAAAAGATTGCGGGGACGGAACGAATGCGGGATGCATGGCTCCGTGCGTTGCTCGCAATTTTTGTATTCGTAGCTTCTAAAGAGTCTGGTATATTTTTAGTAATAATTGCTGATACGTAGTTCCATAAAGTTCTATAGCTTCGTCGAACGTCAAACGTGTACAGATTGCTTAAACGTAGTTATCGTTCACTCCATAACTATTAAAAGTACTTGACCGTAATTCGAAGCTTATATAATGAGATAGGCATATCCGTTACCCGTAGGCTTATCTTACTCATGTTTGATGACGTATTTCCGTCGACTCACCAGCAGATGGCGCCACCTGTGAACTTATAAAAGAACATGGCGTCCACTTTGTCCTCATTGGCGTTTTGATTCCCGTAGCAAAAGGTTATAGCAGGAACACCTGCTAGTGCATTTATTTTTTTCTAGTTACTCAAATTCAAATTCAAATTTTTTTGAATTTGAATTTGAGTAACTTTGCTGGGTGGCTAACTGTTTAGAGACTTATACACAAATAACACGCACATACACCTAAACCGTACCAGTCACGCACGTGCCTATTATACTCTTAAATTAACGGTGTTTCTCATGCACGCACAAACACCTTATCCAAACACACACACACACACACACACACACACACACACACACACACACACACACACACACACACACACACACACACACACACACACACACACATACACACACAAGCACACACTTTGTATATAGATATTATTTTTAGATTAGTTCTGATAAAACAAAAAAGTGGCTGTAATTCTATTCGAAATAAGGAATCTTATTGTTATTCGGATGAGGGCGTTGATATCTGTGACACAGTTTATACTATTGCAGATATCATCGTTACATTGTTGATGGGTAAAACTGTTATTTATTCCAAATAAATAAATTTGAATTTGAATTTGAAGACATATTTAACGGTTTAACCGTTCGTTTAAGTCTCAGGTATGTTTTTACTTCATATTTTTACGATCACATAAGAGTGTTATACGTCATAACGTGAATTAACCTATTATTTTAAAATAGCACGTAAACCTTTCGAGGTTGCAGTTTCTTTTATTTAATATCTTTAGTTACAGCTAATATCAAACTGATTTTATAGATTGTATTCATAGGTACTAATACTTTTTTTTTAGATATTATTTGCTTCGTGTATGTACAGCGTAAGTACCGCCGAATATAGAAAATATTTTCAAAATATTTTTATACCTACCCACATAAAGGCACATTAATTACTAGATGTTCCTATACATGTAAAAATATGGCCTATTATGGGTAAAATCGTAATCATCCCAAGTTTCTGAATACGTACGAGTGTGTCAAAGTAATAACTAAATGTTCACCATGAAAGTAGTACTGAAATTTTAGGTACCTAACATAATACTATATCTTTTAGTTTGGTATCTTGATAAAAATGAATCCTCCATCCTTAGAAAGTGAGCTAATTCCAAGTGGAGTATTTCAGAAGCGCGCTATGAGCTCCAGTTACTGTATTAGGTACGTCAAATAGCTACAGTTCCAGCTCATTTAGCTCGAACTTCAAATAAGGGCGATCGCGACGCCACGTGCATTGTCGTAAGTGGAGTAAAAGAAGCCGACTTCCACTAAACCAGATAAGGATGATGGAAATAGGTGAGTTATTTCTTATTACCTAACACTGGTCCTGACCAAGTGTAAATTTCTTCACAGATCAGAGGTTAAATTACGAGGATGATAGAAACAATCATCCTTGCTTCGTATTTTATATAGGGACAGCATTAAAAGAGATTTCGGTTACCCAAGATCCTAAGACACAGTATAACCTAAGAAGTTGATAGACACGTTTTGGCGACAAATTGCCTTGATAAGATAATATGCTGATACCCACTATTGTAAAATCATAGTCCTGGGTTCGTCAACCTAAACAAAAACGGGGAGATCCGACAATTCGAATCCCTGCTACATTTTGAAAAAGCTGATAAGGTTCTTTATGTCAAAAGGCTTTTGCTGCCAAAACCTTTTGTATTTTTAAACAAAGAGAATCTTTTGAAAAACTTAAGTTTCTTCGAAAATATTTACGACAAAATTGAAGACCTACTTTAATAATAGGATTTCCATAAATCTTTTATTAATTTATTACAAATGGCTTGCGGCCATAGATCAGATTTCATATATTATTCTCAGAATTGTCAAAGACCCAATTCTTAAAAATGAACCTTGATAAAATATCGTCTTCAAACACATACATTTTCGAGGCTGAAGCCTTTTCAACGGCACTCGGGAAGGCATGCATTTTGGTCTTCGATCTCCAAAAAGGATGACCCCGAAAAGAGTTCATCCAAATCATTACGCCAGCCTTCGAGAGGATCAGGCGTCAAGATCAGATCTCCATCGAATGGAGTCCAGATTCCATTGTACCAAGAGCCTTTTTAGGCCTGTATTACAGTTACCACTCTCGAGGGGTGTGTACAATATCCATAATAATTGGGCATACGACAGTAAATGTCCCTTCAATTATGAAATTTCTGAGCTTTAGGCTCTCAAAGAGACTGAGAAGTTTAACACTAACCAGTAACCACCCTCGAGGGGTATGTACAATATTGTGTATCTATGATAATTGTAATATACGATAGTAACCAGGCGTACGATAACATACTAAGTAACCATGCAAGGATGTCCCTTCAATTACGAAATTTCCGAGCTCGGGGCTCTCAAAGAGACGAGGAGAGGTCTAACATCCTCTGCCCACACCAGCAAAGGAAACACTAAATGATATGACCCTGTCATTCTATGTCGGTCAGTTAACTCTGTACAAAATACGTTGGTAAGGAACGAGAGTACCAAAAAGTTTTAAATTTATAAAAGGGTACCGCATTCCCTTTATCCAGAAACTCCAATCCGTCCTGCACGGTATTCGAGAGGACGCAGGTTCGAATCCTGCTCAAAACTGATAACCTTCCCACATTTAAATTTACACCGAACTCTGTTTAAGTCCCGTCCTGACAAAGTTGTAAATTTTCACTTTATGTTAAAATGCTATGGAAAACTTGACTAAGGTGGAATACTAATTGCTTTAAATACTTAAGAATCCATACAACGAACTCTTTTTAAAAAGGTTTCCTTTTTAACTAAAATGACCACATTGTGCAATGGTTCAAAAGATGAATGCTCAAGGCACTTTACAACTAGTTCCTTTGTCACCAAGTTTGGTTTCTCCACTTTTCCTAACTTCAAATAGCGATGGGTCATCCGCCCAGAATTCAGTTTTAGGACATTGTACGCCTTTGTGAAGCCAGAATAATTCTATCTTTCAGCATGTTCCGTTTACCAGATTTCCTCCAACCACGAGATTGGATGTGCAAAATACATCTCAGTCAAGCTTATTTTCATGATAAAGCTGACGTAGTGTACATTATTCTTTCTCAGAGCACATTCTTGTCTTCCGCTCGGGTAAGCCGCACCCAAAACATTTTCGTTTCTCACCATCTGGGTGCCTCGATTTCTATAGAATAAGAGTATTCAAATACTCGTCTACCTACACAAAATCTCATTTTGCGCATCAAAATCCTGTTACTCTTCACAAACACGTACAAATAGCCTTGAAAACTCTTCAAACCCAGGGATGGTTAGACAATTGGGAGAAAACAATAATAGGTTCCCAAAGAAACCTCTCATATCGTTATGCGATAGACATAGAACTACCTGAAAGTCCAATACCAAAAGAAAAGATATTAGACATAAAAGGAAGATTTATTTAATTCCAAATCAAAGAAACTTAGTTCTTTTAAAGAAAATTCAAACTTGGTGGGTCTTTTGAATTTTTACCACTTTCGCAGTGCCTAGAGGTAGCTTTACCTCAGCGCCACATTCGGTCAATCCCCTAACCGACAACCCACTGAAGAAAATAGTAGTGCACGGAGTGGTACAAGTGGAACTCCAATAGTGGGTCCGCAATTACCGGTTCTCGACAATTTTACAAGCTTTCCATCCGAGATGCTTTCTTACCACGGACGCGTCAGATTTCGCTTGGGAGCCCAGCTAGAAAACATTTCTCTAACAGGCTCGAGGGCCTAGCCCTAGAATAACAAAGATTGCACTGCATCAATAGAGATGTTGATAATCTTACACATGATTC
This sequence comes from Miltochrista miniata, assembly GCA_933228765.1. Lineage (NCBI taxonomy): Eukaryota > Metazoa > Arthropoda > Insecta > Lepidoptera > Erebidae > Miltochrista > Miltochrista miniata. The sequence continues at coordinate 39,219,112 of OW121753.1, read as the reverse complement.
GAAATCATATACCGGTACTGTGTTACAGTCTGTACTCATTCAAAGCAGTTGTAGTCCATCCCCCCAGAGGGACGAGACCAAATCAATTGCCTTGACGAACTTAACTCGTCAGCTTGCGTGTAATGGTCCGACATAAAATTAACTTCACCATACACTGCATTCCGAGCCGATACCATATGTATCAGCTCCTCCGGGTATTTTTTGTGAGCATTCTGCTTCAAACACCACTAAGGCAAGATTGCCTACAAACAATATTCCTATTATGAAATGGAGAACACTACACATGATAGGCCTGTTTGTAATGTGTGGATATTACTTTCACCACCATTTTTAATACCCAAGATGCTGTCACACCTTAATCGGTCAACAGGAGTGTTTGTGGTGCCGCGATGGCACAAGGTAATAATAGAGGGCAGATCTCAAAGCGAGAGCTCTGTAAGCTCCATTCGTTCTGCAGAATCTGCAAAAGAACCTAATAAACATTATTTATTTCCTTCTACTAAACACCTCGACAGGTCTCCCACCACCTCACATAGAGAATCTGTGGAAATGTGGAGGGGGGGGGGGGGCGAAGAGGTAAATAACAGATATTAAATCAAAAACTTCTACTATTGAGCTCCTTGAGACCTACCTTTTAAGATACTTATAAATTTTACAGTTTTAACCGACTTGAATTTTATTCATGGTTATTATATAATACGATTCTGTTACATAAATCTGTTGTTGCTGTTCTTGATAATATAGAAACCGTTAGTCAACTTTACATAGTTCGCATGTTTTGGTTAAACATATTATCTTGGTCGATTTCTGTAAAAAATGTAAAGAAAGTTAAGTCACATATTCATTGATATTGGGATTGATGACTTAGTTCAATATTACCAAGTATTGATACAAAGAGAACATTTTTCAGGTTTCTCGTCATAGTGATTTTATGCTTAGGTCGCCGCAACCACGATCTAACTTTGCTCGATTGTATTAACTCACGTCATAGGTACTACTTTTAGGCCCGAATCAAGAGTCCGAAACTGATCATTTTCATTTCAGACAATCTGGTTGGAAAACTATTGTAAACAAAGATAACACCTACGACTAATCAATTGAATCCTTTATTCTAGATAGAAATTAGGATATCAGAGTAACCGATATGAGACTACACAGTCTAATAGTTTATTTATGACTGTTAGAGGTTCTCCAACTATTCTAGCCCCGGCACTACCCGGTCAACAGCAGCTTCTAAGAATTGGTGGTGGTGGTAAGATCAAAATAATCCTTAACACGAGGTAAATGACGATGGATTTCAAAAAAATTTATCGTCGAGTAATAATGTCAGCTACTACCACCAATCAAATATAATAATAATTCGCAATTATTTAATCCTGTCAATAGAAGGAATACTTACTACTCCTTAAATAAGATTCCTTATTTATCGGCGAGATGTGTCGTGCGGTGTTCCACAGGGATCGGTTTTAGGGCCGCTCCTGTGGAACATCGGTTACGACTGGGTGCTGCGTGGTCCGTTGCTCAGAGGGGTCGGCGTAACGTGTTACGCCGACGACACCCTCATTACGGCGCGGGGAGCAACGCACCGCGCCGCAGCACTTAAGGCCACGGCAGGGGTTGCTCAGGTCGTGGGTCGGATTCGGCGGCTGGGTCTCGAGGTCGCCCTTCACAAATCCGAGGCTCTGTGCTTCCACGGACCTCGGATGGGGCCACCTGCGGGATCCAGCCTACAGGTAGGGGGCGTCAGCATCGGCATCGAGCCCTCGATGAAGTATCTGGGGCTCGTACTCGATGGCCGGTGGAACTTCGGACATCACTTCCGAAGTTTGGTCCCAAAACTGAGGGGAGCATCGGCCGCACTCGCGCGGCTGATGCCCAACATCAGGGGACCCAACGCTCCCTACAGGAGGCTGTACCTGGGGATCGTGCGAAGCATGGCCCTGTACGGGGCTCCCGTATGGGCGGAGACCCTGACGGCCAGCAATGAGGCTAGACTGCTGAGCCCGCAGAGAGTGATGGCCGTCAGGGTGATAAGAGGATACCGCACGATCTCCGGTGAGGCGGCATGTCTCCTAGCCGGGACCCCTCCATGGGACCTGGAAGCGAGAGCCCTTGCGTCACTGTTCAGATGGCGCAAGGAGGCGCTGGAGCGGGGCCAAAGGCCTGCGTCTCGAGAAATCGAGGCCCAGCGGACCCTGCTCCACCAGGAAACCGTGGAGACATGGAAGGTGCGACTTGAGCAACCAAAGGGGGGATTCGCCACAATCGCGGCCGTCAGACCGGTCATGGACGAGTGGCTGGAGAGAAGACACGGTGCTCTCTCCTACCGGTTGACACAGATGCTTGCCGGGCACGGTAGCTTCGGTAGGTATCTGTGGCGAAAACACCGGGAAACCACGGCCGAGTGTCAGCACTGCGAGGACCGCAGCGATGACACGGCGCTCCACACGCTGGTGGAGTGCACGGCGTGGGCACAACAGCGACAGGTCCTCGTAGTGGGTCTGGGCGTGGACACTCTCTCGCTTGAGGCCATGGTGCGAGCCATGCTCTCCAGCGGGAGTAAGTGGGACTGCGCCGCCTCTTTCTGCGAGCAGGTCATGCTCGCGAAGGAGGCGGCGGGCCGGGTGCGGGAGAGAACTCTCCCACCCGAGTTCCGCAGTCGGCGCCCCGGGCGCCGCCGACGTGTCTTCGCCGAGGACTATCGGCCTCCATGACCGGGGGTCTGAGGACGGTGAGAGGGCCGCTCACCGTCCTTACAGAAGCAGGCCCATGACGGCAGCGTGACGTGAACACTCACGCACGCCCCCCCTTAGAAGCGGGGTCACACCCGAAACCCCCCATAGACGCGGGATTGCACCCGAACCACCCCCTGGGCGAGGCCGCATCGGCGGCCGTAGGTCTGTTGGGAGTCACGGGACATCCTTCCTGAGGGCTTACCCGGGGCTCTCAACCATAGGCTGTTGGGCGTTACGTGAGGTTTTTTAGTCGGTAAGAGTCCGGCATAGCATCCTACGAGAATTTTCCCTCACGTTGAAAAAAAAAAAAAAAAAAAAAAAGATTCCTTATTTAGTCTGTTTAAGATTACATATGAAGTTGTTCAAGATGGTAAAGATTATAAATCTAGATACCATACATACAACATTGTATAATATTATTTTCCTAAAAATAAATTAGAATCACATTGGCGTTTCCGTCACTCACCAGGCGAAAACAAACATTTCTCATTATATAAGCTTCGAATTACGGTCAAGTACTTTTAATAGCGGCGTTTTCCCTGAAAGAAAACGCATATTAAAATACTTACCTAATTCGAAGCTTACTTTTTAAATCTGCCTGGTGAATAAAAGCCAATGAGGACAAAGTGGACGCCATGTTCTTTTATAAGTTCACAGGTGGCGCCATCTGCTGGTGAGTCGACGGAAATACGTCATCAAACATGAGTAAGATAAGCCTACGGGTAACGGATATGCCTATCTCATTATATAAGCTTCGAATTAGGTAAGTATTTTAATATGCGTTTTCTTTCAGGGAAAACGCCGCTAGTGTCACTGGATATGTACCATTACTAAAATAATGTAGGTAGGTACTTGAAGAACATTGATGCCCTTGATTTTAAGAAAACGCATTATAACGTAAATACACAGTTAACCACATTAGTCGATCTCTTCTACATATAACGCACTTAGTGAATTAGAGATCACACCGTTACTAATATTCTGGGCATTCAACTGTGATCAAATTTGCATCAGCTTTGAACTTTGTATTTATCTTCTAATTTATAGTTATAGAACCTAAACTAACAAAACTTTTAGCTAACTTAACCAAAATACTTGGTAAACTCGATTCATATATAGATCCATTGAAATCGACGTAGCTGTTTTGTTTGTGAACTGATTGGAATTAAATAAACATTTTAAGAGCTGAATACACAGTCGTTAAGTCAAGTTGAATGCCTCATGGGCGGCTTGAAAACTTTTAACAGTGAGTCGTCACTACTTGCTCCCGGGTCGGCAGCAAGTGTGAGATTCTCCGGAGTTGAAAACGTCCTTAAGGCTGCAATGTTCGACCTTGACAAATCTTACGGCAATTTGAACGATTGCGGTTTACGCTTTTGCCGGATTTCATTAGATTCTAATACATTATATTACTGTTATAAAATCTGAGGGGTTTTAAGAAAAAATCCAAACGTAAAATATTGTTCTAAAGAACTATATCTATTTTATGATAAGATTTTATGAGAAAGAAACTCATTTATTTAGATAAAAAAAGTACATTACTTGTTAAGATTCTTGCAAAATTTCTCATTGTTTGAGAGCGATTTCGATCGAACAAAGTATTATCGTGTTTTGATACGTTAAAAAAGCAAGAGTATCTGTTAAATTACAATAATATAGTTTTATCAGATTAAATCGAAGAATAATTCCTTGTATAAAGTTCACCCCAAGATGTGTCTCTTTCGAACATACAAGCCTTAAGAAACGGTAACCAACCAACACAGGCGGTCCGTACGCTAGTCTGCTACCTTAGTAGTATAAAAAAACATTCGATTTTAAGGGAAACTTAATAAAATTGACATTGAAATTTTGCCATTTATATTATTTTAACATTAAATCGGTTCAGCCGTAAGCACAAACAACCACAAAAATAAATATTGGGAGTCGCTTTTTTTGGATAAATATTTAATATACGAGTATGTAAACACATGAGTTGTATGAAGCAATGCCTCAGCGCACTATTTAAATTTTATTTATGCAGGTGTATCGTTACCTATTTTATGCTAATAAATGATTTTAATTGTACAGATGACTTATTATAGTAATTATTATTATTGTGTGTATTGAGTGCTCAAAAAACATTATTGCAAAGCGTTTTTTGCTAATTTGGAAAGAGCAGATTTATATATTCAAAAGGTTAAGACCATAGGTAAAATAAGGGTTGAAGCACAAAAGCAGCAACTATTGCATATTTGCGTAAAATCGGTTAGCGATTTGAAAAAGTATACTAAATAGGTAGGTAGGTGAAAGGTGTAAAACGATCTACGAGTATACCAACGAAGATCATTTCTTTAAATAGCTCTTGTTATACCTAGCGTTCCTTCCCAGAGATCTTGGGGAAATTGACGAACTCAAAGAAAAGAACAATGAAAATGCATAATACTGCACAGTACCAACCAGATCAAATCTAGATTTATATTTCATTCTGTGGAAAATGTTGGAAGTTTTCAAAAACATTTTACATACATTTGTTCCATTTGCATTCAGTGTTTCAGACTAAATGCATTGTGAAACGTTTCTACATTTGCCATTTTATACCGAAGATAATAAAAGAAAGAGATATTCCGCAAAGAAGCATAAAGGGTTATGTATGGTATAATGTAAAAGCTATTAGAGATTGATGCAGTGAGATACGAGTGGTGAATTTACAATTTGACACAAACTTGTTATCCAGATCCAACAAGCAGTCCTGTTCACAACAGTAGTCCTGTTCAATGTTTTTGTAAAAGTTGTAAGAGACCAAATATTTTTTTTGAACTCCATGCCACGGCTTTAACGTCTTCCAAGCACAGAAACCACAGATAATATAATTATATTCTATAAAAAAATAGAAATGGTGCTCACGGATAGCTATCTCCTCACAGCTAACCTCAGAATCCGCATTGTCATTGAATAACCCGTATAATAAGAACTAAACAACATAGGAAGTTATAGAACACTGAGGAAGTCGGGTTGCAAACAAGTGAAGAAAACACAATCCCGACTGATGAATGAGATGATTGATGAGACTTAGATGAAAACTTCAAAGCCCCCGGCTTCACCCTGAACCGGATACTTATTCCCGGAATAAAAAGCCTAAGCGTTATTCATGACTGTAATCTATACCTGTAAGAAATTGCAGCCATTATTAGTAAAATAAAAATATTCAAACCGCTTCAGCTTATACCCCACTCCTACAAAGTAAATCATATTCTCAGCCTACCTATCTGTTGCAGCATTCATTGACCGTAAAACCTTTGTATCATACGGGTTTACCGTCCTTTGATTTGACTCAGCTTTCCAAAGCTTATAAAGCTAAGATTTTTGTTCTATTAGGAAAATATGATTTATAAAAAAGCCTCGCGTCCCGTCATTATTGTAGCTGGCGTAACATAAGTTAACATTTTGTGTTTGGTGCTTTTGATGTCATTACAGGAATTCAGTGCCGTGTTTAATGTTATTTGTAAATTTATTTACAAATAACATTAAACACGTATTACTTGTTAATATTTATTTAGGTATTTATCAGTTAAAATAAATGTATTAGGAGCATATTTAATTATATGCTGAACAATAGTGCATATTCCTGTGATTCTTTTTGCCTCCTTATTTTTTATAAATAGGTTTACGCGACAGTTATTTACGTACGTACAATCTTCAGTATTACGTAGAAATGGTTTTACTTTCTCTTTTTGCTATGAAATATTTCTTTATTCAACAGCAAAGGGTTTTATAAAATTATTCAAATTTATTCCAACCTCCGAAACCAAAAAGCTTAGATAATAAAAAAATATCTACTGATGCGCCATAAAACCCATATTTCAAATTCAATGCTACGAAAAATTGCTTCGTGGAACTTTCTAGTAAAAGCGACCTAGATATTTGTTGGACCTAAGCCCCTTTCCTTTCACAAGAGCCTGCGAGAGGAAAGATAATTTAAAGCTTATTCACTTTTTATTTCCTAGAATTATACCAATTATACTGACATCTTATACCTATACTATTGTCACTAGTTATAACCAAGATGTATACAGTCAACTCTGGGGTTCAAGTCAACCCAAATGATAAAAACGGGACCCTATTACTGAAACTCTGTCTGTCTATCTGTCACCAGGCTGTATCTCATAAGCCGTAGTAGCTAGATATTGGATTTTGCCACGAATACTTATAGATCTTTTCCTATCAACTTTGTTAATAGCTCATAACCTTATTGCACATTCGCCCAAAACTATCGGCCTCCGTGACCGGGGGCCTCAGGACGGCGGGTAAGCTGCTCACCGTCCATACAGAAGCAGGCCCTAGACGACAGCGTGACGTGATATTTTCGCTCACGTCACACGCCCCAAGACACACGCGAGATAACATCCAAAAAACCCTCCAAAGACGCGGGATAGCACCCAAACCCCGTAGGTGAGGCGGCAGTGGTAGCCCAGATTTTTGAGCATCCAGGAGATATCTTTCCGATGGCTTACACGGGGCTCTCTCAACCGTAGGCAGTTGGTACGTAACATGTGGATTTTAGTCGGTAAGAGTCCAGCATACTACGAGTAATGTTAGAATACATTATTCGTAGCCGGCATAGCATCCCTGTAGGATTATCCTCATAATTATAAAAAAAAAAAAATATACTAAACACTTTTTAAAATAAATTCAACGTTATTTATATGTGGCGCTATTTCAATTTTGTCCTGAGGATATCCTTCCGAGGGCTTACCCGGGGCCCCCAACCATAGGCAGTAGGCAGGAAACGTGTGGTTTATAGTCGGTAAGAGTCCAGCATGCATCCATGACAGATTTTTCTCACGTTAAAAAAAAAATAAGGCACTATAACATTAGTTAATAAGCAATATCTGTAATTTGTTAATTAATGGTGTACAATAAAGTATTTATTATTATTACTAGCTGTTGCCCGCGACTTCGTACGCGTGAAAATTGTTACAATGCCAATTTGATTGCTCTCTGCTTAGCCCCTAGGATATGAAGCGTGATAATATATAGCCTATTTTAACACCCTACCCCTAGGTAATATTTGTGCAAAATTTGAATCAAATCTATTGAGTACTTTACGAGATCCTTCCGGACAAAGCAAAGCAAACAGACAAACAGACAAACAGATAAACAGACAAAAAAAATTCTAACTATATTTTCGGCTTCGCTATCTTATGTTGAACACCCAGCGAGTATTTTTTTTTTAATATTTCCAATGTACAGTTTTGACTTTTCTATCACATTATTATATGTATAGATTATGTTTCTTTCTTGCTCGGGTATCTTCTTTTTTTTAACGAAAACACCCGGTCATTTGTTAGGCTTACATGGGGACATGATGGTCTAACATGCAGAGGCCCTTTGAGATTTTTAATGTAACGGGAAATGGGACCCCCACTGCAGACAATTCACACCCGCCTTATGTAGAAGAACGGCAATGGACTGCCTACAATGGGAGCTAAACTATTGTAAAATATGCTAACTACAAAATGGGCTATTGATTGGGGGTTAAAAGGACTGGGTGTTTTGTTCTATGGATGAAGACGGCGTCTGCCATTTCAGTATCTTATTATTAAAATATTGGCAGACGGTGACTCGCCAACTCACTAGTAGAAAGTAGGCCTGTGAGGCGACAGAGGGCAACACCGGTGTGAGCGGCTAGGGGTGTCGAGCGGTGCGGCGCCGGTTTCGCCATCACGGGTCAGACCCGGAGCGGGTTTCTCCGTATTTATGCCCTTGAAAATGACACTTCCACCCCCGAGCATAAAGCTCTGGCTTCCTCCCTCTGACCAGCCAATTAAGACAAGCCAGATTTGAGATTTGCTGCACTTCCGGAAGGACGGTCTCCCGTTAGCCCATTAACTGCTAACTGGTCGAGGAGCGCAACAAAACTCTGAGGAATCGGGACCGATGTGTAGCCACGCACATTCAACTCGCCACAAGCTGCCCTGCGGATGTGTGCTTTTCTATAACCTTGTGAGACATTTTTTGTTGATCTCAAAAAGTGGATGACTCAAAAAGCATTTCTACTGTGCCCTCATAGGGTTGCGTTAATCCCATGAAAAGATAACGACTGTCCACAATAATTATTATTATTATAACTGTATTGACACTTTCAACAACTAATTTAAGTTTATAAACTTGGAATAAAGTAAACAGTACCTAAGCTTTATTCATAATCCTTTAAAAGTTTTTCCAAGATTTAAATCGAAATTGAATTTTGGATAAGTTTTACGTTTTCTTCGTTTTTAATGTGAATAAGGATTTATTGTAATTTATCAATTGAACTGAATATTATATTTTAAAATAATGATGGTTAAATTACAACAGAAAACTGGCCAAGTGCGAGACAGAATCACACACAGAGGGTTCCGTACCAAAAAATCACGTTTGTTGTATGGGAACCCCCTTATCCACCCCTTTTTTACTGATTCGGTTTTTGTTGTTACAGCGACAACAGAAATACATAATCTGTGAAAATTTCAGTTCTCCAGCTTTCTCGGTTCCTTAGGTACAGCCTTGTGACGGACAGACAGACAGACGGACAGCGAAGTCTCATGAATAGGATTCCGTTTTCACCCTTTGGGTATAGAACCCTAAAAAATGATTAACGTCTGGCATTTATTAAACTCTATTAACATGATGACTATCCCTACCATTTTTTTTGACAAACTTGTTAATACACATCACAAACAAACACAAAAAAACGCACAATAAGCAAACATAGGTACACATAATCACGCCTTTATCCCCGAAAGATGTGCCAGAGGTAGAAATTTAAATGGGATATTTTTAAATGCACATCTATTTAATTTTTCTGCACACTAGGTAGCTCCACTAATTTACTGAATGCTAACCTGAAAATTAAATGCTGTGCAAAAAAACCAATTGATTAACTAAATATGTCCTACTTAAAATCCTAAAATATTACTCAGAATGAGATGACCTTTTTAATACTACTTACACCAAAAATGTGGTTCGTACATCGAATATATGATTTGTAAAACAGAAATACGAATTGTTTATCAAAAATACTAACTTGCACTGTAAATTATACAATCTTATAACGGTTAGGTTAGGTTAGACTTTCATTTTTTTGATCAATAAAATTTAATTTTGTAGAGGTGACTGATTAAATTGGGGTTTAACTTAGAATAAACGATGTTCCTAAAAGTAAATTAGGCGATGGTTTTCCTTAAAAAAGTTTTAATATTTTGGTTGAACTAGGGAATTATTAGATTTACAATTTTGATAATAGTTATTCGTTCAGTAAAACAGTTCTGCAAATACCATTAAACAGTATAATGAATTTGATTTATTTAGTGTGCATAATTAGTGTGCAAGTCAGTATTTTTGGTTTAATTTTGAATTATTTAGTTCAGAAAAAGGGAATATACAGATATCGATTTAAATACATGCCAATTTAAATAAGCTCACTTTTCACTATCTTTATTTTGTGCTATGTAAAAGACTTAATAATTAATTTGGCATACCAGCACGCACAGGTTGGGTTGAATATAGTTATCGGATGACTTGGCGACAATCGCATCACGCTTAATACCGGAATAACCAAATATTTTACCTTCACAATGAGAAACTATAGTAGCACCGAACCCTCTACGTACAAACTAATTGTGCATACTTACCAATGCCCATACTCCAAATCGCCGATGATGCAGGGGTGTTCGTGCACTGAACTGAAGAGGGAGCGGGAAGTCAGGTATCTCGGCATAACTATTGATCAAAATCTCAACTTTGAGGTACACATAGACCATCTGACATCGCGAATCAGAAAACTTATATTCGTGTTTAAGAGCCTTCAGAGAGTGGCAGATAGGGAGGTTATTAGATCGACCTACTTTGCGCTGTGCCAATCATTGTTAAGCTATTGTATTTCTGTCTGGGGCGGCTGCTCAAAAGCATTACTATTAAAAGGGATATTTTTAAATGCACATCTATATATTTTTTCTGCACACTAGGTAACTCCACTAATTATCTGAATGCATACCAGAAATCTGAATGCTGTACAAAAAAACCAATTCATTAACTAAACATGTACTACTTAAAAAACTAAGATTTTACACAAAACGAGATGACCTTTTTTATCGAATTCACGCCAAAAATGTGGTTTGTATATCGGATATATGATTTACAAAACAAAAATTCGCATTGCTTATCAAAAATACTAACTTGCACTCTAAATTGTACAATCTTATAACGAAATAGGTTAGGTTAGGTAAGTTTTTTATTTTTTTGATTAATAAAATTTAATTTTGGTAAAGATGACTAATTAAATTAGGTTTTTAATTAGGACAAAGATGTTCTTAAAAGTAAATTAGGCGATGGATTTCCTTAAAAAAGTTTTAATATGTTAGTTATGCTAAGGAATTTTTAGATATACTTTTTTGTTAATAGTGATCTGTTCAGTAAAATAGTTATGCAAATACCATTAAACAGTATCTTGAATTTGATTTATTTAGTGTGCATAATTAGTGTGCAAGTTAGTATTTTAGGTTTAACTTTGTATTATTTTGTTCGAAAAAAGGGAATAAACAGATGTCGATTTAAATACATGCCCTATTAAAACTAGAACGTGCTCAAAGAGCGGTCCTTAAGGTGGGCTACTCACTCTCATTTTTTCACCCAACCTCAGAGCTGTATAGGACCTGTCACGTTCTCACTGTGCGCCAGCTGTTTGTGTTGGCTACTGTCCTTAGGAAGCACTCTCTCATATTGTACGATCCATTACTCTTAGTTAAGATACGGAAAAGAAATCTAGTTGCAGCATCTGTACTCTGTAGAACTAGTTTTGCTCAAAAGTTTTTCTGTTTCTTGGGGACATACCTATACAACAAGCTCAACTCAGCCCTGTCAATATAATTGGACTTACTAAGTATAGATGTAATAAACAATGTAAGTAATATGTAAAGTTTAGGTATAAGTTATTAATGTCACTTAAATTAAAATGCATGACGCAAAAAGAAAAATGTTAATTCACAAATATATATTATGTTATTATTATTGTTCAAATAAATAGAACTTATAAGTACAATATTGAAAGAGAACATGAACTAGAATAATCTTTACAACTAGTCTGCTCGGCGGAGGCCTGGTAATCTGTTCGACAGGGAAACCTAGTACAACCCAGTCTTTTTTTTTCTTTTTTTTTTTTTTGTCCAGGTAAATCTTTTGTGGATACCACCTGTATATGAACAGAGTGGTTATGTGGGGCTCCCCGAAAATTGGTATACCCACTAAAACCCTGGAGTGTTCCTTCACGTCGCTATTGTTGGGTTACAGGTAAGGCAAGCGTTCAACTTCTGCAACCCAACAAGCGTTGCCTGCGACAGGCTCGACACTGGGGGGTCTAGAAATTACCCCCCGAAACTGCACTGACTGTGACCCCGGAACACGAGGGGCGCACCTTAGTCAGTCGCACGGCTGGCATAAAGCTGCCGTCGACGACCACGCGTGCGAGGTTGGCGAGGTGGAAGTGTGAGACCACTCATCTCTCGCACTCGCAGCGCTTCTCTCTTTGCCGTCATGACTGCCTCGGCAAAGGCGGCGACGGCGAACCAATTTTCTTCGCTGACCAGCATAGCGGAAGCTATGGTAGATAGCGAAACGACAGGGCCAATTTGAGCCTCTAGAGCAGCGCGCTCGCTACTCCACTCTGTAGTACAACCCAGTCTCTCGCAAGGGTCATATTCTGTATCCTGTAGTGAATTGTAATATAGATTTCCTGTACCTTTGTGAAAGAGAAAATAAATTATTTTATTATTTATTTATTATTATTAATACAGTTTATTGCCGTGTAGAAGCGGACAGGCGCATATTTTTTACCCGCTAGTGAAAATTTTTGACCTGTCTGCAATGCCTTCAACTAGACAGAACAACGCTATGCTATGTTACTAGCAACTCCAAAACCTTAACGTGATTTCAAATACTCAAGCATTTCAGGACCATTTATAGCATTAAATGCTCAGCACAGTGATCGCTCAATGAATAGGCTGTTAACGGGCTACGCTTCACGCACATTAAAAAAAATTGTTTTTACAAAACTAGATGGCACCCGCGGGTCCACCTGCGTGAAATTTTGTTCTCCTTCCAGCATCCTACGTAAAAAAATCCAGGAATAAAAAAAGATTTTTTTATATAACGTGAAGAAAATCTGACATAAAAGCTACTTTTGCCGACTAAAAACCACACGTTCCCTATCTGCTACCTACGGTTGGGAGCCCCGGGTAAGCCTTCGGAAGGATATCCCTAGAAGAGATAAAAAAGAAAAAGCCCGTGTTATTTTAGACTTATAATTTGTCCCTGTACCAAAATATGTCAGTCAGATCCTTTCATTCGTTAGAAAGTGAAAGGAAAACAAACATCTACACATTTATACTCACAGACTTTTGTATTTATTTGATTAGTAAAGATTTTAGCTCGCAATACAATGTTAACTTTAATAGAATCTGATGTTGAAAACTTCGAAAGTACCTACTTGGTGCGTATCTAAGCTGACTTAAGCGTCAATCTCTGATGAGATTTTTACTCAATTGAAAAACTTTTAACTACGTAACACTTCAGGCCATGAGCCTACAAGCTAATAGAACAACTACAGACAGTAAAAATATTCTCACTGTGTTTTACTGCTCCTGCCAAAATAAAATTGTGTTAAACAGTTTTTCAATTTCTGTAACTGTTATATATTTGCACAGAAAATCGGAGTAGTCCATCCATTATGCCACGTTGCTAGTGGATGGGATTGCGGTACAGAGATAAATTACAGTCTGTAATAGCATAATAAAATAGTCTACTTTTCACCCCTAAAATATGTTCCCACGGGAAGCGGGAACTAAAACCGAAATCCACGCGTGCGTCATCATCCAGCCGCGAGCATCATCAAGTTTTATTATAATATATTTTCACGTTATCATGTGAACAGGCAATTGAAAATTTTTACGCAAGTGAATTCATGTTTATCCTATCCTACTAATCCTACTTAATATTATAAATGTGAAAGTTTGTGAAGATGTTTGGATGTTTGGATGTTTGGATGTTTGTTACTCAATCACGCTCTATCGGCTGAATGGATCTGGCTGGAATTTGGTACAGGGGTAGGGTATAGTCTGGAATAACACATAGGCTACTTTTTATCCCGGGAAAATGTTCCCACGGGAAGCGGGAACGGGAACCAAATTTCACGCGGGCGAAGCCGCGCGCATCAGCTAGTTATAACATAATACAAATCAAAGTAAAAATTACAAAGTTGCGGTGCGAAGAACTAAATATCCGAAAATAACGCTCCACTTCAAAAACTAGTTAGCCTTAGTCTCTACTAAAGTCAATATTGTGATCGTAATACAACACAAATTATAATTTCACTTTGTCCTGCTCATAACGAAGTCTAACTCCAATAAAACTAACCCGAAAGGGATCAACTTGAGCTAAAATTAACAGACGCTCGAGGCCGTTAACGACACAAATTGTGAACTTACAAAATCGGAGGTTCATTATTGTTATATTTTATTGAGTGCTAAATTTTAACTAATGAATTGTAAAGGGCGGGTTGTATTTCCTTGGCGTAGATAGTAGAGACAAGACTACTCCGATTTAAGCTGAAATCATGCTATGGGTTGCTGAACTTACCCAACGATTCATAAGGTCTAAAAGGTTTAAGTGCTACACAATAATAATCCCCATGAGGCTAAAAGTAGGATAAAATTACAATATTTATTTTATAAGTTTATGATTTAACTAGCTGAGCTCGCAACTTCGTTTACGTCACATAAGGTGTATGAAAGGAAAGGTATTTCTTCATCAGAGTCATCAAGCAGCGTCTGAAATTGCCCTGTTTGCTTAATCATAAAAGAGCTTAATGATTAAGTCTATTTTAAAACAATTCTTTTCTTTTATGATTAAGCCAACACGCCAGTTTAGGTTCACTCACATTCAAAGAGACCCCTACAATTAAAATTTTCAAAATATCTGATTCTTAAAAGTGTTATAACTCTTTTATTTCTAAACCGATTTACATAAAACAAACGCTAAATGTTAACTGGAGCAAACCTCAACACAAAAAAAAACCGCATTGCAATCGGTTGAGCGGTTACTGAGATTAGCGTGCACAACCGTACAGACAAACAGATATACAGACATACAGACAAACAGACAAAAATTCTAAAAGTCATTGTTTTGGGTTCTATTGCGTTCATAAAGCCCCCCTATAATATTTTTTCTTATTTATCTTCCATGTACAGACAGCGACCTGTTACGATTTTATTATATGTATTGATAAAATGAAATACCTACGTATTTGTATATTAATATAATTACAACAGGGTCGTGTTTAATTCAATACATCAAATAAGTTCAACACCTATTGCGAGGATCAAATGCAATGATGAAATAATTAGGCGTATAGCATAGGTACTTTTGCCCACCTTTTCGAGGAAGAAATTGTGACTGTGTATGTTAAAATTCCCCTAAACTGATTCGTGAATAAACTTTTGCTCACTAGTTCCATAAGAAGTAAATATTTTTCGCTGAAATAATCCCAGCTAAGAAAACAACGAAATCCTATTTGATGAAACAAAATATCGGACCAAGGTATTGGAAAACTCGAAGAATAAAATTCAATATTTTCAATAGTATTGGAATACTATTTTCCGAGTCCAGTACATCTTGTTTGCAAGGTGTGTGCATAGTATTTATTGGAAAGGAAGACGTTGCATTGTTTCCTGTGAGTGTCGCGAAATGCACTAGAGTAGAAAATTTGACCAGAGGAGAACACTTGCAATATTGCAAATCTGTTTGAGTCAGAGTTAAAGCAGAATTATTAGATAAAGGATATCAAATATTAAGGGAATATGAATAACTTTCACGAAAAAATTTTGGTATTTTGAGATAAAGCATGCCTTATAGGTGCGGTATAGACTATCCGTTGCGTCTAATCAGTGAAAATTCTGAGATGGCAAATGCACACAAAGCGGTCTATTTGTCGAACAAAAGCTTGTCATCTGCGCTTCACCTTATTCATTCAAGAAGTGATAGGTTTCTACACATCTGTTATCATTAAACAGGTAATATCTAAATCGAAATGTCATTTTAATGTTATTTTTCAATGAGTATTTTGTCGTTTCATACGTGACTACAAATAAAGTTAAATTCTGATACAGTGGAATTCAAATCGCGTGAGAGCGGTACATCAAACTAGAATGCATCCAGTACACTGTTGACATGCAAGTAAACGAAAAGTTTCATAGGTAGTTAAATATAGTCTATAGGGAAATTTATCTTTCCCAACATATTATACCCGTAAACTCAAAGAAACTTTAGATTGGTTTGCTACAAAGTAAGATCTCTGGTATATTTATTATCATCTTAATAATAATCGCGACTTCGCTCACGTGAAATTCCGTTCCTGTTTCCGCTTCCCATGGGATCATATTCCCGGGATAAAAGTAACCTATATTTTAGTTTATTCAAAACTCTATTCCTATACAAAATTTCAGGGAGTACCGTTCACCGCTAGAGCGTGATTCAGTAACAAACATCATAGCAAATTTGAAAAAGAATTATTTACTCAAGGAAAACATTTTCAAATTGGGTGAAAAGCTCAAAAAATAAGGTATGTCTGAATAAATGTCTACTAAAAAACTTACTCATACATTGATCTCCTCATCCTAAAGCTCTTTAGATTGGTCTTACTATGAACTATACCTACCTACTAAAAGTTAATATTCAAAATCGCGACAGTCTCTGAAGTATAGCTATTTTTAAAGGTATTATTTCAACACAACTATAGGGCCATCAGTTTGATCAGTATAGCAGCTAAAGTTATTAGCATTAGGCAAAATTATTGAAAGGAGAATAAGGGTGGAATCTGACGGATTACTGTGGGAGGCGCAGGGTGGTTTCCGAAATGGAAGAGGATGTATGGACCAAGTTTTCTCGCTCCGCAACATCGTAGAGAAGCAGCTGGCTGTAGGCCGGAAGGTTTTCTGCGGTTTTGTGGACATGGAGAAAGCATTTGACAGAGTTGTAAGGAAGGATCTCTAGGATATATTGCCAGGATACGGGATTGATGGTGTGCTGCTTCGTGCTGTGCAGTCTACATATGAGGGGTGTACGGCATGTGTGCGGGTGGGCGACAGCCTTTCTCCCTGGTTTGACGTCAACATTGGCGTCAGACAGGGTTGCGTGCAGTCGGCTCTGCTGTTTGTCCTGTACCTGGACGATTGTCTTAAGAGAGTAAGATCGATGAATGTTGGATTGCGAATGGGTGACTTACTTGTGGACTTTTTTGCTGTATGCAGATTATGCCGTGCTCATAGCCGAATCGCCATCAGAACTACAGTCACTAGTCACAACGATGAAAGATGATTGTCTAATGAGAGGCTTACATTTGAACACGACTAAAACGAAAGTGATGGTATTCGAAAGAGAAGAGGACAGAACGAATGCCAGGATTACTGTAAATGGTAGTGCTGGAACAGGTGGATGAGTTTGTATATCTTGGATGTGCATTTAGCAGGGATGGACAGTACACCGCTGATGTAGAAAAGAGGGTAACTGCGGGCAATAGTGTGAATGGAGCGTTAGGCAAACTTTTAGGTACCAAGGCCTTAAGTCAAAAGGCCCAGCTCGCAGTACACAATGCGGTGTTGATACCTACGGTGACGTATGGAAACGAGAGTTGGGTATGGCAGGAAACGCATGAAAGTATTATAAACGCGGTTGAGATGCGCGCGCTACGCTAAATCTGCGGAGTAACGCTCGCAGATGGCGTTCGGAATGAAGATGTAAGAAAGAGAGTTGGTCTGAAAGAGAGTGTCGGTGTTAAAGTAAGGAAGGGCATGCTACGATGGTTCGGGCATGTGGAACTAATGGGAGATGAAAGAATAACAATACAGAATTACAACGCGAAAGTGGATGGACGTAGGAGTCGGGGAAGGCCACGACACACCTACCACGACTAAATTAATCGTGTGTTAGTTGAAGGTGGTGTCGAGAGCCGTAGGAACCGACGTGCATGCATGAAAAGAAAAATGAAAGTTGAAGAAGCAAGTGAGGTGTGTATGGACCGTACCGTGTGGCGCTCGGTTCTTTCTGCCTACCCCGCAAGGGATTTGGCGTGAAGATAGTAGTATAGTTTTGTATAGTATTATTTCATCACATCAACCTGAAATCTTACAGATAATATAACATATTTCTAGATATAAAATCGGGTCTAAAAAAATGCATTTAAACTAATATGAGATCACAAACGAAACAGAAACATCAAAGCATAACGTAAAATAATTCAGTTACTAGGGGACGTCATGCGGTTTCATCCGGTAGCTCCCGTTCTCATGGGAATATGGAAGTAAAATATAGTCTGTGTCAACCGGTGATAGCGTAGCTACCGAACAGTAAAAGAATTTTTCGAATTCTTCTATCAGCTTCGGAGCCTTTTCGATACAAACAAACAAACAATCAAATCTTTTTTCTGAATAATATTAATAGTATAGAATTAATAATATAAAAAAATAGACAACTTTGTCTAATGAAACCAAATATTATGATCGTCTTCAAATTAAATCTACCAATTTGGAAACCCAAGCTAATTGCTTGGGTACTTATTTGCCGTTTCAATAATAGAAAACGTGAAAAAGGACAAGAATAAAATTAGAACAGATTTTTGTAGCAGCCTGGACCGTGATTAAGGAATTTTGATTAATTAAATTTGCCATTATCGCCTGAAGAATCCCTGAATCACCATTGGTAAAGGGTCTTCATTATCAGTCGGCTTAAAGTAGGAGAGAAAAGCGATTATTCTTTTTCATTATTTAGAAGTTGTTATAACAAAACAACCAAACCTGCGCTTGGGTTACCACATACGACAAAATACATAAATATGATGATATATGGACGTATAGTATTACTCTGCCTACCCCTTCGAGGAAAAAGGCGTGATAATTTTAGTTTAAAGTCAATCTCACTTCATGTCAAATTTTTAGTTGCACTATAAAACTTTTTGCACTTATTAGTCACGCCTTTACCCCGAAGGGGTACGCATAGGCATAGTATACGCTGACATGTCACCTTATGGTTTTATGTCCCAAGTAACATGTCACAAAGGTGGTGAGCCTATTGCCGAATTGAAATGGACAGGCGCAGGCCGTGATGACTCGCAGTTGAAATTTTCAAACCCCCCTTAGGCCTTCAACTCGGTTTAACGACTGTCATTTTACTGAAAACCGGGATTCATTTCAAGTTTTCCTTCTCAAATTTCATAATTAAATATTTGTTAGCGATTGACCAAAAACTGAGTTACATACCCAACTCAGTTAAATATTTTAGTTTTAAATTCATCTTTTTAACTACCAAGGAGGCCTATAAGCATTTGCCTGCGCTTCTGAAGGACCCCATACTGTAGAGGTAATCAATTCAGATTTGTTTGGGAGCTATTTCTTTATTGTACAAATTTTAATAATAATTTTATCTTCAAGATATCGCTTGTGACTTGCACTATTCAGCACACTTCTCTCGCAGATCTCCACAGTGGAAATGTTATTTGTTGACTTGCATTTTTATTTCATTTACTGTTAACTGGTTTTGTGCTGATTTGTAGAATCTACTTTAGTTTTTTTCGAGTGAAATCAAATATTGATTCCCAATACCTAGTGTGGGGGTAGCTTCAATAAGATCTCCAGAACACTTAACTTCAGCATAACGCGTTTCGGTCCACGGAAACCCTCGCAAATTTCTAAACTGTTCACCCATGCGAGGACCAGCTTTAGCGAACCGTTTACTTAACACTGAGTCAGAGAGCTCTTCCAATATTACAACTGCAGTTAATCTCCGACCACCACATTGAAACTATTTCGTGTGTTCCAAAACGCAGATAATAAATCACTTATGCGTTTGTATTAGAATGGAATACCCTCGCCCGCCGAATTTAGTTCTATGTTTAAGGCCGCGTGGGTCAGATTTTGAGTTTTTTGAAACAATCCTACTCAAAAAGTAAAGGGTTTATAATTCTGATAAATATATATATATAATAGTTAAGGATATAAGCTAAACATATTCCGAGCCCGTTACACGATCCAATAAATTTCACTAGATAGAAAAAAATCCCAAAGTTGACTCCCTCAGAAAAGTTTTTTCAAAACTGTGGCTAAACTATTAATATTTTATATATTTTTTTGCACTCAATTAAAGGTATTAAGGTTTTATACACATTTTCCGAGCGTTTTTCTATAAACAACTACTTACATAGTTATCATGTACGAATATCTACCAAACGCAATAGAATTGCGCCGCTGACGGCCGATCAGTCTCGCCCTGGCGCTTGTGGAGGCAGGACCTGTGTCAGTTTTTTTCGCAACTATTTCGTAATTATTATGCCAAATTACGTTGAAATCGCGCCACAGTATAAGAATATCAGTAATGGGCAAAATGTAATTAGATTAACCGTTACAAATGCGACTCATGGTAAAAATGTGGTGATCTTTTACTTTTTAAGTGTTTTCACGACATGGTAACCAGCTACCTAATGCATTAAAATGTCTACGAATTACATGATAATTTCGCAATCCAACATGGCGGCCACGCCGTAATCACAAAATTTCATGATGGGTATCGTTTAAGGGGTTTTTTGGTATGCTGAGTACGAATCGCGTACTAATTTTGCAATACAAGATGGCCGCCGCGCCGTAATCACAAAATTTCATGATGGGTATCGTTTAAAGGGTTTTTTGCTATGCTGAGTACGAATCACGTGATAATTTTGCAATTCAAAATGGCCGCCACGCCGTAATCACAAAATTTCATGATGGGTATCGTTTAAGGGGCTTTTTCGTATGCTGAGTACGAATCACGTGATAATTTTACTATCCAATATGGCCGCCGCGCCGTAATCAAAAAATTTCATGATGGGTATCGTTTAAGGGGTTTTTTGGTATGCTGAGTACGAATCACGTACTAATTTTGCAATACAAGATGGCCGCCGCTACGTAATCACAAATATTCATGATGGGTATCGTTTAAGGGGTTTTTTGCTATGCTGAGTACGAATCACGTGATAATTTTACAATCCAATATGGCCGCCGCGCCGTAATCACAAAATTTCATGATGGGTATCGTTTAAGGGGTTTTTTCGTATGCTGAGTACGAATCACGTACTAATTTTGCAATACAAGATGGCCGCCGCTACGTAATCACAAATATTCACGATGGGTATCGTTTAAGGGGTTTTTTGCTATGCTGAGTACGAATCACGTGATAATTTTGCAATCCAATATGGCCGCCGCTCCGTAATCACAAAATTTCATGATGGGTATCGTTTAAGGGGTTTTTTAGTATGCTGAGTACGAATCACGTGATAATTTTGCAATCCAATATGGCCGCCGTGCCGTTATCACAAAATTCTATGATGGATATCGTTTAAGGGGTTTTTGCTATGCTGAGTACGAATCACGTGATAATTTTACAATCCAATATGGCCGCCGCGCCGTAATCACAAAATTTCATGATGGGTATCGTTTAAGG
This sequence comes from Miltochrista miniata, assembly GCA_933228765.1. Classification (NCBI taxonomy): domain Eukaryota; kingdom Metazoa; phylum Arthropoda; class Insecta; order Lepidoptera; family Erebidae; genus Miltochrista; species Miltochrista miniata. The sequence goes on along the minus strand of OW121753.1, from coordinate 39,197,843 downwards.
GGTTTTTTCGTATGCTGAGTACGAATCACGTACTAATTTTGCAATACAAGATGGCCGCCGCTACGTAATCACAAATATTCACGATGGGTATCGTTTAAGGGGTTTTTTGCTATGCTGAGTACGAATCACGTGATAATTTTGCAATCCAATATGGCCGCCGCTCCGTAATCACAAAATTTCATGATGGGTATCGTTTAAGGGGTTTTTTAGTATGCTGAGTACGAATCACGTGATAATTTTGCAATCCAATATGGCCGCCGTGCCGTTATCACAAAATTCTATGATGGATATCGTTTAAGGGGTTTTTGGAATGCTGAGTACGAATCATGTGATAATTTTGCAATCCAATATGGCCACCGCGCCGTAATCACAAAATTTCATGATGGGTATCGATTAAGGGATTCTTTCGTATGCTGAGTACGAATCACGTGATAATTTTGCAATCCAATATGGCCGCCGTGCCGTTATCACAAAATTCTATGATGGATATCGTTTAAGGGGTTTTTGCTATGCTGAGTACGAATCACGTGATAATTTTACAATCCAATATGGCCGCCGCGCCGTAATCACAAAATTTCATGATGGGTATCGTTTAAGGGGTTTTTTCGTATGCTGAGTACGAATCACGTACTAATTTTGCAATACAAGATGGCCGCCGCTACGTAATCACAAATATTCACGATGGGTATCGTTTAAGGGGTTTTTTGCTATGCTGAGTACGAATCACGTGATAATTTTGCAATCCAATATGGCCGCCGCTCCGTAATCACAAAATTTCATGATGGGTATCGTTTAAGGGGTTTTTTAGTATGCTGAGTACGAATCACGTGATAATTTTGCAATCCAATATGGCCGCCGTGCCGTTATCACAAAATTCTATGATGGATATCGTTTAAGGGGTTTTTGGAATGCTGAGTACGAATCATGTGATAATTTTGCAATCCAATATGGCCACCGCGCCGTAATCACAAAATTTCATGATGGGTATCGATTAAGGGATTCTTTCGTATGCTAGGTAGCAATTTAATGTAATTGGCCTTAATTTTACAATAAAAACCTTTTGTCATAGTATTTTCGCATTGCTAGGCCTGAACTTAATAAGCAAATCTTTTTAGTTTACTACTGTTAATAGCTTAGGCGGCCAAATTGAATTCCAAAATTATCATGTTATTCGTACTCAGCATTCGAAAAAACCCATTAAACGATATCCATCACGAAATTATGTGATTACGGCGCGGTGGCCATTTTGGATTGCAAAATTATCATGTGATTCGTACTCAGCATACCAAAAAACCCCTTAAACGATAACCATCATGGATTTTTGCGATTAAGGCGCGATGGCCATATTGGATTGCAAAATTAGTACGTGATTCGTACTCAGCATACCAAAAAACCCTATAAACGATACACATCATGAAATTTTGTGATTACACCGTGGCGGCCATTTTGGATTGTAAAATTATCACGTGATTCGTACTCAGCATAGCAAAAAACCCCTTAAACGATACCCATCATGAATATTTGTGATTACGTAGCGGCGGCCATCTTGTATTGCAAAATTAGTACGTGATTCGTACTCAGCATACCAAAAAACCCCTTAAACGATACCCATCATGAAATTTTTTGATTACGGCGCGGCGGCCATATTGGATTGTAAAATTATCACGTGATTCGTACTCAGCATAGCAAAAAACCCCTTAAACGATACCCATCATGAAATTTTGTGATTACGGCGCGGCGGCCATCTTGTATTGCAAAATTAGTACGCGATTCGTACTCAGCATACCAAAAAACCCCTTAAACGATACCCATCATGAAATTTTGTGATTACGGCGCGGCGGCTATATTCGATTGCAAAATTATCACGTTATTCGTACTCAGCATACGAACAAACCCCTTAAACAATACCCATCATGAAATTTTGTGATTACCGCGCGGCGGCCATATTGGATTGCAAAATTATTACGTACTTCGTACTCAGCATACCAAAAAACCCCTTAAACGATACCCATCATGAAATTTTGTGATTACGGCGTGGCCGCCATGTTGGATTGCGAAATTATCATGTAATTCGTAGACATTTTAATGCATTAGGTAGCTGGTTACCATGTCGTGAAAACACTTAAAAAGTAAAAGATCACCACATTTTTACCATGAGTCGCATTTGTAACGGTTAATCTAATTACATTTTGCCCATTACTGATATTCTTATACTGTGGCGCGATTTCAACGTAATTTGGCATAATAATTACGAAATAGTTGCGAAAAAAACTGACACAGGTCCTGCCTCCACAAGCGCCAGGGCGAGACTGATCGGCCGTCAGCGGCGCAATTCTATTGCGTTTGGTAGATATTCGTACATGATAACTATGTAAGTAGTTGTTTATAGAAAAACGCTCGGAAAATGTGTATAAAACCTTAATACCTTTAATTGAGTGCAAAAAAAATATATAAAATATTAATAGTTTAGCCACAGTTTTGAAAAAACTTTTCTTAGAGAGTCAACTTTGGGATTTTTTTCTATCTAGTGAAATTTATTAGATCGTGTAACGGGCTCGGAATATGTTTAGCTTATATCCTTAACTATTATATATATATTTATCAGAATTATAAACCCTTTACTTTTTGAGTAGGATTGTTTTAAAGAAACTCAAAATCTGACCCACGCGGCCTTAAGTGCATAAATCAATCGATTATATTTTAATAGAATATTTATATAGGTAATATTTTATCTTCATACCTGCACAATCTATCATCTTACTAATAAATAATTTGTAAATACGAAAGTTTGTGACGATGTTTGGATGTTTGTTACCCTTTCACGCTCAAATAGCGCAACGAATCTGGCTAAAATTTGGTACAAGGATAGACTATACTCTGAAATAACTTATACATGTTACTTTTATCCTGGAAATAAGCTCCCATGGGAAGCAGGAAAGAGGGCGGAGCCACGGCCGCCATCCAGAATTCTATAAAATATGTTCACACTTGCGCAAATGTCCTTCATTTAGTTAATGAAACAAATGTCTTTGTGGTGGCTTTATGTTCCGATTAGGTTTAATTAATTGACATGGGTCCGTAGGTTCAAATGGTAGATTTTTACATCGTCATCAACCCTGAGAGGATCCGGGGTCGCGGGTCAATAGGTTAGGAATGACAGTATTGTTCAGTATGTGCATAATCGATCTGTGATATATTTTCAGCATTACTTTAACAAAAAATCTATTGGCGCCCTTTTAAATAAATTTTCATATTGCTGTTTGAAATCTGGAATTGTTTGTACAAATTTAACAATTATTCTGCAGAGAAATAGAAAACAGATCATGGTCCCTATTATTAATTATATTGAGTAATTTTCATTGCCAAAAAAGTAATAGCTATAAAAATTATTGAATACTAGGGAACCCACCCGCGTAGTTACCGTTCCCGTGGGAATATGGAAATAAAATATGGTCTATGTCATCCGGAAATAGTGTAGCTTCCCAACAGTTACAGATTTTAAAAAAATCAGTTTAGCAGTTCCGGAACCGCTATAACAAGAAATACTAAAATCATATAAATTAGGTATGTTTAAGAGAAGCGTACAAAAATATTTCATGCCGTCTTTTGGTCCAAGGCAAAGTGCGCGGTTTTTCTATGATGAAGGTTACTTTTGTAAATAAATCACGGCTATCAAGTAGCACAAAAACCTTTTTCCCTGATACCTGACAGAATTTACCAAAGTTTACTTCATAAAAAAAGTTCCCCGTTCGAGTTTAAAAACAGAAGTCTAAACGAGAGTTCGAAATTGGTAAAACACTTGAGTTTATTGAAGAGCCCTTCTCTTTTTCAAAAATGCTAGCTCAACAAAATTCATGCTTTTATTATTTTATGAAAAAATGGCCACGTTGGCTAATTTCATCGTAATTATTTTAGTTTTTCATTATAATGTGAGATTTTTAAGGCGGGCTGTGAAAATGCATGTTTCGCCGGCTATGAAAGTGGGCCTTAATTTGGATGTTGTTGCTACAAATTAATCCACAGTAAAATAATACCTTGCATTAATTCAATAATAACAATAACCTGCATTTATTCAAATAACAAAACCAATACTGATTTCGACACCTACCGTGCATATTAAAACAGCATATGGTTGTGGTCGCGAACGAAGCAGTTCAGCCGAATAATTTGTAACACACTTTAAAATGATTTGCAGATAAGGCTTAATTAATCTGCTAAATTAATATTAGTCTCAGAACAAAAACTTTGGAGCAAAAATTTTGATAGACTGGCACCTGCCGGTCTATCTTAATAATTGCTCCAAATTTTTTGTTAGTTTAGGAGTTAGTCTAGTGTTCATTATTTTGACTTGACCTTTAAAATTATAAAGAAGTTCTATTCAAAAACCTAGTTAGATATTAGAAGAATTTTACGTCATTACCATTATGTAGGTTCCTATACAAAGTCGCCGACAACGTTATAATTGAAGTAACTTCTTTAGGCGCGACTAGGGTGTAACACAGATTTTTTTTCTGACGGAAGTAACGCTTTTCCGCTATTCAAAATTCGAAAGAATGATATTAATATAACATTTGATGCCGTCAATGGCATAGAAGTTTTACTTCAATCGCGCGTAAAGATTACACGCACACACTTTTTTGTGTGTACCACACACACAAAAAAGTGTGTGCGTGTAATCGTTTCACGATTGTTTTTTACAGATTTTGTAGCTACTGAGCTGCATGACGATTCTGCTCTGACACAATCACTAACCCGTTCTTTTTTAAACGGTCACTGCGTTAAACCACTTCAACTATGGCCGGCAATCAGATGGGTGACCTTTTTATTACATGTGAAAATCCTAAATGGATGCTATGTCGGTCTCCTGCCGATTAAAATCACACGGTGACTTAGACCTGTTTACGACCAAAAGCCCCGGATAAGCCTTCGGAAAGGTATCCCAGGGTTACCGCTTACTCCGCTTAGGAGGTGCGGATATTATTCTGCTATTTCGGGTATTTAACACCTGCGGGTACTCACTACACGTGCCTGTCCATTTCAACATGGCGGTATACTCGCCACCTGATGGGTAGTGTGTCTTTGCCTACCCCTTCGAAATAGAGACGTGACTATTATATGTACCTATGTTAGAAAATGAATCAGAACTAGAACAAGACTCAATTATAACACATCTGCTAAGAACAAATTGAAATCCCAAAAGTAATTAAACGGAACTAGACAATATAGTGCTGTTAGTTGTATTGTTTATTGGTTATCTCAAAACAACTCGACTACACTTTAGTGTTAGTTGGAAAACAATAGTTCCCTCAAGATTTACTACACAAGTGGGTAAGTTCGAGGTTGTAGAAGTTAATAATAACTGCCTTATAGTGCAGTGGTAAGTATATGCGAGTGTCGTGCTGAGGTCTCGGGTTGGTATACCGGGGCGGAATAAATATTTAGGTGTCCCGCCATTTTTCCTTTTGAGTTTGAGACTTTTGTAGGTATCTTTTTAGAAATAGGTATATGTTGTTTGTATCACTAGGTTATCAGACAAGCATGTTCCTTATACTCGTATGGGCATGAAGTATTGTAATAAAAGATGGTAGGTATAAATGCGTCTGTTTAATGTTATGATACTTACAATACCGTCTTACATGTTCTATAATGTTAGCTTATATACTAGGGTGTCGGCACAAGCATACAGCCCACGTGATAGAAAGTTGTTCCGTAGCCTATAAACTTTTGCAACATCAGAGGCACTACTCTCTTCTAGAATTTGCAGGACCAAATCTGTTAAAATTAAAAAAAAAGCAATAAACGTTGCTCTTCTTTGCGGTCTGCAACTTACACCAATGGTGTGTGTTTTTTTATGTATTTCTATTTTAATATTATTATCTTTGGTGTAATTTAGCCACTGCGGTTGAAATTTCAGTTTTCCAAATATCAATTTGCGAGAATATTTTCACGGATGGAAAATGCTGGAGTCTAATCCCAACGGTCACGCAATCTGACGTTTGTTCAATACGGTTCAGTCTGCGGTATGAAATTGTTTAAAGTTTGCAGTTGCATATAATTCTTGAAACCATATTGGCATAGACATTTTAGATATGGAGATATAAAATCATTAAAAATCGGTGTTACCAAACGTCTACAGTATGGGGTTATTCAAAGGGGGTCTTAGAAGGTTCTTGCAAGGTTCGGCAGCGCGAGCGTAGCGCCTCTGGTGTTGCAAACGTTCATATGCTACGGTGACCACCGGAGGCCACCTGGGGCGCCGTATTCTTATCTGCCACTTTACCGGAATAAAATGAATTATTTTATACATTTCTTTAATACTAAGAGATATTCAGAAAGTAGCTCCTCTTACTAAAATGTCTTGCGTGTTTTGGACTAAATCAATTAAATTCAATGACTCGTGAAATAAAAACAATGTACTAGTAGCTATTGGACTGTTTTAAATCTTAGAAATCTATAGTGCAACAGTATATATAGGAATATAGGGACAAAAATGCTAGAAATTAACGCAACACCTGATACTTTTGCGATTATTATAGCATTGTAATTGCTGTAATGTTCGTACTGTAATATTGTAATAAAAACAGGGTCGTAGGGCTACTAAATAGGCGATTTAGTAATACCTATTACAGTGAAATTTAAATCATAAATAATTGATGGCAATGGAGTTTCTGATAAATCATGGAATTTTTTAGTGAGAAATTCCTCTACGATCGTGGCACTTATAACGGTGCCGAAAGTCAGAAACAATTCATAGTACTTAATGATATTATTGACTGATTTTGTCTTTTAATGATATGGCCCGTCACTGCAGGGCGTCGAGTGCATCCAGTAAGTAATTTGTAGAGTCATCTCAAAAGCCAAAGCAGTGTTCTTCGTGGAAGAATCAACGTGTTGTAAGTACAACAGTTACAGATACCTCCTGTGCGGTGTGAAGCCACAACTTGTTCCATACACCTCGTAAGGGTGTCAATTATGTGCAAATTTGCAAACGAAATTAAATTAAGTGGTAAGACTATAAATGATTAAGTGCGTCATCTTTTAGGCAATCTTCGTATAAATCTGTGGAAGACTGCCAAAGACAGCTGGAGGACCACAGGCGCCTGTGTGTATATTAATCACAAGTTTCCCAACAAATAAACAATGTCTTGTAATACAAAAAATATTCCAATTCGGTTGGTCCATTGCCTTCTTGTGACGTGAAAGAAGGGACAAACTGCAATTTGGATTCTATTTATTCCATGAAAATATAAAAATAACTTTATTCTATAGAGTCAGAATTGTGTTTGATATTTTTGACGACTATAAAAGGATGACTCTTTGCGTGTGGCAATGGCTCTTCGCCTGGGCTGCTAGGTGTGTGAGCCCCACAAATGCATCTGCTGTTTCATGGTGGAGGCTGAAGGTCATCATGCATTGAGTTGTCGTCGTAGTGCAGGTAGGTTCCCGCATCATGATACCCTTAATGATTTGATACGGAAGGCTGGTTTCAGCAGATGGACCCTGCACGCTCGAGCTCCCTAGTCTGTCCAGATCAGATGGAAAGAGACCGGATGTATTGATTCTTGTACCGTGGAAGAGGGGTTGGTGCTTTGTTGGAGACGTCACTTGCATGAGCACTGTGGCTACCAGTCACTTGAACCGAACTGCTCTTTCTCCTGCTGCGGCCGAGGACGCGGCTAGCAGAAAGCATCAAAAGTAAGCGGCTTTGGAGCCTCGCTACATTGTGGGACCGGCTGTGTTCGAAACGGTGGGCAGTTGAGGCAAGGAAGCTAAAAATTTGGTGTCTGATATAGGCAGAAGGATAGGGGAGAAAACTGGTGACTCACTCTCCGACTGGCACCTGGTGCAAAGGTTAACTATTGTCTTTCAGTGTGGAAATGCGGCGAGTGTTCTGGGTACATTTGCACCAGATACAACCCGGGGCGGGTTATTTAGCTAACAATTCTTTGTTAGTTTTTGTTATAAAATAAAATGAAGTAAGTTTGCTTACGTATTTTCTAGATAATATAATATAATCAGCAAAAGATTTCTTCCTGCTACATAAATCTCTCAAACAAGCTTCCCATACTTACGTAGTGGTGAATTTATTAACCTTTTAGTATGTACAGTAAAATATGTTTTTATTCTGAGTGAGCTAATATTTTTACTACTATTTGTGAAATTCGTTTGTGTAACTGCTCCATTCCGTGATATTATGGTGCAGTAAAGCCTAATGGAGACGCAAACTTGGGTATTATTGTAACTAACCAATGTATGGTTTTATTTGCAAAAAATTACTGGGTATATAACATTAATAAACATAGTAATGTAAATAAATTATTAAATAATTGAGTCGACTGGTGACCCACAGGCCCGCAGTTTTCTCTGTCAGCGAATAGGTATTGCTATTCAAAGCGGTACCGTAACTTTGGGAGTCACGGGACATCCTTCCTGAGGGCTTACCCGGGGCTCTCAACCATAGGCTGTTAGGCGTGGCGTGAGGTTTTTTAGTCGGTAAGAGTCCGGCATAACATCCTATGAGGATTTTCCCTCACGTTAAACAAAAAAAAAAGCGGTACCGTAACTTTTGACAATAAATGTTTTACGTCACACAAAGTTACGTCTTTATTACCAGGGAAACCTTATAGTTTTTAGTCTCACGTGATAGATGGTAAACAAGTGGTAAACCTATTACCAGAGTTGATTCTACTATGCTTTTGCCGTATTGAAATGGACAAGTGCAGTGCGCAGCCACTGTTGAAAAATCTTAAGCCGCTCATTAAGGCTTTTAACTTGGCTTAACTACAGTCATGTTACTGACTACGGGACCAGCGGCTTAACGTGCCATCCGATGGGAACTGAGTACTATGTTGCGCCCGCGGCTGCGCCCGCGTCAACGCCAATACGTTATATCAGTATAATTTCTTTCAATTTATTTAAAAGAGTAAAAGGACCCTCTTGATAGAAAGTGCTGTCGATGGAGTATAGGAGTCACTCTTGTTTTCCTTCTTTTTGAGTAGGTAGTTATTAGAACATTGCTACTTGCTAATTATTTCTATAAAGAGTAATTAAGAGCAGTCGTTTTCCATGTATTTAATTAGTTGAAATTTAAAATACGACAAGCAAAAACGATACCAATCGAAACTGCATTTTTGCTATAAATTATCAGAAAATCACCCATATAGAAATATTCTCAAACGAAGATAGGTATTTCCTGCTTCGATCCAATTACTTCTAAGTTTGTAACAAGATTAAAAGTTTCTCCAGCACCTCGTTTCAAAGATATTTATTATTACGGTATGAAAAAATTTTTCTCAACGCCTGAAATTATAACGCGATTTTCCCTAAAAATATTTATTTTTCAGAGGTAAAATGTTTAACTCTTTCTTAAACACTACGAATATTATTTCGTACTTTAACCAGATCTAAGATAAATGAATCTTAATGAATTACTAAGACGATAAAACAAAGCTTCTTAAATTTTCTTACCTCAACATCCTCTGGATCTAAGAGTAAGTCTCAAGAATTTATTAATACTTTCTCAAGGTCTTTCCGTCTCTCCATTTGTGAGAGTGAACACTTCGTATAAAGCAAAAAAAGTATAGTAGTATAGTCACGTCTTTTTCACCCAGGAGTATAGGTATAAGAGGCATACTATACGCGAACATTTCCTCATTTTGTAATTTATCCTCACGTAATAGACGATGAGTCTATTGCCGTGATAAAACGGACAGGCGCTGGTTGTACCCCCTGGTTTTTTTTTTGTTTTTTTTTTACTTGTGGAAATCCTACATGGATGCTATGCCGGACTCCTACCGACTAAAACCATACGATGCCCTACAACTGTCTACGGCCGGGAGTCCCGGGTAAGCCTCCCGGCCGTACCCCCTGCTGTCGAAATTTTCAAGCCGATGACCGCCGCGCGGCTCATATGGCTCTTAACTTGGTTTAACGTCTGCTATGTAACTTACTGGCAACCGGGATCAGCGGCATAATGTGTCTTTCGAAGCACGGAAATGTTTGTAATTGGATATGACACTTATTGGTTACTCATATCAAGACCAAGCATAGAATAAGACTCTGAGAGTAGTGTTCGTTTACAAAACACTAAGTTAGCGGGGCTACAAGAGCTTCCAACGGTCAAAAATATGGGGATGTCCTTTCAAGGGCTACCCAGATTTCTGGCAACAAAGGTGTAAGATTCTTCGTGTGCTTTTAACTTCGTTAAGTACCCTTAGCTACTCATACCGCCGCCAGGTCAGTGTAGTGAATAAAGCTCTTAAAAGATTTCATACGTACGTGCAAAGAAAAATCCATTTTATCCTTTTTCTAAAACATTGACTTTATGTTTATAGATGGGCTGGATTATAGCAGGCGACGGTTGCATACCTTATCGTACCTGAACCAAGCTTCCAAATTTAGCATCATCCACGTGTGGTGTAATAAAAATAACCGGCCAAGTGCGAGTCGGACTCCCGCACGGAGGGTTCCGTACCAAAAAACAACAAAAAGTCGTACCTATTTGTTGCATGGGAGCCCCCCTTTTTTCTTTTTATTTAACGAGATGGAAAATCCTTAATGGATGATATGCCGGACTCCTACCGACTAAAAAACCCCACGTAACGGCCCACAGCCTACGGTTGGGAGCCCCGGGTAAGCTCTCGAAAGGATGTCCCAGTAAAGGTCCATTTTGTTTTAATTATTATTTTTTTATAAAAATACACTGCTCGATATTCTGTGAGTATTTCAAGCGTCTACTGGTTGCCCTCATTACCTATTAACACAGAGCAACGCGCGCCTTAAACAGTTCGCGTTGCTCTGTAGTGTTATACAACGCGCGTCTTCAGACAGTTCGCGTTGCTCTATAGTGTTATACAACGCGCGTCTTTAGACAGTTCGCGTTGCTCTATAGTATTAACTATCCTTGTATAGATTCTCTACGGTAGGTACAGTATATATTTCAAAAAGAGTTTGTGAACTCTATGTTTAATTTCTTTTTCAGAATATTGATGACATTTAAATGATGACATTATAAACACGATATCTACGTCTACAACATAAATTGTGTGTTTGTACGTAAATTGTTTATACTGGAGAAAAGTCTAAAATATGGACTATTTGTTTACTATTTCCTATGAAATAGCTATCTTTGAAATATTACACCTACCTAAAGTAATCTGCTGAAAAAGTTGTTCACTTTTTAAAGAACAAATATTTACGACGAAAGTCGAAAAATAAGTTAGTATGTGACCCGTTTAATGTTCAATCATGGCGACACGAAATTAATTTCATTGAGCAACATTTGATTGTGCTATACCTCCTTAAGTATTCATTTAATTTAAATGGTGTAAAGGGAATGAATGACCTTGATGAAATGTTCAAATTAACTAACGTATTTAAATTGAGAAGGATACATTATTACCGAATAAATAAGACAAAATCGCTAAAAACACGTTCGTTGTATGGAAGCCCCCCTTAAATATTATTATGTTTTTGTTTTCAGTATTTGTTGTTATAGCGGCAACAAAAACACATAATCTGTGAAAATTTCAACTCTCTAGCTATCACCGTTCATGAGATACAGCCTCCTGACGGACAGACAGACAGACAGACAGACAGACAGACAGACGGACAGCGAAGTCTCATGAATAGGGTCCCGTTCTTTACCCTTTGGGTACGGAACCCTAATGACATAATATGAAACATTAGAAAGAAAAAACATTTATTGAAACATGGTTTCAAATAACGTAAGTTTACAAAAATCTTTGTATTTTAACTTTTGAAGCTATAATAATTTTAAATTTTCAATAATATAAAGTTAAAATATCCCGCAGGTATCATACCTAAACTCGTACATTATTTTGATATAGGTAACTTTATTAAAGCCTATTGTAACCGCCCACATGAGTCTTGATAACAGGCTCACAACATGTTGCAAATAAACACGAATACCTATTATGTAATAGTTTCAAATATTCTGTTTATTACTTGTTGCAAAGGATGTGTGGCAAATTTTCTTGTTAAACTTATTGATTTACTGGCTGAAGTCCGCGAAGCGCGAGGATACAGCGCTCCACACATTGGTAGAGTGTACAGTGTGGGCGCAATAGCGCCAGGTCCTCATGGGACCGCTGAGTCTTTCTGCGAGCAGGTCATGCTCGTGAAAAAGGTGGCGGGGAGGGCGTGGGAGAGAACTTTCCCACTCTCGGCCTCCATGACCTAGAGCCTGAGGTAGGTGTGGGGGCTGCTCACCGTCCTTACAGAAGCAGGCGCGAGACGACAGCGTGACGTGATAGTTTCACGCACGCCACACGCCCCAAGAAGTGATAACACCTGTTCGACATTCCAAAGATGCGGGATAGCACCCTAACCCCCTAGGTGAGGCCGTAGTGGCAAGGTCTGTTGAAAATCCTGGTGTCATCCTTATGAGGGCTTACCTGGGCTCAAAACCGTAGGCTTTAGTAGGTAGGGAACTGTTATACGGGTTTTCGAAAACGGGTTTTTAAAAAAGAACTTTAAAACTTTAGGCACTATGACCTTTATTCAAAAAAGAAATAGAAAAGGATTCTTTTGGGATCCTTAGGCAACCGCGCGATTCGGAGGATGAAGACAGACTGGCCTGTGGCTGAGCCGCTGGACAGAGCAAGGGGCTGATAATCGGGAGTCAGCATAAAAGATGGTAGGACAGCACTAAGGCTAGCATAATGTGGATATAACACCTCCCCCTTTAAGAGGAGACTTTGGGGTAAAATTTAAACAAAGTCTCCACTAGATCCTTGTTCTAAGTGGAGCAACGGAAGTTGGTAAATCGTCTTCAGCGTCGTGTCTGTCGGTCATGGTAATTATTTCTGGAGTAGGTTGGGGTGGAACTCTGTTAAAGTTTAACTTGAACTGGAAAGGTCGGTTGCTGCCGGATTTACATAATCTTTTAAAACACAGGTAAATTACAAATAATACAATGAAGATTACAATAATAATTACAGTAATGGAATAATGTGTCCCGTATTTAATAATGTGAGGAGCTTGTAAGCTTTTTACATCATTTAAAAGTGATTCCAATTTAATTTTATTATCTTTGTTAAGATCATCTAAGTCTATATCGTTTAAATGAATAGGGGGCACATCATTCATTAAACTATTTAGTTTTGCCGAGTTACAACAAGTGTCATTAATTAGGTTAAAGTCTGGCATATGGTTAATAGGTGAAGTAATATTTAGAACATTATATTTTGGTATTAAAGTCGTACTTTTACAATAACCAATACAATCGTTAGGAATGTGCAATATGCCAGTACCTAGTATAATAGTTTCATACATGTTAGAATTAAGACAATCGATGGAGATCTTATTAGTATCAGATTGAACATAAATCCACTTATTATTTATCAATGGTTTCCAGATATCTAACTTTCCAAAAAGGGTTTTTGTTTCACACTGTGCGGGTTTTTGACTGTTCACTTTCGCTAATAGTTCACTTTCACATATCAATTTCGCGTCTGTAGAATACACGTTCTCTATATCACAAATGTAGTTTCCAGGTCTTATAACCTTGCACCGTTCTAGGTCGTCTAAAACACAATAGTGAGATTTGTCTTTGGTCATTGCTATATATCTAGAATTTGGAATAATTAAGCTAAAAGAATTAGGTTCTTTAACATTATGTGGAACTGGAAAAGCTATGCTATGAAACAATACATATTCTTTGGTGTTTACCAATGGCACTTGAAGAACAAACATTAACTTATGACCTATGAAATAACATGCTAACTTAGAAATACTTAAAATAAAGTGTATAGAATTAAGATCTAAGGTTACAGGAAGCTCGAGGTCACTTGACAAGTGTCGGTAGTTATTGGCAAGCTCTCTATGCAGTTGCGTTGGGGTTATGATGGAAGGGTGCAACAAATTTTGACCGCTAAATAGGATGGCGTTAACTATGTCCTCTAGTTGAAAAGATAGAGTTAATATAGAGGTCTCTAGAGCATTAAAGATCTCATTAACGTTGGCCATTAATAGCAGTCCATTAGTAATTTCTGAGATGTTTCTTATATTAAGAGAGAGATTGTCAATAGCTTCGTTTAAACTAGCTTCGTTTTCTACAATTTTCTGCAAAGTGTTATTAAAACATGTTATCACTGAGTTAGTGATCAAAATGTTTTCCTTCATCAGTGAAGTCAACCGATCTTCATCATACTGTAAAGAGTTAATGGCCTCATCGTATCTCATTGCGTCGTTTTCGTCTAAGGTTCCAAATATTTGTTTTAGAACCGTGCCTATACCTCCAATCCATGCACCACGTTTGGTTCTGTTATCTACTAAGTGTGAAATGGAATTAAATTCCTTATTCAAATCGTGAAAACGGACAGTTAATGGTTGTAACACGTTGTAGCATTCTGCCATAATTTGTATAATGTTTGTTTGGTTACATAAATGCCTAGTAGTGTTTAATGCAAATTCAATGTTTTGAATGTGTGGTTCCAGGTGTGAGATATCAATAGGGATTAGGATATTTAATTGTACATTATTAATTTTAAGTTTGCCAAGATGATCAAAATACAGCCCAGAGCTTGAGGTGATCGGCTGGACGAACTCTTGAGGGGATTGACCTCGAACCGGTCTGTAATTAATTAATAACTAACATTAACATTAAGGTAAAATTAATTCTTCTCAGTAACTTACTAATGGGAATAACCTATGGGTTTGATTAAATTTAAGGTAAGTAATTTAATAGTTTGATTAACTTCTAATTAATTTGATTAAGGCTAAGGTAAGTAACTTTAAGGTAAGTAACTTCTAGATAATTTGATTAAGGCTAAGGTAAGTAACTTCTAGATAATTTGATTAACTTATGGTAAGTTATCTTTATTTAACTTTATATTTACAGGTCTGCACTAACGTCAGCGGGTTTCACTTGATCAAAGTGATGAGTGACGTGACGTCGGTTGATGAGTAAGGTAAGTGTATTGTTACCATTTATTTTGATTATTTTATAGGGTCCTTTCCAAACAGGGGAAAGTGCTTTACGTAGTCTCAGATGGTTCTTTATATAGACGTAGTCGCCTACTTTGTAGATAACTGGACGTGTACGGGTATCGTAGTATCTTTTGGAAGACTCTTTTGATCTTCTTATGAATTCAAGGGCTTTTTCTTTAGAGTGTTTCAGTCTACTTTGTAACATACGGACATAATCAGGATATGTCGCGCCGGTAGGTTCGTCGTAGACGGAATTTGGTATAAATGGTTTGGTACCAAAAGTCAATTCGTAAGGTGTGTAATGGGTTGTAGAATGTACGGTTGTATTGTAGACGAGCATGGCTGTGTAAACGTATCGGGGCCAGTTCGTCTGTTCTTCGTTAATATACGATTTGAGATATTCTTTAAGCGTCGAGTGGCTTCTCTCTAGAGCTCCTTGAGTCTGCGGATGATAGGGAGAAGACCACAGGTTTTTTATTTTCAGGAACTCGCAGGTCTTTTTAAAGAGATCTGCTGTGAAGTTAGTACCCTGGTCGGTAAGTATTGTTTTAGGGATACCAAAAATGGATACATAATGAAGTAGACATTCGGAAGTTTCTTCTGCTGTTGTGCTTCGGATTGGATATGCAGAAGAGAATTTTGTGAGGTCATCTTGTACGGTTAAAATATATTTGAGTTTCGCGGGACCTGCTTCTGGAAGAGGACCAACAACATCAAGGGATATTCTCTGGAAAGGTTCGGAAGATGTACTAGTAATTTGCATAGGTGCACGATTTACTCTTCTAAGTGCTTTGTTCTCTTGACAGGGTTTGCATTGTTTTACGTAGGATTCAATATCACTGCGCATTCCCTTCCAGTAATATCTTTCTTTAATTCTATTATACATCCGGTTGGAACCGAGATGACCTGCAATAGGAATGTAGTGGTTGTCAGTAAGTATTTTCTTGATTTCAGTTGGAGTCGGGTATAAGATGTTATTGTGATGAATTTTTATTTTAATATTAGTATCGTGAAAGAGGTAGGAAAGGATGTTGTGAATTTTGATAAACGAGTGTTTTTCAAAAGGGTTTCTCAAATCGGAAATACCTATTTCAGAAACGTTGTCATGTTGTGACAGTTGGTTTCTGATGGTTCTTAATGTAACATAAATTTCTGGGTAAGATGCTTCGTCGAAATGATGCACCTTGGTGAATAATAAATAAATAATTTTATTATTATATTGTATTCTTTCAAAAGAGAAGAGTTCTTTTTCGGAGTTCATGACCTGGGTATTTATTTCAGGGTTACTGAGGATGTCTTGGATATATGAATTGGACTCATCCAGATCAATAGAGGTAGGAACTAGAATGGTTTTTGATGAACATTTCATTAGACTTTCGTTACATTCTTCTATGTCAGTATTAAAGGTTCGATTTCTATCAGCTATAGCTTTCAAAAATGTACCATAGTCGTCGTTAGTTGGATTAGAATGTGAGCTTGTCGACGGTTGAGGATCTGGTTCGATTTGGGAATGAGTAGAAGAGGGTTGGTCGGGTAAGTCGAACTGCTCAGGTTGAGTAGGTTCAGAAGGTTGAAGTAGTTCATCAGCGATTTCATCTCTCTGGATGTCTGGAATATTTGTTGGCGAGTCTAGGTCAAGTAGAGGTACGAGATCTCCTGCGTCAATGTCAACATTTTCAGGATCTGGATGGGATAGAGGTAAGTCATCTAAGTCAAAAGACGGTGGAGAAAGTATCAAGTCCTCTAAGTCACTGTCTAACTCATGAGTGGGTTCTGGGTTTTCCTGTTGAACCGGGTTCACGGGAAAACGAGATAGAGCGTCAGCGTTGGCATTGATCTTGCCCTTCTTGTATTGGATATCGTATTCGAATTCTTCTAGCTTTAGACGCCAGCGAATGAGTCGTGACCCAGGGTCTTTACAATTAAATAACCATTGTAATGGTTTATGGTCTGTGAGGATTTTGAACCGGTGACCATATAGGTAAGGTCTGAATGTCTTAGTACCGAAAATTATGGCGAGACATTCTTTTTCAGTGACACTATAATTACTTTCTGCTTTATTTAGTGTTCGTGAGGCATATGCATTATGAGGAGATAGGGCGATCCTGTCCAACAGGGCCCTGGGATAGTATTGCCGATATGGCATAGTTAGAGGCATCGCAAGTTAAGAGGAATGGTTGGGTAAAATCAGGATATGCAAGGATTGGGGCAGTGACGAGTTTAGTTTTTAGGGTTTCGAAGGCAAGCTCTTGTTCGTTTTGCCAGTTAAAAGGGGTATCCTTCTTCAATAGGGATGTGAGAGGTTTAGCCAATTTGGCAAAGTTTGGAATGAATCTCCTGTAATAGGATACAAGACCCAAGAATGATTTAATGTCTTTGGGTGACTTTGGAGTAGGGAATTTGGTTACGGCTTTGGTTTTATCAGGATTTGGCTGAACTCCGTTTTCGCTAATGATGTGTCCAAGATAGACAACTTCTTTACGGAGAAATTCACATTTATCTGGCTGGAGCTTGAGATTGAATTGACGAAGTCTGTCGAAGACAGCTTTTAGATTACTGATTTGGGAACTTAGGTCATGGGAGTATATGACAATGTCGTCTAGATAGACAAAACAGCGTGTACCTTGGAGACCGGAAAGACAGCTATTCATCAGCTTTTGGAACGTGCTTGGGGCGTTCTTGAGTCCAAATGGCATCCGGTTGAACTGGAAATGGCCTTGAGGAACGGAGAAAGCTGTTTTGGGAGCGTCCTCAGATGATATTTGAATTTGATGGAACCCAGAAGTAAGATCCAATGTCGAGAAATATTTACTATTTCCCAATTGGTCGAGGATTTCGGATATTTGCGGGATAGGGTAGGTTTCGCCTATGGTTATGTCGTTGAGTTTGCGGTAGTCTATGACTATTCGCCATTTGAGTCTACCTTCAGAGTCTGCTTTCTTGGGGACTACCCATATTGGCGAGCTCCAAGGTGACAGGGAAGGTTCTATGATGTTCTGATCGAGCATCTTGCTGATTTGGGTTTCTACTTCCTTCTTGTGGAATTCGGGAAACCTGTAGGATTTAGTGTAAACCGGAGTATCGGTTGTGGTTTTGATTTGATGGCTAACAGCAGGGGTAAAGGTAAGTTGATCGTCGGATAAATGAAAGATATCTGAGTATTGGCTGCAGAGTTCTATTAGCGCATCGGTTTCTTCTAGGTTCAGGTGATCAAGTCTTAATGTTTGTATCACCTTGTCAGTTCGTGAACACGTGTTTTTAGGGTTATTCAACCGATAAGAATTGGGATAGAGAGGTGTGACATTTAGATTTAAGTTGGATTTGATAGTGACAGGGGATTCAGAGGTGTTGGCAACAGTGAGGTTAACGCGATTATTGTCTTTAACCTTGACAATGCAGTTGGATATAAGTAGGTTTTCTGAAAGACGTTGGTCTGAGATGACTCCTTCTGTAAGGTTAGTCTTTTGGATTGAACATTCGATGACGGCTTCTGTACGAGGCGGAATTACATAAAAGGGTTCTGAAAAGTTTAATTTGATTTCTAGGGTTCCTATTTTCAGGATGTCGTGGGTATAGTCTATTTTGCAACCGAATTGAGTCAAGAAGTCGGTTCCGATTATACCATCGTAAGGTAAGCTAATATTCTTCACGACATGAAATTTATGTTTGATGAATTTCTTCTGGGTTAGCTCTAATTTGAGCTGGAAGTGGCCTTCTGTTGCCGTTGGTTCATCTCCAGGGTCTATACCCTTTAGTTTAATCGGTTCCTTTATTAGGATAGGAATTTTATGGATGCTGGATTCTTTTAAAAGAGAAATGGCGGCACCTGAGTCCACCAATAGGGATAAAGGAATTTCAGATACTTGGGATTGTAACAAGACATGTGGTAACAACCTCTTGGTTGTGTCGAGGTTAATTTCGAATATTGTTTGGGTTTTAGAAGGAATAGAAGAATTGGGATTCGTGATTATGGAATTGGTTTGGGCGCTTATTTGGGGCTGGTTACCCATGTGGTCCCTATTGGATACAGAGTTATGGGCGCTTGTTTGGGGCTGGATACCCGTGTGGTCCCTATTTGATACGGAGTTATGGGCGCTTATTTGGGGCTGGTTACCCGTGTGGTCCCTATTTGATACAGAGTTATGGGCGCTTATCTGGGGCTGGTTACCCGTGTGGTCCCTATTTGATACAGAGTTATGGGCGCTTGTTTGGGGCTGGTTACCCGTGTGGTCCCTATTTGATACGGAGTTATGGGCGCGTATTTGGGGCTGGTTACCCGTGTGGTCCCTATTTGATACGGAGTTATGGGCGCTTATTTGGGGCTGGTTACCCGTGTGGTCCCTATTTGATACAGAGTTATGGGCGCTTGTTTGGGGCTGGTTACCCGTGTGGTCCCTATTTGATACGGAGTTATGGGCGCTTATTTGGGGCTGGTTACCCGTGTGGTCCCTAATGAATGCAGAGTAATGGGCGCTTATTTGGGGCTGGTTACCCGTGTGGTCCCTAGAATTAGTAGAATTAGTAGAATTAGTAAAATGGTAGGCGTCGACTTTGCGGACTGGTCTCGTGCGACACCGTGACGAGACTCTTATTCGTTTAAATTGTCCGGTATGAACTCAGTTGTATCCGGGTCAATGGATTCATCCGGTTGATCTACGAAGTTGATGCGTTTGAAGGGTTTTGATTGGTTTTGGCTATTAGTCGGATATTGAAGGGTTCTGAAACGGTTATTATTAAATTCGCGTTTCTTGCACACAGAGATGTCGTGCCCAGAATTTTTACAGTAACGACAAACGACGTTAGAACTTTGAGAAACAGTGGGTTGAGCTCTTTGTGACGGATATCTATAAGAATCGGAATTGGACGTACCTGGTTTCGGTTTTAACTGGATGCTCTGCTTCGGGTCCATTTGTGGACGCTTATACAGTGTCTGCTGTATACGTTCTTCTGAGACTGCCAGGTTGATAGCCTCGTTCAGATTTTTAGGAGACCTACATCTCACGATGTTCGAGATACGGGGTTGTAACCCCATTAAGAAATGATGGAGGGCCAAGTCCTCCATGGCTGCGGTACGGCCAGGTAATTCTTTAACCTTAGTGTTTGATAATGAGATTTCCGTCAAGAGTTGAGAGAGGTGCGTTTCTACGCGTAATGAATATTGGCTTACATTCTCTTGCGGACTTTGCCTGCTCTCTTGGAGATCAGTAAGGAGATGTGAGTAGTGTTTGCGCTCACTGAATTGAGTTTTTAGAAACTCCTTAAGCTGCTCCCAAGATGTGAATTCTTTAATAGAACAGGCAATTTCCGCCCGTCCGTTCAGTTGACTTAGGATATATTTGAATAAAATAGGCCTACGGGCCTCTGTTGCAAGGTCATAAGCGTTGTCGCAATTTACTAAAAAAGAACTTAGAGTTTCCCTTTTTCCGTCATAAGGTTTTATAAATTTGAACAGAGTATTCAATTCAATTTCGCTCATCGTAAGAGCTACTGCGGTTTTCCTTGTGACCCGAGGGGACAAAATTGGTGACTTCGCAGAGTCGTTGTCACTTACTACTTTCTCGGGTTCGGGGATAGTTAGTTGCAATTTACTATCTTCTTCTTTATACTGTTTTGGCATAATAGAACAAAGAATACAGAGCTAATACTAAAAATGTTACGAACAACAAAACAATTTTTAGAGCATACACAAATTACACAAAGAATATAAAAAGGTTTAAATTGAATTGAACAAAGGGTTTGAGAATCACTGATATCTAGACCTAGTCTAAACAATGACCAAAGACTCACGACAATGTGTGGGCGACGGTGACGAATACGGCGAACAGGAACATTCCGACTGATAAGACGGTGTACTTGCGCGTTGGAAGAGACGTTTTAATTTCTCGTGGACTGGAACACTTGATGACCTCGAATGACTTGGAATATTTTGAATGCAGAATCTCGATGATTGGACACGGAGTATGGTAATTACCACGTAGATGAATACTCGTAAGTATCTTCTGACAGGTTCTTGAATTAGGACGAGATGGGAGAATTTTCTTCTTTACAGGATATAGAACAGATTCTTCTTAAATCACAAATTAGATTCGCGACGAGACACGACGTGTGCGGATTTTGATACGGATTTTGTAGTCACAGATTTCACTGAATAGCACTTGATTTCACTGGGTTACACTTCACCACAGATTTTAGGGTTCAGTAAACTTGGATTTCGAATAGAATGCAGCGCGAGTCTGTAGCGGTTGCCGGCACTGGGAATTTTCGGATCCCACCGCTGCCACCAAAATGTTATACGGGTTTTCGAAAACGGGTTTTTAAAAAAGAACTTTAAAACTTTAGGCACTATGACCTTTATTCAAAAAAGAAATAGAAAAGGATTCTTTTGGGATCCTTAGGCAACCGCGCGATTCGGAGGATGAAGACAGACTGGCCTGTGGCTGAGCCGCTGGACAGAGCAAGGGGCTGATAATCGGGAGTCAGCATAAAAGATGGTAGGACAGCACTAAGGCTAGCATAATGTGGATATAACAGAACGTGTGGTTTTGAGTAGATAAGAGTCCGGTATAGCATCCATGTAGGATTTTCTTCACGTTTAGTAAAAGCGTGAAATAAGTACGAAATACGTTGGTAACTACGAGTACTGCATATTAGAATAGTAGGTACATTATCTACTTTCCTGTGCTAACTAATAAAGTTACTGAACTAATCCAAAGTAAATCAGAAGATAGTCTTCTGATTTAGTTTGGATTAGTTTAATTAGACTACTTTATTAATAAATGAACAAGTAGTGGCTACCTTGAGAAGTTTAGCAAGTAGGTAACACAGAATATAAGCAAATTGTATGATGTATTATTGTTGTAATTACCAATGGTGGTCCTAATAAATAAATCGATAGTTGACGGTAAATGTAGTTGATTAAGAAACTATTGTAAAGCAAGCGTACCAAAACAAAACAACATAATTATAATTACCTACGGCTCAATTTTACGCGGATATGAACATTTATAAGTTGTACGTACTAGGATCAACATTAAACTCAGGACCGTCATAAAAAGCGCCAAAATCATCATCACGCTTCTGTTTATCGTTTACGATCCAATATAGATAAAGAAATAAATTTAAGCATTTATATTGGCTTCTAACGCCGCGCCGCTGCAAGTCACCATTAAACAACTGAGAAAGCCAGAACCCGCGAGTAAAAATTTCACAAGACCCTTGCAAGTATTTATATGAGATTGTAAAAGGGCAACGACATCGGAATAATGTTATTTGGAATATCAAAAATGTATTCCTGCGAAATATTAGAGGTTGTCGTTTTGTGGTCGTTGCTTATAAAATTTGTGATACCTGGGCCACTGACATTATTCTTCAAATTATGTAAATAACTAACTCTTTCCCTTACTCCTCTTAATAATGACAGGACCTGATCTGATGGCCAGAAAATGTGATACATAATACATACATATGGTCACGCCTTTATCCCCGAAGGGGTAGGCAGAGGCATATTATATGCCCACATTTTACCTTTGTATAATTTGTCCCACGTAATAGGTGGTGAGCCGTATTGCCGTGTTTAAATGGACAGGCGCAGGTTGTGACTGCCTGCTGTTGAAATAAAGCCTTCAACTTAGCTTAACGACTGCCATTTTACTGGCAACCGGGACCAACGGCTTAACGTGCCTTCCAAAGCACGGAAACGCTCAAATAAATGTCACAAAGTGATCACATGGATGGTCACCCATCCATGGACCGACCATAGTGAAAGTTGCTTACTGCAGTGATCGTTTACAGAACACTGAGTCCGCGGGGCCACGAGCGCTTCAAAATGTGATACAGTGATACTTATATTTATTAAAAAATATATTTTGAGATGTATTTCTTAAACTGTATGTAAGTTGGGCTATATTCCAATTATTGTTTATTGACATCATTAAGTATGTCACAGCATCAATTTTTTATTACCTTTTCGTGGTATGATCCCGCCACTTAACACAATCTTATCCGTATCTGGTGGGAAACCTATTAGAACCTACATTATATTTTTATTTTATCTTACTACTTGATATCAGAGTAGGATAGAAATTTTTATGTCTTCCTGTGCTTCTAGGACAAGGTGGAGGTGAGATAGGTACCTACACATTACCGGTTAGCGTCAGTAAAACGTGACCGAATGCACGACTGCATTGGCGACCTCTGCCTCTTGTTATATGCATCAAATCGCAGCATAGTAAAATTATTATAATCGACACATAAGAAAAAATGCAAACGATATCTTTTTTATCGACACAGATCTGATAATGTGAGTAGGTTACTAATTAATTGATTGAAAATTAAACTTAGCTACGTCGATGTAATTGACTAAAACGACGATATTATACCAAAAATCTCGAAAAGGTTGTAAATCTTCCTTTATTAAACGAGAGAGATACTTGAGCCTTGATTGTAAATTATGCGTCGATAAAATCTTTAGTGCTCTTTAAAAGGACCCTCTAAAAACGCGCACAAAAGAAAAAGTGATGTAAGATGTTACAGCTTAAAGTGTGACGAGTAAAGTAAAAACGAGCGATGACGCAAGCACATTGTAAGGTTAATGAACCAAAATGTAAAGTCTTCAGAAACTTGAAGCAATAATCAAATCTATTGTAAGTTCTCTCAATACCAAAGAAGAGTTGTTCTTACTGTGTATTCTATATATCTATTTCAACACGGCTATAGACTCACATACTACATGCATCTACGTGGAACAATATACATGTCAAATAATGGCATAATGGTATCCTTCTGGAAAGATATTAAACATTACCCGGCTCCCTGGTTGAATGCTACTATCAAAAACATGATGGCACGCAGAGATAAAGCTAAAAAGCGATTCAGAAATTGTCCATCTAAACAAAATTTGTTAGTGTTCAAGTCCCTGCGGAATCGCTGCAGTCGGCTGTGTAGAGATGCAAGGAGACGCCACTTCTATGAGTCTCTTAATGGTCGGAATTCTGCTGAAACCTGGAGGTTTCTTAGGTCTGTTGGCATAGGCAAATCACCTAAATCTGACACTAAGGACGTCGATGTCAATGCGTTGAACACACATTTTTCAAAGCCACCTGTCATATTGGATGCAAATGTGAGAAGTGCCACACTACTTAGATTGGGGGACGGGCCTGTGCCTCAGACCTCTTCCTTTCAGTTTCACTCGGTTTCGGAGGCCGACGTTAAGAGATCTCTATTGTCCATTTCTTCATCTGCTTCGGGCTATGATAACATTTGCTCTAGGATGATCCTTCCCATTCTACCTGTTATACTTCCTGTTATCTCTCATATCTTCAATTTCTCGTTATACTCTGGTTCCTTTCCAGCGGTTTGGAAGATAGCCTACGTTATACCGTTACCTAAAAAAACGAAACCTTCTTCGCTGACTGATTACCGACCTATCTCTATTCTCCCTTTTCTTTCTAAAGTTCTGGAGCATATTGTTCATCGCCAGCTCTCCATCTTTTTGTCGTCTTCTAACTCCCTAAGCTCTTTCCAGTCAGGATTTCGCGCTGGGCATAGTACTGTCTCAGCACTGGTTAAAGTAACGGATGACATCCGCTGGGCTATGGAGCGGAAAAAGTTAACTCTCTTGGTCTTGCTTGATTTTAGCAGTGCTTTTAACTCCGTTGACTTCGATGTGCTACTTGGTACATTGAAGTCTATAAACGTCTCTCCTCCTGCTATACTCTGGTTTGACTCATACCTTCGAGGGCGTTCCCAGTGTGTTCGTATCGATCAGACGAACTCTGACTGGTGCGAGCTATCTGCGGGCGTTCCTCAGGGTGGCGTTCTATCTCCTCTTCTATTCTGTATCTTCATCAACTCGGCTACGAGTCTTATTTCCAGTAACTTCCATCTCTACGCTGACGACTTGCAACTATACCGACATTTTTCGGCTACTGACGCCCCCTCTGGCATATCGTACGTTAACCGCGACTTAGATAGACTAAGCGACTGGGCTAATTCGGTAGGATTGCGCATCAACCCTCTGAAATCACAAGCCATCGTCATTGGCAGTAAGTATCAAACGGACAATATGCCGGTGTCTGAACTGAATCCAGTACTTTTGGCCGGTATTCAAATACCTTACGCAGACACTGTAAAGAACCTGGGAGTGATCATGGACACCACACTATCCTGGGGTGCCCATATTAGTGACGTCAGCAAGAAAGTGCATTTCTCCTTTCATTCGTTGAAGTGCCTCCAGAGCCTCTTGCCCTTGAGGACGAAAATTAGTCTTGCTCTAACTATTATCCAACCCATTATTGACTACGCCGACGCCTGCTATTTAGACGCCACTGAGGAGCTTCTGAATAAACTTGAGAGGTTGCAAAATTTGTGTATACGCTTTATATTCAATCTTAGAAAGTACGATCACGTTTCTCACTTTCGCAAAGAACTCAAGTGGCTCCCAATCCGCCTTCGCCGTAACACTCGAATCCTCTGCCTCCTTTACAATATCCTTTATAATCCATCTTCACCTCCCTATCTAAAGGAACGGTTCTCTTTTGTTCGTTCCCCTGATGCTCTCTGCAGATCTCACCTACGTTCAAATCTCAAATTTCCTTCTCACAAAACTGTTCTTTATTCATACTCTTTCACCGTGCATGCAGTCAGACTATGGAACTCACTTCCACCTGGTATCAGAGACAGTAAAACTATCACCACTTTTAAAAAGAAAGTCCGTGAACACTATTTATCTACAGTATAATCCTATTTATTTATATAATGCATGTAATTTTTATTTAAATATTTATTATTATATTTACTTATTTATATATGTATTATATCCAGTTAATAATATTTATCTTTTATTGTGTGTGTTATGTTAGTTCTATCCTGTTTTGTAAACACACTTTTTCTTGATCTTTTCCTTTTCTTCACGTTCTCCTCTCGCCGGTCTGCTGGTAGATATTTCTTATAGAAATAAGCAGTACCATTGTACCTATTTTTCCTTTTATTATTGTTATTTTTAATTTCCTAGTGTGTGCATAAATTAATAAATAAATAAATAAATAAATAAATGTAGGTATGTATAGAAATCATTAATTCATAATGTGCATTAGCACCTATTTGATTTGAACATACTTAGTTTAGATTGCTTCATGAATGTTTATTGAGATCTTGATGAGATCTTAACATAAGACAATTGCACTCTTTTTGTTTTGAAATGAAGATGAGCTCATTGCAAGAACATTGCATTGAATCCCCGCTGGGATGATAGCTTCAATTTCGAATTCGAGTATTTTGTTAGCTTTGTGCATTGACTTAATTTGGCGGAATAATGCTTTTTACAAAATTCTTTTAGCTGAATATCGTATAAAGCATAAATTCAGTCTGAATAAGACAATGCTTTAGTTGTATTTAAATTCAATTTAATAATAATTTGTGTGATGCGAATACTAATGATGTTTAGGAAACAAGATCAAGGGATCAGGTACCATTTTTGTGTGCCTGATCAGAATTTTGTTCGTAAATCAGTAGATGAGTCGTAAGTAAATATCTGGCATTATTTTGCCACAATTTAGTGATGATCGTTGGTAAGCCGGGAATGCGCGGTAAAGGTTAACTAAAAGGTCCGCTTTTTCTTGGGCCTTGTCAAATATTTAATGTCCTAAATCTCAAAGAACAAAAATGTGAAACGGGTACCTGAAATGCCTATTACGGATTACCAGTACCTGCTTATTTGAAAAATACCCTAATAACGTAGCCTGCTTAATCAGTTACAGTTTTCAAACTTCATAAATGAATCTGAAATCTCACTACTGAAATATAATCACAGTTTAATATTCAATATTAGAACGAAGGAACTGTTCCGACGCTGTAACACCTGCATGCAAAGTACTTCACTATAGCGCTGCGACATTAGGGCGGGGACACAACTGTGATTACACTAACGTAGAAATATCTATTTAGTCCCACTTATGTGGCTTTGGAAGTCGCATTAAGTCTTTGGTGTCAATTTCCAGTAAATAATTATCGTGGTTGTCGTCAGGTCAACTTATAGTTCTTTTTTTACGAAAATAGGGATAGCAATGAGAGTGTAACACCTCAGGTATTGAAATCGTCTAATATATTAGGGAACTCATTTTCCAACAAGTAGGTCATAAATATTAATTATCTGCTACCGCAGTGAACGATAAAAAGCAAATCTTAAAATCATACTCGATGTTATAGAGCCATAATATACCTAGTGTAGATAATAAAAAGACCGTATACCAAAATATAAGCTAATATTTATCAAAAGTGTATTATTTACAATAAACTCTTGCAGAAAATCAGTAATGTATTTAATCACGTTACGTCCGAAGTACTACAATAAAATGACAAGATATTTCATTTACTCAAATATCGTAGTTAATTGCTTAACAATCGCCATAAACTCCATCCAGCCAACAAGATAAATCATTAAGACGGATTGTAGCAATAAATTGGGATTAAACGACAATTTTATTAGTCTCATAGGCCCGATATTAGATAGGTCAGCGTCTTGCCTATCGCATCTTGCAATACAAGAAAGGTCTTCAGAACTTATTCGATACCAATCTACAAGAGTAGGCTGTATATGTTCGACAAGCCTGGAACCTCGACTTCTTCGTGTGAAATTAGGGTTTCGTGATCCCACAGGAACAAAACTAGCTTTTATGTTCTTTATAAATTTCAGCCCAATCAGGCTACCAGTAATTACTTGATTCAGAAGGTAAGAAAATAAAATTTCACGTTTTTAAGACTTTTCGGAATTTCTAGTAGGTACGTTTTATGTTTCCCTAGCCACTCTTTAAAAAAATCATTATTAAATCTTTTTACGACATTCATACAAATATTACTATAATGGAAAGTACCTTTGTCTATGGATGATTTGAATAAAAAAAGTTGTCGAGCTTGTGTTCATCATTTGGTCCCGCCCTGGGGAGCAATATTTCAGGTTGTCCCTTCGGAAAGTCACAGTGACGTAACCTCTAGCTTATCCTGCAACTCATAAGACTAGGGCGGTACATCGTGGTATTTTAGTTGGTACTTTGTTAGTCTGATTCCACCTCAGACTACTCAGGCTGATAGTATACAGTGTATAAATGCATTCCCCCACGTGCAAAAAAAAATAGAACCGATGCTTTAGTCGCTGCTTTTTTGTTTGGTCTTGTTATCTAAATTATTTCAAATTATAGGACAAATTCAAATTGAAACTTTCAATTTAAATTCCCTTATCCCACGTGTGTACCTTGCTTAATAACGTTCACTTATCGGGAAATGATTTTGTATCATGAATATTTTCAGTGAATTTTCAATCCGACGTTCAATGTTACAGTATTTTGTACCCATTAGGTGGTAGATTGACGTTTTATTAAATTCGGTTCTCACACAATTGCGACAAAGGACCTGACGCCATTTTCTGTTATTGGGTACTACATTGCAGATGTGAGGATCGTTGAAATGAAAGGGAATATTGTTAGATTCATTTAGCTCTGCGGTATGGTGTTGAGAATATTATTGTTCTATTTGCGAACCTATTAGCATATCTGATCACCAACATCTCCTATTTTAGAAAAACCGGCACCTTGAATGAAAATCTCGAGCAAGTTTTAAACTTGTTTTCTGCAAACAATCGCTAACATATCGCTTTTATAATCGAATTGATTTCTGATATACTCGCCACTACTAAAGGACCTTAAAAATCAAAACGTGTATACACGTTTCATCAAAAATGTTAAACAATATGGTCAAATACATGAAACGAAAAGTAGTGCCACAGGCAAGAAACTGTAATAGATAGACTAGGTAGTGAAAATAAATGCGCCAATCATCTATAGAGTCAATTCACGTGTGTCGCTAGTCAATTACTTGGACAAGAGTAATCAGATAAATAACAATCTACTGCGATGATTTTTAGTATCAAATTTTACAGCAGTAAACAATTTCGTAGAACGATTCATTGCGTAGAGAAGGAAAATTTGAAATGAAACCAGTTTGTCAGTAAAATGACAATCTTTGAGCCAAGTTGAAGCCTTAAGGGCCTTCGTTACGACCTCCGTCTGTCCAATTCAACACGGCAATGGGCTCACCACCTACTAAATGGGACATAAAACTAAAAGGTGAAATGTGGACGTATACTATGCCTCTGCGTACTTTTTGGGGATAAAAGCGTGACTATATGTATGAATGTATGTACAGCAGTATATTGTCTAACAAAAGTAAACAAAGTACAGATTTGATACAAATTCTGGTGGATCTCGTATTGCCCGTCATCGTATTTCCTTAATGAAAATGTGACCCAGTAAGAGGAAAGTTAATTTGCAAGGCGTGCATTTCTTTTACGCGTTTTTCGAAATAGGTACAAGTCTCAGACCTTTATACTCGTAATTCAATTAAGTTTATAACAAATATAACAAAAAATATATAATGAAATATAACAAAAATATTGAATAATAAAACTTTATAAATAATTTTTCTCTACCCTAAGTTTGAACCAGTTTATAAAAAAAAACCGGCCAAGTGCGAGTTGGACTCGCCCCTCATTTTAACGCGTTCTCAGTGGTAGTGATTTTTCTAGGCGAAAATTGCGGTTTATGACGTATTAAAAAAACTACCAGCTCTATCTCGTTCAAACCAATTTTCGTTGGTAGTTTTTATGGCAATGTACATCATATATTCTTTTTACATTTATCATTTTCTTAGTTTAGAAGTTAGGGGGGGGGACACATTTTACTACTTTGCAAGCGTCTCTTGCGCAAACTATTCACTTTAGAAAAAAATGATGTTAGAAACCTCAATAGCATTTTTGAAGACCTATCTCTAGATAATCCACACGCATGGGTTTGATGAAAAAAAAATTTGAGTTTCGGTTCTGAGTATGGGGACCCCCATAATTTACTGCTTCTTTTCTAGTTTTATATAAGAATCTTAATGCGGTTCACAGAATACATCTAGTTACTAAGTTTCAATAGCATAGGCCTTATAATTTCGGGGAAAAGTGTCTGTGACACACGGACGGACAGACAGACAAACAGACATGACGAATCTATAAGGGTTACGTTTTTGCCATTTGGCTACGAAACCCTAAAAATAGCAAGACAATATACATAACTGTTGGCCGAAGAAACTTAGAACCTCAAACTCGGATTCTATTTGCAAATCGTCACATAATGATACATTTGCTCGAGAAAATCTACGAAAAAATACGACTACTCAATTTTTTTACAGACTGACAAATGGCTAGAATACATTTCATACTGTTCCAAAAGGTGAAGCTTTACCATCCCGCTGCGGTCATAAAACAGTTGTAGCGGTAGATTGGCTGACGTCCTGGGCGCCGATCTTCGACCACGTTACGGGAATGCGTGGACGAAAATTTACGGATGAAATGTCACCTGTCTTAAGTCAGAACTAAAGACAGGTGACATTTCATCCGTAAATTTTCGTCACCAGTCGTTTCTTCGACTTAAACTTCTAAAAAAATCTAGGTTTATTTACTTATGCTTGAGGCCAGGTTCGACCAAAATCAGGGTAAGACGAACTAGAGAATAACTTGGACTTATACTCAAAGTAAAGCGAAAGTGAAGTTACCACCAACAACTAACAAGAACAACGTAACTATGGTACTGAAGGAATCTACTTCAGTATGATTAAAATAGTTAACTTGTGCTTGTTAGTTATTGCAAAAAAATGGCAAATCACATTACTTTTAGTATAAGTATTTACAAGTTATTCCATAGTATAGTCTTACTCCGATTTTGGTCGAATCCGGCTTTAATAATATTGCAACAATACACCTATTTTCCTCAAAATTAATATGTCAGTTTCTCATATGAGCTTTCAAGTCGTACGATTCGAGGATCAGGCCCCTGTCAGCCATAAACTTATTTGGTTACTGAGCTACGAGCTTGTTACACGGTGTAATGTCTTAGAACTCTGCCCCGCTAACTACATAAAATATATTTATTAAGACCATGTAGCTTCCGCTTGGCTAAATCGACTGGAGTGGTTTGTCGTTAGAAGTAGGAGAGTTTTGAATGGCAGTAAAACTATTAATGTTACTAATACTGTTTCTGCTAAAAATTTGACCCCGACTTCAAAACCTTACGTATCCTGCCCAACAGCTTATGGTTGAGAACCCCGGTTAAGTCCTCGGAAGGTTCCCCTAGGCCTCTAAACTAATCTAGTTTAATTTACCTACGCTTACTTAAAGCAACTGTATACCTAAGTATTGTTTGTTCTCAAAATTAATGTTTTTTTTATTATGTCTGTTTTTATTTATCCTACTAATATTATAAAAATGTGAAAGTTTGTGAAGATGTTTGGATGTTTGTTACTCAATCACGCTCTAACGGCTGAATGGATCTGGCTGTTTGTGAATGCGTATTAGGTAAAGGAGTAGAGTAGAGTCCGCAATAACACATAGGCTACTTTTTATCCCGGGAAAATGTTCCCATGGGAAACAGGAACGGGAAACAAATTTCACGCGGACGAAGTCGCGCGCATCAGCTAGTTTATTATAAGATATAGTGAAATACTATTGAAAAGCCTGGTAATAAGGCCCTGCTTAAAAAACAAAATATTATCTTTAGTAGAAAATAGAAAAAAACTAAGCAAAAAAAAGCGCGTAGGAACTTCAATGGAGGTATCATAATACTAAATAAGTGAATGTTATAAATGTTTTCTACATCTTTAGCGTTTACTCCCACACATAATTAGATCAGATGGCAAAAATGCCAAAATGATATTTTTTATTCGTACCTAAATATGGAAATAATTATGTAGATGTTTATCCAAGAATAATTTAAAACAAATATCATATATTTGTTAAATAAAAACGTAAAAGATGGATAGCGAATTTTAGAATTCCGTATCCAAAAGGTAATATCCGTTGTCCGTCTGGCCGTCTATCCGTCACCAGGCTTTGTGTCATGAACCATGATAGTTAGACTAATGCAATTTTCACAGATGATGAATTTCTGTTGCCGCTATAACAAGAAATACTAAAAATAGAAAAAAAATGATATTTAAGAGAGCTGCTGCAGAACCCGCCGTGTCTGAGTCTGACTCGTATTTACCTAAGTTAACAGTAAGTTTATTTTTCGCCCTAGATAGATATGCAATAGGAGCATTAGATAAAATAAAACACTAGCTACAAATACATAACAATAAATTGATATTTATTTTAAACAACACCTTCCATTCTCAAGTCGTTAAAATAATTACTCATCGTATAATCCGTATAATTAAAATGAAAATTACCTCTGAAATGAATCATAAAGTTTATAAAACAAACAAGTCTATCGTTTGAGTGACACTTCACTTTATATTCAGTTCGGTACGCAATAAAGCGCACCTCTATTTTCGTTTTTAAATTGGCACATTATGGATATTTTGGTGTATAATATTTCCGTAATGGCACACTTTAACATATTCATTAATTAAATATGGGTCTCTACAGAACCACCGTTCGCCCCTTCGGTTCTCACAATAGCACTCTTGCTTAATTTTATTTCAATTTATACGTTATTTTTATTCAAGTATCCATTACTCCCGAACGTTTTCCGGTATTGTGTAGTTCCACCAATGCATACATTATTTTCGAAATAATGGGCGGAGGCATATTATTATATTGCCTAGAAGTTAGACGATTCTTAGGGCAGGCCTATGCTACATTGTGATAATGATGAACGGCGGAGAGCCCCGCGTTGGAACGTGGCAAAATTAAATGCCTTTTCTTTCTTTCTGTGTATGTTGTAGCTACCTGCCGTTATAATTATTAAAACAATTAAAAGTATTTCAACTTTGCTCAAGGGCCATGTTCTTGAGTATATATTAGAAGGTATAATATATCATATTATATACTCTAAGGCCATGTTACTGACAGCCAGGACCAATTATTTATTATTCTCCACATAGCGGAAATGTCACAAACGGTCCCCCATATCACAGGCCAGCTAATCGTCCCGTAAGATGTTTATCGTACGAATATTGAGCAACCGGGAAATATATTAAACGCAACTACTTATATTGATATAGTAATGTCTGGCTTGTGGTATAAAGTGCTAGAGAACTTGGAGTGCTCTATAGAAAATTGGGAGAATATGTGCATTTTGAATATTAAAATTGCAAAAAGAAAGATCAGTGAGTATGTACGGAGTTTATAATTTGTTGGCAAATGTATCTTAATATATTAAACAATGACGGGTTTGTACATTTATAACTCAAGAACGGCCGTACCGATTTGGCTGAAAATTGGTGGGGAGGTAGCTTAGAACCAGGAGACGGACATAGGATACTTTTTATCCCGTTTGACCTCGCTTTTTTTGGTCGATTCACTATTCTGCTGGCGACGTACACCGGTAGTCCACGTCCTATGCATGAATATGCGCAATTTCTACAATAATGCGACGGGAAACATCTATCGTTAACGAAATTATTCTGACGGGAGTAAATGCGACGGGAACGGGTCATTTACTCTCTTATGTGACGCATACGAAGTTGCGCGGGTCAACTAGTATATTATAAAACGAAATGACATGGTTACATTAGTGTGAAGGCTCTCTGTCTGCATCACCTTCAGAATATGGTATGGTATCTCTTCAGTACGAATGTATGGACTGAGGTAGGTCAATTACAAAATCTGCACAGATTGTGGTAATCGTACTGAAACTAAAGAGTCTCTCGGTTTCAGTTTTTTCTCTTATCAGCTACGTTTCTCTTATCTTACGTGAAGTTTGAATTAAATCAATACCTATACCTTATATTGTTTCGAATATTTTCTTATCTTCGCCACGTCCTTATCCAAATGTCAGAAAATGCACTCCTTGCTGGTGAGACTGTCTTCAGCACTGTAATTCACGGTAGATGTCGTGTGCTGATCTACCGGACAGAATACAGCACCTCTATCAATGTACTGTAGAATATAATAAATTACTCCACCGGTTAATAGAACATTTATATTCGCCACCTACTAGTTTATTCATCGCCCACAAGATACTTCGACTCCCCGTAACACCCCTTCAAGGTAGGAGTTTTAAAAATATTGTCTCAGTGGATTCTTGCGTCATAATACTGTTATTGGTGTTGAAAATAGTGTCCGGATATCGCTCATGTATGCTATGCCGGACTCTTACCGACTAAGACCACGCATGCCCGGGCCTCCTGACTGTAGGCAGTTGGCCTACGGCCGGGAGCCGGGAGTTCGCGAAAGGATGTCCCAGACATAACGATAAACCTACATTTTAAGGACCGTTACTCAAAAAATTTCAAGTTTCTAGGTGCGAGGATTTCTTCTGATCATTGATAGGCGAGTTTCCCGGTAATTTAAGTAAACAGTTTCGCCATTTGAGCTGTAAGTCAATACAACAGATAGACATGATAACACACCATCAATATTATACAAAATACAAGCGTCAAACGGTTTCACCCGCATACCTCCCGTACCCGTCGGAATACGGGAATAAACTATGACCTATGACCACAGATTATGTAATATTTTTCATACTATGACAGCCGGGGATAGTGTAGCTTTCCCCCCGTAAAATAATTCTTTTAAATCGTTTCAGTAGTTTCGAAGCCTATTCGCAGACAAGTGACATGTTTGTATTGTCTGATATTGGACATGTCACTTGTCTATTTTAGGTTCTAGAGAAAATAACGTTGCTCATAGGAATGTGTACAAAGTGTGTTTAAATTATTTACTTTGTCGTTACGTAGTAGCTAAATGGTATAATTCTTTGTCTTGAGGTACATGTGTAACATAAATTAACTTATGGAGCGACACTTTTACGATGCGCGAATTGCTATGTATGTTTATTAGCATTTTTTCGATTCTTATAAAATACGGACAAGAGCGAGTCGGACTCGCGCACAGAGGGTTCCGTACCAAAAACGGTAAAAAATCACGTTTTTACTGATTTTATTATTTGTTGTCATAGCGGCAACAAACATAAATCATCTGCGAAACTTTTAGCTCTCTAGCTATCACGGTTCTTTAGATACAGCCTCATGACGAACAGACTAATAAGACTTAAAGACGGAATAAGTGCATTATCAAGTGTACCTACTAGGTTTATGTAATAATAGATTTAAATATAAATAAAAGACAACCAGACAGAAAATCAGACAGACGGACGGACAGCGAAGTCTCATGTATAAGGGTCTAGTTTTTACCCTAAGGGTACGGAACCCTAAAAACCGGACAAGAGCGAGTCGGAGTCTCCTACCGAAAAGGTTGATTTTTCACGTACAACAAAAAAACGTTAGTGTTTTATAATTTGTTTTTGTTTCACGTAATAGGTGGGAACTAACAATTGCGGACTATCGCCGTGTTAATATGGGCAGGTGCAAACTATGCTTAAAAGACCTGCACATTTTACAGTGAAAGTACTTTTCCTCTTTCGGTTGATTATAACTAGGTACTTATTTGTAAACCTGTAAAGCCTTCTCATGTTTGCTTTAAATATTTTCATATGAGCGAA
Source organism: Miltochrista miniata (assembly GCA_933228765.1). Classification (NCBI taxonomy): domain Eukaryota; kingdom Metazoa; phylum Arthropoda; class Insecta; order Lepidoptera; family Erebidae; genus Miltochrista; species Miltochrista miniata. The sequence goes on along the minus strand of OW121753.1, from coordinate 39,162,411 downwards.
ACTAATTGTTTAGCAGGTGGTTCGAATTCATGATTTGACTCTGAAACGTTATAAATTAATTTGAAACAATTATGAAGAACAATTAGTACGCTCACTTTATATTATAATTTTTGAGTTCTACTCCTTTTAGAATACATATTTTACCAACGAAATACATAGGCATGTACCACTACATGTATGAATATATCACTACAGAACAATCCTCCACTCTATGAAGTAGACGAGAACAATAATTAATAAAGATTAGTGTGGGTAGTTGTACTATACATACTCATTAATTTTGCTCTGTACATTATTTAATAATTTTAATTAGTTAAATTAATCAAATATATGTGTAGTATATTCAATTTAGTCTAAAACCCACCGGTGCTTGCTGTCACATACTATCTCATCACCCTGTTCAACATTATTGGCTGTTTGGTTTTCAATACATCATGGATGCTAAATCAGCTGTTGGCCTAGAAGATCTGCAGAACTTTTTTGCCACCCAGATGAAGGGATTTGATGAAAGGCTGGACAAGATTGCACCAGCAAACGTAGCAGTGCCAAGCGATATTGATTCACTAACACGTGAGTTCCAAAATTTTAAAGACTTGTTTTGGCAGGCTTTCACAAAAAATTAAAGCACAACTAGAGCTCCTTACACTGGGGTTAGATTGCCACGAAACTGCTATGACGAGGAAGGTGTTGCTTTTCCATGGCCTTGGTGAGGTCCCTAATGAGAACTTGCATGAGGTGATACACCGGGTCATCACAGTAGATATGAAGCTGTCAGAATTTGGTACTGAGCACATCAAGGTTTGCCACAGGTTGGGCGGTGCTCGTGGTAAGACCAGGCCTGTGTTGGTCAGATTTCATAAGGTGGAACATCGACACATAATTTGGGACAACAAGACTGCTTTAAAGGGTACCAATGTAACAGTATCCGAATTCCTGACTAAGATGCGGCACTACATATTTACTACTGCTAGGCAACACTTTGGTGTAAAAAGCTGCTGGTCGGCGGAGGGGAAGATTGTTATTTTGACGCCTGACAAGGCTCGCCACAAAGTAGACTGCAAAACTGAGCTTGAGGCCATTATCAAGCTGTTTCCTCGCAACGTTATTGATCCTGTCAAATCTCCAATGCCTGATGCTACAATAACATCGAACAACTCCTCTTTGAAGACTACTACATACTATAAGACCTAACAAGTCAACTAGATGCCGAGTGTAACTACTTCGGTTGATGTCGTGTAGCTATCGTAACCGCTCGTGTTCGCACACCTATTGTTTATTTTTTGCGCTTGTTTCATATTTCGCATCAATATCTTGTGACACTTTACTGATTTGCCGATACCTACATTTTAAAATACTTATTAATTACTAACTGAAAGTGAAACCGGTATGCACAGTAAACAGTTTCCATTTTACATGAATGTTATGACAAGCCTGTCATCTGTCACCCGTCCGTCAGCTGTCATCAATTTCTTTTTTGTGTTCTTTTTATAAAATATTTATTGTAAGGCCTTTGGCTTCAGCCTTTTAGCCGATAACTGCCGCTAAGGGTGGACGCCCACTGACATCGTGTGCGTTTCGAGTGGAAATTTATTATGGCTTTTCAATAATATTCTTCTTTACTACACAACTGCATACATTCATGTGAATGGATGGTGTGAGTATCGCAGTGGTTACTTATGTTAACAGAATTTGTTTTTTTTAATGCTAATGGTTGTAAAACTGTACTTGTGAATGGTTCCTTATTTTTTTTATGCCTATCTTATACACGACCTTTGTTCAAATTATGTTAAATGTTTCCTTGTCAAAATTTCCACCACTGTCAGCGAGCAAGTGTGAGTAGATTGAACTAGGTTATTTTATTAGTATCGGTTTAGTTTAATTATATAATATACAGGGTGAATTTTTCAAAAGGGATTGGATGACCAAATCCGAAACTATAAGGAATAGCGAAAAATGCTCAAAGGAGTCACGAGCCCGATTTTGATGAAACTTAAAACCTCATCATTAGATTTTTGAAAAACCCATAATCCTAGCTGGGAATCGAATCCATTGATTTTGAAAAAAAAAACACACCCTTTATTATTACACCATACGATAGTGTTGCTATTAAGGATCATATTCTGAGAAGTAATGATATACGGCAAACTACAGGAAAGAGCTCATCTTTAACAAAATACATTTTATTTTTCTTACGTTAACTGATTAATTGTTCAAAATCTTTGCAATACATAGCTGGATTCGAAACCTCAAGGAATAACTAAGGAATATTATTGATTCCGTTGAGAATATTCTCTAAAAAATCATTCTGAGCATAATTTAAAACACGGAATAGTTACGATCTTTTCTGGGATTTCCAACGAAACAAACTATGATACAAAATTTAGGTACATGAAATATGCATTCTATTAAAATTCCAAATGTTCCTTAAATTTGGCGTATATCATTACTTTGCAAAATTTGATCCTTAACAGCGACTCTATCGTATGGTGTAATAATAAAGGGTGTGTTTTTTTTTCAAAATCAATGGATTCGATTCCCAGCTAGGATTATGGGTTTTTCGAAAATCTAATGATGAGGTTTTAAGTTTCATCAAAATCAGGCTCGTGACTCCTTTCAGCGTTTTTGGCTATTCCTTATAGTTTCGGATTTGGCCATCCAATCCCTTTTCAAAAATTCATCCTGTATAATATTCATATTTATATACTTATAACTTTTTTATATACTTTAGTTTTGATGGACATCGATCTCATTAATACAATCTTTTTTTCTTGTTCCTCTTCTTCCGATAGTTTTCTCAGCGCGGACGACAATAATCCCACAGCAGCACTAACTTTGCATGGCCACTTATCCTCTATATTTTCCCATTACCCTAAAAACCTCAACCTTGTTCACATTAATGCTCGGAGTGTTCCTTTTCATTATTCCGACGTTCTGGCATCTTTTAGCGACTCCGACCTCGATGCTGTACTAATTTCTGAATCCTTTTAAACCTTCTCTATTATCTACACAACTCTCACTTCCTGGCTTTGTACTGATACGCAATGACCGAACGGAAAAGAAATGTAGAGGTGTTGCAATATATTTACGTGCTAACATTCCTTATAAAATTCTCAGTGCATCTCCTTCCCCTTACACTGAATTCGCAGAACATCTCTTTCTTGAAATATATTTAATGCATACTAAGGTTCTTCTTGGAGTATTCTACAATCTTAATGAGAATATTGCCTATCACAACTCCTTTGATACTCTTTTACATGATATCTCTCTCTCCTATAATCACGTAGTCTTGATGGGCGACTTCAACAACTGCTTGCTGAGGGGCGATGGCCCGGCACGTAAGCTTTTATCTATTCTGTCTTCATACAATTTAACTCCTTTTCTTCTTTCTGTTACTCATCATTTCCCCAATTGCACTCCCACCTTAATTGACCTCATCATTGTTTCGTCCCATGATGACGTTGACACTCATGGTCAGCTTACTGCTCCCTTTTCCTATCATGACCTTATATATTTATCATATCGTATTCGTCCTCCGAAACGTGTGGTTCAAACACGACTTCTTCGTAACTTCAAGCGCATGGATCTGGAGGCGTTGCGGGGGGACGTTGAGTCCATTGATTGGACGCCGGTTTTCGACTCTACTGACATTAATCAAATGGTCAGTATATTCACTACAAATATACTGCAGCTATACGATCGACTCGCCCCAGTCAGAAAAGTCAAGATCAGGCATAATCCTGCACCTTGGCTAAATGATTCCATAAAACAACTCATGGCACGCAGGGACAAAGCGAAAAGGCGCTATAAGCACTGTTCGTCAGAGCAAAATTTAGTTGCATTTAGGACTCTGCGTAATCGCTGTAGTCGCATGTGTAGAGATGCAAAGAGGCACCATTTTCACAAATCCCTCTCTAATAGTAGCTCTTCTGATACATGGAGATTTCTCAAATCTGCTGGAACAGGGAGGTGACCCGTTAGTGACATGAGTGATATAGATATCAATGCCTTAAATAGTCACTTCGCCCTAACGCCAGTTACCTTGGATGTAGGTGCTAAACATATAACGCTGACGACCCTCTCGGCTAAACCTGTTCCACAGATATCTCCATTCTATTTCAATCCAGTATCTGAAGCTGAGGTCAAGAAATCTTTTTTGTCTATTTCTTCTACTGCTACCGGCAACGACAATATATGCTCAAGAATGATCCTACCTATACTTTCTGCTATAATCCCAATTTAAACACACATTTTCAATTATTCCCTTTCCTCTGGCTCCTTTCCAGAATCCTGGAAGCAGGCATTTGCCTAAAACTTCTAAACCATCTTTATTTACTGACTTTCGTCCAATTTCCATTCTCCCGTACCTTTCAAAAGTTCTTGAGCATATTGTACATAGGCAGCTTTCCTTCTTCCTTTCCACCAACAACTTACTTAGCCCAACCCAATCAGGATTCCGTGAGGGACACAGCACAGTTACAGCTCTCGTCAAAGTGACTGATGATATACGCTGGGCTATGGAAAGGAAAGAACTCACTCTATTTAACACTATTGGACTTCAGAAGTGCTTTCAATGCAGTCGACTTTGATATGCTGCTGGGTACACTGAAGTCAATCAATATTTCTACTTCTTCTATTTCTTGGTTCAGTTCTTATCTTCGAGGGCGCTCGCAGTGCGTTCATTTGGAGCAAAAGTCCTCAGACTGGTGCCAACTCGTTGCGGGCGTACCTCAGGGTGGTGTTCTCTCTCCTCTTTTATTCTCTATCTTTATTAATTCGGTCACTACTTTAATTTCCTGTAACTTCCAACTTTATGCAGACGACTTACAGCTGTATCATCATTTCAGTGTGTGTGCGGTTGCATCAGGTGTAGCAAGTATGAATCATGACTTGGCTTGTATTAGTAACTGGGCTTAGTCGGTTGGTTTGCTCATTAATCCTAAAAAATCACAGGCCATTTTAATAGGTAGTAAGTATATGAAGGGTAAAGTTGATTTGGTGGCGCTGCCGTCTGTTCTCTTGGATGGAGATAACATTGCCTACACCACCAAGGTCAAAAATTTGGGAGTCATAATAGATGATCGCTCGTGGCCCCGCGGACTCAGTGTTCTGTAAACGATCACTGCAGTAAGCAACTTTCACTATGGCTGGTCCATGGATGGGTGACCATCCATGTGATCACTTTGTGACATTTATTTGAGCGCTTCCGTGCTTCGGAAGGCACGTTAAGCCGTTGGTCCCGGTTGCCAGTAAAATGGCAGTCGTTAAGCTAAGTTGAAGGCTTTATTTCAACAGCAGGCAGTCACAACCTGCGCCTGTCCATTTAAACACGGCAATACGGCTCACCACCTATTACGTGGGACAAATTATACAAAGGTGAAATGTGGGCATATAAAATGCCTCTGCCTACCCCTTCAGGGATAAAGGCGTGACCGTATGTATGTATGTACGTAATAGATGAAAAACTATCCTGGAGAGCTCATGTCAACGAGGTCAGCAAGAAGGTACACTTCACCTTCCACTCTCTGAAATGCCTCCAGACTTTCCTGCCCTTGAAGATTAAGATCACACTTGCACAAACTCTTATTCAGCCCATTATAGACTACGCTGATGCCTGCTACTTAGATGCCACAGAGGAACTGCTAGACAAACTTGAGAGGCTGCAGAATTTATGCATTCGTTTTATTTTTAACCTCAGGAAGTTTGACCATGTTTCACATTTTCGCCAAAAGCTCAAGTGGCTCCCAATCCGTCTTCACAGGAACACTCGGATACTCTGTCTCCTCTTCAATATACTGCACAACCCAAAATTCCCGTCATACCTGAGGGAGCGATTGTCATTACTACGTTCTCCTGAAGCTCCCTGCAGGACGCACCTTCGCTCCATCCTTAAAGTCCCACCCCACAAATCCGACTTCTATTCTTATTCCTTCACGGCACATGCGGTTAGGTTGTGGTGCTTGCCACCAAATATTAGAAGTGTTAATACGGTTGCAAGTTTCAAGAAAAAAGTCCGTGAACACTATCTCTCAACCACTTTAAACTGCTAATGTCGTCATTTCTCCTATTTAAGTACATAACATAAATCCGTAATTCTATATGTCTTTTATATCTAATAAGATTAGGTATTTATATATTTATATTTATGTATATGTGTATATATTATGTGTGTATGTGTATGTAAGTATTTGTTTCTCAAGTATGTATAATCGCTTGTTTTAACTAGTCTTTTTTCACACACTTCTACCTTTTTCAACTGTATCATTGTCATGCTCTCCTCTCGCCCCGGCCTGCTGGAGGAGATTTCTTAAAGAAATAAGCAGTGCCATTGTACTCTTTTTTTTCCTAACTACATCTCTATTGTAATACATGTGTGTACATAAATTGTTAAATAAAAAAAAAATAAAAAAATAGTATCTCACTGTTCTTGAGGGAGGTATAAAAATTTTCCACTTTCGCAATGTGGGTGTACGTTACCCACTTTCTCGATCATACCACTAAGACGACAGAGATGTATTCGCCTCACATGATTGAAAGTGTTTATAGCTGTCTATGAACGTTTGCAAAATCAGGGGTACATTAGAGCAGGACGGTGAGGGAGCTGCTCATCGTCCTTACAGATTCTCGCAGGCCCCCCCTAAGAAGCGGGATAACACCCAGTAAACCCCCAAAGACGTGGGATAGCACCCCCGCCCCCCTTAGACGAGGCCGCAGTGGTAGCCGTAGGTTTGTTGGTAGTCCTAGGGTATCCTTCCGAGGGCTTACCTGGGGTTCCCAACCGTAGATTGTTAGGCAGGATACGTGAGGTTTTTTAGTCGGTGGAGTCCGGCATAGCATCTATGAGAATTTTTTACTCACGTAAAATAAAAGGGTACATTCTAATGTACCCTCTTAGAAAGAACTTCTTAGAAAGTTATTAGCAGCTCTAGCTGCTAATAACTTTCTAAGAACCCTTTTGAAGAACCCCATAGTGTAAGTTAATGCTAATTTAGTGTCAAATTACAATTTTCTAGTAGATACTAAAAATCTCTGCGCTAGACGATTGAAACTTATGGAAATGTCCGACAGAAATGGTGGGCAATTTAAACTACATGGGTTCCTTGCTACGGAACCCTAAAAACTTAGTAAACCATTAAAAAAACTGCACACCGCTAATTATTGTAGACGTTAAGTGAAAGGGTAGTCCTTTCCCAGCCGACCCAGCTCATTAGTGTTGGTAAAAGCGGGTACCCTACTTTCTTTATTACAATTTTCGTTTAAAGGGCTAAATACGCAGTTAGGTTTGCCAATAAATCCCTGAAAGTAATGTACCCACAGACCCTTACACAAAGGGGTATAAATTATAGCACCGACAGTTTGATGGATACCGTTCTCATGAGCAAAGTGAATTTTAATGTAACCGCCATCTTGGTGATGACGTCATTTCTATTACATGCGTTGTCGATATTCTACAAACCTTGATGGATAGGTGTTTAGTGTAAGAAAAACTGATTCAGAAGATATTTTTCTTCTCTGAATATTTACAGGTTACCATGATTTTTTTGTACTAGACTTGTATAGGTTGTGAGTTCGAATGCACCCAAGGCAAAATCTATCTCTAATAGATGTTTTCAAATCAATAGTTCACGTTTTGAATGTATGCCTGAAGTAGGACGTCAGGGACAGGGATCAAAAATCCTGCCGATTTATTAAAATTCTGTACCTACTGTGTTCAAACTTAATAAAATAGATATTTGGACATGGTTTTGGCCACCAGTATAAATAGTGTGAAATTGAAATAATTATATTTATTGCAAAACTACTACATATTTTATAACAAAGTCCCCCGCCTGTCTGTCTGTCTGTTCGAGATAAAGAAACTTCGTGATGTCATGAAAACCAAGAATGTTCTTCTATTTTCCACTGGACGTAAGAGCGTAGTGATGAGAAATGATACTCCAATATCCTTTACATAGCTATTTATTCTTCTGTTCTTCGTATAATAATAGATATGTACTACTCCTACATTCCACTTAATGGTATGATAAAATAAATAACAATCCAATGATTGTAGATTCGTTACATTTTTATTTTCACAATTTATCTAATACTTGCACAACTAACTATTAATTAATACAAATATTCTACTTTAACTAATTAGCACTTTACTGAACTCGATCAGGAAACAGAATGTGTTCTTTTTCAAGAATATTCACTTTTTATCGCCTCTCAACAAATCCCACCTCATACTGAACATTTATGTCAAATCAACTACCCACTATTTTCGAATAATCAATAAATGTTTTATGTACAGGCTAATCATTCTACTATGAGGCGGTGTTGACATCACAAAAATAACTTATTACTACTTAAGACTGAATGGTTTTAGCAAAATCACAACATTCGGCCATCAGACAGCGTGCTATCTCCGGAGCACGCAGTAATCACAACATTCGGACCTGTATATTGAACTAATCACATATTTTTATACATAACGTACATAACAATAATACCTTTATGCGGCTTTTTATAATATGCTAAATCAAAATCTTAAAGTTTAATTAAACCTAAACCTTCTCTATATCTTCTATCTACTCTGTCTATAGTCTATAGGCTTATAATATTAACTCAATCATTATTTATTTTGTAAAACTACAAGTGAGAACTTGAGTCTGGCGAAACGTCAAGAATACAAAACAAAGGCAACAAGTAACCAGTTCACAGAGCAGACCGCCTGCTGAAACTATTTACAAATGTAAAATCTAAAAAGTGATCTCTTTTTTAAAACCCAGCAGAGTCTGCAGATCACTTCCAGGTTTCATTTTCCAGCAAAAGAAATCATTACATGTGTCAGCAATTAGTGTAAAATATATTTAATAGTGGAATACAACTAGTACAAGCGAGTGATTTTTCATAAAAAAAAATCATTAGGTATCTAATATTACCATCATAATAATATTACTTAAATAATATTTGTACGTACGTACGTAACGTCTAGTTTCAGGCAACGTGATGAAGCCACAATATACCTATACCACCCTAAGGACACATATAAATATAGTATTTAAGGCAGCTCTTGTGTGTTATATCAACATCTATCCTTACAGGTTTCCCTAATTCGATAGTGTTACAATGTGTTTATTATAGGTGACAATTTTAATCAATGAATTGTAACTTAGGTCATAAATACATCAATAGATTAAATTCCGATACTGTAAACTAACTTTAATAAATTGTCATGCAAATAATAATGACTTTAGATAATCATTTTAAATACTAATAAAAATCTCAGATGATAATAACAAAAATATTGGTGTCTTATAATGTAATAATAGTTTCATTCGTGTAATAACGTCAATAATTAATAATTTCATATCATACTATAATAAAATGTGTCAAACGTTTGCAAACATAAATCTGAAATAGGTACGAATTATGTCAAATAATAATAATAATATAAAGTAGTCATGGTATGCGCATAAAATGTGTCAATGCAAAATGTATAAGTATTCTTAAGTCAATCACTGAGATACTCTGATTAATCTAACCATACCAATACCTTCAAATTCGGTTGGTAGCCTGTCGCAAGAGCGTATACCTACCACTGTTTAACTGGGTAACTACCCATAAAGTGTCATTGACCTTATGCAGTCTACTATGATAACCAGAAAGACTTTCTTTTATGGTTGATGTACATGTTATAAATTCGCAAGATTTATTGGGAACTTTTTGGTAAGTAAAACCTTCCTATTTCACAAATACAGGATAAAAAACTAGACATATAATTATTAGACTACTACTTACTTAGAAATAGTATGGTATTACTTTAGAAATGGTATTTGAATAAAAGAAACTGCAAGGTACGATACCTATATTTCTTGTGAGGTGCAGCCACAAGATTCTGATGAATTTCTTATTCACATAATGTTATGTACCTACTCTTTTTGCAGAGAGACTCTTGGACGTAATCTAAATTATAGAATATCGCTATTATGGACATTTTGTAAGTTACAAGATTAGGTACTCCGCAGGAGGATACAGGTTAAATTTGAATACACTGTTAAAGTAACTCAAATTTACAATTCCATCTACATCTGTTAATGCCTCATCTTTTGCACAGCAAAAGCTGGTGAACTTAACCTTTAGCTAGTTTTAAATTGAATCAAATTATCTAAAATAAACTACTAGGAGCGGCTAACCCCACAAGTTCCAACTCTCGACCATTTAGTTAAGCATTGGTTTCTATGTGTTACAATTAAACACGGTAAATTTAAGACTTTAGAAGGTTTTCCTTTTCCATTTTTATCAGAATAAGAATATTAACGATATTTGTTAAAAAATATGAAAAAGAAAACTCCTAGTCGAGTCGACTGGCAGACTGCAGTCATCTATCTAAACCAATGGGTATAACTATTTAAAGGGGAAATGCTGCCAGTCTTTGGGTACAATGTCATTATTTAGATTTAGGTTAGTTTAGATAGTTATAATGTAAATAGATAATGTTACATTGGGATTATTTTGGTAAATAAATATGTAGTAAGTCTCATTCTGTCAGATGCTACAATACTTTCTAGGCAGCAGTCCCACGATCTGATAAAATTCTACAAGAAACTGATAACGTAAGCTGTTCAGCGTTCTTTTTTTCATTTTGCGAACCAGTCAACTTTTGTTAGAATATAGGATATACATTTAATTCTAGCCTTTACCTCTAACAAAATGGCCCTAAGTGGTCTAAGTGCATATATACTGTTAAAAGGCAGTTTTACCTTTTCTTCAGTCTTAGCGGAATTGTAAATATTGCATTAGTAAACCAGTAAGACTGAATCTGTTCTAGCGTAACCATAATAAGCATCAGAATTATACTTAGTTTACTTGGTTCTAAATTATCCCTATAGGGCATAATGTCTTAGTATACTCATTTGACTGGACACTAGTCCATGTTGAAGCGGGCTTAAAAGAAATCAACAACCTGACGCTATTTGTGGTACTAAATCCCTCTTTGTCATAGTGGTACTACAGTATTAGGACTGCTGGTACGAAGTATGTTACAGCCGGTGTACAGCGTAAAATTAAGGCCTAATAGACACCTACGTACCCTTTTTTTTGCTAACAGTTTACAGGGCGTTCTTGTAGTGTAGTTTGTCGACTGAAATACGCAACTAGTATAATCTGATAAACTAAACTAGTCAGAGAATACCACCTAACCCTGGTGAACTGCAACCGTATGCACTTCGGTCAGGCTTCTGAAACTCGCCTACACCTACAGCCATAATTAACGCCCGAACGGAGACTTCTAAACCGCGTATGGCGCACGCAAAATGTTTTGATCTTTACTTAAATTTCTCTGTATATATATATTTTTTTGCGATTTGCAGGTATGTTTAGAAATACCTATAAGATAGCACAAAATAGTTATTACTCTCTAGCACTGACTTTAACCAAGATCAAGGAAGTAAAACTTGTGTACGTACTACTAAAAGTTATTCCGAGAATCAGTGTTTCAATCGGGATTATCTACATTAATATTATAAGAAGGAAAGATTCGATTGCCTGTATGGTTGTTTTTTTGCGTTGAATAGTCTCCAAAACCACTGAATCAATTTGAAAAACTCTTCCACTACTGCGAAGGCACACCCTCCCCGAGTAACGTTCCCGTATCTCCACAGGAATGGGACTACGCAGGGAAAACCATGCGGCAACCGCTAGTATTGTCTTCGACCAGTAGAGGTCGTTCAACTAGGTCTTTTTACAAGGATGCAAGTGTAATATTTTGCTTAACTCATACAGTCCACTGCCGTTGTATAGCTCTTTCAATTAAAAAAAAACGGTCTTTATAATAGATATTGCTAGCTGTCTCACAAAGTCTTTTCACAAAACGTCGAAATTAGATAAGAAATCCTAAAATTGTCTACCCATGTACATTGCACGGTATCTCCCGGGATATTTTGAACACCTGATATGATATGATATGGTACAATTGGTCAAAAAGGTCAACGTCTATTACAATTAGAAATTATATTCTATTCCCCAATAATAGAGTCCATGCCTAAAATGGTCGCCAGGGATTTTTAATGTGCGCGACACAATAAAAACACGACGCGACTATGTGTAGATAGAATGTACTGCGTATGGTGGCGCATTGGATATTGATAGTGTGACTCTGGTCATAGAAAACAACACAAATTGATTCTACTCAACACGCGTTGCGTCGCGTTTTAACAATGTGTTTCCGCCTTAAACTTTCGACGTGTATTTGACACGGATAACTCTTGAGGAAACCCACACTATAACACATATAGATTGTTATGAAGCTAAAAAGTTCAACTAATCCTCAGGCATATCACATTTTTAAAACGTGATACATTATATCTATATCTATATAATTATAATTCCATAAATAATGCACTAGGAGTTCTTATCAATAAGGTACAACTAAAATAGTTATAAATGACCACAGTTCCTTGTCTGGAGGACTCGTGTCGCGGTTGCTCAAGGTCGTTAGCAATTATCCGAATCAAAGTCTTAATTTCACCTGTCGCTCGGCCCGATCCTCACCATTGCCTTCAGTATCGCCGCCACTGGTTAGATTCCGCCTTCTGGCAGTTACACCGCTCCGCCGCACCGCACTGTATTCCGACACGACAGTTCACCTGTCTTTCTGCTTGGGCGTGAATCTTTCACTTCAGTCACCTGGAATTGTCATTTTAAACGCAGTTACTGCTCTTTCAAGCTAACAATTTCCCATCTATCATCTCATCTAAGGCGTTTATTACGTCCAAGGCGCTTATATCTCGCCTGCTTGGCGTCCCCAAAAAAAATCTCTATGCCTTACTATGCATACGGCTAGTTATGAAAAGGGTACAGTTTGTGCCGTAATCTTTCTTGAGCGATTCCGTGATTGGGAAAGCTCACTAAGCCGCTGGTATGGAATCTAAATAACACTATAGGCATAAACAAGGCTGGAGGTGTTAAGTAAATCGAAAAACATCAATACTGTTTCACATACGCTCCATTTACTATTGGGCAACAAAATTTGTTATGCATTCCTGTGTGTGTAATCTAAACGCTCCACACATACCAATCCAAGTAAGCCTAATGTCAGCCAAAATCATTGAAAAAAACTTCTATATTGTTATGATCGCCACCATAATAGCAGCACAACAATATGACTGCATAAAGCACAGATGATAATATGAATCATTCTCACTATACTCGCCTGGTTGAAATTGACAGCACACCTATACGGTTGCATACCAGCTGCACACTAACACGGCTCCATGTAGCATCGCTTCATGACTAAACAGATCAATCTCAACATACTTACATGATTGTGCACTGGCAGTCTACTTACATAGCTTATAGAAATCATTTGCCGCACCTACATGATTGCACTTCAACAGCACACCTACATGGCTATGAAACTAACTCTCAACATACCTACATGGTTGCGCTTTTACAGCTCACCTACATGACTGCAGACAGCACTCCTGCACGGCTATGGAAATAACTCACATCATACCTGCATGGTTGCGCTTCTACAGCGCACCTACATGGCTGTAGACAGCACACCTGCACGGCTATGAAAATAACTCACATCATACCTGCATGGTTGCGCTTCTACAGCACACCTACATGACTGCAGACAGCACACCTGCACGGCTATGGAAATAACTCACATCATACCTGCATGGTTGCGCTTCTGCAGCACACCTACATGACTGCAGACAGCACACCTGCACGGCTATGGCACTAACTCACATCATACCTGCATGGTTGCGCTTCTACAGCACACCTACATGGCTGTAAACAGCACACCTGCACGGCTATGGAAATAACTCACATCATACCTGCATGGTTGCGCTTCTACAGCACACCTACACGACTGTAGACAGCACACCTGCACGGCTATGGAAATAACTCACATCATACCTGCATGGTTGCGCTTCTACAGCACACCTACACGACTGTAGACAGCACACCTGCACGGCTATGGAAATAACTCACATCACACCTGCATGGTTGCGCTTCTGCAGCACACCTACATGACTGCAGACAGCACACCTGCACGGCTATGGCACTAACTCACATCATACCTGCATGGTTGCGCTTCTACAGCACACCTTCATGACTGTAGACAGCACACCTGCACGGCTATGGAAATAACTCACATCATACCTGCATGGTTGCGCTTCTACAGCACACCTACACGACTGTAGACAGCACACCTGCACGGATATGGAAATAACTCACAAAATATCTGCATGGTTGTGCTTCCACAGCGCACCCACATGGCTGCAAACAGCACACCTGCACGGCTAATGGAACTGAGTCTCAACATACCTGCATGGTTTCACCTTACAGCTCACCTGAATGGCTGCAAACAACACACCTTGCACGGCTATGGGACTAACACACATAATACCTGCATGGTTGGATAATCACTTGCAACGCTCAGGGTTGCACAGCAGCATTCATACTTAAATTAATAAAATAATGTCTAAATTTGTCATAGTACGTCTCGTTGATTGGAGATCCACGCACTAAATACAGTCTTTGCCCTTGAGAAGTCGTTAAGTATCTTAACCACATACTTTTAAAAATAAATAGCAAAGACTGCAAGTCTAGTCGGTCTTAACACAAAATATACATATTACACATAATAAAATTGATCTATGTAACTGCAATAAGAACGGTGCGTACCTATCGTATTTGGTCACATTTATTTGTACTATGTAAAAATAAATTTTACCGTACCGGTAGAGGGTATTCACAAAATAAATCAAAATAACTGTAATTATGTCCAAAATTTCTAATAGGACGTCTTATTAACTGAGGATCCACGAATTAAAATGAAGTCCTAGCCCTTGAGAAGTGGCTATGTAACTTAAATATGTACCTACTTTTGTTTCAAGGTAACTAATAGGTAGGTACATATGGGCATAATGGCGGGTATTACCACAATAAAAATATAGCTCTAAGCAACTACAATAAAACGATAAGGACCTTTTTGTCACATTTCTGTGTTCGATCTAAAACAAATGTATTCACCGTTCCGGTAGAGAATACTTCCTAAAACCCTTACCGGAGTTAAATAAAAACGTAGTTAAATGGACACCGCAGCCAATAGAGTTATGTAACCCCAGTTTGCAGCAATTCGTTAAAGTCAAATACCTTCTTGACTACAGTAGAAGTTGCTACGAATATAATACACGCTAATAGGAATAATCACGAACCATGATTAGAATTCGAATAAACTTATACTTACAGTTTTAACTTGTCACGGCTTGGCTCGCAGGTTATCCCACTTCTGACTTGATGAGAAATGATACTCCAATATCCTTTACATAGCTATTTATTCTTCTGTTCTTCGTATAATAATAGATATGTACTACTCCTACATTCCACTTAATGGTATGATAAAATAAATAACAATCCAATGATTGTAGATTCGTTACATTTTTATTTTCACAATTTATCTAATACTTGCACAACTAACTATTAATTAATACAAATATTCTACTTTAACTAATTAGCACTTTACTGAACTCGATCAGGAAACAGAATGTGTTCTTTTTCCAGAATATTCACTTTTTATCGCCTCTCAACAAATCCCACCTCATACTGAACATTTATGTCAAATCAACTACCCACTATTTTCGAATAATCAATAAATGTTTTATGTACAGGCTAATCATTCTACTATGAGGCGGTGTTGACATCACAAAAATAACTTATTACTACTTAAGACTGAATGGTTTTAGCAAAATCACAACAGTAGTTTTTAGTAAGCATGCAATTTAAAGATGCGCATGTGCACTATGCGCGACGTCAATGTGCGACGTCGTTAAATATGTTACGATGCTGACTGACAACAAGGCATCTAAAATTCAACTTTCAGTCACTTTATGTAAACTATAAACCGGTCAAGTGACGGTCAGACTCGTGCACAGGGGGGGATAATTCACCCCATTACGTAGGGACTCTCCACGGGGGGGACTTGATGGTCTGCCCCCACCCTGAACTCCTAAAGAAGTTATAAGTTCAGATGACGTCGTACCGCTCTCGGATGCCCCTCTGTAAGCAGAGGGGGTAAAGAGCGGTCGAGCAGGTGGGCATAAGGCACCCCCGGAACACGGGGAGGTGCCTACCGCTGTTTGATCATCGTGGGCGAGATCCCCCGACCACCGCCCACGATTCAAGGAACTAGCCGGGGGCGCGCATCCACGCCGCCACGCCGCATGACGGGGCGGTGCGGGAGCGTCTGACCAGCATGCTCCCGAACTCGAAACTCCTCTCGTTTGGCCGCCATCACCTCGCTAGCAAACGAGGCAACGGCGACCCAGCACGATTGGCTGCCGACCATGGCTCGCACCACGGCCGGCAACGACAGGTCCCTGCCGATAATACCTGAGAGGGCGATACGCGGCCCATTTCACGCCGCACTCTCGGTGAGAGTGTGCTCCGCCGAGTCTACGGCGCCGCTCAGGCAGTGACGGCACACAGGATCCGACTCCACGCCCACCACCTCCCACTGATACTTGGCGAAACAGCCATGTCCTGTGAGAAGTTGCGTGAGGTGGTACGCCGGCGCTCCGTGTGTCCTCTCCACCCAAGCGCGAAGGACGGGCCGGACGGCCCCCACGAGCCGCACGCTCGCGGAAGGATCCTCCAACCTATTGGTCCACTCCTGGAAGAGATCGTTGCGAGCCGACCTTCTCCAGCGATTAATGTCTTCCGGGAGCGGATATCCTCCACTACTACGCATCAGGGCGTTCTCCTCGCAGACCTTCTTCAAGACTCCCGCCTCGAGATCCCAGGGGGGGCTGCCGCCAATGAGGCACGCCGCCTCGTAGGAGATGGTGCAGTATGCCCGCGCCGCCCTCTGCGCTATCACCCGCTGCGGTCGTCGCAGTAGGCATATGTTGCTAGCGCAGAGGGCGTCCTTTAGGTTGTGACGATGACGTCATGTCACGCCACCACCACGCGCGAGCATCGTGCGAGGCGCGCGTCCCCGCACCCGCGCCCCGCGCAGCCTCCTCTACCGGTGCCTATAAAAACAGCTGCGCGACGGCGACGGGTCTCTGGATTAGCCAGTGTACCGCCGAGTGCAGAGCCCTCTGCACCGGTGCTCGGGCCCTAAGTACGGTATTACTGTGATCGCCATACACCATACTTGCGTCCAGTCGGAACTTCCGGATTAACGCGTCGTGCCGCCTGGCTTGGGTTCCCGGTCTGCCACCAGCGGCAAGCCCCGGGGATCGGGCCGGGGGGTATCGGCGTGCCGGGGTTTCGGCTCGGGCCGCACCCGCTGCTGTACACACGTACCCCGTGACCTACCTACAGCGACTAAATGTCGCAACAACCGACGCCCCGTCAGAACTCCAAGGCGCGCGTCGTCTCCAGGACGACGCCCTTCAAGCTGAGGAAACACTGCGGCACAATAACCTTCGACGTCAGGCGAAGCACCAAGCCGAGGCCGTCGACCGATGCCGGTGAGGGGAGGTTTGTCACTAGCCCGGTGACACGCACCCCCTCCCCGGCGCCCGTCGAGCCCGCCACCTCCGCATCTACGTCCACGACGCCAGCGCGGTTTGACCCACGGATCAACCGCCCTCCTACCATCTTAGCCCCGCCGCCAATCACGGCGGCGCGCTTTCCTTCCCCCCCAGCTCCCTGGGATGGAAGAAAGAACCTGCCGTCAATGCCGCTGCTGTCCGGCCCGGTTTCCCCCATGGAAACGGGCCACAGCAGCAGGATGACATTTGAAGAGCTGGCAGCTATCAACGCAGCCAAGAACCCGGCGCCGATCGCTACACTAGCGGCCACGCCGTCACCCACTCCGCGCCCACGGAAGACTTTCGCCGAGCAAACGGCGACTTCCGCCCCGAAGATGCCGGCGACGGCCGCTACCCGCGCGGCCACGCCTCCACCTGCCGCCGCTCCGGACAACAACACCAGCAGCCGGAAGCCGGCAAAACGATACCCTCCTCTGGTAGTGGAATCGCTGCCGAACTGGCCGGACCACTTCAAGGAGTTGAAGAAGAAGCTTGGCCGCACTCCTAACGGACGCCCGTATGGAAAGGGGGTCAGGTTTCTGCCGAGATCCGACGAAGAGTACCGCACCATCCAGAGATACCTCGTTGGGCTGGAAAAGGATAGCGGAATCTCATGGTTCTGTTATTCTCTTCCAGCCGAACGAAGCTTGAAAATAGCTATCCGAGGACTCCCGTTCAACACGGACCCACAGGCAGTGGAGCTGGAGCTGCGCGAGCTCGGGTTTATCCCGGAGCACGTGCGGACCATCCCCGCGCGCCCCGGACGACCGGGATGCTTGATGTTCGCGCAGCTGCAGCGGACGTCGACCACCATCCCGGGCATATACGAGGTGCGCGAGCTCCTCGGTATGCCCGGAATCACCATCGAAGGCTGGCGAGGCAGGAAGGGCCCGGCGCAGTGTCACCGGTGCCAGCAGTTTCGCCATTCTTCCCACAACTGCCACAGGCCTCGGGCTTGTGTGCGCTGTGGGGAGACGCATGCTGCCAAGGACTGCCCGCGTCCCCTTGCGGAGAAGCCCACCTGCGCAAACTGCGCAGGTGACCACACGGCAAACAATGCCAATTGCCCCGTTTTCCGCAAGGAGACACGGAACAGGCGCGCCGGTACCACTGCGCGTACCATCGCCCACACTGCCCCCCTCTCAACAGAGAAGAACGCTCCCGGTTCGCTCATGGCTGCCGCCAATCAGCCACAGCAGCAGCCGGGGGCCAAGAAGAGGAAGCGCCGCGGTCGACGTGGGCGCAAGCCCACAAAGGAGCCAGTGGCGGCTCCCCCTGCCGTCGCACTGCCTGCACCACCCGTGGTCGCCGCCCCCGCAAGGGGGAAGGCGATGCGCGTGACGCAGCCCCTGCCCACCGGACCCTTACCCAGCGGACCTCGACAGGTCCCACTGACGACCGTCATCAACACCCTGCAGCAGGTGTTGGTGGCGCTAGAGGAGCAGAGGGACCCCATCCCTCTCATCACCAGGTGCATGTTAGAGCTCTGCAACTCGCTTGCATGAGCCTAACATGCACCCGCCGCGGCCTGCCCACGTCTACTACTCCACGCTGAGTAGTCAAGACTGTGGGCACGCCCCCACGGATTTGACCGCTCCCCGTCGCTGGCTGATGGGCGCTCGCTGGTGTCAAACCCAGTGAGCTCGACCTCGCCGCGCGACGGGTAGTAGCCCCACCGGACTGGAGACGTCGCGGTGGCCGCCGGCCGCCCTACGTGCGGGCGCGGCCGCGCCGCAGCGACGCCCACTCCCCCTTAGACTACCACGGACACCAGCGTCCAACCCAGTACCCGCCTGTAGTCGCAGGCGGCGCCAGAGACCACAGCAAAAGTCACCGACTTGCATCTGTTACCCCGGGGCCCCTACGGGTCCGCGTGGATGTCCAACGAGGACGGGTCTCTGAGAGTAGCCAGTGTACCGCCGCGTGCAGACGTCTCTGCACCGGTGCTCGGGCCTCTAGTACAGTTTATTCAGTGCATCCTCTCAACCGCACCTGCGCCCGGTAGTGACCCCGGAACAACACGACGTTCTGCCTAGCTTTGGTTCCCGGTCTGCCACCAGCGGCAAGCCCCGGGGACCGGGTTGGGTGGTATCGGCGTGCCGGGGCCACGACCTAGGCCGCACTCCACGGTACACCTGCGCCGTGACTCCGCGCCTGCAAGATGGAGCGAAAGTGGCTTTACCCGCCGCCGAGACGCGCCACCCGGTCTCGTGTATTCACGAGGTCGGCGAACCCCGCGCTGTTCAACGCGGCGGTGAAAGCCGCAAATTTGACACCAGTGCCCGTGCTGCGAATCAACATCGTCGCGGGGCCAGCGTCCGGTGCCGGGGAGGAGATGTTTGTCGCCAGCTCGGTGACACGCACACCCTCCCCGTCACTCGACGCGCCCTCCACCAGTCGGGACTCAAGACCTCTCCGTGCCACAAAGGAGCGTACCCCGTCACCTGACGCCCAGCAACAGCTGCCACCTGTCTCCCCAATGGAGACCAGCCACCCTCGGATGACGTTTGAGGAGCTGGCCGCGGTCAACGCGGCTAAGCAACTCACGTCATCCGCAAAGAAGAAGGCCTCTCCCACACCCCGCCCCCGGAAAACGTTCGCCGAGGCTACGGCGGCGAACGAGGCGAAGAAGACGGCGACGGTCGCAACCGGAGCGACCACGCCGCCAACACCATCGGCATCAACAGCAGCCCCGGACATCCAAAGCCGGAAAGCCCGATACCCGCCGCTCGTCGTGGAGGTATTGCCTAACTGGCCGACGCACTTCAGGGAACTGAAGGCAGCGCTCGGCCACGCACCCAACGTGCGCCCCTTTGGCAGGGGGGTTAGGTTTTTACCGAAAACCGACTCGGAGTATCGGGTAATCCAGAGTTACCTCACTCGGCTGGAGAGAGAGAGCGGAATCTCGTGGTTCAGCTACTCTCTCCCGGCCGAGAGAAGCCTGAAGATCGCCATCAGGGGCCTTCCGGCCAACACTGAACCACAAGCGGTAGAGGACGAGCTGCGCGAGCTAGGGTACGAACCCGAGCACGTCACGAACATCCCTCGCGCCCCGGACGACCAGGGTGCCTACTGTTCGCGCAGCTGCAGCGGACACCCACCACCATCCCGGGCATATACGAGGTGCAGGAGCTCCTCTGTATGCCCGGCGTCAAGATCGAAGCCTGGCGTGGACGCAAGGGCCCGGCGCAATGTCACCGGTGCCAGCAGTTCCGCCATTCCTCACACAACTGCCACAGGCCCCAGGCTTGTGCTGCCCGCGTCCACTTGCGGAGGAGCCCACCTGCGCAAACTGCGCGGGTGACCACACGGCGAATAACGCCAACTGCCCCGTGTTCCGCAAGGAGACGCGGAACAAGCGCGCCGGTACCATTGCGCGTACCAGCGCCCACGCCACCCCTGCATCTACCGAAACCAACGCTCCCGGCTCGCTCATGGCTGCTGCAAACCAGCCACAGCAGCAGCCGGGCGCGAAACGACGGAGGAAGCGCCGCGGACGCCGCGGGCGCAAGCCCGCCAAGGCGCCTGAGGACGCTCCCCCTGCCGCCGCACAGCCTGTGCCACCCGTGGCCGCCGCCCCTGCAAGGGGGAAGGCGGTGCGTGTGGCCCAGCCCCAGCCCACCGGATCACCACAGGTCAGCCTGTACGCCGTCATCAGCACCATGCAACAGGTGCTGATGGCGCTCGAAGAGCAGAGGGACCCCATCCCTCTGATCACCAGGTGCATGTTGGAGCTCTGCAACTCGCCTGCATGAGCACAACATGCGCCCACCCGGCCTGCCCACGTCTACTACTCCACGTCGAGTAGTTAAGACTGTGGGCCGGCCCAACCCGGACACGACCGCTCCCCGTCGCTGGCTGACGGGCGCTCACTGGCGTCAACCCCAGTGAGCTCGACCTCGCCGTGCGACGGGTCGTAGCCTCACCGGATCGGAGACGTCGCGGTGGCCGGCCGCCCTACGTGCGCGGGCTCGGCCGCGCCGCAGCGACGCCCATCCACTCGGACCATCACGGACGCCTAGCGTCCCACCTAGTGACCCGCCTGTAGTCGCAGGCGGCGCTGAAGCCACTAGAAGAAGCAGAAGAGCCTGTATTAGTTACCCCGGGACCCCAACGGGTCCGCGTGGAAGACCTCGACGACGACGGGTCTCTCATTCCGGCCTGCGGCTCTTCAGGTGATGTTGCCACTCTCCATCTGTGCACATCACTGGGACTGGTGGTCTAGTACTAAGAAACCTCTCTCGTTAATTGATTAAAGGGACGAAAGTCCGATGTTATTATTGTAATGTATCGATTCTCTGAAGAATATACGCAGATAACTGCAGTTCTACTACTACCACATCGTTCATATTTATCTCCCTGGTAAATATACCTATAATTGCACTTGATAAGGTGGCTGACCCACCTATCACGTGACAATGGCGCCCACGGGAATAGAAAACCCCTAGACCACCACAACCAGGACGTGTATTTTTTTGTTACTAATACATATTTTTTTCAGTGCAGAAGGTAAATTCTATGTTAACCCTTAACAACACAGGTGGGGGAGCTAGGTCCCCCACGCAGATATTTTCGAAAATATTTTAAGTACTATGCGCGTGACGCAGCTGAGCGTCCATGTATTCTCTGTGCCGCCCGAGGTCTGGCGGGGAGTGTACGTGAATCGGGCTTGCGGCGATTAGTTTCGGAGGTATGTATAGCTACGGGACCTAGGTCCCCCACGAGTGTAATTGTGTAAGTCTTTTTTTCTTCTCATTATTTTATTTATTTATTATTTTGTGGGTTTGTGAAGCGCTATGGATAAACATTTAAGAGACCGTCAGATACAACACATTATATATGATTCGGATTCCGAAGAAAGCGAGTTAGAGGACATTTTTCCAGAGGTGATATGCGATTGTAGCGATGCGGAATATGAAGCCAGTGAACACGATACTGAAAGCGAAGGAGAAGCGGAAAGTGAGTCGGATAACGATGAAAACTTAAAAAACATTGCACAGCACGAGTCTAGCAGGAATGCATTTTATAATAATATTTATAATTTTGATTAAAATTTATAATAATATTATTTATAAAATTTATAATTTATAATTTCGAGGCTTACTAAGTACATTGTGAATTCCTCTTGTGATGTTAGATGTCGTAGTATTTTAATATATCTTTTTACCTGTTTTGTAGTTTTTAAGATATGAGTAATTAAAAAAACTGTTTGAATATTTTTTTAATACGAAATTTTATAAAAAAATTGTTCTCTAAACTTACCTCTCTAAACTTACATTTTTCTTCATTTGGCTCGGCCAATATTACTTTCAAATTCCAAAATAAGACTGTATCTCTCGTTGCTCACATTGTACCTAATATAAAAAATAATCTTATTTTAGGAATGGACTTTTGGAGAAAGTATAATCTCTTTCCTAAAACTTTAGAATCAATCTTGGTTCCTAATCATAAAATGTTTCGGCGTTGTAAACCTAAGTTCCTACGTCGATAATGAATAAAAATCTTTTGTGTTTCTAACAGTCGATCTGAGGGCGACCGCTCACATTTTTTCCTAATTTAATGAAACATCTTCTAACAAGTGGAGATTCGATCGCACTCAGTCACTTGATTCATTCATCGTTGTTTCTATTCATAAAACTAAAAGGTACAGTTCACACCATATATCCTACTCTAATATGGTTGATGAGCATTGATGAGCACGTAACAGCTACGACTAATCGCTAAGCTATTTATCTTCTATACTAGAGGGTAAAATCAGACCTAATAGCGCCACATCATTGCAATAGTTGTTCCTACAATCTTAAACTAAAAATATTATTCTGTGGTAACTATAACATATTTCTAAAAAAATTACTACTATCTTAAAATAATTATCTATTTTTAAACTAAAACTTGTCAAAATCGGTTCAGCCATTCTCTAGTTATAGCGTTGAACCGTGACAAACAGACCGACATGACTGTGACGCCTGCCATCATGTTTACTACAGTGCATTGTGCGAGCGGCGCAATCATTATACATACTTACTTAGTATTCGCTGTTAACTAAAATGTTATGTATGTACTTGTATCTATAAGTATGCTACGGTATAATACTGCATTTCACCTGACTATGGGCTAACATTCCGATTCCAAGACTACGTCGCAGGATAGTCAGGTGTATTATTGCTTTGCTATGAAGATATAGACTTTGTTATCTACGTTTTGCAATCTTATCTTTTCTAAGAAGTCAAATCATACTTCGATTTCTCTCGCTCACAGCTTACGTGTGTAGGTACTGGTTATCAGCTGCGCTCACACAAGCCTATAGCTAGATAACAACGCGCCGAGTGCCGTCTACTACCTATGTTATCTGAAATCGTACTTATAATTTTTCTTGTAATCTTACTAAAATTATGCTACGCGGTCTAGCCACGTCCTATATCTGAGCTTACCTAGCTATTGACCTTCTACCCCTACTACCCTAAGCACCCTTGTATCCCTTATGTACCCCCCTAGTTTTGAATTGTTCCAGGGTTGAAGCCAAGTCCCTGGAGTGTTCAGGAGAGCGGACCTTGAACACAGGAGAAGCGGAATTTTTTAAGAAAAATTCTCGCCCAAAAAGGGGGATATGTGACGATGACGTCATGTCACGCCACCACCACGCGCGAGCATCGTGCGAGGCGCGCGTCCCCGCACCCGCGCCCCGCGCAGCCTCCTCTACCGGTGCCTATAAAAACAGCTGCGCGACGGCGACGGGTCTCTCATTCCGGCCTGCGGCTCTTCAGCTGATGTTGCCACTCTCCATCTGTGCACATCACTGGGACTGGTGGTCTAGTACTAAGAAACCTCTCTCGTTAATTGATTAAAGGGACGAAAGTCCGATGTTATAATTGTAATGTATCGATTCTCTGAAGAATATACGCAGATAACTGCAGTTCTACTACTACCACATCGTTCATATTTATCTCCCTGGTAAATATACCTATAATTGCACTTGATAAGGTGGCTGACCCACCTATCACGTGACAAGGTATGATACCCTAAAAATTGTTTGTTCTGTCCAATATCCACATACTAGTAACTTATCCTCTCTAGAACCTTCCATTTGCACAATTTTAGTTTTCTATTAGTAGGTCACAGTACTTTGCAGGACACAGTCTGACAGACGGAGTATTCCCGTTCGTCCCCTTAACTTCGTCCCCCTAGGGGGACGAAGGGGAATTCAATATTTTATTTTCCCGATGGTCCCCTTAATTTTTTTGGGGGGACGAACGGGAATATTTTTTTCATTCTTTTTTTGTTCTATTGCTCCCAACAAATAATGAAGCGAAGACAGGTGCGTTGGTAAAAAATCGAATTTGATATTCTATTTTTATTTACAAATGAAGATCAACAAAACAAATGAAGATCAACAAAACAAATGATGATCGTCAAAACAAATGAAGATCGTCAAAACAAATGAAGATCGACAAAACAAATGAGGATCGGCAAAACCAATGAGGATCGGCAAAACAAATGACGGTTGGATAAACAAATGACGATCGAAAAAACATAATCAGATCAATAAAACAAAAGACTAAGCAAGTTGGTAAGGTCAAAAACTACTTGCAGCCATATTTTGTAATCTAGATGTGAGAGTCATTCAAAAAAATAGTTGCAGGCAATTCTCGACCTTAATGACAGGTTCATCATCACGCCTTTATCCCCGAAGGGGTACGCAGAGGCATATTATATACCCACATTTCACCTTTTTATAATTTGTCCCACGTAATACGTTGTGAGCCGTATTGCCGTGTTCAAATGGGCAGGCTGATTTGAGAAGCCTTAATGACACTTACCTAAAAATGTGCTTTTAGGCGTTTTTAGACATCACTGATCACAAATATATAAAAAATAAATAGATATTATGCCTGCTCATGAGGTCGAAATTTGCTTGGACCCATTTTTTGTAATCTAAAAATGTGCTTTTAGGTGTTTATGGACATCACTGATCACGAATATAATTAAAAAATAAATAGATATTATGCATTTTGTATTCTAGATGCGATAAACATTCAGAAAAATAGGTGCAAGCAATTGTTTACCTTATGGATATGCATAATATTTATTTATTTTTTACATATTCATGATCAGTGACGTCTATAAACGCCAAAAAGCACGTTTTCGGAGAAGTGTTATTAAGGTCGAGATTTGCTCGCACCTATCTTTTTGAATGGCAATCGCATCTAGATTACAAAATATAGCTGCAAGTTATTTTTGACCTTATCAACTTGCTTGTAGTCTTTTGTTTTACTGATCTGCATGTTTTTTCGATCGTCATTTGTTTATCCGACCGTCATTTGTTATGCCGATCGTGATTTATTTTATAGATCTTCATTTGTTTTTCGATCGTCATTTGTTTATCCGATCGTCACTTGTTTTTTCGATCATCATTTGTTTATCCGAAGGTCATTTGTTTTGTCGATCTTCATTTGCTTTTTTTTTCATCTGTTTATCGTCATTTGTTTTTTTTATTTTAATTTGATTTTGGTCGAGGGGGACGAAAAGGGGACGAATGGCACTTAATCGAAGACCATATTCCCATTCGTCCCCTCTTGAATTAGGAGGGGGACGATCGGGAACTGATTAAATATTATTTTTGTGAATCCCGTTCGTCCCCCTCGGGGGACGAAGTCAAGGGGACGAACGGGAATAGACGCCACCGAAACTATTGCACTGGGTAAGAAAACATCACTAAATTCAATTTTAGTATTTTGTTCGATTTGACAATTTGGAAATACTAACTTTTGAACTGGTGCGTTGCGAGATATCAATAAAGTTTGTAATAACATGTAGTTAGTTTCATAACTTCTATGTGCTTCTATTCGAAATAACAATTATGTGCGTAAATAATGTCTACTGATTTTGAGACAATCTATTATATAAAAATAAACACCTATTTAAATTAGACCTGTATCTATTAAGCTGCAAAGTGGTGGGCACTAGCAGGATATAGGCATTATCAGTTGTTACAACTGCCTGCCTGATAATATAATTTAACAATAATAATATTTCCATGGTCAAGACATCACGCGTGTAAGCCTGGACCGATTTTGCCAATTTCATGTTTTGTTGTGTTTGTTATTGTCAAGAAATGGTTCTTATGAAAAAGATATTAAGAAAATTGCGTGAAAAATTAGAAAATTTATATTTCGATTTCCATATTCATAGTTATGGCAGGATCAGTCGGCTCAGCTAGCAAGATATAGAATCATTTTTAATGTCGAATTTAATAGATTAGATCAAATCAAACTAGGTATTTCCTAATACTACGAGTATGTTGTTTCTATACTTTTTAGAGCGTAATTTTCTGCAGAACAATGAATAGTCAAGTTATCTATGGTTCCTAAACTATTGATCTTGTTTTAAAGTGTATCATTGTCAGTAAATGGATACATTGTATTGGATTTAAAGATACACTAGCTGACCCTCGCAACTTCGTTTACGTCACACATGGTGTATGAAAGGAGAAGTATTTCTTCATAAGACTCATCAAGCAGCGTATGAAACTGCCCTGTTTGCTTAATCATAAAAGAGCTTAAAGATTAAGTCCAACACGCCAGTTTAGATTTACCCACAAATTCGAAGAAACCGTTGAATTCTAGGTTTTGCGATAGTTGAGATGTCTCTAATTCCTGAACTACAAAACCCTTAACATTGAAACTCGTGTGAAAAAATCCTTAAAGTACTCACTTTAAGACACTGAAAAAAAATTTGGAATCGGACAACGCATTGGGAACTTACGATGAAAAAACCATTTTCTCTTTCATCCCCTCTCCCAAAGGAACCGCGGAAAATATCGGGATCAAAAGTATTCTAAAACCTTCCTCGGATCATAAGCTCGGACTGTACCAAATTTCATTCAAATCGATTCAGTAGTTTCGGCGTGATACTTATTCGGGATACAGACAGACAGACAGACAGACAGACAGACATGAAAATTTTAAATTACATTTTCGGCTTCAGTATCGATTAGAGAACGCCCTACAATTAAAATTTTCAAAATATCTTCCATGTACAGACTCTCGACCCTCTACAGTTTTAATATAAGTATAGATTTTAATATAGAAAAACTATTTTCTATAAAAAACATCAACACACATGTGTAGGTACATCAGCACAGACGTATTGATTCATATTACACAGCCCGTGTGTTATCCAGCACTGCCAAGGTAATTTCCGCGTAGTTGCTGCATCACACATGGTCGTGGGAATCAGCACTCACGTGGGAAAAGAAAAACACCTATGGGGAGTAAGTCAGCACTGAACGTGTTAAATAAAACCCGGACTGAGTTTCTTGAGGAGTCCTCTCGGTCTGTTCCATTTTATAACCTTAAATAGCGTCACGACAATTTTGACATCAATAAATAAAAACTTAAAACGGCTACTTTGTCCTTTAGATAAACTTATTTGATTCAAGGTACCGAAGAAAACCTAACCTAATATATTTTCCTTTACCTCGAAATGGAAATGTCCTTTGAGGGAGAATATTAAATCATAGTAAGTCATCGTTCTATACGACAATTTCTACCCTCCATATTATTGGAACGTCCAGAATATTGATTCAGGGTGCCGGCCAAACCTTGGTCAGTAATAATCAATTCATAGCTGAGTAAACATTCAAAGATGGCAGACAGATTAATATTATTATAATATTGTTCAGCAGCAGCTTAGATTTGTGCTAGTATTAGCTCTAATAGGTATGAAATATAGGCAGCTCTCATGTATGTGGTAGAGCTTGAGAAAAATTATCAAAAGAGTGCCACTGCTTGTCCTTTGTAATTATAGATATACTAGCTGTTTCCCGTGGCTTCGTCCACGTTGAAGTTATTATCGCGTAAAATCATTAGGTACCCTCTGTTTGCGTAGTCGGTTAAAAAGTAACTTAGTAGTATATCTTTACGAAATTTCATCTAAACGGCTTCAGCGGTTTAGGCTTGAAAGCGTACAGACAGACAGACAGAGTTACTTTCGCATTTATAATATTAGTAGTGATGACTTGGCAATATCGATGGCAGCGCTCCGGTGTGGAAATCTATGCTGGACTCCTGCCGGTTAAATCCACACAGTGCTTTTCCATCTGCTTGCGGTCGGGAGTCCAGGGTAAGCTCTCGGTAGGATAACTCCAGGGCAACGTCTTTTAGCCTACAGTGATTACTTTTGATCTGGTGAGCCATTCCTTCATCTACTTATTTCAGGCTGAAGGGTATAGGGTTGCATTAGTTAAATGGTTTACTTTTGACATTTCTTTCTCGTCGCCCTGGCCTTGGTCGCAGTTCTCAGATTGTGACATTGATAATGGCATTGTACTCGTGATAAAATAAACCGCAGAATAGAGCTATAATATTTTCTATTTCTATAACAGATTTAATTCACTGGCAAACCATTAAGATAAAAATGTCTGCGAATATTTATGTGATAAATGAAAACGGTTATCTTTTAGTAATATTAGGTACTTTCTTTGAACTATAAAATAAATGTCATAAATGAATAGAGATTATTGTAGTAAGGTCTAGAAATAAATGACAATAATTTATTTGTCATTAACTTTAATGGATCTTTAAACGACTTTTATACGAGTTTAGAATCACTTTAAAGCAATATTGCGGGACCTCAACTTTTTTCAATCGTAGTTCGTTTAATGCCATTTTAAATTCTTCTATGCCTACTGCGTCAGTGATATAATTAGAACTTAGAAGTCGTGTGTCTGACTGTCTCCAGGCATCTCATGAATCGTGATAGGTAGACCATTGAAATTTAAATTTCATTACTTTGCATAGGTTTGGTAGAGCGAGCTACAGCAGCTAGTACTTATATAAAGATTCACATAAAAAGTACTTTGTAATGTTAGGGATTTTAAGAAAACAGTTTTTTTTTAATTTACAACTACCGAGAGTTAAACCTCCATCTTTGCCGAATGCCATCAAAATCCATTGAGCTGTGAAAAACTAACAATAAACTTTAATTCCATTTTAACCCGACCAAGACATAAAGTGCATTCACCGCTTAGATTAGCCCATTTAGTGTGGACGCACTATTCTGAGCACAGTTATCACCCCATCACAGATAGGGCGGGATTCTTGGTGCTGAAATTTCTGTCATTTAGAAGATAAAACTAAGTTGGCGTCCATAAAGATGGGAGTGTTCCACATGGAACAGCAAGCAGTACCTACACACACATGGAACACTTCTGTCGCATTTGAGGTGATGTGCCAAATGCTAATTATTTACTGTATGAATGATCCTATACTACTTGCTAGAAAATGTCTTCTATCGAATAGATATCGCCACGACATGCGTGCTCTACGATATTATACCTATTGCCTATTTTTGTGCTGTCAGTAAATTAGTGAAAACAGCAAAATGATACTAACGAATATCTTTTTTGCCTCTGTCATTGTGCTACTCGCCAAAATCTGAGTGTTGTTCCCCGCTATCTAGCATAGGGTACTATGAGGTCTTTACAGTTTTATTTGCTTAAGTTTAACGCCTTAAGTGTGGCAAAAGATGTCATTCGTATTGTGCATTGTCACCATTTGCAAGCAATTTTAAAAAACATATATTATTCATGTCAAATACGTCAGCTACTTTCTCGGTATAATATAGGATGGATTCAGGCACGAGTACCCAAAACATCAATTTAATATTAAACGTCAATGGAAAATGTTATAAAAATTTCCTTCCTTTGTCACACAATGACATCTAATCCGAAAGTAAGCTAGGATTAACCTTATTATGTTATGGGTATCAGACCACAGATGTAAATACTTATACAGATATATTATAATACAGATATGAATACCTACCTATACTTTTATTTTGTAAATACATACCTACATACTTATAAAAGGCATAGAACATCCAGATTCTCTAGACAAATATTATGGATTGCTCAAATTAATGTCTCCGGTGGGGATCGAACCCACGACCTCGTGATCCGCAGTCGCTCTTTACAGCTTCTAGACCAACGAGGCAGTCGATATGGCTTCAAACTCAATGAAATGAATACAAATCGTTGACAAATTTGAATTTCAAGCCACCACTCCACAAAAACTTCGATTCTAAACATTTGTCTAAAAGCCATACTTGATCAAAAACAATGGGTTCTTGAGTGAAATTAAATTTTCTAAGATAAATGGTACCGACTGTAAAGTGGCGAATCGTAAATCATTTAACAATTTAAAATTCAGATTCGTAAATCACTTTCGCTTAGTTGGATCGGATACTGCGCCAAAAAGAGCTTTGAAAAGTCTATTTCCATCGGTTCATAAATTGTGTCACTGAAAGAAAGGGTTCATTTTCACTTCAATTTAACTTATTTTTTTGTTTCGAATGAAATCTATGATGAAGACTTCAAAAACCTGCCAAGTGTGAATTAGATTCACGCAAGGAGGTTCCGTATTAAAAAACAGCTACATTACAAGTTGGACTCACACACGTCTGTTCCAAAAAACGTCAAAATATCTCGGTTGTTGTAGCCCTGCTCACTCTTTTTGCGTTTTGTAATACGTTGTTTAAGTGGTAAGAGAAATACATCGTTTGTAAAAATTATCGCGGTTCAGTAGATATAACCTAGTGACAGACAGACAAACAGATAGACGGACAGCAAAGTCTCAGTGGTAGAGTCTAGTCTAGGTTTTACCGTTTGGGTACGATACCCTAAAAGTAAAAAAAGTACCCCAAAATGCGAATGGCAATCGATAAATAAGGTTGTATACAAAATAGCCTTAACCGTATTCACTTCAGAACGTCAGGTAGCGTCTAGAGACTGGTCTGGGACTCATGAAGGTTTCGTCTATAACTTTAAACAACATTCCACGATATTTGCAGTTTAGTTAGCCCACAGTGAAGTTCCAAGTTACCGTAGCAGCTGCACTGGACCACAAATCCAATTCCGTGAATCTAACTAACTACTGGCGCTACGTAACTAAACTACTATCGTGTAATGAATTGAATGGGCAATAATATTGAAATGGAGATGCATCGTGAAATTTACTGATATGTGCATGCAGTTGAACGTCTGTGTTTGGACTTGAGTTGAATTTTGGGTAAGGGTAAGTAGTGGTGACAATTAACAAAAAAATAATGCTGACAATTATATAGGTACTAGGAACCGTCATTGTGTACCCACAGTAAAATTAAAAGTTTTCTCTTAACCCCGTCACTATACACGATCTAAAATGACAACTCTAAAGAAATTTTAAGTTTAAAATTGCTTTAAAAGTTTGTGTCACTGTCATACGTTGCCGTAAAGTGTTTACAGGCGTTGCATTTTTTTATATTAGTAAC
Source organism: Miltochrista miniata (assembly GCA_933228765.1). Lineage (NCBI taxonomy): Eukaryota > Metazoa > Arthropoda > Insecta > Lepidoptera > Erebidae > Miltochrista > Miltochrista miniata. The sequence goes on along the minus strand of OW121753.1, from coordinate 39,130,573 downwards.
ATGGTGCGATATTTTCATTTGCGACCTTCTCCGTGTTTTGGTGGCTTTAAAATTTTCCAGTTACTATCTGCGCCTGTCCAATTCAACACAGCAACACGCTCACCATCTATTACGTTCGAAAACCACAAAATATGGTAAAATGTGAACATCTCTGCCTACGCTTTCGAGGGTAAAGGCGTGACTAGAATTAATGTATGCGTACCTACATCATTTTATTAACATACTTATAGGTACTTAGTTGAACTACTTATATCTCTTATTTAATTGACTGTTACCAGATAACGCTATTTATTAATTACGTTTACTATATTTCTAGGACTATGATCTTGATAGATTCAAAGATGGTATAGACTACTCTTCAAATATATCACATAAAGATTAAGCTCGACTTTACGCTGTGATTCATTGACGATCGATGGCTATTGGCCATTGCAATTCACCCAAAGCCAACGGTAATGTCCAGAAATCCTCTCAACACGTGTCTAATCCTGCAAGTGGACACAAATTGTGTAGCCGATAGACAATTAACCGCCATTGCTCGTATCTCATTAACATTTTCTTGGAACTGTACCGGACGCCGACATACACCACGATTCACAGGGCTCCTTTAGATCCAAAATCCTACAGTCCCTAGGTAACTAGACTGATAGGAAGTTTAACTTTGTATCCTTAAGTGTACCTAGTTTTAGTACAATGTAGTAACGAGATGCCTATGTATTTGTTAAGCAGTACCCATGTTGAACGATGGGGAATTATAATCCTACACTTTAAGATTTATGTATCGGATCTGTCTGTATGTATTTGTCCTTGTGTTTATAGAAATTTAATGTTGCGCATGTTAAAAAAATGTTGGTTATCCCGTAATTGGCTAGTGTGTAAGCCTGTTACAAATTGTCTAGTTTAGTTATAAATTATTGTACGCACGAGCTGTGGGAAGACCTTAATAAATAAAAAAATAAAAAAAATAAAACATTTAACGGCTTCTATACCGTCATTAATGTTTCGGAAGTGACAGTACGGATTAGTTTTAGTACAACCACACTTCTCTCCCAGAGTAGGCAGAGCGTTGTGTTACTCCAATTGCATCGCTAATATTTTTATTCAGCTCGTCATAATGAAGGCGCTATATTGTGAAAAGTCATGACGACATCCAGCGTTGTGCCTGCCTAATAGAACAAGACAATAGCCCTCATCGCCAAGGACTATCGGCCTCAATGACCGGGGGTCTGAGGACGGTGAGAGGGCCGCTCACCATTCTTACAGAAGCAGGCACATGACGGCAGCGTGACGTGAGCAACTCACGCACGCCCCCCCTTAGAAGCGGGGTCACACCCGAAACCCCCCATAGACGCGGGATTGCACCCGAACCACCCCCTGGGCGAGGCCGCAGTGGCGGCCGTGGGTCTGTTGGGAGTCACGGGACATCCTTCCTGAGGGCTTACCCGAGGCTCTCAACCATAGGCTGTTGGGCGTTACGTGAGGTTTTTTAGTCGGTAAGAGTCCGGCATAGCATCCTACGAGGATTTTCCCTCACGTAAAAAAAAAAAAGACAATAGCCCTCAAGTTGGCGGCCAATGTTGTGTCTTTTCATGCTACGTTTGATAAACCCGTGGTTGTACGAGGAGGGAGACACGTGCTCTGACAGAACGTTTCAAACTAGCTACTATAAGCTATAATTCAACAGAGCGAATAGCTCTATTCTGGCGAACATTCACTCCAGTATGAGAGTGGCACCTCTATCGGCACGCTTTGTTCTTCTTTTCACATGTAAGTTGATTCCTGGTTCTTCTGAACTACTGACTCGTCCTCGACTACGGCGACCTTCAACCTGCTTGCCACCGTCAGATCTCGGCTACGCCCTCGGAAGGATAAACCAATGCCAAAACAAAATCAATATCCAACCAATGAGATCTTAGGAGTTTCCCTAATTAATTAACTAATTGAACGCATCAGCGTGATTTCGTTCCTATTCAATTAGGTACTCGTTACCTTATTAAGAAAAACCAAATCTTATTCACTTTTCAGGATAATTATATAACTTTCTATTAGAGATTACTTTTTGTATGATTATCCTAGGTTTCTGACAATAAGGTCGAAGCTATTGACCTAGAAACTTATATTCGCGAGTTAGGTACAGTAGCGACTGAAAGTATTTTCTTGTAGCACAAATACCGCCCAAATACGATATCAATAATGTAACATAGTTCAATTCACTCATGTCATGTCAATGAGAAGTCACTCTGAAGTTTAAAGAAAGATTTTATTTATAGCTGTTTGTAGGCTAAGTTGGATAGATAGATAGATATCTCTTTGCCTGCCGAGGGCCCTGGGACATCCTTCCGAGGGCTTACCCGGGACTCCCGGCCGTAGACAGTTGATAGCATCCATGTAGGATTTCCACATGTAAAAAAAGAAAAAAAAGGCTAAGTTGGAAGGTTTACGTCGCATAGAGAGAGAGCGAAAGAAAACATAGGTATTTTTCATTAGGCTCATAGGAGCATGTTGAACTGTCCTGTATACTTACTCATTAAAAAGTCTATAGAACAAGTCCATTATCATCCACTCCAGTCCACGCCTGTAGCGATTTACATGAAATAAATCGGACCTGCATTCAAAATGTTTGTCAACAATTCCACTGATCAACAAGTTAATAGTTACCTACATGATATCAATATCAATACATATAATAAAATCGTAACAGGTCGCTGTCTGTACATGGAAGATAAATAAGAAAAAATATTATAGGGGGGCTTTATGAACGCAATAGAACCCAAAACAATGATTTTTAGAATTTTTGTCTGTTTGTCTGTATGTCTGTATATCTGTTTGTCTGTACGGTTGTGCACGCTAATCTCAGTAACCGCTCAACCGATTGCAATGCAGTTTTTTTTATTGTGTTGAGGTTTGCTCCAGTTAACATTTAGCGTTTGTTTTATGTAAATCGGTTTAGAAATAAAAGAGTTATAACTCTATTAAGAATCAGAATTTTGAAAATTTTAATTGTAGGGGTTTCTTTGAATATGAGTGAACCTAAACTGGAGTGTTGGCTTAATCATAAAAGAGCTTTTAGCTTTTCTCCTTTATGATTAAGCAAACAGGGCAGTTTCAGACGCTGCTTGATGACTCTGATGAAGAAATACCTCTCCTTTCATACACCTTATGTGACGTAAACGAAGTTGCGGGCTCAGTTAGTTTAGAATATTTACGTAAAACTTTACGTGCATAATGGGTCTAGTAGAAATCACACTGAAAAGCAATAATTAATGAACTAATTGCAATATTAATGGAACTAATGTCAAGAAAAAGTATAGGCAAGTACTTATATTCTTGACAATAATAATGTAGGTAGGTACTATTATTAAATTCCTCCTCGTTAAGTTAAACCTTTATATTTAGAGGTGTAATTTTAAAATCTTATTACAGTTACAGCAGCGAGGTCGTAGATAATGCCGAGATCAATTACAGCTGGACCAGTTTCGGAAATTGTATTAATTAACAGCCTCGCCAAAATGTTCTCCAACAGGCGGCCGCCACTGAGAGAAGGATGTGACGAGCTCGGTTTGCATGCCTTAGTTGATTTTGTTACTGACTGTACATTTGAATGTGCCTTTTAATTAGACCAAAAATTATTATGTACTTGCTGACCCGCGCAACTTCGTTTGCGTGATAAATCAAGAACCGCTCGACTGATTTTGAGCAAACTTCACATAAATCATCGACTAAATAGTCCGAACAAAGCCTAAACATTTGGTTTGGATAGGTGAGCCCGATCTCGAGTTATAAAATAACAACGAAAAGTGGCATTGATTTTTATATATATAGATGTATTTTTAAAAATATTTGAGGACATAACACAACATCATCTAGCCCAAATTAAGCTAGTTATTTTAGCTTACTTATATTAACTTGTGCTATGGTATCTAGACGACTGATAAACGTACCGACCTATATATTTCTAAATGCATACACACTCGTAAAGATAAATTACACCCAGACACAAAACAAATCAATGTGCTCATCACGCAAGGAGCTTTGTGGGTCGAAATTTAACCCACGACCTCCGAATCCGTAGTCAGGCACACTAACCACTTGACCACGAGGCCAGTCGATTTTAGAAAAATATTTTGTTGAAACTTTTTTTTTTTTTTTTTTTTTTTTTAATGTGAAGAAATTTTTGATCTCGAGCAGGATTTGAACCCGCGTCTTCTGGTTTGCCGGACCAGACGCCTTAACCAACTAGACCACCGAGACACTGCTCTCGACCGTCAAATTCTTTCACCTCATTACGTCTTGGGGCGACGTAGGCACCATCTACCGGTAACTTAGTTAAGTTGCCCGGCTCGAATGTATAGAATTGCACCTATATAATCATTCGACTTGGGATGATACCTGCCCAAACATTAGAGATAATTTTGAAAAGCAATTAGTATGCTGACTCAATCACAAATTTTTAATGTGAAAAAGTTTTTGATCTCGAGCAGGATTTGAACCCGCGTCTTCTGGTTTGCCGGACCAGACGCCTTAACCAACTAGACCACCGAGACACTGCTCTCGACCGTCAAATTCTTTCACCTCATTACGTCTTGGGGCGACGTAGGCACCATCTACCGGTAACTTAGTTAAGTTGCCCGGCTCGAATGTATAGAATTGCACCTATATAATCATTCGACTTGGGATGATACCTGCCCATTAAAAATTTGTGATTGAGTCAGCATACTAATTGCTTTTCAAAATTATCTCTAATATTTTGTTGAAGACATACAATCTAATCGTCGCCGTCGTATAAAAGAGTGGAGGTAGGTATGTAATATCTAAGGTTCAGATTAATGTCCTGGGAACTCCCAACCATAAGCTGATGGGCGTTACGTGAGGTCTTTTAGTTGGTAGGAGTCCGGCATAGTATCCATGATGGATTTCCCTCACGTTAAAAAAAAGAAGGTTCAGATTAAACCGTAATACTTTAATTTTCTTAAATGGGTAAAACCTAATTATTGATAAAAAGAGCGGTGTTATAATATAATACCACTGTTTTTATCAACGATTAGGTTTTATGTAATAACGATTAAGTAATGTCCGAAGTCCCGCACAAAGCCCGAGACAGCCCACCGAGAACGAGACAAGCCTAGCAATATAATTGTGTGAAGCAATATTAATTGTGGTATGAACGAATTAGTATATTTTGCGGACTGAACCAAAGCGGTCTTTGATAGAATATTGATAAAATATTAACTATATTGTGACGAAACGAATATTATGTACTAGAATCTTCCCGCCGTGATAGAAAGGTTGGGTGGTTCACGAGAAGGTAGAAACCAAAAGCAAGTACGTACACTTACCTCAGGGTCCACCGCAACGAGTTCCTGTCCTCACTCTGGTCAATTTCTCTTGCACCAGTTGCTCTGGCGTGGGTGCCTCGCTGATGCCGTTCATACTCACTTATAAATGTTGGATTTATTTAACTAAAAGTCACTCCCGCGGGATCCCGGTATGTTAATCTTAATTTGGAAGATAATTATTTACTTTGATGAATTATTGGAAACTTACGAAGAAAACTTGTTTATTTATTTATTTATTTAACTTATGGAGGACTTACAGCTTACATAATTTAAGATTGGTTAAACGTTTACATTTTGAATCAAAAATAATTTAATAAAAAACACAATCGCGAAGAGCGAACATATATTAAGCAACAATATTCGATATTATACCTCATAAGCAGTGTATATCATGTTATCAAAAAGCCTAATGATATGTCATAAATTAATAATTATGTTTAGAAAGTATACATACATATAATTGACAGCTACACGAGTATTACATACGTAGCATAAGTAACTACGAACTGCGTGTGATTCCCAACACATTTTTAAATAATTATCCTAAGACGTGATGAACGATAAACAATAAATGTTAAATGTATATATTTTTTTTTATATTTGATATCCACCAATCTATAATAGCGTAGCACATCCCTAGTGGTAAATCACCCTTAGCCCTTAGTGTTGGCAACATTGAACATTAAGAGGTAATTCCTCTGAATTATTTACCAAATTGAAGATTTATAACCGTGCTATACTACGACTCTTCTAACAAATTATACAGAAATGAAGCCATAAATTCGTAAATAAAGAACACTTAACCTTAAATCATGCACAATGAAACACGCTGAAGTAATAATGCTCGTAGCGTTAACGTAGAGCTTACGTAGGCTGTAGTAGGCAAGAATAATCAAAGGTAAATGCCACGTAGGCAGATAACCTACAGCCTAATTCCTTTGTGCCTACACACGGGTGAAGAAGTATTTGTACAAGTACGTAATATATTTCACTAAGTATATTTTTACTCCATACGGGCTTAAAATGTAAGAGTGCGTGAGCGAACGATGTAAATTTATTTGCAAATTGTTAACATAAGCCTATAATTAAGAATTCTAAAATAAAATTATGAATAATGAGTGTGCTTTATATTAAAACTTGTTGTTACCCGCGACTTGGATTCCTTGAAAATTATGATTTGATGAAAATTTAAATAGCTCTCTATCTAGTCCTTAGTTAAAGCGCGATAATATTGGACTTACAATCAACCTCTTGTTAAGATTCGTACAAAATTCTATTCAGTTTTTTTTTGTGTAGGTCCCGGACAATACAAACAGACTAAGATTACATACATGAAATGAATTGAAGAAAATCACAAATTATTCCGTCTGTACCAGGGACCACAATCAACAAATTATCTATTTATTTTTCCCATTTAAACATTAACGTACAAAGGTTATATTATATTTCGCCGTGTGTGTACAAAGGGAATTCGTGATAGATGGCAGTGAGGCTCATTACCGTGCACGAATAGATTTACGGGAGTCGGACCTGGAGCGCGTCTGATATGGGCATAAAACCTGCTAATGTCTAAACTCATCATCATCTGAATAATAGGCCTGATTTATCCGCTATTCTACTACCCAAGCATCATGTTTTTACTTGACTACCACTTTTCTTTTTTATATTAGTTGAACTCCTACATAAATGCTATGCCGGACTCCTACGGACTAAAATCACACGATGCCTCACTGTTTACGGCAAGGAGTCCCGGGTAAGGCCTCTTAAGGATGTCCCAGGGTTCTTCACTAACCCTAGTTTTTAGCATCACTAGTAGGATTAATATAAAAATAGTGTGCTCTAGCATACTACTAAATTATGGCCACGCCTTTATTCCCGAAGGTGTTATAAAAATAGTGATCCATAATCTGAGCTTAAGAAATATGGATAAATTGACTATTCCTAGTTAAAAATAAAGGCTTATTGTTTTCAAATGTACAATACATTGCCATTCATTGTGCAAAAAGAAATGTCAGAAAGTGGTAACCCATCCAAGAACCGGTTATAAGCGGTATACTAGGTACCTATGCAGGTTTTTACTGCATAGGTACCTAGTTAGTAGTATTAGTATTTGTTTTTCATAAATTTAACGGTGGAAAATTTCTCGGACTGTGTAGGTACATGTTAAATAGCTACATCATATTATATTAAACAAAACATAAGTACACACAGTGCGGTCTACCTAGGCATAAATTCAGTTCCATTTGGCGAAACTCCCATTATAGTCCACGGGGTCGTAACACGCTTTTGTGAAACCCGCACGATTTATATCGACTAACTGTTTTGTGCGGATAATTTAGAAGAATGGAATAGCAGTAAATCGCAGATTAAATAGAGTAAATATTATATATTTGTCGGGCAGCGTTTAATGTGAGTATGGGATGGAAATTATTCGGGTTGACAGATTTTGATAATCAATACACGGTAGGTATGTTAATTTGAGGGTGTTGAAAGATGTGCGAATCTGATAAGTTCATGCATCATTCATTAAGGTTTCAGGAACATTGTGGGTATATTTTAAAAGTTTATATACTTTACTGCACACTTCAGACAATAAGCCGCTCAACCACTGCTTAAGTTCTTATAAGTTTGAATGTAGTTTATTTATGGGTTTCAGTGCCCAAAGGGAAAAAACGAGACTATATAACTGAGACTTCGCTGTCCATCTGTCTAGTTTTCATAAAACTGTTCCTCAGGGACAGTAATAGCTAGAGAGAGCTGAAAATTTTACAGATAATGTACCTATTTCTGTTGCCACTATAACAACAGATACTAAAATCTGAAAAAAGAAGAGGTTTCCCGTACAACAAAGTCAACAAACGTGATTTCTTTTTACCATATTTTTTCAGGAACCGTCCGTCTGTGAGTTCAACTCGCCATTGGCCGGTTTTATGCGACATTGTGTCATTACATATTATTTAAGGGTTATCGCGCTTCATGGGGGCGTGCGTGAATCCCTCACGTCACGCTGCCGTCTAGGGCCTGCTTCTGTAAGGACGATGAGCAGCCCCCACACCGTCCTCAGGCCCCCGGCCATGGATGCCGGTAGTCTTGGGCGAAGACAGTATAAACATTAAAACTGTAGTAGTTTTAATGCGAATTACTAGGTCGTTTTCAATGTATAAAAAGCGAATGTTAAGTGAGCGGTTCTAGGTTATTCAAGAAAATTACTCCACGTTTTAGAACACTGCTACTATTCAGACAGCGTAATTTTATGTCTATTATTCAGAGAAGTTCAATTTACTAAAGCAATTCGTTTCACTCACAGAAAACGGTACAATTAAATTCGTGTTTAGGTTTTCTATAATTATTTCCAAATGTTTGTTTCATGTGATTTTAGACACTTATTATTTATTTTCTAATGGAATAAAATAAAAACGGGCTAAGTGCAAGTCGTTTCAGCGGCAACAGAAATAATTCATCTGTGAAAATTTGAGCTCTCTAGCTATCACGGTTCCTGAGATACAAAGTAGTGACAGACAGACAGTTGGACAGTGAAGTCTTAGTAATAGGGTTCCGATTTTATTATTTGGGTACGAAAACCCTAAAAAGAACGGATCTATAAATCAACGCTTTAATAATCGAGGCTCTACGGGACACACTCTTGAATTGGTTACCGAATTTAAGGTTTTAAACTAATTTAAACCCAGTAGGTAACCACCGCCTACCGGTCTGGCAGTGGTTTGCAGGTTAGGTTCATTTCCAAAGTCGAGGAATTCGGGTGATTACAACATTCCTGCCCAGTGTAATTGGGTATAAATTTGACGCTTAGTCTGCGTACTATAATTTGTAGGACTGAATTCCTTTACGTTATGTAAACGATTTTGCTCGTAAGTCGTGTGAAACTTCGTGGTGGGAATTTGGTTTTGATTTATCTCGTTAACTCCCGTAATCTCCTGGTCGAAAGTTTAATGGGTTGAATTTACAAAAAGCATTTGCTGACGTAAGCGTAGCGGAATACTGCATATTCCTAACAATATAGACGGCAAGAGTAGCCACTGCTTCAAGGACTATGATTTTACAGAAGGAATTCAATCTATCATTCCTCCGTTACAATTGGTGGGTTAGGCGACATGTCGCCCGCACGAAACCTTGCCTGCGGGCGAGTTGTTTTTTTTTTTTTTTTTTTTTATACTACTTAGGTGGCAGACAATTTTACGGCCCACCGGAAGGTTGGTAACCGTAGCCTATAGACGTTTGCAACACCAGAGGCGCTACACACGCGCTGCCGACCCGGGCGCAGGTTGTGACGACCCACAGTTGAAATTTTTCAAGCCGCCCATAAGGCCTTCAACTTGGCTTAACGACTGTCATTTTACTGACAACCGGGACCAACGGCTTATCGTGCCTTCCGAAGCACGGAAACGCTCGTAAATAAATGTCACAAAGTGGTCCACGTGGTGGTCACCCATCCATATCCGACCATAGTAAATGTTGCTTACTGCAGTGATCGTTTACAGAACACTGAGTCCGCGGGGCCACGAGCGCACGAGTTGTACCCTTCGTTCAGATCTGGGTTGGTTAATCCTTGTCGTGTGCTAAGATTGACAAATCGAGGGTATTCCATGGGTTTCCTCTCCATTATTATAGTTTGCCTATGTGTTTCCACCATGTAAAGCGGATTATCTATACATATAAAAGAAAGTAGTGTTAGTTACACTATTTATAACTCAAGAACGGCTCTACCGATTTGACTGAAAATTGGTGGGGAGGTAGCTTAGAACCAGGAGACGGACATAGGATACTTTTATGCCGGGAACACATTCCCGTGGGAAACGGGAAAATTTACCACGGGGGCGAAGCCGCAGGCATCATCTAGTTATTTATAGAAATTTAAATTAGTAGGTACAGTTTGTGATTGAGTACCGTGACACTTTCACACGTAACGACATAATATAGTAATTTTTTTTTTATTATTCTGGTTATTATGGGGCAAGTGTAAATGGGGTTAACGTAGACAAATATTCATTTCATAATAACTACTCTGTCATGCAATACTGACTTTCTGCAAACAATTTTTCACAATAAGAGATGTTTAGCGATGGCGTGTCTATATACCAAAGTTATTTGCATGAACTTCAAATAAAGGAACTACATTTACATGAGATTATGTACGGACAAAGCTGCATGCACATTCCGAATAAGTTGTAGCTATTTACAATTCCTGTGATTTAGCTTGATAAGAGATAATTGAACAGAAACTTAAGTAAAAAATTATGTCTAAAATTACGAAAATAAGATTGATGAATGTTTTGAAACAAAGTGATTTACCATTTTTATAGGAAACTTAAGCCTTGCGTTGAGGAACGTCGGCAGCCCTAAGTTTTAGATTTTTAGATAAGTTTTTTTTTCGACATGGTCTTGTTATGTTTTCACTGGAATAGAAAAAAGAGAATTTCTGTAAAAAAATCTGCTGAACCATAGTTGTAGAACAAATCTAAATGAGCAAGGCGCTCGTATGAAGCGCTCGTCATTATAACCTTAATACATAGTTTAACCACATTAGTTGATCTCTTCTACACATACCGAACTTAGTAAACTAGAGATCAAGCGGTAACTAATATTCTGGGCATTCAACTTTGATCAAACTTGCATCTGCTCTTGTACTTTGTATTTCTATTTATCCTCTAATTTATAGTTATAAACCTAAACTAACAAAACTTTTAGCTAACTTAACCAAAATGCTTAGTAAACTCATTAATACATAGGTCTATTGAAATTGATGTAGCTGTTTCGTTTGTGAACTGATTGGAATTAACTAAACAATTTAAGAGCTGAATTCACAGTCGTTAAGTCAAGTTGAATACCCCATGGGCGGCTTGAAAACTTTTAACAGTGAGTCGCCACTACCTACTTGAGTGTGAGAGTCTCCGGAGTTGCAAAGTCCTTAAGAAACAGTAATCAACCAACAGGTAGGCCGTACGCTAGTCTGCTACCTTAGTAGTATAAGAAACACTCAATTTTAAGGGAAACTTCATAAAAACAGTAAAATTTTGTCATTTATATTATTTTAACATTAAATTGGTTCGTTCAGACGGTACAACAAAAATAAATAAAGTGAGTCCCTTTTTTGGAAAAAATATTTATATACGAGTACAAACACATCGAGTCGTATTTTGTGTATTAAATATTTACATAACTTTACGCTCTATTGAAGCAATAACTCAGCGCACTATTTAAATTTTATTTATGCAGGTGTATCGTTACCTGTTTTATTATTATTATGCTAATAAATGATTATAATTAATAAAATAAGGTAAAACTTTTCTTGCTAATTTGGAAAGAGTGGATACTAAACAGGTTAAGGGCTAAAATAAGGGTTTAAACACAAAAGCAGCAACTACTGCATTTGTGTAACATCGGTTCGTGACTCGAAAAAGTATAAATAAAATTATTAACAAAGTATAGAATAGTAATGTGAAACGATCTATACTAACGTAGGTCATTTCTTTAAATAGATCTTGTTTACATAGCATTTCTTCTCAGTGATTTTGTGGAAATTAACGAATTCAAAGAAAAGAAAAATGAAAATGCATAATACTGCACAGTACTAACCAGATCAAATCAAGATTTATACTTTATTCTGTGGAAAATGTTGGAAGTTTTCAAAAACATTTTACATACATCTGTTCCATTTGCATTCAGTGTTTCAGTCTAAATGCAATGTGAAACGTTTCTACATTCGCCATTTTATACCGAGGATAATAAAAGAAAGAGATATTCCACAAAGAACCATAAAGGGTTATGTGTGGTATAATGTAAAAGCTATTAGAGATTTATGGAAAATACTGCAGTGAGATAGGAGTGGTGAATTTACAATTTGACACAGACTTTGTTATCGAAATTCAACAAGCACTGCTGTTCACAACAGTAGTCCTGTTCACTGTTTTTGTAAATGTTGTAAGAGACCAAATAATTTTTTTGAACTCCATGCCACGGCCTTAACGTCTTCTAAGCACAGAAACCACAGATAATACAATTATATTCTATACAAAAATGCTTGCAAATAGAAACTTTGCCCACGGATAGCCATCTCCTCACAGCCAACCTCAGTATCTGCATTGTCATTGAATAACCCGTATAATATTACTAATATTAAAAATGCGAAAGTTTGTGAGTGTGGATGTTTGTTACTCTTTCACGCTCGAACAGGTCAACGGATCTAGCTGAAATTTGATGCAGGGTTACATTATAGTCTGGAATAATACATAGGCTACTTTTTATCCCGGGAATAAGTTCCCATCTGAAGTGGGAACGGGAACAAATTGTACGCGGGCAAAGCTGCGGGCATCAGCTAGTAAGAACTAAACAACATAGGTAGTTATAGAACACTGAGGAATTCGGGTTGCAAACAAGTGAAGAAAACACAATCCCGACTGATGAATGAGGTGATTGGTGAGACTTAGATAAAAACTTCAAAGCCCGCGGCTTCACTCTGAACCGGATACTTATTCCCGGAATAAAAAGTCTAAGCGTTATTCATGACGGTAATCTATACCTATAAGAAATTGCAGCCATTATTAGTAAAATAAAAATATTCAAACCGCTTCAGCTTATACCCCACTCCTACAAAGTAAATCATATTCTGAGCCGACCTATCTGTTGCAGCATTCATTGACCGTAAAACCTTTTTATCATACGTTTTTACCGTCCTTTGATTTGACTCAGCTTTCCAAAGCTTATAAAGCTAAGATTTTTGTTCTATTAGGAAAATATTATTTACAAAAAACCCTCGCGTCCCGTCATTGTTGCAGCTGGCGTAACATAAGTTAACATTTTGTGTTTGGTGCTTTTGATGTGATTACTGTAGTTCAATGCCGTGTTTAATGTTATTTGTAAATTTATTTACTTGTAAATATTTATTTAGGTACTTATCAGTAAAAATATATTTATTAGGAGCATATTTAATTATATGGTGAACAATAGTGCATATTCCTGTGATTCTTTTTGCCCCCTATACCCCCTATACTTACTAATATTATAAAGTTTTTTTTTTATTTTTGTTTGGTTGTTTGTTTGTAACGAATAGGCTCCGGAACTACTGGACCGATTTGAAAAATTATTTCACTGTTGGAAAACTACACTCTTTGCGGTGAACATAGGCTATATTTTATTCTCGTATTCCCACGGGAACGGGAACTATGCGCGTGAAACTGTTCGCTAGTTTTTTATAAATAGGTTTACTCGACAGTTATTTACGTACGTACAATCGTCAGTATTACGTAGAAATGTGTTTACTTTCTCTTTTTGCTATGAAATATTTCTTTATTCAACAGCAAAGGGTTTTTTAAAATTATTCAAATTTATTCAGACCTCCGAAACCAAAAAGCTCAGATAATACAAAATATCCACTGATGCGCCATAAAACCCATATTTCAAATTCAATGCTTCGGAAAAATAGCATCGTGGAACTTTCTAGTAAAAGCGACCTAGATATTTGTCGGACCTAAGCCCCTTTCCTTTCACAAGAGCCTGCGAGAGGAAAGATAATTTAATGCTTATTCACTTTTTAGGGTTTCGTAGCCAAATGGCAAAAACGGAACCCTTATAGATTCGTCATGTCTGTCTGTCTGTCTGTCTGTCTGTCCGTCCGTGTGTCACAGCCATTTTTCTCCGAAACTATAAGGCCTATGCCATTGAAACTTGGTAACTAGATGTATTCTGTGAACCGCATTACGATTTTTATATAAAACTAGAAAAAAAGTAGTAAATTTTGGGGGTCCCCATACTCAGAACTGAAACTCAAAATTTTTTTTTTCATCAAACCCATACGTGTGGGGTATTTATAGATAGGTCTTCAAAAATGCTATTGAGGTTTCAAACATCATTTTTTTCTAAAATGAATAGTTTGCGCAAGAGACACTTCCAAAGTGGAAAAATGTGTGTCCCCCCCCCCCCCCCTCTAACTTCTAAACTAAGAGAATGATAAATCTAAAAAATATATATGATGTTACATTGCCATAAAAACTACCAACGAAAATTGGTTCGAACGAGATAGAGCTGGTAGTTTTTTTTTTAATACGTCATATACCGCAATTTTCGGTTAGAAAAATCACTACCACTGCGAACGTATTTATGTTACTTGCTGCTACGAAACCCTTCATGGGCGAGTCCAACTCGCACTTGGCCGGTTTATTATTTCCTAGAATTATACCAATTATACTGACATCTTATACCTATACTATTGTCACTAGTTATAACCAAGATGTGTACAGTCAACTCTGGGGTTCAAGTCAACCCAAATGATAAAAACGGGACCCTATTACTGAAACTCTGTCTGTCTATCTGTCACCAGATTTTATCCCATAAGCCGTAGTAGCTAGATATTGGATTTTGCCTCGAATACTTATAGATTTTTTCCTATAAACTTTGTTAATTGCTTATAAGCTTATTGCACATTCGCCCAAAACTATCGGCCTCCATGACCGGGGGCCTCAGAACGGCGGGTAGGCTGCTCACCGTCCATACAGAAGCAGGCCCTAGACGACAGCGTGACCTGATATTTTCGCTCACGTCACACGCCCCAAGACACACGCCAGATGACATCCAAAAAACCCTCCAAAGACGCGGGATAGCACCCAAACCCCGTAGGTGAGGCGGCAGTGGTAGCCCAGATTTTTGAGCATCCAGGAGATATCTTTCCGATGGCTTACACGGGGCTCTCAACCGTAGGCAGTCGGTACGTAACGTGTGGTTTTTAGTCGGTAAGAGTCCTTGTAGGATTTTTCTCATGTTAAAAAAAATACTAAACACTTTTTAAAATAAATTCAACGTTATTTATATGTTTTTTTTTATACTACTTAGGTGGCAGACAAGTTTACGGCCCACCGGAAGGTTGGTAACCGAAGCCTATAGACGTTTGCAACACCAGAGGCGCTACACACGCGCTGCCGACCCGGGCGCAGGTTGTGACGACCCACAGTTGAAATTTTTCAAGCTGCCCGTAAGGCCTTCAACTTGGCTTAACGACTGTCATTTTACTGACAACCGGGACCAACGGCTTATCGTGCCTTCCGAAGCACGGAAACGCTCGTAAATAAATGTCACAAAGTGGTCCACGTGGTGGTCACCCATCCATATCCGGCCATAGTAAATGTTGCTTACTGCAGTGATCGTTTACAGAACACTGAGTCCGCGGGGCCACGAGCGCTTCAAAAATATATGTGGCACTATTTCAATTCTGTCCTGGGGATTTCCTTCCGAGGGCTTATCCGGGGCCCCCAACCATAGGCAGTAGGTAGGGAACGTGTGGTTTTAGTCGGTAAGAGACCAGCATAGCATCCATGACGGACTTTTCTCAGGTTAAAAAATATAAGGCACTATAACTGTATTGACACTTTCAACAACTAATTTAAGTTTATAAACTTAGAATAAAGTAAACAGTACCTAAGCTTTATTCTAAATCCTTTAAAAGTTTTGCCAAGATTAAATCGAAATTGAATTTTGGAGAAATCTTACGTTTTCTTCGTATTTTATGTGAATAATGATTTACTGTAATTTATCAATTGAACTGAATATTATATTTTAAAATAATAATGCTTAAATTACAACAGAAAACTGGCCAAGTGTGAGACACAATCACACACAAAGGGTTTTTTTTTTTTTTAACGTGAGGGAAAATCCTCGTAGGATGCTATGCCGGACTCTTACCGACTAAAAAACCTCACGTAACGCCCAACAGCCTATGGTTGAGAGCCCCGGGTAAGCCCTCAGGAAGGATGTCCCGTGACTCCCAATCCCGTGACTCCCAAACACACAAAGGGTTCCGTACCGAAAAACGGCAAAAAATCACGTTTGTTGTACGGGAGCCCCCTTATCCCCTCTTTTTTTAACCGACTTCCAAAAACGGAGGAGGTTCTCAATTCGTCTGTATTTTATTTTAATGTTTGGTACCGGTAAATCGCTTGAAAGAGTTAACCGATTTGGATGATTCTTTTTCTATTTGAAAGCTGGTGCTTCCCATGTGGTCCCATATACAGGAAGTCAGAATCGGATGCTGGGATCCTGGAGAAATCGAAGAAATCCTTCGAATCGAGGGAATTCCATAACGATTTACAGCAGCTACCTTGTGTTTGGGCTTGACTAATTTGTATTGGGGAGAACAATACCCCTAGAACAATATATTTTCAGTCTACCCGTCACTAAAAATAGTATTACATTCAATAATATCTGATAAATCTAAATATACTTACCCATTACTTTGTGCTAAGTTAATTTTATTTTGCATTTTTTAGTTTTTGTTTGAAGTCGTTTTTTTTGTTAATTACTGATTTGGTTTTTGTTGTTATAGCGTCAACAGAAATACATAATCCGTGAAAATTTCAGCTCTAAAGCTTTCTCGGTTCCTGAGGTACAGCCTCGTGACGGACAGACAGACAGACGGACAGCGAAGGCTCATGAATAGGATTCCGTTTTCACGCTTTGGGTACAGCACCCTAAAAAATGATTAACGTCTGACATTTTTTAAACTCTATTAACATGATGACTATCCCTACCATTTTTTTGACAAACTTGTTAATACACATCGCAAACAAACACAAAAAAAAACGCACAATAAGCAAACATACACATAATCACGCCTTTATCCCCGAAAGATTTGCCAGAGGTAGAAAATTAAATAAGCTCATTTTCACTATCTTTATTTTGTGCTATGTAAAAGACTTAATAGAGTTTATTGCCGTGTAGAAGCGGACAGGCGCATATTTTTTACTCGCTAGTGAAAATTTTTGACCTGTCTGCAATGCCTTCAACTAAACAGAACAACTGCTATGTTACTAGCAACTCAAGCATTTCAGGACTAGTTATAGCATTAAATGGTTAGCACAGTGATCGCTTAAAGAATAGGCAGTTTACGCTTCACGCACATTAAATAAAAATGTTTTCATAAAACTAGATGGCACTCTCGGCTTCACCTGCGTCTAATTATGTTGTCGTTGCAGCATCCGACTAAAAAAAACAGGGTTAAAAAAAAGGCATTTTAACTTGAGAAAAATCCGGCATAAAAGCTACTTTTGCCGACTAAGAACCACACGTTCCCTGTCTGCTACCTACGGTTGGGAGCCCCGGGTAAGCCCTCGGAAGGATATCTCCAGGAGGGATAAAAAAGAAAAAGCCTGTGTTATTTCAGACTTATAATCTATCCCTATACCAAGAATATGTCAGCCAGATCTGTTCATCCGTTAGCATGCGAAAGAGTAACAAACATTTAAACTCACAAAATGTCATACTTATATTATTAGTAAAGATTTTAGCTAGCAATACAATGTTAACTTTAATAGAATCTAATGTTGAGAACTTTGATAGTACTTGGTGCGTATCTAAGCTGACTTAAGCGTCAATCTCTGATGAGATTTTCACTCAATTGAAAAACTTGTAACCAGGTAACACTTTGGGCCATGAGCCTAAAAGCTAATAGAAACAACTTCAGATAGTAAACATATTCGCTGTGTTTTATTGCTCCTGCTGTTAAAACAATAGAAAATTGTAAAACAAGTTGTTATAATATAATAAACTCAGTAATCTGTAACTTATAAATTTTTCAGAAGATCGGAGTAGTCTACCAATTTTCCTAAGTTGCTAGTGGATCAGTCTGAAATTTGGTAAAGGAATAAATTATCGTCTGAAATAGCATAAAAATATAGTCTACTTTTCACCCCTAAAATATGTTCCCATGGGAAGCGGGAACTAAAACCGAAGTCCACGCGTGCGTCATCATCCAGCCGCGAGCGTCATCAAGTTTTATTATAATATATTTTCACGTTACCATGTGAACAGGCAATAGAAAAATTTTACGCAAGTACTCATTCATGTTTATTATAACATAATACAAATCAAAGTAAAAATTACAAAGTTGCGGTGCGAAGAACTAAATATCCGAAAATAACGCTCCACTTCAAAAACTAGTTAGCCTTAGTCTCTACTAAAGTCAATATTGTGATCGTAATACAACACAAATTATAATTTCACTTTGTCCTGCTCATAACGAAGTCTAACTCCAATAAAACTAACCCGAAAGGGATCAACTTGAGCTAAAATTAACAGACGCTCGAGGCCGTTAACGACACAAATTGTGAACTTACAAAATCGGAGGTTCATTATTGTTATATTTTATTGAGTGCTAAATTTTAACTAATGAATTGTAAAGGGCGGGTTGTATTTCCTTGGCGTAGATAGTAGAGACAAGACTACTCCGATTTAAGCTGAAATCATACTATGGGTTGCTGAACTTACCCAACGATTTATAAGGTCTAAAAGGTTTAAGTGCTACACGATAATAATCCCCATGAGGCTAAAAGTAGGATAAAATTACAATATTTATTTTATAAGTTTATGATTTAACTAGCTGAGCTCGCAACTTCGTTTACGTCACATAAGGTGTATGAAAGGAAAGGTATTTCTTCATCAGAGTCATCAAGCAGCGTCTGAAACTGCCCTGTTTGCTTAATCATAAAAGAGCTTAATGATTAAGTCTATTTTAAAACAATTCAGTCCACGCCTTCGGCGCGAACTGAATTGTTTAAAAATAGTCTTAATCATTAAGCTCTTTTATGATTAAGCCATCACGCCAGTTTAGGTTCACTCACATTCAAAGAGACCCCTACAATTAAAATTTTCAAAATATCTGATTCTTAAAAGTGTTATAACTCTTTTATTTCTAAACCGATTTACATAATTTTATTATATGTATTGATTGATAAAATGAAATACCTACGTATTTGTATATTAATATAATTACAACAGGGTCGTGTTTAATTCAATACATCAAATAAGTTTAACACCTATTGCGAGGATCAAATGCAATGATAAAATAATTGGGCCTATAGCATAGGTACTTCTGCCCACCTTTTCGAGGAAGAAATTGTGACTGTGTATGTTAAATTTCCTTTAAACTGATTCGTGAATAAACTTTTGCTCACTAGTTCCATAAGAAGTAAATATTTTTCACTGGAATAATCTCAACTTCGAAAACAAAGAAATCCTGCATGATGAAACAAAATATCGGACCAAGTTATTGGAAAACTCGAAGAATAGGAATTAATATTTTCAAAAGTATTGTCACATTATTTTCCTATTTGCAGTATGTCTCGTTTGAAAGGTGTGTGCATAGTATTTATTGAAAAGGAAGGTGTTGTATTATTTCTAGTGAGTGTCACGAAATGCATTAGAATGGAAAATTTGACCATATGAGAACACTTGCAATATTGCAATTGATCTCACTGAATTCTTATGAGACAAGGGAAAAAGTAGAGTAATAAGATGAAGGATATCAAATATTAAGGAAATATGAATAATTTTCACGAAAAAGTTAGGTATTTGAAAGATAAAATATGCCTTGTAGGTGCGGCACAGATGACACACTATCCGTTGCGCCTAATATGTGCAAAATGGCCAATGCACGCCAAGCGATATATTTGTCGAACAAAAGCCTGCGTCTACGCTACTCCTTATTCATTCAGGAGGCGACAGGTTTCTACAGTTATCTGATATCATTAAACAGGTAATATCTAAACCAAAATTTCATTTTATTGTTATTTTTCAGTCAGTATTTGTCCCTTCATACGTGACTACAGAAATAAAGAATGCTGTGTTGAACACCCAGCGAGTATTTTTTTTAATATTTCCAATGTACAGTTTTTACACTTAGATTATATATAACTCTGTGAGAAAAGCCTTTGAGAATGCCGAAAGGCGAAACCGGTTAGGTATTACAATAATTAATGTTGTCGAACAGTACCTACAAGTGAAGTTTTGCAATACCTCTGTGAGTGTATAAAATCTAAGGCTGGTACAGTGGAATTCAACACGCGTGTGAACGGTACATCAAACTAAAATGCATCCAGTAGACTGCTCACATGCAAGTAAAGGAAAAGTTTCACAGTTAAATATAGTCTATAGGGAAATTTATCTTTCCCAACATATTATACCCGTAAACTCAAATAAACTTTAGATTGGTTTGCTACAAAGTAAGATCTCTGGTATATTATTATCATTATCTTAATAATACTCGTGTCTTCGCCCACGTCAAATCCCGTTCCTGTTCCCGCTTCCTAAAGTAACCTATATTTTAGTTTATTCAAATCTCTAATCTATTCAAAATCTCAGGGAGATCCGTTCACCGCTAGAGCGTGATTCAGTAATAAACATCATAGCAAACTTGAAAAATAATTATTTACTCAAGGAAAACATTTTCAAATTGGGTGAAAAGCACAAAAAATAAGGTATGTCTGAATAAATGTCTACTAAAAACTTACTCATACATTGACCTCCTCATCCTAAAGCTCTTTAGATTGGTCTTACTATGAACTATACCTATCTACTAAAAGTTAATATTCAAAATCGCGACAGTCTCTGAAGTATAGCTATTTTTAAAGGTTGTATTATTTCATTACATCAACCTGAAATCTTACAGACAATATTAACATATTTCTGGATATAAAATCGTGTCTAAAAAATTAATAAATGTGTTATAAACTAATATGAGATCACAAACGAAACAGAAACATCAAAGCATACGTAAAACAATATTAGTAGCTAGCGGACGTCACGCGGTTTCACCCGCGTAGCTCCCGTTCCCGTGGGAATATGGGAGTAAAATATAGTTTGTGTCAACCGGTGATAGTGTAGCTACGGAACAGTAAAAGAATTTTTCGATTTGTTCTAGTAGCTTCGAAGCCTGTTCGATACAAACAAACAAACAATCAAATCTTTTCTCTGAATAATATTAATAGTATAGATAATAAAATAAAAGAAATAGACAATTTTGTCTAATGAGAAAGAAATTATTATGATCGTCTTCAAATTACATCTACCAATTTGGAAACCCAGTATAATTGCTTGGGTGCTTATTTACCGTTTCAGTAATAGAAAATGTGAAAAAGGACAAGAATTAGAGCAGATTTTTGTAGCAGCCTGGACCGTGATTAAGGCTATTTGCCATTATCGCCTGAAGAATCCCTGAATCACCATTGGTAAAGGGTCTTCATTATCAGTCGGTTTAAAGTAGGAGACAAGAGCGATTTAATTTGTTTCATTATTTAGAAATTGTTATAACAAAAAAATCAGAACCTGCGCTTGGGTTACAACCTACGACAAAATATTACTCTGCGTAATATTATCACGCTTTACCCACCACGGGGTACGCATAGGCATAGTATACGCTCACATGTCAACTTATGGTTTTACGTCCCAATTAACAGGTGGTGAGCCTATTGCCGTATTGAAATGGACAGGCGCAGGCCGTGATGACTCACAGTTGAAATTTTTCAAACCCCCTTAGGCCTTCAACTCGGTTTAACGACTGTCATTTTACGGAAAACCGGGATTCATTTCGAGTTTTCCTTCTCAAATTTCATAATTAAATATTTGTTAGCGATTGACCAAAAACTGAGTATCTAACTCAGTTTAGTTAAATATTTCAGTTTAAAATTCATCTTTTTAACTACCGAGGAGGCCTACAGGATACGCCTGCTCTTCTGAAGGACCCCATACTGGAGCGTAATCAATTCAGATTTGTTTATGAGCTATTATTTATAGTAGGTACAAATTGTACTAATAATTTTATTTTCTAGATATCGCTTATGACTTGCACTACTCAGCACCCTTCTCTCGCAGATCTCCACAGTGGAAATGTTCTTTGTTGACTTGCATTTTTATTTCATTTACAGTTAACTGGTTTTGTGCTGATTTGTAAAATCTACTTTTCTTTTTTTTTTCGATTAAATATTGATTCCAAATAGTGTAGGGGCAGCTTCACTAAGATCTCCGGAACACTTAACTTTAGCTTAACGCGTTTCGGATAACGGAAACGCTCGCAAATTTCAATACTGTTAACCCATGCGAGGACTAACTTTAGCGAACCGTTTACGTAACACTGAGTCAGAGAGCTCTTCCAATATTACAACTGCAGTAAATCTCCGACCACCACATTGAAACTATTTCGTGTGTTCCAAAACGCAGATAATAAATCACTTATGCGTTTGTATTAGAATGGAATACCCTCGCCCGCCGAAATTCGTTCTATGTTAAAGTGCATAAATCAAACGATTATATTTCAATAGAATATTTATAGGTAACTAGCTGAACCGCGCAACTTCGTTTGTCTATCGCGCAATTTTTTTAAAACTTTTTAAGAGAAACAATTTTGTAGTAGGTACATGTTTTTAACATAACTATAAATATTTACGCAGCACACGCAACGAAGCTCTCAAATGGAATAAATTTTCCCCCGTTTTTGAAACTGCTCCGCACCTATTCATTGTAGCGTGATGCTATATAGCCTATGACACTCTACAATAACGTAGCTTTCTATTGGTGAAAGAATTTTTAAAATCGGTTCAGTATATCCCGAGATTACCATTTACAATTTAACAAGTATACAAACACACAAACTTTACCTCTTTATAATATTAGTATAGAAGTATAGATTAGTATAGATATGTTATCTTCGTACCTGCACAAGGACAGAGCATTGGCTTATCGTACTAATAATTTATAAATAAGAAAGTTTGTGAAGATGTTTGGATGTTTGTTACCCTTTCACGCTCAAATAGCGCAACGAATCTGGCTAAAATTTGGTACAAGGATAGACTATACTCTGAAATAACTTATACATGTTACTTTTATCCTGGAAATAAGCTCCCATGGGAAGCAGGAAAGAGGGCGGAGTCACGGCCGCCATCCAGAATTCTATAAAATATGTTAACACTTGCGCAAATGTCCTTCATTAAGTTAATGAAACAAATGTCTTTGTAGTACTGGCTTTATGTTCCGATTAGGTTTAATTAATTGACAAGGGTCCGTATGTTCAAATGGTAGATTTTTGCATCGTCATCAACCCTGAGAGGGTCCGGGGTCGCGGATCAATAGGTTAGGAATGACAGTATTGTTCAGTATGTGCATAATCGATCTGTGATATATTTTCAGCATTACTTTAAAAAGAAATATCTTTTGGCGCCCTTTTAGGTACCTACTTAATAAATTAATTTTGATAGTGTTTTTGGATATCTCTAGAAATGTTTGCACAAATTTAACAATTATACAGCAGAGAAATAGAAAACAGGACATGGTCTTTATATTTAATTATATATTGATTAATTTTCTTTGTCGAAAAAGGAAATTCCTTTAAAATTATTGAATACTCCCTAGTATTCAATAATTTTAAAGGAATTACTTTTTTTTACCCACCCGCGTAGTTAGCGTTCCCGTGGGAATATGGAAATAAAATATATAGTCTATATTACCCGGAAATAGTGTAGCTTTCAACAGTGTAAGATTTTTTAATACCAGTTCAGTAGATCCGGAGCCGCTATAACAAGAAAGACTAAAATCATAAAAAAATATTGAAGAGAAGCGCACAAAAATTATTTCTTGCCGTTTTTGGTCAGGGACTCGCACTTTGCCGGTTTATCTATGATGAAGGTTCTTTTTGTAAATAAATCACGGCTATATAGCTCAAAACCTTTTTGCCGAATACCTGACTAAATTTACCAAAGTTAACTTCATAAAAAAAATCCCCGTTCGAGTTTAAAAAAGAAGTCCAAACGAGAGTTTGAAATTGGTAAAGCACTTGAGTTTATTGGAGAGCCCTTCTCTTTTTCAAAAATGCTAGCTCAACACAAATTCATGCTTTTATTATTTTATGAAAAAAATGCCACGTTGGCTAATTTCATCGTCATTATTTTAGTTTTTCATTATAATTTGAGATTTTTAAAGCGGGCTGTGAAAATGTATGTTTCGCCGGCTATGAAAGTGGGCCTTAATTTGGATGTTGTGGCTACAAATTAATACAGAGTAAAATAATACCTTGCATTAATTTAATAATACCAATAACGTACATTAGTTCAAATAACAAAACCAATACTGATTTTGACACTTACCGCGCATATTAAAACAGCATATGGTTTTGGCGCTGATTAACCTGAGGCTTAGACCGCAGGCCGGCCAGCCTGTGTGCATGCAATTCTCCAATAACTAACCGCATCAGCCGCTGTTATGCTAATGAAGGAAGTTTTGGAAACCCGAAGTAAAGCAAAAACAAAACTAGTTGGAAACTTGGCAGTAATTTCAGTTTTGGTCGCGAACGAAGCAGTTTAGCTGAATAATTTGGAACACACTTTAAAATGATTTGCAGATGAGCCTTAATTAATCTGCTAAATTAATATTAGTTTCGGAACAGAAACTTTGGAGCAAAAATTTTGATAGACTGGCACCTGCCGGTCTATCTTAATAATTGCTCCAAATTTTTTGTTAGTTTAGAAGTTAGCCTAGTGTTCATTATTTTGACTTGACCTTAAAAACTGTAAAGAAGTTCTATTCAAAAACCTAGTTAGATATTAGAAGAATTTTACGTCAACATTACAGTTATGTAGGTACCTATACAAAGTCGCCGACAACGTTATAATTGAAGTAAAACTTTTTTAGGCGCTACTAGGGTGTAGGTAACTTAGATTTTTTAACAGATTTTCTGACGGAAGAAACGGATACTATTTGTATTTTGAATAGCGGAAACTATGTTTCCACTATTCAAAATTCAAATTCAAAATTCGAATGAATTATATTAATATAACATTTAAAGCCGTCAATGGCAAAGAAGTTTTACTGCAATCGCGCGTAAAGAGTACACGCACACACTTTTGTGTGTGTGGTTTAACGATTGTTTTTTACAGATTTTGTAGCTACTGAGCTGCATGACGATTCTGCTCTGACACAATCACTAACTCATTCTTCTTTAAACGGTCACTGCGTTAAACTACTTCAACTATGGCCGGCAATCAGATGGGTGACCTTTTTATTACATGTGGAAATCCTAAATGGATGCTATGTCGGTCTCCTACCGATTAAAATCACACGGTGACTTAGTCTTGTCTACGACCAATAGCCCCGGGTAAGCCCTCGGAATAGTATCCCAGGGTTACCGCTTACTCCGCTTAAGAGGTTCGGATATTATTCTGCTATTTCGGATATTTCACACCTGCGGGTACTCACTACATGTGCCTGTCCATTTCAACATGGCGGTAGACTCGCCACCTGATGGATAGTGTGTCTTTGCCTACCCCTTTGAAATAGAGACGTGACTATTATATGGTACGTATGTTAGAAAATGAATCAGAACTAGAACAAGACTCAATTATAACACATCTGCTAAGAACAAATTGAAATCCCAAAAGTAATTAAACGGAACTAGACAATACAGTGCTGTTAGTTGTATTGTTTATTGGTTATCTCAAAACAACTCGACTACACTTTAGTGTTAGTTGGAAAACAATAGTTCCCCCAAGATTTACTACACAAGTGGGTAAGTTCGAGGATGTAGAAGTTAATAATAACTGCCTTATGGCACAGTGGTAAGTGTAAGTGAGTATCGTGCTAGGTCTTAGGTTGGAATACCGGCGCGGAATAAATATTTGGTGTCCCGCAAATATTTCTTTGTAAGTTTGAGACTTTTCTATCTAGAATATATCTTTTTAGAAATAGGTATATATGTTGTTTGTACTACTAGGTTATCAAAAAAGCATGTTCCTTATATGGGCATGGAGTATTGTAATAAAAGTTGGTAGGTATAGATGCGTCTGTTTAATGTTATGATCCTCACAATACCGTCTTACATGTTCTATAATGTTAGCTTATATACTACGGTGTCGGCACAAGCATACATCCCCACATGATAGAAAGTGGTTCCGTAGCCTATGAACTTTTGCATCATCAGAGGCACTACTCTCTTCTAGGATTTACAGGACCAAATCTGTTAAAATTAAAAAAAGGCAATAAACGTTGCTCTTCTTTGCAGTCTGCAACTTACACCAATGGTGTGTGTTTTTTATGTCTTTCTATTTTAATATTATTATCTTTTGAGTAATTTAGACACTGCAGTTGAAATTTCAGTTTTCCAAATGTCAATTTGCGAGTATATTTTCCCGAATAGAAAATGCTGGAGTCTAATCCCAACGGTCACGCAATCTGACGTTTGTTCAATACGGTTCAGTTTGCGGTATGAAATTGTTTAAAGTTTGCAGCTGCATACAATTTATTTACAGTTTAGAAGTTATTCATTGCCTGTTATCACGATATTGAATAACATGAAAGTAGGCAAAATGGAGAACATGCACGTTTACTTTATTGTTTGAAAATTAATGCTACTTAAATTAAATTGCACTAAGAATTTTAAAAAATACATTTTATTAGTCGCATGTTAGAGAAGAAGATATAAACTCATTAAAAAGTTTTTTTAAATATGTTTATCGTGAAAAAGTAGCTTCTGTACTTATCTAAAATTTCTCGGTTGTTTTTGAGTTAATCAATTCAATGTTTAGTTATTAAATAAAAAATATAATTATTAGTAGGCATTGGACAGATTTAAGCTTTAGATACCTATCTGTAACTAAATACGATATCAAGAATATAGAGACAAAGGTGATGTAAATTAACACAACACCTGATACTAAAGCGATTATGATCGTAATATTTTATTATAAAGTGAAAAAAGACAACTTGGACCAGACGGGACTTGAACCCGCAACCTTTGCCTAATCCAGGGCAATGCTCTAACCAATTGAGCTACGGGAGCCGTACTGATACAAGTTGAAATTCTCCACCTTATTGTAACCGCCATTTAAGAGTATGGCACAGAGCCATCTATCGAGCTACTTAGCAACTCTGATGTCAATGAACGATATTGCAATCATTTTTATACATTGATTTGATATCGTTCATTGATATCAGAGTTGCTAAGTAGCTCGATAGATGGCTCTGTGCCATACTCTTAAATGGCGGTTACAATAAGGTGGAGAATTTCAACTTGTATCAGTACGGCTCCCGTAGCTCAATTGGTTAGAGCATTGCCCTGGATTAGGCAAAGGTTGCGGGTTCAAGTCCCGTCTGGTCCAAGTTGTCTTTTTTCACTTTATAATAAAATATTATGAAAAAGTTAGCATACTAATTGCTTTAAATATTAAAAATCTATAGATTGAGTCGGAGACATCAAATCAATGTATAAAAATGATTGCAATATCGTTCATTGATATCAGAGTTGCTAAGTAGCTCGATAGATGGCTCTGTGCCATACTCTTAAATGGCGGTTACAATAAGGTGGAGAATTTCAACTTGTATCAGTACGGCTCCCGTAGCTCAATTGGTTAGAGCATTGCCCTGGATTAGGCAAAGGTTGCGGGTTCAAGTCCCGTCTGGGCCAAGTTGTCTTTTTTCACTTTATAATAAAATATTATGAAAAAGTTAGCATACTAATTGCTTTAAATATTAAAGATTATGATCGTATTGTAATTGTTGTAATATTCCTACTGTAATATTGTAATACCAAGCGAGGCCACTAAATAGGCGGTTTAGTAATATATAGCGTGTTCGTAGGAAGAGACAGAAGTTGTGTGCACACTTTTATTTACTGATAATTACTGACTATTTACAGATCACTATTCATTATATTACGCACTACATTATGACGTACTAAGTTAGCGGCATAGCCGCCACAGCGTTCCTAGGTAGTTGGATACAGACGGATGAATGGAATGATTAATCTAGAATACTAAAGATTATATACATCAAACTGAGGAGTAGTGCGGGGGTTGATTGTCATCCTGTGGCACGTACACGAAGATGCGCTTATTGCTAAATTGACAAATTCAAATATTTAGACAATGAATTACAATATTATGGCGTGACGTGACTCGCGTAATCACATAAGAATTTCCTACTATCAGTCACGTCCATGCAGTCGCCATATATTACCTACCTATTAGGTACAGTGAATTTTAAACGTAAATTTTTAACTAACTAATAGAATTTTAGTTTCTGATAATTCACGGAGATTTTTATTGAGAAACTAGCTGAGCTGACAGACGTTGTCCTGCCATTACTATGAATATGGAAAGCAACTTTCTTATTTTTTTTTCCATAAAAACCATCTGACAGTAACAAACACAACAAAAAAGGATTAGCAAAATCGGTGCAGCCGTTCGCGCGTTATGTCGTGACCAAGGAAAGAACAATGGCAAGTCGCCATACATGAAATTATTTGGAAAAAAATTTCGCGTTTAGATGGTAATATACATAGAACGATTGAGAATTTACTCTTGAGCAATTCCTTATACTAAACTGTTAGCCTAGGCTAGGGACGTTACAAAAAAATATAAAGCAGTTTGATTGTTTTGAGGTTATGTTTACAAATACTAGTACTTACATACACCTACACGCATAGACTTATTATAACACCATTAATTACATACCAATGAAGTTTATTTAACATGGGCGTTTAACTCACTCATAAA
This sequence comes from Miltochrista miniata, assembly GCA_933228765.1. NCBI lineage: Eukaryota > Metazoa > Arthropoda > Insecta > Lepidoptera > Erebidae > Miltochrista > Miltochrista miniata. The sequence continues at coordinate 39,101,922 of OW121753.1, read as the reverse complement.
ACCTTAAATCAGTGATGTTTAACTCCTACTTGCATTATGTAAACTCCCTATGAAACTCCTACTTGCCTTACCCGGTGTAACCTGGTAAGGCAAGGCTATGTAACTGGTTTGAAACACTAAAGAACACTGTAAGATCTATCTTTCTACTCTAACCGACTAAACCAACCAACTGTTGTGCAGAACGCAACTCAATCAAGGACTTTATTCCACTCGGACCAACCACAACTGCTTGATCACATGTATTTTTTGTAGGTGCAGTACCTACTTATCAGTATAAACCAAACTCTGTATATGCTCTATTGTTTGTTCTAGTCACAAGCACTGCCGGGTTAATATGATTATTTCTTGTTTCTCTCGGTCGCAATTGCATCCATTCCGTTTGGGACCTGCATCAGAGTTAGACCAATACCCCAGACAGGTGAGTAAAGACATGGGTCCTAGATAATGGCCCCATAATGCATAGATTTGAAATCGGAGGAAAAAAAGTATAATATGCACTTAAAAATGAATACTTTAATGGAATGAAACAATATTTTGTTGTATGTTTTATTATTTACTACTTTATAGACTAGAGCGCTTTACTTCTTTTTTGAGTGCATTAATCTGAAACTAAATAGTAAGTAATTGTAGACATTTATTACTTCTTCCTCACACCATAAGGTATAGTAGGGTCTACTCTATGCATGGTGATTAATACAATGGAATATTTTGTTTAACTTCCTTGAAGAGCAGTGAATAATGATTATCTGATATGGTTCTATTCTGCTTCTTATAATATTGCAGATAGACAATTTTATGTGCAGTTGAACATCCACTCATGATATGGTTCTATTCTGCTTCTTATAGTATTGAAGATGGACAACTTAATGTGCAGTTGAACGTCCACTCAAAAGGCATACATCAGAATTCAAGGAACGGCTATCTGGATACCTGTTCACCTCTACTATTTTCTTGCCTAGTCAGGTTCTCATTCACAGTAGCCCTAGTAAAGTTAAGGCATCTCTCACACTACACAGGGTGTAGTGGGGCTCTACCAACACCATCGGGCCCAAGTCAACCTCACGTGCAAGCTCGTGCACCTGCTGAACAACGGACGAGGCTCTGACGGCAGCGGTCCATTTCAACACGGCGATGGGCTCACCACCTGTCACGTGGGACCGAATTGTACACGGTGAAATGTGGGCCGGTATAGGCCTCTGCCTACCCCTTCGGGGATAAAGGCGTGAGTATATGTATGTATGTATGTATCTCTCACAAGTGGGGTACAACTTTTGAAGATATCTGAAACAAAAAATATAGGAATAATGTAAGTTTCAATACTTAACATGAATTTGAAGTGCAAATAATTATGTACATTGTAGCTTGCTATAACTTATTTGAAGGCAGGGTGACACTGTATATGTTAGGCTATCATGTATTTAACTGCAATCGGTTATCGTACGAGGATAAAAGTAATACTTACAAAAATTCGAGGATACACTCAGCTACGAAGTAGAATGACCTTGAGTTATGCCTAAAGTAGCCCAAAACTATAAACATTTATACTAGTGTAGGTCGATACTAGAGAAATCCAGTAAAATAGCACAAATTGTCATAGTTGAACTTCAAATAACTTATAACAACATGTTTCAAATGTTTTGAATCAACTTCAACTTTTGGTTTCTGGCTTTTGTGGAGGGGCTACCACAAGTCCGCCAATGTCAAGTTTCCGGTGGAACAGCTGTCAAACTGTACGGTCAGTCTGTCAAGTGACTGAATGACGAGTTGTAATTTATTATTTTCCATTCTCGACCAAACACACAAAAATAAACGTCCCAGATCATCAATCACTACCTTAAACTGATCCTTAAAACTATAATGTTTTGAATCAAAACAGATTGAAATCAAAACAAACACATTTTGAAATGTATCTGACAGTAGTGACAGTACAGTACAACCAAAGTGTTTTTTTTTGTTGATGGCTTTGGTTCTATCAAGACTGCCAAATGTTTATTTGGTATTAATTTTTCTTTTAACTCATCAATACCTATTATAGAAGAAAGAAAGAAGAAAGAAAAATTATTTATTCGGAAACATAATGGGGCACACAAACAATATAGGAAGAAAACTTAATCCTAGGCTTAACTAATACATGCATTCAATTAATGTGTACCTCACACGTCATCCGAAAAGGACCAGGTTCAGCATGTGCCTGACTCAATGTCAAGCGCTGGTTTTCAACCTGACCTATTAAAAAGCAAGTGAGTAACAGATGCCAGTCGGCCTCACTTAAAATCTAAACAATACTAAACCAAATACGAGTAGGTAAGTAATATGCTGTACAGGTAACCACCATAGTTTCGCAGAACCCTGACAAGGAATGTAATAAATATATACATACACTTACATACATACATACATACATACATACATACATACATAAATACACATTACATATAAACATACACCCATACGCAACACCCACATACACAAGAGCAATATATAAACCCACGACATCTATAGGTAGGTAGATCATATAATAGATAAGTTTGTATTTATAATGTTATGTTCCTTCTGTGCGTCAATTAAGAATCGCCGTAGTCTCGATCTGAAAGTATTCACCGATTTAAGTGACCTTAGCGGTGGAGGGATGTTATTCCAGATTTTACTGCCGGCATAACGGAAGCTACCTTTAAAGGCGGCCGACCTATGGCGCGGGATGGACAGTGGCGGCGCGCACCGCCTACCACCACAGCCACGCCCACCCTTTAACCAGTTCAATTTCTGATGGAGATATGCTGGTTCCAGATATTTAAGGACTCCAAACATTAGGCATGCCAGATGAAACTTACGCCTTGTTTTCATTTTCATCATGTTATGATTGTTAAGGAATGGAGTGACATGGGTCCGTGGTGGTATCACAAAACAAAAATGCGCACAGGCATTCTGTACTCTTTGGACCATCCTATCTGTCTGTGATAATAAGCGAGGTCCATATACCGTATCAGCGTAGTTTAGTTTGGACAGCACCAGAGACTCCACCAACTGAACTCGTAGTTCCTCTGATAGAAAGGGTCTAATTCTGTATAGGATCCTCAGACGGTAGAAACAATTAACAACACACTCCGCCACATGTCTATCAAACCTCAGATTTGAATCTATAATCAAACCCAAATTGCGGGCCTCGTAAACTCTCTCAATACTCGCGCCCATGAGTGTTGAGAGAGTCCTCATCCTCCAAGTTTTACGTAAGAGCCTAGCAGGATATTTTTAGCTAAAAGTCTAATGAACCAGGCCATAAAATAACCAATAAAAAAGAAAGCTTTATCATTATAATCGTATTCAAAATAGCAGTTCTTTTAAAATCACATTTTATGTAACGTTTTACAGACCGTATGGATAAGGTGAGAAATCGTTAAAATAATTATGAATGAAATTAACGTATATCCCATTTTTAAACGCTCCAACTTTTTTGAACTTACGTTTCTGCCATCATTCTTTGGATTCATTTTTCTAAATAAGATTCGGTGCGGGGCGGCGCGGCGCGGGCGTGAAGACATAACTTGCACCATACACTTTTTAAGGTCTTAGGTATCCACATAATCATGTGTGTGTCTTAGAGCTGTCCAAATTTTGGACAGCAAAACAATGGTGACATTACATTTTACACTATACTATAATGTGACCAATCCTTATAACTCTCGCTACACCCCACATCTCTAACCCACGTCCCTTTATCACTTTCAAAATTATTTATGAAAGTCGGTTTGCTTCATAACATAATAATAGAATATTGATACTGCCCCTTTAGGTATTGACATCTTAAAACGAATGGGTTAGTACCTACTTAGTTCCTGAGACTACTACAAACTTGCAAGCTCACAAATTTTATCTGCCTAATATTAGTGTAATATAGGGAGAGATGGGAAACATTACTAGTGATGAAGTTGAGCGCTGCTGATGCATCACAAGGAGGCCACTCCACAAATTAGTTAGACAATTTAAAATCGACCTACTGTTCACCTCTTTAACTCGCTATGGATACGGCACCCACACGGAGAATTCCAGGCTTTGGCCCGCCAGGTGCGATCACCTTGCCTGGTCGGAGGAACATTTTTGTGTGTTGGAGGAATATTCCCAACCTTTCCTCCACATTGGTGACCCCGACGTGATTGAAAACAGCCTTCATCAACCAGATCGACGGCATCATCATCATCGCCACCTTTACAGCTCTCCAGTATACCCGGTAAATCAGTCTCAGCCAGCCAGTATCTACGGCCTCATCTGGGATACCACAAGCTAGCAGCGACCGCTCCAGCCTGGTTAACCTCTTCGGCCACATCAGCGTCTACGCACCGAACACTACACAACGGTACTTGTAAGAAGAGCGCATCTCTCCCGTCTAGGTTCAGTCCAACATCAACCGTTGGCCCGCCAGGCGCGATCACCTAGCCTGGTCGGAGGATCCTCCCTTTGTGTGTTGGAGGAACATTCCCAACCTTTCCTACACATGTATTTAGAAATTTATAAGTATGTCTATCAGTCGTCTAGATCCCATTATACTATCTCAATTTGGCCTAGATGATGTAGTATAAGAATGTCCGCCAATATTTTAAATAAAATTTCTTAAATCTTAATAATTAAGTCTCTGTAGCCAGTATCCATTTTCAAGCTTCGAACTAAAAAAAAACAGCCAATGAGATCTGTATCGTAACTCGACAAGAACAATCAAATTCTTTAAAGCAACAGAAACTAAAAACATTAAAGAGATTTCTCTCGTGCTACATAACTTTGTATAAAGCAATTGAGTTCGCAGTCAATATAAATTCTTTCCTACTTCGTTGTTTAGATCTTCGTTTCAAAGTTAGCATTGAAATAAATTGAACTATACACGTGATCAAGTTCTAAAAACCACTAAAGTGGCTGACAAACTTACAAACTACCGTTACCGGTCACCTTTTTTTTTAACGTGTGGGAAATGCTGCCGTGCTCCTACCGACTACAACCACACGTATCCTACCTAACAGCATACGGTTGGGAGCCCCGGGTATGCCCTCGTAAGGATGTCCAAGGACTACCAACAGACCTAACCGGTCACCCTACCCTATGAATGCGCAGTTCGTTTGAGTGGCATTTTTTAAATTAAAAACTTATAGGGGAGCTCCTGTGTACAGGAGTAAAAAGCGGGAATCGACTCGCGCACGGAGTATACGAATCAAAAATCGACAAAAAATCACGATTTTTGTATGGCCGTCTTAAATATTATAATTTTTCTGATTTTAGTATTTATTGTCATGACGGCAAGAGATATACATAATCTATGAAAATTTCATCTCTCTAGCTATCACGGTGCCTGAGATACAGTCTCGTGATAGACAGACAGACGAACGGCGAAGTCTCATCAACGAAATCCCATTTTTTACCCTCTTAATTAATAGTATATTTTTTATCTATTGTGTACGGAACTCTATAAACGCCCGCATTTCATTTCACTAGTAGTACAGGAACGGTAATGAGCCTATTGCCGTTTTAAACGGCCTAACGTAAGTTATAGCTTCCTTCTACTAAAAATTCCAAGTTCATATCGAGACCATGAAGTTGGCTAAACGACTGCCATGAGCAGCCATTATCAGATAACGTACCTTCCAAAGCACGGAATAACCAACCTCAGAACTGATCATATCGTAAGATTTACAACGCAATATTCAGTTATGATATCTCATTTATCCTTTCAGGTAGTTAAAAACAATATTTTAAACATAAACATAATCTATAATTAAAATCTTAGCGTTTCATTTCTCATTTATTTGTAATGCGGGTAGAAAGATACAAAAAATGGTAAACTAAACATAAAGTGTCACGGTAACTGTGAAATATGGGCGAGACGTGAGATAACTGCAGGTTACTGTACGAACTCCATTGACTTGTGTTTATTATTTTAGTCGAGTGAAACCATAGAGCAACGCAACCGGTACACAAATTAGAGATAGTACAGATGGGAACCTACATACAAAATTCGCTGAGACTACGCACACATAGACACCGCTGACAGAGTTCAAAGACACGAGCTCAAAGATTTGTCTAGTAGTTTTCGATATTGATTTGTGCCCGAGTGTGCGTAGCAAAGGGTAGGTGTGAAAAAAAAAAGTACATACATGAGATTTCCATCTGTACTATCTAATGTGTGGGAGTAATCAAAGTATGTTTCTTTCCCTTATACAAATCTGTCTGTCATAAATGTTGCGGTGGGAAGTCGTATTTATATAAATCACTATAAAAGCAATCGACTGTCACTATTCAATTAACACAAACCAATTAAAACAATACACGACACACATACATATTTATTTCTTAAAATATAATATGTATGTATAAGCGTATTCCTGTTGAAGTACCTCCGCTTTGACAGAGGGGAAAGTATCAGTTTGGCGCTTGCCGTTCTGATAAAAGTTACTTCACACTAACTGGTCTTGTTGCTCTATGAGTAAAACTGAAACGATTTAGTACCGTTGAATTATCATTGCTGAAACTTCCAACTGTTTGCTTCGCAGTTGGTTGATAGTTCCTATCGATTTAACTGATAAAGGTATTGTTTAGTAAGTCGATATTCAAACTGCACGTCCGCGTTGATCATTGGAAGATATATAATAACGACATTACACTCTACAATTTAAAAAAATCATCACGGCGAGTGTTCTAAAGAGCTTTTTAACCTAATCTACACTTTCGTTTTCCGCCCCAATCAACGCGTGCCGGACAGTGTTGTCACTCACACACAGTAGAGAGAATCTTCTTCAGAACTAAGTGATTCAAAAGATCGTTTCTCTGTCGAACTAATATAGATTTCGAACTAACTGCCTGCGTACGTGTTTCCCTCATCTTACAATCCTAAGTTACTCGTACAAGGTGCTACTTGAGGTCCACTGTCAGATGGCTTACGGGCTGTAAGAGTGGTCCCCAATTGCTAGATTTCGCCATAACTTTCACCTTAGCAATTTGCGATAAATACGACTAAACAATCTAATCGCGTTACTTCTAAACGAAAGCCTCAACAGAAAGCCTAACCGACAGTAACGTATGAAACAATTAGTGTGAAAGCTCCGGCCTCATTACACGATTGTGATGTCGTAAAGCTCCCGAATGTTTGTATCGGCCCTACGCCTTCTGTTTTACGACGCAAATAGGATCCGGCGGATTACGGGAACATTATTGGACTTACTGAGATGTAGTTTATCTAGAGCATTGTCAACAGTATTAACTTTTATCATCATTGTGTTATACTAACTGACCCACGCAATTTAAGGTATGAAAAAAAAAGCGTAATCTGACATTTTGCGACAGAACTCGCTAACTTATCAATATTTTTATTTTTAATAAACCTTGAGTTCTAAACAGTAGACACCATGGTGTCATGGTTCGTGGCAGTACGACTTAAAAAACTATTTTCTAATCAACTATTATAGAATTTATTAGGACCATTTTTGAAATTTTCCGTTGTGTAGGTACTATGGACTGGTTAGTGAAACTCCGAAATAGACATTTGTCGGTCCCACAGATATTTGGAACGACCTGGGTTTCGAACCCAGGACCACAGCGCGGTATTCGGTTACACTACCGAATGCTCTACCGAGGTAGTAACAGGCCGGACAAATATGTGACTTCAATTGAAATTCGAATGCTTTATTATTTCGAATACCTATGTGCATGCTCCCTTATCTACGGCACAAGGTAAAGGTACCGGTTAATAGCTCCACTCAAAACTTAACATTGTTACACGATATCCGAGCTTTACCTCAAACAAATACAAGCGAAACCAAACAAAGTGAATCAAGCCATTTGCGGGCTGTGTACACAGCTTCTAACTACAACAAAGAGAAATATCCTTGTACAGTAATTTTAGTTAATAACCCTCTACTGCATGTTAAATAAAAGTTAAGTGGCGAGCACTTGTTCGCTGAAATGACCTACCATTAGTAGTTTGAGCGAGAACTTATAGAAGTGGAGTAAGATGATTTTTATGTGCTTATTATTATTGCAGTCTGATAGTATTCTCGTATTTCCGATTAGATAAATAGAGGTGTATATCAAATTACACAGGCCTGCAAAATGAGGGTCATAACTTCCTCTCTGGAATTTGATAGCTGATTCTAGGGTATTTTGGTGCGCTGATTACGAATATGTACTTAGATTTTCTCCATCACCGCCAGATTTTTCGAAAAAGGCACAGATAGAAAATAGAAAAAAAGATCCACGTTTTCTCAAGAAAAATATATATTTAAAAAAGTACATTTAACTCATAAAACGACTAAAATATAATAATAACTTGTTACTAGTCTAAATTACACGTAAATTTTATTTGTGGAACCTGGTTCTTTTTTCCAGGAACCTTCGGTTGTGCGATTTTCGCTTAAATTTCCGGTTCGGATCGTCGTGCTTCAATAAACAACAACTGTCCGCCATCATGCTAGTATTCCATCTTCAACGATATCAGACTTCAAGCTCTTTCAAATCTTGGTAAAATCTTTCGCCTTGTTCTTTCTAACGGCTACTAAATTTTCTGGGAAGTAATCAATGTGCGAATTTAGGAAATGAAGTTTAGTGCTTGTTTATGTCCCTTTTATTTTAGTATTGTATCTAGTTATGTCACAACAACAAAAGTAGCCATCTTTATCATGGTCTTTAGCCTCTCTTCATTGCACAGGTGAAACGATTTTGAAGCTATTTTTATGGCCTTTTAAATACTTGCGAAATTGTAATAAACAAGTCGAACAAAGTTTATGAGGTGTCGAAGTTTTGTCTTGGTTACTTAATTCCGTCTCATCTCATAATGTCCTTTTCTCGAAATGTCATTTCTCATAATGTCCTTTTCTCGAAATGTCCATTCTCATAATGTCCTTTCGCAGATTGTCCTTTTCTCGAAATTTCCTTTTCTCGAAATGTTCTTTTCCCAAAATGTCCTTTTCTCGAAATGTTCTTTTCTCAAAATGTCCTTTTCTCGAAATGTTCTTTTCTCAAAATGTCCTTTTCTCGAAATGTCCTTTTCTTAAAATGTCCCTTTCTCAAAATATGTACACTACAGGATTAACCCGCTTAATCCGACTTGGATAGGTTAGGTTAGAAGGCTAAGGCGAGAGCGGAGCGCAGCGGAGCTTCCGCATTAACCTTCGTGGTTATTTTTTTTATAACCACCTAAGTTTTGTTTAGGTGGTTTAAAAAATAACATCAAATTTACCAAGTGACTGGTGGTAACTTGGTGGTTATAAAAAAAATAACCACGAAGGCTAATTCGGAAGCTCCGCTACGCTCCGCTCCCGCCTTAGCCTTCTTACCTAACTTATCCAAGTCGGATTGAGCGGGTTAATCCTGTAGTGTACATATTTTGAGAAAGGGACATTTTGAGAAAAGGACATTTCGAGAAAAGGACGTTTTGAGAAAAGAACATTTCGAGAAAAGGACATTTTGAGAAAAGAACATTTCGAGAAAAGGACATTTTGAGAAAAGAACATTTCGAGAAAAGGACATTTCAAGAAAAGGACAATCTGCGAAAGGACATTATGAGAATGAACATTTCGAGAAAAGGACTTTATGAGAAAGGACATTTCGAGAAAAGGACATTATGAGATGAGACCCTTAATTCGTGTCCAAAATAACTTTTGTAAATATTTTTCACTAACTCTGTAATGCTGTTTCATTGTTTTATCACCATAAAATTCCGGGAGATATTTCAAAAACAATTCGTAGAATTTAAACAACTTCGCAATGACATTTTAAAGTTCATGTTTCAAGATTCAACTGTTAATTTTCTAAATCAGTGTGAGTACTAATACAAAAACCCTTTAGCTTATCTTTATTACACCCTTTTCTAATAATATTTACAAAAATAGGTATCTATATAAAAGGTATCTATATAAAATATTACTACTAGGTAATGTTTAGGGTTTCGTAGCCAAATGGCAAAAACGGAACCCTTATAGATTCGTCATGTCTGTCTGTCTGTCCGTCCGTGTGTCACAACCACTTTTCTCCGAAACTATAAGGCCTATGCTATTGAAACTTGGCAACTAGATGTATTCTGTGAACCGCATTAGGATTCTTATTTAAAACTAGAAAAAAAGCAGTAAATTTTGGGGGTCCCCCTCACTCACACTTTTTTCATCAAGGCCATACGTGTGGGGTATTTATAGATAGGTCTTTAAAAATGCTATTGAGGTTCCTAAAATCATTTTTTCCTTAAGTGAATAGTTTACGCAAGAGACACTTCCAAAGTGGAAAAATGTGTGTGTCCCCCCCCCCCCCTCTAACTTCTAAACTAAGAGAATGATAAACCTAAAAATAATATATGATATACATTGCCATTAAAACTACCAACGAAAATTGGTTTGAACGAGATAGAGCTGGTAGTTTTTATATAATACGTCATAAACCGCAATTTTCGGTTAGAAAAATCACTACCATTGCGAACGTGTTAAAACATCAATCAAAGTTACAACGAACTATAAGAACTTTTATATTATGTTACTTTCTGCTCCGAAACCCTTCATGGGCGAGTCCAACTCGCACTTGGCCGATTTTTTTTTCATTTTATTACAAAATTAAGTCAAAATTACCCGTTTTTAACATGGTTAAGGCGAATAACTTATACTTTTTACGTAGGAATTACCAAATTACTGATTTGCATGAATTTATATGTCCTCTTACACTAATTAAATGCAATAAAAATTGCAATAAAAGATGCGCAGTTCGTTTGAGTGGCATTTTTTAAATTAAAAACTTATAGGGGAGCTCCTGTGTACAGGAGTAAAAAGCGGGAATCGACTCGCGCACGGAGTATACGAATCAAAAATCGACAAAAATCACGTTTTTTGTATGGCCCTCTTAAATATTATTATTTTTCTGATTTTAGTATTTATTGTCATGACGGCAAGAGATATACATAATCTATGAAAATTTCATCTCTCTAGCTATCACGGTGCCTGAGATACAGTCTCGTGATAGACAGACAGACGAACGGCGAAGTCTCATCAACGAAATCCCATTTTTTACCCTCTTAATTAATAGTATATTTTTTATCTATTGTGTACGGAACTCTATAAACGCCCGCATTTCATTTCACTAGTAGTACAGGAACGATAATGAGCCTATTGCCGTTTTATTCGGCCTAATGTAAGTTATGGCTTCCTTCTGCTAAAAATTCCAAGTTCATATCGAGGCCATGAAGTTGACTAAACGACTACCACGGGTAGCCAATATCAGATAACGTACCTTCCAAAGCACGGAATAACCAACCTCAGAACTGATCATATCGTAAGATTTACAACGCAACATTCAGTTATGATATCTCATTTATCCTTTCAGGTAGTTAAAAACAATATTTTAAACATAAACATAATCTATAATTAAAATCTTAGCGTTTCATTTCTCATTTATTTGTAATGCGGGTAGAAAGATACAAAAAATGGTAAACTAAACACAAAGTGTCACGGTAACTGTGAAATATGGGCGAGACGTGAGATAACTGCAGGTTACTTTACGAACTCCACTGACTTATGTTTATTATTTTAGTCGAGTGATACCATAGAGCAACGCAACCGGTAAACAAATTAGAAATAGTACGGATGGAAACTTACGCTACATATTAAATTCGCTGTGACTACGCTCACATAGACACCGCTCACAGAGTTCACAGACATGAGGTCAAAGATTTTCATAAATAAATAAATAATAAATAATCGAACTGATTTGTGCGCGAGTGGGCATAGCAGAGGGTATGTATGAATAAAAAGTACATAACATGAGATTTCCATCAATACTATCTAATTTGTAACCAGTATATAATGGGGAGTAGACAAAGTATGTTTCCTTCCTTTATACAAATCTGTCTGTCATATGGTGCGGTGGGAAGCCGTATTCATTTACACCAATAAAAAAGCAATCGTCTGTCATTATATAACTAACACAAAACAATTAAAACACAATCGTAATTTTAGACACACACATATAATAGGTATATATAATATTTCTTAAAATATAATGTGTATGTATAAGCGTATTCCTTTTGGAGTACGCTTTGACAGAGGTAAATTTATTAGTTTGGCACTTTCCCTCCTGATAAAAGTTAAAGGTCGTGTTGCTCTATGAGTGAAACTGAAACTATGTAGTACTGTTATATTATCTTTGCTGAAACTTCCAACTGTTTGCTTCGCAGTTGGTTTATAGTTCCTATCGATTTAAAGGAATTATCCTATAAAGGAATTGTTTAGTAAGTCGATATTCAAACTGCACGTCCACGTTGATCATTGGAAGATATATTATGTAATATCCATATTACACTCTAAAATAAAAAAAAAATCATCACAGCGAGTGTTCTGGAGAGCTCTTTAACCTAATCCCTTTCGTTTTCCACACCAACCAACGCGTGCCGGACAGTGTTGTCACTCATACACAGTAGAGAGAAACTTCTTCAGAACTGAGTGATTCAAATAATCGTTTCTCTGTCGAACTATATAGATTTCCATCTAACTGCCTGCGCACGGGTTTCCCTCATCTTACAATCCTAAGTTACTCGTACAAGGTGCAACTTGAGGTCCACTGTCAGATGGCTTACGGACTGTTAAAGTGGTCCTCAATTGCTAGATTTCGCCATAACTTTCACCTTAGCAATTTGCGATAAATACGGCTAAACACAGGAACACACAGGAAAACCAAAAATTATTTATACTGCTGGTTGAAGGCACTTGATGGAACTTGCTGCACATATTGGATATAAGCCGTTCACCATTGCTACAATATTATAAATAATGACATTTCATAGTACTTCACATTGTTCCATAAGACAAATGAAAATAATGCAGAAATAATATTTAAGTATTTTGACATTTATATTCGTGACATTTAAATTGATTATTAACATTTGACATTTGTTTCCTTCTTGACATTTAATTGAGTTCTAGAAATTTGTAATTCTAACCTATAAATTACAATAAATAGTTATTTTCATAAAAATAAAATTCTTGTATTCTCCCTAAATTTAGGGTAAATGTATAAACTGACTTATATCACACTTTGACATTTGTTATTTTTTAAGATTACACTTGTAGTTTTTAATGTTTTCAAAAATCCGAGAAATTAATTTTCCCTACTTTTTGGGGAAAATTTATAAGCTGGTAAACTTTAAAATATTTGAGTACCTACAGTAAAAATTGTTTAGTTTGTTTAATTTGGATGTATTTGCATGATGTAGTGGTCATCAAGTTAGTTATTTTGTACATTTGAGAATGCCGAGAGGCGAAACCGGTCAGGTGTAACGTAAATAAATGTTGTGGAACAGTACAAGTGGTGTTATTCAATATGAAAACCAAAAATCTAATCGCGTTACTTCTAAACGAAAGCCTCAACAGAAAACCTAACCGACAGTAACGTATGAAACAATTAGTGTGAAAGCTCCGGTCTCATTACACGATTGTGATGTCGTAAAGCTCCCGAATGTTTGTATCGGCCCTACGCCTTCTGTTTTACGACGCAAATAGGATCCGGCGGATTACGGGAACATTATTGGACTTACTGAGATGTAGTTTATCTAGAGCATTGTCAACAGTATTAACTTTTATTATCATTGTGTTAAACTAGCTGACCCACGAAATTTAAGGTATAGAAGGTATGAAAAAAAATGGCGTAAGCTGAAATTTTGCGACTGAACTCGCTAACTTATCAATAGTTTCATTTTTAATAAAGCTTGAGTTCTAAACAGTAGATACCATGGTGTCATGGTTCGTGGCAGTACTACTTAAAAAACTATTTTCTAATCAACTATGATAGAATTTTTAGGACTTTTTTGAAATTTTTTATTGTATAGGTATTATCGACTGGTTAGTGAAACTCCGAAATAAACATTTATCGGTCACACAGATATTTGGAACGACCTGGGTTTCGAACCCAGGACCACAGCGCGGTATTCGGTTACACTACCGAATGCTCTACCGAGGTAGTAACAGGCCGGACAAATATGTGACTTCAATTGAAATTCGAATGCTTAATTATTTCGAATACCTATGTGCATGCTCCCTTATCTACGGCACAAGGTAAAGGTACCGGTTAATAGCTCCACTCAAAACTTAACATTGTTACACGATATCCGAGCTTTACCTCAAACAAATACAAGCGAAACCAAACAAAGTGAATCAAGCCATTTGCGGGCTGTGTACACAGCTCCTAACTACAACAAAGAGAAATATCCTTGTACAGTTATTTTAGTTAATAACCCTGCTACTGCATGTTAAATAAAAGTTAAGCGGCGAGCACTTGTTGGCTGAAATGACCTACCATTAGTAGTTTGGGCGAGAACTTATATGATTATTATGTGCTTCTTATTATAGCAGTCGGATAGTTTCCTCATATTTCCAATTAGCTAAATAGAGGTAAATTTCAACTTAATTGTGATTTGGCTATAATACGTTTCGGTTGTTGTACATTCGTCACAAAGTAAATTCGTCACGAAAAAAAGAATGTGTAAATTTGTCACAATTCTCATTTATTTAATAAATTTCCATTTTATTTATTGTAAATTCGTCACATAGCTTTTATCCATACCGATAGCAAACACTTAGCCAATTTAACCAACTTTAACACGAGTCTCGCAACACGATTTTTGACTACCCCGCATTGGGATTTTACTATAATACGCTAAGTAACATTTAATATAACTCAGAGCAATCCGACTTGGATGGGTTAGGTTAGAAGACTAAGGCGGGAGCGAAGCGAAGCGGAGCTCCCGCCTTAGTCTTCGTGGTTTTTTTTATAAACCATGTAGAAGTAGGAGCCCCGCTAAGCGAAGTTCCGTCGAGCTGCAGCTAAAACTCAAAACATTCGGTTGCTATTGCTATTTTAAATAACGTAAAATGAGGATTTCCCTCATGTACATGTGACGAATTTACACATATTTTTTATACATGTGACGAATTTACTTTCCATGTATTGATTTTTCAAAATATGACGAATTTACTTTGTGACGAATGTACAATAACCCATACGTTTATACCCAAATCACAATTAAGTTAGTTTTATCGTGTGGGAATTCCCATGAATGTCATGTTGGACTTGATCCGACTAAAGCCACCCGTACCCCTCTTTCTTTACAACTTCGATATTTTTTCAAGATTTTTGATTCTTCAAAATTTCAGTCGATTCAAAAAAAAAGTATATCTGTCAAATTATAAAAACTCGATCTGATTTCGCCCATGTTTCCCTCATCTTACATTCCCGGGTTCTTCAAGCGTAACGTGAAGAAGCACATGACAGGGCCGCCAACTTGTGGACCACTGTCTGAATTCTTACGGAGTTTGAGAGTAGCCCCCAATCGCTAGACGTCGCCATGGCTTCCCATCAGGCGAATGGAATCAATAATATTATGGTGAGCTTTAAAAACAATTATAATGCAGGATACCGAAGGGGTCCTGCAAGCCAGCCTCACATGCAATGCAAGTATAACTATGATACCACACTAAAAAATATAAATCACGAAGTGCTCGACATTATTATGTAAAGAATAAAATCTAGAATGTTGTTCCAACCAAAGGCTCTTATCAATATTATAAGCCTTTTATAATGAGGCTCGAGGGGGCTTTTCGTCGTCTTGAATACAAAGTTTATCGTCTTGTTCTTATTAAGTACGATATTTTCCAATAATCACTTTTTTAATAGAGGAGGCAGTAACACACCACAAACCCGTGAATATTTAATCTTTGTGCTCCATGTTCAATCAAACAGCCAATGATAGTACACTAGTGATTAATTTCAAATTCAACACAGCAAAGAAGGTGGGACGTAAGCACTTTACCCTACACATTGTTAGAACCTGTTGTGCAAAATCTCCTTTACAACGTGTCATTAAGTCAGACACGTGTTTCGCCTTTTCACAAATTATTCCCAAAACTGCTTATTCTGTGTGATGGCACCCCTTTTTTAACGTGTAGAAAATCTATCATGGATGCTATGCCGTACTCTTACCGACTAAAAACCACACGTTCCCTGTCTACTGCTACGGTTGGGAGCCCCGGGTAAGCCCTCGGAAGGATGTTGCCAGGATTCCCAACATTAAAAGCAGCACTATTTGTTGATCGGTATGACAATATTTACTTAATATTAGGTCTTTACTTTTGAAATTACCGTTATGTATGAAAAAAAAACATTTTTTTCATGTATTTTTTATTAGTATTAATCTAAGTAATCACAGTTTGTAGTGTTAGCTTCGTAAACGTCGATGTTGCGTGCCGCTTGTGCCGCGTTGCTGCCACGACGTCGGTAGGTACTCATATTCCATAATTACTCGAATTTTTAACGTATCCATGATGACGAAAAATATTGAAATTCGATGAAAACGTCACACTAATCAATAAACGAATGACTACTTACTTTTAAAAAATTAATTCCATGTTTTTAAAATAACTGTACCTACTAGTTTCAATGAGAATTTTCAAAACCTTTGAAGATACCGTGAGAAAAACAGGTCTGGTTTACTGAAAAAATTTTGTAGGACAGGATAAGTTTAGTGATGTTATCAATATTAAAGTTCGATAGTATCAAAGAAATATTATTATTTGTAGAATATAAATTTTCAATCTACTTATAAAATATTTAGGAATTTCCATATTTACCCCAGAGACAAACGCTGAAATTTAATATTTTCATTTTCGACGTACCTACTCTCAAAGGGTAGAAAATTGTTAACATCACAGGGGCCGAGTATTTTGATCAAATAACAAGAATGGCTACAAATTGTAATATGAACACAATGCTTATAAATTATCATCTATTTTGTCGCTCTCCCGGGTAAGCTAAGCTTTGTAAGTTGAGAGCAACGGTCCGGAAATTGAATTTAAAAAATATGATGCTTTGTCCCCGTGCTCAAGTTCTGTCCTTTGCCCGAGGGAAGTTAATATTTAGGTAAAATACAAATTTTAATAAAAAAGATGCTTTTGGAACAGTGTGCACGATTCATCAGATTCCTAAATAGACTAGGATATCGGTTAATGTTCACGTATACTGAACCGGTATGAAATAACATAAATATATATGGCCACGCCTTTTATCCCCGAAGGGGTTGGCAGAGGCATATTATGATATACCCACATTTCACCTTTATAGAATTTTTCCTACGTAATAGGTGGTGAGTCGTATTGCCGTAGAGATAGACAGGCGCAGGTTGCGAGTTGCGACTACCTGCTGTTGAAATTTTTCAAACCACCTAAAAAGGCCTTCAACTTGACTTAACGACTGCCATTTTACTGGCAACCGGGACCAACGGCTTAGGGCCGGCGCCCATTATCGGCATCGGCAAGGAAAAGGATCCTTCAGCATCCTACATGCAAGCGCACACTATCGGCAATTATGCTTTGGCATGCTGCAACGTTCTTAGGGATGACGAGGCGGCCTTAAGGATGCCGCACCGTCCTGTAGCTTGCCGAAGCGTCTCAACATCGTATTTCTCGTCATAATAGTCTCAGAGTTGTTACAAGTGAATTGTATTTAATATGGTGGACTGGGATCTAGTGATCATAGCAACTCTTGCTGAAGAAGAAGAGAAATCTAATCAACCGATACACACAGCGATTACCACGATTGTGTTATGTGAGTCAAATGATGCAAATGGCGGATGCCTCCCCTCGCCTCGGCGCCGGCGGCGTACCGAAGGATGCCGAAGCATCCCGAAGCATTCTCAAGGCTGCCGATACAGCAGCCTCAAGCATCCTGACGCGGTATTTTTGTTATTACGACCACATATCACAGAAATTTCTACTTTATTGCCATACTGTTATAGTATATTGCTATTTGCCACCAAAAAATCCTTTTCCTTGCCGATACCGATAATGGGCGCCGGCCCTTAACGTGCTTTCCGAAGCACGCTCAAAGAAATGTCACAAAGTAGTCAAATGGATGATCTTCCATCCAAGGACTAAAATACATCCTGAAAGATGCTTACTGCAGTGATCGTTTACAGAACACTGAGTCCGCGGGATCACGACTACGAGCCCTGCTAAGGAAATAAATTAAAAAATATTCGGACTTATACTATAACGTGTGTGTGAAAAAAATAATCTTGTGCTATGGGTATCAGACCAGGAATATAAATACTTATAAACTTTTAAATACTTACTACTTTATGGATCACACAATTTTTGTGTCCGGTGAGAATCAAACCCATGACCTCGTGATCTGCAGTCGCACATTAGACCTCTAGACCAACGAAGCAGTCAAGTCAAATGCATGACAATACAGGGCAGGAGAAGGTATCTTCTACGGTCATCGTTTTTGTGGGTAATCAGGCATCCCTCCAGGGTCCAAATCCCATAAAAAACCATTTTGTTGGTCACTTATCACGAACTAAAAATACCTTTTTACATACATATAGTCACGCCTTTATTCCCGAAGGGATAGGCAGAGGCATAGTATACGCCCACATTTTACCTTAAAGTTTTATGTCCAACGTAATAGTTGGTGAGCCTATTGACGTGTTGAAATAGATAGGCGCAGGAAGCCGCGACCTGCAGTTGGAAATTTTTCATTCAATCATCAATTGTAGCATTTATTTTCTATAGATGCAGTATTTAGGATGTGAAAGCAGCCTTATCGAGTTATCTTTTTTTAATCGGTTGTCAGTGGTGACATTTCTGCTGTCAGAATGACAGGATGTCATAAGTTCGGTGACGAAGCGTTTCGCATTTAAAGGAACGGGTTTTGTTAAGATTTTTCGTGAAAGACAGTACTTTTGACCGAGACCTGCTTTGGGGTAGTTGGAGGTCCTTTGGCTTTTGCACTGAGACTGTGCCGCGAATCAGTTTTTCGCTCAAGCGCGATTATTTGTTACCTCGCGTGGCCTAACGGGCTGTGATTGGGTTGCTGCATTGCATCTTGCTACATTTTACCCAGAAAACTGGTGAGTCACTTCTTCTTTTGCAAAGCGGGTCGATTGTCGTCTGTCGCGCAGCCAAGATCTTAATTTGTCGTTTCTTTCATGACAGGGTTTTTTACTACGGGGCTAGTTGCCGGATGAGATATTTGGTGCCGCACCTATAAGTTAGTGGGCTGCACGTGGTACGACAACGTGGAAGTGCGGACTACACGAGCTTCTCATGTGAGAGGTATCTGCCGTCATCACCTGGCAGTAACAACAGGCAGTCACTCTCACTCAGCTCACTCTGCAGGCCAGTAAATCCACTACTTATGTGTAGCCTAGTAGTATTAATACCTGAGCCCTGACTTTACTTCTGTGTACCTGTGATATTTGTGTCTATCAGTGAATAAGCTCTCTGTGTGTCTCTGTGTATCTCTGTGTACTTAGTAAATATATGTGTGTACACCCTATTGTCTGTTTTCGTGAGAGCCCTAGCCTACCCTTGCACACAGACTGGAAACTTAGAAATAAGGCGCCCTGGGATAGAGTTCTCTGCATAGCTACCTCGCGCTAGTTGGTGAGTAACACTGATCATCACTGTGTTACAAATTGGCTCCCAACGTAGTGGCAAATCTCTGGGTCTACTCTGCGGTAGTCTCAGTCTGGTGTGTGTGCATAGGTGGTTATCTCTGGCGAAACCATTCTGGAATCGTCCGAGACGCTCCAGGACGTTAATTGGTGGTGCTAGCAGCTAAGCACAAAACCTTCCCTTTCGTCTTCTTCCAGCTTCCTACATCTTTGGCTGGAAAAGACACAAAATTCTAAATTCAAAAATTTAAAATAGCTGTGATTTTGGAAAAACTTTTTGATTTTATTTGGCATACCCACTTCTTTTCTTATTGTGTTTCTTTTCTTTGTTATGTTCCTTTTTATGGTGCACACATATATTTATTGTAATATTATATTAGCATAGATTAATATATTACATATATTATTCTATAGCTTCACCTCTGTGTTAACTTAGTGAATTTCACTCTGTGTAATTATAAATTTTTTTTTGAAGGTATGTTGATACCTTGTAATTTTAATTATTAACCTGAACTGTGTTATCAGAAAATTTAGAAACTTTTCTCTCTTAGTATACCCTTAATCTTTGTTAAATTCTAAAAGTCAATTTGAAACATAATTACCTAACTTAGTACACTTTGTTGTAACTCAATTTACATTTTTACTTTGTAATTGATCCCTATCTGTGCCATTTTATATTTATAATTGTTGTAAGTAAATTTTTACATAATGGCACAGATGAAAAAATATATTAATTATTTAAGAAAGGATGAACTTGCTAACGAGCTGTCCCACATGGGTATTTCAGTGGAACCGGAAACGACAGTGTCTGGCCTTCGGAGTGAGCTAAGAACGGCACACCGACTCGTCCGTCGAGGTAGCATCAAAGCGAGTGCTCCGGTACCCGCTGATGCACCGGCTGAGCTCTCGATCTGCCTTCCAAGAGTCTCCGAGCTGGAGGAGGCTATTCAGTCAGGTGACATTTTCATTAATAAAGGTGGTCGTCTTAGGGTGTCCATCAGAGCCAACTACTTATTGAGTAGGTTAGCTCGTTGTGGTCTGGATTGCCCCGACCTGGTGGATATTCGTGGTAGGCTAGTGAAGATCATCGCTAGGGCTGAACCCAGTAGTGATTCTGAATCCGAAGGTTCGGATGATGATGGTGATGATCCTTCGGGTCGTGACCAGGTGGAATATACTTCACCAGTAGTGAGAGAGGACCGCTCGGTGCGAGCTAGTTCAAGTAGGAATAGTTCTACATGTAACATAGTGTATAAAGAACGTCCCCTTAACTTATGTTCATTTAACTTAAAATATGATGGTTCTACTTGTGTACGTGTGTTTTTAGAGAGATTAGAGGAACTTAGATGTGCTCGGGAGGTTACTAAGCCTAGACTCCTTATGGCTTTCTCCGACCTGTTGGATGGACCGGCTTTGTCTTGGTTCCGTACAAACAAAGCTAACTTCATCTCATATGAGGATCTTATTAGTGAGCTTAGAGATACCTTCGATATTCCTGATTATGATTACCGCCTCAGGAACGAGATAAGACAGCGTACACAAGCCCGCTCTGAGTCCTTGGTTAACTATATATGTACAATGCAAGCCATGTTCTCAAGGTTGTCATGTAAGATGCCCAGTGAGGAACAGCTGGACATTCTCATGCACAACATTAGACCTGACTACATGAAGGAACTGGCCTTGCATGATGTTAACTCTGTAGATGACTTGAGACGTTTGGGTAAGCGCTTGGAGCTTGCGCGTACTAGGGCAGACGCTTTCCATGAGCCTGCTCTTGACAAGTTTGAGATTACATCTGACTTACACCAGCTTAAGAACAAAGGTGTACAAAAGCCCGCTAAGCAGGTGTCTGCAGTGGAGACGCCGGTTACCCCCCACGATCGCAAATGCTTTCGTTGCGGCGGGGGCGGTCACACTGCATACAGCTGCACACAGTCAAGGGAGCTGGTGTGTTTCCGGTGTGGTCTCAAAGGAGTCAAGACCCCAGACTGCTCACACTGTACTAGCAAGTCAAAAAACGCGTAGGCCAGGGCCTTATTAGGAACTCTGTGCATCACTCTGTATCTGAGTCTATTTCTGATAAGGTCCTGTTTCCTAAACGGGATAGTGACATTAGACCGTATCTAGTTGTTAAGGTTTTAAATTTAAATGTCTTAGGCCTTCTAGATTCCGGTGCCTCCTGCTCTATACTAGGTAAGGGAGCGCACCGCATCTTCTTGGAACTGGGTTTTGATCTTGTGAGTATCAATCCTACTTTTCGTATTACAACTGCAGACAGCACTCACTTGCAATGTCTGGGTTGTATCTCTTTGCCAATTGAGTACAATTCGGTTATCCGAGTTGTCAAGTTCTATGTTGTCCCAGGTATAACCACCTCCATGATATTTGGAGTGGATTTCTGGCAACAATTTAAGTTAAGTGATAAGTTAATTTTACAAAATATTAGTCTTGATAGCTTTAGTGATAATAATCCTATAGAGTCTGTGTCCCTTAACGGTGGCCTCGAGGATTACGACAACCTGACAACTAAACAAAGGTGTGTAATCAACGAGGTCATTGAAAAGTTCGACTCGTTGAACACTGATAAGGTGGGTTTAGGTCGGACCTCACTTGTGCACCATGTCATTGACACTGGTGACAGCAAGCCGATCAAGCAGCGTTATTATCCGCTCTCTCCCCTTAAGCAGAAGGCCCTGGAAGCCGAGCTGGACCGAATGCTGGAGATGGGAGTAGTGTCCCCGTCTCAGTCCGCCTGGAACTCTCCAGTGGTCATGGTGGAGAAGGCGAACGGCGACCTCAGATTGTGCTTGGACTCTCGCAAGCTGAACTCTGTGTCTAAGAGTGACGCCTACCCCTTACCCTATATCAATCAAATCTTAGACCATCTTAATAATGCTAAGTATTTAACCTCTGTAGATCTGAGTGCGGCCTACTGGCAGATTCCATTCGACTCACTCCAGTCTGCTGAGAAGACTGCTTTTACGGTTCCCCGGAGAGGATTGTTCCATTACAATTCCATGTGCTTCGGTCTTGTCGGTGCCAGTGCCACGATGCAACGCCTCATGGACCGTCTGTTTGGTCCCGAGTTCGACAACAAGGTATTTGCGTTTCAGGATGACATAGTCTGTGTGTCCAGCACCTTTGAGGAGCATGTAGAGCTCTTACATAGAGTCTATCAGCAACTCAAGGATGCTGGCCTAACTATTAATATGAAAAAATCCCACTTTTGTCGGAGTGAACTCAAATACCTGGGGTATTATGTGGACAAACATGGCTCACGGACAGACCCGGGTAAAGTTGAGGTTATCCTCAACTATCCCACCCCTTCTAACCCTAAGGAGGTTAAGAGATTTCTGGGAATGGCCGGCTGGTATCGTCGCTTTGTTAACAACTTCTCGAAGATTAGTAAACCTCTGTGCAAACTCACTTCTACGAACCTTAAGTTCGAATGGACCCCTGAGGCTGAACAGTCCTTTAACCTGCTAAAGTCAGCCTTGGTTTCTGCCCCTATATTAAAAATGCCTAACTTTGAGATGCCCTTCCGCATTCTTAGTGACGCGTCAGCTTACTCAGTTGCTGCTGTACTGACACAAACTCACGATGGTGTTGAGCACCCTATCGCCTACTGTAGCCGTTCTCTCAACAAGAACGAGGTGAACTACAGCACAACTGAGCGAGAACTTCTGGCCGTGATTTTCGCTTTGGAACAATTTCGACAGTACGTCGAAGGCCAAAAATGTACGGTCGTCACGGATCATTCATCTCTTCTGTGGTTCCATAAGCTAAAAAATCCCACGGGTCGTCTAGCACGTTGGAGCATGAGGCTCAGTCAATTCGATTTTGACATAGAGCATCGAAAAGGTAAAGACCACGTTGTACCTGATGCTCTGTCTCGTATCAAAATTGATTCCCTCGATGCAGTACCCACTAAAGACCCGTGGTATGACCACACCATGAATAGTGTTCGGAAGAACCCTAGGAAGTCACCAAATTATGACATTCGTGACAACCTTCTATATAGGTTAACTAAAAATAAATATTCTTTGACTTCAGACTTTGACTGGAAGCTGGTGGTACCTCAGGAGGATCGCTTGCCCCTGCTCTCTAACACCACGATGACACACTTAGTGCCCATGGTGGCGTTTGGAAGACGCATAAAAGGTTAGCCCTAAATTATTACTGGCCCAAGATGTACGAGGACGTCAAAGAATATGTTGGGAATTGCGAAACATGCAAGCAGTACAAACCCGTAAATACGTCTCGTCCCGGCCTAATGGGTAGCCCGAAGCGGGTTTCGAAGCCATTCGAAGCTATCTCTGTCGATCTGCTTGGTCCCTTTCCCACTTCGAGCAATAGAAACGTACACCTGATCGTGGTCTCCGACTACTTTAGCAAATACGTCATGTTGTGCCCTGTTCGGGTTGCCACAGGCGCTGTAGTCGCGAGGTTCATAGAGAAGAGTGTGTTTCTCGTGCACGGAGTCTGCAAGACTATTTACATGGATAATGGCCCTCAGTTTGTGAGTAAGCCATTTAAGGATCTGTTGGCTAAATACAATGTACCTAATATATATTATAACCCTAGGTATCATGCCCAAACTAATCAGGCGGAACGAGCTATTCGCAATGTGGTTCAAGCGATCTCATGCTATGTGAAGTCACAACACAAGTCTTGGGATCAGTTCTTGGTTGAGATACAGTGTGCTTTAAACACTGCAGTTAACGAAGCAACTCGTTTCACCCCTTACTTTTTGGTACATGGTAGGGAATTTATTGGGGATGGAGTGCTGTACAGGCAGACAGATATCGCGTGCCATCCTACTTCAGTCTCTGTAGACGATCCATCAGCCTTCGGTGTCAAGCTGAGAGAAATACAACGCATTTACGACCAGGTGAGGAAACATTTGAACGTTGCCCACCAGCGTAATGAAAAGTATTACAACCTCAGAAAAAGGCATGTAGAGCTGAAAGTGGGACAGATAGTTTACAAACGCACGTTCTACCTGTCCAACAAGGCCAAGAATTTTACTGCTAAGCTAGCTCCTAAGTTCCTTAAATGTGTGGTGACTGCTAAACGATCCCCTTTAGTATATAGGCTGTCAGATCTGGAAGGTAAGGATCTTGGGGAGTACCATATCAAGGACATCCTGAAGTATCAGGAGGGGCAGTCTCCAATACCTAACGTAACTACATAGCACTGTTTCTCTAGTTTATTAAACCAGTGCTATGTGATCATTATGTAAGACTATTTTAATCTTTTGTTTGTATTTCTATATGTGTACGTGACTTTAAATTGTCACGTTGTAGTTTCTTCTATGCACCGCACCGAGCGTTTTTCTCTCATTCGCTTCTTAGTACTCTACATTATCCTGAGAGCTTGGGTAGTGTTAGGGTATCGGCAGTGAGTAAAGGGAGCATTCGTTTTCTATGAAGGGCATTAGACTCTAGTTACTTAGCCTAACCGGTAAACGAGTCAGTGTCTAGTTAGGTACATAGGAGGATCTTTCTTTGGTATTGTAATGGTCGTAGTCAGCTGGTGTTTGAAGGACCTAGCTGGTTGTCTTTGTTTATTAGTCAGTACTTTTCTGTTTTCTTTATTGTGTATTTCCAGCGTGTCATATCCGCAGGAAATACTATTAAAGGGGGGGTGGTTGTAGCATTTATTTTCTATAGATGCAGTATTTAGGATGTGAAAGCAGCCTTATCGAGTTATCTTTTTTTAATCGGTTGTCAGTGGTGACATTTCTGCTGTCAGAATGACAGGATGTCATAAGTTCGGTGACGAAGCGTTTCGCATTTAAAGGAACGGGTTTTGTTAAGATTTTTCGTGAAAGACAGTACTTTTGACCGAGACCTGCTTTGGGGTAGTTGGAGGTCCTTTGGCTTTTGCACTGAGACTGTGCCGCGAATCAGTTTTTCGCTCAAGCGCGATTATTTGTTACCTCGCGTGGCCTAACGGGCTGTGATTGGGTTGCTGCATTGCATCTTGCTACATTTTACCCAGAAAACTGGTGAGTCACTTCTTCTTTTGCAAAGCGGGTCGATTGTCGTCTGTCGCGCAGCCAAGATCTTAATTTGTCGTTTCTTTCATGACAGGGTTTTTTACTACGGGGCTAGTTGCCGGATGAGATATTTGGTGCCGCACCTATAAGTTAGTGGGCTGCACGTGGTACGACAACGTGGAAGTGCGGACTACACGAGCTTCTCATGTGAGAGGTATCTGCCGTCATCACCTGGCAGTAACAACAGGCAGTCACTCTCACTCAGCTCACTCTGCAGGCCAGTAAATCCACTACTTATGTGTAGCCTAGTAGTATTAATACCTGAGCCCTGACTTTACTTCTGTGTACCTGTGATATTTGTGTCTATCAGTGAATAAGCTCTCTGTGTGTCTCTGTGTATCTCTGTGTACTTAGTAAATATATGTGTGTACACCCTATTGTCTGTTTTCGTGAGAGCCCTAGCCTACCCTTGCACACAGACTGGAAACTTAGAAATAAGGCGCCCTGGGATAGAGTTCTCTGCATAGCTACCTCGCGCTAGTTGGTGTAAACACTGATCATCACTGTGTTACAAACTGCCCATAAGGCTTGACTTGGCCTAACGATTGTCATTTTACTGGGTTTCATTTCGAGTTTTCCTTCTCTCGCAATGGATCTTTTTGAGAAAGTGTTCCCTTAGTCGCCTTTTACGACACCCTCGGCATGTCAATACATGCACACAATGGGTGGCGACATTTTGTACTCTTACCCGTTGCAACTCGGGACCCTGTCGTCACACGACCCCTTGTTGCCATACCTTTTCATATGGTGGTATTATGTTGCTGACAGTGCGCTGCTGAAAACAAAGAAGTTGGTACTTCAAAAATACTCACTGAAAGAAGTTCAAGATACACCCTGGACTCAATTTAAAACAATCCCTGAAATTCAAAATCAGGGACTTCGTGATGTTGAAATGACAAGATTATACTGTTATCAACTTTTTAATTTAGATAGTCAACATTTTATTATCATTGACAACACACTTTCATGCAATTAAAATCATTTCATGCATAACTCAATCACAATGCATAACATAGTTATTGTTGCTTATAGCTAATTATACCTCTTTAATATTGGTTATCAGTAAATCTTTTTTTATTATTTAAGTTAAATAAAATTTAAGCTCGCCAAATTGACGTCGCCAGCCTGATGAAACGTCATGGCGCATCTAGCGATTGGGGGCCACTCTCACAGTCCGTACGACTTCTGACAGTGGTCCTCAAGTTGGCGGCCCCATGATGTGTCTCTTCATGCTTCGCTTGTAGAACCCGGGATTGTAAGAGGAAACACGTGCGTGGGCAGGCGTTCCAAAATTTTATAGTTCGACAGGGCAACGATCTTTTGAATCTCTTAGTTCTGGCGAAGATTCTTTCTACTGTGTAGGATATTACATAAATCTCCACAAGTTAGAAAAATAACTTCCACAAATAATATAATCGCGAACTTTATTATTATATTGATTACTTTCAATAGCAGAAGTATAACAAGATTAAAGTAACGATATAAATGTTACTTTAATCAATGATCAGTGAATTCTTATCTTCAAACAATAACAAATTTAAACAGTTACCTAATATTAAGTTTCCATCATCCGATTTTCCTTCAGGCAACAAAATTTATACCTGGAATATAAACCTTTAATATAATACCTAATAATCTTTTCATTGACTTACCTTATCATAAATTGAATTTCGGCTCATGTATTTTTTACGGCAATTTGAACATTTTTATCACTGTTTCAGCTAGATTTTTCATAAAATTATAATAGGAAAACCAGATATTCTTAAAATCTCATATTACTTTACTGATAACCAATACGCAGGATATTATTATTTAGCTTTAAAGTAGTTTATACATCATTTACAAAAGCTTACAAGTACCTTAAAATATTACTGAATAAAATTATTTAAACAACAAAGTTGTACGTTTATTGAAAAAGTAGAGATATTTTGAGTAAAGTTAAAATTATTTAAAAACTAACGAATAGCGCAGCCTCTGTGTAAAGGGTCGTATACACGAGAGAGACAATCGCGGCGACATAACCGTCTAGTCATATTTATACTTTAATTTTCTATTTTCTTTGTATTTGTAATAATATTTCATTTCATTGTATAACTTAATGTGATGCCCTACAATAGAATCGGCTAGTCAAGTGATAGTTTGAAACACAGGTTAATTCCTAGTTCAGAAAATGTAACTTACACTGAATTAAAAAGTAATGTTAATATTAGATAGAGCTGCTCTTCTTTTTGTATTGTATTGTATTTCTTTTTCTGTATTGTTGGTAATTGTGTAATTAATTGCAATGTTTACAATATAATTTTAATACCATTTATAAATTTAATGTTTATATTTTACAATTATGTAATTTAACCAAATTTTTCGAGATAAATAAATATTATTATTATCAAATTATAATTATACACATTTAAAGAACCTAATACATGACGTAACTACACACGGCGCGATATGGCGACGCGAGATTGCATGGAAATACATAGCACGACGATTGAATCGCAGTGATTTTACCACTCATCGATACGGCCCCTTAATAGTGCAGGACTAAACTATTTGTTGGTTTCTAAGTAAAAGTTTAAAATGTTAAATATGAGTTTAAAATACAAATGTTTCTACTTTACATAATTTTTAAAGGTGTTTTGTTTTCACAGTGAAGTTTTAATTATGGCTGGCTATAAAAGAAATATCTGATAGGTTCATATTTTTTGAAAGAGGAAACTAGTGTGGGGCATAATGATAGCAGATTCTGCTAGCACTACATCCACACACGTCGTATCCTGCGGATAAGGAAGCTTAGTATTTGGACCTGTACCCAGGTCTGAACAAAGTGTCTTTCCAAGTCTCATTTTTAAAATTTGACTGTTAAGAGAATTAGTGTCTATGGAGATTTGGTTTAATTGAGCATTCACATTCATAACATAAAATTACTGTATTCCAAACAGAAACCCTTTTCTGGAATATACAAAAAAAAACAATCTTTCATACAGAGAGCGATCTTTTATTCTAGCGGTCCGCTTTGCTCGCATATTGCACGCTTGAACGCCTTTTGTGTGAACATAATCTATGTAACGATACATCACAAAGAACGCAAAACTGACCGCTTGACGTCAGAATGCCTGACTGCTCACTGTCTGATAGATCCCTAATTTTTCCCACAACACTGATATCACCCACATATTCAAATTCATTCTCACTCATTCAGACAACTGAACATAAATTTAAAACTATACTTACAGTTAATGGCACCTTTTAAAATAATATTTACAGCTCAGATGAATAATAATTATAATCATTTCATTTTGTCTAATTATATACAAATAACACAAGTTAATTCTTCATAATTTTCGTCTTTATCTTAACGATGATCCTATTATCCTTATTTATTTGGATGAGTACCAGATTTTTTTTTGTTGTTTTACAGTAAAGTTCTGTGAAACTTCAAATATTATGAGATTTCATCCCTTTTTAGGGTTCCGAAGAAATGTTAAAAACGGAACCCTTATAGATTCATCATGTCTGTCTGTCTGTCTGTCTGTCAGTCCGTCCGTGTGTCACAGCCACTTTTCTCCGATACCATAAGGCCTATGCTGTTGAAACTTGGTAAATAGATGTATTCTGTGAACCGCATCAAGATTATTATATAAAACTAGAAAAAAGCAGTTAATTTTGGGGGTCTCCATACTCAGAAATGAAACTCAAAAAATTTTTTTTCGTCAAACACGTACGTAGTATCTGTAGATAGATCTTCAAAAATGCTATTGAGATTTCCTACATATTTTTTTTCTAAAGTGAATAGTTTGCCCAAGAGACACCGCCAAAGTGGAAAAATGTGTGTCCCCCCCCTCTAACTTCTAAACTAAGAGAGTGATAAATCTAAAAAAAATACGAAATGTACATTGCCATAAACTCTACCAACGAAAATTAGTTTGAACGAGATTGAGTGTGTAGTTTTTTTTTTATTACGTCATAAACCACAATTTTCGCCGAGAAAAATCACTACCACTGCGAACGTGTTAAAACATCAATGAAAGTTACAACGAAATACAAGAACTTTTATATTATGTTTCTTGCTGCTACGGAACCCTTCATGGGCGAGTTCAACTCGCACTTGGCCGGTTTTTATATGTACAAAACAACATAGTTACAATAATTTTACCTTATGTGCTACCGGTGAAGTGAGGAACTAGAGGTGAGTAAAGAGTATGATTTTCTAAATGGCAACACTGATAGTAGTGGAATTCTCAATAAAAAATTAAATAGTTAGATTTATTCGAAATATTATTACCGAACTATAAAATATGACTCATCCAAATTTCTAAATTTATAAAATAAATAAAATAAAGCATTTATTGAGCACTAACTTAAAAAGTAGATTATCCAGCTTTTTCCGAAACAGACTGCAAGAGCCTATGTCAATAATAAATAATATATCCAAAGTTTAGAATTTATATAATATTGTTGTAACGTAACTCTGAGTTTATGGGAAGACAAAGTCTGTAAATTAATCAATAGGTAACAATTATTCTTATTAATAAGTCCAAAACCGTCCCGTGTCGCTAAAAGCACTGCAATCGCTTCATTGCCTTTAGGCATATTTTTCAATAATCTGATAATACTCTTTTTAAAAGTACAACGACATTATAATTATATTATAAGAAATCAAACGACTACACTTAATTCGTATTATTATATAACATTATATACACTGAAAATATTGATATGCATCATAGAAACTATTATTTAATGAACAAGATTACAGATATAAATACTAAGAATCACAGTAGGGACTAGTGTCAAATACATTACTGACCTCCTTTTAATATCCTATTAATATTACGAAAGTACTACAGGTTTGTATAAAAACGTTAAAGTGAGTCGTGGGATTTTAAATGTGATAACTGAGATTTAGATAGATGCTAAGACGAATAAGAGGAGAGTAAAGGTAAAAAAACATAAAAAAAACGTAAAAGAGGCTTTAGGGGAGACGAGGGGAACTGCTTGTTTCGTAACGTTAAACAAAATTGATAAGAAAACGTTGAAAATATTGTACCTAATAGACTTATTACGAGTATTACAATTTCACAAATAAGGTAATGCCTTTATATACCTTTATATCAGTTCACCAGGAAGTTGCAGGGTGAATATTTATTGATGTTTTTGACATATTTCTGATGAAAGGAGCAAATTCAGCGTAGTCAAATAAAACGAAAATTTGGGAATTCCTTGAAATCCTGTCTACTTTGAATAAATACTAGTACATGTGTAAAAAAATGTTGTATTTTTTGTCTTGTAAACTTATCTCGTTGAAGTGAACCAGATACTGTAAGTAAATATGACGTGAATATTACCTTCATTTCTTCATGTCCCTTTTAATATTGAAATTATTTTAACCAAGCCACGGTCAATATTAACGATGTTATGTCACAGTATGTAATACTATTACATTATCTTTGGTCATAGTAATGCCCATTGTGACTGACTGTTGTGTGAATTTGTGAGTAGATAGTAAATAAAACATAATGCAGTCTAATTGTTACAAACCTTTAGTACATTCTGATCTACGCTAGACAAATCATAAGTATAGTCTTCTCAGACAGTGACCTCTTCAGTAAAGCGACTCTTATCATCTAAGTTAATAACTATAGCATGAGTCCTTGCATGACCAGATCTAACACCTCTTACAGTTTCTGTGCTACTAGGACTTGATTTGAGTTCACTTGATTTTTCACTTTTATTACTATAACCGTTTCTACTTACTTCTGGTGGTCTAATATCGCTACAATTAGCTTCACCAGATATTTTGAACACACTATTTTGCTTATCTTCTTTAGTCTCTTCATTTAAATCTGTACGTTTTTTAGGTGAGTCACTAGTGACATCTGTTTGACTTTGTTCCGCGTTACTAGTGGTATTGTCTGTATTACTTTTGGTTGGACTGAAGGTTTTGTGTCTGTAAGCTGGAGGTGCTTCAAAAGGCATATCTCTACCACTACTACTGGATTCCTCAGCTGGAGTCACAGTACACATTAAACGATCGGCGACAGCGCTAAAAACGGTGTTGAGTTTGAGAGGAGCAGAATGATCTGATGTTGGTGGTTTTCTGTCGTATAATGTAGAAGCGTCTTGCATCGCTGTAATTTTTCGCGATATAATGGCTCCATTACCGCACCGCTCTCTGAGCTTCTCGAGTTGGTTGCATATTTTCTTGAACTCCTCCTAGTGTTAAAAATCAATGTATGTAGTATATATTGTGAAATATTCTTAAATTTAACATAGCTTTTTTTTGCGAGGAAAATTTTACAGGTTTGCTCAGGACAGATCTCTTATGCTCTGCTGAGTAAAAATCACACGTTTTCTACCTAATGATTACGGTTGGGAGCCCCGGGTAAGCCCTCGGAAGGATATCCTGGGATAACATAGCATATCTTTAAATAATTTAACATTTCTATCCATTATTTTAACGTTTTTATATCCTTTGCCCTATATTATAAAATTTGGTTAATTTCAGATTCTTATGTAAACAAAGTGTTTGGTATGAATTACATTATTATATCTTAAAAAAAATATGTATATTTTAAAATAGGCACCCAATATCTTCATTTGTAAATAAAGCAAAGCTATGTCAACAACAGATTCATTAGTTTAAAAATGTTATCTATAGTAAAATTTGGACATGGTTTCGTTTACAGAACTTACCTCAAGTTCTCTCTCAGTCATATTATCACAAAACCTTGCACTTTTGTTCGTTGTCATAGTGTATGTGGACTCCGCGGGCCGCGATCTGAACTTTCCTGTCTTCTCCCGTTCATCTTTTCCGTGTCCTTTTAACACCATGTAAGCCTGGCAACAAAATAGCTATATTATCAATTTTTACACTTTCAAACTGAAAGAGTATACTTAGACTTTACTGACAATAAAGCTTTTAAGTCCAAATTTATGATAATTATATTCAAATGTTATATAAAAATAAAACATTTTTATCACAAGTAACCTTTTTTCATCAAAGAGAATGGGCATTCAAAGACAAAGCATGAACTCATAACGAGCTGCATGGCCCACTTGCCGGCCATTGGGAACTTGTCCAAATTAGCTGCGATAACCGTCTGAACTATTTTGCTTACTACTGAGATGGTCAGTTATGAACTTCAGTAATGATTTTTTCTTTTGATACCTACTATATTGAGAAAACTTTGACTACAATTGAAAATTTTGCTGAAATTAACTTGGCAAGCAGTTTGACCTTTACGGTTTAGATGAAAACTAGATTTAACAGATAAAAAATTATTACGTTGATATTTCTTTCAGCTTGGGTTAAAATTGAACTTTTTCCTACAACATTTCTCCAATACCTAAAATCTCACAAAGACCTCGATTTTCATACTTTGCATTTTACGAAGCTTCTGAATTTTATTTTGTTAAACTGAATAATGCGTTTAAAAACTTTGTCTAGTCTGTTTCAATATAAAGTTTTTCAGTATTTTTTGTTTCTTAAGATAATAATTTAAAACTTGAGTACGTGAGTTCACTACCAGACAAATTTATCCAGAAAATTGGTAGGTACTGTACAAGAAAGTTTTAAATTGTATTGTAAAATATGTATTGTGTGTATTGAAAAAATATTTACAAGTTATTGAAAAAAATTATGTAAACATAATGGTCGAAATTATAATAGATTTGTTTGTGCCATTTATTGAATTAATATTTATTTCAACATACCTATGTACATGCATATTTACAAATTGAGAAATTAAAATAATTTATATTCTACAGCTTTATGTTCAAGGAAAAAAATCAAAGAAAATTATCAATTAACAAAATGGGGAAGGAGGGTTAGGTTTGGAAGGTCTGGGCTCTGAAACATCTGTGTTAACAAAATGAGTTCCGTTTAGGCAGAAAAAAATCTATGGATGCAGAACGTCTTCATTGCAAAGGGTCTTACTTTTAAAATATTATTATCATGGTTGTACAAAACTATGGTGGCAAACGGTTCTTGTAATAAATAATAATTATTGACAGAATCTAAGTGATAACATTATACTGTTGATTGATGGCACTTTGTGGAAACTGTGGCACATATTGCAATACTACTTTTACTTTTCCATTATATTTCACACTGTACTGTTTCACACTTCATATAATTATTGTGGAATAGTACAAGTTTAGTGGTATTATATTTATTCAATATGTGAATCTAAGAGCTAACAGGCATAATACGTATTTATACCTAAAGTGTATTTGTTAAGTGACTAGGCTTCGGTCTACAGACCGACAGTAAACTAATAGTTCGACGCTGCTAAACTTAGGTTCTACACTTCATGAAAGTTTACCCTCAGCTAAGTGATTTCATAAAACTTTGTTTCAACATAAAAACAAACATTTTCTTTTAAAGTCCCGCTGGTTTTAAAGTCTCAACTTGCAGCAATTTAAGGTCCATATTTATTAAATAAATGAACAACAGCCTCACTTTGAAAGTAATTTTGTCAACCTTTAGGCAATAAACGTAAGGTACGAACAATTCAAAGTGCTGTTTTAAACAAGCATAAATAAGCTTTATGGCCGTCCCCTGTTTTTTTGCAAAAGAATCGTTGTTCACTACTAGAATGTAAACGATGTGCTGTCACAGAAGGCAAACATTGTAAGTTAATATAATAGAGAATAGTCATAATTTAAAATGTCATCTATTTCTGTATTTACAAAAAATTGTAAGTACAGAAATATTATTACCTACGTTATAATTATTTGTTTTAACTTTGCTAATTAGAAAAAGTGATTTGAAAAAGCAGGGCGAAGCTCGTGGTCAAATAAAACTAAGGCACTGAACTTCTTGAGACAGTTGTACGTCGTAAATTTGCGTTTTGCATAATTCATTTTAGTATGTAACGCCGCGCCGCTTTGCTTATAAAACTAATATTAATGAAGCGTTTTCCTTTAACGTTGAGTCCCAAAATAGCCAATCGTCAACGACTGCGATGTTATGAATTTTTGACTTAGAAGCTTTCTTCGAGAAAGTTAATAAGCAGCCAAAGCTCATACATACTGTGTACACAATCTTACCGTGCCTACCTTGCTCCCGAAGATGAAACACAGTAGCAGCGTGACAGTCAGCTGTGTGTGGCAGAAGAATATTATGTAGAGGAGGTCCGGATTTGCCGGCGACTGCAGAAACAACCTGAAAAAGAAATCTGGTTAATTTTTATGATTTTTAAGATACGATATTTTTTTAAGTTGAGCCCTTTTATTGAACCCCAAATGTAGTTGTATAAATCTCCATTTATTGGTTGCCTTTAAAAGAGTGCCCCTGTGCGATAAGGCCGCCAATTGTAAAACCACTTTTGTATATATACATATAAAATCTGTATTTTTTGGTGTTACAATAAAGAATAACTAACTAACTAACTTTTGTTTGGTAGTCAAAATAGTAAGAACAATAAACAGTACAATATCTGTAGGTTGCGATGCCCACTTTCCATCAGGTAGACCGTATGCTTGTCTGCCACCTAAGTGGTATGAAGGAAATTCATGCAAATATTAATTATAAATTGGTCTACAGTAAAGCATATTTCTATTCCATTCAAAATTACAGAGATTTTATAATAATGTTAATCCGAAATAATAGTATCGTATTATTTAGCACAATCATTCAATTGGTATGTTTTAAATGGTCCAATTTATCAACATACAAACGTTCGATTCAATTACACCAGTGAACATTTATAAAGTATCGACATAAACCCAAAATGTAAATGGTGATCCCACCATTTGTAACGTTAATAAAGTGTAGCGTTACACGAGAGTGCTCAATTGAATTTTCTTCGTATTTTATTTTCCATTCAATACAGAATTGACTTGCTAACACATTTTTATATCATCTTTTAAAGGTACAGTGAAGTTATTAAATACATTTCAGTGTATAACTGTTATTTATTCTATGACCAATAGCATCTATAGATTCATGAACATACGGAGAAGGACGACTGGAGTTTTTTCTTACTACAATATACAAATTAGAGGGACCTGTTAATACAGGTATTTAAACTTGCATGGTCAATAACACTTCAGTACTAAAAAATGTGGGCATATAAATATATGCCTCTGCCTGGGTAGGCAGAGGCATATATTTATATGCCCACATTTAGTATGATCACGCCTTTTATCCCTGAAGGGGTCTTCAGGGATAAAAGGCGTGATCATATGTTTTAATAATAAATCCAAAAAATTGCTATACAGAAACAAAGAAAGAAAATTGAAGTGGAATGCTAGTACAGCTACGGTTTAACACCCAGTTTGAAATCATTTTTGGGATAAGATCAATAATACATAGTTTAAGAAACTGTGTGAGGCGGCATATCTCCTAGCCGGGACCCCTCCATGGGACCTGGATGCGAGTCACTGTTTGAATGGCGCAAGGAGGCCACAGGTCTGCGTTTCAAAAAATAGAGGCTCGGCGGTCCCAGCTCCACCAGGAAACCGTGGAGACATAGATGGTACGACTTAAGCAACCAAAGAGGGGATTCATCACAATTGCGGCGGTCGGACCGGTCATGGATGAGTGGCTGGAGAGGAGACACGGTGCTCTCTTCTATCGGTTGTCACGAATACTTACCGGGCACGGGGCTGTGGTAAGTATCTGTGGCGAGTACACCGGGAAACTACGGTAGAGTGCCAGCACTGCGGGGAGCGCAGCGAGGACACAGCGCTCCGCACATTGGTGGAGTGTACGGCGTGGGCGCAACAGTGCC
This sequence comes from Miltochrista miniata, assembly GCA_933228765.1. Lineage (NCBI taxonomy): Eukaryota > Metazoa > Arthropoda > Insecta > Lepidoptera > Erebidae > Miltochrista > Miltochrista miniata. The sequence goes on along the minus strand of OW121753.1, from coordinate 39,065,672 downwards.
AGGTCCTCGTGGTAGGTCTGGACGTGGGCACTCTCTCGCTGGAGACCATGGTGCGAGCCATGATCTCCAGTGGTAGTAAGTGGGACTACACTGCCTCTTTCTGCGAGCAGGTCATGCTCTTGAAAGAGGCGGCGGGGTGGGAGCGAGAGAGAACTCTCCCATTCGAGTTCCGCAGTCGGCGGCGGGAGTGCCACTGACGTGTCTATGTGTCCAAGACTATCGGCCTCCATGACCGGGGATCTGAGGACGGTGAGGGGGCTGCTCACCGCCCTTCCAGAAGCAGACCCTATGACGACACCGTGACCTGAGGGATTCAGGCACGCCTCCCCCCTAAGGAGCGGGATAACACCCGAAAACCCCCCAAAGACGCGATATAGCAGGATAATATTGTAAAAGTGAAAGTTTGGGAAGATCTTTGGATGTTTAGCATTCTATCGCGCTCTATCGGCTGAACGGAACTTTGAAATAGGAATAAAACTTTGAAATTTTGTATAGGAATAGGCTTAGTCTGGAATAACATATTGGGCTACTTTTTATTCCTGGAATAGAATTCCCCACGGGCAGTTAAGGTCAGTTCAGTTACAAATTATGTGAAATCAAAAGAATTTTAAATAGTTATAGAAGCTGCAGAATAATGAAAGAATAAGGTGCCATTTTAAGAATCAATTTAAAAAAATCCTTTTGAAGTATTTTTCAAAGGTCGTCATAACTTATTTTTCTGACAGGTCTAATTGGCACGATTCTTAAAATTCAGTATTTTTCTTAGACATCAAAAAGGTCTCTGAATGTGGAAAAAATCCTTCAAAGAAAATTGGCTTTGATATTTTAATTGGTACCTTTAAAACTATTTGTAACACAAGCAAAGGGCATTTTTTCTTGTGACAGCCAATTTGCGTTGGGGCTTTTAGAGTTTCACACCCGAAGAATAACAAGGTGACCCTATTTCTAAGACTTCGACGTCCGTCTGCCTGTCACGAGGCCGTAACTCAGGAATTATGATAGTTAGAGAGTTGAGATTTTCATTTATTATGTGTTTCTGTTGCCGCTTTATCAATAAATACTAAATCAGATAAAATACATTTAAGGGAGGTTCCCATACAACAACGTCTTTTTTTTTTCATACGTAACCCTCCTTGTGCGAGTCCGACTCGCACTTAGCCAGTTGTTCTCATTAAGGTATCGCACAATTTTTGTTTCAATGTCAAATTATGACATTGAAACAAAAATTGTGCGATACCTTAATCACGTCACCAGTATTTGAATTAGAACATTCGCTCCTAGATTCCGGAGTTTCTACTACTTTTCAAAAACTTTTCTTATTAATTAAATCAACCACAAGCAAAATCGCAGACTAAAAAATCTTTTAAGGCTTAATCATAATCATAAACATTTACTCAATTTAGGCCCCAAAGAGGCTCTTATGAACGTCACACCGATTTGCAGACATCAGCAGAGAATAAAAATAATAATAAAAATAAACATTACATTAAGTACATAATAAAAAATTAAATTTTCTTCATCAAGTGAGTTGAGATGCAGGTGCAGGAATTTGTTTCCAGACATCTTTGTCTTGAATGTAATCATTAATGCCATAATATGCTTTACTCATTAACGTGCTCTTAATGTATGTCTTAAATCTCCCTTCATTGAGCGTAGTCACTGCCTCAGGAAGTTTATTATAAAATTCGACACAACGACAAATAAACGATGTCCTGTTCGCGCCAACCTTGACTTAATAACTGCAAGCTTATGACGATTTCGCGTATGAAAACCATAGAGAACCCCGCGCACAATAAACTCAGATAAGTGACGACGGGCATACATTATGTTCTCAAATATGTAAAGTGAAGGAACGGTAACAATCTGGCTAGATTTAAAACGGTCTCTTAATGAAACACGCGACCCCAAGTTATAAATCGCGCGAAAAGCTATCTTTTGCAGGATGAAAATTGATTCAATGTCAGCTGCACAACCCCACAATAGTATACCATACGATAGTATACTATGGAAACATGCAAAGTAAACAATTTTCGCAGTTTCCTCATCAGTCAACTGTCGGATCCTTCGAACTGCAAAGGCAGCAGAGCTTAACCTTCCATAGAGTACCGATATGTGAGGACCCCATTGCAATTTGGAATCGATAACTAGTCCTAGAAATTTTGTATTTGTCGCAAGTTTTAGTTGGGTACCATCTAATTTAATAGAGGATTCGACCGGGCTAACGTTCGGTAACGAGAATTTTATACATTTTGTTTTAGACGCGTTTAAGAGTAGGTTATTTGCCGAAAACCAGTCCGTAATAACATCTAGTGTGTTGTTGACATTTATTAACTCTTTATCTTTTCTATCGACTTTGAGTAACAACGATGTGTCATCAGCGAATAACACAATGTCGCACAGACCCTCTATCATGTACGGGAGGTCATTTATATACGCGAGAAACAAAAACGGGCCTAAAATCGAACCCTGCCGCACACCCATTTCTACATTAGACCCGCTGGATACAACGTCATTCACCTTTACTTTTTAATGTTGACCTCGCAAATATGACCGCATAATATCAAGAGCAGAACTACGGATGCCGTAACAATTTAATTTTGAAATTAATGCTGCACATGAAGTAATTTTGAACTTTAAAAATCATCAGGTTGCTAGCTCTTTCTGTAGGATAAAATGTAAACGTGGAGGCTCATTAATTCTTATTACATTATTTATTACAAGGCTATAAAATTTAAAGAACGTAAAGACATAGTAAGCCTCTCTGTTGAACGAGTCATTGAAATAGCTAGTATTGAGTTTGAGCAGTTCATTGTGTTAAGCGTATACAGTCCCCCGGATGCTCCATACACACAGTTTGAAGAAAAACTGGAAGATGCTTTAGTTTAAATGCCAGAGCTCTAAAAAAACAGTAGTCGTTTGTGGAGATTTCAATGTAGATATTTTAGATTATTCGCTGGAACCTTCAAAGAGACGGAAAATGTTGAACTTATTTACGTCCTTTGGTTTACATAATGTATTTTTAGAACCTACTCGTATAACTGGCACTAGTGCTACTTGTATTGATAACATTTTCACTAATATACACCCCATTAAGAATTGTATAGTGGACCCTGTAAAATCTGATCATCGAGGACAATCTGTTCTGTATGCTAAAAATGTTTCCAGAAGTAAGAATGTAATCAGTAGTGTCCGACCGAAACTGCTTTTCCAGCCGAAACCGAAACCGACCCCAGGGTCAGTTCGGCCGAAACAGAAACCGAAACCGAAACTCACGTGTTCACATTGAAAAAAAAAAAAAAAAAAACAACCAGCCAAGTGCAAGTCGAATTCCTGCACAGAGGGTTCCGTTGCAAAAATTGGGCACAAAAATTACGTTTGTTGTGTGGATGCTTTTTTCTGATTTTAGTAGGTATTTTTTGTTATAGCGGCAACAGAACGGTGGCAGTGTTTCTTGAGATCGCCAACGCTTTCAACACCTTGCCCTGGAGCTGCGTTTGGGAGGCGCTTTCTTACCATGGAATGCCTCCATACCTCCGTCGAATTTTCGGGGCCAATCTTTCCGAGAGGGCCATAACTTACTCGAGCTGGCTTGGGCCGGGTCAGCGAGATGTGTCGTTCGGTGTTCCATAGGGATCGGTCTTAGGACCGCTTCTGTGGAACATCAGTTACGATTGGGTGCTGCGTGGTCCATTGCTGAGAGGTATCGGCGTAACGTGTTGCGTGCGTAACGTGTTACGATCACACCCTCATTACAGCGCGAGGAGCAACGCACCGAGATGCAGCCCTAAAGGCCACCTGCGGGATCCAACTTATATATAGCAGGCGTCAGCATCGGCATCGGCATCGAGCTCTCGGTTACGTACCTAGGGCTCGTACTCGACAGTCGGTGGAACTTCGGATACCACTTCCGAAGTTTGGTCCCATAATTGAGGAAGGGGGGCATCAGCCGCACTCTCACGGTTGTTGACCAATATCAGGAGACTCAACGCTCCCTGCAGGAGACTGTACCTTGGGATAGTGCGGAGCATGGCCCTTTATGGGCCCCCCGTATGGGCGTAGATCCTGATGACCAGCAATGCGGCTAGATTGCTTAGCCCGCAGAAGGCGACGGCTGTCACGGTGATTATGGGATACCGCACGATCTCAGTTGAGGCGGCATGTCTTCTAGCCGGGACCCCTCTATGGGACCTGGAAGCGAGGGCCCTTGCGTCATTGTTTTAATGGCGCAAGGAGGAGCCAGAACGGGGCCATAGGCATCTTCCTGTGAACTGATCATGCTCGTGAAAGAGACGGCGGGGAGGAAGCGGGAGACACAGTTCACAATCTGCGGCGGCGCCCCATTCTATCAGCCTCCGTGACCGGGGACCCGAGGACGGTGGCGGGGCTGCTCACCGTGCTTACAGAAGTAGGCCTTAGACGATAGCGTGACGCGAGAAATGCATGCCCTCAAGAAGCGGGATAACAACTGAACAACTCTCCCAAAGACGCGGCCGCAGTATGCATCATTCCGAGGGCATACTAGGGGCTCCAAACCGTAGGCTGTTAGGAAAATTTTAGGCCTTTATCTGGCACGGTTTGTAACGTAACGGGTGTCAAGGGTGTCGGTGTGGACTTCCCAAATCCCGTGTTACAATAGTTTGATTTGTAAAAGAAGATTACCTGGATAACAGCAGCCGGAGATACAGTGGACCTTTTAGGTTAAGGGCCGTGTTGTCTGGCTAGTAAACCCCTGTTGCAGTGAGTTCGTGAAAGAAAAACCAGTGTATATTATTATCACCACGTTTAATGGTCCACAATACAAAAACCACAGGCCTTGTGGTATATCAAACGCACTACTTAGCCTATATATATGGCAGGATGCACCAGTATTACTCCAGTTAGAATACTTATATCTACACACACTTTACTTACTTGCTATAAACTTATATCAAATCTATTGACCTGGCCGGCTCTTGCGCCGATGCGATGAAATTATTTCATTTGACACAATTAACTAAACATCACCTTGTGACGTGGCTAACAAAATATACTTTAATCTAGCGACCTAGAGATGGATCCATTCTGGTTAACATTATTATAATCTATGATTTAAAGGCTAAAGAAATCTAGTTACATTCTCGGATCGTTATGCAGCCTCTTGAAGGTGAACTACGTTGTTAAACTGTCGGTGGACTATCGCGTAGGCACCGCTAACCAACGAGATGCAGTAATCAACCTCGCGTATGGATGTATAAGAAGAATCCTGGTGGCCCTCCTTGGTGCCAAGTAGTGAAAAAGAAATGCACGTGGCGTAAAAAAGAGAATAAAAAATGCCGGTGCGAGAACCGGTTACCGCTACAAAGCCGGGCTCGTCAGCGGCGCGCAGTCCCGTCTGTGGATCACGCGTCCCACGCTGATGGGTTCACGGGGAAGAATTCCTCCGTGTTGGGAGTCCGCCAAGGGACGGGCAGGTATTCCCAGCAATAATAGGTAGGTACTCCAAAGACCCGCTACAACAAAAGTTACGCGTCATTAGCAATCAGCACGCACTTCACAGACCGCGATTATTACAAGGTCTATCTAGCTTATAAATACCTTTTTGCGGGTCCTGTGATGGTACGAATTGCTCTTGAAGAGACACCTTACGGGTCTTCTCGCTCGAGAGAAAAAAAAATGCCGACTGCCTCCATCTTTGCTTTTCGTCTCTTCCCCTTCCCACCAAGCCAAACCCGCTTGGTCAGTTACATCTACGGTCCGTTTCATTTCACTCATCCCTCACGTTCCGTTCGTGACTTTTATTCCTCCACTTCTCATACGCCATACACGATTAGGGCTTTATCGCATTAACGCCATGTCATTAACTGAAGCTAAAACTATCCTGTACATTAACCATCCTATCCTCTTAAGCGAATATTTTATCCACTATTTGACATAATGTTCTACGTTACGCGGAACGTGAATTCTGGTGTGACCACTCCGAAATTGATCCGCTCGTAAACTATATATAAATTATCATTAGTTCCAAATCTGTTTACTAATTTAATATACCTATTATTTATTCTAATCTAGATTTATTGTACACTAAATAAAACTATTTTTTTTATGTTCTTTTTTTTATTCCTAAACTATTTCGTTGACAAGGATCAGTCATTGTTACTGTCAAAATGACAATGTCAGATTCACGACGTCTAACCTATGTGTATGTGTAGTATTGTGACTGGATGTAAACACGGAATAAAACGACAGAAAGATATCGAGTTTAATATCTTTGTGTTAATGTGCTTAATGTATGAAATCCTCGTTATCACGAGACAAAAAGAGAGTATTATATTAGAACGTATGGATAATGTGTTGGTGAGTATTGCAGAGTGTTACAATACCCCCTTTCTCGGGAAAAGAGGTAAACCGACAGGTTTACCGAAAGAAACAGCCGGGGCAACCGGGAAAAAGTGGTTACTTAACCGACTCCAAAAAGGATTAAAAAAATACCGAGAAACAAACGAATAAAACTTCAGAACGCTGCTAGCAATAGTTATTCTTCTGACTGCCCTTTAGAATGATCACAGCTGGATAGGTATTCCTTTCAAAACGCGTACTTCACTCTTCCATACCTCACACAGTATTTCATATTTATCTATGTACATTCATTCGTCATCCTTTCCATATTAATAATAATTATAATAATACATATAATAATATTTAAAGCTTATTTTCCACCTATCATTCAGTCATGCACTTATCCTTCCCTTTCTTATTTGCTCCTATCATTCCATAATTATTTACATGCTGTCATTCATCAGTCTTATATTCTGTAAGAGTTTTTCATACTTTGGCCAATCGTACTGTCGGTCAATCATTTGACTGTCAAGAAAAACAACTTTTTTGCTCATGCGTTGTTAAGTATCATATCATATAAACATTAACTGTAAGAATAAGAATACAATGTAAAAACACAAACGGCAAAACAATTATTAATTGCATACATTAGTTTCGATAAATGCTTGCCTAGCCCTACGATCAAAAAAAATCTTGGGTTCGGAGTAAATACCACTAGACAAGCAACAATATCGGACAGGGTGTGTAAATAATTTAATCTACACGCAAGATGTCCTTTACATGAAATTTACCAACAGATCCTGACGATAACTCGCGTAGCTCATACACTACATCTGACAACCTCCTTTCAACCGTGCACTTCACAAATTTCGGCGCCAGCTTGGCGGAGAAATACTTCGCTGCGTTAGATTGTACGAAGTTCCTTCGCCAGACCACATCGCCTATTTTCGCTGTGAAGTGTCGTCGTCTTAGGTTATAATGTTGTGAATTTTTCTGGTACGCCTGAGTTAATGCATCTACTACCTTGTCAAAAATTTTTCCCAATTCCAACAACGATGATGCCGCTGCGCTTCTATCGCCTATGGTCAGATCATCAGCTGATGTTGGTAAATCCCTAAGAATTGAATGGAATTGACCGTCAGTGACTATTTCACGACCGGTGGCTAAGAAGTACGGTGTGTATCCCGTTGCTAGGTTCACCGTGCTATTCAGTGATAGCTGAATTTGCTGAAGGTATTTGGACCAATTACGTTGATCTTGTTCAACTAGTATGGATAAACAGACTTCAGCGGTTTTGTTATACCGTTCGACTGTATTCGCTTGCGGTGCGTAATGCGCCGTATAGAAAATTCGAGGGATAGAATATCCATCGCAAAATGATTTAAACGATTTGCTTTTAAATATGGTAGCGTTGTCACAAATAAGAATCGCGGGGGTTCCCCATTTCAAGATCAATTCCTTTTCCAAAAATGAAGTGACCGTTTGAGTGGTTGCAGTACGGAGGGGGTGAAGCCATACAAATTTTGAGAAAACGTCTACAACTGACAGAATGTATATATGACCCGAATATGCTTTAGGTAATGGGCCTATAATATCTATTGACAACGTGTGCATCGGAACGTCCACCTCCTTTTGATTTGTCATGAGTCCGTGAGGTGGTGAATTTGAGTGTTTATATACTTTACACTTGTCACACCGTGTGACAAATTCCTTAACATTTTCAAACATATTTGGCCAATAATAATGTTCCCTAATTTTCAAATACGTTTTTTGAACTCCTGGGTGTACACTACAGAAGGAGTCATGGTTTTCCTTGATGCATTCATCGACCAGCTCTTTAGGAACTACTAACCTCCAATTGTTTTTTGAAGTACAAGAGCCACCTTTGCAAAATCTAAACAAATTGTTGCCTAGGATCTGAAAATTTTTGAAACGAGTAGGCATAGTTTTACAGCCGTTATACATCTTCTTATACCACTCATCAGAAGTTGAAGAAAGTTCTTGATTGAAAGTAATAGCATCGACCGAAATTCGGGATAGTGCATCTGGTACGACATTAAGCTTACCTGCCTTATGGCAAATGTCAAAATTAAAAGTGGATATCTGCATTGCCCATCTGGCCAACCTGCCTGAGGGGTTATTTAAAGACTTAAGCCACTTTAAACTCATATGGTCAGTGATGACCGTGAACTTAGTACCTTCTATGTAAGCACGAAAATGATTTATGGAATCCACTACCGCGAGCAGTTCACGCTCTGTTGTACTGTAATTTCTCTCAGGTTTTGCCAGTAAACGTGAAAAGAAAGCCACAGGACGCTCGATTCCATCTATGTCCTGCGTCAAAACACTACCAATGCCTACGGATGATGCGTCGCAATGAAGCACGAAAGGTTTCGAAAATTCTGGCGACGCCAAAACTGGAGCTGTTATTAAAGCATTTTTAAGGGTATTGAAAGAATCCTCAGCTGCTTCGGACCATTGGATGCCGTCACTGCCTTTCTTCTTACCTACCAACGCTGTCATAGGTGCTATGATGGTGGAAAAATCCTTAACAAACCTACGATAGTATGAACATAGACCTATAAATCCTCGTAGCTGCTTGGCAGTTTTAGGCTGTGGGAAATTCTGAATGCTGCTCAGCTTCTCTGGGTCAGTGCGCAAACCTTGTGTATTGATGATGTATCCCAAGTATCTAAGCTCTCCTTTGCAAAATTCGCACTTTTTTAAGTTGATAGTGAGACCAGCGTCACTAAGCGACTTCTTTACAGCAGCAAGTATCTCCATATGTTCAGAAAATGACTCTGTGGCAATCAGAAGATCGTCCAGATAACAAAAAACTTTTCCGTCAAATTTGTGCAGAAATAGCGAATCAACTAGCCTTTGCATTTCAGCTCCCGCATTGGATAATCCGAATGGCATTCTTTTAAAATGAAAAAGACCTCTATTAGGGACTACGAAAGCTGTTTTCTCACAAGAAGTACCTTTGCCGTCTATTCCATCCTGACTTGACAAACTGACCTGCCAAAAACTCGATGATAAATCAATTGAACTAAGATAATGTGCTCCTCGCAGATTGTCCAAAATCGAATTTATATAAGGAAGTGGGTACGAGTCTTTAACCGTGACATCATTGAGCTTACGCGCGTCGAGGCAGAATCTCCATGATCCATCTTTCTTTGGGATCATGACAACCGGGTTGGACCATGGTGACCTCGACGGTTCGATGACATCGAGCCTCAACATCTCGTCCACCTCCCTATTCAATGCTGTCAACTTAGCAGGCGATAAAGGGTAATATCTTTGTTTAATAGGCTCTCCCTGTGTAATAATTTTATGTGTAACGATATGCGTTTTCCCTAAACCTTTTTTTTTTGATGAAATTGACTCAAAGTCATTCATTACTTTTTGTAGATGTTTGGCTTGTTGAGATGTTAGATCATCTCTGGGTATTAAAGCTTTCACCTCACACAACGCACTGCAAGCACTATAACTTGTGGAGTTGCCTCTCCTCACGACATCTCCAAACTTAAAAATGTCCACTAGACCAAATGCATCAGCGAAATCCATACCGCACAAGATTTCGTGATGTATGTCAGGGCAAACTAGAAAATTAAAGTGGGCAGTTATCCCATTACAAGTTATTGGCAAAGACATTATGCCAATGACTTTAATTTGTGATAAATCCGCTAAAAATACTGCTGGCACGACTGAAGCATCCCTAGCATGTAATGTCCATCCAAGTCTTTGAAAATATCGATGCTTATTCGCACCTAAAACTGATAAATGTGCCCCAGGATCGAGCAATGCTTCGAAATTACGGTCCTTTATTGTGAATTTAACAAACAACCGATTATCCCCTACGAATGACGATATTTCAGGCGAAGAGACTGTTTGTGTGTGTAACGACTTGCTCGGGGGCCCCATCAGTTTTTTTTATTAAGTGTCTGTGTAGTAGACTGCGAGCGCAAGCCTGTGTTACATTGGGTGCAGTTCCTAATCGTCACCCTCTTAGCACCGCACTTGAAACATATTATGCCTGGTATTGACCTACACACCTTATAACTATGGCCGACTTTTTTACATTTAAGGCAAGTAATAGGTGAGCCGCGCCTGTCAGGTAATTTGCCGACGCTGACTGCATTGAGTTCGCGCTTGCCAACCGGTTTAGATTGACATAAAACACCAGAATAAGCCTCATAATTCTTGGACACGTTGACCAATTGGTCAAAGGTAGTAATATCATTGATGGCTAATAGTTGGGCGTATGTAGGTAGCAAATTGTGTTTTATAATTTCAAGTAGGTTGTCGCTTGCAATAGGATATGTTAGTCTATTGTTTAAATCCTGGATATCTAAAATAAAGAATGATACAGACTGACCTAGCTTCTGCTTTTTTTCACGAATTTGTCTCTCTATGTTGTAGTTGTAATCCTTTGATTGAAAGAATTTTCGAAATTCAACGCAAATATCAAACCAAGAGTTAATTTTATGTTGGATTGTTCTATGAAACTTGAGTGCGGTGTCAGATAACAGTTCTGAAAAACCTCTTACTAATGTTGTATCGTCAATCTGTCGTGCGATACGTGTTTCATTAACCCTAAGGAGGAAGTCGTCAATATCTGACTCTCCGTTATACTTGAGTTTAAGGGAAGCTAAATTCAATGATTTGTAGTACACATGCGCACTGGGGGGCGGTGCAACTACTTGTGTTATACCATTACCTTGGTTCATGTTGTCAAAAATTTCGCTAGTTTTAATGGGGAATGTCTTATGTGCGTGTGCTATCGGTTCTTGTGCCACGTATGTCTCTTGTGTGTTGCTGTGAGAGGCAGCATAATGGGTGGTCGTATTAGAGACTATGGATGTCGTAAACGTTTCGGGAGCCAAAGATGAAGTCCGGTTCACGTTGACTCGGGGACGTGTATTTACGGTATCCATAGGTATGTGTACCTCTAAAGGTCGTGTATACGGGCTAGAAGTTACCTGCATAACGTTCCGACTATGCACCGGTGAAGCAAATTCACTTGCATCAGTATCTGGAGTTTTTGACATTTTTTATAAATAAGTTCTTAATATCTAGTTTGTATTTAGCCTAAAATGCTCTAGTAGTAGTAGTAGTAATGGTATAATCACTGTAGCAATGCCACAGACACAATAACAACAAAGTTATGTTTCAAAATTATGTTCGTAAAAATTACTATGAAAAAATTCAATTTTGTTAATAAAAACAAAACCTGCAACTATTTAGTCCTGATCCTTGTGTATGTAAGCTCTAAAGGGTGTACAAGATCAGATAAAACTATAAAAACAACCAATATGTTGATATTTAAAAAGTTGATTTTTGTCGGGAGAACGATAAGACAAAAAAACTCAAATTTGCTCACAAAATCGAAAATTGACACAAGACTTTATCTGGTCCTAGTGTTTATCAATGCAGAATGGTGCACCGAATCAGATAGAAGTTTAAAAATCACCAATATGTTGATACTTAAAAAGTTGATTTTTGCCGGGATGAGAACGACAACTCATAAAACACAAATTTGTTCACAAAAACAAAATTTGCACATATTTTGGTTTGGTTTCTTACTGTTATTAACTCTAAGCAGTGTAAGCAATTATATTAAACACTTAAACCATCCAGATGTCAATATTTAAAAAATGTTGTTAGTTCTGGATGAAACTTTTGTTAAAGAAAAAAACTTAAATTTGCATAAAAAAGTCAAAATTTACACATTTTGTGGTCTGGTCTTCACGGATATGAATTCTTAATAGGGTGAGTGACCAGATTCAATATCTATAAACCATCAATATGTCAATATTTAAAATTTTGACATATTCCTGAGGGAACGGTGAAGTATGAACTATTAATTTTCTTAAAGTAAAGCTACTGCTTTCAAGCCTAGATACAACAATAAAAATTGTATCCCTCAAAAGATAAACACAAAGGAAATTCCCCCCCGAAGCTCAATTGCAACAATGGTTACCAACTAATTTCAATTGAATTCAGGCGCTGTACATGCAGCACTTTAATAGGTAATCACAATAAAATAAAGTTCGGGCGCCATGTAACGTAACGGGTGTCAAGGGTGTCGGTGTGGACTTCCCAAATCCCGTGTTACAATAGTTTGATTTGTAAAAGAAGATTACCTGGATAACAGCAGCCGGAGATACAGTGGACCTTTTAGGTTAAGGGCCGTGTTGTCTGGCTAGTAAACCCCTGTTGCAGTGAGTTCGTGAAAGAAAAACCAGTGTATATTATTATCACCACGTTTAATGGTCCACAATACAAAAACCACAGGCCTTGTGGTATATCAAACGCACTACTTAGCCTATATATATGGCAGGATGCACCAGTATTACTCCAGTTAGAATACTTATATCTACACACACTTTACTTACTTGCTATAAACTTATATCAAATCTATTGACCTGGCCGGCTCTTGCGCCGATGCGATGAAATTATTTCATTTGACACAATTAACTAAACATCACCTTGTGACGTGGCTAACAAAATATACTTTAATCTAGCGACCTAGAGATGGATCCATTCTGGTTAACATTATTATAATCTATGATTTAAAGGCTAAAGAAATCTAGTTACATTCTCGGATCGTTATGCAGCCTCTTGAAGGTGAACTACGTTGTTAAACTGTCGGTGGACTATCGCGTAGGCACCGCTAACCAACGAGATGCAGTAATCAACCTCGCGTATGGATGTATAAGAAGAATCCTGGTGGCCCTCCTTGGTGCCAAGTAGTGAAAAAGAAATGCACGTGGCGTAAAAAAGAGAATAAAAAATGCCGGTGCGAGAACCGGTTACCGCTACAAAGCCGGGCTCGTCAGCGGCGCGCAGTCCCGTCTGTGGATCACGCGTCCCACGCTGATGGGTTCACGGGGAAGAATTCCTCCGTGTTGGGAGTCCGCCAAGGGACGGGCAGGTATTCCCAGCAATAATAGGTAGGTACTCCAAAGACCCGCTACAACAAAAGTTACGCGTCATTAGCAATCAGCACGCACTTCACAGACCGCGATTATTACAAGGTCTATCTAGCTTATAAATACCTTTTTGCGGGTCCTGTGATGGTACGAATTGCTCTTGAAGAGACACCTTACGGGTCTTCTCGCTCGAGAGAAAAAAAAATGCCGACTGCCTCCATCTTTGCTTTTCGTCTCTTCCCCTTCCCACCAAGCCAAACCCGCTTGGTCAGTTACATCTACGGTCCGTTTCATTTCACTCATCCCTCACGTTCCGTTCGTGACTTTTATTCCTCCACTTCTCATACGCCATACACGATTAGGGCTTTATCGCATTAACGCCATGTCATTAACTGAAGCTAAAACTATCCTGTACATTAACCATCCTATCCTCTTAAGCGAATATTTTATCCACTATTTGACATAATGTTCTACGTTACGCGGAACGTGAATTCTGGTGTGACCACTCCGAAATTGATCCGCTCGTAAACTATATATAAATTATCATTAGTTCCAAATCTGTTTACTAATTTAATATACCTATTATTTATTCTAATCTAGATTTATTGTACACTAAATAAAACTATTTTTTTTATGTTCTTTTTTTTATTCCTAAACTATTTCGTTGACAAGGATCAGTCATTGTTACTGTCAAAATGACAATGTCAGATTCACGACGTCTAACCTATGTGTATGTGTAGTATTGTGACTGGATGTAAACACGGAATAAAACGACAGAAAGATATCGAGTTTAATATCTTTGTGTTAATGTGCTTAATGTATGAAATCCTCGTTATCACGAGACAAAAAGAGAGTATTATATTAGAACGTATGGATAATGTGTTGGTGAGTATTGCAGAGTGTTACAGGTTACAGCGATACAACCTCGTGACTATAGCCTGACAAATTCGTTGGTGACACTCCCATGGCCCGCGCGGGTGGTGGGGGACGTAATTATGCGAAGACGCGCAACTGAATGACGGCTCTGAGAGCCAGCATCCACCCCGCGCTCGTCTCTTACTCCCCCCCGCTGTCTTTCGTCCCCCGCGCCCGCAGACCATGGGAGTGTCACGAACGAACTTGCCAGACTATAATAGACAGACGGACGGCTAGGCCACATGTCTCGTTAATAGGGTCCCGCTTTAACCCCTCCGTGCGACGGTTTGACTCGCAATTGGCCGGTTATTTTTTCAATAGGTGCAGCAAGTTCCACCAAGACGATCAATCGACGGTAAAATTCTTCTCAAGTGTTCATTTTAGCGATATCTCCACCTAAAGATGAGTTTCTTTCTTTTACGTGTGGAATTACTCACAGATGCTATTGCGAACTCCTACCGACCAAAACCATACGGTGCCCTGCTACTAGCTTTTGGCTGGTTACATTCTAGAAGTATATAACTAAAACTGGACAACAGTGAGCCGGACTAGAGTTCCGTACAAGAAAAGCGGACAGACAGACAGACGACCAACGAAGTCAACGAAACCGACAACAAAGGGGTAGGGTATGTAATATCCTAGATCACCTTTTTAGAATTCTGTAGAAATTGTATTATTATAATTATTGATTGGAAGTCCTTTGTGAATCTGTAAATCTTCGGTTAGTAACATATTAACTGGTTGGACTGACCCCAACCACGTCACCAGCAGTGCCAGGCACTCAAAATACATGAACACGTGAGTTTCGGCCCGGCCGAAAGTTTCGGCCCATTTTGGCCGAAACCGAAACTGCGGCCGAAACTCGATTTTTTGGCCGAAACTGGCCGAAACCGAAACCGAAACTTCGGTCGGTCACTAGTAATCAGTTTTGTACCAGTAAACTCGAAACGCTTAGAAACTTTCAAAGAAAATATAGTCAAAAAGATAACAGAATTGCCCGATTACACTACTGTAGATAAATCTTACGCTGATTTATTTAACTTAATACATGATGAGTTTGGAAAAAAATTTACACCAAAAACAGTATCGTTCGGAAGCAGGTCTGTTTTCAGTGACTGGGCTACACCTGGTATTTATAAAAGTCGTAGGAGGCTTTATGAACTTTATTCGGAAAAATCATTTAATTTCAACCCTGAGTTTAAGGAATATGTTAAAAAATATTCAAAGACATTTAGACAAGTCTGTTCCTTGGCAAAGTCAAATTTCATTAGAAATAAAATTACAGCTTCGACAAATGTTATTAAAACTACTTGGAACATTGTAAATTCTGAATGCGGTAGGTCTAAAACGAGTGAACGAAGCTTTCATTTAAACATAAACGGGCGCCACGTCACAGGGGATCTGGAAGTAGCGACTGAGCCTGAAAATTTTTTCAGTAATATACCTATTCGTATAACGAATACTCTTCGGTCGTCTTCCACTTCCGCTGAGCAAATATTGTCAGAATGTGTAGATAGCTGTCAACACGCGTTCGAATTCACGACTGTTGACTGCAACGACATTCTGAAAGCTTACAGGGCTATCAATGTTAAAAAAAATCTATATGTATCTAGTGTCATTGATGTCATTGCCCCTTACTTGGCAGCTGTGTTTAACGATTGCGTTTCGGGTGGTGTGATTCCTGATTTAATGAAACACAGTAAAGTAATACCTTTGTTCAAGGCCGGCAGTGCTTCTGATCCAGGTAATTTCAGACCTGTCTCAGTGTTGCCGACTTTGAGCAAGATATTTGAAAAATTAATACTTGAGCAGATGCTGACCTATTTTAACAGTCACAAATTATTTCATAATAAACAATTTGGCTTCACTAAAGGACGTTCGACGACCGATGCTGGTGTAGATTTGTTGAAGAGTATTTATGAGGCCTGGGAAGATAAACATGATGCGCTTGGTGTGTTTTGCGATTTGTCTAAGGCTTTTAATTGCGTCCAACATAAAACATTGATCAGGAAACTACATCACTACGGGATAAGGAACAAGGCTCTCGATCTTCTGACTTCATATTTGAACAATAGAACTCAGAGGGTCGATGTCGGTGGCACACGTTCAGGGGGATCGGTGATTACTATGGGCGTCCCGCAGGGTTCGATACTCGGACCATTTTTATTTTTAATTTATGTTAATGACCTACCCTATTACGTAGGGGACACTAACGGGATTGTTTTGTTTGCAGATGACACTTCCTTAATTTTCAAAATTAAAAGACAACTAGATGACTATGACGATGTTAACAATGCAATCCTAAAACTAGTACATTGGTTTAACACTAATAATCTTCGCCTGAATGATAACAAAACTAAATGTATTAAATTTACCTTGCCGTGTAACACAGGCAGAAACCAATGTGCAACTTAATGGCCAAGAGTTGGAACTTGTGAAATCTACAGCGTTCTTAGGGTTGACGATCGATTCTGGATTGCAGTGGGGCCCACATATTGAAAAACTGGCTGGCAGATTAAGTTCAGCAGCATTTGCTGTCCAAAAGATTAGGCATTTGACTGATGTAGAAACAGCTAGAATAGTGTACTTCAGTTACTTCCACAGTGTAATGTCGTACGGTATGCTACTATGGGGCAATGCCGCAGACATAAATACAATTTTTGTTTTACAAAAACGGGCCATGAGAGCCATATATAGATTAGGTCCAAAGGTCTCTCTGCGCGAAAACTTTAAAGAATCAAATATTCTGACTGTGGCATCACAATATATTTTTTAAAATCTTATGTATGTTCAGAAAAAATTATCTAGTTTTACTAAGTTAAGCGATAGACACAATGTGAACACCAGACATAAAAACAACCTTGCCGTTCATCATTGTAGACTGAACAAAGTCAGTAATTCTTTCCTGGGTAACTGTATACGTTTTTACAACAGGCTTCCAAGCGAAATAAAAAGCATGCCCCTAATTAAGTTTAAAAAGTGTATAAAAAGTAAATTGTGCTGCAGGGGCTACTATGCAGTTGACGATTATAGCCTGGAAGTGATCTGCTTGCTCTACTGATGGAGTTTTAGTTTATAGTATCTACTTATTGTAAATATGTAGTGCACAAAAAGAATAGCCCGCCGAGTTTCTTGCCAGTTCTTCTCAAGCGGGCCGCGTTCCGAACTGGTGGTACTATTTGCATTGTATTCATTGCGTGTCGCAAGTGCCTATGTATTAGGATTATGCGAAATAAATGTTTTTTGACTTTGACTTTGACTTTGACATATTCATTCATAGTTTTTTAGCCCAAAATGAATCAATCTCAGAAAATAGACTTCGCAGAATTTTAAAGTTTGAAAAGTTATAACCTAGTTAAAAGAAGTACTAGACTGGGTCAACCTATTAGAATTCAGCACTCAAGAAGATTATTATGCCTTTTATGGAGTCTTCATTCGGTTTACCACTGGTGACCGAAATTCATTTGATCATTTGACGTGTGACCGAAAAATCATTAGGCCATTCTACTACTGATCAAATGAACCAAAAGAGTTTTTATCGAACAAACATTTAGTATTTTTACTACTTACCGAATGAACGTTTGGTCGAAAAACAGTTAACTCAAGAATATTTTAACAGGGGCTGAATCAAAATGGCTAGGTTAGGTTAGGTTAGAACTGCGACCACAACGCACGAGCCGAGCGAGCGAAGCGAGCGTGTCGCGGCAGCGGCCGGCGAGTACCAGTACCGAATTCTACTTATTTCCCTTTTTTTGTTACAATATTCTCGAGTCAACTGTTTTTCGACCAAACGTTCATTCGATCAGTAGTAAAAATACCAAATGTTTGTTCGATGAAAACTCTTTTGGTCAATTGTTCATTCGATCAGTAGTAGAATGGCCTAATGTTTTTTCGGTCAAACGTCAAATTAATGATCAAATGAAGTTCGGTCACCAGTGGTAAACCCGTCTTCATTCCGTAATAAAAAAAACTTGTTCTTGATATTTTTTTAAATGAATAGGTATTAGAACTGACTTTATTCTATTTGATATTAATATCTACTAGCTGTAGCCTGCGACTTCGTACGCTGCATTTCATACGTGATTCTTTAGATTGATATCACATTTTCATTTATGAACCGATTAACTTAAAACAAACACTAAATGTTAAATGGAGCAAACTGCAACGCCATCGCCATAAAGAAAACCGCATTGTAATCGATAGAGCGGTTGCTGAGATTAGAGTGCACAAACGTACAGACAAACAGACATACAGATAAATGACAAAAAAATGAAAAAAAAAAAAACATTGATTTGGCTTCTATTGCATTCATAAAGCCCCCCTATAATTATTTTTCTTATAATATCTTCAATGTGCAGACAGCGACCCTTTACAATTTATTATATGAACTAGCTGACCCGCACAACTTCGTTTGCGGCACATGAGAGTTAGAAAGAAAGAGGTATGGTATTAATATTTTGAGTAATATAATGTTTCCCGTCGCATTTACTCTCGTCGCGCCTAGTCCCGTCGCGTCGCTTATATACACGTCACATGAGCGTCACATGAGCGAGAAAGAGAGAGGTGTAGTATTAATATTTAAGGTGATATAATGTTTCCCTTCGCATTTACTCCCGTCGCGTCGCTTATATTCATTAGAGCTGACCCGCACAACTTCGTTTGCATAACATGAGAGTGAGAAGGAGAGAGGTGTGGTATTAATATGTCAAGTGACATAATGTTTCCCGTTGCATTTACTTCCACCCGTCCTTTTTTTGGTACGGAACTCACGTGTGTCCGACTCGCACTTGGCCGGTTTTTATCGTTCAGTTGATTGGCTACCACTGCAGACTACGTTTACTCCAGTCGTCGCGTCGCTCATACTTCAAAACTTATTAAAAGGGGTTATTGTAAGTGAACCTTTAAAGATAGGCATATGCTGTTGACGACATTTTTTGTAACTTTTAAAGGGTAACATTTTTGTAATACAAAATTTTCACGTTACTTTAACTATTTACGCTCTAAAAAGAAAGAAAGAAATTTTCCCCGTTCTCGAAACATTATTTATGGCTGCTCCGCTCCTATTCGCATTAGCTTGATTTTATATCGCCATTAGCCATCCTCCAATAAATGGACTATTAAACTGTAAAATAATTTTCAAAATGCAACCAGTTTCTGAGATCATAGAACAAAAAAAAACTCTTCAGTTTTATCATATTGTGAGCGAACCTTAAGAAACAGACAAATTAGATTATTGTGAGCGAACCTTAAAAGATAGACATATGCTACCGAAACTTTTCTATAGAACTTTTTAAGAGAAACAATATTGTAATACACAATTTTTACGTATCTTTAACTATTTACGCAGCGTACGTAAGCTCTCAGACGGTAAAATATATTCCCCGTTTTTGAAACATTATTGATTGCTGCTTCGCCCCTATTCGTCTTAGCGTGATGTTATATAGCCTATAGCCATCCTTAATAAATGGACTATCAAACTGTAAAAGAATTTTTGAAATCCAACCTGTAGTTCCTGAGATCCTAGCGTTCAACCATACAAACAAACAAACAAACAAACTCTTCAGCTTTATAATATTAGTATAGATTGATTTATGATTATTGATTAGCCATGTTCTATTTATCTATCAATCTATCTATTTACATTATAGTACCTAATAGGTACCTTCTTTCTATTAAAACACTAATGAAATATATATCCATCCAAAGGTTGCCTGGAAGAAATCGCACTTAGTGATAAGGCCGCCCATTGTACATTTTAAACACTGTATTCCATATACATTTAAATAAATAAGTAAATAAATAAATATTCACGGACATCTCACACCACGTTTTCTGATCCCAAAGTAAGCTAGGAATAACCTGCTTGTGTTATGGGTGTCAGACCACGGATATTAATACTTATATACTTTTAAATACATACATATCATACATAGAAACACCCAGACTCTTGAGGCAAACATTTATGGGTCACACAAATATTTGTCTCCGGTGGGAATCGAACCCACGACCTCCAGCGCCGCAGGCGGTATCACTACCGACTGCGCCACAGAGGCAGTCATAAATGTTAATTAGTGTACAATAAAGCATATTCTATTCAATGTATAAATAAAGAACATGATTGACTGATCCATCAGCGCAGAGCGTAAACGAGTGTGTCTGAAAGGCCTCCTACACTCGAAAACGCCCCCTTTGAAGGGCTATAATAACGATTTGTTTCTGAGAAAAAAGCATATTAGTTTAGAAAAGTCTCTTTTAGAATTTGACATCTGAATATTTTTTTGATATACCTACCCACTCAGGTACTAAAAGAAATAAATTTCATTCTGCCTTCAATTTGGTTCTATGTAGTACATTGAGTACCTAATTAATAATGATAAATGTGTATTTAGTTCAATAAAATTAGTACAGCATAAAATACTGAGATTTGGAGTTTTTTTTATGCCACTAGAGTGGCAGACAAGCATACGGCCACACCAGGTGTACCGGTGGTCACCGCAGCCTATGGGCGTTTGCAACACCAGAGGTGCCACAATCGCGCTGCCGACCCTGTAAAAACCTTCTAAGTCCCCTTTTGAACAATCCGAAAATCGAAAACCGAAGCAGGGAGATCATTCCGTTGCGACCATCGATCATCAGTGCGATGATAGAATGTTGCCGTAGGCATCATATTAAACAATTCTTCAGAGCACAAACCGTTGTACAGGCGGTAGAACACACACAAACAGGCAAAGTCTCTGTCAAAGGTCATAGGAGTATCTGAAATCTCTCAAAAAGTCGCTGTCAAAAATCCCACGTCAACAAATAAAGCCACCGGATTCACCACACACATCATGAAGTAAGTTTTTGACAAATGAGAACTCCAGTTATTGTGGCCAAGTACAAAGTTTCAGACGTGTCGTGTCACAGCTTCGTATTGTCATTACGGACAAAGACTAATGCTTCTTCTGACGTGGATATGATGAATCGACAGCCATTTCATTTATCATTTCTCATTGACACTGTGCTAAAGAAAAATGGATAAAATAATAATGTACACAACATGAATAGCTGTGACCAAATACAGAACGAGCCATTGTGTTCAATATAATATTAAAATTCATAGATTTGAATTTCAAAATCGCTCATTCCTGACAAAATCACCTGTCAATATACAAAATTCAATAAAATACAGATGCATCCACTACTACAAAACAAATTATGACACTAGAAATTATTTTGATGCTAGATAATTACGAGTATGTATTAGTAAATTCTAGAGCAGAGAAAAATTGCAGATCCAAAGATTTGATCGTTGCCAGCTAGGATTGGCAATCCGAGAATTTTTGTAGAGATTCATCGCCCTCTACTTCATTATTGTTTTTGCTAGAATAATGAATTTTGCTAATTATTTCCAATCAATTTCTACTATTAATTACAGAACTAATATCAACGAAAACTTTTATTACAATTCAAAGTAATATCAATATTTGTTATTACACTACATACTTTATTATGAACTAGCTGATGTCCGCAGTTTCGCCCGCGTAAAATTTGTTCCCGTTCTCGTATTTTATCCCCTTGGGGGTAGAATTTATCAAAATCCTTTCTTAGCGGATGCCTACGTCATAACATCTACCTGCATGCTAAATTTCAGCCCGATCCGTCCAGTGGTTTGGGCTGTTCGTTGATAGATCACTATGTCAGTCAGTCAGTCACCTTTGAGACATATATATTTAGATTTTCAGATTAGCATTTCACACACATTTCAGACAGACCGACAGACAGAGTTACATTCGCATTTATAATATTAGTAGGGATGTAGTAACATATTTTGTACTAGCTGATGCCCGCAGCTTCGCCCGCGTAAGATTTGTTCCCGTGGGAACTTATTCCCGTGATAAAAAGCCTATGTGTTATTCCAGACTATAATGTATCTCTGTACCAAATTTCAGCCCGATCCGTTCAGTGGTTTGAGCGTGAAAGAGTAACAAACATCCACACTCACAAACTTTCACATTTATAATATTAGTAAGATATCAATATATATACGGTGTTTCTTTTAGGGTGTCAAGCCGCCACTAGCTGGTAGCAGGGTTCCATACCTATCGATTTAACCCCCATGTATGTTCTACGATTTTTTGTAGTTTTCGAGATATAATGTTCTGCATAATTCCCTATTTTTTTTTATTATCGATTAAAATTTTTACATTTTGTATTAAAGTTAGGAAGGAGAATATTTTGTCCATAATACTGCAATCAATAGGCATTATAATAATAAAAAAATATCCAAGAAAAGTCGAACCAAAAAGAAGTTGTAATTATTTAAAGCCACGTGGAAAAATAACGAAAAAAAATTATATCTCGAAAACTACGAAAAATCGTAGATGGGGGGTTAAATCGATAGGTATGGAACCCTGCTACCAGCTAGTGGCGGCTTGACACCCTAAAAGAAACACCCAGTATAATCAAAGCTATTTCCACAAATAGAACTCTCTACACACATTTAACACGCAAAACAAAATAATAGTAGTTATTATTTCTGCCATGCCATAGAATCCTGGAATTCTTTAATAGTGCTCGTCTGCTCCTCTTTTACACCCTAGGGTTCTTCAAAAAAGGACACGAGTTGCTGATTTTCGCATCGTTTTAAATACCTAGAATATAATTATAATAACCTTTGTATTGTAATTCAGAATTTCTTATTAATAAAATATACACTCACACCCAGGATAAACCCTTGCGGGTTTAATGGGTGTACTTATGTTACTGTAATATTGTTTTGACATTAAAATAAAAAAAAAATTGCACGTTTAAAGTTTTATTTTAAAATACCTACTCTTAAGCAGAAGGTAATTTTACAATCAAGACGATTTACAAAAATAAACTTATTCTTTCCCGGACATTTAGGTAACACGGGGTTTCAATTCAGTCTTTACGAATCTAACCCTAAAATAGACAGGAAAATGCCCACCATGGATTATCATCACTTGTATTAGATTCGACGTGGTTGCGAGTTGATTATCGTGAGGGCAAGGAATGAGGAAGATAAGGTGTCTGTTCATAATGAGATTCTGTCATGTCATGAAATTTAACCCATGTCGCTCGTAAATGACGTTGATGTTAATGGTTGTTGGATCAAGTGTTGATACCCATCTTTGTTTTCAACATCAACGATTTTTTTATACCGCTAGGGTTGCAGGCAAGTTTACGGTCCACCCGATAGCTAGAAGCTGGTCACCGAAGCCTATGAACGTTGCAATACCAGAGCCGCTACACTCGTGCTGCTGACTTAGCAAGAACCTACTAAGACCTATTTTGAAGAACCCCATACTGTAGTGCCGGGAGATCCTTCTGAGGGCGAACTAGGAAGTTCCGACAGTAGGCAGATGGAAGGAAACCGTGTTGTTTTAGACGGTAGGTGTCCGAATAGCATCCACGAGGATTTCCACACCAAGTAAGAAACTCATACTCGACTATTTATTAGCTGTTTTTGATTGAATTTATTGTTTGATTTAAATTTGTTCGTACGAGTAGGGCCCATCTGAAAATCAGCGCTACATACTTTTTAATTTTTGGAATGGTATGTAACTACTGGGTGAGACGAACGAATTGATTTTCTTATTGTCATTATTTGTTCCTGAATAAATTTCTTTCTTTCTTTCGTCTTACTTTTTCTCCATTCATCTTGATTATAAATACTGACCTCTGGCAGCCATTTTAAGCCGCACACAGTAACAATGTCCATAACTCGCCAACTTGGCAACCATTAGTCCAAGCTCTAATGTATTATGTACTTAGATTTGCATATTGCAACCGGCACGACTAACCCCAAATAATTTACGGCCAGTCGAAGAGTTGTCACAGATATTTAATGAGATAATTGAATACTATAAAAGTTTTCAAACTACCATTATCTTAGACGACGTGTTTATTTTGATAAACTATTTATGCTGGTTTAGTAGTTATTTATCTACAGCAAATCTGGACATCTGGCAATCTGGAGGTTCCATTCCCACTCAAGACATTTATTGTTTGTGATGGGCACAGTGATTTGTTTTTATTTGCATATAGGACGGTAGTAAAATGAACTCTTCAAACTTCGTCAAAGTGTATAAGAAAAAAAAGTATCAATAAAAATGACATAATTAACACTTTTACTGTAAATACGTTTGAAATATCGTGTAGAATAGAAGAGAATAGAATAGAATATGCTTTATTGTGCACTAATTAACATTTACAAATATGGAATACAGGGTTTAAAATGTACAATGGGCGGCCTTATTGCTAGCTAC
Source organism: Miltochrista miniata (assembly GCA_933228765.1). NCBI lineage: Eukaryota > Metazoa > Arthropoda > Insecta > Lepidoptera > Erebidae > Miltochrista > Miltochrista miniata. The sequence goes on along the minus strand of OW121753.1, from coordinate 39,041,236 downwards.
GATTTCTTCCAGGCAACCTTTAAACAGATAACAGACTATCATTTTGCTGGATTTGTTTTAACTTAGGACAAATGAAGATTTTTTTCAAATTTATTATCAAAAAATTAATGTGAACAAAGTTACGAGGTTGAGCTTTACGGGATTAATCTCGCCCACACACCCACTCCAGTGAGGCCTGTAAATCAGGAGCAGTGACCAATCAAATATTTTTTACATGCATACATACATAATATGGTCACGCCTTTATCCCCGAAGAGGTAGACAGAGATGTATATGCCTACATTTCGCCTTTTAATATGTACAACGTAATAGGTGGTGAGCCATATTGCCGTGTTGAGATAGATAGGCGCAGGTTGTGACTGCCTGCTGTTGAAATTTTTCAAGCTGCCTAAAAAGGCCTTCAACTTGGCTTAACGAATGCCATTTTACTGGCAACCAGGAAGAACGGCTTAAAGTGCCTTCTGAAGCACGGAACGCTCAAGTAAATTTCAAAAAGTAGTCACATGCACGGTCACCCATCCAAGGACTGGCCATAGTGACAGTTTTTTTAAATTAATTTGTTTATTTGTTTTCTCACACAGAAATATTTACAACATATTAGTCTTAATCTAGTGATACATAACATTTAAAATCTATGTGAGAGACTGGCATCTGCACTAGGAGACCTGTATGACAGAATTACCAGCCTCTCCAGACCCTGGACAACTGTGACTAGTTAGTTGTACACCTATAGTTGCTTACTACAGTGATCGTTTACAGAACACTGAGTCCGCGGGGCCACGAGCGCTTGTTAACATTTTTAATAAATCAATAAAAACTGTAAATCATCAGTAGTACTTGAAGATATGTCACTTTCATCTAAGTTCGATTGCACAGCAGTTGGCAATACAATTACGACAAGAGGAAAACATATTGAACTTTTAAACTTTTAAAACTGAAGAAATAAAGTCGCATAGAAGTAGGCCATGAGCATAAAATCAATAAAAGAGGCCTAATCCTTAACACGTTATTTGACACCGAACCCTGACCCTGACATGTAAGTAACAAGACATGAATTAGAATCCAGTCAAATATTTATTTAAAAGCCTTATAAGGTGTAGGTACATTGTTAAGAAGTTACAAAAATATTTTTGTTACTTGTTATAAACTTTTTCTTACATCCAATGACGCATTCGATTCGGAACTTATAATTTCTAAAAGCGAATACCAATATTGTTCTAAGCAAAAACTTCATTTGAATAACTTTTTAAGCTTCTATCACAAATCAGAAAAGTTCATAAAAGTTTTCCGATTTCCATATTCATTAAGACGACGAAAGAAAAATTCATGCCAGTTTGTAAGGGAAAGGTGGAAGAAACTTTGCTCTAAATAATGCAAAGGAAAAAATAATTAAAAGACCGCAGGTACTAAGAAATCCATGGTGATGATATTTTTTTTATTTATAGGATTCTTTAAAGTTATGAGGAAAAAGTCTTCATAAATTTTAGTAACCCTAAATGCCCTGATATTTTAACTCTAACTTGACAGATTTATGTGCTTTTGTGTAATGCTTAGCTTATATTCATATTTATACGAAAGTCGTACTTATGTGTGAATTGTTTGATATGATGCCCAAGGCTAATTTCTACCAACGCACCTTTCGGCACAGACAGGGAGTTCATCCTCACACTTCACGTCCCAAGCGATCAGGCACGGTAAGATCCGATTAAGGGCTTTCTTCCACGCACGGTTTTCCCAAACGCCTACGGTATGGGGGGTCTTAGAAGGTTTTTACGGGGTCGTTCTCCTCTCCTCCAGTGTTGCAAACGTTTATAGGCTACGGTGACCAGCAGTACTTCTGGTGAGCCATATGCTTTCCTGCCATATGGTCACGCCTTTTATCCCCGAAGGTGTAGGCAGAGGCATATTATATGCCCACATTTCACCTTTTTATAATTTGTCCCACGTAATAGGTGGTGAGCCGTATTGCCGTGTTTAAATGGACAGGCGCAGGTTGTGACGTGACTGCCTGCTGTTGAAATAAAGCCTTCAACTTGGCTTAACGCCTGCCATTTTTACTGGCAACCGGGACCAACGGCTTAACGTGCCTTCCAAAGCACGGAAACGCTCAACTAAATGTCACATGGATGGTCACCCATCCATGGACCGGCCACAGTGAAAGTTGCTTACTGCAGTGATCGTTTACTGAACACTGAGTCCGCGGGGCCACGAGCGCTTCTTTATAATAAACAATACCTATTACATAAATATACTTAGTACATGTGATCTGTCATGCGAATGGGTGGCCGCTTTGTTACATTTTCATTTACGAGCATTTCAGTGTTTCGGAAGCTAAGCCAATAGTCTCGGTTGTCAAGAACATAGTCGTTAAGCCAAGTTGAAGACTTTTGCAAATTTCAACAGTCAGTTAGTCACAACCTAAGCTTGTCTGATAAGATCTAGGTTTCAGTGAAGTAGTTAAAAGTATTTCTTTTCTGGAATAAGAATTTTGATGGCTGAAAAGGCATTAGCGAATAAATACATAAGCGATAAAATTAAAACTCACATAGATATATTAAGGAAGACAGAGAGCAGGAACTCGTTGTATATCGCCATGGAGATGAACCGACTCTCGTTGAACTCTGAAGGCGCCTTCCGCACCATGATGCACAGTCTGATGCCCCACATCAAGAATATCACTTCCACTGCAACAAACGTAGCGATAAAAGTAAAACTTCGTAAAGATTATTCAATGATGCAATTTTTAGCAATACCTAGGTATATTGATTGGATTAATTTTAAAATAATTGATGCTCGCGGCACCTTCAAAATTATTTTCTTTATGCGTGGAACCTAGTGCTTTTCCATATAGGTAATATATACCAATATTAAAGTAAAGGAAGGTATTTCCGGAAGTTTGTCTGGAGATTGCCCGGAACAAATAGAAAATGATTTTTTTTTTAAGTTTTATAGAGTTCGTGTTATGAAAAGTTGGCACAGTACAAAACAAATACTTTAATTCCCTAAGTAAAAAAATAACATATATAAATTACTTTCTTATTGTAAGTAGTGTATGTATTCTATTCCATGTAGTAACATACTTATTGATGATGCTATAAATATACTCCAATAATCCCGGTTCTAATCCGGCAACGGCAAAGAGGATTGGCTGTGGACGATAAATATCCCAGACAGAAAAGTAATAGAACGTAGCGTTTCAGGGTTATTGAGCGTGAAAGATTAACCTTCAACGGTCATTGGTGCCAGTTATACCAATTATAAGGGTACTGTGAATGAATCTCTGTCTGCCTTTATTAATAAACTAGCTGAGCCCGCAACTTCGTTTACGTCACATAAGGTGTATGAAAGGAAAGGTATTTCTTCATCAGAGTCATCAAGCAGCGTCTGAAACTGCCCTGTTTGCTTAATCATAAAAGAGCTTAATGATTAAGACTATTTTTAAACAATTCAGTCCGCGCCGAAGGTATATATACATCGCCGAAGGTATATGTATCTTTTATGATTAAGCCAACACGCCAGTTTAGGTTCACTCACATTCAAAGAAACCCCTACAATTAAAATTTTCAAAATATCTGATTCTTAAAAGTGTTATAACTCTTATATTTCTAAACCGATTTACATAAAACAAACGCTAAATGTTAACTGGAGCAAACCTCAACACAATAAAAAAAACCGCATTGCAATCGGTTGAGCGGTTACTGAGATTAGCGTGCACAACCGTACAGACAAACAGATATACAGACATACAGACATACAGACAAACGGACAAAAATTCTAAAAATCATTGTTTTGGGTTCTATACTTCTATTGCGTTCATAAAGCCCCCCTATAATATTTTTTCTTATCTATCTTCCATGTACAGACAGCGACCTGTTACGATTTTATTATATGTATTGATTGATATTGATGTGAAAAAGATAGTCATTTCTTTTTCTGTTTTTAGGGTATCGTACTCTAAACGGGATCCTTTTTTTGTAACGTGTGAAAAATCCTACAGGAATGAGAGAGATCTCTCCAACTCCCTCCCCACCGTCTCTTTCACGAGCATGACCTGCTCACAGAAGGAGGCAGCGGAGTTCCACTTACTCCCGCTGGAGATCATGGCCCGCACCATGGTCAAAACGGGACCTTTTTACGAGGATCCACTTTCCATTTTGTTAAGTTAATATGTGTTTTCTTTTTTCTCAGTAACCGTGATAGCCATACAGCTGAAATTTTCTTAGAGGATGTATTTCTGTTGTCGCTATAACGACAAATAATAAAATTAGTAAAAATAACGGGGCAAGTGCGAGTCGGACTCGATCACCGAGGGTTCCATACATCCGTCCGTCTAATAGTTCCTTCGTACTACCCGTTCGCTCTAACTTTGCCGCTGGCGTAGAGGCATATACCCGAATTGTTAATTATACGAAGTAAATTGATAGTAGCTAATGTCACTTCGTCATAGAAAATACTCAACACTAGAAGAAGAAGTGACATTAGTTGCTGTCAATTTACTTCGTCTAATCAAAAATTCGACTTTAGTATAGAGCCGAGCGGCAAAGTTAGAGCGAACGAGCAGTATATCCGTTCCTTCGTCTGTCTGTTAAGATACATTATCTCGTTATTACGTGGAGTTATCAAGTTGAAATTAATACCAATGTTAAGGTCTATAATCCGTCGAAAGACCGTTTTCAATGGTTTTGTTACAAATGTACAGATTTTAGATATTTTACTATATTCGTGGTATAAGAGGATATTACTTGCCAAATTTCATATTTCTTGATCAATGGGAAGAACTCTATTAATTTAGATTCCCTTGGGAATGTTGAAATACACGTTATAGGCGACATACGCGGCCGTATCTGTCTTCTGCGTTGACTAAGAACGTTGATTTATTTATAGCTTTAGAGGACCATAGACCTAATTATATGGTGGTAAATTCAACTCGTAAGTTCAACTCAGTGGTGTGACTTATCTAAAGGATGGAGAAGATATGCCAGAGACAGACATATGTGGCGAAAACTGGGGGAGGCCTATGTCGTAGGACAACCTGACCAATAAAGTGGTTGCAAATTTTTTAACTTTTTAATAATTTCAATAAGTAGTGTAGATTTAAGAAAATTATGTTTATTAGTGATAGCTAAATAGTAGTATGGTCAGTGCTTTTCTATTCTATTCTATAAATTCAATTCGGTACATAGCCTAAGTTAGGTACTTCAGAGTAATTTGGCATTCTAATCCCGAAAGTTTTTTTCAAAATCGTTCAGTAGTTTCAAAATGTATAAACAAACAAACCAAATGTTTTTTTTTTCATATTTTCTTATATATGTCTGTGGTAGATTACAACTAAATATTATTACAAGTTTAACACAAAACAAACATAATACATTTTGTAATGATAAAGCTGTTATTAATTAGTTTAGTTTTATCGTTAGATCCTTGTCTCTTGTGTGATAACAGTTTCATGTAACAAGTTTAAATTACATTAGCATTTTGATAGTAGCCTTTCAAGTGTATTGAAGCAATACATTTCGATTAGTAGTTTAGTATATTTTGAGTAGTATTTATTAGAATGGTTATTTTGGGTACTGTAATGAGAAAAGCCTCTCTTGACCTTTGAGGGAATTTTGACTCCCTTATTAGTGACTAGCGGACGTCACGCCGTTTCTCCCGCGTAGTTCCCGTTCCCGTGGGAATGCGGGAATAAAATATAGTCTATATTCACCGCAAAAGCTTTAGCTTCCAGACAGTGAAAGAATTTATAAATCGGTTCAGAAGTTCCGGAGCCTATTCGTGCAAACAAATATACAAACAAACAATCAAATATTTCCTCTTTATAATATTAGTATAGATTTAAAATCACTGTACAAAGTATTTAGTTGGATCTGAAAATGAACTTGCAAATTGCTGAGGATAATGCACAGACGTCAATATGAGCAATATGAAGAGCCTTATTCCCAGATCTTCACATTCCCAGATGTCTACTTTCTCAATTCGAAGCGAGCGCAGCTCCCGCATTAGTCTTCGTGGTTATTTTTTTTATAACCATTTACACCAATATCAATTTCGATGGTGCGACTCCGAAACTATGTCCAAATCCAGGGTGATTATAAGCATGTGGATATTCGGTAATGTGAAGATCTGGAAATGTGAAAAATTGGGAAAGTGGAGACCTGGGAATAATCGAAAATTTAGTTACACGGCGCCATCTAGGCCGAAATAAACTAATACAAGGTTGTGTTATAGGATCTAGGCAACTGCTTATTTTAACTTACGAAAATTCCCACGCGAACCATGTCAGACCCGAACTGACAAATACTTACATTTTCCTAAATACATACATTTTATGCATAGAAAACCATATACTAACCAGACTATAAGAATTAGACACAAAGAAGTGAGTTACTTACGTGTAGTAAAAGAATGGTCCCACCAGTCCGTATTACACAAATATGCCTTCAAATCGTCTTTAGTTCGTCCGACGATGACTGCGGGTGGCGCGACCAGGGTTCGAATCGCAAGGAGCACGCAAGCTACCCCAACGATCACGCCGATTCGCCTTAGGAGGTACATGTCTGATATCTTCACGGCCTTTGCTGAACGGACTTGGAATATTACTGATATCCTGTAGACAAAAAAAATGAATTGGTAACTATGATGGAGGCGTTAAATCATATTATCGTACTTCGTAACTTAAGTAACGGCGTAGCACCAGAGCCCCTACTGATGTAAAACCATTAATAAATTACCTAGGGAACTACTGGCTAGTAGTGTAGACGAAAAGAAAATATCCCAAGGCCAAGGCTACACTATAAGTGCCTAGCTAGGTGCTTAGAGCCTAGCGACTCTCTTAGTGACTCGATCCTAGAGAACAAACGCGTTATGTACTTTCATGACGGCCAACGACATTAACTTAGAAGTATGATTTTTACAGCTTCAGGGGACTTAAATAATAATGGTGTTAATTTTAAGTCGACACCTCTCGTATTCTCGAGATAAATTACTTACTTATAAGATGAACGGACGGACAACAAAGTGATCATTTCTAGTGAATAGTTCCGTTTTTCTTTTTGAGGTGCGGAACCCTATAAATAAATAAACGGGAGATTATATTTAAATTTATCAAATTATGAACCTTACTCGCTTTGACTGATGAAATACAAAATAGAATTTACAATTTGAAATTGAAAATACTTTGGAATACCTTGTGAGGTACGCGAATGGATTTGAATTCCCGTTTGAGGGCTTTAACTCCCTGTTTGACGGTCCACTGAATTTTTGTAATTTCTGCCCTTAATTAACGATATTTTGATAAAGGTTGTTAAAAGATTAATATTATATTCAGTGATATTTACGACCGACAAACTAAAGTAAATACGTAAAAGACGTAAAATGAAAATAAAGCTATGCCGCTTGCTTGCTCTATGTTTTGTTGGTAGGTATTTATAAGGATATAGACGTACGTCTATTAGTGTGTACTTATTATGTAAACCTTATTATTACTTTTCTTTTTTCCTAAAAAAATATTAAATAAAATAATAGAAAATCTTACTAACATTATAAAGGCGAAAGTTTGTGAGTGTGGATGTTTGTTACTCTTTCACGCTCTAGCGGCTGAACGGGTCTGGCTGAAATTTGGTACAGGGATACATTATAGTCTGGAATAACAAATAGGCTACTTTTAATCCCTGCAATAAGTTTTTACGGGAAGCGGGAATGGGAACAAATTTTACGCGGGCGAAGCTGTGGGGTTCAGCTAGTATTGAGATAAAAATTAATGTTTATCTAGTAAGAATGCCCCTGTAAAGATAAGAAAAGGCGGTCACGCAGGCTTATTCTAATTTTTAAATCTAGTAGGTATTTCCTACTAGATTTAACAATTAGAATAAGCCCGCGTGAGCGCCTTTTCTTATCTTTTCTAAAATCAGACGACGCGACGGCAGAAACAAAAAAATATTAACGGTTGAATTGAAAAGTGACAATGAGTGCATACCTTAGACCATATATCACGGGACTAGCCTTTGCGAACCACCGCATACAAAAATATTCTGCCAGTTTTCATAGCGGGTGAAGGGGGAAACACAAAGACATATAAAATTTCATTACATTTAAAAATGTATATAATGTAATGTTGTGTGTTAATTTTTATTGTACAGTCAACTACAATGAAATGTACTAGTTTAATCATATAAAATGATGTACTGATGTACAGTGCTTTTTATAAAGCCAAAAGACCAAATGGTCATGTGCAATGGCAGAAAACAATGCTTAAGTAAGGCGCATCCTGTGGTTAGATGATCTAAGGTGCATACACAACAGAAAATAAGCGAAGGTTTACTGCAACTAAAATTGATGACCTTGTGTTACAATTATGTGTATAATTATATAATATAAATTAAACAATATAATATAAATTAAACCTACCTCCAAGTTTTCAGCATCAGCGCTCCATACGTAAGACAAAAGCCAACTTCCCGCAGCCACACCCTGGCCGTGCAGGTGAACACTGTCGGTCTCCCGTACATGACGAGGGTTGTGCAGTAGATTAGCAGCGCCCCCAACACTATCACTCGGAGGAGAGCTGGGCTGGCTGCTCTCACCACCTGCAAAGATGAAGTTCTTAAAATCCCGATCAGCAATTATATTTACTTGTGATCGACACTCGCAGAGTACCTATGTGTTTTGAAGTGGCAGAGGGCTGGCCTTCTGGACGTGGACACTCTCTCACTCGAGACCATGGTGCGAGCCATGATCTCCAGCGGGAGTAAGTGGGACTGCGCAGCCTCTTTCTGCCAGCAGGTTATGTTCGTGAAAGAGGCGGTGGGGCGGGAACAGGAGAGAAATCTCCCACCTGAGTTCCACAGTCAGAGGACAATCGGTCTCCATGACCGGGGGCCTGAGGACGGTGAGAGGGTTGCTCACCGTCCTTACAGAAGCAGGCCCATGACGGCAACGTGACGTGAAGGATTCACGCACGCCCCCCCTTAGAAGCGGGATCACACTCGAGACCCCTCAAAGACGCGGGATAGCACCCTAACCACACCGTGGGCGAGGCCGCAGTGGCGGCCGTGGGTCTGTTGGGAGTCCTGGGACATCCTTCCGAGGGCTTACCCGGGGCTCCCAACTATAGGCTGTTGGGCTTTACGTGAGGTTTTTTTAGTCGGCAGGAGTCCGGCATAGCATCCATGAGGATTTTCCCTCACGGTAAAAAAAATAGAGGGTTGGCCATGGCCATATCCGAAGGTGAACCGATGGTCGGTGGAGCAAGCAAACCAGTTCTGGAGTGGAAACCGCGACCCCGTCAGACGGACCGACGACCTACAGAAAGTCACGGAAGGCGCAGATCGTGGATTGTGGTGCTATTTGAAAGAGGCCTACGTCCAGCAGTGGACTGCCATGGGCTGATTTGATTGATTACTGAAGTATGTTTATAGTATTAAAGTTGCAGACAAGTATTACGGCTCTTCAAATTGAAAGTGATCACGGTTGCCTACAGAGCTACACACACGTGTCTTTCATTATTCTCTGTAATTAAAATTCCACTTTTGTACCAAAACAACATAAAAAGAAAAATATGGCGGTAGGAGCTATTTATATTAAGCACTTATGTTTCCGAGTCGTTTTTCGCTGCGCTAAGGGAATCTCACTTGCAAATTCTTATGCAGATTTGTCGGTTTAAATTGTTCAAGTCGACATTCCTCACCTTTGAAGTTTTACAGTTGGAAGCTTTTATAGCATAAATTAAATGTTCTGCAAATTTTACCCGTATGCATATTAATATTATAAGTAAGTATTAGGTACAAAGATAGAAATCTATACTAATATTATAAAGAAGAAAGATTTGTTTTTTTGTTTGTAACGAATAGGCTCCGGAGCTACTGGATCGATTTGAAAAATTCTTTCACTGTTGGAAAGCTACACTCTTTGCGGTGAAAATAGGCTTAATTTTATTCCCGTATTCCCACGGGAACAGGAACTACGCGGGTGAAACCGCGTGACGTCTGCTAGTTATATAATATAGATAAAAAGACCGATAGTTTTGAAAATCTTTTTGCATTGCACAGACTTGCATCAACTGAGTGTAAATATTATTTTGGTACGCTTATTGTATTTATTACATTTTTATATACATATATATTATATATATATTCACTATATTTATATTATTTTAAACATTATGAGTGACTTATTTGCTGATAATGATTCTTTCTACTCTGCTTACAATACACCATCTGAAAATGACAGTTTTTGCTCAATCACAGACAACCTAACTACAGTAACTGTTGGTGATGTACTCCGTACGCATTTTGAACAAGAATTGGGACGGTCGTTTAATGTCTGCCATATAAATGCAGAAAGCGTGGCTGGTCACTACAGTGACCTTGTAGCTACTTTCGCTAGCTCCCACGTTCATGCGGTTCTGATTTCCGAGAGCTTCCTAAAGCCTGAACTACTCTCTACTTCCTACCCTCTCCCGGGATTTATTTTAGTTAGAAACGACAGGATCGGTAAGGAGCGAGTGGGGTTGCAATATACCTCCGCAGTGATCTACCTTTCAAAATAGTTGCCTCATCTCCTCCACAATACTCCGCCAGCGCCGAGTTCCTCTTCTTGGAAGTTTGGGTCAAGGGTATTAAAACTGTTCTTGGCGTTGTTTATAGTCCCCCCTGTGTTGATTATTTCACCGATTTCGAATTGGTCTTAGAGTCATTAGGGTCTGACTATGAGCATCACATCATCATGGGTGACTTTAATACCAATCTTCTTGTAGACTCTTCAAGAGCTCAAAAACTACTTCACATAGTTGAGTCAGCTAGTCTTCATATTTTGCCACTTGAGGCCACGCACCACAATAAAGATACAGACGATACCTGGCTCGACTTAATTCTTACTTCTTCTCCTTCTCTAGTACATTCACACGGTCAGCTTTTGACGCCGGCTTTCTCACATCATGATTTAATTTATCTATCCTATATTCTTAAACCTCCTAAACTTAAACCTAAAGTGCTGCATAGGCGTTGTTTTGGACGCATGGACGTCAATAAATTGTGTGCGGATGCCGCGGAAATAAACTGGGCGCTTTTGGAAGAGGCTACCACAGTTGATGACAAAGTTTTGCTCTTCAATGAAACTTTAAATAGCCTCTACGACACTCATGCTCCTGTTAGGAGGGTAAAGATAAAGCATCCCCCGGCGCCGTGGCTAACAAATGAAGTCCGAATTGCAATGAAACGGAGAGATCGGGCTTTTCATAAATATAAAAAACATCGCACAGACAGGCTTTGGAGCTCTTACAAAACTGCCAGGAATCGGTGTAATCAGGTGATACGGAACGCTAAACGCCGACACATCTTCGATAATATAACTTACACATCACCTGCGCAAGTATGGAAGTTCCTAGGGACACTGGGAATAGGTAAACCAAGGCAGATGGAGCTACCTAAGACGATTGAGTTAGATGCTATTAATCAGTATTTTTCCACCTCTCTCGCAATTGATGGCCTAACCAAGCGTCAAACGGTTGACTTCGTAGCCGGATTAACCATTCCTAGTTATTCACCCTTTCAGTTTTCTCCAGTCACGCCAGTTGAGATCAAAAGGACTATTTTGGCTATCACATCAAAAGCAGTGGGGTGCGACAACATTAGCCGTCGTATGATCATGTTTATCCTTGATCTACTTCTTCCTGCTATCTCGCACATTATTAACTTTTCCCTTACTTCTGGTCAATTCCCAATCTTGTGGCGTAAAGCCTACGTTCGTCCCCTTCCCAAAATTTCTAATCCCTCTCTTCCAAAACACTTTCGGCCAATTTCAATCCTCCCTTTTTTATCGAAAGTGCTGGAGGCGTGCGTGCATAGACAGCTGTCCAACTTTATCCATGAAAATTCCATACTTAGTCCCTTACAATCAGGATTCAGACCAGGACATAGCACGACGACCGCACTCCTAAAAGTAACGGGTGACATTGGGGATGGGATGGAAAAAGGTAAGGCTACGGTGATGATCTTAGTTGATTTCTCGAATGCGTTTAATTGTATTGACCACGACATACTTTTGTCCGTCCTTGCCCACATTAAGATCTCTTCTGACGAGCTGGATTGGTTTTCCTCATATCTTCAGGGTCGTCAGCAGTCAGTTTGTGTCGACGAGATGTCATCGAGTTGGTGCAATCTTGGCTCTGGGGTCCCTCAAGGCGGAATATTATCTCCTCTTCTTTTTTCGATATTTATCAACATCTTAACCTCCGAACTTCAGTGTGCGTATCACCTGTATGCTGATGACCTGCAATTATATAGTCAAGCCTCTGTTGATAATATTGCAGAGGCGATAAATTGTGTCAATGCGGATTTGGACCTGATAGGTAGATGGTGTAGTAGGTTTGGGCTGGCTGTTAACCCTGACAAATGTCAGAGTATTATAATTGGCACTAATCACATGATCAATAAGTTGAAAGATGTGACTCTGGCGCCGATAACTTTTAACACAAAGATTATTCCTGTAACTGTCAGTGTTAAGAATCTGGGCTTACACATTGATGAAACCTTGAGTTGGCGGGTTCAGGTCACTAACGTTAGTCAAAGGGTGACTGGCACACTGCGGGCTCTTTATCGACTCAAAAATTTTCTACCAATCAAAACCAAGACAATGCTTATGCAGACTTTAATTTTTCCCATTTTCGACTATGGTGATGTGTGCTATCTCGACCTGAATGCAGATCTGCTCAATAAACTCGACCGACTTCTCAATAATTGCATTCGATTCGTCTACAATCTTAGGAAGTATGACCACGTTTCGGCTTTTCGTGATGAGTTGGGTTGGTTACCTATTAGACGGCGGCGCAGTCTTCGAGCTGTCTGTTTACTTTTTATACTCTTCAAATCTCCCAATGCCCCTACTTATTTAAAATCTCATCTTCATCTACTTGGCTCTAATCATGATAAATATTTACGCTCCTCTAATAATCTTCTACTGCACTGTCCAACTCACTCCTCAAATCTTGTCCATTCCTCTTTTCTAGTGCGATCCATTCTTTTCTGGAACGCCCTTCCTCTCGAAGTCAGGACATTGACGAACCGTCTCACGTTCAAAAACAGGGTACGTCAACTTTATAAGGTCCCTTAAGCAGAACATTTTTTTTTTTATTGGTAAGGATTTTCACATTTTATTTATTTATACATATGATGTATTACATTATAATATCTATAAATAGTATTATATTACATATAAATATTTATCAATATTTATTTTATTTAAGTATCTACATTATATAATTTTCGTAGTACCTATGTTATATTTATGTATGTAAGTAGTAACTAAGTTCTTATGTTTTTTCCCTTGTATAAATTTGTAGTTTGTACCAATTTATACAAACTTTTCATCATTGTACTTTTAGCACCTGCTCTATCTTATCTCTGCATCACCCAAAGGTTGACTGGTAGAGAATGCCGTTGGCATTAAGTCCGCCTTTGTACATATATTTGTGCAGAAAGTTGAAATTAAAAAAAAAAAAAAAAAAAACTTTAAATAAATCTCGATACAATTTACTGTCGACTTGAACTCCAAAAAATATTGAAGTCTTTAGTGTCTACTGAGTCCCAACATAATTAGCAGAATATTAGTAGTGCCACTAAATTCTGAAAATTTAACAAGAATATCAAATATTATGATTTCATACATTGGCATATTGATTTCATTGACTGAAATGGATAATTATTTTGAAAAACGCATACATAACATAAAACTCTGAAAGAATAAATCGTGAAGAAATATACCACTATTAACATTATATGTACATACGTAACACCTATGTATTTGATTCCACAGATAACTATAAAATAAAATTATTTTCCGTGAGGATTAGCCCACCTCATCAATCATAAGAGCCCACAACAGAAGCTTGAGTGATCTGTCAATGCCAACATAATAAGTTTTTCTCTAAAGGTGACTCGGACAGCCTGTTTTGTTAGCAATTAGCTGGAAGAAAATTGCTTACCACGATTTTTTAACCGACTTCCAAAAAAGGAGGAGGTTCTCAATTCGTCTGTATTTTTGTCTTTAGTTTTTTGAAAATAAATGAGACGAGGTGTTACGTATTAAATATTTCGTAGAGACCATAGATGGGTGGAGTAACACAGGTAATTTTAGGGGCAACGCTAGCCTCATGTTATGGTTAAGAGACCAGCCCGCCTGGACATGTTAGCGAGGAAAGATCAAAAACTCGCTCACAATAATGCTATTTTGCTATATATCCTAGGATCCCTTTAAGAACGACCTTCACCGAGCTGGTTATTGGATGAAAATTGTTTTATATTAATCTAAATATGTGACTAATTAATTTGCAATAGGGTTGCCTAAAAAATTTCAATGATGATAATTTCAGTGAGTTTCTCCTCTAACTAAAATAATATTAAAATAAGAGAGTGTGATGGGCGTTGTGTTTCTGTCACGTAGTTAAAACACGATAGATTGACGTTATTTATAAAATGGAGATAACTGAAAGTGCCACCGGCGACTTTTTCGGAAAAACATGTTATTCTCTTGCAAAACACGTTTGTGGGATAATAAAATTTCAAGTGGATGGAGTAGCGGATGTCCTTACTTCATTTGAATATTATTTTGTGTTTAAAATATTTTTTAAAAATAAAAAAACAAAATCTAGATTTTTATAACAGGACACACACCTAAAGTTTCATTTAAACCGATAGTTACTTCCGCTTTAGTCATGAGAGGTGAGTAGCATCTCTATTTTAAAGCGTTTCCATGCTTCGGTGGGCATGTTAACCTGCTGGTTCTAATTGCCAGTAGCATGGCAGTCTTTCAGTCAAAATAAAGGCTTTATCAGCAGCTTGAAAACTGAACAGCAAATCAGTCCAGAGTCACAATCTGTCTCTGTCCACACCATTACGTTCCGTGGTACAACTGGTGATACGAGTATGCAGGCGTAAAGCATGGTCTCTGCTTACATTTTCTAGAAAAAGTATGACTATTAGGTATGTATGACTAGATGATGCTCGCGGCTTAGCCCGCGTGAAATTTAGTACTTGCTTCCTTCCCGTTGGAACATATTCCCGGGACAAAAAGTAGTCTATGTGTTATTCCAGACTATAAGCTATCTCTGTGCCAAATTTCAGCCTAATTCGTTCAGCCCTTAGAGCGTGATTGAGTAACAAACATCCAAACATCTAAACATCCAAACATCTTCACAAACTTTCACATTTATAATATTAGCAGGATTATAATTGTACTAACTCACCCTGACATGTCCATACTTGATAGTAAAATATATGATAAACGGCAGACACGAGATCACCAGGCACGCCAGAGCGAAGATGGTTGTCCTGACAACCCAGTTCAGGGCTGCCACGCACGGGGATCCATCAATGCAGGCTTCACAGCCTTCCGCACAAGGAAGACATTCGAAGGCATGTGGTATGGAGTAGAGACTATCGTGAAGCTGTTGACAAAAATTAAATTGCCTAATTTTTGTAAGTACTTATTTATTTCTTACTTAACTATTCTGTAAAAGAAGGTACCACTTAGTAAGAAGTACCTAAATAAAGATTCCTAACCAGGTAGGTGCTAATTAAAATAAAAGCATGAAAAGATGGACATAATCGTTGAATGTACAAATTTTGTCCTAATGAGACAATAATATACTGTGTGAATTAGATTTAATTAAATCCACTATGCCCACTAAGCTTAATCCAAATTTCTCTGTCCACAAATCGCGTTGAATGGTGCTAAACAGCTATAGCTGTTTGGGTTAGTGACATTATCACCCAGTTGCGGCTTCACCCGAAAAATTAAATATTAGGTATACCATTCGCCATTCTGTCTATTGCATAATATTGGGTGGTAACTCAATCATTGACCTTTGTTGTTCTATCAAGAGCGGACATTTTCCTAGCCCTATATTTCTACCAAGTAAAATAAAGTGAGTCTTTAGCCATCTTCAAGGCTTAAATGGTAGAACTTTGATACCAAAATCCCAAAGTATTTTACAACTTTTGCGGGAAAAATGAGTTGCTCATGAACATTGTTTGGCAAGATTATGCAAAAGAACACACATACCAATAAATGCTTCTCATATTCCTCTTCAATATCGCTACCATTATAATATCTATTGTCAGCTGTTGTGTTGGGGAAGTAAAACCCTCGCTTGCAGACGCACCGGTATGAACCTCGACGGAACCCTAAGCCTGGCACTGGAACGCACTGAAACAATGACAAAAATTATATCTTTTTGAAGAATCGGTGTACAACATTATTAAGGCCATCACAAACGTAGCTATAATATATATTAATATGAAATATAGCAAGGCATATTAGGACATATTTTCGATACAAATTTTCGAAGGACCACACACGCAGCTATAATATATATAATATTTCTATGACGTCATCAAAATATGTCGACCGATATAGCTTGGTATATTATAGCATATTAACGTATATTTTTGCATATTAATGTATATTTTCATATATTTTGAAGATAAAGGATGTCCCATTTCTTTCCCGAATGCTCGAATGCGGTCAAGTGTGAGTCGAATTCATCCACAGAGGGTTCCGTACCAAAAGACGGCAAAAAATTACGTTTGTTGTATGGGAGCCCCCTTTATTATTATTCGGTTTTTAGTATTGTAGTTGTACTAGAACAGAATTACGTAATCTGTGGAAATTTCAGCTCTCTTGCTATCACCAATCCTACGATACAGCCTCGTGACGGACAAGCAGACAGACAGGCAGGCAGTCAGACAGACCGGCAGACGGACAACAAAGGCTCTTGAATAGGGCCCTGATTTTACCCTTTGGGTACGGGACCCTAAAATGGATGAAAGAAGACGTATTTGGAAGAATGTCGCAACAAATGGTGATACATGCTAAATTCCGCAAGAATTTTCTTATATTTCATTTGAAACTCACCCAGATCGTTCTATTTTTTGTTCCTGAAAAGGCAACATGCATATCAAATTCAGCATCGGGATCATCCTCTGAGGAACTTTCAATTAAATCTAGTAGTACTAGTGCTCTTGTTGAATTCACTTTTGTACCAGGCAGGTGATTAGTGTTATTTTAAAATTTTAACTGCCTGTATATAAACTAAGCTTATAAAACCGTGCGCTTGCAACGACGACCGCCGACCAAATGAGGGCAAAATATATATTATAGTATAGCTCTCGTGTGTGGCAACCTTGCTATAATATAATATATAGCTCGATATATTAATATATATTATAGCTACGTTTGTGACTAGTCGTTATTATATCAAAGATAATATAATAGTATTACATACAGATAAGAAACTGCCTGCCTCCAACTGAGCAAGCTTCCCCACTCCAGTCGCAGCTATCATTATAGTTGGAGGGTACTTTGACGGAACGTTTGCTTAGTCGTAATGGTCACACACACAAATTATAGTACACATGTTTGTATAGTAGCATGATGCCGCCCGCACCATGAAAAATCATGGAGACATTCAAGGATTATGAAATAATGTGGCCCTCAATTTGACGGCCCAACTATAATGTCTCGATCATGATCTACGCTTGAAGAATTATCTACCAATGCAACATTTAAACGTAAGTACGCGGAAGGCAGCCCTTATTCAACCTTACCGTTTCCGAGCGCTAAGGATCGAAAGTGGCGAGGAAAATCCACCTATCTGAGGCGTGCAATGTCATGATGATAGAAAATAGCCGTGGGCATCATATCAAACAAATTCTCATAGCACAAACCATAAAACAAGCAGTAACACACACTTAATTAGGTCTAGAATAAGGGTAATAATAATAAGTATCCATAATTCCATTTGCTAGTAGCTTATCAAAGTCTTTTGATTTTATCAAACAAAACACAAAAGTACCTGGTTTAACATGAAGGTTTACGGTCCAAATGTCAATAGTTAAGTCGTAATTTTCTATTTTTACTTTTGGTTTACGTCTGTCTGGTTACTAAATAATTTTAAGTGCCTACTAGTTACTTATTAAAATAAAAGTGTATAACCAAAAATAACATTGAATACTTTTTATACACGCTTTCGTAATTTGTAGGTAAGCATTCAAACTAATTTTCTTTTACCAACAGATTTTCTTTTATAAAGCGATGACAACTACTGTGTTTTAACCATCTAATGGGCAATACTATTAATGTATTTTTTTTTAAACTAAAAGCTCCCAATTTATTAACCCTAGATCACTAACCTTCGTCGAAACGACGACGCCGAACCAAAAAGGTGGTATAGTCCAATCCTGCCCGATCTGGCAATAATGTAAACATGTCATGTTTTGACAATCGTTGTCTAAGACAGATGAGTAGAAAAATATAGTATGACAAATCATTGAATTTTTTACTATCCTGAGTAGGTATTTCAAATAAAAATAAACTATCATAAATAAATTATTTGGTGTCGAAATGACTGTAAGAACACTGTATGACTCCTGGAAACTGGAATATAATCAAGGTGAATATTCAATTGCAATATTCAATGCTATTCTACACGGTCAAAACGCGGTTTTGACCGTGTAGAAGTCGTTATCGCGTAAAATCATAACCCTCCTTTTGCTCAGTCGGTTAAAAAGTAGCCTAAGTCCTTCTTAGGGCCTCGAACTATTACGATACCAATTTCATCTCAATCGCTCCAGCCATTTAGGCGTGAAAGCGTAACAGACAGACAGACAGTTTATTCGCATTTATAATATCAGTAGGGAAGTAGGGATTAGAATTTAGTAGTTTATAAGATTTAAGCATAGCAAAGAACAAAAATGTTCTAATAAGTAAATACTCTGGGCTCAAAAAAAATATTTTTTAGGTAATTAAAAATATGATTTTTGTAAATAAAAGCTTATAAAACGGGGATCAAATGATTATTGTAATAAATGAGTATATAACTTATAAATATTTTTTTTCCAAAACCGCTAGAAGCCTCCCTTTTATACGACGCCGGCAGCGGCGTAGCCGAAACGACGCACGAAGGTTAATTTATAAGCGTTGTAAAATAAGGCTAGTCTTAAGAACACCACATAGGTTTGGTAATAATAAAATATTCATGAAGGTAAAAAAATAAATTGACTTGTGAGCCGGCTCTTAGCCGGCAATAAAAATATGGAATCGATTGAAAAAAAAAGTATGGAGATGTATGTACTAGCTTTATTTATATTTATTTTCAGCAATCTCTCGGTCTGAAATTCCATTAGTTATCATCCGAGGTACGTAAACGAAAATTTATTGCCAATAATAAATGTGCCCAACTAAAATTGATTTGTGCCGTTTCAGAATTGTGATAACACTTATATTTTTAAAAAATTGTTCTGTCATTTAGTGTTTTTCTACAATTCATATTATTTTTTTATCATAATCACAACATTTTCCCTAGCTCTACTGTATACTACATTTCAACTCAAATTTTGATCTAAGGAGCTGATATTAGAGAATATTGCCGTGTTGAATGAACAGAAACAGTTTATGGCTCCATGCTGTTGAAATTGGTCGTGGCTGGTTGGTTGTAGGCGTATTTAAGAAAACATTATTTTATACTAATCTTATAAAGAGGAAAGATTTAATTGTTTGTTTGTTTGCATCGAATAAGCTACAGAACTACTGGACCAAAAGTCTTTCACTGTTAGGAAGCTACACTCTTTGCGGTGAACATAGGCTATATTTTATTCCCGTTTTTCCACGGGAACGGGAACTATGCGGGTAAAACCCCGTGACGTCGTGTAGTTTGAAATAAATAAAAAAGTCTTCTAAACCACATAAACTTTTATTCAAACAATAATGTACTGAATCTAACTGGTAACTGAAATCATGACACACATCATTTACAAGTCAAACATTATGACATGTGACCTTTTCAACAACTAAAATGTTACGATACTGACATGATTGTGGGTCAAATGAAATAAGATTTCACGGAACCTCTTGAGACCTTCTGGTCGGCTGGATATAAAAGTAGCCGATCCCTACTATGACGTAAGAATCCGGCTTACAGTTACATTCGTATCCGTAACTCCTTTGAGACTTGAAAGAACCCAGTTGCCTGAAATGTATCTTTTTCCAATAAATATATTTTTAAACAATTTTATTTCAGTGTACCTACCTGAATTTGGTAGAATTTGTACACCTAATTGTTTATGTTTTTACACAGGATAAGGGCACTTTTACCCTATGATGCGACGAGTATTTTTTACTGCAGGGGTCTGTTAGTCAGTTTGTCTTAAAAAACAGTAAGTAGTGTTTATTCCATCAAAACTTTTAAACAACCAATGTGCAAACAAGGCCGCAATATTTTTATCAATACAACGGTAGATAGTTTTTACAAAAACGTAAAATTTGTCGTCACAGTTAGTAGTGAGTGTTGATAACTATTTCCATTATTCCGATTATATACTATGCTGCGCCGATATTAAGATTTGTATTTCGTTTCTAAATTGATTGACACTAGTGCACACGCTCCATACCCATTTCCTTTCCGCACTGCCTTTAAAGTGAGATAACAATAGGCACGCCAGATTGTTGAAATGAGATTGAAATTGACGTGGAGGCGGCGTGCGTAGCTCTTCAAAATTAATTATATATGTTAGAATCTAACCGCTGTTCATAGACTTATTTCGTATTGGATTGTGCCTCTCGTCTCCCTCAAGTAATTAAAAAAAAATGGCAGCAACTCCTGAGCCAGTGCATCGGCTTAGACAACAACAGACAGACTCACAGTGAAGTCTCATGAATAGGGTTCCGTTGTACTATCTGGGTATGGAACCCTAAAACCACATGTTATAGTCCCGTCCAATACGTTGTGAACGCTTCCTTTTATTCAAGCGATGACACTAGAATTTGTCGTGAAAACATGAAAGTTGTGTGACATAATATTACATATTTTAGACTTCTCTCAAAGTTAAATAAATTTATGTCTTTATTTAGACCTTTACTCGGCTTTTGTAAATAAAGGACAAATAGCGAGATCAAGCCTAGTAAAATCTTTTCATCCCATCATTGTCAGAAAATAATGAGAATATTCATAAAGAATTTGTGGAGGCTTTTAGAAAAATGAGTTCTTTGTTGAAGTTATTGCGTACTCAAACCTTTTTTGGTTGATATGCCCATGTTTTATATCAATGAATTGGTAAATTTGCAAATCAATGCTTCGTTGAATTGAATGCTATAATTTATTTCGTGCAAGTATTAGAATAAGCTATTGTGCTTTAAGGAACTCTGCTTTTCATTAATATCAAGAAATTGGACGCACATATTTTCTTCCATTATGTTTCTGGTACTTCCTATAAAACTAGCATAGTTTTTTCAAGAAGAAATGTTTTGTCAGCTTTAGCAAAGTGACATAAGATAACATCTCAGTTTATTTTCCTTTCATTTTGTTTTTCTTTATATTGGTCTAGCTTAACTGTACCAATGTTTCAGCTGTGTTTAATTAAAGGAACACTTGCGAGAAAAAGTGCTTTTGTTTTCTTTGAGAGTGGTAATATTGACTCGAGGAAGGCACATCTACCAAAGAGGCTTATTTTGTTTCTTTTTCAAGGATGATCTGATAGAGAACTCATAAGATTGGTAACAAAATATAATTAAACCAGACATCGTCTCTTCTACCCTACCTACCTATATCTTCGGAGTCTAAATCAAATTCATGAATCAATGAAACAGTACATGGTAAATATTCCGTTAGCAGTTAAGGTGTATAAATCAAATTCAACCCAAAGCTGTACGCCTGCTGCCTGAAAAAGGAGGAAATCTGAGAACAAACTAGGTTCTAATCCAAACGTCTGGATTTTCCTGTCAGAAGCCTATTGTAAGGATTATCGCAATTTAGGAGAGTCTTATCCAGCAGTGAACTGCGGTAGGCTGATTTTTTTTGAATAACTTATCGATTTGTTCACTTTATATCTTTTAAAGAATAGTGCTATTATAATACGCAGGAATTGAGTGGTAATTTTTAAGATGTTTTCTCTGTTGAGCCATTGAAAGAAACCGTCTGTGTCGCACGTGGTTCCTTCCCCTTGCAAAGAGTTAAGACACAAATCATTGGGCCGCTCACTTGGGAGTCAGTCGAGAGTTGCAACAAATTCGCTAGATGTCGCCACGACTTTTAGTAGGCGGACGGACGGCATCCTATTGTATGTAAAAACAAAAAGTTTTTACCTTTATGTAAAAACCAAAAAAAATCCACATTATGTAGCAAACCAACTGATGAAAGTAGTCACCGTAGCTTAAAATTATAGTCAGAGAAACAATATCAACCTCACGATAAATAATTCCAAAAGCAAATAAGACCTTTTGTTTTTCGTTTGCAATAAAGTATTTAAAGCTCGCTCTAAATAGCGGGAGTCGAATTTAAATAATTGGATTAGAGTCGGAGGGAAGGATAGAAATGTGGATGTGTCACCGAACCGTTTTCACGAGACATTTAGCAAATAGCATTTCCCTACGAAACTGCGAATTCGTAAACAGACAATGCTACCTGTTTTATATGCCTACTTTATTCTTCGATCCCCGATAAACCCTGTAAGGGATGCGTTCCAGTTTCGCACGGCTTTGGTTTATGACTACTTTTTTCTTCAACCATCCAAGTCAAGTTCACTTTTCTCTCATAAAAACATTCTTCATCTATAAAGCTGAGTTCTCCGACACCCGTTGCCAGAATCTGGTGGACTGACTCTTCAGCAATCAGACGAAATTACTGAAGATTCTATCTTCAGCAATTTCGTTTGATTGCTGAAATACGCGCGAAATACGTTTAATAAAGAATATTTTTTTTAACACTCATCCACTGCGAGCGAAGAGGTAAATTATTATTTATCCTTTAGTATACTTCCTACTAATATCATAAATGTGAAAGTTTGTGAAGATGTTTGGATGTTTGTGACTTAATCACGCTCTAACGGCTGAACGGATTGGGCTGTAATTTTGGTACCGGGGTACATTTAAGTCCGGAATAACATAAAAGCTAATTTTCATTCGGGGTATATTTATGTTCCCATGGGAAGTGGCAACGGGAACCAAATTTCACGGGGGTGAAACCGCGAGCAGCAGCTGGCGGTAGATAAAAATCTGTGCTTTGGTTTATTTATTAAGTTTAAATCTTAAATATAATGTCATCGTTCCAACCACTACATTGTCAATAGTAATGACATTCCATAATATTTTTGTCATTGGTTACTGTCTGATCCGAAGAAAACACTCATTTCAAGAACTGAATATATATATCACATTCAACGTAGAATGTTCCAAACAATTTTAATACGGTGCATTTTACATTATCTACTATTTGTCCTTACGTGAATTGGTAACGGTTTAAAGTTGTAAAAGTTAATGTACCGCGTTATTCGACCAAAAATAGATTCCACTGCAGCAAGCGGGTGCCATAGTTATACATAATGTAACTGTTTACTAAGTTCTTATAATTTGTTTCAGGTTTTGGTGTAACTTTACAAATGTTTACGTCTGCTAC
Organism: Miltochrista miniata; assembly: GCA_933228765.1. Taxonomy (NCBI): domain Eukaryota; kingdom Metazoa; phylum Arthropoda; class Insecta; order Lepidoptera; family Erebidae; genus Miltochrista; species Miltochrista miniata. The sequence goes on along the minus strand of OW121753.1, from coordinate 39,017,796 downwards.
AACGGCCATAATCGGAGCATTTCTCTCATTTTTCCATCCAAAATGTGCTACGTTACTAAGGGTACTAAGGGTGCTTATTTTGGTAGTCCTGGGGTATCCTTCCGAGGGCTTACCCGGGACTCCCAACCGTAGGCTGTTAGCAGGACACGTGAGGTTTTTAGTCGGTAGGAGTCCGGCATAACATTCATGAACACTTTCTCTGACGTTAATAAAAAAAGTGTGCTTATTTAATACACCCATCACAGTCGTCAATTGTGCAATTTGTCAATATAAACGGCCAATGATACTAACTAATACTGTAGAATGACTTTTTCGTAAATCGGTAATTTTTGAACTGGTTCGATTATTAACCCTTTGTGTACGGAACTCTAAGAACCGCAATCTCTTAGATAAAAATGAAAACTGCAGCTTCACTATAAATATTGTGAAGTTCCACTTAAGATCACATTTGTAGTAGCAAAGTGCTTTCAGCTTAGACTCGGCTACATTATAAAGCTGATTCCCAGCATCCCGCGAGTATCGCAAGTCATTCAAAAGCCATTACATCTAGAATATGAGATCCATTATTTAGCACCTTCTCTTTGGAATTTAATGAAAGCGAACATAACAATGAGGAATAGTTCTCTATAACCATGTCTTGTATGCATTGTTTAATAACTGTTGTAGTTAATAATAATTACTATTCAGGCCACCCTTTCATGTAGATACTATATTCATTCATTATGAAAGTTTGGATGAGTAATGTAAGTTGAATAACATAACTATAAATTACTTTTCCATCTGTAAGGTATAATTATCCTGTACTAGGATATCCTTCCGAGGACTGTTGGGCATTTTATGGTTTTTAGTCGGTAGGAGTCCGGCATGGCATCATTGAGGGATTTTCCCTTACGTTTTATAAAAAAAGATTTTACCTATTACCCTTTTAAGCTACTAGCATTGATATGCTTCCATTAGCCTTGTAGGAACGTCAACGCAATGAATGTCACAAAGAAATCCGAGGACAAGTCACAGAGAAAGTCGCTTACTGCAGTGATCGTTTACAGAACACAGCGTCATCGATGCAACGAGCGCTACGAGAGTCGGTGGCTGTATGGACTTATTATAGAAGAAACTCCTAAGTGCAACTCGTTATGATTTTTGACAACTGTTTGAAAATAGAACTCTAATAGGCTGGATTTGACCAAAATAGTAAGGTTATACTAGAGAATAGCTCGTACTTATACTTAAAGTAAAGTGAAAGTGAAATTACTACCAAAAACTAACAAGCGCAACGTAACTATGGTAACCTATGTCCCATACTGAACTACTCTATCCTATATGGTTACCCTAGTTACATTATGCTTATTAGTTGTTAGTAAAAAGGAAAGTCACTTTACTTATAGAAAAGGTACAAGTTATTCTGCAGTATAATCTTACTCTAATTTTGGTCGAATCCGGCCTAGTCTTTTAAGTACACTTAGGTTGTGAAATGAGTTCCCTGAATGGTCAACAGTGTAAAAATGGATAGCCACTCTGGTGTTACTAAGGTTAAAGTTTTAGTACCAGGACTGGTCACTTTAAAAGTGTTAAACGAGAACTATTCAGCTACTGCAGACACTAACCTCTGTAGTTTTTTTCTTGCATTTGTCAGTACCAGCGAAGATGTTCAGCTGAGTGGAACCAAGCTTCAGAGGACACTGATCAATGTCCACTCTTCGAAGATCGATGTCAATGCCACTGGTACCTCTGGAACAAGTACTTATTATAATATGGTATACCTTAGAGAGCAAACGGATTCTAGAGTGGAAACCGCGACTCGGCAAACTTAGATTAGGACGTCCACCCGTACTGACGATCTGGAAAAGGTCGCAGGCTGAGAATGGATGCAAAAGGTGGCTCCCATAATTGGGGGAGGCCTATGTCCAGCAGTAGACTACCATAGACTGGTTTAGTTGATTGATTGATACCTTAGATTAGAGGTTACTGAGTAATGATATATTGTATTCAACGAGATTTTAGAATCAGGACCAACTCAGACTATACAGCATCTGAAGAACTAACAATAGTTGGATCTGAGGGTCTGTTTAATAAAATATTTGTGAAAGTTTGTGAAGATGTTTATATGTTTGGATGTTTGTTACTCAATCACGCTCTAACGGCTGAACGGATTGGGCTGACATGAAATACCTCCTTGGGGCTTGTAGTCTGGAATAGGACATGCGCTACGTTTTATCCCGGGAATATATTTCCACGGGAAGCGGGAATGGGTACCGAATTTCAGACAGGCGAAGCCGCGAGCATCATCTAGTGCTATCATAATTTTAAAGTTGTTCCGACAGATTATAGAGTTAAAGGCAGATGACGCGTGCCAAACAAGAAAGTGATGCTAAAAAGCAAATACTAAATCAATAAGTGAGTAAAGTGTGTTTAGAAGTGAATAATGCCGTAATATTATGGCGGCACCATCCCTATCCCTACTAATATTATAAATGCGAAAGTCACTCTGTCTGTCTGTTACACTTTCACGCCTAAACGGCTGGAGCGATTGAGATAAAATTTGGCATAGGCATAGTTCGAGGCTCTGGGAAGGACATAGGCTACTTTTTAACCGACTGCGCAAAATGAGGGTTATGATTTTACGTGATAACGACTTCTGCGCGGTCGAAGACACGGGGAACAGCTAGTTCATCATAAATGGAAAATCACTCGTTACGTGTGAACAGTGTTTAGCACTGCTGCGTTACAGTATCCACTATTGAATTTAATATTTGCTTTCTTTACCTTGCTTTCTTTTTCGGCATGGATCATCTGCCTAGTTTTATAATCTGTGGTTGTTCCATGCAAGATCTGTATTCGAACAAACAAATTTTGCGAGACAATAAAATGAAGTAGCTTTTTGGACAAGATTAGTGTGCTTGTAAGATACAAGTTAAATCTGATTCACCCTTCAAAGAGCTATTTTAATAGTTAACAAGAAAATTACAAATTGTATTTAATGAAATCCAAAATATCAATCTAGTTTCATAATTCTTATAAAGTAATATCCATTTACCAGAAAAGTCAGACCTAAATCCAAAAGATTCCTTAACTAAATGAATATTTACTCATTTCGAGAAATGGTTTCAATGAATTAATGATGCCATCTATTTCAGTAAGTTACCCAATTAGTTTGATTGAGGAATGACAGACTTGATATTACTTACAATTAATCAGAATTTGGGGTACGAAAAATATTTGTAGTAGGTATTTCATAAATGTTTAAATCTGCACGATGGATTTTTTTGCTATTGGTTTGCTAATCCTTACTAATATTATAAATGAGAAAGTAACTCTGTCTGTCTGTCTGTTACGCTTTCACGCCTAAACGGCTGGAGCGTTTGCGTACTATTAATATAAACTAGCCGACCCGCGCAACTTTGTTTGCATCACATGAGAGTGAGAAACAGAGAGGTGTGGAATAGATAATTAAAGTGATAAAATGTTTCTCGTCGCATTTACTTCCGCCCGTCCATTTTTTGGTACGGAACTCATAGTGTGCTATTCCGACTCGCACTTGGCCAGTTTTTATAGTTCAGTGGACTGACTGCCGCTGCAGACCACGCGGCAGACGCGTCGCGTCGCTCATATTTTAAAACTTATTAAGAGGAGTATTGTAATTGAACCTTAAAAGATAGGCATATGCTGTAGGAGACTTTTTTTTTATAAATTTTTAAGAGGAACAATTTTGTAATACACAATTTTTACGCAACGTTAACCATTTACGCAGCGTACGCCGTTGAAGCTCTCAAAAGAAAGAAATTTTCCCCGTTCTCGAAACATTATTCATGGCTGCTCCGCTCCTAATTGCCTTAGCGCCATGTTATTATAGCCATTAGCCATCCTCAATAAATGGACTATTAGACCGTAAAATACTTTTTGAAATGCAACCTTTAGTTTCTGAGATCCTAGCACAAACAAATTCTTCAGTTTTATAATATTGTGACCGAACCTTAAAAGATAGATAAATTACATTATTGTGAGCGAACCTTTAAAGATAGACATATGATGCCGCGGACTTTTTTTTAGAACTTTTTAAGAGAAACAATTTTGTAGTACACAATTTTTATGTAACTATAACCATTTTCGCAGCGTTCGCCTCGGAAGCTCTCAGACTGTAAAAAATATTCCCCGTTTTCGAAACACTCGTGATTGCTGCTCCGCTCCTATTCGTCTTAGCGTGATGTTATATAGCCTATAGCCATCCTCAATAAACGGACTATCAAACTGTAAAAGAATTTTTGAAATCCAACCAGTAGTTCCTGAGATCCTAGCGTTCAAACAAACAAACAAACAAACAAACTCTTCAGCTTTATAATATTAGTATGGATGAAACTCTAAACTATCTTTGTGCACTTAAATCAGTAGTAATGTATACGAGGAATAGAGCAGGTCAAAGCAAATATTTATACAGTCTCCAAACAGTCTGTGTGTTTGATCAATGTGAAGCAAGGATCAGTTTGCCCCTTTATTTCCCGTGGTCCACCTCGTAGTCCACCCAGGTGAACCACGGGAATTTTTTTTTACCCGTGGTCCACCTGCATAGCCATATGTTTGTAACAGTTAATTATATAATAAAATTATGGATATACTTATGATCAAAAAAGTAAAAAATTACCAGTAGTACTACTAAGTGGTCCCAGTAGTACCACTGGTACTTAAATTTTACCCATGGTACTACGGGATCAAAAATAAATGAAGATCGGTAAAAACAAATGAAGATCGGAAAAACAAATGAAGATCGGAAAAACAAATGAAGTTTGAAAAAACAAATGAAGATCAACAAAAACAAATGAAGATCGGCGAAACAAATGAAGATCGACAAAACAAATGACGATCGAAAAAACAAATGAAGATCGGAAAAACAAATGAAGTTTGAAAAAACACATGAAGATCAACAAAAACAAATGAAGATCGGCGAAACAAATGAAGATCGACAAAACAAATGAAGATCGGCCAAACAAATGAAGATCGGCAAAACATGCAGATCAATAAAACAAACGTCTATAAGCAAGTTCATGAGGTCAAAAACTATTCGCAGCTATATTTTGTAATCTAGATGCGATTGCCATTCAAAAAAATAGGTGCAAGTAATTCTCGACCTTAACGACATTTATTTAAAAATGTGCTTTTAGGCGTTTATAGACATCACTGATCACGAATATATAAAAAATAAATAAATATTATGCATGCTCCTAAGGTCGAAATTCGCTTGGACCCATTTTTGTAATCTAGATGCGATAAACATTCAAAAAAATAGGTGCAAGCAATTCTCGACCTTATAAACATGCATAATATTTATTGATTTTTTACATGTTCTTGATCAGTGATGACTATAAACGCCACAGAGCACATTTTTTGAGATGTGTCATTAAGGTCGAGAGTTGCTTGCACCTATGTTTTTGAATGGCAATCGCATCTAGATTACAAAATATGGCTGCGAGTAGTTTTTGACCTTATAAACTTGCTTATAGTCTTTTGTTTTATTGATCTGCATATGTTTTATCGGTCTTCATTTGTTTTTTCGATCTTCATTTGTTTTGCCGATCTTCATTTGTTTGTCGATCATAATTGGTTTCGCTGATCTTCATTTGTTTCGCCGATTTTCATTTGTTTCGCCGATCTTCATTTATTTTTGTTGGAATATGACAATGCTAATTATTACCATACCATAAAATAGATTTTAAGTCTTGTTTATTATGGTCACACTGTAGATAGGGCAACACCGCTGTATTTGTTTCCGCTTCCTTGTCGGTTCGGTAGCTCTGCTGTAATACTGTGATTTTTAATGTTCGCTTTAAATAATAAAATTCTCACGTTGTTTATAACTTTGTTCTTGTTTAATTTCTTTAATTTTGTCGATCTTCATTTGTTTTACCAATCTTCATTTGTTTTACCAATCTTCATTTGTTACGTTGATCTTCAGTTGTTTCATTGACTTCATTTGTTTCGTCGATCTTCTTTTGTTTTGTTGATCTTCATTTGTTTTGAAAATTATTTCATTACTTTATACATTTTACCTTTTAGATGTTCTTCGTATACCACAACCTATAATGGATCTTTTTCCACTTACATGTCCTAAAAGATCCATTTTAAAATTTAAAAAATACTCTAAGGTAAGTATTAAAGTGGACATGATATGTCCACAAAGATCCATGATGGATCTTTTTAATGGATTTTAGTGGATAAAGGGCACTTGCATAAAAAGGTTACCATAGCTGTAAGTGTTGATAGAAGAGCGCTAAGTGTCAGGTGGACCACGGGTAAAAATTATTTCCCGTGGTACACCTAGGTGAACTACGGGTAATAAAAAAATTCCCGTGGTACACCAGGTGGACTACGGGTAAAAAAAAATTCCCGTGGTTCACCTGGGTGGACTACGAGGTGGACCACGGGAAATAAAGGAGTTTGCCAATAGGAACCAAAGCAATCTCCTGAGAATAATGTCGCCACTCCTATGTTGAGACCTTCCTCAACCGTGATACATGTTTTTTCTCGCAAAGTATCCGGTATTCGCATTCGGTTTCGGTCCTAGTGTAATAAGGGATGCACCTGTTACTATGATCGATACATTTAGATAGAGACAACGCACAAAAAATAAGCATCATTTTCAAAAAGGTTCAAGACCACATTGGACCACTTTGTTAAAATCTTCGTCAATCCTAAGACAATTGGTACCCACTGCTGAAAGTTAGGCGTCCCCCAAAGAGGTTTTAGGAGGTATTTCATTTTTACGGTCCGTATCCAAGGAATAAAACCGGGGCAGATTTTTTTAAGGTGTATAAAATCCTACATGGATGCTATGCCGGACTCCTACAGACTAAATACCACACGATCCTTACCTAATGCTTACAGTTAGGAGCCCCGGTTAAGCCTTCGGAAGGATGAACCCAGGGAAAAAAACGGGGGCCCGTTACTGAGATTCTGCTGTCCAACTGTCTGTCTGTACTTATCTCATGAATCATGATAATAGCTAGACAGTAAAAAAATATTAAAACAGAAAAAAATATACAGATAAGGTTGGCTAACATACAACAAAAAAGTAATTTGTTTGTCATTTTTTGATACGGAACTTTCAGTTCTGACTCGCACTTGTCGGGATTTTTTAGTCAGAGGTGTAAGTAATTCTCTTCAATAATGAAATAAATGTTTTTATGTATAAAAATAAAGTAATTTATAGTTCAAGAATGAAAATCTTTAGTAAGAAATAATGTTATGTATAAATTCATAATGAATAGTAACTACAATGTTACAATAGAGAATGGGAACAAAGAGCTATTATTATGAGACTTAACGGCTATCATTAATAAAGCTACAATAAAGTACTGCAATAGACTTCTTATGAATGCATTTTCAAGAACCACCCTATTTCATTTCCTGGTTAGAGATGAGCTCAAGTTAAACCTTACTACTTCTTTCTAATATTTTAAAGTTGAAAGTTTGTGAATATGGATGTGTAGGTGTCTGTTACTCAATACAATCATGTTCTAACGACTGAACTTTGGTTTAAGGATAGATTTTTTAAGTTTGATGATCTTGATTTTTTCTATTGTAAAATGTTTGTTGATACCATAAAGATTTGAAAGATTTGATGGCCCCTTGTGGCGATGGGGCCCCGTGTGGTAACGGAATAGAGTATAAAATGTCTGCATCCCGTTTAACTCCGAGGGTGTCGTAAGAGGCGACTAAGGGAACACTTTCGTCAACGAAAACGTCACATAATTATTTGCCCGGATACCTACTGACTTAGCATTTTCGTTGTAAATTCACACATTCCTTCCCACTACTACGCGAATAATAGTTCCTATGCACATTTCTAAATGGATCTCACGACAAAGATAAAGAAATAAATGGTACTATGTATTACGAAAAAAGAATTATTTCTTTTATTTGTTTTTAATTTCCATAAGTGCGAGTTTTTCAATAACGTTTAAAAGCATAGTATTCAATACACAAAAGCATGTTTCTACACTGTGTAGACAGGAATGTTTTTTAATAGTGACATGGTGTTTACACATTTCATTCTGATTAAAATCAATGCGTCAAACGATTTCAATATTAACTTTGACATCAAACGTATTACTTATTTTTATGTACTTACAATTGCAAGGTTATTAAAGAATAGAGATTATAGGCGAATGAATTTCGACAGTGGGTTTAATTCACTAATTTGGACTTATATCCATTTCAGAACTAATGTCTTTAACTTGTAGAGTGATCGTAACTTAGTTCAATATGAATATCCAGTTTCTCGTATAGCTAGGCTGAAAGATATCTATATTATGTATAGTAGCCGCCGAACTGTGTGGCTGCTCTGAATTCTGTGGACCACAGTACATAAGTGTTAGATAATATGTGACCTGCTATCGAAGTTGCAGTTTTTGCTATAGATTGCGAGTGGCTTACTATTATTATATTATTACTATTACTTGACCCCATAAATGATAAGACTTTTGGAAGAACATTACGGTACTTTAACGTGTTAATGTGTGGTTATTGATTAAAGAAGCGATCATTGCTCTACATGAAGACTGAAGATTTTGGAATTCCAGAAAATCATAACCATTTCGTCAGTAGGTACCTAAAATACAAAGAGAAAATGCTCCAAAATGTTCAATTTCACAGAGATACAAGTTAGTTTAAGGTTTTCAAAAATATTTACGAAATCTGCTCGACATTTATTTGTTACTCGGCGTACTAGATTTCAGTAAAAGCTTAAGCGAGGAACTTGGGAAAAAAGCTCAATTATTTGTTGAATGATATTCTATACTACTGATGAAGGTTTCATTTCAGTCAGATACTGCCCCGATGATAGCATTAGTTCGAGGAATCGATAGCAACTTCAATGTTGCTTACGAACTTTTATGTTTATGTAGTTTAAAAGGAAATACTATTAAAGAAGACTCAACTATTTTGGAAAAGCCGGAAATATGCTTGTAGGACTAATTTTTGTCTTTCAACGATTTGTAGAAGTTAACTTTAACCTTACTTATTTTACATGGACGAGTGGCTGGAAAGGAGCGACGGTGCTTTCTCCTACCGGTTGTCACTAGATGCTTACCGGACACAGAAGCTTCGGTAAGTGTCTGTGGCGAATAGAACGGAAGACCATGGCATGGCACTGCGAGGAGTGCAGCGAGGACACAGCACTCCACACATTGATGGAGTGCACAGCGCAGGCGCAACAGTGCCAGGTCCTCGTGACAGGTCTGGACGTGGACATTCTCGAAGACTATCGGCCCCCATGACCGGGGGTCTGAGGATGGTGACTGAGCTGATCACCGTCCTTACAAAAGCAGGCCCTAAACGACAGCATGACGTGAGGAATTCACGCAGGTTTTCGGTAGGAGTCCGGCATAGCATCCCTGTAGGATTTTCCTCACGTAAAGAAACCTTTACTTATTTAAACTAAACATCTTTTTTCAACAACTTTTAATGTATTTTCGGGGTTTTTTTTTAAATCAGACTATTGGTTACTGTATAAAAGTTTTCGAAATTGTCATTACAATGAGATTAATTACATTCATTTACAAATCACTGGTCATATCGTCAATATCGTTCGAAAACAATATCCATAACTTTTTCCATTCATGAACTTTACAGTAGTTCCGTCCGCATTGACATTACAAAGGAAAAATAATGGAATGTCGCAGTCCAACTGTAACAATTCGATTTCATTCCGTCCACGAACCATTTGTTTTGTCCACTCATGTGTTTATTTACAGTTGTAACGCTCGCCAATTTTGTACATGGTAATGATTTTTAGGCTTCTGTGCCCTAAGGGTAAAAATGGGTCCCTATCACAGAGACTAAATGGATCACATGACAAAAATAAAGACCATTATCATAGGCTGCGGTGAGTGCCAGTCCTTCTGATAGGCCGTATGCTTGTCTGCCACCTTAGTGGTATAAAAAAAAGACTTCATTGTCCCTCTACAGACAGAGGAAGTCATCAGACTGTATGGTATATATCTTATGAACCGGGATAGCTAGCTATACAGTACAATTTTTCAGACATGACGCTTCAACAAATACTAAAAACTGACAAAAAATGTATCTGAGGAGGGCTCTCCCTTATAACAAAATATGTGTTTGTTATTGTTTTTTTTTTTCATAGGGAACCCTCCGTACGCGAGTTCGACAAGCACTTTGCCGGGTTTTTTTAAATTATTTACAGGATAGTACTAGTACCTACTATACTCCTAATTTTATACTTAATAGAATTACTAACCCTAAACAGGGGTGTAACCTTAAAAATAAAAGGCGCGGTCAAAAATTATTTTTTTAAATATGTAGTTTTCACAGTTTTAAAAAGATACGCGTATCTTATGAAAAAGAATGCAAATGAAATAGATTATGTTTGATGTAATCAAATCTGAAAATAATCAAAAATTCATTTAATCAGTAACAAAAGTAGGTCTCCATGCGGTTTATCAAAAGATGTCTCAAATAGCGCAGTATCGAAGATTAATCTATTTCGTGGTACAAACGCTTGGGGCGGGTATCTGTGACCCGATCTGTGTTATTGCTCAAATGACTTCACTTCAAACGAAGCCGATAACTCCTACTTTTGTGTTTAATCTTTTGTGAATTTCTTGGTCTGTTTGATCGAACAGTGTTTAAAGAAGTTGTAGTTTCAGAAGTGATTTCTGACAGATCATGTGTGTTTGTGTTTAAATTTCATTTGCGTTCGTTTGTCAAAATTGTATTACTTTGTAATCTTGTAAAGCTGATTAATCGTGGAGAATACTTATTAATCAGCTTTACAAGATACTATGAAAAAGAAATGCCGAGTGACTCCCAATCGTAGGCTGTTAGGTAGGATACGTGTGGTTTTTAGTCGGTAGGAGTCCGGCATAGCATCACTGTAGGATTTTCCACACATAACAAAAAATGCTATGAAAATAATACAATTTTGAAGCAAACTAGAAATAGTATTTTTTTTAAGGAAAATTTAACTTGGATGTATGAAAAGCGAGCTATCGTTTAGTTCGTCATTTACAAACAGGCGCATTCATCAGTATGCACACTCTTATTTTGTGCATTGGCAGCAAGCCTTTTAAGCTTGTAAATGGGTACCATGGTCAAAAGAGACTATTTTATAAGTATCAAATCCTTTGTAGAGAAGGAAAGTCATCATGCTCGAATTTGTAACACGGGCAATCATTTTGTTCATGTTTTGATAGTTGTACAAGATGATTTGCCATGTGATGAATTATATATAGGGCTAGTGCCCTATATAATTCTTATCTATACAAATATTAAAACGAGGAAAGATTTGACAGTCTGTCTGCACTGAACAATTATTGTACTTTAGTTGTAGGGACTCTACACTATCCCGGGAGGACATAGGTTACATATTTTATTCCCACATTTTCATAGAAATGGGAACTACGCGATATCCGCTTGTGTACATACAAAAAAATATATAGTAAACATAAACTGTACTTACTTAAAAAAATAAGTCCCGTTGTGGAATCCAAAAAAAGGAACGGTATAAGTCAGCATCCAGATATTGCCGCCACCGCAATCATAGTACGGCTTAGACCACTTGCCGTCTTCATAGGTTACCGAGAGGATCTCATCCGGCTCCCTCTCTGTGTGGGCTGTGTCGTTGTGGGTATAGGTGTTGAATCCTGAAACGTATGGTAAGGTTTAAATATTGCTCTTATGTAATACTATTAGGCTAAAATACGCCCGTAGCGCCACTTATTCAGTGTTCAATATAAGATCACTACTGCACTGCTGGGGGATCACTCTGTGATATTGAGCAGAAGCATAGTTATATGCCCACATTGCACTTGATAGTTTTCTGTTTAACGTATTAGGGTGAGCCTATTGTTCATATTGAAAAGGACAAGCGCAGTTTAGGCACAGGTTCTTCATAAAATTTGTCATTTTTAGTACCAGATCGGTACCTAAAGCTATTACAATCTCTAATTCAATTATATTCTCAAATTTTCGACTTAAGTGGTCTGTACCACATAAAAAAATTTATTACTAAAATTATGTCCAAGCAAATAGTCTTTTTATTGCTATAATAAGTATTATGTACCTAATTATCTTAATGACTTCCAACAGTAAACACAATACGCTCAGACAACAGTACCGTGAAAGTTTTATTGTTGTACAACGCCTGTGCGATCTTAGCGTTAAGTTGAACGACGCTCCTTCAATTGGAATCTCGCAATCTTCCTCAGTGTTTACTTACAAACTTAGTTTGTCTTTGTCAGTTCCGCCTAAATTAGGTCAAACTTTTTGTTTTTCTGATCAAAAACACAAAGCTGAATATTATGCTCAAATCTGTTTCATCTTTTGGAAAGTTTTTCAATTTAGTGAGTTAAATGAAACCTTTCTGATGATGTATAATCAGTAACTCAGAACTGTCATAGTTGCCTTAGACGTAACAAAAAACTTGCTTATTGACTTTTGTAAGCGACGCGTATCCGATTTATTATAATAATATTTTATTAGTTGGCAATATGTATGCATTTCTTTTGTTATGTTGTCTAAATTGTAAGGCTGGGAGTGTGCGGGGTGTGAGGGAACGGGTGGGGGAGCGCGCGCCGGGAACAAGCGTCCATTTTTGAATTTTGCAAGTCAGTTAGTCGCCACAGAGCTTCTTCCGCGAATGTACGTACCGCCGTCCCGCACCCCGCACGCTCCTCAGCCGTCATCTTGTGCTGTTCATGTTTTGCTTGGCTGCTTTATTACAAGCTATCAGCTTCGCCCTGTCTTATTATTTCTTCACCGATCGCATCGAAGACCATCGCCTACAAGTGGTCTTCGAGCCGAATCTTTTGGATATATTGAACCTTAGAATTTTAAAATCTACAACTTTCCGCAAGAACTTATGGACAATTTGTGTACTGAGAGACTTAACCAGAGATACTAATCGGTCAGGATAACTATAACCTTATCTTACCTTTGGAGGTTATCGTGGGAAAACCCAACGAACCCTGTGCCACACGCACACCTATGGGATGGTGTCTACATGGACGGGTGTCGCGCTCACACTCAACAGCGCTCACCCAACACTCTTCTCTGTTTGTCACCCATGACACCAGCACCAGCAGTCCGAGCGATGACCGTGAACTCCAAGACCTTCATGAAGATGTGCAGCGTTACCTCCAAGCCATGGCAGAATTCTGAAGAGCAGAAGGCCTGGAACTACCTAGACCAAACCTCCAGGCTCATCGATGGCAAGTGGCATGTGGGCTTACCCTGGAAAGACAATAATTGTGTAATGCCTGACTCGCTGCCCACGGCAACGGCCAGACTTCGTGGTGTGGAGCTGAAAATGAAGAGGAATGAAGCGTACGCTCATAAATATAACGAACGCGTACAACACCTATTGTCAAATAATTATTGTGAGAAAGTAGTACAAGAAGGAAGTACATCAAAGGTTTGGTACTTACCACATTTTGGCGTTGAGAACCCAAACAAGAAGAAGTTGCGTTTAGTATTCAACGCAGCAGCTAGAACCAATGGGTTATGTCTCAACGACTACCTCCTGAAGGGACCTGATCTACTTCAGTCCCTATTTGGAATAATGCTTCGATTCCGGGAGCACAGAGTGGCTGTCACCGCAGACATTAAAGATATGTTCTTGCGTGTAAAGATACGAGAAGAAGATCGGGACGCCTTCGCTTTCTATACCGAGGCGATCCCTCTAAGCCACATGTCAGTATCACAGAAGATCAGATACAAACCTATGTAATGACGTCATTAATCTTCGGCGCAAACTGTTCACCGTTCATAGCCCAGTTCGTGAAAAACAAAAATGCTGAACGATTCGCATCTACTCACCGATCAGCTGTCGCGGCTATACATACCCAGCATTATATGGATGACTACATCGACAGCTTGCCCGACGAACATACAGCGATACAATTAATAAGAGACATTACGGTCATACACAGAGAGGGCAATTTTGAACTACGAAATTGGAATAGCAACAGTCAAGAGGTGCTTGAGAGTTTGCCTAAAGAGAGCCTTGGGGACACAGCCGTAAAGTTCAAATTAGGTGAGCAGTATGACGGCGACCGAACACTTGGTATGAAATGGCATACAAGCGACGACACTTTGAGATTTGACGTATCATTTAAAAAGATTCCCGAAGAAGTAATTAATGGAAATAAACGTCCCACGAAGAGCGAGATGTTACGTGTCGTAATGTCAATATTCGACGTATTTGGATTCCTGTCGCCAATAACTATTAATGGAAAAATAATTTTACAAGAAACTGGCGTACAGACATAGGCTGGGATGACCCAGTGAATGATATAATTTATACAAAATGGTTAAAATGGATTTGTTTGTTACAATCTGCCGAGGTACTATCCGGCCGCCACGACGAGAGTAAGCAAGACAGAAAGTCCGATCAGCCTACTATCACCGTCGCACTGTGAGTCTACGCCTACGCGCACTATAACAGATGGTTCTACGCTCGTAGCGCACCAAAATTCCGCTACGACAAAGGCTACGTCGCTTACTTGTACTGAACACCTTTTTCTGCAGTCGAGTCAAAATAATAACATCACAAATTGTTATAGCTGCCTACAGATGCATATATTTTGCGATGCATCGACGACCGCTTACTGCGCCGTAGCATATTGGCGCTGGAAAGATAAACAATGTAATATACACGTCGCATTCATCGCTAGCAAATGTCGAGTAGCCGGCACGAAACCTATAACCGTGCCGCGCTTAGAGTTACAAGCAGCACGCAACACGAGAAAGTTATGACTACTCTGTTCTACCGAATGAATGGTTATATGGACCTACCTTTTTACACAAAGATTGTCACGAATCGCCGCTAGATGTCATTGATCCTGAAAACAAAAAATTACATTTAGAATGTCTTACAGTCACACACAGTACGAAACATATTAAAGACTTACCTGTACCAGAACCTACCAGGTTTTCGTCGTGGTTACGACTACTCAGATCTACGTCACGAGTACTTACCTTTATAGATCGAGGAGTACGGGCGTTACACCGTTTGAATAAATGTAACAAACTTACCTATGCCATGGATGGTGATGTCATGATGAGAGCAGAATGCTTACTACTTCGTTACGCTCAAGCTCAATCATTTGTAGAAGAGATTGCTTACCTGAAAATGTCAAAATCAGTACCTACCACTAGTAAGTTACTTACCCTTTCGCCGTATATAGATGAGCACGGTGTCCTGAGAGCGAGTGGGCGAATAGATGCTGCCCCCGATGTGATGCTGGTGAGTAAGAGGCCTGCTATTTTAGATGGAAAAAATTATATCACACGATTGATAGTAAGACACTATCACATTAAGGCCGCTCATGGAAACCAAGAAATGATGGTTAATGAAATTAGATAAAAGTATTGGGTCATTAGACTACGACCAACCGTAAAAAATGTGGTATCAAAATGTATGATGTGCAGATTAAGAAAATGTAAACCAGAGGTACCAAGAATTGGTGACTTACCGATTGGAAGGATGGACCATCATCAACGGCCTTTCACCCACTGTGGCCTAGACCTGTTTGGTCCCATGGAGGTAACGATTGGAAGACGTCATGAACGCAGGTACGGAGTCTTATTTACTTGCCTGACTGTCAGGGCCATACACATAGAAACCGTTGCTACGCTGACTACTGATTCACTCATTATGGCCCTTCGACGAATGGCTGCTAGGCGAGGGTGGCCCTGTCATCTCTATTCAGACAACGGGACCAATCTCAGAGGTGCCAACGCAGAACTTAAGGCAGCTATTAAGGAATTGGATGAAGGGGCCATGAAGGATGAGGCAATGAATCATGGCACAACCTGGACGTTCATACCACCTGCGAGTCCTCACTGGGCCGGGAGTTGGGAACGGCTCATACGCAGCGTTAAGACTTCCCTGAAAGTTGTACTTAAAGAAAGAGCACCCCGTGAAGAAGCTTTCAATACATTGCTGGCTGAGGTTGAGAACATTGTCAACAGTAGACCTCTTACCCATGTCTCAGTGGACCCTACTAGTTTGGAAACATTGACACCAAACCATTTTTTGATTGGAACCTCTTCTGAATTGGTACAATTTGGAAAATTTGATGAAAAAGACATGTGTCTAAGAAAGCAGTGGAGAATTTCACAACGTATGGCAGACATGTTCTGGAACAGATGGGTGAAGGAGGTGTTGTCTGACCTCATACCAAGAAGGCAATGGCCTAATGAACACAGGAACCTTGAGGTAGGAGACCTTGTATACATTGTAGATCCTGACGGGCCCAGGAATATGTGGCCAAAGGGAGTGATCGAGGAAGTGTGCCCTGGAAGAGACGGCAGAGTCCGTATGGTAAAAATAAAAACCAAGACAGGTACACTAACGAGGTCTGCCCCACGCGTCGCTCGGTTACCGTTGACTGCTGAGTGCTGCTAGCAGCACTGGGGTGGGGAATGTAAGCGACGCGTATACGATTTATTATAATAATATTTTATTAGTTGGCAATATGTATGCATTTCTTTTGTTATGTTGTCTAAATTGTAAGGCTGGGAGTGTGCGGGGTGTGAGGGAACGGGTGGGGGCGCGCGCGCCGGGAACAAGCGTCCATTTTTGAATTTTGCAAGTCAGTTAGTCGCCACAGAGCTTCTTCCGCGAATGTACGTACCGCCGTCCCGCAACCCGCACGCTCCTCAGCCGCCATCTTGTGCTGTTCATGTTTTGCTTGGCTGCTTTATTACAAGCTATCAGCTTCGCCCTGTCTTATTATTTCTTCACCGATCGCATCGAAGACCATCGCCTACAACTTTTATTAATTAAAATGCAGTATCCACATAATGTTATGTTTGAATTCCACAACGCCACGATAATTAAAATAATATAAATCCCCATAACCACTAACTATACTCCAGGACTTTCAATAATGCCACAGCTGCCTCTAGCAACCCATTGAGAACAAAACAACATTCCGAAAACGGGATTTGTTGCTATCGAAACTTTTTACTTAGATGGAAACTTTGGACAAATTTCACTCAATTTACTTCCTAATCAATTTTAAAGCTTGACAACGCTAATCTTGATATTTGGGGCTTTCTAAAGTTTTATGATGACATTGAATTAATGCATAGGAAAATTCAAGTTTTAACCGAAGTTTGGAACTAATTTTCAAAACTCACTCTAACTAATTATAATTTAAAGCTATTATGTACCTACGCTACAATCTTGACTTGAACTAAGATCGTCAAATCCCAAATGGTTAACCAAAATGAATCCAACTAATACAATTTTTTGTGAATTTTTATTTAAACTAGCATCACACGTACGCATCGATTTGTATGTAAATTAAATTGTACGGGAATATCCCATAAAAAGAATGTTTTGATGTAAGAATAACTGTATTTAATAGAAATAATGAACAATCTGTCCTAAATCTAACTATGTCTATATAATGATGGAAATGCGAGAACGTGTTGTGTACTTGAAAACTATTCACGAACTGAATTAACAATTAAAGTAATTTCTTCAATAATCGAGTCAGCAATACTGCTGACTCGGCATGTACGGGCTTGCCCGTACATATTCCCGGGCGGGAAAAGTGGGGTTAGTAGTAGTAATGAGGTGCTACAAGTTGATGAACAATGTTGCGTTAGTACGATCAAATACAACTACTGAATATAAACCAAAACTTTATATCTAGGGAGTGTCCTTTTTCACTGTATTTCCGCGTATTCACTGGGAATTTTAAAATCGGATTTAAACACTACGGGGCACGACCCCGTTTCTTTAAAAGACACCGTTTTGGGCACTTCACTGACACTTTCACTATGAGTTTGAGGTATCTCCTCCGGAACCGCAGGGCGCGAGGGCTAAGGTTGCTCACTGCCTCGTCTGGGGCAGCAGTTGCAACGTCTGTATGCCCATGCAGCAGCAGCTAAGCCTATTAGTGCGAACAGCACATATATCGCTACATAATGGTGTACGTCATGGTAAGAAACACTGTCCGTTAATAAAGGCTCGGTTTGTTTCATAATACCTAGGCTCCTTTCAATTTCTTGGAGTTGAGTAGTATGATTAATAATAAGCTCAGATATTTCCTCGGGGTTATTCGGCATGTCAGGGAGGGAAATATTCATGATGCTATTTAATGGTGAGACTTCTGGCCCACGAATAGAAGGGCTCACGTTCAACCTACTGAGGGCATCTAACCGGTGAGCATAGATGATCGAATCTTCAAATCGTATGGTGCATCCTGAGTCGACACTTATAAATCCAGTGTTTGTCAAAGAAACCCGAGTGATTTCGTTGTTACATTCAAGTCTAACTTGACACTGGTTGCAACAAAGGAAGAAGTAAGTGTTAATTTTATTCAACTCCAGCCATTGGTGCTTACATGACTTGGTTTGGCTTATACATTCCCTTGTTTCCGTGAAGGTTTCGCAAAAGCTGTGATCGTCCTTGATCAAATGAATGGGTCCGGGGATGTGGCACAAACTCAAGTAGGGACCCTTGTGGAAACAAGACTTTAACTCTTCTTGTGTCACAGTTATAAACATGTCATGATGGAGATTAACCGCCACGTATTCTGCAACTGGAATAGCTTCCATATAATTGCCGTTGCCTAATAGTCTTGGGATTGGAATAACTCTCAATACCTCGAACAAATCCTCGCATAGCAAGGGAATCCTAATCTCAAAGAGAATATATCTGGCCGTGACACTGGCCCGGGCTTGTAATAGATTATATATCTCCGCTAAACTGTCGGATTTCTTGATAGGTAATGACAAATCCTTCGGTAATTCGTCAGCTATTATACCCAGCTCATGCCTCAATTGATTGGGAGAGAGCAGATGAAAATCAAACTTTCCGTTGTAAATATTGGTAACAGCATCGAGTAATGTCTGTTGAATGTTCTTCAAACTGTACAAAAGGCTGTTGGCTATCATGGCTGTTGTTAAAAAATCGCTGACAACAAACTCGATTTCGAATTCAGATTGAAGCTGAGTTATTGAGTTCTGCACTATATTGAGTTTCTGGTGGATGAACTTGCTTTGTTTGTTAACGACGAGCTCAGTGCGCTTTAACAGGTTAAACTCTGCTTCGACCACAGAGGTTTGGTTTTTCCAAAGGGCAGCTAAGTGGTTTTGGTTTTCTCTGATGAGGTGAATATCCTTTTCATATTTCTGAGCGAACTCATCGTCCAAAACGCCAAATAAACTATGGGCTACATACCCTATTCCGTTTATTAATCCTCGGCGACGACGTAACATATGATTCTTATTGTTATGATTCATAAGTATGTCATTATAGTACTGCAGTTCATTTACCTCGTGACGTATCTGCCACAGGACACCCTCACAGTGCGAATGAGCCGCAACGCTATCGCATAGGTGTTCCAGGTATTTAACGTAATTTAACAGCGCTTTATTGCCGTCTTGATATGGGCTTGTATCGTAGTACACTACTAAGCGCCAATCATCTCGTATTAATTGCATATCCTTAATGCGATCGAAATAGAGGCTATTATTTCCATTTACTGGGCTAACATTATATGAACAGTTTACGTCTGAAACAGATGTAAACAAAAGCAATAACAAATATACTATCATTGTGCTGAGATTGAACATACAATTAATTTTAGCCGACTGTTTCGGAGAGCGGGCTACCGTCTCATTTTCAGAATCTTCTTCCGTATTTGTTTTACCTTCATGAACCGGTAAAACGGACAATTTCACAACAGGTCGTTGCATACAACCGTTCTTGGTTTTTAACGTGACAACTCGCACGTAGCCATCAGCTCCGGGGTGCAACTGTACGACTCTACCCATGGCCCATTTCCCGGGCGGAAGGTTGTCATCCTTGATTATGACAAGATCGTTTAGTTTTATATTCGGCTGTGGCTTTTTCCACTTGCTTCTTATGTTAAGCTGTGTTAAATATTCTTCGCGCCAACGTCGCCATATATCGTTGTATAGTTTCTGAGTAAGATGCCACCTTGTTCGTAGATCTTGCTCCGTATCGTATAAAGTTAACATAGGACCACTGGACAGAAAATGGGATGGAGTAAGATAATTTAAGTCCTCCGGATCTTCGGTGAGAGGACAAAGTGGGCGCGAGTTCATGCATCCTTCTAAACAACTGAGAAGCGTGGCGTATTCCTCAAATGTGAGATTTTGCTCTCCTACTACCCTTTTCAGGTGCCATTTCAGGCTTTTTACGCCGGCTGATTCCCACAAACCACCTGCTGATGGGAAAGACGGTGCATTAAAGTGCCACTCTATATTCATGCTTGATAACTCCATCATAAGATCTTGGTTAAATACCTTGCTTAATTCTGCTAAGTGCTGCCTCAGCACTTTGTCGGCTCCTATGAAATTTTTACCTTGATCACTATAAAGATGTCCGGGTAATCCCCTTCTAGCTATCATTCTGCGCAATGCCGCCAAAAAGGCAGACGTTGTCAGATCAGAGACGAGTTCGAGATGTACCGCCTTAGTGACCATGCATATAAATACGGCCACGTAACCCTTTGTGACCTTGGTGCCACGGCCCTTACTGGCCTTGAGGTTAACGTGTCCTGTGTAATCAACTCCACAGTGGTGGAATGGCCGAGATGGGTTCGTCCGAGCTGATGGTAAGTCACCCATTATCTGATGTAGTAGTTGGGGATCGCGTCTCTTGCATGTAACGCACTGCCGTAGCCGTTGTTTCGTAGCATTATTTCCTCCAATAAGCCAGTACTTACGACGAATATAGGCTGAGGTTAGGCGAGCTCCCCCATGATAGGTAAACTCATGAGCTTGGTCAATAATGAGGTTTGCTAATCTTGATGTACTCAGCAGTATGACAGGGTGCTTCATTTCAGGATCTATAGATGCATGTCGAAGTCGGCCACCTACCCGAAGGAGGCCACTTTCATCTAACCATGGATTCAAATTAAGCAACTTGCTTTTACTGCTGATTTGTTTACCTTGTCGTAAACAACTGATTTCATCACCAAATTCTTCTTCTTGAATACATTTTATTATTAAATTGCGGGATTCATTGATGTCTTCTTTACTTAAATGATTTTGTTTTTTATTTAATTTACAAAACCTCAACACCCAGGCTAATACTCTAACCACCTTACTGAATGAGCTATTTTTTTCGAATAATTGTTTTACTATTTCATTTCCCTTTAGTAGCAAAACATGAACTTGTTTTATCTGCTTGACCTCTTCATTTGTGCCTCCATTTTTTCTGCCTCCGGTACGTATAAGGGTAACCAAGCCGGTCCTTCCCACCACAGAGAGTGGTCTTTAAGCTGCGAAGCTGTAATGCCGCGACTAGCACAATCCGCTGGGTTTTCCTTTGAGGCTACGTATCTCCAACATTGAGGCGGCATGACTGACGTAATCATTTTGACCCTGTTTGCAACGAATGGCTTCCATTTATCTGCTTCTCCATGGAGCCATCCCAACGCCACCATAGAGTCCGTCCAACCGTAGACAGTTACGTCATAATTTTTAAGGCATTCTTTGACCTTTGACATTAACTTAGAGAGTAAAACAGCCCCGCATAACTCTAAGCGGGGCAGTGAACATTTTTTACTGATTGGGATAACTTTTGTTTTACCCGCTACAAGTACGACCGAAGTATGATCGGTTCGTCTTATTTTGCAGTACACAACGCCACCATAAGCTTTAGTACTTGCGTCGCAAAACCCATGTAATTCAACTTGATCTTGATTTCGGGTTTGCAGCCATCTTGATACTCTGATCTGACTGAGAGAATCGATATCTTGCTTTACCTTATTCCACTCGGTCAGTATATCTTGTGGTACAGATTCATCCCATTGTATTTTCGATCTCCATACATCTTGAAATATTAATTTAAGTTTAGTGGAGAGTGGTGAGAGCCAGCCTAAAGGATCGAAAAGTCTCGATACCTCGGAGAGCAGGGACCTTTTCGTAGGCCGGGTATTGTTTGAAAATTCTACATGAAAAATAAATTGATCTTCTTGTGGATTCCACCCGAGACCCAACGCTTTAGTAGACTCTACTTGTTTGAAGTCGAAGGTCTCCTGATCTTGAACACAGGAGTGGACGTTCTGGAGTAACTCGGGTACATTTGACTTCCACTTTGTTAAATTAAATCCGCCTGATTTCAGTAAAGTTATCATGTCGGACTGTAACTTCTTTGCTGACGGAATGGTATGACCTCCATGGACAAGGTCATCCATATAAAATGACTCCTCAAGTACACGAGGGGCCAAACTGTCTGTGTAACGGCCTTTCTCGTCGCGAGCGAGACGCTTGAGGGTCATCATCGCGAGGAACGGAGCCGCCTTGGTCCCGTAGCTTATTGTGGAGAGATGATACTCCTTTAATCTCTTCTTCTCATTATCTCTCCAAACGATCATCTGCAGGTCTTGGTCTTCTGGATGGATCCAAATTTGGCGAAACATTTTTTCTATATCCGCTGTAAACGCGTACTGATATTGTCGCCATTTGGTAATAAGACCCTGCAAGTCCTGCTGTAAATTGGGTCCCCGATGCATGACGTCATTCAAACTCAGACCCGATGACGTGCGTTGGGAACCATTAAAAACTACGCGCAGTTTATTTGAAGTGGACACACAATGGTGCGGCAAATAGCACTGGAGTTTGTTATTGTAATTTGAGGCAGGTGTCATGTGTCCGAGCGATAAATATTCATTGATAAAATCAACGTATTTCTGAGCAAGACTAGGATTTTTCTTTAACTTTTGCTCTAATCTGTAAAATTGAGCGGTTGCTTTGGGTTTGGACAAGCCTAATTTTTCCTTATAATTTGATTTAAGCGGCAATCTGACCTCGTAGCGTCCGTCCTTCAATCGCCTAGTGGTTTTCTCGTAGTACGCAATACACTCTTTATCCTCTGACGACAGATCAGATTGCTCCGAAATATCCTCGATCTCCCAAAACCTCTGAATTTCATCCATATTATGTAGTACTACGTTGCATTGGAAGGACTTAACGTTACCACTTAATATCCACCCGAGACGCGTCTGTTGAGCGGTCGGGATCGCAGTGCTGTCTTTGCAAATTCCATCCATCAATAGTACAGAATATATGTCTGCACCTAACAACATATCTACTGGACGGCTCATATAAAATTGTGGGTCAGCTAAATTAATATTTTCTAAATATGACCAATTCGGTTTCGAGAAAGAATTAGTAGGTAAATTTTTAATTAATTTCTTCATAATAATTACATCCGTATTAAATGTAAAATCACATAAAAGTGATGCACATTGTATCGTAATTATTCCTTTGCTGCTACTCTCCTTATCTCCTACCCCGGAAATTACACCCAAGCATTTCTTTCTTGGTATCCTTAAAAATTGAGCCGCGTGCTCCGTGATCAACGAAGTTTGGGAACCCTGATCTAATAGAGCGCGCAAAATTTGATATGAACCATCGCTTGATTGAACCTTGATTAGCGCGGTTGGCAACAAAACCTCTGAGCAGTAGTCGTCCGGTAGCGACACGTGTGAGCTACTTCGGACAGTTTTGCTTGCGTTGGCTATTCCGCTGCCCTCGCCGTTGTTGCTATCTTGTGCTTTTGTACGTGAATTAGACGATTGCGTAAACGCTTCATGCAACAGGCGATTATGATCGTTATTGCACTCACGACATAGTTTATCCGACAAACATGGCTTGTCTTGATGATTATTCAGGCAATTTGTGCATAAACTGAGTTTATTGACCGTTTTCAATCGATCAAACGATGACATTTCTAAAAATTTGGGGCAGAAGTAAATTTTATGCTTATGATCGTTGCACAACGCGCAACTATATTTAGCTGACGAAGAAACATCGTTTGTTTTGACTTTGTATGATTTCGCCACACTTTTGCTGCTTGCAAATGACGATTTATTATAATTATTATGTTTTTGCGGCGTAGCATTACCGTTCTGATATTTTATTGATGCTTGAGTTTTTGCAATATTTAGAGTATCTTGTTTCCTACGCGATGACTCTAGAGCTGTGAATTTAGCTTCTAAAAAGTCTAAAAATTCCTTTAGAACAGGCAACACTTTAGGATTCTTTACTGATTCCATGTAATCGGTAAAGGACAGTGTATCTAATTTCTGTGTTAAAAGATACACTATCATGGGGTCCCACGAACTGGTTTCGCACCCTAAATTCTTCATAGCATTGAGGCACTCTTGAGTAGTGTCATGCATACGTTTCATCAAAGATACAGACTGGTTCTGCATTACAGGCAAACCTGTTAGAATGTTCATATGTGACGTGAATAGCAGCCTTTGATTATTGTATCTTTGATTTAAGATATCCCAGCAGACCGAATAGTTATCTGAGCTGACTAACAGATGCTGGATTAAACGCTCTGCTTCCCCTTTCACCTTTGACTTGAGGTATTGCATCTTCTGTGCACTTGATAGGGAAGTATTTTTGTGGATTGTCTCCGTGAATAAATCCTTAAATGATACCCAAGTATTGAAACTCCCATTGAAGGTAGGGATTTCTATTTTAGGGGTAGATTTTTCGACGTGAGCTACAGACCACATCTTCTTATTAATGGCTTTCTTGATAGCCTGGTACTTTCTTTCATAGGAAGCGAAAGTATTCTCATACTCTACATTCGAAAGGTCCGTCTGGCTGTCCAACTCCCAATGCAAGGCGTCGATTGTTGTCCAACGAGCTTGCACAGACTTCAATATATCCTCGAATTCCCACTTGTCTTGAATAGAATCCAAGTCAATATTTTGTATTGTGTGATGGAAAGCTTTAAAATTACTGGACTGCTTTCGAAACATCTCTTCTGTTTTGCTTACCGTTGCACTCGTTTTATATGCCGGGGCCTCTTGTGTACCCGACGGCAGTGAACCACCTTGAGTGGGCTCACCCAACTTAGGTACAAACGAGGGAGGCTTTATCATCGGAGACTTCGACCTGTCTCCAGCGTCGACCTGACAGCTTTGAATTTGAGCTCTGAAATAATCATACTTTTCCCTCACTCTCTCCATATCCTGATTGATATGTTCCCTCAACCCTTGGTCAATGTCGAAGGAAGACAGCAGAGAAAAATTCCTTTCATATTCAAACCAATAACCGTCTAATATATCTAGCTTTTTCTTCAAATATTCTGAAGTTTTTCTACCCTGCCCATCTTTCTTGAAATTAGAGAGCAAAGTATCAATCGCTCCCGATATCTGCTGCTGTGTAGCTAGAATATCGTTTGCTGAAGGCATAGTTACAGATAAAATATTGGACAGATCTTACTTGTATTGCGCCGCGACGTACACCAGCTACTCGCTTACGATCGCCTGAGCCCTTGCTGCCCTGATGATCTTCACTGATGTCCTCGTCGGTAGTGTCCCGCGTAGCCACTTGTTAGCACAGGAACACCAAGTCCGCACGAACGCAATGCACTATGTCTCTATAGGCCAGCTAACGAAACCACCGACGTGTCCCGCTCGATTGGCAAGCTATACACACGCGTATGATCCCGTTATACCGGTATAACTCGAAGGACCAATGTACGGGAATATCCCATAAAAAGAATGTTTTGATGTAAGAATAACTGTATTTAATAGAAATAATGAACAATCTGTCCTAAATCTAACTATGTCTATATAATGATGGAAATGCGAGAACGTGTTGTGTACTTGAAAACTATTCACGAACTGAATTAACAATTAAAGTAATTTCTTCAATAATCGAGTCAGCAATACTGCTGACTCGGCATGTACGGGCTTGCCCGTACATAAATAGACTTTGTCACTAACCTCTCCTAAATTGATTGTGATTCCTGATGACACGTTCCGCATTTTTTCGTGCAATGTAAAACCACTCCGATGTATTGCTCAAATACTTGTATTCCACGGCAAGATCTTTTGCAAGTATCGGTCCTTCTGGTAGTCGGTATGCAAATGGACAAAATAGTTGATAATCCTTATACTGGAGGTGATCATAACAATTCCCTGCAGCGAAGATATCGTCATCAAACTCGACCATTGAAAATACGCCTGCATGTAATAAGTACTCATTGTGCATGACTGCTGGTCCAGCATATTTCCATAGTCTTGTTAGCATGTTTGCTCGATTGACAGCAACATCAGCTTCTATCCTAAATCTTTCTTGTGCGTATCTATCTACAACTCCTACACCTAAATTTAAATGAGTACCTGCTGTACAGTTCTCTCCCAGCAAATGCTGAGTTTCTATCAATCTTAAGAATTTTGTAACCACATCTTCATGAATTGGTCTCGTCACGGTGATATTTTCTGCTGTGATATTAAAATCTTTTAGTTCAAGATTATCTTCTACATTTGTCTTAGTATCATTGCTATCGTAACTATGTTCTACATTCATAAAATGATCAACCAATGAAACTTCCTCTGTAGTGACGTCATTATTATGTAAAATAGATGTGTTACCAAAAAACTTCTGAAAATTATAAATGTCTTTTAGACCACCACCGTCATCACCATCATCATCTGGTACTGCATATGGCTTTAGTGCAGCTATCACAGGATCTTCACCAGATTTGTCGATAGTTTCTGTAACAATAAAAAAGAACTTTGCAATAATGTTTATTTATCAAATATTATTTGTCACATAACGAGTGACTGGATGCGGAAGGCGCAGGACTGTGTTTTGTGGCGGATTTTAGGAGAGGCCTACATTGATTGATTGACTGCCTCGTTGGTCTAGAGATCGAAATGTGCGACTGAGGATCACGAGGTCGTGGGTACGATTCGAATCGGAGACAAAAATTTCTGTGACCTAAAAATGTGTGTCTCAAGAGTCTGGGTGTTTCTATGTATGATAAGTATGTATTTAAATGTATTTATAAGTATTAATATCCGTGGTCTGATACCCATAACACAAGCAGGTTATTCCTCATGTATTTATAAGTATTAATATCCGTGGTCTGATACCCATAACACAAGCAGGTTATTCCTAGCTTACTTTGGGATCAAATAACGTTGTGTGAATGTCCGTGAATTTTTTTTATTCATTTATTGATTAGACTGATGAAACGTAATTACTTACATAATTATTACATTTTATTACTCTACATGATTTTTTTAAAATATTGATTCCATAATTTACTGAATGACAAAAGTATACAATAGCATCGGCAAAGAATAAAACACTGCATGTAAACCGATACATAGTGAGTAGGTTACAAATGCATAAAATATGAACTTCCACGTGAAGGAAACGAATCTTTAATATCAAATGGCATTCAGTCTAAGTGTTATCCGAGCTGTTTTCTTGGCAGCTGTTTAGGTTTATGTTTTCGTTTTCAATAAAAATGTAGATTAATCCTTATCTTGCACTTTGGTACCATAAAAATAATTAGGTACCATCAACATCTATACATCTATACATACAAATAAATGAAATTGGAGTGTCTGTTTGTAATATTAAAATAACCGCTTTCTACTACATGCAGATGAATGTATATACGGTACACATAAGAAATATATATATTTTTAATTTTTTTGTCTGTCTGTATGTCTGTCTGTTTGTTCCGACTAATCTCTGGAAAGGCTGGACCGATTTGGACGGAATTTTCACTGGCAGATAGCTATGTAATAAGGAGTAACTATGCTACTTTTATTTTAGAAAAAATGCAAAGAAAATAATAAAAATATATTTTTTTTATTACATTCCACGCGGACGAAGTCGCGGGCACAGCTAGTAAATAATAAAATGAAACCGTCATACCTAATGAATAATAAAAAAAAATTAGGGACATTTTTACACTACGCTATGTATGTTCCCAAAGTAATCTAGAATTAACCTGCTTGTTTTATGGATATCAGACCACGAATTACCACATATACACTTTTTTATGTAAAAAAATACTTACAATAAACACCCATACTCTCCAGGCCAGTAGTATATGGATTACACAAATTTTTGTTCTCGGTGGGAATCGAACCGGCGACGACCTCGTGATCCGCAGTAGCACTTTACGACCTCTATACGAACAAAGCAGTCATTCAGACATCTTTTGCATATACACCTAGCTACTTTCATAAATGTGAAAATGACTATCAAATCATTATCATAAAACAAAGTACTGAATATGAAAAAGTTATGTGATATTTATTTATTTAAAAATGTGGAAGACTTACAGCTACATCAACATGAATACAAACAAAACTGATATAAATCTGATAGCCAATTACAAGTCTTCACTTTTAAATAACATTGTAGCTGAAAAATGTGGGTCCACATAATATGGATGTATGGCTAGGCAACATTAACAAGAACAAAAAGAAAATTAAAAATTAAAATAAACGAATACAAAATTTAACAAATATTACCAATACCAATACACAAAATAAACGCAAAAAACTTAGTTTAACAGACGTAGAACTATTACAAAGAAAAAGTTCTTGCTTTGTACGTAAAGGGTAGGAAATCACGTTGCTGGCTTTAATAAACTTTAGCTTTGTCTTATTTTTCTCTGAAATTCAATATAAATATTCTAAGAACTTAGTCAAGTTTACGCAAAGGAGATGTCAAAATGTACCTTCTCAATATTTAGCCAGATGTCTCCCTTTGGAGCAAAAGGTTTTATGTAAATCTAGTTTTAGCTGATACTTCAGTGCCAAGTTTCTTTAGGATTGCTTGTCGTTTAGCATAGAAAATAACATAGTTTCTATTCCATTTTAATCATTTGAAAGAGACTATCGTATCCTTTATTGTACTACTAGCTGACGCGCTCGGCTTCACCCGCGTGAAATTTGGTTCCCGTTCCCGCTTCCCGTGGGAACATTTTCCTGGGATAAAAAGCCTATGTACTCCAAACATCCAAACCTCTTCACAAACTATCACATTTATAATATTAGTAGGATTTCATGAAAACCTAGTTTCATTCATAAAAGTTAGAGTTTGTGCACGTAAACTGTTATAAAACTATAAATAGAAACTTCTCAATATATTTATTATTTCGAGCAAAAAGCCCGGAATCCTTGCGATGATTTATTTGTTGTTTCGCAAAGTTTACCGAAAGTCAATATACCGAAATCCTTTGACAAAATGTTCCTTCCCGCTTTGATTACGAGGATTTTGTTCGATCGTGAGTGCTTTTATGAAGAAAACTGCGTCGTAAAAAATGGGTGGTCTACGGAATGTTGATGCAATGTAATTTATTATGTGAATTGTGTGAATTGGTACCAAGTTTACCGATCGTGAACTTTGTTCGTGCCTACTGGTTTTTTTATAAGTTAAAACATAATGAGAACCCAGATCAACCTCACCTCAAGCGATACACCTACTGCCTAACAGACGAGGTCATGACAAGACGAAAGAAGACTTGAAAACAACTCACCAAATTGTTATACAGGAGGAAGCGCTCGTGGCCCCGCGGACTCAGTGTTCTGTAAACGATCACTGCAGTAAGCAACATTTACTATGGCCGGATATGGATGGGTGACCTTCCATGTGATCACTTTGTGACATTTATTTACGAGCGTTTCCGTGCTTCGGAAGGCACGATAAGCCGTTGGTCCCGGTTGTCAGTAAAATGACAGTCGTTAAGCCAAGTTGAAGGCCTTACGGGCGGCTTGAAAAATTTCAACTGTGGGTCGTCAAAACCTGCGCCCGGGTCGGCAGCGCGTGTGTAGCGCCTCTGGTGTTGCAAACGTCTATAGGCTACGGTTACCAACCTTCCGGTGGGCCGTAAGCTTGTTTGCCACCTAAGTAGTATAAAAAAAAAGGAAGTAATTAGTGCTGTGCCACTGATTCTGAACACTTAAGGTTGAGCTAGCTAGCCCATATACTCAAAGTTGCGTAGTGACCTGTGCTTTGAGAATGTTTGGGGTAAACTTCGAAACGAGGCTATTCATCAACGAACAGCGGTAGTCAACATTGATCGCAGAGTAAGTCAAAGGACCAATGACTGGCCATATCTGTCCAAAACTCGATGGTCATAGGACCAGATGATTTGTGCGGTAGAGATCACGATTTGGAAAATGTAAGGTAAGGACAAATGGTAAGGTGAGTAAGGAAAAGATGCCATCGGAGGGGCCAAGTGAGGACAAAGAAAATGTAGGACCGTATATTTTGATCAAAATAAGATGAAGCGTACATACAGCAATAAACTGTAACGGACTGGTTTAATTAAGTTGTGAGATTGAATTTTAGGAAAATTTGGAATCTTTTATCAGAACGAAATAAAATGAATGTTTTCATTACATAATAAGGTCCATTAAAATTGAAATGAACAGAAACTTTATCCTCTTACCTCTTCCAAGGTCAATGGTACCTTGTTAATTTCGATTTTATTGAATAATATTTTATTGGATATGGTTGTAGGATATAATGTATAAACTAAACAGGGGACTTAGCACTGCTTTCAGAAAATTATGTTCTACTAGCTGTTTCCCGTGGCTTCGTCCGCGTAGAAGTCGCTATCGCGTAAAATCACTAGATACCCTTCCTTCAAACATCTCAAAAACATTCACATTTTATTAAACATAAGATAATCTTTTGCTTATTTTAAGCAAAAAAAATATAAAGTTAGTTCCTAGAATGTTGATAAGTAATATTTAATTTTGTACTAAGCATGTGGTTATGAATATTTGTACTTAACTTGCCTAAATGACGTCGTAATCACAGTCTGCAAGATCCTACATAGTGGTCTTCGAATTGGGGGCCCAACAATAACAACGCCCATTTTTGCGAATTCCGAGTTTTCAGAAAAGAAAAACAATGCAGTTGCAAATCGTTCCAAATTTCAACGTATAAACGATCTTTTCAGTCACAAGATAATATAAAATACGCTCTCCATTAGATGAAAGTGACACCTCCCGGCACGTGTTCTTTATGGTAGAAAAAGAGACGGTGGTATTAAGATAAAGAGCTGTTTAGAAAACTCACAATCTAGTTAAAACAGAGGCTTTCAACTAGGCTTAACGACTGCTATTTTACTGGCAATCGGGACCAGCGGCTTAAGGTGTCTTCTGAAGTACAGAAACGCTCGTGGAATAAATATCACATAGTGGTCATGTGATGGTCACCCATCCAAAATTGGCCACAGTAAATGTTGCTTACTACAATTGATTGTTTACAGAATACTGAGTCCGCTGGCCCAGAGTGTTTATTAACGATAAAGAAGCAAAAATATTGACAGAGCTAAAAATATTCTTCAGAGAAATTACGTTATTTCTACATAAAATCTATTTCTCCTGCCATCACAAATCCAACCAATTCAATATTATACAATAGATACAAATAATTTACACTATGTGTAAAGATTTGCGAAAGGAACAAGCAAGGATATCACAGCAATTCTCCCCAATAAAGGGGATTTTGTTTATGAGGACTACAAATCGCAAGTTTCATTACACGCTGGGGGAACTGAGACTAGTATTACGTATTGAAGGCTAAAAGTAATTTCGCTTCAGTAGATGTATCGACATCTAAAGGAAGAGAACGTTTTTATTAGAAATCCCTGACCTTTATTTTTTTTACGAAACACCTAACATGCTCGTTAACTGCTCCACCCTAAACTAAATTGCCTGGGTCAAAAGTTAGTACATGTCCGTAAAGGCTCGGAATGTGCAATTTAAAAGTTAAAATGTAGTATTCGACAGTAAGTTCATTTGAAACCTTGTGTAAACCCTTATTAGTGCATTATTCTATTGAATTATGTACATCTCGTAAGTACTTTTACGCCTTTTAATTATGTATGTATCCGGCTTCAGAGGAGGAGTAAATAAGTAGATTTTAGTAAACGGGTGTGTTAGTGTGATGTATATCAAATTATACGTGTATTTTGTTGAGTAAGCTGAGGGTTGTAATTATGTTTTGTATACCTATAATGGATGTATTGTGTAAAATAAACGTGCGTAAGTTTGATTGACACATTGTTTTGTGTTTTATTATTTTGATATTTCAGGAAATCTCAGATAAAAGTGTTTATTTATTTTTTATCTTCGCACTTTAAAAGCAGCATAATTTATTGAGTTCAAATCGTCAGTCTTACTTGCTAATGCTTTGTTAAGGTTGGTATGGGTTGGTATCATCAGTAATCGTATTAATTCTAACAGCTACAGTGTTGATACGTTATCTATACTAATATTATAAAGAGGAAAGATTTATTTTATTGTTTGTTTGTTTGTAACGAATAGGCTCCGGAGCTACTGGACCGATTTGAAAAATTATTTCACTGTTGGGAAGCTACACTCTTTGCGGTGAACATAGGCTATATTTTATTCCCTTATTCCCACGGTAACGGGAACTACGCAGGTGAAACCGCGTGACGCAGTAACGCAATTCACAAAAATGTTATAAACCAACTAAGACAACAGTATCATAACGTTGCTAATGTTGTAGAGAAGGCGAGGCGAGTAGTCGGTAGGAGTCCGGCATAGCATACATGAGGATTTTCTCTCGCGTTAAAAAAAAGGCGAGGCCACGGTGTGATAGCCAAAGTCTGCCAGGGACACTGGGACATATTTCCGAGGGCTTGCCCAGAACTCCCGACAGTAGGCAGATGTAGGGTACCATGTGGATGTGACAACATCCAAAATTTACGTCGGAATGAAATGAAAAAAGTTAGTTTTTAATGCAGAACTACATTTGCCGTACTTATCTACTGCAAATTGATATAAAAGTTACTACATAAACTACCCTCTAGCTGGGCAGCCGTTTGAAAGGAGGGCGTGAGTTATTACTGGATTCTTTTCTCTCCGTCTCTGCCCCTCCTGCCTATTGCGTTTGGTATTTGGCTGTAAATGTATAAGCAATAATGTTGACTTTCATAGGCGTTACTTTGTAACCTATTTAGATAAAGTTACATAATTTCATCCCACTACTAATGGTACTAGGAATACTGATCGTTAATCTTACTATTCTTGTTTCACAGAATGCCTCAGATAGTATACGTCTTGGCAAGAATATAGGCTAGATACTGTAACCATTTATAAGTCTTATCCACTTCAGTAGGTAGGCAGCTTAGGAGTAAATCAAGTTATGCATCTTTATTTATTGGTTCAATTGACTAATATTGTTCTTACTATACTATACTATGCTTGTTCTTACTGTTTTCTTAAAAGAAATCTCGTGTGAATTATGGAGTCCTGGAGTAGAAAAGATACAAGCTTAAGTACCAAACGATTCAGTCCATCTGTTTGTAGTATTTTTTTACTGTCTTAAAATAAAAACATATTGTCTCTCTCACTGAATATAAGTTGTTAGTCTGATATTTTATATTATAAAACGTAATCTACATGCTTCACGTAAAGTCCTACATTTAAATGGCGAAGAACTGCAAAAAAGTGCTATGTGTATTAATGCAAAGAGTTGTGAGCATTACTTCAGGGGGCACTATGTCAAGTGCAATTATCAGTGAAAGAAAATCATTGTAACGTGGCCACCAATAGTATAACATAATGTCTAGGAAGATAGGTTTTTCTTGTCAATACTGTAAAATAAAAGTCCATGTAAGAACTAAACAAACTGAAGTTTCTGGTTCTTGATGGCTACAATGGCTGCTTGAAACTATAAACTTTACTGTCATTCCTAAGACATTACGAGATGATCACTTTACAAATTTTGCTCGTAAAATAATTTTGTTGCAGAGATATTAAATTAATCAACAATGTAAGCTGTCAGTTTGTTTGGAGTGTGTATGTGACAGTTGTGATGTTAATAACACATTTACCACAACCGCAATATTAGAGCGGAACTGTGTCACCATACGCTATATTTCATAATGCGATTTACTAACTGTTGAAAGCGGCTTTACTTGCGTAAGATCTAAGTAACTCAATAGAGGGGAACTTCTACTCTTTGATACAATTGTAAGTTTCTAGACCTGTTTATTTGGAATCGAGACAGAACTGTTTGTTATTGAAAATTAAAAAGTTATTAAAAATTCTATTGCGTTTTCTTAGCTTTGAGCTAGGCCTTTACCCCAGGGTAGGCAGAGACAGTCACCTTATAGGTATTTTCCACATGTAATTTGGGGTGAGCCTATATTGCCGTGTTGAAGTGGATAGGTTTTGGTTGTGATGGTCCACTGTTAAAGGTTTTCAAGCCGACCATTAAGACCTTCAACTTGGCTTAACGCCTGTTACCTTACTGACACCAACGGCATAACGTGCCTTCTGAAGCTCGGAATCGCTCGCAAATAAATGTCACAAAGTGGTCTTCGAAATGAGGACCAACCTCAGCGAAAGTTGCTTACTGTAGCGTACCTCTACAAAGTCCCCTTTTATGTGTCTAATCACTTGGGAATAAATGCGTGAATGTACATATTTTCAATGTCAAAACTAATACAAACCTAAATCGCTATCACTCTGAATCTAAAACCCAAATTCCAAACAATTACATACACAAATAGTATGAGAGCTTTTGGGTAAACTTTTTAACGGAGGTCTGACAAATGCCACAGTGTTGGCGAGGACAAGGGTACATTGTTTCTGTCAGTTGAGGGTACTTAACAATTTACATTACGGTTCCAGTGGTTCAAGTTTTAAGTGGGAACTACGCTATTAGCGAACGAGCATAGTTTTTAATTGTTATTATGTTGACAACATTGTATTAATAACTGGTTTAAGTGCAGTGGTTTCACTTGTGACAGCGCGTCACGCGGCTTGGTCAGGAGCTCACGTCACATCCGACGGGCAGCCGTGGATACTGGCAACTGGCCAAAGCCGTGCAGGCCAACTTTTGCAAGTCCTCGCTGCCGCCGCTGCGCTATCCTGACGGATCACTGGCTCACAAGGCCCAAGAGAAAGCGGAAATGCTGGCCAAGCTCTTTGCGGCTAATTCCCGGGTCGATGACTGTGGCAAGCAACCTCCCACTATCGCCAACTGTGGAACCACGATGCCGGAAATTGTAATCCGGCAGTGCGATGTGCGGGCGGTGCTACGGTCACTCGACACGCGGAAAGCCAGTGGTCCTGATGGCATTCCGGCCGTGGTGCTGAGGAATTGTGCAGCTGAATTGTCTCCAACGCTAACACGCCTGTATCGCCTTTCGTATTCGTCGGGAGAAGTGCCGGAGACTTGGAAAGAGGCGAATGTCCAACCGATCCCCAAGAAAGGGGATCGGTCGGATCCAGCCAACTATCGCCCCATAGCCGTAACCACCGTCATCTGCAAGGTGTTCGAGCTAATCATCAACAAAAAGCTCATGCGCTATCTGGAGGATCACTCGTTAATTAACGATCGCCAATATGGCTTTAGGCCGAAACGATCAACGGGTGACCTCCTAGCGAACATAACGCACACCTGGGGTGAGGCTATGGAGAGGCACGGCGAATCTCTGGCTATTGGCCTAGACATCGCAAAAGCCTTTGATAGGGTATGGCATGCGTCGCTTCTTTCCAAGCTGCCGTCATATGGTTTATCGCATCAGTTGTGCCGCTGGTTGGCCAGCTTCCTGAACGGGCGACGGATTCGGGTCCTCTGTGATGGTCAGGCTTCCTGTTTTTTTTGAGGTAAATGCCGGAGTACCACAGGGATCGGTATTGTCCCCAACTCTCTTTCTTCTGCATATCAATGACATGCTGTCCCTTGGGTGGATTCATTGTTATGCGGATGACAGTACTCTTCATGGGAGCTATTCTGGCCGTCCAGCGGCAGAGCGAGGCGACGTGGATGAGAAGAGACGACAACTCGTGGCGGATCTCGATCTGGACCTGGGCCGCATTGCCCAATGGGGTTCAGACAACCTGGTCGAGTTCAATGCCAGAAAAACACAGGCGTGTGCGTTTACAGCTAAGAAGTCCCCATTCCTACCCCTGCCCTCTCTTCAGAGCATTACAATTCCACTAAAGGACAACATGGAGATCCTCGGTATAGACGTCCGGCGTGAGCTCAATCACAAAAGCTACATAGAGAGCTGTATTGGTCTGGCCTCGCGGAAACTGGGAATCCTGAATAAGGTGAGACGGTATTTCACGCCACATCAGAGATGTTTACTGTACAAGACGCAGATTCGTCCCTGCGTCGAGTACTGTTCTCACCTTTGGGATGACTCCGCGAGGTACTTGTTAGACGCGCTTGACGCTATGCAGAGACGTGCTATCCGAATAATTGGTTGTCCTGAGGTGACGGGAGGCCTCGAACCTTTGTCGCAGCGAAGAACCATAGCGTCCTTGGCTGCCTTCTATCGAGTGTATCACGGCGAATGTTCTGAAGAGCTCTTCAACCTGATCCCACCATCTCCTTTCCGATCCCGAACAACGCGTGCCGGGCAGAGATGCCGCTCATACACAGTGGAGAGAATCTTCGCCAGAACCGAGCGTTTCAAAAGATCGTTCCTCTGTCGAACTATAAAAACATGGAACGACCTGCCCGCACACGTCTTTCCCTCATCTTACAATCCCGGGTTCTTCAAGAGGAGCGTGAAGAGGCACATCACAGGGCCGCCAACTTGAGGACCACTGTAAGAAGTGGCCCCCAATCGCTAGATGCGCCACTGCTTTCTTACCATCAGGCTGGTGGCGACGTCAATTTGGCGAGTTGAATTTAGGAAAAAAAAAAAAAAAACTTGTGAAACAAAGAACATATTCAATAGAAGCATGAGGGTCGTTAATGGCAGCTATGCTGCTCCGACTAAATTAGATGGCTTAGATGGCTGAAGTCCCCACAAGATGTATTGTTTATCTAATAGCTGATCCTGTTTTTATAATTTATAATTGATTTTATGATACATTCGTTGCTATGTGAATACGAAAAATTATTATAGCACGGGTCGCTCAAAAGCCACAGCCTCGATCCCAAACGTTAACAGTATGGGGGGTACTTCAAAAGAGGTCTTATAAATAATAAAGATATTTTTTTCAAGATCGATGGCGCGTGTGTAGCATGTACAAGTAAATACTGAATTCTAGCAGTTAGTGCAGTTAGTTTTGATCACCGAGATTCTCATGAGTCGTTTGAAAGGTAGCCTAGTTTTATCATATTGCTACGCCTCAATTCAGGTCCGTAACATTTTTGAGAACTATGTATATCGTCTTTCATGAAATTTTATTTAGTTCGTGTGAAGTACCGGCCACTACTCTACGGGAAGAGTGGTAAACACAAATAGACGAAAGTTCCCGCGTTACGATACTATCTACTCAAAGTAAGGAGCCCCAAGCTATAACCCTTGTGGGTAATAGCTTACCGAAAAGGTTTTTAACCATTAAATGCGATGGTCATCGTTTAGTTCTAAAGGGTGTTTTTTTTAGAGGTATAGAACTTTGAAATGGAATAAAACAAAAGGGATTTTTTTATTGATATGAAATTGACTTTATTCGAAAGACAATTTTCTGGCATTATAATTTAAATATGATTTCTGGCATATGACCGCCACGGCTGGCTCAGACGTAGTCTAATCCAGAGGTCCAATTTTCGATGACATTTTCCAACATTTGTGGCCGTATATCGGCAATAACGCGCCGAATGTTGTCCTGCAAGGGGTCAATCGTTTCGGGTTTATCGGCGTAGACTAGCGACTTCACATATCCCCACAGAAAATAGTCAAGTGGCGTTAAATTGCACGATCCTGTAGGCCAAACCACGGTACCAAAACGTGAAACTATGCGGTTACCAAACGTTTCCTTCAATAAATCAATTGTGACACGAGCTGTGTGCCATGTTGCACCGTCTTGTTAAAACCACAACTCCTGCACATCATGGTTGTTCAATTGATGAACGAAAAAGTCAGTAATCATCGTTCTATAGCGGTCACCATTAACTGTAACGTTCTGGTCAGCATCGTTTTTAAAGAAGTACGGACCAATTATTTCACCAGCCCATAAAGCACACCACACAGTCAGATTTTCTGGATGTAACGGTGTCTCAACATACGCTTGAGGATTATCATCACCCCAAATACGGCAATTTTGTTTATTGACGTATCCATTCATCCAAAAGTAGGCTTCATCGCTCAACAAAATTTGCTTATGAAAATCGCAATACGTTTCTCGGACAGAACCATGCTTTTCAAAATAAATTTGCACAATTTGGAAGCGTTGTTCCGGCGTCAGTCTATTCATGTTGAAATGCCAAACCAAACTAAACATAAATCACTTGACAGTTGACAAAATTACCGCCAGTTAAAAAAGTGGTGGCAACTTAAAGTTCTATACCTCTAAAAAAAACACCCGTTAGTTGGAAGCTATACCAATTCCTGCAAGCCCTTTGGAATATAAAAGTAACATATAATTCAAGATCTTAATTTTGTTAGTTGAACATGATAAAAATAAAATGTTCGCTTCAAAAAATAAAAAAATAAAATATTTTTTACTCTTCTGTACCCGCAATCTTCACTAGCCATAGTAAAGTGCAAAGACATTAAAGTTAAGGCAGATGAAAAACTGCCATGAATTGTCTATCTACCCACAACACCAAGAGAATATGGCCAAACACACAAGTAATCAGCCCTTACCAAAAATAGTACCTACTCATTCAAAATGAAAGAAGTTTTGCATGTTTGTGTAAATAGTTCTAGTATCGCATCGGTTACTGAAGGAAATAACAGATTTCCTTCATCGCGGCAATCGGCAAAATAAATTGCTTCATATCAGCCCGCAAACGATCCCTTGCTTCGAAGGAGTTGGATCCATTTCAGTCTGTCTGGGTAAATGGGTCAAGTTTATAACAAATAACTTTACGAGCGAAAACTCTTGAGATTTAAGATGGTGGCGCATTCAAGAGAAGTTCGAGACGCTACTTACTTTCGTGGTTTAGGTAGTCGATTATAAAACCTTTTTGATAACAGACGTACAACGAATGTCTTTGATATTACAATTTTTATTGTGTTTTATGATTACACATTTACTGAAAACGACTTAACTATTATTTTAAATAGTTTAACTTTTTACTACGTTTTTCAAACCAAGTAACTCTATACATTTGTTTTCTTTTCCCTACAAACTTGGGTTTTCTTCAAGCGGAGCGAAAAATTAAGTCTCTTAGGTCTTAATAGTCTTTTCATCTGTGAAAATAGTCATCATTGCCATGACTTTCCACCAATCAAGCAGCGTCACTTTGACAAGCTAAATATAAACTCACAATACAAACCGCAAACCAATCACAATTTGTCTTCCTTTCGTAAATCGCCGTCGCGTCGTACGGATTGAATTATTTCTGTAGGTTTTCCTGTTCCCGTTTGGATCTCACAGTAACGGTTGATGCGGTTTGGATACACTAATATCAAGCATTGTTACCGACTGTGACCAACCTTTTCTGACCTTTCGTACCCTTATTTTAAACCGTATGTTGGTATCAAGGAAATTCTTCGTACTTTTTTCATCAAACGATGAAATAAATAATGTTAGAGGTAGTGTATACTGTACATATTGCCATCATCATATATCCTCGAATGCGTAACCAGAGTCTAACTATTGACTCACTCTACACGAGATGCATTGTAATTTAAGTGAAAATAAAACTTGCTAAGTGAACTATACAGGGTGCAAATATTCATTTTTGCTTAGCCGCTATAATCTACACATTTAATAAAATGATAGGATAAATTTTAAATATGGAAAAAGAATTGGTTTCGAGCAGGATTGATTTATGATCAGTTAGCATACTCATTGCTTTTCAAAAATAATCTTAATGATAGAATAGTCAAAACTGTACATTGGAAATATTAAAAAAAAAATACTCGTTGGGTGTTCAAAATAAAATACCGAA
Organism: Miltochrista miniata; assembly: GCA_933228765.1. Lineage (NCBI taxonomy): Eukaryota > Metazoa > Arthropoda > Insecta > Lepidoptera > Erebidae > Miltochrista > Miltochrista miniata. The sequence goes on along the minus strand of OW121753.1, from coordinate 38,978,163 downwards.
GCCGAAAATATACTTAGATTTTTTTTTGTCTGTTTGTCTGTTTGTCGGTTTGTCTGTTTGTCTGTTTGCTTTGCTTTGTCCGGAAGGATCTCGAAAAGTAACGGGTGTTTTTTTTAGAGGTATAGAACTTTAAGTTGGCCTAGCTGTTTTAACCGGCGGTATTTTTGTCAGCTGTAAAGTGATTTATGTTTAGTATGGTTTGGCATTTTAACATAAATAGACTGAAGCCTGAACAATGCTTCCAAATTGTGCAAATTTATTCTGAAAATCATGGTTTTGTCCGAAATGCGTATCGTGATTTTCATAAGCGAATTTTCTTTAGCGGTGCAGCTCACTTTTGGTTGAATGGATACATCAATAAACAAAACTGCCATATTTGGGGTGATGATGATCCTCAAGTGTATGTTGAGACACCGTTACATCCAGTAAAACTGACTGTGTGGTGTGCTTTATAGGCTGGTGGAATAATTGGTCCGTACTTCTTTAGAAACGATTCTGACCAGAATGTTACAGTCAATCGTGACTGCTATAGAGCGAAGATTACTGACTTTTTCGTTCATCAATTGAACAACCATGATGTGCAGGAGTAGTGGTTTCAACAAGACGGCGCAACATGTTACATAGCTCGTGCCACAATTGATTTATTGAAGGAAACGTTTGGTTACCGCATAGTTTCACGTTTTGGACACGTGGATTGGCCTCCAGAGTCGTGCGATTTTACGCCACTTGACTATTTTCTGTGGAGATATGTGAAGTCGCTCGTCTACGACGATAAGCCCGAAACGATTGACCACTTGGAGTTGGGATGTTGGGAAAGTCATCGAAAATTGGACCTCTAGATTAGACTACGTCCGAGCCAGCCATGGCGGTTATATGCCAGAAATCATATTTAAATTATAATGCCAGAAGATTTCCTTTCGTATAAAGTCATTTCCATATCAATAAAAACAATCACTTTCGTTTTATTCCATTTCAAAGTTCTATACCTCGAAAAAAAACACCCTTTACTAAATAGATTTTATTCAAATTTTGCACAAATATGAACTAGCGGTAGGGTCTTCAAATAGGCTATATATTATCACGCTACATATCCTAGGGGCTAAGCAGAGAGCAACCAAATTGGTATTATAACATAATTTTCACGCGTACGAAGTCGCTGGCAACAGTTAGTAATATATATAGCGGCTAAGCGAAAATGGATAAAATTTACACCACTGTTACTTGTCATCGTAAATATCTAGATTTGTGTTTCTCTGGGGACGAGTCCTATAATACTGATACTTGATATACGTTTAGCTCTATTATAAACAATACGATACTAAATTTATATTTATGTGTATATTTATGTAGGAGCTGAGTATAAATTTCAGTTCTATATTACACCGTGTGGCGACCGGGCCCCATGTGGTAACGGGAGAGAGTACAAAGTGTCGCCACCCCAATTCATTCCGAGTGTGTCGTAAGAGGCGACTCAGGGAACACTTTCGCAAAACGATCCGTTGCGTAGAGAAGGAAAATTCGAAATGAAACCCGGTTGCCAGTAAAATAACTATTGTTAAATCAAGTTGAAGGACTTATCGGCGGCTTGAAAAATTTCAAATCAGGTCGTCTCCTATTACGTGGGGCACAACATTATATGGTGTAATGTGAGCGCATACTATGCCTCTGCCTTCCTCTTACTGGTAAAAGGAGTGGCTATGTTTGTATGTATGTACAGATATTAACCATAATGATATGAACTTATTCATCCTACATTTACATTACATGACTAATATAATACTCTCCATATAAGATGGGGATATTATGTTAGTCACATAAAGAAAAGCCAACATACATGTACAAAAAAAGCTTTTATCCCCCAAGAAATAGGTAAAAGCATATTAGGTATACGCTCACATTTCATAATTTTGATTCTGTCCCACGTAACAGGCGGCGAACCTATTGCCATAAATATTTTTTGTAGAACTTTAAAGAATATAAATTTTATGAATTATATCAAAGCTCTGGTCGCCGGCACTCAGTAAATTTTAAAAGGTTACCTACAGTTAGGTACATTGATATGAAATTTTGAAGAATCCAAGTTAATGACATTGAACTTGAATATAATTTTACGATCGACGACGTGGCTGCTAGACCTATATTTTACAGTTTTCCCAAGTTCACTTTTATGGCACATTTACTGCTTGATCAATATCTCTTTTTATAAACAGTCTGTTCAGGCGCTGTAAAATTGCTTGGACTAAATTTTATAGACACGTAAAAGCGGAAAATATCTATGTTGAGTACGGTAACAAAATGTTATGAATATAGCTGAACTTATATGGTTCTAGAATACGACTGTTCCTTATATAAATACTCCTTAAAATAACAGTAGTAAAAAGTATAATAGTAGTATAACAGTAGTAGAAAGTAATGATACTATCAAGAATTCTTTATGACCATAGAGTTATTTTTGCATGTAAAATGCCGCATCATTTCACTCCAATGACATAAATTCTAATTAGTCACGACATAAATACAGTACAACTTTTGTTGAACAAGAAGTTAGTGTAACTAACTTCACGTGAGTTGTTTCTACTAGTTTTACGTAGTGATTATATACTCTGTGGTCTAACCTTCATTACCTTAATGGTGGGACCGTGTTGAGATAAAAAAAATTCTGGTATACTTGCGCATGAAATGACACATTTTTATAGGTATTTCACAGTCGATGTAATTTGTTAATCGTCTAAAATACTCGAAAGTACATTTTTCACGACTTTTCTTTACAAACAGAATATAAAACACTGCCATTTGTACTTTCACAAAGCATGTTGTCGCGACACTGGTTGGTGCATAACTAATAAGTTGGTTGGCAATTACCTCCCATTTGTCTTACCATTGCGCAGTATGGGTAATGTATCTAGTTTTTATACATATCATTGTTCCACCCTAATGGTAAGATGAGCATGACTTGAACCGGCTAAAATATCCGGGAGGTACACCTTCATAACAATGCGTCCCGTGTGCATAAGGCACCGCACCGGGTATATCTCGAGTAACCGTTCCTGATTCATTGACTAGTTTTGGATGCCAAAAACGTACCAGAAACGACCTCTTAGGCCCCAGTACCTATGATATTAAAAATAATGAAAGAGAAAAAATAGTAGACTGAAAAACAAGAGAGCAAAATAGTATTTTTACGGCGAGGGCGCTACTTTTAATCATGAGCGAAGCGAAGGATTCTAGAATAGAATCCTGAGCATAGCGAGGGATTCCAAGTACATCGCCCGAGGAAAATAATTTGCTCCCAATTAATATCCTCTACTTTCATCCCCTTTCTATAAAAAAAATTGGTTTTGTGCGACGTACCTGGTTACCGTTGGTAGCTTCTATAGTAATTGTTTTAGGAATTAATGCATTGTGCCATTCATAACTTGACGTAGAACTCATGATATTTGCAGAATACAATCAAATCTGTATAGGTACTCATTACAAAAACACAATAGATAAATCGCGCTCGTTAGTTTTTTTTTTTAGTTAGCACAGGTCACCGCGCTGCTGACAGCCAACACGTTCCAGCCAGTATTCCATAGATATTGCATTCGATTTCAATGAATGTTTTAAGTTCCAAATTCAAATCACTTTGCCGCTCACTAAAAAGCTCCAAACAGAAAAGATCTTCTTTGCGCACGGCGTGGTTAGTGATACTTTTCAAATACCTAGAAGGGATGAAAATATACTATTTTACTAATGATGTGGATAGGATGCTAACTATGAGAAATATTTTCCATAGAATTTATATTTTGAATATCAATAGCATAACGTCTATCTACAGAAATTGGATTATTCTCTCGAGAATAAATAAATACACATTTTGTATGATAATTGAAACGATGCGAAGGAAAATATACTGAAAGTTTCCAAATTTGAATAATTGTTTACCGATAAAAGCCGATAAAAATACCATTAAAAAATGGCTGCGATATTTGGTATAAAACGTGTCCATGTATTGTCTGGGAATATGGAATTTATTATGATGAACATTATAAATGCGACAGTTTGTGAGTTTCACACTCACTAACTGTCGAGAGTAGACGTCTGGATGTGTGGATGTTTGTGACCCTTTGAGGCTCTATTGGATGAGCGGATCTAGCTGAAATTTGGTACAGGGTCTGGAATAACCAAACTTAATACTCGTACTAGCTGAAACAGGAACGGGGGAAAATCTCAACGTGGATGAAGCCGCGGGAGGCCTCTTCTAGTATTTTTTTTTTTTATTTAAGAGACTCGTTTTTTGGGTTCCGTACCCAAAGGATAAAATCGGAACCCTATTCATGTTCTTCGCTATCCGTCTGTCTTACGGTCACGAGGCTGTATCTCATGAACAGAGAGCTAAAAAGTTTTGCAGATTTAGTGTTTCTGTTGCCGCTTAAACAACAAATACTTAATCAGAATAATAAAAATATTTAAGGAGCTCCCATACAACAAATGAGATTTTTATGTCCATAGTACACTTGATTGGAATATTGGAAATGTATACACTACCTAACATTATATCGTAATCATTGTTGTGTGAGAAAGTCCACAAATATTAAACAAAATTTTAAAATATATTATCAGTTATCACAGCCGTTAATATGAAATTACTTTTATTTAACGACCTACAAAACGAACTAGATATATTTTAAACGAATATATTTCTCTAGAGCCAGAGTCACTTGGAGTAAAAGCTTCCTTTAGTATCTTAAATACAACATTTACGGTACAACTAGTAGTACCAGCTACCTACAGAAAATCCTTTTCACACTTCGAAAACCGCTGCTCTGCTACAATAGAAACGAAATTGAATAGGACTCTTAGGACCGTAATGCCGTAAGTGTCATTGAAGCAGATGTAACATGTTTCAAAAGAACTTAAGAAGTTTCGATTGGATTTCTCATCTAGTTTTAATACTTAGTACCTACCCAGATAAGTACATAAATATGATCACGCCTTTGTATCCAAGAATCCTTTGTAGAGGCATAATGAACGCCCATATTTCAAGTATTAGTATTTGTTCCACGTGATAGTTGGTGGTCCTATTGCAGTAGTGAAATGGACAGACGCAGGTTAGGACTACCGCTTTGTAAATCTCGAGGACCTGCATAACAGTGCCATGTGTATTTTCTAAAAATTGTAAGGATTATTTCAGAAGGCACTGTGCCAAGCGCAATTATCAGTGAAAGAACATCATTGTAACGTGGCCAGTGATAGTATAACATAATGTCTAGGAAGATAGCTCTTTCTTCTCGTTACTGTTAAACAAAATACGTCCATGTAAGAACCTAAACAAACTGAAGTTTCTAGCTGTTGATAACTGCAACGGCTGCTTGAAACTATAAACTTTAATATCATTCCTAAAACAGCATTACGTCGTTGCGCCTGACAAGTTCTATATGTGCATTTTTTCGATCTACACATACTAGTAAAATCCGTTGTGTATTATTTAGCTTAGAACCAATTTAGCAATATTCCGTATGTGTTTTAAGCTTTGGAAAAAAACGTTATGTGTACACACGCACATATGGAATATGCGATCTTGCCAATATCGCGCGGAAAACATGATAAATATGTAACATTATGGCGACAAACGTGGTCTAAGGTGACGTTAACCATCATTTTAATTAGGATTGAAAAGAAAAGTGTGTCGAAATTCGTAAGTAATGTGCTTTTTATTTATTTATTATCATTATTGACTGCCTCTGTGGCGCAGTCGGTACTGATACCGCCTGCGGCGCTGGAGGTCGTGGGTTCGATTCCCACCGTAGACAGATATTTGTGTGACCCATAAATGTTTGTCTCAAGAGTCTGGGTGGTTTTAAGTATAATATGTATGTATTTGAAAAGTATATAAGTATTAATATCAATGGTCTGATACCCATAACACAAGCAGGTTATTCCTAGCTTACTTTGGGATCAGATAGCGTTGTGTACAATGTCCGAGAATATTTATATATTTATTTTATTTACTTATTTGATAAGTTTTGTAATGGATAGAGTCCTACCCACAACATAGGGGCCACTTTCGGGTTTCACCTGCGAGTGGTGCTCCTGCTGATTAACGGATGAGGTCATGACGAAGAGAAAAACAAACAAAATAAAGCACTATGCACTACTGACGCACTACTTAGCCGTCTGGTCAACGTCGTACAAAAGGCCCAAACCCCTACCAATATGAAAGCTTATAAAAATAAACGGACCCCAGTTCTCTACACTTCTGCTGTTCCGGTCGCGGTAGCGGTCGCAACAATGGTGGGAGGGAAGTGCAAAGCAAATGCAAATTTACGGGCTAAGACAGGCGAATGATCCTGGCTCCATATAACGACGCACTTTAGGTACACTCCATAGCTGAGCGATCATCTTATCAAAGTCGAGGTAGAACTGAGTTGCAAAGACATACTAGACTTGTGCGAGGTCCGAATAAAGGGTATTTTCACTTACACTCTTCAATCAAGGAACACTAGAACATGCTAACCCCCACACCAGATAAAACGCTCTATTTTTAGCAAAGTGATGGAAGGACCTCCGAAAGTGGTGTCGATTTTATGGTGAAAATTTACCTCATTAGCAGTGGTGTGGATGTCAGCAGTGTATCGGCTCGGGTAGCATATCATATACTGGAACTCATCGACAGGAACTCCCTGAACGTGATACAGGTATTTGCCACTACCTCGAGAAGCACGAAAGAGGCAATCGAGGCTGTATACGACAACATAGCGAAGATATTACAAGGCACTGCCAACTTCAATGTTAATGGGGGATTTTCAACGCCAAACTGTAGGGTATAAGATGATCGCAAAACCGTGATACGGCGAATGACTGGGGCACATTCCTACTTGTTGATTTTCCCTCCAATCTCAGGGTCACTTCTTGGTGAATTCTTTCTTTAATATGAGGCCCCACAGAAAGTAGATTTGGTGAAGCCCCGACAAAGTCACAATTAATGAGAAAGTATTTATCATAACGGACCAAAGAAATGACTTTGTGATTGTCAGGTGGTTTAGTGCCGGTTGTGATCACTGACTTGTCCCAGTATTATCAGAAAGAGCCCAGGTTATAAAGCCTGTTCTTCGACCTACTATGCGCTACATAGAATTGGGATCCGAAAGATTTCAATTGAAACTTCGAAATCGTTTGGATTTGCTAGAAACCACTGACCACGATAAAACCGACACAGTGGTAAAAACGTTACAACTAGTGCTCGAAGATTTTTGTTTAGCAGTGACAAAAAAGGTGTTCAAAGCTCCGAGACCCTCGAAGTTATAAAGATTAGACGGGAAATGAGACCTACGCCTGTGTTTTCGTCAGAACGGTTTGGCCTTAACGTCAAAATTCAAAGCTGCTAAGACACGACCTCAGACGTAATAACACCAGTGTTTTCGAGGCTAAGATTGAGCAGAACAGGGGCACTAAAGTCTGTACCCAACAGTTCAACAGCAGCAAACAACCACAGGTAGCAAAATTGTACCCGCAAGGTTAATTTCATTAAGTTTCACGAGGAAATGGACTCCTTTTACAGAGATCTATAATTATCACAGATCAAAGCTTACGTGGCCTAGTAATGATGGCCACAGTGTTCCATTAACGCACCAATGAACCAGATATCGATCAGAGTGAAGTCAGCGCAGCTCTTGAGCAACTCAAAAGTAATAAATCCCCTTAAGAATTTACTAAAAACGGAATAACGGAATTAATAAACAACACCTTAAATTTAGTGGGACTCTGATCCTTAAAGTGTATTAAATTTCATTCTCCGGCTGGAACAGACACACACAGGGAGAGGGAGTGTGGTGACTTTGATCTTTAAAAAAAGGTGACAAGACCTGCCCCATGTCATTTGTGCGCAAGCTTGTGTGTTTACAAGTTGTTCTCAAGAATAGTGTCACAAATTGCCTCACCGTAAAGAAACGACGTAGCAGGGCCTAATTCAAGTCGGAAGATTGAGGTTTGTGGTTGCCCAGGAGTCTACTTACCTTGAAACCTGATTTGAAACGATGTTATCCGTCAGAATACCATCGTTGTCGACATAGCTATCAGAGCATGCGTTTTGATGGTAGGTACACATCTATAAAAGAAACGATAGCCGAGCTTGCTGAAAGTAGGATAGGACGATACCTTCCTGATGGCTCGACCGCCTGAAAAGGTCACAAAGAGTGACTGGATGCGGAAGACGTAGGACCGTATGTTCCGGCGTAATTTGGGCGAGGCCTATGTCCAGTATTAGATTGCCTGAATTTGATTACCTAATTAAGAATAGGCATAAAACTGAGCACGGTTTCTACAGGCATAAGATCTTACGTAATTATTCAAAAGTTTAAGCTCCATCTATTTTGTTCTGCACTCTGCATTGGACTTGTGTAAGTGGATTAAGGACTTTATAGAGAAGTTTATATTGTGACTTTTAGGCATTTTAACATACTTTTAATTTAACTTTTAGGATTAAGAACTGAAGTTTTAATCAATACTAATACATTATAAGAAGACCGACCAATAATTGTGAAAATGAAAGTAGTACACTGAATTTTTAATACCGAAATGTCACATAATAGACTAGTTTATGAAAACAGTGCTAACATTATCCCTTATGTGCATGAAAATGGCACATGAATAATTTGCATGCACAGTGCCAAAACAGGTATGTGCAGATTTACAGAACAAAATAATAAAATCTTCAAATATATTGCATTTCAAATGTATATCTTACATATGTAAAAAATGATTGTTCATAATACTGCATTTACAGATTTTTGATAACTTACACACTTTTTGTAAAAACATGTTTTTTTGAGTTTCCCAAAACCCTGTAAAAATCACATCTGGAACTTGTCAGGCGCAACGACGATTACGAGATGATCACTTTACAAATTTTGCTCGTAAAATAATTTTTTTGCAGAGATATTAAATTAATCAACAATGTAAGCTGTCAGTTTTTTTGGAGTGTGTATGTGACAGTTGTGATGTTAATAACGCATTTACCACAACCGCAGTATTAGAGCGGAACTGTGTCACCATACGCTATATTTGATAATGCTATTTACTAGCAGTTGTAAGCGGCTTTACTTGCGCGAGATCTATTTACCTCAATAGAGAAGAATATAATTTTTTACAAATGGTAAGTTTTTAGACCTGCTAGATTGGTATGAGGACAGAACTTTATGTTCAAATAGTAATTTAAATGCTATTGCGTTTTATGGCTTCGAGCTAGATTTTCTTTGACAAGTAAACATATGAGTGCCGCCCTTATCCTAGGAAGTAAAGGGTAGGCATAGGCATTCACCTTTTAGGTTTTTATCCCACATAATTTGTTGTAAATATAGGCTATTGCCGTGTTGAAAAGGAAAGGCGCTAGTTGTGACGATCCACTGTTAAAGGTTTTCAACTTGGCTTAACGCCTGTCACCTTACTGATACCAACGATATAACGTGCCTTTCTCTCCACAAAGTGGTCACCCAATTGAGGACCAACCACAGCAAAAGTAGCTTACTATAGTGATGCTTTACAAAGTCCCGTATTATGTGTCTAATCCCTCGGGAACAGAGGCGTGATTGCACGTCTAATGTCAAAACTAATACAAATCTAAATCGCTATCACTCTGAATCTAAAACCCAAATTCCAAACAATTACATACACAAATAGTATAAGAGCTTTTGGGTAAACTTTTTAACGGAGGTCTGACAAATGCCACAGTGTTGGCGAGGACAAGGGTACATTGTTTCTGTCAGTTGAGGGTACTTAACAATTTATATTACGGTTCAAGTGGTTCAAGTTTTAAGTGGGACCTACGCTATTAGCGAACGAGCATAGTTTTAAATTGTTATTATGTTGACAACATTGTATTAATACCTTGTTTATGTGCCGTGGTTTCACCTGTGAAACTTTGAAGAAAGAAAAATAGAACTTGTTCAATAGAAGCATGAGGGTCCTTGATGGCAGCTATGCTGCCCCAACTAAATTAAATGGCTGGGGTCACACAAGGTGCATTATTCATCTTATTGCCCATTCTGTTTTTATATTTTTTGATTGATATTATTTATTTATTAATTAAATTTAAGGTAATTCCTCCCTTTCAGCTTATATTACCCGAGTGTCACACATTCATAGAATCAGAAACTCAATTACATGTCCTCACTTATAGCAATACATTAAACAACAAAAAGTGAGCAAAGGTATTAAAAAAGCAGAAAAGTAACCTTAACAGAAACAAAACACAGACAAAAATGTAAATACTACGAAGACTTATTTGTAATTTTACCTACCAATTTATCCCCTTGAAAAAGTCTATCCTGATCCTTCTCACCGCTGCCGTTCTCAATGAGAAATCAAAAACTCTCTCTCATTATGACTATTTTATGCTTTTTATCGACATCACCACATAACAATGGAGCTAAGTAGATGTGAGTTAAAATTATAACACCGTTCACTCAAAGACCCAGCCTCGGCTTTCCCAAACTGCGACAGTATGGGGTAGAATTCAAATTAGGTCTAAAAATAATGAAAATTTTTTTCTAAATTGATGGCGCGAGTGTAGCATGTACAAGTAAATAATGAATTCTAGCAGTTAGGCCGAAAACTGCATGTCAGCGGGAGCGGGGCGGGAGCGGCGGCGACAGCGGGGCGGGGCGGGGCGGATCTTGACCGAACTTGATCTCAGCGGCCGGATCGCTCGTGTCGTGGCGACGAAGTGTTGGGTTTGGCGGTAACCCGGCAACCACATCTTTCGGAACGAAGTGCTTTTGTTTCGTATGATTTATTGTAGGCAAAAAAAGATTATTGATCTTTACAATAAACAAAGAAAACAAAAACGCGATTTTTATACTAATATTATAAAAAGAAAAGATTTGATTGTTTGTTTGGCATCTAATAGGTCCGAAACTAGGTACTGAACCGATTTGAATAATTCTTACACTACTGTTGGGAAATAACATTATCCCAATATGTGTTCCCAATAACTTATCAACTTGTGATTATGTACTTTTTAGGATTCCGTACCCAATGGGTAAAAACTGGACTATATTCATGAGATTTCGCCGTCCATCTATCTGAATGTTCGTCACGAGACTGTATATCTAATATAAAAGGGGCTGCCATACATGCCAACGTTTTTAGGGTTCCGTAGCCAAATGGCAAGAAACGGAACCCCTATATCGTCATGTCTGCACTACGTCTGCTCAATCGCAGCGATATCGCGCGACTGGCGCTCCCCGATCGTGCACCGCTGCCCGCCCCGCCGTCGCCCCGCTGACATGCAGTTCACTTCTATGGGACTCCATACGTTACACCGCCCCGCTCCCGCTCCCGCCCCGCCCTCCGCTGAGATGCAGTTTTAGGCCTTAGTAAAGTTAGTTTTGATCACCGAGATTCTCATGAGTCGTTTGAAAGGTTGCCTAGTTTTATCATATTGCTACGCCTCGATTCAGGTCCGTAACGCTTTTGAAACTATGTATATCGTCTTCCATGAAATTTTATTTAGTTCGTGTGGACTACCGGCCACTACTCTACGGGAAGAGTGGTAAACACAAATTGACGAAAGTTCCCGCGTTACGACACTATCTACTCAAAGTAATGAGCCCCAAGCTATAACCGTTGTGGGTAATAGCTTACCAAAAAGGTTTTTAACCATTAAATGCGATGGTCATCGTTTAGTTCTAGTTGGAAGCTATACCAATTACTGCAAGCCCTTTTGAATATAAAAGTAACATTTTCAAGATCTTTATTTTTGTTTGTTGAATAATGATAAAAATAAAATGTTTGCTTCAATAAATAAATAAAATATTAATATTTTTAACTCATCTGTGCCAGCAATATTCACTAGCCATAGTAAAGTGCAAGACATTAACAGTGGGCGCACACTGAGCGTCTTGTCGCGGCGACATGTCGCGGCGACAAGCTGCGGGCGCCAATTTACATACATTTTGTTCTAAGCATCGCACACTGCGCGACATGTCGCCGCGACTCGGCGACAAGCAAGGGGAGTCGCAGCGACACGGCGACAGTCGCCGAGCGACAACTTTTTGTACGACGTCTGTCGCCGCGACATGTCGCGCACGACGGCGACAGTCGCGGCGACATGTCGCGGCGTCAAGTCACCCGATGTAGGCGCACACTGGGCGACAGTCGCGGCGACATGTCGCGGCGACTTGTCGCGGCGACTTGTCGCCTAGTGTGCGCCCACTGTAAAGTTAAGGCAGTTGAAAAACTTTGACATAGATTCTCTATCTACCCACAACACCAAGAGAATATGGCCTAACACTTTCTAGATATCAAAAATCTTATTGCTTGGCAAAGGCAACCAGCCCTTAACAAAAATAGTACTCAGGCAAAATGGAAGAAGTTTTGGATGTTTGTGTAAATAGTTCTAGTATCGCATCGGTTACTGAAGGAAATAACCGATTTCCTTCATCGCGGCAATCGGCAAAATAAATTGCTTCATATCAGCCCGCAAACGATCGCTTGCTTCGAAGGAGTTGGATCCATTTCAGTCTGTCTGGGTAAATGGGTCAAGTTTATAACAAATAACTTTACGAGCGAAAACTCTTGAGATTTAAGATGGCGGCGCATTCAAGAGAAGTTTGAGACGCTACTTTCGTGGTTTAGGTAGTCGATTATAAAACCTTTTTGGTAACAGACGTACAATGAATGTCTTTGATATTACAATTTTTATTGTGTTTTATGATAACACATTTACTGAAAACGATTTAACTATTATTTTAAATAGTTTAACTTATTACTACGTTTCTCAAACCAAGTAACTCTATACATTTGTTTCCTTTTCCCTACAAACTCGGGTTTTCTTCAAGCGGAGCAAAAAAAATAAGCTTATAAGGTCTTAATAATCTTTTCGTCTGTGAAAATGGTCATTATTGCCATGACTTTCCACCAATCAAGCAGCGTCACTTTGACAAGCTAAATATAAACTCACAATACAAACCGCAAAACAATCACAATTTGTCTTCCTTTCGTAAATCGCCGTCGTACGGATTGAATTATTTCTGTAGGTTTTCCTGTTCCCGTTTGGATCTCACAGTAACGGTTGATGCGGTTTGGATACACTAATATCAAGCATTGTTACCGACTGCGACCAACCTTTTCTGACCTTTCGTACCCTTATTTTAATTAAACCGTATGTTGGTATCAAGACAGTTCTTCGTACTTTTTTCATCAAGCGATGAAATGAATATTGTTAGAGATAGTTTATACAGTACATTATTGTCATCATCATATCTTCAAGGGCGTAACCAGAGTCTAACTATTGACAAACTCTACACGAGATGCATTGTTATTTAAGTGTAAAAATAAACCGGCCAAGTGCGAGTTGGACTCGCCCATGAAGGGTTTCGTAGCAGCAAGTAACATAATATAAAAGTTATTCTAGTTCGTTGTAACTTTGACTGATGTTTTAACACGTTCGCAGTGGTAGTGATTTCGCTAACCGGAAATTGCCGTTTATGACGTATTAAAAAAACTACCAGCTCTATCTCGTTCAAACTAATTTTCGTTGGTAGTTTTGTTGTAGTTGGTAGTTGGCAATGTACATTATATATTTTTTTTAGATTTATCATTCTCTTAGTTTAGAAGTTAGGGGGGGTGGGGGACACATTTTTCCACTTTGGAAGTGTCTCTTACGCAAACTATTCACTTTAGAAAAAAATGATGTTAGGAACCTCCATAGCATTTTTGAAGACCTATCTATAAATACCCCACACGTATGGGTTTGATAAAAAAAAAATGTTGAGTTTCAGTTCTGAGTATGGGGACCCCCAAAATTTACTGCTTTTTTTCTAGTTTTATATAAGAATCTTAATGCGGTTCACAGAATACATCTAGCTACCAAGTTTCAATAGCATAGACCTTAGTTTCGGAGAAAAGTGGCTGTGACACACGGACGGACAGACAGACGGACAGACAGACAGACAGACATGACGAATCTATAAGGGTTTCGTTTTTGCCATTTGGCTACGAAACCCTAAAAACTTGCTAAGTGGACTATACAGGGTGCAAATCATATTCATTTTTGCCTAGCCGCTATAATCTATACATTTAATAAAATGATAGAATAGTCAAAACTGTACATTGGAAATATTAAAAAAAAAATACTCGTTGGGTGTTCAAAATAAGATACCGAAGCCGAAAATATACTTAGAATTTTTTTTGTCTGTTTGTCGGTTAGTCTGTTTGTCGGTTTGTCTGTTTGTCTGTTTGCTTTGCTTTGTCCGGAAGGATCTCGAAAAGTACTAAATAGATTTTATTCAAATTTTGCACAAATTTTGAAGCGCTCGTGGCCCCGCGGACTCAGTGTTCTGTAAACGATCACTGCAGTAAGCAACATTTACTATGGCCGGATATGGATGGGTGACCACCACGTGGACCACTTTGTGACATTTATTTACGAGCGTTTCCGTGCTTCGGAAGGCACGATAAGCCGTTGGTCCCGGTTGTCAGTAAAATGACAGTCGTTAAGCCAAGTTGAAGGCCTTACGGGCGGCTTGAAAAATTTCAACTGTGGGTCGTCACAACCTGCGCCCGGGTCGGCAGCGCGTGTGTAGCGCCTCTGGTGTTGCAAACGTCTATAGGCTACGGTTACCAACCGTCCGGTGGGCCGTAAGCTTGTCTGCCACCTAAGTAGTATAAAAAAAAAAAAAAATATCTAGCGGTAGGGTCTTCAAATAGGCTATATATTATCACGCTACATATCCTAGGGGCTAAGCAGAGAGCAATGAAATTGGTATTATAACATAATTTTCACGCGTACGAAGTCGCGGGCAACAGCTAGTAATATATATAGCGATAGCGGCTAAGCGAAAATCTCTAGTTAAACAATCGATTTGTGTTTCTCTGCGGACGAGTCCTATAATACTGATACTTGATATACGTTTAGCTCTATTATAAACAATACGATACTAAATTTATATTTATGTGTATATTTATGTAGGTAGGTACTCTCTACAAATTAATTTATTATGTTGACGAGCTGAGTATAAATTTCAGTTCTATATTACACCATGTGGCGACCGGGCCCCATGTGATAACGGGAAAGATTACAAAATGTCGCCATCCCAATGCATCCCGAGGGTGTCGTAAGAGGCGACTCAGGGAACTCTTTCGTAAAACGATCCGTTGCGGTGAGAAGGAAAATTCGAAATGAAACCCGGTTGCCAGTAAAATGACTGTCGTTAAGCCAAGTTGAAGGACTTATCGGCGGCTAAAATTTTAAATCAGGTCGTCTCCTATCACGTGGTGCACAACATTATAAGGTGTAATGTGCGCGCATACTATGCCTCTGCCTACCCCTTACTGGAAAAAGGAGTGACTATGTTTGTATGTATGTACAGAGATATTAACCATAATGATATGAACCTATTTAGTTTACATTTACGTTACATGACTAACATAATACCCTCCATATAAGGTGGGGATATTATGTTAGTCACATAGCATAAAGAAAAGCCAACATACATGCACAAAAAAAGCTTTTATCCCCTAAGAAATAGGTAAAAGCATGTATACGCTCACATTTCATCGTTTTGATTCTGTCCCACGTAACAGGCGGTGAACTTATTGCCATCAATATTTTTTATAGAACTTTAAAGAATATAAATTTTGAGAATTATATCAAAGCTCTGGTCGCCGGCACTCAGTAAATTTTAAAAGGTTACCTACAGTTAGGTACATTGAAATGAAATTTTGAAGAATCCAAGTTAATGACATTGAACTTGAATATCATTTTACGATCGACGACGTGGCTGCTAGACCTATATTTTACAATTTTCCCAAGTTCACTTTTATGGCACATTTACTGCTTGATCAATATCTCTTTTTATATACAGTCTATTCAGGCGCTGTAAAATTGCTTGGACTAAATTTTATAGACACGTAAAAGCGGAAAATATCTATGTTGAGGTACGGTAACAAAATGTTATGAATATAGCTGAACTTATATAGTTCTAGAATACGACTGTTCCTTATATAGGTACTATAAAGAAGAACATATTTGACTAATGGTATTTCAGTGTGAAATTTCAATAAGAATTATTTATGACTAGAACAATTATTTATCATATGTGTAATGCCACATCGCTCCACCCCAACACGAACATCTCGGCTTTCAAATACAGCACCACTTTTATTGAACGTGAAGCATAATGTCGTGACACTGGTTGGTGCGTAACTAAACAGTCGGTTGGCAATTACCTCCCATCCGTCTTGCTATTGCGCAGTGTGGGTAACGTATCTATAGTTTTTATGTATCATTGTTCCATCCTATTGGTGAGATGAGAATCGCAACAACGACACATCACAACCGCAACGACTTAAACCGGCTAAAATATTAGGTAGGTATACCTTCATAACAATGCGTCCGGTGTGCATAATGCACCGCACCGGGTATATCTCGAGTAACCGTTCCTGATACACTGACTAGTTTTGGGCCCAGTACCTATGATATTAAAAATAAAAAGAGAAAAAATGGTAGATTGTAAAACAAGGGAGCAAAATAGTATTTTTACGGCGAGGGCGCTGCTTTGAATCCTGAGCGCAGTGAGGGATAAGAAGTCCATCGCCCGAGGGAAAAATAATTTGCTCTGAATTAATATACTCTATTTTCATCCGCTTTCTATGAAAAAAAGGTTTTGTGCGACATACCTAATTACCGTTGGTAGCTTCTATAGTAATTGTTACAGGAATTAATGCATTGTGCCATTAATAACTTGACGTAGAACTCATGATAGTTGCAGAATACAATCAAATATGTATAGGTACTGATAACAAAAACACAATAGATAAATCGCGCTCGTTAGTTTTTTTTTTAGTTAGCACAGGTCACCGCGCTGCTGACAGCCAACACGTACCAGCCAGTAATCTATAGATATTGCATTCGATTTCAATGAATGTTTTAAGTTCCAAATTCAAATCACTTTGCCGCTCACTAAAAAGCTCCAAACAGAAAAGAGCTTTTTGCGCGCGGGCGTGGTTAGTGATACTTTTCAAATACCTAGAAGGGAAGAAAATATATTATTTTACTAATTATGTGGGTAGGATGCTAACTATGAGAAATATTTTCCATAGAATTTATGTTTTGAATATCAATAGCATAACGTCTATCTACAGAAATTGGATTATTCTCTCGAGAATAAATAAATACACATTTTATATGATAATTGAAACGATGCGAAGGAAATATATACTAAAAGTTTCCAAATTTGAATAATTGTTTACCGATAAAAATACCATAAAAAATAAAAACGTGTCCATGTATTGTCTGGGAATAAGGAATTTATTATGATGAACATTATAAATGCGACAGTTTGTGAGTTTCACACTCACTAACTGTCGAGAGTAGACGTCTGGATGTGTGGATGTTTGTGACCCTTTCAGGCTCTATTGGATGCGCAGATCAAGCTTAAATTTGGTTCAGGGTCTGGGATAACCAAACTTATACAAATATACTCGTACTAGCTGAAACAGGAACAGGGGAAAATCTCAACGTGGAGGAAGCCGCGGGAGGCCTCTTCTAGTATTTTTTTTTTAATTTAAGAAACTCGTTTTTTGGGTTCCGTACCCAAGGGTAAAATCGGAACCCTATTCATGTTCTTCGCTATCCGTCTGTCTTACCGTCATGAGGCTGTATCTCATGAACAGAGAGCTAAAAAGTTTTGCAGATTTAGTGTTTCTGTTGCCGCTTCAACAACAAATACTTAATCAGAAAAATAAAAATATTGAAGGGGCTCCCATACAACAAATGAGATTTTTATGTGCATAGTACAATTGGAAATGTATACACTACCTAACATTATATATCATTATCATTGTTGTGTGAGAAAGTCCACAAATATTAAACAAAATATTAAAATATATCATCAGTTACATATCACAGCCGTTTATGAAATTACTTTTATTTAACGACCTACAAAACGAACTAGATATATTTTAAACGGTACATACATACATATAATCACGCTTGTCTCCCATCGGGGTAAGCAGAGACTATGGCTTTCCACTTGCTACGATCCTGACATACAACTTTCGCTTCTTCTACTTTCATAACTGTTTTCATACACGTTCGCCGGTTAAGGGTACTCTTGACCTTGCCTTTTTCCAGAACGTCTCTGATTGGATCGGCATGCGTACGCCGAGGTTTACCCCTACCAGTTTGCCCATTAATTCTCGCCTCATAAATCTGCTTTGTCAGTCTATTCTCATCCATTCTTTCCACGTGTCCAAACCATCTAAGCATCCCTTTTTCGATCTTAGTCACTACATCTTCTGTTATACCACATTTTTCCCTTATCACGCTATTTCTTTTTTTGTCCATTAAAGTCACTCCAGCTATACTTCGCAGACTTCTCATTTCCACTGCATTAATTTTGCTTTCATGCTTCTTCTGCCATACCCAACTTTCACTATCATACATAAGTGTAGGGATGAGCACTCCCCTATGTACAGCCAACCTGGCCTTCTCAGACACATTTTGACTGCTCATAAAGGTGTACATAGCCCCATTCACTTGATTTCCTGCCAAAACTCTTCGCTCAATATCCTGGTCACACTTTCCATCCCTTACAAATTTGGAACCCAAGTATACAAATTCTTTCACCTGTTCCACTCTTTGCCCTTCAATGAAGATTGAGCAATTCGTCATACTTTCTTCTCTTTCAAAAACCATAACTTTCGTCTTGTTTACATTAACTTTCATTCCTCTACTTTTTAGAGCCTGATTCATACTATTAACCATCAGCTGCAATTCCTCCGCTGATGATGCTAATATCACCTGATCATCAGCGTATAGGAGGCATTTGACGGTCAGTTCATTCATTTTTAAACCATACATACTCTCTTGCAGTTCTTTCAGACAACTATCCATGTATAGATTAAACAGCCACGGAGACGCTACACAGCCCTGTCTCACACCCTTTTCAATGTGAAAGAAGTCCGTGGAGGCCCCGTTGATCCTGACACAAGCACTAGAACCCTCATAGAGAGACCTCAGTGCCCGTATCAAGCTGCTGTTCACTCCATACATGGACAATATTGACCACAGTTCATTCCTCACCACTCTGTCATAGGCCTTTTCTAAGTCCACGAATATGCAATAGACCTTTTGACTTTTAGCCAAAACTTTCTCAGCTACGTATCGTAAGGAAAAGACCTGATCCGTACATCCCCTTCCTTTCATAAATCCTGCTTGCACATCCCACATTTTTCCTTCAGTTTCATTCATCACTCTTTTTATCAACACTTTTGCATACAATTTGCCAACGATGCTGAGCAAGCTTATGCCGCGGTAGTTTTTGCACTCTTGCTGCGACCCTTTTCCTTTGTAAAGCGGCACAATGACAGCTTTACACCATTCTGCTGGTACTCTGCCACTTCGCCAACAAAAGTTAAAAAGGCGGTACAGCTGGCAAGCTACCACGCCACGTCCAGCTTTCAGCATTTCGACAGAAATCCGATCTATTCCAGCAGCCTTTCCTACTTTCATACAATTCAACGCTTCCACTATTTCTCCCATACTTAACTCGCTTTCATCGCCAAATTCATTCAGTTCTAAAACACGCGTATCGCCTTGTATATCTTCTTTTTCGAATAAACTCTCAAAATATTCCTTCCATCTCTTTAGCACACATTCTTCTCCTCTTACAAAACTTCCATCCTGGTTTCTGATGTGATTGAGCGGCGACATTGTTTGCTGACTCCTCACTGTTCTCATGGACTTCCAAAAAAATTTAATATTCCGTTGGAAGTCTTCAGATAACCTTTTATCAAATTTTTCTCTATCATTCTCTTTCTTTCTCATCATCGTCTCTTTTGCAACACGTTTATACTTTTTATATTCATCCTTTGCCATTTTTACATCCTCATCCGTTGCCTTTTGCATTCTTTGATTGGCCTTTGTAGCCAACCAGTCCAACCATGCTTTTTTCTTGCCAGTCAACGCATTAAGAACTTCCGCACTCATTCCCTTTGCCATACATCCTTGTCGTCTTTTGCTAACTCCACACACTTCAATCGCAACTTCCACAAGTCCTTCCTTAAACGGCTTCCATAATTCTTCAATCTCACATATTTCATCTAGGTTTTCAAATTTTTCACTCAGTTTACTCACAAATGCCTCTTTTATGCCTAACTCTTGTAAATTCTCAACTTTTATTCGCTCTAGTACACTAACGGGTTCATGCACACGATGTCGCCACCGCTGAAACAGACCCCTTACCCGGCTAATTACCAAGAAGTGATCTGTGTCGATCCCGGTGCCACGGTACGCCCGAGTGTCTAGCACTTTCTTTCTCAGTCTTGCGTCTACTATCACAAAGTCAATCATGCTTCTCTGATCTCTCTCCTCTCTTGTATACAAGTGGATATCCTTGTGGTTGAATATGGTATTAGTTACCACAAGATTCCTTTCCAAACATACTTCTAGCAAGCTTTCTCCATTTACATTCACTCGTTCATCACCAAACTTTCCTAATACACTTTCGTATCCATCGCGCTTCACTCCCACCCAACCATTAAAATCACCTAACATCACTATTCTCTCGTTTTGTTTACATTTATCCAGAATATCACTCATACTCTTCCAAAATGCCTGCCTCTCGCTTTGGTCTTTTGAAGACCGGTGCCACCGCGCATCCTGCGGAGCATACACTCCCAAAACAAAGATGCGGGTAAGTCCAACCTTAGACTTAGTCTTAGCCAAAGGAGTCTTGGGCTCACACATTCATACTCTGTCACACACTCATTCATTCTCGCGGAAAGTAGTACACCGACCCCCTGGCATGCTGTGCTGGTTGTGGCTACACCTGACCAATAGGCCGTATAGGCTCCGTGTGTCGTGGTGTCACATCCTTTCCGCTTTGTCTCATTCACACACAAAATATCAAGATGCCTCTCTTGCATCATCTTACATACCTCCTCAATTTTATCTTTCATTCCTCCTCTCACATTTAATGTAGCAAAGTGGCTAACCCTAGTCCACTTTTCGCCTCGATGGGAAACGAGACGTGGTGGAACGAGTTTTAAACGGTATACCGTCACAATACCAGAAATCATAATGCCTTTACTTAAAATGCCTCAGCCCAAAATACCCGAAATCGAAATATCAATATTCAAAAGGCAAATATTTATAATATAAATAATTTAAAATGCCTTACGGTCGAATAACCGAAACCCAAAAAATAAATTTATCAAATACCTTATCCTAAAATGTTCAAACACAAAATACCTTTTTTTTAACATGATTTAAATCCTACATGGATGCTATACAGGATGAATTTTTGAAAAGGGCTTGGATGGCCAACTCCGAAACTATAAGGAATAGCTAAAAATGCTCAAAGGAGTCACGAGCCCGATTTTGATAAAACTTAAAACCTCATCATTAGATTTTTGAAAAACCAGTAATCCTAGCTGGGAATCGAACCCATTGATTTTGAAAAAAAAACACATCCTTTATTATTAGACCATACGATAGTGTCGCTGATAAGGATCAAATTTTGTGAAGTAATGATATACGGCAAATTTAAGGAAAGTTTGGAATTTTAATAGAATCCATATTTCATGTACCTAAATTTTGTATCATAGTTTGTTTCGTTCAAAATCCCAGAATAGATCGTAACTATTCCGTGTTCTAAATCATGCTCAGAATAATTATTTGGAGAATATTCTAAACGAAATCAATAATTTTGAATGCAGTACTATCTTCGAGGTCTCGAATCTAGCTATGTATTGAAAACAATGGTCTACATTTTGAACAATTAATCAGTCAACGTAAGCAAAATAAACTGTATTTTGTTAAAGATGGGCACTTTCCCTTAGTTTGCCGTATATCATTACTTCCCAGAATAAGATCCTTAATAGCAATACTATCGTATGGTGAAATAATATAGGGTGTGTTTTTTTTTCATAATCAATGGGTTCGATTCCCAGCTAGGATTATTGGTTTTTCAAAATTCTAATGATGAGGTTTTAAGTTTCATCAAAATCGGGCTCGTGACTCCTTTGAGCATTTTTCGCTATTCCTTATAGTTTCGGATTTGGCCATCCAATCCCTTTTGAAAAATTCACCCTGTATATCTGTGAATGGTTAACACCCCGACTCAGAGTATCCCGACTCGGATAGGTTAGGTTAGCCTTCGTGGTAATTTTGTTTTATTTTTCGTTAGCCCACTGTACTCTTTTTGTAACTCTGAATCAAAGTGTTTTAACATGAGGTAAATCCTACATGGATACTATGCCGGACTCCTACCGACTAAAAACCACACGTATCCTACATAACAGCCTACAGTTCGGAGCCCCGGGTAAGCCCTCAGAAGGATACCCAAGGACCAACAGACCTACGGCTACAACTGCGGCTTCACTTAGGTGGGGGGGGGGGGGGGGGTAATGATGATGATGATGATGCCTCCGACCGATTTCGGCCATGGCGACCACTTCGACTCCTAGTCGACTCGGCGCTGGTGCGCTCGAAGATGGCTAACATAGAGCCGATCTTCGCGGTGAACTCACGTGTACACAGAGGGCACGTGAGAACACCACTTACGTAATTGTACTGAATGACAGCGGGTGGGCGGACTTTCAGCTCATCACGTTTAGCGTCGAGGTCTGCCTTTCGCTGTTCCTCGAAATCACTTACTCGTCTTTGCACCACCCTTCGCCATTCTGGACGTTGTGCTGCCAAACCTTCCCATTGAGACGGCTCAATGCTGCATCTTCTCATATGACGCTTCTGAACATCTTTAAACCTGAGGAGTTGGCCGCCATGTTTCCGCTTGCCCTCCTCTAGTTCAGAGTAGAAGATGCGTTTCACCACTCTCTCCTCCGCCATACGTGACACGTGACCGCACCACCGAAGCTGCCGACGCATTAAGTAGGACTCAATGCCTCCGACCTTGGCTCGTCGCAAAACTTCGGTGTTACGCACTCGGTTGGACCATCGGATCTTCATGATGGAACGTAGGCACTTGAGGTGGAAACGATCCAGAGTGCGTATGTGGCGCCGATACACACACCATGTCTCGGAGGAATATAAGAGGTTTGGCAGCACAATTGCCATGTAAACAGATATTTTGGTGGCCAGCTTAAGGTCATGTGAACAGAAAACCTTGGAACGCAGCTTCCCAAATGCCGCAGCTGCGGCACAGATCCTGCTGCTGATCTCATCATCAAGGTCACATTTAGATGTTATAGTGCTCCCCAGATAGCGAAACTTATCAACCTGCTTCAGCATGTCCTGACCCAGCTGTATAGACAGTGTCTCGTGACCATGTGTGTCCAGAGACATCACCTCCGTCTTCTTGACACTGATTTTTAGGCCGAACCTGCAGCACGCTTGGTGAAAACTGGTCATTAGCCGTTGCAGGCCATCAGGGGATTCTGCCACAAAGCATAGGTCGTCAGCATACATGATTTCTGTAATCATTGTATGTGAGACCCTAGTGCGCGCCTTAAGTCTGGCCAAATTGAAAAGACTGCCATCTGTGCGGAAGCGGATGCGGACTCCCTCAGAAAGAGTCTGTAAAACATCCCTGACTACTACTGCTAAGTACATGGCGAACAGTGTCGGCGCTAGAACACACCCTTGTTTCACCCCACAGGTAACGGGGAAGAAATTTGATTGTTCGCCATCGACACCGACGCAGCATTGCATGTCGTCATGCAGGAGTCTAAGAAGTCTCACAAACTTTTCCGTGCATCCTAGCTTCCTTAGAACCATCCAGAGAGCTTCACGAGGCACACTGTCGAATGCCTTCTCCAGGTCAACGAAGCAGAGATATAGCGGACGACCTTGTTCTCTGCTTTTTTCTTGCAGTTGACGCACAGAAAATATTGCTTCACAGGTGCCTCGTTCAGGTCGGAAGCCAAACTGGGTTTCTGGCAGTATCTTTTCAGACAGAGCCTTTAAGCGGTTTAAAAGGACTCTGGCAAAGGCCTTTCCAGGGGCTGACAAAAGCGAAATACCGCGGTAAGAGCCGCAGTCAGAACGGTCACCCTTGCTCTTGTAGAGGGTACAAATGCGAGACACTTTAAAATCATCAGGGACTCGTTCTTCCTCCCACATACGAGCAAAAAGTTTCCAAACCAACATGTACAACTCCTCGCCGCCGTATTTTAACAGCTCTCCTGGTATGAGGTCAATACCAACCGCTCGCTTGTTCTGTTGCTGCCTGATGGCAGAGACAACCTCATCACATGACAGGGGCTCATCCAGCTCAATGGAAAGAGGGAGTTGAGGTATTAGACTCACACTTCGTAAATCAGGTGATCGATCTACGTTGAGCAAGCTGTCAAAGTGTTGGGCCCAACGATTTAGTACATCCTCCTTGTTGATCAATAGGTGCATACCGTCTAACGACTTCAACGGCACCTTCGCTCGGTAGGATGTACCAGTCAGCCTACGTACCTCGGAGTAAAACTCCCCAAGCTGGTTAGTATCAGTGAGCCACTGCATATGGAGAGCCTTGTCTCGCCACCATTTGTCTTTTACTTGACGAGACAGCTTCCGTAATTCAAGGTCACTCGCTTTGACTACCGCAACGCTTCCACCTTGCCTACTGTGCTGTTGCAAGAGGTCTCGATGTTTGTTGAATGCTGTCCTAAGAACCTCGTCATTCTCATCAAACCAGCCCTCACTACGACGGCTTTTTATACCTAAAGTAGCTGAGGCTGCCTCCATAAGATGAGAAGAAAAAGTTCCCCAGACTGCACCAACATCACTTGTCTCATTCACTGGCAACAACTTTCCAGACACAGCTTCAGCATATTTCTCCCTCACCTGGAGATTCTTAAGCCTATCCACGTTCAAAGACGCAGACTTTGTAAGTGTGGATCTACGAGGTCGACGGAGGCGGAGCCATAGCTTTGTGACAACAAGTTGGTGATCAGTCCAACAGTGAGCACCACGCATGACGCGAGTGACTTGGACTTGACCAGTATCTCTCTGCCTGACAATAGCATAATCGATCAAATGCCAGTGTTTGGATCGAGGGTGCATCCACGTTGTCTTGTGCTTAGCGGCAAGTCTGAACATAGTGTTCGATATCGCAAGCTCATATTGAGCACAGAGACTGAGTAGCAACTGACCATTGCTGTTCATGTTGCCAACTCCGTGTCTACCCAGGACTCCAGGCCAAGCCTCATAGTCTCGTCCAACTCTGGCATTGAAATCGCCTAGCAATATAACCTGCTCTCTGGCGTTTATACTGTCAAGGCATCGAGATAGTTCCTCGTAAAATTTATCCTTGATGTCATCAGCCTTGTCTAGCGTAGGGGCATAGACACTGATGACATTCAGGTAGTTGTCTTTGTCCAGGTGAAAGCGCAGTGTGGTAACGCGGTCTGAAATATGCACTGGGTGCTCCTCAAGTCGCTTAGCAATGTGATTCTTGATGGCAAACCCTACGCCTGAACGTCGCGGTTCGGAGGCTGCGGTACCTTTCCAAAAGAAAGTATAGCCGCCACCTTCTTCTACCAGCTCTCCTTCATCGGCAAGATGAGTTTCGCTAAGAGCAGCCACATCTACGTTATAGCGATGTAGTTCCCGAGCTACTATGGCACTTTTGCGTTCAGGGCAGGCGTTGCCATCGCGATCAATAAGCGTTCTCACGTTCCACGCGCCGAATGTCATGATAGGTGTTTTCATGGAATGCTTTTTGTTCTTTCGACCACGTATTAGTATGATGCAGTGACAGCCGCGGTTACTATCACCTTCCGAGTAGGAACGAGCATTTTTTAGGGCACCTTTTCTAGCCCCCTCCCCGGCTGAGCGAGGAGAGCAGTGCCTCCCTAAATAGGGCTGCTCTGTCATCCTGGGTGCTGCCGAATCCGCACTGTCGTTCCTAATTTGCAGTACGAAAGCGACCACGGTGTGTACTCACACCCCCAAGACCGCCCATGTGCAGGAATCAGACAAAGACTAGCTTGCATCAAACTAGACCTCTCTACCTCATCCTATCGCCATAGGACTGAAACGCAATTCGGAGTCCAAGATACGGAAGCTGTCAAGTGCGCAGGATATTTGAAGGTGCGCAAGCGTTCGCGCAAACGCAGGCGCACACACTCGTCTCCCCTCCTGAACCCAGTGGAACGAGAGACCGCCACGACTGGAGGAGAGGTCGGATGATGTGTCTGGCCGACGGTGACTGTACGCCCTCTACCGTCGCCCTAGGCCATCCACCTTGCCTTGCTGACTCGCCGAGTTCGCCAAGCCCTTTTGTATATCTACGGTGGGTTGCCTTCCTCGCCGAATCAGACTTTATGCGCTATGCGGGAGGAATCCGCAATAAACTTGCCACCGAGGTGACAAGCCCCCTCAACCAGGTTTAGCCCGCGAGCCGACGCGGTTTACCAGGGTGTGGCCGCTGCGCGCATTACAACTGCTTGGAGCCACTGGTGAGAGTTCATGGGCTAACAACGAAATTAGCATGTCTCTGCCACTTCTATAATAGAAGTCAGCTGGCAGAAATAGGCGCTATTACCCCACTACACCCCAAATAATCTATGAGTGGCAGTGTCTGGTCTCTGGCTGGTCAATACTAATTGACCGTGTCAGTGCGCCATGATCGATTCATTGTTTTTTTGCTGTGGTAACAGCTGTCTCAAGGAAACGGACGTTAGTCTATGGGTTTTTTGTGATGGACGGAGGAATTGTGCGTAGCAAACGGGTTTAAAGTCTTCCAGAGTATTCGATAGTGAGGGTATAAATAGCCCTGCTATGAAGTTCACGCTCTCTTCTAACATCATAAGTTTTCCGATTCACATCTTAGTTAACGTTGAGCTCTGATGATTTAGCGCACCTCATGTGTTGCGAGGTTATAGTTTGACGCAGGCACTGTACAAACCTGAGGACTTGTTGAGGAATATAGCCTAGGTTCTACTTTCCTCAGAAAGAATAAGTTTCTGTTTCAACCTACACCCGGGATACCGGTAAGTGTCATTTCTTGTTTGCAAAGCGGTTCGAATTTCGTCGGTCGCGATGTCAGTTATTTCATTTGTCGTTTACTTGTCATAACAGGGTTTTTTTACTACGGGGAAAAGCGGCCCGTCCACGGTTGGCAGAGCCACATCCAAAGACACGTGGACTGCACGAGCGAGGGGCTTTGAGAGGAATCAGCCGCCTCCACGTGGCATGCTCGTGCTGTGCTGCTCTCAGATTAACTCAAGGCCAGTAATTGTCATGTCACCCTATTACAAGTGTAGTTAGCTGCTTACCCGTTCTACCTGCTCACGCGGCAGTGGTCTATTGAGTGGAATTAGTACCTAAGCCCTGACTGTATTTCTGTGTACCTGTGATATTTGTGTCTATCAGTGAATAAGCTCTCTGTGTGTCTCTGTGTATCTCTGTGTACTTAGTAAATATATGTGTGTACACCCTATTGTCAGTTTTCGTTAGAGCCCTAGCCTACCCTTGCACACAGACTGGAAACTTAGAAATAAGGCGCCCTGGGATAGAGTTCTCTGCATAGCTACCTCGCGCTAGTTGGTGAGTAACACTGATCATCTTTGTGTTACAAATTTGGCATACATATAATACAGCATAATATATACCTAATAATACCTAGTAGGTTATAGCGATAAACTGGGTAGGTTATGGTTTTTTTTAAATATTCCAAGCAAGATTGTATAATTGTTTCTTGAATTTTGGTGACTGAAATTATTATAGAAAAGACAATACATAAATATGTGTTACATTCCACGCAGATAAGACAGTGACACATTGTATTCTATTTTCGGTATTTTAAATTAAGAATGTTTGAAAATTTGTATTTTGAATTCTGATATAATAATTATTTGTATTTTAAATTTAGACATTTTACGGTAAGGTGTACTGAAATAAGGTATTTTGAATGTTAAGGTATTTCGATTTCGGGTATTTTGGTCTAATGCATTTTAAGTAAAGGCGTTTTGATTTCTGGTATTTTAATATTAACCATTTTAAACGAATATATTTCTCTAGAGCCAGAGTGGCTTGGAGTAAAAGCTTCCTTTAATATCTTAAATACAACATTTTCGGTACAACTAGTAGTACCAGCTACCTATAGTAAATCCTTTTCACACTTCGAAAACCGCTGCTCTGCTACAATAGAAACGAAATTGAATAGGACTCTCAGGACCGTAATGCCGTAAGTGTCATTGAAGCAGATGTAACATGTTTCAATAGAACTTTAGGAGTTGCGTTTGGATTTCTCATCTAGTTTTAATACTTAGTACCTACCCAGATAAGTACATAAATATGATCACGCCTTTGTATCCAAAGGGGTAGGTAGAGGCATAATGAACCCCCATATTTAACGTATTAGTATTTGTTCCACGTGATAGTTGGTGGGCCTATTGCGGTAGTGAAATGGACAGGCGCAAGTTAGGACTACCGCTGTGTAAATCTAGAGGACCTGCAAAACAGTGCCATGTGTATTTTTTCAAAAAATTGTGAGGATTACTTTAAGAGGCACTGTGCCAATCGCATTAATCAGTGAAAGACCATCATTGTAACGTCGTTAGCAATAGTATAACATAATGTCTAGGAAGATAGGGTTTTCTTCTCGTTACTGTTAAACAAAATACGTCAATGTAAAAACTAAACAAACTGAAGTTTCTGGTTCTTGATAGCTACCATGGCTGCTTGAAACTATAAACTTTAATATCATTCCTAAGACAGCATTACGAGATGATCACTTTACAAATTTTGCTTGTAAAATAATTTTGTTGCATAGATATTAAATTAATCAATAATGTAAGATGTCAGTTTGTTTAGAGTGTGTATGTGACAGTTGTGATGTTAATAACGCATTTACCACAACCGCAGTATTAGAGCGGAACTGTGTCACCATACGCTATATTTCATAATGCGATTTACTAGCTGTTGTAAGCGGTTTTACTTGCATGAGGTCTATATTCCTTAATAGAGGGGATATTCTACTCTTTTTTACAAATTATAAGTTTCTAGACCTGCTAGTTTGGTATGAGGACAGAACTTTTTGTTCAAATAGTAATTTAAATGCTATTGCGTTTTTATTGCTTCGAGCTAGGTTTTCTTTAACAAGTAAACATATGAGACACGCCCTTATCCTAGGAAGTAAAGGGTAGGCATAGGCATTTACCTTTTAGGTTTTTATCCCACATAATTTGTGGTAAATATAGGATATTGCTGTGTTGAAATGGAAAGGCGCTGGTTGTGACGATCCACTGTTAAAGGTTTTCAACTTGGCTTAATGCCTGTCACCTTACTGATACCAACGATATAACGTGCCTTTCGCGCCACAATGTGGTCACCCAATTGAGGACCAGCCACAGCAAAAGTTGCTGACTGTAGGAATAGAGCCGTGAATGCACGTCTAATGTCAAAACTAAAACAAATCTAAATCGCTATCACTCTAAATCTAAAACCGAAATTTTAAACAATTACATACACAAATAGTATAAGAGCTTTTGGGTAAACTTTTTAACGGAGGTCTGACAAATGCCACAGTGTTAGCGAGGACAAGGGTACATTGTTTCTGTCAGTTGAGGGTACTTAACAATTTATATTACGGTTCAAGTGGTTCAAGTTTTAAGTGGGACCTAAGCTATTAGCGAACGAGCATAGTTTTAAATTGTTATTATGTTAACAACATTGTATTAATACCTTGTTTATGTGCCGTGGTTTCACCTGTGAAACTTTGAATAAAGAAAAATAGAACTTGTTCAATAGAAGCATGAGGGTCCTTGATGGCAGCTATGCTGCCCCAACTAAATTAAATGGCTGGGGTCACACAAGGTGCATTATTCATCTCATTGCCCATTCTGTTTTTATATTTTTTGATTGATACCTATTATTTGTTTATTAATTAAATTTAAGGTAATTCCTCCCTTTCAGCTTATATTACCCGAGTGTCACACATTCATAGAATCAGAAACTCAATTACATGTCCTCACTTATAGCAACACATTAAACAACAGAAAGTGAGCAAAGGTATTAAAAAAGCAGAAAAGTAACCTTAACAGAAACAAACACAGACAAAAATGTAAATACTACGAAGACGAACTTATTTGTAATTTTACTATACCTACTAATTTATCCCCTTGAAAAAGTCTATCCTGATCCTTCTCACCGCTGCCACTCTCAATGAGAAATCAAAAACTCTCTCATTATGATTATTTTATGCTTTTTATCGACATCACCACATAACAATGGAGCTAAGTAGATGCGGGTTTAAATTATAACACCGTTCCACCTCGGCTTTCCGAAACTGCGACAGTATGGGGTAAAATTCAAATTAGGTCTAAAAATAATGACGAATATTTTTTCAAAATCAATGGCGCGAGTGTAGCATGTACAATTAAGCACTGAACTCTAGCAGTTAGTGCAGATAATTTTGATTACTGAGATCCTGATGAGCCGTTTGAAAGGTAGCCTAGTTTTATCATATTGCTACGCCTCGATTCAGGTCCGTAACATTTTTGAGAACTATGTAATATCGTCTTCCATGAAATTTTATTTAGTTCGTGTGGAGTACCGACCACTACTCTACGGGAAGAGTGGTACCTAAATACAAATTGACGAAAGTTCCCGCGTTACGACACTATCTACTCAAAGTAATGAGCCCCAAGCTATAACCGTTGTGGGTAATAGCTTACCAAAAAGGTTTTTAACCATTACATGTGATGGTCATCGTTTAGTTCTAGTTGGAAGCTATACCAATTCCTGCAAGCTCTTTTGAATGTAAAAGTAACATATAAATCAAGATCTCTATTTTTGTTTGTTGAATATGATAAAAATAAAATGTTTGCTTCAATAAATAAAAGAATAATTAATATTTTTTACTCTTCTGTGCCCGCAATCTTCACTAGCTTTAGTAAAGTGCAAAGACATTAAAGTTAAGGCAGTTGGAAAACTGCCATGAATTCTCTATCTACCCACAACACCAAGAGAATATGGCCAAATACTTTCAAGATATCACAAATCTGTTTGCTTGGCAAAGGCAACCAGCCCTTAACAAAAATAGTACTCATTCAAAATGAAAGAAGTTTCGCATGTTTGTATAAATAGTTCTAGTATCGCATCGGTTGCTGAAGGAAATAACCGATTTCCTTCATCGCGGCAATCGGCAAAATAAATTGCTTCATATCAGCCCGCAAACGATCGCTTGCTTCGGAGGAGTTGGATCCATTTCAGTCTGTCAGGGGAAATGGGTCAAGTTTATAACAAATATCGTTACGAGCGAAAACTCTTGAGATTTAAGATGGTGGCGCATTCAAGAGAAGTTCGAGACGCTACTTTCGTGGTTTAGGTAGTCGATTATAAAACCTTTTTGGTAACAGACGTACAATGAATGTCTTTGATATTACAAATTTTATTGTGTTTTATGATAACACATTTACAGAAAACGATTTAACTTTTATTTTAAACTAGCTGAACCCGCAACTTCGTTTACGTCACATATGGTGTATGAAAGGAGAGGTATTTCGTCAGCAGACTCATCAAGCAGCGTGTGAAACTGCCCTGTTTGCTTAATCATAAAAGAGCTTAAAGATTAAGTCTATTAAAAACAATTCAGTGTGCGCCGAAGGAGTGGACTGAATTGTTTATTTGCAATTTTAAAAAAATAGCCTTAATCATTAAGCTCTTTTATGATTAAGCAAACAGGGATGTTTAGATTTACCCATTTTTAGATTCTTATGTCTATGTACGATTCTTTAAAGTGATATAACTTATTTATTTATAAAGCGATTGACATGAAATAAAGACTAAATATTAAGTAGGGCAAACCTCAACACAATGAAGAAAACCGCATGGCAATCGGTTTAGCGGTTACTGAGATTAGCGTGCACAAACGTACAGACAAACAGAACAGATGTACAGACATACAGACAAATAGACAAAAATTCTAAAAATCATTGTTTTGGATTCTATTGCGTTCATGAAGCCCCCCTATAATATTTTTTCTAATTTATCTTCCATGACAGCGACTTCTTACGATTTTATCTTATAGCATGATTCAGTATTCACGTGCGACGGTGCTATGGCTTTTATAAGTTTGGTGTTTCTATACCGATTTCTATGATTCTTTTTTTATTAAATAGGTAATAATGTTAACTTTTTTGAATTAGGGATGAGTGAGAGTATTATAAACGTAAGAGTAAACAAATATAATCAGAATGCTCCGAACTGCTAAGCTATCAGCACTACTACGGCATTGGTTAAGATAACAGATGATATCAGGCAAGGCATGGACAATGGAAATCTCACACTTTTAACCTTATTCGATTTTAGCAGTGCTTTTAATACCGTAGATTTTCACGTCCTGCTTGGTATACTATCCTCCATTAACATATCTCCAACGGCTATTGATTGGTTTCGCAGTTACCTGTTTGGTCGTCGGCAGCGTATTCGTATTGAAGAATCACATTCTTCATGGAGTAATACTGCTGCTGGTGTTCCACAGGGTGGCGTTTTATCTCCGTTACTTTTTGCTGTTTTTATAAGTTCCATCTCAGATAAGCTCAGTTCATCCTACCACCTTTATGCAGACGACCTTCAGATCTATACACAGGCCAATCTTAATGTTCTGTCACAAGCCATCACTACGTTGAATCTGGATTTACAGCGAATCAGTGCGTGGAGTAAGAGTTATGGACTTGTGGTTAATCCCAACAAAACACAATTCATTATTGTAGGAAGCCCGGGGCTGGTGTCAAAAGTGGACTTGTCGCAATTACCGCAAGTGGAATTTGAAGGGACTGTCTTACCAGGACATTCTCGTGGAAAGCTTCAAGAATCTAGTCGCAAACTGTTTGCTTCGGCGGGGTCACTACGAAGGCTACGGAACTTTCTTCCGACGTCTACTAAGATTGCGCTTGCACAATCCCTTCTCCTCCCTTTACTTGACTACGCCGATGTCAGCTATCCCGATCTAACCGAGCAACTTGATAAGCTTGAGCGCCTCCAAAACTTCTGCATAAGATTCATTTTTGGTTTACGCAAATATGATCGCATATCTTATTTTCGTGACAAACTCAAGTGGCTCCCTATCCGCCTTCGCAGGAATGCTCATATTTTAAGTATGTTATATAATGCTCTATTTAATCCCAAAGCTCCAACTTATCTTAAAGAACGCTTTTGTTTTTTTAGTAACACAAATCCCATGACTTTGAGATCGTCTGAAAACTTG
This sequence comes from Miltochrista miniata, assembly GCA_933228765.1. Taxonomy (NCBI): domain Eukaryota; kingdom Metazoa; phylum Arthropoda; class Insecta; order Lepidoptera; family Erebidae; genus Miltochrista; species Miltochrista miniata. The sequence goes on along the minus strand of OW121753.1, from coordinate 38,945,011 downwards.
AGACTGGATATGCCGACGCATTCCACAAACTTTTATGACAAATCTTTTACCGTTAAAGCCATTCGCCTTTGGAATGCACTGCCCTTGAATATTAAACAGGCTCAAACACTAAATTCGTTCAAAAATCTAGTTAAAAATCATTTTCTTCCTATTTATCAATGAAACTACTGAATTATTTTCCATTTTACTACTTATGTATGTCTATTCAATTCTAAATGTATGTATCTATTGTTTTTGTTAAATAATTTATTTAAGTTGACTACACCGCGTTGCTTGATTGCACTTATCATTTATGTCCATCCAAAGGTTGCCTGAAGAAGTCGCATTAAGCGATAAGGCCGCCCATTGTACATTTGATTATGTTCCTATGCATTGTCGGTCGCGTATACGTAGTTGCGTTGTGAAAATGTCGAGCTCAAATATTTTGAAATGTAAGACGTGTAATATTGTTATTAACGAACTATTAGCTCTTGTGAAAACAAAGTTGACGTGATGGACAATGAGAGTTTGATTAATATTTGTGCAACAGGTTTTACAACAGAAAATATTAAAGAGTCGAAAACGTTATTATTTGAATCGCTGTCTATGGGAAAGAAAAGGATTTCAAGACGCAAGGATAAACGCCTGAAGAATTTGGAGGATTTAATAACGTTGTTCAAGAACACGGATCCGGAGGTTATTCCCATATTCGTGGCCAAAGATTTGAGCAAACTGCCGCCAGTAACCTTTGATCACATTGACGTCACGCAACTACTTAAAGAAATAGTTCTGCTGAAAGCGGATTTAAAAGAAATTAAAAGTAGCTATGTAACGGTGGAGCAGTTTTCAGAAGTGAAAGCGGACCTGTATGCCTGCAAGTATGGATCAATTGTGGACTGTAATATGAATAAAATTGGACGATGCGGTGTATTGGGTATGGATAGTGGGCCGGTGGGCATATCACCTGCCATAAACGCTGTGCCGGCATTGTGTCGTGGTACAATTAGTGCATCGCGGAGGTTGTCCCTCTCTTGCGCTTGTGGGAGTGAGATGGTAGAATGTGCGAATGAAGCTGCGGATATGAGTGTGATGGTCGGGTCAGCCTGCCTGTCAGCGTTGATGGTATCAGTGACCCAAAGCTGATAGCAAATGCATTCAAGAGTCATTTTCAGGTTGAATCTTGTTTGTCGTCGGTGTCTGATGCTGGGCTTCATCAGCCAGTGCAACAATCGATTAGATTTTCTGATCGGGATGAAGCTACTGTGATTAGTGGTATGAAAAGAGGAAAATCGCCTGGCCATGATGGGCTCAGCATCGAACACCTGCAGCATGCAGGAGTTCACCTGTCTAGAGTGTTGGCACTTTTATTTACCCTGTGCCTGCGTCATTCATACTTACCAGCTGCCCTCATGAAGACAGTGGTGGTGCCACTGGTCAAAAACACTACTGCTGATACGTCAGAAAAAGCCAATTACAGACCTATATCTCTGGCCACTGTGATAGCAAAAGTCCTTGACAGGCTATTGGATAAAAACTTAGAAAATTTCACAAATTTACATGAAAACCAACTGGTTTTCATGTAAATTTGTGAAATTTTACCCGGGCCTAAAACCAAACTTGGTTTTAGGCCCGGGTTGTCGACAGAAAGCGCGATACTATCCCTAAAGCATACTGTACAATATTACCTAAAGAGGAAAACACCTATTTATGCTTGCTTCTTGGATTTGTCCAGGGCATTTGATCGGGTTCCGTATTGCAAGCTCTGGACCAAGCTTAGAGACTCTGGCGTCCCTGATGACCTTGTGGACATTTTCTCATATTGGTATACAAACCAGCGGAACTTGGTAAAGTGGGGTGATGTCTACTCCGATGAGTATGCTTTGCAGTGTGGTGTGAGGCAAGGCGGGCTGACCTCGCCGAGACTGTTTAACATCTATGTTAATCAGCTGATTGGGGAGCTCAGCAGCACTCATTTTGGATGCCATATTGATGATGTATGTGTCAATAATTTGAGCTATGCTGATGACATGGTGCTGCTGGGACCCTCAATTGGGGCTGTGAGGCAGCTGGTGAGTAGGTGTGAGCGCTATGCTGCGGAACACGGCCTGAAGTACAATGTAAGTAAAAGCGAGTTCATGCTTTTTAAAGGAAAAAATAAAGAACCTAATTTTATACCGCCACTATTGCTTGACGGAGTACCTTTGGGTCGTGTTTCGCAGTTTAATTATCTAGGCCATATAGTGACTGAAAGTTTGTGTGACAATTTGGACATTGAAAGGGAACGCAGGGCGTTGTCGGTTCGAGGCAACATGTTGGCACACAGGTTCGCTCGGTGTACAGCAGAAGTGAAAGTCACACTATTTAAAGCTTATTGCCAAACCTTTTACACCAGCGGCCTGTGGGCTAACTTTACGCTGAGAGCCTACAGCGCCTTGCGAGTCCAATACAATAATGTGTTCAGGGCACTGTTTCGGCTCCCTCGGTACTGCAGTGCTTCCGGCATGTTTGCAGACGCGGGGGTCGACGATTTCTACGCAATTATGCGCAAGAAAATAACCTCGGTAGAGCGGCGGGTTCGGGGGAGCCGTAACAGTGTTCTGATGATGATAGGTCAACGAACGGACTCTGTACTGATTGCCAGATTTACTGCGCTTCATGTGTGGCAAGGCGGGTAGGCCTACTTGATGACATTTAATTTTAATAATTGTGAATAATTTAAAGAGTAATAATAATGATTTTAATGTGGTAGGTGCAAAGGTTAAATTTTATTTGTATTATTTTATTTTATTATTATTTTGTTTTATTTCATTTAATTTTAATTTCATTTGACTTAATCATTTGATGGGTTTAACTTGGGTTAATTTTGATTGATTTTAATTTTATTCAAATTTGATGTGATTTCATATGATTTTAATTTTAATTTTGTTAAATTTTGATGGATATAAATTGATTGGAATTTGACATGCTGTACGTGATTCATTATATTTATTCATTGATTTAGTTTTTTTTTGTTTGTAATTTAATGTGTATGTACTGATTAATCTTATTTTATTTTATTCTATGGACACTGTCTGAAAATAAATAATTTTTATTTTATTTTATTTTATTTATTTTATTATTTATTGTGCTTCTAATAGATTATTTCTTTTGTAACTATATCGGTGTACAATAAAGTATTATCTATCTATCTATCTATCAGGAGTTACACGTGTTATTGTCAGTCAACCATAAAAGATAGACATAGGATATTTTTTAGACAATTTTATGTAGAATACGAATATGTATTTCCGTCATACATGATTTCTATGTAACTTTAACCATTAAGGCTGCACACGCGACGGAAGCTTAAAAAATGGAGTAACTTCTCCCGTTTTCCCAAAATTTCCCTTCACTACTCTGCTCCTATTGATTTAGCGTGATGAAAAGTATACTATAACCTGCCCAGGAGTATGAAGAATAATTGTATCAATTTTCGTTAAAATCCGTCGAGTAGTTTTTGTTTCTATAAGGAACATACAGACAGACAGACAGACAGACAAAAATTTTACTGATTGCATTTTTGGCATCAGTATCGATCACTAATCACCCCCTGATAGTTACTTTGAAAATATATTTCATGTACAGAATTGACCTCTCTACAGATTTATTATAAGTATAGATAGTTTAACTTTTTACTACGTTTTTCAAACCAAGTAACTCTATACATTTGTTTCCTTTTCCCTACAAACTCGGGTTTTCTACAAGCGGAGTGAAAAAATAAGCTTCTTAGGTCTTAATAGTCTTTTCGTCTGTGAAAATGGTCATCTTTGCCATGACTTTCCACTAATCAAGCAGCGTCACTTTGACAAGCTAAATATAAACTCACAATACAAACCGCAAAACAATCACAATTTGTCTTCCTTTCGTAAATCGCCGTCGTACGGATTGAATTATTTTTGTAGGTTTTCCTGTTCCCGTTTGGATCTCACAGTAACGGTTGATGCGGTTTGGATACACTAATATCGAGCATTGTTACCGACTGTGACCAACCTTTTCTGACCCTTGGTACCCTAATTTTAAACCGTATGTTGCTACCAAGAAAACTCTTCGTATTTTTTTTTCATCAAACGATGAAATAAATAATGTTAGAGGTAGTTTATACTGTACATATTGTCATCATCATATCCTCGAAGTCGTAACCAAAGTCTAACTATTGACCCACTCTACACGAGATCCATAAAATAAAACTTGCTAAGTGGACTATACAGGGTGCAAATATTCATTTTTGCTTAGCCACTATAGGTATATACCGGCTAAGCAAAAATGAATAAAATTTATTCCACTGTTACTTGTCATCGTAAATCTCTAGTTAAACAATCGATTTGTGTATCTCTGAGGACGAGTCCTATAATACTGATACTTGATATGCGTTTAGCTCAAACAATACGATACTAAATTTATATTTATGTGTATATTTATCTAGGTAGGTACTCTCTGTAAAATAACTATCGTAAAGCCAAAGGACTTATCGGCGGCTTGAAAAATTTCAAATCAGGTCGTCTCCTATTACGTGGGGCACAACATTATAAGGTTTAATATGGGCGCATACTATGCCTCTGCCTACCCCTTACTGGAAAAAGGAGTGACTATGTTTGTATGTATGTACAGAGATATTAACCATAATGATATGAACTTATTCAGTCTACATTTACATTATATGACTAACATAATACCCTCGATATAAGATGGGGATATTATGTTAAGTAGTCACATAGCATAAAGAAAAGCCAACATACATGTACAAAAAAAGCTTTTATCCCCCAAGAAATAGGTAAAAGCATATTAGGTAAACGCTCACATTTCATCATTTTGATTTTGTCCCACGTAACAGGCGGTGAACCTATTGCCATAAATATTTTTTGTAGAACTTTAAAGAATATATCGCCCTCCCCGGCGAATAGTATGGTATTGTGGTATAACGACAGTTTAGGTTTTATTGCATTTTCGGTTTTTAGAGCATCGAATACACATTGTAAATTTTTTTTGGAATTTTTCAGTGGATATTTTTGAAAATACAATAATTCCCATAGGTCCATAATGAACATAACAATTTTATTCAGTTAAATTAGTAATACAATTTGCATATGAATAATACCGTAAACGATAATGCAAGTTATTTTGTCCCGTTAGTATCCGTAATGCCCTTTTACAATAAATTACAGATCTTAATAAAAAGGTAATGTTTCTTACCGTATCATATAGATAAAATTCTAAAAGTAAGGGGTTTTACATTGAAATATTGCAATTATGTTGGAAGGCAATGCAATAACACACTACTATTTTCGGTAGTATTAGCGGATCAAAAGTGCTCGCGTATTTTGTTCGCTTATTTATAGTGACCAACCGAAGTTTCGGTTTCGGTTTCGGCCAAAATAGGCCGAAACACAGGTTTGTGAATTTTGAGACGATCGCTCTGCTTAATTAGCCTGTGACAGTTGTGTTTCTCTGTCAGCAAGCTGTACCTATCACAAACACCGTGATAGTTGAACAGTTAAAAGTTTCACACAACAAATAATAAAAACAGACAAAATAACAATATTAAAGGGGCCTCCCATACAAAAAACGTGACGTTCTTGTTCGAAACTCCACGTGCGCGAGTTAAAACCTTATTTGTCCATTCAAAGGTTGCTGCTGAAAAAAATTGCTTTGAGCGATAAGGCCGCCATTTGTACATTTTCATTTCATTTTATATTTATTTGTCAAATCTTACTGGTGTGTCTACAATGAAGTTTTACTTACTTAAAACCGGCCAAAAGCGTTTTGACGTTTTTTTAAATATTTCTAAGCCCATCTTCGATTCGCCTGATGCAGTAATAAGAGGGTATAGTATTGTCTCCGTTGAGCAGCATATCTCCTTTTAGGGATTACTCAATGGAAAATACATAACCTAATGAAATTTAAAAAATGGAAGCGAGAGCCCTTGCGACGTTATTTAAAAGGCGTTGGAGTAAGGCCATAGATCAGCGCCCAGCGAAATCGAGACTTACCGGTCCCCGGTCTACCAGGAAGTCATGGACACTTGGAACGGATGCGATTTCAGCAACCAAGGCGGGGAAATGCTACAATCGAGGCATACAATCTCATACCGCTTGTGACAGATAATATGGGGCACGAATAATTCGCTAAATATCTGTGGCAATACACCCGCAGACCACAGCGAGGTGAAGAAGCAGCTAGGACACAGAATTCCACTCATTGGTAGAGTGCTCAGCGTAGGATCAGCGACCTGGCAAGTCCTGAGGCGGACATTCTCTCACTGAAGATCATAAAATAAAATAAAATAAAATTTATTACCTTTGAAATTAAAAAAAAAAATATTCAGGTTTGTCAATTTTTTTGCGACTCTACTGGGGGCTCGGAAATGCTACAGACTGAGAAGAACACCCCAAGAAACTCAGTCCGGTCCCTCACAAAATTCATCATACTATCTACTTTCATATATGTACTGTGAATACACAGTACGGATGTTGATATCCCTAAACTTTTCTCTTAATGACTCCCGAAACCCCATACCATAGATAGCTCGGACAGCCCTTTTCTGCAACACAAAGATACATTCGATGTCGGCAGCGTTACCCCATAATAGTATGCCATAGGTCATGACACTGTGGAAATAACTAAAGTAGACAAGACGCGCTGTTCTAATGTCTGTCAGTTGTCGGATCTTTTTAACGGCATAGGCTGCAGAGCTCAGTCTGCCCGAGACTTTCCCGATGTGAGGCCCCCACTGCAAGTTGGAGTCTAATTTTATGCCCAGAAAGACAGTTTCATCGACCAATTCTACTTGATCATCCCTAATCTTAATACTGGTATTAACCAGCCTAACATTTGGCAAGGTGAATCTAATACATTTTGTTTTAGTTTCATTTAACAATAAATTATACATAGTGCGAACCATAAGCTCCAGCAGAAGTAAAATGTTTTTCTTAAATTACTTTATTCCAATATCCTTTTAAAATAAAATAACAAAGAAACTAGTCTGTACAAAAATTAGCTTTCTTTTGACATATAAATTATTGCCATACAATCTACCTGCACTGAGATATAAGCACAAAACAGTTATTTCCTTCTCCTGTAAAATTTAGAATTTGCGATTACCATATTATTCGCCGGGGAGGGCGATATATTTTATGAATTGTATCAAAGCACTGGTCGACGGCACCCAAGAAATTTAAAAAGGTTACCTATAGTAGGTAATTTGAAATGAAATTTTGAAGAATCCAAGTTAATGACATTGAACTTGAATATAATTTTACGATCGACGACGTGGCTGCTAGACCTATATTTTACAGTTTTCCCAAGTTCACTTTTATGGCACATTTACTGCTTGATCAATATCTCTTTTTATAAACAGTCTGTTCAGGCGCTGTAAAATTGCTTGGACTAAATTTTATAGACACGTAAAAGCGGAAAATATCTATGTTGAGTACGGTAACAAAATGTTATGAATATAGCTGAACTTATATGGTTCTAAAATACGACTGTTCCTTATATAGGTACTATAAAGAGGAACATATTTGACTAATGGTATTTCAGTGTGAAATTTCAATAAGAATTATTTATGACTAGAACAATTATTTTTCATAATGTGGAATTCCACATCGTTCCACCCCAACACGAACATCACGGCTTTCAAATACAGCTCAACCTTTATTGAAGGTGAAGCATATGTCGTGACACTGGTTGGTGCGTAACTAAACAGTCGTTTGGCAATTACCTCCCATCCGTCTTGCTATTGCACAGTGTGGGTAACGTATCTATAGTTTTTATATATCATTGTTCCATCCTAATGGTGAGATGAGCATCGCAACAACGACACATCACAACCACAACGACTTGAACAGGCTAAAATATTGGGTAGGTATACCTTCATAACAATGCGTCCGGTGTGCATAATGCACCGCACCGGGTATATCTCGAGTAACCGTTCCTGATACATTGACTAGTTTTGGATGCCAAAAACGTACCAGAAACGATCTCTTAGGCCCCAGTACCTATGATATTAAAAATAAAAAGAGAGAAAAAATGGTAGATTGTAAAACAAGGGAGCAAAATAGTATTTTTACGGCGAGGGCGCTACTTTGAATCATGAGCGAAGCGAAGGATTCTAGAATAGAATCCTGAGCATAGCGAGGGATTCTAAGTACATCGCCCGAGGGAAAAATAATTTGCTCCCAATTAATATCCTCCACTTTCATCCCCTTTCTATAAAAAAAAAATAGGTTTTGTGCGACGTACCTAGTTAGCTTCTATAATAATTGTTTCAGGAATTAATGCATTGTGCGATTCATAACTCGACGTAGAACTCATTATATTTGCGGAATACAATAAACTATGTATACTGATTACAAAAATACAGAGATAAATCTTTAGTTTTTTTTTAGTCAGCACAGGTCACCGCGCTGCTGACAGCCAACACGTATCAGTTAGTAATCCATATAAATTCCATTCGATTTCCATGAATGTTTTAAGTTCCAAATTCAAATCACTTTGCCGCCCGCAAAACTCTCCAAACAGAAAAAAGCTTTTTGCGCCCCGCGTGGTAAGTGATACTTTTCGAATAGAAGGGATGAAAAATATTATTTTACTAATGATGTGGGTAGGATGCTAAATATGAGAAATATTTTCCATAGAATTTATGTTTTGAATATCAATAGCATAACGTCTATCTACAAAAATTGGATATTCACTCGAGAATAAATAAATACACATTTTGTATGATAATTAAAGCGATGCGAAGGAAAATATACTGAAAGTTTCCAAATTTGAATAATTGTTTACCGATAAAAGCCGATAAAAATACCGTAAAAAATGGCTGCGGTATTTGGTATAAAACGTGTCCATAAATTGTCTGGGAATATGGAATTTATTTTAACGAAAATTATAAATGCGAAAGTTTGTGAGTGTGAAGTGTAGACGTCTGGATGCGTGGATGTTTGTAACCCTTTCAGGCTCTAACGGCTGAGCGGATCTAGCTGAAATTTGGTACAGGGATTTGACAGGGATCGATTATTGTAGTCTGGGATAACAACAAATAGACTAATTTTAGGTAAGAGAAACGGGGAAAAATTCCACGCGTGTGGAGCCCCGGGAAGCATTTAGTGATAAATAACTATAAATAGAGTTTTAAAAAACTGTTTTGTGTGCATATCACACATATCTTGGTTTGAACATTGGAACTGTACCTATACATAACATAATAATATCATTATCATCCGTTATCACAGCTGTTAATATGAACAACTGGTTCAAACCAATTTTCGTTGGTAGATTTTATGGCAATGCACAACCTACATTTTTTTAGATTTATAGTTTTCTTAGTTTAGAAGTTAGAGGGGGGGACACATTTTTTCACTTTGGAAGTGTCTCTTGCTCAAACTATTCACTTAAGAAAAAAACTAAGTTAGGAACCTCAATAGCATTTTTAAAGACCTATCTATAAATACCCCACACGGATGGGTTTGATGAAAAAAAAAATTATGACTTAGTTCTGAGTATGGGGACCCCCAAAATTAACTGCTTGTTATCTAGTTTTATATAAAAATCTTGATGCGGTTCACAGAATACATCTACTTACCAAGTTTCAACACCATAGGCCTTAAGGTTTCGGAGAAAATGGCTGTGACACACGGACGGACAGACAGACAGACAGGCATGACGAATCTATAAGGGTTCCGTTTTTGCCATTTGGCTACGGAACCCTAAAAAGCACAAGTGTTTAGTACCATGGTTTATAAGTGTAAAAGCCATGTAATAAAAACCAATTTATGAGCAAGGGTGTTAAACATTATTTTATTATCGACCTACAAAACGAACTATATATTTTAAACGAATATTTTTCTCTAGAATCAGAGTGGCTTGGAGTAAAACCTTCCTTTAATATCTTAAATACAACATTTTCGGTACAACTAGTAGTACCAGCTACCTATAGAAAATCCTTTTCACACTTCGAAAACCGCTGCTCTGCTACAATAGAAACGAAATTGAATAGGACTCTCAGGACCGTAATGCCGTAAGTGTCATTGAAGCAGATGTAACATGTTTCAATAGAACTTAAGAAGTTTCGTTTGGATTTCTCTTCTAGTTTCAATACTTAGAACTTACCTAGGTAAATAGGTATTATCCAAAGGGGTAGGTAGAGACATACTATATATGCCCACATTCAAGTTTTAGTTTTTGTTTTACGTGTTATGTGGTGGGCTTAATGCAGTCGTGAAATGGACAGGCGCTGGTTACCACTAACGCTATTGAAATTTATCAAGCCACCCGTAAAGCCTTCAACTTGGATTACAAAAAGACTACTAATATACAGGCAATCGGGACCAAATTCCTGGGACATCCTTCCGAAGGCTTACCCGGGGCTCCCAGCCGTAGGTTGTTGGGCGTTACATGAGGATTTTAAGTCGATAGGAGTCCGGAATAGCATCCATAAAGGATTTTCACTCGCATTAAAAAAATCGCAACCGGGACCAACGACTTAACATGCTTTCCGAAAGATGATGTTTTATTAAAAAGTTCAAATGGAGTTGTACAACTGCGCGATGGCAAATCTTTATAGCACTATAGAGCTCAAAAAAGATAAATATTATTGAGTTAAAGTTAAGTAAAAATGTTTTTTTTTACTATTGTTCGGATTAAGAATAAGAAAGATATAAATAACATGAGAATATAATGGATCCCTAGAGCGTGCGTACATTTATACAAAAAAGACTTTGAACACAATAAATTTATGTAGGTACATTTTATATGATATAGAAAAACGTAGATAAACATCGAATAAAGTCTATTTTATAACACAAAATTCTAACCGGATGGTATAACTTTGATACCGTGGGAGATGGGTCGGGTCCTGGTGTGGGATGCAACTTGTGTTGACACTCTAGCCCCGTCCCATCTTCCTAAAACAAAATTAAAAGCCAGTGCAGCAGCGGAAGCGGCTGAAAATATTAAAATTAATAAATATAAGGGTCTCGACTCATCGTATCGTTTTTGTCCAGTCGGTGTCGAGACCCTAGGTCCATGGGGTCCCAATGCGCAAAAATTTTTCAAGAATTTGAAAAAGCGCCTTGTGGAGTCAACTGGTGACCCAAGGGCTGGCAGTTTTCTCGCTCAACGAATAGGTATTGCTATTCAAAGGGGGAATGCTGCTAGTCTTTTGGGCACAATGCCACGGGGGCCTTATTTAGGTTTAGTTTAGATAGTAATAGTGTAAATATAGATATGTAATATTTATGTTTCTCTGTAATTTTTAACAATAAATTCTAACAATTTGCAATTTTCGGAATATTGTTTCTTTTCTATTTCACCCAAGACTGCTCTGTATCATACCTATGTGATGTATAAAAATTGGTTTTATTTACATAAGTAGGTACGAGTACATAGAAAGAAAATGATATGGTTACAAAAAGTTCTGGAATTTTTTTGGGATATAATTTGATGAATCGGCTGAAACAGTTTTGGTGACAATCATATTTGTATGTTATCATAAGCAATAGTAAAATAATGTAGGTGCCATAGCAAGTATACGTTTTTTTATATCCGATATATCCGCTGATATTCTATTAGAGATGGAAATTCGCCATTTATAATTTATTATTATGATTTAAGCAGATTCGTATAATTCCCTTCCACTCAAAGTTATTTCATATTCATATTTTCGTATTGTAAATATTGATTCTAATGGTAGCATCGTGTAATGAGAAAAAATTTGTAAGTTTCTATATTATGCGCTTGAGCAACAGTTTAATTATGAGATAGGTACAGCTGAACAAACTTAAATCGTAAAACTCATAACAGCTACTTTGTAAATAGATATTATTATGAGATATTAAAATTACTGAAGGGCTTTTAGGCGCTGAGGAATCTGTTATTACCTGTTTAATATCTGTTCAGAAAGATACTTTGTAACAAGTCAATATGATTCAAATCTATATTGGAACTCGAAACAGTTACCTTTTAAAAGTAATTTCTGTCTAAATGTCTGTCTATAGTGCCTATCAGAGCCTACCGCAACCGAAATAAACCATTTGAAGCGCTAGGGGTTGGGTAGAAGTTGAATTTGGATAGCTTGGCAGCTGTCAAGACGAACTGACAAGTTGAACATGGACAACAATTAACCACAAATTTACCTCTATCAGTTTCAACACGGCAATAGACTCATTATCGACGTGTAACAAAATATGAATGGAATTTGGTCGTATAGTATTTCCCAGCCCGAGCCTATAGATACAAGGATATTATATATGGAATGTTATCTATGAAATAATAATTACAGTAGTGAAATAACTGAAACAAAGCGGCACTCATCAATCAAACAAGGTATCATCAGTTTCGGTGTAAAATTCCGAATCAACCCCTAACTCATTAATACAAAGCTTTCATCGCGACAGTTACATAAATTCGTGTTGTCGCCATTTTGGGTAATGCTGCGTTTGCATTGGCTAGTTTATGGAACGAGTAGGTAAATAAAGTGCGACAAAATAAAACTGCATTTTACAGCGTTGTTCTTCCTTAGTACGCCTTATTGCAAAAGTTACACTGCAAAAGTCAGACAGGGTTGCGTGCTGTCGGCCCTGCTGTTTGTGCTGTACCTGGACGATGGTCTTAAGAGAGTAAGATCGATGAATGTTGGATTGCGAATAGGTGACTTGTGAACTGTTTGCTGTATGCAGATGATGCCGTGCTCATAGCCGAATCGCCATTAGAACTACAGTTACTAGTCACAACGATGAAAGATGATTGTCTAATGAGAGGCTTACATTTGAACGCGACTAAAACGAAAGATATGGTAATCGAAAGAGAAAAGGACAGAACGACTGCCAGGATAAATGTAAATGATGTAGTGCTAGAACAGGTAAATGAGTTTGTATATCTTGGATGTGCATTTAGCAGGGATGGACGGTACACCGCTGATGTAGAAAGGAGGGTAACTGCGGAAAATAGTGTGAATGGAGCGTTAGGCAAACTTTTGGGTACCAAAACCTTAAGTTCAAAAGGCCCAGCTCGCAGTACACAGTGCGGTGCTGATACCTACGCTAACGTATGGAAGCGAGAGTTGGGTATGGCAGGAAATGCATGAAAGTGATTAAACGCGGTCGAGATGCGCACGCTAAACAAAATCTGCGAGTAACGCTCGCAGATCGCGTTCGGAATAAAGATGTAAGAAAGAGAGTTGGTCTGGAAGAGAGTGTCGGTGTTAAAGTAAGGAAGGGCATGCTACGATGTTTTGGGCGTGTGGAGCGAATGGGAGATGAAAGTAGGTATGACAAAACAGATATGCAACGCGAAAGTGGATGGACGTAGGAGTCGGGGAAGGCCACGACACACCTACCACGACCAAATTAATCGTGTGTTAGTTGAAGGTGGTGTCAAGAGCCGAAGGAACCGACGTGCATGCATGAAAAGAAAAATGAAAGTTGAATCAGCAAGTGAGGTGTGTATGGACTGTGCCGTATGGCGCTCGGTTCTTGCTGGTTCTTTCTGCCTACCCTGCAAGGGATTTGGCGTTTAGGTAGATAGATAGATATACTGCAAAAGAGACATTAAAGGGAATCTTACTTACTACTTAATCAATGCGGACGCGAAAATAGAACTTGGCGACTGAACAAAAAATCCGTGCCGATTTATCAAATTTAATATCATCAAAAAATAAATATGGATTTTACAAAATATAAATATCGTTTTTATTAATACTTTTCTTATATCTTACCCAAATGATCCATGCAATAATGGCCTTCTAACTCCTATTTCCGTAATTACTTAACATGAAATCACATTCGCACCGTAATTCCTAAAGACTAGACCAGAGACTGCCCAATCCGTAATTTATTCAAGCCCTGTTCTTGTGTTGCTGGCACGTTCAAATGCTCCACTGCTGGGTACAATTTATGTGAGATCATTAAATCAGGGGTTGCTTTAACGTTTCATGGCACGAGCTGGAGCCGTTAAAAACTGTGTTGCTTTGTACTTGTTTAATTTATTAATACAAGTGTGTAATTTTGTTACAGGTTATAAATTTATGTTGCAACTGATTTAGCGTTTAAATACAGTTAGTCATAATAAAGGCATTTAAATTGGCAGGAAAACTAAGGATATCTGAAAATAAATACAGTCATTTTTACTGAAGTACTGAATGTGTTCAAAAGTGCTCATCGCTCCACGGCAAGCGTTAGAGAAAGATATGTTCAGACTCACAAAGTGTAGAAACGGGACCCCCTTAATGACTACAATCTACCGTGCCGCAAAAAAAGTCAACAAGAAGAAGTCGTTTACAAGTCTTTGAAATAACTAGCAAGACCCGTAACTCTGAACATTCGATTGTAATTATTTTTTATTTAGAATAAAATGTAAAAATATTGAGATTTTCTTTAATAGTGAATTACATTCTAAGGTACATTGGTAATACATATCAATGGTGTGTTTTTTTGCACATATGAGTTTAAATTAGGAAAGGCCCTGCTGGGCAGACATTTTTTTCTTGCTGAATATCTCCTGTTCTGTTGAAGATTTCTTGGAGTTAATACATGCATCGAGAGGTACATTGGCACAAGTTACGATCAGTATTCTTTTTATGTATTTCGAGCGTAATACAACCGCGGGCCCCGCTGGGTGGATGACGTGCTTTATTGTAATTTTTATTAAAATAGATGAGGTACATAGGATCTTGTTAATAAATTCGTGAGGTACATTGAAAAAGCAAACCATTGACATTAGTTTTTTGGGTGTAGCTCGAGGGGCCCCGCGAAATCGAAACACATCAAATATCAACCCATATCATTAGTTACGTGAAATTTCATCTTTACATTAGTTTGAGCCCAAAGGAGTCTTGACTTGTAAATTGCATTAAATTCATTAGTCTCAACGAAGTAGATAAATCGATTGCGGTACTAGTTAATGGACTGCAAATTGCTTCTCGGAATGTACGCTGGGATTTCACTTAATTTAATAAATTTATATAGAGAGCCAAGACGGTACGTTCGAATTAGAATATTTGATTTGGTTTAATACAATCCGCCATGAAAATTGTCTACCAATTTTGACAAAATTCTCTGTTAGATTGAATGATTGCTAAAGTTATACTTTCTATCGCAACATGTCCGAGCACTCAATATCACTCTCCTTTTCGATGGCGAACAATATATATGGCGGGCAGAGGTGGCATTCTTGTAAAGTTAAGAAAATCGTAGTTAGGCCCATCAGCGCCGAAATATCGGACACTCTCAAAAATACATGATAAATATTCCGTTAACTTCAATACTAATGTCAATGACCATGAAAGTTTAAATGCTAAAATGTTTGATGCAAATTTAATATTTGTACATCGTACCAAATAACATTTACCCTAGATTCAAATCTGAGATACACTGCATTACAGAGACAGTTGAAATAGTACCTAGTACTAATTGGTATATATTCAGAAGCACTAGTTATACCTGAGATTGCTCCGTCAAGGCAGAGTGATTGCAGTTCCACTTGTAGGTCTAAGATAGACGGGTCTGGGTGTGCAAATAGCGGTCATTTATTGTACAGAACCGCAAAGCCAGTCCATCATAGAGATGGAGCCGACCCGGCTTTAGTAATTACTCCTTGGAGAACTGAAGCGGCTATTTACAATTTACCAACTAACGCACTAACTCGCTAAGGTTTCAAACAATCTTTGATAATTACTTTATTATTGAAGTTTCTATCTAAGAAACCAAAAATGAAATGAAGTTTCTATCTAAGAAACTAAACCTTTGAGAAATAATATAATCAGAAGTTTAGAAAATTTTTAAATTTTAAAAGATTGTTTAAGTTTTTCCAAAGAATTCTCTTGCATTGCTTTATCATGTTATGAATACAATACCTATTACATATTTACGTGTTTGAACGAACGTCTCAACAGCAGTTTAGAAGCTGAAATCAGCTGGTAGGTACCTCAGCTGGCAATCAGCAGGAGCGTCTACTTGATTCCTAGAGGAGGCTTCCTAGAATATTTACAGACGATTATAACACTAATGCAAGACATAATATTAGTATTGTTTTAACATCAAACAAGTATCTACAGTGAACACCGTAGTCCTTGGAAGACTGTGGACCAAGTTTACTCTTAGTGCTTTTCTACTAATGTGTCGAATATTAATTAGAACGGGTCAAAGGTCATCTGACCTGTGACCCAAAGTCGTAAAATTTCGACACATTAAGCATACAAGGGGCGCACGATTCGTTCGTATTGAGTTCAATAGAATAATAATTGACTTCCGCTCATTTATTTGAATGTTCGCCAGTCAAAGACCGTCCGTTGGTTACGTAATATTTTTCGGGTAGTGCAAAACTGTTGGCATAGGCTTATATTTTTTTCCGAGGGCTTACCTAAAGCTCCCGAATGTAGGCAGTGCTAGGGCACGTTTGGTTTTATGTGTGTAAGAATCTGGTATAGCATCCATTAGGGATTACCACATGCTAAAAAAAGGATTTTAGATTTATTTAAAAGCTGCCTTTATTGGTGTGGATTTTGTTCAACGTTTTTATTTACTTTTCAATTTATTTGCTGTTGTATTTAGTTTCCAATCAAATTTGGATTGCGTTCTAGAAATCGGTTTGGTGTTTTTGTTTTACTCGTTCGTTACAAAAAAGGTAAAATTTGTACCCATTTTATGGTGAAATTAGTTGGTTACGATTTTTAAGTCACGAATATGTAGTACCTATACCATTAGTTAAAAATGCTAACAAAGAAAAGTACCAACCTAAATCAGTTTTTCATCATTAAAATATTGATTTGAGAACCATCTTTTCCCCGCTGAGTTTCTTTACACGTTGTAATATAAATACAAGGGTTAATGTGGTTTATAGTGATAATTGCATGATACTAAACTCGGGCGCCAGATGGTTATAGGTCCATCAACCATAATATGCCAGATAGTCAGCAGCAGGGCCCCGGAACTTCTAATCACAAGCCTGGGGCTGGAACTCAGGATGGAAACTCTGAATGAAAGTTCCAAACTTTATTCCTAGCGAAGGATCTAAGTACAGTCTTAACTAACTAAGGGCTAGGTTCTAGCCGCAATAAATTTAACAATGTTTTTACTAATTTGAAATCTATCAGAGACAACTATCACGACATCCTGCTAGTCGTTAGGTAATTAGAGCGGTAATCTACTTTATATTATATTATGTGTACAGAGATACCTGATGTCTTCCAGTAGGAAACCTCACGCACTTCTCCTTCCGCACATGGGTCCCACGACCACAACGGTGAGAAGAAACCAACAACGGGATTCACATTCCTGGACACACACTGTCCCCCAAGGGTACGGCGCTAAATAAGCTGAAAGGAACATCAAAACACACATCAGTATGAGAGCACATGTTACACTCATGATGAACCTCAATCAAAATAACAAAATTACGTACCGCATTACACAATAGGAACTCCAGGGCGGATAAGCAGAGAAATTAATACTCCAAAGAGATCTCCAAAGACCTGCAAAAAACATCAAATCCATGAAGGTTTGGAACACGACGCTATGTGTCCATAAGTCAATCGAAAAACTACCAAAACTTACCAAAATTTATTTCATATAGTGATCAGGATGTAGGGCTGAACATCCCCTTATTTTCAAATTGACAGTGCCGATCGGTTCTGTTATCGAAACTGTGCCTAAACCTTTTCGTTCCAGAACGACTATAAATTCAACCAGTATTTGGCGCATGGATGGCCGAAATTAAAACGAATTAAAAATTCTCCGACATATCGGTTCGAAGTATAGGCTGGCAATGGAAGTTCCCGTTTGACAGCTGACGTCATTGACAACTAAACTTTTTAAAGGTTTGGCCTGAGACGCACTGTTTAGGTCTTGCACCATACAGCCTAGAGCAGTGAATGAAAATGAGTCCAAATGCCCATGTAACGGAATAGCACGTTACATCACACCCCAACCAGAACAAAAGAAAGGAACTTTCTTTTTAGAACAATTTTCTCCTTAGAACAATCATGTCTAAAGAAAAATATAATTCTAAGACAGAATGATCCAAAAAATGAAATAGAACTAAAATCTTAAAAGAAGTAAATCTCTCCAATAAGATTTAGAAAAAAAAACAAAATGTAGAGCAAACTCTAACATGAATTTAAAGTAGACATTCCAATTCACAAATCACGAGTTATGACTAACTCCACCAGCTCCAATATATATACTAAAGTGCGGTTAAGCCTCCTGGCCACCGACTCTGTAACACAACCCACTCTACTAACACAAGTATCTAGAGTCGACAAGACAAAAGAATACTTAATACCAAATACGAATTGTAAATATCAAATATAAACACAACCGAACAAACTCACATACCTAGAGATCAGTTAAGCTATTTAGCCACTGACTCTTTCTACCAAAACACCCATCAATCTCTCTACACAAACAACGTGTGCGAAAAGAAACTGCTTACCAAAAGCAACTATACTAACTATAAGATATCCAACCGATGATCTACCGAACCTTGAGATCAGTTAACCTGGCCACTGACTCTTATTTACCAACTTACCTTTATATATACTGAAGATGCGATAGAGCTCCCTCGCCACCGACTTCTTTCCTTACTTTCCAAAATATTTACAATATTAAAGTCGAATAACCACAACAACATATAGTAACGTTGTAACCACCAACTTCTAGAGTCAAACAGTAACTCTATAGTACTATGACATTTAAAAACATTCCAACAAAACTTGCGGTCAAAAAGAAATAGAAGAATGTGATCGGCCCTACTCCACCGAACTTCCGAACACAAACCCTGCAATATGACTATTGTGACCGGCACCACCCTACCGACTTTCCGAACACAAAGCATATTAATATAATGATACAATATTTGTGCCGCCATACGGGAACGCAAATACATATCTACAATCGTTATGACAGTTGTGCCGCCATCTAGGGAACACAAATGTACAACCACAAATGAGATTCTGTACTTCTGGGAGACAGAAATCAATACAAGGAACTAATACTCTACCGAGCAAGTAGTCCTAACTCCTAACACAATAATTTGCGAAGGTTAGCCCTACGACCTAATTTCGGGATCAGAAGCGCTGAAGCTCAGCTACTTCCACTAACCTACTATCGCAATTATAAAAGTCATACCTAAGATAACATTAGGCTAACATAAGAACACAATAAAAGTATACAAAATGAAGACAAGAATAATATCCCAAAAAAGGATATTTATCTACAAAATTAGAATATTATCATTCCATAGTATCATTAGAGAATGATAATGTTCCTATAACCAATTAAGGTTTCAACAAACAAACAATTAGATAAGATCTTTCGATGTGGGTGAAAGTTATTCATGTGAAAAAGTTATGTTTCATTTAGTCAAAAGGACAAATTTTGATAATTCTAAAAGGTAAATTGATTAAAGTTTAATCAATTAGGTATAACCTAAGTTCTTTTTTAGAAAGATTCAGATCTTGATTCCAATAAAAGGTGGTGAAGGGACCTAACATACATCTCTTTCAAATGGCTATTCCCTCACATACTTCATTCTAACAAAAGCCAAGTCTCCCTAACCAATACCAAAACCAAGACAGAAGTCTAATATCAAAACAAGAAACGTTATATTATATTTATTTCCATAACATGGTAACAACCTGTGGTACCCTTATTTAGGTCCTACAGAAGGTAAGCATTAAATGCAACTTAAGAAACCATATTACACTTAACGAACTTAGAAGCAAACTAAGCAGAACTATATGCAGAAGCATGAGACTGCACTCAACTCCCTATCCACACAGTATCAACCACACCAAAAGAAATGATTCACCAGCCTAATAATATAATAAAGTGACGTTAATTACTCCCAACAAACTATGACAGAAAAACAGGTACCTCAAAAGATTTCACAAAGTGAAAGGAGTGAAGTTTTAGAAGAACTTCTATACTCCGGCTTCAAATTGATCTATGCTATCAATTGAAGTATCAATACTATGATGCAAGAATGCAACCATAATAAGTTCCCTAACGAACATCAAAAAACCAAAATATGTTGTAAGATTCACTCTATAGCTCAAAACTAGTTGAACATAAGGTAAAAACTTCAACCAAGATCTATAATAATCTCCAACACAATGAGCTAAACAAATCTTTACAGTTTTATTGTATTTCTCAATCAGACAAATCTGAAAAGTGTATAAAAAGCTATATATTTTATTTGTATCAAATTCTTTCAGAAATGACACTAAGTGCCTAGCAGTAACATGAGTAGCACTGTCACAAACTAATATATTAGGGGTTCCAAATTTATGAGAAGGCATACTAATTACACTAGTAGTTGCACCTATCATAAGAATTAACCAACAATAAAATTTAGCAAGAACATCTACAAACGAAAGTGAAAGCAAAGGCTTATCAAACTTTTCAGGATCAACCACTATTCCATGAGGTGAACTAGTTGAAGACCTATATGCCATACAGACATCACAATTAGTGCTAATAAATTTAGTTACATCATTAAACATTCCCTTCCAATAATAACATTGTTTTAATTTCCCTATAGTCCCATGAATACCCAAATGAGTAGAATTAAGATCATCATGATTAGATCTAATTGTATCAACAATTTGCTCCTTAGGAATAACTATTTTCCAATTCAAACTATTATTTGGATCAAATTTATCTTTACAAAATCTATACAAGGTAAGATTCTCTACTTTGTAATTTTTATATTTAGTAGGAAACTTTTGACAATTAACAAAAACACGCTGATACCAAAGATCCTCAATATCTTCATTTGGAGATATGATAATATTACTGGAAGGAGAACTAATATAATTAATTTCACTTTGAGATGAACAATCTGGAGTGAAATGAATAGAATCTTTTTCAGACTTCCCTAAAGGAGAAAGTTCCCTATTAAAAACAATACTAGTGCACTGTACCTGCTCAGAGTGTCTATAGGTTATATTTTTCCATAAGTCACTAGCAACATTAAAAGTTAACCAAAAGTCAAAACCCAAAATTATAGAAGATTTAAATGAAGGAATTATCAAAAATTCAAAATACTTAGTTACATTATCACAAGTAATTGGCAACACCATATATCCAATGACCCTATGTGGCGTTCCATCAGCCGTACTAGCTGAACCAACAATTGGTTTAATTTGAAAACCTAAGTGCAGAAAATCTAAGTGACTATCAGAACCCAAAATACTAACGGTTGAACCACTGTCTAATAATCCAGAAAAAGTTTTGGTCATGTATGAGAAATTCTAAATAAGGTCTAGTATCCCTATTCTTAACAAACAAAACAGGAGCTGAATTTATATTTTGAAAATAAACTCTCAGATAATTTAACCAATGACTGCGTTCTCTTTCAAATACTTTCAATAGTTGCAGCATCAGGGGCAAAACTAAATTTCTTCAAAACCGAGTCACCTACAGTTTTCTCACAAACCTGTGCTCGATGAGACCTAAACTGTTTCTTAGAAGCAATATTATTCTTCTCTGAGTTGCAAACATCGCAAGTCTTTGAAGTGACACCTAATTTATGGCATTTAAAACAAATAATTCCAGGAAATTTCAAACATTTTTTAAAAGTATGACCAGAACTCCTACATTTCAAACAAACTAAAGGTTTATCACTGTTGTAGCTAACAGCATTCACCTCAACAAAATTCTTAACAGGTTTAACATCTTTAGGAGATGCAGACCTATGTTCAACACAATCTTCAATTTCCCTACTGAGATAAAGAAATTCACTAATAGAAAATATCTGTTTATCAAAAAGAAATGGTTTATAAATATTTAACATGTTAAGCTTAATAACTGTTATCAAAGTATGATCTAAAATAGGAACTGACAACTTATTGTTCATGTCCATAATCTCAGTAATAAAATCTGGAAGAGATTCAAAATGTTTTTGTTTCCTAGTGCGAAGCTCATTTTCCAAAAGAAAGTCATATTCAATTTTATCAAAACGCTTCAACAAAGCAGCCTTCAAATGCTGCCAAGAAGATATCTGAGTGCGAACACTACGGAACCACTTGATCGTTGTACCCGACAAAAGATCAGTGAAAGAAGCAACTAACAAATGTTCATTAAAATTTTTAAATAGAAAATATTCCTCCACTTGAATTATAAATTCTCTAACACATGACTTACCATCATAGTTAATCCTACTACGCTTCAAATCAGGTAATTTAGTAACCGAAGGTAAATGTTTTCTAATATTATCATTTAGCGTTATGTTCAAAGAACCAAAATAAGACAAAGCCGCAGCAGAGCTATGAGTAGCATTCATACTTTTAAGAAAAGATCCAGAAGTATCACCTCCTATCTCATCAATAGTAATCAAAGTATCATCAGCAACTCGCTCCTCCTTATCATCAAGCAAAGGTGGAAAATGTACACACTTGTCCATGGCTAACAAGTACTAAACAAATTAAAAAACCAGAAGAAATATGTTGCAAAAGCAACTGGGATTAACGCCAAGATGAAGATGCAAAGCTAAAAGGTAAGTTATATGCACACAAAAGCTAAAAGTTTCAAAAAGTATTGAACTTTCAAGTATAAAGATAGTCAAATGCACAAATGCAACCGGACCACACGCTCAGATGAAGATGATCAATAGCAAGATATCATCACACCGATAAACATTCAAAAGCAAAAAAAAAATCAAAAGTATTGACAAAACTTTGGAAACGTTGAAGTGCAACCAAGCTTGACGCTCAAATGATGAATGTCAAAAAGCAAAATATTTTCATGTAAAAGTTTCCAAAAGCTATGAAACTTTAATATTGTATGTACTAGCAAGTGCAAACCGAATAGTGCAAATTCAAAAGTTATTTTATCAATACCATCATTACTAGAAAAATGTCTAAGTTGTCTCTCAATATTACATGTTTTTCACAATTATAACTATAAAATAACTAATGTTATCATTAAGTGTTTCATAAACATACAGACAAACCGTCTTATTAAGTTCCAATAACAAGAATGTAATGAAATCTCTCATTAAACATCAAAACATCTCAAGGTCACAGAATAACAATAACCTTGTATGTAAAAGTTGAAATAGGTTATATCACAAGAAATAACTTCTAACAATACATATGCAACAAATATGTCCCTAATTCACATAGAATTACTTAATACACATACATAATAACAATCTAGATTGAGATATAACACTGCAAGACTTGATAGTTGTAAAATATTGTTGAGATTCTATATAACAAAGAATTCAATAATTTGTAGTTTGTCACTATTGCAACTAATAAATTACTGTACCTATCAAACAAACTATTAACAAACAAACTAATGGGTTGCAGGATGTCATGATTAGCTGTTAGAATGTACTCAGATCCACCTCAAGTCCCTGGTCGCTGGCGACAATTGTAATATAAATACAAGGGTTAATGTGGTTTATAGTGATAATTGCATGATACTAAACTCGGGCGCCAGATGGTTATAGGTCCATCAACCATAATATGCCAGATAGTCAGCAGCAGGGCCCCAGAACTTCTAATCACAAGCCTGGGGCTGGAACTCAGGATGGAAACTCTGAATGAAAGTTCCAAACTTTATTCCTAGCGAAGGATCTAAGTACAGTCTTAACTAACTAAGGGCTAGGTTCTAGCCGCAATAAATTTAACAATATTTTTACTAATTTGAAATCTATCAGAGACAACTATCACGACATCCTGCTAGTCGTTAGGTAATTAGAGCGGTAATCTACTTTATATTATATTATGTGTACAGAGATACCTGATGTCTTCCAGTAGGAAACCTCACGCACTTCTCCTTCCGCACATGGGTCCCACGACCACAACGGTGAGAAGAAACCAACAACGGGATTCACATTCCTGGACACACACTGTCCCCCAAGGGTACGGCGCTAAATAAGCTGAAAGGAACATCAAAACACACATCAGTATGAGAGCCCATGTTACACTCATGATGAACCTCAATCAAAATAACAAAATTACGTACCGCATTACACAATAGGAACTCCAGGGCGGATAAGCAGAGAAATTAATACTCCAAAGAGATCTCCAAAGACCTGCAAAAAACATCAAATTCATGAAGGTTTGGAACACGACGCTATGTGTCCATAAGTCAATCGAAAAACTACCAAAACCAAAATTTATTTCATATAGTGATCAGGATGTAGGGCTGAACATCCTCTTACAACATCCATTATATTTGGCGCATGGATGGCCGAAATTAAAACGAATTAAAAATTCTCCGACATATCGGTTCGAAGTATAGGCTGGCAATGGATGTTCCCGTTTGACAGCTGACGTCATTGACAACTAAACTTTTTAAAGGTTTGGCCTGAGACGCACTGTTTAGGTCTTGCACCATACAGCCTAGAGCAGTGAATGAAAATGAGTCCAAATTTAGCGTGTCTATGCACGACAAAAAATAAATAAAACTATGAAATTCGAAATTATGTATTTATTTAATCACACAGTGCCCATGTAACGGAATAGCACGTTACAACGTTGTAAAAAAACTTATAAGCAGTGCTTTTATGGTTTTTATAATAGAAAAAGGTTGGACGAAACTAGTCCTCTAATTTATTTCAAAAGTTAAGGCTGGTTTTTATCTCGTACACACACACACATATTCACTCGCATATTTCCAAACATTCGTATAAATGTGAACCAAAGTGACGGCAGGCAATCCAATAAAGTAAAGATCATGAACTCTACTAGGTATAAACATTTTAGAAATTCCCTCGGTATCAAGAATCTTCTCAATATAAATATTCCCCAAAAGCTAGAATAAATTCCATTTTACCGCTCGCTTACCCAAAGTTCATTTTTCCATCGAATTTTCACTTGGCTATCTCGTAACATACTCGTACCTACTCTATTATTTTGTAAATATAATGATCAATGTATTTTAATTTTTTGAAATAAAACGTAATATTTACCACCAACAACGAGACTGCTAGACTATTAAACGTAACTAGTAAAGTTAACTATTTTCACAGGTACACATTCTTGCAATAATTTCGAAACATGTGGTTTATAAGTAGGAGTTTAATGTTAGATAATAACACTTTTTGGTTTATGTTTTGGGTCTGTGGTAAAGCCAGCTAAGCCGTAATGGATGGCGCGGGCTGACCTGCCCCTTGACTTGCGTTAGTCGAATAGTTTCTCTTAGTGTGTTATTGTTCCGGGTTTCTCGTTATTAATAGTAGTTTGTTAACTATAATGACATGAATAATGTAACCAAATTGTCATCATGTGTTTAATGGAGGTATGCTGAGAAGAGTTTTTGTCTGTTTGACTTAATTAACTTTGTTAATTACCAATTAGTTTAAATAGGCTTCGTGCATGGGACAAAGTTATCGTTTTTTCTAACAGAATTATATCCTAGGATATAATAATAATAATAATAAATAGCCTTTTATTAACACGCTTCTATTAGCTTCACTTGTAACTATGTATGTAAGAAAATCTTGGAATGTTAATTTGACCCACTTACCGTCCTTCGATCAGGCTGAAATTATGCACACGCTCTAAGTTCTGATGACAATACATGACAAGCTAAAATGCGTCATTACAAATCCAATAATGGCGGCCGCCCCAAAATGGCGGACTAGCTGTTTGAAATCCACTCCCATGATATGTGTATTGAATAAAAGGGTTTGCTGTCAGGAATACGAAAAAAATAGTCACGTCACTTAAATCCAATATGGCGGACGTCCAAGATGGCGGATTGGCTATTTGAAATGCACCCCCATGATATTGGTATTAAATGAAAGGGTTTGCTGAATGGGATACGAAAAAAGTATAAAATAAAAAAGAATACATACATACATACATACATATACTCACGCCTTTATCCCCGAAGGGGTAGGCAGAGGCCTATACCGGCCCACATTTCACCGTGTACAATTCGGTCCCACGTGACAGGTGGTGAGCCCATCGCCGTGTTGAAATGGACCGCTGCCGTCAGAGCCTCGTCCGTTGTTCAGCAGGTGCACGAGCTTGCACGTGAGGTTGACTTGGGCCCGATGGTGTTGGTAGGGCCCCACTACACCCCTACACATACACATAAAAAAGAATAGTGCGTGCTAAAAGCGTGTTTTTTAGTTTTTTAAACTATTAATTATTTCTTGTGAAGATTGTACAGAGTTTAAACTAACGTTAAAATAAATAAATAAATATTTGTGGGCAATCTCACACAACATCATCTAGCCCAAATTAAGTTAATATAAGCTTGTCCTATAGGATCTAGATGACGGATAGATATACATATTATATATTTGTAAATACATACATATTATACATAGAAAACACCCAAACTCCGGGACAAACATTTGTGAATGACACAAATATTTGGACCGACCTAGGAATCGAACCCAGGACCTCCAGCGCCGCAGGTGGTATCACTACCGACCGCGCTACAGAGGCAGACTGTAAGCAAATGAAAGTAGAGTTTAGGATCAAATAATTAAAAATTTAGAAAAGTGTAAAAATATTAAAACGTTTTGCGAGTTTCTCACTCTTTTATGAAATAGTATCTGCATTTATTACATTACCGCCTTATTATTATAAAACATACTGATGCGAGAATCCGATGTTGGTTTCTTTTCCTGTAAAAATCTTCATTTTTTACCGACTAAAACCACAGGCTCCCACACTGCCTGCGGCCGGGAGCCCCGGGTAAACCCTCGGAAGGATGTCCCAGCAATCAGCCTTGCTTTTTTATTAATGGAAGAAACAAGTCAGCTATTTACATAAACTGTTTATAAACGAAATTGATTAAAACAAACATTACCTGATCAAATAATGAGGTATAATATGTGAGGCTGAAACGAAACATGACATAAATAGAACCGCAAACTAATTAAACATCTGCCCAAGTTGCCGGAGAAATGTTACCTTGATACACATAATTATTTGAAATTGTGTAGGTATCTTACTGTATTTGAGAATATATTGTTACAAACAGAGTATTTGCACCAAAACTGTTTCATGTAAAGTAATGCCAAGACAAGTATCTAGACAATGCTTGTTTTGTACAAAGTAAGTATCGTTGTATTAATATCTTCCGAATTTGGTGTTTCTGGCACTGTTCAGAGAAAATCTAACTACTACAAAAGGATATACAGTGGGCGCACACTAGGCGACAGTCGCGGCGACATGTCGCGGCGACTTGTCGCGCAGTGTGCGCCTGCATCGGACGACTTGACGCCGCGACATGTCGCCGCGACTGTCGCTGGCATCTTCGCAACGCGCGGTAAGGAACTTCGTTCCAAAAGCTGTCGCTGTGCGACTGTCGCCGTGTCGCCGCGACAATAGCGCGATAGACGCGGCGACTCCCCTTGCTTGTCGCGGAGTCGCGGCGACATGTCGCCTAGTGTGCGGAGCTTAGAACAAAATGTATGTAATTTGGCGCCCGCAGCTTGTCGCCGCGACAAGACGCCTAGTTTGCGCAATCTAACAGTGGGCGCAGACTAGGCGACAGTCGCGACGACATGTCGCGGCGACTTGTCGCCCAGTGTGCGCCTGCATCGGGCCACTTGTCACCGCGACATGTCGCCGTGACTGTCGCTGACGTGCGCGACATGTCGCGGCGACAGACGTCGTACAAAAAGCTGTCGCTCGGCGACTGTCGCCGTGTCGCCGCGACTCCCCTTGCTTGTCGCCGAGTCGCGGCGACATGTCGCGCAGTGTGCGAAGCTTAGAACAAAATGTATGTAATTTGGCGCCCGCAGCTTGTCGCCGCGACATGTCGCCGCGACAAGACGCTCAGTGTGCGCCCACTGTTAAGGTGTATATTTAGAAAGATTCTTTTGAGTATACCTTCGACCAAGTAATTGACTGCCTCTGTGGCGCAGTCGGTAGTGATACCGCCTGCGGCACTGGAGGTCGTGGGTTAGATTCCCACCGGAGACAAATATTTGTGTGACCCATAAATGTTTGTCTCAAGAGTCTGGGTGTTTCTATGTATAATATGTATGTATTTAAAAAGTATATAAGTATTAATATCCGTGGTCTGATACCCATAACACAAGCAGGTTATTCCTAGCTTACTTTGGGATCAGATAGCGTTGTGTGAAATATTCGTGAATATTTATTTATTTATATTTAGAAGGTACAGACGGGCCCACGTCGTACATTAATTAAAGCCGTGAGATTGGTCTCACCAGACTGCCCCTCTCTAACACGTTTATTGTGAAAGTTCAATCCGATTGATTTTTGTTTTATTTCAAACTTTGAACAGATGATCCACGTGACCTAGTGACGTAGTTTAATGAAAGACACACAGACTACAGACAATGAGCCCCTCTGCACTCTATTTTATAGAGAGGGGCTAAAAGTGTGACTGTTCACACACAAAGATATTGCAGCAATGACATGACATGCACGCATAATATATTATTTTTTCGATTTTGGGTAGTGTTTTTACACTTCGGGAATGCACAGAAAGGCATCTGGCGTAAAATCTTATCTTGCCACACGTGTTTCACCTTCGGAACAATAACACCGACCAAGTGAGCTCACTTTAACGTCTTCAAAACTAATGTAGGTATGGGCCCGTCTATACCTACTATTACTTGGTCGAAGAAATATACTTACATTCTATGCGAGTTTTTAATGTTGACAAGAACTTTTACTTGTACCGTCATTTAGTTGTGGGTAGGTTAACATGAAATTGCGGTACCTAATAATTTAATTACAAACTTTTGCTTGTGTAGACCCAATATGCTTTCTTTCTGGTTATACAGTGAAATGCAGTAACCAACATTTGCGAGAGCGAGAACGAGAATCTAAAAAGATGCTAATACTGCGAATCTGCAGAAATACCTTAATGAAGATTGAAGATAAATAATTTTAAGCGAATAATTTCGAATAATTTGTATTTTAATAGTAGATTGTGAATTAGCGCTTATTCGAATCTTATCTTTATTCTAGGAACGATCCCTATGATGACAGTACCTACTCGATAACTTTTCGGACCCCTTTTTTTTTGGTTTACGTCACCCAGGGGGTGGCACGGGTGCTATCCCGCGTCTTTGGGGGAATTCGGGTGTGATCTCGCTTCTAATGGTGCGTGAGTTTCTCACGTCACGATGCCGTCATGGGCCTGCTTCTGTAAGGACGGTGAGCGACCCTCTCACCGTCCTCAGACCCCCGGTCACGGAGGTCCTCGTCCTCGGCGAAGACACGTTTGTGTGCGCCCAGGCCTCCCACTGCGGAACTCGGGTGGGAGAGTTCTATCCCGTACCCGCCCCGCCGCCTCCTTCACGAGCATGACCTGCTCGCAGAAAGAGGCGGCGCAGTCCCACTTACTCCCGCTGGAGATCATGGCTCGCACCATGGTCTCGAGCGAGAGAGTGTTCACGTCCAGACCCACTACGAGGACCTGGCGCTGTTGTGCCCACGCCGTGCACTCCACTAGCGTATGGAGCGCTGCGTCATTGCTGCGGTCCTCGCAGTGCTGACACTCAGCCATGGTTTCCCGGTGTCTTCGCCACAGATACCTACCGAAGCTACCGTGCCCGGTAAGTATCTGTGACAACCGGTAGGAGAGAGCACCGTGTCTTCTCTCCTTAGATCATCTAACCACAGGATGCGCCTTACTTAAGCATTGTTTTCTGCCATTGCACATGACCATTTGGTCTTTTGGCTTTATGAAAAGCCTGTACATCAGTACATCAATTTATATGATTAAACTAGTACATTACATTGTAGTTGACTGTACAATAACAATTAACACACAACAGCCATTACGCGTTTGTCGATTAATACATTTTTAAATGCAATGAAATTTTATATGTCTTTGTGTTTCCCCCTTCACTTGTATGAAAACAGGCAGAATATTTTTGTATGCGGTGGTTCGCAAAGGCTAGTCCCGTGTTATATGGTCTAAGCTTCTCTCCAGCCACTCGTCCATGACCGGTCTGACGGCCGCGATTGTGGCGAATCCCCCCTTTGGTTGCTCAAGTCGCACCTTCCATGCCTCCACGGTTTCCTGGTGGAGCAGGGACCGATGGGCCTCGATTTCTCGAGACACAGGCCTTTGGCCCCGCTCCGGCGCCTCCTTGCGCCATCTAACTTTTCGGACCCCTATTTGCATTTTTCACAACTAAAGTTATTATTTGCATTATTCTCATAATATGTTAAAATCAATCATTTCAGTCTCAGGTTCTGAAACGAGATCATTCGAAATAACTTAATTGCTACCTCATATAAAGGGAAAAAATCTTAAAATTAGATAAAAGTTACAATTACTCAGTATCATTATTTAGATCCAAAATAATAAATTTCTTCCTAACTTTGAAATTTTAATTATGATATAAAATCACACGCAGTAGGTAATTATTTTCGTCCTCAAATAACTTTCC
Organism: Miltochrista miniata; assembly: GCA_933228765.1. Lineage (NCBI taxonomy): Eukaryota > Metazoa > Arthropoda > Insecta > Lepidoptera > Erebidae > Miltochrista > Miltochrista miniata. The sequence goes on along the minus strand of OW121753.1, from coordinate 38,914,651 downwards.
ATAAAGGACTTGATGTTAATAGGATTCATATTTGTCGTAAAGGTGCGAAGTTTGACGCATTGTAAGTAAAATTAATTACTTCATAAGTATTTTAATATAGATTTTGCTTTTCTATTAGTACGTATTTACTTGACATTAATTACTTATAAAAGAATCACAGAGTATGATTAGATATTATAGCGAAATAAATCAAATAACTAGATTTATAAGCGCCATCATTGTTCTCTTAAATCTATATTAATACAATAAATAGAAAGAAAGAAAAACCGGCCAAATGTGAGTAGGACTCACGCATAGAGGGTTCCGTACCAAAACTGCAATAAATGACGTTTATTGTATGGGAGCCCCCCTTGATCCCCTCTTTTTACTCGAAGTTTCATGAATAGTTTCCGCTTTTTACTCATTGGGTACGGAACCATAAAAAAAGTATTATTTTTTTTTTTTTTTACTTTCTTCTAGTTCTTTTTACGTTTAAATTGTTATTGTTTATGTTACTTACCAATTTTGTATTGAGTTTTTGAGAGTTTTGACCCAGTAACGATGCTGGTAAAGCCTTTAAAATAAATAAATAAACGACCCCAACAGAAAATAATAAGAGTTCAAACCCTGTTCGAGCATGATATTGTTACAAAGCATACCTAATTGCTCTCAAAGTTGTTTCAAATCAATAATAATATAATGTACTTCACTGAACACTCTCAATATTGCCCAACGATATTGCAAGACAATATAGGACAACAAGAATTGGAGTTGTAATAAAGTTTGTTCTTGTACAAAACACATTGTAACATGATCGTAGCTATTGTTCAACTTCATGAACTTTTATATTAAATCGAAAAATAATGTTTCAGTGACTACTCAATGTGTGTGAAGTGCGTTGCTGGAAATTCATAATCAAGTTTGTAGTGTAATAACAGATATTGCTATTACTTGTTACAAAAGTTTTAGTATTAGTTTTAGAGTTAATATTAGAAATTGTTTAGTATTAACTAGCGAAATACATTATTCTAGTGAAAAACAATAATGGATTAGAGAGGGATGAATCTCTACAAACAATCTCGGTTAGTCAATCCTAGCAGGCAATGATCTAATCTTTTGATTTGCAGCGTGACAATGCCTTTGGAAAATCATTTTTATTTTCTCTGTTGTAAAATATTTTTTCAATTGTCATAATTTGTTTCGTAGTAGGGTATCCATCTGTATTTTATTGTATTTTAGCCCCTCTCTATTAAATAGAGTGCAGAGGGGCTTATGGCGAGACTTTGTCCGTAGCTGTGACTCTGTCGCATTAAACTACGTCTCTAGGTCACGTGGATCATCTGTTCGAAGTTTGAAATAAAACAAAAATGACAACGTCAATGGGATTGAACTTTCACTTTCACAATAAACGTGATAGAGAGGGGCAGTCTGGTGAGAACGATCTCACGGCTTTCTTGTTGTATCTTGACAGGTGATTATAAATCAGGAATGAGCGATTCTGATATTCAAATCTTTGAATATTAATATTATATGTAAGTATTGAACACAATGGCTCGTTCTGTATTTGGTCACAGCTATTCATGTTGTGTACATTATTATTTCATCCATTTTTCTTTAGCACAGTGTCAATGAGAAATGATAAATGAAATGGCTGTCGATTCATCATATCCACGTCACAAGAAGCATTAGTCTTTGTCCGTAATGACAATACGAAGCTGTGACACGACACGTCTGAAACTTTGTACTTGGCACAATATCCGGAGTTCTCATTTGTCAAAAACTTACTTCATGATGTGTGTGGTGAATCCGGTGGCTTTATTTGTTGAACGTGGGCTTTTTGACAGCGACTTTCTGAGAGAATTCAGATACTCCATATCTCAGTATTTTATGCTGTTCTAATGTTTTTGTACTAAACACACATTTATCATTATTACTCATTGAATATACACCATATTATCTATACTAATATTATAAAGAGGAAAGATTTGTTTTTTGTTTTTTTGTTAGTTTGTTTGTAACGAATAGGCTCCGGAACTACTGGACCGATCTGAAAAATTCTTTCACTGTTGGGAAGCTTCACTCTTTGCGGTGAACATAGGCTATATTTTATACCCGTATTCCTACGGGAACGGGAACTACGCGGGTGAAACCACATGACGTCCGCTAGTACTACATAATAAATTAATGACTTTATATTAATTAACGTTCTGGCCATTAAATTTACTAAAATAAACATACGCAATTAGCGTGGAACCAAATTAAAGGCAGAATTAAATTTATTTCTTTTAGTGCCTGAGTGAGAAGGTATACACGTATATAAAAAAATTCAAATGTCAATTCTAAAAGAGAATTTTCTAAACTAATATGCTTTTTCTCAGAAACAAATCGTTATTACAGCCCTTCAAAGTGGGCGTTTCGAGTGTAGGAGGCCTTTCAGACACATTCGTTTACGTTTTGCACTGATGGATCAGTCAATGAGATTTTTCTAAATATAAATAAAAGTTATATAGATAATCTATACTAATATTATAAAGAGGAAAGATTTGTTTTTTTCGTTTTTTGTTTGTTTGTTTGTTTGTAACGAATAGGCTACGGAACTAATGGACCGATTTGAAAAATTTTGAAAAATTCTTTCACTGGAAAGCTACACTCTTTGCGGTGAACATAGGCTATATTTTATTCCTGTATTTCCACGGTAAATGGGAACTACGCGGGTGAAACCGCGTGACGTCCGCTAGTATGAATATAAATGGCCGAGACATTACAAAACTTTTAGATAATACTAGATGACGCTCGCGGCTACACATTCGTGGAGTTTTTTCCTGTTCCCACTTCCCATAAGATATTATTCCCGGTATAAAATACATATGTATGGTTGCACACTATAATCTATTATTTTCTCTACCAAATTTCAGCCAGATCGGTTAAGCTGTTAGAGTTAGAGAGTAAAAATAAAAGTTTAAAGTTCTACAAGTGCAAAGCGGGAGAAAAAAGACAACTCAGACCACGCTCCCTTCGATGCCCCTCTGTGAATATAATAAAACTGGCCAAGTGCGAATTGTACTCGCGCACAGATGGTTCTGCGGCAATAAAATCACGTTTGTTGTATGGTAGCCCCCTTAACCCCCCCTTCCTTCTGATTTTAGTATTTTTTGCTATAGCGGCAACAGTAGTAAATCTGTGAAAATTGCAGCTCTCTGGCTATCACGGTTCCCGAGACACTACCTCGTGACGGACAGATAGACAGATAGAAGAGCTCTCACTTTGACCCTTTGTGTACGGAGCCCTAATGAAGCACCTACCATAAAATGAAAACATTAACTAATTCTCTAGAAAATAAACTTCAACTACAACAACTTTTACTTCAAGTCACTTATAATGCAGGTTCTCAGGCAATACTTTACTTTTCTAACTTCAGAAAAGAAAAGTTTATCCAAAGGATGTTGTATTACCGTAAAAGAATTTTATTAATATTTTAAGGTAGGTAATAAAGGTATTGTAAGATGCAGCAAAATAAGTTGTCGGGTGCTTGCATTAAAATATTGTGCTGAAAACAAAATGATTGTTGAATGATCTTCCTGCCTCGGTTTTCTTTACGTAAGAGGATCTTCAGAAGGGGTCTTAGACTATAGGCAACGATGAACACTTTACATCAGGTAGGCCGTATTCTTGTCTGCCACTTTAGTGGTATAAAAATAATTTAAATAGATATATGTATTATTTTTGTATTCATACAAATACTAAAAGCTTTTCTTGTCTGCGAGATAAATAACAATTTCTCCAACTCAGAATAAGGGTAAAGCATTCGTACTTAGGTTGAAGGCCACGTCCATTAACTAACATCCCGGAAATATAAAAGCCGAAAAAGCTGCCGCCACTTGATGTAGGCGAGGCATTAACCTAAAGGAAAATTAGTGTGATTCCGCAAATCGATGCTGAGAATGAAATTATTTTTGCTAATGTTTCTGAAGACCGTTTTGAATAACAAAATTTCAAACGAAACGAAAGTAGCTTAGTACTTACTTTAATGTAAAAGTAAAAAAAAACCGGCCAATGAAATCAACTTACGAACGGAGGGTTTCGTTCCAATAAACCACAAAAAAATACGTTTGTTGCATGATTATTATTTTTGATTTAATATTTTTTATAATAGCGGAAACACAAATACGTCATCTGTGAAAATATTAGCTAGAGAGTTAACACTTTCATAGATGATGTATTTCTGTTGCCGCTATTATAAAAATACTGGTCAGCTATGGAAGCTAGAGAGCTATCATGGTTCCTGAGATACAGCCTGGTGACCGACAGACAGACAGCGAAGACTTGGTAATACGGACCTTTGGGTACGGAACCCTAAAAATGATGCAAATTTAATATTGAATGGAATGTCCAAAATGTTTGTCACGCCATCTCCGTATAATGCAAGCCTAGCGAATGTAGTTGGCAGCGCTGATTTTCAGTTGGCTCCATGAAGACATTATATGCATGTTACAACAGTGACAAAAAATAAGTAGGTGCCTATAAACTGTCTAAGAAATTTTCAATAATATCAAAAATAATATAATAGTATTACATAATACTATCTAAGACACATTTATCATCGAAATTTCTAAGAAAGCTAATTGATTATCTGATAATGCTAGAATTATTGTGTATTAATAAATTGAAAACTTTGAGAAGAAGTGAATATATTTTAAATGAATCACTGTAAAATTTCTACTGCCCAATTATGTTTCTAGTAATAATAAAAACGAAATTTAAACTCCATTGCTAATAGGATGCTTTTTAGACAGTTTGTAAGATGTTTATCAGTATAATATAATAGTACTACCTCCTAATCTTTACCTTTAGTTTAATGACCAAGAAAAATATCTCAAATTCACATATTTTGTATTACATTCTATCTAAAAGATAGTAGATAAAAAACCAGATTCCTCATTAATATTAAAATATTTGGGCGTGCGAGGGTCGTTTACAGAGCTTTACGATTCTAGGTTATATTTACATAAGTGCTTCGGTAATATGTTGTTAATTAACAATGGTTAGTGCTTCGGAAGGCACGTTAAGCCGTTGGTCCCGGTTGCCAGTAAAATGGCAGTCGTTAAGCTAAGTTGAAGGCTTTATTTCAACAGCAGGCAGTCACAACCTGCGCCTGTCCATTTAAACACGGCAATACGGCTCACCACCTATTACGTGGGACAAATTATACAAAGGTGAAATGTGGGCATATAATATGCCTCTGCCTACCCCTTCGGGAATAAAGGCGTGATCATATGTATGTATGTATGTACGATTCTAGGTTATGAGATCTGATGTAAGAACCTAGATGGTACAGTCAACTAAAATGAAATGTACTAGTTTAATCTTACAAAATGATGTATCCCTGCGAGTGCCATAATGAACTAACCAAACTTGGTATGCACCGAACTTACTCCAAGTTTAAGCAAGTTAAAGAGCAATAATTATGTATCCCTTATTATACAGTTCTTTTTTATTTTAAAGTTGACTGAGAAAGTCAACTTTAAAATAAAAAGTAAATAGAATGCATAGTAATCAATACATGTTACTGTCAAGTTTGGTGGATACCATGTTTGTCACAATCTTTGGTTAGTTCAATAATGGCACTCGAGGGATACATCATTTTGTAAGATTAAACTAGAACATTTTATGGTAGTTGACTGTACAAAGTCGTCTTGCAATCAGTCGGTGGTAGCTTTAGCACTGACGTGTATGAGTAATAAGATGGCCTTGTTAATGGTGAAATATAATGTTGTTATCTTGTACGCTTCAGAATGCCACGAGTGTCTATATTTTACTGGTAAACGGGATATATGGGGATATATAAAACTAATAATGCTTTTGCGTGTAATGTAAATATAACCTCATCTAGGTTTCCAAAGTGCAAGCCAATATAATTATAATTCCACATTCTTAGACTCAGGTACAAAAATATTGAGAAGAATGCTAATCAGATTCACGTGACAATAACGTTCATTTTTATTTGGCCGTTGCTCAATTAAATTAAAAAAAATTAGTGGTAGAAAAATAATTCACGGTTGCGGTTTCAGGATAAAGCAAATAAAATAACAAATTTAAACAACCATCAAAAGTACATAGTCATGCTGTTCAATTAATCTACAATTAGATAAATGCTACATCTAGAACAGATGCTAAATAATGTAATTATGAGCGTCTAGCCTCGACAGTGATAGCCCGAAGGCATTACTGTGTGGGTGTGTGTGGAGACAGGTTGTGATACGAGCTCCTCGGCCGACCTCGATATTTTAGTTTATGTGAAGCTCCATTTACATTAAAGGGTTGGGAAGGAAACCGCAATTTAGTATCATGTTCAGAAAGAATATTAAATAAGTAATGTTATCATATACATACAGTCATGCCGTTATTTGCTAAGGGGTAGGTAGAGGCATGTTATACGCCCACTTTAATATATTTAATTTTGTCGCACGTAATTGGTGGTGAACCTATAGCCGTGTAAGCAAATCATCATTAAATTGAACTTTTTATAAATACCTATACCTACGTAAGTAGTAGGTATTATGCCCGCCGTCCACTGCGAGCGAGTCGGACCCATTACGGACTCCGCTATACTCGTAACGACGATTTTCATACATGTCCTTCCACCAAAGCGGACATGACATGTTATGAAAATCATCGTTACCAGTACAGCGGAGTCCGTAATGGGTCCGACTCGCTCGCAGTGGAAGGCGGGCATTATGGTTATGGCAAAACGGAGCTTTTAACAAGCAAGTACACCTGGTACACCCATGGAGTTTGACTGAATGTTAACAAAATGTTTGTGTGAGCCAGTACATTACTAGAATAACGTTACCTACTACCCGTTCGCTCTAACTTTGCCGCTGGCGTAGAGGCGTATACTCGAATTTTTAATTACACGAAGTAAATTGACAGTAGCTAATGTCACTTCGTCATAGAAAATAACCAGCATTGTATGAAGAAGTGACATTAGTTGCTGTCAATTTACTTCGTCTAATTAAAAATTCGACTTTAGTATGGAGCCGAGCGGCAAAGTTAGAGCGAACGAGCAGTACGCATGTTTTGGTTTTGAGGGTTCCGTACCCAAAGGGTAAAAAACGGGACTCTATTCATAAGACTTCGCTGTCGATCTGTCTGTCTGTCTGTCCGTCACGAAGCTGTATCTCATGAATGGTAATAGAGCTGAAACTGTCACAGATTATTTGTATCTATGGCCGCTAAAAGCCAGTACCATTAGAGGGGGGGGGGGGGGGGCATTTTTCCACTTTGGATGTGTCTCTTACGCAAACTTTTCAGTTTAGAAAAAAATGATGTTTGAAACCTTAATATCATTTTTGAAGACCTATCTATAGACCCCACACGTATGGGTTTGATGAAAAAATATTTTTTGAGTTTCACTTCTATGTTTGGGGACCCCCAAAACTGAATGCTTTTTTTTTAGTTTTATATAAAATACTTAATGCGGTTCACAGAATAAATCTACTTATCAAGTTTCAATGGCATAGGTCTTATAGTTTCGGAGAAAAATGGCTGTGACATACGGATGGACAGACAGACAGACATGCTGAATCCATAAGGGTTCCGTTTTTTGCCATTCGGCTACGGAACCTTTTCTTTTCAAAAATAATAGAAAAAAAGCAGTTAATTTTGGGGGTCCCCATACTCAGAACTGAAACTCAAAATTTTTTTTTTTCATCAAACCAAGTGTATCTATAGATAGGTTTTCAAAATGCTACTGAGGTTTCTAACATCATCATTTTCTTAAGTGAATAGTTTGCGCAAGAGACACTTCCATATGTGAAAAAATGTCCCCCCCCCCCCCCCCCTTCTAACTTCTAAACTAAGAGAACGATAAATCTAAAAAAAATATAAGATATACATTGCCATAAAATCTCCCAACGAAAATTAGTATGAACCAAATCGGGTTGGTAGTTTTTTTTTAATACGCCATAAACTGCAATTTTCTCCTAGAAAAATCTTTACCACTGCGAACGTGTTAAAACATCAATCAAAGTTACAACATACTACAAGAACTTTTATATTATGTTACTTGCTGCTACGGAACCCTTCATGGGCGACTCCAACTCGCACTGGGCCGGTTTTTTGGTATGGAACTCTCCGTGCGCGAGTCATATTCGCACTTAGCCGTTTTATGGTAATACAATTATTTAATCCAGTCTCATGGATTTTATTAAATGAAAGTTGGAAAATCCAAAATATTTTGCGTATCTCGCTAAGCTTTATGTACTTTATTATTTGGCAATGGATAACCCAAATTTATTCCCAAGTCACGTTTCCGAAAGCCGCGATGAATAATAACGACGGTACTCACAATAAATAGAAAACAATGAATATTTAAATATCAAAATTGAACAATTTATGAATAATGTTGAATCCAAAACCTTTTATTAATTCTAAATTCTATTAAAATCTATAACACTTTGTTTGAAATGTAAATGTGAATCAGTCAAAACCTGCGCCATTTCAACACGATAATTACGACTCACCAACTATTACGTGGGACAAAATGCTAAAGGTGAAATGTGGGCATATAATATGCCTCTGCCTACTCCTTCGGGTATAAAGGCATGTATGAAATGTAAATATTGACAGATATTTAATTAAAATTTTATTGACTGACTCCAATTTAATATTTTGCTGTTCATGATACAGATAGCAAAATATCTTATGCAAGCACATACCGTCCAAGAAACATACTACATGTACCATAAAATGTAACCTATAAATCCTTTTTATGGCTTTTAACATGATAATACGTTTGATGGTTTAGTTTATGTCCACCCAAAATGAAACCGTTGACAAATTTTCCTTTTTGCATTACAATGAATATTGACATTTATATAAAAAATGTTATGTAACTGGTATAATAAAACTAAATAAAGTTAGGCTATGAAACCTCAACAAACCAGCACAAAACTATAAATTCTGTGGTGATTAGGAAAAAGGGGATTAGTCAAGGTCCTTTGTATTTGGAATGAACATGGCCCTAGTCTATCCAGGTAAAAATAAATAAGTCTATTAATGGTTCCATATATTAATTATATATTTATTTTTATGTATAAAGATAATTACTAATAATATAATATAAAGAGAAAAGATTAGTTTTTTTGTTTGTTTGTTTATATATAGGCTCGGGAACTACTGGACCGATTTGAAAAATTCTTTCACTGTTGGGAAGCTACACTCTTTGCGGTGAACTTTATTTTATTTCCGTAAGTATTCTCACGGGAAAGGGAACTACGTGGGTGAAACCGCGCGACGTCCGCTTAACTAAATTAAATCTAACCAAGGCCCCCGTGGCATTGTGCCCAAGAGACTGGCAGCATTCACCCTTTGAATAGCGATTCTTATTCGCTGGGAGAAATAACTGCCAGCTTTTGGGTTATTATATTAAGTACTAGCTGTAGCCCGCGACTTCGTACGCTGCATTATCTTTAGATTGATATAACGTTTTATTTATGAACTGATTGACATGGAACAAACACTAAATGTTAAGTGGAGTAAACCGCAACTCAATAAAGAAAACCGCTTCGCAATCGGTTGAGCGGTTGCTGAGATTAGCGTACACAAACGTACAGACAAACAGACAAAAATTCTAAAAACCATTGTTTTGGATTCTATTGCGTCCATAAAGCCCCCCTATAATCTTTTTTCTTTTATATCGTCAATGTACAGACAGCGACCTGCTACGATTTTATTATATACTAGCTTTTGCCCGCGACTTCGTCCGCGTTTTCGTCGTTTTTCGTAAAAAAGTAACATATGTCCTTCCTCAGGGTTCAGTGGTTTTGATGTGAGAGACAGATTAACTTTCGTATGTTTGAAGGGAAATATAATCATTATGTCAATCCACAATACTGTTAAAAAATATCGCAATAAGGAACCGCAGAATATTATTATTAATAGCTGTGCCCCGAGACCATCAGCGTGTAACTCCTTGTATGTTATTAGGTATGTTAACGTGTTGGTAATATTGTTTAGATCACTTTCACATGAGGCTTAAGTACATATATAATAGCTAGAATTATTGTGTATTAATAAATTGAAAACTTTGAGAAGAAGTGAATATATTTTAAATGAATCACTGTAAAATTTCTACTGCCCAATTATGTTTCTAGTAATAATAAAAACGAAATTTAAACTCCATTGCTAATAGGATGCTTTTTAGACAGTTTGTAAGATGTTTATCAGTATAATATAATAGTACTACCTCCTAATCTTTACCTTTAGTTTAATGACCAAGAAAAATATCTCAAATTCACATATTTTGTATTACATTCTATCTAAAAGATAGTAGATAAAAAACCAGATTCCTCATTAATATTAAAATATTTGGGCGTGCGAGGGTCGTTTACAGAGCTTTACGATTCTAGGTTATATTTACATAAGTGCTTCGGTAATATGTTGTTAATTAACAATGGTTAGTGCTTCGGAAGGCACGTTAAGCCGTTGGTCCCGGTTGCCAGTAAAATGGCAGTCGTTAAGCTAAGTTGAAGGCTTTATTTCAACAGCAGGCAGTCACAACCTGCGCCTGTCCATTTAAACACGGCAATACGGCTCACCACCTATTACGTGGGACAAATTATACAAAGGTGAAATGTGGGCATATAATATGCCTCTGCCTACCCCTTCGGGAATAAAGGCGTGATCATATGTATGTATGTATGTACGATTCTAGGTTATGAGATCTGATGTAAGAACCTAGATGGTACAGTCAACTAAAATGAAATGTACTAGTTTAATCTTACAAAATGATGTATCCCTGCGAGTGCCATAATGAACTAACCAAACTTGGTATGCACCGAACTTACTCCAAGTTTAAGCAAGTTAAAGAGCAATAATTATGTATCCCTTATTATACAGTTCTTTTTTATTTTAAAGTTGACTGAGAAAGTCAACTTTAAAATAAAAAGTAAATAGAATGCATAGTAATCAATACATGTTACTGTCAAGTTTGGTGGATACCATGTTTGTCACAATCTTTGGTTAGTTCAATAATGGCACTCGAGGGATACATCATTTTGTAAGATTAAACTAGAACATTTTTATTAAAAAAAATTAGTGGTAGAAAAATAATTCACGGTTGCGGTTTCAGGATAAAGCAAATAAAATAACAAATTTAAACAACCATCAAAAGTACATAGTCATGCTGTTCAATTAATCTACAATTAGATAAATGCTACATCTAGAACAGATGCTAAATAATGTAATTATGAGCGTCTAGCCTCGACAGTGATAGCCCGAAGGCATTACTGTGTGGGTGTGTGTGGAGACAGGTTGTGATACGAGCTCCTCGGCCGACCTCGATATTTTAGTTTATGTGAAGCTCCATTTACATTAAAGGGTTGGGAAGGAAACCGCAATTTAGTATCATGTTCAGAAAGAATATTAAATAAGTAATGTTATCATATACATACAGTCATGCCGTTATTTGCTAAGGGGTAGGTAGAGGCATGTTATACGCCCACTTTAATATATTTAATTTTGTCGCACGTAATTGGTGGTGAACCTATAGCCGTGTAAGCAAATCATCATTAAATTGAACTTTTTATAAATACCTATACCTACGTAAGTAGTAGGTATTATGCCCGCCGTCCACTGCGAGCGAGTCGGACCCATTACGGACTCCGCTATACTCGTAACGACGATTTTCATACATGTCCTTCCACCAAAGCGGACATGACATGTTATGAAAATCATCGTTACCAGTACAGCGGAGTCCGTAATGGGTCCGACTCGCTCGCAGTGGAAGGCGGGCATTATGGTTATGGCAAAACGGAGCTTTTAACAAGCAAGTACACCTGGTACACCCATGGAGTTTGACTGAATGTTAACAAAATGTTTGTGTGAGCCAGTACATTACTAGAATAACGTTACCTACTACCCGTTCGCTCTAACTTTGCCGCTGGCGTAGAGGCGTATACTCGAATTTTTAATTACACGAAGTAAATTGACAGTAGCTAATGTCACTTCGTCATAGAAAATAACCAGCATTGTATGAAGAAGTGACATTAGTTGCTGTCAATTTACTTCGTCTAATTAAAAATTCGACTTTAGTATGGAGCCGAGCGGCAAAGTTAGAGCGAACGAGCAGTACGCATGTTTTGGTTTTGAGGGTTCCGTACCCAAAGGGTAAAAAACGGGACTCTATTCATAAGACTTCGCTGTCGATCTGTCTGTCTGTCTGTCCGTCACGAAGCTGTATCTCATGAATGGTAATAGAGCTGAAACTGTCACAGATTATTTGTATCTATGGCCGCTAAAAGCCAGTACCATTAGAGGGGGGGGGGGGGGGGGGGGCATTTTTCCACTTTGGATGTGTCTCTTACGCAAACTTTTCAGTTTAGAAAAAAATGATGTTTGAAACCTTAATATCATTTTTGAAGACCTATCTATAGACCCCACACGTATGGGTTTGATGAAAAAATATTTTTTGAGTTTCACTTCTATGTTTGGGGACCCCCAAAACTGAATGCTTTTTTTTTAGTTTTATATAAAATACTTAATGCGGTTCACAGAATAAATCTACTTATCAAGTTTCAATGGCATAGGTCTTATAGTTTCGGAGAAAAATGGCTGTGACATACGGATGGACAGACAGACAGACATGCTGAATCCATAAGGGTTCCGTTTTTTGCCATTCGGCTACGGAACCTTTTCTTTTCAAAAATAATAGAAAAAAAGCAGTTAATTTTGGGGGTCCCCATACTCAGAACTGAAACTCAAAAATTTTTTTTTTCATCAAACCAAGTGTATCTATAGATAGGTTTTCAAAATGCTACTGAGGTTTCTAACATCATCATTTTCTTAAGTGAATAGTTTGCGCAAGAGACACTTCCATATGTGAAAAAATGTCCCCCCCCCCCCCCCCCCCTTCTAACTTCTAAACTAAGAGAACGATAAATCTAAAAAAAATATAAGATATACATTGCCATAAAATCTCCCAACGAAAATTAGTATGAACCAAATCGGGTTGGTAGTTTTTTTTTAATACGCCATAAACTGCAATTTTCTCCTAGAAAAATCTTTACCACTGCGAACGTGTTAAAACATCAATCAAAGTTACAACATACTACAAGAACTTTTATATTATGTTACTTGCTGCTACGGAACCCTTCATGGGCGACTCCAACTCGCACTGGGCCGGTTTTTTGGTATGGAACTCTCCGTGCGCGAGTCATATTCGCACTTAGCCGTTTTATGGTAATACAATTATTTAATCCAGTCTCATGGATTTTATTAAATGAAAGTTGGAAAATCCAAAATATTTTGCGTATCTCGCTAAGCTTTATGTACTTTATTATTTGGCAATGGATAACCCAAATTTATTCCCAAGTCACGTTTCCGAAAGCCGCGATGAATAATAACGACGGTACTCACAATAAATAGAAAACAATGAATATTTAAATATCAAAATTGAACAATTTATGAATAATGTTGAATCCAAAACCTTTTATTAATTCTAAATTCTATTAAAATCTATAACACTTTGTTTGAAATGTAAATGTGAATCAGTCAAAACCTGCGCCATTTCAACACGATAATTACGACTCACCAACTATTACGTGGGACAAAATGCTAAAGGTGAAATGTGGGCATATAATATGCCTCTGCCTACTCCTTCGGGTATAAAGGCATGTATGAAATGTAAATATTGACAGATATTTAATTAAAATTTTATTGACTGACTCCAATTTAATATTTTGCTGTTCATGATACAGATAGCAAAATATCTTATGCAAGCACATACCGTCCAAGAAACATACTACATGTACCATAAAATGTAACCTATAAATCCTTTTTATGGCTTTTAACATGATAATACGTTTGATGGTTTAGTTTATGTCCACCCAAAATGAAACCGTTGACAAATTTTCCTTTTTGCATTACAATGAATATTGACATTTATATAAAAAATGTTATGTAACTGGTATAATAAAACTAAATAAAGTTAGGCTATGAAACCTCAACAAACCAGCACAAAACTATAAATTCTGTGGTGATTAGGAAAAAGGGGATTAGTCAAGGTCCTTTGTATTTGGAATGAACATGGCCCTAGTCTATCCAGGTAAAAATAAATAAGTCTATTAATGGTTCCATATATTAATTATATATTTATTTTTATGTATAAAGATAATTACTAATAATATAAAGAGAAAAGATTAGTTTTTTTGTTTGTTTGTTTATATATAGGCTCGGGAACTACTGGACCGATTTGAAAAATTCTTTCACTGTTGGGAAGCTACACTCTTTGCGGTGAACTTTATTTTATTTCCGTAAGTATTCTCACGGGAAAGGGAACTACGTGGGTGAAACCGCGCGACGTCCGCTTAACTAAATTAAATTTAACCAAGGCCCCCGTGGCATTGTGCCCAAGAGACTGGCAGCATTCACCCTTTGAATAGCGATTCTTATTCGCTGGGAGAAATAACTGCCAGCTTTTGGGTTATTATATTAAGTACTAGCTGTAGCCCGCGACTTCGTACGCTGCATTATCTTTAGATTGATATAACGTTTTATTTATGAACTGATTGACATGGAACAAACACTAAATGTTAAGTGGAGTAAACCGCAACTCAATAAAGAAAACCGCTTCGCAATCGGTTGAGCGGTTGCTGAGATTAGCGCACACAAACGTACAGACAAACAGACAAAAATTCTAAAAACCATTGTTTTGGATTCTATTGCGTCCATAAAGCCCCCCTATAATCTTTTTTCTTTTATATCGTCAATGTACAGACAGCGACCTGCTACGATTTTATTATATACTAGCTTTTGCCCGCGACTTCGTCCGCGTTTTCGTCGTTTTTCGTAAAAAAGTAACATATGTCCTTCCTCAGGGTTCAGTGGTTTTGATGTGAGAGACAGATTAACTTTCGTATGTTTGAAGGGAAATATAATCATTATGTCAATCCACAATACTGTTAAAAAATATCGCAATAAGGAACCGCAGAATATTATTATTAATAGCTGTGCCCCGAGACCATCAGCGTGTAACTCCTTGTATGTTATTAGGTATGTTAACGTGTTGGTAATATTGTTTAGATCACTTTCACATGAGGCTTAAGTACATATATAATGAAAATACTTCAGCGCAAAGCTTCCTGGTAAACTACGTTGAAAGTTGACCCGTCCGGCACGTGAACATAAAGATTTCTAGAACTGGAATATGGATCCATATATATATGGATATATACATATGGATAACCCTGGAAAGAGAGACATATAACTGACCATCTGAAAAACAACTGACACCGAGATCTACTCCAGCAACACGAAAAGTCTGCCCTTGAGCCTTATTTATTGTCATTGCATAACACCGATACTGGGAATTGCGTTCTTTTAAATTGGAATGGAAAATTATTTGGTATTATGGGATTTCGTGGAATAAAGATGGTTTCTCCTGCACCGCAACCTGTTAAAATTTGAGCATCGATTAGATTTTGTTGCAACTGGGTTACTTTAAGCCGAGTTCCATTGCAAAGTTGTGGTGGTCTTAAATTTCGGAGCAGAATAATCGGAATGTCAATAACAACATCGTCTACTTTTCTCAAATCTACAAAATGATGTTGGTCCTCGCACTGTATGTAATAAGATGTAATAATAATCTCAAAAATAATCCTTATAGCATGATTCAGTATTCACGTGCGACGGTGCGATCGATGGCTTATATTAGTTTAGTGTTTCTATACCGATTTCTATGATTCTTTTTTATTCAATAGGTAATCAATCAATCAATCAATCAAATCAGCCTATCTCAGTCCACTGCTGGACGTAGGCCTCTCCCAAATCACAATAGGTAATAATGTTATTTTTTTTTAAATTAGGGATGAGTGAGAGTATTATAAACGTAAGCGTAAACAAATAACTAAGTAGCGTAAACAAATATAATCAGAATGCTCCGAACTGCTAAGCTATCAGGAGTTACACGTTATATTGTGAGTCAACCATAAAAGATAGACATAGGATATTTTTTAGACAATTTTATGTAGAATACGAATATGTATTTCCGTCATACATGATTTCTATGTAACTTTAACCATTAAGGCTGCACACGCGACGGAAGCTTAAAAAATGGAGTAATTTCTCCCGTTTTCCCAAAATTTACCTTCACTACTCTGCTCCTATTGATTTAGCGTGATGAAAAGTACACTATAACCTGCCCAGGAGTATAAAGAATAATTTGTATCAATTTTCGTTAAAATCTGTCGAGTAGTTTTTGTTTCTATAAGGAACATACAGACAGACAGACAGACAGACAGACAAAAATTTTACAGATTGCATTTTTGGCTACGGTATCTTCTGTGGAACATCCAGCAAGCTTCTGTTTTAAATATTTAATGTACAGTTTTGTATTTTCTATCATTTTATTAATATTTAAAGATAGATGGATAGATAAGACATAGTAATTGATTATTTTTTATAGTTTATTATACATCCAAGCAATCGTATAAATTATTATTATTTTTTGTGCACATGCTTGTGTAAATAAATACATAATTAATCATGACTTTAACACCTCTCGTTACAGTGATATAATGTTTCCCGTCGCTTTTACTTCCACCCATCCGTTTTCCGTTATGGAACTCATCGCGTGCGAGTCCGACTCGCACTTGGCCGGTTTTGATCGTTCAGTTGACTGGCTGCCACTGCAGACCAAATTTACTCCCGTCACGTGGCTCATACTTTAAAACTTAATAAGAGGGTTATTGTAAGTGAACCTTAAAAGATAGGCATATGCTGTCAAGGACTTTTTTTATAACTTTTTAAGAGAAACAATTTTGTAGTATACAATTTTTACGTCACTTTAACAATTTATGCAGCGTCAGCAATGGAAGCTCTCAAAAGAAAGAAATAATCCCCGTTCTCGAAACATTATTCATGGCTGCTCCGCTCCTATTCGTCTTAGCGTGATGTTATATTGCCATTAGCCAGCCTAAATAAATGGACTATTAAACTGTAAAATAATTTTTGAAATGCAACCAGTAGTTTCTGAGATCCTAGTACAAACAAACTCTTCAGTTTCATTATATCGTGAGCAAACCTTAAGAGATAGACAAATTAGGTTATTGTGAGCGAACCTTAAAAGATAGACATATTCTGTCGCGGACTTTTTTTTAGAACTTTTTAAGAGAAACAATTTCGTAATACACAATTATTACCTAACTGTAACCATTTACGCAGCGTACGCCTCGGAAGCTCTCAGACAGTAAAAAATATTCCCCGTTTTCAAAACATTCTTGATTGCTGCTCCGCTCCTATTCGTTTTAGCGTGATGAAAAGTATACTATAACCTGCCCAGGAGTATGAAGAATAATTGTATCAATTTTCGTTAAAATCCGTCGAGTAGTTTTTGTTTCTATAAGGAACATACAGACAGACAGACAGACAAAAATTTTACTGATTGCATTTTTGGCATCAGTATCGATCACTAATTAAGAAAGAACCCCCTGATAGTTATTTTGAAAATATATTTCATGTACAGAATTGACCTCTCTACAGATTTATTATAAGTATAGATATAGATAGATAGATAATATTGATGATTGATGATATGATTGATTGATTATTATATTAATTAAGATACAGTAATCATGTATTTCAATACAATTTTTTTGCTTTTCTTGGGCCTGCCCAAGCACACAACTAGGGATTCGATTATAACCTGTTATAATCGAATCCCTAGTAATATTATAAATGCAAAAGTAACTCCGTCTGTCTTTTAAATATAGTGACAATTTATATAGTGATAGTTTGAATTCAAGGACATAGGCTACTTTTTAACTGACTGCGATAACGACTTCTACGCGCACGAAGCGTCGGGGAACAGCTAGTATCGCATAAAAGAAGAAACCTCAACAAATTCTCAGATCACGTACCTATATAGATGAAATATATTAAGTTAGGATTGCTCTTAGAATGAGAGACTAACTAATATGTACGTGGTATAATATTCTTTGAAACTCTGCTATTGATATTACAGACACAGGAAGATACGCCGTCTACATATTGATGTAGTTTTCATATTCATTGATTCAGATTTAGATCAAAATAAAATAATAATAAAATAAATAAATAAAAATTATAAAATTTTATAGCAGTGAAAACTTTTAATTGGCCTTCTTCTAGTATAAGCATCATTGTAACACTACTTACTAGCTGTAAGTTTTCCTAAAAAGTAATAAATAAATAAATAAATAAAGAAATATTATCGTAAATTTTTACACAACTCTATTATCATCCCAAAGTAGGGTAGGATTAACCTTCTGGTGCTATGGGTATCACCCTCGGATGTAAATAGGTAATATATTTTGCAAAAATACCTAGATTTTCGAGACAAATATTTCTAGATCACATAAATTTTTATGTCCAGAATCGAACCCAAGATCACGTAACCAACTCTAGACTAATGAAACAGTCAAAACAGGTTACACAAACTCCTCAGAATCGGCACAGCAACCTAGTCTAAAAACATTAAAGCAGCAACAATTAGCGCTTCAACTAGAAACGATTAACTCAATAGGTTAGGCACCTACCTTTTTTTTTTTTGTTTAACGTGAGGGAAAATCCTCATGGATGTTATGCCGGACTCCTACCGACTAAAAAACCTCACGTCACGCCCAACAGTCTATGGTTGGGAACCCCGGGTAAGCCCTCGGAAGGATGTCCCAGGACATTAGGCACCTACCTACGTTATGAAAAAGAAACTTCATACTCGCGTTCGTGTCGGTCGATGGCAGTGGCGCGTTCTAAAAATATTATTATTTCAATAACGCATTCGTGTATTAATTACTAAAGTCATAAATAACTTTTTTATGTAGTCGTCATGCTTGCAATACCTGCTGGAGGCACCTCAAGCAGGTGTTTTCGTGGACCAAATATAGACGGTGTCACGATGAAGTGGTAGAGTAATGTACCCAGTGAATGAACCCTCAAGAAATTTTAACACTTCAAAAAATAATTAGGTAGGTACTTTACTTTTCTTTTAGTGAATCCTAGGTACTTAGGTTTCATTGGAATACACACCCAAAGTCTGAATCCACTGATGATTCAAAACACAGGTTTTCTTCACATAGTTTGAGAGTCAGAGGTAGTAGCAACGGTGATCCATTCATAGCCTATTTTTTTTTATTCTCATGAGGAAAAATCCTTCATGGATGCTATGCTGGACTTTTACCGACTAAAAACCTAACGTAACGCCCAACAGTCTACGGCCGGGAGCCCCGGGTAAACCCTCGGAAGGATGTCCCAGGACTCCCAACAGACCTACTGCGATCACTGCGGCCTCGCCAAGGGAGTGGTTCGGGAGCTATCCCGCGTCTATGGGGGTTTTCAGGTGGCATCTCGCTTCTTAGGGGGTCGTGCGTGAATCCCTAACGTCACACTGCCGTAATGGGCCTGCTTCTGTCAGCCCGCTCACCGTCCTCAGGCCCCCAGGTCATGGAGGCCGATAGTCTTCGGCGAAGACTGCGGAACTCAGGTGGGAGAGTTCTCTGCCGCTCTCGCCCCGCCGCCTCTTCAACGAGCATGACCTGCTCACAGAAAGAGGCATTCATAGCCTATCTGCCTACATCTTTTGTTTCGGTAGAAGTGAAACCTGTACATTGGGTGAATAAACTATTTTTATAAGTATATGTAATTGGTTTCTTTCCAGTATCCAATAGCCAGTGCAGTCTAAGATATAGTGACAGCTGCTTCATCTTATTTACTGTATTGCAAGGGTCATAAAAAGTTTTTACGCCCCGTTCCGTATCGATGCGTTGTCTGTATTAGTTTGCGATGTGTTACCGTTGTTTAATAAAACTTTTATTAGGCACTTACCATACGCAGATGTTGCCTATTACCTACTTTAGTTTTCACATAGATTTTTATTGATGAAACTTATTTTTATACGACATTCTAACAGTATTTCAGATTAGATCCGTTGCGTACAGAAGGAAACTCGAAATTAAAGCCGGTTGTCAGGAAAATAACAGTCGTTTAGCCAAGTTGAAGGCCTTATGGGCGGCTTGATAAATTTCAACTGCGGGTCGTCACGACTTGCACCTGTCCATTCCAACACGTCAACAGGCTCACCGCCTATTACGTGGGACATAATACTATACGGTGAAATGTGGGCGTATACTAGGCCTCTGCCTACCCCTTCGGGACTAACTCTATGCATGTAAGTATTTTATTAGTATTTCAGAAGTAAAGAGTCCTTGAAAATAGTCAGGTGTTAGGTTAAAAACTAGTCTGACATTTTCAAAATAAACCATTTAGTCAGCAACGTCGCCTAACGATGTTCTTTGAAAGAACAAATTTCAGAGAATGTTATTCTAATATTAAGAACATGAATTACTTCTTAAATTTGGCAACCGAAATATCAATTTCTAAGAAGAGATGGAACATTTGTACGTAATCATGTAGAAAAAGCAATTTGGCTTAGGCAGTACAGCTAATAACGTACTCCAGCCTTTTTTCAACTTATGAGAGGTAAAATATAAGACAAATCTTTCTTGAATATTACTGTAGGTACTGATCCGTAAACGGGAGTAAATTAAAAAAGTCCGCTAAGCGCGACTCGAACACGTAGGGTTCTGTACCAAAAATGACAAAAACATAATGTTTATTGAATGGGAGCCCCCTTAATTTTTTTTCAGTAACTATGTTATAACGGTCAATTTGATTTTAGTATGTTATAGCGGCAACAGAAATACCTAGGTACATTATTTGTAAAATTTCAGCTATCTACCTATCACAGTACATGAGATACAGCTTTGTAATAGAGAGACAGACGGACAGCGAAGACTTAGTCCCGTTTTTATCCATCGGGAACGGAACTCTAAAAAGACGTAGCTGATACCTTTTCCAATTTTCTCTACTTTTCCTTTCTGGAAAATATTTAATACAATTTTCAGAACTCCCTCGCGTCATTAATGATATTTACTTGTGTCGGCGTTTCAGACATGCTTTAAAGCCTGTCTTGTTGGCAGCGAGCTGATAGTTGGCGGTTTTTGTGGATGCATACTAAGAATGTAGCTCGCAGAATAAGCACTTCAAAGTGGCAGTGGACCAGTCCCATCAGCAGAACCGACGTGGCGATGGCCGATGGAGCAAACTAGTTCTAGTGTGTGAATGTAACGAATAAGTATTTTACCAAATGCTTTCACTGAAAGTTATTAGTTATCTGATTTTCATATAATTTCTCTATCGGTAGTCGAACGAATTTGTATTTTAGAGGTATGAGTCATTTACTCATATCAATGTCCAAGTCCAAAATTAAGCAAAGTTTGCAAAAAAATGTACAGTAAAAAAGACTTTCTTTCGCAAACTGACCTGTCTAAAAAAATAAACGAGGTCGATTTTTCTTCTTCATTCAGATAAATTATTCATCATAATTAGCACTTAGAGCTCGTCTTACAAATTATTATTTTCTTTGTTGTAATAAAAATTATGATGGTAACTGTTATGCGGGTTAGATAAAATGTTCCTGTAGTAAATTCCACTGTATGTTTAACTTTTTTGGTATAACTCAATCAATGAATCAAATCAGCCTATAGCAGTCCACTGCTGGATACTAGGCATCTCCCAAATGACGCCACAATACATGGTCCTGCTCCTTCCGCATCCAGTAACTCCCTGCAACTTTCTTCAGGTCATCGGTTCATCTGACGAGTGGTCGTCCCACCCCACGTGTACCAAGTCGCGGTTTTCACTCCAACTACTATTTCAACAATTCAGTTTTCTGGCTGAATACTACTGATATCTGGTATCCAGCTCGATTTGAAATGTAGGTTAAATAGGTTGGATACCAACTAATTGTGAAATCTCTAATAGTTGAGACAAAACCATTACAAGGTTTGGTCTCAACCCTGGGTCTGGGGAAATCAAGACTTTTATGAGAAACAATTCGCACGCGAGCATTATTTGACCTTGCAACTTATTTATGATGATCGTAAATGCCTAACGGGTAGGAAATCGTGCACGATTGCGTACTCGCTTGATATTGTGACAATAAAACGTCGTCACCCTTTCTGGTTAATAAATATATTGGTTCCGGAGCAATTGCTTTACTTTATATGCAAAACAAAGACTGGATGTGCTTTATGCGCAGAGAGTCATGGAGCGAGCTGCGTTTGAAGTCTCTTTCAGGGACAAACTCCGAAACGAGGTCATTTATCAAATGAACAGAGTAGTCGACATATTAAAGTGATTATAGGCTGGTCGTGCAGTAGAATTGTTCTGGCGTGTAGTAACATTCCAGTGATGAAAAAACTTTTCACAACAGGAGATGGTACAGTGTTCTAACTGAAAAGCTACTCTTTATTACATGTATTATAAAGAGGAAATATTTGTTTTTTTTTGTTTGTTTGTAACGAATAGGCTCCGGAACTACTGGACCGATTTGAAAAATTCTTTCACTGTTGGGAAGCTACACTCTTTGCGGTGAACATAGGCTATATTTTATACCCATATTCCCACGGGTACGGGAACTACGTGGGTGAAACCGCGTGACATCCGCTAGTGAATAATAATTTCAGCCAGTAGGTATCTATATAAAAGATTGAGATACAACGTGTCAGTGTTATATAGTATGTCCACAGCGCGGAAACTCCATACAAATGATTCGTTTTCAATTCTGTCACCCACACTAAAAACACGCTATGTTCGTACAGAGCTTGAATGTGTGTGTGACCAATAAGGCTAAGCTAGTGTTCCCTCGAAACACCCGCCAACTATAATGACAGCTGTGGCGCGGGACTGGCGAGGGGGGGGAGCTTAGTCAGTGAGGGGCAGGGATGTTTGGTATGTCGTTTATTTGGTTTCTTAGCGAAGCTGATTTTGATACGATACCTATTATGCTATAGCTAACTAGAGTTAATAGGGGAGGATTATTTGGGTAAGGGGCTTAGACCAAAGGCCGTAAAATAAATGTAAAAAAATGGAGAGAATTATTACTTTGGAAAAATCGAATTCGCTTTAGGTGAAAACGCTAGTAATTTACAGCATCAGAGTACTTAATATCACACAAACTGTTACAGTATATTCCACAACGTTAGTTTTACGATATTCACTCAAACTAATGACTCATTCTATAACTCATAAATATGTGCGTCCCCTACATTAATATTGAAAGCCAGGCAAACTTTCCATAACATCCGATATTCAGATACGACCTTTGAGAATACATTCCCGTAACATAATTACATCAGCAGGTCAATTATATTACGGCTAAACATCGTACGGGCATTCAAATGAGTTACAAAAGAATTCGGAGCAATGTTATTTCTTAAGGATATTATGTCGTCATCGTTAATTAGGGAAGATGCTATTAGAATCTCAGTATAATAGGTAGTAGATTGTTTAATAATCTCTATATTTATTTAGTTTCTTGAACTGCGTTCAATATCATTACTGTGAAGCATCCGGGCGGCCGGAGTTTGGTAACTGGTTTCCTTTAAGGATTTTTTAATACGCCTACGTAACTGGTTACCATGAAGGATTATTTAATACTTCTACGCAACTGGTTACCATGAAGGAGTTTTTAGTACGTCTACGTAACTGGTTTTCATGGAAAAGTTATTAAGTATAGTGGCAACAAAAACGCATCATCAGTGAAAATTACAACTGTCTAGCTGTCTAGCTGATTCATGAGATACAGTCTGGTGGTAGACAGATCGACCGACAGACGGACGGCAGAGTCTCTGTAATAGGGTCCCGTTTTATGGTACCGTACCCGTGGGGTAAAAACCCCACGGGTACAGAACCATAAAAATTAAAACCATCAGTAACTAGTAAAGAGTTTTACTAGTTACTGATGGTTTTAATTTTGTTCTCCTGTGATAAAACTGACTTAGTTGGAGAGTTATATTTAATTTTTGATTTATGTTTTATCATTCTCAGCGTTACAATTTACGAAGTAGATTTATTAAAGTAGATTAATATCGTCTTTCCCAGATATTATTATACATTTCATATTTATCGTCAGACCAAACCTTTGACTGCATTGCTTTGGTCTCTCCACCGTTTGTTGCAATTCGGTAACTGTACATGCTAACAAAACTGTGGCATAGCGAAAATTGTTAATACTACGGCTGTTTATCTTTACTACTCAATCGAGATCATGTAAAGCTTCTGTTATAATAGCTACCAAAAGAGTACAACTAAAAGAGAACCAGTGACAGAATGCAGCCCTGTCTCACAAGTTTTTGTACAGAACCAGCATTGGTTTTGGTTTCCTTCTACTCTTTCTGATTCCAGTACACGCTTCCGATATAATGGCGATCTCTATTGTTGAGGCTAATATCCTTCAGTAAAGCTATTAGTCGACAGTGCAACACTCGATCGAAAGCCTTTTCATAATTGACAAAGCAAAGATAGACATCCTGCTGTACCACAGCACCTTCCTTGTACCCACACCGGTGCAAAATCGAACTAACAGTCCCCAAGTTGTTTGTCACAGCCTCCGCGTCTTTCTGCGAGTAGGCACAGGAGTAGGTCATGCTTGTGAAAGAGGCGGCGCGGCGGGGAGGAAGCCTGGTAGAATTCTCACACCACACCCGAGCTCGGCAGTCTCGCTACCGCAGACTTGTCTTCGTCCAAGACTATCGGCCTCCTGTTCGCCTGTTCTCCTGTTAAATAGTCTAAGCCTGTTCGTCATACTTTATCTTATTGTTTTCAATTTAACCGTTTTTAATGACAAAAAGAAAGTAAGTGCCTTCTAACTCTTTCTTCTTCCGTCGTCAGTTTCGTAGAAGGCCTAAGTTACATAAAATAAGTACTCCTTGGTAACCAGTCACATAGCAGTATTAAAAAATCCTTTATGGTAACCAGTTACGTAAACGTATTAAAAAATCCTTAAAGGAAACCAGTTACCAAACTCCGGTTTCCTAGGCGGCCGAAGCGGAAGCATCTTAGTTTTACCTATATTCTATTTGAATTGAATATATTGAAACTTAATTTGAAGAAAAAAATAGGTTTAACCGTTTTTAATGACAAAAAGAAAGTAAGTGCCTTCTAACTCTTTCTTCTTCCGGCGTCAGTTTCGTAGAAGGCCTAAGTTACATAAAATAAGTACTCCTTGGTAACCAGTCACATAGCAGTATTAAAAAATCCTTTTTGGTAACCAGTTACGTAAACGTATTAAAAAATCCTTAAAGGAAACCAGTTACCAAACTCCGGTTTCCTAGGCGGCCGAAGCGGTATAGGTTACTTTAAATCTCACAATCTTTGTTTAACGTAAACGGGATTTAGTACAGTGAATTTTTCTGACGGTGTGCGCGGCCCCTCAAACACGATTTTTCAATTTATAACGGATTTATATGTGAACCGCTCGCCGTAGACAGGGTGTTCATCCTCATACGTTGCATCCTGAGCGCTCGAGCACGGTGAGATCTAATAGAGGCTTTCTTCCGCGTATGCTTAGGTTGTGGAATGATCTCCCTGCTTCGGTTTTCCCAAACGCCTACAGTATGGGGTTCTTCAAAAGGGGACTTAGAAGGTTTTTAAAGGGTCGGCAGCGCGATTGTGGCGCCTCTGGTGTTGCATACGTCCATAGGCTGCGGTGACCACCTGGCTGCGGAGTACATCTGGTGGGGCCGTATGCTTGTCTGCCATTCTAGTGGTATAAAAAAAAAAGAACACCCTTTTACACGAATCTAGTATCGCTTTCTATTACTTCCTAGTTTTTCATTACTGATTTCAATCGAATTTATTTACTACATAATTATTGTTACCATCTCCAACTCGAAAGTAACCTACTTAATTGACAATATTCTATCTTTATTGTAGCCTTTTTAGTGCTTGAACTTTAGTTATATTTGTTTAATGGGACGTACGTATTCTTTACACTTATTCGATACTTTCGAACATCTTCAAGCGGTTACAAATAATATTTCTGATTTCAACTTAACCTCAATTATTTTAAACTCAACTTGATATTGAAAGAATATTATGAGTTAAATATTAATATAATATTCAAGGTCTAAAGGTAATGTACAATTATGTAGTCTAGACTTAAGAACTTGGTATCTACCTCGTTCTAGTATCTATTTAAAAAACAGTGCAACTCCAGAAGTAGCGATAGTAGTGAAAACAGGATTAATTATTTCGTTAGCATTCTTTCATCTACCAAAAAAATATATTGAAATCGGGGTCAATTCATAGATACTTATTTATATTCAGCACATTATTGATACATAACAGTTACAGTACCTCGAGTTTAATTTTTTTTTTGTAATAAAATTGCGAAATACGCGAGAAGTTTTCACTTAAAAGTGACTATGAATAAATTACGAATAATATCCCGCCGTTGTTTTCTTTTAGCGCTCCATCAACCCGAAGGGATTGTCTCATATGTTTTATGTCATCCAGTTATGACTTCCTTCCTTGTTGTTATGTTCCTAGCAAAATAACATAAATTATAAGAAAAGTCACAAACATAATTGACATTGTTTTACTTGCTTAGGGAATTTCACATTCCGCATGTCTACTCAAAATAAATCACGCGTCAAGTTACTTATTTCAGCATCAGGTTCTGTCGCAGACGCCGTACTGAAGTTCAAGATGAAATAAAGCCACTACTTACGAATTCATAGTAAACGCGTGATTTTTTTACATTTGCTGAAATGAATTACAGCTCTCACCTGGGAAAATTATGACGGCATCTAAAAGATTGAGGCCCACTCTCTTAGTGCCTGTGAATTTTGAAAGTGACCAGTGATTGTAAAAATGCTTATGTAAACTATTCAAATACTAAATTTTTGTATTGCAATTTCTTGCCCCGTTCAATGAACAATGTCCCTAAAAACTAAACTGTAAGTATGAAGTACTATTAATTTAGCCTTGCCATAACTTAGCTGGAGGAGGAGCGAACTTCGTAACTGTAACCCACTTCTTTCCAAACCTATTTCTGTAAGGAAGCCCATTACAGAACAAGTTGTATGTTGTATACTTCGTTATTACTTCTGAGATAAATTGCTTAAGTTAATTAAAGAGAATTAATTGTTTAGTCGCTTATCACCACGCAATAATTGTTTATTCTACGTCAGTTGTTCCAAACAATAGCTTAGATTAAAATGGTTGCAAGAAATCTTGAAATGCGGCTTTGGAAATCAAGCCACTATTTCAGCCGTAACGGCAGCCGGAGCAGTAACGATGATTATTTACGAGTGTTCCCATGTTTCAGAATAGAAGGCTCATTAAATTTTAGGCCCTGTTTGATAGGAAGACGGTAGACGTTGAGTCAAGTCAAAGGTTTCATGGAGAGAATTCTTTTATCTGGTCTGTCCAACGTAACATCTTGAGGCAAACGTTCACAGGCGCTCCGGTAACCATTATGCATTACGGTCAATTTGGTACAGTAGACATTTAAAACAGTAGACATTTTGATTAAGTAGACTTTAAGTACTGAAGCCCCACTTGGGTTACACTCAGACCAACTACTTAGCTAGTTACTTTTTGCTGTGTGCTCCCAACTATCGCTCGGCTGTTTTTTGACATGTTTATTTATTTATTTATTTAATATTCAGGTGCTTGATGCGCTTATAGCAAAGCCAAGTCGCACATCAAGCCATAACAATATTTATTACAATTACAATTACTTATTCACTTAGATATCTAACTATTGATTAAAAATAAAAATAGATAATTAAAAAATTAATGATCACAAATTATTCAAATTATTACCACATTGTTCATTATTATTCGTATAAATAATATATTACAAATTATTGCCATAAAAAATAGATAATTACAAAATTAATGATTAGAAATTATTCAAATATTCAATAAAATATTCACAAATTATTATACAGATCAGAAATTATTATCACATTGTTCATTATTAGATATATAAATAGGTAAGCACATAATTACAAATTATTAGTGAAGTAGCGTAAACAGATTACAATATATAAATATTTTTTAATATAAAATATGTCAAAGTTTGGTTCATAGGCAATCAGGGCATTGAGCATATCCAAGGCATGTCTCGTTGGCGCGTACTCAGCGGTTTTAGTTCGCGCAGCGGGAAGTTAAGGGATGTTAAAACATCAACAACAGGTAGTAGGACAAAACATAGTTTCAAGGAAAACTATCACATGAATTTAGTAGCCTTAACAAGTTTACGAATGATAGTCTACACTCTATAGTACTATTCCAAATCAAATGGTTCTCGAGTTCAAGCGTTCGAATTAGCAATTATTAACAAGTTAGCATACATTTTGTGCCTACTTGACGCAACATCAAATTTACTGCAAAAGCTTTCTATACTTATAGATTACAAAGTTTTTGCACTCAACTCGAAAGTTCTTTCATCAAGTTCCATTCAAATTGGAGGCAAAAGTTTTAACGGACAGCAATGGAAAGTCCTTAGTTCAAATGAACCTTCAATTTCCGTCCTTAATGCTTACATATAACGGTGCCTCGTAATTTGGTTTTCGTTCCCGATTCCCATGTAAACTTATTCCCGGGATAAAAAGTAGTGTATTACTCTAGACTATATTTCAGCTAGATTCGTTCAGCCGTTGAAGCGTAACAGAGTAACAAACATACACACATCCAGACATCGACACATTCCATATTTACAAACATATACGCTTTTATCCGCAAAGGCAGAAAAAGAACTACTTATAAGCAATACATGATATTTTCTTATAAATATACGTAGCTAGTTCTTGGAAAAACGATTCGATTCAAATTCTATTTACGTTGCTAATTGGATCCTGACGAATCCAGTTTCACATTGTCCTTGCGGTACATACTTATCTAAACAATGAGCTTATAACAAGGTTTGCAAAAAATACAATGGCAGCAGATTTCATGTCATTCTATTGAATAGAAAAAGACGAAAAGGTTATTGAGCTTGTTTTCATTAAATTCCGAAAGTGGTTGAAAATAGAACTGAAAGATTCTGTTGCGTTTTTATAGGTCGAGGAATATTAAATATATTATACGGTAGTAACTAATAACAAAGATTCTGCTTAAATATTGTTGAGATAGTATAAGTATATGAAGAAGGATAATTTTCTGAACCAAAGGCGAATAATGAAAGTAGTTGTTAGCTGATCTATATAATATTTTGTACAAAGTTTATTTCCAACCTAAGAGATTTGATTGGTTAATACAACAGAATCCACATTACCTTATATTTTTTATTACCGCATACAAAACGACTTTTAGTTTACCAAATGATGACGCGGTCTGACTTTATCCATTAAAAAAGATAATAAATACGTTACAAAATAACGCTTTTCAGTCTAGGTAACTTTTAGGCGAAACGGCCTTTGGCAAAATTCTTACATTCTATGTCTCCAGTTTTTTTCACGGACCTCCGAAGAGATCACTTGCGGGATCCAGCCTAAAGCAGGGATTGAGCCCTCGATGAAGTATTTGGGGCTCGTACTCGATAGCCGGTGGAACTTCAGACACCACTTCCTAAGTTTGGTCTCAAAATTAAGGGGGACATCAGCCGCACTCTCGCGGTTAATGTCGGTACCTGGGGATCGTAAGGAGCATGGCACTAAACAGGGCCCCCGTATGGGCTAGATTGCTTAGCCTACAGAGGGCGATGGCCGTCAGGGTGATAAGCGTATACGGCACGATCTCAAATGAGGTGGCATGTGTCCTAGCCGGGACCCCTCCGTGGGACCTGAAAGCGAGAGCCCTTGCGTCACTATTTAAATGGCGCAAGGAGGCGCTTTGAGAATGCCGAGAGGCGAAACCGGTCAGGTGTAAAGTAAATAAATGTAAGTTGTGGAACAGGATCCTAACCCACCACCAGAATCCTAACCTCCACTAACCCATCAGTATAAATAACCGACGTAAATAGTTTAGCCAGTTTTGTATTATTCCAATACCCTTAAATCTATCAAAGCCTACTCCCCACAATTACGCTAAGAGCCTAAGAAATCAAGATACTTCGATTCGACAATGACTCTGGAATAGTCAAATCCCGAGCTATAAATCTTAGCACGCACCCAGGAGGATAATACAAATCTCAGCTATTTACTTGTGATTGCTCGCGGTGTATCTTTAGAGGACGATTGATTGTGAAACCCATCTATTGTTGATCTAGTTGAATAGATTTTTTGTATAATTTTACTGGAATTGAGAAAAGTTGTGTAGAAAGTATTACAAGACAGCGATTTAAAAATATGTGTGTACTTGTCTGTATTAATAGTGTTCATATTTTTGCATCCTTTCGAGGGCTTACCCGGGACTCCCAACCATAGGCTGTTTGGCAGGATACGTGGGGTTTTTAGTCGGTAGGAGTCCGGCATAGCACCCATAAGAATTTTGCCTCACGTAAAAAAAAAGATCAAACTAAAGTTCAAAAAATAATCTCCGATGTGTCTCTCGATGTGTGATCACGCGAAAATAATTTACACAAAGTTATGAAATAAATTCTACTTGGTTAATTTATTTAGATTGCTTTCAAATTGCATTTTCAAGTTGATATTTGAATCTATTCATCAGATTTTAGAAGAGAAGCTTCTTACAATTGACATTCTACTGTAATATCCTAGCCGATTTCAACGAAGGTGACGGGCGGCGGATCGCAGACCCTCATCCTTCATTCTCTCAGATCTGACTGATTTATTGCCCACTTTCTTACTGAATGAACCGTGACAGTTGCTGCATATTTGTCACACACAACTATAATATATATATATTTTATACGTGCTAATATTTTTATATCATGAAACTGTCACAAACGTATCCACGTAACCCCTCGTGTTAGCACCCTCGGTGTTTGCAATACCGAGGGTGTTACACTTCTGGAACTACTTTCTAAGGACCATATAAAAGGACCAAATATTTTTATGTTTTAACTAAGGTAGGCAACTAGCACCCACGACCGAAGGAGATTACCGCAGCCATTTCGAACACCGAAGTCATTTACAACACCAGAGGTATTACATTACACACGTGTTGCATATTTCTGTGATGAAATGGACAAGAACATACAATGACTACCTGCTATTGAAGTTTTTCAAGCCACATTTTGTCTACCATTATGTTACACCAAGGACATACAGCTTAAAGTGCTTTCCAAAGCACGGCAACGTTCGTAAATAAAATAGCCGCAAACGGTGATCCGTCCCAGAAGTGACCGTAGCGTAGAATGCTTAACACAGTGATCGTATCTATTTACTAGACGTGCTGAAAAGCCTTGGTAGAAAGCTCATTCCACCATTGAAACATACGCTGTAAAAAGTCCCTATCACATTTTGCCGTATGCCGTATACGAGCACTCTGGACTCTTTTTTATTTTAATTCCTTTGACGGTTTATTCCCTTCAAAAGATTCCGACTTTTGTTAAATTCGTATTAAAATGCAGCATTTGCATACTGAATAAGTTGTTCCTAATAGCGAAAGAGTAATTTCTGACGTAAAATGCTATCCTTTGAGTCGTAGCTAGGAAACGAGGAATTTTTATTTTCATATTAGGGCAGAGTGTCTTCATGGCTAGTGTTATAACTTGGCGATACACGAAGCACTAAGACAGCACATATATTATAATGGGTGCCATCAGACGGACTGCATCGCAGCGACTGCATGCAGTTGCTATATTCAACTGCATACAGTTGTTTGCAGTCGAATCTGACTTCACGCAGTTGAAGCCAAGCATGTAGGCCAAGAGCTTTAGTGTAAGGTTTGACGTCGAAATGGAAGCACAGACGCTTCTCTTATATATCATTACGGCGCCGCCGTAGCCGGCAGCGATGTAATCGAATTAAATAACTGCAGAGTGCAGCGCGGATGTGGAATGATTCTATGCTATTATTTTGGGGTCCCCATACTCGAACTGAAACTCAGAAATTATTTTTTCATCAAACTTATACGTGTGGGTATCTATAGATAGGTCTTCAAAAATGCTATTGAGGTTCCTAACATAATTTTTTTTCAAAGTAAATAGTTTGCGCAAGAGACACTTCCAAAGTGGAATATTTGTGTCCCCCCTCTAACTTCTATAATAAGTAATGAGGAAATCCATGTGAAATCCATGATTTAAACCGTATTGACGACGCAACCAACACGCGCCTTCGACTCCTTGACTAACTGCACACTAACTGTATGCGTTAGCGGTGGACAGCATGCGGCGACACTTCACGTCTGTAGCGAACTGTGCGAAGTTGACGGTACGACTGCATGCAGTTGATATTGACTTCACACGACTGCAGCCGACTGCGTGCAGTTGATATCATAACTGTATGAAGTCGAACATAAAACTGCATGCAGTTAAAAAAATCGACCGCGCGCAGTCGCTGCGATGCAGTCCGTGTGATTGCAGCCTAAGCTAGCATCGTTCATGTTTTGAGTAAAAGCAGTAACCCAGAGTTGCGTGAAGAATGGTGCACGTAAAATTATTTGTCAAAATTTATAGAACTTGTAAACAGAGAACTGAGAGCGAACTTCATTCGTTAAGATTTGTGAAGTGGCAGCTGAAATCATTTGTTCATAAGTCTTTGAGCTCACCGCCGCGAAGTACTGTTGCGAACATTATTTTATATTTAGTATTTGGTCGCAATTTCAGCTCATTTGTCGGCGAAAGGGAATGAGATATATTGAAGTAGATTTCTTGAACAAATTTCATTCTAAGAATTTATTTATTGTAATCAATACAATAGGGGAACCGAAGCAACTGAAGATTTTTTGTCAGATTACTTTTTGAGTTTCTAAATTTTGATCAGGATCCGTGAAGGGATGAATTTTCTTTTCCTTCATGGAAATCAATGAGGATAAGAAATCTTTCCAGGGATTTTAGGAATCCATTGGGTACCTACATTAAAACATTAAATATTGTTTCAATTAAAATAATAAGAAAAATACAATAATAAAAAAATATTTATTGTATGAAACATGGTATTTTACAGGATGTTGTTACAATTAAATCAATGCGCTGCATGTTCCGCAGATTTATCTGCATGCAATATTGTACAAGAAGGTAGGTAGTGGCATTCAATTATTCCAAAAATTACATAACTATTACCATTATCAAATATATGATATAACTTAACATTATTACTTTTTTTTGTGAAACGAAATTACTACAAGCAGTAAGTACAAAAGAACCATGAGACGATTATGATATTATTATTCGACTTAAATGGACATTGAAAGAGCTATAAAATTCGAGAAGATGATTGCAAATATTCTAACAAAACTTGTTCAATAGGCCAAGTTAGGCAATTTGGAGCAAAACTCAAACACTACTGCGAACCTCGGAATTTAATCCACTTTTTCTTTTCGTTAGGCCCCCGCCGAAAATGTTTAATCTCACAGAAAAATATTGTTTGAATAATATTGGATTTTTGAGAAACGTATGGAATACTCGTAGCTCAACTTTTGCTTTAAGATTTTATTTGACTTGCGAGTCATATTTTGGAAACTTTACTCATTAAAATCGATTTCTAGCGTCTGTTTGGACTCGCTATACTTGCTTATCTTTAATGATAATTAATTAATATAAATAAGTCATACCATGTTGTTTCATTTTTAGAAATGAAAATTTTTAGCTTTACCGCACATTACACATGGAAAAACTTTAAAGCAACACATTTAGTAGAATATTAATTTAAAAGAAATTAAATTATCAAATACATTACATTTCCCTTGCGTCCCTTGCGTGTTACCATCAGATCATGCTTTTTACACACATACATAATTAATTATAATTATACTTACTTGCTATAAGGTTTTAAATAGAATTGAATAATGTTGATAACTTTACGGCAAAGACTTCTATATAAACTGAGGTAGACATGCCTTACGCACCGATTTTTGAAACCTATAAACGGTGCCAATTGACACCGTTGCGTGCATTGTAGCGAGTCAAAATTTCGAGAGTCTCTTTTACTCTTTTTCTATTAGTATATTGCTATTGCGGTGACAATTACGGAATTACGGTAACATTATTTATTAGTGAGTGTAGTCGTAGCAATGTGTGTGTTTGAGGATTGCTTTTGAAATTTCGTTCGTTAGATTAAAGCGCGTCTAGGTACCTCAGTTCATATAGTCTTTGCTTTACAGTTGAATTTTGAAGGTCAGGAGTCTAGAATAAATAAATCTATACTTGTCAGGATGATTAATTAGTTTTTTTTATCGCGGTAATGGTTTTTGGTATTTTGGTAGTTACTATTACATTCATGACTGATCGCTTCCCTTGAGCGTCATAAAAACGATTAAGAGGCAGGGCTTTCCCGTAAATCCGTACTAAAAAAAATCACAAAGAGAGTTGACAAAGCCGGGTTTATATCATATAACAAAACATAATATGAATGTAAGACCTTCCTTCATACGCCTACTTTGTTCTGAAATTATTGCTTGGAGAAAGAAAAACGCTGTTGACGACATTGGTGTTGAAGTCTAATTATATTTTTGTAAGTTCCAATAGATTCAGAAGATCATTTTCTGTTGAACTTGAAGCTTTGAATGATCTACTAGAGGACGTGTCTCCCTCTTCGTAAAGTCATTGGGCCACCAACTTCCAGGCTACTGTAGGTAGTCTTGTGAACTATAACGGTGATCCTAAATTGGCTGGATGTCAGGTGAAAGACATCAAATGTTTTGAGAAAAAATATCCAAGATTTATTTTAGACCTCATCAACTGACAGGCAGAGTTAATAATTACCTTCACAAGTAGATAATCACATATAGGCTAGCCCAACTTAAGTGTTTGTGCAGCATGTAAGATAAAAACAACATAAGTATTAACAGTCTTTAATGATAATCGTTCTACAACTAGAAGCGTCATTTACTTAAAGGTATTTTTGTTTCGTTAAGCATATAACTTGTAAATTGGTAGATTAATCCCTAATGCTACGCTTCGATTACAGCTATTATTTCTAATTACTGGCTACGTTATCGAAGTTGGTAAGGAGGACTATCAATTACAACGAACGCTAATTAACGTGTGATTAAGGTAAAAATGATATGATCATTGCTTTTGTACTGATTTTTTTCTTGCAAGTCGAATTGAGCAATAACTCGACGATCAATATTAATTATATCGAAACCTTAACTCCTCAGAGCAACCAAAAAAATGTGTCGTTGTTTGTCACTTATCATAATTATTCTTGTTAAAATTAATTTCACATTTGTAGAGTTTTTTTTTTGATAATGAGAGAATCATAGCATTATGGCACAAAATAGTAAGGTACAGAATGCAATCCAATGTATGTACTGATTTTTTTCAAACTAACCCTCGGCTACCCACAATCACGCACAAACCAGCATCGAAGTTACTTTGAAACTCCTTTGACCTGGTGTCCGTGAACTCCGTGAGCAGGCTCTATGTATGTGGGTTAGCACAAACTCACTTTGTATGTAGATTTTCTTCTCTGCCTATTATTCTTTGATAATAGCCTGAGGCACCAGCTCATATAGATGTAAGTAAGTAAGCAAGCTGTAACATCTTTATCCCCAAAGGGGTAGGCAGTACATTGCGTATATAAATATACCTACATTGTATTTTTCGTCCCACGTAATAAGTGGCGGATCTATTTATTTTCAACACGGTGTACATAATGAAAACAAAGGATGACTAAGACTGACCTAGAGCTGTACTAGCTATACCATCTATTAATCATGTAACGTGAATTGAAAAGATATAAATTATTCAAATCACAAAGGAATAAGTTATCTTTCCAATTTTGACGCAAATTGTAATGAGCTTTTGAAAAAGAGAAAAAGAAGAAGTTGTTATATGGTTTGTTAAAAAAATGCCAACTGCCATTTGGCAGTTGGCATTTTTCACGACATTTGACACATTTGTGTATCTATGGACACATTATGTACCATGTATGCAGATATTCCCGGCTCATCTGTATTTTTTCTAAGAGGTCTTGAATCCGAAGTCGTGCATCAAAATGCATTATACCTACCTACATGCCATTGTTTTCAGAAATGTACATAATGTAAAACATACTAGCGGACGACACGTGGTTTCATCAGCGTAGCTGCCGTTCCCGTGGGAATACGGGAATAAAATATAATAAAATAAATAAATTAAATAAATAAATATTCACGGACATTTCACACAACGCTATCTGATCCCAAAGTAAGCTAGGAATAACCTGCTTGTGTTATGGGTATCAGACCACGGACATTAATACTTATATACTATTTAAATACATACATATTATACATAGAATCACCCAGACTCTTGAGACAAACATTTATGGGTCACACAAATATTTGTCTCCAGTGGGAATCGAACCCACAACCTCCAGCGCCGCAGGCAGTGTCACTACCGACTGCGCCACAGAGGCAGTTAAATATAGCTATGTCATCAGGAGATAGTGTAGTTTTCCAATAGTGACTGATTTTTTCGGAGCCTATTCGATGCAAACATACAAACAAACAAACAATTAATCAAATCTGTCATCTTTATAATATTAGTATAGATATAGTATAGAGACAAATAGTGAAGATTAACATTTTTGTATTACAGCTTAATATCTATCGATTTGTTCTTTGAGAAATTATAAGTCACAATGATAACATTCAATAATGATTGAACAGTAGTACCCATACCCCTTGTGCGAACTTTCAGCACTTTCATCCTGCTAGATAACAGAGTCCCTATAGTGATTCTAAAAAGAAACCGGCCAAGTGCGAGTGGGACTCTTTTTATAATTTTATAATATTAAAAAGCTTTTACATACCTAATTTAGGTATGTAAAAGTTTTTTAAAATTATAAAATTTGGGGACTGCGATTTCCATTTGAGAAACGCTCGTTTAAACAGAATTTACCATGTCTAACTAACTTTTTAGAGTTCCGTACCCGAGCGGTAAAACGGGACCCTATTCATGAGACTTCACTCTCCGTCTGCCTTTTCGACTCATCATAATGGTACGTAAAAGTTTTTAAAATTATATAAAAACTTTTACGTACCATTATGATGAGTCGAAAAGACATAAAAGAAAGAATAATTGAGTTCCTAAAACTTAGAATTCAGTCTCTTCATATTTAAATGTTCCCTCTTAATTTACCCCTTTGTGGAATGGCGAGGGAGAAATACTATTTTCTATGTTAAAATTATAGTAGAATAATAATATCCAAATAATAAATTAATCTATAAAATAATCCTATGAAATTCGCCACAACATACTACATAATGAGTTAATACTTATGTAAGGAGCATCAATTTTTACGGTAATACGACCAGGATTATATTATTCTGCTTTTATAGTCATACTTTTAAAATGGCTAAAAGTTTGTAATACGAGATAATGCTAAACGCCTCTGCAGCAATTAACTGTAATCACCACGTAACAGCAAAGGGCGCAAATTCAATTATACCGTCATAACAATTAGTTGGTTATGCTAGGTTGATGAATAACAATTTATGTGCTATTTTATTAAATCACCGGCTGACCCGCGCTACTTGATTTACATTCAAGCTTTTCTGCTCTGTAATAATGTACATGATGTGTATCTATATACCTATTCATATTACATAATACATAAACCTTCCTCTCAAATCACTCTATCTAATGAGTAGGTACCTAGTTTATAAGATCTAAGAGCATACACAGAAAAAAACGTTCATATTTCATTCTAGCTGACGCTCGAAGCTCCGTCCGTGTCAAGTTTTGTTCCCGTTCATGCTTCCCATGGGATCTTATTATCTATGTGTTATTCCAGATCTATATCTCCCCCTGTAAAAATTTCAGCCGGTTCCGTTCAGTCGTTAGAGCGATATATAGAGTATAAAACATCTACACACCCACACTCACAAACTTTCGCATCCTACTAATATTATAAATGTGAAAGTTTGTGAAGATGTTTGGATGTTTGGATGTTTGGATGTTTGTTACTCAATCACGCTCTAACGGCTGCATGGATCTGGCTGAAATTTGGTACAGAGATAGAATACAGTCTGGAATAGCACATAGGCTTTTTATCCTTTTTATCCCGATAAAATGTTCCCACGGGAAGCGGGAACGGGAACCAAATTTCAGTCAAAATGATTGATATCTGAAAAATCAGATTATACTAACTTTGTGCCAAGTAAATTTTATAATTTCAGTTTTTAGTTTTGTTTGAAGTCGGTTTCTTTTTTGTTATAATTTTTTTTTTCACTATTTTAGTGAGGTATAGACTGTAAATCTATCTACCTAGGTGTAATGATCTCGACAGTACAAATTAATTAAGCCCAAACACAAGGTAACTGCTGTTTATCGTTAGGGAATTCTCTCTACTGTCTTTCGTCTCCATCATCAGATCGACTCCAGACCTTTATTCAGTTGTACTACTTTAAAGCCCTTAACTAAAAAATTTACAAACGCCCTAAAAGTTCCCTTCGATTTCTCCAGGATGCCATCATCAGATCTTGACTTCCTTAAAATGGGACCACCTTGGGAGCATCTATTTCCAAACGTAAAAAAAAACTTTCAAATCGGTCCATAAACGACGGAGTTCTGCGCGAACAAACATAAAAAAATAAAAAATATATATAAACGGTCGAATTGAGTAACCTCCTCCTTTTTTGAAGTCGGTTAAAAATAAATATACTGAAATACATATCAGAAGCCAAGTCAACTTTTGCTCAGTAAGAAACATTTTTCATTTACGTCTTGTCATGACTTTTAATAATAGCTATAAAGCTTGCCAAAACTCGGAGCTCAACTGATTTGCAGACACACTTGAGAAAATATCCGGTGTAATAAGTCTTTCAAGTCAGTACATTCGTGACATCAACGAGTATGTGTCGCAGCGAAATGAGGATATCAGACATTTCACAAAGGCTCTAATGTTATTGCTAGTCAACTTTATGTTTTTAATATGGCGTCTTACTAAAAATATGTAGTAATAAATAATATGACATAGTACTTACTTTCATTACACTAAAAGATATTTTGTTAAATGTTCAAAATAAATACAGTCTCGTTTTGACACTTACGTAACGTTTAGTTCAAAAACTTTTAGCCATCTAAACTTTTTATTAACACACTAAGGGCGGATTCGATCAAAATCGGAGATAAACTATACTAAGGAATAGCTTAAACTGAAGTAGTCTACTTCATATCTTTCAAACTCTTGATTGTTGGCACTTGATGGAACTTGTTATAATACATTATTAAAAACACATCCACTTGTACTTTTCCACGAAAAGTGACTCTGTTTTTAATAATGTAGTCTACTTCAATTAGATACCATACTACCCGTTCGCTCTAACTTTGCCGCTGGCGTAGAGGCGTATGCCCGAATTGTTAATTAGACGAAGTAAATTGACAGTAGCTAATGTCACCTCGTCATAGAAAATAAGCAACATTGTATGAAGAAGTGACATTAGTTGTTGTCAATTTACTTCGTCTAATTAAAAATTCGACTTTAGTATGGAGCCGAGCGGCAAAGTTAGAGCGAACGAGCAGTAGTTACGTCTTCTTCGGTATGTATATCATAATTACGTTGTGTTTATTAGTTGTTGGTAAAATGGAAAATCACTTTACTTTTAGAATAAGTACAAGTTATTCTCTAGTATAATCTTACCCAGATTTTGGTCGAATCCGCCCTAAATCCACATAAAAACCCCTAATTTTCTTTATTAGGGGAACACATTTTTGACTTTACCAATGTTTTGAATAGTTTCTAGAAATTTACTATTTGATAAGATAAATCTAAAACTAAATGCATAAATTTATATATTTTTTTGTGCCCGTATAATAATAACGTTGCGTTGTCTTTTTCATTACTATACGGAAACTAAGTCCGAGTATAAATTAATATAAGTATGCTGTTATCACATCACTTAACAAAAATCGGACGATGCTTATATGAAGGTACCTACTCTGTTCAAGTTTGAATTTATTTATTTTCTTAAAAGAAAAGGGAATATATAAGAATTTTGTCAACTTCCGTGATTTCTAATTTCCCTTGAGATTAACAAGCTCTCTGATGTCCTCATTTTCCTGTGACATTATTATTACTCCCGCATAAAATGTGCAAATTCGGATTTTTCCTGGAAAATAAATGTAGTGTATCAGGGAATCTTTCCTGCAAGTGAGTGATATTACATAGTTAATTGATGCCTGTCAATGAGGCGCAGTCGGGTGAGTAACGGACTGGCCGGGAGTAGAGGTCTTGAGTTTGATTTTTGGGCTGGACCAAATATTTTTGTGGTGGTTTCGGAGTTTGGGTATTTCTATGTAATAAGTATGTATTAAAAATATATTAGTATGTTTATCTGTCGTCTAGTTATGACATACGGTGCCGATACGTGGACATTTATTAAAGCTTATGGGGCTAGTTCATGTCCTCAAAGTAGCACAGCGAGCTATGCATCGAGCCATGCTTGGAGTGTATCTAAAGGAATAACTCCAATGGGCTGGCCACATCTGTAGAAGAACCGACGGCCGATGGAGCAATCGAGTCTTGGAGTGGAGACCACGACTCATATTAACATTTATGAGTTTGAAGAAAATAACATAATGTTGAGTTATTCACAATTTTTTTAACGTGAGGAAAATTTACATGGATGCTATGCCGGACTCCTACCAACTAAAAACTACACGTATCCCACCTAAAAGCCCACGGTGGGAGCTCCGGGTAAGCCCTCGGAAGAATACCCCAGGACAGGACTCCCAATGAGTTATTATAATAATAAATAACTTTTAACAAAACAGTTATCACCATATCGGATTTAAATTGAATAGAAATTGAATAAATATTTGAACAATAGATTAAATCAAACAATTCTATCACAGCAGTGTTATATTTCCCATTTAAAATTTGTTAATATTAAATGTAATACAATTTCCAATCTATATTTTCGAATTCAAATATTTAGTTTCCAATTCCAATATGAATTGAAATTTGAGAAATTGCTAATAAAATAATATTATTTGACACGGTAGAGCCCTGTCCAAGTTCCTGAAATGATTTGTGATTTAGGTAAGCGATTAAAGAGGAGAGATCAGTATTGGTAAATTGGTCTATCTCTATTGAAATGAATAATTTGTGTTATGATGATGGTCTGAAGCTTATTAAATTGTATAATATTACTAAATTAACTAACTAAACACCTACAGTATGAGGTTCTTCAAAAGGGGTCTTAGAATATTTTGATAAGCTAGGCAGCGCGAGTGTGGCGCCTCTGGTGTTGGGCTGCGGCGAACATCAGTACATCTGGTGAACCATATGCCTGTCTGCCACTTTAGAGGTTTAAAAAGATAAAGAGATAATGGTGAGTTTTGTACTAAATAAATTTTAATGAATTGCAGATTATGTCTTCATTTATAAAACAATAACATAATCAGGCAGCGGCAAGAAGGGGATGTGAAGAATAAAAGAGTGTAAACCGTGTTGTAAATGTAAACAACATTTTATTACTTTTTAAATTCTTATTACTTTTCACACTAAATTAAATAAAGACAGCATGTCGAAGATGCCTACTATTAGTCTCATTTTACCTTAACATTTTTATCTAATTAAGCACACAATTTATACATTTTTAGTCCCATGCGGCTAAAAAAGTTCTACAACCGCTGTTTTCTTTGTTTATGTTTTTTCTGACGGCTAAATAAATACAGTAAGTATAAGTCAGCGGAATAGAAATGCACGGTCTCTAGGCAGTTCGAAAATAACAGTAGGCATCCGTTAAGCTAAGATTTGCGGAATGTATGCCTTCTATAATTTTGGAAGTAGTACTGGAGTTCAAAGTTCCTCGAGGGCTAAGACGCGGAGCATTGGCCCGTTATATAATTCTACTCATGCGTAAGATAAAAAATGTTATTTTTTATAAAACATCAAAAATAAACCAGTCGTTGCGTGTCATAAAATGAAAATGTCATCGGCAGTACCAAGCCTCCCATAGATTTTCAACTTTACGATTTTCCTCAAAAGCGTTTCCTTTAAATATATTCTAATCTTATTATATCGCTAGGCTTGTGCCAAGAAAATATCGGGAAAACATAGACTGCATAGTATTAGCGTTAACAAAAGCGATATCTTTTGAATTTATTCTGTAAGATCAATAAGTTATCCTTGAGATAAGATAAGAGTGGCATAATTTAGGAGGCCTATTAAAAATAAGTGGTTTGTAAAATTAATAGACTTTTCTACTTGAGTGTTGGAAAAAGCAGTTTTCGTATAGAAAGCTGATACCAAGAATAGATAAGATAAAATTAGATTTTTCTGTTTCACTCACAAAGCTTTTAAAGTATTTCATAGAACAGTCTTCTTATGGACTCTGACTCCGACTAAAGCCACAAGGTTCCCTACCACTGCCTTCGGCCGAGAACCCCGGATAAACCTTCGATAGGATGTTCCAGGAATTGATAGAATAGTCTTTCAATCATTTTTGTCATATAGGCTAGGCTATTTCACGGGAACTACGAGGGTGAAACCGCGTGACATCCGCTAGTCTATACTAATATTATAATCTATACTAATATTATAAAGAAGTAAAGTTTGTGTGTTTGTTAAATTGTAAGGGGTAATCTCGGGATCTACTGAACCGATTTTAAAATTTCTTTCACCAATAGAAAGCTACGTTATTGTGGAGTGTCATAGGCTATATAGCATCACGCTACAACTAATAGGAGCGGAACAGTAATAGTAAATGTTTCAAAAACGGGGGAAAAGTTATTCCTTTTGAGAGCTTCGTTGCGTGTGCTGCGTAAATATTTATAGTTATGTAAAAAATATGTACTACAAAATTGTTTCTCTTAAAAAGTTCTAAATAAATTGCGCGATAGCATGGGTCTCTCTTTGGGTTGGTGCACAATAACCATTTTAATGGCAATCATTTTTTTCCTACAATAATGTCACGGGATACATCTTTCATAAACGAAATTGTTCTTAAAAATAATGCGACGGGAATACACGCGACGAGAAACCTTTCTCTATCTCTCTCTCTCTCTCTCTCTCACGTAGTATTGAATATTAACGACGACGCTACGAGAGTAAACGCAACGCGACGGGAGTAAATGCGACGGGAACAGGTAATACTCTCTCTTGTAGGGCGCAAACGAAGTTGCGCGGGTCAGCTAGTACTTAATAATAATACACTGATAAAACTTCACCAATCAATTTGATAGACAAGATTTATCCGAGCAAAAATAAAACTAACCTGTCGGTAAAAAAGAGCATAATATTTCGGGAATCGCAATTTTCGTACAAAAATAACCCAAAGTCTATGACTAAAACTCTAACCCAGAACAGTTGGAATCTAAAGTACCAATAAGTTAGAAACTTTTCCAACAAATAGACACAAGTTTCCATATATTTTACCTTACTCTTGAAAGGTTTTTGTGCATATGATTATTTTGATTCCAATATCGACAAGGAGATAGCTTTTGTATGGGCTTTGTTTATTTACATTCTTCTGAAAGGAAATCTACATCCATACTGGTATTATACGAGTCATAAATAAATATTGTTTTATTGCCCTTCTTTCTCGTTCCAAGGAAATGATGGATTGAAATGGAGATAGATTTAATCCTCGAGTGTGGCTTATACCACTCTTTAAGCTTGCGATATTGTTAACGATCAAATTTTTTGTTTTACGTGAGGGTAAATCCTCATGGATATTATGCCGGACTCCTACCGACTAAAAAACCTCACGTGTCCTGCTAACAGCCTACAGTTGGGAGTCCCGGGTAAGCCCCGGAAGGATACCCTAAGACTCTAAGCATACCTACGGCTGCCACTGCGGCCTCCCCTAGAGGGGAGGGTCGGGTGCTTTGTTAACGACCTTGAGTGTATCCGACACACGTTCTGCAAACAAAGGAACTCATACTTATTCAAAATCAAAGAAAACCAAATCATAAGTGTATATTTTGATCTGTTCTGAATTTGTATTTGAACAAAATCAATTCTCGCAGGGAATTTATTTCTTGGCTCTAAATGTTTTCTATGATAATAAATGATTGAAATGTTCGTATCGAAGAAAAAGTATTTAGTTAAAGATATCTGTGAAATGAAAGATTTTATAGTAAAATGAAATCAAATTCAATAAATGAAATTTTCAGATTATATGTATATTTTATTCTTAGTATGTACGTTAGTAACAATAGTACTAATTTAATTTAAGGTAGGTATATTCTTTTCATTTATTCCAGTCTATTCTTGAAACATTCTAGATTTTGTTAATGTTGAATTTAATTACCTTAGTCAAATTAACACATTTTCATGTAATTTCATATCTTTTGACATTTCTTAAAATAAATTTCTGACCTTGCTTACTCCCATGACTAATATAGGTTGTAAACTATACATTTATATCTTAATAGAATCTAAACACACTATAGTACGACTTATTAAGATTAAGGGCAACCATAGCGCGATACAATTTACTTTATTACAGCAACTAAAAGTGTTTTATTTCACGTAAAAAAAGTCTGACTTAACGTTCACAATCCTTAAAAATTGTATGAAATAATATGGCGCTTGATAAAAAAATTATTAATTATAAAATATTAAGAAAATACAATAAAGCATACCTACTAACTATTTGTAATATACATAAAACTAAACTAAGTCTAAATAAGGCCCCCGTGGCTTCTGTTGGGAGTCCCGGGACATCCTTCCAAGGGCTTACCCGGGACTCCCAACCATAGGCTGTTGGGCGTTACGTGAGGCTTTTTAGTCGGCAGGAGTCCGGCATAGCATCCATGAGGATTTTCCCTCACGTTAAAAAAAAGGCCCCGTGGCATTGTGCCCAAAAGACTGGCAGCATTCCTCCCTTTGAATAGGG
Organism: Miltochrista miniata; assembly: GCA_933228765.1. Taxonomy (NCBI): domain Eukaryota; kingdom Metazoa; phylum Arthropoda; class Insecta; order Lepidoptera; family Erebidae; genus Miltochrista; species Miltochrista miniata. Next base: position 38,869,945 of record OW121753.1, on the reverse strand, counting down.
ATGCCTATTTGTTGAGAGCGATACTTGACAGCCCTTGGGTCACCAGTCGACTCAACCTGACCATATTAATTACCAAAATATTAAAACGTTTAGGATGTTCAACCATAAATTATTCACAACCCTACTAAAATACGACTTACGTGCAGTCTAACGTTAAAAAATTATTAAAACCTTTGTTTTTCGACGGGCTTTACAATGACAAGAAATCAAAACACCTTTGTAAATCTACGGACGCTAATTAATTTCAAAAATATTTTTTTGAAGAAACACAAGCTAAATGAAGTCTTTAGTATTACAAAGTGAACGGCATTATTAAAGCTAAATTGGAAAATTTTAATGAGTTTTGATAAACACAAGTAAAAGATTGAAACAATTTTCGTAGTTCAGTTGTTTGCTTTTTCTTTTGCTAGAAAGCTTTATGGGCAGCTTGTGTTGAGCTCAATATTGAGGCAACAAGAGCAGATTGTGACTAACCACTATTTAGTGGTTAGTCACAGCCTGCTCCTGTTAATTTTAACACGCAATATTCTCACCACCGATTACGTAGAACAAATATGTAGGCAAAGTGTGATTATAATACCTATTCCACACCTAGCCCTGCAGGGATATAGGCGTGAAACCTTTAGGCCTAAAGCAGTATGTATGTACCTATGAATGATATAATGTATATATAAGTATGTTTTGTTACGACGAAAAACCCGCTTTCAATTAAAAATTAGACCCAAGTCATAATCGACTTGGGTCTGATTTTGAATTGAAAGCGGCATGCGGCAGTGTGTTTCTTTGTGCCATCACGGATATTAATCCGTGATGGTTCAAACAAACACAGTGACATACAGATAGCGGTCAAATCTATACTACTAATAATATTCTATTGAGGAAAGATTTGGTTTTCAACTTTTTTTTACTATTTAGGAAGCTATCATCATCATCATATATTTGTTTGTGGTACATAGGTTATACAAAGTTGTTCGATTAGGTATAAGTACTCTATGACCTACCACTTGAAGTGGTGTACAATTATTAATTGTATTGAAAAATTATACATAATAAAATTGCATTAAATGCACAAATAACTATTAATCGACAAATAAACAAATTATAAACTATAAAGACAAATAGACAAATAGACAACTGATAAACAAATGAAAATAATTAAGTAAATGTCAGGTCAGACAGCTATTCTATAATTATGTAAGTGACATTGGCTATTATTATTTTATTTCAGTATTCACAAGGGAACTGAAATGATATCCTGACCTAGGGAAATAGGAATCATTTACACTTTTCCTACAAGTAAAATTAACGTTTTCAAAATACATAAGTTCTACGACTTAATTTAACTATATTCCTGCATTGTGTTCTGTGTATTTTATCTTATTTGAGAGTGATGGCTTGAAGTGTGGATGTGGGCTTAGAACGTTGAAGTTAATTCTACTCAAGATCTCTCTTCAGACATCAAAAGGGGCTGCTTTTGATGTCTAGAGTAAAACAAAAAAGCTCATTTATTTATTTAAAGCCGTCTACAAAATTACCCTTAAAATATATAATTCATTATTAGAACAAAGATTTTTATAGATGATACTTTTGTTCTAAGTAAATTTTATTTTTATGTTTTTGTTTGAAGTCCGTTTTATTTGTTAAAAAAATATATTTCATTATTTTAAGTGTCAGGTGGACTGAAAAATCTATCTATATAAGTGTAAAGTTCTCATCAATAAAAATCAATCAAGCCCAAACACAAAGTAACTACTGTAAATCGTTAAGGAATTCCATTTCCATCGACTGTCTTTCGGCTCCATCATCCTATCGACTACGGACCTTAATTAAAATATAGTACTTTAAAACACTTAATAAAACAATATTAACAAACGCACTAGTTGTCCCTACAATTTTCGGTACTTGATTTTTCTTGGATTCCATCATCAGATCTTGACCTGGTGAAATTGGGACCACTTCAATAAAATCTTTTTTTTTGTGGATAGTGATCCAACAAAAAAAAGATTTTTTGAACTAGTTAGGTACGTCTATAATCGACGAAAATATCGGTAAACTTACATAAAAAATATACATACAGTCGAATTGAGAAGCTCCTCCTTTTTAGAAGTTGGTTGAAAAGTAAAAATAACTTAGTGATTAACCAATTTCAATAGCTTTTTAAAATTTATACGAGCAATATTTAAAAAGAAACACCTTTTCCTCAATATTAATTAAGTTAAGGAATGGTAAATAAGTCACCTCGAACATGAATTTTCATAAAGGAATTCATTTTATTGGATCGTTATTTCTAGACGGTTGAAAGCAATTATGTTAATTCTCTGTGCTATAACAACACCTGCCCTTGGTCGTGATTAGTTATAGATTTTAGATCCCTTATACAAATTTTAACCTTAATTCTTATATCAATGTCACGAAACAAGTTGTTTATTTTCACTATAAATCAATTTATTATGAAAACTAATTTTGAGGTTCTGCTGAAGCAGTTTTCCACATGAACTTTTTTCGGAATAAAAAGTTGCCTAAATCTGTTATCTAACTCCACTGTATCTCTATGCCACAAAAATTCTCCAGAAACGGTTCAGTAGTTTAGGTATAAAAGCATAACAAATAGTTAATTCTCATATAAATATTAGTAAGTTGAGTTTTTAGTGTTGATGTTCATAAGCTATTGCTAAAGACCCTGAGATTGCAGTCTAGTTGACTTAAACTTATATTCTCTAAGTCATCTTAGCGTAGAATCCTAGTTACATCCATGTTCTAAAACTTAAAAGCCTTGAATCCAATTTGATAGCCATAAAAATGCCATTTTAAATTTTAACAAGATTTTTTCTATTTGATTATTTTTGAAGAGGCAATCTCTTGATGGGGTTAATTCTATGCTCCATAAATTATTTCCAAACATTATTTTTATTTTTAAGTTTTTTTTTATAATTCTGGCGTTTATTTCGTGCAAAGTCTCAAAGTTGTATAACTTAGTTAGAAGTTAAGACAAGCAGGTTACTCAAAATTAAGTTTCTAATGATAGCAATATTTGACTTAAATTTGTGTACAAGTTTCGAGAGAAAAATCTCAAACAATTATTACAGTAACCCAATTATTGATACACGTTCAACCCAACATGGGCAGAAAAAGTCTAAAAAGGTAATTGAAAATTTTTGAATCAATTCATTGAACTTTGTTATAATCCGGAGGAAAAAAAACATAATTTTGGATACTCAATGTCACTTAAAAATCACCAAAAAAGTACCATTTACCTAGTTCACTGCTCCTCTCCGCCTCAATCTGGATAGCCAGATCTCTAGCCCTTCCATGCATACGAGTGAAGTGAACCCTGGACCTTCCATGTCTTATGAGACTCCTGCCACCATGTCTTACACTTCTCACTTCACTTCGATAACACTGCACTAACGTCGCGACGTATATAAGAATTAGCGTCCGCATAGCTAGAGCGTCATGGCGTGTGCTCAGGACGACCGCGCGTCAAGTACTGAAATTTGTTCCCGAGTTTCAAAAGGAACGATCTTTTTTTTATTTGTTCTAGAATTTTATTTGAATTTAATTTAATTATGAACGAAAGAAGACGGGTGCAATTTTTATTTTTTTAAGAATGAGGCTGTCGTTTTAAATTAATTTATGTCAAAAGAAAATTGCAAAGACAAATTTCTTTTTCGATTGAGTAGAGGATAACGGAAGTTATTTTAGGAACAAAATTATCGTTTTCTTTGTTTCATTTTAATTTCATTGAGATAAGAAGCTAATCATATTCTGTTATTATTAAATTTACTGTCAGGAAAAGTTTATAGATTTTTTTCTTTTCTCTCAAGGAGTCACACTAAAACTGTCACACTGTGACTTTTCGGCATTTATTCTTGAAGCATATAGCATTTATAAAGAAATTCTACATTGCTAATTTTTTAAATATTTATAGTTGTATCATCACACAATATAGTTTTTTGTCGTTTCAAGTTCGGATTCCAGAAACGAAGTTCTTTACTCTTCCATTCCAAAGCATTGCTTTGGTGATTCAAGGTTAGACTTCATAGATTTAACGACCATTTTATCATTCTTTTTAAGGAGATGTTATTAAATAAGCTGCCCGTGACTGTTTGATTTCTGATTAATTCTATTTGCAGATAGTGAGCTCGTAGTTCGATAAATAATAACTTGTTTGGTACAGTACTTAATAGGTTTTAACTTGTGAGTCTTGTGACGGTGGACTTAACCTTAGCGTGGACATGAAGTTTTTGTTAAATTGTAACTGGATGACATTATCACAGTTTTTCATGAGTTTTGAGAGACTTTTGTACAAGGAAAAATTTTGTTTGTCTTAAAATAAACTTTTCATAGTTTGTCGATTTTAAAGAAATATTTTGAATCGTTTCAGTATTTTCTTATAAGGAATTGATTTAAATGTTTCTTTCGACATAAAAATGCCTAATTATTCTGAAATAGAAGACAATGTATCATCTAGTTACTGCGTGAGGGAGCTGAGCAGTAACAATAAATGTCAATAAATATGGCATATTTCCATACTACAGAGTTTATAGTATGTTTCAGCTAGTATTTGATAAACACATCTGCTCCATATTTACATACGGCTAGATTGAAAGAACGTATGATATATTTCCGAGACATAATATATTTTTCATGTCACCATTACTCTCAAATCTCAGCATAAAAAGAATATCAATCACACTCGTGATTGATATTCTTTTTCAGCTGAGATAGTAGAGCACACACATATTCAAATACACATTTCAATATGTGTGAGAGTGAATATTACAATTTCATATACATGGCACGGAAATGTTTTCATGTTAAAATGTTATGGTTCATTTGGTAATGGCTGAATGTGTGGACAAAGGTGATAAATGGAAATGTAAAATGTTCGGATTTGATTTGTAGATAATTTGTTTTATGTATAATCACGATACTGTTGTTGAAATCACGCATAACTGAACGATTATATGAGAAAGAGAATGAAAAAAGAGGAGGGAAGTTTGCTGTACTGTAATCAAGAAAAAAATTCGTCAAAATGAATAGATGTTGATTCAGGACGCATTCGATAGTGAAACCGCCTCCCGCGCTGCGGTCCTCGGTTAGATTCCCGGGTCAGTATATATATTTGTGTGATTCACAAATGTTTGTTTCGAAGTTTGGGGGTTTTCTAGTAAACTATGTATGCATTTAGAAATATATAACTAGCAGTCGTCTAGATTATATAGCAAAAGCTTATAATAGCTTAATTTGGATAAGATGATGTTATGTGAGAATTTCCACAAAAAATAAAAATAAGAAATATTAACAAAAATACACATAAGGTCGAAAATCTTTAATAAAGCAAAGATACACAATACTTTTTTTTTTTTAACGTGAGGGAAAATCCTCGTAGGATGCTATACTCTTACCTACTAAAAAACCTCACGTAACGCCCAACAGCCTATGGTTGAGAGCCCCAGGTAAGCCCTCAGGAAGGATGTCCCGTGACTCCCAACAGACCCACGGCCGCCAATGCGGCCTCGCCCAGGGGGCGGTTCGGGTGCGATCCCGCGTCTATGGGGGGTTTCGGGTGTGACCCCGCTTCTAAGGAGGGGCGTGCGTGAGTTGCTCACGTCACGCTGCCGTCATGGGCCTGCGTCTGTAAGGACGGTGAGCGGCCCTCTCACCGTCCTCAGACCCCCAGTCATGGAGGCCGATAGTCCTCGGCGAAGACACGTTGGCGGCGCCCAGGGCGCCGACTGCGGAACTCGGGTGGGAGAGTTCTCTCCCGCACCCGGCCCGCCGCCTCCTTCGCGAGCATGACCTGCTCGCAGAAAGAGGCGGCGCAGTCCCACTTACTCCCGCTGGAGAGCATGGCTCGCACCATGGCCTCGAGCGAGAGAGTGTCCACGCCCAGATCCACTACGAGGACCTGTCGCTGTTGTGCCCACGCCGTGCACTCCACCAGCGTGTGGAGCGCCGTGTCATCGCTGCGGTCCTTGCAGTGCTGACACTCGGCCGTGGTTTCCCGGTGTTTTCGCCACAGATACCTACCGAAGCTACCGTGCCCGGCAAGCATCTGTGTCAACCGTTAGGAGAGAGCACCGTGTCTTCTCTCCAGCCACTCGTCCATGACCGGTCTGACGGCCGCGATTGTGGCGAATCCCCCCTTTGGTTGCTCAAGTCGCACCTTCCATGTCTCCACGGTTTCCTGGTGGAGCAGGGTCCGATGGGCCTCGATTTCTCGAGACGCAGGCCTTTGGCCCCGCTCCAGCGCCTCCTAAGATACACAATACTTAGAATTCAACTTAGCTAAACCATTATTCTACCAGTATCAGCCATAGTTTGTGCAGTATATTGTGATTTTGTACAAAATACTGAGTTAACTCACACAAGTACTTCAGTATAATATGTTCTATAACAAAGTTATTAGTAGACTCAATTTCACTTTTTTTTTTGTTTAACGTGAGGGAAAATCCTCATGGATGCTATGCCGGACTCCTACCGACTAAAAAACCTCACGTCACGCCCAACAGCCTGTGGTTGGGAGCCCCGGGGAAGCCCTCGGAAGGATGTCCCAGAACTCCCAACAGACCCACGGCCGCCACTGCGGCCTCGCCCAGGGGGTGGTTCAGGTGCTATCCCGCGTCTTTGGGGGGTTTCGGGTGTGATCCCGCTTCTAAGGGGGGGCGTGCGTGAATTGCTCACGTCACGCTGCCGACTTGGGCCTGCTTCTGTAAGGACGGTGAGCCGCCCTCTCACCGTCCTCAGGCCCCCGGTCATGGTGGCCGATAGTCCTGGACTCAATTTCACTTAAAAAAATTCATAAACAAGTTGCCTTTTTTATTGCGATCGGAGCAGGACCTAAGCCAGTGACCTTAGCCTAATAAGGGCAACGCTTTGACGTCTGAACTATCAACCCACGTAAATATCAAATGTTTTTTGGTTACCTGCATTGTATTTAATACTTGTCAATAGATCGTACTATAGGTTAGCTGCAACTTTAGATACCGTGATTACACATCTCTATCTGTATAATCTATGCCATCAGAGACATACATTCAAGAGTTTTTTCATAAAAGCATCACGGAAAAGTATGTATATCTATGTATATGCGCACAACTTGCAAAAACAATTGCACAAAATCGAGTATTCTTTTGTTTGTAGATGACTACAAACGAAAGAATTATTAACAACATGTTTTTTTGTTCAAATATTATCCTAACAATCAGGAGATTGTTAGGATAATATTTGAATATAAATTGAACAAAAATAAATATGAAGCAAAAATGTTTTGAAAACTAGATCAGATTCAAACCCCCAGCCAGAAATTAACTCCTGTAAAAAATGGGTGCGGGAAAACTTTAACTCGTAAGTGAATCCGTGAGCACCAACTAGTATAATATGAAAAAGCTTTACTTACGTAGGCAGATATATTATCTTAGAAATGCCACAAATTACTGCACATCTAGCTTCTTATCTAGTTATCCCAATATATATGATAATTTTCCTACCTATCATAACATCACACAGATAATAGAGGCGCATATGTGTAGACATGCTTTATATTAGACCTAATACACACTTGACTGTTCATGATAGATAGTAGATTTAATTAGATTTTTTTATAAAATACCTTTTTTATAAATTGCTTACACTTCTTAACACAAAAAAGAAAATATGTTACGTAAAACTTTAAGAAGTGGCGGTAGATAGTGCCTAATTTTAATTGGGTACAAAAATCGTAGGTTGCAAAAAGGTCTTAAAGGCTAGTTGGATAATCTAATCGCGTTAAATATTTAAAAATAGTTACAGAGCCACAAGCAAACAAATACACACAAAAGCAGTTAAACTTAAAACAGTCCTTTTTTTACGAGCCCATATGCAAATAAAGTTATTTGGAACCAACATTGTTCTTTCCGAAAAATATGTTTAGAAAAACACTTTAAACGGAATTGCTTTGCGTATTGCATTACCATTTAGAGCCAACAAATGCAACATACATTTATACATACATATACTCGCGCCTTTATCTCCGAAGGGGTAGGCAGAGGCATAGTATACGCCCACATTTCACATTCTGTGGTGAGCCTACTGCCGTGTTGAAATGGACAGGCGCTGGTTGCCGCGACCCGCAGTTGAAATTTTTTAACCGCCCATAAGGCCTTCAACTTGGGTTAACGATGGTCAATTTACTGACAACCGGGTTTTATTTCGAGTTTTCCTTCTCTACGCAAATAATCTTTTTGCGATATACATATACTCGCGCCTTTATACTCAAACTCAAACTCAAAAAAACATTTATTTCGCATAATCCTAATACATAGGCACTTGCGACACGTCAATGAATACAATGCAAATAGTACCACCAGTTCGGAACGCGGCCCGCTTGAGAAGAACTGGCAAGAAACTCGACGGGCTTTTCTTTTTGTGCTCTATTTACAAAAATTTAAACTAAAAATCACAAACTATTGCTTGAGAATGCAGTAGAGCAAGCAGATCATTTCCAGGCTTCCCTGTCAAGCAAATAATCGTCAACTGAATAGTAGCCCCTGCGGTACAATTTACTTTTTATACACTTTTTAAACTTATTTAAGGGCATACTTTTTATTTCATTTGGAAGCCTGTTGTAAAAACGTATACAGTTACCCAGGAAGGAATTACTGACTTTTTTCAGTCTACACTGATGACAAGCAAGGTTATCTTTATGTCGGGTATTTACACTGTGTATATCGCTTAACTTAACGAAACTAGATAGATTCTTTTGCACATACATAAGATTTTCAAAAATATATTGTGATGCTACAGTCAGAATATTTACCTCTTTGAATTTTTCGCGCAGAGAGACCCTTGGACCTAATCTATATATGGCTCTTACGGCTCGTTTTTGTAAAACAAAAATTGAATTTATATCTGCGGCATTACCCCACAGTAGAATACCGTAAGACATAACACTGTGGAAGTAACTGAAATAAACTATTCTAGCTGTATCTACATCAGTCAAATGCCTAATCTTTTGTACCGCAAATGCTGCTGAACTTAACCTGCCAGCTAGCTTTTCAATATGTGGACCCCACTGCAATCCAGCATCGACCGTCAACCCTAGGAACGCCGTAGATTTCACAAGTTCCAACTCTCGGCCATTAAGTTGAACATTGGTTTCTGCCTGTGTTACATTGGGCAAGGTAAATTTAATACATTTAGTTTTGTTATCGTTCAGGCTAAGATTATTAGTATTAAACCAATGTACTACTTTCAGGATTGCATTGTTGACATCGTCGTAGTTATCTAATTGTCTTTTAATTTTAAAAATTAAGGAAGTGTCATCTGCAAACAAAACAATCCCGTTGGTGTCCCCTACGTAATAGGGTAGGTCATTTATATAAATTAAAAATAAAAATGGTCCGAGTATCGAACCCTGTGGAACGCCCATAGTAACCACCGATCCCTCTGAACGTGTGCCACCAACATCGACCCTCTGAGTTCTATTGCTCAAATATGAAGTCAGAAGATCGAGAGCCTTATTCCTTATCCCATAGTGATGCAGTTTCCTGATCAATGTTTCATGTTGAACACAATCAAAAGCCTTTGACAAATCGCAGAACACACCAAGCGCATCATGTTTATCTTCCCAGGCCTCATAAATACTCTTCATCAAATCTACACCAGCATCGGTAGTCGACCGTCCTTTAGTGAAGCCAAACTGTTTAACATGAAATAATTTGTGATTGTTAAAATAGGTCAGCATCTGCTCAAGTATTAATTTTTCAAATATCTTGCTCAAAGTCGGCAATACCGAGACAGGTCTGAAATTACCTGGATCAGAAGCACTGCCAGCCTTGAACAAGGGTATAACTTTACTATGTTTCATTAAATCAGGAAATACACCCCCTGAAACGCAATCGTTAAACACAGCTGCCAAGTGGGGGGCAATGACATCAATGACACTAGACACAGATTTTACTGATAGCCCCCATAGGTCTGCAGTTTTTTTAACATTAATAGCCTTAAAAGCTTTCAAAATGCCATTACAGTTGACAGCCGTGAATTCGAACGCGTCTTGACAGCTATCTACACATTCTGATAATAATTGCTCAGCAGAAGTGGAAGACGACCGAAGAGTATTCGTTATACCAACAGGTATATTACTGAAAAAATTTTCGAACTCAGTCGCTACTTCCAGATCCCCTGTAACGTGGCGACCGTTTATCTTTAAATGAAAGCTTCGTTCACTCGTTTTAGACCTACCGCATTCAGAATTTATAATGTTCCAGGTAGTTTTAATTACATTTGTCGAAGCTGTAATTTTATTTCTAATGAAATTTGACTTTGCCAAGGAACAGACCTGTCTAAATGTCTTTGAATATTTTTTAACATATTCCTGAAAGTCAGGGTTGAAATTAAATGATTTTTCCGAATAAAGTTCATAAAGTCTCTTACGACTTTTATAAATACCGGGTGTTGCCCAGTCACTGAAAACAAAACTGCTTCCGAACGATACTGTTTTTGGTGTAAAGATTTTCCCAAACACATCATGGATTAAGTTGAATAAATCAGCATAAGATTTATCCACAGTAGTGTAATCGGGCAATTCTGTTATCTTATTTACTATATTTTCTCGGAAAATTTCTAAGCGTTTTGAGTTGACTGGTACAAAACTGATTACATTCTTATTTCTGGTAATTTTTTTAGAGTACAGAGCCGATTGTCCTCGATGATCAGATTTTACAGGGTCCACAATACAATTCCTAACAGGTTGTATATTACTAAAAATGTTATCAATACAAGTAGCACTAGTGGCAGTTATACGAGTAGGTTCTAGAAATACGTTATATAAACCAAAGGATTTCAATAAATTTAACATTTTCCGTCTCTTTGTTGGTTCCAGCGAAGAATCTAAAATATCTACATTGAAATCTCCACAAACTACTACTGATTTTTTAGAGCACTGGCATTTAAACAAAGCTTCTTCCAGCTTCTCTTCAAACTGTATGTATGGAGCATCCGGGGGACTGTAAACGCTTAATACAATGAACTGCTCGAACTCAATACTAGCTATTTCAATAACTCGTTCAAGAGAGAGGCTTACTATATCTTTACGTTCTTTAAATTTTATAGACTTGTTAATAAGAATTAATGAGCCTCCTCGTATACATTTTGTCCTACAGAACGAGCTAGCAACCTGGTGATTTTTAAAGTTGAACATGACTTCATGACGCCTTAACCAATGTTCTGTGACACAAAAAATATCAATGTCATTCAAGTTCATGTACAACTCCAACACCAGTTCTTTCCCATTAATAAGGCCCTCTACATTTTGGTGCACCAGGTGTAAACCATAATTTTTATGAATAGTAGATTCAATGGCCTGAGAGCAGTCAGATTCAAAATTTTGCTGTGGCTGATGTAAAACTAAATTGCCAGATTTAACATTCATTGATTCGTATATTATGTCAAGCTTAGTGCAAGAACGTTGCTCTTTTGTCCCATAATCTAATTTAAATTACTTGGATATAAATAGCTATCCATAGTTCTATTATCAGTAATGTCATATTTCTGCTCAAAAGGAGCAGGTTGGGTAGCCAGATTTTTGGCTAGTATATCTATAAAATAATGTAGCGAAAATGCTACCTGTCTTTTAAAATAATCCAGAAGCTTATGCTTTCTTTTAGTCAAGTAAAAATAATAATTCTTCCTAACAATAGTGTTAGTGTCAATTAAATGAAACTTTTTATTGTGACATGTTAATGTGTCCAATGACAAATTTAAATGGTACCTAGTCCTATTTTCCGCAACTGGCATACCCTGGCAATAAGGCAGTGTGTAAATAATAATATTATTTAACTCTAATGAGCTTAATTTACTATAGTATTCAATGAGTTTTTGTTTGGTTATACCTGCCCTGTTTCCTATGAAAATAACCAGATTATCTTGCCTTTGGAATTTATAACTAAATATGGACTTCATTATTTGGGCATAAGATGCAGAAGGCATGCAGTGATTTATAAAACACTGCCCTGGTGTACAAAAGCTTAATTTCGACCCCATATCTCTCCCAATTTCATCACTGAACATAATCCATTGATTCTTTGTTTCATTATAACTTTTTAAACTAAGATTGCCCTGTAATTTATTAAGACTACTACCTTGCTGGTCACTAGGTAGGGTTTGTATATTCCCTGGCTCAGGTTGGCTGCAGTTACATTGGGTTTTATCTGCTAACGAGTTGAAACGATCAGCATAATGAGATGTTGAATTTAAGAGTGTATCCATCGCCAAAGAATATTCTTTGATAATTAGCTGTGATTTATCATACATGGACTTTACAGACTCCAGGGACTCTTGAAGTTGTTGTATTTTAAAATTGAAGCCTTGAGTGTCAGCAGCATGCTGTTTTTGGCTATGTTCTAATTTTGCAGTGCATAGACTTAATTCATTTAATATATTCAGTCTATTTCTGCAATTTTTAATATTTTTGATAATTTTTTTATTGTTATTGATCACATTTTGTTTTTTTCTAATCAACTTATTTATTTTTATATACTTTTTAATTTTTTTATTACTACAATGACCTAAACCCATTTTAGCTGATACTGCAGAGTGTTTGGGGGTATTATTGGTAAGGTCTATAATATCTGTGTGTATCGGTTTTGCAGCAGTAACCAGCCGTGGGGACCTATCTATGAGTTCGTTGAACAAGGTTTGGTTTTGTTGTATACTGACTTGCAGAGAGGCTTCTTCTAGTTGTGTTATTTGTTGTTGGGAGTCCCTTAACTCATGTTCCAGATCAGATATACGGTTTAATGCTCGCTCATACTCTGCACTGCATTTATCAAAACTACTTACTACTATTAGGAGTTCATCACGTTCCCCAGTCATTTCATCTAACCGCAAGTTTAGCACGGACAACTGTTGCTTTAATTGGCCGTTCTGTTTTACAACAGAGATAAGCTCTGTTTCATTGTCCTCGCGCTCATTGTTAAGCTGGACAACCTGCTCCTTGGTGGATTTCAGTTCCTCTAAAACCAGTTGAAGTTTAGATTGTTCCTGACGAGCCAGACCTCTTCGAGTCATCATTTTATAGTTTAAATAGTAATAAGTAGGTACTTGAAAAATCCAAATTAACAACACAAGGATAATACAAGGAGCAGCTTGCAAAGCAATGGATAGCTATATTTAAGCTTTTGATATATTTAATGCAATACAGTATTTAAATATCAGGAGTTTATCTTGAGTGTACTACCTGTAAGCTTTCAACATAGAATATACTAATAAATATATACAAGTGAAAAACAGGCAGACACACTCACTATATTTAGTATTTAATAACGGGATTTTGTTCAATTACCTGTCTAATATCAGCATTGAATATATTATGGCATATATACAAGTGAACAACAGATAAACAAACTCACCCAGCTGGCCTATCCACTGAGAATATCTTTTAGAAAACTTTAACACTACTTTTTCGAATCTATTTCACTATGTGTCTATCACTAGCTATACGCCAATGTTATTTATTTGATTTTGGCAGACAGTTCGTAAAAAGCTTAGCTTAGCTTAGTTTAGCTACTAAGGGAGACAGACAGGTAGATTGTAGGTTAGGTTACCGGCAATTTATTATCTCCTAACTGTATTTGAAGTAGTTAATATGTTATTCGTAAACAAAGTTGATCAAACACGCACTTTATAAGCAATATTAATGAATTATCACCGAGGAAATAGATATTTACTTCAAAATAAATTTCACTATAACGGTTAGATGACTCATAACTTTTTCAAAACAAAAATTTCACACAATCACACAAAATTTGTCTGGAATTATATAGATTAACACTTTCTGATCAGTAATAATTTGATTTTATGGAATTTTACTAGGTTTTATCGAGTTTTTACATTAATTTTAATTATAATTTAGCAGAGATTTAAAAATTTTGACAACTCGGAAGTGTTGCCAGTTGCGAATCTCCGAAGGGGTAGGCAGAGGCATAGTATACGCCCACATTTCACATTCTGTGGTGAGCCTACTGCCGTGTTGAAATGGACAGGCGCTGGTTGCCGCGACCCGCAGTTGAAATTTTTTAACCGCCCATAAGGCCTTCAACTTGGGTTAACGATGGTCAATTTACTGACAACCGGGTTTTATTTCGAGTTTTCCTTCTCTACGCAAATAATCTTTTTGCGAAAGTGTTCCCTTAGTCGCCTCTTACGACACCCTCGGGATGTATTGGGTGGCGACATTTTGTACTCTTACCCGTAGCAAAACGGGACTCCGTCGCCACACGGGGCAAATTTAACATCTCGTAGCAAAATAATGCTACGGTCAAACGTCACAACATGTTATTATAATAGTGTTCAGAGAACACTATTATAATAACATGAAGCTTTGTAGCAGTAACAAATTTTATAGTTATCAGCTATTTAATATACCTAATAAAGATTTCGTCTGTAAGTACCCTTATAATAACAAGTAATTTCCTTTAGTCTGTGCAGCTGCTGGGCATGAATCATAATCAAATCTACGGCTCTACGCCGTAGCTGCTACGTTACATTGCTACGAGTGTTATGTAGACCGGCGTAGACCATCACGATTGCCAAATTAAATTATCTATTAAGTGTTAATATTAGTTTTGCTTTAAATAATGGTTGAACTTTATTTCATACATTATCTGTCAAATTCTCGTGCGTGGTATTATATTTCGTACTACAAGATCTACACTGAAATTATTACAGTTATTTATTAGCAACTATGGAGCATGTGGGTTTGTGACTTATTTTACAAAAAAAGATTTTATAAAACTTAACCCAAATTTTACACACACACAGCTGGCTCTACTGGTGTCAAATGACTAAAACCGTTTAACGTCACAACATTTCATTATATATTCCAATACTAGCTGATGCCCACAGCTTTGTTCGTGTGAACTTTTGTTCCCATTCCCTCTTCCCATGGGATTTTATTCATGGTATAATAATAAAAGTAGCCTGTGTGTTATTTCAGACTGTAATATGCGTCTGTACCAAATTTTGGTCAGATCCGTTTAGCGATTAAAGCGTGAAATAGGATCAAACATCCGCACATCTACACAGCCACACTAACAAACTATACGTATTTAAAATAATTAAATATAAGTAACATACACCTTTCACCGCATTTCACCTTCTAGTTTTATGTCCCACGTAGAAATAGGTGGTGAGACTATTGTCGTGTTGAAACGAAGAGGCGCAAATCGTGACGACACTTGCAATTGAAATTTTGAAGACGCCCATAAGCCCTTTAACTTGACTTAACACTGACAACCGGGTTTCGTTTCGAGTTTTCCTTCTCTACGCAATGGAAAGTCTTGTGAAAGTGTTCCCTTAGCTACGACACCCTCGGGATGAATTGGGGTAGAAACATTTTGTACTCTTTCGCATCGTCTCGCGTGAATTGTGGGAGTATACTATGCCTCTGCCTACCCCTTCATGGCTATATGTATGTAAGAATTGTCATTAATTTTATTCTTTTACCAAACTAAAATCCGATAACCCTCACGGATAAATCTGTTGTCGTTTATGTAAAATAAACAGTATTGGAGGTAGCCATTATTTGCTCTAAACTTGGCTTAAGCACCCTAAAGGCAAACAAGCCCTCAGTTCATAGTTAACAACTCCTTGTTGACCTCTCGGGGAAATTTCTCCAACAATGTTTAGTAACATTCATTTTGGCAAATATTTCACGCGTTTTTCGTGTAAAGTGTTGAGAGATATTTATTTGTTTTTTAAAAGAGATACTGTTGTAAATTTTTGGGGTTTCGTATCCGAAGGGAACAAACTGTGCGCCTTCAGGCTTGGTCTCAGGAACCGTGATAGATCGACAGCCGAAAATTTCTGTTGCCGCTATAAAAATAAATAGGTACCTCCTAAAATAATAAAAAAAGTACTCCCATACAGCAATCGCAACTTTGTTTCTGTTTTTTTTGTTATGAAATCCTCCATATGCGAATGCGACTCACATTGGGCCGGTTATTTATTTCCGTAATAGGTGTTGAGAGATATTTATTTGTTTGTAAAATGAGAAACCGTAGTACCATTTTAGAATGTAAGGTCATACATTTTCTGCCTGCTATTTTATGTTTTCGTGTAATTTTACACCCTAAGGTCTGAAACTGATAAGGGTAACGAACGACAGTACCGCAAAAGAGCATGTGTTTTGTTTTTATTTCGGTAAGGGCAGATAATAAAGGGTAATGTTTTTGTATCGAATTGCAAAATTTTGTATTTTCAATAATTTCATTCGAACGTAACTCCGTATTACTTCCAAAGTTTGTATTTGAATATCAGCGTTCTATTTACTGTTTTTTTAGTACCCACATCCTCTTTTTTAAATGTTGTAGACACGCTTATGGCCTCACGTAATGGACTATGGCAACCATAGTCTATGAACGTTTGCAACATCAGAGGTTCTAACGTAAGGGGTTCATGCCCCCCCAAAGGTCAGGCCGCAGTGGTAGCCGTAGATTTGTCAAGCTCTTTTTTTGCAAACACACCTATCTAAACATTGCCACAGCGAACTATAGACATTTGAATCACCTATAATGCTATACTCCCGCTGCAGACCTTGCATAACCTTATACGACCTCTTTTGAAAGACCCCATAGATGTCCGGGAAAATCGTTGCAAGAAGCACCATTTACGAGTATGATCATTTTCACATCAAGCAGAATGATGTGTCATTAAGGATAAACGTCTTATTTTATTGGATATCTAGTGATGTGAGTGTCCAAGATAACTCCATAGAAGCTTTATGAAAATACCTATTGAAATTTTTGGTTTAAAATTTTTGCAGAGTCAGCAGCTGCAAATGTAGCACATTTGATGTATAAATTGTCTATTAGCTATCGTGACCAGTTTTGACCAGGTATGGGTCGGAAAACGACATGAACATTACTTGTATGAAGAGTTGCAAACCTTCATAAACTAAGGTGACCACTTTTCATAAGGTGTGCCGTGCCCTAAGCTAATCTGTCCAGCTAATCTGACCATCATCATCGTAACCGATTTGGCTTTCACTGCGTATAAATAATCAAAGTTTACCTATTAACGTTGAATGTGTAGTTTTATAAGATACAATTAATGGCTTAGTTTGCGTCGAATAGTGTACTGAGCTCTTACTTAACTACATATTATATTAAGCACACATTTCACAAGTTTTGTAAAATTACTTATTCGCGTGTAGACGCTCACCGATCTAACGCTTTCCACTAGTCCGTTTTAACATCTACCTTAGCGTATTGATATTGAAGTACATATTTATTTCCAGATCCTCTTTGCGTTACGACATTATTTGACTTGATAACTATTGCAGACGAAATAGGTTAATTATTTTTGTTATTTGTATTGAGTGTTACAATTCTGTATATAAAGAAATAAGCGATTAGTCAAGGTTACCAAATAATTTATTAGTCTACTAGAAGAGGCTTGAGGTTTCGCACGCTTGGAACTCGATGCCCATTTACTATTTCAGAATATATTCTGATTTTGTACCTATTTCAGTCAGATCCCTTGCGCCAATCTATCTTCACAAACTTTCAAATTTGTTATTTTAAGTAAGACTGTTAATAGCACAAGTTTAATGACATAAGTACCTATTGAAACGTTAGTAAGGTTACGTAAGCGTTAGCGAATTTAATGTTTAAAACAGTACCTTGATATTATTGAATGTAATTTTGTAACGTGGCATGATATTAAGTGTTAAGTTTGTCTGGTAATCTTTCTCACTGTATTGGCTGAACGAATTTGACTAAAATTATATACGGAGATAGACAAGACTGGAATAACACATAGGCGATAATATTCCAGGAAATGGTTCCCATAGGATGTGGAACGGGAACAACTCTGCGAGGGCTAAACTGCCTGCGTCATCTCGAAAATTCATATGTTCACTAGATCGCTCTCCCGACTCCACCGGCGTGCAATTCTGTTCAAAAAAAAACTTACAGAGTTATGATAGAACTAGATGGTCCCAACGGATCCACCAACGTGTAAATTCGTTCCCTTATCCTATTAATAGTTACTCCCGGGAACAGATTTCTATGGCAAGCGGGAATGGGAACAAAATTCATGGCAGGTCTAGCCGCGAGCGCCACCTAGTTGGCAAATAAATCACTATGAATAAGATTAAATAATATTAGGAAAGTTTTACCCTACTAAAAATACCAAAAATCTTGATTAACTAGGAAATTTCAGACAGTGGTGTCACGGAAATGGTGAACTTTTAGCGCAGGGCCCTCCGATAAAGCTTCTGAAACTTTTCAAATTTTTGTGCTTACTCAAAATTCGTCCTTTTTATGGAAAGGGAATATCGTCAAATAGGGTGGGATGAATCAATGACGTGGAAGCATTGCGGCGCATTGATGAATAAGATATCAAGCAATTTTCTGACAAATGAGAAATGAGGATTTTGTTACACAAACTTCACAATAAACCTTTGCTTAAAAAAGCAATTGACTAATTATGAATTTTTAGGGTTTCGTAGCCAAATGGCAAAAACGGAACCCTTATAGATTCGTCATGTCTGTCTGTCTGTCCGTCTGTCCGTCCGTCCGTGTGTCACAGCCACTTTTCTCCGAAACTATAAAGTCTATGCTTTTGAAACTTGGTAACTAGATGTATTCAGTAAACCGCATTAAGATTCATATATATAAAACTAGAAAAAAAGCCGTAAATTTTGGGGATCCCCATACTCAGAACTGAAACTCAATTTTTTTTTTCATCAAGCCCATACGTGTGGTGTATTTATAGATAGGTCTTTAAAAATGCTATTGAGGTTCCTGAAATCATTTTTAAGCTATTGCATAGCTTCTATCGCGGGCCTTGCGTGGAGACCGAATCCAGAAATTGTGTCACGAAAACGAGTCACACTCTCGGCTACCTTCGGCCACGTTCGTGTATCTCGTCTCGCACTTCATAAATTTTTTGTTTACGTCAATTATGAACTCTGCAGTCGTTATATATTATTATATTGTGTCAAATAATCCAAAAATTGATGCTTGTACCCAGAATCGATCTTGCGCCTTCTGCGTACCGATCCGCGTCTTAACCACTCGACCAAAGTTGAATTAAGAGTGCTGGTCGAATTTAGAGTTCATAATGTGAAATGACAATTTCGATGCTGTCAATTACATTAGTTGCTGTCAATTTACTTCGTCTAAATAAAAATTCGACTATAGGTGTATAGGTATTCATCATCTATGTACAACAGTGAACTGTACTCGTATAATTTGTGTAAAAAGTGTTTTAAATATGAATAAACAAAGTGCAGTTATTAATGAAGAAAGTCACGAAAAATAGTGAAAGAAAATGAGTGAGTACCATGGAGCAAATATAAGAGGTGAGTACTCTATATACATACATTTTATTATTATTATCACCAATGCAGTATTATTTTTTGTTTTGTTAATTTATATATAATACTGCTATAAAGATAACCAAACCCGGGAGTACGTTCCCATGGGAAGCGGGAAGAAAATTTCACGCTGACGTAGCCGCGAGCGCCATCTATCTCATACCTATGTACTTTAAACGTGTCATAAAAGTCACAACAATACCATACATGCATATTTCAAAGAATGTCTATTATTACCATAAAATTTGTAAAAATAGTTTTTAAGAAGAAACCTATTGTTTTATCTTTTAACTAGCTGACCCTCGCAACTTTGTTTACGTCACACAAGGTCTATGAAATTAGAGGTATTTATTAATCATACTCATCAAGTAGCGTGTGAATCTGCCCTGTTTGCTTAATCAAAATAGAGCTTAATGGTTAAAGCTATTCCTCAGTATAGAATTTTCCTCAGTATAAACAATTTACATACAAACACCGGCGTGTTAGAATTTTATTACATGTATCAATGTAGTAGACGTAACGTGTATGAAATGACATCAATCAAATGTCATCAATATTCTGAAAAATAAATTAAAAATAGAGTTCACAAACTCTTTTGAAAATACGTACTGTACCTACCTTAGAGGATCGTTATGAAGATTACAGGATAGTTAACAACCATCCATAGAAAATAGATGGTATAATGCTGAATACCGCAAAGAACAATCGGCGCGGCATAGAATGGGGCCTATACTGATATCCTGGAGGATTTAAATGATGCCGATGTCCTGTGCCTGCTGAGGCACACACACGCCGTCATGCATGTCTGCAGGACAACGTGCAGGACAACGAGCAGGATGAGGCAGCGAATGGCTGGACTGAAATTAAAATCGACAGACACAAGAGATGTGGTGGAGGCACTAATTCACGTACCTCGGGAGTGTCGTGTCAGAAACTGATGGGATAGAAGAGTACCTTACATCATTTCGAGTCTCGCCAAGGCCAGAACAACCTTTACACAGCCGCGCCCCGTGGGCAGTTGCGAAAATGGACACGAAGAGTGAAACTCAAAACAAAGTAAACGTTAAAACTGTACTGCTAACTGCTATACGGATGCGAGACATGGAAGGTCACTAAAGACATTTCGCACCAGCTACCAGCTATAAGTCTTCGTCAAACGCTGCCTCCAATGAATCCTCGGTACATACGGGCCCGAGAACATCACGAACGTAAGACTATTGGAACGCTGCAGTGAGACCAACAGATCAAACGTCGGAAGTGTAGCTGCTGCGCTAGATTGGACACACGCTGCAAAGGGACCACGATCACATCATACCAAGGCAAGTCTTACTGAAACTACTGGTAGGGTTTCAAAAACTGTTCGATAGTAAGTAGGTACATTAATTGATAGTGGCTATAGGCTACATAACATAATGCTAAGATTCCTGCCTTTTGGCCTTTTGGACTTTAGTCCAAAAGTCCAAAAGTCCAAAAGACACGAAGAGTGAAACTCAAAACAAAGTAAACGTTAAAACTGTACTGCTAACTGCTATACGGATGCGAGACATGGAAGGTCACTTAAGACATTTCGCACCAGCTACCAGCTATAAGTCTTCGTCAAACGCTGCCTCCAATGGATCCTCGGTACATACGGGCCCGAGAACATCACGAACGTAAGACTATTGGAACGCTGCAGTGAGACCCCTATCCACCAACAGATCAAACGTCGGAAGTGTAGCTGCTGCGCCAGATTGGACACACGCTGCAAAGGGACCACGATCACATCATACCAAGGCAAGTCTTACTGAAACTACTAGTAGGGTTTCAAAAACTGTTCGATAGTAAGTAGGTACATTAATCGATAGTGGCTATAGGCTACATAACATAATGCTAAGATTCCTGCCTTTTGGCCTTTTGGACTTTAGTCCAAAAGTCCAAAAGTCCAAAAGTCCAAAAGTCCAAAAGTCCAAAAGTCCAAAAGTCCAAAAGTCCAAAAGTCCAAAAGTCCAAAAGTCCAAAAGTCCAAAAGTCCAAAAGTCCAAAAGTCCAAAAGTCCAAAAGTCCAAAAGTCCAAAAGTCCAAAAGTCCAAAAGTCCAAAAGTCCAAAAGTCCAAAAGTCCAAAAGTCCAAAAGTCCAATAGTACAAAAGTCCAATAGTACAAAAGTCCAAAAGTCCAAAAGGCCAAAAGTCCAAAAGTCCAAAAGTCCAAAAGGCCAATAGGCCAAAAGTCCAAAAGCCCAAATGTCCACAGTCAAGTAGGTACTTGGTACTTTACTTTGTTGAACATAGCATAGGCCTTAAAATCTTACTAATACACTCGAGAGCAATGAATCCGGGTCACTAAAAGAATCCTAAAAATCTCGGAAACTAAAAATGCTAGGTTAATGCAATAAATTGTATTTAATAGACAATGTAATACTCCTTAAATGAAGGTATTAAAACTTCTTAGTTATTGTAAAGTTATATCATAAAAAAATCTAATTTGAAAAAGGGCCACTTTCGAAGATGGAACTACGAAATTACAGCATTTGGTGTTGCTTTTGTTTGTAATCTGTCATTTATGTGGGTACATAAACCATGTTGATAGTGCTCTATATTCATTAATCAAGCTGAAATTATGTCGCTTACGCCTGAAGAATGCACCAGAATACTTACAATGCTGGAAACCGGCCGGAGTCAGCGCGATACAGCCAGGACTGTCGGTGTGTCGCTGTCAACAGTACAAAGAGTTCTCCGACGTTACGAAGAAACTGGTTCTAACCTACGCAGACCAGGAACGGGCAGAACCAGGTGTACCACAGCACGAGAAGACCGATACTTGGTGAACACCATGCTTCGAAATCGCTTTCTCACAGGAACTGAACTCACCAATCAGTTTCGACGCCTCGGAGGAAGTAACCCAAGTGCATGGACAGTAAGACGTCGGCTTGCTAAATCTAACTTAAAACCCCTTAGACCTGCAAACGGCCCTAAACTGGAGCGTGGGCATCGTATTTCGAGACTAAGGTATGCCCAGAGCCACGTAAATTGGAGTATTGAAGATTGGTCAAAAGTTATGTTCTCCGACGAATCAAAATTTATGCTCTACAAGCACGATGGAAGACACAGAGTGTATCGAAGACCAGGGGAAAGATTCAAGCAAGCATGCATCGAAGAAAAAGTAGCCTACGGTGGTGGGTCTGTACTTGTGTGGGCCGGAATTTCTTCTGAAAGTCGCACAGAGCTGGTGATCATAGAAAACGGCTCTTTAACTAGCGTAAGATATGTGGAAGAAATCCTCAATGATCACGTTGGTCCATTTATGGTCAATTTAGGTGAGGATGCTATATTTATGCATGACAATGCCCGACCTCATACAGGTAGGATTGTGAATGACTACCTTCAAGAGATGAACATTACTCGTATGGAGTGGCCAGCGCGCAGCCCGGATATCAACCCGATCGAGCATGCTTGGGACGAGCTAGGCAGATGCGTAAAACAACGAAACCCTCCCCCAATCACGCTTCGTGAGCTCAAAATTGCTCTCACAGAGGAATGGGAGAATATTCCCCAAAATCGTATAAGGAACTTGGTGTACAGCATGCCAAACCGCGTAAACGCAGTAATGGAAGCACGAGGAGGCAATACGAAGTATTAAAATTCAAGAAAATCGTAATAAAGTTCAAAAATTTCATGTTTCCTATTTTTGTTTTAAGGAGAGATCAGCAGTTTTTTCTTTATGTAATTTTGTGTTAATAAAATGTATGGTGACTCATATTTTTTTTACTTTCATTTAAGGAGTATTACATTGTCTATTAAATACAATTTATTGCATTAACCTATCATTTTTAGTTTCCGAGATTTTTAACATTCTTTAAGTGACCCGGATTCATTGCTCTCGAGTGTATTATAAATGCGAATGTTTGTGAGTGTGGATGTTTGTTACTCTTTCACGCTCAAACCGCTGAACGGATCGGGCTGAAATTTGGTAACAGAGATACATTATAGTCTGGAATAACACATAGGCTACCTTTTATCCCGGGAATAACTTCCCGCGGTAACAAATTTTACGCGGGCGAAGCTGCGGGCATCAGCTAGTATTCTTATATAGAAATAATTATACTAGCATAGTCGGTAAAAAATGCTATGTAATAGCTTTACCGCGGCAGTCCCCGAGTGCCACACGTCTTTTTTTTTCTAAAATGAATAGTTTGAGCAAGAGACACTTGCGAAGTGGAAAAATGTGTGTCCCCCCCCCTCTAACTTCTAAACTAAGAGAATGATAAATCTAAAAAATATATATGATGTACATTGCTATAAAAACTACCAACGAAAATTGGTTTGACCGAAATAGAGCTAAAAGTTTTTTTTAATACGTCATAAACCGCAACTTTCGGTTACAAAAATCACTACCACTGCGAACGTGTTAAAACATCAATCAAAGTTACAACGAACTATAAGAACTTTTCTATTATGTTACTTGCTGCAACGAAACTCTTCATGGGCGAGTCCAACTCGCACTTGGCCGGTTTTTAATAAATAAAATCAGTCTTTGGTGGTTCACTGCTGCAATATATTTACATATTTTTTTTATATTTGAATTTAAGGTTATAAACATGAAATTTTTCAAAAAAGTATTTCAAATACATACATATGATCATGGCTTTAATCCCCAAGGAGGTAAGCAGAGGCATATTAAATACCCACATTTCACCTTTTAGATTTTGTCCCATTAAGGTAATTGGTGGTGAACCGCGAGTAATTAAAAGTAATTTTATACCAAAAATAAATAAAAATCTTTTTTATTTTTCGTCACATCAGAAAAGCCAATATGGTTAAAATCCAGTAAGAAAAATGGTGGCCGTTATCCTTCCGTATCTTATATTTTTATCATAATTAATTAACATTTATTGCGCTAAATACGTACCTACTGTACGTATTTATAATACGTTTTGGAATAAATAATGACTGAAATTATTTTCATCGAACTTCACTTTTAAACAATTCCTTATTTGTACCCGTAAAATCAATCAACTATTATTAGATATTATGGAACAAAGCATTTTCATAAATCTGTTCAGGCCTATTCCTACTTAAATAATCTGATCCAAAAAAAGAGCACGATTTTTTTTTATTTATTTAATGATGTGCTATACAATAATAGCATATCACATAAATTACAATCTAGCCACAAGACTAATAAGTAATTAACCTTTAACCTAAACTGCTAATATAGAGTAAATTGTAAGAATGTGTCCATTAACACTTGAATTTTTAAAAGTAAATGGAATGTCGAGTGCTACGTATCAAAGGTAGTTCACAGTTCGTGACACAACTCCCGACACACATTGTTATAAAAAAGAAGGATAATTTTTAATTAAGTCAATTAGAGTGCTCTCTGCTTAGCCCTTAGATTGCCAGGTCATTTAATTTTTCCTTTCTTTTTTTAGAAGCAGAAAATATATCATCTTGCTACCACCTAAGCGAGCTGAGCAGTAATAAAAAATTGCGTGTACTTAGTGTACACACGTAAGAAGTGAAACTTCTTCATAAACTTAATTTTCACCTCACCTTAAATTAAGTCAAAAAGTACAAAAGTACAAAAGTCCAAAAGTCCAAAAGTCCAAAAGTCCAAAAGTCCAAAAGTTCAAAAGTCCAAAAGTCCAAAAGTCCCAAAGTCCCAAAGTCCCAAAGTCCCAAAGTCCCAAAGTCCCAAAGTCCCAAAGTCCCAAAGTCCCAAAGTCCCAAAGTCCCAAAGTCCCAAAGTCCCAAAGTCCCAAAGTCCCAAAGTCCCAAAGTCCCAAAGTCCCAAAGTCCCAAAGTCCCAAAGTCCCAAAGTCCCAAAGTCCCAAAGTCCCAAAGTCCCAAAGTCCCAAAGTCCCAAAGTCCCAAAGTCCCAAAGTCCCAAAGTCCCAAAGTCCCAAAGTCCCAAAGTCCCAAAGTCCCAAAGTCCCAAAGTCCCAAAGTCCCAAAGTCCCAAAGTCCCAAAGTCCCAAAGTCCCAAAGTCCCAAAGTCCCAAAGTCCCAAAGTCCCAAAGTCCCAAAGTCCCAAAGTCCCAAAGTCCCAAAGTCCCAAAGTCCCAAAGTCCCAAAGTCCCAAAGTCCCAAAGTCCCAAAGTCCCAAAGTCCCAAAGTCCCAAAGTCCCAAAGTCCCAAAGTCCCAAAGTCCCAAAGTCCCAAAGTCCCAAAGTCCCAAAGTCCCAAAGTCCCAAAGTCCCAAAGTCCCAAAGTCCCAAAGTCCCAAAGTCCCAAAGTCCCAAAGTCCCAAAGTCCCAAAGTCCCAAAGTCCCAAAGTCCCAAAGTCCCAAAGTCCCAAAGTCCCAAAGTCCCAAAGTCCCAAAGTCCCAAAGTCCCAAAGTTCCAAAGTCCCAAAGACCCAAAGTACCAAGATCCCATCCAAAAGTCCCAAAGGCCAAAAGTCCAAAAGTCCAAAAGTCCAAAAGTCCCAAAGTCCCAAAGTCTAAAAGTCTAAACGTCCAAAAAGTCCAAAAGTCCAAAAGTCCAAAAGTCCAAAAGTCCAAAAGTCCAAAAGTCCAAAAGTCCAAAAGTCCAAAAGTCCAAAAGTCCAAAAGTCCAAAAGTCCAAAAGTCCAAAAGTCCAAAAGTCCAAAAGTCCAAAAGTCCAAAAGTCCAAAAGTCCAAAAGTCCAAAAGTCCAAAAGTCCAAAAGTCCAAAAGTCCAAAAGTCCAAAAGTCCAAAAGTCCAAAAGTCCAAAAGTCCAAAAGTCCAAAAGTCCAAAAGTCCAAAAGTCCAAAAGTCCAAAAGTCCAAAAGTCCCAAAGTCCCAAAGTCTAAAAGTCTAAACGTCCAAAAAGTCCAAAAGTCCAAAAGTCCAAAAGTCCAAAAGTCCCAAAGTCCCAAAGTCCCAAAGTCCCAAAGTCCCAAAGTTCCAAAGTCCCAAAGACCCAAAGTACCAAGGTCCCATCCAAAAGTCCAAAAGTCCAAAAGTTCAAAAATTCAAAAGTTCAAAAGTTCAAAAGTCCCAAAGTCTCAAAGTTCCAAAGACCCAAAGTACCAATGTCCCATCCAAAAGTCCAAAAGTCCAAAAGCCCAAAAGTCCAAAAGTCCAAAAACCCTTAAATGACATGCTATCCCTGGATAAAGTACTCTTAATTCGAATCCACCGTGGTGGGGAACAGAACAAAGATGGCGCGTAATCAAAAATCGTTACTTGACGTGACGTGACGCAATTTTTTTTCCAACGCCGATAAAGAAGTTTCACTTCAATAAATGTCAAAAGGAGAACGCCCAGGCTTCGTTTCTTTTCGAAAAACCTAAGTAAAAAGTGTATGGCTACCTAAGTAAATTGATAAATCATTTACTATTTTTTTTACAATTTTTTCATTCACTCGAATAATATATTTTGTGGCGTTTAAACTTTGATATAATTCGTGGTGTAATCTTTTTACGCGCCGCGGACTGACGTGACGAACATGGCCGCCAATCGCAAATATCAATGAGCGGCCCCTATAATACGAACTTTCAAAAATTAAAAAAAAATTTGAACAAAACGTCTTTTCGGTGTCGAATGTGCGGTTTTGCAGTAGATTAGATAAAATTGCCACGGTGTGTGAATTGTTCACTATCTTTGATACATCCTCTACCTCGACGTCGAGTCGTGGAGGCAACAGATGTCATGATTCGAATTTTACGATTCTGGATTGATGCAGAAGTGGTTAGTACCTATATCTTATTCAATTAAATTTTGTATTCTGTACTTGTAACATACTTGAAATGTATTTGTAAAAGTAAATTAGTATATTAAGTTATGTTCAAATGGTTAAGTAAATACATATCTAATGAAGCATGACAATAACCAATTGTGCTAAGCTAAAGTTTTTTACCTGATGTTGTGTTTTCCATATCAGTGATATGTTACAATAAAGTAGATTTTTCCCAATCAATATCATAACAGAAAATATTAGGCTATTGGGTATATAATTTTATTTTATTTATTTGCAGATATCGAAGCGCTCGTGGCCCCGCGGACTCAGTGTTCTGTAAACGATCACTGCAGTAAGCAACTTTCACTATGGCCGGTCCATGGATGGGTGACCATCCATGTGATCACTTTGTGACATTTATTTGAGCGTTTCCGTGCTTCGGAAGGCACGTTAAGCCGTTGGTCCCGGTTGCCAGTAAAATGGCAGTCGTTAAGCTAAGTTGAAGGCTTTATTTCAACAGCAGGCAGTCACAACCTGCGCCTGTCCATTTAAACACGGCAATACGGCTCACCACCTATTACGTGGGACAAATTATACAAAGGTGAAATGTGGGCATATAATATGCCTCTGCCTACCCCTTCGGGGATAAAGGCGTGACCATATGTATGTATGTATGTAGATATCGGTGGAGGATTTTCTTGGTCAAGAATGTTTAGTAATATTACAAAGAGCATCTCAAAGCTCATCTAGTGAATCAGTAGCCGTACGAGCTTATGGACATCAGCAAGTGTGCTTAGCCTGTGGGTCTTCCATACTGAGAGTTAAGACGCATAAAGTAATAATTAATAGCCCTGAAGGAAATCTCATCATGTCCTGTATACCTAATCAACAGGTAAATCACTGGCAGATAGCTTATGTAATAAGGAGTAACTTAGGCTACTTTTATAAAATAAAAATTCCAAAAACAAAAATATAAAATAAATGAACTAATTTCTTTTTATTACATTCCACGCGGACAAAGTCGCGGGCACAGCTAGTAATATTATAAAGAGAAAAGATTTGATTGTTTGTTTGTTTCCATCGAATAGGCTCTGAAACTACTGGACCGATTTGAAAACTTCTTTCACTGTTGGGAAGCTACCTACACTCTTCCCGGCTAACATAGGTTATATTTTATTTCCGTATTGTCACGGAAACGGGGGCTACGTGGGTGAAACCACGTGACGTCCTCTAGTTGCAGATAAAATGCAGTAAAATCACCTTAGTTGATGCGTCTACAATCTGTGGTGACTGTCAGGTTAAAAATTCCTTTCACTTAACATATTAGTTCGAAATATAATGAAAATATTAACGGAACACATTTTCGGAGCCTTTTTTAAATGACATAAATTAAAGTCGGTTTCAACTTTATTTTCACAGACTTCAAAAAGTTTGCCTGCCTTGTTGGACAAATGCGGATAGAACTGTAAGGAGACAGACCCAGTACGATCAGAGTAGGCGGCAGCAGGTTATACATGAAGGTGCTGTTACACCACATAAGAATATAGAAGTCCCTCACAACTTCAAGACAACAGTTAGACAGTGTTTCACAATCTGCTACTTCCTTAAGGCCTATACTTATACCACCACAACCCACTTATACCATGTTCCAAATGTTGTACATATTCCTAAAATATCGTCAAATATATACAAAAGGGCTGCTGCGACTTCACGGAATTGTATTTTTCATCAATGTGAAAATGGCACAGCATCCCACCGTACGAAAGGCTACCAATCAATTTTTGTTTGGTAGGCTTTCATACGGTGGGATGCTGTGCCCACATTGTGACTATATTGTGGTACCTAAGTTGGGCTCGATTTAGATACATTGAACGGCCAGCTGCATTTTTGGACAACATATTTCATGAATATGAGTGAGGGTGATGAAATAGACATCAAAGATGAATAAAACTTGCTTAAAAATATTCTAGCATTTTCATTTTCTTCTTCCTACATAAACCTGCATAACCTAATAAGTACTAGCTGACCCACCCCGGCTTCGCACGGCACAGTCCTATACCCAGATTGCAGTGCTACCTGCCGGGTTAAAATTATGTCTATGACTTTCACGCAAGTGCAAGCTATAGGTTGACAAAGTTTTATCGCAACTAGATAAACCGGCGCGACCATGCAATAAATAGAGATAACATACAAACATTGATGTGTAGGCAACTAGGTAGGTATTACATTTTCAGGGTTATTTATTAGTGTTATTATTACTTCTATTACTTCTACTTTATTTGAATTAAATCCATGTTCATCCATGTAACGATTAGCCCTTTCTGGATAAAATTCATTTGACAGATTGATGGACATTTGCTTCGAAACTAACCTCTAATTTGAACAGCAAAACGAAGAATGAGAGAAAACCCCACAAAATAATAGAATATTTTTTATTTCCTATGAAAGTACGATATCCATCGAATTTAATATCAAATTTTCGCTGTCATACAAAATTATTTGTAATGAAACGGCGGTCCATTAAATAATGGGCAATCTCCTTTAAATTATTTCTGTACTACGGAGTTTGTAGTATGTTTCAGCTAGTATTTGATAAACACAACCCTCCCTATTTACATACGACTAGATTGAAAGAACGTATGATGTATTTCCACGGAGTTTGTAGTATGTTTCAGCTAGTATTTGATAAACACAACCCTCCCTATTTACATACGACTAGATTGAAAGAACGTATGATGTATTTCCGAGACATAATATATTTTTCATGATACCATTACTCTCAAATCTCAGCCCAAAAAGAATATCAATCACGTGTATTTGAATATGTGTGAAAGTGAATATTACAATTTCATATACTTGGCACGGAAATGTTTTCATGTTAAAATGTAATGGTTCATTCGGTAATGGCTGAATGTGTGGACAAAGGTGATAATGGAAATGTGAAATGTTCGAATTTGATTTGAAGATAATTTGTTTTATGTATAATCACGATACTGTTGTTGAAATAACGCATTAGCTGAACGATTACATAAGAGAGAGAATGAAAACAGAGGAAGTTTGCTGCACTGTAATCATGAAAAAAATTGTCGAAATTAATAGATATTAACAGTCATTCAGGGCGCATTCCGCAGTGTAACCGCCTACCGCGCTGAGGTCCTGGGTTTGAGTCCCGGGTTGGTTCATATATTTGTGGGATTCACAAAATTGTTTGTTTCGTAGTCTGGGTGCTTTTTAGGTAAACTATGCATGCATTTAGAAATGTATAAATTTGTCTGTCAGTCATCTAGATCCCATAGCACAAGATTATTAATAGCTTAATTTGGGCTAGATGATGTTCTGTGATTGTCACAAAACATCATCTAGCCCAAATTAATATAAATTAAATATTATCTATATATATAAAAATCAATGCCACTTTTCGTTGTAATTTTATAACTCAAGAACGGGCTCACCTATCCAAACCAAATGTTTAGGCTTTGTTCGGACTATTCAGTAGATGGTTTATGTAAAGTTTGCACAAAATCAGTCCAGCGGTTCTTCATTTATCACGCAAACGAAGTTGCGCGGGTCAGCTAGTATTATATAAAATTAATATATAATAGTCCAAAAAATTAAAAATTTTAACAAAAATAGGCATAAGGTCGAAAATCTTAAATACAGCAATGATGCACAATACTTAACATTCAATTTAGCTAAACGATTATAATACCAGTACCGTCCATAGTTCGTGCAGAATAGTGTGATTTGGTACAAATTACTGAGTTAACAGGGATACAAGTACTTCAATATGTTCTATAACAAAGTTATTAGTAGACTCAATTTCACTTAAAAAGAATGTTCATAGACTTTGCAACATGCAAAGTCTATGAACATTCTTTTTAAGTTATGCAGTCTTTTTATTGCGATCGGAGCAGGACTCGAGTCAGTGACCTTAGCTTAATAAGGGCAACGCTTTGACCTCTGAACTACCGACCCACGTAAATATCAGATGTTTTTTGGTTAACTACATTGTATTTAATAATTTTTAATAGATCCTAGTATAGGTTAGCTGAAACTTTAGATACCTTCTTTTTTATATTTAGCTCCCCAAATTGACGTCACCACTAGCCTGATGGAAAGCCGTCGCGCATCTAGCGATTGGGGGCCACTTCTGACAGTGGTCCTCAAGTTGGCCGCCCTGTGATGTGCCTCTTCACGCTCCTCTTGAAGAACCCAGGATCGTAAGATGACGGATCGAGATGAATCGGGGTGGATACATTTTGTACTCTTTCCCGTCGTCTCGCGTGATTTGTGGGAGTATTCAGAACTGTGCCTCTGCCTACCCCTTCGGGGCTAAATGTATGTAAGAATTGTCATTAATTTTAATCCATTACCACACTAAAAGCCGATAACCCTCAAGGATAAATCTGTTGTCGTTTATGTAAAATAAACAGTATTGGAGGTAGCCATTATTTGTTCTTAACTTGGCTTAAGCACCCTAAAGGCAAACAAACCCTCAGTTCAGGGTCCGTTCACACAGACCGGCTCGGAGAGCAGAGCAGATTCTTATCACGTTGAAAACAGAGCTTTTATTATTTGAAGTAAGGTTTATTCTTGCATGTGCACTGCTTTTGTCAGTAAGAATGCTTGAACGCGCTTGGTGTGAAATAATAAGAGGAGCTGACCGGCTCCGATCGCGTACTTTTCTCGTTCGCGCAGCCGTTCGGCTCCGATTTCCTGCTCTTTCTTGCTCGCGCAGTCGATCGGCTCCGATTGCGTGCTCTTTCCCGCCCGCGCAGCCGATCGGCTCCGATTGCGTGCGCGCTGCCCCACGCCCACCGCCATTTCGATAGCACAATTTAAACAGAACAGTTGTGTGCACTTATACGAAAACATGACTGATGAAAAATTAATATATTTCTTCATCGGAGCTTTCTAAAACCATGTTCCGAAAAGCACCCGTTAACACCGAAAACAAAACTTGGAATACTAGTACTGCCTTTGTAGTGAATCGATGCACTCGATGAATCCGACAGGCTGCGAGCGCATCCGACCGGCTCCGAGCGCATCCGACCGGCTCCAAGCGCATCCGACCGGCTCCGAGCGCCTCCGACCGGCAACGCAGCGGATCCGACCGGCTCCGAGCGCATCCGACCGGCTCCGAGCGCATCCGACCGGCTCCGAGCGCATCCTCTTTCAGCCGGTCTGTGTGAAATAGTTGGCGGCTCCGCTCCGACCGACTCCGAGCGTATACGATCCGGTCTGTGTGAAAAGAAAAGTGCGCGCCGATGCTATCCGAGCCGGTCTGTGTGAACGGACCCTCATAGTTAACAACTCCTTGTTGACCTCTCGGGGAAATTCCTCCAACAATGTTTAGTAACATTCATTTTGGCAAATATTTCACCCGTTTTTCGTGTGGAGTGTTGACAGATATTTATTTGTTTTTTTAATGGGATACTGTTGTAATTTTTTGGGGTTCCGTATCCGAAGGGAACAAACTGTGCGCCTTCAGGCTGGGTCTCAGGAACCGTGATAGATCGATAGCTGAATATTTCTGTTGCCGCTATAAAAATAAATAGGTACCTTCTAAAATAATAAAAAAAGTACTCACATACAGCAATCGTAACTTTGTTTCTGTTGTTTTTGGCATGGAATCCTCCATACGCGAATGCGACTCACATTGGGCCGGTTATTTATTTCCGTAATAGGTGTTGAGAGATATTTATTTGTTTGTAAAATGAGAAACCGTAGTACCATTTTAGAATGTAAGGTCATAAATTTTCTGCTTGCTGTTTTATGTTTTCGTGTAATTTGAGACCCAAAGGTCTGAAACTGATAAGGGTAACGAACGACAGTACCGCAAAAGAGCATGTGTTTTGTTTTTATTTCGCTAAGGGCAGATAATAAAGGGTAATGTTTTTGTATCGAATTCCAAAATTTTGTTTTATCAATAATTTCATTCGAACGTAACTCCGTATTACTTCCAAAGTTTGTATTTGAATATCAGCGTTCTATTTACTGTTTTTTTAGTACCCACATCCTCTTTTTTAAATGTTGTAGACACGCTTATGGCCTCACGTAATGGACTGTGGTAACCATAGTCTATGAACGTTTGCAACATCAGAGGTTCTAACGTAAGGGGTTCATGCCCCCCAAAGGTCAGGCCGCAGTGGTAGCCGTAGATTTGTCAAGCTCTTTTTTTGCAAACACACCTATCTAAACATTGCCACAGCGAACTATAGACATTTGAATCACCTATAATGCTATACTCCATTCATATGGACTACCCGAGAGATTATGCGGATGGGTGTCCATCTTCTTGGCCGGTAGAAGCATCAAGGCCGTCGTTGACGGCAGCTGTTCAGACTGCATGGCTATAAACGCTGGAGTACCGCAAGGCTCAGTGTTGTCCCCTACTCTGTTTCTGCTGCATATCAATGACATGTTGTCTATTGACGGCATTCATTGTTATGCGGACGACAGTACGGGGGACACTTGTTACACGGGCCGCCCCGGTATCTCTCGGGACACAGTGGAGGAAAATCGTGAACAGCTTGTGTCTGAAATCGAGGCTACTCTTACTAGAGTGTCCGATTGGGGTGGACAAAATCTTGTCCAGTTCAACCCTTCCAAGACACAAGCGTGTTTTTTCACCGCTAAGCAAACCCCAATTACTGTAGCGCCGCAATTTCAGGGCACATCTCTTTCCATCTCCAAAAGTATAGGGATCCTTGGCGTTGACATCTCCAGTGACGTTCAGTTCCGTAGTCATTTGGAGGACAAGGCTAAGCTGGCGTCCAAGAAGCTAGGTGTGCTCAACAGGGCGCGGCGGTACTTCACTGCGGCGCAAACACTGCTTCTCTATAAGTCGCAAGTGCGGCCGCATATGGAGTACTGCTGTCACCTCTGGGCGGGAGCACCTGAATATCAGCTTCGTCCATTTGACTCGGTGCAAAGGCGAGCTGTAAGAATTGTCAACGATCCTGTACTTACAGCTGGTGTGGAACCTCTTCGCGACAGGAGAGACTTTGCCTCCTTATGCGTACTCTACCGCCTGTACAATGGTATGTGCTCTGAGGAATTGTTTGATATGATGCCTACGGCTACGTTCTATCATCGCACCGCTCGCCACAGACAGGGAGTTCATCCTCACACTCTGCGTCCGGTCCGTTCTAGCACGGTTAGATCCGATAGGTGTTTTCTTCCGCGCACGCTTAGGTTGTGGAATGACCTCCCTGCCTCGGTTTTCCCAAACGCCTACAGTATGGGGTTCTTCAAAAGGGGTCTTAGAAGGTTTTTACAGGGTCGGCAGCGCGAGTGTGGCACCTCTGGTGTTGCAAACGTTCATAGGCTGCGGTGACCACCGGTCCTTCTGGTGGGCCGTATGCTTGTCTGCCACCTTAGTGGTATAAAAAAAAAAAAAAAAAAAAAAAAAAATACTCCCGCTGCAGACCTTGCATAACCGTGTGTCATTAAGGATAAACGTCTTATTTTATTGGATATCTAGTGATGTGAGTGTCCAAGATAACTCCATAGAAGCTTTATGAAAATACCTATTGAAATTTTTGGTTTAAAATTTTTGCAGACTCAGCAGCTGCAAATGTAGCACATTTGATGTATAAATTGTCTATTAGCTATCGTGACCAGTTTTGACCAGGTATGGGTCGGAAAACGACATGAACATTACTTGTATGAAGAGTTGCAAACCTTCATAAACTAAGGTGACCACTTTTCATAAGGTGTGCCGTGCCCTAAGCTAATCTGTCCAGCTAATCTGACCATCATCATCGTAACCGATTTGGCTTTCACTGCGTATAAATAATCAAAGTTTACCTATTACCGTTGAATGTGTAGTTTTATAAGATACAATTAATGGCTTAGTTTGCGTCGAATAGTGTACTGAGCTCTTACTTAACTACATATTATATTAAGCACACATTTCAGAAGTTTTGTAAAATTACTTATTCGCGTGTAGACGCTCACCGATCTAACGCTTTCCACTAGTCCGTTTTAACATCTACCTTAGCGTATTGATATTGAAGTACATATTTATTTCCAGATCCTCTTTGCGTTACGACATTATTTGACTTGATAACTATTGCAGACGAAATAGGTTAATTATTTTTGTTATTTGTATTGAGTGTTACAATTCTCTGTATATAAAGAATTAAGCGATTAGTCAAGGTTGCCAAATAATTTATTAGTCTACTAGAAGAGGCTTGAGGTTTCGCACGCTTGGAACTCGATGCCCATTTACTATTTCAGAATATATTCTGATTTTGTACCTATTTCAGTCAGATCCCTTGCGCCAATCTATCTTCACAAACTTTCAAATTTGTTATTTTAAGTAAGACTGTTAATAGCAAAAGTTTAATGACATAAGTACCTATTGAAACGTTAGTAAGGTTACGTAAGCGTTAGCAAATGTTTAAAACAGTAGCTTGATATTATTGAATGTAATTTATAACGTGGCATGATATTAAGTGTTAAGTTTGTCTGGTAATCTTTCTCACTGTATTGGCTGAACGAATTTGACTAAAATTATATACGGAGATAGACAAGACTGGAATAACACATAGGCGATAATATTCCAGGAAATGGTTCCCATATGATGTGGAACGGGAACAATTCTGCGAGGGCTAAACTGCCTGCGTCATCTCGAAAATTCAAATGTTCACTAGATCGCTCTCCCGACTCCACCGGCGTGCAATTCTGTTCAAAAAAAACTTACAGAGTTATGATAGAACTAGATGGTCCCAACGGATCCACCAACGTGTAAATTCGTTCCCTTATCCTATTAATAGTTACTCCCGGGAACAGATTTCTATGGCAAGCGGGAATGGGAACAAAATTCATGGCAGGTCTAGCCGCGAGCGCCACCTAGTTGGCAAATAAATCACTATGAATAAGATTAAATAATATTAGGAAAGTTTTACCCTACTAAAAATACCAAAAATCTTGATTAACTAGGAAATTTCAGACAGTGGTGTCACGGAAATGGTGAACTTTTAGCGCAGGGCCCTCCGATAAAGCTTCTGAAACTTTACAAATTTTTGTGCTTACTCAAAATTTGTCCTTTTTACGCAAAGGGAATATCGTCAAATACGGTGGGTTGACTCAATGACGTGGAAGCATTGCGGCGCATTGATGAATAAGATATCAAGCAATTTTCCGACAAATGAGAAATCAGAATTTAATTTACACAAACTTTACAATAAACCTTATATGCTCAACTAAGCAATTGAGTTATTATAATTTTTTAATAAATCAAATCAGTTTTTGGTGGTTCACTGCTGCAATATATTTGTAGGATTGAGTGGTGTCAGGTGGCACGTTGCTACATTCCGATGTAACCATCACTTTGTAGGTAGTTCGGCGAGGAAACCAGGAATCGTGGTATAAAGAAATAATGCGTGGTTTAGTTAACACTCATTTAGTCAATCGTATAACTAACACTAAACACAAAGAACCTCCTAGGACTAACTAAATCTACACTGTTATAACATTCCACCAGAGCACGTGGGCGCGTGCGCACCGGTCGATCGTTGCACCAATAATGACCGAGACTCGACTGACGACGTCCTGATATGTCGTGCGTGGCCGCCCCTCCAGCGCTCGGTGTTATGTCACCTGTCAATGTCACTTGTCATTAGGATCACATTTGAAGTGTGCCGTCACGGCCAACCCTGACTATTGCACGTCCTCGGGCGAAACACCTGTAAAAATTTAAGAATGCGTTAATGATCGCTCGTCCATTCCTGACAGAAATTGTGAACTTAACTTCCTTTCCCAATAAGCCGGGCGTACTAAGCCCTTTAAACCAAATAGTACTTGAAACGGGTTGAGGCATCCGAGGCCTCTTAAACTAGCTAGCGCAACACACAGACATGGCTCAGGCATACGAGGTCTTCCCAAATAGTCCAACCTTCAACAAAGACGTGGCCCAGGCGTACGTACCTCTTTTAACCAGTCTAAGTAGACGTGGCCTGGGTATACGCAGCCTCTTCAACCAGCCCTACCAACATAGACGAGGCTCGGGCGCACGTACACATTTCAAGAGTACGCGGCCTCTTTAACCAGTCCGACCAACACAGACGTGGCCCGGGCGCACGTACACATTACAAGCGTACGCGGCCCCTTCAACCAGTCCGGCCAACACAGACGTGGCCCGGGCGCACGTACACATTTCAAGCGTACGCGGCCCTTTCAACCAGTCCGACCAACACAGACGTGGCCCGGGCGCACGTACACATTTCAAGCGTACGCGGCCCCTTCAACCAGTCCGACCAACACAGACGTGGCCCGGGCGCACGTACACATTTCAAGCGTACGTGGCCCCTTCAACCAGTCCGACCAACACAGACGTGGCCCGGGCGCACGTACACATTTCAAGCGTACGCGGCCCCTTCAACCAGTCCGACCAACACAGACGTGGCCCGGGCGCACGTACACATTTCAAGCGTACGTGGCCCCTTCAACCAGTCCGACCAACACAGACGTGGCCCGGGCGCACGTACACATTTCAAGCGTACGCGGCCCCTTCAACCAGTCCGACCAACACAGACGTAGCCCGGGCGCACGTACACATTTCAAGCGTACGTGGCCCCTTCAACCAGTCCGACCAACACAGACGTGGCCCGGGCGCACG
This sequence comes from Miltochrista miniata, assembly GCA_933228765.1. Classification (NCBI taxonomy): domain Eukaryota; kingdom Metazoa; phylum Arthropoda; class Insecta; order Lepidoptera; family Erebidae; genus Miltochrista; species Miltochrista miniata. The sequence continues at coordinate 38,832,331 of OW121753.1, read as the reverse complement.
TACACATTTCAAGCGTACGCGGCCCCTTCAACCAGTCCGACCAACACAGACGTGGCCCGGGCGCACGTACACATTTCAAGCGTACGTGGCCCCTTCAACCAGTCCGACCAACACAGACGTGGCCCGGGCGCACGTACACATTTCAAGCGTACGCGGCCCCTTCAACCAGTCCAACCAACACAGACGTGGCCCAGGCGCACGTAACCTTTTCAACCAGTCCAACCAGACGTGGTCTAGGCTTACGCGGCCTCTCCAACCAGTCTGACCAACAAAGACGTGGCCCAGGCGCACGTATCCTTTTGAACCAGCCTAAACAGACGTGGCTCAGGCATACGTGACCTCTTCAACCAGTCTTCCCCATTACAAAAGCGTGACTTTGTATAGCGGCAGAGGTTCATACATAAATCGACTCACGAATCTGTAGAACGTGAAAGAGGCACACAAAGGTCGCAAATCCTGGCGATTCGCTTCAGAAAGAAAAGGAACAGTCTCACCGGATGACGTCAGCAGTGCACCTCCAGCTGTGATGTTAGTTCTGCGACACGGCCATCACGACGACTCACACGTCCTCGTGTGAAGCATCGCAAACATTTACAGTATCTGAAACAACAGTTTATCCAAAGTACAGAATCTTTTGCTCGACCTTCCTGACCGAAGAGTCGGGCATCAGCTAAATAAACTCGACATATTAAGTCAGCATTATTTTATTCTAAACAGTTCGCAACGCTTATTAAATCTGATCAAAATACATACATACAAACACATACACACAGTCACGCTCCCATAGGCAGAGGCACAGTATACGCCCACATTTCACCTTATGGTTTTATGTCCCACGCAATAGGTGGTGAGCCTATTGCTGTGTTTCTGCTATTTTTTTACTCTTGATTATTTTGATCTCTTGAGTATTGCTGATCACAATAGGTACTCAATTAAATCGAAATCGGCTAGTTCAGTATGCAATACTCTTAACTCAACCTAAAGCCGGCCAGGTAGTGGGACTTCCATCCTGTACCCACTTCAGATAATGGTATGAATTGAACCAGAAAATGCCTACCTTCGGCACTTTTTTTTATACCACTAAGGTGGCAGACAAGGACTGGTGGTCACCGTAGCATATAAACGCTTGCAACACCAGAGGCGCCACCACTCCCGTGCTGCCGACCCTGTAAAAACCTTCAAAGACCCCTTAGTTTTCACACCAGTGCTCGCGCAAGCCGCTGTCGACCCGCGCTCTGCTTCTCCGCTGCGCTGGCGATGGAGCACCCACAGCGGCCACAGCGCAACCGTTCACGAAGAAGTTACATGAAAATGAACAAAATTTAGAGTTAAAGTACACCGGTAACAAGTTACTGTACATGTCTTCCGCCAAAACGTTATGAGGGATGACATAATATTGGTTCCATTCCCTGAATAGATTATTTTTTGCCCATTATATAAGCGGCGGTTGCTACATTTCATTATTTATAACCAATATTTTGAGGAAAGATTATGTCACATTGGAATAATCAAACCATTCGAACTTGTATCACTCCTGGTCAACAAAACACTCATTGGGCAACCATTAAACCATCTTGTAGCCGGTACCGTCAGTTACAACTAAAATCACTGGTCTGATAATTACACTAAGAAATTACGATCAGATAACACAGGAGTCATAACTTGTAAGCGAATTTTATTCACAGCTTGTAATCTATCAAAAATTTAAACCTTACAATCTTACCTATTAAAAGTTCTAAGGGACTAGCCTACGTGACCTAATTCATGGTGCAATTGAGAGAGAGCTGTACGTTTGAACAGAGCATCCCGTCACGAGCGACTACTTAGTTCCATATATGTTCATACATGGAGTTCATCTTCAGTATCTCGGATTCTCTCTTCCTGGTTGTAGGCTTTCGAATTACATGTTGCTATTAAATAAAGCTTGATAATAACGGACTCACAAAATTCCTTGAAGTCTCTGCTGGCGGAGTACCGTCCTTGATCGCCAATCATGTAGATAAGTATGCCGAATAACGAACACTATAATTCAGTGTCTTATACTGCTGCTTATATCGATGCTAAGTGTAGGATGAAATGATGCGTACTTAGTACCTGGTATAATGACAGCCATTTCATCGACAACCGGGACCTTACCGCTAACCTCCGAAGCCCGAAAGTGCTTGTACATGAAAGAGTCACAAAGTGGTTACCCATCCAAGGACTGCCACAGTAAAAGCTGCTTACGACAAAATGAATTTACAGAACACCAAGACCGCAGGACTCCAAGCGCTTCTATTGAACTGATAACTTCCTTTTGGTTGTTCATACACTAAGTTTTCTGGTCGCATCAATGTGTGTGGTGTGTCAGGGTAGTGCCACCCTGGTATTGGTGTTCGTTTTAACCTGTACTTTACCTGATAAATGATATCGCGCGGCTGTCTGTAAATTTATTTAAATTTTCTTATAACCCTCGGCATGTTCTTGAAGCAATAAAGTTCATAAGCGTGAACGCAGTAACCTCTCGTGGACATCGTTGATGACAGAACATCAGAACGATCTAAGGACCATTTGCAAACAAAGAGTTTTACCAAATCGCTAGATTTCCGGTGTAGCACATCTGATCCTGGCCCTTTGGGTCCTGAGTGATCCCCGAGGAAGCTTTCCATTATTCAGGTAGGATACGAGTTTTAAGAGCTCTCCATCCTTCTGCTGTTCCGCAATCAGCTATTGGTCAGCAAATTCCGCTGATTGATCAATACACTCTCTTTGCAGTACTGTAGGGGATTATTTTCTGAAAAGAAGTGTGCATGTAATATTTCCTAGCCAATGCCTTCCTAACCAATTCGACATCACCATATGAAATTCAAATGAGACAAGCGGCACTATGTCCGCTTTCGCCCATGTGGACTGCATGAATGCAGTCTTTGACCACACCAAACTTGCTGTTGTGCAAATGATGATAACATAATTTCCAACTGCATGAGTGAGAGCTTCGAACCTTTTCTGACGCTAAATCTAAGATCGTAGAGAGATCGACCTCAATGTAACCTTACTAATTGTTCCGAGAAGCAACAAAAAAAAAATAACGGTTTAGGACTGTGTGTCCTCAATCGCAGTAGTCTACACACATCCTGTCCGTACAGTCTTGTTTCATTTTAAACTACAGAATGGAACTTGCAAATAATGATCAACTACAGCGAATTATATTGGCTCTTAAGTATGTACGAGAACCGACTTCCCGACTTCTGATGTAGGATTGAGTGGTGTCAGGTGGCACGTTGCTACATTCCGATGTAACCATCACTTTGTAGGTAGTTCGGCGAGGAAACCAGGAATCGTGGTATAAAGAAATAATGCGTGGTTTAGTTAACACTCATTTAGTCAATCGTATAACTAACACTAAACACAAAGAACCTCCTAGGACTAACTAAATCTACACTGTTATAACATTCCACCAGAGCACGTGGGCGCGTGCGCACCGGTCGATCGTTGCACCAATAATGACCGAGACTCGACTGACGACGTCCTGATATGTCGTGCGTGGCCGCCCCTCCAGCGCTCGGTGTTATGTCACCTGTCAATGTCACTTGTCATTAGGATCACATTTGAAGTGTGCCGTCATATTTAATTTTTTTTTTATATTTGTAATTCAAGATTATAAACATGAAATTTTTCAAAAAAGGATTTCACATACATACCGAGGAGGTAAGCAGAGGCATATTATATACCCACATTTCACCTTTTAGATTTGTCCCATGCATGTAATTGGTGGTGAGCAGTGAGTAATTAAAAGTAATTTTATACCAAAAATAAAGCATAATCTCTTTATTTTTCGTCACGTCAGAAAATTCAATATGGTTAAAATCGGGTAAGAAAAAAGGTGGCAGTTATCCTTCCCTATCTTATATTTTTGTCATAATTAATTAACATTTATTGCGCTAAAGACATACCTACTGTACGTTTTTATAATAAGTTTCGGAATAAATAATGACTGAAATTATTTCCATCTAACTTCACTTTTTAAACAGTTACCTATTTGTACATGTCAAATCAACCAACTATTATTAGATACCATGGAACAAAGCATTTACATAAATCAGTTTAGGCCTATTCCTACTTAAATTATCTGATCCAAAAAAGAGCATGATTTTTAAAAGTAGGTAAATGGAATGTCGAGTGCTACGTATCAAACGTGGTTCACGGTTCGTGACACAAGTCCCGCCACACATTGTTACACAAAAATAGATTCTCACACCTTTATGATAAAGTTCAATTTCGTTAGTGACGAAAACGTTTTACGGTTTACAAATTAAACGGTAAAATTAAACTGTGCTACACGCTGTGCGTTTGGCAAATTGTTTGATATTTGATTGCATTGGTTTTTACCCGACTGACACAGATGTGGGTAATGTGTTTCGCGGGAATTCTATATGAGCTTGTATGTCCGTTGTATTGATTGAAATAAATACTCATAACTACATAATATCGAAAAATAGGTAGTATAATTGTTCATGCAATCACGAAGTGCTCGTGGCCCAGCGGACTAAGTGCTCTCTCAACGGTCACTGCAGTAAGCAATTTTAGCTATGGCCAATCTTAAGATGGGTGATCACCATGTGACGTACTTTATGACATTAATTTACGTGCTTTGGAAGTCATTATAAACCGTTGGTCCCGGTTTTCAGTAAAATGACAGTCGTTAAGCCAAGTTCAAGAGAATATGGGCGCCTTGAAAATTTTCAACCATGGATCGTCACAACCTGCGCCTTTTCATCTCAACACGGCAATATATAGGCTCACCACCTGTAACGTGGGACAAAAACCTATAACCGTTGAATGCCGCATGAAACCCGAGTTGCCAATCTCCCGAACAGTCGATTGCTTTGGCAACCAAGGCGGCCAACTTTTTTCGTTTGGTTCTCCTCGCACATTTTTCGATATCTATGGCTGTATGGTCGCGGGTCTAAGTCTTTCTGTATAAATTAATGTGTAGAATTGGTTATGGTACTGAATGAGATAGCTTGCCGAGTGAATGTAATGAAAAAAAAAGTCGAAATCACGATTTGATCGCTGTCATTATTTATTGTTTGTTTGGCGCCGTTCCTAGAAAGTATTAATACGATTAATTTTTGAATATTTTCGTTTATTCTGTTTCAAATATTGTTGGTTTGCATTTAAAAGTATCCTGTCATGTTGTTTAACAGCTGTGATAAATATTTTCAGTGTAATTCGAAGTTAAATTTGTAAAATTTGATAAAATAACACGCGAAGGTCACCATTATTTTTTGTTGTTGTTTTTGTTGTGCAGTGCTCGTATTTAACCGATATTTGTTGAGATTTTCTCAATAGAAACTATAATCTTTTGTCAAAATACCATTTAACATTTAACATATGAATAATTTATGTGAAAATCAATAATAAAAATGGAGGGGTTTTTTTTTTAATAATTTAAGATTACATAGCCTCGATATCCCCAAAATAAACAAAAAAATAAACAAATAAATAGGCAGTAATATTTTATTTTATTTTCGGAGATTTTATATCTACAGATTATTATTTTTTTGGTGAAAGTGAATTGTTGATGTCTATATTTTGTAAATAAAATAATTTATGTCAGAAAACTGCTTTTTATTTTGAATTACATGGTAAAATCTGGGAGTACTCCTTCATTTTCGCCATCCTAATTTTCAGCCAAATATCATAAATCCATTACACATGGGGTGTTCTCGGATTTAGTGTAGTTATTTTCGTCAGTTATCCAGCATGATGAAACAGTAAGTATTTATGTAGTACGACTCCTGTAAAAGAAATAAGGATATATTGTGTGACGTCCGGCGTGCAGCCGCCGTTCCCGCCGGTAGCGTGGGCACCGCCTATGGATACGCCGGCGCGGCGTGACCACGCCACCGGCGGGATTGAGCGGATAACGTAATGTTTAAGCGTGTACTATACCTCTGCCTACCCCTTCGAGGATAAAGCATGACTAGTGTGGAAGCTCAAAGCACCTTGTTACAAGACCAACTTAAGCCACGATATATCTAAATAATCTGCTATTGACAGACGATTAATCATCCCTTTGCGAATACGCTTTACACACAATGGCTCGTGTATCGCTTTGAGGTGTGGCTTTGATTGGTTTCAATGAGTTCAAGGATATTACTGGTATTATTCGCTGTATTTATTTGTATTCTTTGTTGGAGCAATATACGTCTGTGAATTATTAATCTATTACACGTGTTTCTCCTCTAATCCTGGCTTCTGTTTAAGTCGCATCCACTCATATATAGTATTTATAGAAGCTATTCTATGATCCCATGGGGTGTGAGAACGGGAACAGGTTTCTACGCGGGAAAAACCACAAGCATCATCTAGTGTAAGATCTATCTTTTGAGACAGAATTTAAATAAAGCTCAATTTATTTAAACGATGATTCTTGTTCAGCAATTCAAACAGAACGACTTAACTATTTCAGGGTTAGATTCCTGAATTTCAACAAATTTCTCAAACTTCACTTCGCACTGAATGAAGTGTTATTTTACTTTAAACCCTTGAACAGCGTCGGCAGCAATTTTCAACATAAATATTTCAATGTATTTCAACACAGTAGATTTACTACAAACAACAAACACAAGAAACTGAAGCAGTATTGACGTAAATAGTACGTTAAGATTTTCTGAGCAAAATTTTCGTCTTGGTATCAGAACCGGGGTATTTATTTAATGTTTTATTCTCAAAACGTTTCTTGTATTGGGTGTTTAATTGTGTGTGTTTAATGATGTTGAATACAGTATTCCAAATTAATAATCCTCTAGCTTCGGCCGCAACATGCCCCGAATCTTTGTTACTCTAAGATGGAAATTTATAAGAAGTATTCAAAATATCTGTTCACTTCGTTTTAAATCTTTCTATTGGTTTCGGTTGTCTTATAACTAAATGGACTCATACGTTACGTGACATAAATCTATCGTGGAACCGTAATAAATGAGAACGGGGTGAAGAACCTAGCAACTATGTCAATCCTAACGCACAACAATCAAGGATAATCTCAACAGATAACTGAGAGAGTGAAAGGGATGAAGGACATGTAGACGGTCATCTTTTCTAATGTTATTTAATTTTTCAACGTGAAAAAAATCCGGCATGGATACTATCTACTCTTACTACTGCCAACGGTTAAGAGCCTTGGCTAAGTCCTCGGAAGGATGTCGCGGGAAGCGTTATTCATGCTGAACTCTAGTAGAACAGAGTGGTATATAATAGTATTAAAAAACTAGCTAAAGCACGCGGCTACTACCAAGTGGTGAAGTTTTTCCATAGCCATTTCCCACAAGAAAATTGTCTGCGTCCTATCCTGAAGTACATGCATAAATATAGGCGGATGCATAGTATACGCCCACATTTCGTCTTATAGTTTTATGTACCACGTAATAAGTGGTGAGTCTATTGCCGTATTGGAATGGACAGGCGCAGGTCGTGACAAACCACAGCTGAAATTTTTCAAGCCGCACCATAGGCATGCGTATAGTTTGCGGAATTGACTACTCAGTATAGTTACATACTGTAGTAACGTCTACTTCAGTCCACTTACTCCGATTTTGGTCGAATCTACCCTAACAAACATTTAAAATACGAGTTTATACAAATTTATATGATGTAATCGTAGTACTAAAACTGGTGTAGCTAATGTAGACGCACTTATTATTTCAGTCGGCTAAGCGTGACGTAGCTTTGAGTGCAATTTCCTCTTTCGTTGCATACATCTTGTGCTACTTACTACACGCTCTGTAATGTGTAACGACGAGATACATTTGGCGAAATCGTTGCTTTAAAGAGAATTTCATGGTAACCACTCCATGCTTGTTAATAATTCAGACAATGTATGAGTAGTTCAGACATACATACGTATCGTCACGCTTTTATCCTCGAAAGGGGAGCAGAGGTATACGCCCACATTGCACCTTATAGTTTTATGTCCTACGCAATAAGTGGTGAGCCTATTGTCGTGTTGATATGGACAGGCGCAGGTTGTGGCGATCTACTGCTTGGCTAAACGACTGTCATTTTACTGACAACCGGGACCAACAGCGTGTCTTACGAAGCACGTTAATACTCGCAAATCATTGTCACAAAGTGATCACGCATGGTCCCACATCTAAAGACCGGCTATAGTGAAAGTTGGTTACTGAAGTGATCGTTTACAGAACACTAAGTCCTCGGGGCCATGAGCGCTTCACGAGTTGTTATAGTATAGAGGGTTTCATTTCGAGTTTTACTTCTCTCCGTTATGAATCGTTTTGCGAAATGTTCACCCTCGGGATGAATCGGAATGCCGACATTTCGGCGGTTCGTGTAAAAACCCGTGTAGAAGCTAGTAATTTAATTGTTATATAATTTACAATGACGAGCAAAACCGATTTCATGTAACGAAATAAATAAAGGAACACTTTTATTTCCTTTATATTCTTTATACTTTTGATTGTTGGCACTTGGTGGAACTTGGTAGAATACATTATGAAAACTCACTCACTTGTACTATTCGACAACTTTTATTATGATTTTAATAATACCTGACCGGTTTCGCTATTATAACATTCTCAAAGGTTTTCAAAGGGTGAAACAAAACCTTAACTAACCTAACTCCTGGACGTTGGCCTCTCCCAATTTACGCCACAACGTGTGTTGTGGCGTAAATTGGGATCCTGCGCCTTTCGCATCCAGTCCCAGCCTGCGACCTTTTCCAGATCGTCGGTCCATCTGGCGGCTGGACTTCCTACGCTACGTTTGCAATGTCGCGGTCTCCATTCCAGAACTCGCTTGTCGCATGTCTAAACTAAACCTAAAAAAGGCCTCCGTGGCATTGTGCCCAAAAGACTAGCAGCATTCCCCCTTTGCATAGCAATACCTATGCCCTGAGCAAGAAAACTGCCAGCCCTTGGGTCACCAGTCGACTCTAAAAGGCGCTTTTTCAAATTCTTGAGAAATCTATGTGCATGAGGTCCTACCGACTGGAAGAAAACGATACAATCTTTAAGGGTACCTATTTAAATCTTAAATTAATCCCATAGATATCCTTCCGAGGGCTCATCCGGGCCTCCCAGCCGTAGGCAGTAGGCATGGAACGTATGGTTTTTACTCGGGAAAAGTCTAGGAACGCATCCATGACGGATTTTCCGTACGTTAAAAAGAAGTCTTTAACTAACAGTGAGATTAACATCTTCAAGCATAACGTAATCCAAGTAAATTATGTACAGTAGACGAATCAAAGGTGTTTAACTATTGCCTAATCAACTTCAGCCATGTTACTAATATTAATTTATTTCGCAAATAAGGCAGAGCAGATAACATTATACAGTATTTTACCCCCGACTTCATTCGCGAGGTGATATTAACTAATATTGAATCGATTTTGACCTGTCTAATGCTTATGGTATTCTAGTAAAACATAGGTCTCTATTATCATTTCCGCTGAACCTATTTTGATGAAACATACTGTGATATTTAAGTTGATAAAATACCTACAAAATACTAAATTACAATTATGATCAAGCTACTGAATTATGCTCCAACACCGAACAAATAAACGAACAAACAAGCAAACAGACACGAAGAAAATAAATTATATATTTGGACTCTGAAGCCCTAAATTAGACGATTACAGTAATTTTTCAAAATTTATCTTGAACTAGCTTTTCCCCGCGGCTTCGTCCCGTAGAAGTCGTTATCGCGTAAAATCATAACCCTCCTTTTGCGCAGTCTATTAAAAAGTAGCCTATGTCCTTCCCAGGGCCTTAAACTATCCCTATACCAAATTTCATCTCAATCGCTCTAGCCGTTTAGGCGAAATCGTAACAGACAGACAAACAAAGTTACTTTCGCATTTATAGTAGGGATATTATTATGTACGAAGAGATACGCTTAGATAACTAAGTAATGAATATGCAGTGGGTACTGCGGCGAATGATTCCAATTGTACTAATAGTCGCCAGTCGCATCTGGCGAGGGATGCACGAACGTGATTAAATGTTGTGGGTGAACGGACAGGCACATTATTCAGCGAAAGAATGAATATATCTCGTGTAATTTACTTTTCAATGAGGTAACATGAATTATGTAACCTGGTTGATAGCCAATGCATGCAAATTTATAAGAGTATCCTTTTTCATTTTAAAGGAATAATCATACATGTATACACACATATGGTCATGCCTTTTATCCCCGAAAGGGTAGGCAGAGGCAAATAATATGTCCACATTTCAACTGTTTACAATTTATCCCATGTAATGTGAACATGAAAGGTGGTGAGTCGTTTTGCCGTGTTGTGATGGACAGGCGCAGGTTGTGACTGCCCACTGTTGAAATTTTTCAAGCTGCCTTAAAAGCCCTTCAATTTGGCTTAACGACTGCTATTTTACTGGCAACCGGGAGCAACAGCTTAACGTGCCTTCCGAAGCACGGAAACGCTCAAATAAATGTCACAAAGTGGTCACATGGATGGTCAGCCATCCAAGGACTGGCCATAGTGAAAGTTTCTTGCTGCCGTGATCGTTTACAGAACACTGAGTCCACGAGCGTTCCATAATCGCAAGCGAAGGAATAATCAGCCCAAATTTTTTCAATTATACAATTTGAGTAAGGTTTCATCTCTATACCCTTTTCAGCACTTGGATAGTAAAGCTAGTGCGAACAATTTCTGTGAAAAGACGAATAATACATATTTCATGTTGTACTAGATGGGGAAATGTGTTTCCGTCCCCGCATTCCATTAAAAACTTATTCCAAGGAAAAAAGTAGCATAAGTGTTATTCCAGGCTATAGGGGAAACTGGGGATACTTGATTCTTATGGGAGACTAGGTACACAAGATTTACAGAACCTGTATAAGCCGTATTTAGTTATATAGTGGCAATATCGATTGTATATGGTACACGATAACTTTCTAAAGATGGTAAACCTATAATATTTGACACTTTGGCAAATGGCGGGCGAGTAAGTAATTGTTGCGGCAGAAAAAAAATTTTGATTAGTTTTTATTGTGACTAAACATTTATTTAAAATAGGACTTTTAAGTGTGTATGCATTTAATACGAGCTATAATCTATATTATTAGCAATTCTTTACGTAATAAAGTGGTAATATTATAGACATTTGAAAATATTTTTGTTTATAACCTCAAATAGCTCAGGGTATACTTGGTACACTTTATTATGGGAGATTTGATCCACCTGGCTCAAGTGTCCCCTACCTTTTTTTTTTTTTTTTTATTCTCCTCCTCTGCTGTTTTTTGTCAGGGAACCTGGTGTGCCCTCGAAAGGAGATCCCAGTTACAAGTGTCCCCTACTTTTTTTTTTTTTTCAATTTAATGCAGAACAATATGCCAAGAGCCTACACAACCAGAGAAGATGCCCGAAAAATGGTGTCAGGGAACGAAAATAAAGCTAGTCCATGCCCTTAAAGTCGGACAGCGAGCAATTGAACGAGCTGTGCAATGGATGTCTCTGAGGCATAAAATCTGAAACGATGTTCTCCGTTAGAGAACTAGAGTGGTCGACATAGCTCGCAGAAGCATGCGTCTTGAAATGGCAGTGGGCTAGCCACATCTCTGTAGGAGAACCGATGGTCGGTGGAGCAAACGAGTTGTGCTGTTAAAATTTTTCAAGCCGCCTAAAAAGGCTTTCAACTAGGCTTAACGACTGCCATTTTACTGGCAACCGGGATCAACTGCTTAACGTGCCTTCCAAAGCACGGAAAGGCTCAAATAAATGTCACAAAGTGATCACATGGATGGTCACCCATCCAAGGACTGGCTCTTAGTGAAAGTCGCTACTGTAGTGATCGTTTACAGAACACTGAAACCGCGGGGCCACGAGCGCTACCAATAAACCGTGATATAGATAGATATATGAAGAAATAAGTGATTTCGAAAATGAATAAACAGACAAGACATTTTTTATTTAACTCCTTAGTAAAGGTATCATGTGACCCTAAATATGGGAGACTTGTTCCCCCAGGATCAAGTCATCCAGACCGGGGGGATCAAGTCTTACGTATATAGGGGACACATGGTACGATTCCTTATTATTGATTTTAGTCAAATAACTACTAAATTTAGATATTCATATCTTTGGCTCTTACAACAATTATAAGCAAAAAAATTTCACGTATTTTAGTACCAACAGTTTTTTAAACGGATACTCAATATAGAAATTAGGGATGAAAAACAAAAGGGGGGATCAAGTGTCCCCAGTTTCCCTTACTCTATCCCTGTACCCGGCTACATCCGTTTAGCTGTTGCAGCGAGAATGAGTAACAAACATCCCATACAATTTTATCATTTAAGGATATATTAGTACTAGCTTTTGCCAGCAACATCATTAGCAACGTGATTTTAACTAATATCCAATCGACTTTGACCTATCCAATGCATTGGGCTTCTAGTAAAACATAGGTCAAGCTGTATTATCATTTCCGCTGAACCGATTTTGATGAAACATACACCGATATTTTAGTAAAAAAATACCCACAAATTCTTATAAAACAATTTTGATCAAGCAACTGTATTTTGCTCCAACCCCAAACAAATAAACAAACAAACAAACAGACACGGAGAAAAAAAAATATAGATTCTGAGTCAGAAGCCCTAAATTAGTCGATAACAGTTTTTTTTTTAAATATATTGTGAATGTACCGTCACAGCTATTTTTCCAATTTTATATAATAGTAGAGATTTTATTCGGCGAGCAAGTTCTTAGTATAAATGCTATTAAATAGTTCCAGCAGCAAAAGTTTTAAGGTTATACGGGTAGGGGTTTAAGTCGTTCTCTCGCTAACTGCATCTGTGGTGAGTGTTTAGAAATGTATTGTAAATTTGTTGTATACCTACTCCTTATTTTATAATAATATTTAATATTGCTTTGTTATTGGGATTTATTTTATTTGGTTCATATATAAGTGTTTTGTAACTAAAGGGTAAAAATGGTACCATGTTATTGAGACTCGGCTGTCAGTTTGTCACCAGACTGTATCTCATGAACCACAGCTAAATAGTGGTAATTTTTACGGATGATTTACTCGTATTTCTATTTCCGTTGTAACAACAAACACTAAAAACAGAATATTATGAATATTAAGAGAGCTTCCCATACAGACAGATATAAAGAAAATGCATAAATACAGAAATTTGATAAAATGGAATTACAAACAAACACTTCAATAGTATTTATGTACAGACTAGATGACGCTCGCGGCTTCATCCGCGTGAATTTCGGTAACAGTTCTCGCTTCCCGTGGGAATATATTCCCGGGATGAAAAGTATATGTGTTATTACAGACTATAAGTTATCTATGTATCTTGACTGCCTCTGTGGCGTAGTCGGTAGTGATACCGCCTCACTATGTTTCAAAACAGCCGATTTTGTTTCATCTCCGTTTTCTTCTTGAATACTGTAGTCATTATCATATAAAACATCGAAACGAAACTCCCGCGTCGATACGACTTCTAGATTATTTTTAAAAAAATCTCGAACTTAACGTTTTTTCAAGTCCGGAATTAAGAAAAAAAAAAAATTATTCAAAAACTAGGCTGATTCTAATTATTTTAATAATACTCACTGATGCTATACATTTTATTTAATCTTCAAATAATTTTTCATGTAATTACAGTGATAATTTAAAAAGAAAAAAAATATTTTCTCATTTTTGGTTTTTATTTTTTTATTTCATAGTAATGGCGTATTAGCAAAAAATAAATTACTTAAATTGTAGCTACAACATTGCTCTATCTGCAGTATTTAATTCAACTGCTAATTCAGCGTTACTCAGGAATTATAAGAAAAATAAAATTTTATTCGGGGTTGGCACCTACTGAAAAATGAATAAATGTCGAATCCGGAATTAACAATTACAAAAAAAAATCTAAAAGAAATTGTTACAATCCCGATGATGATATCCATAAATTAATCTTCTTCAAGCAAAGTTTCATTAGGTAAGGTCAAATTGTCATTGTTGTTTTCTTGTTTGTATTTCATAATCTGAAATTATAGGTTCTGAGGTGACTAGTGCTCTATGGAATAAATCAAACATTGCAGCTTCACGAGTGGTTTTTCTGGCATGATGTTCCCTATCGGACCTCCAATACTTGTTCCTAGCTTCTGCACCTTACTCTGACAGCATACCAATTGGTAAAACAGTAAAATCTATTACATTTTCCCCATGTATTAAAATTTTATGGAGGGTTACAGTCATCGGATGCAAGGATGATGCCTCGCCCCCGGTAACTCTATGAAACATGTATTGACAAGGGGGGTTTTAGCTAATGCTTTACGAGGGTGGACTCCTTCCCATGTCACATATAACACTTCATCATTACTAAAATGGCACGTTTTGAAATAAGTAAGATCCCTTCGTCAACTAGCAAAGAGTTCATACTACATAAAAGAATGGATAGATCTTCATAATTTATATCTAAAAGCCTTCCCAATTACGGTATCTTAAAAACTTAAAAATAATTGAATGTAAATCGGCTAATCAATTTATGAGTTATGTTGCCACAGACAGACAGACAGATTTACAAATAAACACAATTAAAATATAAACAAACTTAATACATAAACAATCGGTTGTAAAAATATACTAATGTTGCAATTCCGGATCTCAGATACAAAGTACACGAGGTGACAACCCTAGTAACCAAAAATCCGGATTTAGCTGTAATTACATGTAACTTCTGAGTAACGCCGAATTAGCAGTTGAATTAAATACTGCAGATAGAACAGTGTTGTAGCTACAATTTAAGTAATTTATTTTTTGCTAATACGCCATAACTATTAAATAAAAAAATAAAAACCAAAAATGAGAAAATATTTTTTTTCTTTTTAAATTATCACTGTAATTTGTTTTAAACTAACACGCATTGCACACATAATGTATTATAAACGGGATTTCGCGCGGCACTATTTAATATTAAATAAAGGTTTCGGTACCTTCTTTTTTCCCCGACGTTTCGATAGGGTTACACCTATCGTGGTCCCGAGGCGACTGATGCTTGTAGGCTGGAGATTCTGCTATGTGTCGGGAGTTTTCGAAGTACCCCCGAGATTGTCAATCTGTGGAAACACACGGCACACAACACTGACCGTATCCGCGGACGCGTTCACAATTTTATCGCGATACTTTAAGGCACCAATTACCGGATTCCACGCTGTTGAGAGCTTATATCCGTCCTCCCGGTTGAAGGTCCTGTGCTTTTTTATTTCGACTGCTTCCCGAACCATCCTAGGGTAGTAGTGTCGGTCGGTAGACAGGATCTTCGGATTATGAAGCTCGATCCAATGATTGGGTCCCTCATTGAGTAAGTGCTCGGCAATAGCTGACTTGTTTGTTTGAAGGTTTTTAACCGCAGCTATGTGCTCCCTGACTCTTTCGGCAATGGTTCGCTTTGTTTGGCCGATTTATGAACTTCCACAGCTGCAGTCTATTTTATAAACCCCTGGCGTCTGGAACGGAACTATGTCCTTGGGAGTCCGTAACACGTTTGCTACTTTGGTAGCCGGAACATATACCGCCTTAATGGAGAATCTGTTTAATGCGGCTCCAATTTTATCCGTCGCCCCTCTTACGTATGGTAGAAACGCTGGATATCTCTCTACTCCCGGCGACCTTACCTTGGATCTATGGATCTTTTTCTGTGGTTTATTGACCCTATAGTCATTCTTCTCCAGAACAGTTGCTACGTGTTTCAGTTCAGTGCCAAGGTGCTCTGTATCGCAGAGATCATGTGCTCTGTTGATGAGAGATGTCATGACCGATATCAACTGTCTGGGATGATGGTGTGAGAAGGCATTAAGGTACCGGTCTGTGTGTGTAGGTTTTCTGTAAACAGAGTGCGAGAGCGTACCGTCCGGACGTGCTGCGACTAGGACATCGAGAAACGGGAGTTGCCTGTTATTTTGTACCTCCACTGTAAATTTAGTTTTCGGGTGAATAGAGTTTAGGTGGTCTAAATATAGCCTTGCTTCAGCTTCGCTGCCTCTGTATATGCAAAAGATGTCGTCCACATATCTTTTCCACAATATAACTGAAGCTGAGTTGTGGCTAAGGGCCTTCTGCTCAAAGTACTCCATCCATATATTGGCCACGACAGGTGCAACGGGGCTACCCATTGCAACCCCATCTATTTGGAGGTAATACTGTCCCCTGTACACAAAATAGTTCCCGTCTAAGCAGTGTTTTAACAACGATATATATTCTTTAGGCATCTCTTTATCCTGTAGTCGCTTTTCCACTATTTCCAAGCATTCATATAATGGAACATTGGTAAACAATGACTGAACGTCAAAACTCACCATAATATCAGTCGGTTCCAACTTGATGCTCTTCAAAATATCTACAAAATGACGGGAGTCCTTCACGAAAGACGAGGTGTTTCCTACTAAGCACTGGAGTACCGTTGCAACGTGTCTAGCTAAGTCGTACGTAGGGGAGCTTATCTGACTTACAATTGGTCGCAAGGGCACGTCAGCTTTGTGTATTTTTGGCAGCCCATATAATTTCGGCGGTAGGTTGATTTTAGGTCTATCAAGCGTATTGTACTCGTCCTCCATGAAAAGATCTCTGTTCGCCTTTAACAATTGCCTTGTTGTCCTAGTTACCCTTGCTGTGGGGTTATAAGAAACCGGTTTATACACCGAGGTATCGCTCAGAAGATTCAGTACCTTCTCATGATAGTCCGTCGTATTCATCACAACCGTGGCATTCCCTTTATCGGCCTTCAGCACCAGAATATCGTCGTTTTTTCGGAGATCTTCCAGTGCTTTTCGCTCTTCAAGTGTGATGTTAGACTACGGTAATCGGGATTTCCGTAATATTACTGATACGTCTTGTCTTAAAACTTCAGCTTCGTTTGATGGTATTTTATTACGGCATATCGCCTCTTCGACACTACCTATGATTTTTTCCACAGGTATCTTCTTCGCACCTTGGCACTGAACTGAAACACGTAGCAACTGTTCTGGAGAAGAATGGCTATAGGGTCATTAAACCACAGAAAAAGATCCATAGATCCAAGGTAAGGTCGCCGGGAGTAGAGAGATATCCAGCGTTTCTACCATACGTAAGAGGGGCGACGGATAAAATTGGAGCCGCATTAAACAGATTCTCCATTAAGGCGGTATATGTTCCGGCTACCAAAGTAGCAAACGTGTTACGGACTCCCAAGGACATAGTTCCGTTCCAGACGCCAGGGGTTTATAAAATAGACTGCAGCTGTGGAAGTTCATACATCGGCCAAACAAAGCGAACCATTGCCGAAAGAGTCAGGGAGCACATAGCTGCGGTTAAAAACCTTCAAACAAACAAGTCAGCTATTGCCGAGCACTTACTCAATGAGGGACCCAATCATTGGATCGAGCTTCATAATCCGAAGATCCTGTCTACCGACCGACACTACTACCCTAGGATGGTTCGGGAAGCAGTCGAAATAAAAAAGCACAGGACCTTCAACCGGGAGGACGGATATAAGCTCTCAACAGCGTGGAATCCGGTAATTGGTGCCTTAAAGTATCGCGATAAAATTGTGAACGCGTCCGCGGATACGGTCAGTGTTGTGTGCCGTGTGTTTCCACAGATTGACAATCTCGGGGGTACTTCGAAAACTCCCGACACATAGCAGAATCTCCAGCCTACAAGCATCAGTCGCCTCGGGACCACGATAGGTGTAACCCTATCGAAACGTCGGGGAAAAAAGAAGGTACCGAAACCTTTATTTAATATTAAATAGTGCCGCGCGAAATCCCGTTTATAATACATTATATCACTGTAATTACATGAAAAATTATTTGAAGATTAAATATAATGTATAGCATCAGTGAGTATTATTAAAATAATTAGAATCGGTCTAGTTTTTGAATAATATTTTTTTTTGTTAAGTTTGAGATTTTTTTAAAAATAATCTAGAAGTCGTATCGAAGCGGGAGTTTCATTTTGATGTTTTATATGATAATGACTACAGTATTTAAAAAGAAAATGGAGGTGAAACAAAATCGGCTGTTTTGAAACATAGTGCGCCTGCGGCGCTGGAGGTCGTGGGTTCAATTCCCACCGGAGACAAATATTTGTGTGACCCATAAATGTTTGTCTCAAGGGTCTGGGTGTTTCTATGTATAATATGTATGTATTTAAAAGTATATCCGTGGTCTGATACCCATAACACAAGCAGGTTATTCCTAGCTTACTTTGGGATCAGATAGCGTTGTGTGCGATGTCCGTGAATATTTATTTATTATTTATTTATGTACCGGATTTCAGCCAGATCCATTCAGCCGTTACAGCGTGATTGAGTAACAAACTTCCAAACATCTTCACAAACTTTCACATCATCATCAATCAATCATCAATCAATATCATCAATATCAATACATATAATAAAATCGTAACAAGTCGCTGTCTGTACATGAAAGAAAAGTAAGAAAAAATAATATAGGGGGGCTTTATGAACGCAATAGAACCCAAAACAATGATTTTTAGAATTTTTGTCTGTTTGTCTGTATGTCTGTTTGTCTGTACGTATGTGCACGCTAATCTCAGTAACCGCTTAACCGATTGCAATGCGGTTTTCTTTATTGTGTTGAGGTTTGCTCCACTAAACATTTAGTGTTAATTTTATGTCAATCGGTTTATAAATAAAAAAAAAATTGCGTGTACTTAGTGTACACACGTAAGAAGTGAAACTTCTTCATAAACTTAATTTTCACCTCACCTTAAATTAAGTCAAAAAGTACAAAAGTACAAAAGTCCAAAAGTCCAAAAGTCCAAAAGTCCAAAAGTCCAAAAGTCCAAAAGTCCAAAAGTCCAAAAGTCCAAAAGTCCAAAGTCCAAAGTCCTAAGTCCAAAGTCCAAAGTCCAAAGTCCAAAGTCCAAAAGTCCAAAAGGCCAAAAGTCCAAAAGTCCCAAAGTCCCAAAGTCCCAAGGTCTCAAGGTCCCAAAGTCCCAAAGTCCCAAAGTCCCAAAGTCCCAAAGTCCCAAAGTCCCAAAGTCCCAAAGTCCCAAAGTCCCAAAGTCCCAAAGTCCCAAAGTCCCAAAGTCCCAAAGTCCCAAAGTCCCAAAGTCCCAAAGTCCCAAAGTCCCAAAGTCCCAAAGTCCCAAAGTCCCAAAGTCCCAAAGTCCCAAAGTCCCAAAGTCCCAAAGTCCCAAAGTCCCAAAGTCCCAAAGTCCCAAAGGCCAAAAGTCCCAAAGTCCCAAAGTCCCAAAGTCCCAAAGTTCTAAAGTCCCAAAGACCCAAAGTACCAAGGTCCCATCTAAAAGTCCAAAAGTCCCAAAGGCCAAAAGTCCAAAAGTCCCAAAGGCCAAAAGTCCAAAAGTCCCAAAGTCCCAAAGTCCCAAAGTCCCAAAGTCCCAAAGTCCCAAAGTCCCAAAGTCCCAAAGTCCCAAAGTCCCAAAGTCCCAAAGTCCCAAAGTCCCAAAGTCCCAAAGTCCTAAAGTCCCAAAGTCCCAAAGTCCCAAAGTCCCAAAGTCCCAAAGTCCCAAAGTCCCAAAGTCCCAAAGTCCCAAAGTCCCAAAGTCCCAAAGTCCCAAAGTCCCAAAGTCCCAAAGTCCCAAAGTCCCAAAGTCCCAAAGTCCCAAAGTCCCAAAGTCCCAAAGTCCCAAAGTCCCAAAGTCCCAAAGTCCCAAAGTCCCAAAGTCCCAAAGTCCCAAAGTCCCAAAGTCCCAAAGTCCCAAAGTCCCAAAGTCCCAAAGTCCCAAAGTTCCAAAGTCCCAAAGACCCAAAGTACCAAGGTCCCATCCAAAAGTCCAAAAGTTCAAAAGTTCAAAAGTTCAAAAGTCCCAAAGTCCCAAAGTCCCAAAGTCTCAAAGTTCCAAAGTCCCAAAGACCCAAAGTACCAATGTCCCATCCAAAAGTCCAAAAGTCCAAAAGCCCAAAAGTCCAAAAACCCTTAAATGACATGCTATCCCTGGATAAAGTACTCTTAATTCGAATCCACCGTGGTGGGGAACAGAACAAAGATGGCGCGTAACCAAAAATCGTGACGTGACGTGACGTGACGTGACGTGACGCAAATTTTTTTCCAACGCCGATAAAGAAGTTTCACTTCAAAAAGTTATATCACTTTAAAGAATCGTACATAGACATAAGAATCTAAAAACGGGTAAATCTAAACTGGCACCTTCGGCGCGTACTGAATTGTTTTAAAATAGCCTTAATCATTAAGCTCTTTTATGATTAAGCAAACAGGTCAGTTTCACACGCTGCTTGATGAGTCTGCTGAAGAAATACCTATCCTTTCATACACCTCATGTGACGTAAACGAAGTTGCGGGTTCAGCTAGTTTAAAATATTAGTAGGATAAAGATGTATGGATTGAAATTTTCACGTGGCTTGTATCAGAGAAATAAGAAATACCTATACTTTAGTACTTTAGTGAAGTGATTGGTGGATCGTGCTCAAGCACCAGCAGACCTTCGCTTTGAAGCCTACTTAACTTGAAGGCTCAGCGTTTCTAGGTCTCACGATAAGGTCAAGAAACTTTATTTTGTTTAAGATTACAATCTTTTTCACGTCGATTTAAGCATTATTGTTTCTGAAAACGTGAAGCTCTCCAAATTCTTTCCATAATTTATACGTTTTAGCTGAACGGTAAAACGTTTGGAAAAATATGCGTTTTAGCTGCATGAACACGTTTTATGCTGCAAAAAATTTAACATTAAATATTTATTGACACCATTTTTTGTGACACGTTATGTTGACACCGTGCTCTAAAAGTTTTATTTTCGAAAATTGTTAGGTTAATTTAGCTTTTAGGTTTACTCTTTTAATTTTTGACATACTTTGTCAAACTTTAACCTCCTAATTTACCAATATACCTGGACGAGTAATTTTGAAAAATCCTTTTGTTAGTCTGTGCCTACAAGGGTAGCTCTTACACTAAATTTTTAAGTTATAGGTCCACAGTTACAGCGTGATTGTTTCGGCGAACGGTCGGCTATCGGGAGAGTTCGTCACTCGGCTGGCTTTCCCCCCCCCCCCCGCACCCGCCCCGCGCTGCCTCGCCAGGCGGGCGGCCACTCATCGACCGTTCAGTCAAATCTCGGACGCGGTTCGGACATCTTGTGTGTGCGCCTGTGGTGGATTGCCGGCAACCCATCCACACGTCAGCGCCTCGGTCGACACGGCAACTCGAAAACAACCTCAAGCGAATATCAAGGCCTCGGAGCAACCCTAAGGAAGAGCGGGAAAGAATCCAGGTAAGTGGCGAATCATTCTTGGTGGCGGTCCGATTTTCGAACTTCCTGTGTCGTCTTATGTGCCTGCAGGAACTACCAGAAAGACAGTCCACTAACTACACTGAGTTATCGAACATATTTATGGTCATTCGAGCGGATTTCAGCCGGATTTCGGTATATTTGTTGGTATTTTTTCAAATCATAAGTCGGTTGTAGATTTAAAAATTGAAATTCCTAACCGCCACTTACAGCTCTGACACAAGTCTCGATTCGGTCGGATACAATTCAAACTAAAGTCGTTAAGTTTGTTTGTCATTTGCGGTTCGGTTATTGTATTATATTGTGCGGTATGCGATATTTGTGAAATTATCCTCAGTTATTAGAACAATTTAA
This sequence comes from Miltochrista miniata, assembly GCA_933228765.1. Taxonomy (NCBI): domain Eukaryota; kingdom Metazoa; phylum Arthropoda; class Insecta; order Lepidoptera; family Erebidae; genus Miltochrista; species Miltochrista miniata. The sequence continues at coordinate 38,810,744 of OW121753.1, read as the reverse complement.
TTGATTTATTGTAGGGTTCCGTTATATATTTTTTTTCTCTTACCCGGGGGTGGGTGCATCACGATTTGGAGTCTTAACGATTTAAAATGGCTAAGGTATCATCAACTAAATTTAAAATTCAAGTCGAATGGCTTAGAAGCACGTTAGAAATGATCGCGGGAAAAACTCAAACCAATGCAGTTATTTCGGCGAGATTACGTAAACTCGATGAACGATACGCACTTTTGTCGGAACAGTATGAGTTATTGCTGGATAATACGGTAGATCCGGAAATGATTAAAATCTATACGGCTGATTATAATGAGGCGGAGTTGGCTTATAATCAACTGGAAGCGGTCTCGTCGGCTTACCCGGGTTTGGACGGGGTTCATAGACCGTCCGAGAGTTCAAATACGGCAAGACTTCCCAGAATCGATTTATGCAAATTTGATGGTGACGTTTTTCAGTGGACAAGTTTTATAAGCCTATTCAGTTCGTTGGTACTAACACGGAAAGATATATCAAAGACAGAAAAATTTCATTACTTAGTTTCTCATGTGTTAAATGAACCGCATACCTTAATACGGCATTTACCTATGGTAGACGAATCCCTAGATATAGGCTTAGAAATTCTTAAGGGTAGATATGAAAATATCAGGATGCTAGCAGATAGTCACATTTCTAGAATCCTACAGCTACCTACATTAAATAAACCCTATGATCTGCGTTCTAAAATTCTAAACCCACTGTTGGAGTCCACTCGCGCCTTGAATAATTTAGGCCTTCCTATAGATCAATGGTCTTATATTTTATTATTCATTAGCTTAAATAAAATTCCGTTAGACGTTAAAACTCGGTTTGAACAGAAGTACGGCGGAAATATAATCACCCTACCCACATTCAATCAACTTGTGGAGTTTTTGCAAAATGAATGTCGGCTTATAGACTCGACAACAGCTGACGGCGCGACCTTGAAGGACAATCGTACCCGCCGCACCATACACATTATCGGAAACGAAAGTGAATCTTACAGGAATGAACGAATAATCGCTAGGCGATGTTTATACTGTGAAATAAGCGGTCACATGATTTCGGAGTGTTTTAAATTTAAAAAATTAACCGCGGGTCAGCGTAAAGACTGGGTGCGAGCTGAAAACGTATGCTTTAAATGTTTTGGTAAGCATTCGGCATCTACGTGCGATAAAAGGACAGCATGTAAACGCTGTGGCCATCGGGGTCACAACGACTTAATATGCATGCACAACTATACTGCGTCTCGCGCTAGCTCGCCTTCGGAGGGACCTGGCTACCGCAGCCACCGTCCGCGTCGTCGCACGCGCACGGCCTCTCCTCGCGAAAGAAGAGAGGTACCGTCGCGCTCATCAGCTGAGCGTGTGGTTCAGGTCAGCTCGCGCAACGGCTATCAGGCATGCGAACGGCGGGAATCGCACGAATCGCGCGGTCAGTCACGTAATAATTCTCAGAAGCAATATTCAGCATAGCAATTAAGGTTACATGATGACTCATCTTCAACGTCTTTGCATCGAAACCCGTATAATGTTGTTCTACCCACAGCTATTATTGAAATTAAGAATAAAAATGGTGAATTCGTTAAAGCACGGGCTCTCTTAGATTTAGGGGCTCAAATGTCGGTAATAAAGGGGGATTTGGTATCTACCCTCGGATTGAAACGGTCTTATAGTAATGTACAAATCACGGGTATCGGTGGCATTCAAGCCAATACATATCAACACGTTGTTGTTATATATTTCAAACCAGAACATTCAGAACACCCAGTACTAGCGGTAACGGCGGCAGTTTTAAGAAGGCTTACGTCTTATTCGGTTAACAGAACAAATTTGGTTTTTAAAGAGTTGAAACTCGCAGATAACGGCTCATTGAATTCTTCAGAGATAGACGTAATTTTTGGATGTGATATACTCGGTCAAATCTTAAATGGGGAAAAGATTACTTTGTGTCAGGGTGGGCCCTACGCGTTGGGCACGGTATTTAATTTCGCGGTATTCGGACCAGTTTCGCCGGAGACGCGGGAGCTGGCCGAATCGTCGGTTAACCAGTTGACACTCAAGGAAACGGTGGAAAGGTTTTGGCGATCTGAGGAACCCCCTCTTAATAAAATTAAAAGTCCCGAGGACTTGGAATGCGAACAATTATTTGTTTCAACGGTATCGCGAGGCCCGGACGGTAAATATATCTCGCGCTTACCTCTTATCTCGGCAGGTGATAGACGTCTATTAGGAGACTCACGCCAGCCCGCTTATAAGCAATTTATGTCGCTTGAGAGGCGGATGCAACGGAATCCGGAATTTCGGGAGAAATACATTGAATTTATTAATGAATATATTAGGCTGGGACACATGAGTGTATCGCAATTTGATATTAATTCGGGGCAAGAACATTACTTTCTCCCACATCACGGAGTATTTAAAAAATCGGGCGATGTGAATAAAATTCGCGTTGTATTCAATGGCAGTCAGAAAACAAGTTCGGGAGTGTCATTAAACGACTGTCTGTTTTCGGGAGAACGATTGCAAAACGATATCACTAATATTATAATGAAATTTAGGGTTCCACAAATTGTATTTACTACGGATATTAAAATGATGTTTAGGCAGACGTGGATTCACCCGGACGATCGGAGATATCAGTTGATTCTCTGGCGAGCGTCGCCCACGGAGCCCCTACTTACCTATCAATTAAACACAAATACATACGGTTTGAAGTCGAGCTCTTTCATAGCCATACGCTGCTTACACCAGCTCGCCCGGGACGAGGTTGATAAAACCCGTGCCGCTAAGTTACTCATAGACAACACATACGTTGACGATTTGAATGGCGGCGCAGACTCGCTGATTGAGGCGCGTGAGCTTCGCGATGAGTTAATCTCATTGATGAATTCGGCCGGCTATGAGTTACGGAAATGGTCCAGTAATATGCCAGCATTACTGAATGACTTACCCACGGAACACTTGGAGTCACCGCGGCGTTTCGATGATCGCGATTCGGATGGAACGGGTTTTGTCAAGATTTTAGGCATTCAGTGGGACCCCAAATGTGACAATTTCACTTACCATGTAAATCTGCCCACAGATAGTGACGTCACACGTCGTAGTATTTTGTCAATAGTGGCTAGACTTTACGACTCACTTGGGTGGATCTGTCCAGTAGTTTTTAAAATAAAACTTTTATTACAGTCCCTATTGGCGACTTCTGATAACTCAAAGGGGGTAGCTTGGGATGCCCCGGCCCCCATAGATTTAGTGCGACAATGGAGGGATATCATCTCTGACTTGCCGCATCTGCAACGTATCTCCATTCCCCGGTGTGTCAAGTTAGAAGGACCGACTAAATATACTCTTCACGGGTTTTGTGATGGCTCCAGCGTCGGTTACGCTGCAGCAGTCTACTTGCGCGCGGAGGGCGCAGACGGACGGACTCACGTACGCCTACTTATTGCTAAGTCACGTATAACGCCATTAAGGGTTAAGTTAACCATACCGAAACTGGAGTTGAATGGTGCTAAGTTGCTGTCAACGTTGGTTAATCACACGGTCGAGTCAATGGAGGATAAGGTTCGGTTAGACCAAATTGTAGGCTGGTGCGACAGCACTATCGTTTTGGCGTGGTTACGGACACCACCTCATAAATTACAAGTCTTTGAAGGAAACCGGGTTTCGGATATAATAACCTCTAAGACCAACATCGACTGGCGTCACGTACCCGGCGAGCTGGTGTAAGCAGCGTATGGCTATGAAAGAGCTCGACTTCAAACCGTATGTATTTGTGTTTAATTGATAGGTAAGTAGGGGCTCCGTGGGCGACGCTCGCCAGAGAATCAACTGATATCTCCGATCGTCCGGGTGAATCCACGTCTGCCTAAACATCATTTTAATATCCGTAGTAAATACAATTTGTGGAACCCTAAATTTCATTATAATATTAGTGATATCGTTTTGCAATCGTTCTCCCGAAAACAGACAGTCGTTTAATGACACTGGTCCTTCGAGCCGGATTGTCCAGTAGTTTTTAAAATAAAACTTTTATTACAGTCCCTATTGGCGACTTCTGATAACTCAAAGGGGGTAGCTTGGGATGCCCCGGCCCCCATAGATTTAGTGCGACAATGGAGGGATATCATCTCTGACTTGCCGCATCTGCAACGTATCTCCATTCCCCGGTGTGTCAAGTTAGAAGGACCGACTAAATATACTCTTCACGGGTTTTGTGATGGCTCCAGCGTCGGTTACGCTGCAGCAGTCTACTTGCGCGCGGAGGGCGCAGACGGACGGACTCACGTACGCCTACTTATTGCTAAGTCACGTATAACGCCATTAAGGGTTAAGTTAACCATACCGAAACTGGAGTTGAATGGTGCTAAGTTGCTGTCAACGTTGGTTAATCACACGGTCGAGTCAATGGAGGATAAGGTTCGGTTAGACCAAATTGTAGGCTGGTGCGACAGCACTATCGTTTTGGCGTGGTTACGGACACCACCTCATAAATTACAAGTCTTTGAAGGAAACCGGGTTTCGGATATAATAACCTCTAAGACCAACATCGACTGGCGTCACGTACCCGGCGAGATGAATTGTGCGGACGTTGCGTCACGCGGTTGCTCGGCGGCAGAACTCTTGAACCATCCCTTGTGGTGGGGATCGAGTTGGCTGGAGCGGCCGCCCCATACGTGGCCGTCCGGGGGCCCAGAGTTCCCGCCAGATTTGTTACCTGGCCTGAGGCCGGCCGTTAGGGTTGCTAATGTAAACGAATTGATATCGGATTTTAATTTATTAGATCGTTTTAGTTCATATGAAAAGTTGCTAAACGTTACTACATACTTACTACGCTTTAAAAACAATTCAAAAATTAACTCTGAGAAGGTTTACGGTAGTTTAACGGTGTCGGAACGTAGAATCGCCAATCTGTGCTTAATTCGTATTGTGCAGTCAAAACATTTCTCCGATGAATTGACAAACCTTCGAACGGGTACTGAAATTAAAAATTCATTGCGACGGTTGAATTTATTTTTGGACAGGGATGATATTATTCGTGTCGGCGGCAGAATCGGCGCCTCTACCCTTCCATATGAGTCACGGCACCCTATATTAATACCGGCGAGGGGTAGTTTCACAGACTTGCTAGTCAATCATTATCATAAGGTCTACTGTCACGTCGGAGCTAACGCGTTGAGTGCGATTCTCTCACGACGCTACTGGATTATCTCGGCGCGGCGTGTCACGCGACACATAACGTTTAAATGCGTACAATGTTTTCGACACCGGGCTCGGCCTAAACAGCCATATATGGCAGATTTGCCTGCCGATCGCGTTACCGGAGTCAGACCTTTCGTCGGGGTCGGCACGGATTTCGCTGGACCTTTTTACGTTAAAACGAGCTCGTTGCGTAATGCAAGGGTTCAAAAGTGTTACTTATGCGTTTTCATTTGCTTGTCGGTTAAGGCGGTACATCTAGAAATTGTATCAAACTTATCAGTTGAAGCCTTCGTGGCAGCCTTGACTAGGTTCGTATCTAGGAGAGGTGTACCGTCCTTGATCCGATCAGACTGCGGTACAAACTTCACGGGAACCGATAAATATTTAAAGGAGTTATACATATTCTTACGGAACCATCACCAGGAAATTGATCGGAAGCTGACGGCTCAAAACATAACTTGGCTCTTCAATTGCCCTTCAAATCCTTCAAGCGGTGGCATATTCGAGTCGGCAGTGAAGGGTGCCAAGACACATGCGAAACGGGTTCTCGGAGAAGCCAAGCTCACTTTCGAAGAGCTGACCACCTTTTTTACCAAGGTAGAAGCGGTAATGAATTCTCGGCCGCTTTGCCCCCTTAGTACGGACTCGGAAGACCTTGATGTATTGACCCCCGGTCATTTCCTAATAGGGCAACCTCTCGTTGCACTTCCTGAGTATCCCTACACGGAAACTCCGGAGCACCGGTTGTCTCGGTACCAACTTATTCAAAAGATATCCCAGCATTTCTGGTCTCGGTGGAGATGTGAATATCTTCACACACTCCAACAAAGGCATAAGTGGACTTCTCATAACGAGGCTCCCAAGGTCGATGACCTGATATTGATAAAGGAGGATAATTTACCCCCTCTCCAATGGAAACGCGGTCGGATCGTTAGGTTACTTCCGGGTAGGGACGGAATTGTCAGAGTTGTAGAGGTCAGGACTCAGCAAGGGAACATCTTACGACCTGTCTCTAAGCTTTGTGGATTGCCTTCGGTGGTTTAGTGGGTAACCAAGGCAGAACCTTGGTTAGGCGGCAGGATGTTTCGGCGAACGGTCGGCTATCGGGAGAGTTCGTCACTCGGCTGGCTATTCCCCCCCCCCCCCCCGCACCCGCCCCGCGCTGCCTCGCCAGGCGGGCGGCCACTCATCGACCGTTCAGTCAAATCTCGGACGCGGTTCGGACATCTTGTGTGTGCGCCTGTGGTGGATTGCCGGCAACCCATCCACACGTCAGCGCCTCGGTCGACACGGCAACTCGAAAACAACCTCAAGCGAATATCAAGGCCTCGGAGCAACCCTAAGGAAGAGCGGGAAAGAATCCAGGTAAGTGGCGAATCATTCTTGGTGGCGGTCCGATTTTCGAACTTCCTGTGTCGTCTTATGTGCCTGCAGGAACTACCAGAAAGACAGTCCACTAACTACACTGAGTTATCGAACAGTGATTGAGTAACAAACAACCAAACGCTTCCTGAAAACTTTGACATTCACATTATGTAGAATAGCACAGTTTACAATTAAATTTTTAGCTCTACTGAAATGTTCAAATAGGTACCTAATAGAAAAGTCAACTGCAACTTTTTCTCATTAAAAATACAGATAAGTGTGCCACTATAAAAACTGCACTGCAAAAGGAAAACGCAGAACAAACTTTATGCACGCGTGAGCTTATCAGGACACACGTGGAATATGTATAAATGTACCACAAGAACAGTGCAAGTCAAGTTTAATATATTTCCTGCAATATTAATAATGGAGATGCGTAGAAAATGTTTGTCAATATTTTTTTAGGTACTTGACTACTGGGACTTTCTTCCGAGGGTATACCCGGGGCTCCCAAACATCGGCTGTTGGGCGTTACGTGAGGTTTTTTAGTCGGTAGGAGTCCGGCATAGCATCCATAATGGATTTTCCCTCACGTTAAAAAAAAAGGTACTCGACTAGAGGGCGGCGACCCCGCCATCACAGGTTTCGGTTTTCTGGGTTGGGAACCTGTTCCAGCAATAAAAAGTACTCTTATGTGTTACTCCAGGCTATTTTCTATCCCTGTACCAAATCCAGCCAAATCAGAAGGTACAGCCGTTACAGCGTGCTACAATAACAAACATTCATACCTTCACACACACAATTTTCGCATTTATAATATGGCACATGTATTAAGCGGTCTACATTGTGGTACCAGTGACGTTTGAAACGATGGGCAGTCGGGGTATGGAGGCCAAGCAATTGAATGCAGATGCAAAGATACATATAGTCACACCTTTAACCCCGAAGGGGTAGGCAGAGGCATAGCATACGCACACATTTTACCTTATAGTTTTATGTCCCACGTAATTGGTGGTGAGCCTATTGCCGTGTTGAAATGGACAGACGCAGGTCGCAGCGACCCGCAGTTGAAAATTTTCAAGTCGCCCATAACGCCTTCAACTTGGTTTAACGATTGTCATTTTACCGACAACCGGGTTTCATTTCGAGTTTTCCTTCTTTACGCAATTGATGTTTTTGCGAAAGTGTTACCTTAGTGAAGCGCTCGTGGCCCCGCGGACTCAGTGTTCTGTAAACGATCACTGCAGTAAGCAACTTTCACTATGGCTGGTCCATGGATGGGTGACCATCCATGTGATCACTTTGTGACATTTATTTGAGCGTTTCCGTGCTTCAGAAGGCACTTTAAGCCGTTGGTCCTGGTTCCAGTAAAATGACATTGGTTAAGCCAAGTTGAAGGCCTTTACAGGCGCCTTAAAAAATTTCAACAGCAGGCAGTCACAACCTGCGCCTGTCCATTTAAACATGGCAATACGGCTCACCACCTATTAAGTGGGTCAAATTATACAAAGGTGAAATGTGGGCATATAATATGCCTCTGCCTACCCCTTCGGGGATAAAGGCGTGACCATATATGTATGTATGTGTGTATGTTCCCTTAGTCGCCTCTTACGAAAGCCTCGGGATGTATTGGGGTGGCGACATTTTGTACTCTTACCTGTTGCAAGACGGGACCTCGTCGCCACACGGGGCTATACCATACTAATAAGATGGAAAAAAAATAGGGGAGAAACTGGTGACTCTTGCTCCGGCTAGTACCTGGTGCAAAGGTTAGCTATTGTCATCCAGCGCGAAATTGCGGAGAGCGTTTTGAGCACCTTTACACCGAATACGACCCGGGGTGTCCATTTAGCCAGAGTTTAATATATAATTCTTATATAATTCTACTATATATAATATACTGTATATAATATAATTCTAATATATAATTCTACTATGATTTAGCTAACAATTTGTGTTAGTATTAGTTTTATTTTAATTGTGACGTTTGCATTTGTATTTTGACGTTTTGTAATTTGAAGATGTAAAATGATTAAATAAATTCTACTAATATTATATGTTGAGTTTGTGAAGATTAATGAAACCGCGAGTATCATCGAGTTATACCTACATATTTTTGAAAAAATATAATATTACTAGGTAAGGATTTATTTCTTTAGAATAACAAGATATTAGTTTAAAAATCTTTCCACTTTAGCGTTCACCACAAAATTGCATAACCGTGTTATTTAGATGTTGTTATTGACTTGGAGGGTTCCGCTATTACTACATACATAGGTATACATAATAGTCACGCCTTTGTCCCTAAAGGGGTAGGCAGAGGCATGGTATACGCCCACATTTCGCCTTATAATTTTATGTCCCACGTAATAGGTGGTGAGCCTATTGCCGCGTTGAAATGGACAGGCGGAGGTCACCGCGACACGCAATTGAAATTTTTCAAGTCACCCCTAAGGCCTACAACCTGGCTTAACGATTGTCATTTAACTGGCAACCGGGTTTCATTTCGAGTTTTTCTGCTCTACGCAATGGATCTTTTTGCGAAAGTGTTCCCTTAGTCGCCTCTTGCGACACCCTTAGTATGTATTGGGGTGGCGACATTTTTGTACTCCTACCCTTCGCAACACGGGACCCCGTCGCCACACAGGTTATTACTAAACCATAATAAAATTTGACTGTCTCAGTGACGTGGTGGCGGTGTTTCCGATTACCGTTGGTACGAATCATTGATCGAAAAAATATGTTTGTGATCTACGGTGTTTCGACTTACTCGTAGGTATTTAGAAATACTGAAGATCCTCGGTATAGACGTCCGGCCAGAGCTCAATCACAAAAACTACATAGAGAATTGTATTGGGCGGGCCTCGCGGAAACTAGGAGTCCTAAATGAAGTGAGAAGGAACATTCACGCCACATCAGAGATGTTTACTGGTACAAGACGCAGATTTGTACTTGCGTCGAATACTGTTCTCACCTTTGGGATGACTCCGCAAGGTACTTACTAGACGCGCTTGACGCAGATATATATGCAGAGACGTGCTATCCGAATAATTGGTTGTCCTGAGGTGACGGGAGGCCTCGAACAGTTGGCGCAGCGAAGAACCATAGCGTCCCTGGCTGCCTTCTATAGAATGTATCACGGCCAATGCTCTGAAGAGCTCTTCAACCTGATCCCACCCTCTCCTTTCCGATCCCAAACAACGCGTGCCGGGCAAAGATGCCACTCACACACAGTGTGATGTAATTCAAGAGATCGTTCCTATCGAACTATGAAAACATGAAACGACCCGCCCGCACACGTGTTTCTCTCATCTTACAATCCTGGGTTCTTCAAGAGGAGCGTGCAGAGGCATATCACTGGGCCGCATCATCGTTACTGATTATGTAGACAATCCATTGAACCACTACATAAAAATATCAATTCTCTAAAAAAAATAGTTTATGTAACAACGTTTTGTAAATATCAACGTTTCGGCTCGACGCAGAGCTAAAAAAACATCTGTGCGACAAAATTGCATCCCAGTAAAATTCGGAAACCTAAAATGGATAAAAATACTGTATACAGAACGGTTCACATTTTTTATGGTATGAAAGAATATTTTGTCATCCCCGAGCTCGGAGATCATCCTCCTCGTTTAAATTGCTAGTTCCAACTAGAATGGAATAAAAACTTTTTTATGCAAGCCACAGAATAATGACAAATACAAACTGACAAATTTCTGTTCCGCCATTAATCGGATAATTATAAAATGTTGCAGCTAAAAAGAATATTTTAAGGTCATCATTTTAGTTCTGGTTCTACCTTGAGATAAAAAGTCTCTTTTTTAAAATTCCCTGCGAAGAACAAAGGTGATTTAATCTTACTATTTTCTAAAACAAAGTAACTCAGTATATTGCAAAATTGAATTTCCCTACATAAACTAATTACTGTAACATGAACCTTATTGTTGTTCAAATTCCAGCTTGGAGCTTAGTAATTTCCATCAATTTTGATTGGAACTTGTATTGATTACATAATCGAATAATTTCCAATCTAACTAAAGAACAAAGACGCAGCAATGAAGTTAAAAAGAATTTATATTAACTGCGAAGTCGACGTTATACAAAGCTCAAGTATCAAAGACATATCTTTAATGTGTTTTCTTGTTGCTGCTCTGAAGAGTTTGATTGTGACTTTTTGAGACATGACGAGCAAAGTGAATAAGCGAGCCTATTCAGTTTGCTCGTCATGTCTCAAAAAGTTCACAAACTTTTTATTAGATACATGCTTTTCCCTGCGACTTCGCGAAGTCGTTATTGCGTAAAATCTTCGAGAAGTAGTTATCGCTTTTTTGCGTAATCTTTTAAAAAATAGCCTATGTCCTTCCCAGGGACTCACACTATCTCTATATGAAATATCATCTAAATCGCTACAGTGATTTAGACATGAAAGCGTAACAGAGAGACAGTGTTACTTTCGCATTTATAATATTAGGAGGGATTTAGGATCTAACGAGTTGAGAGTCACTATCACTCTCCAAGCTCTTAATTTAGCGTCCAAACGACTTGCTTAAGGAATTTGGAGTTGAAGAAGAAAGTGCACTGGCAGAGCATTTCAAATTTCTATGGTTTGATATAGAATAGATGTTTTTAGGGTTTCGTACCCAATGGGTTAAAACGGGACACTATTGATGATACGTCGCTGTTCGTCTGTTCGCCTGTCTGTCAGTCCGTCAAGAGTCGGTATCTCAGAAACCGTGATAAATAGAGAGCTAAAATTTTCACAGATATGTAGATAATGTATTTCTGTTGCCACTGTGACAATAAATACTAAAATCAGAAATATAGGGGGGATTATCACGTTTGTTGTTTGGGGCGCCCCCCAAACAACAAACGTGATTTTTTGTACCTACAGTACCTCTGTGCGCAAGTTGACTCGTATTTGGCAAGTTTTTTATTAAATAAAACTTACTTTAATAATATGCTTTTGATATGCATCACATCTCTATAAGTATTTTTCAACATTTCTACTCAACAAAACTCTCATATATTACGCCGAACCATAGCAAATTTTCATATTAATAAATATTTAATTCTGGATTGAATTCACGTGGTCTGTATAATTTAGGGGAGAAAATAAATATAATAATATGTTGACTGTCAGATTTAGCGAAGTTTTACTTCAGACTTCGTAACTTTAAAGTTGGCAAAAATACAAAATAAATAAAATAAAAACCCACACACATAGACACAACATAAGGTCCTAAGACTTAAAAAGTTTAGGTTTTGGCTCCTCCTACAGTCTTTCATAAAATGTTTCTCAGTGTTTGACAGAAACAGAAATAGTTTTAAAGGCTGAACGGATCTGGCTGAAATTTGTATGGGGATAATATTATAGTCTGAAATAACTAATTTCCTTCTTTTTACATGCGGATACGGGAATAAAATTCCACGCTGGTAGAGCCACGAGCACCATATTACAGTTAAATATAAAAACTTGAAAATCGAATCATACTTTTCTTAAATGAAATTGGGGTTAGCTTTCAGTGATGATTTGATATGAATTTTTCAGATAATACAGTAGCTACCTATTATAATCTATCCATATTACAAATAATGATAAAAAAATAAAAAAAGACACTACCTAAAAAAGGTGATTCTATTATAGGGGTGATGGGAGATAGATGATATCACCACCTATATGTATATGTGATAGCGGTATATTCAGGATCGTGAAATAAAAACGTTCGACTCACTTGTAGAATAGATGTAATGTCCGTATCACAACAGAAGGCACAATTTTAGAAGGAAGCACATGCACACAGATAGTTCACAGAATAGGAAAGTCTTAGAAGGTAGCACAATAGTAATTAAGCAGGAAAAGCACATAAAACTATAGGCAAATGCTATACGCGTGTTTAAGTAAGCGAGGCAAACGGACGTGCGCTCCGCGAGGGTTAGGTATCTCGACTGAGGTAAGTACATCGTGCAATTTGTATGCGGCGCCTGCGCAGCCTTTTGCACGAAATTTTTGCACAATAGTGGTGGGACGCTGTCGATAATTGATATCGACGAGCTGCCACACATCCTCGTTAGGTCGACAATAAATGTCGTAAATAAATATTAGATATTATGTTGTGTAAATATTATAGGTAATAAGTATATTATTTTAAATTAAATATAAATTAATGTTTGCGTGTGTGTGTCATGTGTGTGTGTTTAATAAATATGTATTTTAGTTTAGTATTTATTTATAATTATCTGTAGTGTATATTGAGTGTAGGTAGGAAGGTCCCTACACCACCCCCCTCCAGAGACCGTCAAGGGCGATAGAAATCTGTAAATTTCACCCGACGACCAGAACGAGTAACAAAGTCTTTCCGGACTTCTGGTGGAGGTACATTGGTATGATCAGACAGTATGAAGGCCGGCTTAAGGCGGTCTATTGATACCGTGACCGTTTTATTATTTAATAATATTTTGAAGACTTTGTCACCACGTGATATAACTTTGTGTGGACCGGTGTAAGCGGGTTGAAGCGAACCACGTGAAGCGTCTTCGCGAAGGAAGACGTGATCACATGTGGCGAGTTCTTTAAATATAAATGTTCTTGGCTTGGCTTGGCTATGGTGGGATGTAGGTGTCGGCTGTAACTTTCTGGCAAAATTTCTAATACGAGCGATAAACTCAGAAGTATCTGTGGTACCGGTCGTAGAAGGTTCGAAAAATTCGCCAGGTAGCCTTAAAGGTTCGCCGTATAAAAGTTCAGCGGATGAGGCTTGTAAATCTTCTTTAAAAGAAGTTCGCACACCTAGTAAGACCCATGGCAGTGATTCGGTCCATCTGTCGTTGCCGTGGCACACGATTGCGGCTTTCAGTTGTCTGTGGAATCTTTCCACTAAGCCATTGGACGCAGGATGGTAAGCTGTCGTGCGTTTATGCTCAAACCCAGCTATTTGCGACAGACATTGAAACAGGGCCGACTCAAATTGGCGGCCGCGATCGGTTGTGATGTCTGTTGGGCAGCCGAATCGAGCTATCCAGCCTGACAATAATGCTTTGGCAACTGTTTCAGCCGTTATGTCTTCTATCGGTATTGCTTCCGGCCATCGAGTAAATCGATCTATGGCGGTAAGGCAATAACGATAGCCAGATGACAGTGGCAGGGGTCCAATCAGATCTATATGAATCTGTTTAAGACGCGCCCGTGGTAAGTTAAATGACCCAAGAGGGGCTTTCACGTGGCGGCTAACCTTAGCACGCTGACATGAAATGCATGCTCGTGCCCACTCCCTGCAGTCTTTGCGAACGCCAGGCCAAACATAGCGTTCGGCAATTAATTTAGCCGAACCGTTGGCTCCAGGGTGACTGTACGAATGCAGGCTATCGAAAACTTGCTTTCGTAAGTACCTTGGGACAAATGGTCTGGAGGTCGGAGTACTGACGTCGCAGTACAAGGGTGTACGACTTCCAGGCACGTGAAGTTTCTTTAAGTGGAGTGATGATCCCTCCTCTAATAGCTTCACCAATTCAGGGTCTGCTGCTTGGCCTTTGGCTATTGTTTCGAGGTCCACCGGCGCTCCCACTTCTTCAATACGCGACAAAGTATCAGCGACGATATTATCTTTCCCTGATATGTGACGAATATCAGTCGTGAATTGGGAGATAAAATCGAGGTGTCTATACTGCCTAGGCGAACAGTTTTTCTTCCGGTCATGGAATGCGAAACTGATCGGTTTATGGTCAGTATAGACAATAAAGTGGCGAGCCTCGAGCATATGCCTAAAGTGCTTAATGGCCTCATAAATGGCTAGCAACTCCCTGTCGTATGGTGAGTATTTCACCTGTGAAGGGCTTAACTTACGGCTGAAGAAAGCAAGAGGTTGCCATGCGTCATCTTTCAGCTGTTGGAGTACTGCACCAATGGCCTTGTCAGATGCGTCTGTGACTAAGGCGAGTTGTGCCGTGCAGTCGGGATGAGCTAAAAGAGCTGCGTTGGACAGGCTTTCTTTACAAGCCTCGAAGGCTGCTAAAGTGTCACTTGTTACGTCAACAGGGTGAGACCCTTTTACTGACCCTGTCAAAAGTGCGTGTAATGGAGCTTGGACTTGGGCAGCGCGAGGAAGAAATCTCCTGTAAAAATTGAGCATACCCAAGAATGCTCTTAATTGTCGCACAGTTTTGGGGACAGGAAAGTCCTTGATGGCTTGTACTTTGGAGTCCAGTGGTCGGGTACCTTGCTCGGAGATGCTGTATCCTAAAAAGGTTACCTCCTCTGCCCCGAAAATACACTTGGACGTGTTAACCAACATACCATAGTCCCTCAATCTTCCAAATAAAGTACGAAGATGTTCTTCGTGCTGAGTCTGGTCCCTTGAAAATACTAAAAAATCGTCAAGATAACAATATACGAAGTCCAGGCCCCTGGTCATCTCATCTACGAACCTCTGAAAGGTCTGTCCAGCATTACGGAGACCGAAGGTCATAAATTTGAACTGAAATAAACCAAAAGGAGTGGTTATGGCGGTCTTGGGAATGTCCTCCGGGCTGACAGGTATCTGATTGTAGGCTTTAACCAAGTCTATGGTGCTGAAAACCTTGCAACCTGCAATAGAATGGGCAAAGTCATGTATATGCCTTATCGGATACCTGTCAGGTACGGTGCGGGCATTCAGCATGCGGTAATCTCCACATGGACGCCATCCATTATCTTTTTTGGGTGCTAAGTGTAAAGGTGAGGACCAAGGGCTTTCTGATGGTTGAGCTGTACCATTAGCAATCATTGACTGGAACTCTTGACGAGCGATCTTGAGCTTGTCAGGAGCCAATCGACGAGGAGAAGATGTTACTGGAGGCCCTGGTGTCGTGCGAATGTGATGAAGTGTGTTATGTGGTATTGAGCGATGTGTGCCAGCTGGTCGAGTGATTTCTGGAAAATCTTTTAAAATATTATGAAATGAAGTATCACCAGTTAAAACTTTTACAGAATATAGCCTACTACAATTAGTTACAAGAGTAGCTACAGTAGATACAGATGTAGTATTATCAATTAAGCGCTTATTTCTAACATCGACTATTAGATTATAATAATTTAAAAAGTCTACGCCAATAATCGGCTTAGTAACATCTGCTACGACAAAACGCCATGTAAAAGTTCTACGAAGAGAAAAGTCCAAATCAAGATGAACATATCCATAGGTTGAAATGTTAGACCCATTGGCAGCGCACAAAGAAAACTCAGTTGGGGCACGACGATTATGAAGCACGGATCGAGGGAAGACGCAGAGGTCGCTTCCAGTGTCGACTAAAAATTGCGTCCTCGAAGTTCGGTCCGTCACGAAAAGGCGACCAGTAGAAGGTGGGCAGTCGTCGGTCGTCATTACCGACTGCCCTTGGAGTTTTCCGCCTTGAAGTCGCATGGGCGGATGCAGTAACTGGCCCTCTCACCAAACTTGCTGTGGTACCAGCACATAGGGAACTTTCTATAATTAGACTGAGAGCGCTGCCTAGATGATGACCGGCTGCGCCGTCGAGTACTTCGCGAGCTAGATCTCGGGTTCCTATGTGTGGTAAACTTCTTCAGCTGCTTACGAAGTTCAGCCACTTCTCTGCTGAGGTCACTGATGACGGAGCTGGTGCCTGCTTCACTCATGGCAGCGATCTTGGGTGTTGGTGCTGCCAGGTCGTTGACTCGGTCCGCCAAATCAGCCAAATCCTCTAGGGCTGTGGGCCCTGGTTGACCTGCTAGGACTGTCTGGATACCGTGAGGGAGACGGCTGATCCATATGGTTTTAAGAAAGTCGTCTGGAACGTCCTGGCCAGCAAGGCTCTGCAGGTGGCGAAGAAAACGTGAGGGCTTCCTATCTCCGAGCTCCTCATGCATGAGCAATTGCTTGAGCTTTTTTTCGTTCGAAGCGCTGAGTCGCTTGATGAGCTCCGATTTCAATTTATCATACTTGTTCTCTGCTGGAGGGCATATTATGATGTCTTTCACCTCTCTGGAGTATTGGTTGTCCAATTGACCAATTATATAATTGAATTTGGTTAGGTCGCTAGTAATCTTATTGATGGTGAACTGACCTTCGACCTGGGCGAACCAAATTTCGGGCTCTTCAGGCCAGAATGGTGGAATACGAATACTGACTTTGTACACTTCAGTTCCCTCCGGCGACCTCGATACTTTCCCATCACTATTTGTGGAACGCGAACCGCGTGCTTCCTCCATCTTTGTAGGTTATTGTGTCCGGTATACGTGGTCACCAATATAGGGGTCGCCAATATAGGGGTTGCTTATATAGGCGTGATGGGAAGATGGATGATATCACCACCTATATGTATATGTGATAGCGGTATATTCAGGATCGTGAAATAAAAACGTTCGACTCACTTGTAGAATAGATGTAATGTCCGTATCACAACAGAAGGCACAATTTTAGAAGGAAGCACATGCACACAGATAGTTCACAGAATAAGAAAGTCTTAGAAGGTAGCACAATAGTAATTAAGCAGGAAAAGCACATAAAACTATAGGCAAATGCTATACGCGTGTTTAAGTAAGCGAGGCAAACGGACGTGCGCTCCGCGAGGGTTAGGTATCTCGACTGAGGTAAGTACATCGTGCAATTTGTATGCGGCGCCTGCGCAGCCTTTTGCACGAAATTTTTGCACAATAGTGGTGGGACGCTGTCGATAATTGATATCGACGAGCTGCCACACATCCTCGTTAGGTCGACAATAAATGTCGTAAATAAATATTAGATATTATGTTGTGTAAATATTATAGGTAATAAGTATATTATTTTAAATTAAATATAAATTAATGTTTGCGTGTGTGTGTCATGTGTGTGTGTTTAATAAATATGTATTTTAGTTTAGTATTTATTTATAATTATCTGTAGTGTATATTGAGTGTAGGTAGGAAGGTCCCTACACTATTAATTCTCCTCTTCATAGAATAGGTACCTAATTGAATTCGTATGAGGTTACTTTAACTCGAGCCGCAAGCTACTGATCTTTTTTTTTCAGATAACCCAAGCAAAGCGAATTGATAATCCAGAGAGATACCAGAATGAATATTACTTAGTTATACTTAATATTTATTACTAAGGTGTATTATTTACATTCTATTTGACTGCATTGATGGCGCAGTAAGTGTATACGACTGGCGGGATGAGGTCCCGGGTTTTAATCTTGAGTCGGAACAGGTATTTTTGTGCTTATATGTGTGCTTTTTCCTCAAAAATACGTGTTTAAAATAGATCCCAAAGCAAAATATTATATGTGCACACACTACACCTGCCTTTGTACTGTATTTAATGCATAAAAAAATTTGCGTGTACTTAGTGTACACACGTAAGAAGTGAAACTTCTTCATATACTTAATTTTCACCTCACCTTAAATTAAGTCAAAAAGTACAAAAGTACAAAAGTCCCAAAGTCCCAAAGTCCCAAAGTCCCAAAGTCCCAAAGTCCCAAAGTCCCAAAGTCCCAAAGTCCCAAAGTCCCAAAGTCCCAAAGTCCCAAAGTCCCAAAGTCCCAAAGTCCCAAAGTCCCAAAGTCCCAAAGTCCCAAAGTCCCAAAGTCCCAAAGTCCCAAAGTCCCAAAGTCCCAAAGTCCCAAAGTCCCAAAGTCCCAAAGTCCCAAAGTCCCAAAGTCCCAAAGTCCCAAAGTCCCAAAGTCCCAAAGTCCCAAAGTCCCAAAGTCCCAAAGTCCCAAAGTCCCAAAGTCCCAAAGTCCCAAAGTCCCAAAGTCCCAAAGTCCCAAAGTCCCAAAGTCCCAAAGTCCCAAAGTCCCAAAGTCCCAAAGTCCCAAAGTCCCAAAGTCCCAAAGTCCCAAAGTCCAAAAAGTCCAAAAGTCCGAAAGTCCAAAAGTCCAAAAGTCCAAAAGTCCAAAAGTCCAAAAGTCCAAAAGTCCAAAGGTCCAAAAGTCCAAAAGTCCAAAAGTCCAAAAGTCCAAAAGTCCAAAAGTCCAAAAGTCCAAAGTCCAAAAGTCCAAAAGTCCCAAAGACCCAAAGTACCAAGGTCCCATCCAAAAGTCCAAAAGTCCAAAAGTCCAAAAGTCCAAAAGTCCAAAAGTCCAAAAGTCCAAAAGTCCAAAAGTCCAAAAGTCCAAAAGTCCAAAAGTCCAAAAGTCCCAAAGTCCCAAAGTCCCAAAGTCCCAAAGTCCCAAAGTCCCAAAGTCCCAAAGTTCCAAAGTCCCAAAGACCCAAAGTACCAAGGTCCCATCCAAAAGTCCAAAAGTCCAAAAGTCCAAAAGTTCAAAAGTTCAAAAGTTCAAAAGTCCCAAAGTCTCAAAGTTCCAAAGTCCCAAAGATCCAAAGTACCAATGTCCCATCCAAAAGTCCAAAAGTCCAAAAGCCCAAAAGTCCAAAAACCCTTAAATGACATGCTATCCCTGGATAAAGTACTCTTAATTCGAATCCACCGTGGTGGGAAACAGAACAAAGATGGCGCGTAACCAAAAATCGTGACGTGACGTGACGTGACGCAAATTTTTTTCCAACGCCGATAAAGAAGTTTCACTTCAAAAATAAATGAAAAGAAAATGAAAGCCTAATTGGAGCTAGATAGCTTGTGTGCCATTTTGACAAAATATTTGGCTTCAACTTAAACTAAAGGTACTTTAGTTTAATAAAATGTATATACAGGGTGTGGCGTAAATAGTGGTCCAACCGTCAGGGTGTGATAGACCAGGTGCCCCACTATAACATACTACAATATCATCCAAATTTACCCAAGGGTCTCAGAAAAAGGGTGGGATCATAAAAGCGAGAATAGTTACAAAATCCCACGCGGGTGGAGCCGCGGGCGCTATCTAGGTTATAAGATTTTAAATAAATAATAATAATGTCGACTATGAACTATTACTATGAAAAAAACATTATAAGTGTGATGTATGTAAGTTGATTTCGGTAATTTTTCTTAACCCGTTTTGAACTTTAACAGTAAAAATTACTAGTTTCTGTTTATGCGAAATCCTTACATGGTATCATTTTGAAATCAGTATTACATAAGCATATTTTTAAACGTTTGGGTAGCA
Source organism: Miltochrista miniata (assembly GCA_933228765.1). Taxonomy (NCBI): domain Eukaryota; kingdom Metazoa; phylum Arthropoda; class Insecta; order Lepidoptera; family Erebidae; genus Miltochrista; species Miltochrista miniata. The sequence goes on along the minus strand of OW121753.1, from coordinate 38,791,152 downwards.
TCAGTGTAGTACATATTTTTTATAAAAAACGTTGAACAATTTTCATGATACCTGAAAATTAGAGAGAAAATTGAGATGAACTTATATTTATTTCAAACGTTTGTTGTGGAATTCTATTAACAATATTATTTTTTGATAGCTTATGTATTTAGCTTTAAGAGAGAAAAAACAGAAATCAGAAATAGCGGTTTTCCTATAATCTACAGGCAACTTTACAAAAAAGGGACGATTTTTCAAAAAAAGTAATTTTTTTCTGAGACCCTTGGGTAAATTTGGATGATATTGTAGTATGTTATAGTGGGGCACCTGTTCTATCACACCCTGACGGTTGGACCACTATTTACGCCACACCCTGTATATAAGAAAAATGATTTCTAAGTCAACGTTAGTTGAAGTTGGAAGATTAGGTAGAATGTTTTCATAACAGGCCTACGAAATCCTAACCAAATAAATCCAGTCGAGGTAAGTAGGGTAACTTAGCTAGATGTCCGCCTCCTTCTAGTTTTCGGTCACTAAGAGGTTATGGTATAATAATATTTTCGAGAGTCTCGGGCAAAAACCTTTGGGACACGTACCTTGTAACGAATTGAAGTGACCACTGTATCACTTTTCCCGAGATTAATAATATTTTTTACGTCAATAACTTATGCTATGGGACCTAGTTATTGTCTATACTATACCTATGCCTCTGTGGCGCAGTCGGTAGTGATACCGTCTGCGGCGCTGGAGGCCGTGGGTTCGATTCCCACCGGAGAAAAATATTTGAGTGACCCATAAATGTTTGTCTCAAGAGTCTGGGTGTTTCTATGTATAATATGTATGTATTTAAAAGTATATAAGTATTAATATCCGTGGTCTGATACCCATAACACAAGCAGGTTATTTCTAGCTTACTTTGGAATCAGATAGCGTTATGTGAAATGTCCGTGAATATTTATTTATTGAAGTGAAACTTCTTTATCGGCGTTGGAAAAAAATTTGCGTCACGTCACGTCACGTCACGTCACGATTTTTGGTTACGCGCCATCTTTGTTCTGTTCCCCACCACGGTGGATTCGAATTAAGAGTAGGTACTTTATTCAGGGATAGCATGTCATTTAAGGGTTTTTGGACTTTTGGGCTTTTGGACTTTTGGATGGGACATTGGTACTTTGGGTCTTTGGAACTTTGAGACTTTGGGACTTTTGAACTTTTGAACTTTTGGACTTTTGGACTTTTGGATGGGACCTTGGTACTTTGGGTCTTTGGGACTTTGGAACTTTGGGACTTTGGGACTTTGGGACTTTGGGACTTTTGGACTTTTGGATGGGACCTTGCTACTTTGGGTCTTTGGGTCTTTGGGACTTTGGGACTTTTGGACTTTTGGACTTTTGGACTTTTGGACTTTTGGACTTTTGGACTTTTGGACTTTTGGACTTTTGGACTTTGGGACTTTGGGACTTTGGGACTTTGGGACTTTGGGACTTTGGGACTTTGGGACTTTGGGACTTTGGGACTTTGGGACTTTGGGACTTTGGGACTTTGGGACTTTGGGACTTTGGGACTTTGGGACTTTGGGACTTTGGGACTTTGGGACTTTGGGACTTTGGGACTTTGGGACTTTGGGACTTTGGGACTTTGGGACTTTGGGACTTTGGGACTTTGGGACTTTGGGACTTTGGGACTTTGGGACTTTGGGACTTTGGGACTTTGGGACTTTGGGACTTTGGGACTTTGGGACTTTGGGACTTTGGGACTTTGGGACTTTGGGACTTTGGGACTTTGGGACTTTGGGACTTTGGGACTTTGGGACTTTGGGACTTTGGGACTTTTGGCCTTTGGGACTTTGGGACTTTTGGATGGGATCTTGGTACTTTGGGTCTTTGGGACTTTGTAACTTTGGGACTTTGGGACTTTGGGACTTTGGGACTTTGGGACTTTGGGACTTTGGGACTTTGGGACTTTGGGACTTTGGGACTTTGGGACTTTGGGACTTTGGAACTTTAGGACTTTGGGACTTTTGGACTTTTGGATGGGATCTTGGTACTTTGGGTCTTTGGGACTTTGGGACTTTGGAACTTTGGGACTTTGGGACTTTGGGACTTTTGGACTTTGGGACTTTTGGACTTTTGGACTTTTGGACTTTTGGACTTTTGGACTTTTGGACTTTTGGACTTTTGTACTTTTGTACTTTTTGACTTAATTTAAGGTGAGGTGAAAATTAAGTTTATGAAGAAGTTTCACTTCTTACGTGTGTACACTAAGTACACGCAATTTTTTTATTTCTTTAATGATTTATCATGTTATTGTTGTATGACCATTTTAACTCGTGAATAGTTTGATACTGTAAAGGAACCGCGACACATTCGTGCATCGTGTTGGGGCCTTTTCTTCGGGTTCTGTGGAACCTAATCTGCTCCCATACGGTGTTAAGTTGTGGACTGTATTAAATTTATTGATAGTTGTTTGGATCGTGGGCTTGTTGTGTTCCAGTAACTGAAAGCCGGTAAATATTGAAGCACTGAATTTATTGTAAAAGAACTTATATTTAATTTACAAGCGCAAAGGTAGCAAGTACTTTTCACCATCTTTATTAACCATAGACAACACATCAGTCCATAGCCACTAAAACTCTTTCCCTCGCACAGATTCAAAATAATAAAATAAATAACTAGTGTTGCACTCAACAATCGTCACGTCACCTACGTCGAATTAGAAAATCAAAATGTAATTCTTCCGACCATGATTATCAAAACTTAACTAGTCGAGTTTAATTATTTTACCTTTCCTACCAAGCGCTTTATGTTTGTTTGGAAAAATAGTTGAAATAAGCAGGAATTCAAATTTGTTAAAAAGTCGAAATAACGCTATACAGTGCAAATTTACCACATATTCACATTATATCGACGTAGGAAAACGTATTTGCTGTAAGTAGCTAAAATGGCGTAAGTAGACTAAATACATAGCCAGATTCAGAATTTTTTTCTGGCGTCGCGTCCCCTTTCTTTCTGCGTCCTTCTGCGTCGAATGGTCTGGGTCTCATATCGCTACGATGACAGAATTTCATAAAATTGGGTATTAATTTGCAAAGTTTACGTGTTCAATTTGCTGTAAGTGTCTCAAAAACCGGTGTTTTATAACTTTTCTTACTTACAGCCAAAAGTTCGGTTTATTATTAAATATCTGATAAGATTTACAGCATTCTTATGGCCTGTCAAATGCCCAAAAAATACTGGCAAATATTCCTTACAGCATTTTTTGGGCTGTCAATTAAATAAAAGATTACTTACAACATTCTTATGGTCTGTAAATGGAACTCAAGATACAAGTACAGCACTTTTCTATGGATGCTTTTAAAATAATTTTCATGGTTACTAGGTACATTTTAACTAGTTATATATACTAAGAAAATAAGAAAAAACTATTTATCATTATATATCAGTAATATACATAGAAACACCCAGACTCTTGAGACAAACATTTATGGGTCACACAAATATTTGTCTCCGTATTTGTATAGTTACGTTATTCCTCCACTTTTTGATTAAAATCATCACTACTATAGAATGTTGTACATCACTGGACTGTTGTATTTCCAAAGAGAAGAAGGATAACTTAATGAAATTATTACATCTATACTAAATATTGACAAAGAGGAAAATGTCGTTCATCATTTGGAAGTCAAATTTATTATTCAGTACATAGAATTATCAACACGCTGCTCACCACGAGAACGGAACAGTGATAGTTATCGAAACTATCTGACAGAGACCGTATTCTTATCATTCCATGGATTCTCCGTGCGGGCGCCGGGTCCATAGCGTGGCACAGGGGGGAACACCCCGACGGCGACGGCGTCTGGGACTTGCGACCCATTTGAGTAGGTTTAGGGTGGCCACCTTACTATTACACCTTCCATTTAAATCATCCGTAAGTAACATAGGTAGCTACTATGCAAAATAGAAAATTTTAATTAATCTGTGTGAAACTTTTAATATTTCGTCGTAACTATTAGTCGCGTATCGCGAAGTAGGTTGTAATCAAGTATCAAAATACCTTAGGAATTTCTATGTAAATATTAACATATAAACACCAAAATGCAATTTTAGTCCATGTGCCATTTTCCCAATTATTTTAATTCCATTCATTTGGACATCTACCTCCGATGTCCAAAAAAAAACAAAAATATGACTTTTTCAAATTTTATTTTAATATTTTTAATCGACTAAAAATTTAACTATAAGACTATAATAAAAATTTGCACAACCAAGACAGACAATATAAAATTTTATTATACCTATACAACTTTTTTTTCGTGATTTGATTTAATTTTTGTGCTATCTGCACAACAAAGATTTAAAATGAAAGTTTTATTACATGACTTTTTGAATTTTCATAGAAAATTACCACTACCACCTAATTATAATTTTAAATGCAATTTCTACGACACTGGTTGCTTCGTAGTGCATTATTCAGCGTGTCCCTGGTACATGCGATGCTTCTATCCGTTAGTCTAAGTAAACTTTACGAGCCCTGTATGTTGTAAAGAAGAAATCCCAGGATATCGTCGTTGCGCCTGACAAGTTCCAGATGTGATTTTTACAAGGTTTTGGGAAACTCAAAAAAACATGTTTTTTCAAAAAGTGTGTAAGTAATCAAAAATCTGTAAATGCAGTATTATGAACATTCATTTTTTACATATGTAAGAAATAAATTTGGAATGCAATGTTTCATATATTTGTTCTGTAAATCTGCACATACCTGTTTTGACACTGTGCATGCAAATTATTCATGTGCCATTTTCATGCACATAAGGGATAATGTGAACACTGTTTTTTCAAAAACTAGTCTTTATGTGACATTTCGGTATTAAACATTCAGTGTACTACTTTCATTTTCACAATTATTGGTCGGTCTTTTGTAATGTATTAGTATTAATTAAAACTTCTGGTGTTAATCGTAAAAGTTAAATCAAAAGTATGTTAAAATACCTAAAAGTCACGATATAAACTCCTCTATAAAGTCCTTAATCCACTTACACGAGTCCAATGCAGAGTGTAGAAAAAAATAGATGGAGCTTAAACTTTTGAATAATTACGTACGATCTTATGTCCGTAGAAACCATGGTCAGTTTTATGTCTTATTCTTAATTAGGTAATCATATTCAGGCAATCAAAATTACGCCGGAACATACGGTCCTGCGTCTTCCGCATTCAGTCACTCTCTTTCAAGCGGTCGAGCCATCAGGACGGTGATCGCGCTATCCTACTTTCATCAAGCTCGGCTATCGTTTCTTCTATAAATGTGTACCTACCATCAAAACGCATGCTCTGAGAGCTATGTCGACAACTTTGGTATTCTGACGGATAACATCGTTTCAAATCAGGTTTCAAGGTAAGTAGACACCTGGGCAACCACAAGCCTCAATCTTTCGACTAGAATTAGTCCCTGCTACGTCGTTCCTTTACGGTGAGGCAATTTGTGACACTACTCTCGAGAATAACTTGTAAACATGGCTCGCGCACAAGTGACATGGGGCAGGTCTTGTCACCTTTTTTTTAAGATCAGAGTCACTACACTCCCTCTTCCCGCTTTAGCCGTCTGTTCCAGCCGGAGAATGAAATTTAATACACTTTAAGGACCTGAGTCCCACCAAATTTAAGGTGTTGTTTATTAATTCCGTCCTCTCGAGGGGATTTATTATTTTTGAGTTGCTCGAGAGCCGCGCTGACTTCGCTCTGATCGATATCTGGGACATTGTTGCATTAATGGAACCCTGTGGCCATCAATTCAAGGCTAATGAATCCGTGATAATTATAGGTATCTATAAAAGCAGGCCATTTCCTCGAGAATATTATTGAAATTAACCTTGAGGGTACAATTTTGCTACCTGTGGCTGTTTGCTGCTGTTGAACTGTTGGGTACAGACCTTAGTGCCCCTGTTCTACTCGATCGTAGCCTCGAAAACACTGGTGTTATTACGTCTGAGGTCGTGTCTTATCAGCTTTAGAATTTTGACGTTAAGGTCAAACCGTTCTGACGAATACACAGGCGTGGGTCTCATTTCCTGTCTAATCTTCATAACTTTTAGAGTCTCGAGCTTTGAACACCTTTTTTGCCATTGCTGGACAAAAATCTTAGAGCAGTTGTTGCAACGTTTTTACCACTGTGTCGGTTTTATCGTTGTCAGTGGTTTCTAGCAAATCGAAACGATTTCTAAGTTTCAATTGAAACCTTTCGGATCCCAATTCTATGTGGAGCGTAGTTGGTCGAAGAACAGGCTTTATTACCTGGGCCTATCTGAAAGTACTGGGACATGTCAGTGATCACAACCGGCATTAAACCACCTGACAATCACAAAGTCATCACTTTTGTCCGTTAAGATAAAGACTTTCTCATTCATTGTGACTTTGTCGGGGCTTCACCAAATCTACTTTCTGTGGGGCCTCATATTAAAGAAAGAATTCACCAAGAAGTGACCCTGAGATTGGAGGGAAAATCAACAAGTAGGTATGTGCCTCAGTCATTCCGTATCACGGTTTTGCCGCGACCTTATACCCTACAGTTTGGCGTTGAAAATCCCCATTAACATTGTAGTTGGCAGTGCCTTGTAATATCTTCGCTATGTCTTCATACACAGCCTCGATTGCCTCTTTCGTGCTTCTCGAGGCAGTAGCAAACACCTGTATCACATTCAGGGAGTTCCTGTCGATGAGTTCCAGTATATGATATGCTACCCGGGCTGTTACACTGCTGACTTCCACTTCACTGCTAATGAGGTAAATTTTCACCATAAAATCGACACCACTGTCGGAGGTCCTTCCATCACTTTGCTAAAAATAGAGCATTTCATCTGGTGTGAGGGTTGGCGTGTTCTAGTGTTCCTTGATTGAAGTGTGTAAGATACTCTTTATTCGGACCTTGCACAAGTCTAGTATGTCTTTGCGACTCAGTTCTACCTCGAGTTTGATGAGATGCTAGTTTAGCTATGGAGTGTACCTAAAGTGCGTCGTTATATGGAGCCAGGATCAGTCGTGAATGGTAGCCTGTCTAAGCCCGTAAATTCTTTGCACTTACCTCCCGCCATTGTGGCGACCACTACCGCGACCGGAACAGCGCAAGTGCAGGGAACTGTGGGCCATTTATTTTATAAGCTTTCATATTGGTAGGGGTTTGGGCCTTATTGTACGACGTTGACCAGACGGCTAAGTAGTGCGTAGTGTTTTATTTTGTTTGTTTTTCTCTTCGTTATGACCTCATCCGTTAATCAGCAGGAGCACCACTCGCAGGTATGACCGGAAAGTGGCCCCGATATTGTGGGTAGGACTCAATCCATAACAAAACTTATCAAATAATGATAATAAATTTCGACACACTTTTCTTTTCAATACTAATTAAAATGATGGTTAACGTCACATTAGACCACGTTTGTCGCCATAATGTTACATATTTATCATGTTTTCCGCGCGATATTGGCAAGATCGCATATTCCATAAGTGCGTGTGTGCACATAACGTTTTTTTCCAAAGCTTAAAACACATACGGAATTTTTCAAAACTGGTTCTAAGCTAAATATTACACAACGGATTTTACTAGCGTGTGTAGATTTAGACGGAGATCATAAATATGCAAAAATCGAAAAAATGCACATATGGAACTTGTCAGGCGCAACGACGATATCTTTTACGCGGACTTACCCGGGGTTCCCGACTCTGGGCAATGATAGGACACCATGTGATTTTTAGTTGGAAACTGCACAGTAAAAAGAGAAAACATAATAATAATTCTGATCTTTAGACTGTGTAGGTATAGCGTCCGTCACAGATTTTACACGTGAAATAGGTCCATGGTGCATTATAATAACTAATTATTAAATAATTTTTGAAAAGCAATTATACAAAAATTTACAATTATTAATCTCTACTAATATTATAAATGCGAAAGTAACTCTGTCTGTCTGTCTGTCTGTCTGTTACGCTTTCGGCTGTACCGATTGAGATGAAATTTGGTATAAAGATAGTTCGAGACCCTGGGAAGGACATAGGCTACTTTTTAACCGACTGCGCAAAAGGAGGGTTATGATTTTACGCGATAACGACTTCTGCGCGGTCGAAGCCCCGGGCAACTGCTAGTAATATTATAACTGCAATAATCTCTTGGAAAGAATATTCATATCAACACCAAAAAGCAAACTCTGAAACACATGTCATACTAGCCAGTAACTATGAAATGTAATATTATTGATAAACCTAGATGCGAAAATTTCGACCGAATTTAGCTTGACGCTTAATTAATATAATTTAAATTTAATGAACCATTAGTGGTGTAAGTTAACAATTTGTGTTTTAACGGCCCGAGGCTCTTGTTAATTTTGATACCTTTTTTGATTGTTTTGTTCGAGTAAAACTTCGTTATTAACATGACAAAGTGAAATATCTATTAATTTTGTTGTTTAACAACCACGTTATTGTATTTCCTTTCAGATTTATTTACAATGGAAAGTGTCGGGTTCCGATTACCCATTGTTTATTCTGGTTGGTGATTTTGTAGAAAATTGAAAGAAACTTTTAAAATTAATAAGTATAGTCTATACTAATATTATAAAGAAGTAAAGTTTGTGTGTTTGTATATTTGTTAAATTGTAAGGGGTAATCTCGGGATCTACTGAACCGATTTTAAAAATTCTTTCACCAATAGAAAGCTACGTGTCATAGGCTATATAGCATCACGCTACAACGAATAGGAGCGAAGCAGTAATAGTAAATGTTTCAAAAACGGGGGAAAAGTTATTCCTTTTGAGAGCTTCGTTACGTGTGCTGCGTAAATATTTATAGTTATGTAAAAAATATGTACTACGTACAAAATTGTTTCTCTTAAAAAGGTTCTAAAAAAATTGCGCGATAGCATGTGTCTATCTTTGGGTTGGTGCACAATAACCATTTTTATGGCAATCATTTTTTTTCTGCAATAATGCCACAGGATACCCCTTTCATAAACGAAATTGTTTTAAAAATATTGCGACGGGAATACACGCAACCATTCTCTCTCTCTCTCTCTCTCTCTCTCTCTCTCTCTCTCTCTCTCTCTCTCTCTCTCTCTCACGTAGTATTGAATATTAACGACGAGACGCTACGGGAGTAAACGCAACGCGACGGGAGTAAATGCGACGGGAACAGGTAATACCCTCTCTTATGTGGCGCAAACGAAGTTGCGCGGGTCAGCTAGTATCCAATAAGTATCAATAGAACAATAATTCTACAGGCGCCAGGCGTTACTGCGGCTGCGCTTCATATTCTGGGTCCCAACAAACGACAAGCTGCCTACTTTCGTTGCATAGGTATTATTTTTGTTAATACGTTTTGATATCACTGTTAAACCTAACAGATTCATCTTTCACACCAAACAATCTTACTAATATTATAAATGCGAAAGTTTGTGAGTGTGGTTGTTTGTTACTCTTGCACACTAAAACCACTGAACGGATCGGGCTGAAATTTGGTACAGAGATACATTATAGTCTGGAATAACGCATAGGCTACTTTTTATCCCGCGAACAAATTATACGCGAGCGACGCTGCGGGCATCAGCTAGTAATAATATAAAGCGAAGTTAAGACAAATTAGTACGTTGCGTAGTGCGTCTAAACCTGTGATCCTTTCTAGAAATAATAATTAGTCTAGGTATGTTATTTCAGACCATTAATCTCTCTTTCTATTAAAATTGAGCTCCTATGGCGTGACTGAGTAAAAACATTGAAATATTCAAATATTCAAAGAGGGGGCCTGAGGACAGTGAGGGGACTGCCCACCGTCCTTAAAGAAGCAGGCCCTAGACGACAGCGGGATTCACGTACGCCTCCCTTAAGAAGCGGGATTACACCCGAAACCCCCCCAAAGACGCGAGATAGCACCCTAATCCCCCCCCCTACCCCCAAGTTAGGCTGCAGTGGTAACCGTAGGTCTATTGGGAGTCCTGGGGTATCCTTCCGAGGGTTTCCAACCGTAGGCTGTGGGCAGCATATGTGAGGTTTTTTAGTCGGTAGAAGTCCGACATAGCATCCATGAGGATTTTCCCTCACTTTAAAAAAAATTCAAACACCATCACTTATTTACACTTTTTTAACATAAGTTGTAGCATTCTTTATTAAAGAGAAGATTCTATTATCAAGAGTCGGCCGTCGAAAAAGCACAAAACAGCACTAAATTGGTGGTTGCGAAACAGGGGAAAGCACTCGGTCGTTAATATCAATCAATTTGCAAAACGGTGAGCTGTTCTAAAAAAGCTGACTTTTTTTTTTTTTTTTTTTTATACCACTAAGGTGGCAGACAAGCATACGGCCCACCAGAAGGACCGGTGGTCACCGCAGCCTATGAACGTTTGCAACACCAGACTTAAATCATTTGGAAGATAATACGTGTAATACTAGGTACCTAGCTTTATTTTTTTTTACTAAATAACGCTGTTTAAAAAATTGTAAAAGAAACTTAATTTTTTTTACTAAGCTTGTCAAATTGACGTCGCCACCAGCCTGATGGAAAGTCGTAATATCCCTACTAATATTATAAATGCGAAATTTTCTGAGCGTAAAGGTAAGAGAAAGTGGATATAATATTTCTCTTTCGCGCTCTGATTGCTGAACGGATATGGCTAAAATTTGGTACAAGGAACTGCCCACCGTCCTTACAGAAGCAGGCCCTAGACGACAGCGGGATTCACTTACGCCTCCACTAATTAGTAGGATTAGACCTGAAAACCCCCCAAAGACGCGAGATAGCACCCGAACCCACCCCTCCCCCCCACGTTAGGCCGCAGTGGTAACCGTAGGTCTATTAGGAGTCCTGGGGTATCCTTCCGAGGGCTTCCAACCGAAATTTTCTGAGTGTTAAGGTAAGAGTGAAGGGATATTTATATTTCTCTTTCACGCTCTAATTGCTGAACGCATAAGGCTAAAATTTAGTACAAGGATAGATTATAATCTACAATAATACATAGGATATTTTTTAATCCCGGAATAAGTTCCCAGTGATGTAGAGCGGGGATTGAATTTAACGCGGGTGTACCCGGGCGACGTGCTCAAATAAATTCAAATTTCAATCAATATTCGTTAATCTAAATCAAATGCTGCCAAGATATATAAAGGTAGCCCCAGACAGTCCAGACTCGTGTTGACTAATGTACTCTCATGATTTATGATATCAATTTGTGCGCCTCAGTCTGACTATGAAACTGCCTATAGTAATTAATCGTGATTCTATCAATGATTGACTACTATTTATTGGTCTAAAAACAATCATTCAATTTCACTCTCTATCTAGCTTTCAGAAAGATATATTCTTTTTTGAATATTTCTTGTAGATAAACTATCATAAACAGTCTTGATAGAGAGACCGACGAATGAACGGACAATAAAGAGATACAATAAGTTTTTTTTTAGGTATGGAGCCCTAAAATAGCTCACAAATACCCTGGTCTTGGGATCTGTAACCGATCGAAGAACTGATCGATTGTGAAGTGTAAAAAATCATGATATTCATCTTTTTTCTCGAAATGTCTATAACCCTGCTATGGCTATCGTTTAACGTTACTCATAATCAATATGGCCGACAAAATCTGTGAAACCGTTCTGTTTACTTATTACTCTAATATCTACAAGCGCCCCGTCTTAACAAGGGTATGGTTTTATTGGGAGTTCTGGGATTCGGGAGTCCTGGGATATCCTTCTGAGGGCTTACCCGGGACTCCCAACCATAGGTTGTTGGGCGTTACGTGAGGTTTTTTAGTCGGTAGGAGTCCGGCATAACATCCATGAGGACTTTCCCTCACGTATGCATTTTTACTAAATTGGAAGTGCGGCGCGATAGTAGATTCCAAGTTTCAGTTTTCTAGAGCTACGGGATTCGCTATGCATTGATTTATGATTAGTCAGGGCATTACCTATATTATACAGAGAAATCCTTACAAATATTATAAACAGAAAAGTTTGTATGTATGTACAATAATAAAATGGATCAGTAAATCTATATCTATAGCATATAATTGAAAATAAAATGAATAAATGCGGAGCCTGCGGCCGGTTTGCATCGCCAACGGATGGCATAAAAGGTGTTAAATGTGAGAAATGCTGTACAGTTTTTCATAAAGCTTGCGTAAATATACCAATCAAAAGTAGCGTCTCAGTAAACTGGCGTTGCCCAGAGTGTAAGCGGTGGACTGTTAATAAGAATAGAAACGATGAGACGCCCGTACGAACGGCTCATGGAGAGACGTATGAGAGAGAGTCTGTGTTTGCCTCTACAAGTGAAGAATCCGTGCCACCTGTTACGCCGGAGTCTATTCTCACCACCGATGAACATGAGGGGTCTCTGAGGGGAAGGGAATTTCATCTTCTTATGGAGGAGATAAAGGCATTACGCAGTGAAGTTAACAGCTTTAGGAGGCATGTGGAGCTCGAGTTGTCTGCAATTAATTGTCAGTACAGACATGCAACACACGTATAGACTCCATGGAAACCAGATTGCTCGCCCTGGAAGAGAAGAAATCTTCGTCCGAATCGGCTAATATAGAGGCCGTCGTTGAGGATCTACGGCGCGAGTTAAATAACAGGGACCAAGAGCTCTTGGCCAACGACATTGAAAATTCAAATTTGCCAGAGCTAAATGGAGAAAACCCTATTTATTTAGTTAACACAATAGGAGCAAAGTTAGGCGTGGCGTTACAGGAGTCCGAGATCGTCAGCGCGGAGCGGGTTGGAAAACGTCACCTCATTGCTACGGACCTCCGGGGAGCCTCTGAGCGCCGTCCACGTCTGCTCGTGGTTTGTCTGGTGCGCCGCGACCTGCGTGACGACTTGCTTAAAGGAGCACGCGTGCGCCGAGGAGCTACGACGCAGGACCTAAACATAAACTGTAGCCCCAGTCAAGAATTTGGGTCTTACTTTGGACTCAGAACTCCGTTTTGAGACACATGTTAATAGGTTTGTAAGTAATTGTTTTTATAGGCTAAAAGTGCTTTATAACATAAGGCAATTTTTGAGTATTCCACTAAGGAAATTATTAGTAGATAGCTTAATATTATCAAAATTCAATTATTGTGATACAGTTTATGGCCCTTGCTTATTAAAGAGAACAGAGAACTTGATACAGAGAGTACAAAATGCTTGTGTTCGATTCTGTGTCGATATTCCTAGAAGAAATCACGTTACTCCATACCTAAACAATCTAAGGTTATTGAGAATGGCAGCTAGACGAAAGATGCACTTAGGCAAGTTTGATTTTTGGGGTAATTAATACACAAGCCCCATTTTATTTGTTTCTAAAAAATTAGCTTGGAGACATGAAAAGGAAAGATTTAGTCAAAGGCAGAGAGAGAGGAGCCACCACGGACGGTGGCTCCTCTCTCTCTGCCTTAACATAAGACGGTTGCATTCAAAGGTTGTTTCAGGCATGCCGCAACTCATTGTTGGAACGTTCTTTCGCCACCAATTCGCAGTTTGAAAAACAAAGCAACCTTTTTACTGCGTCTTAAAAGTCTCTTTTTGAATAGTCAATTAAAATATTTAGTTTTATTATTATTATTTTTTTACACGAATGCCTTTCATGTCGTTGTCTGTTTGTGTCGAATCCAATGGAAATAATTAAACTTACTTTAATATGAGGTATATGTGAATGTTTTAAAAGCTTTTTCAGTTGCGATTACGATACTGGTACTGGTTCTAAGTTGTTTTAGTATGTATTGTATGTATTCGACCTTTAATATGCGCTTCTATATGTATGTAGTTATATTTATACCTATTGCCACACATTTTTTTATCAATCACTATCTGTCCTTAAAATACACATGGCCCCCTCTGAAAATCAGCGCTGTCGAGCGCCAGGTAGCGATTAACGCTCCAGACGCACACAGCATTAAGCTGAGAGGGGACCTCGTTTCTGCACTTGTGTGGCGTGCATCGCATTTGCTCGCCGTAGATAACGAAGTAGATGATAATAGTAGTTTTCGATACAAGTGTTGGATTTCTGTTGTTACAGCGAGTTGCGACAGGTGTTGACCCGAGCCGAGGGCGAGGGTGGACAGTCGGAACGAGTTTGAATGGCGGTCCCGCGCGTTGTATTGAACAACTATTTTTAATACAGTTGCGAAAAAATTAAGCAATTTTATAAAATAATAAAAACATAATAAACCTGAATATCGAAAATGGCGCCAACCGTAAAAGAATAAATACCTTCCTAAGCAGAGAAAATAGTTGTTCAATACAACGTGTGGGACTGTTATTTGGACTCTTTCCGACTGTCTACCCTCGCCTTCGGCTCAGGTCGGCACCTGTCGTAGCTCGTTGTAGTGGCAGAGGTCCCACACTTGTATCGAAAACTACTATTTTTTTCTTTTTCTTTACTAGTGATTATTTTGTTAAGTACAATTTTTTTCTCGTTTTTTTACTTTCTACCAATTTTGTTTTATTTTATTTTGTTTCACTAATGTAATTGTGTGCGCAGTGCAGCAATAAAAAAAAATTCTTTCTTTTTCTTTCTTTCTTTCTAATACAACATGAATTGAATTGAATTGAATAGATATTATATCTTGTGTTAAAAGATTAATAGATATTCCGCAACGGGTGCACAATTTCACGAGGGCGAAGTCTCATTCGTCATATAGTATTCATAAAAATAATATATCAATAGAAAGTCACATCGGAAATGACTGTGCGGCTTATGGCGAGGCAATCAGGATTGTTCCCAACGTAACGTGATATTCCCGCGGGGTTCATTATAAAAGGCTTATTATAGAGCAGCTTATGACCAAATATTTTTTGCAACGATACTTACCAAAAGCTTTATTTTATTTCCTCGAGATCATCGGACATCAATAATTCGATTCAAGAAGCGGTTTCCCTACATACATACTACATAATATTATAGTCACATTACTTTCCCATATGGGTAGACAGAGATATTCTCCACACAACAGGTATTGCCGTATTGAAATGAACAGAAGCAGGGTTTCATTCACAACCATCATGAATGTTGAGCTTGTTATTATTAAGTGATACCTTTAAAATAACTTGGTCAAAGATTTTTTTTTTATTTGTTGAGTTGTTTCTAAGGTAAATGTTTACAAACAAGCAAACCTGTCTTCATATAATATTAGCAAAGTATACATAAATACCATTGCTATATCTCATACAAGTCAAAAATAGTTCCGTAATCCGGCAGATCTTATTTGCGTCGTAAACCAGTAGGCACGGTTGATACAAACATTTGGGAGCTTTACGACCTCACTATCTAGTAATGAGACCGAAGCTATCAGACTAATTGTTTCATACCTCGGTAAGGTTTTTATTTGCGGCGCTGAAAAACAGAATTAGGATTTTTGTAACTGTTTAACATGTTAGTATAACTTTTAAGAAATATAGCGTCTTTAGCTCATGGTATCTTACTTATATTGTAAATGCAAACTTTTGTGAGTGTACTCGTAGATGTCTAGAAGTGTAAATGCCTGTACAACAGGTGAGGATAGAAACTTCAACACACATCTCATTCCTTTCATCAAATTCTTAACTGCAGATTAGTAACCAGTGACGAAATAGAAACGCAGCGCCTGAAAATGATTTTTTTTTTCGTATCACTTTCAGAAAATTGCACAGCTTTAATTATTAAGTAATCAAAATATGTATCAGGTTTTCATACAAAATAATCATCTGTTCACATTAACTATTACACCTGTAATAATCTCGGCAATAAACTTCTCGGACGGATTATTATATATCTTTCGCCTTAAGTCATGAACATAAACCTTTATCTTATAATTAAGGCGTTCCACTTCCGCCCGGACCAATCTACGGAGGAAAACGAAAGTGATTTATACACTTTTATGACTGGCACTTGCCTATGAGTAAGTAAGTGCCAAATACAAACTACTAGTAAGTCCAGTAAACACTGGCATATTTAGGTACTTACTAATTCGGTCAATGCTGTCGAAACATTCAATGCCTTTGACTGAATAACAACAAACATAAAATAGATTTTATGCTGGACATAATGGACATCTACAGGACAAAGCTCTTCGACTTTATCTCATCCTTTTTTTAGATCCCCAACAATGCGGGTTCTTCAAGTGACGAGGCACATCCAGGGCCGCCAACTTGAGGACCACTGACTGTCAAAAGTCTTACGGACTGTGAGAGTGGCGCCCAATCGCAATTTTGCGAGCTTAATACAAAAAATAAAATGCGTGCTTGCAGAATTACATTTTCTCCGTTGATCTATGAAATTTGGAAGCTCTTTCAACGACGTCTTTTTCTCTTACAATGTCAAGTTCTTCAAGTAGAGCGTGAAGAAACACATCATAAGATCATTATCTTGTGAGTTATGGTCAGTAATCTTGAGAACTGTGAGAGTAATCATTAATTCGCTAGATGTTTTCCATCATCCGGATGACATCATATTGGCGAGCTAACTAGATATAATTACACTGTTTGAATTGCTGCAATCAGCTTATTACTATCAGTACTCACTAACAGATATAAATGTAGCCATTGATATCGCCATTTCCGCTCTATTCACAAAGCCTAAGCTAATAGCCCTCACATATAACCATTACTAACCCGTGGATTTATGTTCTACCCCTAATGGAACGTAGTGCAATGAATTTCAATATGTTTTACCAGAGTGACATATGTTTTATTTTAAATTTAGGTACTATTCTTGTAATACCTATCTTTAGACAATACTAGCTGACCCGCGCAACTTCGTTTGCGGCACATGAGAGTTAGAAAAAGAGAGGTATGGTATTAATATTTTGATTGAGTAATATAATGTTTCCCGTCGCATTTACTCTAGTCGTGCCTAGTCCCATCGCGTCGCTTATATACATGAGAGCTGACCCGCACAACTTCGTTTGCGTCACATGAGTGAGAAAGAGAGAGGTGTAGTATTAATATTAAAGGTGATATAATGTTTCCCTTCGCACTTACTCCCGTCGCGTCGCTTATATTCATTAGAGCTGACCCGCACAACTTCGTTTGCATCACATGAGATTGAGGAGGAGAGAGGTGTGGTATTAATATGTAAAGTGATATAATGTTTCCCGTTGCATTTACTTCCACCCGTCCTTTATTTTGGTACCGAACTCATGTGTGTCCGACTCGCACTTGGCCGGTTTTTATCGTTCAGTTGATTGGCTACCACTGCAGATGTTTGTTGTTGTTTGCCTACCTTGTTTACCTACTCCCGTGGCGTCGCTCATACTTCAAAACTTATTAAAAGTGGTTATTGTAAGTGAACCTTAAAAGATAGGCATATGATGTTGACGACATTTTTTTGCAACTTTTAAAGAGGAACATTTTTGTCATACAAAAATTTCACGTAACTTTAACCGTACGCAGTGGAAGCTCTCAAAAGAAATATTTTTTTCCCGTTTTCGAAACATTATTTATGGCTGCTCAGCTCCTATTCGCATTAGCGTGATTTTATATCGCCATTAGCCATCCTCAATAAATGGACTATTAAACTGTAAAATAATTTTCGAAATGCATCCAGTACTTTCTGAGATCGTAGGACAAACAAACTCTTCAGTTTTATAATATTGTGAGCGAACCTTAAAAAACAGACAAATTAGGTTATTGTGAGCGAACCTTAAGAGATAGACATATGCTGCGGCGGACTTTTTTTTAGAACTTTTTAAGAGAAACAAAATTGTAATACACAATTTTTACGCATCTTTAACTATTTACGCAGCGTACGCCTCGGAAGCTCTCAGGTGGTAAAAAATATTCCCCGTTTTCGAAACATTTTTGATTGCTGCTTCGCCCCTATCCGTCTTAGCGTGATGTTATATAGCCTATAGCTATTCTCAGTAAATGGACTATCAAACTGTGAAAGAATTTTTGAAATCCAACCAGTAGTTCCTGAGATCATAGCGTTCAAGCATACAAACAAACAAACAAACAAACTCTTCAGCTTTATATTATTAGTAGGTATAGACTAGTCATGCCCAACGGCTTAGCCTGTGACATACTACGAATCCAGTAGCAACCATTTAATCATAGCATAGCCTTACTTTTCAACCCGGGTTAATCGTAGTCATAATAGCGGCGTTTTCCCTGAAAGAAAACGCATATTAAAATACTTACCTAATTCGAAGCTTATATAATGAGATAGGCATATCCGTTACCCGTAGGCTTATCTTACTCATGTTTGATGACGTATTTCCGTCGACTCACCAGTAGGGGGCGCCACCTGTGAACTTATAAAGAACATGGCGTCCACGTTGTCCTCATTGGCTTTTATTCACCAGGCAGATTTAAAAAGTAAGCTTCGAATTAGGTAAGTATTTTAATATGCGTTTTCTTTCAGGGAAAACGCCGCTATTAAAAGTACTTGACCGTAATTCGAAGCTTATATAATGAGAAATGTTTGTTTTCGCCTGGTGAGTGACGGAAACGCCAATGTGATTCTAATTTATTTTTAGGAAAATAATATTATAGAATGTTGTATGTATGGTATCTAGATTTATAATCTTTACCATCTTGAACAACTTCATATGTAATCTTAAACAGACTAAATAAGGAATCTTATTTAAGGAGTAGTAAGTATTCCTTCTATTGACAGGATTAAATAATTGCGAATTATTATTATATTTAATGGGTGGTAGTAGCTGACATTATTACTCGACGATAAAAATTTTTGAAATCCATCGTCAATTACCTCTTGTTAAGGATTAATTTGATCTTACCACCACCACCAATTCTTAGAAGCTGCTGTTGACCGGGTAGTGCCGGGGCTAGAATAGTTGGAGAACCACTAACAGTCATAAATAAACTATTAGACCGTGTAGTCTCATATCGGTTACTCTGATATCCTAATTTCTATCTAGAATAAAGGATTCAATTGATTAGTCGTAGGTGTTATCTTTGTTTACAATGTTTTCCAACCAGATTGTCTGAAATGAAAATGATCAGTTTCGGACTCTTAATTCGGGCCTAAAAGTAGTACCTATGACGTGAGTTAATACAATCGAGCAAAGTTAGATCGTGGTTGCGGCGACTTAAGCATAAAATCACTATGACGAGAAACCTGAAAAATGTTCTCTGTGTATCAATACTTAGTAATATTGAACTAAGTCATCAATCCCAATATCAATGAATATGTGAATTATCTTTCTTTACATTTTTTAAAGAGATCGACCAAGATATGTTTAACCAAAACATGCGAACTATGCAAAGTTGACTAACGGTTTCTATATTATCAAGAACAGCAACAACAGATTTATGTAACAGAATCGTATTGTATAATAACCATGAATAAAATGCAAGTCGGTTAAAACATCTTAAAAGGTAGGTCTCAAGGAGCTCAATAGTAGAAGTTTTTGATTTAATATCTGTTATTTACCTCTTCGTCCCCCCCCCCCCCCCACATTTCCACAGATTCTCTATGTGAGGTGGTGGGAGACCTGTCGAGGTGTTTATTAGAAGGAAAGAAATAATGTTTATTAGGTTCTTTTGCAGGTTCTGCAGAACGAATGGAGCTTACAGAGCTCTCGCTTTGAGATCTGCCCTCTATTATTACCTTGTGCCATCGCGGCGCCATAAACACTCCTGTTGACCGATTAAGGTGTGACAGCATCTTGGGTATTAAAAATGGTGGTGGAAGTAATATCCACACATTACAAACAGGCCTATCATGTAGTGTTCTCCATTTCATAATAGGAATATTGTTTGTAGGAAATCTTGCCTTAGTGGTGTTTGAAGCAGGATGCTCACAAAAAATACCCGGAGGAGCTGATACATATGGTATCGGCTCGGAATGCAGTGTATGGTGAAGTCAATTTGATGTCGGACCATTACACGCAAGCTGACGAGTTAAGTTCGTCAAGGCAATTGATTTGGTCTCGTCCCTCTGGGGGGATGGACTACAACTGCTTTGAATGAGTACAGACTGTAACACAGTACCGGTATATGATTTCGAATCATGTGTAAGATTATCAACATCTTTCTTTGATGCAGTGCAATCTTTGTTATTCTAGGCCCTCGAGCCTGTTAGAGAAATGTTTTCTAGCTGGGCTCCCAAGCGAAATCTGACGCGTCCGTGGTAAGAAAGCATCTCGGATGGAAAGCTTGTAAAATTGACGAGAACCGGTAATTGCGGACCCACTATTGGAGTTCCACTTGTACCACTCCGTGCACTACTATTTTCTTCAGTGGGTTGTCGGTTAGGGGATTGACCGAATGTGACGCCGAGGTAAAGCTACCTCTAGGCACTGCGAAAGGGGTAAAAAATCAAAAGACCCACCAAGTTTGAATTTTCTTTAAAAGAACTAAGTTTCTTTGATTTGGAATTAAATAAATCTTCCTTTTATGTCTAATATCTTTTCTTTTGGTATTGGACTTTCAGGTAGTTCTAAGTCTATCGCATAACGATATGAGAGGTTTCTTTGGGAACCTATTATTGTTTTCTCCCAATTGTCTAACCATCTCTGGGTTTGAAGAGTTTTCAAGGCTATTTGTACGTGTTTGTGAAGAGTAACAGGATTTTGATGCGCAAAATGAGATTTTGTGTAGGTAGACGAGTATTTGAATACTCTTATTCTATAGAAATCGAGGCACCCAGATGGTGAGAAACGAAAATGTTTTGGGTGCGGCTTACCCGAGCGGAAGACAAGAATGTGCTCTGAGAAAGAATAATGTAAACTACATCAGCTTTATCATGAAAATAAGCTTGACTGAGATGTATTTTGCACATCCAATCTCGTGGTTGGAGGAAATCTGGTAAACGGAACATGCTGAAAGATAGAATTATTCTGGCTTCACAAAGGCGTACAATGTCCTAAAACTGAATTCTGGGCGGATGACCCATCGCTATTTGAAGTTAGGAAAAGTGGAGAAATCAAACTTGGTGACAAAGGAACTAGTTTTAGAGTGCCTTGAGCATTCATCTTTTGAACCATTGCACAATGTGGTCATTTCAGTTAAAAAGGAAACTTTTCGTTGTATGGATTCTTAAGTATTTAAAGCAATTAGTATTCCACCTTAGTCAAGTTTTCCATAGCATTTTAACATAAAGTGAAAATTTACAACTTTGTCAGGACGGGACTTGAACAGAGTTCGGTGTAAATTTAAATGTGGGAAGTTTATCAGTTTTGAGCAGGATTCGAACCTGCGTCCTCTCGAATACCGTGCAGGACGGATTGGAGTTTCTGGATAAAGGGAATGCGGTACCCTTTTATAAATTTAAAACTTTTTGGTACTCTCGTTCCTTACCAACGTATTTTGTACAGAGTTAACTGACCGACATAGAATGACAGGGTCATATTATTTAATGTTTCCTTTGCTGGTGTGGGCAGAGGATGTTAGACCTCTCCTCGTCTCTTTGAGAGCCTCGAGCTCGGAAATTTCGTAATTGAAGGGACATCCTTGCATGGTTACTTAGTATGTTATCGTAGGTTACTATCGTATACCCAATTATTATAGATACACAATATTGTACATACCCCTCGAGGGTGGTAACTGGTTAGTGTTTCCTTTGCTGGTATGGGCAGGGGATGTTAAACTGCTCAGTCTCTTTGAGAGCATAAAGCTCAAAAATTTCTTAATTGAAGGGACATTTACTGTCGTATGCCCAATTATTATGGATATTGTACACACCCCTCGAGAGTGGTAACTGTAATACAGGCCTAAAAAGGCTCTTGGTACAATGGAATCTGGACTCCATTCGATGGAGATCTGATCTTGACGCCTGATCCTCTCGAAGGCTGGCGTAATGATTTGGATGAACTTTTTTCGTGGTCATCCTTTTTTGGAGATCGAAGACCAAAATGCATGCCTTCCCACGTGCCGTTGAAAAGGCTTCAGCCTCGAAAATGTATGTGTTTGAAGGCGATATTTTATCAAGGTTCATTTTTAAGAATTGGGTCTTTGATAATTCTGAGAATAATATATGAAATCAGATCTATGCCCGCAAGCCATTTGTAATAAATTGATAAAAGATTTATGGAAATCCTATTATTAAAGTAGGTCTTCAATTTTGTCATAAATTTTTTCGAAGAAACTAAGTTTTTCAAAAGATTCTGTTTAAAAATACAAAAGGTTTTGGCAGCAAAAGCCTTTTGGCAGAAAGAACCTTGTCAGCTTTTCAAAATGTAGCAGGGATTCGAATTGTCGGATCTCCCCGTTTTTGTTTAGGTTGACGAACCCAGGACTATGATTTTACAATAGTGGGTATCAGCATATTATCTTATCAAGGCAATTTGTCGCCAAAACGTGTCTATTAACCTCTTAGGTTATACTGACCGAAATCTCTTTTAATGCTGTCCCTATATAAAATACGAAGCAAGGATGATTGTTTCTATCATCCTCGTAAATTAATCTCTGATCTGTGAAGAAATTTACACTTGGTCAGGACCAGTGTTAGGTAATAAGAAATAACTCACCTATTTCCATCATCCTTATCTGGTTTAGTGGAAGTCGGCTTCTTTTACTCCACTTACGACAATGCACGTGGCGTCGCGATTGCCCTTATTTGAAGTTCGAGCTAAATGATCTGGAACTGTAGCTATTTGACGTACCTAATACAGTAACTGGAGCTCAGAGCGCGCTTCTGAAATACTCCACTTGGAATTAGCTCACTTTCTAAGGATGGAGGATTCATTTCTATCAAGAAACCAAACTAAAAGAAATAGTATTATGTTACGTACCTAAAATTTAAGTACTACTTTCATGGTGAACATTTAGTTATTACTTTGACACACTCGTACGTATTCAGAAACTTGGGATGATTACGATTTTACCCATAATAGGCCATATTTTTACATGTATGGGAACATCTAGTAATTAATGTGCCTTTATGTGGGTAGGTATAAAAATATTTTGAAAATATTTTCTATATTCGGCGGTACTTACGCTGTACATACACGAAGCATATAATATCTAAAAAAAAAAGTATTAGTACCTATGAATACAATCTATAAAATCAGTTTGATATTAGCTGTAACTAAAGATATTAAATGAAAGAAACTGCAACCTCGAAAGGTTTACGTGCTATTTTAAAATAATAGGTTATTTCACATTATGACGTATCACACTCATATGTGATCGTAAAAATATGAAGTAAAAACATACCTGAGACTTAAACGAACGGTCAAACCGTTAAATATGTCTGTAGGTTCACTTACTTCAATCACAAGTCACTTGTTTTAGATTCACTGTATATTCAAACGAACGGCAAAGCCGTTAAATAATTATTTCTGTAAATTCACTTACTTCATCCCAAGTCACTTTTTATAACTTTACTAGGTATATAACTAGTAACTAGAAAAAATAAATGCACTAGCAGGTGTTCCTGCTATAACCTTTTGCTACGGGAATCAAAACGCCAATGAGGACAACGTGGACGCCATGTTCTTTATAAGTTCACAGGTGGCGCCCCCTACTGGTGAGTCGACGGAAATACGTCATCAAACATGAGTAAGATAAGCCTACGGGTAACGGATATGCCTATCTCATTATATAAGCTTCGAATTACGGTCAAGTACTTTTAATGTGTCAATAACACATACGCTATGTGTTATTCCAGACTACAATCAACCATGGTAACAAACATCCAAACATCTTCACAAACTTTCACATTTAATTGATAGGATACAATAATGATTCATACAATAATGATTCATAGCCTTTTGAATTATGTAAGCTTCCTAACGATGGATATTTTTTTAGTACCTACTTATAGCTTTTTTTGGAATGCAACGTTGTTACAATATTATACAACCTCTGTACTAAAAATTGGTATAAATCTTTGAACATAATGAGCAGTTGAACAAAATAATCCTTTATTTAGTTAATCCAAAGTACTTAAAACGCTAACGGGCTTTTGTTGATACACAATCTGGAGCGCCGCAATTTCGAGATATTCTTCACCAGTTACTACAAAACTTCCAGACTCCCGGTAGCTGCTGTCAGCTCAAATAAAAATTGAATCAAAGCATTATCCATTTATATTTTTATTTTAAACTGTAGAAATCTGCTTTTAAGCCTTGCTTGCTTCAGCTCAACACTGAAGATTACTCCCGCTTCGTTTAACAATGCATAAAATTAATTTTTCTCATAGTATTTCTGCGTTTTGGAGAGCTTTTTAATTTCAAAGAAGCTTGCATTACAGCATAATATTTTGTGGTTAAGTAATAAATAAAAATGTAAACTTCTTTGACATGGTCCATAAGGCCAGCAAAATAGGTAAATAATATTTTTAAGTATCATTGAGCACATACCAACGTAAACAAACTAATATTAGAACTTCGGGTATGAAATTAAATTTAACAACAATCAAGTTACAAGTGATACAACTAAATTATTCACAGATTTCGAAATCTACGCCTATTATGCCTGAGGGGGTAGGTAGTAAATGAGTGATACCTACATACAATGATTAACCGTAGATATATTTCTCCGTCATATTGGAGAGCAACCCAGTTGTCGTCACTGTGCACTACGTATAGGCTATTCTAAACAAGATTCCAACAGTATCGGTCAGATCACACGTCTTTCACGTCTTTCCCTCATCTTACAATCCCGGGTTCTTCAAGAGGAGCGTGAAGAGGCACATCACAGGGCCGCCAACTTGAGGACCACTGTAAGAAGTGGCCCCCAATCGCTAGATGCGCCACTGCTTTCTTACCATCAGGCTGGTGGCGACGTCAATTTGGCGAGCTGAATATAAAAAAAAAAAAAAAAAGATCACAAAATATGCGATATTTACAAGTACATTCGAAACATTAAACAATATTGTACATTTCAACCTCTCAGTTCCCTTAAACATCACTAAGTCAGAAAGTGATATACTTGAAGTTATATTCTGAATGCCTTTCAATGGGATTCACCATGGGGAAAATATAAGTTCACCTATACCCTTGTCAGTGTCAATATTTCAAAAATTATGTTCGTAGATCTCGAAGAAAAAATGCCGAACGACGAAATACCAAGATCTTGGTATTTTGTCTTTAATTTCCTATAAAAAAAGGTTCAAAGGTAAAAAAATATGGTAATAAGTTTTATTGGAGTTGAAACAATTTGAAAAATCTGACTTTCCTCTGAAAAAATAAAATTATATTGCCATTGTGTAAAGACTTATTAGCGACTACTTACTAGAAAGTGGTCCGTATGCTTTTTCCTGACCTTGTTGGTTTAAAAACGGACTTCCTTATCACAATGCTATTTAAGGTAGGTATGAGGCTAAACTCGACCGCAAGCGGCATTGCTGTCGCTGCAATGCCGGTCACACCATTGTTCTCCAAATATTCTAATTAGATTTGTATTAGAATACATTCCGAACTCGGCAGCAGCGTCGCGACTGCACTCACTGCTGCGCGGCACTGTCACGTAGGCGAGACCGTAGTGGTAGCCGTAGGTCTGTTGGGAGTCCTGGGACATCCTTCCGAGGGCTTACTCGGGGCTCCCAACCGTAGGCTCTTGGGCGTGAGGCTATTAGTCAGTAGGAGTCCGGCATAGCAATCATGAAAGATTTTCCCTAACGTTAAAAAAATGAATTGCCGATTGTGCTCTTAAACATGATTGAACATAACTCTTAGTGAAATTAGCCTAGTTCTGCACATGAGCGTCACTCAATTCACACTACAACACAATCATGCCTTTCACATCCAATGACACAGGAGCTCGTTTACATCTTCAGCTATCGTTTCCTCTATAGATGTGGTCAGCCTACTGGCACTTAAAGTACTTAACTACTTAAATTACGAGCTATCTCGACCACTCTGGTTCTCTGCCAGGTAAATTTGCTTGGGAGTCTATCCCTTAAAGACACGCCAAGCTTAGCAACGTGTCCTTATTATAATTATAACTAGGACTTGTAAGTTGGATGTCGAATTGACAGTACATTAAAAACAAAAATTTTTGCTCCTTTTGTCCATTAATTTTGGCTGTGTTGAATTTCACGCTCATCTCAAGACTTGACGATATAAGAGTCCAAGCGACATGATGCACCTCGGTATGTATTGCGCTTAACATCGTTTGTAAGAACAGTTAATGTACATTAATTACTATTTCGTTCACCCCGGGTTAAGGTGCCTTCAACTTGATGACGTAGCTCGAGCTTAGTTACCAAAGTTCAAGCTTGGTTTGAAACTTCCTAGTTCGTTATTTGTTGTGTGTTAAACACTTGAATGATCTTGTTTATGTTCAAAGTATGAAACGCAGTGGCTTATAAATAACGAGCTATTTGAAGACTGTAATAAACTATGTAGATAAGGTCTGCCATTTGAGAACTATGGACTTTGTAAGAAGTGATAAGTTTTATTGTCTAATAGAACTTGTATAATTTTAAGTTATCAAAAGCCTCCAAGATTAAGAATGCAAGAGTAGCATTTCTGATAATGCAATCGTCCATAAGCTATGGTAATTTTCAATCAAATTTACCGTATGCATTTATGAATAAATTACCTAAGAGCAGAAAGGATCGCATAATTAAGAAAGGCAAAATAACGCATTTTTATTTAAAATGTACACCGGGCTCTTTTTTTTTACAACGTCAAGGCCAGTCTTTTTTTTTCGTTTTAATTATTCTAAAACCTAAATGACTTCTGGCAGCCGCAAAGTAAATGCTGTAATTTCTTTTCTAGTCTTATACCCTTCCTCATTGCGACCATTATTCAGCTCTCTGACCAATTTGTCACAACTTTTTTAATTGACCCCTCTTCTGTTGTAAGTCATTGCACGTTGCGCAAATTAATTTACTGTTTTAACGGGAATTAAGTTACGAAATTTGAATTTAGACATTAGATTTAATTTTGGTTCTTTAAATAAATTGTCTGAAATACTGGACGCTATGATTCTTCCTTTCCTTCCATTATAATTATTCCTTTTAATATTGAGTGTATTTATAGATAACTAGCAGATGTCACGCGGTTTCACCCGCTTAGTTCCCGTTCTCGTAGGAACATAGGAGTAAAATATAGCGCAGTTTCACTGAGGATAACGAAGCTTCCAAAGTTTTCTTTTAGCTTCAGTAGTATAGGAGACTATTCAATGCAAACAAACAATCAAATCTTTCCTCTTCAAAATGTATCGAATCGGCGTCATCTTACGTGTTGTTTCATTTGAAAGTCTTTGAGAGTAAAAGAAAAAGATATCTAAATTCATTATATAAAATGATGTACCTAAGTTGACGTTGAACGAATCTTAAAGATGGAATTTAAGTCTCTTGACGCATTATTTTTTGGTTATCGACGTAGCCATCACCAGTTTACTAGGAAGAAGTGCAAAGTAATAAAACAACACTAAAGATTTTAGAGATTGAAGACTGACAACAAAACCAACATAACAAAGCTTCGAAAATAGGGCTAAATGTCACAACAAAGCTTCGAAAATAGGGCTAAATGTCACATATAAAATGATGTACCTAAGTTGACGTTGAACGAATCTTAAAGATGGAATTCAAGTCTCTTGACGCATTATTTTTTGGTTATCGACGTAGCCATCACCAGTTTACTAGGAAGAAGTGCAAAGTAATAAAACAACACTAAAGATTTTAGAGATTGAAGACTGACAACAAAACCAACATAACAAAGCTTCGAAAATAGGGCTAAATGTCACAGCGAGGGGCATATTCCGTACACAAAAAAAAAAAACAAAAACCATTGTGAGTCAACATTCATTTCCATTTCAAAAGAGCTCCATCTAACCCACCATTATCTTTTCACTTAGCTATCAACGCCATTTAGGCTTTAAACAGACTATTGACATCAGTTCACTAAGGGAAAATATTTGTCAGAATTTTAAAGGAAAAGAAAATGCGCTATTACTTTTACGGGCTAAAAGCTATGAATATAAAAAAAACAAAATAGATTTATGGCTCTCTGATAATTTTTGTTTTGTTTATTTGAAGATAAGTATTGTGGGACATTGTTATACTGCTCGTTCGCTCTAACTTTGCCGTTCGGCTCCATACTAAAGTCGAATTTTTAATTAGACGAAGTAAATTGACAGCAACTAATGTCACTTCTTCATACAATGTTGCGTATTTTCTATGACGAAGTGACATTAGCTACTGTCAATTTACTTCGTCTAATTAACAATTCGGCTATACGCCGCTACGCCAGCGGCAAAGTTAGAGCGAACGGGTAGTACAGCGCCTCATCTAGCCCAAATTATCTAATTTAGTTGGCGGCAAACATACTTACAACGTTACACTAGAGTATATATATTACATAGGATGGAGTATCAGTATTAAATATACACCTTTTTTTAAACGACGCAACTGATTAATGATTGCGTTTTCACTATATGTTAGGTAATTTATCCTGAATGGTACATACTATTCATTATAGAAATTTTGTTACAGTTCCCGTTTTCCATGTCAACTTAGTCTCTTAAGAAAAATTCTATGTGTTATCCCTGACTATCTATATCTATATCTATATCTTTATCTATATCTATATACTATATAAAAATGTTGTGTGCGTTTAAGTATCTATTAAAAACTCAAAATGTACTAAAGCGACTAAGTTCAAAATTGGATACGATATACAATAGGATTCAGAGATGGTTTTAGGCTACTTTATACACTTTTATCATAACAGCAATAGAAATAAAATAGCTTTAAAAAGTGATTTTACCAATAGATGGCGCTGGTCGTTTTTTTATTATATTCTGCCAGCTACAGAACAAATATTATAAACAACCCATTTAGAAGGTACCTACCAGATTGATGTTTTGTAAGAAAAGTTTGATTGCGGCCTCCTTGCATTCAGAATAATAAAAGAGAGTACTTACCTAATAAAGAGGTCAGATATGTTTTGCATGTTATTTTTAAACTTTTTGGACATTCGGAATTTTGGACTTTAGACTTTGGAATTTTGGAGTTTTGGAGTTATGGAGTTATGGAGTTTTGGAGTTTTGGACTTTTAGAATTTTAGACAATTAGACTTTGTAATTATGGACTTTTGGACTTTTGTACTTTTATACTTTTGGACTTTTGGACTTTTGGACTTTTGGAGTTTTGGAGTTTTGGGCTTTTGACCTTTTGTACTTTTGGAGTTGGAGTTATAGAGTTTTGGAGTTTTGGACTTTGGACTCTTGGAGCTTTGAACTTTGGACTTTTGGACATTTATACTAATGTAGTTTTTGACTTTTGGAATTTTGGAGTTTTGGACTTTATACTTTGGGCTTTTGGAATTTTGGAGTTGTAAAGTTTTAAAGTTTTGGAGTTTTGGAATTTTGATGGAGTTTTGGACTTTTGGACTTTTGTACTTTTAGAATTTTAGACTTTTAGACTTTGGAGTTTTGAACTTTTAGACTTTGGACTATTGGACTATTGGACTTTTGGACTTTTGGACTTTTGGACTTTTAGGCTTTTGACCTTTTGGAGTTTTGGAGTTTTGGAGTTTTGGAGTTTTGGAGTTTTGGAGTTTTGGAGTTTTGGAGTTTTGGAGTTTTGGAATTTTGGAGTTTTGGAGTTTTGAAGTTGTGGAGTTTTGGAGTTTTGGACTTTGGAGTTTTGAACTTTTGTACTTTGGACTTTCGAACTTTTATACTTTTGGAGTTTTGAACTTTTGGAATTTTGGAGTTTTAGACTTTAGACTTTTGGAATTTTGGAGTTTTGGACTTTTAGAATTTTAGACTTTTAGACTTTGTAGTTTTGGACTTCTGGACTTTGGACTTTTGGACTATTGGACTTCTGGACTATTGGACTTTTGGACTTTTTGATTGTTTGACTTTTTGACTATTTGATTTTTTGACTTTTTGACATTGGACTTTTGGACTTTTGAACTTTTGAACTTTTGAACTTTTGGACTTTTGGACTACTAACTCCAATGTATATTTCATGATATTTCTTTCGAAAAATAAGGTCATAAAGAAGTTTCACTTCTTACGTGTGTACACGCACACATTTTTTTTTAAATGTACCCATCATTTAGTTTGTTACTCAGTTCTCATAGGTACCTACATAAAACCACCATAAAAAAGTCACAGCGCAGCGTGGCAGGGTACCGCTAGTAATCTATATAACTAAATTTCAGCCAGATTCACTGAGTGTGAAAGAGCATAAAAATTCATTCAAGCATCCTGACATCCAAAAGCATAAACTTTCCAATGTATAATATTAGTAAGATTTCAAAACAAAACCAGACAAATCAGGTGCTCCAGTAGCCTATTAACCCCTCACGCGCCAGGCCTCGATTTGCAAAAATGCTCTACGCGTCGGCGTCTTTTTGAGATTTCTTTTTATTTTTGAGAGGGCTTTCGAAAAAACGATTAATTTCAGAATGTAATGACAGTAACATAGTATAAATTATACCTTCTTGGCTTCAGAATAAGTTTATCTAACTATTTACATGTTTCAAAAAATAAAAAAATAAAAAAAATAAACAAAAAATAAATATCAACGACCAATGACGACAGTCTCCGTTGACGGCTGTTATAATCAAATGAAGAACGGAATCGCGTCGCGCCAAATTGCTTATGTGCTTATGTGTATCATAAAACGTGGGAGGGGTTAAGCAGACCGCAGACCTCATTCACCCCTAACCCAGTCCAGCTTATTTGTAGCTTGGAATAACAGATAAGTTTTTAATCCGGGGAACATGTTACCATGGGAAACCAGAAAGGGAGCCGTATTTCATGTGGGTGAAGCCGTGAACATCATCTAGTATAACTATAACGAGTTCACCAACAATAAACGATTTCTTGTTCATTTCAAGACGTCCAATCCAAACGATTCAAGTGCGACAGACATTCGATTATTAGTGAAGGGTGAACTACATCGATTAATAACTTTATCGATTTGACTTCTTATCGATAACCGAGCACCGAAGTTCAGTTAGTCTTTTTAATAAAGTTTTTAGTGAAAATATTATTAGCAGAGGAAAGTCTAAATAATTTTATTATGACCAAACACCGTAATAGTCAGTTTCTTGTTAATAATTTCGAACTTCCCTTACAACAATCCGGTCTCAGACAATAAAATTCGAAGTTATCTTAAAATTTTCCTAATACTGTCTTTTATCAAGATGTTTAAGTACCTCACAAATATAAGGTGATTGTAGCAGTATATTGATGTGTTATTCTAAAAAAAATACATAATAATCATTTATATTATAGTAACAATTCTACTGTATACAACGACAAATGCAAAAGGTGCAGAACCGTGTATTGTGGCGTAAATTGGGAGAGGCCCAGGAGTGGACTGCCATGGGCTGACTTGATTGACAACGACAAACCGTCACTTTTATTATACAACCATTTACTGGGATCGCAGTCACAACCTGAGCCTGTCCATTTAAACACGGCAATACGGCTCACCACCTATTACGTGGGACAAATTATATAAAGGTGAAATGTGGGCATATAATATGCCTCTGCCTACCCCTTCGGGGATAAAAGGCGTGACCATATGTATGTATGTATGGATATAATATACTTGTAATACATAGCACCAACTTGTATATCAACCTCTATTACATGGGACGAAAATACTAGTGAAAAGAGGCGTATTTACAACTTTTTGTCTGTGGTTGCCCCTTCGGAAACTAGACGTAAATAATAGAATGTATGCACACTTGATAATTTTCCGCAAAACCGGATCAAAGCAGTGCTACCACAATTTTTCCACAACGTTCCTATGTCACTGTTAACCTTGTTTTCGCATGTCCTGTGTATAAGCCCTATGTGGTGAACCCACACAAAAAATACAGGGCAATATCACTAACATTTTATATCAACCGTCGTCGTAGGGTTATCACGTCCCTTTTTTCCTATAATCCTTTGGGCGCAGCGTGACGTAATATATTATCCCACCAAAAACATCCCTGTTGAAAAGGAGGCCAAGTTCCTATGGGCTAATTGTTCGCCTAAAAAGGGTTGAAATCCAATCCAATGCCAAGTTTAGATGCACTTTAAAATCGATCATAATGATCTTCATCAACAGCCTAATCCACTGGTAAACATTTGCCATTCCCAAGACTCGCCACCACACGCAGACCTCCGCCTTCCGAATCCAGCCAATACCCACCACCGCATCCACGTCAACGGTACATCTGGCCGAAATTCACTTTGCCATACACCCAACTTAAAATATGGTGTAGTTGTGAAAATACGTAGGTACTTACTTGGTTAAAAATATCTAAAATAATGATACTTCTAAATTAGAACTTGGCAGGTTTTCGTGCAGAACGTAACACTTGATTAATTGTATAATTAAATTTATTATATAGATATATAATTAAATTAACCTGCCAAGTTAAAATTTAGAAGTATCATTATTTTAGATATTTTTAACCAAGTAAGTACCTACGTATTTTCACAACTACACCATATTTTAAGTTGGGTGTATGGCAAAGTGAATTTTGGCCAGATGTACCGTTGACGTGGATGCGGTGGTGGGTATTGGCTGGATTCGGAAGGCGGTGGTCTGCGTGTGGTGGCGAGTCTTGGGAATGGCAAATGTTTACCAGTGGATTAGGCTGTTGATGAAGATCATTATGATCGATTTTAAAGTGCATCTAAACTTGGCATTGGATTGGATTTCAACCCTTTTTTAGGCGAACAATTAGCCCATAGGAACTTGGCCTCCTTTTCAACAGGGATGTTTTCGGTGGGATTTCAATACTTTTTTTCAAGAAACCGTACCTATTTTTTCTTTTAATTCTTCTAATTAGCTTTAAAGTGTGCATTATGTATGCATGACATTATTTTATACCCCCTCCTCCTATTCTGTGAGTATTTCAAGCGTCTACTGGTTGCCCTCATTACCTATTAATACAGAGCAACGCGCGCCTTAGACAGGTCGCGTTGCTCTATAGTGTTATACAACGCGCGTCTTTAGACAGTTTGCGTTGCTCTATAGTGTTATACAACGCGCGTCTTAAGGCAGTTTGCGTTGCTCTATAGTGTTAACTATCCTTGTATAGATCCTCTACGGTAGGTACAGTATATATTTCAAAAAGAGTTTGTGAACTGTATGTTTAATTTCTTTTTCAGAATATTGATGACATTTGAATGATGACATTATAAACACGATATCTACGTCTACAACATAAATTGTGTGTTTGTACGTAAATTGTTTATACTGGAGAAAAATCTAAAATATGGACTATTTGTTTACTATTTCCTATGAAATAGCTATCTTTGAAATACTACACCCACCTAAAATAATCTGCTGAAAGCGTTGTTCACTTTTTAAAGAAAAAGTATTTACGATGAAAGTCGAAAAATAAGTTAGTATGTGACCCGTATAATGTTTAATCATGGCGACACGAAATTAATTTCATTAAGCAACATTTGATTGTGCTATACCTCCTAAAGTATTCTTTTGATTTGCATGGTGTAAAGGGAATGAATGATCTTTATGAAATGTTTAAAAAACTGTATTAGATACTAAGATACTAGAAGAGAAGGAACCGGACTGAGTTTCTTGGGGTGTTCTTCTCAGTCTGTAGTATTTCCGAACCCCCGGTAGAGTCACAAAAATTTTGACAAACCTAAATTTTTTTTTTTAAAATTTCAAAGGGAATAAATTTTATTTTATTTTATTTTATTTTGTTCAAATTAGCTAACGTATTTAAATTGAGAAGGATACCTTACCGCCGCCACCGAATATGTAAGACAAAATCGCTAAAAAACACGTTTGTTGCATGGAAGCCTCCCTAAAATATTATTATGTTTTTGTGTTCAGTATTTGTTGTTATAGCGGCAAAAAAAACACATAATCTGTATAAATTTCAACTCTAGCTATCACCATTCATGAGATACAGCCTCCTGAAGGACAGACAGACAGACAGATGGACAGCGAAGTCTCATGAATAGGGTCCCGATCTTTACCCTTTGGGTACGGAGCCCTAAAAAGGATGACTCACGCTACACCGTGCCGGGTCCAAGCCGAGTGCCGGCCACAGCAAGATCAACTAATCCTACTGTCCTACTTCCTACTAATATTATAAATGTGAAAGTTTGTGAAGATGTTTGGATGTTTAGATGTTTGGATGTTTGGATGTTTGTTACTCAATCACGCTCTAACGGCTGAACGGATTGGGGTAAAGTTTGGTTCAGAGATAGCTTATAGTCTGGAATAACACATAGGCTACTTTTCATCCCGAGAATATGTTCCCACGGGAAGCGGGAACGGGTACCGAATTTCATGCGGGCGAAGCCGCGCACGTCATCTAGTATTATATATATTTTGTATGAACAAACTCACGTTAAACTATAGATTTAGAATTTTTCGCGCTAAATCTATGCGTTAAACCGAGCGGCAACTGAGTGACAGCCGAACACTGACCTGTATTAGTATCTGGACTGGCTATTCCATACAAAATGACAGCTACTTTTTTGGGCCGATTCAAAGCGCCTCTGTCGAGTGCACTGAGAACTAAATTAGTTTGCAAATGGCCGTTGTTTGTTTATTTCAGAAGGAGTTTATGTGTGAAATTTCGAATATTTTTAAGTTATTACTGTGATTGGTATAAATTTGAAGTGTTTTGATGTATAAATTTAGTTCATAGTGTAATTAAGTAGATATTTAGCATGAGATCGTTTGTATATTGTAAAACAAGATACGAGAAGGGCTGTGGCGTCTTTTTTCACAAGTAAGTAAATCTAAGAATCTAATTCTTAATTAATTATTATAAAACCATAATTTAGGTTTTTTTTACTATCATAAGCGAATACCCTTCGAGTTTCGGGGATTTTACGAATATTTTTATAACCTATAATGAATAATAGGGATGTCAAAATGTATATCGATAATTTTCTGTCCAATGCCAAAATTCGTAGTTTAAAAAACAAGAGGCATGGTAAAAGTTCTTTAATAATTTAATGAACATATTAAAATTATTAATAAACACTTAAAATTGTAGTAGATAATCGAAACAGTAACTAACTAGCGTGTGAAATATAACTTTCTAGCACTAACATTGAATTATAACACTTAGTGAGACTATTTTTTGTTAATAATTAATTATTTGTCTTGTTCATAATATTTAAATGTTCCTTTTATTACAGGTTTCCCTCCGATTACAGTTTAAAACTGTGGCTAAAAAAAATGAAGCTTGTCAATTGGACTCCGAAAACATCAGATTATCTTTGTTCAAAACATTTTACTGATGACTGTTTATTAAAACATGGGTCACGGACTGCTTTAAAAAAGTGCAGTATACCTACAATATTTCTTGGTAGGTGTAAATTAGTTAGTGAATACTTCTTTGGTATTTAAGAAATATAATTGAATATAAATAACCAACACTCAATATTTTTCAGAAACTGATTCATCGTTGGTCACTGCAGAAACTGATTCATCTACATATGATGACCCATGCTCCCGTGATAGTCCAATCAACTTACCTAAATCTAATTCACCTGTAGTAGGTACATATGCAAGTCTAGTTACCAACTGATGATTCTCAGCATAGCCAAATGAATCCAGAGGAAGCAGGTATTTTTTTTTATAATACCACAAAATTTCCAAACAAGTATACAGCCCGCCTGATAGTAAACAGTTACCATGACCATAGTCATTTGTAACAAGAGTCAACACTAGGTAGTAGTTTCCAAGTTGAATGGCCTATTCATGCCAAGTCAACAATGCTCTTTATTTTTTTATGAGTCCTTTCAATGATTTGTTTTGTGATTTAGATTTTTAAAAAGTTTTAGTACTAAAAAGAAACGTTTAGGGGTGAACTTTTACTGTTGAAATCTGTTGTATTTTATGAAAACGTGTGAGAATCTAAGAAATTACACAAGATGACACGACTTGTGACATAAGATGTCAAGACTCAAGACTGCCAGAGTGCGTCAAACGTCAAAGTAGCAAACTGTTACATCACACTTTCTGATAGAGGTATTTGATGTGACGTGACGGAATGCCTATTTATTCAAATCTTATTTTCTAAAAATAATAGTACCTAATCCTTAATTTGTGTACCAATTTATATTACTTTTTGTTATTTATATATTGGACATAGTCGTTAGAAACACACATCAATCAGATTTATTCTTAGTGGACACAAGCCTATTTTAAGAGAATCTACTTTGTTTTTCAATCTTTTTAAAATATGTGATATATTTATATAGATAATTTCCTTTTAAAAATTATACAGATGTGCATTTAAAAATATACCGTAATAAATGTGTGATTTCATATTTTTTTAAATACCTACCCTCCTCTGTACTTACCTACTGCAAACAAACAAAACTACAATAAATCCTAATCCTAATTAACCTGTCACTTAACAAAATTCCTCTCTGGGCACGGCTGCTTCGGGAAGTAAATGGGAAATGGCATTGCCATTGAGGCGGAATAGCAAGTTGGCATTGGCTGCTTCGGGGAGCACGCTCGCACGGCTCACGTTAAGCGAGGCGTCCACCAGGCGGACCGGGCCGCAGCGCAGAGCAAAAATTCGCGTGCCGTACGTTTCATATGAAATTGTGTAGCATCTGCCTTTACTAGAGGCGGGCCGCAACGAAACGCAGTTTCATTAAAAACGTATGGCATGCGGATTTTTGCGTCGCGGCCCGGCCCGGCCCATCTGCCTATTGGACGCCTAGCTTTAAGTTCTAACATGACCCAATTATGATTAAAGACAACCAATGACTGTGTGGGCTGTGTCCGGTGTCATTTTTCAGCCGATTTACAATAGTAACACTACTTTGGCAACATACCTGCGACCACTGTTTAAGCAAACACTTTTTTTTATATTAAGCTCGCCAAACTGAATTCGCGAGCCTGATGGTTAGCCTACTTAGGTACTTTAAAGTAGTCATTCATATTATGTATACATCATTGGTACAAAAATAAAATTAACATTGTAGTCGATATCTGGTAAAGTTTTTATCGACACCAAGACAGGTGTTGTACATCACTAGTATTAGTTCCAAGTGCATTCGCTAGCTGCCGTCAGCGCCAAATGGCGATTTTCAATTAGGCACACTTTTATGAATCCGATCACCAGTCCAGATAATGAAAATGAAAATGAAAATATCTTTATTCATTTAGGTTACAAAGTAACACTTATGAACGTCAAAATTTTTGATTCTACATTTACATTTACTGCCAGATTCGCAAAGCAATAGGTAGAGCCTGAGAGGAAGAACCTGGCAAGAAAACTCACGGCCACTCTTTTCAAATAGTCTTAGTACATTCGTTTGTCATGCAATAAAGATCAACAATTTTGTATACACAAGCGACATTTACAATCGCGCCTAATTAAGTGAGGAGCAAGCAACTCATGTCCATGTCTCTGTATCATTAAAATAGTCATCAATAGTATAGTATGCCCTTTTTATAAGATGTGTCTTGATTTCCCTTTTGAATCTATATAAAGGAAGGTTCATAATATTTAAAGGAATTTTATTGAATAGGCGTACACCAAGTCCTTCGAATGAGTCGTGTACCTTATGTAATCGAAAAACCTTTCCAATCAATTTATGCTTATTTCTAGTATTTATTGAATGTACGTCACTGTTCTTAAGATAAAGATGTATGTTCTTTTTAACAGACATGATGTTCTCAAATATGTATTGCGATGCAACCGTTAAAATTCCTATTTCTTTAAATTTCTCTTTAAGCGATTCTCGAGCATTTAATTTATAAATTGCACGTATAGCTCTTTTCTGAAGTACAAAAATTATTTGTATATCTGCTGCCTTGCCCCACAGCAAAATGCCGTAAGACATGACGCTATGAAAATAACTAAAATAAACCAGCCTGGCTGTTTGGACATCAGTGAGCTGTCTGATCTTGGTAACGGCAAAAGCCGCCGAACTGAGTTTTGCTGCTAGACACGATATTTGGGCAGTCCACTGTAATTTACTATCTAAAGTGATCCCCAAGAATACGGTTGATTCTACAAGATGAAGGGTGTCACTGTTCAATGTTATATTTGTTTCATAATTTTTGACATTGGGCATGGTAAATCTAATACATTTTGTCTTTTTAGCGTTCAATAGCAAATTATTGGTTGTGAACCAATCTACAACTTGGGCTAGTGCACTATTTACGTTGTCAAAAGTACTTGGATTGCGATCAACTTTAAAAATAAGTGATGTATCATCAGCAAATAGAACAACATCGCACAAGTTCTGTACATAGAAAGGTAAATCGTTGATGTAAATTAAAAATAAAAAAGGTCCTAGAATTGATCCTTGCGGCACACCCATAGCTACAGAAGCTCCAGAGGACCGACTTCCATTAATGTCAACATATTGCATTCGATCTTTAAGATAGGAGGCAACAAGATCCATTGCAGAGTCCCTTATACCATAATGATCTATTTTTCGTAATAAAGTGTTATGATCAACGCAGTCGAAAGCCTTGGACAGATCGCAGAATACCCCGATAGCATCCTGTCGATTTTCCCAAGCGCTGAATATATGTTTTATAAGTGTCACTCCTGCGTCAGTAGTAGAACGACCTCTTGTAAACCCATACTGCTCGTTGTGTAGTAACATATTTGAACTAAAATGTGATTGTAATTGCTGCAGTATAATTTTCTCAAAAATTTTGCTAATGGCAGGCAGTATTGAAATAGGTCTAAAGTTACCAGGGTCTGTTTTGGATCCGGCTTTAAAAAGAGGTATCACTTTACTGTGTTTCACTTTACTGTGTATACTAATACAGGTCAGTGCAGCCGAACTACTGAAAACGCTCAGAAACAACTCGGTCCCGCCTCGGCTCGGCCACGGCCCCTTGCATGAATACAGTATACAGTGATACAGTGCCGCCAAACTTCGCCCGAGCAGTCGTGAACGCAACCGGCTCGGTAACCGTAGTACGGCCGACACTCGGCTCGGAAGTCGGACCCGGCACTGTCTAGCATGAGTCATCCTTTAGAATGCTTGCTGATCTTTAAACTACTGGACAGATTTGATCCAAATATGAATAAAAATATTCAATGTGCAGTTTTGACATTTCCATAATTTGTATGTATAGAGTATTTGATTGACATTAATCAAAACATTGACAACATCTTTCTCAAATCTGATTGACTTTTTAAACATGACATGTGTGAAAATAAAAAGTAAATTAAATAAAAAGAGTCCTCTCATCACTAAGAAGTATTGATACAAATTTGAATCAAATCCCCCCGAAGAAAACAATTGTTACCCCTTTTTAGCTATGTTCTGTAATGAATTTCAATAAAATACGAAACATATCTTCCATCAATTATGTTAGAGATGATTTATGCAAAATTTGAAGAAGATCCGACCATGGAATCCCGTGGTCCCATACAAACTTTGTAACCCTTTTCCAACTCACACTTGACCGATTTCCTAAATTTCTTAATTTTTCAGTAATCTACATATAACACCCGATCTGTGTGCCAAATTTCATAACGCTAGGACAATTGGAAGTGGCCTAGAGGTTTTGATGACCGGTCAGTCAGTGCCAAAATTAGCTATATTCACAGGGTCATATTTCAGGATCTACTGAAGCTACATATATGAAATTTGGTACACTGCCTTTGTTCTAGTATATGAATACGTACGTACAATTTTATTTCTGTACTTGCAATAGGCACTGAGCTACAGGGGGGTCAAAAGTGGGTCGAAGCGGTTCGTGTAAATAGAGTACGGCATGCGCTCGGCCTGTTGCTGGAACTTGGCCTGCGCACTGCCGTGCCGTTAGATTAGAATGGGTTCATGCCGATAGGACGCCGGCATGTTGTTTGTTTATTGAATTTCGATTTGTGGGTATTATGTATACGTTATGATTCCAAGATTGAAATGTCAATTTAGAGTAGCAAGACGTAGTTATTTGAAGCTGTCTTTTTCAGGTTCAATTACACTTAAGTATCAGATGTATGTATTTTTCTTGTTTCTTATTTTTTAGAGTACCTATGGGTCACAAAAGTATTATAATTATACTTAAAAGGAGAAACATAATATTATTATTATTTTTTTTTTTTTTTTAT
This sequence comes from Miltochrista miniata, assembly GCA_933228765.1. Classification (NCBI taxonomy): domain Eukaryota; kingdom Metazoa; phylum Arthropoda; class Insecta; order Lepidoptera; family Erebidae; genus Miltochrista; species Miltochrista miniata. The sequence goes on along the minus strand of OW121753.1, from coordinate 38,751,267 downwards.
ACCACTAAGGTGGCAGACAAGCATACGGCCCACCAGAAGGACCGGTGGTCACCGCAGCCTATGAACGTTTGCAACACCAGAGGTGCCACACTCGCGCTGCCGACCCTGTAAAAACCTTCTAAGACCCCTTTTGAAGAACCCCATACTGTAGGCGTTTGGGAAAACCGAGGCAGGGAGGTCATTCCACAACCTAAGCGTGCGCGGAAGAAAACACCTATCGGATCTAACCGTGCTGGAACACATCGGACGCAGAGTGTGAGGATGAACTCCCTGTCTGTGGCGAGCGGTGCGATGATAGAACGTAGCCGTGGGCATCATATCAAACAATTCCTCAGAGCACATACCATTGTACAGGCGGTAGAACACGCATAAGGAGGCAAAGTCTCTCCTGTCGCGAAGAGGTTCCACACCAGCTGTAAGTACAGGATCGTTGACAATTCTTACAGCTCGCCTTTGCACCGAGTCAAATGGACGAAGCTGATATTCAGGTGCTCCCGCCCAGAGGTGACAGCAGTACTCCATATGCGGCCGCACTTGCGACTTATAGAGAAGCAGTGTTTGCGCCGCAGTGAAGTACCGCCGCGCCCTGTTGAGCACACCTAGCTTTTTGGACGCCAGCTTAGCCTTGTCCTCCAAATGACTACGGAACTGAACGTCACTGGAGATGTCAACGCCAAGGATCCCTATACTTTTGGAGATGGAAATAAAAATGTGTTTTTGTTTATTTGTTTTTCTCAAACATGAAGCAATGAGTTGTGTTGATTGGCAAATGGTAAATTTTAGACTTGGTTTTGGAAAGTGACTTAGACTTCTTTTTATGATTAAAAAATTATGAATTTTAAAAAAATGTGAAATGACCTTTGTTCCCTATGTCTGACAATAATTTCTGGTCACCAACTCTGTTACGGACTTTTAATAAAATGTTATTTTACTTTTTCAGAGTAATGGGAGTGCAATTTTTTGCCAGTAAAAACTGAGGTAGGTACAGACGAATTTGTGAATGCATGGTCAATCCGAAACGAAATTGCTTTGCACTGAGAATTGACGCCATCTCTCGGATAACATTGGAAGTCAATTATCTAGCGTGGCCGATTTTTTTAATACCTCACACAGGAACGCGATTATTGTGAAAAGTTAACTCATTAATCTTTTAAGTAATGTAAATATGCCATCTAGTACAGTTTTTTGGAATTCTAAGGTGTCTATGCAATATTATATTCGAGTAAAGTGGTGCCATCTAGTGGAGTTTTTGTGAATTTGGACTCAAATATGCATGGGATTATAGATCTTAAGGGGCCCATGCAATATTGGCGGTGACTGTACATTTTTTAAATTTCATTTTGTCCTCCTAATTACCAGCTATCCACAGCGGTCGCCCAAGGGCGTTCTTGTGCGTCAAGTGCTCTATCAGTAGTGATAACTCCACGATGTTTTAACACGTATATTACGGCTTGGCAAACATAGACGTGATTATACGTCTGTTAAATTTAATAAAAAATATGTCTCATCTGGTTATAAGATAAGTGAATTTAGAACTTCAGCGCCTCTTAGACTATTTTGAACTAGTGATACACATCAAGTGGAAACCTTGCGCTTGTACGCAATAACTAGCAATACCATGAGACTTGAGTTGAAACTTCAGTAATAGCAGTTCGAATGTTCAGTGAAACTAACAAGAATGTCAGTGATCCAGAGTTCAGTCGAAAAGCCAGAGTCGGAGTTTGCAAATAGAATTTCTGACTCAACAATATAGCATGATCCATTGCTTGCTGCATGACTATAAGGAAATTGACATGCTCACTAGCATGATCAAAGATCCTTATAGTCTAGACACACTTGTCTAGACTATAAGGATATAGGCATGGATATTAACATGCCAGTGTGTCTAGTGATTGACACACTATATGTGATTTTAAAGTAGATTACATAGTCTGGAATAACACATAGACCACTTTTATCCCAGGCATAAGTTCCCGCTTGTAAAGCGGTAAAGACGCGAGCGCCATTTTTTATCAGAAATCATTTTGACTCGTTGAAGTTTTACTTTTAGTGTAAGAATGCAAAATAAAAAAAGTTTGGATATCAGATCTCCTTGAAACGTCTCCTAAAATAATTCGAATAAGATGGTATCTCCGAGCAAAAGTTATTAAACACGTTTCCAAGTTCCAAGTTATCGCTATTGATGATACTGAACCCACAAGCATGTTCTCTCCATATTTCCCTGCCTCAAGTAAAACGTGATTAGATTTCTATTTAGATTACAAGATTAGAATATGTATAAGTTAAAAGACCTTATAGTAAACGTAATATATTACTGACGTTTACTGTAGTTGCTGATTTTCGGGGGTTTCTTTGCTATTCCAGATTCTTTTTTCCTTGAATATTTTCCAATGGAGTGTCACGTTTTACGTTTTTATTTTATAACCACTGGTTTTTGTATTTATGAAACATATCTATACATAGAACTTATTAGTAGTGCTTTGTAAAAAACGTTATATTGCATAATAACGGCGAAACACACGTTACTACTAAAAAGTGGTTACTGAACTGGACTGTACATCGAATTATGTAACGTGGGGTTTTCGAAAATCCTTTTTCAAATATTAAAGGTAGGTACTAGTGCTCAATCCGTTCAACGATTTAATCTGTAGGTGGATAGATCAGTCCTTCACGTAGGTAATCAAATTTAAATTGCTGCTGCGTGATTGAGATGGATTGATCTGAGAATAAAACGGGTCTGAAGTCTCATTGTATGATAGGTATCTATTCTATCTATATATATAAAAATCAATGCCACTTTTCGTTGTAATTTTATAACTCAAGAACGGGCTCACCTATCCAAACCAAATGTTTAGGCTTTGTTTAGACTATTTAGTAGATGGTTTATGTAAAGTTTGCGCTTAATCGGTCGAGCGGTTCTTCATTTATCACGCAAACGAAGTTGCGCGGGTCAGCTAGTCTTCTATAATATAAAAATGATCGCTGAATGTGTTGCTAAGCGCTAATCTCGGGAACAGCTAAACCGATTTCACCAATTCTTTCATAGTTGTGTTTGTTATTGTCAGGAGAAGGTTCTTAAGTAAGAAAAATTAAGAAAATTGCGTGGAAATTTAGAAAATTTGCAACAACTGCAGCCGGCTCGATCTGTTCGAAGAAATGGTTTCTATTGCGATTTTGGATCGGGACTTGGAACTCGAAACTTAAAAATTGGAACCGGGAACAGAAAGACAGACAGGGACCTGGAAACTGGTAACTGAAAGGTTGCCTGGTAGAAATCGCACTTTAGCGATAAGGCCGCCCATTGTACATTACAAGACCTTGTATTCCTTAACTATGTAAATATTTTTTTTTGGTGTACAATAAAGAATATTTTCTATTCTATTCTATTCTATTCTATTCTGAAAACCAGGAACCGGGAACTCGGAACTTGAAACCGGTAGCTCGAAATCCGGAACCGGGAACAAGGAACAGGAAACCAGGAACGGGAACAGGGGACCGGGAACTCAGGACTCGGTATACCGTTTTCCATATTCATAGTTAAGGCAGGACAACGTCTGTCGGGTCAGCTAGTATGGAAATAAAGATGATGGCTCTCACAAAAGATTTCACTCTTGTACTTATTTCAAATTCAAATTCAAATTCAAATTCAAACTTTATTTGCATCCATGTGTACACATACAGTTGTTAATTATAAGTAGAAGGTTTCAACATGAAGCCCTGTTTGGGCACAGCAATGATAGGTAAGGTTCTTATTGTTAAACATCATTACTCATTACTCTTTCAGAGTAGGTAGGTATTACTACAGATTAATAAATAGTTACTACATATTACTACTACGTGTTGCTACGTATTACTAGGTACTGGTATTACGTAATTAATACCTACCAATTCTTTAAAAATGTTATTTAATTACAAAATTATTATTAAAGTTACACAATTACAAAATTATTATAGGTATTCTGACAATTATGTATTTTGACTTAGGTACCTCCATATTTGTATTTCGAGATACAATATATAAAAAAATAAAAAAAAAATAAAAAAAAAAAAAAAAAAAAAAAAAAAAATATATATATAAAAAAAAAAAAATATTTTAGTTACCTATTAAAATATATTAAAGTTTGCGTATAATTTTATTACTTAGGTATACTTATATAAAATTTTAGAAGTCTATTTGAACAAAATAACAAAAATAGGAATAGGAATGAGTTTATATTTACCTGCTTACAATTACTTAACATATAGGTACTTACAAGTTTAATCTAAACCACTATCCAATTTCTTATCTTCGAAAAACTCCTGCAATGTATAGTAGCACTTTTGTGATAAGTACCTTTGTAATTTATTTTTAAATAAATTATCACTTTCAAGTGCTTTTAATGCCTGTGGTATTTTGTTGAAGATTTTTACTGACATGAAATATGGACCTGAGTGAAGCATGGATAGGCTTGATGTAGGTAGTGCTAAGTTATTTTGGTGTCTTAGATTACGGGATTGGGTGTGGTTATCTTTTCTCAAAGTGTATAGCGACTTGTGTTTCCTGACGTAATTGCTTATTTCAGAGATGTATAGTGAGGTAAGCGTTAAGATATTCTGCTGTACAAAATGCGGTCTACAACTTTCCAAGCCGTCTATGTTAGTTAGGATGCGTATGCATTTTTTTTGTAGTTTAAATAGTTTCTCCGCGTCGACACTATTTCCCCACAATATAATGCCGTAGCGGAGCCAAGAGTGCGCATATGCGTAATAGGCAGCTTTTGCTGATTTTAAATCTGTAGATTTTTTCAGTTCTGAAAGGGCGTAAGTGAATGAAGATAGTTTACTGTAAATTTTTTGTATATGAGATTTCCAGTTAAGGGTTGAGTCGATAGTTAAACCTAATAAATTAAAGTTGTCAACGCAGTCCATTTGTATGTCATTAAAAGTGTACCTGATATTTAGAGGATGTTTTTGGTACGGTTTAAATTGCATTAGATTTGATTTCGTTAGGTTGAGTTCTAAGTTGTGTTCCAACAGCCATGTGGACATACCAGATAGTATTTTTTGGGTACAGTTTTTAAATTCTTTTTTGTTTGAGCATGAAAATACCACAGAAATGTCATCGGCAAACAGGACACTATCGGCATCTAGGGTTTTGGGCAAGTCGTTAATGTATATCAGGAATAGGATGCATCCGAGTACGCTACCTTGAGGTATTGATTGTTTTACTTCAGAGATTTTGGATTTTATGTTTGGATTTTATGTTACAAATTATGATTTAGACCATAACGCCCACTAATAATATTGTAACATTTGTTTCTATAAACCTTATCAAAAAGAAACAATCTTACGATTTCAGTCAGTAAAATTTCCTCAAATCATTACCAGCAAGTAATAAAACCATATTGTTCATAGTAATAAATAATTTGAATCGTAATATAACTTTACAGCTTTAATTATTCACTACAGTTTTGTTTAGCAAGTAACTATAATTTTATGGTAATCTTTTATGAAATTGAAATTATATTTGGTATTTTTAGACGATACGCTTTGAAAATATAATAATGTTCTTGATGTTATTAATTACTTTTGGTGTAATTTGATGAGACGCGTGAAATATTTCGTGGGCAGTACATAGCACTATTTAAACCTAAATAAGCAATTAAATGTGTTTCAGTGCACGGCATCTACCATGGCAAGGTTTTGGAGTTAGTGGAGCAATTTTTGGAGTGAGTGAAGCACTTTTTTGTGCCATTAAATGTGCGATGCGTGAACTTACCACTACTACAACACATTGCCAAGTTAGATGCCGTGCACTACAAGATTTAGAAATCTGAATCCGCCAAACGCCGGCTGCCTCAGTATCATAACGGTTAGTAATTTTTCTAACTTTTCACCTACTCTGGACTTTCAGAAACGTATCAAGACAAAAATCATACATTCGTAGTGATGCGAGATAACGCTGTTACTCAAAGTAACTATATATTTTTCCTATATTTTTATACCGAGGAAGAAAAAGACAAATCCTTACGCAAAACGGAGGAGAAAATCACACATAGCACTTACACCCTTATCTACTGAGTGAGAATCAATACGTCCTTGGTGCGCTTATTCGCTTCCGTGTCAGCGACGAACAGTGTCAACCCGAGAACACGTCTCAGATTATAATTAAAACTTTTCATTGAACTGAAAGACGGGGAATTGATTTTCTTGTGATCAAATAGCGTGTTCTGTTTATGTAAAACAATCTTTACTGTATTTTACATACTGTATCTATAATTTTACCAAATTTAAGCCAGATCTGTTCGGCCGTTACAGCGTGAAAGAATATAAACACGTATATATGAGATAAATGTTCGTATATTCGTATTTAATTTACCTAGCTACATTTATTCACACTCTTACGTAAAACTTATAACCGTGTACCTATATTTTACGGTAGAACGTAGATTTTGGCACACGAACGCACTCACATCTCCGGATATTCGCTCAAGTCGTCCTGTGAGTTAAGTTGAGAGATTTGGCACGCTTTGAATTTGTTCAAGTGATGACTACGAGCTATGTTCTACTGTGAAATGAGAAATGTTTGAGTTATAGGTTAGTACAGCGCGAATCTACCTGTGCCATGTAAATGAATTATAGTCAATGTATCCAAATGACGAAATAAGTTAGAAAGCGCCTGTAGCCCCACTGTTATGGTGTTTTTTTTTTCGTTTTACGTGAGGCAATATCCTCATGGATGTTATGACGGACTCCTATCGAATAAAAAACCTTACGTATTCAGCTCAACAGCCAACGGTTGGGAGCCCCGGGTAAGCCCTCGGAAGGAAATCCCAGGGCGACTTAGTGTTCTGTAAGCAATCAACGTGTGGGAAAATCCTTCATAGATGCTATGCCAGACTCCTAACGACTAAAAAACCTCACGGAACGCCCAACAGCCTACGGTTGGAAGCCCGGGGTAAGCCCTCGGAAGTATGTCCGAGGACCATTCGAGTGCCCTAAATTTCCACATTATGTAAACCTACATGAGCAAAAAAGACAAAGTAAAGGTGTGTTTGACATAGCGCTTAAGATTACAATCTTTTTTCACGTCGATTTTGCACTATTGTTTCTGTAAAACCTTCCTTCCTTTTGAGATATTTGACGTTTAAGCTGGAAGATATTTTTTTTTTAGAAAAACAATCACTATTTTTCAAGAATATGAAAAAGCGCCTTGTGGAGTCGACTAGTGACCCAAGGGCTGGCAGTTTTCTCGCTCAGCGAATAGGTATTGCTATTGAAAGGGGGAATGCCTGCTACATCATAATAAATATGTCGCTAAAATTTGAAGAATAAAGCATTATTGACACTACTCTATTTTATACTGACACCGTTTACTGAACAGTTTCATAACCAAAATTGTTAGGTAGTTAAGCTTTGAGGCAAAGTTTATATGAAACTATGCCACCCGACATGCGCCGTGATATATTATATTTTGAAAAACTTTAAACTTCTATTTTACCCCTGTTGAGGTGTAATTTTGTAAAATACGTCTTTAGGTTGTGCCTCTAAGGGTAGTTATTACGCTAAAATATTCAAGTTAATGGTCCACAGATTTCGCCGGTCAGTGAATCAGTCGGTCATTTTATTAAAATCCCAGTATGAGAACTGACTGAAAAAAAACTAGCTGAAGCCCGTGGTTTCGCCCACGTAGACATATGTTACCGTTTCCACAGCTAAGGGAACGTCTTTTAGGGTAGAAACTTACCTATATATTATTTCAGACTTTAATCTATCTTTGTACCACATTTCAGCCTGACTAAGGATTAAGATATTACCACCAAGATTTATGTATGTGCAGAATAGAACTAGCAGGTACTTTATTTGTACTGTAACTAACCAACTGGTTGATCACATATTTTATTTACTTAGATAGTTTTACTGTTATTCTCATACATCATCATCTAGCCCAAATTAAGCTAATACAAGTTTTGTGCAATGGGATCTAGACTTTGATTGGTATTTTTTTTTTTTTTATTGTTTCAATACAAACATTAGATTTACAAAAAATATGTAATGGTTACCAAAAAACCTTTACAAGTTTGTCCTGGCAACCGAAGTTTTAATCGACATCAGCCTTAGACCATCTAACCACAGGATGCGCCTTACTTAAGCATTGTTTTCTGCCAAGCCAATAGACCATTTGGTCTTTTGGCTTTATAAAAAGCACTGTACATCAGTACATCATTATATATGATTAAACTAGTACATTTCATTGTAGTTGACTGTACAATAAAAATTAACACACAACAGCCATTACGCGTTTGTCGATTAATACATTTTTAAATGTAATGAAATTTTATATGTCTTTGTGTTTCCCCCTTCACCCGCTATGAAAACTGGCAGAATATTTTTGTATGCGGTGGTTCGCAAAGGCTAGTCCCGTGATATATGGTCTAAGACATCAGCGCACCAAACAATTTTTAAATATTACATCATCTTGATCATCTATCCCATACATAATAATAGTTAAGTTACTTATTTCATAAAATATTTACAACTACTATCAATAATACAACGGTTAAAATTGTTCCATACCGTACCCAACACAAAAACAAAATACATCTAATGACATTCTTAGACCTATTTTCCTTCTCGTATAATAAATTATAATGTGGGTAGATAACTTTAGAACTAAGTACTCCAAAGTTAGTCTCTGCATTTCAAATCAGCGAATGTGCCGGTACATTTATATTATTAAAGGTGCCTTCAGACTACGTCATAAAACAAATACAATACCGTTTAGCATAATAGGTATCTACCTATTTCATAACACAATCATATCACGAACTATCCATTCATAATGAACACATTTACATTTATCTATACCATACAATTATATTAGATTTCACCCACAAACATAGATTTACCATACGTTAATATTAACTTGCTAAACGTACCCATTCACCCGTGCGACATCGACAGTCTGAAGTCACTCTTATCTCACATTCGACGGTTCGCAGGCGCATGTAGCCGCCTCCCTCCAGTTTTATACATTATATATATAACTAGCGGTACCCTGCCACGCTTCGCTGTGACTTTTTTATGGTGGTTTTATGTGCCTATGAGAAATGAATAACAAACTAAATGATGGGTTCCTTTTAAAAAAAAAATGTGTGCGTGAACTATTGTACACACGTAAGAAGTGAAACTTCTTCATGACCTTATTTTTCGAAAGAAATATCATAGGAGTTAGTAGTAGTCCAAAAGTTCAAAAGTTCAAAAGTCCAAAGTCAAAAAGTCAAAAAGTTCAAAAGTCCAAAAGTCCAATAGTCCAAAAGTCCAAAAGTCCAAAAGTCCAAAACTACAAAGTCTAAAATTCAAAAAGTCCAAAACTCCAAAACTCCAAAACTCCAAAATTCCAAAAGTCCAAAACTACAAAGTCTAAAATTCTAAAAGTCCAAAACTCCAAAACTCCAAAATTCCAAAAGTCCAAAAGTCCAAAATTCCAAAACTCCAAAAGTATAAAAGTTCAAAAGTCCAAAGTACAAAAGTTCAAAATTCCAAAGTCCAAAGTCCAAAGTCCAAAAGTCCAAAAGTCCAAAAGTCCAAAAGTACAAAAGTACAAAAGTCCAAAAGTCCAAAAATCCAAAACTCCAAAGTCCTAAACTCCAAAAGTCCAAAAGTCCAAAAGTCCAAAACTCTAAAACTCTAAAACTCTAAAACTCCAAAACTCCACAACTCCAAAACTCCAAAACTATAAAACTCAAAATGTCTAAAACTCTAAAACTCCAAAACTCCAACTCCAAAAGTCCAAAATGTCAAACGCCCAAAACTCGAAAAGTCCATAAGTACAAAAGTCCAAAAGTCCAATAGTCCAAAAGTCCATAACTCCAAAGTCTAAAAGTCTAAAATTCTAAAAGTCCAAAAGTCCAAAACTCCATTACTCCAAAACTCCAAAACTCCAAAATTCAAAAAGTCTAAAGTCCAAAACTCCAAAATTCCGAATGTCCAAAAAGTTCAAAAATAACATGCAATACATATCTGACCTCTTTATTAGGTAAGTACTCTCTTTTATTATTCTGAATGCAAGAAGGCCGCAATCAAACTTCTCTTAAAAAACATCAATCTGGTAGGTACCTTCTAAATAGTTTGTTTATAATATTTTGTTCTGAAGCTGGCAGAATATAATTTAAAAAAAAACGACCGACGCCATCTATTGGTAAAATTACTTTTTAAAGCTATTTTATTCTTAATGCTGTTATGATAAAAGTGTATAAAGTAGCCTAAAACCATCTCTGAATCCTATTGTATATCGTGTCCAATTTTGAGCTCAATCGATTCAGTAAATTTTGAGTTTTTAATAGATACACAAACGCACACAACATTTTTATATATATAGATAGATATATAATGTATTGTGTATAATGTATTGTGATATTTTATAATTATTGATCTCAATATAATTTAAAAATACAAATGTGCTTAATTTAATTTAATTTACGGACTAATGGTCTGAAAATAAAATGATTTTATTTATTTATTTATTTTATTTATACAAGACTAGTTGACCCGCGCAACTTCGTTTGCGCTACATAAGGGAGAGTATTACCTGTTCCCGTCGCGTTGCGTTTACTCCCGTAGCGTCTCGTCGTTATTATTCAATACTACGTGAGAGAGAGAGAAAGAGAGAGAGAGACAGAGAGAGAAAGGTTTCTCGTCGCGTGTATTCCCGTCGCATTATTTTTAAGAACAATTTCGTTTATGAAAGAAGTATCCCGTGGCATTATTGTAGAAAAAAAATGATTGCGATTAAAATGGTTATTGTGCACCAACCCAAAGACAAAAACATGCTACTGCGCAATTTTTTTAGAACTTTTATAAGAGAAACAATTTTGTAGTACATATTTTTCGAGATAATGTATGTATGTATCCATAATTCTTTGTCGCGTCCTACAGCCTGAACGGCCTGACGGATTTTGACATGCGAAGTGTCATTTGATTCGTCGTGTTTGTGTGAGTGACACCAGGTACATTAAATTTTTTTACATAACTATAAATATTTACGTAGCACACGCAACGAAGCTCTCAAAAGGAATAACTTTTCCTCCGTTTTTGAAACATTTACTGTTACTGCTCCGCTCCTATTCGTTGTAGCGTGACACTCCACAATAACGTAGCTTTCTATTGGTGAAAGAATTTTTAAAATCGGTTCAGTAGATCCCGAGATTACCCCTTACAATTTAACAAACACACAAACTTTACTTCTTTATAATATTAGTATAGATATAGATAACAATGTTAGTTGTTGCAATACAGCGTGTTTCCATTTTGTGAGTTGGTATAATTTTAATAAGTTTTTTTTTTGTTTTTATTTAATTTCAAGGATATTGTCTTGGGTGATTGATAACTATACGGTATATTATTGGGGTAATAGATATAATAAATGGAAAATAAAAGTGCACGTCGTGGTTATTTTGCCGAATATATATATACTAGCTGTTACCCGCAACTTCGTTCGCGTGGAAATTATGTTATAAGCAAAGTTTGAACTATATTCTATCGAGCCTCTAGGATAAGTCGTAACCAAAATGTGGGGACAAAGTTAGGACATCCTCCAACTTACCCGGGGAGCTATGCGCTACATGGTTTTTTTTTATTGTGAGGTAAATCCCACATGAATATACTATAACTCCTACTGACAAAAAACCACACGTATCCGGTAGGACTCCCAACCGTAGGCTGTTAGGTAGGTATAACAGCCTACGGTTGGGAGCCCCTGGTAAGCACTCTAAAGGATACCCCAGTTCTGCGCTAAATGGATGGGTAGAGACTTCATGGTTTTAGCGGGTCCAAGGCCGGTATGACGTAAGTCTTTATTAATTGGCCCCTTTAAAAATAAAAAGAGTAAGTAGTATGGTGAAGCGCGAATACGAAACGTTTGTTAGATTTGGGCCACAGACTGAAAACTGTAAGTACTTATAACCGAAAGATTTGAGACGATAACACTAACGCTAACGGTAGCCAGTAAATGGCAGTCGTTAAACCAAGTTATTAGCCTTATAGACTTAATAATTTTTAAAAGTATAGAGAACTCTCTCACCCAAGTTCCAAGTACCCAAGTGCCGGCGAGTTGTCTTCGTCTAAGACTATCGGCCTACATGACCAGGGGCCTGAGGTCGATGAGGAGGCTGCTCACCGTCCTAACAGAAGCAGGCCCTAGACGACTGCGTGACGCAAGGGATTCACGCTAATATAAACCTATCCGCATATAAAAATTGAACCTAACCTATTTCGTAAGCATGTCTTTGCCCATATACCTACAGATTTTAATCCTTCTCTGTCAAGCCCCTGAGCTAAGTAGTGTGATTAAATATTTACAACTAAACTAAAATAGCTGTTCCCCGCGACTTCGACCGTGTAGAAGTCGTTATCGCGTGAAAGTCGTTATCACGTAAAATCATAACACTCCTTTTGCGCAGTCGGTTAAAAAGTAGCCTATGTCCTTCAAAGGGCCTCGAACTATCGCCATACCAAATTTCATCTCAATCGCTCCTGCCCTTTAGCGTGAAAACGTAACAGACAGACAGACAAACCGAGTTATGTACTTTCGCATTGATAATATTAGTAGGGATAGCTGTTCCCGCGACTTCGACCGCGTAGAAGTCGTTATCGCGTGAAAGTCGTTATCACGTAAAATCATAACAATCCTTTTGCGCAGTCGGTTAAAAAGTAGCCTATGTCCTTCCCAGGGCCTCGAACTATCCACATACCAAGTTTCATCTCAATCGCTCCAGCCGTTTAGGCGTGAAAGCGTAACAGCGCGAAAGTCGTTATCACGTAAAATCATAACACTCCTTTTGCCCAGTGGGTTAAAAGTAGCCTATGTCCTTCCCAGGGCCTCGAACTATCCACATATCAAATTTCATCTCAATCGCTCCAGCCGTTTAGGCGTGAAAACGTAACAGCGTGAAAGTCATTATCACGTAAAATCATAACACTCCTTTTGCGCAGTCGGTTAAAAGTAGCCTATGTCCTTTTCAGGGCCTCGAACTATCTACATACCAAATTTCATCTCAATCGCTTTAGCCGTTTAGGCGTGAAAGCGTAACAGCCTGAAAGTCGTTATCACGTAAAATCATAACACTCCTTTTGCGCAGTCGGTTAAAAAGTAGCCTATGTCCTTCCCAGGGCCTCGAACTATCCCCATACCAAATTTCATCTCAATCGCTCCAGCCGTTTAGGCGTGAAAGCGTAACAGACAGACAGACAGACAGACAGACAGACAGACAGACAGAGTTACTTTCGCATTTATAATATTAGTAGGGATAGACAAATATAATTAATAATATAAATATATGAATATTGTTTGATGGAATAAATAAATAAATATATCATGGGATTTTTTAGTGTTAATACTTGTATTGCAAAAAACATGTATATTAATAATGTCATTGAAAGAATAAAGTGTCCTGATATACATAATCATGTTGAATTCGTTATTTTAACTTTATGTACTAAGATTCAATGTTCATGTCGTTTCTAAGAGCAGCAACTAGCGCATAGCTACACTAAATAAGTAGAAACTTGACCTTTTCAACAATCGTCACTTGTTGGCTACCTTAGGAAGCACTGTTTCTCCGAAGACAGATGCCACCGGAGTAGCGAGGCAATGTGTTTTTGATGACCCTTGTTACGTCACCCTGGGAAATCAACTTATGATAGAAAGTTAGCTTTGATAGCCTAGGCTTTTATTTTTCTCTTTTTTCGACATACTGTTGTATTATTTGACCATTTTTGCTTCTGGTTATTGCTTATTTACATCTGTACCATTATGTTCTTTGTTGCACCTGTCCCACACTATTTGTTTCAGAATGTAAGTACAAACATTTTCTAACACAAACATGATCTTAAAAATGATAGCAGTATTTTATTAGGAACTGTTAAGGTTTTTTATAACAGCCAGTTTGGGAGCACCATAATGTTTAAAAACTGCCGCAAAATGTGTAATGATGCATTCAGTCAGACTTAATTTTCAGGTCATTGTTACCTTACCGTTGATGAATTTTGTTTCATTGCAATAATAATTTTAAAAGAAAGACATTCTGTTAATTACATGTAATGAAAATAGACGCAGAATAAATTCCAATTTCTCCGGTTGGCTACCAATCAAGTTGGATAACAGTCAATTGCCACTTATGTAAGTAACAAATATTTTTCTAGAAAAAATGTATAGAAAATAAATTTTGTAAACCTATACTGGCTTCCCGCCCTCTTTAATATTACAATGTCTTCGAGATCCTATAACATTCCTTTGAAATATTGACGCGGACAAGGGTACTGAGAATGCCATTAATAAACCTTTGGACAATACGATCGCTTCTATGATGTCATTTTCTTATGATATTTTGGCTCTCTAGTGTTGAAATTAATAATGTGAATTTTATTTCAATTTCTACTGCACTACTTTTGAATTTAAATGAAGTCATTTGAAAAGTTAACACAAAGTTAAGTTTTTTAAAATTCAAAAGTATCAAAGTAGAAATTGTTGTGATGTGGGAAATGTTAATGTTTTTATAGAGAGATATTTTGATTTTCTTTCTAGGAATAAAGAAAGCCATATTTAATAGTTTGCTAAACGAAGCGGTAGTAATATGTGCTGCTCCGCAGCAGCAGAAGCTAGTGAGACTTCAGCGGATTGAAAAACTAAAATATTAACAGTTTAATGTTATCTTGAATTTGTGCTGATAACAATAAGGGTCATAAAGAGGATCTTTTCGAGAATGATAAAGACGAAAGATTTGGTTGTGCGTCTTTTTATGTGCTTGTTTGTTTGCATTGAATAGGCTCCGAAACTGTGGTCCGACATTAGCACCGATTTAAAAAACTCTTTCACAGGTTGGTAAGCTTTTTCCATATCCATTCCATATACATAGATTATATTTTATTCCCATTTTCTTAAGGGATCAGGATCTATACGGGTGAAACCGCGTTACATCGTGTATATCTATATAAATATCCATCAGCGCCCAATGTTAAGAGTACATTATGTATGTCCTATTGTTCTTACAAAGGGCGTCTTTGTTGGGAAGATTACTTTATTTGTTCCACAGAGTTGACGGAGATAAAACGGTCAGCCGTCCTATACTTAAGCCATGTTAACCGCCATTTTGCTTCTAGGCTTATCCGTCTGGAAAAAGCACGGTAATTTAGCAGCTTGTCGTGAACTACGAAATATTTTTTTCCTTTGTACATTTATTCCTCATATTTACATTGACGCTATACCCATAACATACCCATTTTATGGAAATCTGTGCTAGCGTCAAAAGCACGAAAACTGATATTGGTATTATATTTTTCATGTATTTTAGTGCGTATGTGGAAAGTTTAGTACCTAAGATAGGCTGCCTTAGCAATAGAAGGCAATCCAAAGTTTGAATAAGAGATCGCATGTTGTAACCAATATGTTATGAAATCAACTGGTAAAACTATTGCTACGAAAATATAATAGATTAAGGGATTATTCGGTTTAAGAGTCAGATTCTACTCCAAGCGCTGTTAAAGAGTTTGTACCTGCTTTAGTAATAGATAAAGGTTAATGGCGATGAGATTTTTCACAAAACGGCCTCTGCTCTGCAGCTGAGGAAGCGAAGAAATAAGGAACAAGCGCTAGGCAAATAAGGCAGTCGGTAAACACATTTCCATTACGAGACCTCATTTCATCTACCATTATCTTTTCACTTAGCCATCAACCGCCATTACGGCTTTAAACAGACCGTTGACAGCGAAAAAGTCTTTATCAGCTCACGAAGAGACAAGAACATTCTTCATTAAATTTTTTTTTACTTATTGTGGACTAAAAAGCATGGACATAATGTTTCTACCGCACGACCCTCATTTACAGAGAGCTATTATCCTTAAAAGGATTTGTATACATTATGTTCCTACGTCCAGTAAACCGCTAGTCAGAATTGGTGGTTTTCGAGCCAGTATTAGTTAGCTTCATTTTTACTATTTATGTGATACTAAAGTGGCAGACAAGCTTCCGCCCCACCCGATGAGCTGTGGTCAACGTAGCTTTTGCATTGTGGCAACACCAAAGGCGCTATACTCGCACTACCAACCCTGCAAGAACCTTCTAAGACCCCTTTTGAGGAACTTCATACTATATTATTACTTGTGGAATTGGATGCTATGCCAGAATTTCACACTTCTATCTGACTACGGCCGGGTGTCCTGGGTTTTCCCACGAAAGGCTAACCCCAGTGCTCCCGACATGGTATTAGTTGCCTTGTTCGACAACTTAGTCTACATTCATACGAAGTCGTATTTTTTCCCACGTAATGAGGTCTCAGATCAGATCTTTGAGTGCTTTTTATCCACTTCTCCTGACTTCACTATTTTGTTGTTTCCACGTTTGCAGGGTCTTGATTATGACTTGATCTTTTACTTACTGACGGCAATCACTGCACACCAGATATAGGTTTGTTATTTTCTCTTGAAACTTTGTGAAGCGCTCGTGGCCCCGTGGTCTGTGTTTTGTAAACGACCACTGTAGTAAGTAACATTTACTATGACCGGTCATGGATGGGTGACCACTTTGTGATATTTATTTGAGCGTTTCCGTGATTCGGAAGGCACGTTAAGCCGTTGGTCCCTGTTGCCAATAAAATGGCAGTCTTAAAGCAAATTTGCAGGGCTTTACGGTCGGCTTGAAAAAATACAGCAGCGGGCAGTCACCTGCGCCTGTCCTGTCCATTTCAACACGCTACCTAATACAGCTCACTACCTTCTTCCTCTTTTTAATGGGACAATATCCTAAAAAGGTGAAACGTGCCAGCGTGATGTGGTAGTTTCACGCACGCTTCACACAACCCCATAAGGAGCAGGTCACACCCGCTTTAGGAGAAACCGCGATATTCTTTGTATATCTTTACATCTCACAAAAGATGACTTGACCAAATTCTATGTTTCTCTATCCATTTATTTTGACCAGATTCATTTATTAATATGGTACTTAATAGTGTATGGCATAGATAGAGATAGATTGGAAGTCCCCTGACCATGTTTTGGAATATAAAGTGATGGTAGAAAGCCATATCACAAATGAACTTGTTACTTATTATATGGGAATCAAGCCTCGTCCCCGACATTGCTAGAAGTCCCCGTGGGGCTCATTATAAAAGGCTTAAGCTCGTTATAATATACCTATAGATACCTACTTTCTGTGCACAATATTGTCCGTCGTAAATATTTTCAGTAGCAAGATGGTTTTAAAATGTCTTTTAAAACGAGAGGATACTTGGTTATGCTGCTTTATGACTGCACCACGGAACACATAGTAATATGGTCTCTTTATACTACCTACCGTTACCTTGCGTCCATTTCCAAGTACTTATGTCTTGGTCTTTATCTTCATTTGTTTGACCGATCTTCATTTGTTTAGAAATTATTTAATTAGATACTGTATTTAAATTATGGCGTGTATGACTTTTGTGGACTACGAGAAAGCCTTCGAATCGATAGAAACCTGGGCAGTACTGGACGCTCTGCGGCGGTGTCGTGTTGATTGGTGATACATCGAGGTGTTGAGATGCTTGTACGATACCGCTACCATGACCGTCCGGTTGGAGGATAAGAAGACCAATCCTATAGCACTGCGCAGAGGTGTAAGACAGGGCGATGTAATATCCCCGAAACTCTTCACCAATGCGCTTGAGGACGTCTTTAAGTCGCTGAACTGGGATGGATGGAGCGTGAATATAAACGGTGAACGCATTTCACACCTTCGGTTTGCTGACGACATCGTCCTAATTGCGGAAACGCTGGAACAGTTGAGCGGGATGCTAAGCGGAGAGCCTCGACGTGTTGGCCTCGGCATGAACTTGGATAAAACCAAGATCATGTTCAATTAAAATGTCATACCGGGACCAATTTACGTTGAAGGATCGAGGCTTGAGGTTGTCCAGGAATATACCTACCTTGGGCAAGAAATCACACTAGGCAACAACCTGGAAAAGGAAATAGCGAGATGATCCGCTTGGGTTGGGCAGCGTTCAGCAAACTACGTCGGGTTTTCGATTCTCCTATTCCGCAATGCCTGAAGACAAGAGTCTATAACCAGTGCGTTCTACCAGTTACGACCTACGGTACCGAGACGTGGACACTCACAGAGAAGCTAGTCCGGGCCCTTAAGGTTGCCCAGTGCCCAATGGAACGAGCTATGCTTGGGGTGTCTCTGAGGGATAAAATCCTGAACGATGTTATCCGTCAGAGAACTAGAGTAATCGACATAGCTCGCAGAGTATGCAGTTTGAAGTGGCATTGGGCTGGTCATATCTGTAGGAGAACCGATGGTAGGTGGAGCAAACGAGTTCTGGAGTGGCGACCGCGACTTGGTACGCGTGGGGTAGGACGACCCCCCGCCAGATGGACCGATGACCTGCAAAAGGTCGCAGGGATTGCATGGATGCGGAAGGCGCAGGACCGTGTGTTGTGGCGTAATTTGGGAGAGGCCTACGTCCAGCAGTGAACTGATATAGGCTGATTTGATTGATTGATTGATGATTTAAATTAGCGTATAAAACTCTTTTTTTCGTTTCCGGTTGTCAAAGCGACAACAGTGTAAGAAAAGTGATCCCAGTTTTTAATTGTAATCACAGTGAAAATTACCCAGAACTGACCGCAAGCTACGAAAATATTCCACCAGGAAGGCTGATCTACGCGGACAGTATAAAAAGGTACACGATAATTAACTGAAAAAGAATCTATAAAAGCCACAAATACAGTACCGTACCGAATTTAGGTTAGAAATATTGCATTATCATCATTGACAAATCGACAACAACAACAAAGTTCAACAAACGGATTACTGTGACATTGACATTGTCAGTGTCAAACGTCACCGAGTACAACAGGCATAAAACGTTCCAGTTCACTCAGGACATAACGTGTTGTTGTGCATCATGTGTTCTACAGGAATGTCACTGGAGATGGCACAGCTGTTTAAGATGGTGAAAACTGAACTTGAACAACAAACTGCAGCTATTTCAAAAAGCGTAAATGAAACCATCTCTCACAAAATAGATGAGAAACTCCAACCATTTTTGGAAGAAAATAAGTATTTGAGAAACGAGGTACAGAGATAAGAGGAAAAAGTAAAATATTTAGAAGAAAAATAGGAAAAATAATTTGATACTGCATGGTATAAAAGAAACAGAAAAGAAGCCCCAAGAATTATTCAACCTAATTAAAGAAACATTGAAAACTCTAGATATCGACATAGATATATACGAAATAAATAACTATTATAAATTAGGACAGAAACAAGGAGAGAATAAAGTAAGACCAATACTTATTTCTTTCATATCATTTCAAAAGAAATTAATAATATTGAAAAATAAAATGAAAATGCCAAAACTTACTTACATTACTGAGGATTTCTCGAAAGAAACGTTAGAAATGCGAAAGAATTTACAGGAAAAGCTCAAACAAGAAAAACAAAACGGAAGGGATGCATTCATTCGAAATAACAAAATTGTTATAAAGTCAACCCAAGATGCAGAAAAGAGAAAGCGTGAGGCTTCGAGATCGCCTACCAAGATAAACATGCCACTCGTAAGAAAAATATTATTGCGCCCGCTAAACTACATAAAACAAATGCGTTTGAGTATATGTGAGTCCGATCTGCGTCTTTGACTGAGAAATCATCACAACAACATAACGCATAGGAAATGTCAGACACCGGTAACGAAATCAAAACAAACTTTATAGGCAAGAGAAAAAGGAAAAACAAGCAAAACCCCAATACGGTTGGTCACCGCGGGGTAATCGACCATACCCCCCAAAGTACACCACCTGAAATGAAAAATAAAACAACAATAATTAACAACAAGAAAAAGAGACTTCACATAGTAACACTGAATACAAGATCATTAAAAACAGAAGAGTATTTATCAGAACTTGAACATGCTTTAAATAACATTAATTGGGATATTCTTGGCATAAGTGATGTACGGAGATCTGAAGAAAGTGTTGAAGAACATGAAGACTGTATACTATACTATAAAAATGAAATTACAGATAATTTGAAGCGCTCGTGGCCCCGCGGACTCAGTGTTCTGTAAACGATCACTGCAGTAAGCAACTTTCACTATGGCCGGTCCATGGATGGGTGACCATCCATGTGATCACTTTGTGACATTTATTTGAGCGTTTCCGTGCTTCGGAAGGCACGTTAAGCCGTTGGTCCCGGTTGCCAGTAAAATGGCAGTCGTTAAGCCAAGTTGAAGGCATTATTTCAACAGCAGGCAGTCACAACCTGTGCCTGTCCATTTAAACACGGCAATACGGCTCACAACGTATTACGTGGGACAAATTATAAAAAGGTGAAATGTGGGTATATAATATGCCTCTGCCTACCCCTTCGGGGATAAAGGCGTGATGATGAACCTGAACCTGAAATAACAGGATTATACGGCGTAGGCTTTTTGGTCAAAAAATACCTGAAAAATAACATAATAGAATTTAAAGGGGTTTCAGACAGGATAGCCATTTTAAACATTATACTCCCTGGTCACAAACACCCGACATCAATAGTCCAAGTATATGCTCCTACTGAGCTTGCAAAAAAGGAATTTAAAAATAGCTTTTACGAAAACCTAAATGAAACAATGGAGACCTTGCATAAGACCATTATTGTGATGGGAGATTTTAACAGCCAAATTGGCCAACGAGGAAAGTATGAAGATAAAATACGTGAACCCTATGCAATCGGTAAGCGAAACGATAATGGACAAAGATTAATAAACTATGCATTAGAAAATAACTTACAAATTATGAATACGTATTATAAAAGGAAACAAAAAAGAAAATGAACATGGCTATCTCCCGACGGCGAAACAAGAAATGAGATAGATTTCATAACTACAAATAAACCGAAACTTTTTTCAAATGTGGAAGTACTCAACAATTTTAACTATTTTTCTGATCACAGATTACTCCGAGGTCAAATATACCTAAATGAACCTAAAAATTCTAGAAAACACTTAAAAAACACTAATGAACCAATCACACTACCATTACCAAGCTATGTTCTAGAATCTCTTAAAACTAATTTAATACCGATGAGTAATCTAAGAACAGTTCAGGAAAAATATGATACCTTAGAAGAAGAAATCAAAGACCTAATAAAATCCTAGAAAAAGAAAAACCATCTAAAGACAGAATAGGCACTGAAGCAAGAAGATTAATAAAACAAAGGGCACTTTTATTTAAGAACAGGAAGAATAATAGACAAACAATAGCTAAAATAAGTAAAGAAATTTATACCGAAATAAGGAAACACAGACATACACGAAAAACTAAACTAATACAGCAAAACATAATTAACTTGGGTGGAATCAAGAATGCGTGGAAGGAACTGCAAGGTCACACAGATTGGATAACAAACATCATGCATCACAAATCTCGAAAACGTAAATCTAAAAGAAGCGAGATATTAAGTACAGCAACTGATTTCTATCGCGATCTTTATCAGGACGATCCAAGTACTAGTAGCGAATATACAAGTAGCGATACAGTTACGAGCATCGATGAAGAACCAGTTCCTATTATATTAAAAGATGAAGTTATTAAAGCCATCAAATCACAAAAAAGAGGAAAAGCACCAGGTGAAGACAACATTTCAAATGAACTTTTAAAAGGAATATCAGAGGCTGTTTTGGACACATTAACAAACCTTTTTAACGATATTTTAAGGACCGAATATATACCTCTTCAATGGACCACATCTACAATAATTTTGCTGCACAAGAAAGGTAGAACAGATGATATATCGAACTACAGACCGATTTCGCTAATGTCAAACGTATACAAAATTTTCTCCAAGAGAATACTGGATCGGATAACCAAGACCATAGATGAGAATCAGCCGAAAGAACAGGCAGGGTTTCGAAGTGGCTTTTCAACTATCGACCACATCCATACCATCAAACAAATGATACAGAAATGCAATGAATCCCTACTAATATTATAAATGCGAAAGTAACTCTGTCTGTCTGTCTGTCTGTCTGTCTGTCTGTCTGTCTGTTACGCTTTCACGCCTAAACGGCTGGAGCGATTGAGATGAAATTTGGTATGGGGATAGTTCGAGGCCCTGGGAAGGACATAGGCTACTTTTTAACCGACTGCGCAAAAGGAGTGTTATGATTTTACGTGATAACGACTTTCAGGCTGTTACGCTTTCACGCCTAAACGGCTAAAGCGATTGAGATGAAATTTGGTATGTAGATAGTTCGAGGCCCTGAAAAGGACATAGGCTACTTTTAACCGACTGCGCAAAAGGAGTGTTATGATTTTACGTGATAATGACTTTCACGCTGTTACGTTTTCACGCCTAAACGGCTGGAGCGATTGAGATGAAATTTGGTATGTGGATAGTTCGAGGCCCTGGGAAGGACATAGGCTACTTTTAACCCACTGGGCAAAAGGAGTGTTATGATTTTACGTGATAACGACTTTCGCGCTGTTACGCTTTCACGCCTAAACGGCTGGAGCGATTGAGATGAAACTTGGTATGTGGATAGTTCGAGGCCCTGGGAAGGACATAGGCTACTTTTTAACCGACTGCGCAAAAGGATTGTTATGATTTTACGTGATAACGACTTTCACGCGATAACGACTTCTACGCGGTCGAAGTCGCGGGAACAGCTATCCCTACTAATATTATCAATGCGAAAGTACATAACTCGGTTTGTCTGTCTGTCTGTTACGTTTTCACGCTAAAGGGCAGGAGCGATTGAGATGAAATTTGGTATGGCGATAGTTCGAGGCCCTTTGAAGGACATAGGCTACTTTTTAACCGACTGCGCAAAAGGAGTGTTATGATTTTACGTGATAACGACTTTCACGCGATAACGACTTCTACACGGTCGAAGTCGCGGGGAACAGCTATTTTAGTTTAGTTGTAAATATTTAATCACACTACTTAGCTCAGGGGCTTGACAGAGAAGGATTAAAATCTGTAGGTATATGGGCAAAGACATGCTTACGAAATAGGTTAGGTTCAATTTTTATATGCGGATAGGTTTATATTAGCGTGAATCCCTTGCGTCACGCAGTCGTCTAGGGCCTGCTTCTGTTAGGACGGTGAGCAGCCTCCTCATCGACCTCAGGCCCCTGGTCATGTAGGCCGATAGTCTTAGACGAAGACAACTCGCCGGCACTTGGGTACTTGGAACTTGGGTGAGAGAGTTCTCTATACTTTTAAAAATTATTAAGTCTATAAGGCTAATAACTTGGTTTAACGACTGCCATTTACTGGCTACCGTTAGCGTTAGTGTTATCGTCTCAAATCTTTCGGTTATAAGTACTTACAGTTTTCAGTCTGTGGCCCAAATCTAACAAACGTTTCGTATTCGCGCTTCACCATACTACTTACTCTTTTTATTTTTAAAGGGGCCAATTAATAAAGACTTACGTCATACCGGCCTTGGACCCGCTAAAACCATGAAGTCTCTACCCATCCATTTAGCGCAGAACTGGGGTATCCTTTAGAGTGCTTACCAGGGGCTCCCAACCGTAGGCTGTTATACCTACCTAACAGCCTACGGTTGGGAGTCCTACCGGATACGTGTGGTTTTTTGTCAGTAGGAGTTATAGTATATTCATGTGGGATTTACCTCACAATAAAAAAAAACCATGTAGCGCATAGCTCCCCGGGTAAGTTGGAGGATGTCCTAACTTTGTCCCCACATTTTGGTTACGACTTATCCTAGAGGCTCGATAGAATATAGTTCAAACTTTGCTTATAACATAATTTCCACGCGAACGAAGTTGCGGGTAACAGCTAGTATGGAATAAACTACTATATAGCATTCATAGATTATAATAAAGCATTCGATTTGCTGAAACATGCCAAAATATGGGAGGCGCTCACCGCACAACGGGTCCACAGTAAATACACTAATATAATAAAGAACATTATACATAACCCTCTGTATCATAGTGTAGACTGTAGGCTACATACCGTTTGGTTGCCTACACAATTCATATTTTTGACATTTTAATATTATTACGCACTCTAGCTGTTGGTTTACACTCTCAGCTAACGAGTTGGTACTGAATAAAATACCTAGGTGGCATAACTTTTCGCAAATTGATATTTATTATTCGGCGGTCGAGACATTTGAAAAGTAGCAGTCGACTCCGATTTAAAAGTGTGATAAATATAATATGCCGCTTGTGTTTTAAGATTTTTATTGATAACTTAGACAGGTAAGTGTCGTAATTATACTGTACAATATTGTTTTTGACGATTTTTTATGTTGAAATTTGTTTTTTTGGGGAAATCTTGTTTGTAGCTCGTAGGCTACATTAGGCAAAAGTGTCATATTTTGGTTGGTGTTCATTGTATTTTTACTATGTTTCAGAATGTCTCGTAGAAGTTTCTTGGCAACAATGACATAAATCTTGTGCTGCATAATGCTTCTGATAGTGAAGGAGGTCTATATTTTAATGGTCATAGCCTTGCCACACTTGTTTTTGGTCCTGACATAGAAAATTTCGAAGATGAGGATCCAGAGATAGATATTGATTTAGAATCGATAATAAAACCCTATAATATAATGATGAAGGTTCTTCTTCTAGTGGGAAAGCTGCATTGCTACACGACAGTACTGCAGAACCCTCCCAAGCCAAGAGAACTCGACAAGATGCTGCAGGAAAGCCTGCTTAGCTGAATTTAGGTTGGAAAGCAAAAACAATTAGAATTGACTGCCAGAACAGCTTATGCATGCTCATAGTTACAAAAAATAAGAGCCTGATCGAGAGATCTACTTGAGTTAGACACACACATACAAGTTTTTTTCTGTTTCTTCTCACAAGAACTTATCACGTAAATGATTGAGTAGATAAAGTTTTATCCAGTTCTAAAGATCCTACAGGACTTTCCGATTACATAAGTCTGTCGTAGGGCAATAATTTCATTACTGAGGTATACCTAAAATCTGGCCAACGTTCACTAGAGTTACCACTAGAGCCCCATACTTACTTGGAAACCTTCTTCCAAACGAAACAATAACGTCAAACAAATTTGGAAAAATCCATCAAATTTTGCGCTTCACCAACAATAATAATAATCTTCCAATAGAAAATCCGGACCATGATATGTCCAGTAGCGGACTTCTTCAATATAGCATACAGTCGAGTCGTATGGGAAGTGGACATTAGTGTGTATGAGCAAATATGATCCACAAAAGGGACATGGCTAATTGACGGTAGTCCTCAAGTTGGCGGCCCTATGATGTGCCTCTTCTCGCTCCGCTTGTAGAACTTGGGGCTGTAAGAGGAGGGATGCGCCGGTAGGTCCATTCAGGACCCTTTATGAATTTCATAAAAAACTTAGTTTGTCTTGACGGAGAACGCTGGAAAACGAGTTTCAAGCTAAAAAGCAAAAATGAGCTGCTCAGCATGTACTACCAAAAGCGACAAGAAGAGATGAAAATTAGTCACTGACCTCAGTTTTTACACAATGTATGACATGAGACATCCGGGGTGGCGTTATATTACACCAAAACCAGAAAATGCCTAAGATATTTTCATCTTTCCTAATACACAGTATGCCCATAAATTATGGCCACTTGCCGCAGTGTTGCCTACAGGCAACAATCCCTATTCTTGTAGTTTTTTCCCAAAATATTAAAAAAATTAAAAAATCCAGAAATACGTGTATTTTATTTTTTTGATGTCAATTTGAATACAAAAAATCAATTAAATCCCATTTCTTGAGTGATAGAGGGATAAATATGACAGCCAAAGTACGAACAGAAAAGGTAGGAAAATGTTTCCCCATTAGAAGAGGAGTTAGACAGGGAGACCCCTTATCACCCAAACTATTCTTGGCAACCCTAGAACATATATTTCGACAATTACAATGGAAGGAATATGGTATAAATGTTAATGGAGTATTACTAAACCATTTAAGATTCGCAGATGATCTAGTTTTAATATGCGATGATCCATACACTCTTAAGGTTATGATAGAACAACTGATCAACGAAAGCGAAAAGGTAGGACTATCAATAAACACCAATAAAACAAAATTAATGACAAATTGCGTTAAAACTCTCATTAAACCTAAAAATATCGATGAATTGGAATATGTAGACGAATATACTTATTTAGGCCAAATAAGATCTCCAACAGACATTACAACTAAAGAAATTCAAAATAGAATAAACTTAGGATGGAAAAGATACTGGGCCCTAAAAGATGTTATGAAAAACCCTGATATACCAATACAAGGGAAGAAGAAAATATTTAATACATGTGTTCTACCAAGTATGACCTACGGATGTCAGACATGGAGCTGCACAAAGAAAAATATCTACTCACTAGAAACTTGTGAACACCGAATGGAAAGAAGCATACTCAACATTAAATTAAAAGACAAAATTAGATTAAAAACAATAAGAGAACGAACCAAGATTATAGATATAACATACCAAACCAAACAACTGAAATGGAAATGGGCAGGACACCTAACAAGAAGTAAGACAGAAAAGTGGACAAACGAAGTCACGGAATGGTGTCCCAGATATAAAACGAGAAAGAAAGGCAGACAACATCGAAGATGGGAGGATGATATTAAGGAGGTAGCAGGAGCATGCTGGATGAGGATAGCAAGGGATAGATCCTTGTGGAGAACATTTGGGGAGGCCTATGCCAAAGAGCAAGACAATCACGAAACCGGTGTCAGATAGGAATGGTAATTTTTAATACGTTGCTTTCATATACAACCATGTATAATATTATATTAAAACAGTAGTCATAAGATGAAATGTAAAGTGGCATTCAACAGACCTAAATAATATAGTAAACAAAGAAATTGGATCTCGAATACTCCATAATTACTTACATTTAATTATCAATCCTGATCATAGTCCTTTCAAGGAACTCTAGTTAGATTTATGCGGACATTTCGACACTAATAAACCTTTAGATTATAGAATAATTTCATGAAAAATACTCGGATGGTAAAAATTTAAGACTGTCATTTTTGCTTGTCATTAAATTATTTTTTCTCAGACTTGTTTGTCTTTGCCATAGTGTTGTAAAACTGTTGTACTGGCCAATTGATTTTAAAAGGAGGTCATTGTTTTATCAATCTGTCAGTTCGAAAAAATGTACTTACTTTATTAATATAACTTATTGACCCAGAGAGCTAAGAGTGCGAGTCTTTGCCCCTTTTCACACGTACCGGTTGCCGGGTGCCGGGTAGGGTATGGCCGTGTACTATAGCTTTCACACGTACCGGCGTGATTTGCCGGCAACCGCTTGCATTCGCCGTCGGTTACCCGGCACCGGCTACCCGGCAACTAAATAAACAGGTTTCTGTCAAACTGGTCGCTTAGACTGACTTCCCTGACGATGCGAAGCAAGTCCGTCTGGGGTCCTTATTATCTGAATGGTGATAGTTATGGAGTCGTGCAGATTATAATGGAACGACTTCAATCAATGACAATCTGATTAATACTTTGTGGATTGAATATAGGTAAGGTATAGATTTAATTTTATGGCCATTCAAATGTCTTGAGAGGTAAGTCCGGCACAATTATGACCTCAGGTGTTCTAAACATTTTATATTTAATTTTACCCTACTGCGCGACACAAAAGAAGGGTTATTGTGTCGGCGGGTTTGAATAGCAGCCTGAATGAATTGATACACAAATAAAATTAGGAAAACTTAATAAAATGTAATGTTGTAGTATAAGACACAGCAATGAGGTACTTAGTATTAGATATAGATACATTCCTAAATACTTATATGGTTAGGAACATTTCAAAACTTGGTTTCGAATGTGGCCGAAGGGTAAGGTATTATCCTTGATATGAAGCATTCCTACGATTTGTATATTAGACTAGCTGGCCCGCGCAACTTCGTTTGCGTCACGTCACTTATGAGAGTTATGAGTGAAAAAAAGGTAGGTAGTATTAATATTTTCAGTTTTCAGATTTAAAAACCCCACATTAGAAATCTCTCAAGATGTCTTAGTCTGCTTCTGTAAGAACGGCGAGCAGCTAGCGAGGCGTCTACACTTTTTATCATCCCTAAAGTAATTTATTATTGTAAATAAATGATTATACTATTAAATGTTCTAAAAGTTTCTTTATTTTTAAAGATCCTTTAATTATTGCACATAATAATATATTGATATACCGATATACCGAATTTCATGATTTGATGAATTTGGCGATTGATATACCGAAGTAAATGAATGTACGGTGAACTAGATATAACTCAATGATTATGTACATACATAGAATCAGTATAGTTACAGCACTATGATCATAGACAACTTTTGTCAAAACATGACATGTTTACACGATTGCTGAGCTGTCCAGAAAAAGACTATAACACATAAGATTGTTAATAAAGGCTTTTATTATTATTATGTTTCTGTCTTTCTCGGGTACCTTCTTTTTTTTTATTACGAAGGTACCCGGTCTTTTGGTAGGCTTACATGGGGACATATTGGTCCAACACGCAGAGGCCCTTTGAGACTTTTAATGTAAAGGGATATGGGACCCCCACTGCAGACGATTCACGCCCGCCTTATGTAGAAGAACGGTAATGAACCGCCCGCAATGGGAGCTAAACTATTAGAAAATATGCTAACTACAAAATGGGCTATTGTGTTGGGGGTTAAATGGAACTAAGTAACTTATGCTATGGATGATGACGGCGTCTGCCATTTCAATATATTATTACCAAAATATTGGCAGACGGTGACTCGCCAACTCACTAGACGGGCCCCCTATACAATCGCCATAGGCTCGTAAGCCTGTAAGGCGACAGAGGGCAACACCGGTGTGAGCGGCTAGGAGTGTCGAGCGGTGCGGCGCCGGTTTCGCCATCGCGGGTCAGACACGGAGCGGGTTTCCCCGTAGTTATGCCCTTGAAAATGACACTTCCACCCCCGAGCATATAGCTCTGGCTTCCTCCCTCTGATCGGCCAATTAAGGCAAGCCAGAGTTGAGATTTGCTGCACTTCCGGGAGTACGGTCTCCCGTTAGCCCATTAAATGCTAACTGGTCGAGAAGCGCAACAAAACTCTGAGGAATCGGGACCGATGTATAGCCACGCACATTCAGCTCGCCACAAGCTGCCCTGCGAATGTGTGCTTTTCTATAACCTTGTGAGATATTTTTTGTTGATCTCAAAAAGTGTATGACTCAAAAAGCATTTCTACTATGCCCTCATAGGGTTGCGTTAATCCCATGAAAAGATAACGACTGTCCACGAGGGGTTTATTATCATTATTATAAAACTCTTTGGAGGATCCAAGTGCACCTTAAAGTGTCTTAGGATCCATTATTTGGAATTGACTGGTACGATGGACTCAGGTGGAGGAAAAGTGTACATGGATCCATCAATGGACTCATTCAATGGATCCAAGTAGACGGAGGGACAAACAAACTATAGAGCAACACCAACACGATCTATGACTTATTGGAATGGGATCGCCATACTGAGACTTTCCCCTCTGTCCAAGCGTACCCCTAAAAGAGTACGCTTACACACTCATTTTAAAGAGATATGTATGTGTCCGGCAAACTAGAAGACGCAGGTTCGAGTCCTGCTCGAGACCAAAAGTTTTTCACATTTATTTTGTAACTGATTCAGCATATTGATTGCTTTTCAAAATTATCTACAATCCTTAAAAATCGTTTATTTTTATTTAAAATTATATTTAAAATAAACGATTTGTAATTACAAACAAACAGGTGGTGTTGTAACAATGTATGTGTGTGTCTCAAATAAGAGTATAATGTATGTATGTGTATGAGTGTAAGTTTCATATTGACAGCCGACTGTTATAATGTACTTGTGTCTATGAATACGATTTCCCCCCGCAACATCTGACACACAGATATTTATAGAGCAAACATGCTGCATTCTACTTTCTTTATGCTGGTCACAGTGCTATATGGGACAAACTAGTGGACGTCGCAAACGGATTTGCGAGCCGAGCGATGGCCGATTCGATTTGAAAGCAATCCAACCGATGGTGTTTTAGCTCCGGTTATTTACTATTCATAGAACCGCAAATGAACAGGACATTTCTGCATATCGAAACATTCGTTTTATAGGGATCGTAATAGGGAAAAAACATGTGTTAGCGGCAATTCGGCACTATCAAATATTTATAGGTTGCGAAAATGGATATTTTTGTACCTTTTACGAGTAGGCAGTTTTGACTGTATTTGTAAATAAATAAACACAATTTGTTTGGAATTGATTGAAGTTGGGAATAACACAAAAATTTATTCTCGATTTTACAATATTTTCCTGGAATGCCATGAAAACGCATTCTATTCTAATTGGGCGAAGTCACGGGCACCATCTAGTTCTAAAAATATCATAAATGTGAAAGGGTTTGAAGATGTTTGTAACTCAATCACGTTCTAACGGCTGAACGGATTGGACTGAAATTTAAAGCGGGCGAAGCCTAGTCTAAGCTACTACGAAATTAAAAATACAATGGCGCTTAATAAATTATACATTTTCGAATACTAAATCTACATAAAACTTATATCATGAAAATTTAATTCAAATAATTAAAATGTCGAATACAGCAATTAAATATTATTATTAAAAGTAGGTACTTGACCGTAATTCGAAGCTTATATAATGAGATAGGCATATCCGTTACCCGTAGGCTTATCTTACTCATGTTTGATGACGTATTTCCGTCGACTCAGCAGGCAGGGGGCGCCACCTGTGAACTTAAAAATGCAGATGGCGTCCATTTTGTCCTCATTGGCATTTTGATTTCCGTAGCAAAAGGTTATAGCAGGAACACCTGCTAGTGCATTTATTTTTTCTAGTTACTAGTTATATACCTAGTAAAGTTATAAAAAGTGACTTGGGATGAAGTAAGTGAATTTATAGAAATAATTATTTAACGGCTTTGCCGTTCGTTTGAATATACAGTGAATCTAAAACAAGTGACTTGTGATTGAAGTAAGTGAACCTACAGACATATTTAACGGTTTGACCGTTCGTTTAAGTCTCAGGTATGTTTTTACTTCATATTTTTACGATCACATATCAGTGTGATACGTCATAACGTGAAATTACCTATTATTTTAAAATAGCACGTAAACCTTTCGAGGTTGCAGTTTCTTTTATTTAATATCTTTAGTTACAGCTAATATGAAACTGATTTTATAGATTGTATTCATAGGTACTAATACTTTCTTTTTTTAGATATTATTTGCTTCGTGTATGTACAGCGTCAGTACCGCCGAATATAGAAAATATTTTCAAAATATTTTTATACCTACCCACACAAAGGCACATTAATTACTAGATGTTCCTATACATGTAAAAATATGGCCTATTATGGGTAAAATCGTAATCATCCCAAGTTTCTGAATACGTACGAGTGTGTCAAAGTAATAACTAAATGTTCACCATGAAAGAAGTACTTAAATTTTAGGTACTTAACATAAAACTATTTCTTTTAGTTTGGTTTCTTGATAGAAATGAATCCTCCATCCTTAGAAAGTGAGCTAATTCCAAGTGGAGTATTTCAGAAGCTCTGAGCTCCAGTTACTGTATTAGGTACGTCAAATAGCTACAGTTCCAGCTCGTTTAGCTCGAAGTTCAAATAAGGGCGATCGCGACGCCACGTGCATTGTCGTAAGTGGAGTAAAAGAAGCCGAATTCCACTAAACCAGATAAGGATGATGGAAATAGGTGAGTTATTTCTCATTTACCTAACACTGGTCCTGACCAAGTGTAAATTTCTTCACAGATCAGAGGTTAATTTACGAGGATGATAGAAACAATTATCCTTGCTTCATATTTTATATAGGGACAGCGATTTCGGTTACCCAAGATCCTAAGACACAGTATAAACCTAAGAGGTTGATAGACACGTTTTGGCGACAAATTGCCTAGATAAGATAATATGCTGATACCCACTATTGTAAAATCATAGTCCTGGGTTCGTCAACCTAGACAAAAACGGGGAGATCCGACAATTCGAATCCCTGCAACATTTTGAAAAAGCTGACAAGGCTTTTTCCTCCAAAAAGGCTTTTGCTACCAAAACCTGTTGTATTTTTAAACAAAGAGAATCTTTTGAAAAACTTAAGTTTCTTCGAAAATATATATGATAAAATTGAAGACCTACTTTAATAATAGGATTTCCATAAATCTTTTATCAATTTATTACAAATGGCCTGCGGCCATAGATCTGATTTCATATATTATTCTCAGAATTGTCAAAGACCCAATTCTTAAAAATGAACATTGATAAAATATCGCCTTCAAACACATACATTTTCAGGGCTGAAGCCTTTACAACGGCACTCGGGAAGGCATGCATTTTGGTCTTCGATCTCCAAAAAGGACGACCCCAAAAAAAAAAAAAAAAAAAAGTTCCTCCAAATTATTACGCCAGCCTTCGAGAGGATCAGGCGTCAAGATCAGATCTCCATCGAATAGAGTCCAGATTCCATTGTACCAAGAGCCTTTTTAGGCCTGTATTACAGTTACCACTCTCGAGGGGTGTGTACAATATCTATTATAATTGGGCATACGACAGTAAATGTCCCTTCAATTAAGAAATTTCTGAGCTTTAGGCTCTCAAAGAGACTGAGAAGTTTAACATCCTCTGCCCATACCAGCAAAGGAAACACTAACCAGTTACCACCCTCGAGGGGTATCTACAATATCTATAATAATTGGGTATACGATAGTAACCAGGCGTACGATAACATACTAAGTAACCATGCAAGGATGTCCCTTCAATTACGAAATTTCCGAGCTCGAGGCTCTCAAAGAGACGAGGAGAGGTCTAACATCCTCTGCCCACACCAGCAAAGGAAACACTAAATGATATGACCCTGTCATTCTATGTCGGTCAGTTAACTCTGTACAAAATACGTTGGTAAGGAACGAGAGTACCAAAAAGTTTTAAATTTATAAAAGGGTACCGCATTCCCTTTATCCAGAAACTCCAATCCGTCCTGCACGGTATTCGAGAGGACGCAGGTTCGAATCCTGCTCAAAACTGCTAACCTTCCCACATTTAAATTTACACCGAACTCTGTTCAAGTCCCGTCCTGACAAAGTTGTAAAATTTTACTTTATGTTAAAATGCTATGGAAAACTTGACTAAGGTGGAATACTAATTGCTTTAAATACTTAAGAATCCATACAACGAACTCTTTTTAAAAAGGTTTCCTTTTTAACTGAAATGACCACATTGTGCAATGGTTCAAAAGATGAATGCTCAAGGCACTCTAAAGCTAGTTCCTTTGTCACCAAGTTTGGTTTCTCCACTTTGCCTAACTTCAAATAGCGATGGGTCATCCGCCCAGAATTCAGTTTTAGGACATTGTACGCCTTTGTGAAGCCAGAATAATTCTATCTTTCAGCATGTTCCGTTTACCAGATTTCCTCCAACCACGAGATTGAATGTGCAAAATACATCTCAGTCAAGCTTATTTTCATGGTAAAGCTGATGTAGTGTACATTATTCTTTCTCAGAGCACATTCTTGTCTTCCGCTCGGGTAAGCCGCACCCAAAACATTTTCGTTTCTCACCATCTGGGTGCCTCGATTTCTATAGAATAAGAGTATTCAAATTCTCGTCTACCTACACAAAATCTCATTTTGCGCATCAAAATCCTGTTACTCTTCACAAACACGTACAAATAGCCTTGAAAACTCTTCAAACCCAGGGATGGTTAGACAATTGGGAGAAAACAATAATAGGTTCCCAAAGAAACCTCTCATATCGTTATGCGATAGACATAGAACTACCTGAAAGTCCAATACCAAAAGAAAAGATATTAGACATAAAAAGAAGATTTATTTAATTCCAAATCAAAGAAACTTAGTTCTTTTAAAGAAAATTCAAAATTGGTGGGTCTTTTGAATTTTTACCACTTTCCCAGTGCCTAGAGGTAGCTTTACCTCAGCGTCACATTAGGTCAATCCCCTAACCGACAACCCACTGAAGAAAATAGTAGTGCACGGAGTGGTACAAGTGGAACTCCAATAGTGGGTCCGCAATTACCGGTTCTCGACAATTTTACAAGCTTTCCATCCGAGATGCTTTCTTACCACGGACGCGTCAGATTTCGCTTGGGAGCCCAACTAGAAAACATTTCTCTAACAGGCTCGAGGGCCCAGAATAACAAAGATTGCACTGCATCAAAGAGAGATGTTGACAATCTTACACATGATTCGAAATCATATACCGGTACTGTGTTACAGTCTGTACTCATTCAAAGCAGTTGTAGTCCACCCACCCCCCCAGAGGGACGAGACCAAATCAATTGCCTTGACGAACTTAACTCGTCAGCTTGCGTGTAATTGTCCGACATCAAATTGACTTCACCATACACTGCATTCCGAGCCGATACCATAATTATGTATCAGCTCCTCCGGGTATTTTTTGTGAGCATCCTTGCTTCAAACACCACTAAGGCAAGATTGCCTACAAACAATGTTCCTATTATGAAATGGAGAACACTACATGATAGGCCTGTTTGTAATGTGTGGATATTACTTCCACCACCATTTTTAATACCCAAGATGCTGTCACACCTTAATCGGTCAACAGGATTGTTTGTGTTTGTGGTGCCGCGATGGCACAAGGTATTAATAGAGGGCAGTCTCAAAGAGAGAGCTCTGTAAGTTCCATTCTTTCTGCAGAACCTGCAAAAGAACCTAATAAACATTATTTCTTTCCTTCTAATAAACACCTCGACTGGTCTCTTACTACCTCACATAGAGAATCTGTGGAGTAGTGAAATGTGGGGGGGGGGGGGGCGAAGAGGTAAATAACAGATTATAACCAAAGGCTTCTACTATTGAGCTCCTGGAGACTTACTTTTTAAGATACTTATAAATTTTACAGTTTTAACCGACTTTCATTTTATTCATGATTATTATATAATACGATTCTGTTACATAAATCTGTTGTTGCTGTACTTGATAATACAGAAACCGCTAGTCAACCTTACATAGTTCGCATGTTTTGGTTAAACATATCTTGGTCGATCTCTTTGAAAAATGTAAAGAAAATTAAGTCACATATTGATTGATATGGGGATTGATGACTTAGTTAAATATTACCAAGTATTAATACACAGAGAACATTTTTCAAGTATCTCGTCATAGTGATTTTATGCTTAGGTCACCGCATCCCGATTTAACTTTGCTCGATTGTTTTAACTCACGTCATAGGTACTACATTTAGGCCCGAATCAGAGTCCGAAACTGATCATTTTCATTTCAGACAATCTGGTTGGAAAACTATTGTAAACAAAGATAATACCTACGACTAATCAATTGAATCCTTTATTCTAGATAGAAATTAGTGCAATCAGAGTAACCGATATGAGACTACCCAGTCAAATAGTTTACTTATGACTGTTAGAGGTACTCCAACAATTCTAGCCCTGGCACTACCCGGTCAGTAGCAGCTTCTAAGAATTGGTGGTGGTGGTAAGATTAAATTAATCCTAACACGAAGTAATTGACGATGGGTTGGTAATAATGTCAGCAACTACCACCAATCAGATATAATAATAATACGCAATTATTTAATCCTGTCCATAGAAGGAAACTTACTACTCCTTATATAAGATTCCCTATTTAGTCTATTTAAGATAACATATTAAGTTGTTCAATGTGGTAAAGATTATAAATCTAGATACCATACATACAACATTCGGTAATATTATTTTCCTAAAAATAAATTAGAATCACATTGGCGTTTCCGTCACTCACCAGGCGAAAACAAACATTTCTCATTATATAAGCTTCGAATTACGGTCAAGTACTTTTAATAGCGGCGTTTTCCCTGAAAGAAAACGCATATTAAAATACTTACCTAATTCGAAGCTTACTTTTTAAATCTGCCTGGTGAATAAAAGCCAATGAGGACAAAATTGACGCCATCTGCATTTATAAGTTCACAGGTGGCGCCCCCTGCCTGCTGAGTCGACGGAAATACGTCATCAAACATGAGTAAGATAAGCCTACGGGTAACGGATATGCCTATCTCATTATATAAGCTTCGAATTAGGTAAGTATTTTAATATGCGTTTTCTTTCAGGGAAAACGCCGCTATTTTCCTGATGACTTACGTGCTTAGACCATATAACATGGGACTAGCCTTTGCGAACCACCGCATACAAAAATATTCTGCCAGTTTTCATACAAATGAAGCGGGAAACACAAAGACATATGAAATTTCATTGCATTTAAAAATGTATTTATCGACAAACGCGTAATGCCTGTTGTGTGTTAATTGTTATTGTACAGTCAACTACAATGTAATGTACTAGTTTAATCATATAAAATGATGTACTGATGTACAGGCTTTTCATAAAGCCAAAAGACCAAATGGTCATGTGCAATGGCAGAAAACAATGCTTAAGTAAGGCGCATCCTGTGGTTAGATGATCTAAGCTTACGTGTGATCGAGAGCCTTTGAACAGAAATTGGGGCGTATCACACGGGAACTGTACACAAATATTACGGTTTAAGGAAAGATTAAAGCCGCAATGTCTATTAGCAGATAATTCGACTCATGTGGTAGTGCTTTGGGCAACATTGCACTATATGGCGCCAAGTGAGAAAGAACTTTCTTAAGAAAATAGCAGGTGAGATGGAAATAAGACGTAAAGAGAGTTGGATGACTACTATAAGACGTTTTGATCAGACACTTTCTTTAGGGTTCCGTACCCACAGGGTAGAACGGGATTCATGAGACTTCGCTGTCTGTCCGTCATGAGGCTGTATCTCAAGAACCGTGATAGTCAGAGACCTAAAATTTTCACAGAAGATGTTTTCTATTGCTGCTATAACAGAAAACACTAAAATCAGAAAAATCATAATTATTAAGGGGGCAATAACCATACAAAAAACGTGTAATTTTTCCAATTTTTGGTACGGAACCCTTTGCGCGCGACAATGACTCGCACTTGGCCGGTTTTTACTATCATGATTTCACTTCTTCTGCTGCTATCAGCTGCTTAAATTTCTCCAAAAAGAGTATCATAGAAGAGAAATTGAAGCAGCTGGATTTGAACTGGAGAACACGTAACTCAGAAGACACTCTTTAATGAACATGAAAGAGGAATATCATGGTGTTGACTTTGTTATTCCTCCTTAAGCATTAATTGATTATTACCTATGTATGTTATTGAATCATATTTTTCCAAACTATTTTATTTTGACAGTAGAATAGATACTTTTTGTACACCATATCACAGATAACAAGAACTTGTACTAAAATTAACTCGTGGTACAATCGGCGGTGTTATCGCTTACACCAATCTCTTCTAGACAACCTAATAGATTCAATGATATAATTCAATGAGTAGTCTAAACTCCAAATAAAACAAAAGGTATCCCTAAAAATGTAAAAAATTGACATACCTAATGGTGGGTTTTTAAGGGGAGTGGTTGACAAAGTTTGCGAAACAGAGGTGCAAATAAAGACGTTCTTCTCGGTATTAGTATACGAAAAATGACAGCCAAAAGTAGATTTGAAATCTACAAGATGTGTTCCAGAGGATGGTTTCATCAGAAACTGTGTATTTATTATAAATAACTAGTAAAACATCACTGAAATAGCCCATATTTTTTAGAAGAAGTCGTTGTATGACATCTATTTATTAATGAATGATAATAAAATTTATAACAGAGACTAAAGAAAACATAGACCTCTAAAATGGTTTTCTTCAATTTTGAATTAGTATAAGTTTTAACTAATTATAACTAATAATGTATTCAAAGAATACATCACGTTGCTTGCTTCCCCGCGCTCGCTCGAAAATCTAGTGCGGGGGGAGTCGTGTTGCTAGACGGACGTGTGTCGCTCTGGTCTGCAAAATATTCTCGTAAAATGTTATATTTTCATTCATGTACAGAGTAATGCGTGCAACAGAGCCAGAGCCCGAGTTACACAATGCATGCTGCATTACATGAGAATATAATGCATTTCAACTTATTTTTCGTATTGTTTTATTAAATTACTTCGAAAGGTAATCATGCTAATATTGTAAGCGGTACTTAATCATTTCAATATAAATAAATGAAGAAATATTTGTGGAGATTCGCACACAACTTAAGCTAATATAACCTTGTGCTAAGGGATACTATAATATAAGTATTTTCATCAGTTGTCTACTGATGAAAATACTTATATTATAGTTATTATTAACACACTGCTTTTTTGAGACACTGCTCTCAACCTAAGCTGAAAGAATTGACTCTTTTAGCTTATTACGTCTTGTGGGTCGCCACAAGTAGGCACCATCTACCGGCAAATTGGTTAAGGTATAAAAGTGAATAAAGTGAGTGCCCGCTGAGTTTCTTGCTAGTTTATATCTATACATAATAATAAAACTGTTGAGGGTCGAGAGTCTGAATATGGAAGCTATTTAAAAAAAAGAACGCGTTCTCTAATCGATACCTACTTAAGCCAAAATGAAATATAAAATTTTCATGTCCGTCTGTATTCCGAATACGTATCACGCCGAAACTACTGATTTGAATGAAAATTGATCCAAGGAAGTTCAGGAGTTAGAGACATCTCAACTTCTCTAAACCTAGAATTCAACCTAGGATTGCTTCACACAAGTTTCAGTGCTGGGGGTTTTGTAGTTCAGGAATTAGAGATATCTCAACTTTCTCAAAACCTATAATTCAAGGGTTCCTTGGAATGTGACGGTAAATCTAAACAGGCGTGTTGGCTGAATCATAAAAGAGCTTAATGATTAAGGCTGTTGTAAAATAATTCTGTCCGCGCCGAAGTCGGAAACTGAATTGTTTTAGAATAAACTTAATCTTTAAGCTCTTTTATGATAAAGCAAACACACGCTGCTTGATGAGTCTGATGAAGAAGTGCCTCTCCTTTTGCAAACCTTATGTGACGTAAACGAAGTTGCGAGGGTCAGCTAGTTTTACAATATGCTTAATCTTTAAATTCGTTTATGATTAAGCAAACAGGGCAGTTTCACCCGCCGGTTGATGAGACTGATGAAGAAATACCTCATGTTTCATACACCTTAAGCGTCGTAAACGAAGTTGTGAGAGTCAGCTAGTTACATACATACATATGGTCACACCTTGATCCCCGAAGAGGTAGGCAGAGGCATATTATTATGTCCCCACATTTCACCTTTTTAGAATTTGTCCCACGTAATAGGCGGTGAGCTGTATTGAGATAGACAGGCGCAGGTTGTATCTGCCTGCTGTTAAAATTAATCAAGCCGCCAAAACAGCCTTCAACTTCGCTTAACGACTGCCATTTTACAGGCAACCAGGACCAACGGCTTAACGTGCCTTCCGAAACACGGAAACGACGCTCAAATAACTGTCACAAAGTGGTCACATGGATGGTCACCCATCCAATTACTGGCCATAGTGAATGAGCTTACTACAGTGATCACTTACAGAACACTAAGTCCGCGGTGCTACGAGCGCTTCTTATTTATACATAACTAGCTGACCCTCGCAACTGCGTTTACGTCTATTTTTGTTTGTTTGTAATAATAAAATGAAATGAAATTTTGTTCCAAAAGTAACATATAATTTTAAGCGAGTGGAAGACCCCCCTTTCTGGATTTGTAATAATTTAAGTACAAAACAATGAATATATCTTATTCTTATATGTCTGTGGAATATATGAACATTCGTCTTTGTGAATTCGTCACATTTAAGTTTTACGTAATGATCAATCACATTTTTGCAGTGTATTTTACTACACTTAAAAACAAAGGAAAATTGAAATACAAACGTTCCTTTGTTTTTAATTTACTTTTCGCCTCTCTCTATAAAATAGAGTGCAGAGGGGCTTATGGCGAGACTTTGTCTGTAGTCTGTGACTCTGTTGCATTAAACTACGTCACTAGGTCACGTGAATCATCTGTTCAAAGTTTGAAATAAAACAAAAATGACAACGTCAATCGGATTGAACTCTCACAATAAACGTTTTAGAGAGGGGCAGTCGGGTGAGACCATCTCACACTACGTCACTAGGTCACGTGAATCATCTGTTCAAAGTTTGAAATAAAACAAAAATGACAACGTCAATCGGATTGAACTCTCACAATAAACGTTTTAGAGAGGGGCAGTCGGGTGAGACCATCTCACAGCTTTTTGTTTATTTAGTGAAGCGAGGAACGCATTTCCGCTACTATGTTTCTTCTTCTTCCGTGGTTCTTTTACTCTGATGTCTCTGTGGTTGCGCTACTCTATGTTAGCGAGTCATATCGCCCATTTGCTCAAGGTCGTTAGCCCTGGGTATGGCCTTAAGCTCATACGACTTATAATTTTATTATCATCATAGATAATCGCTAAATTGCAACAACCTTGAGTCTAATCGTGACCATAACAATTGCAATATAGCCGAAAGGTCGAGAAGTGAGACAGGTTCCACATGTATACGCGAAAAATACCCAAAATCTATATTAATATACTGACATCGTAAGTTACATCGTAAGTTATAATTACTTACGCAATACATACTCGTAGCTAAAGTTCCATTCATACTTGCCAAAGTTCCGAGCACATATTAATATTCGTCTCTCGTAAATCTTTGCCAACAGACGTATTTAATATTGCCCTCGTCTCTTTTTGCCTTATTATTGCGAAATACTTTAACAGGTAGGTACTTTTTAGGGTTTCGTAGCCAAATGGCAAAAACGGAACCCTTATAGATTCGTCATGTCTGTCTGTCTGTCTGTCCGTCCGTGTGTCACAGCCACTTTTCTCGGAAACTATAAGGCCTATGCTATTGAAACTTGGTAACTAGATGTATTCTGTGAACCGCATTAAGATTCTTATATAAAGCTAGAAAAAAAGCAGTAAATATTGGGGGTCCCCATACTCAGAACTGAAACTCAATTTTTTTTTTTCATCAAACCCATACGTGTGGGTTATCTATAGATAGGTCTTCCAAAATGTAATTGAGGTTTCTTACATCATTTTTTTCTAAAGTGAATAGTTTGCGCAAGAGACACTTCCAAAGTGGAAAAATGTGTGTTCCCCCCCCTCTAACTTCTAAACTAAGAGAATGATAAGCTTAAAAAGAATATATGATGTACTTTGCCATAAAAACTATCAACAAAAATTGGTTTAAACGAGATAGAGCTGGTAGTTTTTTTTAATACGTCATAAACCGTAATTTTCGCTTAGAAAAATCACTACCACTGCGAACGTGTTAAAACATCAATCAAAGTTACAACGAACTACAAGAACCTTTTTTATTATGTTGCTTGCTGCTACGAAACCCTTCATGGGCGAGTTCAACTCGCACTTGGCCAGTTTTTTGTTTTCTTACTAATTGGATGGAGTTGCAGACTGTTCGAAGGCAAATAAGAAGCCTTGTTGTTTGACTTAAATTGGTTGTGTAACATAATTATTTAATGTTCAAATTAAAAAGACTGATCTGAGTCTCGTCTTTCTGACTATATTATTAGTGAATAAACCGTCACGTCTAAGTTTAACATCCTTTATCAGGTTATGTACCAAGTGCCAAGTACCAGAAATGGACAATATATAATAGATATGTCATTTTGGAATAGAATTGTTTGCCTGATCTCGATTTATGTTTTCTGCTTTGAGACACCAACTGGGATGGAGAGATTGCTTGGAGACAGCGAGAACTCAGGGAATCAGAGATCACTGGGAACACAGTGCTGGTTCGTCCACAAGTATAGATAGCGAGCTTCGGTCACCCAACTTGCCACTCCGTTACGCTGGTCAAGTTGGGGTCCAGGGCAGACCACGGGGACGTCCTCGCGTATCACTTGGGGACCTGCCCCGTTCTAACTTAACCTAACTTATAATAAGTGGAAGAATCGCTGCATTATCAAAATAGTCCATTGAAATGTTACATGAGCTTTGCATTTATTAGAGGACGCAATTTTATTATCGGGACATGTGTGGGGGGTCAATAGAAACTTAACCTCAAGTTTGTGGGGTCGCCACCCTTGTCCCCCGGCCGCCATCTTGAAAAGAGGGGGGAAAAAACACTTTTTTCGCAATATTTCGGAAACTATGAGTCTTACAAAAAAATTGTAAAGGCATAATTTGTAGCATATTGTTTTGCCTACAAATGTGTATATAAATTAACAAAAAATTTTACAAAATTTTTAGATTTTTTTTATAAAGATCTTCTTTTTTGCTCTGTAACTTTTTTTTATACATTTTACAAAAAAAATACCTCAGACTAATCTTGTAGATGATCTTTTAAGAGAAAATAAAAAAAACGCCACAGAGCAAAAAAGAAAATTTTTATTATTTTATTTTCAATTTTTTGTTTATAACTTCTTTAATTTTTGATTTAGGGCAAAAATTTGTTTGACATATTTGTAGGCAAAACATTTTGCTACAAATTATGATTTCACAAATTGTTTGTAGGACTCATAGTTTCCGAGATATTGGGAAAAAAGTGTTTTCACCCCTTTTTAAGATTGCGGCCGGGGGACAAGGGTGGCGACCCCACAAACTTGAGGTTAAGCTTCTATTGACGCCCCACACATGTCCCAAAAATAAAATTGCGTCCTCTAAGAAATGCAATATTCGGTCCTTAAATTGTAACATTTCAATGAACTAAAATGGAAATACAGTTTTCTTCATCTTAATAAAAAAATTGATACCTAACCAAACTTTTGTTTTAATCATTCCTGTAAAAAGCTTAAGTTTATTTCATTAACACCAATAGGCAAATAGCGCAATTTTAGTTCCCAAAATGGATTTATAATTTATATAATATTTCGGGGGAATATGGGACCATTCTGTTCCCAGTTTGCCCCGATTATGAATTCGGGGGAAGTTGCGACAAAAATTCCCAGTTTCTCCCG
Source organism: Miltochrista miniata (assembly GCA_933228765.1). Taxonomy (NCBI): domain Eukaryota; kingdom Metazoa; phylum Arthropoda; class Insecta; order Lepidoptera; family Erebidae; genus Miltochrista; species Miltochrista miniata. The sequence continues at coordinate 38,708,400 of OW121753.1, read as the reverse complement.
GAAAAGCATTCAGGGAAAACTGAGAATAGACGATTGTTTCTCATTAGGAGCATAAAGACCAGACTTCATCTTTAATATACACTGACATCACTCCATATTTATTCGGTAAATCTCAGCACTTCGGAAAGCGCCTAGGTTCCGGATAGCTTAGGGCCGGCGCCCACTGCCGGCGTGGCACGGCATGGCACGGCAAAGGATTTTATTACTGATCAAGTTATTTTGATACTTATTTCATTGAGTTTAGAATTCATGTTACTTTATTTCGATACCACGATGCCGCGGGATGCTGCGGCATGACGCGAGGCGCCGCGAGATACTGCGGCATGACGTGTCATGACGTTTTATTCAACGGGTTGCCGCGGCGCGTCGTTTCATGCCGCATCATCTCGTTAAAACTTGTGCAGCGGTCCGGTCGGTGCAAGGGAGGGAGAAGATCAAGTGGCGCGTGCATGGGTATTTTGTTTGTCTTGTTCTCCACAAATTATGCACCCAGAATTCACACACAGTTCTTGTTTGTCTCTCTTCCTCTTCAGCTAGCAGTGCTATTAATACTAAATCCCAGTCAACCATAATGACATAACCAACTTTGAAACCACGCTTAGCAAAACTGGCCGATGTCAGAGGGGATGGGTCTTTAGCAGGATGCCACGGCATGCCACGGAACGCCGCGGGATGCCGCAGCACAACTTGCCGTGCCACGCCGGCGGTGAGGGATGCCACGGAACGTCGCGGGATGCCGCAGCACAACTTGCCGTGCCATACCGTACCACACCGGCAGTGGGCGCCGGCCCATGGCTAAAACTGACTTTTATGCACTTACCCTCCAGTAAACATACTTTATTTTTTTATTTTATCTATTTAGTAAGGCCTTCCAGTAACTGGCAACACACGTTGGTTTCAAGTTTTTTGATGACTGAGGTTTATACCCCGGTTAAGTAAAGAGGACTTTGGTTTGATGAAGGATTACTAACCAAGTTGAGGTGTTCAGGCTGCAACTGCCAATTTATTTCTTTTACGGTTCATCACACCTACGATTATGTTCTGAACAAGTTAGTAGTAGTGTTAGTCTATATCGAAAACTCATAAATTGTGTTTTTTAAACATTATAATTTACTATCTTACATAATGATGCCTTTTCATTTCGAAAACAAGAGCAAACTATATATCGCAACGGCTGTGCCCATCCATGCAGTTTACCCTTCACGATATAGGGGTGAATATTTACTGTCACAATACTACGTTACGCTACGTGCTTTCATAATATTTACTCTTAGGTGCAGCATGGACGACAGACTTTTGTGCCATCGAATCTGTGGCGCAGAAAGAGAGCGCCTGGCGCTAATTAGCCATCACAGATTTATAGGGTTCCGTTCCCAAAGGGTTAAAACCGGACCCTATTCATAATACTTGAACAGACATGCAGACGGGCCGCTAAGTGTCATGCTCAGCTGCCCGTCTGTCTTTCTGTTCATCACGAGACATCTCAGGAACTGTGATAGATAGAGAGCTAAAATTTTCACAGATAATGTATTTCTGTTGCCGCTATAACAACAAATAATACTAAAATCAGAAAAAAAAGAGTGATTAAGGGGGGCTCCCATACATCAAACGATATTTTTTGGCAGGTTTTGGTAGAGAACCCTTAAGAACGAGTCTGACTGTACCTGTCGTTGGTCGGTTTTTCACAGTTTCTGCGCCACGCGTAGTCTATCGTCTGCGGCGCACCTTATAGATGGGAGCCAAATCTTGCCAGTGGCTTAGCAATAAAATGGGGAAATATTAATCGGAACAAACACATATTCTTGTTATCAAGTTATGTGGAGTAATGTCTGTCGTAAACGTGTCAGTGTGAGGGATTTGAGAGAATAGGTTTTGCTAGTTAGCAACTATTCTCATAGAAGAAGTTTTTCAGAATGAGTAGAATAAAATTAGTCTTTTGAGTAATAAGCCGTATACTCAGACTTAGATGAGTAGTGGTTACGAGGCGTTTAGTCATTATTACCTATCGAACGACCTATGTATGAACGTAACTAAGGATTTAGAAAATGTACCCCAGTATATTAGTCTAACGGATAAGGTGTCTCTCTCGTGTTTTCAAGATCTGAGTTCAATTCCTGGTCATTACGTGAACACAGGCAATCTATTTGACATAGTTATCAGGGCATATTATCAGAAAGTAAAACTTAATCAACTAGCATTTTCTGAGAATCTATTGTTCAAACCAACTCTTTATAGTCGAGTAGTTTATAGTAGTAATGTAGACATTTAAATAATTCGCCGTATGCTATGCAAATTCTTTAATATTTATATCTACGCATAGTCATAGTGATTTCCTACTATCGTGAAAAAATAATTTCTCTTCCTTTTCCTCGCGAAGTAGGGTAAAAAGTTTATGAATCAATCCCTGCTAATATTATAAAACTGAAAGTAACTCTGTATGTCTTTCTATTACGCTTTCACGCCTAAACCGCTGAAGCCATATAGATGACATTTCGTATAGAGATAGTTTGAGCCCCTGGAAAGGACATAGGCAAATTTTGAACCAACTACGCAAAAAGAGGGTAATGATTTTACGAGATAACGACCTCTACGTGGACGAAGCTGCGGGGAACAGCTGGTTCAAGATAATTAGCAATCTTAACAAGATTAAACTTGAGCATATTCTGATGATTAAAATATTTTTTCATGAAAATTGCTTGACTATTATAGGGTTTCTTTAGAATTGTAAGCGCCACGAGTGTTATATTGAGCGTCTGTTATTTTCCGAAATGTTTTAAAATATATTGTTCTTCTAACGATCCGTGTAATCGTTATGTTATGCGTATTGTGTAATAAGGAGCCTACCCACTTGTAAAACATTTGATCCATAAAGTACTTTCAATGTGAGGGGCCCGCAGGTTGCTTTATTTATGGATCCCTAAGTTTTAAGAAGTCTTGCTCAGCTTTGTTCAGCCTAGCCGAAAATGTTTGGGTCAACGGTAACCTTTCGCGCGAAAATAAAGGTGAATAAATTTCTAAGTATGACTTTATTCTTGTGAGCTATAGAAGCAGAAGAAATTAATAAATTATTTTGTAAATTCATAAAAATAAAGTTCAAATTTTTGTGCTAGTGTATCAATAATTATTGAAAGATCTTGTGTAAGAGTATTGCAAATTTATATACTTAGTCGTGTAGTTTGGTAGTTTTTAGTAATAGCAAAAATTTATGAGTTTTTATTATGAGAATACATAATTACATTATTTACATATTTAGAAATTAGAATTACTTATATTCAACAGATTTATCTAAGTACAGAAAAAAAAAACAATTAAAATATCATTTATATATCTGGTGGGGCCGTATGCTTGTCTGCCACTCTAGTGGTTTAACCTCCTAACCCCTGGCGTACTATACATAGTACATCAAAAGTAAAAAAATCTGACGAGATAGCTAATTAAAAAATTGCATTTTTTTTTCTGCTATAGCATGGTATGTGAACGTCTCTTTTAAAAAAAAATACTACCACCTTCACCAAATTGACAATTTTTTTTCTAAGAAATACTTTCAACGCAGGTGTACGCCTCTTAGTTCGAAACATAGTAAGTAATTCATAAAGATTCATTCTTCAGGATAATATTTTTAGATTGCAATGTGTTTTCTGTTGGATTATGAAGTATATGATAATATTTACGATGTATTTTGGTTTTGGTTTCAATAGTTTTTTCACTACAAGGTCAAATATTTTGATGTCCTACATATAGTACAACAGGGGTCAAGTTACTGTTTTTTAACTGTTTTGATGTACTATGCATAATACATCAGGTGCCAATGGTGTGATCGATGTTCATATTTTTTAGCTTAATTTTGACAATATTAGACGAATCCGAGCATGATTTTTCAGAAGATTCTGACTATGACCCTCTACATATCAAGAGAATAATTTTTTAGTTCATTATCATTATCAGATGTCGAAGAAAATATTGAATCAGCTCCTCCGTTACCAGTACCAGTCCCTTCGCCTTCATGGTCGCCTTCATGGCTCCTAAGCTCTTTTACAGAAACGTAAACCTAGCCATTTTTATGTTATGGTAGATATTTCTCCACTAGAAAACTGCTAGATTAATAACATATTAAATTAAATTGCGTGACGTGAGGAATTCACGCTCGCCAAAAATTATCATGAAAAATTAAATAGTGTTATTGTGCTAACATTACTTTGAAGATTCTGATTACTAAGAAATTATTTCCGTAAATTTTTAGTTTTTAGTTTCATTCTTTTTTGTATTTTTTTAACTTTTTAACTTATTTTATAGCAGTATACAAGCATTTTTTGAAATAAAGACTAAAATTTTCTTTCTTTTTTTACACTATTTCACAACTAAAGTACTACAGATAGAACATCAAATTAAATATTTAAGCTCAACAGACACCGAATGTACTATGTATAGTACATCAAGAAAACCCACTTTTCCAAGCTTACGATTTTTTTCAATATTTTTTCCATGGTTTTCATACCATACCTAACATCTACACTAAGTTTCATAAAAATCGGAAATATTTTATACCTTCAGAAGTTAGGAGGATAAAGAAAAAAAATCAACAAAAGAGAATGAAGAGGGAGTGGCAAGTCTGACAACGCCTGGCGTCAAAGAATTCCTCCTCATCGATGTCAACCGGTAAAGATTTCACTAGAAGTTTAGAAAATCAGTATCTTATAAAATACATCAATTCAAGTCATCAAATCGGATAATTTCTTTTAACCATATTTTACTGTGCCCAACGATTGCCTACGGCCCGGAGTCCCAGGTAAGTCCAAGGAAGGCTGTGTCAGGGCTTTTATGTAAAAACAATTGTATAATCTTACAAGCGTTTCAAAGTAAACATAACACGCGTTTCACATAAAGGAGATAACTTTCGCGAAAAAAATACGTGTTCCTAGTAGGCTTAATTCCACTTTTACACCATTTTCTCTTTCAGTCTTCAGCATTTCTAGTAACGAATCCATTTATATGAAATGTCAAGACTATCTCGTGACGCTAGGATTTTTTTAGGTCTAATCTTGCGACACTTTCATTTTATCTCAACAGAAAAATTTGAACTAAAAGTGGTACCTACATACTTTTCCTAAAATTTACATATAAGACAAGACAATGAGCAAAAAGAACAAAATATCCAATAACATCTATCCATATTTGGTAAAGGAAAACTTTTTGCTTCATCGTTATTATCTCGAGAATAATATTATGTGTTATGTTATTATGTGTATATTATTTATGTGTTGTGTTTTATAATAAGATTTATGAAACTTTTGATCTTTGTGTCCCTCGTAGGCGAATCGATACAAATAGTAGGCGCAGGTACACATATCCTGTGTGGTATACACCTGACATTATCCGCGAAATCAGATTAAAACACACATTACACAAAAAGTACAAATGTAGTAAATCTCGCAATGATTATGTGGACTTTAGCAGGGTCAGGGCGAGGGTGAAGGCGGAGACTACGCGAGCGCATGATCAGTATACGAACGTGTTCAATCCCAGCTAGCTAACGATCCCCGAGCGTTCTGGGACTACATGCGGTCTAGGAAGGGCAACCCGAGTAAACATAGACTTATGAGAGATGGGCGCACTTTATCAGATAACGATTGCGCAAATGAGTTTGCTCGATTTTTGCAATCAATATACAATCAGGAGCCCGCAGAGCTGAGCGTGGAGGCGGCGGGCGCTGCACGGGCTCCATCGCCCGGCGCCCGGGTGTCCCTCACTCGATTGCGTGAGCGCGACGTCCTTGCTGCGCTGGCCCGCCTTCCCCCCAAGCGCTCCATGGGCCCGGACGGTATACCTGCATTTGTTTTTAGGGATGCTCGGATGGTATTAGCTGAACCTTTGCTACATTTATACAACACCTGTATTGACACTGCAACGTTTCCAGAACGCTGGAAGCTCACTCGGGTCGTACCTGTACCGAAGGGTAGTGGGGGCCCTGATCCTAGTAATTAGGCCAGTTGCCATTCTCAGTACTCCAGCGAAAGTGTTCGAGGTTACCATTCATAGCTGTCTCTTCGGACAGGTTAGTGGGCAACTATCGGACGCACAGCACGGTTTCCGTGCGGGGCGGAGAACTACAGGAAATCTTCTACATCTTATGTCGTGTTTGGGGCCTGCGGTAGACGAGGGGCTACAGGTGGATGTAGCCTACTTCGATTTCAAAAAAGCGTTCGATTTAGTAGATAATGACACCCTTTTAACGCGTTTGGCCGCAGTGGGATGCACACCGCGAACGTTGGCGTTCTTCGCGACTATCTACGTGACAGATGTCAATACGTGGACTGCGGAGGTTGCATTTCTGAACCATACTTTACGAGGTCTGGTGTGAGTCAGGGGAGTAATTTAAGTCCTCTCCTCTTCATCCTAATGATTAACAGCCTGCTGGAAGTGGTGAATCACGCGACACCATTACTTTTTGCTGATGACCTCAAATTAGTTGGGAAAATTTCGCAGAATGAAGATTATAATCGGTTGCAAGAGGATATAGATAGGGTGGTAACGTGGAGCAAAGTAAACAAACTTTATTTTAATATAGCCAAATGTTCAGTGATATCGTTCAGCCGATTACGTAACCCTGGTCACTACCAGTATCAAATAGAGGGGGCCCCTTTGCAGCGGGTAAGTGAGGTTCGGGATTTGGGAGTTCGATTCAGCGGGGATTTAAGGTTTGGGGCACATATTCAGGATGTGTGTAAAAAAGCCTATCGCAATCTAGGTTTTCTTTTGAGGCACGCAAACCGGTTTACAAATATTGCAGCCTTGAGAGCGTTGTACGAAGCACTGGTGAAAAGCCACCTAGAATGCAATTCTAGCATCTGGTCTCCGTGCGAGGCTAAGTATAAATTTATGTTGGAACGTATACGGAACAAATTCATTAGATTTTTGTACAGTAAACTATTCGGTGTTTACCCTGGATATCCATTGTTGTATCCCACACTGTTCATTTTGGGCATGGTGGGATACTACAAGTTGGAAGTGAGAAGAGAAGTGGCTCTGGCCACGTACGTATTCAAGGTGCTTCGTGGCTACACTCACAACCCCGCTATCCTGCGGGAGGTAGGGCTGTGCGCGCCCACAGGGTACGTGTGGTGGCGGCGGCGTCCGCGCCTGCTGGCCGTGCCGTGCGCGCGCACCAACTTGCTGCAGCGGGCTCCGCTCACGCGCGCGCTGCGGGCGCTCAATATGGTGGCGGATCGCATTGATTTATTTTCGTGCACGCTGAGTGAATTCACAAGGGTCACATATTGCATAATATCATCGGATATAGAATTGGGTCCAAATGATTAAATTATAAATGAATTATTGCATATCTACTTGTTTATTTTGTTATGTTGGCTTCTGCACGTTCTACTGTGAATTTTTAAATTTTATTATTTTAAATATGAATGAAATAAGTATAATATGAAGTAGGGGCTTATTATTATTTATTATGTTCGCCGATTATTTTCGTATTAATTGAAGTTTATTTTTTAATATTTATACATTGGGCATAAGTAATTAATAATTTTGGATAAGTAGGTATAGCTTTTTAAAATCATGAATGGAATTAATGGTTTCTTATTATACATTATTTGGACATTGCATATTGTTTAATATTATTTAAATTTCTAAGTTATTTATTACATATATTGACATCATATTTGAATGATTACTTTATGCTGTTAATGGATTTTATTATTTTAAATTGATGACATTTTTATGTAATTGAACAATTTTATTGAGTTGAATTTGAATTACATTTTAATATTTGACATTTTTATTAAGTACTTGAATTTTGCGTTCGATTATTAAAATCCACGAATAGTTTATTTTTTGTATTGATGATTTGTTTATAGTGCTAACTGAGTTTTTTTGTTGGATTTTGCTTATTGTTATTTAAACTAATTTCGTCCTGCACTATTGTATTAGATTTGTCTGTGATGGTAGTGTAGCGTATGTTAATAAATAAATAAATAAAAATAAATAAATAAATGTTTTGAGAACGTGATCAGTGTTGTAAACTCTGAAAGCATAATTTTTCTTTTTCCATTAACATTTTACAACTCGCTTGTATTTTAAGTTATTTAGGCGTCTCTATATTATATTGTATACTAGCGGACGTCACCGTTTTACCCACGTAGCTGCCGTCCCAATGGAAATACGGGAATCAAATATAGCCTACGTTCACCGGTATAGTGTAGCTGCCTAACAGTGAGAGAATTTTTAAATCGGTATAGTAGTTACGGAGCCTATTTGATGCAAACAAACAATCAAATCTTTCCTTTTTAAAATATTAGTATAGACTAGCTGCACCTTCACGGCTTCACCGGTAACGGTAAAAAAACCATAAGTAAGTTAGTACCGTATTATATTCTTTCCTACGCATTTAGTTGCTGTTTATTTTCTGAATATGAAAATTACAAACAAAATTTGTAGGGTTCCGTATAAATACGGAATACCTATACCGTATTACTGAGACAACACTGTTCGTTTGTCTGTCATCAGGCTGTATCCCATTAACACGATAGTTCGACAGTTGACATTTCCTGAAATACAAGTTTTAAGCAATTTGCTTCTTTTTATACTTGTGGAAATCTCTCGTGGATTCTATACCGGATGCAGTGGTAATGGCACACGTAGTTTAAGTCGGTAAGAGCCGACTAAAACCACGTGTGCCCCACCACTGCCTACGGTTGGTAGACCGGGAGCTCCAGGTAAGTCTTGAAAAGGATGTACCTGAATTCCTGTCAGTTTAGGCATTTTTTTTATAGTGGTTCTTTAGACATTGATTTGAGGTATCGTGCAACTCCAGCATTTTGAGTTTTCGAACTCGAGCTCTAAAGTGAAAAATAAAAACTCCCCTGTGCAACTAAAATTTGGAAAGACGCCCGGCAATGAATTGCAATAGGCTGAAATGACGATTCATTGATTTGACTTGAAATACTTCTACAAATTTTAACTCCAGTTTTTGAGGGCAGTCATGTCAAAAATTATGAAATGAACCATTATGATTTCCCAGAAGGTAGAATCAATGTTTGATTGGTCTTTTTGAAATTATTTATTGAATTGTGAAATATAAAAATAGGTAACTCTAATTTCTGACATCATGTAATGATGCTTTTTAAACATTTCTGCAAAACTAAATAGGATTGTCGCTATGAATAATTTTTCCCTCAAAAATAGGGAAAAATTTAAACTTTTAAATTAAAATCTAAATTAACATACGAGTAAATTAAAAGAAGAAAGAAAGGTAAGTACTGCAACGAATATTGATTCTTTTCCAAATAAGTTTGTTCAAAGAAAGATCAAACTAAAGTATTTTCCTCAACCATTGAGCTTTCATCTTCAAAGCGACGTACGAGTAATGTTTTATTCCCATTGGCTCAGTATGACGCCCTGTCCGACTTTTACAAATAACCGACCCTTGCCGCCCATTTATTTTATATCACAAACTGTTTGTTCCGTCAAACCAAAAACAGATACACCCAATCGATACTCGGTTCGTGAAGAAAATATATGCAGAAAGTTTAACACAACAAATCTTTACACATTTACGAAGAGCGATACATCGTGTTTCATTTTTATCACAAAACTAGCCCTACGAATTACAATCAATCAATGAAATCAGCCCATCAAAATGTACTACTAATTTTTAACCAAGTAGGTACCTACGTATTTTCACAACTATGCTATATTTTGTTTAGTGTATGGTAAAGGTGTGTCTGTACCCAGCGGTTGACCATTGCCTGCGTGGTAACGAATTCATTAAATAATTAGATCTATATTAGTTCTATCGAGATATGTATAACACGCAATTTGTTCCGTTTTAGTTTTTACACAAAATTACTTCTTCTATAACAGTTACTCAGCGATGTACTTTTAAATTACGCACTTTAAAAAAACAAAATCTAGACAGGCGATTAGATCTACATTACATCTAACTACTTATGTACTTTTTACTTATAAAATTCTTTACATTAAGTTAAAAAAGACAATTGAAAAAAGTAAATCGAGCGATTTGAATAGGAAAAATTACTTACATATTTATACCTACTATTTTTTGGTATGAGCATTTCGTTTCTACATCAATCAGACAAAAGGTCTCTTTCATAAGTGTAATAAAAAAAAACTTATATAACATATTAGAAACCGTTGCTTTTGAACGAGAAAATGAGCGACACAATGCTTCAAAGGCTTTTTTTTTTTTTTTTTTTTTAACGTGAGGGAAAATCCTCGTAGGATGCTATGCCGGACTCTTACCGACTAAAAAACCTCACGTAACGCCCAACAGCCTATGGTTGAGAGCCCCGGGTAAGCCCTCAGGAAGGATGTCCCGTGACTCCCAACAGACCTACGGCCGCCAATGCGGCCTCGCCCAGGGGGTGGTTCGGGTGCAATCCCGCGTCTATGGGGGGTTTCGGGTGTGACCCCGCTTCTAAGGGGGGGCGTGCGTGAGTGCTCACGTCACGCTGCCGTCATGGGCCTGCTTCTGGAAGGACGGTGAGCGGCCCTCTCACCGTCCTCAGACCCCCGGTCATGGAGGCCGATAGTCCTCGGCGAAGACACGTCGGCGGCGCCTAGGGCGCCGACTGCGGAACTCGGGTGGGAGAGTTCTCTCCCGCACCCGGCCTGCCGCCTCCTTCGCGAGCATGACCTGCTCGCAGAAAGAGGCGGCGCAGTCCCACTTACTCCCGCTGGAGAGCATGGCTCGCACCATGGCCTCAAGCGAGAGAGTGTCCACGCCCAGACCCACTACGAGGACCTGTCGCTGTTGTGCCCACGCCGTGCACTCCACCAGCGTGTGGAGCACCGTGTCATCGCTGCGGTCCTCGCAGTGCTGACACTCGGCCGTGGTTTCCCGGTGTTTTCGCCACAGATACCTACCGAAGCTACCGTGCCCGGCAAGCATCTGTGTCAACAGGTAGGAGAGAGCACCGTGTCTTCTCTCCAGCCACTCGTCCATGACCGGTCTGACGGCCGCGATTGTGGCGAATCCCCCCTTTGGTTGCTCAAGTCGCACCTTCCATGTCTCCACGGTTTCCTGGTGGAGCAGGGTCCGCTGGGCCTCGATTTCTCGAGACGCAGGCCTTTGGCCCCGCTCCAGCGCCTCCTTGCGCCATCTGAACAGTGACGCAAGGGCTCTCGCTTCCAGGTCCCATGGAGGGGTCCCGGCTAGGAGACATGCCGCCTCACCGGAGATCGTGCGGTATCCTCTTATCACCCTGACGGCCATCACTCTCTGCGGGCTCAGCAGTCTAGCCTCATTGCTGGCCGTCAGGGTCTCCGCCCATACGGAAGCCTCGTACAGAGCCATGCTTCGCACGATCCCCAGGTACAGCCTCCTGTAGGGAGCGTTGGGTCCCCTGATGTTGGGCATCAACCGCGCGAGTGCGGCCGATGCTCCCCTCAGTTTTGGGACCAAACTTCGGAAGTGATGTCCGAAGTTCCACCGGCCATCGAGTACGAGCCCCAGATACTTCATCGAGGGCTCGATGCCGATGCTGACGCCCCCTACCTGTAGGCTGGATCCCGCAGGTGGCCCCATCCGAGGTCCGTGGAAGCACAGGGCCTCGGATTTGTGAAGGGCGACCTCGAGACCCAGCCGCCGAATCCGACCCACGACCTGAGCAACCCCTGCCGTGGCCTTAAGTGCTGCGGCACGGTGCGTTGCTCCCCGCACCGTAACGAGGGTGTCGTCGGCGTAACACGTTACGTCGACCCCTCTGAGCAACGGACCACGCAGCACCCAGTCGTAACCGATGTTCCACAGGAGCGGTCCTAACACCGATCCCTGTGGAACACCGCACGACACATCTCGCCGACCCGGCCCTAGCCAGCTCGGGTAAGTTATGGCTCTCTCGGAGAGATAAGCCCCGACAATTCGACGGAGGTAGGGAGGCACTCCATGATAGATAAGCGCCTCCCTGACGCAGCTCCAGGGCAAGGTGTTGAATGCGTTGGCGATGTCGAGAGACACCGCCACCACCACCTCACCCTGTGAGACTGCTTCCTCCGTCAGGCCTCTAATGCGCATGATCGCGTCCACGGTGGAGCGTCCCTGACGGAAGCCAAACTGGCTATCCGCCAGATCAGGCCCCACGCGTGTGAGGTGCCCGACGAGGCGTTGTGCAATAATGCGCTCAAAGAGCTTGCACACCTCGTCGAGCAACACGATCGGCCGGTACCCTGACGGGGAATTTGCCGGCCGCCCCGCCTTTCGAATCAAGACCAGTTTCCCTGTCTTCCAGACCTTGGGAAACTGGCCTTTCTCGAGGCATGCGCTAAAGAGCCCAATTAGTCGAGGCCCAAGCTCTTCGAGAGCCAGGACCCACGCTCGGCCTGGAATTTAAGCCGCAGTACAGCCGCCCCTAACTCACCCTCGGTGACTACGGGCACGTCGTTCTCGCTGCCTTCCGCGTTGGACGCCTGAGATGGAGCCATGCGCGGAGAAATGTGTTCCTCCGCTCTCAATGGGAACAAGGAGTCCAGGACCTCCTCCGGCCGCTCCGGCTGGAGACTCTGAGTCAGTGGGGGCGCCTTAGGGCGTAATTTGCCCCTTACCATAAGGTACGGGCGCCCTCACGGGTTCCGCTCCAGAGTCTCCATCAGCTCATCGCAGCCCAACTTTTTGGACCGCTTGATGGCCGTCTGGAGGGCCCTCTTGGCTTCCTTGTACCCATCATAAAGCTCCGTCTCTCGGGCTGCCGCATCGTCTGGGCGGCGACGCCTCCGGCGGAATCTGGTGTACCGGCGGCGCGTGGTAACGCACTCCGCGCGCAACTGCGCGATTTCCGGCGTCCACCAGTACACCTGCTTCCTCGCCGGTCTGGGCCTAGCCCTGGGCATCGCCGCATCGCAGATGTGCGACATGGCTCTCCCGAACCACTCCACTTCGGCATCAACATCGGCAGGCCCGTCCGCTGTCGGAATCCAGGCCTGCACGATGGCCGCCTCCAGGAGAGCCTCCCGATCCAGGCGATGGAGTGCCCAACGCGGTTCCGGGGGATTCGCGATTGTTGGCGGCAGGTTAGGTAGAGGGGAGACGTCGAACCGAATATATCGGTGATCTGACGACGTCTCCTCCTCCTCCACCACGCGCCATCCCTGGACACGGCGGGCGAGCTCAGGGGTCGCAAACGAAACGTCTATGACCAAGCTGAGCCCCCGCCGCGTCCAGGTTGCGACATTCCCCCGGTTCAGGATGACTAGGCCACGTGTAGTGACCCAGTCCTCCAGTATCCTCCCCCTGCCTCTGGTTTCCCGGGAGCCCCAAGCCTGCGACCAGGCATTGAAGTCTCCCAGGGGCATTGAAGTCTCTTGGGGCCGCTGGTGGCGCCAGAGACCTCGAGGAGGCGTGCTCCGGTGCGCGTCACCTTGCACCGGAGACCTCCCTCAATCTCGAGGGCCTTGAGGTCGACTGAGGCTTTCGCCTGCCTCAGTACCTCGGCGTACCCCACGCCCTTCGCCTTGCCCTCTGACGTCACCGTGATGACGACGGCAGTGGAGCGAGGAGCGCGGAGCCTCTTTGGCGCCTTCGCCGCGGCGGCCTTTGCCGCTTTGGCAGCCTCTTTAGCCGCCTTCTTGGCAGCCTTTGCTGCCTTTTTGGCGGCCTTAGCCGCCTTCTTCTTTGCTCCCGCCACCTCCCAGATCCCCTCTCTAGAGGGAGTCTGGGGTGCAGCGGGAGCGCTGGCTGTGCTATGGGAGGCGGGGTTGCCACCTCCACCAGGTGCCGTCTTCTTCTTGGGGGCGGAGGCCTTCCGCTGGAGACCGGGAGCCCCACTGGGTGCAGCCGTCGTCGCGTACGATGGGACGACGGGTGCCGCCAGCGGTGGGCGGTATGCCCGGTCCTCGAGGACGCCGAGGTGGCGCTCGATGGTCTCCAGCAGTTGGACCATCGTCGGGGTCGCCTTAGGTGCACGGGGAGCGGGGGTTTTCACACCCCGAGCCTCCCCGGCCCCCTGGACGAGCTGCGTAAGCTTGCCGATTTCCTCCCGCATCAGCTCTTGCTGCTTGCGGGAGTCGGCAAGCTCCTTCTCCAGGCTCGCAACCCGAGCCCGGAGCTTCCCCTCCTCGCTGGAGACGCTCCTCTCAAGGAGCTCCTCCAGCGATGCTTCAAAGGCTTTATATTTTGACCGTGAACCGATACGTTATTATTTGGCAGCTTTATTGCTGAGTAATGGCGAAAAGGATGAGGGAGAGAGGGAAGAAAGAGGCGCACTGTGAAAAATCTAAATAACTTTTTTACAAACATCGTTAAATATGTGTCTGTGATGTTGTATTATGATAAAATTGTGATCGCATATGAAAATCCGATTGCAAAAAGTCCGTACAATCAAAGAAAACTTTTGCCAGATTTAATGAACCTCTTGAGAAATACGACCTAGCAGACGTGAAGAAATACGCACAGATAAGAAAATTGACCATCGAGGTAATGGGGACTCAGACCACGATCTCTTAGTAAAATATTGATACTGAAATGTTGCGGTGATGGGGAATAATTTATTTTTAATTTTCCCGAGTTCAAACGCAGTGTTTCTAATTAAGTTACCAAACTTGCCTGAACTTCGCACATAAAACGCCAATAACCATTTTCAGACGTTTGGAATGGCAATGATGCTATATTATACCCATAGTCTACCGACTTGAACCTACTCATATTGAAAAACTTCACTTGTACTGTTCCACAACATTTATTATTGTAATTTTTGGGGTAAATTTGAAAACTGACAACATTGTCTGTTGGTATACCTACATGGAAACAATTGTCATTGTTAATGCGTTCGGAGTGTAATTATGATCTAAATAAGTAAATAGCCTTTGAGAATGCCGAAAGGCGAAACCGGTTAGGTATTACAATAATAAATGTTGTGGAACAGTACAAGTGAAGTTTTTCAATATGTGTAGCAAGTTCCATCAAGTGCCATCAATCAACAGTATCAATAATCTGAACCTACTCCTTACACAAGAAATATAGTCTAACTGCTAGGGTCAGCGGGAATATTAGAAATAATTAACATTTTCTTATTCCACATTTTCAAATATTTTGAGTTAAATATGGAAAAAGAATCGGAAAACCGAGCAGGATTCGAACCTGCGTCTTCTCGCATACCGTGCGTCGCCTTTATCAACTTGGCCATCGTAACATACTCGGATCCAACCAATTTTTTAACATCGTCTTGGGACGACGTACCTAGACACCATCAATTCTATATATTCATGCCGACTAACTTAAGAAAAAAGGCTCGGTATATGCGTCCCAAGATAAACGAACCTTTATCCTTCTCTATTTACTGATCACTAGAGGTACAGTCAAGCGAACATCCTGTCTAAAATTATCTTAGCACATATATAAATCAAACGGTTTGATTTTTACCTTTATTTTTTTTTAATTAGAAGGATAATTATCTGACATCATTTTTGGCATAAAACAACAATTGTAGTAGCTTTCATTTATGCTAAAAGTATGTGTGTACTTACCAGTTATAGGCGTGTCGGTTGTAACAAATATGTACTTTCTCTACTCATTAAGTGTATAGTGTCGCCATACTTATGTACATACTGATCAAATATTCATATCGACTCTTGGAAAAGGAATGAAAATGTCTATAGACACTGTTTTGTCATTCTAACGGGGTTTGTCCGAGTTTCGACATCGATTAAAGCTAATTCTGAGTCAATTGAATCGAGTTAACGCAATAAAAAAGTGACGGTGACGTATTTTTTTTTATTGAGGATCTGTGGCAAAGGATCTATGTAACATAGCAAACGCCTATCGATTTCACTTTTGATTTTAAATAAATCACAAAGTAGATAGTGTTCCGACTGCGAATAGACTATAGGTTATCGAAGCTGTTACATCCTGTCACTACATAGATTAAAATTAGTACTATGATGTAACCGCACACGGCTACCGCAGATTTCCTATAAATTTATCTGACTGTCTGAATAAGTGTAAATCTGTTATTATTAATATAAAAAGAAACCTGAAATTAAACCCATGAGCTTGATAGAAAACCGAAAAAAACTCAAGTTAAAGGTAAGTTTCCACTAGCGCAATTTAGGATTATTTTTACATTACACTACAAGAGGAATACAGCGGTGGCGGAGTTTCTTATTAGGAGATCGCCAACATTTAATCTAAAATAATGGCGAACAGCAACACTTTCTTATGCCACTAAGGTGGCAGACAAGCATAGGAACCATCTCAAAGAAATTGGTCATCGTAGAATAAGGATGCTTTCATAGGGGTTTGGTTGGAATGTGTTATTACTTCGACACGAGTTACACCGTATTTTGAAGTCCAAAGAAGTACCATCAATATAAAAAAATAAGGATTGTGTGGTTTTATGAAACCGCGGTAAAAGTGAAACATTTTTCACATGCGGCCATAATATAGACGGTCGGCCGCCAATATGACGCGACATGCAACACACAGGCGAAAAATTATGTAACGATGTAATAAAAGTTTCACTTTAAAAATATCAATTGGTCCATTCTTAATTACAGTAGCTATAAATTTTCCATAGTTAAAGGAATATCCGCCCTCTGGGTCACAGCGAATGGCTCGGTATGTAAAGTACCTTACAAATGCGGCCAAAAACAAAAATATGCATACAAACACAAGCACGTAATAAATTTCTTCACCAAAGAATTTGGTTAAAGTACGAAGTTGGCATTTTAATGAAAGACCATTCATTTAATTTTTAGGGTTCCGTACACAATGTGTTAAAACGGGACCCTGTTACTGAGACTCTGCTGACCGCCTGTCTGTCACGAGCCTGTATCTCATGAACTGTGATTGCAAGAAAATTGAATGTTTCATAAATACTAAAAACATAAATAAAATACTTTGTGGAGGACTCACATACAAAAGAAATTGCCTATTTGCCGCTTTTTGGTACGAAACCTTCCGTGCGCGAGCCTGACTCACATTTGGCCGGTTTTTGCTTACAATTGTTATTGTTGGCACATATTGAATACAAACACAATAATAAATATTGTGGAACAGTACCTACAAGTGAAGTTTTTCAATATGTTTTGCAAGTTCCATCAAGTACCATCAATCAACAGTATCAATATAATCTGTTATTGTTGGCAGAAATGAAAGGTATCAAACGTAACATATTAATATAAATGGTCAAACTGACAAGCTTAAGTCGTCACTTAGAATGCGGGTAGACAGATAAACATAGGTACTCTAAACACGTAGCTAATAGAATGCCCAAGTGACAAATTGTGAGGTTAAAGCTGGTAAAATGGAAAATATCGTATTACAAAAAGTAATGTGCGTGAAACACACGTTTTTAAAGAGTAACATAAGTAAAGTTTTTCTTATGTTGTCAATGTCTAGTACGCGATATGCATGCGTCTAAGGCTGCCGAATATGTGGTTACCGCGGGTGATTTCTAACCTCAAAATTTTAAACCAATGAAAGTAGGTATAAGGTTAGGTTTCATTGGTTTTAAAATTTTGAGGTTAGTGAAAGGTATCATCCTAAAGTCAATCAGCAATTGCATAGAGTAGGTTTTTTTTTACTAATGTACCTTATTCTTATCCATTGCACCTTCGTCTATATCTATGGCCACTGTACTAATATCATAAAGAGGAAAGATTTGATTGTTTGTTTGTTTGCATTGAATAGGCTCCGAAACTACTGAATCTATTAAAAAAAATGGTTTACTGTTGGGAAGCTACACTGTCCCCAGTGTGATATAAAGCTTCATTTTATTCCCGGAATTCCACGGAAACGGAAACTACGCGTGATGTCCTCTACGTTTTTCTATAAATTACCAAGTCGAACTTAAAGTGACAACACAAAGATCTCTCCCTCAACTTTAACACCTACAAATTGAAATTAGCAATGCTAGTGACAAAGTACATTGATAAATTATGAATCAAGTTTAACCAACTTGTGGGTGAAGAAGTTCGTCGCTTTACTAAAGTTTGACATCAGTCAGACGGCGAAGTTGATCTACAGTGGTCAGTGACTTCAATTAAAACTAGTCTAAATCAATAGTCGACCATCTTGTGATTATATTAGTATTTAGAATAACTATACCTACCAGTAAATCTATGAAATTATTTATTTAAATTTGATCATTATAATTTATGTGATAATATTTATTTGCCTTATCGTGCCTTTCAAAGATTATGACCCGCCGAAAAGCCCAGTAATATAGCACAGTATAAACAGTATGATCTTGAGATTGTGGTAATAGTGACTCTCCGGCAACATTAAAAGGAGGTAAGCCTAAGCAGGTGGACTTGTATTAAATACCATGATAAAATAGTAGAACATATAATTTATTTTGTGAGTTGGCTTGTAAAATATCGCAATGAAATGGTAAAACTTAGTTTCGACAATTTTTATGTAGGGGTGTACAAATTTTCTAAAATAATTGTTTCTTCATTTTTCAAATGCGTATTCACTATGCATTTAAGACTGGTAACGTTCAACGTTGGGAATAGTTACTTATGTATACATGAACGTCCTAACAGCCTAACCAACAAGTCTTGTTCAAACATTAACAAAATGCTACTAAATAAAATAGTAGTCACTTCATTCATTAACTCGATTTTCGTCCGTTACAGAATCCGATTTCATTTCCACTCTTTAAGATCCATATAATCTTCGCCGAGAGCTGAATTTTCTCGCACATTTGAAATTAAAATCGCTCTCATGCTACCTCTGAAAAGTGATCTACATAATGATGTCAATTTACCGACGGAAAATCACTCGTACGTAACGATGAATTAACTGAATATTTTTTAAATGTATCGAATTGCAATATAGCCATATACCTACCTAACTCACTGAAAAGTAAAATGGAGATTTATTATTTTGAAATTAAACAGAGACAAACAATTTAATGGTCAACCCAATCTTATAATCTACGCTAATTATTAAAACCTATCAACAGTATGTTTCCTGAGGATATCCTTCCGAGGGCTTACCCGAGGCTCCCAACCGCAGGCAGTAGGTAAAGAACGTGTGGTTTTTAGTTGGTAAAAGTTCCGTCATAGTATGCATGACGGATTTTCCTCACGTTAAAAAAAAACCAAAATGCTAACAATCAAACTACAAACAAATAAGTTTCAGTCAACTGATTTAATTCAAATCACAAAAGAGATCCAGATGCGCCTGTAGACGGTGCTTAAGTTATAAAAGGGACGGGTTACTTTTATACAATGTCGACCAGAAGGTCTCAAGAGGGCAGTCTTGAAATATTATTTCATTTCGGTCACAATTATGGCAGAATCGTAAACTTTTGGCGGTTGAATTGTTAAAATCTGTCTTTTTAAGCGTGTGTTAACACCAGAAACTGATATGCCTAATTTCATGATGCTAACTTTAAAGATGACGAATTTCAAATGCTATGCTGGACTCCCCGGACCGCCCTCGGAAGGATGTCCCAGGACTCCAAACAGACCTACGGTTATCACTGTCGCCTCGCCTAGGGGGAGGGGGGATGGTTTGGGTGCTATCCCGCGTCTTTAGGGGATTT
This sequence comes from Miltochrista miniata, assembly GCA_933228765.1. NCBI lineage: Eukaryota > Metazoa > Arthropoda > Insecta > Lepidoptera > Erebidae > Miltochrista > Miltochrista miniata. The sequence continues at coordinate 38,688,886 of OW121753.1, read as the reverse complement.
TTCAGGTGTCATCCCGCTTAAACGGCAGGCGCATAAATTTATAATGCTATACAAAAAAATATTATTTATAGTACCAATCGCACAAACGTTGAATCAAAATAATAAAAATTAGGCATACAACCTAAGGCCAACTTGGCCTTGCGTAACGTCTTCGGGAGAATCAGATTGCAAAACTGGCACAAGATTTTGAAATAGAATTTCAAAATTTTGTAATCCTTATCAAATTATCTATCTCTAATTGAACCTATTCTCCTTGACTGTTAAGATGAAACCACGTAGTACTACAGTAATATTATCGGTATTATACCAATTAATAACTAACAATTAAACTTCAATCTAATAAAGCAAGTTACCTATTTGTAGATTCATAACATAATCTTTAGATTTGCGTCACAAATTAGAGATAGTACAGGTGGAAACCTACATACTAAATTCGCTGAGGTTACGCACACATAGACAACTCATTCACAGACACGAGGTCAGGCGATCCTTAACCGAATTTTCGATACTGATTTGTGCGCGAGTGTGTGTAGCAGAGGGTAGGTGTGAAAAAAGTACATGCATGAGTTGTGTTTGCGTACTGAAGAGTACCTAGCTTAAAATAATAACCAACATACTACAAACAAAATAAGTTTTAGTCAACTGAGTTACTTCATATAACAATGAAGATTCGGATACGACTGTAAGACGGGTGCTTAAGTCAAGTGAAGTAAAAAAGGCGCAAGACCGTGTGTTGTGGCGTACATTGGGAAAGGCCTGAGCAGGAGTGGACTGCCACAGGTTCAATTGATAGATTGATATTCTCTTGAATCTAAAAAAGCCCAGCTAGATACATTTTATTGAGTTCTCTATAAAACAAATTGCATTAGAGACACTCGACAGTAGCACGTATAACGATCAAATTATACGGCGCTATTACCAATGTTAGTGATAGGATCATGCTCAATCAAGATACTGGATTGAATCTCGTAGACAATCGAACTAGCCTAGTTCGATTGTCTACGAGATTCAATCCAGATGCTACATTTATTTGAATTAAGTCCTCTAAATAGGTAGTATTTTTTGCTATTAATTTTCTATTCAATTATGTTGGTTAGTAGTCCCTACTAATATTATAAATGCGAAAGTAACTCTGTTTGTCTGTCTATAAGTCTAATACGCTTTCACGCCTAACCGGCTGGAGCGATTAAGATGAAATTTGGTATAGGGATAGTTCGAGGCCCTGGGTAGGACATGGGCTACTTTTTTACCGACTGCGCAAATGGAGGGTTATGATTTTACGCGATAACGACTTCTACGCGGTCGAAGCCGCGGGGAACTGCTAGTAAGATATAAATCTTATTATCAGTCTAACTTTTATCATAATGACATGAACTCCACAAGATAGCGAGGGAAGTTCAGAAACCGTAACTCATTAAACCATTGTGGCAAGCCCTACTGGCCGTAATTAATTTGGCGTTTCTGAACCAGTTATGCAACATACAAATATATTTACATAATACATAGGAACTTGGATAAATGGTTACCAAGTTCGCGAGTTATGGGCATTGTTAAAATTCACGGTGGAAAATGGTTGGCCTAAATTTAATATCGAAATGGACAGAAGAATTTATCGAGACTAAATAAAGATATTTCTCTCAAAAGGATTTGTTTCATGTGTCTAAATGAAATGGAATTAATGAGAGCATAAATTTATACTTGCAAATCGAAAATTATTTACAACCCCATCGTCTACTTGTGTCAAAGATTCGGTAGTACTACTCCACCAAGCTGACGATTGACGATTCAAATGTTATGAATAATCGCTATAATCGATAAAGTATTTTTTTGTCCTGAACTAAATTTACGAAAACGAATACATGAACTAAGGCGATTCCGGTACCTGATGTAGGTGCTGGCAGTAAGGGATCATTGCACGCGTTCGTCAACTTCGCTTGATGGAGTAGTACATAGGTAATCGGCAGTAGGTAGTATGTTTCCTTTTGATATTAAAATTAAATAAGTATAACTATGAGATTGCTAAAACGTAAGTTATAAAGACTCAACGATAATTTATTTTAATTGTCAACTAGTTGACCCTCGCAACTTCGTTTACGAAACATAAGGTCTATGAAAGGATAGGTAATTCTTCATCAAACTCCTAGGAGCGTATGAAACTGCCCTGTTTGCTTAATCATAAAAGAGCTTATAGATTCTGGACTGAATCATTTTAGTTTTAGTGTTAAGGTTTTATGATCATACTTTTGAACTGTTGGGGAATATCAAGGCTAATAATTTCCATTAGTAAACTGGATTAACAGAAAATGGTTTTGTATCATAATTATTTTACGGGCTTTACGCAGACTAAAATTTTGTAACGCAATTAGTGTTATGTTGAAAATTTGATAGATTAAACTTTTGGATAGTTCTGTTTAGTTAGGATTATTATTTTTATCATATTACTTATAGATAAAATTATTTTCAGCTGCGTCACCAGTTCAGGATAGCCAGTATACACCGATATACACATTACTAAGGCTATCAAGAACACCTAGTTCTTTTAATAAAAGTAGAGGAACGGTGTAACTAAAAATACTATGTCAAATTAGTTATTTATGCCACTGTCAAGCAATGATAGCTATTATAACACGAGTGCGAAGCTGAGTGGCCCAAAAGATCAGCACGAGTATTACAAATAGAGCTGCGCGCGAAATGTTGTTTTGTTGTTATAATCGTGGGATTATAAATATGAATGGATATAATTACATGTATAGATAAATTACCTTTGCCTTTTACTTGTGGAAGTGAAAGGCAAAGGCAATTCATTCATACAGCCTAATTACATGCGATGTTAAGTCGTAACGCAAATACGCGCGCTGTTTGGCATAATCATATGCTGATTTTTTGATGCCATAGCCATAAAAAAAATTGAAACGTTTCATTGTGGAACAGTTTACCCGTGTGGAAATGGTCATTGTAACACGGCTTGGTAGAAATGAGTACTATTGAGATATGACCTGTGGTTATGTATTAAGTGAATTACCAAATAGGCGTAGAAAAAATACATTAAACAAATCTGGGATATAATGTACATAAATGCTGTCTATTTTTGAATAAAAGTCTGAGTACATTACTTAAACCAAGCAGAGAGTCTTAACCTTCAACTTGGCTTAACTGACATGACACTGGCAATCAGAAATATTTGTAGATAAGTAAATAAGAATGCAGCAAATCGGTCTCCCAAGTCAGGACCTTACGAGCAGCTTAAACTATTATAGTGATCCTTTGCGGAACACCAAGTTGGTGGAGCTACGGATTTCGTAGGAGAAATTTTAATTTATGTTCTACGTTATACAAATATTGTTTTACCTAAGTACCTACACAGGAATCTTGTGATTTGTCATCATTTCTACACTGAGTCAATTTAATAAAATGCTTTTGGTAGACAAGAAGTAACATTTTCTTTTTCTACCGTGAGGGAAATCTTACTATGCTATGCCGGAATCCTACCGACTAAAAACTAAACGTATTGTACCTCGAGTAAGCCCTCGGAAGGATATCCCAGGACTCCCAACAGAAGAAGTAACAAACTAAAAATCGATACTAGTTGTGCTCGACTTCTCCCTATTCTTCGATACATTTACGGATGAGAATTTCCTAAAATCCTTTTTCTAAAAACTAATTTATAGTGCCCGAGTCTGAATACCTAGTTACTATGTCTGACACTAAGTAACATAACTTGACATTAAAAGCACCCTTGCTAAAGAACTTCAAGATGTTGTGTCTAATAAAATTTTACTTTTTTTTCTAAGAGCTAAAATTTTGTTGTAAAATTATGTATTTCTGTTGTCGCTTTCACAACAAATACTATAATCAGAAAAAAAGGAGGAATTAAGTAGGGCTCCTATTCAACAAACTGGATTTTATCCCGTTTTTTGTACGGAATTCTATGAGCGCGAGCCCGACTTCACTTGACCGGTTTTTTTATGTACCTACTACTAAGCAGGTGGTGACGACCACTATTAAGGCACGACTGTAATGTTACTGACAACCGGAACCAACAGCTTACTGTGCCTTCCGAAGCCCGCAAGATCCAGCCATAGCGAATGTTGCTTTCTGCAGTGATCACATGACATGACGCTGAGTCAATTTATTGTTATTGGTGCCTCGAAATTCAACAGTAATTTGTAAAAATTAAGTACCTGTATTAAATTTCACGTTCAACCAAAATTTACGCTTCACTTGAAACCGATCATTCCAGACTTTCAAATAAAATAAGAAGTGTTCCAACAGAATTCTAAATTGCTAAGTAAAATTATTTAGTGCTAGCGGACGTCACGCGGTTTCACCCGCGTAGTTCCCGTTTCCGTGGGAATACGGGAATAAAATATAGCCTATGTTCACCGCAAAGAGTGTAGCTTCCCAGCAGTGAAAGAATTTTTCAAATCGGTCCAGTAGTTCCGTAGCCTATTCGTCACAAACAAACAAACAAACAAAAAAACAAAAAAACAAATCTTTCCTCTTTAGAATTTTTGTATAGATTTATAGTAGGGGAGCCCACGATGCTAAATGGGGATTTACTCGAGCGTCGTAGAGACCTATTGGGATGCAAAGCTTAGATGATATGAAGAAAAAAATGTTATATGATATATACCTTTACATCGGTGGGGGAAGCGGCTATAGATTTTTAAATATGTAAAAAAAAAACTGTTGCATGGACATCCTCGAGCGCGTCAGATATTGATAGCATCAATTCCCTACGTATTTTTAATAATGTACGTATGTTAATCTGATCGTTAGCATGATGCGGGTGGTTGTATTTAAGGGTTGAAAATGAAAAAAAAAAAAAAATTCGAGCGCGTCAGATTTTCTAAGGGAGTGTTAAGTGCACCAAAAAAAAGCTCTCATTCACTAATCTGACGATTTCGATGGGACGCAAACTCACGGCCATTTTCATAATGTGCAAAAAAAAATCGCCATTTTGAAATACTCAAGCGCGTCAGATTAAGATATATATGGTTCATCTTTATGTTCTAAACGTACTGTCTCATAATCTGACGATTATCTAGAGGGATTGGCCTGATCTGACAAAAAAAAATTAGAAAAACGGTTCACCTTAAAGGCCATCCCTGCAACTTCCCGCTAATTCCATTCCTGGGCTCTTAAAATTGTACTTATGACATTTTTGAGCTCAAAATAGAATTTATTTGATATTTTGAGCTGGTTGAGTTCAAAGAAATAATATTTCTATGCATTTGAGCTCTCTCAGCTCGAAAGTCTGATAGAAGTTATGAAACTTCTATCAGACTTTTAACTACCAAGAACACTATTTTTGGAATTTTCAAACCGCAATTACTTTTGAATGGATAACCGATTTTCACGCGGTTGGCGGCATTCGACGCAGTTTTATCATCCTCATAAGTAATTTTGCAATTTTAATTGATCGAACCACAAATTTCGGAGTAATCCCGAAAAAACACTTTTTCGGGTTTCTTTCGTTCACGATATCTCTCGAACGAATCAACCGCTTTTGACCAGCTTGGTGGCGATCGACGCAGGTACAATCGCAAACAAAAGTACTAAGCCTAAAAATTCATTTTATCGATGCTGTTGCGTAATTTCCAGAACATAGATGTGAATATGAAGCGCTCGTGGCCCCGCGGACTCAGTGTTCTGTAAATGATCACTGCAGTAAGCAACTTTCACTATGGCCGGTCCATGGATGGGTGACCATCCATGTGATCACTTTGTGACATTTATTTGAGCGTTTCCGTGCTTCGGAAGGCACGTTAAGCCGTTGGTCTCGGTTGCCAGTAAAATGGCAGTCGTTAAGCTAAGTTGAAGGCTTTTTTTCAACAGCAGGCAGTCACAACCTGCACCTGTCCATTTAAACACGGCAATACGGCTCACCACCTATTACGTGGGACAAATTATACAAAGGTGAAATGTGGGCATATAATATGCCTCTGCCTACCCCTTCGGGGATAAAGGCGTGACCATATGTATGTATGTATGTAGCTGTGAATAGGTCAATATTAATTCTATACTATTATTAAAAGTAAGTAGTAGTAGTAGTACGAACGAAGTTCGTAGACGCAAAGATATTTGGCGCATAGTGTAACTTTATCGACGAATTTTTGTTATTTCGGCTTGCGGAAATCGTCAGATTATATATTTTTCATTATTCTTGAATTATTTCCTTCAAAAGGATGTAATTAACTCACCCTACCTTAATCTGACGCGCTCGAGAATTTCTGATGGTCAATTTTTTTTTACTAATCTGATCCTGTATCCTTCACGGGCGGCCTTATATATGGGCCTCATGTTTTGTGGAGGTACTTAACCGGGTACAAGGTATCCCCGTGTATATTAATCTGTCGCGCTTTAGTAAATCCCGAAATCCCTTCTAGGGCTCCCCTACTATTAAGTTGGTACGACAAAGGCATATTTTGCGATCGGATTAGTTAGTGGCTTAGGTCTGTGGTGTCATAGAAATATGAATAACTAGCGGTCGTCACGCGGTTTCACCCGCGTAGTTCCCGTTCCCGTGGGAATACGGGAATAAAATAAAGCCTATGTTCACCGCAAAGAGTGTAGCTTTCCAAAAGTGAAATAATTTTTCAAATCGGTCCAGTAGTTCCGGAGCCTATTCGTTACAAACAAACAAACAAAAAAACAAATCTTTCCTCTTTATAATATTAGTATAGATGAAATAATTACCTTTATCTACTCTGATACTATAATACAAAGATTATAAAATTGAAATTAATACTATTATGACAAACATTACGCACAGGCCAAAAAAAAGTTTTATTACGATACAGGTCTTGTATGGACACCTATATCATAATAAAACTTTTTAATCATTACGATACACCATAAACAATCTCCAGCTGAAAAAGAAGTTTGAACCTCTACTTTAAAAAAAAATTGTGTGTCCAGAGTAGCAAAAAATCCTAAATCTATGGTCTCCGCAGCCTAAAAAAAAAAAGAAACACGCATGCGCAATCGATGTTTGCGCCTTGGCGCCAACATTTTACATTTCAATTAAACACAGTTTGGTTTTGTTTGTAAAATAAATTAGTTTTTGTGTAAAAACATGTCTTAAAGCGAGGATGGTGGTAATTGTACACCACCAGACATTCTGGAAACTGCGTCAAACATGACCAAGAACCTGTTACCGGCGAAATCAAGGAGCAACTATATATCACAAAATGAAATCAGGTATTATAGTATGAGAGTAGATAAAGTAGTGTATGACACTGTACATAACTTGGTCTTATAACACTCGTGTCATACTATAAAAAAACTCGCCTACGGCTTGTTTTTTTAAAACACACTCGTGTTATAAGAACCCTTATTATGCAACAGTGTCATAAACTACTATTTACGTGGAACAAAATACCTTCGAATGTGATGGGAGCGTAGCGTGCCTCTACCTAGCCTTTGGAATCAACCGGTCAGGTTGACAAAGTAAATAGCATGGGAAAGTATAAGGGGTTTATGTAATACTAGCTGTTCCCCGCGGCTGCGACCGGGTAGAAGTCATTATAGCGTAAAATCATAACTTTCCTTTTGCTATAAAACTTTGGAGAACGCCCAGAGATCGTTTCTTTTTGAAAAACCTTAATAAAAAGTGTATGGCCATCTAAGTAAACTGGTAAATCATGTAATATTTTTTTAACAATCTTTTAATTCAATCGATCAAAATCTTTTGTGGCGTTTTAACTTTGATTATAATTTGTGGTTGTATCGTTTGTACGCGCCGCGGACTGACCAAATGAATGGTACTGACGTGACGAAGATGGCCGCCAATCGCAAATATCAATGTGTGGGGCGGGGCCTACATTTCCGGGGTTCATGCAACAATGTCGTTGAGATCATAGATTTAGTATTGATAAATTCTAAATCTATGGTTGAGTTGGAAGTAGGTACTATTAATAGCAGATTATTGCATTTTTTTATATAAAATAGCATTCTAACTATAGTAAAAATCTAGGCTGGTGATATATTATTCACCGTGTTGCGAGCATATTAGACATTTGAACGAAATACAAACTGTTAAAAATTGAAAAGTTTTTAACAAAACGTCTTTTCGGTAACGAATGTGCGGTTTTGCAGTAGATCTGATAAAAATGCCACTCATCCTCTTTAATTTTCGACAAACTCCAGAGACACTCCTAGTAAAGTCCCACCGCTTTACTAGAGAAGACAGTCAGTCTTCTCTAGTAAAGCTTGACTTAGGACCGTACTTGACTTTGAGTGTCCTAAGAGGACGAGGACCGATAAAAATGACATAAACAGCTGAATCTTACTAATATTATAAATGCGAATGTTTGTGAGTGTGGATGTTTGTTACTCTTTCACGCTCGAAGGGCTGAACGGATCTGGCTGAAATTTGGTACAGGGATACATTTTATTCTGGAAGAACACATAGGCTACTTTTTATCCCGGGAATAAGTTCCCACGGGAAGTGAAAATTTTCGCGGGCGAAGCTGCGGGCATAAGCTTGAATAATAAGAATAAGAATTGGCAGTATGGTTTTAAATACCTTTGCCTGTCCTTTGGACGAATAAAGCAACAACAACAACAAGGAAAAATGACAGGTTAAAATGTTTATCACCGAAGGATTTTTCATGAAATTATTTTATATAAATTGGTGTGAAATGTTTATATAAAACAATGTATGGTTTCATACAAAGTGATTATGATCAGGATTGATATTTAAATGGTAAGTAATTAAGGAACAATCGAGATCCAATTTGTTTATTTACTACATTATCTCAATAAGTTGATTTGTGGTAAGTAAATACATTTTCAGGGTTTTTTATAAGTGTGATGGAACTATTACTTTTATCTTTTTTGAATTAAATCCATGTTCATCAATGTAACGATTACACTTTTTGGACAAATTGATTTGACGGATTGATGGACATTTGCTTCAAAACTAACCTCTAATTTGAACAGCAAAACGAAGAATGATAGAAAACCCTACAAAATAATAGAATATTTTTTATATCCTATGCAAGTACGATATCCATCCAATTCAATCTCCGATTTTCGCTGTCATACTAAATTATTTGTTATGAAACGGCGGTCCATTGAAAGATGGGCAATCGCCAAATTTCATATCATTTGCTTCAGCCGTTAAGGCGTGAAAGCGTAACAGACAGACAGACACACTTCTATACTAATATTATAAAGAAGTAAAGTTTGTGGGTTTGTTAAATTGTAAGGGGTAATCTCGGGATCTACAGAACCGATTTTAAAAATTCTTTCACCAATAGAAAGCTACGCTATTGTGGAGGGTCATAGGCTATATAGCATTACGCTACAACAAATAGGAGCGGAGCAGTAATAGTAAAAAGTTTTAAAAACGGGGGAAAGGTTATTCCTTTTGAGAGCTTCGTTGCGTGTGCTGCGTAAATATTTATAGTTATGTTAAAAATATGTACTAGAAAAGTGTTTCTCTTAAAAAAGTTCTAAAAAAATTGCGCGATAGCATGTGTCTATCTTTGGGTTGGTGCACAGTAACCATTTTAAAGGCAATCATTTTTTTTCTTTACTAATATTATAAAGAAGTAAAGTTTGTGTGTTTGTATATTTGTTAAATTGTAAGGGGTAATCTCGGGATCTACTGAACCGATTTAAAAAAAATCTTTCACCAATAGAAAGCTACGTTATTGTGGAGTGTCATAGGCTATATAGCATCACGCTACAACGAATAGGAGCGGAGCAGTAATAGTAAATGTTTCATAAACGGGGGAAAAGTTATTCCTTTTGAGAGCTTCGTTGCGTGTGCTGCGTAAATATTTATAGTTATGTAAAAAATATGTACTACAAAATTGTTTCTCATAAAAAAGTTCTAAAAAAATTGCTTGATAGCATGTGTCTATCTTTGGGTTGGTACACAATAACCATTTTAATGGCAATCAATTTTTTTCTACAATAATGCCACGGGACATCTCTTTCATAAACGAAATTGTTCTTAAAAATAATGCGACGAGAAACCTTTCTCTCTCTCTCACGTAGTATTGAATATTAACGACGAGACGCTACGGGAGTAAACGCAACGCGACTGGAGTAAATGAGACGGGAACAGATAATACTCTCTCTTATGTGGCGCAAACGAAGTTGCGCGGGTCAACTAGTTATGAATAAATTGCAAGTGTGATCAATCAGTTGTAATATTATCATTTTATGGATTTGATTTTTAGAAGGATTAGATTTAGAAGGAACTGAAATATTGGTATCTAGCTGTTGCCCGCGACTTCGTACGCGGAAAATTATGTTATAATGTCAATTTGATTGCTCTCTGCTTAGCCCCTTGGATATGTAGCGTGATAATTATATAGCCTTTTTGAAGACCCTACCCCTAGTTAATATTTGTGCAAAATTTGAATGAAATCTATTGAGTACTTTTCGAGATCCTTCCGGACAAAGAAAAGCAAACAGACAAAAAATTTTTTAACTATATTTTCGACTTCGGTATCTTATGTGGAACACCCAGGGAGTATTTTTATTAATATTTCCAATGTACAGTTTTGACTTTTCTATCATTTCATTATATGTATAGATTGTTATTTTAAAAACATACTAAATATACGTATAATGCAATTATAAAATGGATATGAACTACTATTTACCTTGTAATCTCTCTTCAGAGCACCTAGTTCAATCCTTTAGAAAGCTAGAACTTATGAACCCCTTCTGTTAATCATTACACTAAACAATCTTCTATCAGTTATTTTGCGATTTCTTTTTTTCAATGTCATTTTGATTTCATGTTTTGAACTTCAAAGGTTTGTCAAAAATCACCCACCAAAGGCCAATTGCTAATTGGTGAACTGATAGGTAGGCGTTCGAGCTTATATTTCTTTTCAGTGCTCGGTTTCATTTCCTCTCGTACAACTTCAAGTTTTACAAATAAAGAGTGAAGAGACTCTTTCTAGGCCATTATCTTAATGACCTATGAAAGAGTTACCATTGATAAGAAGCCATAAATTGTACTGAAAATTTATTTTTGAACTGAGTTGATATCGAGAAAATAAAAAATGGCTATCTGTAGTGTCCAAGAGATCGCAACACAGTGCAGCGGAAGAAGACAGAAACTTTTATAAAGTTATTTATCGACCCTCCCAAGTTTTGTTCAGATCAGAGAGAATATGTTAATCTCTTTTTTGCATCACAACATCGAGATCAAGTAATTATCATGAAAACTTGATATTGGCGGAAAATGTTCTAGGGTCGGTTTTTGATAAGATTTACACACAACGAAGAATGATAGATTGAAAGGGTTTTGGCCAGGAATCAATCTTGTTACCTAAATCTCGGATGGAAACTTTACAGACCATGCTTATTATACCCTATTGTTATGTTAGTAACTATGAGTACTTTACGACACGGACATGATGATTTTTAAGGTAGAACACACCTTCAGATTTAGTGTAAAAAAATGATATTGGGATGACAATATTTTAAACCAAATGGCAGCTATGATGCCACAGTAATATCAAATTTATCTAGGTATCCCTTTTTTGAATAAGGGTTACAAAATGCACATTCAAAAAATCACACCCAACATCACAAACAATTTGTTCATGCCTTCGGAAGGCTATCACGTAGTCCCTATTAGATTTAATACAATAGTTACATACTTACCCCTGAAGAGTGCTGTGATCTACTTATTTTCCCAGAAATCTTATTACCCGACAAAAATACACGTCTGCGTGATAACCATATTTCACGCGGGCGGAACGGTTGGCATCATCATGTCAAAATATGAAGTAGAAATAAGGAACGGAAGACAAAATGTATGTATTCTGAGCAGTTACGTATGAAATTCTAATATGCTCCAATGCTTGGTTATCGAAGCACGAAAGTTAACATGTCGACTTGTGAACTTTTCTCGACACATTTTCGATATCTCTAACAGTCGAATTACGGAATCCAGGCCCTCGATAGTTAAACAGTTCTAGCGATCAAAGTTACTACAGAATTTGGAAATTTTAACCGTTCTTCTTAAAGTGCTTCAGTATGTAGAAGTGTTATTGCTTTACTCAATCGAATATTCGAATTCCAATTTAAGACTGGATAAGATTGTAAGGATAGGATCTCTATTTATTGCTCTTTCACGCTCATAATGTAGAAACCAGATTACGAAGGATGTATGGTACGGATACTGATAGAAACTCCTCTATTTATGACAGCCTGAAATAGAACTGTATTTGCTGTTACATAGAGGTTTTGAATTATTCCAAGATTGACTTAGCGGCTCCTTTGACTCTGATCTGAAAAAGATGAATAACTAATTTCTAAAACTTGTAAGACTTTTGGAATGGAAACGTCTGACACAAACTTCTAGATGTAGAAAGACATTTTTTACGTTGCTTAATGCATTTGTTTAAATAAAACCGCAATTAAACCCTCGTGTCGGCTAGTTTTAATTAATAATAAATGGCATTTTTGCGGTCAGCAGAGCGAACGGAATTAATCTAAATGAATGAATGGTCGCGGTGGCTACTGTGTTTTAATAATTTTACTTTTCATTCTTTGTTGTTCATCGCTGATATAAGAATTGGGTCGTCCTACCTAGTAGGCAATAAATATTGGTGGAAATTAATAAAGAGTGCGATCAAGCATTAAGGATATCTATGGTGATCTCGCCTCGCCTGCAAGGAGTGCCATTCGCGATAAGCGGATGAGGCCGTGGCGTAGGGATAGAAAATTTAAAAAGAAAAAAAACCAGTGGGTACCAATTCCAACTCGCCAGTGTGGTACTGTGAGGCTAATAATCATATTCAAGTGATTGGGAGAGTCCTACTGGCCCTACACCTAACCTATTGGTGTAATGATTTTGTAGACAACACACCCGTCCTTCCGAATAATAGCACTAGACTGAAAATGAAATATAGGGTAAAAAGTTGTTTCTAACACCTAAATGTCTATTTTGAACTCTTTACCAACAGCGAACAAGCTGAAAAAGGATAGCAAAACAGTATATTTTCTAGTCACGTACCAAAAGAGCGGCGAATGATTTGTGGTACTGGCAGTTGCTTTGAAAAGGAAGTTTATATGAGGCTAGCCACAAAGAGAACTCCACTCAACCAGCTCTGATATGCTCTCCGCTATTCAAACACTATTTTTCATTTAAAACCAAAGCAGTTAGCTATTACACTCGCTACGACTCTTTACTTAGAATTAAGAAGTTCAAATATGGACATTTCTCTACGTTTGAATTAATGTCTGTCTGGTACAGATATAATCCTGTTTAACAGATATGAGTCGTACTTGCTCTATGAAAAAACACTACCTATTTTTAGTTAGTAACTCTTAGATCATAAAAACTATTTATCTATCTGTGTAAATTGGAATTCAATCAGTTGAGCTGTGTGTCGTATTCTTAATGTCTAATTCGCTAAACATCATTTTCTCGAAAGACCACTTGTCCAAATTTTTCTCAATTTAAAAAAAAAATTAATTTAATTATATCATAATCACCTATTAATACAAGCCCTAGACTGGAACCCCCAAGGAAAGCGCAAACGTGGCCGTCCAAAACAGACATGGCGACGGAGTGTCATTGCAGAGGCGGAAGGCATTGGAAAGACATGGAGCGAAACAAAACGCGAAGCTCAAGACCGACAGGGATGGCGATGCACTGTGGACGCCCTCTGCCCCATCTAGGGGCCATAGGACCTTAAGTCAAAAAAGTAAGTCATAATCACCTATTATTTGGGACATAAAACTATAAGGTGAAATGTGGGCGTATACAATGCATCTGTCTACCTCTTCGGGGATAAAAGCGTGACTATATGTATGTATGTATGTAGGTAGGTATGTACAAAAGATCATTCACATAATACAACATTTTTATTCTTATATGTGTAGGTATATTCGTAGCATGACTATGACTATGCAGCAAAAGTTAAAAAATAACAGTAAAATGCATATTTTTAGTTTAGCATATCAAAAAAAAATTAATTCTTTATTACCTTCGTGCGGTACACAAATCCCATACGCTTTTATGTCTAGGAAAAAAATGTATTTTGTTTTCAAAATGTTTCAAACAATTTAAAACTGTCGGTGCATTTTAAATTCTCCCATTTCCTCAAACATGAATATGTAATAGCTTTCAGGTTGTAAAATTTTATATAGGTGGCATGTCACGATATTATTCGTCCGAAAATACATCTTATTGCAGCCTAGGGTAGCCATAAAAATATATATATGAAGCCCTGGAGGTTAGATGTTATTACCAATTACACTCCTAAGAAAGTTGTAAAGTGGCTGGTGATATCGGATCTTTGCAGATATATTGATCTTTCGCACGTGACGGAGGTTGCACTTTTTTGTCTCTTTCTCTTAAAATAAAACGTTAATTATAGCATAAACTTTTTAGACTTTGAACGGAACTAAAATTATGCATGTTTACGACACTATCAAAATGCTGACAAAAATGTCCAATACTACAAATTTACTTATTATATTTTTGCACTTTAATATTAGATATTTTACCTTTATGTTAGATTTAACGGCATATTCACGTTATATTTGCGTTCTTCCGTGGTCGCGCTGCTTGCAACAGTACTGAAATATTGTTTGCAACACAATGGTATGGAACTGGAGGGAAGAAAGTGTAGTTCTTAAGTTCCAGCACGGTTAGATCCGGATAGGGGTTTTCTTCCGCGCACGCTTAGGTTGTGGAATGATCTCCTAGCCTTGGTTTTCTCATACGCCTACAGTATGGGGTTCTTCAAAAGGGGTCTTCGAAGGTTTTTACAGGGTTGGCAGCGCGAGTGTGGCGCCTCTGGTGTTGCAAACGTTCACAGGGTGCGGTGACCACCGGTTCCTCTAGTGGGCCGTATGCTTGTCTGCTACCTTAGTGGTATAAAAATAAAAGTTCTTAAGGACTTTTTGTGCCAATTTTGTTGGGGGCATGTCCCCAGCTCGTGTAGTTCCCAGGTAGCGGCGCTGTCGGCGAATTTCAATGTCGCAGTTCATTGCCAAAAAATAGTAGGTACATTTTTTCAAGTTTTTAAGGGACTATATTCGGGGCTGCTGTGTTTCAGTTTGTGACACAGAAAGTTTGTTTTCAGAGAGGCCTGAGGAACTACTCTTCAATATACCTACGTGTGTGTGTATTCATTGACGGTACTAGTAAGATCAGAGGGCAAATCGCCCGTCCATTCTAATGTCAGTAACTATGAAAGTTTAAGTACCTGTAGCAACACACCTTGAAGGTGATTCTCCTGACTACCCATTAAAGAGGTCATTGTTTGCCAAACTTTGAGCCGAGTTGTGAGAGATGGGACAGTGAATGATGTGTGCGGTCCCAACTGGAGTTGGAAACTGTATCGTCAATCTGTGGAGTCTAATGTTTGTTGGGGACCTGTAATGAAATCAGACGATGAGTGCACAAAAATATGCACTTGCATTAGGGTAAAGTTTATTTTACCAAAATTGTTTCAAAATATTTTCAGGTAAAATGTTAATTACCAAAATCAGCAAGGTCCTCTTTATACAATAGTAAACGCATTTGACGAATCAGTATACAATAAAAATGGCAATGTCAAATAATAAAACTTACCTTTTTCTCTGCCGAGAAACTAGGTTCAAGCATTGTATTTTTTTTCGAAGTGAACTACTAACTGCAGAACATACGAATTTCTTAGCAAGTTTTATTCCAATTTCTAACCATTTCAGGCGGCGGAGAATATTTGCGCGATGGATTACGTACGAGGACGTGATCTGAAACTTGAAGGAGACACTTGAAGGCGTCTTTACTAAGAAAGCTAAGAAATAGATCATAGCAACCATTGAAATGGGGAGATCGTAGACGAATGATTTATTGGCATATTAAGAGAGGCGTCAGTGTCTTACCGATACCGATAATGGTTTGAATTATCTACTTTCATAATAATCGTGATTGGGTATATTGTGGTCTCTCATCTCTCTGTTTGAAGATTACTTAAATCTATACAAACCTACATGAATTAGGTAAGTAGATAAATAAAAAGATAGTTCCTGCTCAGCAACCAGCTCTTACTCCTTGTAATTCCAAACATCCTGTGTCCCTAGGGGAAACACTACACAACACCAAAACGTTTGCTAACTAAACAAACCGACAATGCTAACACACAGCATGTAAGTCCGAAGACTCTCTCTACTCAAATGTTTACTTGTATGTTGTACTGCTATTGGCATAGTTTTGTCACAATCATCTCTAGAAATATAATTATTGTAGAATGTAGTAAGTAATACGCTATCTTTATCAAACTCATAAAATACCATAATATTCTTGAACATTGGAAAACAACTAAGAAGTAAATGCGTTTTTTTTTGCGTGTGGTAATCCGTCATGAATGCTATGCCTCTCTTACCAACTTAAGATGATGAATGTTGCAGAAATAAATAACCTCAGAGGTTCCGTAGAATTTCTCTGTAGGGTCACTTAATGGCCATTAAATGTTTCCTTTTTATAACCTTGTACACAAACCACGTATAGAACCAATTATGTTTGATCATCACTGAGTTTTATTTTTCCAAAAGAGAATTATCATCATTAGCAAAACTGAAGACTGTGTTGAAGGAAAATGTAAGATAAACCATACTTTCAAGTCACTTTCTCCAAGCTATCTAAACTTTACATGAAATCAATCATGTTAACATAATGCCTCGAGATTCGAAAATTTGATGTCATGCTTGCTAGTGGATGCGGGCGAATCCGTCCACGTCGTGAGGCTTTCCTGTAAGAACCTACATGATTTGTACAACAACTTTTTCCGAAAGTGAAAAATATTATAATGTGCTCATTCATGGTATTGTTCGCGCTTTCAGCGGCACGCACTAAAAGGTTCCTGAGAAGGTACCCCACAAGTTTTGTTGAGACAAGCCTTTAATATGCGTAATGCCTTGATTGCTTATGAGCCAAAGTGGTCATATGCAAAATTATAAGATTTTATATAATCAGATCTGTATTGCACCAATAATTTTTAGTAATCGTTCTCCACACACAGCACCTCTTTAATAAGAAAATGTGCTCGTAATGGCGTGAAGTAAGTGAATGGCTTTGCTGTAGCGCGTCAAGCACCTGTATTTACATAAATACATAATAGATAGATGCGATCGACCGATTGGATCTAATTTAATTCAGTGAAGAGCTTGTTGAACACTCTTTGAGAATCGCACTCAGCCCTGCGGTGTTCTTGACATATCTTCATACAGATCCTTGAGGGAAACAGTGGCGGCCGGTGGGTCCTCAAACTGGTGGTGCATTTTACTTGCTCTCTAGTTTTAAATTTAATAAGAGCCTTGGTGGTCCCGCTAATTTTATATCAACTTTCTCAGCTCACCACCTATTACGTGGAACGTAAAACTATAAAGTAAAACGTGAGCGTATACTATGCCACTGCTTACCCCTTCGGGGATAAATTCATAACTATACGAGTACATAATGTACCTTTGTATTTTGAAAAGTTTTGTAATGGTACTTAGATATTGTTTATGCTCATTTTTACATAAACCAGACACTTTTTGTTTATTTATTTATTGAAAAGAAATATAGAATAGAACTAAGATCAAAATAAAAAAAAGTATCAATTTAAAATTCAAACAATCAATAAAATATTTAACGCGTCACAGCGAAAGAATATGTAATGTACCGGGAGAATTTGAATTTCGCCGAACAAAACATCGAGTGCTCTCGGCACAGTCTCGGTAATCTTCGGTGTTTCCGATCGCGTGCGGCGCACGAAATCAGACTCATTGCTCGGTACATTTTCTATGAAAGATGTTTTGTCTCACGCGCCAGGCGTATTAGCTCGGAACAGTACAAGTTGTATGGGCGGTCCTCGTGCGCTCGGGAAAGCGCACGCCGATTTTTGTTAAAGGGAATTTAGGGTTTAGTAGTGTAGCAAAGAGCTTAATTGTTTCGTCACAATATTAGATATGTTATTTGTGTTGTTAGTTATTGTAAGAATAGGTGTTACTTACGTACCTAATGGTAGGATATTAAATAATAAAGAAATCGTAAAATTTTGTAATTTTTAAATCTTTTGAACTGGTGGTTCACCGCACGAGCGCACTTAAGGTACAGCCGCCACTGGAGGGAAATACCTATTAAAATGTACGAAGTTCTGAAAAACCTACATAATTTGAGTGTCCAAAACTTCAGTATCATCATGATTTCAAATTCTTACTTGCGATTTCAAAACCGTTTTTCACCCTGATGCGTGAGAAGTAGATTTGTAATAGATTTAAAAATTTTATTTTACGTTTTTTTTATGAATACCCATATTCTCAATTTTGATGAAATAATACTTAATGTTAATGATTAATGAAAAATCAAGTCGGTACAGGTAACATTTACTCTTAGAAAGGAAGACTGCCCACCAGTAACCCTAAATGGCATGCGGCTACCACACCATGGAACAGTCAAGTACTTGGGTGTGCACTTGGATCGTAGGCTAACCTGGAAAAAGCACATCCAAACTAAACGAGACGAAGTGAACCTAAAATACAGAGGCCTCTACTGGATGTCGGTACGAAATTTTAAACTGTCAGTTGACAATAAGCTGCTTGTTTACAAGACTGACCTGAAACCTATCTGGACCTATGGAATTCAGTGGGGATCCGCTAGTGCCTCATACATTATGATCGTACAAAGGGAACAAAACTGCATCCTAAAACAAATTTCAAATGCACCCTGGTTCACAAAAATAACAATGGCTAGGTATGGTGAAAGAACAAATCGGTGCTTAAGGAGCCAGTTACAAATAGAGACTAGAAAAGCACCCGAATCGACTCGCGGGACAACTCACAATCCCAGAAACCATGCGTCGTCGACTGACAAAGCGTCGAGATATATTCGAGCAAGATAGTCAGATGGACTAACTCACTTGGCCCTCCGCGCCAAGAATTATTCACCCCATCTGTTTATAGTCAAATGACTGATTGCAAGAGAGCACTAAAAGAAATGGTTAATCAAAAATAAAAGCCTTAAAAAATTCATTATTTGAAAGCATAGAACCATCACACATTTTATAACACCCACTCTGGTGTTTCAGACCACGCTAACACCAGAGGAGCCTAAACAAACAAGTAGCTTACTCATAAAGGCAATAGACTGATCAAATCCCCACTAACAAGCCGAGCTTCATAAAACAAACCTGAAACAATATTTTTCGCTGAAATCAATTGAGTGTTGAACTCAAGTGCTGTTTTTGCTTTTTTAATTGATTTTAGCGAAAAATATTGTTTCAGATTTTATACATACTTACTTGTGGTACCTACTTTGTCAGTGAAAATTCAAACCAGCCAAGTGCGAGTCGGACTCGCGCTTAGAGGGTTCCGTATCAAAAAACAGTCAAAAAAAGTACGTTTGATGTATGAGAGCCCTTCTTAATCCACCCTTTTTTTGATAGTAGCATTTGTTGTCATAGCGGCAACAGAAATATATTCTCTGTGAAAATATCAGCTGTCTAGCCATCACGGTTCCCGAGATAGTCTCATGACGGACAGACAGATAGACAGACAGTCAGATAGACTGACAGACAGACAAATGGACAGCGAAGTCTCATATATAGATTCCCGTTTATTACTCTTTGGGTACGGTACCCTAAAAAGTGCTTAAACAAGTATAATTACAAATTAACTGTACCACGCTGCGCTGGCGAGATGGGTTGGTACTGGGTTGTTGTGAGTTTTCCTTCTTTCGCCCTAACCTCGTCTCATACTCAGCAGCTACAAGATATTAAAAATAACCACGTTTATTCTCCTGAAAAGTTATTTCAGTATGATACACGATAGTACAGAAGAAGTTAGTACATACAGCAGCTTTCTAACTTTAAAGTTTGAAACTAGAAATGTAAACCCCACTGCGTTTATAGTCATTATTTTTTATTTGTAGTAGTAAAGTGCTCTCTCTGTATTCCAAAACGATATCTTGCGAGTATTGCAAGTCATTTAAGAGCATTAAGAATATGAGATCCATTGTTGTATCTTACCTTCGGAATTTCGTGTAAGCATATGCCCGCCTTAACAAAGAACCCTAATTTGTTAAGTTGGGCATATTCTTACACAAAATCCGGCTTTCTGAGAAAAGCTGGGTTTTGTCTGCATTGTTTCATTAATTTATTTTTATTTATTTATTTATTAATTTATGCACACACTAGGAAATTAAAAATAACAATAATAAAAGGAAAAATAGGTACAATGGTACCTCTTATTTCTATAAGAAATATCTACCAGCAGACCGGCGAGAGGAGAACGTGAAGAAAAGGAAAAGATCAAGAAAAAGTGTGTTAACAAAACAGGATAGAACTAACATAACACACACAATAAAAGAGAAATATTATTAACTGGATATAATACATATATAAATAAGTAAATATAATAATAAATATTTAAATAAAAATTACATACATTATATAAATAAATAGGATTATACTGTAGATAAATAGTGTTCACGGACTTTCTTTTTAAAAGTGGTGATAGTTTTACTGTCTCTGATACCAGGTGGAAGTGAGTTCCATAGTCTGACTGCATGCACGGTGAAAGAGTATGAATAAAGAACAGTTTTGTGAAAAGGAAATTTGAGATTTGAACGTAGGTGAGATCTGCAGAGAGCATCAGGGGAACGAACAAAAGAGAACCGTTCCTTTAGATAGGGAGGTGAAGATGGATTATAAAGGATATTGTAAAGGAGGCAGAGGATTCGATTGTTACGGCGAAGGCGGATTGGGAGCCACTTGAGTTCTTTGCGAAAGTGAGAAACGTGATCGTACTTTCTAAGATTGAATATAAAGCGTATACACAAATTTTGCAACCTCTCAAGTTTATTCAGAAGCTCCTCAGTGGCGTCTAAATAGCAGGCGTCGGCGTAGTCAATAATGGGTTGGATAATAGATAGAGCAAGACTAATTTTCGTCCTCAAGGGCAAGAGGCTCTGGAGGCACTTCAACGAATGAAAAGAGAAATGCACTTTCTTGCTGATGTCACTAATATGGGCACCCCAGGATAGTGTGGTGTCCATGATCACTCCCAGGTTCTTTACAGTGTCTGCGTAAGGTATCTGAATACCGGCCAAAAGTACTGGATTCAGTTCAGACACCGGCATATTGTCCGTTTGATACTTAATGTACAATTACATGCTAATTTGTTTGGTCCCCATTCCTTGCCTTCCTAAATTATATGCGCGGTTTATGTACTTGTAATGTCACGCGCAGCTCCCAAATAGATTGACTGATCCAAGAACTAAATACGGTGTATTATTCATATTCAGGAGAGGTGCATGCAATGGCACCATGTTGTGTTAACACTACAGTTAATGCTCTGCTTACTTATAAAATTAATGTTTCCTCGAAATGGTTTGAACTTGGGTGAAGTAGCAGGATGCCTGAATGATGTTGTATTTTATATTAAAATTCTATTTGCATGTGTTAAAGGAGTTTAAAATATGGTGCTTTACCGAGACGGAAAAAAGTTATTTACATTAGCAGATTTTCTGGTCCAGTCCCGTTTTGTAGACACAAGCCCGTGCTTATTGTTCATGTTGCTTCTGCTGGACTCAAGAGGAGAATCAAATGTGAACAATGAAAGATTTAATTAATATGAAATAATTGATGTCCGTGAGTATTTATTTATTTATAATATTCGAGAAAAGTTGTTTCAATGTTTTCACTACTACTTTTGGTACAAAACATGTTAACTGGAATTATAGAGCAGTAACAAAAGCTAGGCAGCTAGCAAGGGCTACGGATGTCATTAGGTCAAACGCTTGGATTATAAAAATTCAAAAGCTATTAAATAAATAATTACCTTACTAAGTAATTCAACTGAAACCGAAGGCTCAAAAGCGATCCAGCCCGATAGAATATTTGACGCCAATAGCACAAATTTCTCTTATAAATCATGAGTTTGGAAATTGTTAGAGAAACTAAGTTTTTCATTGCTATTAGGAAGTTAATAAGGAAACGTCTGGTGGAATTCTTGTGACTTATTCAGCGAATTTTAAGTTCTTAATGGCTTGTATTATTTATGTTGAAAGTTTAATAGCATCTTTGACCTGTATAACGTCACTTTCATACAATAAAATTGTACAAATTGGTTCAAGAGAGTGAAATCATATGACAGAATTGTCCCCTCCACCAACTCACCCTGGCGACAAGCTTCAGCGAGCACTGTAGGGATCTCTGGCGGCTCAATAACGCGCTTCTAACCATTGTGGTCGCGTGCCAGCAACCCGCAGGGTAAGTGACTACAGGTAAAAATGTGCCGTAGTAAAGCACCTTTAGTGCCATGTACCTCACGCCCTAGATTGGGGCAAAGACGCGTGACATTTTTCCCTATGCAGCTGCAGCTCTACCACCCATGGTATCCACGTGCTCGTGAAAGCTGAGGCTTGTGTCAGCAACCACACTCAGAACTTTGGTCATATGACATGACATGACATGATAGAAAAATAATTATAGTGGCTGGCGTGGCTGATAAGAATAATTGTGCCTGTCTGTGTTACAAGCAAGCACTAAATAACATCTGAATTCTAAAGAAAGCAACTTATCTAGGAGTTATTTATACTGTAGATTGATGGCACTTGGTGGAACCTGCTGCACATATTGAATAACGGCACTTGTACTGTTCCAAAACATCTATTTGAGGAATTTACAATTTCAATATTTCCCTTTAACGGAATTCAAAAAGATTTATAAGTATAACCACAATACTACAAAACCAATTCACAATTATCCATTGAAACTTAGAGGCAGATAGCCTTATTCACAGACTTTTTTTTTACACAACGCCATCTCATACAAAGTAAGCTGTGTATAACCTGCTTGTGTTCAGGGGATCAAACCACGGATTTTAATACTTATATACCTACTTTTAAATACATCATACCATAATTCGCGAGGCAGTGACCCTCATTCTTTGGTTAAGGGTAACACGGCAATGTAGGTACCAATATACAGAAAGATACGCGTGTCCCATGTGTTCCTTCCATTTAAATCTTTGTGAATTTCATGTACCGACATTGTTCACTACTTAAACTAAAATCTTTAAAATTTCTATAGTACAAGAAAAGGTAGAACAAAAGCAGAAGTTATTGATTCCATTCGAATTCATTTGAACAATAACAAGGATTGAGTCAGATATCCTTGTCCAACCGTTCGTCCCGGAAAATAGAAAACGCACGATCTATGGTTAACCGTATTAAGGCTTTGAAATTTCTAACTTAAAATGTTTTAGGGATCAAGTGAGGGTTTTATAAATTGGATAACATTTATCACGTCTAAATCTGAATTGGCCTATTCAATTTGGGATCCTTTCCAGTTGGGTAATTGACAAATTGCGGCTAAATATATAAATATAAATGACATTGACAAGACATTCTTTCAGCAAATCCATAACCATTCATTCGAATACAAGCGGAAATACTTCCTAGATGATGACGAAAACGATAAAGTGAAATCAGTTCTCGACATTGGATTGTCACTACTATTTCTATATGCCAAAACATCGAAGATAAAGAGACTTATCAATCACACGCCAAAGAAATCCGAATATAAATATGAAAGTACCTTATATTTACTTCAAATCTAAAGATTAATCATATTAAAAGGAAATTCTGTAATCTGAATTGACGAAAAATATGTGAAGCTAAACTAACTTACTCAAACTTTACTCAGCAAAAATTGAAGTACTCAGCATGCAGGGTCAACACTCACTCGAAGTTGCTGCGTAAGCAAAATTAACACCACTTAAAAATATGCTGATCCAGGAATTACCAAGTGTCGGCCCTTGCAGTCTAGTGACTATGAATGAATATTGGACATATCGGCTAAAGAAAATGGGTGTGTTGACACAGCACATTTTATTTTTTTGAAGCAGACTTGTATATTATCATAAAAGGCCGTTCAACCGTACTTGAGTCTTCGCAATTTCAGTAGATTTAATACTCTGAAAAGTGATTCTTTAATTTTTATAGCACTTCAACAAATAGTTTATATGTAGGTACTCATTTTTCATACAGTTTTAGTAATAGCACTATCAAATGTGAACTGTAAGAGATTTAAAAGTCTAATATAATAAATCGGATATTAATGAAGAAGATTATAATAAAGAAAAGAAAAAAAACACGGGAAACTAAACTCAAGCGGACAATCAAATGGTTGCCCTTGCTACAATAATAATCTTGAAATATTGAAACATTGTAACTGCTTTTAAGAAATTCCTATTATGTGGGTAAAGTGACATGTTTATTTTCCAAAAATGAATTTAAATAATAGCAGGAAGTGAAAAAATCATTACTATAGTATTCCTTTTTTCCTTAACGCAGTTACAATAATTTATTTATTTATTTTTTACACAATGTGCTGAGCCTGCTGGTTTATTATATTTTGAATGAAAAGAAGTTAAGATTTATTAAAAATTATACCTATATGTACTTTTAATGTCAATATAATTTTAGATTTATATTATAATATCGACAATTTCATAACAGTAATTCATCTAATGTTTACTGTCAGTCAGTGTCAAGTGCCAAGTCCGCCAGGAATCGTGAACTGAATTTGAATAAAAAGTGCTATTGTAAAAGTAGGTAAACTTTTTAAAAATTCATGCACAAAGTTCCATTTCAAAACTTTTGTAAAACTTCGACTACTGAAGGGCCCAAAATTCAAGGATCTGTGTCCTTGAATTGGGCCTTTCAATAGTCGAAAATCAAAATTCTTGAATAAACGAAATACTATATAAAACAGGCCTACTGCGAGTCGGACACATGCACAGAAGGTTCCGTACCGAAAAACGGCAAAATAAAGATATTTCTTCATGTATGGGAGCCACCTTAATTTTTTTTTTAATTAAGTATTTGTTCACACAGAATATTTCAGTCCTTTAGCTGTCATAGTTCCCCCTTTGTCCTCTAAAACACATTAAAAAGGTCCATGAGGAACAGCCTCGTGACAGACAGACAGACAGTAGTTTTTACCTTTAGGGTACGGAACCAAAAATACTATCATCTTCTATCAATATTATAGAGTAAACAGTTTGTAGGTAGTACGCAAATGTTGCATGTAGAATGGATTTTTAAGCGATTCACGAGCGAATACACGTCATGCATTAGTTATGAGCTTACTTCGGATATAACCCATCTTTTATAGAACCACAATCGTAGACTATCTTGTTTGCTTAGTAAAAAAAATTGTTTTAGTTTTACTGGTATGGACGTTATAGTAAAATTTTGTATTTTCATAAAATTTTAAAGATTATCAAATACTTAGTTTAGGTATTTAAACGTTTTTGTTCACTGACAATAATTGTTGTAGTACATAGAGTTTACGGGATATTTGCACTTGTATTTCGGATATTCTGGCACTGTTGCAAGAATTACTGAATACTAGCAGTTAAAATTAGGATGATTAAAAGCAAGCTATGATACTGATCTACCCTTTTATGACCGTGGATCTCAATCGGACCGTGTATTGTGACGTAATTTCGGAGAGGCCTACGTCCTGCAGTGGGCTGCAGTAGGCTGAATTGATTGACCCTTCTTCGCCATATGGGAAACACTTAATAACACAGGTAAAAATCCTGTTAATTCTATTACTAAGTTCCAAAAATGTTCTTTGGAAATCGTTGAAAAAAATAAACGACTTACCAAAAGACATGTACCTACACAAGAAATGATTAAGGAAAAAGTTACTATGGAGAGTTTCCTTCCCTTTACGAGTAAATAAACGAGACCATATTCTATCGAATGCTTTAGCAAAATCTATCACATGAAAATCCTCCAGTCCTTTTAGGATATTATTATAATCTTCATCTTTGAGTGACGCCACACATGATTTTATTGAATTCTTCGACAATCGTGATGTTATATCGATAGGAGATACGTACGATATTGAGAGATTTTCTCTCAATGTATCTAGTCTAAAAAGATTTGATATTTATTTTGATAGTACTCGTGTTATAATAAATTTGGGTTACGAAAATATCATGTTGTTGCTGATATACGCTAAGCGCTTTTTAAATATTTTTTATGAAATAAGTTTAGTATCTTATTACTTAGCATAAAAAGGCTTTATTGGAGTCTGGTATAAGTATAGGGCAGCCGTACTCAAACTTTTTTTAAAAAGGGCTAATAACATGTTTCAGATATTGTGTCGCGGGCCACATGCCATAATTTTTTTAGGTCTTAATTAAAACGTACTTATTTATTTTAAAATCAAAAAGAAGTTCTTACAAAGATTTGTACGTTTAAATGCGATTTTTGATACTTTGAACACTTTTAAACCGACTTCCATAAAAGGAAGAGGTTCTCAATTCATCTGTATTTTTTTATGTTTGTTACCGACAAATCGCTTGAACGAATCAACCAATTTTGATGATTCTTTTTTTATTTGGAAGCACCATTTCCAATTGGTCCCATATACAGGAAGTCAGAATCTGATGCTGGGATCCTGGAAAAATCAAGGAAATCCCTCATGGATCCTATACTTGCCTCTAACCACGCGTGCCCTGCCACTGCACGGTCGAGAGCCTTCGATTAGCCCACGGAAGCATTTTCCAGGCTTCCCGATAGACCTTGGCTACTGAGGCCTCTCCTTGGGGTTAGAGTACTTTCCCGCGTCTTTGGGGGTCGGTCGGGTGTTACCTCACTTCTTAGGGCGTGTGGCGTGCGTAAAATTTTTAAGTCATGCTGCCTTATTGGGCTTGCTTCTGTAAGGACGGTAAGCGGCCCCCTCACAACTCTCACAGTCCTCAGGCCCATGGAGACTGATACACTTGGGCGAAAACGAGTCTACGACGCCCTCACCGCAGACTGCGAAGTTCAAGTGAGGGAGTTGTCTCCCACTCCCTCCCCTCAGCCTTTTTCATGAGCATGACCTGTTCGCTGAAAGACGCGGTGAGGTGTCCCACTTACTCCCGCTGGGAACATGGCTCGCACCATGGTTCCAACGAGATAATGTTCACGTCCAGACTTGTCATTAGGACCTGGTGTTATTGCGCTCACGCTGGGCACTCCACCAATGTGCGCTGCGTTCTTCATCGATTTTTGTAGTGCTGGCTCTCAGCCGTGATTTCCCAGTGTATTCATCACAGATATTTACTGAAGCCTCCGTGCCCGGTAATCATCTGTGACAAACAGTAGGTTGTCGTGGCTCCTCTCCCATCCATTATCGTTCTGATTGCCTCGATTGTGGCAATTTCCCACTTTGGTGCAGCTGGGACCGCTGAGCCTTGATTTTTCACAGCGCAGGCTTATGGTCTCGCTTCAGCACCTTCTTACGCCATTAAAACAATGAACCCTCGCTTTCAGGTCCCATGGAGGGGTCCCGGCTAAAAGACTTGACACCTCAACGGCTATCGTGCGGTATCTTGTTATTATCCGGACGGTCGTTGACAGCAGAAGGACCCGGATTTGTTAAAGGCGAATCCCAAACCCTGCCGTCACAGAAAACGTACAACTATAAAGGCATTCTGCTAATAAGCCCTCCGCAGTAGTCGTTAAATGCTGCGATCCGATTCACACCAATAAGCTGATAGCGCTCGTCTCACATAGGTGCTTTTTCGGAATCACCCATATCGTAACGCAAAATTTAAAATGGTTATTTTATGTCCCTACACAATAAATTTATAACTTCAAATGGGCCACTATCAAAGACCCGGCGGGCCAAATGTGGCCCGCGGGCCACAGTTTGAGTATAGCTGGTATAGGGTTACGATGAGTATAAAAACTACGTGGCGTGGAGACTGAAGGTTTTTACTGCATACATACATAAAGTCACACCTTTATCTTTGAAGGGGTAGGCAAAGTCATAGGATACGCCTACATAACACCGTATAGTATTATGTCCCACGTAAAAGGTGGTGAGCCTATTCCTGTGTTAAAATGACAGGCACCGGTCTTGACCCCCCCATAAGGCCTACGAATTGGCTTAACGACTGTCATTTTACTGACAACCGGATTTCGAGTTCTTCTTCTCTATGCAATGAATTGTTTTACGAATGTGTTCCCTTTGTCGCCTCTTACGTACGACACCCTCGGTATGAATTGCACACGGGGCCCCGTCGCCAAACATGGTGATGTTTCCGCCCGAGTTTTTCGACATTAAAATGAAAATATGTTATCCTTCTTCCCAACTTTACAAAATTTTTTAAGTCTAAAACAGGTATTTTCATTTTAGCCAGAAAACCAATTTTATCATTCTTATACAGAATGATTTAATCTCTGTTTACAAGGATACTAAAAACATTCTTTAAATTGTTTATATTCCCAAGACAAGAAGCCCTAATCTATAGGATGACTTGTTTAAAGCAAATAAATACTTTGTTCCTAAAATTTCAAATTTGTCTGGATAATTTAGTACAAAAATTTCATCATCATTTTACAAGGGAAGCTTTACCTGTTTGAAATTTTATGATTGTTTTATAGAAATAGAATACGGAAAATCCCTTTCTTAGCTGGTGTCTACAACCTTGGGGCCATCCTAACGAAGGCTTACCCGGTACCTCACGTAAAAAAGAAAATGCCGGTGCCTATAGCGTGCATAATTTTAGGTTTAGGTCTGTGTTTCTGGAATTGCAAAGCTACGAATCTCGGTGACTAATTATTAACCCTTGATGTGAATTTTCTAGTATATTTTTCCAAAACATACATGTCACATACAGGTAAAAATTAAAATAAAAAATAATTGAAGTATTTTTTATTTTAATTTTTACCTGCATGTGACATAAATAGCCTACTTATCGTTTTCACTTGTAATTTGTCTCTAACATTTAGTTTCAGTTACATTATTTAAATTTAAATTTTTGTATTATTATGTATCTGTTTTAGTGTTGACATACCCAGTAAATTGTTCTATTTTCATTATTGTTGCATTTAAATTATAGTTTTCTGACTCTTACTTTCTTTCTTCCTACACATAGAGCAACGCGAACTGTCTAAGGGGAGACGACATAGAACGATTGCTTGGTACAAATTTGTCTGTCCTATTTTGCGGGTTGCGGGGGGAAATCTTCTTCACCCACACTTTCTTATATTCGCACTACAATAGCAATCGACTGTCAATACGAAGCCTATATACAGGGTGTGGCGTAAATAGTGGTCCAACCGTCAGGGTGTGATAGACCAGGTGCCCCACTATAACATACTACAATATCATCCAAATTTACCCAAGGGTCTCAGAAAAAAATAACTTTTTTTGAAAAATCGTCCCTTTTTTGTAAAGTTGCCTGTAGATTATAGGAAAACCGCTATTTCTGATTTCTGTTTTTTCTCTCTTAAAGCTAAGTACATAAGCTATCAAAAAATAATATTGTTAATAGAATTCCACAACAAACGTTTGAAATAAATATATGTTCATCTCAATTTTCTCTCTAATTTTCAGGAATCATGAAAATTGTTCAACGTTTTTTATAAAAAATATGTACTACACTGATGCTACCCAAACGTTTAAAAATATGCTTATGTAATACTGATTTCAAAATGATACCATGTAAGGATTTCGCATAAACAGAAACTAGTAATTTTTACTGTTAAAGTTCAAAACGGGTTAAGGAAAATTACCAAAATCAACTTACATACATCACACTTATAATGTTTTTTTTCATAGTAATAGTTCATAGTCGACATTATTATTATTATTTATTTAAAATCTTATAACCTAGATAGCGCCCGCGGCTCCACCCGCGTGGGATTTTGTAACTATTTTCGCTTTTATTTATTTTCTATCTGAAATTCTGTTCCCATTCCATGACAAATTCCTAGCGCGTGGAACTGCGGGCGCCATCACGGTTATGATTTTTTTAAACTATCGCAGTTTTTAACACTTCACGCGAAATACTATTTACTTACATTCACCGACGTTTCGGGCGTTCAACCGCGACCTTGATGTTGCCTGCGGTTTCACCCGCGATGAATTTTGTTACTATTCCCACTTCCGGTGGGATCATAAAAGCGAGAATAGTTACAAAATCCCACGCGGGTGGAGCCGCGGGCGCTATCTAGGTTATAAGATTTTTAAATAAATAATAATAATGTCGACTATGAACTATTACTATGAAAAAACGTTATAAGTGTGATGTATGAAAGTTGATTTTGGTCATTTTTCTTAACCCGTTTTAAACTTTAACAGTAAAAATTACTAGTTTCTGTTTATGCGAAATCCTTTCATGGTATCATTTTGAAATCAATATTACATAAGCATATTTTTAAACGTTTGGATAGCATCAGTGTAGTACATATTTTTTATAAAAAACGTTGAACAATTTTCATGATACCTGAAAATTAGAGAGAAAATTGAGATGAACTTATATTTATTTCAAACGTTTGTTGTGGAATTTTACTAACAATATTATTTTTTGATAGCTTATGTATTTAGCTTTAAGAGAGAAAAAACAGAAATCAGAAATAGCTGTTTTCCTATAATCTACAGGCAACTTTACAAAAAAGGGACGATTTTTCAAAAAAAGTTATTTTTTTCTGAGACCCTTGGGTAAATTTGGATGATATTGTAGTATGTTATAGTGGGGCACCTGTTCTATCACAGCCTGACGGTTGGACCACTATTTACGCCACACCCTGTATATACACTTTAAACATTACACTCATAAATTTTACACACACATGATACTTTTGTGTCATATCAACCCAAGTCGCTCAACCAATCCATGTATTGATGTGACGTCCGGTAAAGTTGCTAAACAAATCTGAATATTATCTATACGTTTAAATAGGTGTAAATAATAATAACTTTTTATAAAATTACTTTCTCAAACAAGATAATGCCATTTTTCTTTAGATTTCTTTAATCACATTTCTTTTTGTAATTAATATCTAATTATTTCATCATTTTTATAAAATGACAATTCAACTGCGCACGTTGTCAACTAGACTTAGTCTAGTGAAAGAAACTTCAAAAAACAGTTTTTATGTAACTGGGCACTTTTAGTCGTCAAAATGTCAAATTATTGCCAGAGGGGGTTTGCCAGCTTTGGCCTCTCCCTCTGTAAAGGCGCGCGATGCTCTGTGTTCCTACATGATAACCGTACCTTAATATTTGAAAAATTAATACTTGAGCAGATGCTGACCTATTTTAACAATCACAAATTATTTCATGTTAAACAGTTTGGCTTTACTAAAGGACGGTCGACTACCGATGCTGGTGTAGATTTGATGAAGATAATTTTATTATGAGGTCTGGGAAGATAAACATAATGCGCTTGGTGTGTTCTGCGATTTGTCAAAGGCTTTTGATTGTGTTCAACATGAAACATTGATCAGGAAACTGCATCACTATGGGATAAGGAACAAGGCTCTCGATCTTCTGACTTCATATTTGAGCAATAGAACTCAGAGGGTCGATGTTGGTGGCACACGTTCAGAGGGATCGGTGGTTACTATGGGCGTTCCGCAGGGTTCGATACTCGGACCATTTTTATTTTTAATTTGTATAAATGACCTACCCTATTACGTAGGCGACACCAACGGGATTATTTTGTTTGCAGATGACACTTCCTTAATTTTCAAAATTAAAAGACAACTAGATAACTATGACGACGTCAACAATGCAATCCTGAAAGTAGTACATTGGTTTATACTAATAATCTTAGCCAGAACGATAACAAAACTAAATGTATTAAATTTACCTTGCCCAATGTAACACAGGCAGAAACCAATATTCAACTTAATGGCCGAGAGTTGGAACTTGTGAAATCTACTTCGTTCCTAGGGTTGACGGTCGATGCTGGATTGCAGTGGGGTCCACATATTGAAAAGCTAGCTGGCAGGTTAAGTTCAGCAGCATTTGCGGTACAAAAAATTAGGCATTTGACTGATGTAGATACAGCTAGAATAGTTTATTTCAGTTACTTCCACAGTGTTATGTCTTACGGTATTCTACTGTGGGGTAATGCCGCAGATATAAATTCAATTTTTGTTTTACAAAAACGAGCCATAAGAGCCATATATAGATTAGGTCCAAGGGTCTCTCTGCGCGAAAAATTCAAGGAGGTAAATATTCTGACTGTAGCATCACAATATATTTGTGAAAATCTTATGTATGTGCAAAAGAATCTATCTAGTTTCGTTAAGTTAAGCGATATACACAGTGTAAATACTCGACATAAAGATAACCTTGCTTGTCATCTGTGTAGACTGAAAAAAGTCAGTAATTCCTTCCTGGGTAACTGTATACGTTTTTACAACAGGCTTCCAAATGAAATAAAAAGTATGCCCTTAAATAAGTTTAAAAAGTGTATAAAAAGTAAATTGTACCGCAGGGGCTACTATTCAATTGACGATTATTTGCTTGACAAGAAAGCCTGGAAATGATCTGCTTGCTCTACTGCATTCTCAAGCAATAGTTTGTGATTTTTTGGTTTAAATTTTGTAAATAGAGCACAAAAAGAAAAGCCCGTCGAGTTTCTTGCCAGTTCTTCTCAAGCGGGCAGCGTTCCGAACTGGTGGTACTATTTGCATTGTATTCATTGACGTGTCGCAAGTGCCTATGTTTTTTTTTTTTTTTTTTTATGCGAAATAAATGTTTTTTTGAGTTTGAGTTTGAGTTTGACCATGTGTAAGTTCTAATGTCAAGTTTCTAGGTTAAGGGTTAGATTTTTGTATAGATATAAACTGCTAATACTTAATGTGAGTGTCGAGATAGTATTTATAGTAGGTACGTTTTATGGTGTCTTACTTTAAATTTATTTCGAAATAATTGTACAATTTTACTGACTTGACGATAACTACGAGTAATTCGTAAAGGGTGCTCGATTTATGTAACAGTAATTTCACTTCATTGCTTACTCTGTTAACATTTTAACGAGGAGGGTGTATTAAAATCATACATTCCATGATTAATATTCCATGAGTATTAAAATCATACATTCCATGATTAATTAGCGCACAGGGCTCAAAAGTTAGTTTTTACAAAATTTTCAAGTGGAGTGTGAAGAGAGTCACATCATAAAGCGACTAGCTTGTGAGCCACTGTCAAGGGGCGATAAGTCTTAAGGATTATGAAAGTAGCCTTCAATTCAGTAGATGTCGAAAAGGCATTTCATCGGGTAGGTGGCGTCACTTTGGCGAGCTAAACATAAAAATCACTTTCTAAAAAGATAGAATTCAGTGCTTCTTCTTGAACAAACTTTGATGGAAAAGCCCAACAGAAAACATTATACCTGCCTACTTAACTTATCTATAAGCATAGCATTAACATTAAGCATAAACTCTTATTCTAACTGACCCATTAAGTATGTACTTAACCACTTATAAACATTTTGTCTAAGTTCCACCGCGTATCAAATTTCAGGGAGGTAACGAGTTAAACGATGTAGACATTTTATGGAACGTAAATTGTTTGGGATGGAAAATCAAATAAAGTTGACCTACTAGTAGGTATTTAGAAATATAAAATGAATATAATATATTGTTAAAAATTACAGAGAAACATAATTATTACATATCTATATTTACATTATTACTATCTAAACTAAACCTAAATAAGGCCCCCGTGGCATTGTGCCCAAAAGACTAGCAGCATTCCCCCTTTGAATAGCAATACCTATTCGTTGAGCGAGAAAACTGCCAGCCCTTGGGTCACCAGTTGAAGGCGCTTTTTCAAATTCTTGAAAAATTTTTGCGCATTGGGACCCCATGGACCTAGGGTCTCGACACCGACTGGACAAAAACGATACGATGAGTCGAGACCCTTATATTTATTAATTTTAATATTTTCAGCCGCTTCTGCTGCTGCACTGGCTTTTAATTTTGTTTTACGAAGATGGGACGGGGCTAGAGTGTCAACACAAGTTGCATCCCACACCAGGACCCGACCCATCTCCCACGGTATCAAAGTTATACCATCCGTCTCTTGCCATCGTCCCTGAAAACGCCGTTTGGCTCTAAGAGCGCAGGCACATTGGCGGTGGCAAGAGCACGGCGGATGATGTCGTTCAGCGCAGCGTGGCGTGAGAAGCGGCCTGCGCTCTTTAAACATGAAAGACCATGATGCCCCAAAGTGTCAGAGAATAAATAATATAATGAATATTGAACACTACGAACATTTTAAACTCTCTGTTCTGTGCTCTTGAATCCCCTGGCCTATCGAGATCAGACGGCAGGACACCGGATGGACTGACTCTTGTACCGTGAAAGCGGGGTAGGTGCCTGGTGTGGGACGCAACTTGCGTTAGCACTGTGGCTGCGAGGCACCGGGGCCGAACCGCAGCCGCAGAGGCACTGGCCCCTGCAGCTGCGGCAGAAGACGCGGCTAGCAGGAAACACGTAAATTATGCAGACTTGGCGTCGCGCTACATTTCAAAACTAGATTAGACATTTAAATTGTTTAGGTATAGGTATGTAGATATAAAAACGCAGGGAAAATAGGAGACCAAGTGATACAATTATTTGTATTGGGAACTACGGACTGTACTCCAAATGACAATCACTAACCTTTTTAGAAAGCAATCACATTAAAGGAATATTGTACCTTACTTTCTGAATATTATGCGCCCAAACTGTTGCTGAATTTCATTTATAAAAGGAAATAAATATTAATAACACAAGAGATATACCTATTTATTGAAATTCCTTGCACATTTCTGCTAGAGACGGGATTACACACATCAGTACCGTCAGTCAATACGCTGGTATATCCTCGTGACAAACGTACGAAGCAGCATTAATTCATAACTTAATGCCGCACCTCTATGATGTATTGTTTCTCTCTGAGATAAGCTACGGAAATAAGGGTAATCGTTCACTGAATAATGTCAAAATGATGATCAGTGACAACAAGAGAACTCATATTCTTACTTTATTGCCAGCAAGTCACTGTAAAACGTTTCTCCAAAAAACACAACAAAATGTATTCAACGCAGATAAATATATATTTTATCCTCAGATCAGACCGGGTCTTAACCCTGTAACACTCAAAAATAGATTAAAAGTCTATGACAAGGCTAGTGAGGTACGTCGCATTATATTTATCCGGTGAAACAAAAACTATTTTATGAAACATTAATCATATTGTTCTCGGTCACGGATTCCATTCGCAGTTACGTTTCGATCCGATAGGAATCTTTTGACTGTATTTTAATATTCCGGGGGTACCTTCATCGCCCACCCACTTGGCCGCTCTCTACCTCCTCAGCTTACAGAGGGTCATCCAAGAGCGGTGCGCAGCGATTAGTATTTACTACTCGTTAAGGAGTTTCAAGGGGGGGGGGGGGCTGCCCGCCCATTAAGTCCCCCCGTGGAGAGTCCCAAAGTAACGAGGCGACCCTATGAAGGGCCGCAGTGATTTATCCACCGGCCTATCCTGCGACCCGGTTAAGGAGAGGCGGAACACCGCGGGGTTTAGAGGGTAGGACGGTCCCACATCGCCGGGCAGTGAGTCCTACAGAAAGCCGCCTTGCTCCCCCGAAACAGGGGGGCGAAGTGCCCAACCTGCAGTCCCCAAATTAAAAAAAAACTGTATTTCAATACATTATTAATTGTCATAGATTATAATATATGTATATCATAATCTTGTGTATTGTAGAGTAAATAGTTAACGGATAAATTTAATAGTTCTTACAACTGCAGTGGGTAGCCAGCCTTAGAACAAAACATTGTGATCTCTAAACCTGAAAATAATGCTGGGTATATTATATTGTAATGGGTGTCTCAGTAAGAGTGCACTTTTTCATTTTAATATAAAAAACATATTTTTTTGAGAGAGTTGTGATTTTTTTATTGAATTGTCAAAAAGACATGTTCCGATAAGTATGGAACAAAATATCCGCCAAATGGCCTCCACGCTTCTGATGGCAGGCCATTACTCTATTCATGAAAATTTTCATAGTCATGAAAATTTTCATGAATAGAGTAATGGCCTGCCATCATCTCACAGAGATGAGGCTGTTTCGCACCGATGACTCGTTGGATCTAGGATTTGAGCTTAGGCATTGTTTCTGGTTTATTCGCTTAAACTTGCGATTAGAGAAAACCCCAAAGAAAAAAATCGCACGGCGTTAAATCTTGGTGGCCAGTTCACATTAGAATTTATTGAGATATTTTTTCCGGCAATCGTTGCTGCAATGGATTGTTTCATGCGCGGTGTAGCAGGTGGCGCCGCGCCGTCTTGCTGAAACCACATGCCGTCTGCACACAACGGAAGCACAGGAGTCTTACTGTCCATTACCGACCCAGTTTCTTCATTTTTTTTGAGAGCTCTTCGAATGGTTCACACATTAGATGCACTTTCTCGACTGAAAATTGTTCGTAGTTTGCGAGCGGTCTCAGCATAACTTTCCATATTTTTGTAATAAGTTTTCACAATTATTACGCGTTGCTCTTTTGAAAAGCGCTACATTTTTATTAATCGGAACTAATAAACGTGTAAGCTGTCAAATCTCAGAGTCGACACTTGCACAAAAAAAAATTGCACTAAATTTAAAAAGTGCACTCTTATTGAGACACCCTATATCATTTAGTCGGCAAATTGGTGTCAAATAAATTAGATTTTTCGATGAGAAAAAGATTTTGCATATTTCATAAGTGTGGATAGCATTGTAAGGTAATATTAAGATTTATTGAAGACAGAACAATATTTGTAAACCGCAGAAGTGTTTGTATTGTGGGAGGCATAAACCTTGTGCGAATGTGATAACTTCGCGTTTCTACAAATATGACAATGCGTGGGTTGTGGTAAATCATAAGCTTGACTTATTTCTTTTAAATGGCAACACAACTTGTATTGTGGATTTATTTTATTATGAAACTGGAAAGTTTATGTCTGCTGAGATAGCGTAACGCTTTTCCTTCAATGTAAACCCTGGTCACCCAAGCATGGTATAATAATAGGCCATTACGTCAATGTGCATTGAAATAATTAATTAAGCACTTTATTGTTTAAAAAGCGAAAACGAAGCGCTCGTGGCCCCGCGGACTCAGTGTTCTGTAAACGATCACTGCAGTAAGCAACTTTCACTATGGCCGGTCCATGGATGGGTGACCATCCATGTGATCACTTTGTGACATTTATTTGAGCGTTTCCGTGCTTCGGAAGGCACGTTAAGCCGTTGGTCCCGGTTGCCAGTAAAATGGCAGTCGTTAAGCTAAGTTGAAGGCTTTATTTCAACAGCAGGCAGTCACAACCTGCGCCTGTCCATTTAAACACGGCAATACGGCTCACCACCTATTACGTGGGACAAATTATACAAAAGGTGAAATGTGGGCATATAATGTGACCATATGTATGTATGTATACTATGTATGTATTGTTTAAAAAAGCCTTTTATACTTGAAATAAAATAAGTGCAAAATAAACTTAGTGAATGAGCTTTCACTCGTTCAACTGCATAAGCAAAATTTCTTCACGCGTGCTCTAGCAAAGATAATGTAATAGTAGGTACTTTATAGCACTAGTCTGCCCTCTGTCCTAAGGTATGTCGATGAGAGAGGAAGACGATATTCTAATAATTATTTATTTCAGTATTTTGGAAATACTACGTTATGCCCAAAAGATTTAAAGCAGGCCAGGCCAATATTTCTATGAAAATATAAGGCGTCTTAAGAGAAGATGGTTATTCCCGCTCGCTATTCAACTGGCGCCGTTTAAAGGTCGCTGTCTCCACCGGGAATGTAAATTAAAATAACCAAGCACAACACTAAACCTTAGTTCGCTATACGAATAATTGTATTTATTAGAATCGTAATTAATTATTGTTGTATTCAAGTTAGGTACACTCACTAACAAAATTCACTTATAATTTTAATAATTATACACGAACTATCATCATCTTACAAAGAGCTTATTAGGGCAGGCTCGCTATTCGTAATTTTTAATCTTTCGATTCAAAACTCAGAATCGCCCAGTAGAAATGCGAATCAAAACTTAAATAAATATCTTTTTCAAAGATGAAAACAATATTGAACAATTTTGTATCCCCAGTAAAAGTAAGTGTAGACTGTCAAACTAGTAGGTAATAGTGATCACAGCTGCAGCCCATTGCTGTCATTATTGTTGGTCAGACTCATTGGTACATGTGAACAATCATCGGAAACAAAACTTCATTCATTGCGAAAACTTATGCTTCATCATGTCCATTCCAAACCAGTTCATAAAATTTCTAACGTTTTCCATTTGATTTTAGATTACATAACTGTTTACGATTTTCGTCTATGAAATGTGTTTTGTGCCTGACTGTACTCTCTTAGGTGGATATAGGTAATATTAATCAAGTAGAGTTTGCTTGTGACATGTGTGATGTTAATAATTAATTATATCACAACCACAGGTTCATAAGGAACCGTACTAGACGAGGATAACCCATTCCGCGTATTGGAACATTGTTATAATTAGGAGAAGTTACACGAATCTAACCCTTCAGCCACACTGTGCTCCTTCTGTTGCTGCGAATATTGCAATACCAGGCCAGCCACATACTCCACAAACATCGCATATTTCTCTCGCTCGTATTGCTGCTTCTTTGACTCACGCTGAAAACCGACAAAAAATGGAGCGCCGGGCTGTACTCGTGGAATGACAAACAGCATGACCAGTATCGCAACCACACAACGACTGTCCATTTCCTTAACTCCCCGTTGAGTGTATGGCTGATCCATGGCGTAAAACAGGGTACCCCCCATCAAAATACTACAATTTTTACAAATTATTCCAATTACGCTAGGTTTGGGTGTTTTATGACTATCACACTTCTCCTGCTACATGGCTCCAGTTTTGCTGACATGGGCGAACTCGCAGCTTACGAAGAATCAAATACTATAGTATTGTTTTAGATTAAAGCGCTTATTTTATAACAAAGTGTACACAGATAAAGTAGATTTGTTTACTGGCATAAAGTACAGCTGTGCTGACGGACTGTTCTAATGTGACTGGTGTGACTGAACGTATAATTGGTACTTTTGTATAACTATTAAAATGTTCTAGGTTTAATAAGTTGCCCTGATAAAATGACTAAAGTTCCACATTGCTGGAAACTTTAAAAATTTTACCTGAAAATTAGGTCTCAGTAAAGTTTTTAAATGTGGTTTAGAAGACACAGAATCCGTGGGAGATTCTAACGCTTTAAAGTTGTACATAAGTTCCTTAATTAGAGTAAATAAAACTGGTGAGTGACAAAATGCTAAAATTGTCTTCACTGGGACATCCTTCCGAGGGCTTACCCGGGGCCCCCAACCATAGGCTGTTGGGCGTAACGTGAGGATTTTTAGGCGGTAGAAGTCCGGCATAGCATCCATGAGGATTTTCCCTCATGTTAAAAAAAACAAGGTAAGCTACGAATAACTTGCTTGTGTTATGGGTATCAGACCACGGATATTAATACTTATATACTTTTAAATACATAGGTACTTCTCATACATAGAAACACCCAGACTCTCGAGACAAACCCTAATGGATCACACAATTTTTTGTCTCCGGTGGGAATCAAACCCACGACCCCGTGATCCGCAGTCGCAAATTTCGACCTCTAAACCAAGGAGGCAGTCTTTAGTAACTTTTAAAGAACACACGTCTCAAACAACATTCTACAAGCAACATCTGCGTGCCTTAAGCCGTAAAATAAAAGTATTCTTCAACAACGGCTACAATATATCTCAATTGATTGAGACAGCGTATCGATACGAAGCGTAAAAGCATTTTATTGAATTTAAAACCAGTAAACAAGTCGAAGCAGCTGTCACTACATCTCAGAATGCACTAGCTATGGGATAATCTATCGCAATAAATGCAATCAGAAGATTTATTAGTCTATCGAATAGGAATATAGTCATGCAAATCACCAGCGGACCTCTTTGTGATATTATTAGTATACTTAGATTTTAGATTTATTGTTTTGTTTATCAGTATCCTTACTAATTTAAGAATGCAAAAAAGTGTGACTGTGGATGTTTGTCACTCTTCCACGGTCTAACGGCTGAACGGATCTGGCTTCTTCTTCTTCTTCGAGTCAATGGCTAATAGTAGATACTCTGGCTTCATGTTAGATTTTGTGGGCCCAATACTTGGCCACAGCCACAGCGCTGTCCGTTGCCCTACACAGGTCCTCGGTAGTACAGGTGGAAGGGCACAGTGGGCAAGAGAGCATGGAGCGAACATGGACTGGGATGGGGCCCCGCAATCGCAGGGCACTTGAGACATGTCAATATAGCCTCATTTTGCCAAATTTTCCCTGCAACGGCCAACCTGGGTCCGCAGGCGATTTAATGACTTCCAAGTTGGCCACTGGAGATGATGACCAGGCGGCAGGTTTTCTTTTGGACTGATGAAACCTGCTCGGACAGGGTGTTTGGCTGCCCAGGTCTGCTCTCTTGCCCGCCGATTTGGCTGAAATTGGTACAGAGGATTCTGGTCTCGAGTAACATTTGGTCAGTAAAATGTCGTTAAGCCAAGTTGACGGCCTTGTGGCTGGCTTCAAAAACTTCAACTGCCGGTCGCGGCGACCTGCGCTTGTCCCTTGCAACACGGCAATAGGCTCACCACCTATTACGTGAGACATAAAACTATAGGGTGAAATGTGGGCGTATGTGGGTAATATGCCTCTGCCTACCCCTTTGGGGATAAAGGCATGACTATATGTATGTATGTAGTAACATTTGGGCTACTTTTAATTCCCAGAATAAGTTCCCATGGGATGTGGGAACGTAAGCAGCCATAAAAAAAGTTGCGAAAATGTAACGATGAGAATAATGATCACTGACACTTCTAAATGTATGCAGCTTTTTTAATGGGTACTTTAATATATTTCAATTTTTGTATTTTAACTCTAGAACCGTACCCATCATAGACTTTCAATAACAGTACCCAGGGGTACTAGTGTACCCCGTTAAAGAAAACATTTTTTTCATAAGAATAGACATTTATTAATATAATCAACATACATAGACTTTTATAGCACTTATTTCAGTCTCACGTTACATAATCAAACAAAAAATTACCAAACCTATATTAACAATTTTGGCAAATCTTCTATTGGTGCTCTAAACATATAAAATTTTTACATTTTTCACATCGAGTGCTTGATTTATGGTCTTTTGACCTGGGACAAAAGGAACATCTACCAGATTTTGAATCTGAAGAGGATGGAGCACTAGAAGGTCGTGCTTTTTTAAAATACCGCCAATACTTATTTCTGCATGCATTTTGTAGACCATACCCAGGGGTGCTGTAGTATTCCACTCAGGCTTGCCACGATCGCACGCTAACAGGACTCGCGCTCGGCCGATGCTTCGACACGATCCCCCGCCCCCCGTAAATACGCGGAGGTGCGAAAAGATCCGTTTTAAAACAAAAAAGTTATAGCCAATATTATATTTTTTTTTTTCAGTTGTACCCCAGGGTACGGTTCTAGGGTTAAGGAAATAAACCCGTAGATTTTTTTATGACTGCGCTCATTATGCGGATATAAACAAAAATATCATGAAATGAAAGTATTATCATAGGTTTAAAGTCTTTTTTATGAGTTAAATTTCATGTGGTTTTCAATGCAAGGGTTTCATGGATTGTAGGGATAGCAAAATAGTTGAATTTGTAGTAGGTACTATAAATTAATAACTTGATGGTAAGTAAAAAAGCAATCACCCTTTTACAACACTGACTATTCAGATAGTTCAGTGGTTCAGTAGTTTCAGATTTCATTGATAACAAAATAAACAAAATCTTTCCACTATTTATTATTAGTAAAGAAAAAAAGAATTCATAACATATTTATTCACAAAGACTAAAATTATGTATTCATACACAAGTCTAATTTATTTCAAATTGCTCGTGTTATGGGTTCCGGACAACGATTATTAATACTTTTTAATGTAAATACATAGAAACGTCTAGACTCTCGAGACAAAATATTTAAAATTGGCACAAACTTTGTCCTGTGGTATGGTAGAAATCGAATCCACGACTTAGTGAACAGTATTCGCAGGACTGCCTGTAAATGCTGTCCACGAGGACGTGGCTTCGATGAAAAGATGATTTGGTGCATGAAATAAATTTACCCGTTCAGATCCAGAGCCAATCGCTCGTTACGATTATAATAATAAACTTAATTTGCATAGTTATTGCCAAAAATTTCATCCCAAGAAAATATTAATTTGCATTTTAACTCGCTGGTTTAATTATGTTGACTGAAATTCTAGATAAAGAACAGACATTATCTTTGAAAGTTATTCAATTTTAATGCATTTAATGTTTATTGTTTACTATTCAGTGTCGGTATTGTTCTTATTATTCATCTCAGCTTCATGCAACGTGACTTGATATTAAATTTTGCTTTAATATGTCTTATTTATTCTTTACAGTGTTTTTGACTTTGGGGTGCCTCTTCTGTGTCAAAACTTTAATGTGGAAAATTTTCTTGCGAAATATTTTATTCTAGATTCAAATCCGCGTTTATATTCTTACCGGAAGAGGTGCTTAAACTACTTAGCTATCAGGTAATTTTCGAAATTGACACGTGTTGGGTTTAGCCCCCGACAGAAAACTAGTGGTGTCTCTTCTAACACTTTTCTTGTAATCTGTGGATTTCTGTATCTGTTTATACGTCTGTCGCTTATGTTACATCCTCTAACGGCCGAACCAAATATACGATCCGTGTTTTGAGATTGCAGTCAAACCAAGATTGAACACGATCCTTAGATCGATCTTCGATCTGCGTCCAAATATCTATTTGACGCGTTCGGAATCCGGATTGCACGACGGATTGGAGCCAATCTTTTCCCTCCCTGTCGTTCCGTAATAAGCATACTTTTGTGCGTGTTCTTGTTGTACTTGTGATTGATAACTCAATATAAATCACAACTGTGAACTAAAACATGTTGAAATACACAATACTAAAACATGTTATGATTCTTTAAAGCACATAAAGACTTAATTTTACTTTAGAGCATTTATTTTAAAACATTGGAAGTGTAAGTACTGCTTACTACGAAACGTACAGCGCCCGCCTTTTCTAATCTGTCACATCTCACATCTGTGACACAGATGTGTTGTTTGTTGACATTCTTGTAATTGTTATGAAGAGGTAAAAAAAACTTCACAATACTTATTTATATTTTTGTCTCCAATGTTCTTACCGTTTTGAGGTTACTTTTTACAAAGGGCATTATTCTCCCAGGAAGACTTGGTAAACATAGGCTATACACATATTCCCGTATTCCCACGGGAACGGGAGCTATGCGCTCCTTAATCCTAAGTCTAAAAGTAAACTCAGCATCATTGAGGCACTGTGTATGCATGTAATTAACTCTTTTGTAGTTTCGCGATGCTGAACCTCTTCGTTGATTTTGCTCTTCGCCACTTTCAGAATCAAATAGGTATCTTCAATTAAATTTCATTTATTGCGATATAAATACTTATATCTCCATTAATACTTCCATATCACTATCATTCGAAAACATCGCCATAATATAACAACCTAACAAATTATGCCAATCCTTTTTTGTAAT
Source organism: Miltochrista miniata (assembly GCA_933228765.1). NCBI lineage: Eukaryota > Metazoa > Arthropoda > Insecta > Lepidoptera > Erebidae > Miltochrista > Miltochrista miniata. The sequence goes on along the minus strand of OW121753.1, from coordinate 38,645,454 downwards.
CCACCGATTTCGGGGGATCGTAAACACCGCTTGCTAACAATCCAAAATGAAATGTCAAAATTAAAAGATCGAATACATGGACCAAACAACTGTCATTTCCGAACAAGTTTCAATCTCAAAAACACGGATTGGCTTCCCATGGATCGATTGTAAAAATGGATTGACAGAGCAATCCATCGATTGAATATATGGACGCTTTATGCGAGGAATCGATCGAAATTCGGGTTTTAGATCGTCATATTTGGATTGAGATTGCTTATTAGGATCGGCCGTAACTCTCTAACAGATAAACTCATTTTAATGCTGTATTTTTCGTTAAAAATCCAATGCGCTTGACGTAGCTCTATTATGGTATATATGTATTGTTATTATGGTATTATTTATTTCGTCATTTGACACCTCTTCTTTTAATTGTGCTTCTTTATTCTTAACATTTGTTGTAATTTCAGTAAAATTTATATGTAGATTTGTAATATGAATTTTTAAAGAAAAATATGATGATCATCAGCACCTCCCTTCTAGGTGATGAAGGAGCTCACTAAAATTCACAGGTGCAGTCTAAAATTTGGTACACCAAGACATTGTTACGTGATCAACTACGTTATAATGTTATTATAGGTATCCTATTTTAAAACTATAAATCATGCACTATAATTGTGTCTACAGTAATAGGGTTTTCTTAGTGGGACTGTATGTAGCTTTTGTATGAAACGTTTCAATTATTGAAAAAAATAAGAAAGAAAATAATAAGTACGTCCTTGTCGTTGAGAAGGTTCTCACAATCTCATGATTGAAGAAATCTTTAATTCCATTTCAGTCCGAAAAAGGTCCTACCAAAACATAATACAGCTTTGTAATATGATTAGAAAAACAGTTTCTCTGAGAGCAAAATGTCGAGGTCAGGCGTAGACCTCATATTACAATCTGTCTCCATTCGCCATACGACCCCGGTGAAACCTTCAGGCGATCATGGCGAAACTTGACAACCAAAATTACATTATTTACCGTCTACCCCCGACTGGGCACATCTTTTTTCCAAATTGAATTGAGTTTCTGTGTAAGTACTATATTTCTGTAACAAGATTAGATACAGTGGCCGAAGTGTGGATAATCTTTCTTGTCCAAAGTTATTTAGTTCTCTCGAAGATAGTGGTACTGAGAGGTTCTAGTGCTACTGGCGCGGCCCGCCCGAAAGCAAATCGCGGGATGACATAGAAACAAACGTGCACGATGAGCATGTATTCCGTCAGCCAACAGAAGAGTCTATCTTGGTACATTTCTAGATAATTTTCCAATGCCAGCGTCAGCATTAATCTTCATATAATATTCACAAAACTGAAAGAATATCGCAATTCCTTATTTATAAAATGCTATCATGTTATCTGCTAACGCTACTTAAACTTGTGTTCTAACTGACTTTGTACCTGTCATAAGTCATTACGCCAGATCTCATATTCAACAATCGTAAAACTTCTTTAACGACCTCTTAAAGTGTTTATATACCTATAACATTAAAGTTGATTGTGCCTTTGGTGAAGTTGGTCTTAGAACCTCCTTAGGTGAAAGACAAAAAGAACAAAGAATAAAAATTTATGCAGTACCAAAAAGAAAAGTCTTAGTTTCAATAGACTTAGGCACTTGATGTAGTGTGCAATTTAAGATGGAAATGGACATCACGGGTTTCATTCTCTCATCTGTAAATATATCTTCAGGAGTTACAAAAGTAGGTCTATAGGTAAATAAAATAAAATAGATTTGTGTACTTTTTACCCATGCTCAACTTTGAGATTTAAATCTTTGCTATGTAACTACACGTATTAATTACCTCACATAATAAATAGTGTACGACAATTTTATAGATTTGATGTTACCATTGTATTTAATTAATCAATTCTGGAGAAAATGAGCGATTAGATAAATATTTAAGTCTCAAAACGACCCGTGTCGCTGCTTCGTATTGTCATTACAGACAAAGAGTAATGCTTCTAGTGACGGCGCCATGATGAATCGACAGACATTCCATTTATCAATGGTGATTGACACAGTATCTAATGTTTAAAAAAAGGATACTGCAAAAGACATCATCAATTTAATACTTGCAGACATGTGAATTAAGAATCTATACTGATAAAATTATGGGGTGACACCAATTAACTTAAAGCCGAAATATTACACCTTGATATTTAAATTCTTAGGTACTTGCTTATAAATGTTTCTTTGTAAAACCTTAAAGTTTACTTGTAAATGGAGAGAAATAGCTAAACATTGAGCGGTGCCTCTATCCTGCTCACTAATTACAGTTCAATTCTTTTAATGACTTCCTGTCTTAGGGTATAATATTAGATGGTATACCTACTACTCGTAATAAATACTCTAAGTAGGTACCTACTCTAAGTACCTGCTAATATAATTATGTATACTCTAAGCTTTCTATGCTCTTAGCAACCACTTGCCAATGTCTTGTCAACAGACCACCAGTTACAAATAAAAAACCCGGCCTAGTGCGAGTCGTACTCGTGCACCGAGGGTTCCGTACTAATAAAGGCAAAAAATCACGTTTATTGCATGGGAGCCTCTTAATCCCTCCCATTTTTAGGGTTTCGTAGCCAAATGGCAAAAACGGAACCCTCATAGATTCGTCATGTCTGTCTGTCTGTCTGTCTGTCTGTCTGTCCGTCCGTGTGTCACAGCCAGTTTTCTCCGAAACTGTAAGGCCTATGCTATTGAAACTTGGCAACTAGATTTATTCTGTGAACCGCATCAAGATTCTTATATAAAACTAGAAAAAAAGCAGTAAATTTTGGGGGTCCCCATACTCAGAACTAAATCCCAAAAATTTTTTTTTCATCAGACCCATACGTGTGGGGTATCTATAGATAGGTCTTTAAAAATGCTATTGAGGTTTCTAAAATATTTTTTTTCTAAAGTGAATAGTTTGCGCAAGAGACACTTCCAAAGTGGAAAAATGTGTGTCCCCCCCCCCCCTCTAACTTCTAAACTAAGAGAATGATAAATCTAAAAAAAATATATGATATACATTGCCATAAAAACTACCAACGAAAATTGGTTCGAACGAGATAGAGCTGGTAGTTTTTTTTTAATACGTCAAAAACCGCAATTTTCGTTTAGAAAAACACTACCACTGCGAACGTGTTAAAACATCAATCAAAGTTACAACGAACTATAAGAACTTTTATATTATGTTACTTGTTGCTACGAAACCCTTCATGGGCGAGTCTAACTCGCACTTGGCCGATTATTCTGATTTTAGTATTTGTTGTCATAGCGGCATGAGAAATACATCATCTGTGTGAAAATGTCAACTCTAGCTAACACGGTTCCTGAGATACAGCCTCATGACGAACAGACAGACAGACAGACGCCAGCGAAATTTCATGAATAGGGTCTCGTTTTTACCCTTTGGGTACGGAACCCTGAAAATGCTTGAGAACCTGTATATTGTTATACGGTGAAATATAAATAAAATCCATAAATCACGGTTCATGAGATACAGCCCGGTGACAGATAGACAGACAGACGGACAGCGAAATCCAGGAACAGGGTCCCGTTTCCTCGGCGGCTTAGGCGCCTCCGACGTGTCTTCGCCGAAGACTATCGGCCTCCATGACCGGGGGCCTGAGGACGGTGAGTGGGCTCCTCACCGTTCTTACAGAAGCAGGTCCATGACGGCAGCGTGACGTGAGAGATTGACGCACGGCCCCCGTTAGAAGCGGAATCACACCCGAAATCCCCCAAAGACGTGGGATAGCACCCGAACCAGCCCCTAAGCGAGGCCGCAGTGATAGCCTTAGGTCTGTTGGGAGTCCTGGGACATCCTTCCGAGGGCTTACCCGGGGCTCCCAACCGTAGACTGTTGCACGTTACGTGAGATTTTTTAGTCGGTAGGAGTCTGGCATAGCACCCATGAAGGATTTTCCCTCTCGTTAAAAACAAGGGTTCATGTTAGCTTAGGGTTTTTTGTACTAGCAATGATGTAGTCTTTCAGCTTATTTTAATTTAAACCACAAGACTACGTTCTAGCTAGGACGTGGTAAGGAACGCTCAAATACTCCGTGATTTAATAGTCTCTCATAAATTCTACACATTGCTGGAGCAGTTGAACGTGCCAGCAACTCTAGCACAGGACCTGAATAAGTTATGGTTTGGAATTTAAGGCAGTTTCTAGTCTTCTGGGTATGATTTTAAATGAATTGTCTTACTAAATTTACAAACACGTATTGTTTGATTCGTGACTTACCTGCGCTGCTCGTGGTCACAGCAAGTAACATAGTATAAAAGTTCTTATAGTTCGTTGTAACTTTGATTGATGTTCGCAGTGATAGATTTTTCTAACCGAAAATTGCGGTTTATGACGTATTAAAAAAAAACTACCAGCTCTATCTCGTTCAAACTAATTTTCGTTGGTAGTTTTTATGGCAATGTACATTTATAAATTCTTTTTAGAATTATCATTCTCTTAGTTTAGAAGTTAAGTTAGGGCACATTTTTCCACTTTGGCGCAAACTGTTCAGTTTATAAAAGAAAATTTAGAAACCTCAATAGCATTTTTGAAGACCTATCTATAGATAGCCCACACGTATGGTTTTGATGAAAATAAAAATTTTGAGTTTCCGTTCTGATTATGGGGACCCCCAAAATGTACTGCTTTTTTTCTAGTTTTATATAAGAATCCTAATGCGGTTCACAGAATACATCTATTTACCAAGTTTCAATATCATAGGCCTTATAGTTTCGGAGAAAAGTGACTGTGACACACGGACGGACGGACAGACAGACAGACAGACATTACGAATCTATAAGGGTTCCGTTTTGCCATTTGGCTACGAAACCTTAAAAACATAGTCTTATTATAATATAGATATAGATTTACGAAAATCTTTGTGAACTGTTGCGTGAAATACGTAAACTTATGTACGTATTTTTACGTTTATTTTTGTCCCATAATGTTAGTATTTTTCTGTGTTAATATGGAAAGCCGAAGCGCAAGGTGAGACCACCCTATGATTGACACTGCCTTCGAAATTTTACAAGCAGCCGAAGGCCTTCCACATGGCTAGACTACTGGCATGTCACTGCCAATAGATACCAATGGCCTAACTTAAAATCTTCCAGAGCGCCGCAACATTCTCATAGAGATATTATTATACAACAAAGTGGTGCCCCATCTGAGTACAAGCCATAGTGATTATTCATAAGGAATATTGATTGATGGAACCTGCTGAACATTGATAACACCATCGCACTGTTCCACAACAAAAAATCTTACGGCATACACCGTTTAAAGAGCACTGCCTTCAGTAGGACTACAAAGGTTCTTGGACATTATTCTACCACATTTTTATGTTTCCTAAATGCCCACGAAACTTAAAAAACTGTTGTTTTGCTTGCGTAGAAATAATACATTACGCTAAGCTCATTTTTAACGTTTCTCTTTACTGAGGGGGACATTGATAATATTATATTGTTCTGCTCAATTTCTCTCTGTGTTATTTGCAGAGAATGTTTCAATTTCATCTATAAAGATATGTTTTCCTTACCTTTACCGAGGTCAGGACAGTCGTCTTCAAATTAATACAAGTCCTTTCTACCGTTTACATTTGGGTGTACCTCAATAATGTTTATCTTTTATTATTAGGTCCACTTTGGCACTCAAGCCTGATAAGGATCAGCTAGGTCGCACATGTGTCCAATTGAATTCTGATAAGGATCAGCTAGGTCGCACATGTGTCCACTTGAATTCTAATAAATAGGTTCACAGTTTTACTATGTTAGTGTTTGCTACTTTTATTTGTTTAGTTTCATGCAATATTTGTTACAAAGTAATAACGAGTTTTCATTTGCATACCTGTAGTAAAATACCTATTCCAGCAAGCAATCTAACTGTCGTGCTTACTTTTCACAGTTTCCTGTCAATTTTTGTACGAGGAAATTAGAAATACATTTTTTAACGTAATAATATAAAATAAATTGTTATTCAAAAATAATTTTCTTCCGGTATAACGAATTTTTGATTAGATATTACTGGATAAAGAATAAACTCCCCTTGTCTTGTTATTTAACATCGTTTAATGTATTCATACTAATCATGAACGGGCAGGAAATTGTAAAAAAATGCGATTAAGAATTGTATATTTACATTGTTAAATATTACTGTCAAATTACATATCTGGCAGCCAATGATTTGATTTAAAAAAGTTGGACAAGTTCGTTTGAGATTTGCCCACTGAGGGTTTTCATACTTTTTATTTATTCAAGTAGTATATTACGGCCTTACTTGCCGAATTTCATAGTTCTAGGTCAACGAAATATACTCTACAAATGTTGATTGCCATAAGAAGTCTAGAAAGTGTCGAAACATATTTTCTTTGCATCATAAATGGCCGTAACTTTTTTGTTGTCAATTTGAAATTTTATTTTTATTTTAACTCAGGAATGTTTTCTAGACATTTCACGCGTTCTTGACAGACGGACAACAAAATGATACCTACTTTACGATTTTCGTCTTTCCGTTTAAGTTACGGAATCCTAAATATTGTAACAAGATAATATATAATTTGTGATCCCATGCTCGTGCTCCGGAGTAAAAAAATAATGATGAATATTTTAATTTTGTTTTACTACAGTCTTTTTAGTAGAAACGATTTCAAGTTTTAAATTTTGTAACTTTCATAATTAAGGAGGTTGAAATTTTTTCATTCTTGATACTTTAGACAAAGAGCTTTTAGTTAAAACTTTAGGTATTTCAGATTTTTTACCCTCCGGCTCTAGAAGATGATTAGTGGAAGATTAGGTATAAGGTCAACCTGCTAGTCATTATTTTTGTTTAACAGCTGAGCTTGACCAATATTCGTACAGGCGGCGTTTGAAAATCCACGAACGCGGTAAGTGGAATTTTTAGGTTATGAGTATTATTTTCATACACACATACCTACATAATATAATCACGCCTTTATCGAAGGGGTACGCAGAGGCATACTATACGCCCACTTTCACCTTATATAGTTTTATGACCCACGTGTCATTATACTTTTTTCAACTTCATTTTGAATAGGTTTACATTGTATTCTTTTAAGGCATCTGGTATTTTATTATAAACCTTAGGCGCAATACACAATAAACTGTTGGACACCAGAGCTGTCCTCGAACCACGTAAACACAATCTATTTTCACTTTTATGTAACAAGCGCCTGTTGCGTTTTACAATTTCAGAGTTACGTTGGAATAAGTCAGGGTTATTATGAACAAATAAGGCCACCTCCAGGATGTAAAGTGACGGAAGTGTTAAGATATTATACTTCACGAAGTACGGTTTACAGCTGTCTGTTGTCTACAAAGTGGACATGGTCCGAATACAGCGTTTCTGAGCCATGAAAACTATATCGCTGTTAGTTGAGTTTCACAAAAAATCACGTATCCGTCTATGGACATTGCCAATTATTGTTTTGTAGAAGTCATAGATGGCCAGGTTTGTGTTCCTATTAGACCTCAATCCCCTTTGCTCCTTACATAGTAGGTCGTGACGTTCAAAGTAGGTACGTATAAATTTTATTATGTATGTATTTTCCAAATATTTTTGAAAATATGGGTATTAATGTAATATCATAATCACTAGCAAGCAATTTTATAAAGTAGTTATGTATCTATCTGCCATAGAGATATCTCACAAAGTGCTTTTTATGAAGTTAGAGATGTGTTATCTAATTATCTATTTAATGAATTACTTTTAATGAAAATAGTTAAAAACGACATCTTAGACTGCTTTGAAATTCTCTCAAAAATTTACTTTAACCTTCGGTCAGTCGCGCGATTTTACTTAACGAGGTTTGTCGCGTGGGGTTTTTGAGAACCCCAATGAAAAATAGCATGAAAAATAGGAAATTATAAGTATTTCATATAATTTATCATTACATTATTACTTGTTTGTCAAACTACAATAAAATAATGACAAATTATTAAGCAATTTGTATTTAATTACTTATTAAACTTATAATCTAAAAGTAGGAACCCATTTTTCTCACTCTGAGATCACTTTTACAAAAAATAAATAAATAAATAAATCTACTCCGTAATTATTTACTTTATACTTTTTTGGCATCATGTAGAAATAATCAACTTTGTAACATATAATATTTAAGGAATAAACAAAAAAAAATTCGTCACTATATGAAATTGTATGCTCGTCGCGTGGGGTCTTTGAGAGCCCGTGAGCTCAAAACAGGTCCGCATTACACGGGGCTTACGTGCGAATTGAAGTTAGCAACTGTCCGCGCCAACTACAATATAACTTAGAAGGGTACATAAACTACTGCACTGCCACAATAGATTTAAATAAGAAAATTTTGCATTTTTGTAATGTTCGGGCTTTCAAAGGCCCCACGCGACGGACGGAAGGTTAACGTGCCCAGCAAACGACTCCGTTTCAACCCCTCCCTTATGTATGCCAAGAGCATCAACATACTATCGCCAGAATAGTTATATTGTGCTCGTGAGCAGGGCGTTTAATGAATTTTGTAAACAAAATAGTACAGAAATAGATCCATTTGCGATGAGTGTCTCAGGGGTTTTCACGGGCTGGTATCCGCAACTTGACGTAATTTTTTCGCCTATTTTGGCGTGGGGTGAAGAGGTGTATGAGCCTAAACTTTTTCAAAAATAAAATGTGATGTAAATAAGGAAAAGAAAGACACTAGGAAGTCAACTTTTAATTGCATATCTATGTGTTATACAAATACATTTCTTATTCTGTAACTCACAATTTACTGCTTAACCTATCGCTACAAGCGAGGACTTGTCATTTGCTTTCTGTTTATATATTGTGATCTCCAATCTTAAATGTAAGCTGAAAGTCCTACATAAGCTAAATACGTACATACATATCATCACGACTGTTTTGCATCGATGTAGGCAGAGACTATAACTTTACACTTGCTACGACTACTTTCGCTTCTTCTACTTTCATAAAAGCTTTCATACACGCTCGCCGGTAAAAGGTACTCTTGACCTGGCCTGTTACAATGTCATCGCCATGCGTACGCCGAGGGCGACCCCTACCAGTTGGCCCATTCATTCTCGCCTAAGTAAAATACATAAATAAATGCTCAGTCCACAGTGCTGCGGAACAAATATATAATTATGTTATCTTTGGCTGTGGAATAAGTTACATCTGTTAGCGAAAATAAATATAACATTCAGATGCAAAACAGAAAACATTATTTTGCAAAACAGACAACCACAGTATTACTATTAAATGTAATATCTTCTCTCTTCTATTGCTAAAACCTATTGACTCATTCAAAAATAAATCGTATATACCTACTATTAACAAAATAAGGAATTAAAATGAAATTCCGTGTAACAAGTAAACTAGAACTAGGACACGCATCGGGCGCCATTTCAATACCGCAAAAACCAATAAGTACTGCCACCGCCAATCGAAAAATCAGAATTTTGAAACGATAATTTTGGTCTCACACGTTTCATTTTAAATAGATATTTTCACAAATCCTTACTAATATCATTACGGCAAAACTTTTTAAGCCTGGATGTTTATTACTCTTTCACGCTCTTACGAACGGATCGAGCTAAAGTTTGGTACAGCGATACCAGATATAATAGTCCAAAATAATACATAGGCACTTTTTATCCCTGGAATAATTACACATGGGATGAGAGTTCAAGAACAGAATTCCACGGGGGAGTACTCATGGGTGCCATCTACCAAGATATTTTTAATGATTCAAAGGACAACGGCCGGTAGCGGAAAGCCTCTATAGCCCCGGGAGACTTGGAATATTATACAACAAAGTTACGTCAAATCGATATTGCACTTTTTGCTTCAGACGAGACTCTGTAATTAATTTTCTTCCAATTTGTTGCTCTTTACGTTAAGTCACTGAACTAAATTAAATGGAAAAGTTAATGATAGCTCAAAGCTAATTATTTTGTATTTTAATGAATTCTTTCTTTAATACAAAGAAATTTGTCTTTTATTATCACTATTATGAAAGTCTTAGACATGCCGTAGATGTAAGAAGTGATGTGTGTGTGACGTCACTTGCCAGGTGGTTAGAGGAGTGACTTGGACAGCCAAGTATTGGGAATACCATCCTTAATTCTATACTCTGTTGGGAGTCTTGGGACATCCTTACGAGGACTAACCCAAGGCTTCCAACCGTAGGCTGTTGGGCGTTACGTGAGGTTTTTTAGTCATTGGGAGTCTGGCATAGCATCCATGAAGGATTTTCCGTCACGTTAAAAAAAAGTATAGGTACCTATATTGTTAAGACGAAAGTTAATAAATAAATATTCACGGACATTTCACACAACGCTATCTGATCCCAAAGTAAGCTAGGAATAACCTGCTTGTGTTATGGGTATCAGACCACGGATATTAATACTTATATACTTTTAAATACATACTTATCATACATACTTATCATACATAGGTGTAGTGGGGCCCTACCAACACCTGCGGACCCAAGTCAACCTCACGTGCAAGCTCGTGCACCTGCTGAACAACGGACGAGGCTCTGACGGCGGCGGTCCATTTCAACACGGCGATGGGCTCACCACCTGTTACGTGGGACCGAATTGTACACGGTGAAATGTGGGCCGGTATAGGCCTCTGCCTACCCCTTCGGGGATAAAGGCGTGAGTATATGTATTATCATACATAGAAACACCCAGACTCTTGAGACAAACATTTATGGGTCACACAAATATTTGTCTCCGGTGGGAATCGAACCCACGGCCTCCAGCGCCGCAGGCGGTATCACTACCGACTGCGCCACAGAGGCACTAGTCTATATAGACTATTAGTTAAACCCGAAATAAGTTCATTTGGAATTCGGAAACAGAATACAGCGCGAGCGAAGCCGCGTGTCCTATCGAGTATTTTATTAATTACTAGCGGTACCCTGCCACGCTCCGCTGTGAATTTTTTATGGTGGTTTTATGTACCTATGAGAAATGAGTAACAATCTAAATGATGGGTACATTTAAAAAAACAAATGTGTGCGTGTACTATTGTACACACGTAAGAAGTGAAATTTCTTCATGACCTTATTTTACGAAAGAAATATCATGAAATATATATAGGAGTTAGTAGTGCAAAAGTCCAAAGTTCAAAAGTCCAAAGTCAAAAAGTCAAAAAGTCAAAAAGTCAAAAAGTCAAAAAGTCAAAAAGTCAAAAAGTCAAAAAGTCAAAAAGTCCAAAAGTCCAATAGTCCAAAAGTCCAATATTCCAATAGTCCAATAGTCCAATAGTCCAAAGTTCAAAGTCCAAAGTCCAAAGTCCAAAACTACAAAGTCTAAAAGTCTAAAATTCTAAAAGTCCAAAAGTCCAAAGCTCCAAAACTCTAAAATTCCAAAAGTCTAAAGTCCAAAACTCCAAAATTCCAAAAGTCCAAAAGATCAAAACTCCAAAAGTCCAAAAGCCCAAAGTCCAAAAGTTCAAAACTCCAAAACTCCAAACCTCCAAAACTCCAAAACTCCAAAACTCCAAAACTCCAAAACTCTAAAACTCCAAAACTCCAAAACTCCAAAACTCCAAAACTCTAAAACTACAAAAATCCAAAACTCCAAAACTCCACAACTCCAAAACTCCAAAACTCCAAAACTCCAAAACTCCAAAACTCCAAAACTCCAAAACTCCAAAACTCCAAAAGTCCAAAAGTCCAAAAGTCCAAAAGTCCAAAAGTCCAAAAGTCCAAAAGTCCAAAAGTCCAAAATTCCAAAAGTCCAAAAGTTCAAAGCTCCAAGAGTCCAAAGTCCAAAACTCCAAAGCTCTACAACTCCAAAACTCCATCTCCAAAAGGTCAAAAGCCCAAAACTCCAAAAGTCCAAAAGTCCAAAAGTAGAATGTCCAAAAGTCCAATAGTCCAAAAGTCCATGAGTCCAAAGTCCAAAGTCCAAAACTCCAAAACTCCAAAACTCCAAAACTCCAAAACTCCAAAACTCCAAAACTCCAAAAGTCCAAAAGTCCAAAGTCCAAAAGTCCAAAAGTCCAAAAGTCTAAAATTCCAAAAGTCCAAAACTCCATAAGTATAAAAGTCCAAAGTCCAAAAGTTCAAAGCTCCAAGAGTCCAAAGTCCAAAACTCCAAAGCTCTACAACTCCAAAACTCCATCTCCAAAAGGTCAAAAGCCCAAAACTCCAAAAGTCCAAAAGTATAAATGTCCACAAGTCCAATAGTCCAAAAGTCCATGAGTCCAAAGTCCAAAAGTCCAAAATTCCAAAGTCTAAAAGTCCAAAGATTTAAAAGTCCAAACGTCCAAAAGGCCAAAACTCCATAGCTCCATAACTCCAAAACTCCAAAATTCCAAAAGTCTAAAGTCCAAAACTCCAAAATTCTCAAAAATAACATGCAAGACATATCTGACCTCTTTATTAGGTAAGTACTCTCTTTTATTAAATTCTCTCTTTTATTAAATCAATTAAGGCGCTCAGTGTTATCAAATGATAACACTGAGCGCCTTAATTGTTTCCTAAATGACCACTCATGCAATATTAACTGCCCTAAAGCAATTGAGCCGGTGGAGGCTCAGGGCGAACCGGTTACCGCTGAGCCCCTAGCTCCCATTACCATGTGCTCACCCAGTACATCAGTGAATATATTGTGTGACAGTGTAAATAATAGTAATAGTTGTACTAAATTAATTGTATTTAGTGATGATATTGGTACCAATCTTAGTTCATTTTTAAAACAAAACTTAAATTCAAGTTATTACTCAGTTATTAATAATTGCTATCCGGGTGCTTCATTAAGTGATATTATGCAAAAGATAATAGAATATAAATTTGACGCTAACAGTAAAATAATAATTTTCTGTGCAAACAGGGGCAAAATTAGCAATGATGATTTGTCCCTATACATGAATTACATCTTAAACTTAAATGCCATACAAGTTGTAATGTTCACACTTCCATTTATAAAAGGTGTGCCAGATTCGGAAAATTCATTTAGATATAAGATGAATTTACGTTTAAACTTAATTAGTCAGTATAATAATAAATTTAATGTAATTGACTTTAATTCTGTATTTGACACAAATTTGTCACATACCAAGTATAAAGTCTATAATAATCACAAGGGTAGGTATTGTCTACCCAATTATTATAAAAGACAAATAGCAAGTTTGCTATTCAGTTATTTTTACTCTTTAGCCAAAAACTTGGCTGACAAAACTGCTTTATTTGAGCAGAGTAGATTTAGGACTTTGGAATCTGTTCCAAGTAATTTAAATTAACTTCTGGGACAACAGAGGAATTACCCTCTAGCCAAAATTGTAAATTGATAGAGTTGAATTTAATTGCAAACCATAACTATATCGGAAACTGTCCTCCGAACAAAACTAAATTAAAAAATGTAAATTATATCAGCCTGGTGCATTATAATATTGCAACATTAACGCAGGTCAAAGAGTTTGAATTGGAGCTGTTCATGAGCTCAGAAAATATTGAAATTGTTTGTCTTACAGAGCATATGCGTAAGGAGTATGAGCTCATGTTCAGTTTCAGTAGTCACCGGGTTGGTAGTGCGTTCTGCAGGGTCAACACAACACGGGGGGGTTCGTTGATTTTATTAAATAAGAAATTAAAGTATAAGGAACGGAAAGATGTTGTGTCCCTCTCTGTAGAGTGTACAGTTGAAATATCATGCGTAGAATTGGAGCAATTCATAGTAGTATGCGTATATAAACCTGGAGTCTCACCCTTTTGTGAGTTTGAGGAAGTAATGGATAAAGTGCTATTTAAACTTGGAAAAACTAATAAACACCTAATAGTGTGCGGTGATTTTAATGTTAATATACTTATAAACACGCGTCAAACCAATGATATCTTAAATTTATTTAAATCACACAATCTCACTAACTTATTTTTAGAGCCTACTAGATATTGTGATACAACAGCTACTTGTCTGGACAATATATACAGTGATATGTTGCCAGAAAGTAAGAGTATTATAAATAAGATAAAATCAGATCATACTGGGCAAATAGCATCTTTCAAGATCACAAGAGAAAAAGTTAAAAGACGTAAAATATTATGTAGACCAGTAACTAGTGGCCGCTTGGAACGTATGCGAGTTGGACTTTGCAATAAACTTCCATTTTTAGACACTGGCTTAGATCCAAATGTAAGTTATAAGTTATTTTTTGATTCCTTTTACAATGAGTTCAACTCCATATTCAAGTCTAAGGAAGTCACAATCGGTGACAGGCCAGACTTCAGTGAATGGGCCACTGAGGATATACATAAAAGTAGATTAAAACTGTATGAACTATACTCAGAAAGACAGCTTAATAGAACAGATGAATTTCTAAATTATGTTAAAACTTATTCAAAAAAGTTTAAAGCAGACTGCTTAGCGGCCAAAAGAAAGTATATAAGTAATAAAATTATCAATAGTGTAGACAAAGTTAAATCTACTTGGAAAATAATTAACGCAGAAAGAGGCCAAGCAAAATCAAATGATAATAATTTTAAACTTAAAGTAAATGGTGACATAATTACAACAGATGCCGAAGTCGCTAACGAATTTGAACAATTTTTTTCTCGTATTCCAGTAGATTTGACCAGAGCCCTAGGTTCTTCTATCCCAATAGCAGAATCCTTGTTAAAAGCAAATGTTCCTTGCTGTAATGAAATATTCAAATTCAGTAAAATTAGTTTACACACTATCATAAAAACTTTTAAATCTTTAAATATTAAGAAAACGGCTGACCTCTGGGGAATTTCTGTACATTTAGTTAATTCGTTAATTGAAATGGTTGCTCCTGAATTATCAATCATATTTAATAATTGTGTTGATAGTGGTGTGTTTCCTGACTTAATGAAGTTTAGTAAAATAACTCCTCTGTTTAAATCGGGTAGCACCTCGGATCCGTCCAATTTTCGTCCTATTTCTGTACTACCCACGTTTAGTAAAATCTTTGAAAAGGTAATGCTTAATCAAATGCAAAATCATTTTAATACAAATAAACTATTCCATACTAAACAATTCGGTTTCACGCGCGGTCGGTCTACCACGGATGCTGGAATCAAATTATTAGAGTATATATATGAGGCCTGGGAGGAGTCGTATGATGCTTATGGTGTATTCTGCGACCTATCTAAGGCCTTCGATTGCGTCCAGCATCAGACTTTAATTAAAAAACTTGATCATTATGGGATCCAGGGGACGGCCTTGGATTTAATTAGTTCTTACCTAAGAGATAGAGTACAGAAAGTAGTTATAAATGGTAAACAGTCACATGGTTCTGCTGTAACAATGGGGGTGCCTCAGGGTTCAATTCTGGGACCTTTTCTATTTTTAGTGTACATAAATGATCTCCCTCACCTTATAAGAGACGATCACGAGGTAGTTTTGTTTGCTGATGACACATCTTTTATATTTAAAGTTGAACGTGGACAACGCGATCTTGACGAAGTAAACAATGCCCTCTCTAGGGTAGTCCACTGGTTTAACGCAAATAATTTATTGTTAAATGAAACTAAAACAAAATGTATTAGATTCACCTTGCCAAATGTTAGGCTCGTTAACACCAGTATTAAGATTAGGGATGATCAAGTAGAATTGGTCGATGAAACTGTCTTTCTGGGCATAAAGTTAGACTCCAACTTGCAGTGGGGGCCTCATATCGAGAAAGTCTCGGGCAGACTGAGCTCTGCAGCCTATGCCGTTAAAAAGATCCGACAACTGACAGACATTAGAACAGCGCGTCTTGTCTACTTTAGCTATTTCCACAGTGTCATGACCTATGGCATACTATTATGGGGTAACGCTGCCGACATCGAATCTATCTTTGTGTTGCAGAAAAGGGCTGTCCGGGCTATTTATGGTATGGGGATTCGGGAGTCATTAAGAGAAAAGTTTAAGGATATCAACATACTTACTGTGTATTCACAGTACATATATGAAAACTTATTATATACTCATAAAAATAACAGTAAATTTATTAAAAATAGTGATATCCATAATCTAAACTTAAGAAATAAGAATAAATTGGCTGTACCTAGATTTAGGCTTAATAAAATAAGCAATTCTTTTGCGGGCAATTGTATTCGAATGTACAATACATTGCCGACAGCCATAACAGGTTTGTCAGTTAATAAATTTAAAAAACTAATAAAACTTAAATTGTGCCAGAAAGCTTATTATAGCATTAAAGACTTTCTAGAAGACAAGGCTGCCTGGCAGTGACACGAATTGCTCCTTTCTACATTAAAAAAAAACTGTATTAGATACTAAGATACTAGAAGAGAAGGGACCAGACTGAGTTTCTTGGGGTGTTCTTCTCAGTCTGTAGTATTTCCGAACCCCCGGTAGAGTCACAAAAATTTTGACAAACCTAAATAATTTTTTTAAAAATTTCAAAGGGAATAAATTTTTTTTTATTTTTTTTATTTATTTTATTTATTTTATTATTCTGAATGCAAGGAGGCCGCAATCAAACTTCTCTTAAAAAACATCAATCTGGTAGGTACCTTCTAAATAGGTTGTTTATAATATTTTGTTCTGAAGCTGGCAGAATATAATTTAAAAAAAAACGACCAGCGCCATCTTTTGGTAAAATCACTTTTTAAAGCTATTTTATTCTTATTGCTGATATGATAAAAGTGTATAAAGTAGCCTAAAACCATCTCTGAATCCTATTGTATATCGTGTCCAATTTTGAGCTCTGTTGATTCAGTAAATTTTGAGTTTTTAATAGATACTTAAACGCACGCAACATTTTTATATATATAGAAGAGAAGATAGAAGATTAGGGGCATTTAAAAAAATATACCTATACACGTTGTATTTTCAAGTGTGCCTTGTACGAGCAGTGAGGAATAAACAACTGTAACATTAATAAGTGTATAAAAAACCAGCCAAGTGCAAGATGGATTTGCCCTAGGAGGGAATAATTATCACCTATCATGTACATCTTTTTCACAGGTTCTTCAAGCGGAGCGTGAAGAGGCACATCACAGGGCCGATCACTTGAGGAACACTGTCCTACAGACTGTAAGAGTAGCCTCTCATCCTAGAAGTCGCCATGAATTTTCATCAAACGTGTGGCGCAGCGTCAATCTGACGGACTTAATAATATAATATTTTAAAAAAGATTTACTGAAGAAATCACGGGCCCTGTATAATTTTATCAATCACAGTTGCCTAATGCTTACCATTAGCGTAGGCCCCAATTATACACCCACACTGACTTTTTGACGTCAATATTTTTCTTTTTTTAAAAAAGGAATACATTTTTCGAACCTAAATATTCCTCAGAAAATTTACAATAGGTACCTACCTAATATTATACAGCTTCGGAGAAAAAACAATGTAATTATTATTTCTAGTTTGAAACTTAGTTTTTTTTAATGAGTGACAAGCTTCAAACAAAATTAAGCTTCCGAGAATTTTGATCTAAATTGTACTCGTACGTAGGTAACAACATTTATAACACAGTGATGATCAGTGTTACTCACCAACTAGCGCGAGGTAGCTATGCAGAGAACTCTTTCCCAGGGCGCCTTACTACAGAGATTCCAGTGTGCGTGCAAGGGTAGGCCAGGGCTCTGACGAAAACAGTCAGGTAGGGTGTACACACATATATTTATATAACACAGAGATACACAGAGACACACAGAGAGCTTATTCACTGATAGACACAAATATCACAGGTACACAGAAGTATAGTCAGTGCTTAGGTACTTATGCTACTAAGCTACACATAAGTAGTGGATTTACTGGCCTGCAGAGTGAGCTGAGTGAGAGTGACTGCCTGTTGTTACTGCCAGGTGATGACGGCAGATACCTCTCACATGAGAAGCTCGTGTAGTCCGCACTTCCACGTTGTCGTACCACGTGCAGCCCACTAACTTATAGGTGCGGCACCAAATATCTCATCCGGCAACTAGCCCCGTAGTAAAAAACCCTGTCATGAAAGAAACGACAAATTAAGATCTTGGCTGCGCGACAGACGACAATCGACCCGCTTTGCAAAAGAAGAAGTGACTCACCAGTTTTCTGGGTAAAATGTAGCAAGATGCAATGCAGCAACCCAATCACAGCCCGTTAGGCCACGCGAGGTAACAAATAATCGCGCTTGAGCGAAAAACTGATTCGCGGCACAGTCTCAGAGCAAAAGCCAAAGGACCTCCAACTACCCCAAAGCAGGTCTCGGTCAAAAGTCCTGTCTTTCACGAAAAATCTTAACAAAAACCCGTTCCTTTAAATGCGAAACGCTTCGTCACCGAACTTATGACATCCTGTCATTCTGACAGCAGAAATGTCACCACTGACAACCGATTAAAAAAAGATAACTCGATAAGGCTGCTTTCGCATCCTAAATACTGCATCTATAGAAAATAAATGCTACAACCACCCCCCCTTTAATAGTATTTCCTGCGGATATGAAACGCTGGAAATACACAATAAAGAAAACAGAAAAGTACTGACTAATAAACAAAGACAACCAGCTAGGTCCTTCAAACACCAGCTGACTACGACCATTACAATACCAAAGAAAGATCCTCCTATGTACCTAACTAGACACTGACTCGTGTACCGGTTAGGCTAAGTAACTAGAGTCTAATGCCCTTCATAGAAAACGAATGCTCCCTTTACTCACTGCCGATACCCTAACACTACCCAAGCTCTCAGGATAATGTAGAGTACTAAGAAGCGAATGAGAGAAAAACGCTCGGTGCGGTGCATAGAAGAAACTACAACGTGACAATTTAAAGTCACGTACACATATAGAAATACAAACAAAAGATTAAAATAGTCTTACATAATGATCACATAGCACTGGTTTAATAAACTAGAGAAACAGTGCTATGTAGTTACGTTAGGTATTGGAGACTGCTCCTCCTGATACTTCAGGATGTCCTTGATATGGTACTCCCCAAGATCCTTACCGTCCAGATCTGACAGCCTATATACTAAAGGGGATCGTTTAGCAGTCACCACACATTTAAGGAACTTAGGAGCTAGCTTAGCAGTAAAATTCTTGGCCTTGTTGGACAGGTAGAACGTGCGTTTGTAAACTATCTGTCCCACTTTCAGCTCTACATGCCTTTTTCTGAGGTTGTAATACTTTTCATTACGCTGGTGGGCAACGTTCAAATGTTTCCTCACCTGGTCGTAAATGCGTTGTATTTCTCTCAGCTTGACACCGAAGGCTGATGGATCGTCTACAGAGACTGAAGTAGGATGGCACGCGATATCTGTCTGCCTGTACAGCACTCCATCCCCAATAAATTCCCTACCATGTACCAAAAAGTAAGGGGTGAAACGAGTTGCTTCGTTAACTGCAGTGTTTAAAGCACACTGTATCTCAACCAAGAACTGATCCCAAGACTTGTGTTGTGACTGCACATAGCATGAGATCGCTTGAACCACATTGCGAATAGCTCGTTCCGCCTGATTAGTTTGGGCATGATACCTAGGGTTATAATATATATTAGGTACATTGTATTTAGCCAACAGATCCTTAAATGGCTTACTCACAAACTGAGGGCCATTATCCATGTAAATAGTCTTGCAGACTCCGTGCACGAGAAACACACTCTTCTCTATGAACCTCGCGACTACAGCGCCTGTGGCAACCCGAACAGGGCACAACATGACGTATTTGCTAAAGTAGTCGGAGACCACGATCAGGTGTACGTTTCTATTGCTCGAAGTGGGAAAGGGACCAAGCAGATCGACAGAGATAGCTTCGAATGGCTTCGAAACCCGCTTCGGGCTACCCATTAGGCCGGGACGAGACGTATTTACGGGTTTGTACTGCTTGCATGTTTCGCAATTCCCAACATATTCTTTGACGTCCTCGTACATCTTGGGCCAGTAATAATTCAGGGCTAACCTTTTATGCGTCTTCCAAACGCCACCATGGGCACTAAGTGTGTCATCGTGGTACTTAGAGAGCAGGGGCAAGCGATCCTCCTGAGGTACCACCAGCTTCCAGTCAAAGTCTGAAGTCAAAGAATATTTATTTTTAGTTAACCTATATAGAAGGTTGTCACGAATGTCATAATTTGGTGACTTCCTAGGGTTCTTCCGAACACTATTCATGGTGTGGTCATACCACGGGTCTTTAGTGGGTACTGCATCGAGGGAATCAATTTTGATACGAGACAGAGCATCAGGTACAACGTGGTCTTTACCTTTTCGATGCTCTATGTCAAAATCGAATTGACTGAGCCTCATGCTCCAACGTGCTAGACGACCCGTGGGATTTTTTAGCTTATGGAACCACAGAAGAGATGAATGATCCGTGACGACCGTACATTTTTGGCCTTCGACGTACTGTCGAAATTGTTCCAAAGCGAAAATCACGGCCAGAAGTTCTCGCTCAGTTGTGCTGTAGTTCACCTCGTTCTTGTTGAGAGAACGGCTACAGTAGGCGATAGGGTGCTCAACACCATCGTGAGTTTGTGTCAGTACAGCAGCAACTGAGTAAGCTGACGCGTCACTAAGAATGCGGAAGGGCATCTCAAAGTTAGGCATTTTTAATATAGGGGCAGAAACCAAGGCTGACTTTAGCAGGTTAAAGGACTGTTCAGCCTCAGGGGTCCATTCGAACTTAAGGTTCGTAGAAGTGAGTTTGCACAGAGGTTTACTAATCTTCGAGAAGTTGTTAACAAAGCGACGATACCAGCCGGCCATTCCCAGAAATCTCTTAACCTCCTTAGGGTTAGAAGGGGTGGGATAGTTGAGGATAACCTCAACTTTACCCGGGTCTGTCCGTAAGCCATGTTTGTCCACATAATACCCCAGGTATTTGAGTTCACTCCGACAAAAGTGGGATTTTTTCATATTAATAGTTAGGCCAGCATCCTTGAGTTGCTGATAGACTCTATGTAAGAGCTCTACATGCTCCTCAAAGGTGCTGGACACACAGACTATGTCATCCTGAAACGCAAATACCTTGTTGTCGAACTCGGGACCAAACAGACGGTCCATGAGGCGTTGCATCGTGGCACTGGCACCGACAAGACCGAAGCACATGGAATTGTAATGGAACAATCCTCTCCGGGGAACCGTAAAAGCAGTCTTCTCAGCAGACTGGAGTGAGTCGAATGGAATCTGCCAGTAGGCCGCACTCAGATCTACAGAGGTTAAATACTTAGCATTATTAAGATGGTCTAAGATTTGATTGATATAGGGTAAGGGGTAGGCGTCACTCTTAGACACAGAGTTCAGCTTGCGAGAGTCCAAGCACAATCTGAGGTCGCCGTTCGCCTTCTCCACCATGACCACTGGAGAGTTCCAGGCGGACTGAGACGGGGACACTACTCCCATCTCCAGCATTCGGTCCAGCTCGGCTTCCAGGGCCTTCTGCTTAAGGGGAGAGAGCGGATAATAACGCTGCTTGATCGGCTTGCTGTCACCAGTGTCAATGACATGGTGCACAAGTGAGGTCCGACCTAAACCCACCTTATCAGTGTTCAACGAGTCGAACTTTTCAATGACCTCGTTGATTACACACCTTTGTTTAGTTGTCAGGTTGTCGTAATCCTCGAGGCCACCGTTAAGGGACACAGACTCTATAGGATTATTATCACTAAAGCTATCAAGACTAATATTTTGTAAAATTAACTTATCACTTAACTTAAATTGTTGCCAGAAATCCACTCCAAATATCATGGAGGTGGTTATACCTGGGACAACATAGAACTTGACAACTCGGATAACCGAATTGTACTCAATTGGCAAAGAGATACAACCCAGACATTGCAAGTGAGTGCTGTCTGCAGTTGTAATACGAAAAGTAGGATTGATACTCACAAGATCAAAACCCAGTTCCAAGAAGATGCGGTGCGCTCCCTTACCTAGTATAGAGCAGGAGGCACCGGAATCTAGAAGGCCTAAGACATTTAAATTTAAAACCTTAACAACTAGATACGGTCTAATGTCACTATCCCGTTTAGGAAACAGGACCTTATCAGAAATAGACTCAGATACAGAGTGATGCACAGAGTTCCTAACAAGGCCCTGGCCTACGCGTTTTTTGACTTGCTAGTACAGTGTGAGCAGTCTGGGGTCCTGACTCCTTTGAGACCACACCGGAAACACACCAGCTCCCTTGACTGTGTGCAGCTGTATGCAGTGTGACCGCCCCCGCCGCAACGAAAGCATTTGCGATCGTGGGGGGTAACCGGCGTCTCCACTTCAGACACCTGCTTAGCGGGCTTTTGTACACCTTTGTTCTTAAGCTGGTGTAAGTCAGATGTAATCTCAAACTTGTCAAGAGCAGGCTCATGGAAAGCGTCTGCCCTAGTACGCGCAAGCTCCAAGCGCTTACCCAAACGTCTCAAGTCATCTACAGAGTTGACATCATGCAAGGCCAGTTCCTTCATGTAGTCAGGTCTAATGTTGTGCATGAGAATGTCCAGCTGTTCCTCACTGGGCATCTTACATGACAACCTTGAGAACATGGCTTGCATTGTACATATATAGTTAACCAAGGACTCAGAGCGGGCTTGTGTACGCTGTCTTATCTCGTTCCTGAGGCGGTAATCATAATCAGGAATATCGAAGGTATCTCTAAGCTCACTAATAAGATCCTCATATGAGATGAAGTTAGCTTTGTTTGTACGGAACCAAGACAAAGCCGGTCCATCCAACAGGTCGGAGAAAGCCATAAGGAGTCTAGGCTTAGTAACCTCCCGAGCACATCTAAGTTCCTCTAATCTCTCTAAAAACACACGTACACAAGTAGAACCATCATATTTTAAGTTAAATGAACATAAGTTAAGGGGACGTTCTTTATACACTATGTTACATGTAGAACTATTCCTACTTGAACTAGCTCGCACCGAGCGGTCCTCTCTCACTACTGGTGAAGTATATTCCACCTGGTCACGACCCGAAGGATCATCACCATCATCATCCGAACCTTCGGATTCAGAATCACTACTGGGTTCAGCCCTAGCGATGATCTTCACTAGCCTACCACGAATATCCACCAGGTCGGGGCAATCCAGACCACAACGAGCTAACCTACTCAATAAGTAGTTGGCCCTGAGGGACACCCTAAGACGACTACCCTTATTAATGAAGATGTCACCTGACTGAATAGCCTCCTCCAGCTCGGACACCTTCGGGAGGCAGATCGAGAGCTCAGCCGATGCATCAGCGGGTCCTGGAGCACTCGCTTTGATGCTACCTCGACGGACGAGTCGGTGTGCCGCTCTTAGCTCACTCCGAAGGCCAGACACTGTCGTTTCCGGTTCCACTGAAATACCCATGTGGGACAGCTCGTTAGCAAGTTCATCCTTTCTTAAATAATTAATATATTTTTTCATCTGTGCCATTATGTAAAAATTTACTTACAACAATTATAAAGATAAAATGGCACAGATAAGGATCAATTACAAAGTAAAAATGTAAATTGAGTTACAACAAAGTGTACTAAGTTAGGTAATTATGTTTCAAATTGACTTTTAGAATTTAACAAAGATTAAGGGTATACTAAGAGAGAAAAGTTTCTAAATTTTCTGATAACACAGTTCAGGTTAATAATTAAAATTACAAGGTATCAACATACCTTCAAAAAAAAATTTATAATTACACAGAGTGAAATTCACTAAGTTAACACAGAGGTGAAGCTATAGAATAATATATGTAATATATTAATCTATGCTAATATAATATTACAATAAATATATGTGTGCACCATAAAAAAAGAACATAAAGAAGAAAAAAAACACAATAAGAAAAGAAGTGGGTATTCCAAATAAAATCAAAAAGTTTTTCCAAAATCACAGCTATTTTTAAATTTTAGAATTTAGAATTTTGTGTCTTTTCCAGCCAAGGATGTAGGGAGCTGGAAGAAGACGAAAGGGACGGTTTTGTGCTTAGCTGCTAGCACCACCAATTAACGTCCTGGAGCGTCTCGGACGATTCACCAGGATGGTTTCGCCAGAGGTAACCACCTATGCACACACACTAGACTGAGGCTACCGCAGAGTAGACCCAGAGATTTGCCACTACGTTGGGAGCCAATTTATAACACAGTGATGATCAGTGTTACTCACCAACTAGCGCGAGGTAGCTATGCAGAGAACTCTTTCCCAGGGCGCCTTACTACAGAGATTCCAGTGTGCGTGCAAGGGTAGGCCAGGGCTCTGACGAAAACAGTCAGGTAGGGTGTACACACATATATTTATATAACACAGAGATACACAGAGACACACAGAGAGCTTATTCACTGATAGACACAAATATCACAGGTACACAGAAGTATAGTCAGTGCTTAGGTACTTATGCTACTAAGCTACACATAAGTAGTGGATTTACTGGCCTGCAGAGTGAGCTGAGTGAGAGTGACTGCCTGTTGTTACTGCCAGGTGATGACGGCAGATACCTCTCACATGAGAAGCTCGTGTAGTCCGCACTTCCACGTTGTCGTACCACGTGCAGCCCACTAACTTATAGGTGCGGCACCAAATATCTCATCCGGCAACTAGCCCCGTAGTAAAAAACCCTGTCATGAAAGAAACGACAAATTAAGATCTTGGCTGCGCGACAGACGACAATCGACCCGCTTTGCAAAAGAAGAAGTGACTCACCAGTTTTCTGGGTAAAATGTAGCAAGATGCAATGCAGCAACCCAATCACAGCCCGTTAGGCCACGCGAGGTAACAAATAATCGCGCTTGAGCGAAAAACTGATTCGCGGCACAGTCTCAGAGCAAAAGCCAAAGGACCTCCAACTACCCCAAAGCAGGTCTCGGTCAAAAGTCCTGTCTTTCACGAAAAATCTTAACAAAAACCCGTTCCTTTAAATGCGAAACGCTTCGTCACCGAACTTATGACATCCTGTCATTCTGACAGCAGAAATGTCACCACTGACAACCGATTAAAAAAAGATAACTCGATAAGGCTGCTTTCGCATCCTAAATACTGCATCTATAGAAAATAAATGCTACACATTTACATATAATGGAACGTCGCGGTGACGCACGACACGAATAGCTCCCGGTGATTTTTTAATTTAAAGTGGAAATACGAACTGTATAGTCGTGATCATGATATTAAAGTGAAATATTGGTGTTATTGTGCAACTACAAACTGCATAACAGAGATATTTACCAGAATTTTTCAGTGTAAAAGGATAATCATAGTGTGAACAGTTGTTGACAAAAACTAATTTGGTGGGTGGCCGGCCGCGCATCGGCAAACCGAGTGTCGCGCTCTTTCGCACTAACAGGGATTTCCTATCTTCGACCCTGTCACACACAATTCTGTATTTGAATTCGAAGAAGTAACTGAAAATGAACTGTGCTATTTGCTCCAAAAAAATTGATTTGGGGGAACTACTGAAATGCACAGGATGCAAGGCGGGATATCATTATAAATGTCTAAATATAACGTCGGCTGCATTTAAGGATGGTCAGGCCCAAATTAAACGCACTTATAAATGTGATTCGTGTGCAAATGTAACCCAACGAATTCGGGTAACGGATGACACCCCGGTAAGAAGTCGTGAGTGTTTGATTGATAATTATAATCAAATGAATAGAGAAAGGAATCCCTCATTAGGATCCGAGGATGATATGTCAAGTATTATGGAAAAAGTTAATAGAATGGTTGTGGAGAAATTGAGCGCCATGGAGACAAAAATAATTCAAGAAATTAAGGACACGGTAAGAATTCTAGTATTGGAAAACAGTAAACTGACCCAAGAGCTGAAGGAAACCAAAAAAAAATGTGTGGCATATGAACAAGAACTTCAAATACTAAAAATTGAAAAAAAGAACGCCATTAAAGGAAACACTTTCAGTGCTAAAATTGACTCCAACTGTAACAGTCACCAGCAATCAAGCACAAACGTAACTGGTTCCAATACGGTATGTACTTCGCCAACTATCAGGAAAAATATAGGCCACCAGCAGGAGACCCAAGAGCGGCTAACGCAGACTCCGAGACTATCAGTCAATTATGCTACTGTGGCCCAGAAACCAGTGGAAACTACCGTGACTGATACATGGACAGTAGTTAAAAATACCAGGAGACGCAATCCGGTTACAAGAGGTGGTAATACGGCATCTGACTTGCTGAAAGCGGTGGAACGTAAGAAATTTTTACACGTATGGAGGTTAGAGAAAAACACGTCAGAAGACACACTAAAGAAACATATTCGTAATGTTCTGCAAAATGATGGTGAAATTATTATTGAAAAATTAAAACCTAAGACTGAACGCGACTATTCGTCGTTTAAAATTGGGGTTACTGAAAGTAACTATGAAAAGCTAAGCAATCCGCAGGTATGGCCCGTGAATGTCGAGTTTAGCGAGTGGAGGTTTTTTCGGCGAACAACCCCCTTCGGACCCAGGCCCGCCGAAGGACAAACCCAATAAAAGCATTAATATTCTGTATCAAAATGTGAGTGGCCTCAGAACTAAAACGACACGTCTCTTATCACTGATAGAATCATCAGAGGCCGACATTTTTGCTATCACCGAGACAGGGTTGAATGAGTCCATTCATGATGCGGAATTATTGCTCCCAGGACATCAAATACTCCGATGTGACCGAGTGGACGGACGGAAGCAGGGTGGAGTGCTTTTGATAGCCACACCGCAATTCGAACTGCGCCGAGTGGCGGTCCCCGACGGCGACGGTACGGACATAGACAGTCACAGGTTTGAGTTAATTTGTGCTGCAATTTATAACGATAACCGGTTCCTAGTAGCGTGTTGTATTGTATATATTCCACCTAGTACAATAGACAGCGAATACATGTCGATGTTTAATTTGCTGGAAAAAATATGTCTCAAATACAAATCTAACTTAATAATATTGGGGGATTTTAATTTGTATTCCAGTAGTGACAATGTTAATTGTTATTTTGAATATTTTATGGCCTTTTGTGAATTCATTCAGTACAACACTATACCCAACTGTAACAGTAGGCAGCTGGACCTGGTGTTGAGCTCGCGTAGTGACGTATTCGTGTGCGAGGCGGACGAAGGGCTACAGCCCATAGACCGCCACCACCCGCCCCTGGCCGTCGCCGTGCGTCTTGGAGGCGCGCGGGCGCCCGCGCCGCCGGGGGATGTCTCGTCCGTTGCCGCCCCCTGCGTCCCACCCGGGCGGGGCTCTTGTGGTCAGGTAGTACGTGAACAATGGAACTTTAATAAGGCTGATTTCCAACATTTATATTACTTACTTGCCACATTGAATTGGACCGATTTGTTTGGTTTGAGCGATCCGGAATCGATCTTAAATTTATTTTATAACAAAATATATGATGTTATCGATCGTTGTGTCCCACGCAGACATAATATCTGCGCAAACAGTAGGCGTAGGTACATCTATCCTGTATGGTATACACCTGACGTTATAAAAGAGATAAAACTGAAACACACATTGCATAAAAAATACAAGTCTAGCAAGTCTCGTAGCGACTACGAGGCGTTTAGTAGGTCTAGGGCAACGGTAAAGGTGGAGACTGCTAAGGCGCACGACCGGTACTGCGAACGCGTTCAAAATCAGCTAGCCATTGACCCGCGAGCGTTTTGGGAGTATATGCGGTTTAGAAGGGGGAACGGCGGTAAATGTGGGCTAATGAAGGATAACCACATTTTATCAGACTATGAATGCGCACATGAGTTTGCTCGGTTTTTCCATTCAGTGTATAGGGAGGAGGTACCGGCGCTGAGTGTGGCGGCGGCGAGCGCGGCGCACGCGGCGCCTCCGGGCGCGCGGGTGGCCCTTACCCGCCTGCGCGAGCGGGACGTGCGCGCCGCGCTCGCGCGCCTGCCGCCCAAGCGCTCCACGGGCCCAGATGGTATACCTGCTTTTTTATTTAGAGACGCTCGTATGGTATTGACCGAACCGCTGCTACATCTATATAACTCATGCATCGACACTGCGACATTTCCAGGACGATGGAAGCTCACTCGAGTCGTACCCGTGCCAAAAGGTAGCGGAGGCCCAGATCCCAGTAATTACAGGCCCGTTGCAATTCTTAATACACCGGCAAAAGTATTTGAAACGACTATTTATAACAGTCTGTATGGACAGGTAAATTCTCAGCTTTCAGACGCTCAGCATGGCTTCCGTGCTGGACGGGGTACTACGGGAAATTTGCTCCATCTGATGACGCGTCTGGTGCCGGCGGTGGATGCTGGCCGGCAGGTGGATGTAGCCTACTTTGACTTCAAAAAAGCTTTCGATGTGATCGATAATGACATCCTTTTAACACGTTTGGCTGCAGTAGGCTGCACCCCGCACACGCTGGCATTCTTCGCTAGTTACCTGCGGGATAGAAGTCAGTATGTGGACTGTGGAGGATGCCTTTCCGAACCATATTTCACGAGATCCGGCGTGGGTCAGGGGAGTAATTTGGGCCCGCTTTTCTTTAATATAATTATTAATGGCTTACCTGACGTCGTTTCCAGTTCGACACCGTTGCTTTTTGCGGATGACCTTAAATTAGTTAGAGAGATAACACAGAATACGGATCACGAAATGCTGCAGGATGATATAAACAGTGTTGTGAAATGGAGCTTGGATAACAAACTTTATTTCAATGTAGCCAAATGTTGCGTGTTATCGTTTACTCGAGCGCGTCTCCAGGAACATTATGAGTACTGCATGGAGGGGGTGCCTTTACAGCGGATATACGAGGTGCGAGACTTAGGTGTTCGTTTCAGTTCCGACTTGAAATTTAGTAAACACATTCATGAGGTTTGTAAAAAGTCGTATCGGAACCTGGGATGCATGTTGAGACACTCAAACCAATTTACAAATATCACAGCTTTAAAAGCGTTGTACGAAGCGCTAGTAAAGAGTCACCTGGAAAGCAATGCGATTGTGTGGTCCCCGTATGAAGACAAATATAAAATCATGCTGGAGCGTATTCAGAATAAATTTGTTAGGTTCATTTACTATAAACAATATGGTGTGCACCCAGGGTATCCATTGTTGTATCCCACACTGTTTATTTTGGGCATGGTGGGATACTACAAGTTGGAGGTTAGAAGGGAGGTGGGACTTGCAACCTATTTATTCAAGGTGCTTCGCGGTCACACTCATAACCCAGCCATTCTGCAGGAGATCAGACTGTGCGTACCGAGCGAGTACGTAGCTCGGCGACGTCGCCCGCGCCTTCTAGCGCTGGCGAGTGCACGCACAAACCTGCTGAAGCAGGCACCGCTGTCGCGCGCGCTTCTGTTGCTCAATGAGGTAGCAGACAAGATAGACTTATTTTCGTGTTCACTGAATGAGTTCACAAGGGCCACATATTGTGCAGCATCTTGAAAAAGGTAACGTAGGTAGATGCTATATGCCTTTTTCTATTCTTATTTGTTATGTGTATGTTTATTGTTTCATAAATTGAATAATGCTTGAGAGTGACATTTAAATACCTAATACCTATTTCATGAATTTGACATTTTTGTTGGTTGTATTTTTGAATTAACATTGTAATAAGTAATTGAAATGATATTTGTATAATAAAATTGACATTTGTATTGTAAAATTGACATTTGTATTATAAAATTGACATTTGTATTATAAAATTGACATTGTGTTATTGAATAGACATTATATTATTGAATTGACATAATTTTACTGAACTGACATAATCTTATTGAATTGACATTATCTTATTGAACTGAAAATATCTTAGTGAATTGACATTCTTTTTTAATTGACATTATTTTCTTGGATTGACATTTTTTTTTTGAATTGACATTATTATTGAATTGACATGTATCTTTTTGAGTTGACTATATCTTATTGAGTCGACATTATTGTATTATTATACTGACATTATCTTATTGTATTGGCAGTTGCATTATGAAATTATCTGAATTCATGATTTTTTTTTTCTTATTTTCGATGAATTTACATTATTAATTAATAAGTGGCCTGCGTTAAGTAATAATCTACATTGCTTTTGTATCATTGCGTAATTTAATTGTGTGAAATGACTATTGCATGGTTGGTGCCTATTGTAATGGCTAGTATTGTTATTGTATAAGTAATGCTTGCGTGTAATCTCTTTTGTACAAAACTATTCGTATTTTTGAAATGGATAAACTAGTTGCTTAGATTTATAAACTGGTTACTTACAATATCGCATTGGTGTTCAATTACTGTAAGGATGTTGTAATTGTGTGTTATAAATAAATAAAAAAAAAAAAAAAAAAACATAAAAACCTTACTGGAGGTTATATAATTTGAATAGTAGAACTTGGCAGCCACTACTTATGCTTGTCCGATTCAACACGACAGCAGTCTCTCAACCAAAATAGGACAAAATATAGTTTTTGAAATGTGAAAATGTGTGTATTATGTTTTTCGTATGTACATAATGAGATTTTTTTTTAAATAGACATGATCATTTATTAGGTACCTACAATTTATATTTATCTTGATTATGGGACTACATAAATGAAAGAAATAATTCATGTAGAACATATCGTCCAAAAATAGTTCAATACTTTCTATAGAATCACTACGAGTACATGAATAGCATCCCCATTATTACCATTCCATTCTGCCAAGCTGGAAGTAATATGTCTCACCAAATATGCTCTAAAGTATCTAGTCCGAGAAACTCCTCGACAGATACACTTGAACGGGTCGAGTAGTCTAGATTTATGATGACAAGTGGGTACCTATTATGCTACCACTTGCTGTGAAAATTGGCAATTGTCGCTTGGCTTTGATACACGAAACTAGTTCAATGTCCAATCTCTATATAGATAAGAAAATTAAAGTGTATTTTTGTAATTTATAAATAACAGATTTTTGGTAAATGCTTAATAAGAAAGTATAATATAGACGGAACTTATGTTAAAAGAAGGAATCTTAAATTTCTCGCCTATATCTCGTCTCTCAAACGGCTCTACTAATTTTAAATGAACTTTAACTTACAGATAGCTGGTACTATAAAGACTAACTCAATGCTTTTTGTATTTAAAAATAAAGTCTTCATAGTTAGACAGTAACAAAGTCGGGGGGCTCAGTTAGTCTATACTAATATTATAAGAGGAAAGATTTGTTTTTTGTTTGTTTGTTTGTAACGAATAGGCTCCGGAACTACTGGACCGATTTGAAAAATTCTTTCACTGTTGGGAAGCTACACTCTTTGTGGTGAACATAGGCTATATTTTATTCCTGTATTCCCACGGGAACGGGAACTATGCGGGTGAAACAGCGTGACGTCCGCTAGTATTAAATAAAGTATTCGACTCGAAACGTTTAAGCGGTAATATACTTTGTAGAAAGATGTTTGGCTTGTGTTCAATATAAGCCAAAGTCATCAATATACGTTTCTTTTACTTCTATGAAACGATATTATAATTGCATGACTGACAAACAATTCTTACTTATAAATATTGGCAGCCATGCCATAGCTACACATACTACCTGTATATTGATAACTTTACTGACTTACTCATTTATCAACGCCCATCAGAAACATTGATACCTAGAAAATACAAAAATAGGTTTTATTTTAATTAATTGAACGAGGAACAAGTGATTAATTTAGAATTAAAACTCTTTGACACTGAGACTGTCTCAATCAAACAATCAAAACAGCCTATCGCAATCCACTGCTGGACAGATTTACGCCACAATCCACGGTCCTGCGCCTTCCGCATCCAGTTCCAGCCTGCGACTTTTACCAGGTCGTCGGTCCATCTAGCGGATGGACGTCCTACTCCACGTTTGCCGAGATGCGGTCTCCACTCTAGAAACCGTTTGCTCCATCGACCGTCGGTTCTTCTGCAGATATGGCCGGCCCACTGCCACTTCAATGTGCTTATTCTGCGAGCTATGTCAACCACTTTAGTTCTCTGCCGGATAGTCTCATTTCGGATTCTATCCCTCAGAGATACCCCAAGCATAGCCCTTTCCATTGCCCGCTGCGCAACCTTTAGAGCATTGAGCAACCTCACTGTAAGCGTCCACGTCTCGGCACCGTATGTCATAACCGGTAGAACGCACTGGTTGTAGACTGTCTAATAAACCCAAACATGGTAATTATGTTCTGCAAGTTGCAGGTTACCATGTAGCGGAATTAACATAAAAGAACAGAACAGGTGTCAAATTTATAAACAGGTCAATGAATTTTAGCGAGTTCCCTTCATAACTTAGAGGATGATTGGATGAATTTCAAAAAAAGGATGTTCCAGGGCACCCGGCAGTCGTGGATGAGTTTTGAATAGAGAACTAGAAGTCGATAAAGTACATAGTGTTGCATTTATCGCACACCAATTTAAAAAATGATGAATCTTCTAAATGTATATATACATATAACTCAAAGGTGACAGACTGACTGACATAGTGATCTATCAACGCTCAGCCCAAAGCACTGGACGGATCGGGCTGATATTTGGCGTGCAGGTAGGCATCCGCTAAAAAAGGATTTTGATAAATTCTACCCCAAGGGGATAAAATACGGGAAGCGGTAACGGGAACAAATTTTACGCGGACGAAGCTGCGGGCATCAGCTATTATATTATATTCATCATTGTTTGCACAATTTTCTGTAATTTTCTGTCTGATTTTCCTGGGGGTAGGTACTACGGGTCTATTCCGGCACCCCAGGGGTATCCCTCAGGGTATGTCCTGGGACATCCTTCCGAGGGCTTACCCGGGGCTCCTAACCATAGGCGGTTAGTCGGTAGGAGTCCGGCATAACATCCATGAGGATTTTCCCTTACGTAAACAAAAAAAAGAAATCCTTCAGAGTTTGCAACATAATGATTTTGTATACAATAATAATTAGAAAAAAGAATGGTTCTCTCTCTTTCTTTGTCTATCTTATCTGAGCTAACGCTCAGAACCCCCATTGCATCTACATACTCAATCTTGACACCCAGAGTTTGCTTGCTTTGTCTTACCGCTAGGTCTAGCATCTTGGTAGAGCTCTTTACGTCGAACGCCATTTTTCTTCAAACATGTTAATAAATTACGTACAACACAAAAGGGTTAATTTCGCACTGAAGTCTCTGCCTACCTCATAAATTTATTGGAGCTCCACACAAAAGCTGCGTCTATTTTGCGCTGTGACCACAATTTATTATTGTGGTCACTGTCGTATAATAATTTAAGTTTCAATCATGATTCGACTTTTTTAAAATAAGGCGATGCGTTCTACCCAATTTTATGTTTTCTACCCGTTCGCTCTTACTTTGCCGCTGGCGTAGAAGCGTATACCCGAATTGTTAATTAGACGAAGTAAATTGACAGTAGCTAATGTCACTTCGTGATAGAAAATACGCAACATTGTATGAAGAAGTGACATTAGTTGCTTTCAATTTACTTCGTCTAATAAAAAATTCGACTTTAGTATGGAGCCGAGCGGCAAAGTTAGAGCGAACGAGCAGTAATTATTTTGACTGTTTGGAGAATGTATACTGTGTTTAGAAAACTGTGTGATGGACTCGCATAAAATTGGATAATGCCATAAGAACCATGTGTCGAAATTAAACATCCTAGCTTCAAACTAATCTTAACCATCGTCTGTGTGGTGCCAGATAGAGCGAGGACCTAAAAACCATCGCAGGAAGTGACTGGATGCGGAAGGCGCAAGAAAGGTAATTTGGGAGGGATCCATCAGACCCGGAGTGGACCCTTAAAGGTTTATTTGATTGATTGTCATCTACCTATATCTAGTAGGATTTTGAAGATAAACTATTCTGTGATAACATATTAAAATCTCGAGCCTGAATTTACGTTGAGCTGTCAAATTCTTAACAAATTTTGAGATTTATTTATTTATTCAACACAGTTACAATATCTTTATAGTAAATTAGCTGATGCCCGCTGCTTCGCCCGCGTAAAATTTGTTTCCGTGGGAACTAATTCCCGGGATAAAAAGTAGTGTTATGTGTTATTCCAGACTTTAATGTATCTCTGTACCAAATTTCAGCCCGATCTGTTCAGCGGTTTGAGCGTGAAAGAGTAACAAACATCCACACTCACAAACTTTCGCATTTATAATATTAGTAAAAAGTAAAATGTACCTACACCAAAGCAATATTGTAAGCAACCAACAATTCACAACCTATTCATATCATCATCATAAGTTCAGTGTCCAGAATTTGAAAACGTTTTTCAGAATAAGATAGCTAGCTTGGTATTCAACTGCCTTGCCAAGAACTCGCCGGCCACGAATATTTAGAAAATGAAAATAATTTCTTTGCTCCCTCTCATGTATTATTAATATAATAAGTTATGAAAGTATCCTATGTATGATAATACTTTCTTTATTAAATCCAGTTGGCACTGTGGCTTCTACAGCACTATTTCACCGCAAAAAATGGTAAAGTTGGAAATGAAAAAAGTTTTTCTAGTGTTGCTAGCGCAATATTAGTTTTTAATATTTTGTATTGAACTAGGAGCTTTGATATACAAAGTTGACTTGACTTTTATCAGGTCGCGGTCTTCTTGTTTGGTTCTGCCACAGATGTAATCAGCCCGTTGCCATTATAAAGCGCATAATCATAAAATTGGTTACTTATCATTAACGTTACACTAAAAATAAAGCAGCAAGTTCCACCAAGTGCCATCAACCAGCAGTATAAAAAATACACCAATTATAATGTACTTTTTTTTTATATTTTCTCGCCAAATTGACGTCGCCACCAGCCTGATGGAAAGCCGTGCGATTGGGGGCCACTTCTGACAGTGGTCCTCAAGTTGGCGGCCCTGTGATGTGCCGCTTCACGCTCCTCTTGAAGAACCCGGGATTGTAAGATGAGGGAAACACGTGTGCGGGCAGGTCGTTCCATGTTTTTATAGTTCGACAGAGGAACGATCTTTTGAAACGCTCAGTTCTGGCCAAGATTCTCTCCACTGTGTGTGAGTGGCATCTTTGCCAGGCACGCGTTGTTCGGGATCGGAAAGGAGAGGGTGGGATCAGGTTGAAAAGCTCTTCAGAACATTCGCCGTGATACATTCTGATACATTCTGAACCGTGATAGAAGGCAGCCAAGGACGCTATGGTTCTTCGCTGCGCCAACGGTTCGAGACCTCCCGTCACCTCAGGACAACCAATTATTCGGATAGCACGTCTCTGCATAGCGTCAAGCGCGTCTAGTAAATACTTGTATATGTACTACACTATCACACTAAACATTTCCTTTCAGAGGAAATACAAGACCCATGAGCAATATAGTTCCAAAGCCATGCGTTTCACGTACTCTGAGAAACGTCCCCAAATGCCACAATTACACTAAGAGCCTAAAAACCGATCAAGTGCGAGTCGGCCTTAAGCCGGAGGGTTCCGTACCAAAAATATAAATGCAAAAAATCACGTTTGTTGTATCCCCCCCCCCCTTAATTGTTTTATTTTTATTTTTTACATTTTATTATGATTATTGGTTATAACAAAATTATATCGTCTGTAAAACTTTCATCACTATTAGCTATCACGGTTTGAGATACGTCTTTGTAAATACAGACAAGTGGACAACGAAGTCTCAGTTTATTTATAGGGTCTCGTTTTTACTCTTTGAGTACGGAACCCTAAAATCCAAAGCCATAGGCAAAGACTGCGGGACGATAAATCTCAGTTCGTTCCTCGGGGGAGATTACAACTCTAAGCGGTTTACGTTTCATTCTTCGTGGTATCTTGAGAATAGGATTGATTGTAGAGTCAATCTGTTTATGGTCTAAGGACCAACTAACAGCGTAGATTGATTATTGTAAAATGGTTGAACTTCTGGAATAGTAAGGTAGTGGGAAGTTGTAGAGAATTAATTAAAATACGCTAGGACATTGATAACAATAATACGTCTACTGATTGTTACATAAATGTATTTTTCTTAGGCTGATCGCACATTTGTCAGCACCGTACGCGCCGCACGCGCCGTACGCGCCGCATTTCCTGATAGCCTCGCACATACGCGCCGTACGCGCCGCACGCGCTGTACGCGCCGTAAGCAAATCTTTGGTATTGCCAACTATAACAGTTTCTTTTACTTCTGGTGTGAAACGGTACAGTGAGTGGTATTGTGACAGTGGGCTATGAGGGGAAGATCCCTTCGGAACAGAATGTACAAAACGCAAAATGAGGACCACAAGCAAAATGTACAAAATGTAAACAACTCGCAAAATGTAGACAACGCAGATTGTGCACGTTATGGCTTGTCTTTATAATAATAGGTCTAGATTGGCAAAACAAATGAAGATCAGCGAAACAAATGAAGATCGACAGTACAAATGACGGTCGGATAAACTAATGACGATCGAAAAAACAAATGCAGATCACTAAAACAAAATACTATAAGCAAGTTGATAATGTCAAAAATTACTTGCAGCCATATTTTGTAATCTAAATGCGATTGTCATTCAAAAAAATAGGTGCAAGCAAATCTCGACCTTAATGACTTTTCTCTAAAAATGTGCTTCTAGGCGTTTATAGACATCACTGATCACGAATATATAAAAAAATATTTTTTATACCACTAGAGTGGCAGACAAGCATACGGCCCCCCCAGATGTACCGGTGGTCACCGCAGCCTATGGACGTTTGCCACACCAGAGGCGCCACAAGCGCGCTGCCGACTCTTTAAAAACCTTCTAAGTCCCCTTTTGAAGAACCCCATACTGTAGGCGTCCGGGAAAACCGAAGCAGGGAGATCATTCCACAACCTAAGCGTACGCGGAAGAAAGCCTCTATTGGTAAGCTGGTATTCGGGTGCCCCCGCCCAGAGGTGACAGCAGTACTCCATATGCGGACGCACTTGCGACTTATAGAGAAGCAGTGCTTGCGCCGCAGTAAAGTACCGCCGCGCCCAAATAGATAATATGCATGCTCATAAGGTTGAAATTTGCTTGAACCCTAGTTTTGTAATCTAGATGCTATAACCATTCATAAAAATAGGTGCAAGCAATTCTCGACCTTATGAACATGAATAATATTTATTTAATTTTTACATATTCGTGATCAGTGATGTCTATAAACGCTTAAAAGCACATTTTTAGAGTAGTGTTATTTAGGTTGAGATTTGCTTGCACCTATTTTTTTGAATGGCAATCACATCTAGATTACAAAATATGGCTGCAAGTATTTTTTAATCTTATCAAATTGCTTATAGTCTTTTGGTTCATTGATCTGCATATGTTTCTTCGACCGTCATTTGTTTTGCCGATCGTAATTTGTTTATCCGACCGTCATTTGTTTTGCCGATCGTCATTTGTTTATTCGGCCGTCATTTGTTTTGTCGATTTTCATTTATTTAATCGAGCGTCATTTGTTTTATCGATCTTCATTTGCAAATAAAAATAGAATATTAAAGGATTTCAACATTGCTAATAAATGGGTGAATGTTATTGTGATTGTAATCGCTCACTATAAAAATCCGTGTGCATGTATTATGTATTGTCCGGTTTGAACATTATTTCCGTATAGATACGGGCGAATACGTATATATGGCAACACTGAGCATGCATGCGGCTACACCGAGCATCAGCACGCGCCGTACGCGCCGCATTATGACGTCATCAGAATGTTATTCGGATGCCTACCGCATTTTACGAAATGCGGCGAATGTGCGGGTGTAATGTGCGAGGTTCCATACAATTTCATACAACGAATTCTAAAATGCGGCGCGTACGGCGCGTGCGGCGCGTACGGTGCTGGCAAATGTGCGAGCAGCCTTAACGTGATGAAAATTCTATGGGGATGCTATGCCGGACACTGCGAGCGCATTGTACTGCGGTCGATTGAGGAGCAGTTTAACAAGATCCATCCAGCGTGCAGCGGGTTGGGGACCTAACCGAGACCGTGGTCTTGTTCCCACCACACGGCCCTGTATCACTGTTAAGCTTCCTACTGAGTCCTCGTTTCTGGAGATGAGCCCAAAGAAATTTAGTATTCGTAGCTCAACAATGGACGATACAAAAAATTCTAAACGAGTTCAAATCTTGTGAGTTATAAGTAAGTGTACTTTACTACCCAAGTAAAAGTATACTTTACTGGTAAGTAATGTATACTTGACATTCAACTTGAGGGCAACGTGTCAACAATTTTCCTGACTACGAAAGTGACCTTCAATCTCCTTATGCAGTTCAATTTTTAGTCATAACTCAATATTTTAAAAAAAAGCGGCCAAGTGCAAGTCAAACTCGCGCACAAAGGGCTCTGCACAAAAAAACGCCAAAAAAGTCACGTTTGTTGTATGATGACTCCCTTAATCCCCCCTTTTTGATTGATTTTAGTACTAATTTCAGCTCTCTAACTATCACGGTTCCTGAGATACAGCCTCGAGACGGACAGACAATAAGACACAGATGGACAGCATAGTCTTACGAATAGGGTCGCCTTTTTACTCTTTAGGTACGAAACCCTAAAAATAAATTAAGTAATAATTTCAATGAAAAAAGGAGAATAATTGACTATCATTGACTTGTTTCTCGTATTATTTTTGATCGTACGTACGAAGAAGTTGTCACAGAACGCTTAAAGGTGCTAAAAGGTGTGACTATGTATGTATATATATATGTAAGGTAAATGTCATCAAACAATCCTACGTATTACATTAAACACAGCGAGTCGTAGCTCCATAGATAGGTAGTATCTACTTATTCAATCTAATCACGTAGACATTTCCCCTAACGAGACCTGCAGGATTACAACCGGCACGCTCAGAGCAAGCACGTATCCTTTTGACTTTGACCTATCGGATATACGTACCACCATAAAGGTGAGGTTATCTGAGGTCAAAACTATTTCATGCACAAACAATCTCATGTTCCTCAAAGCCGATAAGGTTTTATTTATTTTAGCTAGCTACAATAAACCTTTTTTTATCCAGAATAAATTTTTGGTTACCTTTTCAGGTTCGAATTTCAAAAAGAAAACCGATATAGGTTGTGCCCCGATGAAAAGTGACAGCGTAAATTGATCTTTAATTATCTTGGGCTTCTCAAACAATATTTTATTAAAAGTTTAAAAAAAGCTGGCCAAGTGCAAGTCGGATTCGCATACGGAGAGTTCCGTGCCAAAATTTAAATAAAAAATTTAAAAAAACCCCGCCTCACAAAAAAAGAACAACAAAGAAACCTGTAAAAAGTAAAAATAATACCTATTATTATTATGTCCTATCGACCCTAAGTATTGAACCTTTATTATTATTATAGGTAGCTATATTATGTACGTAGTTTGTCTCGTCGGGGGGACCGCTCACCTAATCATAACTTAATCGTATGTCTGTCTCGTTGCTGTAGTTGTCGCTGTAGATGTTTTGCGCGTACTCGTTGAATATTTTTGAAGTTCCTTGATATGCTCAATTGTTTAGGTATAGACCGTTCCCCTCGACGAGACTTACCGTTGCTGAATAAAAATAATATGACCAAAAACTGTCCATCAAATTTATGGTAAAACTATTATTTTGTCATACTAGCGGGAAGGTTAAGAAAAAGCTCTCGGTTGGGAAAGTATCTACCTATGTTTATTCTTTACATCAGAGATAAGTAAGAAATGGGTATAGTTCAGGCGTAGGCGTCGTCAAAGTTCAAAATAAATGACATCGTGTGTTGCTACAACTAGTTCTTTTGTTGTTTTTCCCACTTTTATGTCCGTAAAACCGAAATAAAGACTATTCGTATATTCTCGTAAATACTATTTTATTTACGACGGGGTGTAGATAAGCGACCTTTTCATTGCGATATATTGCTCCTCAAGGCTGTTTGTTCTTGATTGTGGTCAGTCGATCTTATATTTATAAAGGTACCTACTTTTGTTTTTAGGGTTACGTACCAAAAGGGTACAAGAAGCCGTGAGACGGTCTCACACGACTGCCCCTCTAACGTTTATTGTGAAAGTGAAAGTTCAATCCGATTGACGATGTCATTTTTGTTTTATTTCAAACTTTGAACAGATGATCCACGTGACTTAACGACGTAATTTAATGCAACAGAGTCACAGACTACAGACACATGTCTCGCCATAAGTCCCTCTGCAATCTATTTTATAGAGAGGGGCTAAAATGGGACCCTATTCATGAGACTGTGTGTCTGTCAGTTCGTCACGAGGTTGTTTCTCAGGAACCGTAATAGCAAGAGAACTGTTCTCAGATGATGTATTTCTGTCGCCGCTTCAACAACAAAAATTAAATTTAGAAAAAAAAATTACCCCATGACTATTTTTTTCTAATTTCTGCGCCCAAACAACAAACGTAATAATTTTTTTTTGACGTTAGTTTGGTACGGACCCACCGTGCGTGAGTCTGACTTGCACTTGGCCAGCTTTTATATAGGGACAGTATAAATAAAAGAAAACCTGAGTGCAGATAAATTCCCTACTTCTTGGGATGATAAATGATTTATTTCGCTTATTTACTGTGATAAGGGTAGCTTGAGCGCTGCGGTAAGTTTTTTATAGATACATGACCAGCAAAAATAGTTTTGTCTAAACTAATATAAAGAGGATAGATTTGATTGTTTGTTTGCTTGCATCGAGTTGGCTCCGAAACTACTGGACCGATTTGAAAAATTCTTTCACTGTTGGGAAGCGACACTCTTTGCAGTGAACATGGGCTATATTTTATTCCTGTATTCCCACGGAAACGGGAATTACGCGGGCGAAACAGATGACGTCCGCTAGTTGTTTTATAAGATTTTCACCGTCGTCTTTGTTTAGGTCAATTTAAAAAAAAACAGTCAAGAGCGAGTCGGGTACACATACGGAGGGTTCCGTACCAAAGACGGCAAAAATTTTTCTTTTCTTGCGTGGAAGTTTTTCTGTTTTTGACTTCAGTATTTATGGTTATGGCATTAACAGAAATACATCATCTGTAAATAATTACAAATAATAGTCAGCAGTTCACGAGTGCAGCTTGGTGATAGACAGACAGACGAACAACGTCGTCTCAGTAGGGTCCCGTTTTAACCCTTTGGGCGCGTAACCCTAAAACGTTGAATAAAGGTAAACTTTTAAAAGTAGACGTAGAAGCGAACATTTTGAAGTATAAAAGAGTAATTTTGTATACCTATAGAGGATTTTTCATGTGTGTATTTTTATGCGTTTCATGTACTAAGCGTATGTGTAAAAATTCAGTGCTTAATTCCCAAGTGTACCTACTGTAGTCTATAACAAACGCCGGTAAAAAATTTGATTAAAAAAATGGGAGTTTATGTAAATCCAGTTAGTTAGATAGTTCAGTAGCTTTTATTAGGTTTCTGCCGAGAACTCTCTGACGTCTGAGTTTTTTCATTAAGCGCTTTGTCAAATGCATACACCTTTAGTTTGTCTTTTTTGCTCGTGTAGGTTTGCGGAAATTTTAGGTACAAGAGTAACGTAGTTTCACTTCTATGGT
This sequence comes from Miltochrista miniata, assembly GCA_933228765.1. NCBI lineage: Eukaryota > Metazoa > Arthropoda > Insecta > Lepidoptera > Erebidae > Miltochrista > Miltochrista miniata. Next base: position 38,604,143 of record OW121753.1, on the reverse strand, counting down.
GCGTTGGTGATGTTTAAATATTACTAATTGCCTCCTTGGAACAGTTTGAAATAATCAATCAATCTTTACTCAACAGCAACTATAATAATTATCTAACCTATGAATGTGAGCAGGACTTTTTAAGCTTGACAACAAGCTTACAGAGTAGGAATGGAGAGTGATCACTATAGACTATGGATATTTGCTACACCTGAGGTGTAACACTCGCGCTGCCAACCCAGGTACTGGTTGTGAGAACCCACAGGCAAAAATATTCAAGCCCCCATGAGACCTTCTACAGTCATGTTACTGCCAATCGAAACGTTCTTCCGAAGGAAATTCTGGCAAATGAAAATACCACATAGTGGTCGCTCTTTCGAGGACCAACCATTTTGAAGATACTTGTGCATTCAGTGATTGTTTACAAAATGTTTGGAATACCCTAAACTTATTTGCTTAATTTGATAAAGGGCTGAATTGGCTATAATTCATATACATTGAACAGGTAGATTTGCACCGTTGTAACCTATAATCAAAGATAAATAAAATAGTATTACATACCGATAGACAACTCCCTGTCTCCCACTGAGCAAGCTTCCCTACCCCCTCACAGCTGTCTTTATAATTGGAGGGTATTTTGACGAAACTTTTGCTTAGCCTTATTGGTCCCACATAGGCCTACATTCAAGCTCTAGACAAACTTAACCAATCTTTAGTGTAGGTGACGAAATTTAAAACGAATCATTTGTATGGATTTTCCGCCCTGTGCTATAACTCAAACATTTTCCATTTCAGAGTAGAACATAGCTCGTAGTCATCACTTGAACAAATTCAAAGCGTGCCGAATCTCTCAACTTAACTCACAGGACGACTTTAGCGAATATCCGGAGATGTGAGTGCGTTCGTGTGCCAAAATCTACGTTCTACCGTATAGTAAAGGTTATATGTATACATGGTTTTACGTAAGAGTGTGCTATACTAATATTCAATTTAGATACATGAAGACAAATAAATACTTTGACCTGACCAATGAGTTAACCAAAAACGGCTATGTGGATAAACTCTATGCCGTAGAAGAGCAAGGGGAATTCCAGCTAAATCCCTGTATAATTTATTTAAGGACCTTGGATTGCCAAGAGCTTCAGTAAGCTCTTTACTAAAACGAGTATTCAAAGCGGCATTGATAGGATCTTACCAAATCTGGTTGGGCAGTGGGGGGAACATTGTTGACGGTGGAAGGTGACCGTTTATGCGCATAGTAAGGTGGCCACCCTAAACCTACTCGAATGGGTCGCAAGTCCCAGACGCCGTCGGGGTGTTCCACCCTGTGCCACGCTATGGAGAATCCATGGAATGCTAAGAATACGGTCTCTCTCATATCCTTGTTCGTTCCTACTCTTTCACGCTGAAACGGCCCAGCAGATCTGGCTGAAATTTAGTAAAATCATAGATACAGTATGTATAATAAAGTAAAGATTGTTTTACATAAAAAGAACACGCTTTTGAGCACAAGAAAATCAATTCCCCGTCTTTCAGTTCAATGAAAAGTTTTAATTATAATCAGCGACGTGTTCTCAGGTTGACACTGTTCGTCGCTGACACGGAAGCGAATAAGCGCACCGAGGACGAATTGATTCTCACTCAGTGGAAAAGGGTATAAGTGCTATGTGCGATTTTTCTCCTCTGTTTTGAGTTAGGGTTAACAATCCCGGATTCTTTAAGAACAATCCCGGGTTCTTTAAGACAATCCCGGGTTCTTTAAGTACAATCCCGGGTTCTTTAAGCGGAGCGCGAAGAGGCACATCACAGGGCCGCCAACTTAAGGACCACTGTCAGAAGTGGCCCCCCATCGCTAAATGCGTCACGGTTTTCCATCAGGTTGGTGGCGACTTCAATTTGGCGAGCTGAATATAAAAAAAACGATTTGAATTTAGTCCGTTAATCCACCCAAAAAATCCACCCAATGGGGTGGATAACCGGAATTACATGTTGTGGTTGTCTTTTTTTTCTTAGTTATAAAAATATAGGTTATAGGCAAAATACATAGTTACTTTAAGTAACAGCGTTGTTTCGCCTCATTTTGAATATAATGGTTTTTGTCTTGATACGTTTGTGAAAGTCCAGAGAAGGTTGCAATGGTAACAAAAGTTACTAAACAGTAGGGGTTTTAGAAAATGTTAGTGATTTTGTTAGATGTCTAAACCTCCTGGGACATCCTTCCGAGGGCTTACCTGCCACCCGGAGCTCTCAACCGTAGGCTGTTGGCCGTTACGTGAGGTTTTTTAGTCCGTAGGAGTCCGGCATAGCATCCATGAAGAGTTTTACCTCACGTTAATATAAAAAAAGTCAGATGTCTAAATCTTGTAGCAACTCTTTTTAATATACTGTTGTATAATGCCCATGTATTGTTTCACAGTGTCCAACGAACCCGTCACTTGAAATTAAACCAAAGCAATTACTTAATTAAACCAAGAAAATTATTATTATTTTCAGAGAGCGCAACGTGTGAAAATAATATGAATACAATTTCATAAAATATTACTATTAAATTATAATGACCAAACAAAACTGTAGTGAATAATTATAGCAGAAAGGTAATTTTATGATCCAAATTATTTATTACTTTATATAATAAAACCTTTATTACTTTGAGTAGATTTTACTGAAATCTTAAGATTGTATCTTCACGATAAGATTTATTGAAACAAAGGTAACAATATTATAGTGGGCGGAAGGTACTGAATCACGATTTGAAATACAAGATAGAATTATTTTTCTGAGAGACATTAATCTTTATTTCCATACGAGTGGAGGTCACGCGATTTCACCCGCGTAGTTCCTGCTCCCGTGGAAACACAGGAACAAAATATAGCTATGTTTAGCGGGAATAGTGTACCTTTCCAATAGTGAAATTTTTCAAACCGGATAAGTTATTTCAGAGTCTATTCGATTCAAACAAACGAACAATCAAGTTTTTCCCCCTTTTTTTTATTAACTTGAGTGAAAATCCATCATGGATGCTATGCCGGACTCCTACCGACTAAATAACTTCACGTAACGCCTATCAGCCTACAGTTGGGAGCTCCGGGTAAGCCATCGGAAGGACGTCCCAGGCCTCCCAACAGACCCACAGTTACCACTGCCGCCTCGCCTAGGGGGTTGTTCGGGTGCTATCCCGCGTCTTTGGGAAGTTCTCGGGTGTGATCCCGCTTCTTAGGGGGGGCGTGCGTGAATCCCTTACGTCACGTTGCCGTCATGGGAGTCTTTCCCTTATATAATAAGTATTAGTATAGATACCTATTATACAAAGAGTTTTCAGACCCGTTTTATTCTCAGATCAATCCATCTCGACCAATCACGCAGCAGTAATTTAAATTTGATTAAGGATTGAAGGACTGATCTATCAACGTACAGATGAAACCTAGTACCTTTCAGGATAAAGGATTATGGAAAACCCTACGTTACATAATTTGATTTCATATTTCGATTCTATTCGACACAGGACCTTGGTGTATAAATTATATTCCACAACAGTAACCAATTTTTAGTGGGAACGTGTGTTTCGCCCTTAATGTAATGCAACGTTTTTTACGAAGCATTGCTATTATGTTCTTTGTGTAGATATGTATTATAAACACAAAGATCAGTGTTCATTTATGCAGACGCAATGCTGTGTATAACACTCCATCAGAGAATATTTTATTCTAGAAAAAAACGAATTTTGGACAGCAAAAAGCCCTGAAAACCAGCAACTACAGCAAACTTCAGTAATATATTGCGTTCACCATAACTTCTTTTAACTTATACATATTCTAATCTTGTAATCTAAATAGAAATCTAATCACGTTTTACTTGTGGCAGGGAAATATGGAGAGAACATGCTTGTGCTCGGAGATACCATCTTATTCGAATTATTTTAGGAGACGTTTCAAGGAGATCTGATACCCAAACTTTTTTTATTTTGCATTCTTACGCTAATAGTAAAACTTCACCAAGTCAAATGGATTTCTGATGAAAATGGCGTTCGCGGCACCACCCGCGGAAACTTATTCCCGGGATAAAAAGTGTCCTATGTGTATCCGGACTACACTCGAGAGCAATGAATCCGGGTCACTTAAAGAATCCTAAAAATCTCGGAAACTAAAAATGCTAGGTTAATGCAATAAATTGTATTTAATAGACTTAATACTCCTTAAATGAAGGTATTAAAACTTCTTAGTTATTGTAAAGTTATATCATAAAAAAATCAAATTTGAAAAAGGGCCACTTTCGAAGATGGAACTACGAAATTACAGCATTTGGTGTTGCTTTTGTTTGTAATCTGTCATTTATGTGGGTACATAAACCATGTTGATAGTGCTCTATATTCATTAATCAAGCTGAAATTATGTCGCTTACGCCTGAAGAATGCACCAGAATACTTACAATGCTGGAAACCGGCCGGAGTCAGCGCGATACAGCCAGGACTGTCGGTGTGTCGCTGTCAACAGTACAAAGAGTTCTCCGACGTTACGAAGAAACTGGTTCTAACCTACGCAGACCAGGAACGGGCAGAACCAGGTGTACCACAGCACGAGAAGACCGATACTTGGTGAACACCATGCTTCGAAATCGCTTTCTCACAGGAACTGAACTCACCAATCAGTTTCGACGCCTCGGAGGAAGTAACCCAAGTGCATGGACAGTAAGACGTCGGCTTGCTGAATCTAACTTAAAACCCCTTAGACCTGCAAACGGCCCTAAACTGGAGCGTGGGCATCGTATTTCGAGACTAAGGTATGCCCAGAGCCACGTAAATTGGAGTATTGAAGATTGGTCAAAAGTTATGTTCTCCGACGAATCAAAATTTATGCTCTACAAGCACGATGGAAGACACAGAGTGTATCGAAGACCAGGGGAAAGATTCAAGCAAGCATGCATCGAAGAAAAAGTAGCCTACGGTGGTGGGTCTGTACTTGTGTGGGCCTGAATTTCTTCTGAAAGTCGCACAGAGCTGGTGATCATAGAAAACGGCTCTTTAACTAGCGTAAGATATGTGGAAGAAATCCTCAATGATCACGTTGGTCCATTTATGGTCAATTTAGGTGAGGATGCTATATTTATGCATGACAATGCCCGACCTCATACAGGTAGGATTGTGAATGACTACCTTCAAGAGATGAACATTACTCGTATGGAGTGGCCAGCGCGCAGCCCGGATATCAACCCGATCGAGCATGCTTGGGACGAGCTAGGCAGATGCGTAAAACAACGAAACCCTCCCCCAATCACGCTTCGTGAGCTCAAAATTGCTCTCACAGAGGAATGGGAGAATATTCCCCAAAATCGTATAAGGAACTTGGTGTACAGCATGCCAAACCGCGTAAACACAGTAATGGAAGCACGAGGAGGCAATACGAAGTATTAAAATTCAAGAAAATCGTAATAAAGTTCAAAAATTTCATGTTTCCTATTTTTGTTTTAAGGAGAGATCAGCAGTTTTTTCTTTATGTAATTTTGTGTTAATAAAATGTATAGTGACTCATATTTTTTTTACTTTCATTTAAGGAGTATTACATTGTCTATTAAATACAATTTATTGCATTAACCTATCATTTTTAGTTTCCGAGATTTTTAACATTCTTTAAGTGACCCGGATTCATTGCTCTCGAGTGTATTATCTTCTTTTGAAACACTTATAGTGTGTCAATCATTAGACATTACTAGCATTGTTGGGAGTCCTGTGGTCGTCCTTCCGAGGGCTTACCCGGGGCTCCCACCCGTAGGCATTAGGTAGGAAACGTGTGGTTTTTAGTCGGAACGAGTCCGACATAGCATCCATGTAGCATTTTCCTCACGTTAAAAAAAGAACGGCAATAGGCTCACCACCTATTACGTGCGACATAAAGATAAAAAGTGAAATGTGGGCGCATACTATGCATCTGCCTACCCTTTCGGGGATAAAGGCAGAACTACAATTATGTACTTATATATGTATGTAAAAAAAAAGACACACTAGCATGTCAATATCTGTATAGTTTAGAGTTAGACACACTTGCATGTCAATATTCTTATATTCACGCAGCAGCAGTACTAAGTCAGATTTTATACCCACATTCCACCTTTTTATAATTTGTCCCACGTAATACATTGTGAGCCGTATTGCCGTGTTTAAATGGACAGGCGCAGGTTGTGACTGCCTGCTGTTGAAATAAAGCCTTCAACTTGGCTTAACGACTGCCATTTTACTGGCAACCGGGACCAACGGCTTAACGTGCCTTCCGAAGCACGGAAACGCTCAAATAAATGTCACAAAGTGATCACATGAATGGTCACCCATCCATGGACCGGCCATAGTGAAAGTTGCTTACTGCAGTGATCGTTTACAGAACACTGAGTCCGCGGGCCACGAGCGCTAAAGTCAGATTTCAATTTGCAAAATACTCCAACTCTAGATCTTTGACTGAAGTCTGGATCACTGAAATTCTTGTTAGTTTCACTGAACATTCGCACTGCTATCACTGATGTTTCAACTCAATTCTCAATAGTTAGTTATAACATGCAGGCGTAAGGTTTCCACTAGAAATGCATCACTAGTCCAATATAGTCTAAGAGACACTGAAGATCGATCTTCACTCATCTTATAACCAGATGATACATACCTATTTTGTATTAAATTTTACAGACGTATAAACACGTCTATGTATTATAAATGGGATTTCGCGCGGCACTATTTTAATATTACATACAATATCCAGTGCTTAGTAGGAAACACCTCGTCTTTCGTGAAGGACTCCCGTCATTTTGTAGATATTTTGAAGAGCATCAAGTTGGAACCGACTGATATTATGGTGAGTTTTGACGTTCAGTCATTGTTTACCAATGTTCCATTATATGAATGCTTGGAAATAGTGGAAAAGCGACTACAGGATAAAGAGATGCCTAAAGAATATACATCCTTGTTAAAACACTGCTTAGACGGGAACTATTTTGTGTACAGGGGACAGTATTACCTCCAAATAGATGGGGTTGCAATGGGTAGCCCCGTTGCACCTGTCGTGGCTAATATATGGATGGAGTACTTTGAGCAGAAGGCCCTTAGCCACAACTCAGCTTCAGTTATATTGTGGAAAAGATATGTGGACGACATCTTTTGCATATACAGAGGCAGCGAAGCTGAAGCAAGGCTATATTTAGACCACCTAAACTCTATTCACCCGAAAACTAAATTTACAGTGGAGGTACAAAATAACAGGCAACTCCCGTTTCTCGATGTCCTAGTCGCAGCACGTCCGGACGGTACGCTCTCGCACTCTGTTTACAGAAAACCTACACACACAGACCGGTACCTTAATGCCTTCTCACACCATCATTCCAGACAGTTGATATCGGTCATGACATCTCTCATCAACAGAGCACATGATCTCTGCGATACAGAGCACCTTGGCACTAAACTGAAACACGTAGCAACTGTTCTGGAGAAGAATGGCTATAGGGTCAATAAACCACAGAAAAAGACCCGCAGATCCAAGGTAAGGCCGCCGGGAGTAGAGAGATATCCAGTGTTTCTACCATACGTAAGAGGGGCGACGGATTAAATTGGAGCCGCATTAAACAGATTCTCCATTAAGGCGGTATATGTTCCGGCTACCAAAGTAGCAAACGTGTTACGGACTCCCAAGGACATAGTTCTGTTCCAGACGCCAAGGGGTTTATAAAATAGACTGCAGCTGTGGAAGTTCATACATCGGCCAAACAAAGCGAACCATTGCCGAAAGAGTCAGGGAGCACATAGCTGCGGTTAAAAACCTTCAAACAAGTAAGTCAGCCATTGCCGAGCACTTACTCAATGAGGGACCCAATCATTGGATCGAGCTTCATAATCCGAAGATCCTGTCTACCGACCGACACTCCTACCCTAGGATGGTTCGGGAAGCAGTCGAAATAAAAAAGCACAGGACTTTCAACCGGGAGGACGGATATAAGCTCTCAACAGCGTGGAATCCGGTAATTGGTGCCTTAAAGTCTCGCGATAAAATAGTGAACGCGTCCGCGGATACGGTCAGTGTTGTGTGCCGTGTGTTTCCACAGATTGACAATCTCGGGGGTACTTCGAAAACTCCCGACACATAGCAGAATCTCCAGCCTACAAGCACCAGTCGCCTCGGGACCACGATAGGTGTAAGCCTATCGAAACGTCGGGGAAGAAAGAAGGTACCGAAACCTTTATTTAATACTAGCTGACCCGCGCAACTTCGTTTCCGTGATAAATGAAGAACAGCTCGGCCGATTTTGTGCAAACTTCACATAAACCATCTAGTAAATAGTCCGAACAAATCCTAAACATTTGGTTTGGATAGGTGAGCCCGTTCTTGAGTTATAAAATTACAACGAAAAGTGGCATTGATTTTTATATATATAGATAGATTAAAATAGTGCCGCGCGAAATCCCGTTTATAATACATTATGTGTGCAACGCGTGTTAGTTTAAAACAAACACGTCTATGTTTGTCAAGCCGTCATAGACGTGCTATAACATCGTAGAATAATCTCTACTGATAGGTCACTTGACGCGCAAGAACGCCCTTGGGCGACCGCTGTGGATAGCAAGTAATTAGGAGACCGAAACGAAATTTTAAAAAATATACCTCGTTTTTACTGGCAATAAATTACACTCACATTATTCTGACGAAGTAAAATAACATTTTATTAAATGTCTATAATAGAGATGATGACCAAAGTTTACTTTAAATTGACGTTTCAATCTTTAAACCATAACGTATACATAATACCCACAAATCGAAATTCAATAAACAAACAACATGCCGGCGTCCTATCGGCATGAACCCATTCTAATAATATATTACGTCACGCTGTGCCCAAAGGATTATAGGAAAAAGGGACGTGATAACCCTACGACGGTTGATATAAAATGTTAGTGGTATTGCCCTGTATTTTTGTGTTGGTTCGCCACATAGGACTTATGCACAAGATAGGCGAAAACATGGTATACAGTGACGTAGGAACGTTATGGAAAATTGCGATATAAGGTTTCTCTGCTTTGATACAGTTTTGTTGTAACTGACCGAGTGTACCTACATGCTTAGATTATTTACGCTTTGTTCTTGAAGTGGTAACCACAGCCAGAGAGTCATATTATATATGCCACTCTTCACCAGTCTTTCCGCTCTTAATTATTATTACAAAATATTATGTCGTTTGAATGTATATCGCTGAAGCCTTTGATAGGGTATGGCATGCGTCGCTTCTTTCCAAGCTACCGGCTTACGGTTTATCGCCCCAGTTGCGCCGCTGGTTGGCCAGCTTCCTGCACGGGTGACGTATGCGGGTTCTCTGTGATGGGCAGGCTTATTGATTTTTGCAGGTAAATGCCGGAGTACCACAGGGATCGGTATTTTCCCCTACTCTCTTTCTTCTGCATATCAATGACATGTTGTCCCTTGGGTGCATTCATTGTTATGCGGATGATAGTACTCTGCATGGAAGCTATTCTGGCCGTCCAGCGTAGGGGCGGGGTGACGTGGAGGGAAAGAGACGACAACTCGTGGCGGATCTCGACCGGGACCTGGGTCGCATTTCCCTATGGGGTTCGGACAACTTGGTCGAGTTTAATGCCAGAAAAACGCAGGAGTGTGCGTTTACAGCTAAGAAGTCACCATTCCTACCCCTACCCTCTCTTCAGAACATTACGGTTCCACTAAAGGACAATCTGGAGATCCTCGGTATAGACGTCCGGCGTAAGCTCAATCACAAAAACTACATAGAGAGCTGTATTGGGCTGGCCTCGCGGAAACTAGGAATCTTGCATAAGGTGAGACGGTATTTCACGCCACATCAGAGATGTTTACTGTATAAGACGCAGATTCGCCCCTGCGTCGAGTACTGCTCTCACCTTTGGGATGACTCCGCGAAGTACTTACGAGACGCGCTTGACGCTATGCAGAGACGTGCTATCCGAATAATTGGTTGTCCTTAGGTGACGGGAGGCCTGGAACCGTTGGCGCAAAGAAGAACCATAGCGTCCTTGCTGTCTACCGAATGTATCACGGTGAATGTTCTGAAGAGCTCTTCAACCTGATCCCACCATCTCCTTTCCGATCTCGAACAACGCGTGCCGGGCAGAGATGCCACTCATACACAGTGGAGAGAATTTTCGCCAGAACCGAGCGTTTCAAAAGATCGTTCCTTTGTCGAACTATAAAAACATGGAACGACCTACCCGCACACGTTTTTCCCTCATCTTACAATCTCGGGTTCTTTCAGAGGAGCGTGAAGAGGCACATCACAGGGCCGCCAACATGAGGGCCACTGTCGAAAGTCTTAAGGACTGTGAGACTGGCCACCAATCGCTAGATGCGCCACGGCTTACCATCAGGTTGGTGGCGACGTCAATTTGGCGAGCTAAATATTAAAAAAAAAAAATCGTATGAATTGTCGTTTTCGAATAACATATCAATTTACAGCTACAATCACTATATATTTGTGAGGCAGACTTATACATCTTTATAATAGACGGTATTATAAACATTTTAAGAAAACTTCTAATTTTATTGTCTGAGACCGGATTGCTGGAAGTTCGAAATTGTTCACAAGAAGTTGAATATTACGGTGTTTGGTCATAATACAATTATTTAGACTTTCTTCTGCTATTTATAATTTCACCAAAAACTTTATTCTAAAGACTTTAAACTGAACTTCGTCGCTCAGTCATCGGTAAGAAGTCAAATCGATAAAGTTATTAATCGATGTAGTTCACCCTCGACTATTAATCGAATATCAGCCACACTTAAAACGTTTGGACGGACGCGGACGAAACGAACAAGAAATCGTTTAGTGTTGCTGGATTGTGAGTTGTTGAAGCCTTTTTAGTTCATACCAAATGATGCTCGTTGCTTCACCCGCATGGAATTCGGAAAATTTATATCTATATCTATACATATAATAAAATGATAAAAAAGTCAAAACTGTACATTGGAGAGATATAAAAAAAAATACTCGCTGGGTGTTCAACATAAGATACCGAAGCCGAAAATATAGTTAGTCTGTTTGTCTTGCTTTGTCCGGAAGGATCTCGAAAAGTATTCAACACATTTGATTCAAATTTTGCACAAATATTAAACAGGGGTGGGGCTTCAAATAGGCTATATATTATCACGCTACATATCCTAGTTGCTAAGCAGAGTTTTACGCGTACGAAGTCGCGAGCAACAGCTAGTAGTAAATATATGTAGGTACCATTCAGAATAAATTACCTAACTAATAGTGAAAATGCAATCATCAATCGGTTGCGTCATTTAGAAAATGTATTAATGTATTATTGTACTACTCTAATACAGTCAGTGTATGTGTGTGTGTTGAGAAAAATAGTATGCAGTAAGTATGGTTGTCACCAACTAAATTAGATAATTTGGGCTAGATGACGTGCTGTATAATAATGTAACCACATTACTTAACTTCAAATAAAAAAAAAATATCAGCGAGCCATAAACCTATTGTGTTTTTTTTTATATTCATAGCTTTTAGCCCATAAAAAGTAATAGCGCGTTTTCTGTTACTTTAATATTTCTGACAAAATATTTTTCCTTAGTGAACTGATGTCAATAGTCTTTTTGAAGCCTTAATGGCGTTGATAGCTAAGTGAAAAGATAATGGTGGGTTAGATGGATCTCTTTTGAAATGAAAATGAATGTTGACTCACAATGGTTTTTTGTCTAACATTTTTTGTCTTTCTATGTACAGAAAATGCTTCCGACTGTGACATTTAGCCCTATTTTCAAAGCTTTGTTATGTTGGTTTTGTTGTCAGTCTTCAATCTCTTAATTCTATGGACGTGTTTTATTATTTTGCACTTCTTCTTTTAAGTAAACTGTTGAGGGCTAAGTGCTTCAATGTGAAAAATAATGAGTAGAGAAACTACAACTCACATCATACCATGTTTTGATTTTTTTTTTACTTTACGGTTTTCACGTAAATACATAATATTAAAATGCTTAATACATACATATATTATATAGACACTCTTTTATACCCGAAGGGCCAAGTACGGGCCCATTGTCACCTTATACTGTTGGTACTTTTTACCTTACCCCTTACACCTTATACTTTTGGTTGTGGTGTCGATGCCATTGACGAAAAAGTGTTAAACTTTAACAAAATCATTACTGCGCTGTACGATTGACATGCTCCTAAACGACGAGTTAAAATCAAACACATGCCTGCACCCTGGATTACACCTGATATTAGGGATGCTATGACTAGAAGAGATCGAGCTAATCGAAGGTACAAACGTAGTGCTAATGATATTAATTTTGAAAGGTTTAAATCCTGGCGTAATAGGTGTAATCGTCTGTGTCGTGATGCTAAACGTCGCCACTTTCACCAATCTCTTGAGACCCGTAACTCCTCCGATATCTGGAAATTTCTTAAAGCTAACGGTATTGGCAAGTCTCCCCATATCGATTGTCACGATATTAACTTAAGTGCTCTTAACAAACATTTCTCGCTTCCACCTGTATCTCTTGACCCGATTGTTAAGGCCAGCACCGTGCTAGATCTCTCTCTTATGCCTTTACTACAATGTCCTTTATTCAGGCTTAATGCAGTTGATGAGCTTGAAGTGAAAAAATCGATCATGTCGATTACTTCTTCTGCGGTAGGTAATGATGAGTTATGCTCAAAAATGTTCACTCCCATACTTTCCAGCGTGATTCCCATCCTCACTTACATATTCAATTGCTCTATGAGCACATGCTGCTTTCCTAGTGCTTGGAAACAAGCACTGATTATTCCTTTACCTAAGACCACAAATCCTACACTGCTGTCCCAGTTCCGTCCCATATCCATTCTTCCTTTTCTCTCAAAAGTTCTTGAGCATTTAGTGCATCGACAGCTATCTTGTTACCTTACACAAAATAAACTTATCAATCCTATGCAATCTGGCTTCCGTCCAGGTCACAGCACTGTGACGGCTCTGCTGAAGGTGACGGATGATATTCGTCTGGCCATGGAGAACAAATCCCTTACCGTACTTGTTCTGCTGGACTTCAGTAGCGCATTCAACTCAGTGGATCTAGATATTCTTCTAGGCATTCTTAATTCCCTTAATTTCTCCACTGAGACTGTGGCCTGGTTTGACTCTTATCTTCGAGGGCGCTCGCAGTGTGTTCGCCTTAACGAGTCTTTCTCGGATTGGCGTAACCTCATTGCTGGAGTGCCTCAAGGTGGCGTACTTTCTCCTCTACTCTTTTCCATTTTCATCAACTCTTCTGTTCGAGTTATTTCTTCCAACTTCCATCTATATGCAGACGATTTGCAGATGTATCGTCATTTTAAGTTGAATGAGTATAGAAGCGCCATAGCCGATATGAGTCGTGACCTGAGTGCTATTGGCGAGTGGGCTAAGTCTTTTGGGCTTTTAATTAATCCAGGTAAGTCTCAGGCGATAGTGATCGGCAGTAGGCAAATGCGATCTGGACTAGACATGGCCTTTCTTCCGCCTCTCTTACTTGATGGAGTTCGAATGCCTTATACCGACACGGCAAAAGATCTTGGTATTACCTTAGATGGAAACTTGTCCTGGAATGCTCAAGTTCTGAATGTTAGCAAAAAGGTTCACTACACGTTCCACACCCTCAAATGCCTGCAGCATTTTTTGCCTGTAGATATTAAAATCTCACTTGCTCAAACATTGACACAGCCCATTATTGATTATGCGTACTCCTGCTACTTGGATGCTACTGAGGAGCGTTTAAACAAACTTGAGAGACTGCAAAATTTATGCATTCGGTTTATTTTCAATCTTCGTAAGTATGATCATGTCTCGGAATTTCGTGCAAAACTCAAGTGGCTCCCAATCCGACTTCGGAGGAATACTCGGATATTGTGTGTCCTATTCAATATCTTGCACAATCCTTTATGTCCTACCTACTTACGTGAGCGGTTCTCTTATATGCGTACACCTGATGCTCTTTGTAGAACACATCTTGAAAATCGCCTTACATTCCCTTCTCACAAAACTGATTTTTACTCTTACTCCTTCACTGTTCACGCGGCAAGGCTATGGAATTCTCTCCCACCGGAGATAAGAACTTGTAAAACTGTTTCACTCTTCAAGAAGAAAGTGAAAGAACATTACCTGTTATCTTTAACATAACATTTTATCCTTAGAGATATTTATGATATTTCTCTGTACTTAAGTATATTTAGATAGTACTAGCTGATGCCCGCAGCTTCGCCCGCGATGGCGCTGTATGTGAAATTTTGCTGAATTTTCTTTGCTATAAACCTCACGGAGCCCGAGACCTTTCCAACGAATGCAAAACCGTGGAAATCGGTTCGTGCGTTCTACAGTTATAGCGTCAGGAAGGAAAACCCGACTTATTTTTATATAATAGATAATACTATATATTATGTACCTATGTATTTATGTATGTATGCTATTTAAGGTTTATGTATGTTTATTATTCTGCACACACTTATTTACTTTGTCTCTCATTCACATCTCCTCTCTCAGGCCTACTGGAAGAGATTTCATTAGAAATAAGTAGTGCCTTGTACAATATTCCATATGATTTCTTTTGTTTTTAATTGTGTGTACAAAACCAATAAATAAATAAAATAAAATACTGGTACTGTGTAAGTGTATATAATTATGCATGTCCCACGAAATAGGTGGTGTGCTTATTGCCCACAGTTGAAATTTTGTCAAGCCGCCCATAAGGGCTTCCACTTTGGCTTAGCGATTGTCATTTTGCTGACAACCGAGTTTCATTTTCTGAGTTTTCCTCGTCTACGCATTGAATAGTTTAGCGAAAGTGGTCTCTTAGTCGCCTCTTTTAACACCCTCGGGATAAATTGGGGTGGCGAAATTTTGTACTCTTTTCCGTCGCCACACGGGGCAAATTTTATATACCAAATGAAAATTAATTAATGATATTTATTTTTATGCAATAATACAAGACACGCGTATTCTTCAGCTATGCAGGATTAAAATTGTGTTTTTATATTTGCATATTTTGGGACCTGGTAATCATGTCCATGGTCCTTCAAGCCAGATTGGCATAAAAGTGATCTTAAAATACAAGTGAGATTAGCGCCCGCATTGTGTCGGATTACTCGTTTTCTCTTTCAATCATAGTTTCTTCTTCAGATGTAGCCAGCATACTGCTACTTTAAAGTACTTATTCTGCGAGCTATCGTAACCACTCTGGATCTTTGCCAGATAAACTTGCTTCAAAGTTTATTAAGTATTTTTCATCATTCATTTCATCTTAATTAAGTATAATGTGCCACCGGAGAATGACGAGGTGACACGGTGCATCGCGGTAGGTTTTGTGCTTAACATCGTTTGTAAGAACAGTTTATAAACATTAATTACTATTTCATTCACCCCGAGTTATGGTGCCTTCAACTTGATGACGTAACTCGAGCTGAGTTACCAAAGTTTAAGCTTGGTTTGAAACTTCCTAGTTCGTTATTTGTTGTGTGTTAAACGCTTGAATGATCGTGTTTATGTTCAAAGTATGAAACTCAGCGGCTTATAAATAACGAGGTATTTGAAGACTCGTAACTCGGTAGTAATAAACTATGTAGATGAGGTCTGCGATTTGTGAATTATGGAAGGGTAATGTAAATATTATTGCTTATAGCACAAATTAGAGATAGTACAGATGGAAAACTCATGCATGTACTTTTTTTCACACCTACCTTCTGCTACACACACTCGCGCGCAAATCAGTATCGAAAATTGTACTATCTCTAAGTTGTGCTAATAGCACTAATATAATTTTATAATACTCGAAGCCTCCAAGATTAGAAGCGTGAGTATAGCACTTCTAGTGTTGCGAAAGTTCTTGATTGAACAACGGATTGTATGTATTCTTAGTTCACCTTATAAGGTCAAAATAACGCAGTATAATAAATTTCAAAATTGACTTCGGGCTCTTTCTTTTACCAACGTCAATGCCAAGTTTTCTTTTTTTGTTTTAATTATTCCAAAATTTTAATTACTTCTGACAGCCGTAAAGTAAATGCCGCTATATCCTAGTCGTATAATTACCCTTCCTCATTGCGATCATTATTCAGCTCTCCGACCAATTTGTCACTACTTTTTTAATTGACCCTTCTTCTGTTGTAAGTCATTGCACGTTGCGCAAATGAATTTACTGTTGTAACGATACGAAATTAGAATTGAGACATTCGATGTGACTGTTGCTCTTTATAAAGATTGTGTAAGATAAAGGAAACAAATGATTTTTCAGGCTATATTATTTGCAGGACTGTTCATTGTACTATTCCTTTCAATTTTATTTTGCACCTTTAGTAACTAAGCTCGAGTTACGTCATCAAATTGAAGAGACACTTTATCCTGGGGCGAACGTAACAAAATAATGTATGACTGTTTTCACAAACGATGCCAAGAGCGATACATTCCGTGATGCACGGTGTCGCTACGTCTCTTTGAATACGGGAAGCAAATATTTTGTACCCATTTTTAAGAAAGTCTGACTAACATATTAGTGTGAAATTAGTCACAGCCAAAGTTTATAATTATAAACAAGAAGTGCAGAACTCTATTTTTATTCTAAATTGTCGAATTTCCATTTTTTTTCAGAGAGAAGTGAGATTTTACCAAATTATTTCACCTCCAATAAAACTTACTACCATATTTTTTTTACCTTTGAACCTTTTTATAGGAATTTTAAGGCAAAATACCAAGATATTGGTA
The DNA here is from genome assembly GCA_933228765.1 of Miltochrista miniata. Lineage (NCBI taxonomy): Eukaryota > Metazoa > Arthropoda > Insecta > Lepidoptera > Erebidae > Miltochrista > Miltochrista miniata. The sequence goes on along the minus strand of OW121753.1, from coordinate 38,587,438 downwards.
TTTCGTAGTTCGGTATATTTTCATCAAGATCTATCAACATATAATATTTTTGAAATATTGACACTGACAAGGGTATGGGAGAACTTATATTTGCTCCATGGTGAATACCATTGAAAGGCATTCAGAATATAAACCTTCAGTTTCTGACTAAGTGATGTTTACGGGAACTGAGAGGTAGAAATGTACAATAATGTTTAATGCTACAAATGTGAGTACATTTACGTAAATATCGCATATAAATTTTTGTGATCTGACCGATACTGTTGGAATCTTGGTTAGAATATACTATAGGACATAGAATTATAACGCTGTTATATGTCTATGCTATAGGAAGTGCCCAGTGACGTCAACTGACTCACCAATATGAAGGAAAAATATAACTACGGTCAATCATAGTACATACAAATCAGCCTATGGCAGTCCACTCCTGGACGTAGGCCTCTCCCAATTTACGGCACGACACACGGTCCTGTGCCTTCCGCATCCAGCCCCATGTCTGCCAAGTCCCGGTCTCCACTCCAGAACGCGTTTGCTCCATCAGCCATCGGTTGTTCTGCTGATGTGGCCGGCCCACTGCCACTTTAAAGTGCTTCTATCATAGTATATAGGATAATTAATTTCAGCCTACCCTCTCAGGCATAATAGGCGTGGATCTATGTATCTCTACTATTATAAAATTGTAAAAATAGCTGTGACTGTACCTTCAAGATATTTTTTTTAAAAAATACTGTAATCGGCTAATTTAGGGCTTCTGAGTCCAAATCTATGACTATTTGTCTTCGTGTCTGTTTGTTTGTTTATTTGTTCGAGGTTCGGTTGGAGGAAAATTCAGTTAAAGTAAGTTTGTCATAATGTCAGTTGGTCATAATGGTACTATTAGGATTTTGTAGATGTATTTTCAACTTAAATATTGCTGAATGTTTTATCAAAATCGGTTCAGCGAAAATAATAATACAGCTTAACCTCTGTTTTACTAGAAGTCCTATGCGTTGGACAGGTCAAAGTTATTTGGTTAATGTATTAAAAGTTAAAGTCATCTTGCGAACGAAGTCGTGGGCAAAAGCTAGTGTAATATATATTTCGAATTCTGTGAATGAGTTAGTTGATAAAATTCAATTGTTGTTAAATTTAATTTCATACACGAAGTTCTAATATTAGTTATTTTACAAAGGTATACCTATGTAATCAATGATACCAAAATTAATATAATAGAACACATACCTACAGATAGGCCATCACTCCCCCTAACTGGTCAAGCTTCCCCACCCCCACCAGTCCCGCCTCAGCTGTCATTATATTTGGCGGACGTGTTGAGGGAAAATTTGCTTAGCATTATTGGTCACATACAAATTCAAGCTCTGTGCGGACATACCTAGCGTGTTTTTAGTGTAGGTGACACAATTGTAAATGAATCATTTGTATGGAGATCCCGCCCAGTAATGATACTTAAAAATATTAGTAATCTTGCTGGCACTTTGGACCATGTCAAAGAAGTTTAAACAAAATATTCTGCTGTAATAACGGCTTTGAAATTATAAAGCTCTTCAAAACGCAGAAATCCTATGATAAAAATGAATTTTATGCATTGTTAAACGAAGCGAGAGTACTCTTTAGTGTTGAGCTGAAGCAAGCAAGGCTTAAAAGGAGATTTCTACAGTTTAAAATGAAAATATAAATGGATAATACTTTATTTCAATTTTTATTTGCGCTGACAGCAGCTACCGGGAGTCTGGAAGTTTTGTAGTAACTGGTGAAGAATATCTCGAAATTGCGGCGCTCCAGATTGTGTATCAACAAAAGCTCGTTAATGTTTCAAGTACTTTGGATTAACAAAATAAAGGATTATTTTGCTCAACTGCTCATTATGTTCAAAGATTTATAGTTACCAATGTTTTAGTACTTCCAAAAAAAATCTCTGGGTACTAATAATGTAAACAGGAAAAATGTGTTTGTTTGTGATCGGTCAGCTGTGTAACTGTCCTTCCGATTAAAAAAAATATCGTAAAGGAGCTTAAATTATTTAAAGGCTTTGAATCCTTATGCTATTACCCAAGAGAGTGATTAATTAATACTGAATGCTAAAAATACGGTACGTTTCCATACATAAAATTATGGAAATTTATAATATTTTATTATAAAGTGAAAAAAGACAACCTGGCCCAGACGGGACTTGAACCCGCAACCTTTGCCTAATCCAGGGCAATGCTCTAACCAATTGAGCTACGGGAGCCGTACTGATACAAGTTGAAATTCTTCACCTTATTGTAACCGCCATTTAAGAGTATGGCACAGAGCCATCTATCGAGCTACTTAGCAACTCTGATATCAATGAACGATATTGCAATCATTTACGTACTGATACAAGGTGAAGAATTTCAACTTGTATCAGTACGGCTCCCGTAGCTCAATTGGTTAGAGCATTGCCCTGGATTAGGCAAAGGTTGCGGGTTCAAGTCCCGTCTGGGCCACGTTGTCTTTTTTCACTTTATAATAAAATATTATGAAAAAGTTAGCATACTAATGGCTTTAAATATTAAAAATCTATAGATTGAGTCGGAGACATCAAATCAATGTATGAAAATGATTGCAATATCGTTCATTGATATCAGAGTTGCTAAGTAGCTCGATAGATGGCTCTGTGCCATACTCTTAAATAGCGGTTACAATAAGGTAAAGAATTTCAACTTGTATCAGTACGGCTCCCGTAGCTCAATTGGTTAGAGCATTGCCCTGGATTAGGCAAAGGTTGCGGGTTCAAGTCCCGTCTGGGCCAGGTTGTCTTTTTTCACTTTATAATAAAATATTATGAAAAAGTTAGCATACTAATTGCTTTAAATATTAAAAATCTATGGAAATTTATGTTTGAAAAGGTGCTGCTGGATTCGTACTATGTCACAGGCTAAGCCGTTGGGCGTGACTAGTATTGTATAAAGACAGAAATTACAAGAATAGTAGATGTATTATAAAACATATTATGTCACTCTGGTAAAACAATGACATATGGAAATTCATTGCACTACGTTCCATTAGCGGTAGAACATAAATCCACGCACGGCTAGTAATGGTTATATGTGAGGGCTATTAGCTTAGGCTTTGTGATAGAGCGGAAATGGCGATATCAATGACTACATTTATAACTATTAGTGAGTACTGATAGTAATAAGCTGATTTAAGTAATTCAAACAGCGTAATTATACCTATTTAGCTCGCCAATATGACGTCATCCGGTTGCTGGAAAACATCTAGCGATTTGATTATTACTATCACAGTTCTCAAGATTACTGACCATAACTCGCAAGATAATGACCTTATGATGTGTTTCTTCACGCTCTACTTGAAGAACCTGAGATTGTAAGAGAAAAAGACGTCGTTGAAAGAGCTTCCAAATTTCTATAGATCTACGGAGAAAATGTAATTCTGCAAGCACGCATTTTATTTTTTATTTCTTTTATATTAAGCTCACAAAATTGACATCGCCTGCCTGACGGAAAGTCATGGCGAAGATAGCGATTGGGGGCCACTCTCACAGTCCGTAAGACTTCTGACAGTGGTGCTCAAGTCGGCGGCCCTGGTTGTGTCTCTTCACGTGGATGAAGAACCCGCATTGTTGGTGATCTAAAAAATGGGTAAGATAAAGTTGAAGAGCTCTGCCTAGATCTCCATATGTTCTGCTTTTAATCTATTTTATTTTATGTTTGTTGTTATTCAGTCAAAGGCATTGAATGTTACGACAGCATTGAACGAATTAGTAAGTAAATATGGCAGTGTTTACTGGACTTACTAGTAGTTTGTGTATGGCACTTACTTAGGCAAGTGCCAGTCATAAAAGTGTATAAATCACTTTCGTTTTCCTCCGTAGATTGATCTGGGCGGAAGTGGAACGCCTTAATTATAAGGTTTATGTCCATTGCTCAAGGCGAAAGACGAATAATCCACCGGAGAAGTTTATTGCAGAGATTATTACAGGTGTAATAGTTAATGTGAGCAGATGATTATCTATATATATAAAAATCAATGCCACTTTTCGTTGTAATTTTATAACTCAAGAACGGGCTCACCTATTCAAACCAAATGTTTAGGCTTTGTTCGAACTATTTAGTAGATGGTTTATGTGAAGTTTGCACAAAATCGGTAGAGCGGTTCTTCATTTATCACGCAAACGAAGTTGCGCGGGTCAGCTAGTTTAGTATAAAAATAAGCTTATATCCGATACATACCTGAGATCACTTAATAAGTAAAACAACCCTAATAACTATCTAAAATTGAATTGGAAAACATATAAATAATCACTTTAAACACTGGGTTCCCATTTCGTAGCGGGCTACGAAACTTCAGTTATGGATTTCAATGAAAGGAATTTAACATGTAACTACGAGTATGTAATGAATTGTCTAATAAATCACTTGAAATAAGTTCAAGTGGTTTATAGACATCTACACATCCTCAAATCTAAACTCACAAACTTTTGCATTCATAATACCTATTAGTAAGTAACTTTGTCTAAAAGTTATACTAACATCTTACACGGTTACTGTAATCCTAATTCTGTTTCTCAGCGCCTGAAATTAAAACCTTACCGAGGTATGAAACAATTAGTCTGAAAGCTTCGGTCTCATTACTAGATAGTGAGGTCGTAAAGCTCACAAATGTTTGTATCAACCGTGCGCGTGCCTACTGGTTTACGACACAAATAAGATCTGCGGGATTACGGAACTATTTTTGACTTGCGTGTATGAGATAGAGCAATGGTATTTATACTATGCTCATGTTATAAGAAAGAAAGACTTGTTTGTTTGCAAATGAGTAACTTAAGAACGATTCAACCGATTTAAATTTTCTTTTATGCCACAAAAGTGGCAGTCATGCATACGGCCCAACAGTCGCCTATGGAGTTTGCAACACCAGAGGCGCCACACTCGTGCTGCATACCCTGTAAAAACCCTTTTTGGGAAAACCGAGAAACCAATCTTACCAAGTTATTCTAAAGGTAAAGGTAAAAAGGGATCAAAGGTAAAAAAGATCAAGGGATCATATGATGATAACAAGCTCAAAATTCATGATGGTTCTGAACGAAAACCTGCTTCTGTTCATTTCAATACGGCAACACCTGTTATGTGGAGAATACCTCTAATTACCCATTTGGGTAAATAGGGGTGACTATAATATTGTGTATGTATGAAAGGAAACCTGTTCTTGAATCGAATTATTGATGTCCGATGATCTCAAAGAAATAAAATAAAGCTTTTGGAAAGTATCGTTGCAAAAAATATTTAGTCATAAGCTGCTCTATAATAATCTTTTTATAATGAACCCCGCGGGAATATCACGTCACATTAGAAACAATCCTGATTGCCTCGCCATAAGCCGCACGATCATTTCCGATATGACTTCCTATTGATGTATTATTTCTATTCTATGTATACTATGATGAATGAGACTTCACCGTGGTGTGAAATTCTGTAACGGTTGCAGCATGCAGCATTAAAATCATACCAAATATAAAGATGAAGCGCTTCTTTTTTTGTTTAACGTGAGGGAAAATCCTCATGAATGTTATGCCGGACTCCTACCGACTTAAAAACCTCACGTACAGCCCAACAGCCTTTGGTTGGGAGCCCCGGGTAAACCCTCGGAAGGATGTTCCCCGATCCCCCGATGAATCCCGCGTCTTTGGAGGGTTTCGGGTGTGATCCCGCTTCTAAGGGGGGGCGTGCGTGGGTTCCTCACGTCACGTCGCCGTCATGGGCCTGCTTCTGTAAGGACGGTGAGCCGCCCTCTCACCGTCCTCAGGCCCCCGGTCATGGAGGCCGATAGTCCTCGGCGAAGACACGTCGACGGCGCCCAGGCCGCCGAATGCGGAACTCGGGTGTGAGAGTTCTCTCCCGTTCCCGCCCCGGAGTCTCATTCACGAGCATAACCTGCACGCAGAAAAAGGCGGCGCAGTCCCACTTACTCCCGCTGGAGAGCATGGCTCGCACCATGGTCTCGAGCGAGAGAGTGTCCTCGTCCAGACCCACCACGAGGACCTGGCGCTATTGCGCCCACGCCGTGCACTCAACCAGCGTGTGGAGCGCCGTGTAAGATGGAGCGCTTGTTACAGTAAAAAGTACACAAAACAGTTTCACAGATTTTGTCGGCCATATTGATTTTGACTGAAGTTAAACGATAGCCATAGCAGGGTTGTATAATTCGAAAAAATAAACTATTTGATGGCATCTTACAATTCACAATCAATCAGTTCTTTTGGTTATAGAAGATCCCAAGACAGACCAGAGTATTTGTGAGCTATTTTTCGGGCTCCGTACCTTAAATGAAAAAACGAAATGAAATACTTATGGTGCCTATCACTTTGTTCTCCGTCATTTCATCGGTCTCTCTATCAAGACCGTTTATTTTTGTTCATCTACAAGAAATATTCTACAAAAATCGAAACTGGATAAAGAGTGACAATAAATAAAATAGAATGATTGCTTCTAGACCAATAAATAGTAATAGTAGTCAATCATTAATAAAATCACGATTAACTACCATAGGCAGTTTCATAGTCAGACACGTAGTAACTATTTAGTAATCTGTGATCAGACTGAGCTGCACAAATTGATATCATACATCATGAGAGTACATTAGTTAACACGAGTCTGGACTGTCTGGGGCTACCTTTATTTATCTTGGCAGCATTTGATTTAGATTACCGAATATTGATTCAAGTTGTTATTTAAACACGTCAATAATTATATAAAACGGGTATTAACACGATCATGCATACCTTAAAATTGAGGCTTGACGTTTCGGCTGGGTTGCACCAGCCGTGGTCACAAGCAGACTGAAGAGGCGGTGTCACTCCGATTGCGAGGTAGCATCGTTCAAATGTACCCTCGCATTGTCCATCCACGCACTAGTACACACTACGCTGACAGTGTCCCTATTCTGGAAGCCGTCCGTATTCCGATTACTACCCGACTGTGCAAACGAGCGAGATTGCGTGATGTTGATTACTGGATTCCACGTCGCAGATAATTTGTAACCGTCCTCTCTATTGAAATTGGAAAAACGAAACTAGGCCAAACTAAGCGGACTATAGCTGAAAGGGTCAAAGAACATATCGCGGCTGTAAAAAACCGACAACAAATCAGCGATTGCAGAGCATTTATTACAATCAAGCACTAACCACTGGATAGAATTTCACCGTCCGCAAGTCCTCTCTACTGACCGCCATTTTTATTCAAGAACAGTGCGTGAAGCTATAGAAATTAAAAAACATCCCAATTTCTGGTGCAACCCAGCCGAAACGTCAAGCCTCAATTTTAAGGTATGCATGATCGCGTTAATACCCGTTTTATATAATTATTAATATCATGCAACGCGAAAGTTTAAAAGTTAGTATTTAAACACGTCGCCCGTGTCTGCCCGCGTTGAATTCAATCCCCGCTCTACATCACTGGGAACCTATATTATCCTATGTGCTAGTTTGTTATTTTAGACGATAAATCTATCCCTGTACTAAATTTTAGACATATCCGTTCAGCAATTAGAGCGTGAAAGAGAAATAAATATCCACCCACCCTCACATTCACACTCGGAAAACTTCGCATTTATATTTTATGATTAGTCAGATTTATTCGTCAGATTAGTAAGATCCTAGGACATTTTTTTAAACAACGTCATCTAGCTCAAATTAGTCTAGGTAGGTAGTAAAATAAATAAATCTAGATACCTACCTAGTATTAGATTTATTATCTTCCAAACATTTAAGTCAGCTTTTTTAGAACAGCTCACCAATTTGCAAATTGATTGATATTAACGACCGAGTGCTTACCCATGTTTCGCAAACACCAATTTAGTGCTATATTGTGCTTTTCCAACGGCCTACTCTTGATAATAGAACCTGATCTTTAATAAAGAATGCTACTTACCTATATTTAAAAAGTTATGATAAATGAAGATGTTTCAATATTTGAATGTTTTTACTCAGAGCTCAATTTTGGTACAAACACAGATAATGGTCTGAAATAACATATATTATATACCTAGAATAATTATTATCTCTGGAAAGGATCACAGGTTTAGACGCACTACACAACGTACTAAATTATCTTAACTTTGCTTATTATTGTTTGGTGTTAAAGATAAATCTGTTAAGTATCACGGTGATGCTTGAAAGTCTACTATCGATTTACCAAAAAAATAAATAAAACGAAAGTAGACAGCTTGGATCACAAAAATTTGTACAGACCCAGAATTCCAACCGCAGAAACGGCTGGCGCTGTAGAATTGCGATTTTTTAGATACTTACTAATTTTACAAGGTTCTTATAACTTTCTACAAAATTTCCCACCAGAATTAAACAATGGGTAATCAGACCCCTACACTTTCCAATTTAAAATGAATCTGAAAGGAAATTCAATATCGTGGTTGTTATACAACAAAATTAATAGATATTTCACTTTGTCATGTTAATAACGAAGTTTTACTCCAACAAAACAATCAAAAAAGGAATCAAAATTAACAAGAGCCTCGGGCCGTTAAAACACAAATTGTTAACGTACACCACTAATGGTTCATTAAATTTAAATTAATTAAGCTTCGAGCTAAATTCGGGCAATTTTTTTTTAATAATATTACGTTTCATAGTCACTGCCCACTGGCAATAATGTATGTGTTCCAGTTTGCTTTGTGGTGTGTTGATATGTATATTCTGTCCAAGAGATTATTACAGTTATAATATTAATAATTTATAAATTTTACTTATCATTTTAAGGTCGCTGGACAAAATACCGACTTCGATCGGGGAACAGGCGCGAACGCGCGTACACCCCGCGAAAACCGTCCACATTCACGTTCACGCGGTTCACGCCCCTGTTCACGGGGCTTCACGGCACTAATACGAGTATGGAGCCAGCATTAAGTATTACCACTCCGCTCTCTTGGGGAGTAGCGTTTTGATAATTTTATGTTACTGAATATTACATTTCGGCTTTCACATGCTGACCATTTTTTTTAATCAATTCCAAATGTTCTCTCTTAGTGATATAATATCATAGAAAGTTGGTAACTATATACTAAGTCATAATATGCTTTGTTATAAGGAAATATAAGTTAGTTTTATTTATTTATCCTTCTTATCTTTAGAAATACAACGGCACTATTATGGAAGTGATAATTTTAATTAAAAAGTGGAGGAATTACGTAACTAAAACAACACAATCTTAGATAGGTGTTTCATGAGTAACTGTTTTTTTTCATTTGTAAGTAGATATAGCTCAATAATGTTATGGTAACTGAAAACACATTAGTGAAACTACGGATAAAAACATTGCAAATAAATTTTTAGAATATGGTGGTAGAATATTTTACTGTATTGAACACACTGCAGTTTGTGTGACCGGTGGGATTAGATATCGGCATTTTCAATTCTGTATTTTAGAATACCGTTCGTGAAATACTGCAGTGCTAATTTTTTGCTATGGGAATAAATTTAGAATTCTGAAAACGAAAATATTTCACGGCCAGCCCGGTGGAATTGAAACTCGAGTTGATTGTCTTTCAAAAATTTCTGTTGCGGTGAACCAAAATATTTTTTAAATAGGTAGGCCTTCTTAATCCTGCACATTTTTGTAAATAGACTGTTGGCAAACATTATGTATAATGTGAATATGTGGTATATTTGCACTGTACAACGTTATTTCGACTTTATATAAACTAGATGATGCTCGCGGCTTCGCCCGCGTTAAATTCGGTACCCGTTCCCGCTTCCAGTGAGAACATTTTCCCGGGATGAAAAGTAGCCTATGTGTTATTCCAGACTATAAGCTATCTCAGTACCAAGTTTCAGCCCAATGCGTTCAGCCGTTACAGCGTGATTGAGTAACAAACATCCAAACATCGTCACAAATATTCACATTTATAATATTATAGTAGGATTTGATTTCCTGCTTATTTCAACTATTTTTCCAAACAAACGTAAACTGCTTGGTAGAAAAGGTAAAATAATTAAGTTAACTAGTTAAATTGTAAGTCTTGTTGGGTAAAATACATTTTGAATTTCTGGATCCCACGTAGGTGACGCGGCGATCCATGAATATGATGCAATTACTTTCAGGTACAGCTTTATCAATACTTAAGTACAGTACTATTTATGAGTTAAAATGGTCATTGAAAAGTTACATGACATCATTAATTAAATAGGCCATTACTAGGTCCAGGGGACATTCTTCCGAGGGCATACCCGGGGCTCTCAACCGAAGGCTGTTAGGTAGGATACGTGTGGTTTTTAGTTCGTAGAAGTCCGGCATAACACCCTATTGGATTTTCCTCGCGTTAAAAAAAGGCAATTACTAGGTTCCATAACATAAACTACTGACGTAAATAATATTGTTTATCCCAGGAAAGCGATACAGTGGTCACTTCAAGACGCTAAAAATAAAATAAAATAAAATAAAATTTATTCCCTTTCAAATTTTTAAAAAAATATTTAGGTTTGTCAAAATTTTGTGACTCTACCGGGGGTTCGGAAATGCTACAGACTGAGAAGAACACCCCAAGAAACTCAGTCCGGTCCCTCTTATTCATCTTAGTATCTAATACAGTTTTTTTTTTAAATGTAGAAAGGAGCAATTCGTGTCACTGCCAGGCAGTCTTGTCTTCTAGAAAGTCTTTAATGCTATAATAAGCTTTCTGGCACAATTTAAGTTTTACTAGTTTTTTAAATTTATTAACTGACAAACCTGTTATGGCTGTCGGCAATGTATTGTACATTCGAATACAATTGCCCGCAAAAGAATTGCTTATTTTATTAAGCCTAAATCTAGGTACAGCCAATTTATTCTTATTTCTTAAGTTTAGGTTATGGATATCACTATTTTTAATAAATTTACTGTTATTTTTATGAGTATATAATAAGTTTTCATATATGTACTGTGAATACACAGTAAGGATGTTGATATCCTTAAACTTTTCTCTTAATGACTCCCGAAACCCCATACCATAGATAGCCCGGACAGCCCTTTTCTGCAACACAAAGATACATTCGATGTCGGCAGCGTTACCCCATAATAGTATGCCATAGGTCATGACACTGTGGAAATAGCTAAAGTAGACAAGACGCGCTGTTCTAATGTCTGTCAGTTGTCGGATCTTTTTAACGGCATAGGCTGCAGAGCTCAGTCTGCCCGAGACTTTCTCGATATGAGGCCCCCACTGCAAGTTGGAGTCTAACTTTATGCCCAGAAAGACAGTTTCATCGACCAATTCTACGTGATCATCCCTAATCCTAATACTGGTGTTAACGAGCCTAACATTTGGCAAGGTGAATCTAATACATTTTGTTTTAGTTTCGTTTAACAATAAATTATTAGCGTTAAACCAGTGGACTACCCTAGAGAGGGCATTGTTTACTTCGTCAAGATTGCGTTGTCCACGTTCAACTTTAAATATTAAAGATGTGTCATCAGCAAACAAAACTACCTCATGATCGTCTCTTATAAGGTGAGGGAGATCATTTATGTACACTAAAAATAGAAAAGGTCCCAGAATTGAACCCTGAGGCACCCCCATTGTTACAGCAGAACCATTTGACTGTTTACCATTTATAACTACTCTCTGTACTCTATCTCTAAGGTAAGAACTAATTAAATCCAAGGCCGTCCCCCGGATTCCATAATGATCAAGTTTTTTAATTAAAGTCTGATGCTGGACGCAATCGAAGGCCTTAGATAAGTCGCAGAATACACCATAAGCATCATACGACTCCTCCCAGGCCTCATATATACACTCTAACAATTTGATTCCAGCATCCGTGGTAGACCGACCGCGCGTGAAACCGAATTGTTTAGTATGGAATAGTTTATTTGTATTAAAATGATTTTGCATTTGATTAAGCATTACCTTTTCAAAGATTTTACTAAACGTGGGTAGTACAGAAATAGGACGAAAATTGGACGGATCTGAGGTGCTACCCGATTTAAACAGAGGAGTTATTTTACTAAACTTCATTAAGTCAGGAAACACACCACTATCAACACAATTATTAAATATTATTGATAATTCAGGGGCAACCATTTCAATGAACGAATTAACTAAATGTACAGAAATTCCCCAGAGATCAGCAGTTTTCTTAATATTTAAAGATTTAAAAGTTTTTATGACAGTGTGTATACTAATTTTACTGAATTTGAATATTTCATTACAGCAAGGAACATTTGCTTTTAACAAGGATTCTGCTATTGGGGTAGAAGAACCTAGGGCTCTGGTCAAATCTACTGGAATTCGAGAAAAAAATTGTTCAAATTCGTTAGCGACTTCGGCATCTGTTGTAATTATGTTACCATTTACTTTAAGTTTAAAATTATTATCATTCGATTTTGCTTGGCCTCTTTCTGCGTTAATTATTTTCCAAGTAGATTTAACTTTGGCTACAAGCTACAACACGTGTCCCGAAGGTTTTTGTCAAGAAAAAGCAAAATAACAGGTGCTTATAACTTTCGCCCGAGACTCAAGTACCCTCTTAGTGGACGAAAACTAGAAGGGGCCGGGCAACTAGCTAAGTTACCCTACTTACTTCGACTGGATTTGTTTGGTTAGGATTTCACAGGCCTGTTATGAAAACATTCCACCTAATCTTCTAACTTCAACTAACGTAGGGTTGGAAATCATTTTTCTTATGTTATGTTATGCTTTCGCTTCAGTTGAAGAAAAATATTTTGTCAGATTGTCACACAATCTGTCTAGCTCAAATTTGACCGAAACACTTATAAGTACAAACAAATATCTGTTCCGACTCAAGATTAAAACCTGGGAGCTTAGCATGCCAGTCGTGTACACTACTGCGACATCAACGCAGAAGAGAATGTAAATAATACACACCCGCTACAGGGACCGACAAGTCTTCGCAGCCTGTTGTTGCCGAGTCTTCGGGGGTTGGCGAGGCGTCGAAGCCTCAGAAAGCAGGCAAGTCAACCCGTCGCCGCGTGTAAAACTTCGCCTCGGTTTTAGTGATAATCGTCACACTTCGCCCCACGCATCCTATCAGTCTTCATCACTTTGTCACCAGAGTTGTATCATAGACGTTAGTACGTTGTTTACTTTCACTCGACTCACACGACTTTCACTTTTTAGGGACACCATTATGCTTGATTGAAGGTTTGAAACTTATAAACATTACATTACGTATAGTGTACCTGCATTGTAAAATTAAATATCTATCTGTATGTACCTACATAATTCTGTCTTGATTTTCGTATTTGTATTTGACGGCTCATGATGTTGACATTGACACATCGTGACGTTTATAGATAATGCCGGTTCCACACTTTCGCCCCACTTTTAACAGGTAGGGTGTTGAAATCATAGACTCCACTTTGTAGCTGGGATGCGTGAGGGATAATTTGTTGTTATTATTTTTATTTTTTTTCACTTAGTTATTTTTTAAGCCTCCTATGCAGTGTTATGGTTTTTTTTTTTTTAATGTTTTCTCTATTTAATCTGTGACGATGTCTTGTGAAAATTTCTTCCACTATATCAGCGAGTGAGTGAGCAAGACATTTTTTTTTATTCTTCTACAGTATATTATACATTTATTATTATTTATCATATATCTATATATTTATTTCATTTCTGAATAATGCCTAATACGGATGACCTTTGCAACCTAAATAGCAGCCTCTTTTCCTGTTCTTCTGCCTCTGATAGTTTCCACAGTGTGGATACTGATTCCTCTGCCTCTCTGACCCTGCACGATCATCTTTCCTCTTTATCCTCACACTATCCTAAGAACCTCAATCTAGCACATATTAATGCACAGAGTGTTAAAGGCCACTATTCTGATTTTCTGGCGTCTTTTAGCAACTCCTCTCTTGATGCTATTCTTATATCTGAAACATTCCTTAAGCCATCCATTCCATCTACTCTAGTCTCACTTCCAGGCTATGTTTTAATTCGAAATGACAGAACTGGTATACGCTGTGGCGGTGTAGGAATCTACCTACGTGCTAACATTCCTCATAAGATTGTTAGCGCATCTCCTAATGCCTACACCGAAACAGCTGAACATCTTTTTCTGGAAATTTCTTTACTTCACACTAAATTTCTCCTTGGAGTTTTCTACAGCCCTAATATGCACATTGACTATTGTTAAGACAAGCACCTAATACATCGTAACCGACACCAGAGGTCGCAAAGATCGGCATCGACCATAATCACCTACGATATATGACGTGATATTAAACCAATCGCATCAATATATCACGTCATCGGCGACCAATCACAGCGCTTGATCTACGGCCATACTACGAAGCTTTTTCTACTCAAAATTACCTACGTAAAACACTCGCATCTGAACCTTTGTACTAATAAGCTATACTTAATCTACTCTTTACTGTACATGAATCTATTTTCAATTATATTAATTTATCAAGAAGTCTACGTTCTCAATTCTCTCCTTTAACTCGAACCCTCAAGCATCGCAGCATTACCATAATTTTGGTCCTTCGAGCCGGATTCACAAGGAGAGAAGAACCAGTACCTGGCTGAGATACCCAAACGCAGAAGCTGCCTTCTATACTTCGTAAAAGTATACCTACACGTGAAGATCGCATACAGACTACCCTGAGCATCCGCTACGTGATTCCAAGTCGCAGCGCAGTGGCAAGATTGGATCGTGGACGAGGGTGTCATTGTCTGAGTCGTGTCGTGGCTGGTGGTTGCAACTGTGAGTACCCCAGCTTTCTTATCCCCCCAGAATGTCTAAGCCTACGGTGGTTGAAAGTGGTAGTAACGCAGTTCTCAAAGATCTCATAAAACGCAGAGGCTCGGTCAAGGGTAGATTAACAGTTTTTAAAAATTATATTACTTCTTTAGTGCCTTTAGAAATCAATCATATCAAACGCGCAGAATTAAAGTTACGTCTACAAGGTGCTAAAAGCTTATACAAGGATTTCAATGAAATTCAGACTGAAATTGAGTCGTTAGTCTCAGAGTCTGAGGAACTAGTAGCTCGTGAATCATTCGAAAACGACTATTACGGTGTTTTAGCTCAGGCTGAGTGCATGATCGTTGAAGATGAACCTCATGTAAAGTGTAATAATTCGCATAAATCTGTAAAATTGCCTACCATTTCGCTCCCTACCTTCAACGGTAAATATGAACAGTGGTTAGACTTCCGTGACACTTTTCTGGCTTTAGTTCATAATTCTAAAGAAATCTCAGATATACAAAAGTTCCACTATCTTAAATCTTCATTACAGGGTAGTGCAGAACTAGTTATAGATTCTATTGAATTCTCTGCCACTAACTATTCTATTGCCTGGGAAATTCTAACTAACCGCTATAACAACAATAGACTTTTGGTGCATAATCATGTTAAGTCATTGTTCAATATTCCTAGCGTTAATAAAGAATCGCCCGCCGTGATTCGTAAACTTATTGATACATTAATAAAAAATATTCGCGCATTAAACTTAATAGGTGAACCCACAGAGCACTGGGATACGCTTATTATTTATCTAGTAGTCACTAAGTTAGATACGGCCACGGAGCGCGAATGGGAGCAACATAAAAATTTATTATTTACTTCCAACGATTCATCTCACAAAATTAAATTAGAACACTTAATTAAATTCTTAAGAGACAAAGCCGATATTTTAGAAACGGTATCATTAACTCACTCAAAGCCTAGCTCCCTACAATCATCCGATCACAAGCGGAATGTTTCTAGTTCTAGCACACATTCTAAGGTACACTGTAACGTAGTAGCAAACAAATCTAAGTCGGCACTAAGGAATACACGCACGAATAGCTGTGTTAAGTGTAACGAGAACCATCCGCTGTATTCATGTTCACAATTTTTAAATCTTAATTTGCACGGTATGCTACAATTTATAAACGATAACCACTTATGCGAAAACTGCTTGCATTCCGGTCATACACTGTCTGATTGTCGATACGGTCTTTGTAGGAAATGTGGCAAAAAACATAATACTGTAGTTTGTCGTGAGGATTGTGATAAGAAGCGCGATGAGGTGTGCACTGTATCACTGGTGTCGAATAGTGAGGCGTCACTGGAATGCGGGCCCCGCTCGCCGCAGATAGACAAAGGGTCACAATTACATACCTATAATGCACATTCATTATTCACACATTCAAATAACCAACCTGTTCTATTGTCGACTGCAGTTGTGAGGATCGCTGATAAGAACGGCACTCATCATAATTGTCGTGCGATATTGGATAGTGGTAGCGAGCGTAGTTTTATAACACAGTCATTATTTCAAAAACTAAAATTAAATTCTTTACAGTCCACTTTACAAATAAATGGAGTTGGTAATGTTGTAACACAAACCACACAACTATGCGATATTGGGTTTGAATCTATTTGTGGCACGTTCTCAAGGCGTGTTTCCTGCTTGATCTTGCCTCAAATAACTTTAAACTTACCAACTTTCACCATTAAAAAACATTCATTTAATATACCTACACGCATACAGTTAGCTGATCCCGAGTTTTACAAATGTCATCACATTGACATGTTAATCGGGGCTGACCTATTTTGGGATATTTTGGAGGAAGGTAAAATACGTCTTTCTAATGGTCCTTACCTCCAGAATACCAAACTGGGTTGGATAGTGTCCGGACCTATTTACCAAAACAATACAAGATTCTCGCATAATGTTTCTTGTAATTTTACTACTATAGAATCGCAAAATATAGATAGGCAAGTACGCATGTTTTGGGAAATAGAGGAACTATCCAACCACTATCACGGTGACACGCGCAGCTTGGAGGAGCGTCAGTGCGAAGACCATTTCATTCAAACAACGAAGCGGTTGCCAGATGGAAGGTTCTGCGTGCGCATTCCCTTCAAGCAGTCACCTGACACTTTAGGTGAGTCTAATTCGCAAGCGGAAAAACGTTTTTTTGCGTTAGAAAGACGTTTAGAACGCAATCCCACTTACCGACAGCTATACAAAGAATTTATACACGAATACATAAAACTAGGTCATATGTGTCGCATAACATCATATGGCAACCCGCATTACTTCATGCCACATCATGGTGTATTTCGCGAGCATAGTACCACTACCAAGTTGCGAGTGGTATTCGACGCCAGCGCAGCGACGTCAAGTGGTTCGTCGCTCAATGACTTACAATTACTGGGGGAACCGTTGCAAGGAGATTTGATTGCTATTTTGTTAAGATTTCGTGAAAATAAATATGTTGCCTGCGCTGACGTTGAAAAAATGTACCGACAGGTACTCGTCACACCAGATCAACGAGATCTGCAACTTATATTATGGCGCGATAATCCATCGGATGAACTATCTATTTATCGTCTAAATACAATTACGTACGGAACCACCTCAGCTCCGTTTCTAAGCTGTAGGTGTTTAAAACAGTTAGCACATGACAGCCAATCCCCCTTGATTGCTAATGTCATAAAAAACGATTTTTATGTCGATGATTTGTGTTTCGGTGGGGACAACATCGAGGACTTATTATCTGCTTGTGCTGAAATCACCGACACTTTGAGGACAGGCTGTTTTCCCCTCCGTAAATGGATTTTCAACTTTGATCATGAAAATTCAATTTCCATAAGTCACACGAAACACTTTTCAATGGGTGAACACGCTAACAACAAAACACTAGGGTTAGGCTGGCATAATAAATCGGATCAGTTGAATTTTCACACACAATTTAATATAAATGATCAATATCCAACTAAACGCATAATTTTGTCTGTAGTGTCGCAGATATTCGATCCGATCGGTGTTTTAAGCCCTACTATAGTGATAGCCAAAGTTTTACTACAGAGATTGTGGCTTTTACGTTTGGACTGGGACGAAAGGGTTCCTAAAGACATAGCAAAAATCTATTATCCTATTATCATTAGAACCTATCTAACCTACGTAATATAAATATTCCTAGGTATGTTTTCTGTGACAGTTCTATTCAACGAGAATTACATATTTTCACAGATGCGTCACAGGTGGCATACGGCGCGTGCGCATACGTGCGTAGTATAGATAGTGAATCAGCTGTTAAGGTACAACTGTTATGTGCGAAGGGTAAGATCGCGCCGCTATCTCCCACAACTATACCGCGACTAGAGTTGTGTGGAGCATTAGTGGGGGCTAGACTTTATCATAAAATTAAACAGTCACTCAGAAGTCATTTTGATAAAGTGATTTTCTGGTGTGACTCAACGATCGTATTAGGATGGTTGCATATGTCACCTAATTTATTAAAAACGTACGTACAGAACAGGGTTTCTGAAATACATGAACTGTCGAAGGACCTCCCATGGCGACATGTCAAGGGTCGGGTCAACCCAGCTGATTTAGTTTTACGCGGACTTCACTTAGACGCTTTGAGTGACTCATGTAAGTGGTGGGACGGTCCTGAGTTCCTTCACGATCTGGACTACGACTGTACGTACAAAGAAATGGAGTCCAATGTTAATAATTTACCGGAAGTAAAATCTAATGCTGTTAAACTTTTATTGCTCAGCCAAGTGACGACGAATTCATTTTTTCCCTTTCATAGATTCTCACAGTTCGTTCGTATGCAGCGGGCGGCCGCTTATGTACTTCGTTTTGTACATAACTTACGTAACAAAGCGTCGCGTCGGTCCGGCGCGCTGACTGCTGACGAACTGAACGAGGCTGTGTTGTTGCTCGCGCGCATTTCACAGCGAGAATCTTATCTTGAGGAATATGAGGCGTTGTTGCAAGATGCACAATTACACACGAAACATAATTTAACTAAACTTAATTTATTTATCGACAATAGTAAATTAATTCGAGTGGGTGGTCGTCTATATAATTCTTTAAATTTTAATTATGATAAGAAACATCCCATTTTGTTGTCAAACAAACATCATTTCACATTGCTACTTTTTAGACATCAACATAAAATACTGCTACATGCTGCACCACAGTTACTTCTATATTCACTTAGGGAAATGTGGTGGCCGGTGGGTGGAAGAGGCTTGGCTCGAACCGTTAATCATAACTGCATTATCTGCGCACGCCAGCGAGCCAAGATCTTAACGCCACTTATGGGTAACTTACCACCAGAACGTTTGCAACCAGGTGTTCCCTTTATGAAATGTGGAGTAGATTACGCAGGGCCCTTCTTCATATTAAATCGCATTGGTAGGGGAGCGAAAACTGTTAAATCATACTTATGCATATTCGTATGTTTTACTACGCGTGCGGTTCATCTTGAACTGGTCAGTGACCTGTCAACAGAGGCTTACCTAATGGCACTCAAACGCTTTATTTCTCGTCGTGGCAAACCAACTACTATTTTCTCAGACAACGGGAGAAACTTCGTAGGGTTGATGAATCAATTTTCAAAATTTTTATTAGATTGTTCAGAGGCTATTAGAGAGTACGCGATTTCTCAAAGCATTAAATTTAAATTTCTACCACCGTATGCAAGTCATTTTGCCGGGATCTGGGAGTCTGGGGTCCGAAGCTGCAGGCATCATTTGCGGCGCGTCGTAGGCAACGCACACTTAACGTACGAGGAGTTCTATACGGTTTTGACGCAAATTGAGGCCGTATTGAACTCCCGTCCTCTCAGTCCTATGTCAACAGATCCGAACGACTTGCAGCCCCTCAGTCCAGCGCATTTTCTTGTCGGGCGGCCCCTGACTGCTCCGGTATGCGAAGACGTTCCCGAGAAGCCAATGCATCTCCTAACGAGGTATCAACGTGTGGAACAGATACGCCAGCATTTTTGGAATAGATGGTCGAAGGAGTATTTTTCCGAGTTGCAGACCAGATTAAAATGGAAGCAGAATGCAGATAGCCTACAAATCAACACGATGGGTTTAATAAAGGACGACAACCTGCCTCCTTTGAAATGGGCACTGGGCCGCATCCTAAAAACATTTCCTGGCAAGGATGCCATCTCCAGAGTGGCTGACATCAGAACGGCGAACGGCACGGACCGTCGAGCATTTTCGAAGATCTGTCCTCTGCCAATCAATGTGGACTAATTGGAAGACACCTCTTCCAAGGCGGGGAGTATGTTAAGACAAGCACCTAATACATCGTAACCGACACCAGAGGTCGCAAAGATCGGCATCGACCATAATCACCTACGATATATGACGTGATATTAAACCAATCGCATCAATATATCACGTCATCGGCGACCAATCACAGCGCTTGATCTACGGCCATACTACGAAGCTTTTTCTACTCAAAATTACCTACGTAAAACACTCGCATCTGAACCTTTGTACTAATAAGCTATACTTAATCTACTCTTTACTGTACATGAATCTATTTTCAATTATATTAATTTATCAAGAAGTCTACGTTCTCAATTCTCTCCTTCAACTCGAACCCTCAAGCATCGCAGCATTACCACTATTTCAACTCTTTCGATAACCTCTTACATGACCTCATCCCTTCCTATAATCACGTAGTCATAATGGGTGACTTTAACACTTGTTTGGTAAAAAACGACTGTCGCTCTCGTAAACTGTTAACTTTACTGTCTGCCTATAATCTACATGTTCTACCGCTCTCTACAACTCACCATGCCCGCGATTGTAAACCTTCACTACTTGACCTCATCCTAGTTTCCTCTCCTGACGATGTGGGCACACATGGTCAGCTGTCTGCTCCGTTTTCCCTACATGACTTACTTTTCCTATCTTATCGTGTTCGCCCCCCTAAACGTAAGTCACAAATCTGTTTCCTTCGCAATTTCAGGGGTATGAATCTGGAGGCATTGCAAAGAGATGCTAGCTCTGCTGACTGGTCGTTGGTGTTCAGCTCCACTAGCGTCAATGACATGGTCAACATTTTTAATGCTACAGTTATTGAGTTGTTCGACCGACATGCTCCAGTTAAACGTGTTCGAATTAAACATTATCCGGCGCCCTGGTTAAACGATTCTATAAAAAACTTAATGGCCCGCAGAGATAGAGCCAAGAGGCGACTTAGAAAGAGCCCCTCGGAACATAATTTTGTAGCTTTTAAGACTCTGCGTAACCGATGCAGTCGGATGAGTAGAGATGCAAGAAAACGCCACTTCTACAATTCTCTTAACGGTCGGAATTCTGCTGATACCTGGAGATTTCTTAGATCCGTGGGCATAGGCAAATCTCCGAATTCTGACACCAAGGATATCGACACCACTGCTCTAAATAAGCACTTCTCTCTACCACCGGTGTCCTTGGATGCAGATGTAAAGAGGGCGACCATACTTAGACTATTGAGTGAGCCTGTGCCCCGGACCTCTCCTTTTCAGTTTGTCTCCGTCTCCGAGTCCGACGTTAGGAGATCTCTTCTGTCAATTACTTCATCAGCTTCGGGATGCGATAGCATATGCTCAAGGATGATCCTACCTATTCTCCCTATCATACTTCCAGTCATTACCCATATCTTTAACTTCTCGTTATTCTCTGGTACCTTTCCTAAGGTCTGGAAGTCAGCTTACGTTGTGCCTCTACCCAAAACAACAAGCCCCTGTTTGCTGACTGATTTTCGACCTATTTCTATTCTTCCGTTTCTCTCCAAAGTACTTGAGCATATTGTTCATCGGCAGCTCTCTGTCTTTTTATCGTCCTCTAACTCCCTCAGCCCCTTTCAGTCAGGATTTCGCGCTGGACATAGCACCGTCACTGCACTTATTAAAGTGACGGATGACATCCGGTGGGCTATGGAGCGAAAACAATTAACGCTTTTAGTTCTCCTTGACTTCAGTAGTGCCTTCACTTCCGTTGACTTCGATGTACTGCTTGCTACTTTGAGGTCTATAAATGTCTCCTCCCCCGTTGTATCCTGGTTTGACTCTTATCTTCGGGGTCGCACTCAGTGTGTTCGTATCGGTCAGATGTCTTCTGATTGGTGCGAGCTATCTGCGGGCGTTCCTCAGGGTGGCGTTTTATCTCCTCTTCTCTTTTCTATCTTTATCAACTCTGCTACGAGTCACATTTCCAGTAACTTCCATCTCTATGCTGATGACTTGCAGCTGTATCGCCATTTTACGAGTATAGAAGCACTTTCTGGAATATCATCCATGAACCAGGATTTGGATAGATTAAGTAGCTGGGCCATGTCGGTCGGATTACTCATTAACCCTTCTAAGTCGCAAGCTATCGTGATTGGTAGCAAATACCAGTGTGACAACCTACCTGTGTCGACATTGAACCCGGTGCTCTTGGCTGGTATTCACATTCCATATGCGAACTCCGTGAAGAACCTGGGTGTGATTATGGATACCACGCTATCTTGGAGTGCTCACATTAGCGATGTCAGCAAGAAGGTTCATTTCTCTTTTCACTCTTTGAAATGTCTCCAGAGCCTCTTGCCCCTGAAGACGAAAATCACTCTTGCACAAACTCTTATACAACCTATTATTGACTACGCTGATGCTTGCTATTTAGACGCCACCGAGGAGCTTCTAGATAAACTTGAGAGGTTGCAAAATTTATGTATTCGCTTCATATTCAATCTTAGAAAGTACGATCACGTTTCCGATTTTCGCAAAGAACTCAAGTGGCTCCCTATCCGTCTTCGCCGGAACACTCGAATTCTTAATCTACTTTTCAATATCCTGTACAATCCATCTTCTCCTTCCTATCTGAGGGAGCGGTTCTCATTTGTTCGCTCTCTTGACGCTCCCTGCAGGCCTAACCTCCGCCTACTTCTCAAAACCCCTCGTCACAAAACTGATTTCTTTACTTATTCCTTCACTGTGCATGCGGTCAGATTGTGGAATTCACTACCCCCTAACATCAGAGACAGCAAAACTCTCTCTACATTCAAAAGGAAAGTCAAAAGAAAGTAAGTAAATAATGTTTATTTATACCGTATATATATATTTACGTACATATTTATACCTATCAATAATTAAAAGATTATATGTATATTCTTTCAGTAATTTTGTATGTATATTAATTTAGTTCTAACACATTCCATACACACTTTTAAAATTTCTTTTTCATTCTTCATGTTCTCCTTTCGCTGGTCTGCTGGGAGATATTTCTTATAGAAATAAGCAGTACCATTGTACCTATCTTTCTTTATGTCGTGGTTCTTATATTTATTGTGTGTACATAAATAAATAAATAAATAAAAATAAATAAAATAATACAAACAAACATACATACATATATAATCACGCTTTTATCCCCGAAGGGGTAGGCAAAGGCATAGTATACGCCCATATTTCACCTTATAGTTTTATGTTCCACGTAATAGGTGGTGAGCCTATTGCCGTGTTGAAATGGACAGGCGCAGGTTGCCGCGACCCACAGTTGAAAATTTTCAAGCCGCCCATAAGGCCTTCAACTTGGCTTAACGATTGTCATTTTACTGACAACCGGGTTACATTTCGCGTGTGCCTTGTCTGCGCAATGGATCTTTTTGCGAAAGTGTTCCCTTAGTTGCCTCTTACGACACCCTCGAGATGTATTGAGGTGGCGACATTTTGTACTCATACCCGTCGCAACACGGGACCCCGTCGCCACCCGGGGCAATTACGCAGGGTAAATAATACACCTATATAATTAACTAGCGGACGTCACGCGGTTTCACCCGCGTAGTTCCCGTTCCCGTGGGAATACGGGAATAAAATATAGCCTATGTTCACCGCAAAGAGTGTAGCTTTCCAACAGTGAAAGATTTTTTAAAATCGGTTCAAAAGTTCCGGAGCCTATTCGTTACAAACAAACAAACAAACAAATCTTTCCTCTTTATAATATTAGTATAGATAAATACTAAGTATAACTAAGTACCTAAGAATTCTGATATCTCTCTGGATTATCAATTCGCTTTGGTAGCGTTATCTGATAAAAGAGATCAGTGGCTTGCAACTCGAGTTAATAAAACCTCAGATGAATTCAGAGAAATATAAGAATTACCTTTTACAAGCACTGTTTTTTTTAACAAAATATCTTTTGCATCATTTGTAGTCTAGGCTGGCCTCGTCCAGTGGTTAGTGTTCCTTACAACGGATTCGGATGTCGTGGGTACGATTCCCACCCAGGACAAATCTCTCAGATCCGATCAGCCTTTAAAACTATTTCTTTTTCTGTCAAGTAATGAGAAACATTAATAAAATGAAAATGAATGAAAAATCTTTATTCATATAAGTAGGTCACAATGTAACCAGAGTTAACGCTTATGAACGTTGAACGACTTCTACGCGGTCGAAGCCGCGGGGAACAGCTAGTATTTAATAAAAAGTTTGTGAACTTTTTGAGACATGACGAGCAAACTAAATAAGCGAGTCGTACTCTTCAGGGCAACAAAAAGAAAACACTTTAAAGATATGTCTTTGATACTTGAGCTTTGTATAACGACGACTTCGCAGTTAATATAAATTATTTTCAACTTCATTACCATGTCTTTGTTCTTGAGTTAGATTGGAAATTATTGGATTATGTAATCAATCCAAGTTCCAATCAGAATTGATGGAAATTACTAAGCTGGAATTTGATCATCAATAAGTTTCATGTTACACCAAATTAGTTGGAAAATTAAATCTTGCAAAATACTGTGTTACTTTGTTCTAGAAAATTGTAAGATTTAACCACTTTTGTTCTTCGAAGGTACTTTTAAATAAGAAACTTCATCTAAAGATAGGACCAGAACCAAAATTATCATCATTAAAGATTAACTTTAGCTGCAACATTGCGCAGGACAGGAATTTGTCTGTTTGTATCACTGTGATGTCATCACTCTGTGTTTTGCATAAAATACTTCTCAATCAAATTCTAGTTCAAACTAGCTATCAAAAAGGGGAGGCTGATCTCCGAGCTCGGGAGATGGCAAAATAGTTTTAAAAATCTGAGCCGCACTGTATATAGTATTTTTATCCATTTTAGGGTTCCAATATTTCACTGCGATGAAAGTTTGCCACACAGATCTTTTTTAGCTCAGCGTCGAGCTGAAACGTTGATAGCTATTTATAAAACGTTTTTACAAAAACATTTTTTTTCGGAGGTTTGATATTTTTATATAATATGTATAGAGTAACTTTATCTCCATTGAACTGTTTCCGAATTGCGTAGTACAGTAATAGAACATTTCTCTTCATAATCAAACCATTTTTTGTCGCATTACAATGGACTCAATAGCTGCTTCTAAGTACTCAATAGTCAAGTGGTAGCTTGTTTTATAAAGTCATTCTCAAAGTAACCCTAGGATAAATAGTTTAGCGGGGTGAAATCAGGCGACCCCGCGGGCCATTTCACAGGGCCGTTTGTCTATCTATTTAAAAAATAAATGGGTTTTACTTTGAACTTGTACTTAATTAAAATAAAAAATATGAAATACAATGCATTCTATTTATTTTTGATATCATGTTTTATAGTAATATTTACTGTTTAAATGACCTACACAATCGATATTTGAATAGAAATAACATAAATTATACTTCACATTTCGTCCTCAAGATTAGTATATTATTTTTACTTGTAGTAACGCATAGTTCTCACCACTCTGCACTGTATTTGAGGGTATAGATTTTTTTTTTTTTTTTTTTTTGTCGGGTAGTTCTGACTGTTTCGTGTTTTCGATAGTTGTGTTAGCGCTCATTCGCAGTTTAGTGCTCGACCACTCCACTTGTGTTCTCCCACTAAAATAAAGTGTTGTAAAAAACTTTTCTAAAATGTCCAAACGTAAATCTGAAAGTTTAGACGACGACCTGGCGCGTCTTTTTAGAAAAGTGAAAAAGTTAGAAAAGAAGATTCGTGCTCGTAACGACACAAATGCCAGCGAAACAGGTATGTACCAATTAAGCTTTTCTTTTTAAGTGCAAGTGATATAAAATGAGTACCTTAAAATTAAAATAATGCAACCGAAATAGTCATTCATAGGGGCTATTTCACCGCATTGATTATAGTTGGCGCGCAGCTCGCTGGGGGCTGCGCCTAACCGATACTCTTAGATAACGCCCGTTATCAAAATGTTTGCCATGCAATTTTATTTATATATAAAAGTTTAATGCAATCTGAATAGTCATTGGGACTATTTCATGGCATTGATTATAGTTGGCGCGCAGCTCGCTGGGGGCTGCGCCTAACCGATACTCTTAGATAACGCCCGTTATCAAAATGTTAGCCATGCAATTTTATTTACATATAAAAGTTTAATGCAATCTGAATAGTCATTGGGGCTATTTCATGGCATTGATTATATTTGGCGCGTAGTTCGCTGGGGGCTGCGCCTAACCGATATTTTAGATAACACCTGTTATCTAAATAATTCTAAATTGGCTTCAGTCTAATCATAAAATGTTTATTGAGCAGTTTTTAACCGCTACGTTTTTTAGAAATTTCAAACATCGGTGGTATGGAACTACCGCCCTATCCTTTTTAATAAAAATAAATTACCGTTAAGTATATGTACTAAACTAAAATTAATTCTAAATTATATACAAAAATCACTTACCTGTATTATTTTCGCACATTCCAGTGCCTCTTCCGGGCGTATCACAAGAACAATTTCCACCTATGGTGATCGAAGATCAAGAGGTGGAAACTTCGTTCAACGAACATCTGCCGATCCCGGCCGACTTTCTTTTTGATGAGGACTGCACTCAGTTGCCTATCCAAGAGCCCTACGATGCTGTACCTGGCGATCAGGGCAGTGAACAGATTATAGAAACCTTAGATCAGGAGACCTCTGCAAAAAAAGATGATGACACCGTGATGGCACCTAATACTGTCGAATTGATCGAATTAGATGAGGACATCTTGCAGATTTTAGGAGATGATCCTACCTCGGAAGTCAAACGAGGTCCTGAGACTCGAAAAGAGATCGCCTCTAGGTTTCAACATTTAGCGACTGAAGGTTTATCTAAGGATTGCCGGAAAGAATTAGTGAACAAGTACCCTTTGCCCGCCAATTGTCTCCACGTTGGTGCACCTTCTATTAATCCCGAAATAAAGGCGGCACTCACTGAAAATATTTTAAAACGAGATAAAGGTATTGAAAGTAAGCAGAAAGAAATGGCTAGTGCCATTTCGTGCCTTACCGAAATTATTTCCTTACACCTTTCTGCAAAGGAAAAGAATAATGTAATTTTACAAAAACTTATGGACGTTGGGCGTATCTTGTGTGATATCCAACACGGAGATTCCGTGACCAGGCGTAATTTCATTTTATTTTCAGTAAAAAATGACATGCAAGAGCATTTAAAAAACACAAAGATAGACACATCACTATTTGGTGAACAGCTATCGGAGACAATTAAATCAGCAAGGGCTGTCAACAAGTCTGGCGCTGATTTGAAGGCTGATACCAGCAAGGCAGTCCCGTCTAAAAAGACAACGAAGCCTCCAGTTGCACCGACTTTAATCCGGAAAGCTGCTCCCCAACGCAGGCCACGGGGAGTGGCTCAACATGCACAGCGGACCCGCGAGTACGCGGCCCCACGAGCGCCACTCCCGCCTCCGCCCGCGCCTGCATACAGGACATCATCGACTCAGCGTCAGCCTCCACCTCGAGATCGTCGCCGCTACTAGATACAGTTAAGTACGCAGGTCGATTATCTGATTTTTACCAACAATGGGAATTGATAACACAAGACCCTACCATTCTTTCGTGGGTCAAGGGCTATGAAATAGAATTTTCTACGCCCGTGTTTCAAAATTCACCACCAATACCACAGGTGTATTCACAGTCTGAGAAAAACCATTTTCAGGACGAAATAAATAAATTGCTTGAAATAGGTGCAATATCCGAATGCCAACCTTCTATTGACCAATTTCTGTCAAGCATCTTTTTAGTACCCAAACCGGACGGTAAAAAGCGATTTATTTTGAATTTAAAAAAACCTTAACAAATTTATACCTACATCTCATTTTAAATTAGAGGATTTACGAACAGCACTTAAACTAATTACACATGACTGTTATCTGGCTACATTGGATTTAAAAGATGCCTACTTTTTAATCAAAATACATCCGAATTCTAGAAAATTCTTACGGTTCTATTTTGAAGGAAAATACTACGAATTTTTGGTTTTACCGTTCGGTTTGAATGTCGGTCCCTTTATATTTACCAAGATTTTAAAACCTGTCACTAGATTATTACGCTCTGCTGGTTTTTTATCGACATTGTACTTAGACGATTGGCTTTTGTTTGGTCAAAATAAAAAGCAATGTATGACAAATGTTAATGTAACGAAGGAATTCTTGATTTCTCTTGGTTTTCTAATCAATGAGCAAAAAAGTGTTTTAGTTCCATCTTATTCATGTAAATTCTTAGGCATGATAATTGACTCGCACTATCTTCAAATCACCTTGCCGTCAGAAAAAAGATTGCGTATAAAAACAGAGCTTCAAGAATTCCTTCTGCTAAAACGCTGTCCAATAAGGAAATTCGCTCAGCTTGTAGGTTTGCTGGTATCCGCATGCCCAGCTATTGAGTATGGATGGCTATACACTAAAGAAATGGAACGCGCTAAATTTCTTAATTTGAGAGATTGTAATGACAACTATGACAATTTTATGAGCATTCCCGAATCACTGCTCCCAGATGTTCATTGGTGGCTGAGTAGGATTGATTACGCCACTCATCGTATAAGAAACGATCAGTATCGTATCGAGATATATTCAGACGCCTCGACTACGGGGTGGGGCGCAGCTTGTGGGAATGAGACTGCCAGTGGTCAGTGGTCAAACAGTGAACGGGAATGCCACATAAACTATCTCGAATTATTAGCGGCTTTCATAGCGTTAAAGGTTTTTGCAAAGGATTTACACAATTGTCAAATTTTGCTAAGATTAGATAACGCCACAGCAATATCGTACGTTAACAGAATGGGTGGAATTCGATTCCCTCATCTCACACACGTCTCAAAACAAATTTGGCAGTGGTGCGAGAGCCGTAGTCTCTTTATTTTTGCTTCCTATATTAAATCAAAGGATAATACAGTAGCAGATGCTGAATCGCGCAAAAATCACCCTGACATAGAATGGGAATTAGTAAATCACGCGTTTAATTCCATCGTGCGTATATTTAGACAACCAGATATCGACTTGTTTGCCAGTCGCATAAATAAAAAATGCGATAGGTATTTTTCATGGCACCGAGATCCTGATGCAGAAGCAGTGGATGCATTCACGGTCTCGTGGTGCAAATTTTATTTCTACGCCTTCCCTCCATTTTCCATTATCTTAAAAACTTTGAAAAAGATAATATCTGATAATGCTACAGGCATTATAGTAGTCCCCTTATGGCCAACACAGCCTTGGTATCCTCTTTTTCTGAGCCTACTGATCTCAGATACTATTACATTCTTGCCTAACGAGAACGTTATAATATCTCATTGCAGTTCATCGGACCGGCAGATTCACACGTCGATTACCCTGGTTGCAGGCATCTTATCCGGGGCGCGCTATCGAGACGAAGTTTGCCGAAATCCTCCTTAGAAATCATGCTGGCCTCTTTGTCCAGCAACTCCATCAAACAATACGACGTATGTTTAAGGAAATGGTGGTCTTTTTGCCAATTACAAAATAGGGATATTTTTTGTGCTTCTATTCCAATAGTAATAGATTTCTTAACCCAATTGTTTAACAGCGGTTCCCAATATGGGACTCTAAATTCTTGTCGATCGGCACTCGCATTATTACTCGGCCCGAATATATCGAAAGACGACAGAATTCAGAGATTTTTCAAAGGAGTTTTCAGATTAAGACCACCACTTCCCAAATATAATGCTACATGGGACACAAATTGTGTCCTCGACCATTTAGACACTTGGTACCTGTTTGAGATTCAAACAAGTTTTGGTTTTTACAAATTTCTCTTGCTTTATTTGATAAGGTTTATTCTATCGTTACACAATATGTATATCAAACGTATTAAAACAAATATAATTTACTCTCGGATTAGTCGCTATAACAGTTGTAATATGCTTAAGTATGATTATGTGCGCACTCGCTTGCAATGTAATTTGGAATGGGACGCCGCACCGGGCGCAGCGTGGCGTGGAGGCGGTGTCGCGCGTGGCGCGCGCCGGCGCCTGATTGGCTGTTGAGTATGGTACGATGGTGGCGTGATGTCTGGGTTCTAGACCGGTTCGCGGCGCGAACATCCTCCGCCCCGTTGAAAGCTCCAGGTCCAGCTTTCAACCAATTCATTCATCTCCAGTCGGTACCAGGCCAAGGCAGTTGATAGCTCGCCGGCAGAGATGCTCCCAGCAGTAGTGACGTCGGCTACTCTAGGTACTCCGTCGGAGCCGGGATATAATTTGCTGAATGTATCTAATAAGCCATGAATCTAGACCAGGTCATCGTGGAGATCCCGACGCTTCACACGCCATTTGGTTCTTTGTTGGAGCTCGTACGCATACTCGGAAGCCCACTGCTTCCAAAATGTTCTGTTGCTTGTTAAAGTCGCTCGTAGCGGTCGAGGTGGCGCACGTTGAGGTTGCCGAAGCTCGGTGTAGGCAGAGCGCAGTCGTGGACCTACGAAGTAAACGTGAGCCAGGGTGAGAGTCAGGAAATCGTAGGGTAAGGGGCATAAGGGAAGTAAAGGTAGGCTGTTTGGGGTGACTTCTGTCTGAGCAACACAGTGGACAGCTCTTTGAAAGTCAGATGGACTGGGCCTAACACACACACACACACACATGTAGGTGAGATGTGACTGACTTCGAACCGACCACTGCCGACCCGTTGAAGCGAGGAGCGTATGCTATGATGAAGCGAAACTCACAGGTTCCAACGAGCTGCATATCCTCAATAATATTGCTTTTTCTAGAAAATTGTTGATTTCCTAACTGGCTGCATCCAAATGTTGCCATTATAACCATAAATGACACTAGGCATACCTCTACGTGCGAAGAATCTATTTAGAGCTTATGTGAAAGCATCTTAGTAAGGTAACTCACCACCTCAAGGTATGCACCTTTATCTAATACATAAAAAATATACACAGAAAACATTTGGTTACTTAGAATTTTTGACCCTTACGGTCGGTTCAGTAGGTAAATTACCCATCGTAGGCATGTATGGGCTGACCCTGGTGCATATTATGCACCTGCCTCCCAATGGCCTGTAACATTTTCAAATAAGGGCTAAAAGGAGTTAATAAGTATTAAAAAAGGTAAGGTTATGATTAGATTTCAGAATAATTGAATGTTTTTATATGACGAATTAATGAGTCAACCCTCCCACACGCAGAAAGTAAAATGTGAGGTTAAATAGATTTTTATACATTTAATATATAATAATATTACTTGGATTTAAGAGAAGGCATTTATTAAGTTAGAAATTAAGTATTGTTTAGTTTAATGAACTAACTCCTCTTCCTGCTAACAGGACAGCGAGAGAAAGAAATAGTTGGACTAGTATTCATAGATTTAAGCCTTGGCTTTTTCTTAAAGTAAGCTTCTGGAACTGAGAGCCGTTTCCTGGCTGTGTAGTGAGACTCCCCCAGACGAATTGGAATGTTTCTTTGAGGTAGACCTACACAGAAACGACTATGGGTTTTAGTAATATTGTTAGTGATGAAGTGCCTTTGACAAGCGTAGTCTTCATCAGAAAGGGGCTGTGTTTCAGCATCCCTTTTACTAATAGGGTTAGTGGTGAAGTGCCTTTGACGAGCGTAGTCTCCACCAGAAAGAGACTGCATTTTCGCAACCCTTTCTTTATTAGGACCCGTGATGAAGTGCCTCTTACAGGCGTAGTCTTCACCAGAATAGGGCTGAATTAGAACATTGGTTTTACGAATAGTGTTGGTGATGAAGTGCTTTTCAGAAGCATAGTCTTCATCAGAATAGGGCTGGGTTTGAGGAACACTTTCTGTTTCCCAAACATTGGTCAGCTGATTGTCTGTCCGTGGACTTTGATCTATTGAAAAATTACAAATTATAGATTGATTAGTTGGATTGGGGTTTGAGTTAGGCATGTGACCTGTGACGAGCCAACCAAGCTTAGAGCTCCTTAATTTAGTGGTACCCAACCCTAGGGACTGGTGTTTGTTACCAATTAGATCCCAAAATAAGTCGGCACCTATGAGCATATCTATAGGGGAAGATATGTTGAAGCTGGGGTCTGCTAACTTGAACCTACTTAGATTAAGATGACTAACATCAAATGAAACTTTAGGAATATTATTTGTTATCTTCGGTAAGACTAGACAGCACGTTGAAACTTGGAATGCGTTAGTCTTAGAGAATAGTTTTAGGTTACAGCGTTCTGTGCTTTCGTTTATTGGGCTATTACCTAGGCCAACAATATGTGCACTTGACGGCTGAGGGACCAAATTGAGTCGTCTCTTTACACCTTCTGTGATGAAGGACGACTGACTCCCGCTGTCAAGTAAAGCTCTAACTGTAATAATATTATTGTTTGTGGGATTCATTAGGCGCACCATAGCAGTGCAGAGTAATATCTCCGAGGAGGACAAGGTGGACATGGATATAGTCTCTTCACTAGGGCTAGCTGACACTGGAGGGTCAGGTAAGTGGAGGCAAGAATTATGTCTCTTGCCACACCGACGGCAGCTGCCAGGCAGCTTACAATTTTGTGCATCGTGACCGCACCTGAGGCAATTCTTGCACAACCTCCATTCAGTTACTAAGGAATTTTTATCCTCAGGGCTCTTAGATTTGAATGTCATGCAGTGGTACAGAGGATGATTACCTTGACACATGGCACACTCAAGTTTGTTATTAGTGGAAGAAGTAGAAGGGGTAGCTTCCTTACTCTCCGAAGTGACAGCAAAGGCCTTTGTCTGGGGTTTATTTGTGGAATTGAATTGTTTATGATTATCTGATGCCTCAGTACGACTCCTATTTACTATTTCAAAAACGTCAGCACGATTTTTGAGAAAGGAGAAGAAATCATCAAGACTTGGGATATCAGGTAGAGTACTTCTATGTTCCTCCCATTTGTATTTAGTGCCATTGTCCAACTTTGTTAATAAAATATGAATAATGAGAACATCCCAGTTCTCGGTGGGTAACCCTAAAGTGCTTAAGGCACGGAGATTTTTATTGACATGATCAATAATGTATTTCAAAGACTTGTCAGTTTCTCGGACATGTTCAATGTTCAACAAGGACTTTAAGTGGTTATTAATCAGCTGCCTTTTATTGTCATAACGGCTACAGAGAATAGACCAGGCCTCAGTATAGTTTCTATCAGATACTTCTAGGTTGCTAAGTACGCGTGCGGCTTCGCCCTCCAAGTATGAACTCAAGTAATGAAATTTGTGAATGTTTTTAATTTTAGAGTTATCATGTATCAATGAACAATAAATTTCTTTGAACTCCAACCATTTGGAATATGTTCCTTCAAATTTAGGTATTTTTATAACGGGTAATTTAAAGCCTAGGTTAGAACTACCGCAACCGTCATGGCTGTCATGATGATGACAGTCATGACAGCTGTTGACATGAGAACAATTGGAAAGTTGACCTTGATCTTTCTTGGAGGACGGCCCGTGTGTTTCTACAAATTCACGAGCAAATGAAATACTGTTATCAAATTCTTGTTCAATTAAGTCCCTATTACTAAGTTCCTGAGCCTGATTACTCTCACTTAATAATTCTATTTGGTTCTGCACCTCGTCGAAGTCTATGAGTAGCGCTTCCATTCGCGATAACTTCATTCCAACTTTGTTGACTTCAATAGGTGAAACCGGCTCTAAAGTAGCCAAAGAATCTAAATAAAGTTTAAACTTGGTAACGCGTCCCTTAATGGAACCACGTTTAATAATCAAATCTTTAAGTTTCATCTCGGAAGCCATAGCGAACAGAATTCAAAGGTGAATGATAGATATAAGTAACAAAATAGGTACGATACGCTCCTCGTTTTCCCAGGCCGGCAGGGGCCGGCGCTCCGTCAGCGAAGACCGCACCGCAAACAGGCGCTCAGCTGATGAGCAGGTAGGTAGCTGGCAGCGGGCGCAAGCTGACGACGGGCCGCAGTAGGCGGTCAATGACCTTGCACCTGGAAAATGCCGTTTGGGCCAGTGAACAGCGGATAGTAACAAGACAAGCGTAGTAGCGAGTGCAATGCGAACAGTTGATGTGAAGTACTGTAGTGCAATATGCAGATAGGTAGGTATGTAGAAGTTGCTATAGCAAGCGACACTTATTTATTTGAAATTAAATATTAATGCTGGGATGCATCGTGCAATGGATTATGAAATGATAAATTGAGGCAAATACCTTGCAAGCTCTCTCAACGTAAGAAACTTTACAAAGTACTCGTACTTATAAATCACTAATGAAATATAAAACGTAGGCTGCCAAGTAGTGCAATTTAGCTTGAAGTTAAGTTAGGCTATCATTTCAATGAAATTTAGTCGCATCTGGGTGCGTCGTAGTTAAAGTCATATCACCTAAGCGATATGTAGGTAGGTATCAAAAATAGGTAGGTACATAGGTTAAACTGAAATATTTTGCATAAAGCATAGGCTATCACTTCAATGAAATTTAGCCGTATCTGGGTGCGTCGTAGTTAAAGTCATATCACCTAAGCGATATGTAGGTAGGTATCTAAAATAGGTACATAGGTTAAACTGAAATATTTTGCATAAAGCATAGGCTATCACTTCAATGAAATTTAGCCGTATCTGGGTGCGTCGTAGTTAAAGTCATATCACCTAAGCGATATGTAGGTAGGTATCTAAAATAGGTAGGTACATAGGTTAAACTGAAATATTTCGCATAAAGCATGCTATGGCTGAATATTTGGCTGCGTGAATAAGGCAGAATAAGTAGGAAAGGTTACATTACTTATTAGCTTGTGCATAGTGCGTGTTAAAGTTGCATAATAAGAAAGTTAATGTAGGTAGGTAAGTACCTAGGTAAATTACCTAAATTGGCTGCGTGACTAGCGCAGAATAAGTAGGGAGTTATGTAGGTAGGTATAAGAAATTAAACGTACTTAATTAAAATAAGAAAGCTATGCCGTGTTGCCCAAAGGAAGGGGACAGACGGACGGGATGGGTATGAGGGGAATATATAGGAACCGGCTCACCGTTTACTGGCAGATCCTGGCGACTGCGCTGGGGCGGTCGCTTCCACGACCAGATGAGGCCGCGAGTCTTCCCTCTTGCTGCCGCGTCGACGCCGGCGCCGCTGGCACCGGGATCCGGCGAGTCCGCGACGCTTCTCCCCGTCGGTAGATACGGGCGGCGCAATCCGCCGCTTGGCCGGTCTTTTCCCTTCACTAGTACCAGTAAAGGAAAAGGGTTAGCGGCACCCGTATACCTCCGTAGATGATGGTGAAAGTTACCGGCTCGTGTCCTTGTGTACGGTCGCCACTTTGTTTGAGATTCAAACAAGTTTTGGTTTTTACAAATTTCTCTTGCTTTATTTGATAATGTTTATTCTATCGTTACACAATATGTATATCAAACGTATTAAAACAAATATAATTTACTCTCGGATTAGTCGCTATAACAGTTGTAATATGCTTAAGTATGATTATGTGCGCACTCGCTTGCAATGTAATTTGGAATGGGACGCCGCACCGGGCGCAGCGTGGCGTGGAGGCGGTGTCGCGCGTGGCGCGCGCCGGCGCCTGATTGGCTGTTGAGTATGGTACGATGGTGGCGTGATGTCTGGGTTCTAGACCGGTTCGCGGCGCGAACAGTACCCAAACGAGAACTTATCTCTAGACCAAATTTCTAGAAAAACTATCACCCTCATTGCTTTAACTTCCGCACACAGAATTCAGACACTTTCGAAAATCAATATTACAAACATAGAACAGCGTTCTAACTTAGTCTCAATCAAGATCCCGGATATAATAAAGACTTCGCGGCCTGGCTCGAAGCAACCCATTATTTACTTACCATTCTTTAGAGACAAACCATCTATATGCCCTGTCCAGTCATTAGTAACATATATCGAAAAGACACGTATCTTGCGTCAATCAGATATCTTATATATAGGACTTAAAAAGCCACATAAGACAGTAGGGACACAGACTCTCAGCCGATGGATCAAACGTACTCTAAGGCCCTTCGTACACTGGGCTACGCAAATCTTCGATACTAATGTTGTCAACTTATGTCGCGAATATTTGGTAGCGCACGAACCGTACACAGGAGATATCTCAAGACGCAATTTTGTCTATTCTGCCACTGTAGACATAGCGACAACACGTCTCAGACTAATTTAATTTACGAAATGTCTGACACAAGTGACGAAACTATGATTTTGGCTTACTATCTTTACTAAAAGCAAAGAAATCGTCGTAATAGGAAATACTGCGTTCAACCATATAAAAAAAAAATGTAAAGTGTAGACTGTTCGTAGCTACAAAAAATTACAGCAAACAGATACTTGTCCAGTTTAACCCTTCCAAGACACAAGCGTGTATATTCACTGCTAAGAAAACCCCATTTACTGTACCGCCATAATTCCAGGGCACATCTCTCACTATCTCTGAAAGCATTGGGATCCTTGGCGTTGACATTTCCAGAGAGGTTCAATTCCGGAGTCATTTGGTGGACGAGGCTAAGCCGGCGTCCAAGAAGCTCGGTGTGCTCAGCAGAGCGCGGCGGTACTTTACTGCAGCGCAAACACTGCTTCTGTATAAGTCGCAAGTGCGGCCGCACATGGAGTACTGCTGTCACCTCTGGGCGGGGGCACCAGAATATCAGCCTCGTCCATTTGACTCGGTGCAAAGGCGAGCCGTGAGAGTTGTCAACGATCCTATGCTTACAGGTGAAGTGGAACCTCTTCGCGACAGGAGAGACTTTGCCTCCTTATGCGTGTTCTACCGCCTGTACAATGGTGTGTGTCCTGAGGACTTATTTGATATGATGCCCACAGTTACGTTCTATCATCGCACCGCTCGCCACAGACAGGGATTTCATCCTCACACTCTACGTCCGGAGCGTTCGAGCACGGTTAGATCCGATAGGGGCTTTCTTCCACGCACGCTTAGGTTGTGGAATGATCTCCCTGCCTCGGTTTTTCCAAACGCCTAAAGTATGGGGTTCTTCAAAAGGGGTCTTAGAAGGTTTTTACAGGGTCGGCAGCGCGAGAGTCGCTCCTTTCGTGTTGCAAACGTTCATAGGCTGCGGTGACCACCGGTCCTGGTGGGCCGTATGCTTGTCTGCCACCTTAGTGGTATAAAAAATACTAAATTCAAATTGAATATTTATGTCAATTGTTCTGCCATCTTGGAAATCGCAGCGACATTAGTAGCGACGATCTCGACCGGCAGGTAGCGCGCGACTGGCGTCGGCGACGAATGAACAAAATGTCGGCGACGCATGTCTGTGTACGAACCTCTTTGAATTTGTATTGCGGTAGTCGCTTAGAGACCAAAATCTTTGGGTATCGAAGATTTGCGTAGCCTAGTGTACGAAGGGCCTAAGTGAGTGTGGGGTCGATGTAAACATATTCTCCGCACATAGCACACGACACGCAGCAGCGTCGCGCGCGCACTCACATGGTGTCCATATTGATGCCATAAGAAACACTGCCGGCTGGAGTGGCAATTCTAATACCTTCGGTAAATTTTATAATCGAATTATAATAAATAACGATGATTTATCTGTAGCTAAAGCTATCATAGATAATAGTTGAAAATATGTAGACAAATAGGTATTGCTTATCACTAAAATTCAGAATACCTTTTTATTTGTGTTAAAATCATATTATAATGTATGTAAAATTATAATCTGATTTACGATAGAAAGTCTTTGTCTCACATTGATGTATTTTTCTTACTCATTATGATAAGTAAAATTACATGTTGATTTACTCAAATATGTATTGTTTAAATTTGATACATTCCTATTAACAACTTCTCTCAAAGTCTACAAGTAAAAATAATATACTAATCTTGAGGACGAAATGTGAAGTATAATTGATGATTAAACGAACTTTCATAAGTGAAGTTCTATCATAATTATACGAACATTTCGTCCGAAAAGATTAGTATAAGCAACCCTCCCTCCCAACTAACCCTTACAAGAAATTGTAATATATGAATCTCAACTTAATGAGCGCTAACACAACTATCGAAAACACGAAACAGTCAGAACTACCCGACAAAAAAAAAAAAAAAAAAAATCTATACCCTCAAATACAGTGCAGAGTGGTGAGAACTATGCGTTACTACAAGTAAAAATAATATACTAATCTTTTCGGACAAATGTTCGTATAATTATGATAGAACTTCACTTATGAAAGTTCGTTTAATCATCAATTATATTTGAATAAACCGGTCAAGTGCGAGTTGGACTCGCCCATGAAGGTTTCGTAGCAGCAAGTAACATAATATAAAAGTTCTTATAGTTCGTTGTAACTTTGATTGATGTTTTAACACGTTCGCAGTGGTAGTGATTTTTCTAACCAAAAATTGCGGTTTATGACGTATTAAAAAAAACTACCAGCTCTATCTCGTTCAAACCAATTTTCGTTGGTAGTTTTTATAGCAATGTACATCATATATTTTTTTTAGATTTATCACTCCCTTAGTTTAGAAGTTAGAGGGGGGGGGGGACACTCATTTTTCGACTTTGGAAGTCCCTCTTGCGCAAACTATCCACTTTAGAAAAAAATGATGTTAGAAACCTCAACAGCATTTTGGAAGACCTATCAATAGATACCCCACACGTATGGGTGTGATGAAAAAAAAAATTTTGAGTTTCAGTTCTGAGGATGGGGACCCCCAAAATTTACTGCTTTTTTTCTAGTTTTATATAAGAATCTTAATGCGGTTCACAGAATACATCTAGTTACCAAGTTTCAATAGCATAGGCCTCATAGTTCCGGAGAAAAGTGGCTGTGACACACGGACGGACAGACAGACAGACAGACAGACATGACGAATCTATAAGGGTTCCGTTTTTGCCATTTGGCTACAAAACCCTAAAAATGACAGGGTTCGAATCTTGAAGTATGCAAATGATTTATTAGATATCTATGTAGGTATGCAGTTTTTCTTTTCTCTAAAATGGATGACATGTTTCCTAAGAACAGATGTTTGTAGGGGAAGGTGGTATGAGATGATCCCTTTAAGGGAGAATGCCTGTAAATCTGAGAAAGTACAATCTAATGTTAATATTAAAGATGTTTTGAATAGTCAGTTTATCTATCTAGGTATTGTCATACCTTATGTTCTCAAAATTCAGTATTGATAAGAGTTTCATTAATTATACTAAATGTCTGCTAAAGGATCATCTTGTCCACACAGGTGTATAAGATGATCCCAGAGGATCATCTTGCCCCGTTCAGATCCAACCCAATCTCTATTTCGCCTGTACGGCAGTCGTATGTATGTGCGGCAGTTAAGCCCCTCGGCACGCGGCAGCTTGAGATGCTGCGTGTGGGCTTCTGCCTGCCTGTACGACTGGTCCGTCTGTGCGGCCGTTCCGCCTGTGCGGCCCTTCCGTCCGTGCGGCCGCTCCGTGCAGCATTGGTCGGGGTGTGCGTTACGGCGCATCTGCGACGTTTCTCGCCGTCATTTGACGGAGTTGACCCCATTGCACGAGGGGGTCGTGGAACGGCGGGCCTTCAAGGCCCGCGTCTACGCGAGGTATGCTCCCGGCTGCGGCCGGTTAGAGCGAGTTTGCTGTGTGGCAGTGGCCGCATATGCGAATGTTCCGCCTGTGCGGCTGATTTCGCCTGTACGGCAGCTGTATGTATGTGCGGCAGTTAAGCCCCTCGGCACGCGGCAGCTTGGGTAGCTGCTGCGTGTGGGCTTCTGCCTGCCTGTACGGCTGGTCCGTCTGTGCGGCCGTTCCGCCTGTGCGGCCCTTCCGCCTGTGCGACCGCTCCGCACAGCATCAGTTTTTGGCCGTGGGCGTAAGGTCGGGGGACCGCGCCCATTGACGGCCATATGGCGGAAGGCATCTCCCCGTGTTCCGGAGGTGCCTTTAGTGCCCACCCGCTCGGCCGCTCTCTACCCCCTCTGCTTGCAGAAGGGCGCTCGAGAGTGGTGCGATGCGGGCTTGTTTTCTTCAGCTCCTTAGGGAGCTCTGGGGGGCCGACCATCTGGTCCCCCGAGGAGAGCCCCAACTCTATGGGGCATCCCTAGCCGGGTCGACGTAGAATCTAATTTTCATATCCCTCGGCCCGGCTATAGGGTGAGACGGAACACCGCGGGGTTTAGTGGGTAGGACGGTCCCTTCTTCCGGGACCGGTGAGTCCCACACACCGTCCCAGCTACCCCCGTAGCTGGGATGACGGTGCCTAAATGCATTCCCCGCGTCAACAAAAAAAAAACCCAATCTCTATAGTCGAATTTTTAATTAAACGGAGTAAAGTGACAGCAACTAATGTCACTTCTTCATAGAAATTATGCAGCATTGTATGAAGAAGTGACATTAGTTGCTGTCACTTTACTCCGTTTAATTAAAAATTCGACATAAGGTAGGTATCGTTAAAATGACTTTACTCAAATAATTATTTTAAAATGTTTTAATCAAATATGTGTTTTGAACAATGAGATCAACCCTTAGGCATAATCAACTGCCACAGCCCCTAGTGCTTTATCATCCATAGATCCCACTGTCCACGGCTGGTCTTCCACGATACGTGACACGTGGCAATTTCCTTTTAAAAAAAATCCATAATAAAATAACATAAATGATTAAAAAAATAACAAACTCGAATGCTACTGAGAAGGT
Organism: Miltochrista miniata; assembly: GCA_933228765.1. Lineage (NCBI taxonomy): Eukaryota > Metazoa > Arthropoda > Insecta > Lepidoptera > Erebidae > Miltochrista > Miltochrista miniata. The sequence goes on along the minus strand of OW121753.1, from coordinate 38,546,858 downwards.
CGAAACAAGCTTGATATCAGGCGGTACCCATTTGAAAATCATAAACCGAAAGAAAATGTGTGGGTACCGCCTAATATCATGGGTTATCAAGCTTGTTTCGACCTTTTCAGTAGCATTGGAGTTTGTTATTTTTTTAATCATTTAATTTATTTTAAAATGTAGAATTGCTATATTATCTTGTTACATATAGTATATATACATATAACATACATACGAGTACATACATACATACGCGCGAATTTATTACCCTCGCTGGCGCAGCCGGGCAAAAAGACATTGGGGTGAGATGATCCACGGATCATCTTGTACAGAAGCAGACGAATCATCTTGCCCCAGAGCTTACTTTTTATTTGAAATTCTCTAACCTAACCTATAAGTATCCTACAGTCACCGCAATACGTTTTTATAACAAATGAACATATTTAGAAGCTACTAATATAATAATCATTACATAAAATCGGTTACACGAAAAGTAAAGGAGTTTCAAATTCAGGCTTACTTTAGATTAACACTGTACAATTTTTAAAAAATCACAAAACACAGTGATCGTCCTTCACGCAGCCATCGCGGTTTGACTGCAGTCGGTGGGGGCGGGAACCTACGCTTTTCTCGAAAAAACAACTAGATGGCATGCACAGTATCGTCACAATCGAAAAGGATCGTCTTACCTCGAGGGATCATCTTGTACACCTTTCCCCTATGTTTTATATTTACTTGCCCATACTGACCGCTCCGAATGTTATACACCCTGTAGATTGCTGAATGGCATCCACGGCTCCACCCATGTTGTATTCTGTTCTCGTTTCCACATCCCATGAGAGCTCATTTCAGGGATGATTCATAAAATATAGCCTTCGTATTATTTTAAACTATAATCTATCTCTGAGCCTAATTTCAGCTAGATTTGTGCAGCCGTTAGAGCGTGAAATTCATAGGTACTACACAAACTTTCGTATTTAGAATACTAGTAAGGAAATAAGAATGGCATTCCCTACGATTGACTGTCCAAGTCACTCCTCTAACCATCTGGCAATAACGTCATACACAAATCACTTCCTAAATCTACGGCACGCCTAAAACTTAATAGTAAAAGAACTTTTTCTTGGTATTAAAATAGAATTCATTAAAATACAATTAGCTTTCATCTATCATTAACTTTTGTTTAATTTAGTTCAGTGACAACAAATTGGAAGAAAATTAATTACAGAGTCTCGTCTGAAGCAAAAAGTAAAATATCAATTTGACGTAACTTTGTTGTATAATATTTCAAGTCTCCCAGGGCTATAGAGACTTTCCGCTACCGACCGTTGTTCTTTGAATCATTAAAAATATCTAGGTAGATGGCACCCATGAGTGCGCGCGGGCAGCGTGGAATTTTGTTCTTGTACTCTCATCCCATGGCATGGGTAATATTATACCAGGAATAAAAAGTGCCTATGTATTATTTCAACTACATAATTATATCTGTCTATCGCTGTACCAAACTTTAGCTAGATCCTTTTAGTCGCTAGAGCGTGAAAGAGTAATAAACATCCATACTTTAAAAGTTTCGCGGATTATGAGAAAGGATTAATGTTAAAATATACGAGTATCTATTAAAATGTATACGTGTAAGACTAAATTTATCATTCCAAAATTCTGAACGTTTGATGGGACGGGTGGTAGCAGGACTTATTGGTTTTTGCGGTCTCGAAATGGCGCCCGATTCGTGTCGTAGTTCTAGTTTACCTGTTACAAGGAATTTCATTACAATTCCTTGTTTTATTCAAGTTAGTTTGTCCTATTGGAATTTATGAGAAACTAGTAAATATTTAATAGGTTTTAGAGCATATTAGGGTTGTTCGGATGCTATTCCGCGTCTTTGGAGGGTTTCGGGTATGATCCCGCTTCTTGGGGGGGCGTGCGTGAATCTCTCTTGTCACGCTGCCGTCATGGACCTGCTTCTGTAAGGACAGTGAGCAGCCCTCTCACCATCCTCAGGCCCTCGGTCATGGATGCCGACGTGTCTTCGCCGAAGACACGTCGGCGGCGTCCAAGCCGCCGACTGCGGAACTCGGGTGGGATAATTCTCTCCCATACCCGCCCGCGCCGCCTCCATCACGAGCATGATCGGCTCGCAGAAAGAGGCGGCGCAGTCCCACTTACTCCCGCTGGAGATCATGGCTCGCACCATGGTCTCGAGCGAGAGAGTGTCCACGTCCAGACCCACTACGAGGATCTGGCACTGTTGCGCCCACGCCGTGCACTCCACCGGGGCGGTGGAGTGCACGGCAGTATGGAGCGCTGTGTCATCGCTTTGGTCCTCGCAGTGCAGACACTCGGCCGTGGTTTGCTGGTGTCTTCGCCACAGATACCTACCGAAGCTACCGTGCCCGATAAGTATCTGTGACAACCGGTAGAAGAGAGCACCGTGTCTCCTCTCCAGCCACTCGTCTATGACCGGTCTGACGGCTGCAATTGTTGCGAATCCCCCCATTGGTTGCACAAGTCGCACCTTCCATGTCTCCACGTTTTCCTGGTCCCGCTCCAGCGCCTCCTTGAGCCATCTAAACAGTGACGCAAGGGCTCTCGATCCATAATCGTCAACCTTAGGATTATAATGTAAAGTCGTCAACAAAGTTTCCGCTGTTTCTTATTCTACTATATTACTAAACTAAGGCCCACTTGCGTGGAGAGTCGGGTTAAATATATAAAAGAAGAGTTAGTAAGCTCTGAGTTAAATTAATAACTTCCTAACTCTGACCACGTCTTGCACAGTTGCAAAATGGCACGAGGTTAACTAACTCACAGTAAACTGAACAATTTATTTTGTCTGTGTCGCTCTATGCAATCCAACCACACACAAATGTTAGAACAAAGAATGGAACATGTGTCTCTATCTCTTTTACACTATAGTCTGCTACGTATGACTTGTCTCAACAAATGAACTTATTATGTCATCCACGTGCATTTCAATTTTTTACATTGTTTGAATGCTTTGTGACTTTGTGATGCGTCAGTGTCACTTTCTGACTGTGTCTATTATCTGAAAAAAATATAAATAATACAAAAATGGAAAAGAAGCCACGTCTTCGTGCCCCTCATTTCACATCCAGTGATAACATGTTATTGTGTGATATAGTGGCGATATAATTATATTTGCTGTTATGTAAATATAGCAATATGATATATTTGCTGTTATCCCAATGTGTGAGTCGTGAGCTGATCCATTCCTACGTGCAACATCATTGAATTTCAAACTAGCAGAACAGAATTGAAAAATATCCTTTTTTGTTCCTAAAGATTTCAGCACTTTCTCCTCCTAGAATGGTAAAACATGAAATGAGTGAATCTGTATTAAAGATTGATCTCTTATAACAGAGAGGCAGTAGAACTGAGACGTCTTCAGATACATGATATAAAATACCTGATGAGAATCAATAGGCAGGCCAGATGAACTGACTACTTTATAGTACACTAGTGGGCGCCACGCGGTTTCACCCGCGTAGTTCCCGTGTGTAGGGACACTGCTGACGCGTTAGTTTTATATACCGAGGCGCAACATACATATACATACACATGAAGTCTCAGAATAATTATTCATCATACCCATCTCGAAAACCCGACACGTAGGATTACGGGAATAAAATACAGCCTATGTTCACCTGGAATAGTGTACCTTACCAACAGTGAAAGAATCTTTCAAATCGGATCAGTAGTTTCGGAGCCTATTCGATACAAACAAACAAACAATGAAATCGTTCCTCTTTATAATATTAGTTGACACTAGAGGACGTCACGCGGTTTCACCCATGTAGCTCCCGTTTCCGTTGGAATACGGGAAGAAATATACTGTATGTCGCTGGAAAGATTGTAGCTTCCCAATATAGAAAGAATTTTTCAAATCGGTCAAGTAGTTTTGGAGCCTATTCGATGCAAACATACATACAATCGAGGGGGGCGGGTTAGGGTGCTATTCCCCGTCTTTGAGGGGTTTTCGGGTGTAATCCCGCTTCTTAGGGCGTGCGTGAATCCTTCGCGTCACGCTGCCGTCTGGGGCCTGCTTCTGTAAGGACGCGGAGCAGGCTCCTCACGTCCTCAGACCTCCCGTCATGGAGGCCGATAGTCTTCGGCAAAGACACGTCGGCGGCGCCTCAGCCACCGACTGCGGAACTCGGGTGGGAGAGTTCGCTCCCGCCCCGCCGCCTCTTTCACGAGTATAACCTGCTCGCAGAAAGAGGCTGCGCAGTCCCACTTACTCCCGCTGGAGATCATGGCTCGCACCATGGTCTCGAGCGAGACAGTGTTCACGTCCAGACCTGCCACGAAGACCTGGCGCTGTTGCGCCCATGCCGTGTACTCCACGAGCGTGTGGAGCGCTGTTTGACAAACATCCTTGATACATTTGATAGTAGCTAACTCAGAGTTAGGGGATTTAACTCACCGATGTCGGCGAGTTAAAAATTTAAAGTTTAAGTCTGAGTTAGTCCTTAACTCGTGTTGGTGCAAGACAAATTATTGATTTAACTCGAGTTAGCAGTTACCTCTGAGTTAAACACGTTAACCCTTATCTGTGCAAGTGGCCCTAAGAATGTAATGTAACCATTTCCCTTGTAAAAGTATATTAAATTTTTAAGAATTTGTAAATGTTATTTAATTTGTTATTCAACTTATTCCGAGGTGTCGTAAAAGGTGAATAAGGGTGTACACCTTCGACAGGTCCTCAAATGAAACTACTATGTGCAGATACTATTGAATATAATAAACTCTCAAAATGATAGTACTGGACAAGCATTCAACAAAGAAAAAAAAATCACTTACATTATTATACAGATGCTTACAAACTATAACGCGATTTAATTCGCTGGTGGTGCCATCTATCGATCACGACCGAAACTAACGTTACATTATTTACATTATAGTAAACATAGTGAAACCAAACCATAGTGCGACTTACATTACAAGCACAGTGCCTTCTATCGACGACGACACACATTAAAGATTAGGTATTTATGCACTGTCGTGAACATACCGCCCACCAAGAACATATTTTGTTCTTCACAAATTCGAACCGCCCACCATGAGGTCAGGCTACAAATAAAAATTTTAAAACTAGCAACAATTTAAATGGACTGTAACTTAATAATTAAACTCTAAATTAAACAACAATATACAACTAACTCTACGTTGTGACGGGCAATATACATAGCTTTGAAGCCGGACGCTTAATTATAGCTCCGTTGCATTTAAGTGTTACTACTCTCGTAACTTTATCCGAACCAGGATGCTTTTCCACGACTTTACCCAAAAGCCAACGAGCAGGAGGTAAATTGTCCTCCTTAACTAAAACTACGTCTCCAATGTTGGGTTCTACAATGCGTCGACTCCATTTGTAACGATGCAACAAGTGTATCAAATACTCGTTAGACCAACGTCGCCAAAAATTCTGCAGCATGCGTTGTGTAACCTGCCAACGTTTCAAGCTACTCATGTTCGCGTTTTCATAGTTACGTTCAGGTACCGACAGCAGTGATTCACCGATTAAAAAATGACCAGGTGTTAATGGTGTAGGATCATTAGGGTTCTCGGACATCATTGATAACGGTCTGGAATTGAGGCAAGCCTCTACTTGGGTCAGTAGAGTAGACATCTCCTCGAACGTCAATGTGGATTCGCCTATGACACGTCTCAGGTGAAATTTAGTGGATTTTACCCCCGCTTCCCACAAGCCCCCAAAATTAGGAGAGTGTGCTGGAATGAAATGCCACGTAGTGTTGTTACTACCTAACCATTCTCTTATTTCTGCTGCCACAGAAGACTTCTCAGCAATTACCAGTTGCCGAAGTTCTTTTGATGCACCAACAAAATTGGTGCCGTTATCGCTCCAAATGTCGCTGACATTGCCTCGCCGAGAGACAAAACGCCTGAAACCTGCGATGAAGCCTTGAGAGGACAAATCACTTATGGCCTCTAAATGAATAGCCTTAGTCACCATACATACAAACAGGCAGATATAACCTTTATATGAATGGTGGCCACGGCCCTTGCTAGTCCTAATGCTAATGGGACCAGCAAAATCAACGCCGCTATGCAGAAAAGGCCTCGATGGAGTGACTCTACTGGACGGTAACTGACCCATCAGTTGGGTTGAAGTGGTTGCCGAGTACCGCCTGCATTTTACACATTTGCGTACGTGAGCCTTAACCTTAGTTTTGGCTGAAATAATCCAATAACTGGTACGCAAATGACTCAACATTAAAGTTGGTCCTCCGTGTAGAGTCTTCTTGTGAGCTTCATCGATCAAGAGGTTAGTGAGGTGACAATTAGGAGGTAAAATGATGGGGCATTTGATAGATTCCTCCAAATTTGCATTTTGTAATCGACCACTAACTCGAAGAATTCCATTGTCATCTATAATTGGACAAAGGGATTGCAATTTACTCCGCGACTTAACATGTCCAGTTGTTTTTAAATCCTTTATTTCTTCATGAAACTCTTCTTGCTGAAAGTGTTTTATGCAAACTCTTGTTGCTTCTTCAATCTCCTGAGCTGTTAAGAAATTTTCGTATCTTGCTTTATTCTCATCTTCTTGTTTCTTCCATTTCAAAGCTCTTCTACAGTATGCAATGACACGAATAAGTCGCTGAAAGGAAGAGAATTTGTTCCAAAATGTATCTACCTGAGGTTGGATTTCTGTGGCTACATGTGCTTTTACGAATCGTTGTTCTGTGGTGATGGCAATAGACTTAGGCCTTGTATATTCGATAACTTCGTTTTGAAGCCAGGAGGGACCTTTGATCCATAGTTTACTACAAGCTAGCTCTTGTGGAGTCATACCTCTGGATGCTATATCAGCTGGGTTCTCTGCCGTCTGGACATGAGCCCAGTGTGAGTTGTCAACATGCGAGAGAATAGTAGAAACTCTGTTTCCGACGAAGGTAGACCAATGGCTCGGATGACGACTAAGCCAAGCTAAGACTACTGAGGAATCCGTCCAGGCGTGTAATTGAGATAGTGCAATGCCTTTTACCTCAGCCACTTCTACAATAAGCTCTGAGAGCAGGGCTGCTCCCATCAGTTCTAAACGAGGGACTGATTGCTGCTTAACTGGCGCCACTCTAGTATGAGATGTAACCAGATTAACGTGAATAGTTCCATTCGCGTCAACAACTCTTAAATACACAACAGCAGCGTATGCCGCAAGTGAGGCATCACAGAAGCCATGCAATTCTACAGAGAAGTCGTCAGATCGTCTGTTGATCCATCGTGGAATACTAAACTTATTTATCTGTAGAAGGTTAGCACGATACCTTTCCCATTCTGCCAGAAGATCTGGTGTTAGTTCTTCATCCCAGTCCAACCCTGACAGCCAAAGTCTTTGGATGAATATTTTGGATGTTATAATGCACGGTGCTGCCCAACCAAGCGGATCAAATAGGCGGGAAATGTCAGAAATGACCTTTCTCTTGGTAATAGGAGCATGCTGAGAGGTAAGTTTCACTGAATATTTAAATTCATCGCTCTCCCGATCCCATGAAATGCCCAAGATTTTCATGACATTATCCTGCTTGATGTCCTTCCTATCCCGATCCTGTTGCACCTCTCCTTCCCGAATTATCCCTGGATCTACATATCCCTGTATTTTCTTATTAAGCTCTTCACAGCTACTGACCCACTTCTGTAACTGGAATCCACCTTTGGTAAGTAACTCTGTCATTTTTGTATATATAATTACACCTTCTTCAATAGATTGACAACCAGTCATTAGATCATCAACGTAGTAATCATTTTTTACCTTTTCAGATATTTCAGGATATTTTCCACCTTCATCGATGGCCAGCTGCTGCAAGGACTTCACTGCAAGGTAAGGAGCCGATGCAGTACCGAAGGTAACTCTTTGAATTTTGTACTCATTTAATTTACATTCTGGAATGTCACGCCATACTACTCGCTGAAAGTCTGTGTGTCCAGGAGCCACTCTTACCTGTCTGTACATTTTTACAATGTCAGCGCAGAGACTTATAGGGTGCATTCTCCATCTCATAATGATGTGACGTAACGGTGGCTGCAATGTGGGACCTACCAACAGATCATCGTTCAGAGAGACTCCGTTCAATCCCTTCAATGATGCGTCGAAAACTATTCGAACCTTGGTTGTGATTTTGTCTTCACGTACAACGGCATGATGTGGTAAGTAGACTGCTGTATTACTTTTTAGGTCTTCACCGTGTACGGGTACCATGTGACCAAGGTTGATGTATTCCTGAAAGACATCAAAATATTGAGCTTTGATTTCTGGATTCCTCTTGAACTTGTTTTCAAGAAGCTGAAATCGTTTTATGGCGAGCTCTCTGGAACTTCCATATTGGCATTGCGGATCTTCAACTCGAAATTGTAGGTTCACTACATACCTTCCCTCTTCGTCGCGGTACGTGGTGCGAGAAAAAATGTCTTCACAGCGCTGCTCATCGATGGAAAGAATTTTCTTTCCAGGAATACGGGTTTCTATCTCCCAGAATTGTCGTAAGAGTGTGTTGTCATCAGGTTGATCAAATTCACTCTCAATGACATGATGACAACAAACGGTACCTTGGTTTGATGAAACTTGCCCAGAAAGAATCCAGCCAAGTGCTGTATTCTGAGCGATAGGAGTATCTGGCCGTCCTTGTATCAAACCCTCTCTAAGTACCTTTCCGTAAATTTCAGCACCAAGTAAGACGTCTATCTTTTTTGGTGTATGGAATTCTGGGTCGGCCAAAGTTAAAACCTTCAATTCTGGCCAGTCAAAATAATTTAGTTGCTTAGAGGGTAATAGTGATGTAATAGTACCTAGTACAAACGCCTGGACTTGGAAACTGAAATGGGGATCTAAACGTGAGTGAATAGTCATTGTGACTGTAAACTTGGAGACCGAAGAACTCTTCTCACCGCCTATTCCCGATATTACCGACTTAATCGGTGTTTTCTTAAGCCCAAGTAGCTGCACTGCTGATTCTGCTATGAATGATGCCTGAGATCCCTGATCCAATAGCACTCTCAGCAGTTGTGTAGAGCCATTGCTTGTCTGTGCTTCGACAAGTGCAGTGGCCAACAAAACTTGACTAGGTATCGATCCTTTAGAAAAATGTGTTACAATATCGGTTGATGTGGAGGGCTCACTTACTGATAACTGTGCCTGAACGTTAGACACCGCTGATTTAACTTCATCCGCTCTGCTAGAATTGCCATTGTATTTAGGGTGCAACAAAGAGTGATGCTTTCTTTGGCAGACGCGGCATGAGGAGCTTTGCCTACAAAACTTGATGGAGTGATTAGGATTTAAGCAATTAAAACACAAGCGCCTGGTTCGTGCAAAGTCGTTACGAGATTCGTAAGTCTCTTTGGCAAATTGCTTACAGTTAGAAATCTTGTGATTTTCCTTACAGAATGGACAAGACAGCATATCGACATTTTAATTATTATTGTTATTAATAACATGATGAACCCTACTATTAATGTTAACGCTAGATTTAGATCGGTTAGTAGACTCAGTATCTAGAAACTCAAGAGCGCGAAATCTGGTTTCCAAAAAATCTCTGAATTGCACAAAGGTTGGTAATTCTTCTTTCGAGCAAACTATATTTTCCCATTGTTTACGGGATTCAAGGTCAAGTTTGGAACTTACGATGTAAATAACCAAAACATCCCATGTGCTGATGTCAATTCCGAGATTTTTCAAACCATTGAGACATTCCATGGTAGTGTCCAATAGACCTTTGATGCTGATGGAATCCTCCGTAACATTAGTTTGTGACATAAACCTCTTGAGTAAACAATTAGACAAAAATCGTTTATTATTAAATCGATTATTTAGCAGAGACCAACACTCCTTATAATTACTAGATGTGACAGGAATGTGTCGAACTAACTGCTCTGCCTCGCCCGATAGTAAGCCTTTCAAATAGTGCATCTTTTGAACTTCCTCCAAATTAATATTATTATGCACCAACGAGGTAAAAAGATCTTTGAAGGTTGGCCATTCTGAATAATTGCCTGAAAATTTACTAATGGTGATTTTTGGCAATTTAAGTGCGTTCTCCTTGGAGCTCTGTTTAATCTTTGGTACTAATTTATCATCGCCCAATTGACTTGCACTGTCCTTTAGATGAGCTTTATAGACAATATAAACTTCCTCCGTTTCCTCATAAAAATTACTTTTAAAATACTTATCGGATGCTCTCTGAGCATCAGTGGCAACCTGTACAATGTTGTAATGATTAGCCAAAAAACTAGTCCAAGCTGCCTCAAGTGCTTCCAACCTAGTCTCAATATAACTTTTAGTGAGTCGCTCTTTAGGAGACTTTTTAAAATTAACTTGCGCCTTTTCTATAAGCGATTTTTTGTCGCTTTGAAGTTTATACAGAGCTTCCATAATTTATTAAATTAGATAACTTGTAGTTAATAAACTAAGTTGTATAAATCACGAGTCACAATTGCTACGAGAATTCTAAGTGTTGGAAATTACTTAAATCTAACAAGTGTTATTAACTTGGAAAGCTAAGTTGATAAATTTACTCAAAATTTTGTAAGTGTTGAAATCTATAAAAATTTTACAAGTCTTTTTAATGCACTTAATTTCTATGTAAAATCGGGCATAGGTTCCCCGTATCAACCTTTTTTCCTTAACTATTCTAAGTCCTATTACTAAACATGCATAAACTAATTGAATTTAACAGAAATTTGCACTAAGTCTATGAAAAGATTGAAATTTACTAAGTTTATAAACTAATGATAATAAAGTTCAAAATGTCTTGATTAATTTGCAGATTCTTGATTGAAGAAATAAACTTGTAAAATAGGCAAAGTACTCACGGTTTTAAACTTCACAAACCACACTTCACTATGACTCCATATACCACTCCTCGCCAACACAATTGAATTGATCAGCCGCCGACACCAGCGCCACCTGCTGCTCGTACCGCCGCAACGCAGCTGCTTCTTGTTCCAACCAGCTTCCTGCTGTGGGGTTTGATCTGGACAGCGATCCACTGCCCAGTGGTGACGACAACGGTGTGGTAATTAGTAACCACTACCACACACAAAGCCAATACATCCGGCTCGAAGGACCATGTACACCTTCGACAGGTCCTCAAATGAAACTACTATGTGCAGATACTATTGAATATAATAAACTCTCAAAATGATAGTACTGGACAAGCATTCAACAAAGAAAAAAAAGACGTGTGGCACTCGGGGACTGCCGCGGTAAAGCTATTACATCGCATTTTTTACCAACTATGCTAGTATAATTATTTCTATATAAGAATACTAGCTGATGCCCGCAGCTTCGCCTGCGTAAAATTTGTTACCGCGGGAAGTTATTCCCGGGATAAAAGGTAGCCTATGTGTTATTCCAGACTATAATGTATCTCCGTACCAAATTTCAGCCCGATCCGTTCAGCGGTTTGAGCGTGAAAGAGTAACAAACATCCACACTCACAAACTTTCGCATTTATAATATTAGTAAGAAGTAAGATTTTAAGGCCTATGTTCAACAAAGTAAAGTACCAAGTGCCTACTTGACTGTGGACATTTGGGCTTTTGGAATTTTGTTTTAGAACTTTTTAAGAAGAACAATTATTTTGTAATAAATTATTTTTATGTAACTTCAACCATTTACGCAGAGGCGCAACGGATACTCTTATAACGATTAAATGTTTTCCGTTTTCGAAACATTCCTCATTGCTGCACCACTCCTATTAATCTTCGCATTATGTTATGTAGCCTATAGCCACTATCAATAAATGTACCTACTTACTATCGAACAGTTTTTGAAAGCCTACCAGTAGTTTCAGTAAGGCTTGCCTTGGTATGATGTGATTCATGGTCCCTTTGCAGCGTGTGTCCAATCCAGCGCAGCAGCTACACTTCCGACGTTTGATCTGTTGGGGTCTCACTGCAGCGTTCCAATAGTCTTACGTTCGTGATGTTCTCGGGCCCATATGTACCGAGGATCCATTGGAGGCAGCGTTTGACGAAGACTTATAGCTGGTAGCTGGTGCGAAATGTCTTTACTTTAGTGACCTTCCATGTCTCGCATCCGTATAGCAGTTAGCAGTACAGTTTTAACGTTTACTTTGTTTTGAGTTTCACTCTTCGTGTCTATTTTCGCAACTGCCTACGGGGCGCAGCTGTGTAAAGGTTATTCTGGCCTTGGCGAGACTCGAAATGATGTAGGGTACTCTTCTATTCCATCAGTTTCTGACACGACACTCCCGAGGTACGTGAATTAGTGCCTCCACCACATCTCTTGCGTCTGTCGATTTTAATTTCAGTCCAGCCATTCGCTGCCTCATCCTGCTCGTTGTCCTGCACGTTGTCCTGCAGACATGCATGACGGATGCATGTCTGCAGGACATCACATCCTGCACGTCCTGCAGACATGATGCAGACATGATGTCCTGTGCCTCAGCAGGCACAGGACATCGGCATCATTAATATCCTCCAGGATATCAGTATAGGCCCCATTCTATGCCGCGCCGATTGTTCTTTGCGGTATTCAGCATTATACCATCTATTTTCTATGGATGGTTGTTAACTATCCTGTTATCTTCATAACGATCCTCTAAGGTAGGTACAGTATGTATTTTCAAAAGAGTTTGTGAACTCTATTTTTAATTTCTTTTTCAGAATATTGATGACATTTGATTGATGTCATTTTATACACGTTACGTCTACTACATTGATACATGTAATAAAATTCGAACACGCCGGTGTTTGTATGTAAATTGTTTATACTGAGGAAAATTCTATACTGAGGAATAGTTTTAACCATTAAGCTCTATTTTGATATAGCATACAGGGCAGATTTACACGCTACTTGATGAGTATGATTAATAAATACCTCTAATTTCATAGACCTTGTGTGACGTAAACAAAGTTGCGAGGGTCAGCTAGTTAAAAGATAAAACAATAGGTTTCTTCTTTCTACTTAAAAACTATTTTTACAAATTTTATGGTAATAATAGACATTCTTTGAAATATGCATGTATGGTATTGTTGTGACTTTTATGACACGTTTAAAGTACATAGGTATGGGATAGATGGCGCTCGCGGCTACGTCAGCGTGAAATTTTCTTCCCGCTTCCCATGGGAACGTACTCCCGGGTTTGGTTATCTTTATAGCAGTATTAAGTATATATAAATTAACAAAACAAAAAATGATACTGCATTGGTGATAATAATAATAAAATGTATGTATATAGAGTACTCACTCATTTTCTTTCACTATTTTTCGTGACTTTCTACATTAATAAATGCACTTTGTTTATTTATATTTAAAACACTTTTTACACAAATTATACGAGTACAGTTCACTGTTGTACATAGATGATGAATACCTATACACCTATAGTCGAATTTTTATTTAGACGAAGTAAATTGACAGCAACTAATGTAATTGACAGCATCGAAATAGTCATTTCACATTAAGAACTCTAAATTCGACCAACACTCTTAATTCAACTTTGGTCGAGTGGTTAAGACGCGGATCGGTACGCAGAAGGCGCAAGATCGATTCTGGGTACAAGCATCAATTTTTGGATTATTTGACATAATAATAATAATATATAACCACGGGGTATTAACGCATACAGCATATCTTTAATAAACAGAAAATATCAAAAGATGGCACTAGTAGTTTCATATTCCGGAATTCAAATTTCAAAATATCTTATTTAGATATATAATGCATGGCAAATTATTTTAAAAATTAAATCATGATATTGGCTGCTATAGTAGCACATCAAACTCGTTGATTATAGAATAAACGTAGATTGTGTAAAAATTATGTCTCGATAGCGTTTGATAAAGATAAAAGATGGCGCTTATGTTAATCATCTCATGAGCGCCATCTTTTATCGATTTAAAGAAATTATTATTTCATTAGTTTTTACGAACGGCCAGTTTACGTTATCGAAACAAGCAAGCGGCAACGGTGACGGTGATGAACTTAAATATAAAGTGTTATTTGGCCGATTCTCTCAGTGGCACTTTAGCTCAGCGGGTATGCAAGCTGCTTTGAAGTGCTTTGGGAGTATATTTAAGTTAATTCTGGTTAGAATCCCACTGACTGCATTTCTTTTTGTATTTTTCTTAATTTTTTTTTTACTTTTTCACTTCATCTAACATAGATTATTAAATAGTCCTACTTATTTCTCGAATTTTATAATCCTTTTTTTCCTTTCAGAATTGTTTCACGTTATTGTTATAAAAAATTAAAGCTGTAATCTATGTGATAATTGTAAGAGAAATATGTTCCAGCGAGATTTTGTACCAGCTTTTATTAGCGTTCCAAAGGGTAAAAACGTCGGGTCCCTATTGATGAGACTTCCCCATCTGTCTGTCTGTCTGTCCGCCATGACGCTATATCTCAGGAACCGTTATAGCCAGAGAGCTGAAATTTTCACAGATGATGTAGGTATTTAGGGTTGCCAACAGTACTTTATAATAAAGTATTGTACTTTATTTCCTGTATTTGTACTTTATGAGAACAATAAGGTACGCGAAAATACTTTATTTCGCATGATTTGATTTTTCAGGGATTTTGAAAAGTTTCCTCTGAATATTTTTTCGTATAACGGAATGGGCCAAGATCCCCGGCCGTGGAGCCAGACTTAAGTAATTATAGGAAATAGGTATGAATCTTTTCTCCTGATCTAAGTAAGTACATAAGTTTAGAGTTTACCTGTATGGACTTACAATCTATACTAACATTATAAAGAGGAAAGATTTGATTGTTTGTTTGTTTGCATCGAATAGGCTCCGGAACTACTGGGCCGATTTAAAAAAACTTTCACTGTTGGGAAGCTACACTCTTTGCGGGGAACATAGGCTATATTTCATTCTCGTATTCCCACGGGAACGGGAACTACGCGGGTGAAACCGCGTGACGTCCGCTAGTTTATACTAATATTATAAAGAGGAAAGATTTGTTTGTTTGTTTGCATCGAATAGGCTCCGAAACTTTTGGACCGATTTGAAAAATTCTTTCACTGTTGGGAAGTTACACTCTTTGCGGTGAACATAGGCTATATTTTATCCCCGTATTCCCACGGAAACGAGAATTACGAGGATGAAACCGCGTGATGTCCGCTAGTTATCTATAAAGAGAAAAGAATAGATTGTTTGTTTGCATTAGGCTCCGGAACTACTGAACCGATATCAAAAATTCTTTCACTGTTAGGAACACAGATATCAGAATTCCCACGGTTCCCGAATTCCCACGGGAACGGGACCGCGTGACTTCCGCTCGTTATTTATTAAGAGGAAAGATTTGATTGTTTGTTTGTTCGCATCGAATAGGCTCCGAAACTACAGAACCGATTTCAAAAACTCTTTCACTGTAGGGAAGCTAATCTCTTTGCGGTGAACCTAGTCTATATTTTATTCCCGAATTCCCACGGGAACGGGAATTACGCGGGAGAAACCACGTAACGTCCAATAGTTTGAAAAATAATAAAAAGCACTTGTGTACTGCCAAGGTTCTAAAAAGTACAATTTTAAAATTGTAAATAAAATGTACTCTTCTTTGTAAGTCTGTACTTTTTTTACCCCATTGAAGTCAGATAAGTATACTTTATTTCTTCTAAAAACAGTTGGCAGCCCTAGATGTATTATTCCTGTTGCCGCTATAACAACAAATACTAAAATCAGAAAAAAAAAGGAAAGATTAAGGGGAATCTCATTCAAAAATCGTGACTTTTTGCCGTTTTTTGGTACGGATCCCTAAGTGCAAGTCCGACTCGCACTTGGCCGGTTTTTTTTATATAATTCCGCCTGCCACCCGCTGTAAAAATAAGTATCTACCAAGATAAAATATTTATTTTTTAGTACATATGCCAACTTTTCCATAGTAAGTATTTATTTTTATTGTAAAATTAAAAAAAAGAGAAGTCCTGTCATTTTCACTTCATAATTAAAATAGTTAAAAAAAATAAACAAAAAGAACCGTGCTACCCGTTGGATTTGAACTGGGTCAATTCGTAACAGGCGCCACCCGCCTACCCGCTGAGCTAACTGTGCGACTGACGCATGAAGTGAAATACTTAGTCATATCAGAACAGGTGAAACGAATTCAACTGTTCTCATATCATTATAATTATGATATGAGAACAGTTGATGATTGATTTAAATTTTAAATCAATCAATTGCAAAAAATAAATACTCAATACAAAGATAGCATGCTTATTTAAAGCAATTAGTATGTCAACTTTTTCATAATATTTTTCTTATATAATAAAAAATGACAAAGTCCCGTGTGAGTAAGTAGTCTTTTTTCACTTAATAAAAATATTGAGTAGTATAAAATGTGGGTACGTTCAAAAAGTAAAACTCAAAAAGATAACAAAAAGAATCGTGTGAAAAGTGGGAATCGAACTGGGGCTTGCAAGCACCGGATACCGCCCGTTTACCAGTCTGTGCTAATTAAGTGACTACGTCACGATTGAAATAACTAAATACTTTATCAAAACAGTTGAAACGAAATCAAATTTGACCTTGAAATCTAGTTGAACATTTTGCTAAAAATATCGTCGCCATCTAGTTACATTTGAGGATTCCACACTGACAGGTAGGCGGCCAGGTCTGTGGAGCGAGTTACGAGTGTAACCGATTTTTGTTCCTGTTCGTGCATCTGTATAGAATATATTATATAATCTGTGATATAACGACTGCAGAGTTCATAATTGACGTAAACAAAAAAATTATGAATTGCTAGACTAGATACACGAACGTGGCCGAAGGTAGCCGAGTGTGACTCGTTTTCGTGACACAATTTCTGGATTCGGTCTCCACGCAAGGCCCGCGATAGAAGCTATGCAATAGCTTAAAAAATCACTTACATTATTATACAGATGCTTACAAACTATAACGCGATTTAATTCGCTGGTGGTGCCATCTATCGATCACGACCGAAACTAACGTTACATTATTTACATTATAGTAAACATAGTGAAACCAAACCATAGTGCGACTTACATTACAAGCACAGTGCCATCTATCGACGACGACACACATTAAAGATTAGGTATTTATGCACTGTCGTGAACAAAGGGAACACTTTCGCAAAACAATCCAATGCGTAAAGAAGGAAAATTCAAAACGAAACTCAGTTGTCAGTAATATGACAATCGTTAAGCACTAAGCTTAGCTGAAGGCGCGGGTGCCGGGCAGATTGAAAAATTTCAACTGCGATCGTCACGACCTGCGCCTGTCCATTTCAACTGACAGCAATAGGCTCAGCACCTATTACGAGGGTCATAAAACTTTATGGTGAAATGTGCGAGTATACTATGCCTCTGCTTACCCCTTCGGAGATAAAGGCGTGATTATTATGTACATACACGTAGTATGTAAATAATACTAATAATCTAAAAATTTCTTCCTACAGTGTTTGTGGATTTTCTAACGCCTGTACGAATATTGGTGGAACTCAATTACGTCAGCATTTAAACAAAAATATTGACAAGTTTTATAGGTTGACCTTATACTTACAATACCCATATTCTAGAGCCGGAGGGTAAAAAAACTGAAATACCTACCTAAAGTTTTAATTAAAACTTCTTTGTCTAAAGTCTCAAAAATGAAAAAATCTCAACCTCCTTAATTATGAAAGTTACAAAATTTAAAACTTGATACGGTTACTACTAAAAAGACTGTAGTAAACTAAATTAAAATATTCCTCATTATTTTTTACTCTGAAGCCACGAGCACAGGATCACAAATTATCTTGTTACAATGTTTAGGATTCCGTAACTAGAAAGAAAAGACTGAAATCTTATAGAACGTAGCATTTATGTTGGGAGTCCTGTGGTATCCTTCCGATAGCTTACCCGGGCGGGGCTTCCAACCAACATTTCGTAGTACATAAGTTCCTCATTGTCGGTGTCCATCTCATCAAAAACACCAAAATAACGCAAGCAACAATTTTTTGAATTTTTACAAAGCATTAGTAATACAAGCGATACTAGTGAACCTCTAAACAAATTCCCCAGTGTGAAATAAGGTTGCGTTTAAAACCATACAAATTACACAAACTATAAGTCAGGCGTTCAACACAAAAGTGTCAAAATAGCGTTTATTATTATTAAGTTATCTGTTGAGCATCGTACGTAAATGTTTATTAGTAAGACCGTCAGGATGCAAGTCCCAAACGCACATGTCCGGTTTTTTTTATAATTAAGTAATTTTCGCTCAGATATCTAATTTGAAAGTAATATTTACAATGTAAATGTGAAGCGCTCGTGGCCCCGCGGACTCAGTGTTCTGTAAACGATCACTGCAGTAAGCAACTTTCACTATGGCCGGTCCATGGATGGGTGACCATCCATGTGATCACTTTGTGACATTTATTTGAGCGTTTCCGTGCTTCGGAAGGCACGTTAAGCCGTTGGTCCCGGTTGCCAGTAAAATGGCAGTCGTTAAGCTAAGGTGAAGGCTTTATTTCAACAGCAGGCAGTCACAACCTGCGCCTGTCCATTTAACACGGCAATACGGCTCACCACCTATTGTGGGACAAACTATAAAACATAGGTGAAATGTGGGCATATAATCATGCCTCTGCCTACTTCTTCGGGGATAAAGGCGTGACCATATGTATGTATGTATGTAAATGTAAATACCCATTCCTAATCGCATTTTATTACAATGCTGTGTCTATCCATGATTAATGTGAATAAATTAAACGATGTTAAATAAGAGACAAGGGGATCAAAAAGACAATCATCTATGGATGTTAACGAATGACGATGTAATAGTACAATTTATTAAAACATCCCCGTGTAAAAATTGACAAGATACTGTGAAAAGTAACCCTGACAGTTAGATCGCTTGCTTGTATACCATACCTATTATAGTTGTAAAAATTTAAAACACAATTTTACTTTGTAGCGGAACAGTACAGGTGGTGTTATCAATGTGCTATTTTGAGTCTTTTATATTATATATCCATTATTAGAGCTTTTTGATAAAAATGTAAGCTCATAAATTTGTGAGCAAAATTTATGAGCTTTTTTTGACAGGGAAATAAATGATAATTTTGATAAAAATGGAAACTCAGTTTTGCTTTGTAACCTATGATCAATAAAATTATAATATCTAATGCGTAAAACTAAACAAATAAAAGTAGCAAACTAACATAGTAAAACTGTGAACCTATTTATTAGAATTCAATTGGACACATGTGCGACCTAGCTGATCCTTATCAGGCTTGAGTGTCGCCAAGTGGACCTAATAAAAGATAAACATTATTGAGGTACACCCAAGTGTAAACGATAGAATGGACTTGTATTAATTTGAAGACGACTGTCCAGACCTCGGTAAAAGGCAAGGAAAACATTATGCGTCCTCTATGTATATCTACATGGATGATATTGAAACATTCTCTACAAATAACAGAGAGAAAATTGAGCAGAATAATTATTATTGAATATCAATGTCCCCTCTCAGAAACATATTAATTCAACAGTAGGTATTTTGAGTTTTTTGAAACATAAAAATCGGGTAGAAAGCTTTGTGGTCCTATTGACGAGATTGTTGTGTAGACTATGTCTGCCGTAAGTATTTTTGTTGCGGAACAGTACAAGTGTTGTTATCAATGTAGAGAAGATTTCACCAAGTACCTACCAACAATCAACTATATTACTAGTACTTCTGCGAAAAATAGACCTCGCAAGCACCCAGGAAAAAAAACCGGCCAAGTGCGAGTTGGACTCGCCCATGAAGGGTTCCGTAGCAGCAAGTAACATAATATAAAAGTTCGTTGTAACTTTCATTGATGTTTTAACACGTTCGCAGTGGTAGTGATTTTTCTAGGCGAAAATTGCGGTTTATGACATATTAAAAAAAAACTACTAACTTGATCTCGTTAAAACCAATTTTCGTTGGTAGATTTTATAGCAATGTACATCATATTTTTTTTTTAGATTTATCATTCTCTTAGTTTAGAAGTTAGAGGGGGGCGGGACACGTTTTTCCACCTTGGAAGTGTCTCTTGCGCAAACTATTCACTTTAGAAAAAACGTATGTTAGCATTTTTGAAGACCTATCTATATGTAGATACCCCACACGTATGGATTTGATAAAAAAAAATGAGTTTCAGTTCTGAGTATGGGGACCCCCAAAGTTAACTGCTTTTTTCTAGTTTTATATAAAAATCTTGATACGGTTCACAGAATACATCTACCTACCAAGTTTCAACAGCATAGGCCTTATAGTTTTGGAGAAAAGTGGCTGTGACATACGGACGGACAGACAGACAGACAGACATGACGAATCTATAAGGGTTCCATTTTTGCCATTTGGCTACGGAACCCTAAAAACGAGTCAAATCATCAATATCCGTTCAAAAATAACCCGACAACAATCTTCACTCCTTTTCTCCCATTTAAAAAAAAAGTCATAATTTTGTATTTTAAATCAAAGAACATGACGTGTGCCAAGTCTGGTGAAAATAGGTTAAGAAATGCGTCCTCTAGACCGGAGCTGACATACACACAAACATACGGACGAAAGCAAAATCAATCATACTGTTGAATTGGAGTTTATTCGCTTCGCTCGCTCGGTCAATTATCTGTAAGCATTTTTCTCTATGGTTTGTACTCAGACGGGTCACCACTTTGTGATTATATCTATTTGAGGGCGTTTCGGTGTCTGGATGATAAGTTATGCCATGCCATTGATATCTATTGGCAAAACATTCCAGTCCTGTAGCAGTAGTAAAATTTCGAGATTAGTATAGTATAGGGTGGTCTTGGCGAGCGCTTCAGCTTTCCATATCAACACGGCAATGTACTCACCACCCATTACATGGGACAAAAACAAACGTAAAAATACGTACATAAATTTACGTATTTCACGCAACATTTCACAAAGTTTTACGTAAATGTGAGCGCATGATGTACATTTGCCTACCCTGTATGTAGAAATGTTCTACTATTAGGACAAAAAAATGTAGGTACTTACCTACTTTACTACTCGTATATGCCTGACCTGTTAATTAATGGGAGGACTAAGTAAACCGTTATAGCAAAAAATGATGATGAAAAATGTATTGTATCATAAGTCTTTTTGTAGCAAAATTCTACAATCAAAATAATACAATCTGTGCCTGTAAAGTATTTTAAATATTTCAAATAGACCTATACCTATACAATAAGACTGAGTTTCTTCATTCAGTGACCACAAGCAGCGTAGGCAAGTCACGAATCACACAATACACGTTTTTAAATGTAGTATGACATTATTCATTTAAAATCATACCCAGAAGACTAGAAACTGCCTTAAATTCCAAACCATAACTTATTCAGGTCCTGTTCTAGAGTTGCTGGCACGTTCAACTGCTCCAGCGATGTGTAGAATTTATGAGAGACTATTAAATCACGCGAGTATTTGAACGTTCCTTACCACGTCCTAGAGCGCTGTAGTTTTGTGGTTTAAATTAAAATAAGCTGAAAGACTAAATCGTTGTTAGCAGAAAACAAACCCCTAAGCTAACATTAGGTGTTTGTTTAGGGTTAATAAATAAAACTATAATTTTAGTTACTACACCAAAGAAAGTACACTAAAAGGGTTTATTCCTTGGTGTTGGGATGAGAGAATTCAAGCGAATACAAGAATTGCTTAAGCAATTATTGCTGTGTTGTTTACACCAAGAAAATTTTGAAACAAAATTTCTCCAATAGATCAAGAATGTTACGTGTGGTTCTTGAGACCATGCTAGTCATCTATTACTTCAATTTAATTGTATACAACAGGCAAAAAAAGGATATCATGTAAATGGCGCTTATCGGTGGTAAGTATGTACAATAATTTTTGACATAGTTTGAAATAAAAGTGGGTTACTAAAAATTTGTTATAAAGTGGAGCTTGGTTTTTAGTACCCGAAATGTGTAAAACGGGACCCTGTTACTAAGACTTCGCGGTACATCAGTCTGTCGGTCTGTCACCACCCTGTATCTCACGAACCGTGATATTTAGACAGAAATTCTTACAGATGAAATATTTTGTCACCGCTTTAAAAATAAATAGGTTATAAAGCATTTTTTAGGGTTCCGTACCCAAAGGGTAAAATCGGGACCCAATTCATGAGACTTTTCACTGTCCGTCTGTCTGTCTGTGCGTCACGAGGCTGTATCTCAGGAACCGTGATAGATAGAGTTGAAATTTTCACTGATGATATATTTCTGTTCATGCTATGACAAAAAATACCAAAATCAGATAAAAGGGGGGCGATTTGGGGAGTCCCATACAACAAAATCGATTGCCTCTGTGGCGCACTCGGTAGTGATACCACCTGCGGCGCTGGAGGTCGTAGGTTCGATTCCCAGCGGACACAAATATTTATGTGACCCATAAATGTTTGTCTCAAGAGTCTGGTTTCTATGTATAAAATGTATATATTTAAAAATATATAAGTATTAATATCCGTGGTTTGATACCCATAACACAAGCAGGTTATTCCTAGCTTACTTTGGGATCAGATAGCGTTGTGTGAAATGTCCGTGAATATTTATTTATTCAAAAGTGATTTTTTGCCTTTTTTTTTGGTACGGAACCCTCTGTGCGCTAGTTCGACTTGCAGTAGGCCGGCATATTTGTAACTGTCTCTGTTTTTATCTGTAGTCGGCTCTTTATACGTCTGTGGTTGAAAAGACATTAGCAAGTTTCTCCTAAGAGCACAGAAAGCCATTAAAATAATTGAATTGTGCCGAATTAGTGAGCGACATAGAAGCACGAGTTAACTTTAGGATTTTCTTTACTAACAAAAGCTAGTTAATTTGGTGTTACCCCGTAATTTTATCTGTAGGGATAGATTCTTATTTCACGTGTCTGCAGGTATTCAATTGATGATGTCTTTTACGATATTCGTTTTTTTTCGAAACTTAAGGTACTGTGTCAATCACCATTGATAAATGGAATGTCTGTCGATTCATCATGGCGCCGTCACTAGAAGCATTACTCTTTGTCTGTAATGAAAATACGAAGCAACGGGCCGTTTTGAAATTGAAATATGTTTCTAAAGCTCATCCTTTTTCTCCGAATCGATTAATTAGATACAATTATGTAAGTATGGCTCTGTACGTCGTGTTGCAACGGGTAAGAGTTCAAAATGTCGCCACCCCAATACATCCCAAGGGTGTCATAAGAGGCGACTAAGGCAACACTTTTCCAAAAATATCCATTGCGTAGAGAAGGAAAACTCGAAACGAAACCCGGTTGCCAGGAAAATGACAATCGTTAAGACAAGCCTTATTGGCGTGTTAAAAAATTTCAATTGCAGCTTATTAACAACCTGCGCCTGTTCATTTCAACACGGCAACAGGCCCACCACCTACGTGAGACATTAAAAATAAAAAACCGGCCAAGTGCGAGTTGAACTCGCCCATGAAGGGTCCCGTAGCAGCAAGTAACATACTACCTATAAAAGTTCTTGTAGTTCGTTGTAACTTTCATTGAAGTTTTAACACGTTCGTAGTAGTAGTGATATTTCTCGGCGAAAATTGCGGTTTATGACGTATTAAAAAAAAACTACTAACTCGATTTCGTTCAAACCAATTTTCGTTGGTAGATTTTATGGCAATGTACATTAGGTATATATTTTTTTTAGATTTATCATTTTTTTAGTTTAGAAGTTAGAGGAGGGGGGGGGGGCACACACAATTTTCCAGTTTGAAAGTGTCTCTTGCGCTAACCATTCACTTTAGAAAAAAAAGATGTTAGAAACCTCAATAGCATTTTTAAAGACCTATCTATAGATACTCCACACGTATGGGTATGATGAAAAAAAAAATGAGTTTCAGTTCTGAGTATGGGGACCCCCAAAATTAACTGCTTTTTTCTATATTTATATAAAAATCTTGATGCGGTTCACAGAATACATCTACTTACCAAGTTTCAACAGCATAGGCTTTATAGTTTCAGAGAAAAGTGGCTGTGACACACGGACGGACAGACAGACAGACATGACGACTCAATAAATAAGGGTTCCGATTTTGCCATTTGGCTACGGAACCCGGAAATTATAAAGTGAAATGTGGGTGTAAACTATGCCTCTGTCTACCCCTTCGGGGATAAAGACGTGACTATATGTATGTATGTTTAATTATGATGACATCAAATCTATAAAAGTGTCGTACACTACTTATTATGTGAGGTAAATAATAATATGTGTAGTTCCAGAGCTAAGATCCCTTTAAAGTTGGGCATGGACAAAAAGTACACAAATTTATTTTATTCATCTATAGACCTTCTTTTTTACTCCTGAAGAAATTTTTATTGTAACCCGTGTAGCCACGGATAAGGGGATAGAAGAATGAAAGACGTTGATTTTCATCTTAATTTATTAATCGTGACTACGCACACGACAACTACCTAAGTCTATTAAAAGTAAGCTTATTTGGGGCACGGCAGTGCCCCCAAGCCAAGTTGAGCGCGAAGCAAACACTGCCGTACCATCCTTTACAGGAACCATTTCACCGCATTTTCAGGCCCCTATTTGAGAACCTCTGGATAAGACCATAACGCAGAAATTTTCGTCATCCTGTAAGCTATAATCACATACTTAAAATCCAAAATTTCAAGTCTGTAGGTCATTTAGTTACGGAGTTAAGCGAAAGCAAAGTTTCGCATTTATGACACTCATTCACTCATGATCATCAAAATAGAACTAGTACTTCCCATAAACTCAGAGAGCTGAAATTCGGTACAGAGTTAGGGTTTAATGACCACATAAAGGGAAAACTATAAAAACTAGGATAATCGAAGATATGGAGTAAATGGTGAAACTGATTAGAAAAATCAAGAGCCCAACCAAACTATTAGAGATCGACATACCGCCTTTACAAATAATATTCAACTTGATGGGCCGCTTTATTTGATGTCAAAAATAGAAGGTCTGAAGTAGGTATCTGATGAAGAACCTTCAGCTGGTCTCAGCTGTATTAGAAATATGTGAATGCCCCCTTCTGCTATTGGAACATAAAAAATCGACATCAGACACATCTTCTAATTTAATCTAGCCTATAGCATCCCACTGCTGGGCGAATGCCTCCCCTTCTGCTTTTAATACAAATATAAATAAAATTAAAGGAAAACTCTGGATAGGACTAGACTGACTTTTATACTTATACTTACAAGTTTACAAGAAGAAATAGTCGAATGATTATTTTTATTCTACTCGAAAATTACACAAATTAAATAAACTAATTACACTAAAATATTAATTTCGCTCAAAATTTGGTCAAAATATAATGGCACGAACGCAAATAGGCAATACGAAAAACTGTTGCTACTTAACAAGAATCAGAACCGGAAAAAAAGAAAAGAAAGATCTATAATAATAAAAAACTAGGTACTTCTAAAAAGAAAAATACTGCGTGTAATAAGAAAATCTAATAAAATAAATCAATATGCCCACGTTTCTACAAAAAGAAGTGAAATCCCACCAAAAACATTCTGTAAAAAACTAGCAAAGTCTCGATGGAGCTACTTGTTTATCTCTAAAAAGTAATGAGATCTAGACAAAGTCGTGCCAAGTCTAAGGTTCCTTGCTGCGATTTCTTTATTATTATTTAATGTTGTGTGACTTGGCCGTTGAAGGGTACACAAGGGTACAAAACAAGATGCTTCATGACACCATTGCACCAATCTGTCGCCAGAACCGCTACCCATTGACATTCAAAAATTGCCACTTGGAGAACGTTGATTCAATAACCAGTCAATTATATGCTTGATAAAGCTGCGTATTTCAATAATACTTATGTATACCTTATTATGCCTGAAACAAACAGTATAAAAAAAATATTTTAAAACAAATGTAAAAAAATATTTCCAGTACAGACGGACTTCTAATCATTGATAGAAGTCCGTCTGTACGTCTATTTTATGTTAGATTGGTGGTCGATTTGACGCTCCAAAAAGAAGAGAGCAGAAGACAGCATTGTCAATGCTGAATGCATGTGTTGCACAATCGATAACAGCCTAAAATGAGACACTAGCGTCCAATTACCAACACCAGTATGGGCTATTATCTCGCTTAACAAACATAGGTAGTTACAACAGATATAACATTACGTGTAAACAAAATTGACTCGTACACACTAACGTATAAAGAATTTTCAACGGCCAAGTCACACAACATTAACTATAATAATAAAGAAATCGCAGTAAGGAACCTTAGACTTGGCACGACTTTGTCTAGATCTCATTACTTTTTAGAGATAAACAAGTAGCTCCATCGAGACTTTGCTAGTTTTTTACAGAATGTTTTTGGTGGGAGATTTTTGTTACTGCAAAAAATGTTTTTCTTTGCTCTTTTGTCTTTCACCTAAAGTTCTAAGACCAAGTTCACCAAAGTCACAATTGACTTTAATGTTATATCAACACTTTAAGAGGTCGTTAAAGAAGTTTTACGATTGTTGAATATGAGATCTGGCGTAATGACTTAAGACAGGTACAAAGTCAGTTAGAGTAGCGTCAGCAAATAATATGATAGCATTTCAAAACAAAAATTGTGGAAATGATTCAGTTTTGTGACTGTGACACAAATACTATTGCTGTCAACACTCCAACTAGCTAGTGCCTTAAACTATCACATATTCGTGGGAATTATCAACTATTTTACTCCAAAGTTTTAATTTTATTTTTAATTTTAATTTTTTTTTTTTACTTATTTTTTTCCGTTATCAAAGCGTTAAAATCTGCATTGGTACCTTTATCAAGAAATTATAAACATAGACTGTTCTATAGACGACCTTTGTGGCGCAGTCGGTAGTGATACCGCCTGCGGCGCTGGAGGTCATGGGTTCGATTCCCACCGGAGACAAATATTTGTGTGACCCATAAATGTTTGTCTCAAGAGTCTGGGTGTTTCTATGTATAATATGTATGTATTTAAAAGTATATAAGTATTAATAGCTGTGTTCTGATATCCATAACACAAGCAGGTTATTCCTAGCTTACTTTGGGATCAGATAGCGTTGTGTGAGATGTCCGTGAATATTTATTTATTTATTTATTTATCAGCTGACGGAATTCGTATTCACAGGCCACGTTTCTTTCAATGCACGTCTTGCGATGTGATAAGACCCAGAATCCGTCAGTAACATCCTGTGCCCCACAGTGCTCATAACATCGGTAGAACGGTGTAACTGATATCACAACGATTTTTCACATTTTTAGCCACAGTATCTAATCTTGGAACAGAAATAATAAGTAGGTATCTTCCTACTTTCAGAGGAAGTCAATTCAATTTAGCTAAAAATATGTGCCAAGCCGGGGGTAGACGGTAAATAATGTAATTATGGTTGTCAAGTCTCGGCCATGATCGCCTGAAGGTGATCCGGGGTCGTATGGCGAATGGAGACGGATTGCAATAAGTGGTCTACGCCTAACCTCGACATTTTACTCTCAGAGAAGCTGTTTTTCTAATCATATTACAAAGCTGTGTTATGTTTTGGTAGGACCTTTTTCGGAATGAAATGGAATTAAATTACCGAAAGATTTCTTCAATCATAAGATTGTGAGAACCTTCTCAACAATAAGGGCGTATTATTTCCTTTCTTATTTTCCAATGATTGAAACGTTTCATACAAAAGCCACTAAGAAAACCCTATTAGGTACTGGAGGCACAAATAAAGCGCATGATTAAAGTTATAAAATATAATATCATTTCATTACAACGTAGTTGATCGCATATTGAATAACGGCACTTGTGCTGTTCTACAACATTTATTTATTTTACACCTGACCGCACCTGACTTTTACCACAGATACTCCACAGATTACAAAAAAAGCGGGAGTAGAACGGCCACACGTTTTCGTCTGTTGGAAGCTAAACCACCACGTGTTACGTTTTAAATTTTAATAACACCAGAGATATAATATTATAGCACAACCGGTAGTAGGCAACTCTAAATTTTGTTATTTCTTGTCAACCTTAATTTTGATACCAAACACAGATTTCAGAGACTTTACGGAGTAGATGGGGCTTACGTTACCCCAAGTCGTAAGTGGAAAATGTCCTCAATTTTAAAATACCTAATAGCTTGGTAGTTACAGCACCTCTACCGGTAAGTATGCAAATGCGAGTTTGAAATTCAGAATAAAATATTTCGAAAGAAAATTTTCTACGTTAAAGTTTTAACACAAGAGAGGCAGTGTACCCCAAAGTCAAAAAACTGTAAAGAATAAATTAGACGTATTAAAGCAAAATTTATTACTAAGTCATGTTGCATGAAGCTGAGATGAATAATAAGAACAATACCGACACTGAATAGAAAACAATAAACATTAAATGCATTAAAATTTAATAACTTTCAAAGAAAATGTCTGTCTTTTATCTAGATTTTCAGTCAACATAATTAAACCAGCGAGTTAAAATGCAAATTAATATTTTCTTTGGGAGACATTTTTGGCAATAACTATGCAAATTAAGTTATCTAATTAATTATAATCGTTACGAGCGATTGGCTCTGGATCTGAACGGGTAAATTTATTTCATGCACCATAATCACCTTTTTATCGAACCCACGACCTCGTGGGCAGCATTTACAGGCAGTCCTGCAAATACTGATCACTAGGTCGTGGGTTCGATTCCCACCACAGCACACGACAAAGTTTGTGTTAATTATAAATATTTTGTCTCGAGAGTCTGGATGTTTTTATGTATTAACAATAAAAAGGATAAATTATCGTTATCCGGAACCCATACCACAAGCACTTTGGGACAAATTAGCCTTGTGTATGAATATATTATATATTTTAGTCTTGGTGAACACATATTTTATATATTCATTTTACACTTTTATAATCATGAATTCTTTTTTTTTCTTTACTAATATTAAATAGTGGAAAGATTTTGTTTGTTTGTAGTCAATGGAATCTGAAACTACTGAAATACTGAACTATCTGAACACTCAGTGTAGTATTAGTTGTATTTGATTTTTCACATCCCATCAAGTTATTGAAGTGAAACTTCTTTATCGGCGTTGGAAAAAAATTTGCGTCACGTCACGTCACGTCACGTCACGATTTTTGGTTACGCGCCATCTTTGTTCTGTTCCCCACCACGGTGGATTCGAATTAAGAGTACTTTATCCAGGGATAGCATGTCATTTAAGGGTTATTGGACTTTTGGACTTTTGGGCTTTTGGAGTTTTGGATGGGACATTGGTACTTTGGGTCTTTGGGACTTTGGAACTTTGAGACTTTAGGACTTTTGAACTTTTGAACTTTTGGACTTTTGGACTTTTGGACTTTTGGATGGGACCTTGGTACTTTGGGTCTTTGGGACTTTGGAACTTTGGGAGTTTGGTACTTTGGGACTTTTGGACTTTGGGACTTTTGTACTTTTGGACTTTTTGGACTTTTAGACTTTTAGACTTTGGGACTTTGGGACTTTGGGACTTTGGGACTTTGGGACTTTGGGACTTTGGGACTTTGGGACTATGGGACTTTGGGACTTTGGGACTTTGGGACTTTGGGACTTTGGGACTTTGGGACTTTGGGACTTTGGGACTTTGGGACTTTGGGACTTTGGGACTTTGGGACTTTGGGACTTTGGGACTTTGGGACTTTGGGACTTTGGGACTTTGGGACTTTGGGACTTTGGGACTTTGGGACTTTGGGACTTTGGGACTTTGGGACTTTGGGACTTTGGGACTTTGGGACTTTGGGACTTTGGGACTTTGGGACTTTGGGACTTTGGGACTTTGGGACTTTGGGACTTTGGGACTTTGGGACTTTGGGACTTTGGGACTTTGGGACTTTGGGACTTTGGGACTTTGGGACTTTGGGACTTTGGGACTTTGGGACTTTGGGACTTTGGGACTTTGGGACTTTGGGACTTTGGGACTTTGGGACTTTGGGACTTTGGGACTTTGGGACTTTGGGACTTTGGGACTTTGGGACCTTGAGACCTTGGGACTTTGGGACTTTGGGACTTATGGACTTTTGGCCTTTTGGCCTTTTGGACTTTTGGACTTTTGGACTTTGGACTTTGGACTTTGGACTTTGGACTTTAGGACTTTTGGACTTTTGGACTTTTGGACTTTTGTACTTTTGTACTTTTTGACTTAATTACAGTGAGGTGAAAATTAAGTTTATGAAGAAGTTTCACTTCTTACGTGTGTACACTAAGTACACGCATTTTTTTTTTTAATTTATAATATCTACTACAAATTCAACTATTTTGCTATCCCTACAATGCATGAAACGCAAAACCACATGAAATTTAATTCATAAAGAAGGCTTTAACCGTATGATAATACTTCCGTTTGATGATATTTTTGTTTATATCCGCATAATAAGACCGCAGACATGAAAATATCTGTGGGGTTATTTATTTTCCTTAAAATACAAAAATAAAAATATATTAAAGTACCCATTAAAATACAGCTGCATCCATTTAGAAGTATCAGTAATCAATCATATCTATATCAACGTTACATTTTCATAACGTTTTATATTGTTACTTACGTTTTCACTTCCCATGGGAACTAATCTGTGAATAAAAAGTATCCCACGTATTACTCCAGACCAGAATCATCTGTACCAATTTCAGCCAGATTCGTTCAGCCGTTTGACCGTGGAAGAGTAACAAACATCCACAATCACGAACTTTCGCATTCTAAAATCTTTACTATATTCTGTTAAATATAGCTTGATCTCTGTGCCCTGGGGCATCCTTCAGAGGGCTTACCCGGGACTGCAGAGAGTGAGAACACAGAGGTGTAAAACTGTAAATAACAACTTTATGCCTTTGAAATAAAAGTCAATTTTGTTTACGTTTGTAGAACTCAAGAAGAGATCAAGCAAAATTTTACAGAGTATAATAATATTACAAAGAGGTCTGCTGGTGATATAGATGACTATATCATTATTTCAATTCGATAAACTAATAAATCTTCTGATTGCATTTATTGTGATAACTATCCCATAGCTAGTGCATTCTGAGATGTAGTAACAGCTGCTTCGCCTTGTTTACTGGTTTTAAATTCAATAAAATGCTTTTACGCTTCGTATCGATACGCTGTCTCAATCAATTGAGATATATTGTAGCCGTTGTTGCAGAATACTTTTATCTTACGGCTAACGCCACGCAGATGCTGCCTGTAGATTTTGTTTTAGACGTATTTTCTTTGAAAGTTTTTTGTTTCTTCGTAAGTACTAGCTGATATCAAGGTTCAGGCCGTGTGGTGCCAGTCTTTCACATACTTGTTTCCCAACGTGGCTTGTGGTTGAATTTGTATACCAAATTGGTTCAATTGCCAGCACGTGATGGAGTAGCAAATGGAGTAGATCACGAAGCACAGAACATAACTTTCAGTAAAAATTAATTGTCAATAGAATGTTGTGAGTTAAATAAAGCAAATACACTATAAAGATAAAACTTTGAACCTTCCTAAATGAACCCGAACAAACTTCCGAATCCTAAAATCATAAAAAGTTGAGGCATTTCCAATAGTAAGTTATTTGTTATAACTTGGCCTATTTCCTACAGAAATATATTCTAGGCTCAGGAGGGAAAGATCCTTTACTAGATATGAAGCAATTTATTCTATTGATTGCCGCGATGAAGGAAATTCGTTATTTTTTTGCGATACTGGTCTACCTTCAATTTTTTCAATGTTTATGAAGGTACAAGCAAAATATAGTTAGTTTACATAAACTTACTTTGAAAATGTTCGTATTTGTTGCATTATTTTACAAGATGACGATAATGTTAGCATTTTGTGTCTCACCAATTTTATTTATTTCAATTTTAGGAACATAAGTAAAACTTGAAATTGTTCGAATCTCCCACGGATTCTCTGTGTCTTCAAACTATTAGCTAAACCACATTTCAAAACTTTACTGAGAACCTAATTTTCAGGTAAAATTTCGAAAGTTTGAGAGAGTTATTATCCCAGCAATAATGGACTTTATGCCAGTAAATTAATCTACTTGAAATGGTTTTCACTTTGTTATAAAATAAGCGCCTTATTCTAAAACAATACTATGGTATTTAATTTGTCATAAGCTGTGAGTTCGACCATGTCAGCAATAACGGATAAAGGGGGCGGGAGTAGTGGGATAGTCTTAAAATACCAAAACCAATATCGTCAAGCATAAGTGGAATGAATGTAAAAAATGTAGTATATTGATGGGGGGTACCCTGTCTCACGACATGGACCAGTCACACACTCGACGAGGAGTGATTAAATAAGCAGAAGCGTTGTGTGGTTTCCGTTCTGGTCATGCTGTTTGTCATGCTGCGAGTACTGAGTGGCGCTCCATATTTTGTCGGTTTTCAGCGCGAGTCAAATCAGTAATCAGTAATCAGTATTTATTTTGCATAAAACAGGTATGATATGGTACAATGTTGGTATTTTATATTGGAAAGTGCGCTGTTCTATCATCTCTATAAGACATGCAAAAATATAGTAGGTATATAAGCTAACAATAATTTGATTAATTTGGTAATACAATACAACTGACATTTGCAGAATATTAAGATGAAACTGTTAAATTAGAAAAGTTACATTAGTTACATAGTGATATCAAATGTTAAATGTCAAATAATAATAATAACAATGTCATTACAAATTGTAAGATAGGTAGGTATAATATAAAATTAATTATTAGTAGTCGAACAGAGAATTACAATTTATCAATAATGAAAAATGGGGTTTAAACAATGTTATGGAACAATAACTAATTAATATGTCATTAGAAAATTCGAAATTAAAACAACAAATAAATATACTATTATACTATCAAAATTAAAAATATAAATAAATTTATTAATAGTCCAATAGGTAATTATACAATAGCAATAAAATATATTAAAGGTAGTCAACTATATTATAATATTATGCATGTAAAAGTATGACTCAACTTAAATGTCGCTCATTTAAGAAGTCTTTGACAGTATAATAGCATTTTACAGTCAACAACTTTTTTAGGCGTTGTTTAAATGTATATAAGTCTAATTCTTTTATATTTTTAGGCAATTTGTTGTATATTTTAGGAGCCATAACAAAAACACTGTTACGCATTAGGGCTGTATTAGCATTATGTAAGCACAGACGGCTTTTGTCTCTTTGCGTTCGACCAGACGCGTCAGAGGCGAGTACAAATAAATTTAGATTGCGCTCAAAGGAACAGCAATACGAGAGAGACAACAATGTGATGTACATCGCAAGTAGGAGAGTATGTGGCTGGTATTGCAATATTCGCAGCAACACATTACAGTGTGGCTTAAGGATTACTACTCCTAATTACAACAATGTTACAATATGCGGAATAGGGTATCCTCGTCTAATACGGTTCCTTATAAACCTGCGGTTGTGATATAATTAATTATTAACATCACACACTGTCACAAGCAAACTCTACTTGATTAATATTACCTATATCCATCTAAGAAAGTACAGTCAGGTACAAAACAAATTTCATAATAAAAAATCAGATTTAATCTAAAAACAAGGGGAAGCATTAGAATGTTTTAGAACTTAGTTGGAATGGACATGATGTGTACGTACGCTTTCGCTGTGGCCTGAAATTTGTTTCCGCTGATTGTACACAAATGTACCAATTTGTCGAACCAGCACCAATGCCAGCAGTATGCGGCAGCTGTTATCACTATTATTGGTTTGACACATTTCAACACTTAATTTCACTGGGGATACATGACTGTACAATATTGTTTTCAGATTTATTACTTGTCTAATCTTTGAAATAAAGATTCTGATTTTATTTTTGATTTGCTAGAATGCAAATCAAAAATAAAATACTCATAAGTATCTTTGGGGCTGGGACTGGGCGATTCTGCGATTTGGATCGATAAAACTATGTACGACCTGCATAAAGAGATCATCAGTAATTTTGATAGTTTAATTTATTAATTTCCAATCAAGATTTCGTTAAATTAAATTTAAAGAATTGCAAACTGTGGGCCTAGCATAATAGGCTCTATAAGGGATTATGATTTGTGTATAATATTGAAATATTAGCTGAGTGACTTTTGTTGGTGAGCATACCTAACATGAATAGAACAATAATTAATTACGTTTCTAATACATAAATTTATTTGTATAGTGAACTAAGGTTTAGCGTTGTGCTTGGATTCTATAATCTACATTCCCGGCGGAGACGGCTTTCTTTTAGTCTTCCGGGGCATAACGCATTTCCAAAATACTGAAATGAATATTAAAGTATCTTCTTTCTCTCTCATAGACAGACCTTTAGACAGAGAGCAGAACAGTGCTATAAAATAGTACTTACACATTATCTTTCCTAGTGCAGGCGTAAAGAATTTAAACATAATGCAGTTGAACGAGTGAAATCTTAATTACTAAGTTTTATTTTGCACTTATTTTAAATAAATAATAATAAGCTTTTTCTGAAAGATATAGTGATTAATTAATTATTTTAATGCATTTCGAAGTAATGGTCTTTAAACTTCCATGCAAAGCTACCAGAGCTTTAAGTAAAGAAAAATCGCCACACTGTCTGAGTAGCCATACACTTACCAGTTTCATTATAAAAGAAATCCACAATACGAGTTGTGTTGCCATTTAATAGAAATAAGTTAAGCTTATGATTTATCACAACCCACGCATTGTCATTATATTTGTAGAAACGCGAAGTTATCACATTCGCACAAGGTTTATGCCTCCCACAATACAAACACGTCTGCGGTTTACAAATATTGTTCTGTCTTCAATAAATCTTAATATTACCTTACAATGCTTTCCACACTTATGAAATATGCATAGTCTTTTTATCATCAAAAAATCTAATTTATTTGACACCAATTTGCCAACTAAATGATGCAATATAATACCCAGCGTTATTTTCAGATTTAGAGATCACAATGTTTTGTTCTAAGGCTGACTACCCACTGCAGTTGTAAGAACTATTTAATTTATCCGTAAACTACTTACTCTACAATACACCAGATTATGATATACATACATATATTATAATCTGTGAAAAATAATGTATTGAAATACAGTTTTTTTAATTCGGGGACTGCAGGTTAGGCACTTCGCCGCCCTGTTTCGGGGGAGCAAGGCGGCTTTCTATAGGACTCACTGCCCGGCGATGTGGGACCGTCCTACCCACTAAACCCCGCGGCGCGGTGTTCCGCCTCGCCCTAACCGGGTCGCAGGATAGGCCGGTGGATAAATCACTGCGGCCCGGCAAAGGGTCGCCCCGCTACTTAGGGACTCTGCACGGGGGGATTTAATGGGCTGAATTGAACTCCTTAACGAGTAGATGCTCCTCTGTAAGCAGAAGGGGTAGAGAGCGGTAGAGCGGCTGGGCGCTGAAGGCACCTCTGGAATATTGAAAAACAGTCAAAAGATTCCTATCGGATCGAAACGCAATACTGCGAATGGCATCCGTGAGCAACAACAATATGATTAATGTTCCACAAAATAGTGATTGTTTCACTGGATATATATAATGTGAAGTAGGTACCTCACTACCTTGGTCATAGACTGTTTTTCTATTTTGAGTGTTACATGGTTAAGACCCGGTCTGTTCTGAGGATAAAATATAATATTTATCTCCGTTTAATGCTTTTCGTTGGATAATCGTTTTACAGGTACTTGCTAGCCATAAAGTAACAAAATGAATAATAAACATATATTTTCTACATTATTAAAGGAATCAATCAAAAATGATGATTTTACTTAAGGGCCGAATGCCAGAGCGCATTAGGTATTTTTACCACCTCACCTCACCGCGGGCGATACCCCCGTAGCATGCGATCGACATGAACTTATTTGACCCCAAGCATTTTGTTTGGACGTTGCCAGTTGGTGCAATTGGACGTTGACAGTTGGTGCAGCGTGTATTTCATGCCGCACTTTTTGTACCACCAAATAAATTACAACAGAAGTATAAGTTTATCAAACCTTTATAAGACATTTTATTTAGTAAGTGCCTGTTAGCAGGTATATTCAAAATGGGGTTGTAAGAAACCTTTCCTTATTTTTAACCGACTTCAAAAAAGGAGGAGGTTCTACATTCGTCTGTATGTTTTTATGTATGTTCACTGATATTTCCGTCAATTATAGACGGATTTAATTCTTTTTTCTTTTCTTCAATAGGGTTTACTTCTGAGGTAGTCCCATTTTTACCAGGTCAGGATCTGATGACGGGATCCAGGAGAAATCGAGGGCAACCACCGAAAATTGTAGGGACAACTAGTGCGTTTGGTAACTTTTTAATGAAGTGCTTTACAGTAGGCGCACACTAGGCGACAGTCGCGGCGACATGTCGCGGTGACTTGTCGCACAGTGTGCGCCTGCATCGGGCGACTTGACGCCGTGACAGACGTTGTGCAAGGAACACGTTGTCCAAAGCTGTCGCTGGGCGACTGTCGCCGTGTCGCCGCGACAATAGCGCGACAGACGCGAAGACTCCCCTTGCTTGTCTCGGAGTCGCGGCGACATGTCGCCTAGTGTGCGGAGCTTAGAACAAAATGTATGTAATTTGGCGCCCACAGCTTGTCGCCGTGCTAAGACGCCTAGTGTGCGCCCACTGTTAATGTACTACAATTTAATGAAGGTCAGGAGTCGATCTGATGATGGAACCGAAAGACAGTCGAGGGAATTATTTAACGATTTACAGCACGTACCTTGTGTTAGAGGGGGGTGTGAGAGAGGGCGCCACAGTGCCACGATTAACATCGTACTCGTAAATAAATATTCTTTAAAAATGTTTCAATGTTCCAAAGTTATTTGAATTGTGCAAAAGTGTAATATAAGTGTTTGTACCGTCTTGTGAACTATATGAAAACAGTGAATAAACTGAAAAACCTTCAAAAAAGATCAAAAATACAGTCAGTGCTAAAGTCCCTTAAAACTACAAGAAATACGAAAAATAAGACACTAGAAATAA
Source organism: Miltochrista miniata (assembly GCA_933228765.1). Classification (NCBI taxonomy): domain Eukaryota; kingdom Metazoa; phylum Arthropoda; class Insecta; order Lepidoptera; family Erebidae; genus Miltochrista; species Miltochrista miniata. The sequence continues at coordinate 38,509,949 of OW121753.1, read as the reverse complement.
ATTAAATCATATAAATATACGTGGGAGTCGATTTGCAAGCAAATGTAAATAGAAAAGTGTTGAAACAAGAAAAAGTGTTGATTATTTTATAACCTAAAAACTGCGTCGTAATCATCAACGAACAAAGAAAACACCAACAGCGCCATCTATCAAAAAAAAATTACGCAACTAAGTCATGCCATCTAGCGACAAATAGCGATACCACTGAATCACGTATCGACTAGTAGTTTTGACTGGAGGTGAAAGTACTCAACTCATCTCATAGAGGTCACTTTAATAAAATACATCATGGATGAGATAAAAAATATGTTACTGAGCATGCAAAATGATTTAAAACAACAAAAACAAGACATGAAAGAGATGAAGGAAGATATTAAAAATACAATAATCAACAGCCTCACTGAAAAGTTTAGCAGCCTCGAGTTAAAAAATGAACTTCTGGAGAAAAAAGTGGAGGAACAATGCACAAAAATAAACCACTTAGAGAGACAGTCTAGGCGTAGAAACTTAGTACTATTTGGAGTAGAAGAGGGTGAAAATTCATATCACGAACTTGAAGAAAAAATCATAAACCTTATAAACACATATCTACAAGTACCATGTAATTTTAATAATATTGAAGCTGTAAGGCGGCTGGGTAAAAAGTGCGAAAAAATCAGACCGGTGGTAGTTACATTTAGTACATTGGGCCTTAAACTAAAAATTCAGAAAAACAAATATCACTTAAAAAACACTGCTTACTACATAAAAGAAGACTACCCAATCGAAGTATTAAAAAAGCGAAGAGAGTTGCAAACCCAATTACAAAAAGAAAAGGAGGCGGGTAACAATGCAATTCTAAGGTAAGATAAACTAATTATACTGGGTAACAAACACTCACCTCGCCACCACTCAAATAAGAGGAATTTTTCTGAATCCCCAGAGACAGCACTCTCTACCAGTCAAGAAGCCTCCCATACTAACAAACAACCCATGAAGAAAAATAAAGTGGCAACCATGAAAAATTTTATGATACAAAAGCCAAAAATATCGCTCGCCGCGAGAGAAACATCTCAAAGTCAAACAAATATATCACAACATAGCGCAGCGTAGCAATCAGTTTCGGCCCCTCTACTCATCCCTCATCTCCCAGTACGGCCGGTCACCGCGGGAGAGATCGACCATAACCCTCCAGGGGAACCCACTTCAACAAAAAACTCCTTCTTTATTTGCTCTTTCAACGTAAAATCATTATCTTCAGAACCAAGACTTATAGAGCTTAAGACGGCGCTAGAAGACATTAAACACGATGTAATAGGTTTGAGCGAGGTACGCCGCCTCGGAGAGCGGATAATAGAAGATGACGACCACATCATGTACTATATAGGCCAAACAAAAGGGCTATACGGAGTTGGCTTCTTAGTCAGGAAGAAATTCAAGAAAAATATCATTACATTTACCGGTATATCTGAGAGAGTGTGCTTAATAGAAATCGAACTGAATAACGTACGTTTTGCAATCATTCAAGCGTATGCGCCCACAGAGCGTTCGTCGCAAGAAGATATAGATAGCTTTTACGAGAACCTAGAAAAAGCTCATGACTCTACATCCGCGAAACACATTATTACTATGGGTGATTTCAATGCCCAAATCGGAATGCCCATGAAGAACGAAAGTTCAGTAACCGGTAGTTATGGCTATGGCAAAAGAAGTAAGAGAGGAAAGAGACTCATTCAATACGCACAAGAATACAATTTAAAAATTATCAATACAATGTTCAAGCTGAAACCCACGAATAGATGGACATGGATCTCCCCAGACAAAAATACAAGAAATGAAATAGATTATATTATGACTACGAAGCCTCACATAATCTCTAAATACGAAGTATTGAGTTCTTTCTCTTTTGGATCAGACCACAGGTTAGTAAGAGCCACAATCAACTTAACAGCTACCAGAAAAAGTCGAAGCTATTTTTCTAATACAATTACGAAGCTTGGAACTATAGAAGAACAAGAAAGATACCTTCAAAACCTTAACAGCTACATATCTGAACTTGTTACGGCACATACCAATTATAGCGTGGAACATTACAGCCAAAAAATAGTTCAGTGTATAAAGGAAAGCTTAAAAAACATTACCAGCCCAGTAAAAAGCAAAATTTTATCGGATAAGGCGCTAGAACTCATGAAAGAAAGAAGTAAACTACAAAATAAACCTAAATTGAACAAAACCGACAAAGAAAAATTAAAATTTATGTACAAATTAGCCAACAAGGAAATAAGAAGTTGTTATGAGACCTACAGAACAAATACAATACAGAAACATCTTGCACAATCTGGATCGGTAAAAAAAGCTCATAAAGAATTAAATAAGGGAAAGACATGAATTTTTTCACTTCAGCCCGGCTCCACCAAAGGTAAATCTCGTGCCGACATTATAGATATAGCTACGAACTTCTACAGAAAATTATACAGTCAGCCTGACTCATCAAAGCGAGTCAAAATTGTTTACCATCACACTGATACCTCTCCAATCCTACAATTTACCGAGCAGGAGGTATTGAGGCATATAATGAGGCTAAAGTCGGGAAAAAGCCCGAGTCCAGTCGGTATCACTAACGAATGTATCAAACATGGAAGAACGCTACTTCTTACACCAATAACTATCTTGTGGAACAAAATACTCCAGGAGGAAACTGTACCACAACAATGGAGAGAATCTGAAATTATACTATTGTACAAAAAAGGTGATCCAACCGATATCGGGAACTACCGCCCCATAAGCCTCATGTCCTGTCTCTACAAATTATTCGCTAACTGTATACTCGAAAGAATATCACCGGAAATCGACGCTCACCAACCAATTGAACAGGCGGGCTTCAGGAGTGGCTTTAGCACAGTAGACCACATTCAAGTCGTTGACCAGGTTATAGAGAAATATCTAGAGTTCCAACGACCCCTATACGTAGCTTTTATAGACTACAAAAAAGCTTTCGATTCAATACTACATGAAAGCATCTGGGAAGCTTTGGAAGCACTGAATGTCAAAGAAAAATACGTAAACATCCTGAAGAACATCTACCACAACTGCACAAGTAGAGTCAAGTTGGATAGAACCGGGACAACAATCGACATAAAAAGAGGAATCCGTCAAGGTGACCCAGTCTCTCCAAAACTGTTTATCGCGGTTTTACAACATGTGATGAAGGATCTACCATGGTCCAAACGTGGTATTTACATGAATGGAAGCTATTTAAGTCACCTTAGATTCGCAGACGATATCATACTGTTCGCAGAAAGTCCACTACAACTAAACAAAATGTTAAATGAGCTACATCAGGTTGGTTCAAAAGTTGGTTTAGAAATGAACCTAGATAAAACAAAACTCATGACCAGTCACCATATTACACCAACAATCTCGATTAACAACATACCACTAGAATTTGTTGAAAATTACATATATCTCGGAAAACAAATATCTATAAATGGATATAAAAACTCAATAGAAGTAGACCGGAGAGTCACTATCACCTGGAAAAAGTTTTGGGCCCAAAAGGAAATTTTTAAGTCACAACTGCCCTTATCCATAAAGAAATTAGTTATGGATACAAACATATTACCATGCCTAACTTACGGGTGCCAAACTTGGACTTTTGATGTAAAAACCATGAACAAAATCCAGACCACTCAAAGAAAAATGGAAAGAAGCATCATGGGCTTAAAACTGAAAGATAAAGTGAGGAACACGACTATCCGCAAAAAAACCAAGGTAACTGATGCTTTAAAATATTCTTTACAAAGGAAGTGGAAATGGGCTGGTCATTTGGCTAGGTACGACGACGATAGGTGGACTCGACGATCGGTGACATGGCCAGGACCGCCGGGAAATAGAGCTAGAGGCCGGCCGCACGCTAGATGGGCTGATGAAATAGTAGCGGCAACAGGCAGAGATTGGATGAACACTGCCAAAGATAGAGAGAAGTGGCGCACCTTGGAGGAGGCTTTTACCCTGAAGGGGTCCATACAAAAATAATGTAAATGAATGCTGATGTATTTCGAATGTTTGAATTTAATCATTTAAGTTATTTATTTATCCAATTTATTAATAATGCAAAGTATTTATCTATGATGTTAAATGATTATTGTTTGTATTTTTGCATGGAATTAAATAAAAGCTTTATAACCTTTTGTTTGGGCTTGATTGATTTGTATTGATAAGAACTTTACACCTAGATAGATATACTTTTCGGTACACCCGTCACTTAAAATGATGATCAAAAAATTTTTAGTAATAAATAGAACTGACTTCAAAAAAATCCTGAAAAATAAAATTTACATAGCACAAAGTAATAATATGTATTTTGATTTATCAGATTGTATTCAATATGATATTGAAGTTGGTGCCATTAATAATACCTACCTCAACCTATGGGTTTACTTGGCGCCGACTTCAATATGATATTGAATAAAATATGAAAAATCAAAATACATTTATCTTTGTGCCAAGTAAATTTAATTTTTCAGGATTTGTTTGAAGTCGGTTCTATTTTTTACTACTTTTTTTTTATCATCATTTTAATTGTGAGACGAGCCGAGAAAAGATAATAAGAAAAAAATCCGTCAATAATTTATGAAATCAATTCGAGCAGTCTTCGAAGAGGTAAGCATAGGTATAACATAAGTAGCAAAAAATAATAGAATGCATCTTGTGAGTAAAATAATGCGTTTATTTATTTTACGTTATAATATGAATAAGACAAGTAACACGCACGCTGCATGTCAGCTTAGACCTGTGTTACAAAATACAACCAATGATAGATGGCGCTGACACCAACATAGTCAATTTGAAGTCAATTTTAAGTCTATTTGAAGACCCTACCCCTAGTTAATATTTGTGCAAAATTTTAATCAAAAATATTGAGTACTTTTCGAGATCCTTCCGGACAAAGCAAAATTAACAGACAAACAGACAAAAAAATTCTAACTACATTTTCGACTTCGGTATCCTGTGTAGAACCCCCCGCGAGTATTTTTTTAAATATGTTTAATGTACAGTTTTGACTTTAGATGTTTTTATTATATGTATATAGACTAGGAACTTAGGTTGCCTAGAAAGTTTTCAAAAATCTATTCTTAGTCTCCCGCAGGCTGGATCCCGCAGGTGGCCCCTTCCGAGGTCCGTGGAAGCACAAGGGATATAAACCCTTGTTTGCAAAAATAAAGGATTGAATTGAGTACTTAAACCAGAAAAATAATAAATATTTATGGGGGACTTCCATACAACAAACGTGATTTTTTTTGCCTTTTTTTATTAATAACGGCAACAAGTACACACTTGAAATGAACGCCGCAGACGTGTCTTCGCCCAAGACTATCGGTCTCCATAACCAGGGGCCTGAAGACGGTGAGGGGGCTGCTCACCGTCCTTACAGAAGCAGGCCCATGACGGCAGCGTGACGTGAGGGATTTATGCATACCCCCTTCAGAAGCGGGATCACATCCGAAATACCCAAAGACGCAGGATTGCACCCGAACCTACCCCTAGGCGAAGCCGCAGTGGCGGCCGTGGGTCTGTTGGGAGTCCTAGGACATCCTTCCGAGGGCTTACCCTGGGCTCCCAACCGTAGGCTGTTGAGCGTAACGTGAGGTTTTTAGTCGGTAGGAGTCCGGCATAGCATCCATGAGGATTTTCTCTCACATTAAAAAGAAAAAAAAAAAAGGGTTTATAACCCTTGCTTACAAAAAATAAAGCTGTTACAAAGTTGAATGAAAAAGGTACGTCCTCAAAGTCTCGCTCTCGTATGTCAATTCGGTGAATCAGCTTATTGATAGAAATATTGGCATGCAAAATTCAATATTTGTTGTTATGGCGGCAACGGAAACACATTATTTGTGAAAATTTCAGATCTCTAGCTATGTCCATTCATGAGCTACAGCCTCGTGAAGGAAAGACAGAAAGATAGACAGACGGACAGACAAACAGACAGACTGACCGACAGACAGACTGACCGATAGACAGACAGACGGACAGCGAAGTCTCATGAATAGGGTCCCGTTTTTTTACCTTTGGGTACCTACGGAACCCTAAAAATTATGCACTTTTTCAAACATTCATATTTACTAAGAAAGTAACGATTATTACACTCAAAATTAAAGTATGAAAGTACCTACGAGTACTAGGTACTTACGATTCACGTGTATCTTTTTTTGCAAATGAACCACCGTTCAATCTCGGAATCGATGAGCTGAAAAAAAAAAGACTTTGAGGGTACACTACAACGAAACGGCTAGACTACAACGAAAAATAAAACTACACGTTTATTCTTTTATGTCGGTAGTGGGTAGGTACTACTGTTATAATTTATACAGTGTAGCAATAACAACGTGAATCTACTATTATACTCTAAGCGTCAATCATTATATTATTTACTACCCGTTCGCGCTAAGGTTGCCGCTGGCGGACAGGGTGGTGTACAGGCGAGTATGGGAGGCGAAAGGCAAACTTAGAGCGAACGGGCAATACGTTGATTGTTCAGGCATAGTAAAAAGAGAATATTTTATACCTAGTAGTTACTGTGGTTTAGGTAAATACTATCCCTCTTCTTATCGTAAGGTCCCAAGCAACTTTGGGGCACCGAGTTCATTTCTCACAGTCATTCATTACCAAAAACAGCCGTGATCTAACTTACTTGGCCTTTGCTAAGTGACACCTACCTGTACCTACGTAGAAGAGGACTGGAATGGGAGATCTCTAAGCCTATATGAGTACGTTTAGCTACTGTACTGCCTCTTCAGCAGGTAGCAAAATAATGGCAGCTGTTGGCTTCAGTCGCTTCGCTCAGCATCAACCTTATAATTTCATCATGCCCGTCAGTGAATTATTTGGTTGTGTATTTTTATATATATAATAAAGATAAAACAATACTTGTAGGAACTTACCATACTTGCCGTCGTAGTAGCCGCAATTGACATCTGGGCATTTTATTTCTCTTGGCTTTTTTTTACCCATATTCACTGAGTACCTAGTCACTAATCACTATATTACACGATATTTATTTATTTATACACAATAACTTACTTATCCTAATATTTACAAATAAAAACAAAATAATATTTACAGATTTCTGCAACTACTTCTAATTAAAACGATCACGGATGACAGAGCGACACAGGTCCTACCCAGAACAGCCCTGTCAGGCGTATGAAGTGATTGAAGTGTACGCTAAATGCCTAATTGTTCTAGATTCTACACTTTTTATCATTGTTTTAAAATCTGAGGTGTTTAAAAAATAAATAATAGCATGAATATTGTTCATAAGATCAATATCTTTAATATAGACATGTGTTTATATAAAATAAACAAGTATATTTTGAGCAATAACAACATTCATCTTTAAAATTTTTGCACATTTCCAGTTTTTCGAGAACGATTTTTATCATATAAAGTTTTATTAATCGTGTTTTAAAAATTAAAGGAAGCAAGAGCATCTATTAAACTATAGTAATACATTTTTATCAGATCAAATCAAAGAATATTTCCTAGTATAAAGATCGCTTCAAAATGGGTCGATTTTGGTCGATTTCGGAAATACTAGCCTTAAATACGATTCGAAAGTATTTAGTAGTATATTTAAATATCGCTCTTTAAAATTCTCTTGTCGTCACTGATCATTATTTTGACCTTACTCAGTGAACAACTACCTTTATTTCCGTAGCTTATCTCAGAGAGAAACAATACATCATAGAGGTGCTGCATTAAGTTATGAATTATTGCTGCTTCGTACGTTTGTCTCGAGGATATACCCGGGTATTGACTGACGGCACTGATGTGTATAATCCCGTCTTTACCAGAAATGTGCAAGGAATTTTAGTAAATATATCTCATTGTGTTATTGATATTTATTTTCTTTTACATAGTAACGTCGTAAAATTAAAAGGCGTGAGCATATGTATGAATGTAATTATCATTTCGGGTATAGTCCGTAGTTCCCATTACAAATAATTATTCATCGGGTCTCCTGCATTTATATATCTATACACCTATACCCAAACAATGTACCCATAGTATTAATAAGAAATCGAGCTTAATATGTTCGTTGTTTGTAACATTCATTTTATATTTCTAAATACCTGCTCGCTAAGTAGGTAAATTTTATTTGATTTTCCGTACCAAACCACCCAAACCATTCAAGTTCCATAAAATATCTACATCGCTTAACTCGTTACCTCCCTGAAACTTGATACGCGGTGGAACTTAGACACGATGTTTGTAAGTGGTTAAGTACGTACATGGTTCAGTTTGAATAAGAGTGCCTTGAATAAGAGTGCTATGCTTATTGTATACGCTATGCTTATAGATAAGTTTAGTAGGCAGGTACAACGTTTGTATAACGTTTGTATAACGTTTTCTATTATGAGCTTTTTCATCACAGTTTGTTCAAGAAAGAGCACTGAATTGTATCCTTTAAAGAAAGTGATTTTTATGTTAAGCTCGCCAAACTGACGTCACCTGCCTGATGGAAACTCATTTCGATATCTACTGAATTGAGGGCCACTTTCATAATCCTCAAGACATATGGCCCATTGACAGAGGCCCTTAAGCTAGCCACGTAATGATGTGACTCTATTAACACTCCACTTGAAAATTTGGTAAAAACTTTTAACTTATAATATTGAGCCCTGTGCGCCAATTTAACATGAAGTGTATGATTTTATTATTCGAAAGGGTCGCAAATTTATATACACGGGTAGAAGGGTGAGTATAATATATGTTTTTAAGTTTTCTTATAATGGTTGTTTTCTTATAAAGCCTCAGTTGGATATTTCAGTAATAAGTATCGACAGAACAAATTTCTCAATATAATTTAATATCAGTTTATATTGAGATTAAATGGCTAGGTGATTGGTAACTGTACATTCAAAACATAAAAGAGTACAGACGAAATATATAAAGAATATGACAAATCTTATCCTTAAAGCTTCTATTTATTGTCGATCTCTACGAGTAAGAAAGATTCAATCAAAAAAAATCAAAGATCGGCATTATATATTCGCACATGTGCAGAATATCAAAGTAATATCTCTAACGCTACTCATCTACATTGACAAATTGTCACCGACTGAAATTCAATAAATTTTCGCCAACTTCCTCGTGCGTGGCAGATGGTAAAATATATTACATAATCCTCACTCTGGCTTAAATGCTTGAAATTTCATTAAATCCATTATCATTTAATTTTGCAGAGAATTAAATGATAATTGAATAAGAAATTAGTACTCACAAAATAGAGTATGCATTATAATCTAGATAATATAATATAATACATTTATTGTTAAAAATTACAGAGAAACATAATTATTACATATCTATATTTACATTATTACTATCTAAACTAAACCTAAATAAGGCCCCCGTGGCATTGTGCCCAAAAGACTAGCAGCATTCCCCCTTTGAATAGCAATACCTATTCGTTGAGCGAGAAAACTGCCAGCCCTTGGGTCACCAGTTGAATCCACAAGGCGCTTTTTCAAATTTTTGCGCATGGACCTAGGGTCTCGACACCGACTGGACAAAAACGATGCGATGAGTCGAGACCCTTATATTTATTAATTTTAATATTTTCAGCCGCTTCCGCTGCTGCACTGGCTTTTAATTTTGTTTTAGGAAGATGGGACGGGGCTAGAGTGTCAACACAAGTTGCATCCCACACCAGGACCCGACCCATCTCCCACGGTATCAAAGTTATAATATCATTTATTCACACCTTCGAGAGTAATTTTCAGTCTTCCTGCATTGAAACTGCTTACAGAAAAATACCTTTTTAATATAAGAGATAACTTTGAAAAGCAATTAGTGTGCTGACTCAATCACAAAAAAGTGAAAAAATTTTGGTCTCGAGCAGGATCTTATTAATATCAGGAATTCGATCCTGATATTAATAAGATCATCTGAAGAAAAATTGAAGAAAATAATAGCAGTCAAAATTATGCGATAAAAGTTGCACGCCCTAGGCATATGGCCTGGGGTATCCTTCCGAGGGCTTACCCGGGGCTCCCAACTGTAGGCTGTTAGCAGGACACGTGAGGTTTTTTAGTCGATAGGAGTCCGGCATAACATCCATGAAAATTCTTTCCACGTAAAAAAAAAGCCCTAGGCAAGTTTGTAGCTAAGCTACAACAGAAGTAGTATGGTATAGTATCTCTTCTTTCAAAGGGAAATAAAAATAATTTTACGTCGATAGAAAGCTTGTTATTATTTTCACAACGAAACGATCCATAAAACAATATAAAATAAAATGTATCGATAGATGAAATTTTATATGACCAGAAACGAGTTTCAATGACACAGTAATAAATTTATATCCAGTTTACACCCTCCTCGTTAAAATGTTAACAGAGTAAGCAATAAAGTGAAATTACTGTTACATAAATCGAGCACCCTGTACGAATTACTCGTAGTTTTCGTCAAGTCAGTAAAATTGTACAATTATTTAGAAATAAATTTAAAGTAAGACACCATAAAACGTAATGTAAATACAACGTTTATTAAATGCTATCTCGTCGCTCACATTGAATTGAGTGTTAGCAGTTTATATCTATACTAAAATCTGAAACCCTTAACCTAGAAACTTGAAATTATAAGGCTACGGTACCGTTATCATGTAGAAACCGGTTTTTTTACGTGAGAAAAATCCTACATGGATGCTACGCCGGAATCCTACCGACTAAAAACCACACGTTTTCTAACTAATGCCCACGGTTGGGAGTTCCGGGTAAGCCCTCGGAAGGATGGCCCCAGGATTGTAGGCACCGGCTAAGGAAAAGATATTCCAAATTCTACTCCTGAAAGAACAATGGCAAATTTTCAAACAGGAGAAGCCTCTTATAATGATAAAATAAATTTATCCAGACAAATTTGTAATTTTAGGAACAAAGTATTTATTTGCTTTAAACAAGTCATCCTAAAGATTCGGGCTTCTTGTCTACTAGAGTATTAACAATTTAAAGAATGTTTTTAGTATCCTTGTAAACAGAGATAAAATTATTCTATAGAAGAATATTGGGTTTCTGACTAAAATGAAAGTACTCTTGTTAGGCTTAATCATTATTGAAAAGTTTGGAAGAATGTTAACATTATATTTTTATTTTTATTTAGAAAAAAACCGGGCTGCAAGACCACTCCCGTTTTGCGACAGGGCCCCGTGTGGCTACTGGAAAGGGTACAAAATGTCGCCACCCCAATTAATCGCGAGGGTGTCGTAAGAACACTTTCGCAAAACGATCCATTACGTAGAGAAGGAAAACTCGAAATGAAACCCGGTTGACAGAAAAATGACAATCGTTATGCCAAGTTGGAGGTCTTATGGGCGGCTTGAAAAATTTCAACTGCGGGTCGGCACGACCGGCAATTGTCCATTTCAATACGGCAATAGGGCTCACCACCTGCTACGTGGGACATATAACTATAAGGTGAAATATGGGCGTTTAATATGCCTCTGCTTACCCCTTCGAGGTCTAGGGCGTGACTATAAGTATGTATGTAGAAACAATCTTCAGTCTCGCCACGTAGTTATTATACTCATCGTAAACCTATACTTATAACAGACTCCAATAAAGCATTTTTATGCTGAGTAATGAGATACTAAACTTTTTCATAAAAAAATATTTTGAAAGCGCTTAGCGTATATCACCAACAACATGATATTTTCGTAACCCAAATTTATTATAACACGAGTATTATCAAAATAAATATCAAATCTTTTTAGACTAGATACTTTGAGAGGAAATCTCTCAATATCGTACGTATCTCCTATCGATATAACATCACGATTGTCGAACAATTCAATAAAATCATGTGTAGCGTCACTCAAAGATGAAGATTATAATAATATCCTAAAAGGACTATATTTTCATGTGATAGATTTTGCTAAAACATTCGATAGAATATAGTCTCGTTTATTTACTCGTAAAGGGAAGAAAACTCTCCATAATAACTTTTTCCTTAATCTTTCCTTGTGTAGGTACACGGCTTGTCTTTTGGTAAGTCGTTTTTTTCTATGAATTTATTTTATGATCATAAGAGGCTTCTCCTGTTTGAAAATTTGCCATTGTTCTTTCAGGGGTAGAATTTGGAAAACCTTTGCAACTTTGTATAAGAATTAACAGGATTTTTACCTGTGTTATTGAGTGTTTTCCAATGGCGATGAAGGGTCAATCAAATCAGCGTATGGCAGTCCACTGCTGGACGTAGGCTTCTCACAAATTACGTCACAATACATGGTCTTATTCACGATTCGATCAAAGAAGGTGGCCAATATGGGTGAATTTCTCAAACGTAAAAATGAGGCGGCGCCACTGAAAATCATACCTCAAAGTTCAGATACGATAAACCTTTTTTTGTGTAAGAAAGCAATTAATTACCTTAATAAAGTCATACACAATAAGTTATAAGATATTATTTAAATTATTATTAAAAAAGGATTTTCTATTTAAAATATAATTTTGGTGGTTCGTCCACAACCTGTTTTATAAAGAAAAATCACATCCCAATCAACACACCGTCAGTTTACTAGATATACCTAATTTTATTTTAATTCTGTATTAGCTTTTCCACCTCTTGACTATTTAATTCGAGTATTTAGTGCTATATTTGATCTTATAAAAAATGTATAAGGTCCGTCCGCGATAAGTTTCAAATTTTGGTGTCAATAATAAAATCATTCCGTGAATCGTACTGAAAATAGGTACCGGGACGTTACTACCATCTTTCGAATCATTGAGTCCTGTGCTGTCACGCACCAGTGCCAGTCTCGTGCCAACTTGCTCCGACTTCCCACTAAAAACGTAAGTAATACTCTCGTAAGCCCTCGGACACGATTTCAGTAATTTTTGTGTTGATAATTTGAAACGTTTTAAGCTCGTTATTTGTTTAAATAGCTAATGTATAGCGTAAGGGTTCGATATTTGTTTAAAATAACAGTAATCTTACTAATATTATAAATGCGAAAGTTTGTGAGTGTGGATGTTTGTTACTCTTTCACGCTCGAACCGCTGAACGGATCGGGCTGAAATTTGGTACAGAGATACATTATAGTCTGAAATAACACATAGGCTACCTTTTATCCCGGGAATAACTTCCCGCGGAAACAAATTTTACGCGGGCGAAGCTGCGGGCATCAGCTAGTGTCATTATAAAATTCTGAATAGTATTTTGTCAAATCAACTTATTTGTCACATTTCTAATTTTGGTGGTCTAATTTTGGTGATTTTGGTGGTGTTTGACTAATCACCAAAATTGCTTAGTTACACCAAAATTAGATTTATAGTTTCTGGGGTAATTTTAGAAATTCTATGTTTATTTTCATTAAATTAATATGGATAAAGAATTTATGCTAGAAACAGGATTCGAACCTATGTCTACCGGAATACTGTTCCGGTGCATCTACCGCTGCCGAACGTTAAGTTTTGACTCCACAGTACGTATTAAGAGTGACGCCATCCTCAGATAGAACCTTCATTTCATTATGAACTAATAAAAAAATATTATCAACAATGTGAGATACTCTTACTTCGTACTCTGAGAATATTTTTTTCCACATTAATTGAATGAAAATTATACTAGGTGTGAGCTTTTAAGTATATTAGTAGTATTCCTTCCATTCCAGCATGCCAAAGAAAACATCAAAATTATCTCAAGCCGAGCGTTTAGAGAATAAAAGAAATGCCGAGAGGAAGAGAAAAGAAAAAATTAATAAAGATCCAGAGAAAGTAGAGGAATTACGAAGAAAAGAAAGAGGAAGATATCACCGAAAAAAAGCAGAAGGAAAAATCGTACCTTTGAGTGAAATGCCACCACGTGCTCGCACACCTCATCAAAAACGGAATCGGATTAATTTTAAAGCATACTACGAAAGGAAAAAAAGGACACAACTAACAAGCATTCAGCCGCAAAGCCCTGATACTTGCATGCCTGCAGGCAAGTATCATCTTCTGCGAGTGCAGTTGAGATGAAGCGGCGGTTATGGCTCTACTCGTCAGCAGACTGGGACGGTCTCTGCGACTACTTTGCGTCTATCCCGTGGAGTCAGCGCTGCTTTGCAGGTGAGGCTTCATCGGAGAGCGCATCTGCGGTAGCTGGTGACATCAGATTAGGTATGGAATACTACATTCCGTACACTGATGTCGCCAGCATCCGCAAAGCTCGTCCCTGGTTCGGGCTTGAATGCGCCGAGGCTGTTCAGAAAAATCAGATGGCGTTTCGCGTTTGGGTCAGGGCTCGGGCAATGCGAGACCTGACCGTGGCACACCTCATGGCAGCGTATAACAGAGCCACTAGAGCCAGAGAGAGCGCCTTCAAGAGAGCGGATGCCCAGCGCGTCGCACGGCTGGATCGGGAGCTAGCCTCACACCCCACGGGTAGCCGTGGCTATTGAGAGCTGGCCAAAGCTGTGCATGCTAACTTCTGCCAACCCTCGCTGCCACCGCTGCGTTACCCCGATGGATCACGGGCTCACAAGGCCCAAGAGAAAGGCGACCTGCTAGTTAACCTCTTTGCGCCCAATTCCCGGGTCGACGACTGTGGCATGCAGCCCCCCACCATCGCCGATTGTGGTTACACAATGCCAGAAATTGTCATCCGGCAGTGTGATGTGCGGGCGGTGCTGCGGTCACTCAACACGCGGAAAGCCAGTGGTCCTGACGGCATTCCGGCGGTGGTGCTGAAGCAATGTGCGGCCGAATTGGCTCCAGCATAAACGCGCCTGTATCGCCTCTCCTACTCTTCAGGGGAAGTGCCGGAGGCTTGGAGGGTGGCGAAAGTACAACCGATCCCCAAGAAAGGGGATAGGTCGGACCCTGCCAACTATCGCCCTATAGCCGTCACCTCGATCATTTGTAAAATATTTGAGCTGATCATCAACAAACGACTCATGCGCTAACTCGATTATCACTCGCTACTCAATGATCGACAATATGGCTTTAGGCCAAAACGATCTACGGGTGACTTCCTGGCATACGTGGTGCATGTTTGGGGTGTGGCTATGGAGAGGCACGGTGAGTCGTTGGCTATAAGCCTCGATATCGCCTAAGCCTTCGAAAGAGTATGGCATGCGCCCTGGACCGCATTTCACAATGGGGATCCTCGAACCTGTTCGAGTTCAATGTCCGTAAAACACAGGCGTGTGCGTTTACAGCTAAAAAACCCCTTTCCTACCTCTACCCTCTCTTCGGAATACGACGATTCCACTTGGAGAAAATCTGGACATCCTTGGCATAGACGTCCGGCCCGAGCTCAATCACAAATACCATATTGAGCGATGTATTGGGCTAGCCTCGAGAAAACTAGGAGTTCTAAACAAGGTGAAACGGTTCTTTACGTCAAACCAGAGGTGTCTGCTGTACAAAACGCAGAATACGTCCTTGCGTCGAATACTGCTCTCACCTTTGGGACGACTCCGCGAGGTACTTGCTTGACGCGCTGGACTCTATGCAGCGGCGAGCTATTCGCATTATAAACTGCCCTGAGGTAACAGAAAGTCTGGAGTCATTGGCGCAGCGAAGAACAATGGCTCTTTGGCTGCTTTCTACCGTATCTATCACGGTGAGTGTTCTGAAGAACTCTTCAACCTACTCCCACCCCTCTCCATTCTGATCCCGAACAACGCGTGCTGGACAGAGGTGCCACTCTCACACAGTGAAGAGAATCTTTGCTAGAACTGAACGATTCAAAAGATCGTTTTTCTGTCGAACCATAAAAATCTGGAACGACCTGCCAGCGCACGTGTTTCCCTCCACTTACAATTCTTACAAGCGGAGCGTGAAGAGGCACATCATAGGGCCGCCAAGTTGAGGGCCGCTTTCTATAGTCCTACAGACTGGGACGGTGGCCCCCAATCGCTAGATGTCGCTGTGGCTTTCCATCAGGCGGCGGCTGCATCATTTTGGCAAGATAAATATATAAAAAAAATCTATATTACATATATGTGTCATTAAATAAAAAAATCTTCTGTTAAAAGGTATTTTTATTGTCTACTAATTTTTTTGTTCCTATATCTAATTTTGGTGTTAAAATACCAATTTTGGTGTATTGACAATTTAGGTGTCGATAATATTAATGTCATTTTCGGGTTTAATTAGACTTTTCTAGCTTTCATGCAACTATTATACGTTTTTCTTTCTAATTATAGAATAATATTATCTACATATAGAGTAACAAAAAAAAACACCAAAATTAGGTAAAAATTCATAGATGTTGAAATTCACACATATCATTGTTTGCTTTTAAGACTTCTAATTTTAACTGCTAGTATTCAGTAATTCTTGCAACAGTGCCAGAATATCCGAAATGCAATGGCAAATATCCCGTTAACTCTACTACAATAAAATTGTCAGTGAACATAAACGTTTGAGTACTTGAAAATGTTTAAAATTTTATGAAAATTAAACGTCTATACGGGCAAAACAGAAACTAATTTTTGATAAACAAACAAGATAGTTGGAACGTGGTTCTATAAAAGATAGGTTATATGCGAAGTAAGCTCATAACATATGCATGTGTATTCGCTCGTGAATCGCTTAAAAATCCATTTTGCATGCAACATTTGCTTACTACCTACAAACTGTTTACTCTACAATATTGATAGAAGATAGATACCTAGTATTTTTGGTTTCGTACCCAAAAAACTACTGTCTATCTATCTGTCTGTAAAAACTACTGTCTATCTGTCTGTCACGAGGCTGTTCCTCATGGATCTTTCTAAAGGATTTTAGAGGACAAAGGGGGAACCATGACAGCTAGAGAGCTAAAATTTTCTGTGTGAAGAAATACTTAATCAGAAAAAAATTTAAGGGGGTTCCCATACAACAAGAAACTTCTGTGTTTGCCGTTTTTTGGTACGGAACCTTCTGTGCATGAGTCCGACTCGTACTTGGCTGGTTTTATATAGTATTTCGTTTATTCAAGAAATTTTACACTGACAAGGTGTTTTCAAAATAAATATTAAAATGTTTATCTTCGACATTTGAAAGGCCCAATTCAAGGACACAGATCTTTGAATTTTGAGCCTTTCAGTTGTCGAGGTTTTACAAAAGTTTTGAATTGGAACTTTGTGCTAATATAAATGATCCAAAAAAAAATCTATTAGAATAGCACTTTTTATTTAATTCAGTTCATTAATATAATTCTCTATAGATCCGATTCACAGCGGACTTGGCATGACTTACAGTAAACATTAGAGTAAATTACTGTTATGAAATTGACGATATTATAAAATAAATCTAAAATTATATTGCCATTAAGTATAGGTAGGTATAGTTTTCAATAAATCGTATCTTTTTTTTTATTTAGAATATAATAGACCAGCAGGCTCAGAATTATTGTGTAAAAATTCAATAAATAAATAAAATAAACTACGTCCAGGCAAAAAGGAATATAGTGAAATTCAACAGATGTAAATAATATAGTAATCAAAGCAATTGGATCTTGACTGCTCCATAATTACTTACATTTAATTATCAATCCTGATCATAGTCGTTTCAAGGAACTCTAGTTAGATTTATGCGGACATTTCGACACTAATAAACCTTTAGATTATAGAATAATTTCATGAAAAATACTCGGATGGTAAAAATTTAAGACTGTCATTTTTGCTTGTCATTAAATTATTTTTTCTCAGACTTGTTTGTCTTTGCCATAGTGTTGTAAAACTGTTGTACTGGCCAATTGATTTTAAAAGGAGGTCATTGTTTTATCAATCTGTCAGTTCGAAAAAATGTACTTACTTTAATAATATAACTTATTGACCCAGAGAGCGACGAGTGCGAGTCTTTGCCCCTTTCACACGTACCGGTTGCCGGGTGCCGGGTACCCGGGTGTATGGCCGTGTACTATAGCTTTCACACGTAACGGCGTGATTTGCCCGGCAACCGCTTGCATTCGCCGCCGGTTACCCGGCAACCGGTACGTGTGAAAAGGCACTTTGAGTTTGGGTCTTCGATTCTACAGTATAGACGATTTTGCTTTCGTCCTTATGTGTGTATGCATGTCAGTTTCGGTCTAGAAGACGCATTTGTTAACCAATTTTCTCCAAACTTGGCACACATGTTCTTTGATTTAAAATCATTGAACTACGAAAAGATAAAATACAACTTTTGTCGAGAGTTTTTTTAATAGGGCGGAAAATAAGGGAGAAAAAGGGCCTCGTTATATATGATGGGATCATAAGGGATATAATTCCTCACAGGTTGTTTTTTCCTGGGCGCTCGCGAGGTCTACTCTTCGCAGAAGTACTTGTATTAAATTGGGACTAACTAAGTATTTGTGCGACCCAGAAATCGTCAGAAGGATCCGGTTAAGCTTAGTACCGTGTGGAGGAGTAAGTTTAAAGAGGCTTACGTCCATTAGTGAACTGCCAAAAAGATTTTTTACTACTTTGCTTCGAATATACCTGTCACCATGTCATTATAATGACCTAGTTCCCTTTCTTTGGATTTAAAAACCCCACATTAGAAATCTCTCAAAAGGTCTTAGTCTGCTTCTGTAAGAACGGCGAGCAGCCAACGAGGCGTCTACACATTTTATCATCCCTAAACTAATATATTATTGTAAATAAATGATTATACTATTAAATTTTCTAAAAGTTTCTTTTTTTTAAAGATCCTTTAATTAAATTAATATAAAAAGTTATTGCGCATAATATATATAGATATACCGAATTACATGATTTGATGAATTTGGCGATTGATTAACCGAAGTAAATGAATGTACGGTGAACTAGATATAACTCAATGATTACTTACATAAGAATCAGTTTAGTTACAACACTATGATCATAGACAACTTCTTTCAAAACATGACATGTTTACATGATTGCTGAGCTGTCCAGAAAAAGACTATAGTAGTAATGATAGGAGATTTGATACTATTTCTTTAACGATTTCTGCACTTGTTTTTTTTTTATTTTTGAAAATCAAACATGTCTCTTTACTAAATAATAGGATTGTCTTTAAGCCAGTTACAACATTTTCACTTTTTCAAGATTATGATTGTACTATGTGCAACCATTGTCCACTTAAGTTTAGTTTCCCGTGTTTTCTCTTTATTATAATCTTCTTCATTTATCCGATTTATTATATTAGACTTTTATATCTTTTACAGTTTACATAAAATTTGCTAGAGTGCTGTTATAAAAACTGTATGAAAAATGAGTACCTACAAATAAACTAATTTGTTGAAATGCTATAAAAACTAAAGAATAACATTTGAGGGTATAAAATCTACTAAAATTGCGAAGACTGAAGAACGGTTGAACGGCCTTTTATGATAATGACCAAGTCTGCTTCAAAAAAATAAAATGTACACACCCATTTTCTTTAGCCGATATGTCCTATATCCATTCATAGTCACTAGACTGCAAGGGCCGACACTTGGTAATTCCTGGATCAGCATATTTTCAAGTGGTGTTAATTTTGCTTACCCAGCAACTTCGAGTGGGTGTTGACCCTGCATGCTGAATACTTCGATTTTTGCTGAGTAAAGTTTAAGTAAGTTAGTTTAGCATCACACATTTTTCGTCATTTTTAGATTACAGAATTTCCTTTTCATATGATTAATGGTTACATTTTTCAAGTATATTTAGGTAGGTACTTTCTATATATAAGTTAGAATTTGTTTTTGACCGAGTATCTACGAAAATGTATTGATTTCATTTTTGCCCTAACTGTCTCAATTCATTGAAATACAATGTCAAGGATAAATTCTGCTTTATCGTTTTTATCATCATTTAAGCAATATTTCCGATTGTTTACGAAAGCATTAGCGTTACGAACATTGCTACATAGAAAGTGGTACGTTTAAAAATGGTACCTAAGTTATAATTTATAATCATTTACTATATAAATATTTAGCCGCAATTCGTCAATTACCTAACTGGAAAGGATTCCAAATTGAATAGGCCAATTCAAATTTAGACGTGATAAATGTTTTCCAATTTATAAAACCCTCAATTGATCCCCTAAAACATTTTAAGTTAGAATTTTCAAAGCCTAAAATACGGATAGCCATAGATCGCTCAGATAAAGCGGTGTCCATGCGTTATCTATTTTCCGGGACAAACGGTTGGACAAGGATATCTGACTCAATCCATGTTAATTGTTCAAATGAATTCGAATGGAATCGATAACTACTGCTTTTGTGCTACCTTTTCTTGTACTATAGAGATTGTAAGGATTTTAGTTAAAGTTGTGAAAATGTTCTGTTCTTGGAATTCACAAAGATTTGAATAAACGGAACACACCTACATGGCCTTGTTACTCTTAGCCAAAGAATGAAGGCCACTGGCTCAGCGATTAAAGCTATTGACCTTTATAGGTACCTATGCCTCGCTTGAAGAAGCCTCAATAGTTCTGTTGGTAGTCCTGGGGTTTCCTTCCGAGGACTTTCGCAGGGCTTCCAACCGTAGGCTGTTAGGTAGGATACGTGGGGTTTTTAGTCGTTAGGAGTTCGGCATAGCATCCATGTTGGATTTTATTCACGTTGAAAAGCTTCAATGACTGTTAAGGACTCTTTGATAGTTTTTATAGGTACTGTGCTGGCATGTTTATGTCTACATGTCATTGATGATTAATTTAAATTTCGACTATGGTTTGGTGTCAAGGGGTTTGTTTATTTATGTTATAGTTGTATAGAATGTAACTAGATGGCGGTCGCCGGTTTAAATTCAAGCAATCGTTTGTCTGCAAGTAGGTACATATAAGCAATGGGTTTTATCGATTAAAGCGTGACTCTCGGAAGATACAAGGTGTTTTATTGTAAATAGTGAAAGTGAAAGTAATAGTGCAGTGGTGAATCTCTAGTTCCATACAGTGGGAACATTTTTTGGTCCTTCGAGCCGGATGTGGAGATTGGCTAGAAGTGACTGCTGTCTATCCCCAGCTGGACCAGGCCTAAAGTAAGGCCAGCGCGGATCGTCGTGAACCTCGAGCAGCTTTGGCAAGGTGACCCAAGTGGACGAACCGACTTGCATCACGGGCAAGACTGGCGTGACAGCAGCGGAAACATCACCATCATCGGACCGGGCATTAAGTGTCGTAAGCAGTGTTGTGTTATATGTGAACTGGACAAACTGTGAGTACTTTAAAATCTTTAATAGCAGAGTAGGGACTTAGAAAAATTCAAGCAAACATTGACTTAGAAAATCAAGTGGTCGCATAGGACTTAGAATAGTTTTCAAAAAACTGAAACTACAGGGAATCTATGCTCGATTTCTATTAGACTGAGAAGTGAAAAAGACTTTAGAAAACTTTGAATCAAAATTTTATGGACTTTGAATCTTTGAGTGTCAAAAGTTTGAAGCACAGTAATGGATCTAATAATAGTGCAAGAGAACTTATACTAACAGTTTCAGAAAACAAAAATTAACCATAAGAAAAGTCCTAAGTCGAGAATTACTAGACCTTATCTAGAAAACAGAATAGAACTCATAAAGGCAAAATGGAAGGAATTTAGTGTGAATCATTCTGATATTCTTAAGTGCCCGGCAGCAAAGACCACCGTATACATTTTAGATGATTTTTATACTGAAGTTGAAGAGTTCTATTTAGATTTATTGTCAGAATTCATGGAACTCATTCCACAAGAAGCTAATTTGAAACTTGCTGATGTTGGTGATAAAGTTCAAAGAAATGCTTTTGTCAAGTTACCTAAAATTACAATACCAACTTTTTCGGGTCGCTATACAGAATGGACTACATTCAAAGATTTATTTATGTCTCTCATACACAACAACAACAGCATAGATGGAGTACAAAAATTGAATTATTTGAAAGCACACTTGACAGGAGAAGCGGAGCAGTTGCTGCGACATATTCCAATTACCAACGATAACTATCAGCAGTGTTGGGACCTATTGGAAGCAAGATACAACAACAAACAGTACGTAGCTAATAATATTTTCAAAAGGTTTTTCGCTCAACGTGATATCGTCGGAGAATCTGCAACCAGCATTAAGCAGATGTTGGATATTACTGTGGAAACTTTAAAGGGCTTGCAGGTTTTAGGGATACAGACGGAATCATGGGACGCTATTATAATTTATATCGTTTCACAGAAATTGGATACAGAAACGAGGAAGCAATGGGAGTGTAGTCAGCGAAACAACTTTTACTAGTAACGCATTACCGAGTTCTAAGCAATTCCAAAACTTTTTGGAGAACAGGTTTCATTCATTGGAATTCTTAGACACAAAATCGGTACCGGAAAATAAAGAAAAGTTGAATTTCAATCCTCGTTTTGGTAACCATTTCCATGTATTTGAAGTATCTTGTGTTTATTGTAAAGGTAATCATAAAATAAGTTCTCGTAAAGATTTTATTCAATTGGATATTAACATCAAACGCACTTATGTCAAAGAAAATAATTTGTGTTACAATTGTTTAGCCAATAACCACAGTGTAAAATATTGTCGTCTTACAACTTCTTGTCAGATCTGTAATAGGCGACATCACTCACTATTACATTCCAAGGATACTGTTGGAACTAGGACGCCACTGCAAGCAACACCACACCAGGTATTAGAAGAGGTCACCACGGGTTGTTCACACATCTCGAAAGGATCTGAACAAATTGCTTTATTACCAACTGCAATTGTTTATGTCCATTCGAGAAGAGGGGTTATAACCCCTACGGGTATTAATGGATCAGGGTTCACACATTTCATTTATCACACAAGCAGCTTTTCAGTTGCTAGGTTTGAAGGGTTCGCCAGTCAAGGGTTCTTTTTCAGGATTGGGCAGTGAAATCAAAGTGGTTTCAAAAGCAAAGACAAACCTATGTCTTCATTCATTGCACAATCCAGACTGCGCGATACCTGTCACAGCCTATGTATTGGATAGATTAACAGGGTTGTTACCGCCTAGGGAATTAGTGTTAGGGCCTTGGTCAGTGCTAAATTTTATCAAGTTAGCTGATCCAGACTATCATTTACCAAATCAGGTTGATATGTTACTGGGATCTGACGTTTATGGTAAGATATTACGTGAGGGCTTCCATAAATGTCCATCTGGATCACTGCTAGCTCAGGAAACTATCTTCGGATGGATTCTGTCAGGAACAAATAACAATTACAATCATTCGGTTAATGTCATCAGTATGCATGTTCAAGCAGAGATGCTATATCAAAGGCAGATAGGGAACTAGAAAGCGAGCCACTGATAGGAGAGAAAATCATTTCAGAAGTAGAACAACGCTGTGAAGAAATATATGCATCGACCCTCGATGAACCTGGGCGATATATTGGTAGGTTACCTTTTAGAAAAAAACGGATTGGCTTGTCACCGAGGGATTATCATCCCCCTTTCCAAATTTACTCTTAGTTCGTCGAATTCAACGTATCGTTAAACATTTTTGGAGAAGATAGGGAATACCTGTCTGATTTGTTGCAAAGGCTAAAGTGGAATAAATTAACACTGGAACCAGTAGTGGGTGGTGTTGTCTTGGTTAATGGGTAGGATAATCAAAAAGCATTCTAGCGTTATAACAATTCAATGTAGAAATTCATATTCATAGAGACTTGTATCTAAGATTTGTGTTTTACCAGTTAGTGGTAAAGATTTTTTGAGTTTAAACTGAATTATATTTGTTTTTTCATGCTAGGGTTCGTGTATATCAATTTTGTTTGGATTTCAGGGTATGAACACAAATGCACATTTTGTAGGTTTTATGTTTCTTTACTAAGGTTTAAGACTGTATAGGTTGTTGGTATTTTTTTGAGTGATTTAAGGACTGTCGTCCTTAGGGGGCCGGTATGTTAAGGACTCTTTGATAGTTTTTATAGGTACTGTACTGGCATGTTTATGTCTAGATGTCATTGATGATTGATTTAAATTTCGACTATGGTTTGGTGTCAAGGGGTTTGTTTATTTATGTTATAGTTGTATATAATGTAACTAGATGGCGGTCGCCGGTTTAAATTCAAGCTATCGTTTGTCTGCAAGTAGGTACATATAAGCAATGGGTTTTATCGATTAAAGCGTGACTCTCGGAAGATACAAGGTGTTTTATTGTCAATAGTGAAAGTGAAAGTAATAGTGCAGTGGTGAATCTCTAGTTCCATACAGTGGGAACAATGGCTAATTGTAATCGGTTTCGTAATATTGTGGTTATACTTATGAATCTTTTTGAATTCTGTTAAAAGGGAAATTTAATTATTTTTATTGAAAATTCTTCAAATGATGGTTTTATCATAGCTACGGAGAACAATCACAGAGATTTATGAATATCTCAATATCGCAATGCAAGAGAAATACAATATATTTTTATTTGTTTCATCAATATGTACAAGCTATTATTGATAAATATTGTTTATTTTATTGTTTGTAGTGAGTTACGAAACATTTTATTTATGCCGTTTGTACTCGAGTATAAAATGAAAAAGCTCCTATAAGTTGCTTTCTTTAGAATTCAGATGCTATTTAATGCTTGCTTGTAATATAAGTAGTATATTATCAGTCACGCATATTTCGATAGATTAGGCACGTCTAGCTCGACTATATTTTTTTATCGTGTCCTATGACCAAAGTCCTGGGTGTGGTTGTCGACACAAACTTTAGCTTTCGCGAGCACGCGGGAAGCATGGGTGATAGGGCTGTACGGAAAAACGTCGCGCGTTTCTGCCCCAACCTGGGGCGTGAAGTACATGGCGCAACGGTGCTGTGCTACGGCACATTCGTACCTATAGGTACTCACTTACCCTGCTGGTTGCTGGGCACGGGCGCGCGGCCATGCCGCGACGTGACGCGGCAACCATTTAGTTAGAAGCGCTGTGTTGAGGAGCCAAAGATTAATACTGCTCCTTGAAGCATATCAATCGGATAGTATATCATAGCCAAGTGGCTGGTAAGACCAAGGGTTGGTGGAGGGGACAATTCTATCTAATAATTTCACTCTCTTGAACCAATTAGTACTATTTATTGTATGAAAGTGACGTTAGACAAGTCAAATACGCTATTAAACTTTCGACATATATAATACAAACCATTAGGAACTTAAAATTCGTTGAATAACTCACAGAAGTTCCACCAGACGTTTCCTTATTAACTTCCTTATTGCAATGAAAAACTTAGTTTTCCTAACAATTTCCAAACTCATGATTTATAAGATAAATTTGTGCGATTGGCGTCAAATATTCTATTGTGCAGGATCGATTTTGAGCCTTCGGTTTCAGTTGAATAACTTAGTAAGGTAATTATTCATTGAATAGCATTTGAATTTAATATTCAAGCGTTAGACACAGTGATATATGTCTAGCCCTGTCTTCAGAGCTTTTCTTACTGCTGTAATTCCAGTTAACATGTTTTCTGCCAAAATTAGTATTGAAAACATTGAAACACCTTCTCTCGGATATTAATGAAATTTTCTAAAGTTTACATCTCCTCTTGAGTCTGGCAGAAGCGGCATGAGCAATAAGCACGGACTTAATATTGTGTCTACAAAACGGGACGGTATCAAAAAATCTGCTAATGTAAATAACTCCTATCCATGTCGAGAAAGCACAATGTTTTAAACCTCTTTAACACCCGTCCCACTCTTTAATGCTCGTCTTAATAAATAATAGTACTAACTTCTGCCCGCGACTTCGTTCACGAGGTGATTTTAACGATTAACCAATCGATTTTGACCTGTCCAATGCAAAGGTTTTCTATTAAAACATAGGTCAAGCTGTATTATAATTTCCGCTGAACCAATTTTAATGAAACATGCAGCGTTATTTAAGTTGAAAAAATACCTACAGTAGAGTGTAGACACCTGAACCTACCACTGTACCAAAAAATGAAAATTGATGTAGGTACTTACTACAATCTTTATCTGAAATAAATATATTCTATTCTATTCTATAGAATTCTAATAGTACAGTTATGATCAAGCTACTGAATTTTGCTCCAACCCCGAACAAATAAACAAACAGACCCAAAGAAAAAAATAATAGATTTGGATTCAGAAGCCCTAAATTAGTCGATTACAGTTATTTTTAAAATGTATCTTGAATGTACCGTCACAGCTATTTTTAATAGTAGAGAAGAGAAGAGATTACATACAGATTAGCAACTCCCTGCCGCGCCACAGCTGTCATTAAAGTTGACGGACGTGTTGAGGGAGCATTTGCTTAGCATTATTGGTCACACGCGCACACTCAAGCTGGAGTTTTCGCCCTGTGTTGCTACTTCACCCAAGTTCAATACGTATTTCTGAGGAAACATTAACTTCATGAGTAAGCTGAGCATAAACTGTAGTGTTAACACAACATGGTGCCATTGCATGCACCTCTCCTGAATGGTATGAATAATACACCGTATTTAGTTCTCGAATCAATCAAACTATTTGGGAGCTGCGCGTGAAATTACAAGTACATAAACCACGCACGTAATTCAAGAAGGCAAGGGATGGGTACCATACAAATTAGCATTTAATTGTACAGTAACGAAACAATGCAGACAAAACCCGACTTTTCTCATAAAGCCGGCTTACGTGTAAGAATATGCCTGCCTTAACAAATTAGGGTTCTTTGTTAAGACGGGCATATGCTTACACGGAATTCCAAAGGCAAGACACGACAATGGATCTCATATTCTTAATGCTCTTGGATGACTTGCGATACTCGCAAAATATCGTTTTGGAATACAGAGAGAGCACTTTGCTAAGATAATATATAAAATAATGAGTACAAACGCAGTGGAGTTTACATTTCTAGTTTCAAACTTAGAAGTTAGAAAGCTGTATAATTATACAAACTTCTTCTGTACTATCGTGTATCATACTGAAATAACTTTTCATGAGAATAAACGTGGCTATTTTTATTATATTGCAGCTACTGAGTATGAGACGAGGTTATGGCGAATAGAAGGAAAACTCACAACGACTCTGTTCCAGATTATTTTAATTATTTTATCCTGTTGGTTGATGAAACTCTGTACCAACTCATCTCCCCAGCGCAGCGTGGTACAGTAAATTTGTAATTATACTGGTTTAGGGTACCGTACCTACCCAAAGGGTAAAAATGGATGTATTTCTGTAGCCGCTATGACAACAGATACAGAAAAAAAGGGATGGATTATGAAGGGCTCCCATACATCAAACATGATTTTGTTTTGCCTTTTTTGATACGGAACCGTCTGAGCGCTAGTCCGACTCGCACTTGGCCGGTTTTAAATTTTGCCGGCAAAGTAGATACTGTACTAGGTTGGTAAAATCTGAAACAATATTTTTCGCCGAAATCAATTAAAAAAACGAAAACAGCAGTTGAGTGTTGTTTTTGCTTTATGAAGCTCGGCTTGTTAGTGGGGATTTGATCACTCTATTGCCTTTATGAGTAAGCTACTTGTTTGTTTAGGCTCCTCTGGTGTTAGCGTGGTCTAATACACAAGAAAGGTGTGTTTTAAAATGTGTAAGATTTTGGTTTTGTGCAAATAATGGTTTTTTAAGGCTTTTCTTTTTCATTTATCACAGGGCGGAAACTTCATACAAATGATTCGTTTACAACTCTGTCACCTACACTAAAACATGTTGTTTTTACAAAGCTTTGTATGTGTGTGTGACCTTAGTGGTCACACACACAACGGCTAAGCAAACGTTCCGTCAAAATACCCTCCAACTATAATGACTGAATGGCGGAGTTGGCGATGCTTGCTTAACGAGAGGCAGGGGGATGCCAATTTGTATTATTTTATCAAACATTTCTTTGACAAATAAATTAAATGATAGGTATATGGACTTACGTCAGAATCATGATGATACTGAATTTTTGGACACAAAAATTATGTAGGTTTTTCATAACTTCATACATTTTAATATGATGTAGACCATCAAGTATTTGTGTGAAGACATGTCAAGAACACCGCAGGGTTGAATGCGATTCTCGAAGAGTGTTCAACAAGCTCTTCACTGAATTGAATTTGATCCAATCAGTCGACCGTATCTATCTTTTATGTATTTATGTAAACACAAGTGTTTAACGCGCTTACAGCAAAGCCATTCACTTCCAGCCATTGCGATCACCTTTTCTTATTACTTAATAGGTGCTGTATATGAAGATTGATTACTACAAATTGCTGGTAAAATCTTCTTCTTATCCGGTTCACTCTTGACAGAGCGGTCGTAATCGTTATGTATTAGTATTATTAGCAGGGGCAGATGTAATGCGCTTCAGGACGTTTCGCCACCGATGTCTGTTGAAGGTCATCCTAAAATACAGATCTGTATTATACAAATTTATATTGTACAATTTAGTTCGTAAGCAATCAAGGCACAGCGATAGTCAAGGCTTGTCTCGACAAACCTTTTTCATATTAAGAACAAAAAAAACTATTCCACGTGGATGGAGCCGCCGGCATCTACTGGCAAGAATATTTTTTTTTTTTTTTTTATACTAGGTACTTAGGTGGCAGACAAGCTACGGCCCACCGGAAGGTTGGTAACCGTAGCCTATAGACGTTTGCAACACCAGAGGCGCTACACACACGCATCCGACCCGGGCGCAGGTTGTGACGGCCCACAGTTGAAATTTTTCAAGCCGCCCATAAGGCCTTCAACTTGGCTTAACGACTGTCATTTTACTGACAACCGGGACCAACGGCTTAACGTGCATTCCGAAGCACGGAAACGCTCGTAAATAAATGTCACAAAGTGGTCCACGTGGTGGTCACCCATCCATATCCGGCCATAGTAAATGTTGCTTACTGCAGTGATCGTTTACAGAACACTGAGTCCGCGGGGCCACGAGCGCTTCAAATGATATCAAATGTTCGAAGACATGACTGTTTTCAAAGCTTACCTAGCTACCTTGAATTGAAAAAAGTAACTTGGAAGTATGGCTCCAGAAGTATTGCTTATATTCCTTCAATTTACACAGTCCTCAGTTTCGTTGATGATGCCACTTCCCTTCTGGAAAAATTCAGTGATGATCAAACATAATTGGTTCTGTACGTGGTTTGTGTACAAGGTTATAAAAAAGTGGGCACAAATTAATGGCCATCACGTGACCTTACAAAAATTTCTACGGAACCTCCGAGGTTATTAATTTCTGAAACATTGATTGATTGAGTCAGCATTGAGTGATTGAGTCAGCATACTAATTGCTTTTCAAAAATTATGTCTAATGTTTGGGCAGGTATCATCGCAAGTCGATTGATTATATAGGTGCTATTCTATACATTCGAGCCGTGCAACTTAACTAAGTTACCGGTAGATGGTGCCTACGTCGCCCCAAGACGTAATGAGGTGAAAGAATTTGACGGTCGAGAGCAGTGTCTCGGTGGTCTAGTTGGTTAAGGCGTCTGGTCCGGCAAACCAGAAGACGCGGGTTCAAATCCTGCTCGAGATCAAAAATTTTTTCACATTTAATTTGTGATTGAGTCAGCATACTAATTGCTTTTCAAAAATTATCTCTAATGTTTGGGCAGGTATCATCGCAAGTCGATTGATTATATAGGTGCAATTCTATACATTCGAGCCGTGCAACTTAACTAAGTTACCGGTAGATGGTGCCTACGTCGCCCCAAGACGTAATGAGGTGAAAGAATTTGACGGTCGAGAGCAGTGTCTCGGTGGTCTAGTTGGTTAAGGCGTCTGGTTCGGCAAACCAGAAGACGCCGGTTCAAATCCTGCTCGAGATCAAAAAATTTTTTCACATTTAATTTGTGATTGAGTCAGCATACTAATTGCTTTTCAAAAATTATCTCTAATTTTTCATATTGAGTCGGTAGGAGTCCGGAGTATAGAATTCATGAGGGTTTTCCAATGTTCTAGAAAATTAGGGTATTTTACGAGTCTGACAAAATTTGAGTATTATTCGCAAATAATTATATTTCTAGAAATGATTGTGATAAAACTATGCCAATATCTGTACAACATACAAGAAAACATTTGAGGAGAGAGAGTCTTCGGACTTATATGCTGAGTGTTTGAGCACAAGCGCATTGCATTGTCGGTTTGTTTAGTTAGCAAACGTTTTGGCGTTGTGTAGTGTTTCCCCTAGGGACACATGATGTTTGGAATTACGAGGAGTAAGCGCTGGTTGCTGAGCAGGATTTATCACTTTATTTATCTACTTACCTAATTCGTGTAGGTTTGTAAAGATAAAAGTAATCTTTGGACAGTGTTATGCAAGTGGATAATTTATACTATATGTAAGACACTAACGCCTTTCTTTATATGCCAATAAATCATTCGTCTACGACCTCCCATTTCAATGGTTGCTATGATCTAGTTCTAAGCTTTCTTAGCGAAGGCGACTTCACATGCCTCCTTCAAGTTTCAGATCACGTCCTCATACGTAATCCATCGCGCAAATATTCTCCGGCGCCTTAAATGGTTAGAAACTGGAATAAAACTTGCCAAGAAATTCGTACGTTCTGCAGTTAGTTGTTTACTTTGGAAAAAATATACAATTCTTTTATTTTCTCGGCAGAGAAATAACTTTTATAAATTTGACATTTCATTTTCATTGTATATAAATTTATAAAATACACTGTAGCATTTAATACCTTGCTGGCTTTAGCAATTAACATTTTCCATGAAAATATTCTGAAACAATTTTGGTGGAAATAACTTTAGCACCAATTTATGTAAGTTTCTGTGTCTCCTCGTTTGATTTTATTACAGTTCCCCAACAAACATTAGACCCCACAGATTGACGATACAATTTCCAACTCCAGTTTGGACCGCGCACATCATTCACTGTCCCATCTCTCACAACTTAGCTTAAAGTTTGGCATACAATGACCTCTTTGATGGGTTGTCAGGAGCATCACGTCCAAGGTGAGATGTTACACGTATTTAAACTTTCATAGTTACCAACATTAGAATAAACGGGCTATTTGCCCGCTGATCCCACGGGTACCTTTGAGTAGTTCCGTGAAGACACTACGGGAACATTTTCTTCCCTCCAGTTCCACACAGTGTTGTTTGTAATGTTTCGGTACTGTTGCAAGCGTCGAGACCACGAAAAAACTAAATATTTAAGACGACCATTATAAAAGATGGAGTGTTGGTGAGAGGAAACCCTATTCATTGGTAAGCTATTCAATTAAATATACAGGAAAAAATATCTAATACTATGGTGCATGCTGACATTATACGCTAGAAAATTATGCAAATTTGTATTATTGCATGAGTGACATTTTTTTCAGCATTTTGATAATGTCGCCAACATGGAAAATATTCGTTCCATTTCTAGTCTAAATAGTTCATGCTGTAGCTAACGTTTTATTTCATGAGAAAAAGATAGAAAAGATCAACCTCCGTGCGAAAGATCAATGTTTGTGTAAAGGTTCAATATCACCAGCAACTTTACAATTTTCTTTGGAGTGTAATTTGGTAATAACATCTAACCTCCAGGGTTTACTAATGTTCGCCATAATTTAAAATGCCATAATTTCATATGCCATACTGGTATTTGCCATAATTTCATTAGATATAACGCTTCAGTTGCCATAATCGTGAAATGACATAAAATGACTTTCAATAATACCATTGGTCATAATCGATCAAGTGTCATAATAATTTAAATCCATAAATGTATTTGCCATAATTTTCATTTTCAATAATGCCATTTTCCATAACTTTTATTCACCATAATATAAATAAAGATAATTATACGACACTGATTTTTTATTAACAATTAAACCTAAAACTAAACCTCATATGGTGTCTCTAGCTAACTAAGCTCGACGGAGCCCCGCTTTGCGGGGCTGCTACTTCTGGGTGGTTTAAAAAAAAATCCGAGTCGGATTGCACTGAGTCGGGGTGTTAACGATAATTAATTTCGATATTATGCATTATTTTCATAATTATATCAAATTTTGATTATGTCAAGAGTCGATTATGATATGTGTTACTTATGGAAACTAATTATTATGAGAAATGTTGTTATAGAAACTCATTTTATGGCAAATAAAAGTTATGACTTTTGAGTTGTTAAGGCAAACGTTATTAGTATAAATTATAATAGTGCAAGTAAATATTATGATCGGGGATGATTATGGCAAACAATAATAGTGCAAATGAATTTATGGAAAACGAGAGAAGACCAACCTCCAGGGCTTCATATATATTTTTATGACTACCCTAGGCCGCAATAGGATGTATTTTCGGACGAATAACATCGTGACATGGTATATAAAATTTTACAACCTGAAAGCTATTACATATTCATGTTTGAGGAATATTTTTTTTTTTTTAATAAATATATAAATATTCACGGACATCTCACACAACGCTATCTGATCCCAAAGTAAGCTAGGAATAACCTGCTTGTGTTATGGGTATCAGACCACGGATATTAATACTTATATACTTTTAAATACATACATAGAAACACCCAGACTCTTGAGACAAACATTTATGGGTCACACAAATATTTGTCTCCGGTGGGAATCGAACCCACGACCTCCAGCGCCGCAGGCGGTATCACTACCGAATGCGCCACAGAGGCAGTCAGAAGTAAATGGTAGAATTTAAAATGCACCGACGACAATTTTAAATTGTTTGAAAACAATTTTTTTTTTCTAGACGTAAAAGCGTACGGGACTTATGTACGGCACGAAGGTGATAATAAATTCAAACTTTTATTTTATATTGTGCTAAACTAGAATGCATTATTGTTATTCTTATACTTTTGCTGCCTAGTCATCCTACTAAGTATGAATTTATCTACATACAATAAGAAGAATGTTGTATTATGTGAATGATCTTTTGTACTTAAAATTATGATATTTTGAGAATATTTTCTAAAAGTGGTCTTTTGAGACTTTTGATGAATTAGGCATAGTTGTACACTGCACTCCGTATTTGGAAATCCCAGCACTTCGGCAAGCGCCCAAGTCCCGGATAGCTTAACTGCAGTTTAAATTGATTTTATGCATTAACCCTCCAGTAACGCACACAGTAACTAGCAACACACGTTGGGTTCAAGTTTTTTTAAAGACTGCAGTCTAGGAACCCCGGTTAAGTGAACTTGAGGTGTTAAGGCTGCTGCTAATTTATTTCTTTTTTAATACAGTTGCTCAAAAAGTGGCGTATTACAGGGACGTATAGCGTTCGGGATGTGGGCTATTACGCACTCGTGCGTTTTCTTTCCCAATTGTCAAAATAATGTCTGTGATTTATGCAAATATTTCCAAAAAAAGATACTAACTTGTTTCAATATCAGATTAAAAGTAATTTTAATTAAAATTTAAGCATAAATTAATATAAGTATCGGCCAAAATTAAATTTATAAATATAAAAAAATTGGCTGTATGAAGTGCACAGCCAATAGTCTCTGCTTAGGAAGGTATGCATAATATTCTTTTACGGTTGGCGCCATTTTGGAAATTCAGGTTTATTGTGTTTTTAAATTCCTTCCTTCGGCTCGGGTCAACACCTGTCGTAACTCGTTGTAATAACAGAAATCCCACACTTGTATCGAAAACTACTATTACGGTTTATCACACCTACGATTATGTTATGAGCAAGTAGTATGAGCAAATTATGAAAATTCATAAATAGTGTTTTTGTAATGAAAATCTTTTTTTTTAAGAACATTATAATTTACTATCTTGATAGAAATATTAATATAGGTAGATGAGATGTAAAGAATAATGTCTGATCATTTAGAAAGAAACTATATCGCAACGGCTGTGCCCATCCATGCAGCTTACCCTTCACGGTATAAGGGTGAATATTTACTGTCACAATACTACGTTACGCTACGTGCTTTCATAATATTTACTCTTAGGTGCAGCACAGACATTACACTTTTTTGCGATCGAGTCTGTTGCGCACAACTAAACAGCCTGGCACTCATGGCCATAACAGAATAGAATAGAACAGAAATATAATACTTTATTGTACACCTATTAAGAATTACATGAATATATGATAATGATTACGCAGATTTTAAGGATTCCATACACAAAGGGTACCTATAAACGAGATCATGAGACTTCGTTGGCCGTCTGTCTGTCCGTCCATCAACAGCACCAGATAGTGTATTTTGTTGTTACTATAACAACAAATCTAAATCAGAAAAAAAGAGAGATTAAAAGAAGCTCCCATACAGCAAACGAGATTTTAAACCGGTTTTTGGTACAGAACCCCTTGTGCACCAGTACAACTAGCAATTGGCCGGTTATTCACAGTTTGTGCGCCATGGGAAGTCTATCGTCTGCGGCGCGCCTTATGGATGGGAGCCAAATCTTGTCAGTGGCTTAGCAATAAAATGGGGAAATATTAATCGGAACAAACACACATATTCTTGTTATCAAGTTATGTGGAGTAATGTCTGTCGTAAACGTGTCGGTGTGAGGGATTTGAGAGAATAGGTTTTGCTTGTTTTCAACTATTCTCATAGAAGAAGTTTCTCAGAATGTGTCGAATTAGTCTTTTGAGATAATTAACCGGATACTCAGACTTAGAAAAGTAGTGTTTACGAGGCGTTCAGTCATTGTTAGGTAACGAATGACCTACGTACGAACAAAACTATTAACGTCCCTACCATAAGTATTCTAAAAATGTACCTCAGTGATAGCTCAATGAATGGATAAGGTGTCTCTCTCGTGTTCTCAAGATCCGAGTTTGATTCCTGGTCATTAAGTTAACACAGGCAACCTATTTGTCTTTAGGAGCCCTGGGACATCCTTCAGAGGGCTTACCCGGGGCTCCTAACCATAGGCTGTTGGGGATTACGTGAGGTTTTTTAGTCGGTAGGAGTCCGGCATAGCATGCATGAGGATTTCCCCTCACGTTAAAAAAAGCAACTTATTTGACTTAGTTGTTCAGTTGGCAGAAAGAAAAACTTTTTGATAAATTCAACTAGCAGTTGCTGAGATTCTTGCGTTCAAAGAAACAAACTGTGTAGCTTTATTTATAGACATATGCTATACAAGATCATTATTATTTTTATATCTATGCATGAATATAGACAGGGATTTCCTACTATCGTGAAAAACACATTATTCTCCTTTGCCTCGCGATGTAGGTAAAAAGTTTATGAATCAATCCCTACTATATCCTTACTAATATTATAAATGTAATCCCTACTAATATTGTAAATGTAACTCTGTCTGTCTGTCTGTTACGCTTTCACGCCTAAACCACAGAAGCGATTTAGATGAAATTTTGTATAGAGATATTTTGCGTCCCTGGGAAGGACATAGACTACTTTTTAACCGACAGAAAGAAGGTAACAGTTTTACGCGATAACGACTTCTACATGGACGAAGCTGCGAGGAACAGCTAGTTCAAGATAATTGGCAATCTTAATAAGATTAAACTTAGGTGTAATATAATAGATTTGGATGAAAATAACTTGTCTATTATAATGGTTTCTTTCGAATTGTAAACGCCACGAGTATATATTATTTATTAAATTGATCGTGTGTTATTTTCAGAAATGTTTTAAAATATATTGTTTTCCTAACGAACCGTGTAATCGTTATGTTATGCGTATTGTGTAGTAAGGAGCCTACCCACTTGTAAAACTTTTGATCCATAAAGTACTTTCAATGTCAGGGACCCGCGGGTTGCTTTATTTATGGATCCCTAAGTTTTAAGAATTCTTGCTCAGCTTTGTTCAACCGAAAATGTTTGGGTCAACGGTAACCTTTCGCGCGATAATAAAGGTGAATAAATTTCTAAGTATGTCTTGAATTAGGAGCTATAGAAGCAGAACAAATTAAGTTTTTTTTGTAAATTCATGTAAATATACCTAGTTAACATTTTGTGCTAGTGCGTCAAAGATCTAGTTTGTGAAGAGTGTTGCAAATTTATAGCCTGAGTCCAGTAATATGGTAATAGTAGGTATTTTTTGGTGAAAAAAAAATTCGAGTTTTGAAAATCAGTATCTAATAAAAACGACCGCGACATTACCACTAATATTGAATAGGTCATCAATTCAATTCTATTCTATTCAATTTATTTCATTTTGCTGAATATGGGTACAAAGGATGTTACAGTTAGTAGATGTTAAGTATCAAACTGGATAGTTTTCTTTAAACCGTATTTTACCGTGCCCTACAATTGCTAACGGCCAAGGAGTCCCAGGCAAGCCCTCGGAGGGCTGTGTCAGGGTTTTTCTGTAAAACAATTGTGTTGGCATACGAGCGTTTCAAAGTAAACATAACACGCGTTTAAGATGAAGGAGCAAAAATATGTAGCGTGTTTCCAGTAGGCTTAATTCAGCTTTTCCACTATTTTCTCTTCTAGTCTTCAGAATCTCTATTAACGAAACCATTTATATGAAATAGCAAGACTATCTCGTGACGCTAGATATTTTTTAGGTCTAATCTTGCGACACTTTCATTTTATACCAAGAGAAAAATTTGAACTAAAAGTGGTACCGTGATAGCTAGAGAGCTGAAATTTTCACAGAAAATGTATTTCTGTTGCCGCTATGACAACAGATACAGAAATAAGGGGTGGATTAAGAAGGGCGTCCGTACATCAAACGTGATTTGTTTTGCCTTTTTTGATACGGAACCCTCTGAGCGCCAGTCCGACTCGCACTTGGCCGGTTTTAAGTTTTGCCGGCAAAGTAGATACTGTACTAGGTTGGTAAAATCTGAAACAATATTTTTCGCTGAAATCAATTAAAAAAACAAAAACAGCAGTTGAATGTTGAGATTGCTCGGCTTGTTAGTGGGGATTTGATCAGTCTATTGCCTTTATGAGTAAGCTACTTGTTTGTTTAGGATCCACTCCACTGGTGTTAAGGCCGCGTGGGTCAGATTTTGAGTTTTTTGAAACAATCCTACTCAAAAAGTAAAGGGTTTATAATTCTGATAAATATATATATGATAGTTAAGGATATAAGCTAAACATATTCCGAGCCCGTTACACGATCCAATAAATTTCACTAGATAGAAAAAAATCCCAAAGTTGACTCTCTCAGAAAAGTTTTTTCAAAACTGTGGCTAAACTATTAATATTTTAAATATTTTTTTTGCACTCAATTAAAGGTATTAAGGTTTTATACACATTTTCCGAGCGTTTTTCTATAAACAACTACTTACATAGTTATCATGTACGAATATCTACCAAACGCAATAGAATTGCGCCGCTGACGGCCGATCAGTCTCGCCCTGGCGCTTGTGGAGGCAGGACCTGTGTCAGTTTTTTTCGCAACTATTTCGTAATTATTATGCCAAATTATGTTGAAATCGCGCCACAGTATAAGAATATCAGTAATGGGCAAAATGTAATTAGATTAACCGTTACAAATGCGACTCATGGTAAAAATGTGGTGATCTTTTACTTTTTAAGTGTTTTCACGACATGGTAACCAGCTACCTAATGCATTAAAATGTCTACGAATTACATGATAATTTCGCAATCCAACATGGCGGCCACGCCGTAATCACAAAATTTCATGATGGGTATCGTTTAAGGGGTTTTTTGGTATGCTGAGTACGAAGTACGTAATAATTTTGCAATCCAATATGGCCGCCGCGCGGTAATCACAAAATTTCATGATGGGTATTGTTTAAGGGGTTTGTTCGTATGCTGAGTACGAATAACGTGATAATTTTGCAATCGAATATAGCCGCCGCGCCGTAATCACAAAATTTCATGATGGGTATCGTTTAAGGGGTTTTTTGGTATGCTGAGTACGAATCGCTTACTAATTTTGCAATACAAGATGGCCGCCGCGCCGTAATCACAAAATTTCATGATGGGTATCGTTTAAGGGGTTTTTTGCTATGCTGAGTACGAATCACGTGATAATTTTGCAATTCAAAATGGCCGCCACGCCGTAATCACAAAATTTCATGATGGGTATCGTTTAAGGGGTTTTTTCGTATGCTGAGTACGAATCTCGTGATAATTTTACAATCCAATATGGCCGCCGCGCCGTAATCACAAAATTTCATGATGGGTATCGTTTAAGGGGTTTTTTCGTATGCTGAGTACGAATCACGTGATAATTTTATAATCCAATATGGCCGCCGCGCCGTAATCAAAAAAATTCATGATGGGTATCGTTTAAGGGGTTTTTTGGTATGCTGAGTACGAATCACGTACTAATTTTGCAATACAAGATGGCCGCCGCTACGTAATCACAAATATTCATGATGGGTATCGTTTAAGGGGTTTTTTGCTATGCTGAGTACGAATCACGTGATAATTTTACAATCCAATATGGCCGCCGCGCCGTAATCACAAAATTTCATGATGGGTATCGTTTAAGGGGTTTTTTCGTATGCTGAGTACGAATCACGTACTAATTTTGCAATACAAGATGGCCGACACTACGTAATCACAAATATTCATGATGGGTATCGTTTAAGGGGTTTTTTGCTATGCTGAGTACGAATCACGTGATAATTTTGCAATCCAATATGGCCGCCGCGCCGTAATCACAAAATTTCATGATGGGTATCGTTTAAGGGGTTTTTTAGTATGCTGAGTACGAATCACGTGATAATTTTGCAATCCAATATGGCCGCCGTGCCGTTATCACAAAATTCTATGATGGATATCGTTTAAGGGGTTTTTGGAATGCTGAGTACGAATCATGAGATAATTTTGCAATCCAATATGGCCACCGCGCCGTAATCACAAAATTTCATGATGGGTATCGATTAAGGGATTCTTTCGTATGCTAGGTAGCAATTTAATGTAATTGGCCTTAATTTTACAATAAAAACCTTTTGTCATAGTATTTTCGCATTGCTAGGCCTGAACTTAATAAGCAAATCTTTTTAGTTTACTACTGTTAATAGCTTAGGCGGCCAAATTGAATTCCAAAATTATCATGTTATTCGTACTCAGCATTCGAAAAAACCCATTAAACGATATCCATCACGAAATTATGTGATTACGGCGCGGTGGCCATTTTGGATTGCAAAATTATCATGTGATTCGTACTCAGCATACCAAAAAACCCCTTAAACGATAACCATCATGGATTTTTGCGATTAAGGCGCGATGGCCATATTGGATTGCAAAATTAGTACGTGATTCGTACTCAGCATACCAAAAAACCCTATAAACGATACACATCATGAAATTTTGTGATTACACCGTGGCGGCCATTTTGGATTGCAAAATTATCACGTGATTCATACTCAGCATACCAAGAAACCCCTTAAACGATACCCATCATGAAATTTTGTGATTACGGCGCGGCGCCCATATTGGATTGCAAAATTAGTACGTGATTCGTACTCAGCATACCAAAAAACCTCTTAAACGATACCCATCATGAAATTTTGTGATTACGGCGCGGCGGCCATATTGGATTGCAGAATTATCACGTAATTCGTACTTAGCATACCAAAAAACCCCTTAAACTATACCCATCATGAAATTTTGTAATAACGGCGCGGCGCCCATGTTGGATTGCAAAATTATTACGTGATTGGTACTCAGCATACCAAAAAACCCTTTAAATGATACCCATCATGAAATTTTGTGATTACACCGCGGCGGCCATTTTGGATTGCAAAATTAGTACGTGATTCGTACTCAGCATACCAAAAAACCCTATAAACGATACACATCATGAAATTTTGTGATTACACCGTGGCGGCCATTTTGGATTGCAAAATTATCACGTGATTCATACTCAGCATACCAAGAAACCCCTTAAACGATACCCATCATGAAATTTTGTGATTACGGCGCGGCGCCCATATTGGATTGCAAAATTAGTACGTGATTTACGAATCAAAAATTTCATGATGGGTATCGTTTAAGAGGTTTTTTGGTATGCTGAGTACGCTCAGCATACCAAAAAACCTCTTAAACGATACCCATCATGAAATTTTGTGATTACGGCCCCTTAAACTATACCCATCATGAAATTTTGTAATTACGGCGCGGCGCCCATGTTGGATTGCAAAATTATTACGTGATTGGTACTCAGCATACCAAAAAACCCTTTAAATGATACCCATCATGAAATTTTGTGATTACACCGCGGCGGCCATTTTGGATTGCAAAATGATCACGTGATTCATTCTTAGCATACCAACTTTAGAAAACTTTAGAATTTTTTATGACCAGTTATAATGTAATTTACATTTTTTACGCAACTGTAACCATCTAGCAAACTTACGCAACGGAAACTCTCAAAAGAAATGAAATATCCTAGTTTTCGAAAAATGTTTCGTTGCTGCTCAGCTCCTATTCGCCTTAGCGTGATGTTATATATTTTAGTATTTTTCAAAAATGGACATTCTGTTAAGAAACTTTTGAAATTCAACTAGCAGTCTCTTAGACTCTAGAGTTCAAACAACTAAACAAAGAAACAAACTCTTTAGCTTAAAAACAAATGAAAATCGGTAAAACAAATGAACGTCAGTAAAACAAGCGAAGATCGATAAAAACAAATGAAGATTGGTGAGAACAAGTAAATATCGAAAAAACAAATGCACATCTATAAAAACAAATGAAGATGGGTAAAACAAATGAAGATTGGTGAGAACAAGTCAAGATCGGTGAATTCAAATAAAGATCGAAAAAAACAGATGAAGATGAATGTAAACAAATGAAAGTCTTGAAAAACAAGTAAAGATCGTGAATAAAAATTTTAAATAAAGAAATAGAACCGACTTCATACAAATCTTTAAATATAAAATTTTCCTAGCACATAGTAATATGTATTTTGATTTATCAGATTTTATTCAATATCATATTGAAGTCGGCGCCAAGTAAACCCATAGGTTTAGGTAGGTATTATTAATGGCACCAACTTCAATATTATATTGAATAAAATCTGATAAATCAAAATACATATTACTATGTGCTAGGAAAATTTTATATTTAAAGATTTGTATGAAGTCGGTTCTATTTTTTTATTTAAAATTTTTATTTTTTTATTTTAAGTGACGTGACGGGTGGACCGAAAAGTAAATCTATCTAGGTGTAAAGTTCTCATAAACACAAACCAATCAAGGCGAAACACAAGATAGCTGCTGTAAATCGTTAAGGAATTCCCTCGACTGTCTTTCGGTTCCATCATCAGATCGAGTCCAGACCTTCATTAAATTTTAGTAAAATTAAGCAATTAATCAAAAAGTTAACAAACGCACTAGTTGTCCCTACAATTTTCGGTGGTTGCCCTCGATTTCTCCTGGATCCCAGCATCAGATCCTGATACCCTGGATATGGGACCACCTCAGAAGTAACCTCTTTCAAACAAAAAAAGAATATTCAAAATCCATCCATAATTGTCGCTGCTATCGCGTAACATACATACAAAAAAAAAAAAAAAAAAAAAAACATAGCGTACGAATTGAGAACCTCCTCCTTTTTTGAAGTCGGTTAAAAAAAAAAACATAGCGTACGAATTGAGAACCTCCTCCTTTTTTGAAGTCGGTTAAAAATAATAGTATAATAAATATAATTAACTCATTTATTTAGGAAACTTGAATAAATCACTACACATAATAAAGTTAGATGCATTTACTACGTCAAACAAAGTTAGCATGCTGTTTCTTTCTACTATACTGTATACTGTGGCATGAGAGTTGACTGCCGCTGCCGGCGCGCGGTGTGTCTCGCGCCCGGGGCGAGGGGAGCGCCAAATGCCTACTTGTGCGCTATAACCGCCCCTTAACGTGGCCTGGTACACAAGAGAGGGTGTTTCAAAATGTGTGAGATTTTGGTTTTATACAAGTAATGGTATTTTACATACATACATATGGTCACGCCTTTATCTCCGAAGGGGTAGGCAGAGGCATATTATATGCCCACATTTCACCTTTGTACAATTTGTCCCACGTAATAGGTGGTGAGCCGTATTGCCGTGTTTAAGTGGACAGGCGCAGATTGTGACTGCCTGCTGTTGAAATAAAGCCTTCAGCTGCCATTTTACTGGCAACCGGGACCAACGACTTAACGTGCCTTCCGAAGCACGGAAACGCTAGAATAAATGTCACAAAGTGATCACATGGATGCTCACCCATCCATGGACCGCCCATAGTGAAAATTGCTTACTGCAGTGATCGTTTACAGAACACTGAGTCCGCGGGGCCACGAGCGCTTCCGGTTTTTTGAGGTTTTTCTTTTTCATTTATCACAGGGCGAAAACTCCATACAAATGATTCGTTTACAATTCTGTCATATACACTAAAACACGTTGTTTTTACAAAGCTTTGAATGTGTGTGTGACCACTGAGGTTAAGCAATCGTTACGTCAAAATACCCTCCAACTATAATGCCAGCTGTGGCGGGGTTGGCGATGCTTGCTTAACGAAAGGCAGGAAGATGCCGATTTGTATTATTTTATCAAACATTTCTTTAAAAAATAAATTAAATGATATACGGACTTACGTCAGAATCATGATGATACTGAATTTTTGGACACTCAAATTATGTAGGTTTTTCATAACTTCATACATTTTAATATGAGGTAGACCCTCAAGTACCTAGGTATTTGTGTGAAGACATGTCAAGAACACCGCAGGGCTGATTCTCGAAGAGTGTTAAACAAGCTCTTCACTAAATTGAATTTGATCCAATGGGTCGATCGCATCTATCTTTTATGTATTTATGTAAATACAAGTGCTTAACGCGCTTACATCAAAGCCATTCACTTCAAGCCATTGCGATCACATTTTTTTAATAAGAGGTGCTGTATATGAAGATAGATTTCTACAAATTGCTGGTAAAATACAGATCTGTATTACACAAATTTGTAGTGTACAATTTAGTTCGTAAGCAATCAAGGCACAGCGATATTCAAGGCTTGTCTCGACAAACCTTTTTCATTTTAAGTACAAAAGAAACTATTGTTATTTTTAAACTATCGCGGTTTTTAACACTCATACTTATAGAATTCGGGACTTCACGCGAAATACCATTTACTTACATTCACCGACGTTTCGAGCACGTTGCAGCGCCCGTGGTCGCGGTTGGACTGAGGCGAGGATCGACAAAAACCACGAAGTTATTTCTTGTAGAACTACCCTCCGTTGCGCGTGGTTATTACAACGAAGGATAAGGCCGGCGACACACAACACTCACTACGTCAGTTTTAATTGGCACAGTTTTACGTTCAAGTTTATTAATCACTGAATTCCACATCCCGGAGAGCTTGTATCCATCATCCCTGTTGAAATTTTTGTGTTTTCTGATTTCAATGGCTTCACGCACCATACGTGGATAATAATGGCGATCAGTGGAGAGGACTTTCGGTTGGTGAAGTTCGATCCAGTAGAAAGGCACGACGAGCACAGAGGAGAGTGAGACCGGAGGTGGAATGTCAACTAGCTTATCTGCCATATATAAAGGGAATAACGGACAAGATCGGGTCGTGTTTACGGCGGTTCTCCATTCGGGCGATCTTTAAACCATTAACCAAAGTGACTAGGTACGTGCGAACACCAAAGGACATCATTCCTCTGCAAAGACCAGGTGTCTACAAAGTAGATTGCAGCTGCGGTAGTTCCTACATAGGCCAAACCAAGCGGACCATCGCGGAAAGGGTCAAAGAACATATTGCAGCTGTAAAAAATCGTCAGTTGAACAAATTGGCAATAGCAGAACACCTTGATTCGGGCATTAATCACTGGATCGAACTTCATCAACCGAAAGTCCTCTCCACTGATCGCCATTATTATCCACGTATGGTGCATGAAGCCATTGAAATCAGAAAACACAAAAATTTCAATAGGGATGATGAATACAAGCTCTCCGGGATGTGGAATTCAGTGATTAATAAACTTGAACGTAAAACTGTGCCAATTAAAACTGACGTAGTGAGTGTAGTGTATCGCCGGCCTTATCCTTCGTTGTAATAATAACCACGCGCAACGGAGGGTAGTTCGACAAGAAATAACTTCGTGGTTTTTGTCGATCCTCGCCTCAGTCCAACCGCGACCACGGGCGCTGCAACGTGCTCGAAACGTCGGTGAATGCAAGTAAATAGTATA
The DNA here is from genome assembly GCA_933228765.1 of Miltochrista miniata. Classification (NCBI taxonomy): domain Eukaryota; kingdom Metazoa; phylum Arthropoda; class Insecta; order Lepidoptera; family Erebidae; genus Miltochrista; species Miltochrista miniata. Next base: position 38,466,063 of record OW121753.1, on the reverse strand, counting down.
TCGCGTGAAGTCCCGAATTCTATAAGTATGAGAAAAGAAACTATTCCACGTGGATGGAGCCGCCGGCATCTACTGGCAAGAATAATATCAAATGTTCGAAGACGTGACTGTTTTCAAAGGTTACCTAGTTACTTTCAATTGAAAAAAGTTACTTGGAAGTATGGCTCCAGAAGTATTGCTTATATTCCTTCAATTTACACAGTCCTCAGTTTCGTTGACGATGCCTCTACCATACTGGAGAAATTCAGTGATGATCAAACATAACTGGTTCTATACGTGGTTTGTGTACAAGGTTATAAAAAGGTGGGCACAAATTAATGGCCATCACGTGACCCTACAGCAAATTTCTACGGAACATCCGAGGTTGTTAATTTCTGCAACATTTTTCATCTTGAGTCGGTAGGAGTCCGGTATAGAATTCATGAGGGTTTTCCAATGTTCTAGAAAATGTATTTTATAAGTCTGACAAAGATACAGTATTATTACATTCACAAATAATTATATTTCTAGAACTGATTGTGATAAAACTATGCCAATAGCAGTACAACATACAAGTAAACATTTGAGTAGAGAGAGTCTTCGGACTTATATGCTGAGTGTTTGAGCACAAGCGTATAGCATTGTCGGTTTGTTTAGTTAGCAAACGTTTTGGCGTTGTGTAGTGTTACCCCTAGGGACACAGAATGTTTGGAATTACGAGGAATAAGCGCTGGTTGCTGAGCAGGATTTATCACTTTATTTATCTACTTACCTAATTCGTGTAGGTTTGTATAGATGAAAGTAATCTTTAGACAGTGTTATGCAAGTGGGTAATTTATACTATAGGTAAGACACTGACGCCTCTCTTAATATGGCAATAAATCATTCGTCTATGATCTCCCCATTTCAATGGTTGCTATGATCTATTTCTAAGCTTTCTTAGTAATAGTCATTACGGCTACTTCCCGGGTCATACATTCATTACGCGAGGTACAAATTGCTACGACCATGTACTACTAAAAACTCAGCATGACGTCACTGTAATAGTCTGTGATACTGGTATTACTGATCACCACACAGTGATGTTTGGCGAATCTAAAGACACACAAAGACCTATATCCCCAAAGTTCATTACAAAGATTGATTATCCCGGTTTAATAAGCGACATCGAAAACGAGAACTGGAACTCACTCTATGAAGGCTGTGACGTGAATATTGCAGCACAGATACTGGTAAATAAGATAAGTGACAAAATCACCAAACACACCTCGAAACGAAGGTGCTCCGGTTCTGAGGTCATTATTAAGCCGTGGATAACTAGGGGGCTTCTTAAGTGTATAAGGCGTCGAGATTCCTTGCATGCTTTTGCCAATAAAATACAAAATCGCGAGAACCCTGTAATTCAACAAAAATATAAACAGTATCGCAACTACTGTAACAATATATTAACGAACTCAAAACTGGAATATGAACGCCAACTTTTAAATGATGCGGTAGGTGATAATAAGAAGCTTTGGAAGCAAATTAAAGGTATCTGTGGTATTAAGACTAAGGAAAACGTAAACTCTGAACTTATGACCAATGAGACAGACCCTGTACTTGCCCTTGACGGGGTGAATGGTTATTTTGCCAATATAGGAGCTAAATTTGCTGAAAAAACATTATTACAATTAAACACAACTGAAACAGAACTTGCCAGCAGACTCAATAGCCACTCTAGCCCCTCTTTTGTTGATTCGGGATCTTTTTTCTTTACCCCAACAGACGAGGTTGAAATAAAAAAAATAATTACAAATCTAAAAATTGCTTCTGCTTGCGGCAGTGACAATATAAATAATAAAATACTTAAAAGCTGTGCTCATGTATTAAATAGGCCCATATCATTTTTGTGCAATTTAAGTCTGGAAACATGTACTGTACCTGAATGCTTTAAAACTGCAAATGTATGTCCAATTTTCAAAAGTGGCGACCCTAAGACTGCATCAAATTATCGTCCGATATCCTTGTTGCCAACACTTTCCAAAATTTTGGAAAGGGTTATTAATAAGAGACTGTTGACATACTTGGAAGAAAAGAAGCTCTTGTCTGAAAATCAGTTTGGTTTTCGTGCTGGCAGGTCCACTGAGGATGCAGTGTCCAGTTTAGTGGACCACATTACAAACAAAGTGGATCAGGGTATGGCATGTACTGGCATCTTCCTGGACCTTGCCAAGGCGTTCGATACGGTCTCCAGAAAATTACTTTTGCGGAAAATGGAGCTACTTGGGATACGTGGTGATGCATTGGCATGGTTTAGGTCATACCTTGAAGAAAGAAAACAGGGGGTCATCGTGGGAGACTATTGCAGTGAGCTTCTGTCTGTTAGCTTTGTCGTCCCGCAAGGCAGTGTGCTAGGCCCTACGCTCTTTATTATATACATAAATGGCCTATGCGCTCTCGACATACCTAAAGCTAGAATCTTCACCTATGCTGATGACACTACGGTGGTCTTCTACGGCGAAACCTGTGAGGAGGCTCAAGTGAATACCGAACTGGGCTTGCAGAAGGTTGCCGACTGGTTACAAAAAAATATTTTAACACTCAATATAGAAAAAACTAAAGCTATTAATGTCTATGCTTCACAACGTTCTTCTCCAAATTGTACTCCTTACATAAAATTGCCCCTTTGGCCAGATTGGAAACCAAAGTTTGGAAACCGGTTTCGAAAAAAGAATTATTTTTCTTTTAACGAAACCTGGTTTCAAATAAAGAAAAATAATTCTGTTTTCGAAACTGGTTTCCAAAACAAAAAGTGAGATATTCTTTCGAAACTCAAACAGAAAGTGCGATCTTCTTTAAAAACTCTTCTAGCTGTTTATTTATGTGTACAGTTACGAAATACATATTCAACTGAAATTGGTACCTATTAACCACGGAATATTGTCATACCAATAATAATAAGCTTCACGTAAAATGGTAAGTTAAACTTAGTGAAATCATATTAAGTAGGTAGTAGGTACCAACCTATATTAGAAAAAGAAATGGAGAAATAATTTCTATACTTACAGTGTGTGTCCTAATGTAATCTTTCCTTCCTTGAGCAGTTTTATGGAAGCCTTGTTATTGTTATCAATTTCTATGTAGTTTTTGCTTCTCATATTAATCGGTTTGGGCTGTCGACGGCCAATGTATGCCTCAAGATGGTTTGTGGATAACGTCTTGTTTTTATACATAACGATACTTGTAAGTGGCCAAGAAATTATATCTTGCCTAAGAGAGTTCTAAAGTTATATTGGAAGAGTTTCGAAAGCAGATCTATCTTTCTGTTTTGGAAACCAGTTTCGAAAACAGAATTATTTTTCTTTATTGGAAACCAGGTTTCGTTAAAAGAAACGGTTTCCAAACATTGGTTTCCAATCTGGCCGAAGGGAAAATTGCACTCATGCTTGAACGGCACTAACTGTAGTTGTCCGCAAATTGACCAAACTGACTGCATTAAGTATCTTGGGGTTCACCTAGACAGCTATCTGAACTGGATGAAACATTTAAGTGTGCTCTGTAACAGAACCAGAAAGCTTATTCCAGTCTTCAGACATCTAGGAAGAGTCGCGGACGACAGAACCGTTAAAATAGTTTATTACTCCCTCGGGCAGTCAGTACTAAGTTACTGTATTTCGGTATGGGGTGCGGCTGGAAGGAACCATATGATTAAAGTAGAACGAGCACAACGAGCACTCCTAAAAACAGCGTACCGTAGACCTTACAAGTATCCTACTGATTCTCTCTACTCTGAGGTCAGCCTACTCTGGGTTAGACAATTATACATACTCGCAGTGACATTAAAATTCCACAAAACTGCCCTGAGTAGTGCTATCAAAACTCGATCTGGACGCAGATTGATGTGGCACCCGGTAGCATATCGGAGACTGATTGGTAGAAGATCTTTTAATTTCATGGGTCCATTTATATATAAGAGACTTAACTTAAAATATGGAATCGTAAATTTGACTAAATTTGTTTGCAAAAGAAGAATGTACGAGGTTTTGATGCGACTGCACTACAACATTACCGAAGAATTACTGAAGTCTGTTCAATGATGTGGGAGGCTCGTGGGCACGCGCGGGGGTGCATAATAATGCTATGCATCCTTTCGTGGGTTTATGAGTTTCGTGTGTATTTACAGACTATTTTTAGCAATACTTCTTTGGAATGCTGACAGACAAAACACACAAAAATAACTTTTGAATTGCATCTTCGGCTTCAGTATCGATTGGAAAATGACCTACAATTGGAATTCTCCGAACCCCCACAGCTTTAAGTATGTATAGATAAATTACCCGGACATACACACAATCACACACACACACGCACACGCACACACACACACACATAGACACACACACACATACACACACACCCCCACACACTTTCCCATCCTTGTTATTCCTAATTATAAGGGACCAATATATTTTTATATTGTTTTTTTTTCTCTTATTTTATAATCTTATTTATGCTTGTATAGCTGTTTAGAAAAAGAAATAAAGAAACTGCATGTTAACATTAAACTTATCTGTATTGTCTAATAATGCTGCGGACGAAGAGAGACTGGTCCCCACAACACAGGGAATCCTAGTGTGGGGACTAGGGCTCACAATCATGTACACCTTTATATTGAGACAATAAATAAATATTAAATATTATTATTAAACACGCCTTCACATGCCTCCTTCAAGTTTCAGATCACGTCCTCGAACGTAAATCATCGCGCAAATATTCTCCGGCGCCTGAAATGGTTAGAAACTGGAATAAAACTTGCCAAGAAATTCGTACGTTCTGCAGTTAGTTGTTTAGTTCTCCAAAGTGAACACTTTGGACAAAATATACAATTCTTTTATTTTCTCGGCAGAGAATTAACTTTTGTACGGCTGTACCTACAATGTAAGTGTAAAGAAATTTGTCTGTCAGCAGTTCTGTGAATGAGCGATCCCAGTGTACAGTAATCCCTGCAGTCAGCACAGCATACAGAGAACACGCATATGGTTGAATAGGTTCTAGATATTGTGCAAGATCGTAAGTACTTGCATAATTGCGTAGCTATAGAGTGGTGCGTTGACCTCGCCGTGGTTACCAAGGGTCGACGTAATACCATTATCCGTTTAGGTGTAGCCTCATAGGAGGCACCCTAACACTTTCATAAATTTGACATTTCATTTTCATTGTATTCAAATTTATAAAATACAATGTAGCAGTTAATGCCTTGCTGGCTTTAGCAATTAACATTTTCCATGAAAATATTCTGAAACAATTTTGGTGGAAATAACTTCAGCACCAATTTATGTAAGTTTCTACGTCTCCTCGTTTGATTTTATTACAGTTCCCCAACAAACATTAGACCCCACAGATTGACGATACAATTTCCAACTCCAGTTTGGACCGCGCACATCATTCACTGTCCCATTTCTCACAACTTAGATTAAAGTTTGGCATACAATGATCTCTTTGATGGGTAGTCAGGAGAATCACCTCCAAGGTGAGATGTTACACGTATTTAAACTTTCATAGTTACCAACATTAGAATGGACGGGCGATTTGCCCGCTGATCCCACAAGTACCGTTGAGTAGTTCCGTGAAGACACTACGGGAACATTTTCTTCCCTCCAGTTCCACATCATTGTGTTGTTTGTAATGTTTCGGTACTGTTGCAAGCGTCAAGACCACTAAAACACTAAATATTGGAGACAACCATTATAAAAGATGAAGTCAGTGTTGGTGAGAGGAAACCCTATTCATTGGTAAGCTATTTAATTAAATATACAGGAAAAAATATGTAATGCTATGGAGCATGCTGTCATTGTACGCTAGAAAATTATACAAATTTGTAGTATTGCATGAGTGACATTTTTTTCAGCATTTTGATAATGTCGCCAACATGCAAAATCTTAGTTCCATTTCTAGTCTAAATAGTTCATGCTGTAGCTAACGTTTTATTTCATGAGAAAAAGATAGAAAAGATCAACCTTCGTCACGTGCGAAAGATCAATGTTTGTGTAAAGGTCCAATATCACCAACAACTTTACAACTTTCTTTGGAGTGTAATTTGGTAATAACGTCTAACCTCCAGGGCTTCATATATATTTTTATGACTACCCTAGGCCGCAATAAGATGTATTTTTGGACGAATAACATCGTGACATGGTATATAAAATTTTACAACCTGAAAGCTATTACATATTCATGTTTGAGGAAATGGGAGAATTTAAAATGCACCGACAATTTTAAATTGTTTGAAAACAAAATATTTTTTTTTCTAGACATAAAAGCGTATGGGACTTGTATACGGCACGGAGGTGATAAAGAATTCAAACTTTTTTCATATATTGTGCTAAACTAAAATGCATTATTGTTATTTTTATACTTTTGCTGCATAGTCATGCTACTAAGTATCAATTTATCTACATACAATAAGAAGAATGTTGTATTATGGGAATGACCTTTTGTACTTAAATTATGATATTTTAAGAATACTTATTTTGAAGAAGTGGTCTTTTGAGATTATGATGTTTAGCGAATTAGGCATAGTTATACACTTATATATCACTCCGTATTTATTCGAAAATCCCAGCACTTCGGCAAGCGCCCGGGTCCCGGATAGCTTGATTTTATGCATTTACCCTCCAGTAACGCACACAGTAACTAGCAACACACGTTGGGTTCAAGGATTTTGATGACTGCGGTCTAGGAACCCCGGTTAAGGGAACTTGAGGTGTTAAGGCTGCTGCTGCTGCTAATTTATTTCTTTTGCGGTTTACCACACCTACGACAATGTTATGTGCAAGTAGTATGAGTAAATTACGAAAACTCATAAATTAATAGTGTTTTTGTACTGAAAATCTTTTTTATTTATATAAAAACATTATAATTTACTATCTCCATAGAAATATTAATATAGATGGGATGTAAATAATAATGTCTGATCATTTCGAAAGAAACTATATCGCAACGGCTGTGCCCATCCATGCAGCTTACCCTTCATGACATAGGGGTGAATATTTACTGTCACAATACTACGTTACGCTACGTGCTTCCATAATATTTACTCTTAGGTGCAGCGCAGACATTAGACTATTTTGTGATCCAGTCGGTTGCGCACAACTAAACCGCCTGGCACTCATGTTCATAGCAGAGTAGAATAGAATAGAAATTATAATACTTTACTGTACACCAATTAAGAATTACATGAAAATATTTACGCAGATTTTAAGGATTCCATACACAAAGGGTCCTATAAACGACATCATGAGACTTCGTTGGCCGTCTATCTGTCAGTATGTTAGACTATCTATCTGTCTGTCTGTCCATCAGCAGCACCAGATAGTATATTTTGTTGCTACTATAACAACAAATACTAAATCAGAAAAAAAAGAGATTAAAAGGAGCTCCCATACAGCAAACGAGATTTTAAACCGGTTTTTGGTACAGAACCCCTTGTGCACCAGTACAACTAGCAATTGGCCGGTTATTCACAGTTTGTGCGCCATGGGAAGTCTATCGTCTGCGGCGCGCCTTATGGATGGGAGTCAAATCTTGCCAGTGGCTTAGCAATAAAATGGGGAAATATTAATCGGAACAAACACACATATTCTTGTTATCGAGTTATGTGGAGTAATGTCTGTCGTAAACGTGTCGGTGTGAGGGATTTGAGAAGAAGTTTTTCAGAATGTGTCGAATTAGTCTTTTGAGATAATAAACAGGATTATGTTAAAAGGGGAACAATATGTTTTTAAATATATTGTTCCCCTAACGAACCGTGTAATCGTTTTGTTATACGTATTGTGTAGTAAGAAGCCTACCCACTTGTAAAACTTGTGATCCATAAAGTACTTTCAATGTCAGGGACCCGCGGGTTGCTTTATTTATGGATCCCTAAGTTTTAAGAATTCTTGCTCAGCTTTGTTCAACCGAAAATGTTTGGGTCAACGGTAACCTTTCGCGCGATAATAAAGGTGAATAAATTTCTAAGTATGTCTTGAATTAGGAGCTATAGAAGCAGAAGAAATTTTTTTTTTTTGTAAATTCATGTAAATATAGTTAACATTTATGCTAGTGCATCAAAGATCTAGAGTGTAAGAGTGTTGCAAATTTATAGCCTGAGTGCAGTAATATGGTAATAGTAGGTATTTTTTGGTGAAAAAAAAATTTCGAGTTTTGAAAATCAGTATCTTATAAAAACGACCGCGACATTACCACTAATATTGAATAGGTCATCAAATTGAATAGTTTTCTTTCAACCGTATTTTACTGTGCTCTACAATTGCCTACGGCCAGGAGTCCCGGGCAAGCCCTCGGAAGGCTGTGTCAGGGTTTTTATGTAAAAACAATTGTGTTGGCCTACGAACGTTTTAAAGTAAACATAACACGCGTTTCAGATAAAGGAGCGAAAAAATGTTGCGTATTTCCAGCAGGCTTAATTTCGATTTTCCACTATTTTCTCTTCTAGTCTTCAGCATTTCTAGTAAGGAAACCATTTATATGAAATGTCAAGGCTATCTCGTGTCGCTACACATTTATTTGGGTCTCATCTTGAGACACTTTCATTTTGTTTCAAGAGAAAAATTTGACCTAAAAGTGCTACCTATTCCTAAAATTTACATGTAAGATAAAGAGCAAATAAAGAAAAATATATCCATTAACATATATCCATATTTGGATAAGGAAAACTTTTTGCTACATCTTTATTATCTCGAGAATTATATTGTGTTACCTACTATGTTTTGTGAACGTGATCAGTGTTGTAAACTCTAGAGTACAGTTTTCTTTTTTATCAACATATATTATATAACTCGGTTGTAGGTATGTCAGTAGTTATTTAGGCATCTCTGTATTATATTATATACTAACTGTACCCTCACAGCTTCACCAATGACTAAAAAATACACAAATAAGTACAATTTACTTTCGTTAAAACCTGTTCATTTTCTAAATTTTGAATTAAAAACAGCCAAAATATTGAATTAAAAGCAGCCAGCCTATTTTAATACTTATAAAGAACTTTCCAATTTTTAGGGTTGCGTATAAATACGGAATACCTAAAGGTAAAAGCGAGAACCTACTTCTGAGACAACGCTGTCTGTCTGTCTGTCATCAGGCTGTATCCCATAAACCATGATAGTTCGACCAAAAATTAATACAAATTCTATGCTGTAAACTGTTGATTTTTGGCACTTGATGCAACTTGTTATAATACATTATGAAAATTTACTCACTTGTACTATTCCACAACTTTTATTCTAATTTTAACAATACCTGCCCGGGTTCACTTAGTAGCATTCTCAAAGGTGTTTATTCTAATTTTTACATTATGTAATGATGCTTTTTAAACACTTGTTCATGTGGGTATGCAAAAATAAACAGGGTCAGTATTAATGTTCTCCTAAAAATGGGGAAAATCCTTAAACATTATAATTCTAATCTAAATTACCATACAAATAAATTTAAAAGACCTTGGAAAAGGAAGGTAGAACAACGAATAATGATTCTTTTCCAAAAGAGTTTGTTCAAAGAAAGATCAAACATAAAGATTCTTTTCCTCAATCATTGAGCTTTCATCTTCAAAGCGACGTACGAGTAATGTTTTATTCCCATTGCCTCAGTATGACGCCCTGTCCGACTTTTACAAATTACCGACCCTTGCAGACCATTCATTTTATTTCACCAACTTTTTATTATATCAAACCAAAAACAGAAACAACCAATCGCTCTCGGTTCGTGAAGAAAATATCTGTAGAAAGTTTAAAGTATGCATGAATCCTCTTCTAAACATATACGGAAAGCTGTCATTCATTACTTTTCACTTTTATTACAAAATTACAATCAATCAATCAAATCAGCTTATCAAAATCTACAATTGGAAGTAGACCTCTCCACATTTCCCGTTGAGAGTGGATTTGGCGTTACTGAACCGGACTACACTTTCACACAACGATCCAATGCGTAAAGAAGGAATATTCGAAATGAAACCCGGTTGTAAGTAAAATTACAATAATTAAGCCAAGTTCAAGGCCTTTTTTTTATACCACCAAGGTGGCAGACAAGCATACGGCCCGCCAGATGTACCGGTGGTCACCGCTGCCTATGGACCTTTGCAACACCAGAGGCGCTACACTCGCGCTGCCGACCCTGTAAAAACCTTCTTAGACCCCTTTTGAAGAGGCTAGAGGGTAGAGGCCTTATGGGTGGCTGAAAATTTTTCAACTGTGGGTCATCATAATCTCCACCTGTCGATTTCAACACGGCAATTTGCTCACCACCTATTACGTGGGACATAAGACTATAAGATGAAATGTGGACGTATATTATGCCTGTGCCTACCACTGCGGGGATAAAGGTGTGATTATATGTCCACACCAGTTAGACTGGTTGGTAAAGAGTTGCTGTACAGTGAGTGCTACTTTTCTTCGCAGTGTCCTTGCCCGTTAATCAGCAGGTCCGACACTTGTAAGCGACGTCGACTTGGGTCCAAGGTAACAAGTTTCAAATATTCTATTTTACATATTTTTTAACGTGTGGAAAATCCGCCATGGATGCTATGCTTACCGACTAAAAACCAACACGTTCCCTACTAATGCCCACGGTTGGGAGCCCCGGGTAAGCCCTTGGAAGGATATCCCTAGGGTTATTTATTTATATTTTTATTATACTTTGTCGATATAAAAATGCCCAATGTGAGATTAGAGACGTTCGGGGATAGATCAATCAGTTAAGGTTTCCTCTTAGAAGAATAATATGGAAAACGTACCTACGTTTGTGACAGGATATTCCAAATACTAGAGATCGTTGCTTTTGAACGAGAAAATGAGCAAAATTATGCTTCAAAGCATTATTTGGCAGCTTTTTTGCTGTGTAATGGCGAAAAGGAAGGGGGAGATGAGGATAAAGAGACGCACGGTGAAAAATCAAATAACTTTTTTACAAATATCGTTAACGTGCCTGTGAAGATGTATTACGATAAATTGTTATCGCATCTAAAAATCCCATCACAAAAAAATCCGCATACCTAGTCAAAGAAACACTTGCCAAATTTAATGTACTTTTTGAGAAAAACGACCTAGGTGAAGAAATATATAGGGTGTCTCAATAAGAGTGCACTTTTAAAATTTAGTGCTATTTTTTTTTTGTGCAAGTGGCGACTCTGAGATTTGGCAGCTTACACATTTATTTGTTCCGATTAATAAAAATGGAGCACTTTTCGAAAGAACAACGCGTAATAATTGTGAAAACTTATTGCAAAAATTTGGAAAGTTATGCTGAGACCGCTCGCAAACTACGAACAATTTTCAGTCGAGAAAGTGCACCTAATGTGTAAACCATTCGAAGAGTTGTCAAAAAAAATGAAGAAACTGGGTCGGTAATGGACAGTAAGACTCCTGTGCTTCCGTTGCGTGCGGACGGCATGTGGTTTCACCAAGACGGCGCGGCGCCACCTGCTACACCGCGCATGAAACAATCCATTGCAGCAACGATTGCCGGAAAAAATATCTCAATAAATTCTGATGTGAACTGGCCACCAAGATTTTTAACGCCGTGCGATTTAGTCTTTGGGGTTTTCTCTAATCGCAGGTTTAAGCGAATAAACCAGAAACAATGCCTACGCTCAAATCTGAGATCCAACGAGTCATCGGTGCGATACAGCCTCATCTCTGTGAAAAAGTCATGAAAAATTTCATGAATAGAGTAATGGCCTGCCATCAGAGCCGTGGAGGCCATTTGACGGATATTTTGTTCCATACTTAATCGGAACATGTCTTTTTGACAATTCAATAAAAAAATCACAACTCTCTCAAAAACATATGTTTTTTATACTAAAATGAAAAAGTGCACTCTTACTGGGACACCCATTATTATGTACAGGAAAGCAAATTGAACATCGAGGTAATAAAGACTGTGCTTACAGGCTCTCAGTAAAATATTGATACTGAAATGTTGCGGTGATGGGAAATAATTTATTATTAATTTTCGAAAGTTCAATCGCAGTGCTTCTAATTAAATTACAGAACTTGACTGAACTTCGCACATAAAAGGCTAATAACCATATATAGACATTTGGAAAGGCGAAGATGCTATAACTATACCCATAGTCTACCGACGTGACCTCACTCCTTACACAAGAAATATAGTCTAGGTGCTGGGCTTAACGGGAAGATTAGGAACTGATGTGAATTACTTTCAAAATAATTAATATTTCCAAATAATATTTGGTTTTCTCTACATTTTAATAGATGACCAAGTTTAGTCTTGGGTGTGTGTTTGCTCTTCTCCGCAGTTCAAAAAATATCTCTGTCTATTTTACTGAGTTCTTACACAGATGCCCCGTCTGGCGATGGAGCCCCGTGTGGTAACAGAAAAGTGTCGCCACCCTAATTCATCCCGAGAGAATCGTAAGAGGCGACTAAGGGAACACTTGCGCAAAACGCTCCATTGCATAGAGAAGGAATACTCGAAATGTATCCAGGTTGTCAGTAAAATGACAATCGTTATGCCAAGTTGAAAGCCTTATGGGCAGCTTGAATGAATTTCAACTGCGGGTCGTAACGACCTGCGCCTTTCCATTTCAACACGGCAATATGCTAAGCACCTATTACGGGGAACATAGAGGTGAAATGTAGCCGTATATCTACTATGCCTCTGGTTACCCCTTCGGGGATAAAGGCGTGACTATATGTATGTATGTAACACTAGGTATTCAAAGAAAAGTATAGAAGGATTGGTAGTATTAACCTTATCCTTTAAATTATTAGTAATGTGCAATAGGAAGGTACCTATTTATCTTGAGAATGTGTTATTACTTCGACACGAGTTACACTGTCTTCTGAAGTCTAAAGTATTGTCAAAACGTGGTATAATTAATATAAAAAAAAATATCGGTCCATTCTTAATTACAGTAGCTATAACTACATTTATTGTTAAAAATTACAGAGAAACATAATTATTACATATCTATATTTACATTATTACTATCTAAACTAAACCTAAATAAGGCCCCCGTGGCATTGTGCCCAAAAGACTAGCAGCATTCCCCCTTTGAATAGCAATGCCTATTCGTTGAGCGAGAAAACTGCCAGCCCTTGGGTCACCAGTTGACTCCACAAGGCGCTTTTTCAAATTCTTGAAAAATTTTTGCGCATTGGGACCCCATGGACCTAGGGTCTCGACACCGACTGGACAAAAACGATACGATGAGTCGAGACCCTTATATTTATTAATTTTAATATTTTCAGCCGCTTCCGCTGCTGCACTGGCTTTTAATTTTGTTTTAGGAAGATGGGACGGGGCTAGAGTGTCAACACAAGTTGCATCCCACACCAGGACCCGACCCATCTCCCACGGTATCAAAGTTATACCATCCAGTAGCTATTAATTTTCTATACTGAAAGGAATATCCGCCCTCCTGGTCACAGCGAATAGTCCAGTAAAGTACCTTACAAGTGCGGCCAAAATCAAAAATATGCCCACAAAGCACGTAATAAATTTCTATCTCAAAGAATTGGGTTAAAGTACGGAGTTGGTATTTTAATGAAAGGCCATTTATTTAATTTTTAGGGCTCCGTACACAATGCGTAAAAACGGGACCCTGTTACTGAGACTCCGCTGTCCGTCTGTCTGTCACGAGGCTGTATTTAATGAACCGTGATAGCAAGAAATATTGTGGAACAGTATAAGTCAAGTACATGAAATATATTTTATCTACTCTGATACTATAATAAAATTGAAATCAATACTCTTATGACAAACATTACGCACAGGCCAAAAAAATGTTTTATTACGATACAGGTCTTGTATGGACATCTATATCATAATATAACTTTTTAATCATTACGATACACCAAAAACAACTTCCAGCTGGAAAAAGAAGTTTTAACCTCTACTTAAAAAAAAATTGTACCTCCACAGCCTTAAAAAAAAAAGAAACACGCATGCGCAATCGATGTTTGCGCCTTGGCGCCAACATTTTACATTTAAATTAAACAAAGTTTGGTTTTGTTTGTAAAATAAATTAGTTTTTGTGTAAAAACATGTCTTAAAGCGAGGATGGTGGTAATTGTACACCACCAGACATTCTGGAAACTGCGTCAAACAAGACCATGAACCTGTTACCGGCGAAATCAAGGAGCAACTATATATCACAAAATGAAATCAGGTAATATAGTATGAGAGTAGATAAAGCAGTGTATGACACTGTACATAATTTGGTCTTATAACACTCGTGTGATACTATAAAAAAACTCGTGTTATAAGAACCCTTATTATGCAACAGTGTCATAAACTATTACTATACTATTATTATCTGTGGAAGTTTTTTAGTATGTTTTGCAAGTTCTATCAAGTGCCATCAATCAACAGTATCAATAATCTGTTATTGTTTGCAGAAATAAAATGTATTAAACGTAACATCATATGAATGGCCAAAATGCCAAGCTTAAGTCGTCACTTAGAATGCGGGTAGACAGACAAACGTAGGTACTCTAAACACGTAGGTAATAGAATGCCCAAGTGACAAATTGTGAGGTTAAAAGCTGGTAAAATGGAAAATATTGTATTACAAAAAGTAATGTGCGTGAAACACACGGTCTGTACAGGGTTGACATCAGTAATGTTTCTCACGTTGTCAACGTCTAGTACGCGATATGCATACGTCTAATATCAATCAGCAATTTCATTTTGTGCACTCCTACCAGGGGCATTTTTTTAACGTGTGGAATATCCTACAGGGTTGCTATGCCGGATTCCTACCGACAAAAAATCCCACGTGACATCTGGGGGGAAAGGCTAGGGTATCCTGAGGACATCATCCCGAGGGCTCCCAACCGTATGCAGTCGGTAGGGAACTTGTGGTTTGTAATCCATGATGGATTTTCCACACAACAAATATAAATGGGGCTAGAATAGGTAATATAAATATATTAAGCGCCGCGCCCCGCGGACTCAGTGTTCTGTAAACGATCACTGCAGTAAGCAACATTTACTATGGCCGGATATGGATGGGTGACCACCACGTGGACCACTTTGTGACATTTATTTACGAGCGTTTCCGTGCTTCGGAAGGCACGATAAGCCGTTGGTCCCGGTTGTCAGTAAAATGACAGTCGTTAAGCCAAGTTGAAGGCCTTATAGGCGGCTTGAAAAATTTCAACTGTGGGTCGTCACAACCTGCGCCCGGGTCGGCAGCGCGTGTGTAGCACCTCTGGTGTTGCAAACGTCTATAGGCTACGGTTACCAACCTTCCGGTGGGCCGTAAGCTTGTCTGCCACCTAAGTAGTATAAAAAAAAAAAAAAATATACTACTATCTTACTATAATAGGGAACTACGCGGTTAACACCGCGTGATGTCCGCTAGGTTTTTTTTTATGAATTACAAAGTCGTAAGTACTTAAAATGGCAATACAATGATCTCTCCCTCAACTTTAAAACCTAGAAAATTGAAATAAGCAATGCCAGTGACAACTTACATTGATAAATTATGAATTAAGTTTAACCGACTTGGTGGTGAAGAAGTTCGTCGCTTTACTAAAATTTGACATCAGTCAGACGGCGAAGTTTATCTACAGTGGTCAGTGAATTCAATTAAAACTAAGTCTAATACAATAGACCATCTTGAGATTATTATTAGTCTTTAGAATAACTTTACCTAACATCTTATTTGTGGCGCATTTGAACTTCAGTTTTATAATATGGTCCTCTTTAATAATACTTTTTACTTTCCACTATTATATAATCTTAATTTTACACAACCTGAAATAGTTGAAAAGTACGAGAGAGTTTGGATAATGAACTAGCACAAGTTCCATCAAGAGCCAGAGTATAAATGATAGAAGTCATTTCATTCATTTAGTAACTCGATTTTCGTCCGTTACAGAATCCGATTTCATTTGCACTCTTTAAAATCCATATAATCTCATTATCTTCGCCGAGAGCTGAATTTTCTCGCTCATTTGAAATTAAAATCGTTCTCATGCTACCTCTGAAAAGTGATCTACATAATGATGTCAATTTACTGACGGATAATCACTCACGTAACGATTGGATTAACTGAATATTTAAAAAATGTTTCGTTTTTTCAATATAATCATAAAATTCACAGAAAGTAAAATGGAGATTTATTATTTTCAAATTAAACAGAGACAAACAATTTAATGGTCAATCTAATCTTATAATCTACACTAATTATTATAACCTATGAACTGTATGTTTCCTAGGGAATCCTTCTGAGGGCTTACCCGGGGCTCCCAACCGCAGACAGTAGGTAAAGAACGTGTGGTTTTTAGTCGGTAAGAATCCGGCATATCATGCATGACGGATTTTCCTCACGTTAAAAAAAGCCTAAAATGTGAACAATCAAACTACAAACAAATAAGTTTCAGTCATCTGAGTTAATTCAAATCACAATGGAGATTCGGATGCGACTGAGACGGGTGCTTAAGTCATAAAAGGGACGGGTTACTTGTATACAACTTCGACTAGAAGGTCTCAAGAGCGCACTCTTGAAATATTATTTCATTTTGATCACAATCATGGCAGAATCATAAACTTTTGGCGGTTGAAAAGCTTAAATTTGTCTTTTAAGCTATTGCATAGCTTCTATCGCGGGCCTTGCGTGGAGACCGAATCCAGAAATTGTGTCACGAAAACGAGTCACACTCTCGGCTACCTTCGGCCACGTTCGTGTATCTAGTCTAGCAATTCATATTTTTTTTGTTTACGTCAATTATGAACTCTGCAGTCGTTATATATTATTATTATTATGTCAAATAATCCAAAAATTGATGCTTGTACCCAGAATCGATCTTGCGCCTTCTGCGTACCGATCCGCGTCTTAACCACTCGACCAAAGTTGAATTAAGAGTGTTGGTCGAATTTAGAGTTCTTAATGTGAAATGACAATTTCGATGCTGTCAATTGCATTAGTTGCTGTCAATTTACTTCGTCTAAATAAAAAATCGACTATAGGTGTATAGGTATTCATCATCTATGTACAACAGTGAACTGTACTCGTATAATTTGTGTAAAAAGTGTTTTAAACATAAATAAACAAAGTGCATTTATTAATGTAGAAAGTCACGAAAAATAGTGAAAGAAAATGAGTGAGTACTCTATATACATACATTTTATTATTATTATCACCAATGCAGTATTATTTTTTGTTTTGTTAATTTATTTATAATACTGCTATAAAGATAACCAAACCCGGGAGTACGTTCCCATGGGAAGCGGGAAGAAAATTTCACGCTGACGTAGCCGCGAGCGCCATCTATCCCATACCTATGTACTTTAAACGTGTCATAAAAGTCACAACAATACCATATATGCATATTTCTGCATATTTCAAAGAATGTCTATTATTACCATAAAATTTGTAAAAATAGTTTTTAAGTAGAAAGAAGAAACCTATTGTTTTATCTTTTAACTAGCTGACCCTCGCAACTTTGTTTACGTCACACAAGGTCTATGAAATTAGAGGTATTTATTAATCATACTCATCAAGTAGCGTGTAAATCTGCCCTGTATGCTATATCAAAATAGAGCTTAATGGTGAAAACTATTCCTCAGTATAGAATTTTCCTCAGTATAAACAATTTACATACAAACACCGGCGTGTTAGAATTTTATTACATGTATCAATGTAGTAGACGTAACGTGTATAAAATGACATCAATCAAATGTCATCAATATTCTGAAAAAGAAATTAAAAATAGAGTTCACAAACTCTTTTGAAAATACATACTGTACCTACCTTAGAGGATCCTTATGAAGATAACAGGATAGTTAACAACTATCCATAGAAAATAGATGGTATAATGCTGAATACCGCAAAGAACAATCGGCGCGGCATAGAATGGGGCCTATACTGATATCCTGGAGGATATTAATGATGCCGATGTCCTGTGCCTGCTGAGGCACACACACGCCGTCATGCATGTCTGCAGGACAACGTGCAGGACAACGAGCAGGATGAGGCAGCGAATGGCTGGACTGAAATTAAAATCGACAGACGCAAGAGATGTGGTGGAGGCACTAATTCACGTACCTCGGGAGTGTCGTGTCAGAAACTGATGGAATAGAAGAGTACCCTACATCATTTCGAGTCTCGCCAAGGCCAGAATAACCTTTACACAGCTGCGCCCCGTAGGCAGTTGCGAAAATAGACACGAAGAGTGAAACTCAAAACAAAGTAAACGTTAAAACTGTACTGCTAACTGCTATACGGATGCGAGACATGGAAGGTCACTAAAGTAAAGACATTTCGCACCAGCTACCAGCTATAAGTCTTCGTCAAACGCTGCCTCTAATGGATCCTCGGTACATATGGGCCCGAGAACATCACGAACGTAAGACTATTGGAACGCTGCAGTGAGACCCCAACAGATCAAACGTCGGAAGTGTAGCTGCTGCGCTGGATTGGACACACGCTGCAAAGGGACCATGAATCACATCATACCAAGGCAAGCCTTACTGAAACTACTGGTAGGCTTTCAAAAACTGTTCGATAGTAAGTAGGTACATTTATTGATAGTGGCTATAGGCTACATAACATAATGCGAAGATTAATAGGAGTGGTGCAGCAATGAGGAATGTTTCGAAAACGGAAAACATTTAATCGTTATAAGAGTATCCGTTGCGCCTCTGCGTAAATGGTTGAAGTTACATAAAAATAATTTATTACAAAATAATTGTTCTTCTTAAAAAGTTCTAAAACAAAATTCCAAAAGCCCAAATGTCCACAGTTAAGTAGGCACTTGGTACTTTACTTTGCTGAACATAGGCCTTAAAATCTTACTTCTTACTAATATTATAAATGCGAAAGTTTGTGAGTGTGGATGTTTGTTACTCTTTCACGCTCAAACAGCTGAACGGATCGGGCTGAAATTTGGTACGGAGATACATTATAGTCTGGAATAACACATAGGCTACCTTTTATCCCGGGAATAACTTCCCGCGGTAACAAATTTTACGCAGGCGAAGCTGCGGGCATCAGCTAGTATTCTTATATAGAAATAATTATACTAGCATAGTTGGTAAAAAATGCTATGTAATAGCTTTACCGCGGCAGTCCCCGAGTGCCACACGTCTTTTTTTTTATTCCTTTTTTTTTCATTATAATTTAAGCCGTCCAGCGATGGAACGTTCCCTGTAGCGAGACGTTCAGACGTTTAGGCCAGAACTGTTTCAAAATTTATGTTCATCTTACCCGGGGCTCCCAACCAACCGTAGGCATTAGGAACGCGTGGTTTTTAGTCGGTAGGAGGCCGGCATAGCATCTATGTAGAGTTTCCTCACGCTAAAAAAGCAGCCCGCGAAATTTTCCTTATAGGGAGTACGAAGTTTTCATCACAAAGTCAAAGGATTGTGTTAAGAATCTCCAAACAACTAATAAATTTAGAAGGAAGAAAGAAAAAATCGCATTATACACGCAAAATTGTGGCTGCTAGTTAATCTAGTTATTACCTGTTTTTGACATGATATGAAAAAGAACAAGTTACAAATTCAGAAAACAATAATAAAATCAAACATAATAATGAAAATTCTGTGCGTCCAAAATGCTAGAGTTCAGCATAACTGCTGCGGGCGACAACAGCGCTGATTTTCTGCTAAAACCCTCTAGATACTCATTTCACCGAGCCCTTTGAGATTTTTATACTTAAATAATATACCTCTGTATCTCTCAGTTAAAAATACATAAAATAATATTTACGATTATTATACCAATAATATGGTTCTATATCAACTATGAAGTAGAAATAGTCGTACATTATGTGTTATTATGTTATACTTGTGAGTGTTTTGCAATCTGGTTTCTCCACAGATATCAGAAAAGGGTTTTCTGTGGTCTTCTTACACGTAAAGCCGACTTATCCCCAACTTAGGTAATAATTTTGGTTTTGACCCATGTGAGATTGATTTTATCTTTTCTTTATTTACTGTACACTTACATGTATCTTAATATGAAAAAATAGGAAACTTTAAAATAAATTTCACCCCATTCTTGAAAATCAGTCTTTATCGTTTAGATATCATTTCATTAATTTTCAATGTGGTACACACCCTTAAATCTAAAAAGCCCAGCAAGTTACATTTTATTGACACTCGACAGTAGCACGTATAACAATCAAATTATACGGCGATATTACCAGTGTTAGTGATAGGATCACGCTCATTCAAGATACTGGATTGAATCTCGTAGACAATCGAACTAGTCTAGATGCTATATTTATTTTTGAATTAGGTGCTCTATATAATACTTTTGCTATTAATTTTCTATTCAATGAGGTCGGTTACTGGTAAGGTATAAATCTTATTATCAGTATAACTTTTATCATAATGACATAAACTCCACAAGATAGCGAGGGAAGTTCAGAAGCCGTAACTCATCAAACAATTGTGGCAAGCCCTACTGGCCGTAATTAATTTGGTGTTTCTGAACCAGTTATGCAACATACAAATATAATTACATAATACATAGGAACTTGGATAAATGGTTACCAAGTTCGCGAGTTATGGGCATTGTTAAAATTCACGGTGGAAAATGGTTGGCGAAAATTTATTATCGAAATGGACAGAAGAATTTATTGAGACAAATAACGATAATTCACTCGAAAGGATTTGTTTGATGTGTCTGAATGGAATGGAATAAATGAGAAGAGAAATTATTGTAAGTACTTGCAAATCGATAAGTATTCGCAACCCCAGCATCATATTCATGTACTCACATGTGTAGTACTATTAGTTATTCTGTGTCTTAAGGTAATGTGACCTAGATGAAAAGTACGATCGTATAATATTCAGCTGTAGTATGTATGATTCCGTTGGAAATAAAAAACAAATAAGTATAACTGTGACATTTCCAAACTGTAACTTATAAAGAATCAACGTTAGTATATTTTAATCATCAACAGTGGGAAGTCTACAGAACAAAATACGATTTTTTTATTGTTCCGTGCAAAATACATCATTCAAGAAACTTTCAACGATCTAGACACAACCTGGTGACAAATGAGACTGACGGACATCAGAGTCTCTGTAATGGGGTCTCATTTTTACTCCTTGGGTACGAAACCCTAAAACCAGCGGCCTCAATTAGGTACTAACTTTTGAGTAAAGTACAACAACACTTGCTATGGCTTTAATGTTTTTAATGTTATGTATATATAAACTGACCATACGTCCCGTTTTGAACGGGACTGTCCCTTTTTTCGGTCACCTGTCCCGTTGTCCCCAAGCAAAGCGTCGGGACGCTAAATTGTCCCGTTTTCAGAAATCTTGCAAAAAAAATTAAATTTCGAATGATTCCCGGGATGCACGCGCTATCGTTTACTTAGCCACACGCATACACACAGACTTGTTTGTGCCTATTTTTTTTGTTTCGGCGTAATGTGATAAACTGACTAATTTTAAGTTTTCTATTTTTGGACATATTGAATAACACCATTCTATTTTTGGAATTTCTATTTTGCATAGAAAAATGTTCCAAATTATAAAAATGATTTTTTGAGGATCCTACAACTGAATTCTGTATGCGATCAGTCAGCAAGTTTTCTCCGAACTGCGTCGAAGGTTGGATTGTGTCGGAATTTTAGGCTGCAATAGATATTCATCATCATAAAGATATTTTTTTGGCTGACGCGGGAAACGCGCTTACGCGCCGTCATCCCAGCCAGCTGGGACGGCGTGGGGGACTCCCTGTCCCAGAAAGGCACCGTCCTACCCACTTAACCCCGCGGTGTTCCTCCTCGCAGTGTAACTGGGTCGGTGAATATCAAGAGGACTGTTCACATCGACCGGCTTGGGAGCACCTCGTTAATTCGGGGCTTTCCTCGGGGGAGCCAGATGGGCGGCTTCCCATAGCTCCCTAAGGAGCTGAAGACCACGTCCACACAGCGAGGCAGAGAGCAACGTGTGCCAGCGTGCGCTAATGGTACCCCCCGGAACAACTTTCGCCCACAGCAAGCAAATATTCGATAGGTGTACGGGAGCTCCTCACGATGGCGCCCCCGCTCTGCCACCTTACCAGCAAACGAGGCGACGGGGACCCAATACTGCTACTGCTTGCCTAATTGCTAGTCATGGCTGCGAGCAACAACGTGGGCCTTAGAGGCCCGCCATACTGCAACCCCCTCGTGAAATAGGGTCAACTCTGTCAAAATGACGGCCGAAACAGCTCCTAAAGCTTCTATCGGCCGGAATGCTAGCAGCGTAGCGTCGGAGCGTCCACCACTGTGTTGCCACACAGACACGATGGAACACCGCTGGTCTAGCAGGCCCACCCAAATGCGACTCCCTCGTCATGGGTTCAGCTTGGCGAGATATCGGTACATCGACTAACGGGGGCAGCACGCCGGCGCCGCACCCGTAAGCAATGTTCCAGGGTGCACCAGCAAAGTTCGGTCTCCACTCCTCTCGGCGTAGCGTATACGAGTGTATAGCCCGAAGGGATAGGAAATCGTACCCCCTTGTGAATACAATGTGGCTCAGAAACAGATCTTCCATTTAGTGTGCGTAATTTAATTGAGATTTAACTTCTCAAAAAATCATTAACATGTGTGTCGGTGGCCAATAATGCTGGGTCGCCGTCACCGCTTTTGCTAAAGAGGTGATGGCAACCAAACGTGAAAACTTGCGGGTGCGGGAGCGCCGCATTTCAGGTTACATGCGCGCCCCCGACTAATGTCGTACCGATGGACGGAGGTTGGGGGGTGCCCTCCACCGATGATAATTTGACGGAAAGCACCTTCCCGTGTTGCTGAGGTGCCTCCAGTGTCCGCCCACTTTACAGAGGGGCGCTCGAGAGCGGTGCGATGCGGGATCGTTTTTTGTCACCTCCTTAAACCCAGGAAACACTGAGGGAGTCGGCTGTCTGATTTTCCCGAGGAAAGCCCCGGCTCTACGGGGCATCCCTTCTCGGATTGACGTAGAAATGAATTCTTCACATCCTTCGACCCGGCTATAGGGTGAGTGGGAACACTACGGAGTAGTGGGTATTACGATCCTTTTTTCGGGACTCGTGAGCCCCACACACCGTCCCAGCTCCCCCGTAGCTGGGATGACGGTGCCCAAACGCAAAAAAAAACCTATAATAAAGCAGATTTGTTCTTCTGACAAATTTAATGTAAAAATTAACAAACACATTGGTTGCCCCCACAATTTTTGAAAGCTTCCCTCAATTTCTCTGGGATGACATCATTGGATCCTGGTTTCCTTGTAATGGGACCAAATAGGAAATATCAACTTTCAAATGAATAAAAATCGGTTCAGCCAATGAAAAGTTATTAGTAGGTACTTATTTGAGGTAAATCCTCTCTTTTTTGAAGTCGGTTAAATGTCCCGTTTTGAGTTCAAAAATATATGGTCAGTTTATGTATATACCTACTTTTAAACTCTCAGGGTTTTCGAGGCTAATAATTTCTGTTGGTAAACTGTATTAACAGGAATTTGTTTTGAATTATGTTATTATTATAGGGGCTTTACACAAATTAAAATTTTGTAACGCAATTAGTGTGGTGTCAAAATTTTGATAGATTAAACTTTCGGATAGTTCTGTTTTGTTAGAATTATTATTTTTGTTAGATAGATTAATTTTTTCATTGCTGCGTCTGCGGACCGGTGTCCGGGAAAGTTATTAATATTAAAACAGACATCAGGGTTCCTAGTTTTTTTTTTTAATTTTAAAAATAGAGGCACAAGGCTACTTCTTTACAAATAAGTACATCATACACATACACAAAGTTCGTATACAGTTGTAGTAGCGTGGGGTACCATAATATAATAGTATAGTGTTATTTTTTATTTCGCCATTTATATTTGGGTTTTATAACGACTACGTAGATTCACCCAAGATTCATGAGCAAACATTCAGTCTAACATTTTTCAGTTATTATCCCCAACAAAAACTTGCAACGACTGCAGCCTTAATCCATTTCTCTGCCTACTGAAATATAAATGGTAAAATAAAATAAAATAAATAAATATTTGTGGACTTTCACACACAACATCATCTAGCCCACAATAAGCTAATATAAGCTTGTGTTATAGAATCTAGACGACTGATATACATACTTATATATTTCTAAATTCATACATATTATACCTAGAAAACACCCAAACTCCGAAACAAAAATTTGTGGATCACACAAATATTTGGACCGACCCGGAAATCGAACCCAGGACCTTCAGCACCACATGCGGTATCACTACCGACTACCACACAGAGGCAGTCAAAATATGGGCGTATAGTGTAATTCAAGCCCACATTTCACTAATTAATCTTCAAAAGGGATCTTAGAAGTTTTTTACAGGGTCAGCAGCGCGAGTGAAGCGCCTCCGGTGTTGCGACAGCCATAGCCTGCTGTGACCACCAGTTCATCTGGTGGACCGTATGATTTTGTGCCTCCTTAGTGGTATAAAAAAGGTCCTACTTAATAAGTGGGGAACCTACCGCTGTGTTGAAATAGATAGGCGTAGGTCGAATCTGTTGAAATTTTCAACCGAATTTCAGCAGGTGCAACCTGTGCTGTGCCTGTCTATTTTTGAATGAATGTCGGAGAACATTACTTAAACCAAGTTGAATCTTAACTTTCAACTATGTAATACTATTATAATTATCTTTGCCTTCAACTTGGTTTAACAACTGACATGTCGTCACTCGCAATCGGGGGCAATGGCTTAAGTGCATTTAAAAGAACAGAAACGCTCCTAAATAAAAATGTCTCCCATGTCAGGAACAGTGTAAGAGACTTTGTGTAGTGATCTTTTGCAAAACGCCAAGAACGCGGGGCTACGAGTTCTGAAGGAGATATTTTGTTTTATGTTCTACGTTTAAATAATATTATAGAAAGTATTTCCACACCCAAGCTGGAGCAATTTAATAAACTGCTATTGGTGGACAAGAAATAACATTCTTTTTTTTTTAATGTGAGGAAAATCCTACATGGATGCTATGCCGGATTCCTACCGACTAAAAACCACACGTATCCTGCCTAACAGCTTACGGTTGGAAGCCCCGGGTTAGCCCTCAGAAGAATACCCCAGGACTCCCAACCGAAGGAGTAATATACTAAAAATCGACACTAGCAGTGCTACATTATTGTAGTTATAGCTGTGCTCGACTTCACCCCATACTTCGAAACCTTGAGTCGCTACACTTGAGAATTTTCAAAAATCCTTATTCTAATAACTATCTAATTTATAGTGTCCGTCTGAATAGCTGTGGTAGCTTTAAGAGATTAAATTATGTCTGACACTAAGTAACAAAACTTGACATCAAAAGCACCCTTGCTAACGAACTTACGAAGTTGTTGTGCCTACTAAAACTTAAAGCTCAAATTTGTACTATGACTTGTAAAGTTTTATAATTTTGTACATAGACCTACATGACCTACATCTTACGCCTTTTCCTTCTAAAGCGGTTACACATACAAAATATACATCTACAAATTGTTAACCCTAAACCTTAAGTACAAAACGTTACACTAAGACTCGTCGGTCTGTCAGTCTGTCTGTCTATCTGTCAGTTATGAAACTGAATCTTCTGATATAAATGTCCATCAGGAGACTGTATCTCCTGAAATTTCTAGCGAGCTGAAATTTTCACAGATAATAGCAAAAGAATAAAATCAATCATTGTAAATTTGTAAATAATATAAATATATTATGTTTTTATTTAACAGATGTGAAATATTAAAAAAAAATCCCTGAATTTAGTCGATTAAAAATGTAAAAATGTGCCTACTAGTTTTTTACTATTAACTGCGACAGTGAAATGCGACGACAGCGCCGCCAAATGGGAACTACATGAGCTGGGGGCATGCCCCCAACAAAATTGGCACAAAAAATCCTTAAGAACTGTTCTTCTAGTATACGTCTGTATTCATTGCTTACTACTAAGGTAGACAAGCTTACGGCCATCTTGATAGAAAGTGTTACCATAACCTAATGACGTTGCAACGCAACGCCGCTGACTCAGACGGTTGTGACGACCACTGTTACGGCTTAACGACTGTAATGTTACTGGCAACCGGGACCAACAGCTTATCGTGATTTCCGAAGCACGCAAGATCCAGCCACAGCGAATGTTGCTTACTGCAGTGATCGTTTATAGGACACTGAGTTATTGTTATTGGTCCCTCGAAATTCGACGGTAATAAATATTTAAACCGGCCAAGTGCGAATGGGACTCGCGCACAGAGGGTTGTGCACCAATGAAAATGGTAAGAAATCACGTTTGTTGTATGGAAGCCCACTCAATCCCCCCTTTTTTCCAATTTTAGTATTTGTTGTCATAGCGGCTACAAAAAGATCATCTATGAAATTTTCAGCTCTTTAGCTATCACGGTTTTTGACATACAGCCTCATGACAGACAGACTGACAGCGAAGTCTAATGAAAGGGTCCCATTTTTACCTTTTGGATACGGAACCCTAAAAATTATCTCTATTAAATTTCACATTTAACCAAAGTTTACGCTTCACTTGAAACCGATCATTCCAGACTTTCAAATAAAATTTGTAAACCAACAGAATTCTAAATTGCCTAGTAAAATTGTTTAGTATTTAAGTTGGTACGTCAAAGGCATATTTTGTGATCTGATCGGATCAGGTGGTGGCTTCGGTCTGTGGTGTCAAAGAAATCTGAATAATGAAATAAGTACCTATTACGTGAAACAAAGTACATTGCTCGTTCGCTCTAACTTTGCAGTTCGGCACCATACTAAAGTCGAATTTTTAATTAGACGAAGTAAATTGACAGTAGCTAATGTCACTTCGTCATAGAAAATAAGCAACATTGTATGAAGAAGTGACATTAGTTGCTGTCAATTTACTTCGTCTAATTAAAAATTCGACTTTAGTATGGAGCCGAACTGCAAAGTTAGAGCAAACGAGCAGTAAAATGATGTATGGGCGTAGCATGATCTCTACCTAGTACCCTCCCTTTGAGTTAACCGTTCAGGTTTACAAAGTAAGCAGCTTGGAAAATTATAAGTAGTTTTAGTTAATAATGAATGTGAAAGTTTAAGTGATAATTATATAAAAATATTTTGCAAGTGTGATCAATCAACTGCATCAATATTTTTTAATAGATTAAGCCTTATCGTAGAACCGAAATATTGATCTTTCAAAACCTTCTAAATATACGTATAATTTGTGACGTTTTTTACTATAAAATAGATATTGCAATTATAGAATGTAGATGAACTTCTATTTACCTTGTAATCTCTCTTCAGAGCACCTAGTTCAATCCTTTAAAAACTACAACTTATGAATCCCTACTGGTAATCATTGCACTAAACAATCTTCTTTCAGTTATTTTACGATTTCTCTTTGTTCAATGGCATTTTGATTTTATGTTTTGAACATCAAAGGTTCGTCAAAAATCACCCACCAAAGGCCAATTGCTAATTGGTGAACTGACAGGTAGGCGTTCGAGCTTATACTCGTATTTCTTTTCAGTGCTCGGTTTCATTTCCTCTCGTACAACTTTAGGTTATGCAAACAAAAACTGAAGAGCCTGTTTCATAGACCATTATCTTAATGACCCCTTAATAGATAAGCAAAGCAGCCATAAATTGTACTCAAAAAGAACTGAGTTTAATATCAAGAAAATAATTCACGGCGATTCGTAGTATCCAAAGAGATCGCAACATGCAATTCCGAAAGATATTGACTTTCAAAGTTAGCGGAAGAAGACAGAAACTTTTTAAATATTTTTTTCGACCCTCCCAAGTTTTGTTCAGATCAGAGAGAAGAGTTATACGAATCTGTTAATCTTTTTTTTTTAAACACAAAAACGAGATAAAGTTATTATCATGAAAACTTGATATTGGCGAAAAATGATCAAGGGTCGATTTTGATAAGATTTACGCACAACGAAGAATGATAGATTGAAAGGGTTTCGGCCAGGACTCAATCTTGTTACCTAAAGCTCGGATGAAAACCCAATATACTGTGCTTATTATACCGTATTGTTGTGTTGGTAATACTAGGTACTTTACGATATTTGAAGGTAGACTACAAATATTGTAAAGTACCTAGTACCTACCTAAACAGCTTCAGATTTAGTGCAAAAACTTGTAGTAGGTACCATACTCATAATTTTGTTGGGATATTAATATTTTAAACATAATGGCAGCTAGGATGTATGGATATTAGTATTTGTGTGGCACAGAAATACTAATACCCATATCGAAATTATAATATCCCTTTTTTGTATAAGGGTTACAAATGGGTAACACACGCATCCACAAAAATCACACACAACATCACGAACAATTTGTTCATGCCTTGGCTATCACGTAGTCCCTATACCCCAATAATCCCGACGGATTGACAACATGACACAATATTTATCGAAAGGCACAAGCGTATAGGACCGTCCGTCACCATGTCGTTTATTTATTGTCTTTTTCGGGTATATCCCTACCCAGCATAAAGACCGGGGCTTTAATCACACAATGCCTTGCAACCCCGATATATACTATATCTAAAGGGGAAATTGTCTATCTATGCACCAAATTTACAAAATCCGTTTAGAATATACTACAAATAATATAGGTAGATTAGTAATTCAAGTTTTCACTTTCTATATCCGATTCCTTGTCAAAGTAATATGATTTTTCTTTAGTACCTACTGGTTTCGAGTCTGACCTGACTCTTGTATCGTTCTAATATATTTTTTAGAAATATGAGATGAGCCGGTTCGGTTTTGAACATCTGTTAGAGCTCTTTTGCTAAGCAAACTAAATACTTTGAGTTTACAGCTTCCATGATTTCCAATTCAAGTATAAAGTGCTTACAATATTAATTATCTCATCGCAAACAAATAAATAAATGGATATAATATAATATTTACATACTTACCCCTGAAGAGTGCTGTGATCTACTTATTTTCCCAGAAATCTTATTACCCGACAAAAATACACGTCTGCGTAATAACCATATTTCACGCGGGCGGAACGGTTGGCATCATCATGTCAAAATATGAAGTAGAAATAAGGAACGGAAGACAAATGCTATGTATTCTGAGCAGTTACGTATGAAAATTCTAATATGCTCCAATGCTTGGTTATCGGAGCACGAAAGTTAACATGTCGACTTGTGAACTTTTCTCGACACATTTTCGATATCTCCACAGTCGAATTACAGAATCCAGGCACTCGAAAGTTAAACAGTTCTAACGATCAAAGTTACTATCGAATTTGGTAATTTAAACCGTTCCTCTTAAAGTACTTCAGTATGTAGAAGTGTTATTGCTTTACTCAATCGAATATTTGGATTCCAATTTAAGTCTGAATAAGATTGTTAGGATAGGATGTCTGTTTTATTACAATTTATCTTATAATGTAGGAGCCAGATTATGAACGATGTGTATGGAACTGATACTGATAGAAACTTTTGCATTTATGGCAGTCTGAAATAGAACGGTGTTTGCTTTTACAAAGACACATCCCAAGATTGACTAAGTGGCTCCTTTGACTCTGATCTGAAGAAGATGAATAATGAATAACTAATTTCTCAAACGCTTGAAAGAGGGTAATTTTGGAATGATGAAATGTAAACGTCTGACATAAACTTTTAGATGTAGAAAGTCGTCTTCAACTTCGCGTTTTAATGCATTTATTTAAAAAGCGAATAAAACCGAAATTAAACCCTCAGGGTCGGCTTGTTTTAATTAATAATAAATGACATTTTTGCGGTCAGCAGAGCGAACAGAATTAATCAAAATGAATGAATGGACGCGTGGCTACTGTGTTTTAATAATTTTACTTTTCGTTCCTTGTTGTTTAACGCTCATATAAGAATTGGGTCATCCTACGTAGTAGGCAATTAATATTGGTGGAAATTAATTAAGACTGCGATCAAGCTGTGAGGACATTTTTGGGGAGCCCGCCTCGCCTGCAAGGAGTGCCATTCGTGATTAGCGGTTGAGGCCGTGGCGTAGGGATAGAAAATATGAAAAGAAAAATAAAAAGCATGTCTCAATTTCAACTCGACAGTGGTATTGAAAGGCTAGTCATCATCTTCAAGTGATTGGGAGAGTTCTACTGGTCCTACACCTAACCTATTGGTGGCTGATTTTGTAGATAACACACTCGTCCTTCCAAATAATGGCAATAGAATAAACTGAAAATGTGTTATAGGGTAAAAAGTTGTTTGTAACACCTAAATGTCTATTTTAAACTCTTTATGAAAAGTGAACAAGCTAAAAGGATAGCAAAACATTGTATTTTCTAGTCACGTACTAAAGGAGTGGCGAATGATTTGTGGTACTGGTAGTGCCTTTGAAAAGGAAGTTTATATGCGGCTGGCCACAAAGAGAACTCCACTCAACTAGCTCTGATACGCTCTCCGCTATTTAAACACTATTTTCCAATTAGTTTTAAATTGTTCCTAAAGCAGTAGCTATTATACTCTCTGCGTCTCTTTACTTAGAATTAAGAAGTTCAAATACGGACATTTCTCTTCGTTGGAATTAATGTCTGTCTGGTAGAGAGATTATGAGGCGTACTTGTTGTATGAAAAACCCTTCCTATTTTTAGTTCGAAACTCTTAGGTCATAGAAACTATCTATCTATATGTATGTATAAATTGGAGTTTTATCTGTGTCGTATTCTAGTAGATAATGTGTACTTTATGCTGCAGAAAACATAAATTGTGATCAGGCAATCAATCCTATCCAAAAATGACATTTCTGTTACTAGTGGACGAAACGCGGTTTCACCCTCGTAGTTCCTGTTCTCGTGGTAATACGGGAATAAAATAGAGCCTATGTTTACCGGGATTAGTGTACCTTTCCAGCAGTGAAAGAATTTTTAAATCGGTTCAGTAGTTTCGGAGCCTATTCGACGCAAACAAACAAACAATCAAATGTTTCCTCGATATAAGTCTAGATTTAATATCCATTTCTGGTACTGGTGCAATTGGTACATAACGTGTTAAAGGACTGTTAAACTAAGACGTGACGGTTTTTTCATTAGTAGAGTCAGGACGACGAAACTGAGATCAGTCTTTTTAACCCCCGACGGAAACCCGGACGGGGTGTTATGAGTTTTACGTGTGTGTGGGTGTGTGTGTGTGCGGATGAACCGACTTTGATTCTGTTTCTTTTGTTTGAAAGATGGGTTAGGGGAGAGTGTTCTTAGCTATGTTTTATAAAAATCGGTTAAGCCATTTCAAAGATATGAGGGGTGAAAGTGAGGATGAAAAATTAAATTTGTTCAAATATACCCGTGTTGGGTATCAAATGAAAGGTCATAACTTATACATCACGATACCGCAGTTTTATGAAAATCGGTTTAGCCATTCGAAAGATATGAAGAGTGGAATGTATTTCTAATTCTGTAACCACACTCCGCGCAATTCGCATTCGTTCTGAATAATTGTTGATAGACTATACGTATGTTGATATTAAAAAACTCCTTTAAAAAGCATGAAATAAAAAAATAAATTTAAAATTTAAAAAACCCCCGACTCACAAAAAAAGAACAATAAAAAAACCTGTAAAAAGTAAAAAAATAACTATTATATTATCACCTGTTTACCCTAAGTATTGAACCTTTATTATTATTATAGGTAGCTATGTTATTTACGTATTCATATTGTTAACTAACAGTTTGTCTCGTCGGGGACCGCTTACCTAATCATAACCTAATCGTGCGTCTGTCTCTATTTAGGTATAGAGCGGTCCCCCCGACGAGATCAACTGTTAGTTAAAAATATGAATACGTAAATAATATAGCTACCTATAATAATAATAAAGGTTCAATACTTAGGGTAAATAGGTGATAATATAATAGTTATTTTTTTACTTTTTACAGATTTTTTTATTGTTCTTTTTTTGTGAGTCGGGGGTTTTTTAATTTGTACAATTATGTTACACAATCAATTCAAGTCAAACAACAAGGCTTCTCATTTGCTTTCAGACAGTCTGCAACTCCATCCAATTAGTAAGAAAACAAAAATGTACCTGTAAAAGTATTTCGCAAACTAGGTCGATCTAACTAATACAAAAGAAATAAGGATCCGGCGTACTGAGCTATATTAGCATGCCGAAGTCACCCGGATTTCGGTACTAGATGATAAAATAAGGCAAACACCCCGTCCGGGTTTCCGTCGGGGGTTAAAAAGAGACGAGGGCAAAATTAAATATGTCTGTTGGCAAAGATTTACGAGAGACGAATATTAATATGTGCTCGGAACTTTGGCAAGTATGAATGGAACTTTAGCTACGAGTATGTATTGCGTAAGTAATTATAACTTACGATGCCAGTATTTTCACAAAGATTTCGGGTCTGCTTCGCGTATTTATTTGAAACTTTGCTCACCTCTCGAGGTTTCGGCTATTGCAATATCGAAACCTATGAACATTACAAATAGTATGATTTTAAAAACTTTGCCTGTATGGCAAATTTTCCAATTTTTTAGGCATTGCTTTGTTTCATTTGAATTTAAGATTACTTTCCAAACTCTACTACTCCAGTTCTTGAGTTTGCGGCGGGGTCGCAGAGGTGTCTTTACGTGATAGCATAACGTGAGGGATTCACTCACGCCACATGATAGTAAAAATCGGCCAAGTGCGAGTCGAAATCGCGCGCGAAGAGTTTCGTACCAAAAATCGGAAAATAAAATCAAGTATGTTGTATGGCAGCCCTAATTATTATTATTTTTCTGACTTTAATATTTGATGGTAGCAGCAACAGAAATACATCATCTGTGATAATTTTAGCTTTCTAGCTTCACAGCCTCATGACCAGCGAAGCCCCGTCTTTAGGGTTCTGTACCCAAAAAGGTCTCGTTTTTGGGTATAGAACCCTAAAGTAGGTGTCTAATCAAAACGTCTTATAGCATTCCTTTTACTTCTTATTTCCATTTCACCTATTATTTTCTTTAGAAAGTTCTTCCTCATTTAGCGCCATAATATTATAGTACAATGTAGCCCCAAGCACTACCACATGAGTCAAATTATTTGCTAAATGGCATTGCAGCTTTAATCTCTTTCAAAACCTTCGACCAAGTAAAAGTATAGACGGGCCTACGTCATACATTACGAACTCAAAAAGTAAGACTAGTTCACACACAAAGATTTTGTAGTAACGACACGACATGCACACATACATTCTTTTTTCAAATTTAGGGTACCTAGTGTTTTTACACTTCGGGAACGCACAGGAAGGCATCTTGCGTAAAATGTCTTATCTATTCTTGTCACGTGTTTCACCTTGGGAACAATAACACCGACTACTACTAAGTGAGCGCATGCACTCACTATAACGTCTTCAAAACGAATGTATGGATGGGCCAGTCTATACTATTACAGAATATATTATATAATCTGTGCTATTACTTGGTCGAAGCTCAAACCAGTATTTTGAACTTAGGTTATTTAACTTTAGATATTATAATTATAAGTATTGAAATACTTAGCCATTTTAAACTTTCGATATTTTTAAATTTAGGTCAACACACCATTAGGTATTTAGATTTTAGGTATTTTGAACTTAGGTTATTTAACTTTAGGTATTATAATTTTAGGTATTCAAATACGTACCCAATATTTGTGTACAGTTCCTGTGTGATACGCCCCAATTTCTGAACAAAGGCTCTCGATCACACGTAAGCCATGAGGAAAATAATATATTTATTGCTGTATTCGACATTTTAATTATCGAAGTAAATTTTCATTTTGATGATTAAATTTTTATGTAGATTTGGTATTTGAAAATGTATGAATTTTTAAGCGCGATTATATTTTTATTTCGTAGTAGCTTAAACTAGGCTTTGCCCGCTCTGAATGTCAGCCCAATTCGTTCAGCCGTTAGAACGTGATTGAGTTACAAACATACAAACATCTTTATGAACTTTCACATTTATAGTATTTGCAGGACTAGATGTCGCCCGTGACTTCGCCCGATTGGAATGGAAAGCGTTTTTTTTTCATGGGATTCGGAAGCCGAAAAAAATACCGCATCCCACGACTGCCTCGGCACGCTGAGGTATGGAGTTCAATTCCCGGGTCGATCAAAATATTTGTGTGATCCACAAATGTTTGTTATGGAGTTTGAGTGTTTTCTATGTACTTATGTGTATATATGTACTGAAAAGTGTATCTAGGGGTAATGTTTACTCATGATTATAAAAAGTGTACCAAAGGGGAATAAAAGCAAAAATTTTCAAAAAGTGTATCTACCGGGAAAGTGTATCTTAGGGGAATAATTCGTATAAATGAATTGTACCTATGTATTTACGAATATAAAAGTATGTCTATAAAACTGAAGCCTCGCACGAACATCCTGTTACGTTAAGGGTCTCGCTTTGGAAGGAGAAACTCCCTCCACCAAAATGACTTTTTACCACTCCAGGAAAAGCTACCTCCTGGACGCGACCTCCGATGGCCAGTGTGGAGGTCTCCTAACCGTTTACGCACTATGGTCGGCTGGTCCAAACAAAACCTTTGCAGGTGTGGAATGCGAGATCTGGGCCTAACCGCATGTGACTTTGGCGCCCACGTGCCGTCTATGTCGCACTAGCTTGCATGTCCCCTTTGTCCTATATCCTGCTCTACAGCCGATCTCATTAACGCTACCTACAGAGCGGTTGAGACGGCAGAATTCTATGTCAAATCTGCTTAAAAAAGTCGTAGAATCATTGATATGAAGAAGAAGTAGAAGTATGTCTATCAGTCGTCTAGATCCCATAGTACAAGCTTACAGCTTAGTTTGGGCTGGATGATGTTGTGTGAGAATGTCCAACAATATCTATTTATTTAATCCAGAAAAAAAACGTTTAGTCTGAAATATTTTTTGTGTTATTCCCTACTTTAATCAATTCCCACCAGGTCACCTGTTTATTTATTTATAATATTCAAACTACCTTCTCATACGAAGTACAAAAATATCCTATTCCGCAACCTATAAATATTTGATAATGTCCAATGGCCGCTAACACATGTTTTTTCCTATTACGACCCCAATAAAACGAATGTTTCGAAATATTATTATGCAGAAATATCTTGTCCATTTGCGGTTCTATGAATAGTAAATAACCGGAACTAACACACCATCGATTGGATTGCTTCCCAATCGAATCGGTCATCAGCTCGCAAAACCGTTTGCGACGTCCTCTAGTTTGGCCCATAGAGCAACGCGACCAGTACAACCTATAATCAGAGATATGTAGTATGTTTGCTCATCTCTGTCTGTCATATGCTGCGGGGAGAAATCGATTTCCTAGACACAACTACATCAGCAATCGGCTGTCACTATGCAAGTTCCACAAAACTATTACAATAATACATTTATAATTTGAGACATACACATACATTGGAGATAATTTTGAAAAGCAATTAGTATGCTGACTCAATCATAAATTAAATGTGAAAAAATGTTGGTCTCGAGTAGGACTTGAAGCTTCGTCTTCTGGTTTGCCGCACACATTTATAAAAATGTTGTGTGCGTTTAAGTATCTATTAAAAACTCAAAATTTACTGAATCGACTGAGCTCAAAATTGGACACGATATACAATAGGACTCAGAGATGGTTTTAGGCTACTTTATACATTTTTATCATATCAGCAATAAGAATAAAATAGCTTTAAAAAGTGATTTTACCAATAAATGGCGCTGGTCGTTTTTTTTTAAATTATATTCTGCCAGCTTCAGAACAAAATATTATAAACAACCTATTTAAAAGGTACCTACCAGATTGATGTTTTTTAAGAGAAGTTGGATTACGGCCTCCTTGCATTCAGAATAATAAAAGAGAGTACTTACCTAATAAAGAGGTCATAGATGTTTTGCATGTTATTTTTGAACTTTTTGGACTTTTGGAATTTTGGAGTTTTGGACTTTAGACTTTTGGAATTTTGGAATTTTGGAATTTTGGAGTTATGGAGTTTTGGCCTTTTGGACTTATAGATTCTTAGAGTTTTAGACTTTGGAGTTTTGAACTTTGGACTCATGGATTATTGGACATTTGAACTTTTGTACTTTTGGACTTTTGGACTTTTGTAATTTTGGACTTTTGGAGTTTTGGACTTTTGACCTTTTGGACTTTTGGAGTTGGAGATTTGGAGTTTTGGAGTTGTAGAGTTTTGGAATTTTGGACTTTGTACTCTTGGAGCTTTGAACTTTTGGACTTTGGACTTTTGTACTTTTATACTTATGCAGTTTTGGACTTTTAGAATTTTGGACTTTAGACTTTTGGTCTTTTGGTAATTTGGGGTTTTGGAGTTTTGGAATTATGGAGTTTTGGACTTTTAGAATTTTAGACTTTTAGACTTCGGAGTTTTGAACTTTCGGACTTTTGGACTATTATATAAATGTGTGTTTTAGACTTTCGGACTTTTGGTCTTTTGGACTTATGGAGTTTTAGGCTTTTGACCTTTTGGACTTTAGGACTTTTGGAGTTTTGGAGTTGTGGAGTTGTGGAGTTTTGGAGTTTTGGACTTTGGAGTTTTGAACTTTGGACTTTTGGACTTTTATACTTTTGGAGTTTTGAACTTTTGGACTTTTGGAATTTTGGAGTTTTGGACTTAAGACTTTTGGAATTTTGGAGTTTTGGAGTTTTGGAATTTTGGACTTTTAGACTTTGAACTTTTGAAGATTGTTACTCCTTTCTCATAGGTATGTACCTAAAAAAGTCACAGCGAAGCGTGGCAGGGTACCGCTATCTCTCTCATAAATGTGTGTATATAAGTGTGAACTCCTTTTTTTGTTTTACGTAAATCCTCATGGATGTTATGCCGGACTCCTACCGACTAAAAAACTTCACGTGTCCTGCCTACGGTTGGGAGTCCCGGGTAAGCCCTCAGAAGCATACCCCGAGACTCTTAGGGGTACGCTTTGACAGAGGAGAAAGTCTTAGTATGGCATCTCTCCTCCCCATAAAAGTCTTAGATCGTGTTGCTCTATAGTCAGACCTGCATGACTGAACTGATTGCTTCTTTAGAGAATAGTTCGTCTCTAACTTGAGCTCGGGTTTAATCAGATTTTCTGGACTACAATTGGTTTATAGATTGTCCTGAATCCGGTCAGTTAAAATAGATTTTTGCACATTCCTATACTGAAACTCGAACTCAAAAAAACATTTATTTCGCATAATCCTAATACATAGGCACTTGCGACACGTCAATGAATACAATGCAAATAGTACCACCAGTTCGGAACGCGGCCCGCTTGAGAAGAACTGGCAAGAAACTCGACAGGCTTTTCTTTTTGTGCTCTATTTACAAAATTTAAACTAAAAATCACAAACTATTGCTTGAGAATGCAGTAGAGCAAGCAGATCATTTCCAGGCTTCCTTGTCAAGCAAATAATCGTCAATTGAATAGTAGCCCCTGCGGTACAATTTACTTTTTATACACTTTTTAAACTTATTTAAGGGCATACTTTTTATTTCATTTGGAAGCCTGTTGTAAAAACGTATACAGTTACCCAGGAAGGAATTATTGACTTTTTTCGGTCTACACTGATGACAAGCAAGGTTATCTTTATGTCGGGTATTTACACTGTGTATATCGCGTAACTTAACGAAACTAGATAGATTCTTTTGCACATACATAAGATTTTCAAAAATATATTGTGATGCTACAGTCAGAATATTTACCTCCTTGAATTTTTCGCGCAGAGAGACCCTTGGACCTAATCTATATATGGCTCTTATGGCTCGTTTTTGTAAAACAAAAATTGAATTTATATCTGCGGCATTACCCCACAGTAGAATACCGTAAGACATAACACTGTGGAAGTAACTGAAATAAACTATTCTAGCTGTATCTACATCAGTCAAATGCCTAATCTTATGTACCGCAAATGCTGCTGAACTTAACCTGCCAGCTAGCTTTTCAATATGTGGACCCCACTGCAATCCAGCATCGACCGTCAACCCTAGGAACGCCGTAGATTTCACAAGTTCCAAATCTCGGCCATTAAGTTGAACATTGGTTTCTGCCTGTGTTACATTGGGCAAGGTAAATTTAATACATTTAGTTTTGTTATCGTTCAGGCTAAGATTATTAGTATTAAACCAATGTACTACTTTCAGGATTGCGTTGTTGACATCGTCGTAGTTATCTAGTTGTCTTTTAATTTTGAAAATTAAGGAAGTGTCATCTGCAAACAAAACAATCCCGTTGGTGTCCCCTACGTAATAGGGTAGGTCATTTATATAAATTAAAAATAAAAATGGGCCGAGTATCGAACCCTGCGGAACGCCCATAGTAACCACCGATCCCTCTGAACGTGTGCCACCAACATCGACCCTCTGAGTTCTATTGCTCAAATATGAAGTCAGAAGATCGAGAGCCTTGTTCCTTATCCCATAGTGATGCAGTTTCCTGATCAATGTTTCATGTTGAACACAATCAAAAGCCTTTGACAAATCGCAGAACACTCCAAGCGCATCATGTTTATCTTCCCAGGCCTCATAAATACTCTTCATCAAATCTACACCAGCATCGGTAGTCGACCGTCCTTTAGTGAAGCTAAACTGTTTAACATGAAATAATTTGTGATTGATAAAATAGGTCAGCATCTGCTCAAGTATTAATTTTTCAAACATCTTGCTCAAAGTCGGCAATACCGAGACAGGTCTGAAATTACCTGGATCAGAAGCACTGCCAGCCTTGAACAAGGGTATAACTTTACTATGTTTCATTAAATCAGGAAATACACCCCTTGAAACGCAATCGTTAAACACAGCTGCCAAGTGGGGGGCAATGACATCAATGACACTAGACACAGATTTTACTGATAGCCCCCATAGGTCTGCAGTTTTTTTAACAATAATAGCCTTAAAAGCTTTCAAAATGCCATTACAGTTGACAGCCGTGAATTCGAACGCGTCTTGACAGCTATCTACACATTCTGATAATAATTGCTCAGCGGAAGTGGAAGACGACCGAAGAGTATTCGTTATACCAATAGGTATATTACTGAAAAAAATTTCGAAATCAGTAGCTACTGCCAGATCCCCTGTAACGTGGCGACCGTTTATCTTTAAATGAAAGCTTCGTTCACTTGTTTTAGACATACCGCATTCAGAATTTATAATTTTCCAGGTAGTTTTAATTACATTTGTCGAAGCTGTAATTTTATTTCTAATGAAATTTGACTTTGCCAAGGAACAGACCTGTCTAAATGTCTTTGAATATTTTTTAACATATTCCTGAAAGTCAGTTTATAAATACCGGGTGTTGCCCAGTCACTGAAAACAAAACTGCTCCCGAACGATACTGTTTTTGGTGTAAAGATTTTAATCATCATCCTAAACAGGTATTCTGTTTGTTTTATGGGGTTTTTTTTTTCTTTACGTAGTAAGGAATCAAAATCAAGGTATGAAAAGTACTTTAGGCTACTTTCTATTCTGAAAATAAACATTCTCAAGAGAAGCCCACTAGTGTCAGAATCAAATATCCTGCCCACAGATCTGCTAGCGCCCTTTATCTACTTGACTTGGCGGGGACTTACGGACGCCAATGGGTTGCTCATCATCTTAACAGAAGATGGCGGGCGTGATGTGAGAGTTACACGCACGTCTATTGCTCGAAGAAGTGGAATAGCTCTCCATCCAACCCCCAAAGACGTGGGGTAGCAATCGAATCCCTGAGCCGGTAATCCTTGGTCATCCTTCCAAGGACTCTCGGCCGTAGGGATTCATATATTATGGCAACGTGTGGTTTTAGCCGATAGTATAGGAAGTCTGGCGTACCGCCCATAAGGATTTCGATACTTTGGATAAAGTGGTTTAGTGGCACCGCCGATAGTCTTCGGCGAAGCCACGTCGTCGGTCGGCGGCATCCAAGCCGCCGACTGCGAAATTCGAGTGGGAGAGTTCCCTCCCGTTCTCTCCCCGCGGCCTCTTTCACGAGCATGACCTGCTCGCAGATAGAGGAGCCGCAGTCCCACTTACGCCCGCTGGAGATCATGGCTCGTACCATGGTCTCGAGCGAGTGGTGTGCTTCAAGCTGTAATCCTCACCTTTGAAATCTCAATGAAAACGAATTTTGACAACGCCAAAAAATAGTCGTGAAATAGTCGTAAATAGTCGTACATGTAAAAAAAATAGTCGTATTATAGTTTCGGCGTTATAGCTATAGGTTAGTGAGGATTATGACTTGAACGTCAAGCTGTAATCCTCACCTCTGGTGCAAGCAAACGGTTAATGCTATCGAATTGGTTTAGGTTCCAAAAAATAGTCGTAAAATAGTCGTAAAGACCTGCCAAATCTCAGATATAGTCCATAAGCGGTTTCCGAGATGTGAAGGTACCCTGGTGAGGATTATGGCTTGAACCTATGAGAACTTCAAATTTCTCCGGAACGCCTGCGAGTTTCGGTTCAAAGTTTGTGCCAAAAAATAGTCGTGAAATAGTCGTAAGAAGCTATAATAAATTTGAGTTGATTTAATGTGAAAATAAAAACTTTTTATTTCCCTTCATTTCTATTGATGTACAGTCGTGTACAAAATTTGTAACTTCCAATGATACTAGAGGAAGTCACGCGGTTTTATCCGCGTAGTTCCCGTTCCCATGGGAATGCGGGAATAAAATAAAGCCTATGTTTACCGGGAAGAGTGTAGCTTCCCAACAGTGTAAGAATTTTTCAAATCGGTGAAGTAGTTTCGGAGCCTAAACAAATGTACGTATTTGCAAGCTTTCGGTTGTAATAAATAAGGATACAAATCATAAATGTTTGTTTTTTGTTTAATTATAACTGCTGGTATGGAAAACGTCTCATTCAAAGAAATATTATTATATTAAGCGGAATATTTCCCAATAACCTAATTCTGTACCAATATTATAACGAGAGAAGATTTGATTGTTTGTTTGTTTGCATCGAATAGGCTCCGAAACTACTTCACCGATTTGAAAAATTCTTACACTGTTGGGAAGCTACACTCTTCCCGGTAAACATAGGCTTTATTTTATTCCCGCATTCCCATGGGAACGGGAACTACGCGGATAAAACCGCGTGACTTCCTCTAGTATCATTGGAAGTTACAAATTTTGTACACGACTGTACATCAATAGAAATGTAGGGAAATAAAAAGTTTTTATTTTCACATTAAATCAACTCAAATTTATTATAGCTTCTTACGACTATTTCACGACTATTTTTTGGCACAAACTTTGAACCGAAACTCGCAGGCGTTCCGGAGAAATTTGAAGTTTTCAAAGGTTCAAGCCATTATCCTCACCAGGGTACCTTCACATCTCGGAAACCGCTTATGGACTATATCTGAGATTTGGCAGGTCTTTACGACTATTTTACGACTATTTTTTGGAACCTAAACCAATTCGATAGCATTAACCGTTTGCTTGCACCAGAGGTGAGGATTACAGCTTGACGTTCAAGCCATAATCCTCACTAACCTATAGCTATAACGCCGAAACTATAATACGACTATTTTTTTTACATGTACGACTATTTACGACTATTTCACGACTATTTTTTGGCGTTGTCAAAATTCGTTTTCATTGAGATTTCAAAGGTGAGGATTACAGCTTGAAGCACACAGCGAGTGAGTGTCCACGTCCAGACCCACCACGAGGACCTGGCGCTATTGCGCCCACGCCGTGCACTCCACCAGCGTGTGGAGCGCTGTGTCATCGCTGCGGTCCTGGCAGTGCTGACACTCAGCCGTGGCTTCCCGGTGTCTTCGCCACAGATACTTACCGAAGCTACCGTACCCGGTAAGTATCTGGGACAACCGGTAGGAGAGAGCACCGTGTTCCCTCTCCAGCCACTCGGCCATGACCGGTCTGACGGCCGCGATTGAGGCGAATCCCCCCTTTGGTTGTTCAAGTCGCACCTTTCTATGTCTCCACGGTTTTCTGGTGGAGCAGGGACGGCTGGGCCTCGATTTCTCGAGACGCAGGCCTTTGACCCCGCTTCAGCGCCTCCTTGCGCCGTCATAATAGTGAAGCACGCGCTTCCAGGTCCCATGGAGGGTCCCGGCTAGGAGATATGCCGCCTCTGAGATCGCGCGGTATCCCCTTATCACCCTGACAGCCATCGCCCTCTGCGGGCTCAGCAATCTAGCCACATTGCTGGCCGTTAGGGACATTGCTGGCCGTCAGGGGCCATCTCTACCGTTAATTTACTTCTTGGCTCCTAAACAGGACTTAGGTTAGGGTTAGGTTAGGACAAGTGCTTAGGTTGTTTTTAAACCAAACATCGGATTTATTTCAACTCTCGCTACGCTTCCAAGACATACTTGTTAACGTACAGAAGGAAATTGATAAGTAATAAAAAAGGGACTATACCTACCTAGTATGTCGTTCATTTATCGTGGTGTAGTCACTATGCAGTTTAACTAA
The DNA here is from genome assembly GCA_933228765.1 of Miltochrista miniata. Classification (NCBI taxonomy): domain Eukaryota; kingdom Metazoa; phylum Arthropoda; class Insecta; order Lepidoptera; family Erebidae; genus Miltochrista; species Miltochrista miniata. Next base: position 38,423,753 of record OW121753.1, on the reverse strand, counting down.
GTATCCTCTCGTTTTTGAAAAAAAAAACGTTTTAAAGCAATCTTGCTTCTGAAAACATTTTCGACGGACAATATTGCGCTCAAAAAGTATCTATAGGTATATAAACGAGCTTAAGTCTTTTATAATGAGCCCCGCGGGGACTTCAAGCAAAGCAGATTCCTCTGTAACAAGCAACAAGGTCATTTGTGATATGGCTTTCTTCAATCACTTTATATTCAAAAAGATGGTCAGGGGACTTCCAATCTATCTCTATCTATGCCTATACTATTACAATAGAGAGTCATCTATTATGATATAAAGCTAGTCGAATTAAATGAATAGAGAACACAGAATTTGGTCAATAGTTATCTTTTGTGAAATGTAAAGATATACAAAGGAGAAAACATTCTTCTTCCCGAAACGATGCTAATTGAGGTGGCAAAAAGCGCGTAGGTATACTATTCGTTTTTTTTTGAAATTCTTGAATAGGAAATTCGTAATTTTTCTTTTTTATAAAGCCAGCCCCAGAGTAGCTAGAAGCATGCTAGTATTATTTGTTACGGTCTCACAAAATAAGTGATATTTAAATAGGCCTATTCACTTCAGCACAGCAACGTACGTGTTGAAACGAATTGGGACATGTCATGACTACCTTCTGTTGAAAATATTCAAGCCACACTTTGTCTTACGACATGCTTCTGGCAACCGGAACCAAGGGCTTAACGTGTCTCCCAAATCCAGCAAAACCTTTTTCATTTTCAACGTGTTGAATATCAATGGACTCGTACCGAGTAAAAGCACACGGTCACTACCTATCCTACGCCTGGTGTCCCAGTTAGGTCTTCGGAAGGATATCCCAGGCTTCCCAGTAGAATTTGACTACTATCGCGGTTTCACCTAAAGGTTCGGGTGTGCCCCCACCCCTTCTGGGGTTGTGTGAGGCGTGCGTCAAACTGCCACATCACGCCGTGGGCCTACTAGCAGCAGACCCACGACTAGATTGAGAGCATGACTTTATAAATGTAAGAAATAATAATAATGGTGCAAAAAACTAATGTTTTTAGTCCGTTGTACTGCAAAGGCTAATTGGATTACACGCTTAGTTGCTTTTCAATGTACTTACGAGTGTCTACTGAAGTAAAAGTTCAAGTTACTACATAAGTTGTAGAGAGTTGAATTATCTTTTCCCATCTAAACATTTTTAGGGTTCCGTACTCAAAGGGTAGAAATCCGGACCCTATTCATGACACTTCGCTATCCGTCTGTCTGTCTGTCCGTCACGAGGCTGTATCAGAGGAACCGTGATAGCCAGAGAGCTGAAAATTTTACAGATGATGTATTTCGGTTGCCGCAATAACAAGAAGCCGTGAGATCGTTCTCACCCGACTGCGCCTCTCCAACACGTTTATTGTGAAAGTTCAATCCGATTGACGTTGTAATTTTTGTTTTATTTTAAACTTTGAACAGATGATCCATACATGACCTAGTGACGTAGTTTAATGCGACAGAGTCACAGACTACAGACAAAGTCTTGACATAAGCCTGCACTCTATTTTACAGAGAGGGCTAAAACTCTCAACGTCTCAACGAACGTGATATTTTCCTGTATTTTAATACAGAACCCTCCTAGCACGAGTCCGATTTGCACCTGGCCGGTTTTTTTAAAATTAATTATCTATTTTAATAAAAAGCCTGTGAAACTGGTTAGCAGTAGAAAATATAAGGCAATTTGCAAAGTTACTTTCCCTGAACGTTTTCAGTCCATTAAATTTAAATTACATTCGACATCTAGCTATTGCTTTTATTGGTTCGGTTTCATTTGGATCTGGCACAAATTACAGAGAGGAGACCATGTGAGTTTCTTTGTCTTGAAATGGAATGTAATTTTTCATTAAAGTGTGTGAAAAAAAGAAAGCTGAAAGAGAGAAAAGTGGGAAAATAAAAATGGATTCTTTCATAAAACATTCATATGATCACGCCTTTTATTCCCGAAGGGGTAGGCAGAGGCATAATATCTGCCCTCATTTCACCTTTTTAATTTTGTCCCACGTAATATGTGGTGAGCCGTATTGCCGTGCTGTACACAAATATGGACAGGCGCAGGTTGTGACTGCCCGCTGTTGAAAATTTTCAAGCCGCCCATGGCCAACGGCTTAACGTGCCTTCCTAAGCACGAAAACGCTCGCAAATAAATGTCACAAAGTGGTCATGTGGTGGTCAACCATCCATGACCGGCCACAGTAAATGTAGCTTACTTCAGTGATCGTTTACAGAACACTGAGACCGGTGGGGCCACGAGCGGTTCATAAAACTTAAAGAAAAAAAGACGTAGGTACCTTATATAACTGGTGTGCAGTTATTATTGTCAGTAAGTCAGAAGATAAAGTCATAATCAAGACGCTGCGAACATTAGACAAACACTAAAACGAAGTCACTAGAGTAGTGAATAAAAAGACCAGCCAAGTGCGAGTCGGACTCGCGCTCGGAGGGTTGCGTACCAACAAACGGGAAAAAATCACGTTTGTTGTATGAGAGCCCCCTTAATTCTCCCCTTTCTCATTTGTTGTATTAGCGGCAACAAATATAAAATTAAACTTAAATACTTAAAAATACACTATTTAAAATTAACAAAATATAAGCTTAATGTAGAACAAACCCAGGACTCTCCGCCGTAGGCAGATGGAAGTGTGAAAACCTGACATAGCATCGATTCCCACAAGTAATAATACAGTATGAGGTTCTTCAAAAGGGGTCTTAGAAGGTTCTTACAGGGTCGGCAGCGCGAGTGTAGCGCCTCTCGTGTTGCAAACATTCATATGCTAAGGTGACCACAGTCCATCAGCTAAGGCCGTAAGCTTGTCTGCCGCCTTAGTAGCATATAAAAAGTAAAAAAAAACTAATTCTTGCTTGTTAAACACTGACTAGCGCTTTATAACTGATGTACCTACGTCTTTTTATATAAAAAAATATACTTACATAATGTATACAAACCCTTATAAGGATAATAGCTCTCTGTTGGTAAATGAGGGTCGTGCGGTAGAAACAAAACATTATGTCCATGCCTTTTAGTCCACAATAAGTAAAAACAATTTTAATGAAGAATGTTCTTGTTTCTTCGTGAGCTGATAAAGACTTTTTCGCTGTCAACGGTCTGTTAAAAGCCGTAATGGCGGTTGATGGCTAAGTGAAAAGATAATGGTAGATGAAATGAGGTCTCGGAATGGAAATGTGTTTACTGACTGCCATATTTGTCTAGTGCTTGTTCCTTACTTCTTTACTTTATCAACTGTAAGCACAGCCCGTTTGGTGAAAAAATATCATTACCATTTACTTCTATCTATCTACACTAATATCAAAGATAATGTAATAGAATTACATATAGATCGGCAACTCCCAGTCGCGCCACAGCTGTCAGTAGAGTTGACGTGCGCGTTGACGGACAATTTGCTTACATTTTATTGATCACACGCACCACATTCAAGCTGGAGTTTCCGCCCTGTGCTAATATTACAAATATAAACAAAATGTATTTTAGTAATGAATTAACTCAAAAACCACTGTGCAGATTTCAAAAATTCTTTCGCCATTGGTTTAGTCACGCTGAGTAACATAGGCTATATTTCATTCCAGTATTTCCACCGGAACGGGAACTACACGGATGAAACCGCGTAACGTCTGCTAGTATGTACTGAAGCAGGAGTCTTAATATTATTAACAGCGCTTATAGTAGAACTTAATCTACTGGATTTAGATCATATTGACAATAGTTTTATCAGTTGATTTCATAAAGTTCAACTCTGTAAATATATTGGTTACAACTTGTCGATCTCATTAAAACTTTGGTTTGCGTCCTATCGGTAACGCCACCTTTTTTTTTTTTTTTTTTAACGTGAGGGAAAATCCTCGTAGGATGCTATGCCGGACTCTTACCGACTAAAAAACCTCACGTAACGCCCAACAGCCTATGGTTGAGAGCCCCGGGTAAGCCCTCAGGAAGGATGTCCCGTGACTACCATCAGACCTACGGCCGCCAATGTGGCCTCGCCCAGGGGGTGGTTCGGGTGCAATCCCGCGTCTATGGGGGGTTTCGGGTGTGACCCCGCTTCTAAGGGGGGGCGTGCGTGAGTGCTCACGTCACGCTGCCGTCATGGGCCTGCTTCTGTAAGGACGGTGAGCGGCCCTCTCACCGTCCTCAGACCCCCGGTCATGGAGGCCGATAGTCCTCGGCGAAGACACGTCGGCGGCGCCCAGGGCGCCGACTGCGGAACTCGGGTGGGAGAGTTCTCTCCCGCACCCGGCCCGCCGCCTCCTTCGCAAGCATGACCTGCTCGCAGAAAGAGGCGGCGCAGTCCCACTTACTCCCGCTGGAGAGCATGGCTCGCACCATGGCCTCAAGCGAGAGAGTGTCCACGCCCAGACCCACTACGAGGACCTGTCGCTGTTGTGCCCACGCCGTGCACTCCACCAGCGTGTGGAGCGCCGTGTCATCGCTGCGGTCCTCGCAGTGCTGACACTCGGCCGTGGTTTCCCAGTGTTTTCGCCACAGATACCTACCGAAGCTACCGTGCCCGGCAAGCATCTGTGTCAACCGGTAGGAGAGAGCACCGTGTCTTCTCTCCAGCCACTCGTCCATGACCGGTCTGACGACCGCGATTGTGGCGAATCCCCCCTTTGGTTGCTCAAGTCGCACCTTCCATGTCTCCACGGTTTCCTGGTGGAGCAGGGTCCGCTGGGCCTCGATTTCTCGAGACGCAGGCCTTTGGCCCCGCTCCAGCGCCTCCTTGCGCCATCTGAACAGTGACGCAAGGGCTCTCGCTTCCAGGTCCCATGGAGGGGTACCGGCTAGGAGACTTGCCGCCTCACCGGAGATCGTGCGGTATCCTCTTATCACCCTGACGGCCATCACTCTCTGCGGGCTCAGCAGTCTAGCCTCATTGCTGGCCGTCAGGGTCTCCCCCCATACGGGAGCCCCGTACAGAGCCATGCTTCGCACGATCCCCAGGTACAGCCTCCTGTAGGGAGCGTTGGGTCCCCTGATGTTGGGCATCAACCGCGCGAGTGCGGCGCTCACTCAGTTGGGTAACGCCACCTATCGTAGGTACTAAACTTTCCGAATACGTATTAAAATAAAAGAAAATATAATACCAATACCAGTTTTCGTGCTTATGAAGCTAACACAGATTTCCATAAAATAAGTATGTTATGGGTATAGCGTCGATATAAAATATGAGAAATAAATGTACAAAGAAAAAAAGGTTTCGAAATTCGCGACAAGCTGCTAAATTACCGCTCTTTTTCCAGACGGATAAGCCTAGGAGCAAAATGGCGGTTAACATGGCTTAGTATCGGACGACTGACCGTTTTATCTCCGTCAACTCCGTGGAACAAATAAAGAAATCTTGCCAACAAAGACGCCCTTTGTAAGAACTCTTATTTTGGTAACAATAGGACATACATAATGTACCTTGGAACATTGGACGCTGATGGACATTTTATAAATATAGACGACGTAACGCTGGATAAAGCTTACCAACAGTGATAGAATTTTTCAAATCGGTTCAGAAGTTTCAGAGCCTTTTCAATGCAAACAAACAGACACACAAACCAACGCACAGTCAAATCTCAAAAAAAAACAAAAAAAAAACAAAAAAAAAAGAATCTTTTCTCTTTATCACCCTCGAAAGGATGTGCCCAAGACTTTCTACAAAAAAGTCAGAGTCCTTCATTGTTATAAGCACAATAATTCAAGATTTCTGTTAATATTTTAGTTTTTAAGTCCACCGAAAACTCACTAGCTTCAGCTGAGCAGAACAGATTACTACTGCTTCGTTTAGCAACGTATCTTAAGGCTGCTCGCACATTTGTCAGCACCGTACGCGCCGCACGCGCCGTACGCGCCGCATTTTAGAATTCGTTGTATGAAGTTGTATGGAACCTCGCACATTACACCCGCACCGTACGCGCAGCATTTCGTGAAATGCGGTAGGGATCCGAATAACATTCTGATGACGTCGTACGGCGCGTGCTGGTGCTCGATGTAGCCGCATGCATGCTCAGTGATGCCTTAACGTATTTGCCCGTATCTACTACTACTCGACTACCTCTGTGGCGCAGTCGGTAGTGATACCGCCTGCGGCGCTGGAGGTCGTGGGTTCGATTCCCACCGGAGACAAATATTTGTGTGACCCCTAAATGTTTGTCTCAAGAGTCTGGGTGATTCTATGTATAATATGTATGTATTTAAAAGTATATAAGTATCAATATCCGTGGTCTGATACCTATAACACAAGCGAGTTATTTCCCTAGCTTACTTTGGGATCAGATAGCGTTGTGTGAGATGTCCGTGAATATTTATTTATTTTATTTATTTATACGGAAATAATGTTCAAACCGGACAATACATAATACATGCACACGGACTTTTATACTGAGATTCCATTGCGTGGTTCCATGATGGAACTACTGGGATTTTTTGTCCCAGTGGTTCTATGGAACAACTAATTTTTATACACGAGAAAATTAATCCCAATAGTTCCGGTACAGTTACAATCACAATAACATTCACCCATTTATTTGCAATGTTGAAATCCTTTAATATTCTATTTTTATTTCCAAATGAAGATCTACAAAGCAAATGATGCTCGAATAAAGAAATGAAGATCACCAAACAAATGACGGCCGGATAAACAAATGACGATCGGCAAAACAAATGACGGTCGGATAAACAAATGATGATCAGCAAAACAAACGACGCGACGGTCGAAAAAACATATGCAGATCAATAAAACAAAAGACTATAAGCAATTTGATAAGATCAAAAAATACTTGCAGCCATATTTTGTAATCTAGATGCGATTGCCATTCAAAAAAATAGGTGCAAGCAAATCTCGACCTTAGTGACTTTTCTCTCAAATCGTGCGGCGTTTATAGACTTCACTGATCACGAATTATTCATGTTCATAAGGTAAAGAATTGCTGGCACCTATTTTTTTGAATGGTTATAGCATCTAGATTACAAAAAAAGGAGCAAGCAAATTTCAACCTTATGAGCATACATAATATCTATTTATTTTTTATATATTCGTGATCAGTGATGTCTATAAACGCCGAAAAGCACATTTTTAGAGAAAAGTCATTAAGGTCGAGAATTGCTTGCACCTATTTTTTTGAGTGGTTATAGCATCTAGATTACAAAAAAAATGGTGCAAGCAAATTTCAACCTTATGAGCACGCATAATATGCTTATATTCTTTTGTTTTATTGATCTGCATATGTTTCTTCGATCGTCATTTGTTTAACCAACCGTCATTTGTTTTGCCGGTCGTCATTTGTTTATCCGACCGTCATTTGTTTTGCCGTTCGTCATTTGTTTATCCGACTATCATTTGTTTTGCCGATCGTCATTAGTTTATCCGACCGTCATTTGTTTTGCCGTTCGTCATTTGTTTATCCGACTGTCATTTGTTTTGCCGATCGTCAGTAGTTTATCCGACCGTCATTTGTTTTGTCGATTTTCATTTGTTTCGCCGATCTTCATTTCGATGCCTCCAAGGAACACTCCTCTAACTTCAAATTCATAGGTTTACACGAGAAGCATGTGAACGAAAAAACTCGATAAAATCTTTATTAATGCAGATATATCCATGATTTTTTGTATGTTACTACAGTTTGTCTATAAAGTCGTGAAATGAATGTTTGAGGAACTAAAAATAGTTATGTGTGTGGCAACACTGGCAACAAGAAACATAAGTACGTCAGTTGTCAATGCTATCGTCGAATTTCGTTTACTCTCTCACGTAACTTTAATGTTTGGATTAAACTGCAACAAATTGAGACCAAACTACGCATCAAGGTTTGAGAAATGAGTAAAGAAAATCGGAGTGGTGCGCAGGAAGTGATTTTTAAAGTTTTCCAGTGATGTTTCGCGGAGTACCAATCTGGACAATTGTTGTGGGATTTTGAGGATGTTTACGAGCGAACAGCATCTTTGGTGGGTATGTAATCGTGTTATTGTTTGTTTTGAATCTGTCTGAAGTTACAAATTTACTGAATTTACGATTTGGAGACAAAAAAAAGGCATTGTTTGCATATTTTTAGGTTAGAATCTTAAACTTACAATCTACCTATAATGTAAGTCAGTGGTTAGAACAACATGCTTATTTTATAGTACGACCTACATTTTTGATACTCAGTTCAATCTGGTTTTCTACCAATTTTTATTTGGAATTAATTGCTTCATGTCAATAGTTTGTTTCCAATATGTAATTAATTTTCTTTTTTTACTCTTTTCAGGAAAATCAGAGAGTACAGTTAGGCGAATAGTTAACGAAGGTTTTAATAATGAAGGAAAGTTTGAAACTCCTGGTAAACACAGAAAAGGTCGGCAAAGAAAGAAATAGACGATTTTAATATTTGAGCACTGCGCCAAAAAATCCTTGTCAGATAGGGGAAAGTTACAGATAAAACATGTAATTACATGATTGTGGCAAAGCAATTGGGACTGCTAGGCACCTGCTGGTGGGTTGTAAGACGCTATTAGACCGGGGCTTCTGGATCTGGTTCAATAACTTTATTCTGGATCTGATTTAATAAAACAGAAACAAAATTAAAAATGTATAATGTTTTATTTATTAACTCACTAGCTGATGCCCGCAGCTTCGCATTTTAATACAAATAAACTATTCCATACTAAACAATTCGGTTTCACGCGAGGTCGGTCTACCACGGATGCTGGCATCAAATTGTTAGAGTGTATATATGAGGCCTGGGAGGAGTCGTATGATGCTTATGGTGTATTCTGCGACTTATCTAAGGCCTTCGATTGTGTCCAGCATCAGACTTTAATTCAAAAACTTGATCATTATGGAATCCGGGGGACGGCCTTGGATTTAATTAGTTCTTACCTTAGAGATAGAGTACAGAGAGTAGTTATAAATGGTAAACAGTCAAATGGTTCTGCTGTAACAATGGGGGTGCCTCAGGGTTCAATTCTGGGACCTTTTCTATTTTTAGTGTACATAAATGATCTCCCTCACCTTATAAGAGACGATCACGAGGTAGTTTTGTTTGCTGATGACACATCTTTAATATTTAAAGTTGAACGTGGACAACGCGATCTTGACGAAGTAAACAATGCCCTCTCTAGGGTAGTCCACTGGTTTAACGCTAATAATTTATTGTTAAACGAAACTAAAACAAAATGTATAAGATTCACCTTGCCAAATGTTAGGCTCGTTAACACCAGTATTAGGATTAGGGATGATCAAGTAGAATTGGTCGATGAAACTGTCTTTCTGGGCATAAAGTTAGACTCCAACTTGCAGTGGGGGCCTCATATCGGGAAAGTCTCGGGCAGACTGAGCTCTGCAGCCTATGCCGTTAAAAAGATCCGACAACTGACAGACATTAGAACAGCGCGTCTTGTCTACTTTAGCTACTTCCACAGTGTCATGACCTATGGCATACTATTATGGGGTAACGCTGCCGACATCGAATGTATCTTTGTGTTGCAGAAAAGGGCTGTCCGGGCTATCTATGGTATGGGGTTTCGGGAGTCATTAAGAGAAAAGTTTAAGGATATCAACATCCTTACTGTGTATTCACAGTACATATATGAAAACTTATTATATACTCATAAAAATAACAGTAAATTTATTAAAAATAGTGATATCCATAACCTAAACTTAAGAAATAAGAATAAATTGGCTGTACCTAGATTTAGGCTTAATAAAATAAGCAATTCTTTTGCGGGTAATTGTATTCGAATGTACAATACATTGCCGACAGCCATAACAGGTTTGTCAGTTAATAAATTTAAAAAACTAGTAAAGCTTAAATTGTGCCAGAAAGCTTATTATAGCATTAAAGACTTTCTAGAAGACAAGACTGCCTGGCAGTGACACGAATTGCTCCTTTCTACATTAAAAAAAAAACTGTATTCGATACTAAGATGAATAAGAGGGACCGGACTGAGTTTCTTGGGGTGTTCTTCTCAGTCTGTAGCATTTCCGAACCCCCGGTAGAGTCACAAAAATTTTGACAAACCTAAATAATTTTTTAAAAATTTCAAAGGGAATAAATTTTATTTTATTTTTTATTTTATTTATTTATCGCCCGTGTCGAATTTGTTCTCGTTCCCGCTTCCCGTAGGAACTTATTCCCGGGATGAAAAGTAGCCTATGTGTTATTCCAGACTATAATGTATCCCTGTACCAAATTTCAGCCAGATCAGTTCAACTGTTCGAGCGTGAAAGAGTCTCACATCCACACTCATAAGCTTTCGCATTTATAATATTTGTATTGTTCCCGTTCCCGCTTCCCGTAAGAACTTATTCCCGGAATAAAAAGTAGCCATGGTTATTCCAGATTATAATGTATCCCTGTACCAAATTTCAGCCAGATCCCTTACGCGCGCGCTCGTTTGTTTATCGTCGCTTTGGTGGTGAAGAGAGTCAAGCCACCATTTTACTCAAAATGAACTAAATATGCCACATGCATACAAAAATGTTGTTTTTATGGTGGAGAATACAGCTAACAGCCAAAATAGCTTGAGAATCTCGAAAATTGAGGTCACGGTATGGCCACCCGCTGTCTTTAATTTCACCAGACGGGGTCTTCCAAGCTGTTGGACTAAGACCTTGGAACCCCTGTTTTGCTCGATCACAGCCTCGACGACGCTGGTGCTATGTCGTCTGAGGTCACGTCGTATCAGCTAGTGAATCCTTAGGTTCAAATCCCACTGGTCTGACGAAGACGTGTGCAAAGATCGCATGTCTCATCTTATCCTCATAAGTTCGAGAGTCTCGGGCGAGAGCTTAGAGCACCTGTTGTTGCTTTTTCCGGACAAAAACCTTCGGGACTATTGCTGCAGCGTCCTGACTATAATATCAACCTTTTATGGGGCTTCTTTTAAAAGAATGAGTTCATCAAGAAAAGCTTTTGAGACTCAAGAAAGTTGACAAGCCCCCGGTCATTCCTACGCTCCACTGCAAAGAGGCTGATTTTCATTTTGCCGCGTTTAGTACTCCCACTATGGCATTAAAGCCCCCCATCACAATATTGTAGTGAGTCTTGGCATTACGGTCGGGGCATACACCTGGATCCCCTTCAGGAAGTATCTGTTGGTAAGACTTAGTATACTAAGGCGAAACACTGCTGATCTCCACAACGATGCTAACGAGGTCCTTTTTCACCACAAAGTCGACACCACCCTCGGGAGAATGCCTTCCCTTTCTCGATAGTAAAACAGTTCCTCGCACAAACCCAGTATGTGCCAGTTTATGCGACCTAGTTCTATCTCGAGTTCCATGAGCCGCTCGTCCAGGCGCAGATTGGCTCCTTTGAACGTTGCTAGGGTTTGGTAAAGGGTTTCTTGCGAGTTTTCCTTCTCTACACCATGACCCCGTCCGTTAATTGGCAGGTGCACCACCGGCAGGTGAAGCTGGCTTGGACCCCGGGGATGTTGGTGGGGCCCCATCGCACCCAGGACTTTTGTAAGAAAGTTACAATTCCTACCTCTTGCCATGATTTTATATAAACCTTAATGCTTCAAGTGAGGATGTTGATGAAGGCCTATTATTAGAAAAGATTTTTAACAAATATCTATATCTTTTATTATTACTTTGTGCTTAGTTATTAATGAAGATAATTTTAGTTTTATGTATATGAGATCCTAACTGATACAAATTGCAAGCATTGATTCTGAATTTGAAATCTCTAAATAGGTCTATGACACTTATATCTTTTCACCACCATGTTTATTAATTAGGAATGCTCAAAAGATTTCAATAGTGAAAAGAGACAAGTGCAAATTTGCAATTAACCGAAAAACCCGTCTGCTAACAAAAGGTATTATTATGTCTAAAAAACAAGGAACATGTTTACCTTATGTAATGCCACTCTTGTTAAAATCTTACTTACGGTTTGGAAGTTGTAGACTAATTATTATTTTTAGTTCAATCTCGACACTTAAATGCTCGTTATCTCGAAAATTGGTAAATGTGGCTCTCTCTCTTCAGACTCTCTTCACCTCCAAAGCGACGATATACTGTGATTAACTATGTAAGAATATTCATTTCTAGAAGTTTTTAAGTTTAAAATAATTATTTTATTCGTACGTACTGTATGTTATTAAGAAATTTTTAATAATTAAAATAAATAAATATGTTTACAGTAAACTTTGTTTCCATTTATTTACATACATCTATAAAATAAAAATTAAAAGTATTATGTAAAATTCTAAGGTTTTCCTTGATATCTACTAATACAAAACGTTAAGTCTGTACACTTTATGAGTTACAATCCACTATATGATTATTAGCAGTTTGTTACACGGCGTAACATTTTCTTGTTATCCCAACTACAAAACTCCAACTAACATAAATTGATGTAAATTGGTTTTATTGGCAGAAAATATTGGTTAAAAAACTGTAAACAAGTTACAAATTCGATTTTAGACGTAACTAATATGTGTATTTTATTCTTTCAAGGGTTTTATTTATTATTCTGTATTATCTAATATTCCCTCATATATTCCTCCAACTATGAGTTAGTGGAATGTATCCTAATCTTGAACTAGATTTTTTCCTGTTACAATCCGCTAACTGGGGCTAACTTTAAAATTAAAAGGATTTACAATATACTATAAATGGGGTTTGAAGCAAGAGTAAATCAGCTACAGTTTGTCTATAAAGTCGTGAAATTAAATGAGGGCGCTGCTGAATGCATGTATGCAACCCTATATAGTACGACCAAAATGATTTTGATACGAGGAGTTCGTTCCGAGTAAAATCTTACTAATATTATAAATGCGACAGTTTGTGAGTGTGGATGTTTATTACTCTTACACGCTCGAACGGTTAACCCACCAACCGTAGTTGGTGGAATATACCTCGCGGGCAGTCGCGGGCCGCCGCCCGTGCGCTCAGCATACGCTCCGCTATATTGAGGTAGTGGCATGTCTACCCCATGATTGCTGGAAGTACATATACTTAGAGTTTTGTAAATCTTAAAACTTTTTTGTTTCTCATGATATTTTTATAAAAATTGGGGGGCTTAATCCTTAGATAATATTAAAGCAAATTAGGTAAAAAACGAAAATTTCAAAATTTTGAGTTAGAGGAGTGTTTCTTGGAGGCATCGATTTGTTTTGCCGATCTTAATTTGTTTTTCGATCTCCATTTGCTACCTATATGATAATTAATTCACTACTTAACTGTACTTTTATTCGTGTAATGGAACAACTGGGACACAACAAAATAAAATAAAAGTTCCATGAAACTACTGAGATAAAAAAAATCCAGTAGTTCCATCATGGAACTACGCAATGGAACTACTGGGATACGATGGGATCAGGAAAATGCAAAGAGAAATTTCTTAATATTTCTAAGAAAATGAATTTAAATAAACGGAACTTTATTTGATCTTTCATAAACTAGCTATTTGTATTTTTTACTCCTTTCATTTTATTCTCCCTCCGCCAACAAGCAGGCTAGGACAAAAATTTCTTCCATAGCTCACTGTCACAATACCACTTACTGTACCGTTTCACACACGTGTGTTTGTTCACACCAGAGGTAAAAGAAACTGCAAAAATAGTTGGCAATACCAAAGATTTGCTTACAGCGCGTACGGCGCGTATGTGCGAGGCTATCAGGAAATGCGGCGCGTACGGTGCTGACAAATGTGCGATCAGCTTTAATGTGGCTTTCTTTATAGTCTGTGTTAACTTTTAAAATTCTAAAGTAAAAAATAGTAGTTGTGCGAAATGTTCATAATAAAATTTTTAAATAGAGATAATTGTTTTTTTTTTAATGTATAATTACATATTGCCTAATGTAACGGTGAATCCATGAAATGCTAAGAATAAGGGCTCATATTATTATATTTTTCACATCCAATGGACAAATGTCTTTAAATTTACATACCTACTAAATTTCAACACCAGAGAGCCAAAATATCATAAGAAAATGACATCATAGAAGCGATCGTATTGTCCAAAGGTTTATTAATGGCATTCCCAGTACCCTTGCCCGCGTCAATATTTCAAAGGAATGTTATAGGATCTCGAAGACATTGAAATATTAAGAGGGCGGGTAGCCGGTTTTTGGGTAATAAAATTTCTTTTCTACAAATTTTCTTTAGACATCTTTTAAAAAAAAATAATTAGTTAAGTGGAAAAACACCACCAGCCAATAATGATCTCAAAATTGAGTCTGAATGCATCATTAGATCATTACACATTTTGCGGCAGTTTTCAGACGCTGTAGTGCTCCCAAACAGGCTTTATATAAAACATTAACTAACATTAGTGATCATTGTGGATTATTCGCAGTAGTTTCATGAACTCAATGTTTTCTTAACATTTCCTAACAAAATTTTTAACAATGATTGTAACATTTTGTCATAATCAGTGTGGACACAATCAGCAGGTGCAGCAAAAGTACATAATGCTATGAAATACTATCAAATTTGTTATCTTATTTAGGGTTCCGTACCAAAAGGGTAAAAACGAGACCCTCTTCATGAGACTTCGCCGTCAGTCTATCCGTCATGAGGCTGTGTCCCAGGAACCGTGATAGCTATAGAACTCAAAATTTTTCACAGATTGTGTATCTCTATTGCCGCTATAACAACAAATACTACAATTAGACTACAAATATTATTTTTGCCGATTTTTGGTACGGAACCCTCCATGCGCGAGGCGGCTGCACTTGACCAGTTTTTTTTATAATTATTATTTTATTAGGGACTTTCGCCCTAGCATTAAGGGGAGTGGTTGACAAAGTTTGCGAAAAAGAGGTGCAAATAAAGACGTTCTTCTCGGTATTAGTATACGAAAAATGACAGCCAAAAGTAGATTTGAAATCTACAAGATTTGTTCCAGAGGATGGTTTCATCCATAGATTTAGAATTTTTCGCATGGTTTCATCAGAAATTGTGTATTTATTATAAATAACTAGTAAAACATCACTGAAATAGCCCATAATTTTTTAGAAGAAGTCGTTGTATGACATCTATTTATTAATGAATGATAATAAAATTTATATCAGAGACTAAAGAAAACATAGACCTCTAAAATGGTTTTCTTTAATTTTGAATTAGTATAAGTTTTAACTAATTATAACTAATAATGTATTCAAAGAATACATCACATTGCTTGCTTCCCCGCGCTCGCCCGAAAATCTAGTGCGGGGGGAGGCGTGTTGCTAGACGGACGTGTGTCGCTCTGGTCTGCAAAATATTCTCGTAAAATGTTATATTTTCATTCATGTACAGAGTAATGCGTGTAACAGAGCCAGAGCCCGCGTTACACAATGCATACTGTATTACATAAGAATATAATGCATTTCAACTTATTTTTCGTATTGTTTTATTAAATTACTTCGAAAGGTAGTCATGCTTATATTGTAAGCGGTACTTAGTCATTTCAATATAAATAAATAAAGAAATATTTGTGGACATTCGCACACAACTTAAGCTATTATAACCTTGTGCTAAGAGATATAGACAACTGATAAAAATGCTTATATTATAGTTATTATTAACACACTGCTTTTTTGAGACACTGCTCTGAACCTAAGCTGAAAGAATTGACTCTTTTAGCTTATTACGTCTTGTGGGTCGCCACAAGTAGGCACCATCTACTGGCAAATTGGTTAAGGTATAAAAGTGAATAAAGTGAGTGCCCGCCGAGTTTCTTGCTAGTCTATATCTATACATAATAAAAAAACTGTTGAGGGTCGAGAGTCTGAATATGGAAGCTATTTAAAAAAAAAGAACGCGTTCTCTAATCGATACTTACTTAAGCCAAAATGAAATTTAAAATTTTCATGTCCGTCTGTATTCCGAATACGTATCACGCCGAAACTACTGATTTGAATGAAAATTGATCCGAGGAATTTCAGGAGTTAGAGACATCTCAACTTCTCAAAACCTAGAATTCAAGAGTTCCTTTGAATGTGAGGGTAAATCTAAACAGGCGTGTTAGCTTTATCATTATAAGAGCTTAATGATTAAGTCCAGTGTTAAATATTTCGTCCGTGCCGAAGGCGTGGACTGAAATAAATTATTTTAGAATAGTTTCTAAAACAATTCAGTCCACGCCCTCAACGTGTAAGTTCTTTTATGATAAAGCAAACAGGGCAGTTTTACTCACTGCTTGCTGAGTCTGATGAAGAAATACCTCCCCTTTCATAGTAAACGAAGTTGTGAGGGTCAGTTAGTTGCATACATACATAAATATGGTCACGCCTTTATCCCCGAAGGGGTAGTCAGAGGCATATTATAATGTCCCCACATTTCACCTTTTTAGAATTTGTCCTACGTAATAGGCGGTGAGCTGTATTGCCGTGTTGAGATAGACAGGCGCAGGTTGTGACTGCCTGCTGTTAAAATTAATCAAGCCGCCAAAACGGCCTTCAACTTCGCTTAACGACTGCCATTTTACGGGCAACCAGGACCAACGGCTTAACGTGCCTTCCGAAACACGGAAACGACGATCAAATAACTGTCACAAAGTGGTCACATGGATCGTCACCCATCCAAGGACTGGCCATAGTGAATGAACTTACTACAGTGATCGTTTACAGAACACTGAGTCCGCGGTGCCACGAGCGCTTCTTATTTATTCATAACTAGCTGACCCTCACAACTGCGTTTACGACTATTTTTGTTTGTTTGTAATAATAAAATGAAATAAAATTTAGATCTAAAAGCAACAAAAATTTTAAGCGAGTGGAAGACCCCTCTTGTCTGGATTTGTAATAATTTAAGTACAAAACAATGAATATATGAACATTCGTCTTTGTGAATTCGTCACATTTAAGTTTTACGTAATGATCAATCACATTTTTTGCAGTGTATTTTTTACTACACTTAAAAACAAAGGAAAATTGAAATACAAACGTTCCTTTGTTTTTAATTTACTTTTCTCCTTTTCTCTATAAAATAGAGTGCAGAGGGGCTTATGGCGAGACTTTGTCTGTAGTCTGTGACTCTGTTGCATTAAACTACGTCACTAGGTCACGTGGATCATCTGTTCAAAGTTTGAAATAAAACAAAAATGACAACGTCAATCGGATTGAACTCTCACAATAAACGTTTTAGAGAGGGGCAGTCGGGTGAGACCGTCTCACAGCTTCTTGTTTATTTGGTGAAGCGAGGAACGCATTTCCGCTACTATTTTTCTTCTTCTTCCGTGGTTCTTTTACTCTGATGTCTCTGTAGTTGCGCTACTCTATGTTAGCGAGTCATATCGCCCATTTGCTCAAGGTCGTTTTTTTTTTTTTTTTTTTTTTTATTGCCCTGCTACCCTGGTAGCTGGGTGTGTGCCTATCTAACCCCGATTTTTATATTTCGGAGACCTTTTTACTAATTTCGCATTCATACCAGTTCTCGCTTTTTTATGGTCACATTCATTCCTCATACCGTGTCTTTCTTGCATACAACCTTTCACTCTGTTCAGGTGGGACGCCTGCTATTCTATCTCCTAGCTAATTTTTATTTATTTTTGTATTTTCTTATTTTCTAATAGGTAAATAATTGTTCTCCACTCCTTTTCCATTTTCCTTCTTAAATTTACATGTACTTATTTTTCTAATTACATCTTGTTTATTTATTACATATTTCTTTTTTCTTATGTCTATTTTTCCTATATTTTACACTTCCCAGAGTGGGTTGTGGGATGGCCATATATCTCTTTTTTATAACTATTTTCTATACATACTTTGTTTTCCTATTTCTATTTTACTATTTTACATTTCCTTATTTTACTACATTTGTTCCATTACTTGCAACATAACTAACGTTATGTTGTCGTAATTGCACTTTTCAATCTATCTTATTCCTATTATTTACTATCTTACATATATCTATACAGTAATTTAAAAATCTGTCTCTCTGTTTTCCGGCTATGATTTGGTGGAATTTGGCGACGGTTATATCCGTGTCAAGGTGTTGCTCCACGTTGTACCTCTGCCTCGAGAACACCGGGCACTCCGCCAGTAAATGAGGGATGGTCTCCTCAGTTTCGGAGTCACAGGAGCATGATGGATCCTCCTTGCACTTGAAACGAGTCAAGTACCCGGAAAACCCACCATGCCCCGTCAGGACCTGCGTGGTGTGTTTCGTTGGAGTGAACTTCCTAATGACATTGTACGCGTCCACCGCGTTGGGGAAGAAGAGCTTTGTGACCGAGGCGGTTTCACCCGACTCGTATCTCCGGTTCCACTCGCCAAGCGTGTCCATACGGATCTGCCGCTTGGCGAATGAGATCGGACATAGGTCATAGTCCGGTGCTCGCCTCGATCCCAAAGCTGCCTCTTTTGCCAGTTGGTCGGCCCTCTCATTTCCCTCCACCCCCACGTGCGCCTTTACCCAGTGCAAAGCTATATGTTTGCCTGTTAATATACTCTTCCTGGTATTATTTCTGGCTTCTAATGCGAGGGGGTGGAGACAATTGGGATTCGCGACCGTCTGGAGTGCTGCGGTTGAGTCGCTGAACACCCCGAAGGATCCCGCGCCAAGTTTACCGATCATCCTCGTTGCCTCACATATGGCCAGGAGTTCCGCCTGATACACCGTGCAGTAAGACGGCAGACCAAGCTTGCGGGCCCGCGTTTCGGCTCCGTCTTTCCATAAGGAAAGCGCGGCACCGACCCTACCCGCAATCTTGCTGCCGTCTGTGTATATTTTAATCTCGCAATGGTTTTGTGCAATTTGCTCATCGTTTTCGACGTTGATGAACTCCAGGCGCATATGCTCGGCAGGGTGAGGATTTTCCGCGAATGGGGCCATTCGCTCGGCCTCCCTTCCGGCTAAGTCTGGTAACTGCTCGCCTCTTCTGATCTTATGTAGCAGTGCAGCCTCCTTGACACGAAGGTCAAGGGGCAGTATACCGGCAAGTACCAGAGCAGAGTCGTGGGAGACCGTTCGATACGCCTTACAAATTTTTTGGGCGAAGCTACGCTGGATAAACTTCAATCTCTTCCTGATGCCCAGCTTCCCAACCGCTTGCTCCCATGCGCTGGCCGCGTACAACACAATAGGTTCCACGGTCGCTGTGTAAATCGTGTGAACTATTTCAGGGTGTAGGCCCCAGCTTGCCTTTGCCGCCCTGGACAACTGCTTGTGGAGACCGGTCACTTTTGCGCAGATATTCTTCACATGCTGATTGAAGGTGAGTTTACGGTCTATAGTTAGGCCTAGGATCTTTATCTCGCTTGACATGCCAATGTCGACCCCGCCCATGCTAAGGCGTGGTGTGTCATACACCAGTTTTCTGGTGATCACCATTGCGTTGGTTTTATGAGGCGCGAATTTAAGTTTGTTTTTGTCACCCCACGCCTTAACATGCGCGAGAGCAACATTGGCACGCCGCTCGATTTCTTCCCCTGTGTCTCCACAAAAAACGAGGACGACGTCATCGGCGAAGGCCTGCACATATTCGCCCATCTTCTCGAGTTCATGCAGTAACGGGTCCAGCAGGAGGTTCCACAGGATCGGACCGCCGATAGAGCCTTGGACGCAGCCCTTTCTTGTTCTGGTTTTTATTTCTTTGCCTGCGTATCTCACATGCACCTCTCGGTCGCTCATATAACTGTTGAGCATTTTGCGAAGCCCCTCCGGGCACCTCTCCTCAACAAGCCGCATCTTAATCGCAGGCCACCATGCACTATCGAAGGCGCCCTCTATATCCAGGGACACTAGTGTTGTTATCTTTTTCTGGTCCAGTTTGGTCCTGATGTGCTGGATCAGGGTATAGAGGGCGTCCTCGCAGCTCCTTTGCGGCATAAACCCAAACTGCTGGGTGCTGATCGTCGAGTGCAGATGATGCCGAAGTCTCGACATCATCATTTTCTCGAGGATCTTCCCCAGCACCGGGAGTAGGCCTATTGGCCTGTACGATTTTGGCTGCGCGTAACTATCCTTACCCGGCTTGCGAAGCGCCACGACCGTTGCTTCCTTCCAGGCCTTAGGGAAATACTGCAATGTGAGGCACTTGTTTGCAGGGCAAAGAAACAATTCTGGGTCGTTTCTGATGGCGTGGTCACAAATATCAGCGGTGAAGCCATCAGCTCCTGGTGCCTTCTTGGGGTTAAAAGATCGGGCCGCTGTCTCGAGCTCGAAGGGGGTGAACGGTGGATCGAGCAGTTCCCCACACGTGCCCTCGGCCACCACCTTCGAGCTCTCTCTTATGCGTCTGTGTTCCTCCGAATCTTCCCCCTCCAAGTCCTCTGGGTAGAACGTTTCTGCCATCAATCTCGCAGATCCCTCCTCATCCAGTGCCACGCCATTCACTTCCAGGAGTACGTTCTCGACTCTACCCACGGTCCGACCGATGACTCTATAAATACCTTCCCACATTCCCTCTCGATCCTGCTTACAGCAGAAGTCCTTCCACGAGTCAATTTGTGCTTTCTTGGCTTCGGCTTCATATTTTTCTTTGCACTCCAGGTACTCTTTGACGACAATGGCTCTACGAATAGGAGCGGCACACCTAATACGACGCCGCCTTGTGGTGACCTCTTTTCTCATTTTGACTAGATTCTCGGACCACCACGGGATAGACAACTTTTGGCATTTAGCCTTCTCCGGTATGGCACCTTGACAAGCTCCGGTAATTATTTGGCTGAGCTCTTCTACAACCATGTCTATTTGACCCTTTGTCTCTAGCTTGCTGATCTTGTCTAGGGTTAGGCTTTTGCTTGCTTTGAGTCCGTCCAGTTCCTCTCGGAACCGATCCCAATTTGCCTTCCTGGTATTATATATTCTTGTGGTTCTGCTCAAGGTCGTTAGCCCTGGGTATGGCCTTAACGGTAACTATAAAAGTTCTTATCAGTAATCAGCAGCAAAAATGGTCAAATAATACAGCCGTATGTCAAATAAAAGTAAAATAAAAGCCTAGGCTATCAAAGCTAACTTACTTATTATGAGTTGATTTCCCAGGGTGACGTAACAAGGGTCATCAAAAACACATCGCCCCGTTACTCCGGTGGCATCTGTCTTCGGAGAAACAGTGCTCCTTAAGGAAACCGACAAATGACGATTGGTGAAAAGGTCAAGTTCCTTCATATTTTGTGTAGCTTTGCGCTAGTCGCTCTTAGAAATGACATAAACATTTAATTTTAATACATAAAGTTGAAATAACGAATTCAATATGTATACCAAGACATAATTATTCCTTCAATGAGAATAGTTTATTTATACCTATTAAAATGTAGACTCCATAGTACAAACTTATGTAAGCTTAAAAGGTTGGGCTAGATGATGATATGTGAGAATGTCCAACAGTAAAAATATCTAAATAAAATATGTGAATAACCAGAATACTGAAAAAACGAATTAGGTCGCCACCCGTCAGTTTCTCTAATTGGTCATTTTCCCTAAATCATCAGTTTCCTTATTCGTCAGTTTTTTAGATTTCGTAAAGTGGTCAGTTTCGCTATCTCGTCAGTCTCCCTAATTCGTCAGTTTCTCTAACTGGTCAGTTTACCTGATTCGTCACTTTTCTCATATTAGTCAGTAAATGTAAAGTCATTAATAAATGTTTTTTGTGTAATCAATTTACATAAGTAAGGATTTATTTTATATCTATTCTGTTCTATTATATTCTCATTTACGAGGAAGGTGCCAACAATATGGATATCTACGACCTCGTTAGAAGGAAAATATAATACTTTTTCTGTATGACTGATTTTTTTTCTTGGTAGACGATATATTTGAGGATTATGGACTTGTCTTTCAAAATTAAGCCTAATCAATACGGTAAAATATATAAAACGTGTAAAGTAAAGTAGCTTATTAAATAAAAATAATTTGTTATTTTTCTTCGTTCCGAATGTACCCCACAGACGAATCATGAAAACTGACTAGTTAGGAAAACTGACGAATTAGGGAGACTGACGAGATAGCGAAACTGACCACTTAACGACATCTAAAAAACTGACGAATAAGGAAACTGACGATTTAGGGAAAATGACCAATTAGAGAAACTGACGGGTGGCGACCTTATTCGAAAAAACTTAGGTATTATTGTAACCATATTGGACCGTATGTCACTTCAGTGGAGAACAAGGCCCGAAATGAGAACCACACAGACCTTCAGCGACTAGACATTTTACGAGCATCGTTTAGCGATAAAGTGAAGGTGTCTGCGCGCTAGATAAAGTTGAATTAAATTTTTGCCACTCTTTCCAGAATGGATGACCTTTATGTCTCTTTGGTTCTTCATGCAATCGTGAATTTATCCAGTCATCTATCAAAAAAATAATGATGGTTCTGAAGAATTTTTAAGATCGATGACAGTAATTCTTTAAATTAATAGAAACTGCAAGTTGTCCAGTTTAGGGCAAGTAAGAAATGTTTTGTTGTAAATCAATATGAATTTAATAGGTGTTGCAACAGTAAAAAGTTTAATAGCTGGTCAGCTTATTGCTAGTTAGGTACCTATCTGATTTGGAAAATTTTCAAGCTGGAATACCTTGTGATACCTTATTCTAAAAGACTTCTGATGGCACAAATATTAACTTTTTTATTTTTCTTTGTTTTGTAGTCCTGAACAGTGTCTCTGAAAAATAATGGCGAAAATTTACAGCTACCTTCCTTCTGTTTAAAAAAAAATCACATTATTCCCGGTTCAAAGAACTATGATAATGCTGACCCCACCATACTCAAAAGTATTTGTCATAGATTTTAGATGCACCTCTGTACCATAACATAAAAAAAAAACAAAATATTACAAACAAAATTATAATTTGGACTTCAAACGTTTCACTGGATTATTTGGTAAGTAGTTTACATTTTCAGATTTTCAGCCATTTTCAGCAATATGCTCCTCAGTAAGTTGGCCAACACGGGATAGTTTTGTCCCAGTAATGGGGCTCGGAGTTGTGGGACACAGACCTGAAAATGAAAATGAAGTACAATTGAAAAAGTTAATGTCGTCATAAAACCTTGGGAGTTCTAGAATTGGAGACTAAAGAGGCCTATCACTGGCCAGTCATCTTGAGGGCCACTGTCAATGTTTTAGTGGACTGTGTGTGGCCTTCAACTTGCTAGATGTGGCCATGGCTTTGACTGCCTCGGTGGCGCATTCAGTTGTGTACGGTTAGGCCCCGGGTCCGTTCCCAGGTCAGTCCAAATACTTGTGTGATCTACAAATGTTTGTTTCAGAGTTTGGGCGTCGTCTATGTGTAATATGCGTGTATTCTAGATCAGTCGTCTAGATCCCATAGCACAAGCTCATATTAGCTTAATTTTGGCTTGATTATAGTTTGGCGTTTTCGTGAGCTAAATTTTACATGTAAAAAACTATTGTAATCTCAATCGATTGGCGCCCATGTCGCAATTTTCTTCATCTTGAAGAGATCAATAAGTAAAAAGTCGCACTTGTTATATAAGAAATCATTTAGGTATTCCCTAGTTTTGTTTTTACGACTTCTGGCGTAAGAATCGGAAGTCAAAAGTACATTTTTAAAATTATAATATCTTTCTCTTTTGTATGTTTTTAACCTCTAAAGCCCCAAGCGGCAACCGGTGTACAAGTTTATTCTATTCTATTCTATTCAAATCACTACGTGCACGTGCTAATATGAAATTTTAAATTACAAAAGAAAGTTAATGTTGAAAGTTGTAGCGGAAACCATAATGTCTTTTTGGCAACCCATTACTACCAGCCCGAAGAGTGCAATAAAAGTTTGTTATAAACCACGTCCGAACTCCTAAACTAGCGGTATAACTTTCAGTACCATTTATGACACTCCCGGGACCATGTGGCTTTTGTAGAATGTACAGTTTTATACAACTTTCTAATAGGTAGGTGGGTTTTAAAAAGTCATTAGAAATTGCTACTTACTGTGAGTTTCTATACTTTCGTTGTGTCACTACTCTGCCTTTTATTATCTAGTATTATCAAGAGAGAAGTATAGACAATAAATAAATGATACTAATAATGCTACTGAGTAACTCATTCATTCACTTGAAAACGCCCAACCTAATCCCTTACAACTAGAAACTTTAATTTTTAGGATTAGTTACCAGATAGAATAGATACTCATACTAAACAACAGCTTCAATTTCCTTTGACACCAATAGGATCCTGCCTATAAATCTATAGGTAGTAATATACATATATATATATGTAGTAATAGGTAGTAGTAATAATCTATAGGTGTAACTGAAATCACCACTCACCACAGCGAGTACAACGACCAACAGCGGACAGACCAGGTTGAGTACCAGCGCCAACACTGCTCGGACAAGCCACCAGAGACCCACCACTACTAGTACGCTTGCCAGCATAACCTGCAATTGAAAGGAATAAATTTGAACCACAACCTAAAGACAATACCTATTATTAATATTACATACAGATAGGCAACTCTCTGCACTCCACTGAGCAAGCTTCCCCACCCCCGCCACAGCTGTCTTTATAGTTGGAGGGTATTTTAACCGACTTCCAAATTTTTTATTTGTTTTATTTTTTTGTTTGTTTAAATTGCTTGAAAGAGTTATCCGATTTTGATGATTTTTTTTTATTTGAAAGCTGGTGCTTCCCATGTAGTTCCATATACAGGAAGTCAGAATCTGATGCTGGGATCCTGGAGAAATCGAAGAAATCCCTCGAATCGAGGGAAATCCTTAACGATATACAGCAGTTACCTTGTGTTTGGGCTTGATTAATTTGTATTGGGGAGAACATTACCCCTAGACAGATATAATTTCAGTCTACCAATCACTAAAAATCATGAAAAAAAAAATTTAAAAAAAAAACCGACTTCAGACAAAAACTAAAAATTGAAAAATAAAATTAACTTAGCACAAAGTAATAGGTAGTATATTTAGACTTATCAGATATTATTGACCGTAATACTGAAGTCGGTGCCAATATTTCTATGAGAGATTAATAATACCTACCTAAACCTATAGTTTTACTTGGCGCCGATTTCAGTATTACATTCAATAATATCTGATAAGTCAAAAATTACAGAGAAACATAATTATTACATATCTATATTACATTATTACTATCTAAACTAAACCTAAATAAGGCCCCCGTGGCATTGTGCCCAAAAGACTAACAGCATTCCCCCTTTGAATAGCAATACCTATTCGTTGAGCGAGAAAACTGCCAGTCCTTGGGTCACCAGTTGACTCCACAAGGCAAATATACTACATATTACTTTGTGCTAAGTTAATTTTATTTATCAATTTTTAGTTTTTGTTTGAAGTCGGTTTTTTTGAGGGAACAACATAACGTGTTTATAGTGTACGTGACAGAATTGAAAACAAATCATTTGTATGGAGTCTCCGCCATATGCCACAACTAAAGCAAAAGCAACCAAGGCGCGAGTTCTACAGAGCATTTCAACTTAGCCAGTAGGTACTAGTAGTTATTCTGTGGCCTAACCAATACACAGAATAACTAATATAGTACTACGTGGTGAGGGTGTGAATCGTACTCTCAAAACTTTTGTAAACAGAGACTTTTACTGAACGGAACTATTCGTATTTTCTTCCTTGCCACATCATACAAATTTCAATGCTCATACACTTGTTATTTTTTCAGTAGACTGTGAATCTTCTTCAATTTTGGGGGTCATAGTCTTTCCGACTGTGAGAATGGGATTGTAAATCTGTATATTATTGTATAAATATGGTTCATCATCAAGCAAGTCCTTATTTTGATAAGCTAATAATAAAGAAACCGGCCAGGCAAGAATCGGACTCGCTCACGGAGGGCTCCGTACCAAAAAACGGGATAAAATCACGTTTGTAGTATTGGAGCCTCCCTTAATTCCCCTTTTTACTGATTTTAGAATTTCTTGCTATAACGGAAACAGAATAACTTACATCATTTGCGAAAATTTCAGCTTTCTAACTATCACGGTTCCTGAGATACAGCCTCATGACTGACAGACAGACAGACGGAGGGACGGCAAAGTCTCATGAATAGGGTCCCGTTTTCCCCCTTTGTGACGGAACCCTAAAAATGTTTATTTATTGAAACCATCTTCAATCTAGGTCCCGTTTTCCCCCTTTGTGACGGAACCCTAAAAATGTTTATTTATTGAAACCATCTTCAATCTATTTGTACCTACGAGAATTAATACCTGTGCATCTTCATGTGTCCGTATCCAAGACCTTGCCATATCAATTAACGTTCTTTCCTGCACATGTGGTTGGGGAGAGAAATTGAACTGCAAATAAACAACAAATACTTCAAAAATAAGATACAATTGATGAAATAAGCAATATTGCAGAGTTTCATTTAAAAAGTAAGCAAACAAATTGTTCCAAAACTGAAATTCTTTACTAACATTATGGCTGCCGCCGCGCCACAATGAAAGTTGATACCTCTGTAACTGGTAGTCCGAGTGTAAGCCGTTTGAGATATCGTCTAGGACTTGGGTGGTGTAAAACAAAGAAGTGTGCAAACTTCTTTGGACGCGTACGTGTTCGTCTGTAAACAAAAGTTGACTTTGTAAGCCAATTTGCAGACTTTTCGTAGAACTCAGCAATATTACTTTTATTGTAACAAAAGAAAAGTAGCTGGACTTTTTTTACAATACGGTTATGTCAAAGCATTGAAAAGTTCAGGTGACAGAAACTCCACCGTTTTCTTTTATTAAGCTCGCCAATTCGACGCCGCTCGCTTGATGGAATGCCATGGTGACTCTCACAGTCCAAATTAATTGTAAATAATAACGTGTCAAACGGGTTAAAAAATTCTAGTGAGTATTACATAAATTTTAAAACTTTGACATAATTCCCCACACTGACCAATACGAACGTATAACAAACAATGTAAAACTTTTGAAAAAATAAAATAAAATATCGATAGGTACTAGTTTCGTAGCGTGAGAGATGCAATACAGTCGTATAAGTAGGTACATAACAGTTTTATGTGCCTCTTTATACAGTAAACATGTTAACAGAAGTTTATACATACGTCGCTCGTAAAGATGAACAAGGACCATCAACGAACATACATCTTACTACCCGTTCGCGCTAAGTTTGCCGGCCCTTCCCTTCTACGCCTCTACACAGCCCCTACGCCAGAAGCAAACTTAGAGCGAACGGGCTTTGCATTCATTCATGTAACAGCTAGCAGCAGTATAAGAATGTCATAAAGAATTTCGTATAAAATGCTCGTTTTTGATGACACAGATGGATTGTGACAAAAAACAGCATAATGAACTGAACAAATATCTTGTTCTATCTTGTAAAAAAACCAGCCAAGTGCAAATGGTTCCGTACCCATGTTTGTTGTATGGGAACCCCCTTATTTATTTTATTTTTTAGTAATTGTAGGGGCAATAGAAATAAATCATCTGAGAAAATTTTTAACTGTCTAGCTAGCTATCACGGTTCACGAGTTACAGCCTGAAGACAGACAGACGAACAGATAGCAAAGAACAGAACAGAACGGTTACCTAGTACTGATAATAGGCTACCGTTTTTACCCTTTGGACACGGAACTCCACAAAACAAAACATTTTGTTAGGGTTCTGTACCCTCTTAACCACTAGCTGACCCGTGCAACTTCTATTTGACATCATTCACCTTACGAATTAGAAAAAGTTTCCTTTTGACAAAGTTAAGAACAACACAGAATGGAATACAATAGAGCACCCATTTGAAAATAAGACAAATCACCGAGGATATTAAATAAATGGGCTTTACAAATAGAGGGTACATTAAAACGGACGGTCATAATCCACCCACCTACTTCTCAGAGTAAAAACATTTTTTTTTGTGTAATATTCCGCGGAGTGCCATTATTATAAACAGTTTTTTTTATGGATGGACTATTCATAAAGCTATGGACACATTTTTATACTTTCATATTCAATGGTTATGCTTTTTAATTTAAAATGGTTTCTTTGAAAAGCATTCATTAACCATCCATATCCATATCCATACTAATATTATAAAGCTGAAGAGTTTGTTTGTTTGTTTGTTTGTTTGAACGCTAGGATCTCAGGAACTACTGGTTGGATTTCAAAAATTCTTTTACAGTTTGATGGTCCATTTATCGAGGATGGCTATAGGCTATATAACATCACGCTAAGACGAATAGGAGCGGAGCAGCAATCAAGAATGTTTTGTAAACGGGGAATATTTTTTACCGTCTGAGAGCTTCCGAGGCTTACGCTGCGTAAATGGTTACAGTTAGGTAAAAATTGTGTATTACAAAATTGTTTCTCTTAAAAAGTTCTAAAAAAAAGTCCGCGACAGCATATGTCTATCTTATAAGGTTCGCTCACAATAACCTAATTTGTCTATCTCTTAAGGTTCGCTCACGATATAATGAAACTGAAGAGTTTGTTTGTGCTAGGATCTCAGAAACTACTGGTTGCATTTCAAAAATCATTTTACAGTTTAATGGTCCATTTATTGAGGCTGGCTAATGGCGGTATAACATCACGCTAAGACGACTAGGAGCGGAGCAGCCATGAATAATGTTTCGAGAACGGGGATTATTTCTTTCTTTTGAGAGCTTCCATTGCTAACGCTGCATAAATAGTTAAAGTTACGTAAAAATTGTGTACTACAAAATTGTTTCTCTTAAAAAGTTATAAAAAAAGTCCTTAACAGCATATGCCTATCTTTTAAGGTTCACTTACAATAACCCTCTTATTAAGTTTTAAAGTATGAGCGACGTGACGGGAGTAAATTTGGTCTGCAGTGGCAGCCAGTCAACTGAACGATAAAAACCGGCCAAGTACGAGTCGGACTCGCATACGATGAGTTCCATACCGAAAAACGGATGGGTGGAAATAAAAGCGACGGGAAACATTATATCACTTTAACATCTCTTTCCTTCTCACTCTCATGTGACGCAAACGAAGATAAGCGGTTCAGCTCTAATGAATACAAGCGACGCGACGCGACGAGAATAAGCGCGACGGGGGTAAATGCAACGGGAAACATTACAATACTCGAAATATTAATTCACTCTCATGCCTGGGCGAGGCCGCATTGGCGGCCGTAGGTCTGTTGGGAGTCACGGGACATCCTTCCTGAGGGCTTACCCGGGGCTCTCAACCATAGGCTGTTGGGCGTTACGTGAGGTTTTTTAGTCGGTAAGAGTCCGGCATAGCATCCTACGAGGATTTTCCCTCACGTTAAAAAAAAAAAAAAAAAAAACTCACTCTCATGTGACGCAAACGAAGTTGCGCGGGTCAGCTAGTTATGTAATAAAATATTAAAAATAATACGAGTCTTGAAAATCCTTGGACTTAATCTCACCTATACGCAACGTCAGGCTATAGATTTAATATTTAAATCAATTAGTATGCTGACTTTCTCATAATAGGTATTTAATATAAAGTGAAAAAAATTTTTCAATAAAAAATAAAACCGACTTCCAACAAATCCTGAAAAATAAAATTTACTTAGCACAAAGTAATATGTATTTTGATTTATCTGATTTTATTCAATATCATATTGAAGTCGGCGCCAAGTAAACCCATAGGTTTATGTAGGTATTATTCATGGCACCAACTTCAATACTACATTGAATAAAATCTGATAAATCAAAATACATTTTACTTTGTGCTAAGTAAATTTTATTTTTCAGGATTTGTTGGAAGTCGGTTTTATTTTTTATTGAAAAATTTTTTTTCATTATTTTATGTGACGGGTGAACCGAAAAATATATCTATCTAGGTAAAAGTTTTCATCAATACGAATCAATCAAGCCCAAACACAAGGTAGCTGCTGTAAATCGTTAAGGATTTCCCTCGACTGCCTTTCGGTTTCATAATCAGATCGACTCCAGATATTCATTAAATTGTAGAACATTAAAGCACTGAATTAAAAAGTTAACAAATGCACTGGTTGTCCCTACAATTTTCGGTGGTTGCCCTCGATTTCTCCTGGATCCCATCATCAGATCCTGATCTGATTAAAATAGGACCACCTCAGAAGTAAACCCTATTCAAGAAAGAAAACAATTTAAATCCGTTTATAATTGACGGAAATATCGGTGAACATACATAAAACATTGAGAACTTCCTTTTTTTTTAAAGGCGTATCTATCAATCTAGGTGTAAAGTTCTCATCAATACAAATCAATCAAGCCCAAACACAAGATAACTGCTGTAAATTGTTAAGGAATGCCCTCGACTGTCTTTCGACTCTATCATCAGGTCGACTCCAGACCTTCATTAAAGTGTAGAACATTAAAGCACTTAATTAAAAAGTTAACAAGTGCACTAGTTGTCCCTACAATTTTCGGTGGTTGCCCTCGTTTTCTCCTGGATCCCATCATCAGATCCTGACCTGGTGGAAATGGGACCACCTCAGAAGTAAACCCTATTCAACAAAAAACATAATTTTGAAATCCGTCTTTAATTGACGGAAATATCGCTTGACATACATAAAAAAAAATACATACAGACGAATTGAGAACCTCCTCCTTTTTTTGAAGTCGGTTAAAAAGACAACTTAGCCCATACGGGATTTGAACCTTGAACGTCAGGCTACTAAATTATTCTGCCACTTGTGAAATTTTGTCCCCGTTACTGCTATCCATGGTACTTATACCCGGGATAAAAAGTATTTTTTGCGTTATTACAGACTATAATCTATCCCTGCCACAAAATTTCAGTCAGAACCGTACAGCCGTAGAGCATGAAAAAGTGACAACATACTGACATTCCAACATCCACACTCACAAACTTTAGTTTTCTTAATATTATTAGTAGGACTAGCTGACCCGCGCAACTTCGTTTGCGTCACATGAGAGTGTTTTTTTTTTTTTTTTTTTTATCGTGAGGGAAAATCCTCGTAGGATGCTATGCCGGACTCTTACCGACTAAAAAACCTCACGTAACGCCCAACAGCCTATGGTTGAGAGCCCCGGGTAAGCCCTCAGGAAGGATGTCCCGTGACTCCCAACAGACCTACGGCCGCCAATGCGGCCTCGCCCAGGCATGAGAGTGAATTAATATTTCGAGTATTGTAATGTTTCCCGTTGCATTTACCCCCGTCGCGCTTATTCTCGTCGCGTCGCGTCGCTTGTATTCATTAGAGCTGAACCGCTTATCTTCGTTTGCGTCACATGAGAGTGAGAAGGAAAGAGATGTTAAAGTGATATAATGTTTCCCGTCGCTTTTATTTCCACCCATCCGTTTTTCGGTATGGAACTCATCGTATGCGAGTCCGACTCGTACTTGGCCGGTTTTTATCGTTCAGTTGACTGGCTGCCACTGCAGACCAAATTTACTCCCGTCACGTCGCTCATACTTTAAAACTTAATAAGAGGGTTATTGTAAGTGAACCTTAAAAGATAGGCATATGCTGTTAAGGACTTTTTTTATAACTTTTTAAGAGAAACAATTTTGTAGTACACAATTTTTACGTAACTTTAACTATTTATGCAGCGTTAGCAATGGAAGCTCTCAAAAGAAAGAAATAATCCCCGTTCTCGAAACATTATTCATGGCTGCTCCGCTCCTAGTCGTCTTAGCGTGATGTTATACCGCCATTAGCCAGCCTCAATAAATGGACCATTAAACTGTAAAATGATTTTTGAAATGCAACCAGTAGTTTCTGAGATCCTAGCACAAACAAACTCTTCAGTTTCATTATATCGTGAGCGAACCTTAAGAGATAGACAAATTAGGTTATTGTGAGCGAACCTTATAAGATAGACATATGCTGTCGCGGACTTTTTTTTAGAACTTTTTAAGAGAAACAATTTTGTAATACACAATTTTTACCTAACTGTAACCATTTACGCAGCGTAAGCCTCGGAAGCTCTCAGACGGTAAAAAATATTCCCCGTTTTCAAAACATTCTTGATTGCTGCTCCGCTCCTATTCGTCTTAGCGTGATGTTATATAGCCTAAAGCCATCCTCGATAAATGGACCATCAAACTGTAAAAGAATTTTTGAAATCCAACCAGTAGTTCCTGAGATCCTAGCGTTCAAACAAACAAACAAACAAACAAACTCTTCAGCTTTATAATATTAGTATGGATAAGATTCGGTTCACCATTTGCGGCGATGTCTGTTTAACAATGGACCACTTCTCATTACATCAGGCATAAAAACATTCACGGTTCAAATTCCTCTATCAAATTACGAGGGTTAGCACAATTTTCTGTAGTAAACCCAGCTGAAAGAATATCTGCCTCATTATATTTTCAGACGAGTAGAGCATTATTGTAGATTTTTTTTTACACTTTTATATTTTCTTTGGTATTGAAATAATGTGATCACTACTCACCAGTCCGTGAATAACTGGGCACCATCCTTGTAAAGATTTTTCTCCCATTTTATTAAAAACTCTTAAAAAACATTTACACTTCATTTATACTATTCTAAAACATGATTTCATGAAAAATTGCGTGTTAATGGTACTGTAAGTAATTTTAGTTCATGTTGTAAACCAAATTTTCGCCATTACATCTTGTTTCTATTTTTGAATTTATGACAACTTATAGTCACTAACATAATATAAAAAAGTTCGTGATACTCATCATAGACTCAAAGCACTTTAATATTAAACGAAGGAGTCTGAATAAAGCTTTTAGGTAAATAGTTCCAAAGACACAGAGCATCGCGCGCCTCTACAGAACGGTTCTCAGACAGTTCGCGTTGCTCTATGTTCCAAAGATAATATAATAAATAGTTTAGTACAAAATATAATGAAATGACGAAAGGATAATAAAATCTTTATTTTAAGATCCAACGAGTATAGAAGCAAGATAATATCTTTGTACTACGTTTATTTGGTTACATAAATAAATATTGTAAGTCTTTTTTTATACATCTCATCGTCGTCTTACGAAAGCTACATAGCTAATATTAGGGTGTGGTATGGGATGCAGACGATTGATAAACACCCAATATTTTAAATACATATTTTGTAGATCATTCAAATATTTGGTCTGACTCGGAATAGAACCCAGGACCTCAACGTCACTTCGAATGTGCCACCGTGTAACTGTAGCTATGAATCTTTAAAATTCACAATAAGAATTTCAACAGCACAAAATTTTCATCATACAACTTTTTTCAAAATGCATTTTTGTTAGCTGGAAATGCAGGAATACGCTCAATGCTCTTATCGCGACCACAAAAGCTCGTGTCAAGAACATGACACAGCTTAAGTAAGCGCTTATCTACCACAGTAGCATTACAGTGCAGCTGACTGCCAACACAAAAGGTTGCAGCAGGATTGCATGAAAATAAATATTTAGAGAAACTGATATACATTTTTCTACTAAATAATGCCAGTCCATGACTTGGGTTTAACATCGCGTGAAATTTGGTTTTCCTGTAGATATGTAGTGAAATTAAATATCTTTCCGGAATTGTAGATGCATATGTACCTAACTCTCCACAACTACATTAGAAATCCTTGTTTTAAAAATTACATCTAAGTAAATTATGGATTTCTTCGACGAGACAGACTGACAAGTAAGCATATTTTCCCGTGTCTGGTGGAGCCGCAGAGCTTAATTTGCTCAAATTTCGAACAATGAAATTTTCAATAGACAGTAATAAGTTTAGAAGCATACATACATACATACATAACATCACGCCTGTTTCCCAACGGGGTAGGCAGAGACTATGGCTTTCCACTTGCTACGATCCTGGCAAACAACTTTCGCTTCTTCAACTTTCATAAGTGTCTTCATACATGCTCTTCGGTTAAGGGTACTCTTGACCTGGCCTTTTCTCAGAAGATTGTCGATTTTATCGACTTGAGTATGCCGAGGTCGACCTCTACCAGTTTGCCCATTCACTCTCGCCTCATAAATCTGTTTCGTCAGCCTATTTCCATCCATTCTCTCCACATGTCCAAACCATCTGAGCATCCCTTTTTCTATCTTAGTCACTACATCTTCTGTCATGCCGCAATGTTCCCTTATCACACTATTATTTACTTCATCCATCAATGTCACTCCAGCTATACTTCGCAAACTTCTCATTTCCACTGCATTAATTTTACTTTCATGCTTCTCCTGCCACACCCAACTTTCACTACCATGCATAAGTGTAGGGACAAGCACTCCTCTATGTACAGCCATCCTTGCCTTTTTAGACACGTTCTGACTGTTCATAAAGGTGTGAATGGCTCCATTCACTTGATTTCCTGCCAAAACTCTTCTTTCAATATCATTGTCACACTTTCCATCTCTTGCAAATTTTGAACCCAAATAAACAAACTCTTTCACCTGTTCCACGCTCTTTCCTTCGATCAATATCGAGCAATCAGTCCTACATTTCTCTCTTTCAAAAACCATTACTTTTGTCTTGCTTACATTAACATTCATTCCTCTACTTTTAAGCGCATCGTTCATTACATTAACCATCAACTGCAACTCCTCCGCCGATGATGCCAGTATTACCTGATCATCAGCATAAAGGAGGCATTTGACGGTTAGCTCATTCATTTTTAGTCCATACGCACACTCTTGTAGATCTTTCAAACAACTGTCTATATAAAGGTTGAACAGCCATGGTGACGCTACACAGCCTTGCCTCACACCTTTTTCGATGGGAAAAAAGTCTGTGCAAGCTCCATTGATCCTGACACAAGCACTGGAGCCCTCATATAGAGATTTCAATGCTCGTATCAAGTTGCTGTTCACTCCATACATGAACAGTGTTGACCACAGTTCATTCCTCACCACTCTGTCATAGGCCTTTTCTAAGTCCACGAAGATGCAATAGACTTTTTGGCGTTTTGCCAAAAACTTTTCAGCTAGGCATCTTAGTGAAAAGACCTGATCCGTGCATCCCCTTCCTTTCATAAATCCTGCTTGTACATCCCACATTTTTCCTTTAGTTTCATTCATCACTCTTTTAATCAAAACTTTCGCATACAATTTGCCTACGACACTGAGCAAGCTTATGCCGCGGTAGTTTTTGCACTCTTGCTGTGACCCTTTACCTTTGTACAGCGGCACTATGACCGATTTGCACCATTCTTCTGGTACTCTGCCATTTCGCCAGCAAAGATTGAAAAGGCGGTACAGCTGGCAAGCTACCACGCCACGACCCGCTTTCAGCATCTCGACAGAAATTCTATCAATCCCAGCAGCCTTTCCTAATTTCATACTATTCAACGCTTCCACAATTTCTTCCATACTTAAGTGGCTTTCATTATCAATTTCATTCATTTCCGAGACATGAGTCTCCCTTTGCATATCCTCTTTTTCAAATAAACTTTCAAAATATTCCTTCCACCTTTTTAACACACATTCCTCTCCTATCACAAAACTACCATCATGGTTTCTGATTTGTTTAAATTGTGAGGTAGTCTGTTCAGTCCTCATTGTTCTTATAGACTTCCAAAAGAATTTTATATTCTGTTGGAAGTCATCAGATAACCTGTTATGAAAGTCATCCTCATCATTCTCTCTCTTACTTTTCATCACTTCTTTCGCATCACGCTTATACCTTTTATACTCATCCTTTGCCATTTTTACATCCTCATCCGTTGCCTTCTGCATTCTTTGATTGGCCATTGTAGCCAGCCAGTTCAACCATGCTTGCTTCTTATCAGACAAAACTTTTAAAACTTCTGCAGACATACTCTTTACCTGACATCCATGTCGCCTTTTGCTTATCCCACATACTTCCACTGCAACTTTTACGAGACCTTCCTTAATCATCTTCCATAATTCTTCCATCTCACATATTTCCTCTGAATTTTCGAATTTCTCGCTCAATTTACTCACAAATTGCTCTCTCACGCTTATATCTTTCAAATTTTCGACTTTAATGCGCTCCAGTACACTAATGGGCTTATTATAATTAGAAGCAAGAGATGAAAGTAACAGATTACTTCGCCTCAGAGTGCACTAAAATTTTTCGTCGTATTTTGTTCTAGCGTGGTATGCATAGTAGTGTGACAATGATTAAAAAAATTTACAAAGACATTGATTATAAAAATCTTATGAGCGATTTGCTCCATGACTAATCTCGCTATTCGGATGCAGGATAGTACCTAGGTGGGGTCACGGTAGTAACCAAAGTCTATCGAGAATCCAAGGACATCCTTCCGAAGACTTACCTAGGGCTCCCAACTGTAGGCAGTGGCAGGTAACGTGTGGTTTAGTCGGTAAGAGCATAGCATCCATAAGGGATTTTCACACGAAATTTAATTAATCTTACAAACGGTCCAAATCTTAGCAATAAGACTGGTATCTAACCTTTTTTTGATATACCAACGAGGTGGCCAGCATAAGGCCCACCAGATGGACTGGTGGTCACCAGAGCCTATGAACGTTTGCAACACTGGAGGTGTTACACTCGCGTTGCCGACCCTTCTTTTAAGAACCTCATAATGTAGGCGTTTAGGAAAACCGAGCATAATCTAAGCTTTCGCGTAAGTAAAGCCCCTATCAAACATTACCGTGCTCGAACGCTCCAGATGCAAGGTGTTAGAATATCCCGTCTGTGGAGCGGTGCGATGATATAAAGTAGCCGTAAGCATCATAATATAAAACATTATCTCAGAGCACAAACCATTATACGGGCGATAGAACACGCATAAGGAGGCAAAGGCTCTCCTATCGCTAAGAGACTAAATTTTCATGGCTCGCCGTTGCACTGAGTCGAATTGACTAAGCTGATATTCTGGTGCCTCAGACCAAAGGTGACAGCAGTATACTACATGTACAGCCACACTTGCGACTTCTAAAGTAGCAGTGTTTTCACCACAGTAAAGTGCCGAAGCGCCCTGTTGAGCACTCCGAGCTTCTTGGACACCGAGCAGCTTGGCCTTGTCCTCCAAATAACTACTGTACTGAACGGCACTGAAGATGTCAACAACAAGAATCCCATTACTGGTGGAGATAGAGAGAGACGAACACTGGAATTGCGGTGCCACATATATAATTCAATATACTTAAGAATTCCAAATTACAGCTCAATCGGAGTATGACAAGTGGGTCAAATCTTACTTGCAAAATCTGTACCTTACATACATACATAGCAAGTTAATTAAAAGCTTGAAATAAGCACATCTTCTTGATAGCAACTGTTTAGTTTGAAATTACTTTTTCAATAATATTAATATCAGATACCTACCCTATTCAATTTCTATCCAATCAATCATTTTCATTTTGCCATTATTTCATGAATATACTATGAATATACTCTGTATAAATTGGGAATTTCAAATTTTGTCCTATTAGCGCTCTTGTTCCCCGAGATTCCTCGAATTTCCGAATTTAGTGTCACAGTACTGCTGCAAAGTGATAAATTAAACCTTAGCTTGCTCATGACATCTGGTGCTATATTTTTACTTAGACAAGTGGTTGTTCGCCTGTCTGCCTCTAAGACTAGGATTGTTGTCATAAGTTATCTGCCATGACTGGCTACTCTGTCTTTATTATATTTTCATGATCAGCACAAACGATCTAAGTGAATTGCTTAGTAATTTTTATAAGAGCTCCAAGAAACTTTTTGTTCTATCAGTCATAGTTTGAGAGATAGGTTTTCTTCATTGTACGATTTATTGTACCTAAGACAACTTGAGAAGATGAAAAATTAGCTTGAAAGTTCTTGTTTGTCGCAAATCAACGACATAAATACCAGGTATTTTTTATCTAAGTTGCCGCTGTAGGAAATATTTAGTATCAGCTCAATACTTTCGAATCTATACCTACCTACCTACCTAATTGAATAAAATTTGCATTCAGTAGGCGAAGTATGAAGAACATTGTCCAAAGTAGATATAAGTAGACATAAGATCTATGTAAACCACCTACCATCTGTAGTACAGCTTGTGGATTGCCTCTTACCTAGATTTTGTAACTAGCTTCCCGCCTCGATTTTACCAAAAGCCTACTGTATGGAGTTCGTGAAAATGGTCTTAGAGTTTTGCAGGGTCGACGTAGTAGACGAGTGTAGCGCCTATGGAATTGCAGACGTCCGGGCTAGGGTAACAGGTGGGTCCCTAAACTTGTCTTTTAGTGGCATAAGAAAAACCGACCGATTCGGACTTGCGCGCACCGTACCAAAAAACCACCATCAATCCCCTTTTTTTCTGATTTTAGTATTTGTTGCTATAGCGGCAAAAGAAAAACATCACCTGTAACAATTTCAGCTCTCTAGATATCACGATTACTGAGATAGGTACAGCCTCGTGAGGGACAAACAGACAGACGGACTGCGAAGAATAGAGTACCGTTGTTACCCTTTTGGTACGGAACCCTGAAAAAAGATGACAAAGCGAGTCTGTACTACAATAAATCTTTACGGCTTTAAGTTAATACATGGAGGATCCAGAGATCAAGTCAAAGTTTTAATTAACAAACTTGTGACCCAGTTTATATTTTTCATAAATACGGTTCCTCTGAAAAGTAACACAAATTTTGTTAAAAATTTATACGTTTATTTTAAAAGAATTGTCCTTGTACTAATTTGGCTTGTGCAGTGAGGATAAATATATAGATAGATTATTCTTTATTGTACACCATTACATACAACCTTGGTATGGAAACAGAAAATTGATGGCGCACTTATTTATCTTACAACTACTTACATTACATAAAACAGAAATAGTATCACGAAAACTCAGTTACCTAATTTCCTAATATTTATGTACACGATTTACAAAAAAAAACCGGCCAAGTGCGAGTTGGACTCGCCCATGAAGGGTTCCGTGGCAGCAGGTAACATAATAAACAAGTTCTTGTAGGTCGTTGTAACTTTCATTGATGTTTTAACACGTTCGCAGTGGTAGTGATTTTTCTAGGCGAAAATCGCGGTTTATGACGTATTAAAAAAAAACTACCAACTCGATCTCGTTCACACTAATTTTCGTTGGTAGATTTTATGGCAATGTACATCATTTTTTTTTTAGATTTATCATTCTCTTAGTTTAGAAGTTAGAGGGGGGGGGGAACACATTTTTCCACTTTGGAGACACTTCCAAAGTGGAAAAATGTGTGTCCCCCCCTTGCGCAAACTATTCACTTCAGAAAAAAATTATGCTAGAAACCTCAATAGCATTTTTGAAGACCTATCTATAGCTACCCCACACGTACGAATTTGATGAAAAAACATTTTTTGAGTTTCAGTTCTGAGTATGGGGACCCCCAAATTTAACTGCTTTTTCTAGTTTTATATAAAAATCTTGATGCGGTTCACATAATACATTTACTTCCCAAGTTTCACCAGCATAGGCCTTATAGTTTCGGAGAAAAGTGGCTGTGACACATGGACGGACAGACAGACAGACAGACATGACGAATCTATAAGGGTTCCGTTTTTGCCATTTGGCTACGGAACCCTAAAAAGCGATATAAATGTGAGTAGTGAACAGGCGTCTGATGTTTTCTTTGTATAGATTAGTTTAGAAAGCATAACTAACTGTATTTTCCATGACAAAGTTCTAATTATAATTAAATTAATGTTAAGTTCGTCTGTCTACGCTTCAAAATCTTTATAAGCTCTGGATCGATTGAGCTCAAATTTAGACACGACGTACAAAGTTGTTCAAAGAATGTTTTTATTATACTTTTTGTTTTGTTTTAACTTTCGATTCGATCACGAGGTCGTTTATTCGATTTCCACCGGAGACAAAATTTGTGTGATCCATAAATATTCGTCTCGAGAGTCTGGGTGTTTGTATGTATGATGAATTAATAAATATTTGTGAACATTCACACACAACATCTTGTAACCCAAATTAAGCTAAGTATGTAATTAAAAGTATTCAAATATTAATGTACGTGGTCTGATACCCATAACACATGCAGGTTATTCCTAGCTTTCATTGATAGATTTCATACATTGCATTATGCGAACAATGTCCGTGAATTGAATATGCATGTACTTTAATCCCGGAAACTGGTTCCGGCGGGAACAAAGTACGAGAAATTTTCACTACGCAGGCGGACCCGGGTATTAGTTACATAAATACAAACTCTATAACATGGCACTCCACTGGTGCTGGTTCACTAAATTAAATTCCTAAATCAACTCAAACTTTTTATTGTTACATAATTTTTCTTTTTTATCTGAAAAAGTAAGAACATTAAAAATTCTTGTCAGCTTTGAAATAACTTAAAAGTGAAGTATGTCTCTGAGTTTTGTGACGGTATTCGTGTATTTAAAAAAAAGTCGTACAAAAGTGAGTCGGAAGAGAAGGTACGGACGGACGGACAAGAAAGTAATCCTATAAGGATTTCGTTACTTTTCTTTTTGAGTTATGGAACCATAAAAAGGAAATCGTGACTGGATATAATATATCCCATATTTAAAACATTGGTACGTTGGCATTAAGTAATTATACTACAAAAATTGTACATACATAAACATAATGTTAAGGACTCGTCAATGAACCTTGTTTAGACCGATAGTCTTAAAATAAAAGTGGAAAGTATCCCCAAGCTAATATCTAACCCATTAGGAGGGTAATGTGGTCATCGTTAAGATAGAAGTTTACTCATAGCATTTGAAGTAAGCAAGCTTATTGGGCGACTGAAATAATAATACACCAATACGAAAATTATAATGTAAGTACTTCACTTTCTTTCAAAACTTAGAAAAAAAGGAGCGCTAATAACTTAGCGTAAGAAAAAAATATAATTAGGTAAGTTCACAAATATATTTCCGATCTTCTGCAATTAATACCAGGCTTATTAATTTATTGGAAGTGTTTTATCAAAGACTAGCGGACGTCACGCGGTTTCACCCGCGTACTTCACGTTCCCGTGGGAATACGGGAATAAAATATAGCCTATGTTCACCGCAAAGAGTGTAGCTTTACAAAATGAAAAAAAAATTCAAATCAGTCCAGTAGTTCCGGAGCCTATTCGTTACAAACAAACAAACAAAAAAACAAAAAACAAAGAAACAAAAAACAAATCTTTCCTTTTTATAATATTAGTATAGATAAAGCATATACCTATGCATAAACATAATAGTTTATAATATTTCAGCATGTCTTGAAAATTGTGTCTTTGACAATTATATTTATCTCAACTAATAAAACCCTCTCAAATACCTAGTACCTATCGCTCACTAATAAAAACATAAAAACGATCGGAGAGTAACCTAAACTCACTAAATTCTTCATGAGTTGAGTCTTGGAAGGAGTAAGTCTTTTGTATTAATTTGCCTCAAAAGTCTAAAATCATGATGTCAGCTTTCCAATTTCAATTTGAAAAATTCTGTAAAGAAATGCATTTCGTTCGCAAAACAGATAAGGCGGTTAATGGAAAACGGTTGTTGTCTCCACTTTCTATTATACGATATCATCTTGCACCCCGCGATGGATATTGCTAGAACCCTCTGGATAAAAGAAAGATAGGTACTTATCTTTCTCTACTTTACAATTCAAATAACGCATTATGATATTATATTAGGTATTTGTTTACTTTTTTAAAGTAAACTCTCTTAAAGCAATCTTATTTGAAAGTTATACACTTAGCTTTGCCCGCATAAAGCGTATTGTATTATTTTGCAATAAATTGTGTTAAATTTTACATTAGTATTGAGTAGCTACTAGTGTAGTATTGGTATTGAGTACCTAACATCCAAACATCTTCACAAACCTCCTGAATATCAGTACGATAAAATTGTATACAATGTCACGAGAATAATAATTATTTGAAGGTAACTTACTTCTTAATGGAGGACTGCGGTCTCCATACACCGTCTGGTTGCTACAGGTTAAAACAGTTGGCTGGGCCCCATGGTCGTTGGTGGAACTCCAATATCTACCTACACCCAACACAACAATACTTGTTACTGTTGGAAAAAAAGCCAGGTCATGAGTACCCTTAACCGGCGAGCGTGTATGAAAGTAGAAGAAGCGAAAGTGGTATGCCAGGTTCGTAACAAATGGAAATCCTCCCCCGATGGAGGCAAGCGTGATGATACCTATCTATGTAACAAACTTAGGTACTGATTACTTAGCTTCAAGTGTATAAAATGAAATATCAAGTCGAACATATCATGAACAACACCCAACATGCACAGAAACATTTAGCGCAGTGTGTCCCAATGCCTTCGGACTTCTATAAAATTTTATTAAACCTTGGAACCAGTTCGTGAATGTGTTGAACGGCCCTGGTATTATGGACTAAACAGTAACACTTATTTTCCACTTTCGCCACTGCTAACGATTCTAAGTGCTCTGCCAAACTTACTTACCTAATGATTTAACTTTTAGATCCAGCAGCTTTCTGTAAGTATTAGTTAATCCTTAACGTAGTTTTTAGTTTATACACTTGCGCAAAGTTTGTGTACTTTATTGTTCGGAGGTATTTCCGTTAGAATTATCCAGACTTTGCCAACTGTTTTTATCTCAAGTTTTATGGATACTGGGATTAGCTTTACTGCAAGATGGAAATAAACTTAAATGACTTTGGTCAATAGAGTCTAGTCAAATATGTGAAAGCACAGCCTTTAAAGTTATTTTTTAGCGCTCGTAGCCCCGCTGTCTCATTGGTAAACGATTAATGAGTAAGCGACTTTGGCAACGGCTGGTCCTGGGATGGGCGACCACCACGTGACCACTTTGGAATATTTTGTTTGCGAGCGTTTCCGTGCTTCGAAAGGCACGTTAAGCTGTTGTCCTGGTTGACAACAACATGGCAGTCGTTATGCCAAGCTGAAGGCCTTATGAGTGGCATGGAATTTTTTTAACAGGGGGTCTTCACAAGCTGCCCTTGTTTGTTTCAACACGGGTATAGGCTCACCCACCTATTACGTGGGACAAAAAATTATAAGGTGATCTAAGGTGTCAGTGTATTCTACGTCTCTGCCTACCCTTCATTCTCTGTCTACATTTTTATCGTTACTTTAGTTTGAGTTAATCTTATTTGATGTTGCTTTATAATAACAGACTCTCTTATACCAATAAGCTCGAAGCGACCGGAAAGCCTTGGGTAATAAAAGGAAGAAAATTAATTTCATTAGCTTCGTTAATATTAACATTAGAAAAATCTTTTGACGCAATAATGAAAATCACACAGCCATTTTACTTTTTAATTTTAAAAATCTTGTATATAAGATTTTGATTATCTGCGCAATTCCTCTTTGCCACATAGAATTATAACGCATATATTTGCCACATAGAATTATACTCAGAGGTGTTATATGTCTATGCTTTGCCACAACAGTTGGCGAAAATGGAATGTAAAAAAATAATACTTTTCTCGACTAATTCACTACAGTCGACAAAAGAAATGAAGTCTTCTCCCCGCTGGCTTGCGGGAAGAGAACAATTCTTGGTACTCTTTCTTTCCTAACTACGTCTTTTGTAATGCATTTGTATGCATTTACTATTAAAAATAAACAGAATTGATTCCAATAAAATGTTTGAATCTGCAATTGCAATAAGTAATTATGTTTAAGTTGACTGACTGCCTCGACGGCGCAGGCGGAAGTGTAACCGCCTGGGTTCGATTCCCGGGTCGGTCCAAATATTTGTGTGATCCACAAATATATGACTTTAATCTAACATGATCATTACTATACACTAAACAACTGTTAAAGGGATATTTACCATGTACTATTTCATCGAGTTTCCAATACCTCTGCACTGTTGCAAGCGCCATGATCACGGATGAACTCGATAAAAGAGTAGGATGGTAAATATCCCGTTGACAGTTATTAGTGATCCACAAATGTCTGTTTTTGGAGTTTGGGTTTTTTTCTATGTATAATATGTATGTATTTAGAAGTGTATATGTGTATATCAGTCG
Source organism: Miltochrista miniata (assembly GCA_933228765.1). NCBI lineage: Eukaryota > Metazoa > Arthropoda > Insecta > Lepidoptera > Erebidae > Miltochrista > Miltochrista miniata. The sequence goes on along the minus strand of OW121753.1, from coordinate 38,380,080 downwards.
TCTAGATCTCATAACACAAACTAAATTTGGGCTAGATGATGTTGTATGAAAAAGTCCACAAATAAAAAGAAAATGCACTTTGTAATTCGCCTTTAACGTTTAGTAATGAGATGACAAGCCCTAATACTCTGAAGAACAAGTTATAGCAATGCAAGAACACAACAATGAACATCCATTTCTTAGAAAACGCCATCACCATAAACACATACGTACAAGCAAATATACTAACAAATAAACGGCAGGACCTTAGCCGTAACAATTTTTCTATCTTACGAACTATACCTAAAGCATTTCGAAACAAAATAAACCAGCCAAGTGCGAGTTAGACTCGCCCATGAAGGGTTTCGTAGCAGCAAGTAACATAATATAAAAGTTCTTATATTTCGTTGTAACATTGATTGATGTTTTAAAACGTTCGCAGTGGTAGTGATTTTTCTAACCGAAAATTGCGGTTTATGACGTATTAAAAAAAAACTACCAGCTCTATCTCGTTCGAACTAATTTTCGTTGGTAGTTTTTATGGCAATGTACATCATATAATTTTTTTAGATTTATCATTCTCTTAGTTTAGAAGTTAGAGGGGGGGGGACACACATTTTTCCACTTTGGAAGTGTCTCTTGCGCAAACTATTATTTTTAGAAAAAAATGATGTTAGGAACCTCAATAGCATTTTTGAAGACCTATCTATAGATACGCCACACGTATGGGTTTGATGAAAAAAAAAATTCTGAGTTTCAGTTCTGAGTATGGGGACCCCCGAAATTTACTACTTTTTTTTAGTTTTATATAAGAATCTTAATGCGGTTCACAGAATACATCTAGTTACCAAGTTTCAAAGGCATAGGCCTTATAGTTTCGGAGAAAAATGGCTGTGACACACGGACGGACAGACAGACAGACAGACGGACAGACAGACATGACGAATCTATAAGGGTTCCGTTTTTGCCATTTGGCTACGAAACCCTAAAAACCGTGTAACAAACTGCGACCGTCACTCCACTAGGCACCTAACACAATAAAATGCGAAGGGACAGGACATAATCAGTTATCCCATAAACCCAGCACAATAGTATTACAACCCTATTTTCGTAATAGTTGGATCGCTTCTGGCCTCCGGACGGGAACGTTACGAAGTTAGGGCTGTCACGTGGAAAAGGTTGTATTAATTGAGTTGGCACATCGTTTATTTCATTTATCGGACTAGCTGCTCTCGGGTTGACCTAGCTTTTCTACATACAGACATTATTTTATTCCGATTCTGCTATGGACGTACCTACCGCAAATGTAATAATGGGTATGTATAGAAATTTGGATTTTGCCCTGTGTGGCGAGACGAGGTCCCGTGATGCGACGGGTAAGAGTACAAAATGTCGACATCCCAATACATCCCGAGGGTGTCGTACGAGGCGACTAAGGGAACTCTTTCGCAAAGAGACCAATTGCGTAGAGAAGGAAAACTCGAAAGGAAACCCGCAGGCTGATTACGTATAAAACAGCGATCAGCGATAATCGCGCAATCATTGCGCAATCATCGCACGATTTATCGCTGGTGGCGAAAAAAAATGGTATTACGTTAAATTCTATAGCGAATCGTTCGCTAATCGCTACGTCGCACTTATCACTACGAAACTAGCGCCATAAACAATTACGTGGCAATCACTGAAAACTGGGAACTGTCACATCTGTTGGGCATTTCATTAGAGTATGTGTGTGCTGAGAGACCACTTTTATTTTTTCGGATTTTTGGAGTTTAACTAACAATAGTGCATAGTAAAATTTGCGAAAATATTTGTAAAGCTTAGTGATCGGTTAGAAAGCCTGTCCGAACACGTGCTCGCAGCACTATTGTTAGTTAAACTGCAAAAATCCGCAAAAAATGAAAGTGGTCTCTCAGTACACACATACACTAATAAAATATCGAAATCGCTGCCTGGAGGTTGTCAAAAACGATACGTAATACGAAATTATCGCCAGATCGCTGCCGCATTAAAGCACAAATGCGCTTTTTAATTTACTAATTGTCCTACAGAGGCAGCACCGTCGCTAGTTGGCTATGGCAAAACGATCGTTGATACGTAATACGAAACAGTCAACAAACAGCGATTATCGCGCGATTTCCGCGAGATTATCGCTATCGCTTGCCTATTGTAACATACGTAATAAGCCTGCCGGCTGTCAGAAAAATGACAATCGTTAAGTTGAAGGCCTTATGGGCGGCTTGAGAAATTTAATGGCGGCTCTAGATTAGTGCCATACATACACAAAACTATAAAACTTTATGGTGAAATGTGGGCGTATAGTATAGCTCCGCCTACACATTCGGGGATATGATTCTGTAACATACCTCCGACGCGCGCGATGCTCTGTGCCTCCGACAGACGTTTCTCAGCCGAATGAGCCGCCGCAAGAACGTTTTGATTATGAGTTGTTCACTGACAGAACCTTTCAACTACGAACGTTTCGCCGACAGAACGATATAGAAATTTCAGTGTCATGAGTAAATCGACAAAAGAATCGTTCACCAAATAAGCGTTCGCGAACAAAACAAAAAAAAAATAACCACCACGGCAAGACGGAAGCTCCGCTCCGCTTCCCTCCCGCCTTAGCCTTCTAACCTAACTTATCCGATTCGGGGTGTTAACCATTCACTTATTATGGTTGAATAAATCGTTCTGTCGGCGAAACATTCGTAGTTGAAAGGTTCTGCCGGTGAACAACTCATAATCGAAACGTTCTGTCGGCGGCTCATCCGGCAGAGAAATGTCTGTCGGAGGTATGTTTCAGAGCCCGGGGATATAGGCGTGACTATATGTATGTATATATAGAAATTTGATGCTAAATTTATTTACTTACTGTTGAAAAGGCATAGTTTTAATTATTGGTTTGGGGATTCGTAGGAATTCATATAAATATGTTTACGCTAGCGGACGCCACGGTCGTGGTTTAACCCGCGTTGTTCCCGTTCCCGCTTTGCCTATGTCATCCGGGGACAGTGTAGCTTCCAATCAGTATAAGAATTTGTCAAATCGGTTCAGTCGTTCGAAGTCTATTCAATGCAAACAAACAAACAATCAAATTTTTCCTCTTTATAATAGTTATTACTGTACATAACTTTCTATATGGCCGGATTAGTGAACGCAGAACGCAGCCAGTGTACCAAAGTCTTTTAACAGTCTTGAATTTACTAACTTCGACAACGTAGAATATTATACCTTCGCCTCGACATAATAAGTGCCCAATAAATTCTTTTCCGAAGGGAATAGTGTCACGAGAATAGCTATCATGAAATTTCAGTGAATTTATTCATTTTATTTGGTTTTGTGTTCGAAGATGGATACCTACTCGATTTTATTTATTCGAAATCGTTAAAAGTTTTGAGCGTATTTTATACCTCTTCTTTTAACCCTTTCGAAGAAATAAATACGCAAAACAAGTAAAGAAATAGCATATAGAAAAAAAAATACCGGCAATAGTGGTAATATGGGTCACATATGGGTAAAAGAAATTAAAACTTCTGTCTTATTACGTGCGGAAAATACTTCTATTGCCAGAAGTAACGCATTCGAGGATGTAAGTTCAAATCCAATTAAGTTATCTCAGTACGCAGCCTACGAATAAACTGAATCTATTTTTGAACTTTTCGAATACATATTATGAACACCGAATATGGGTTGGGGAGTTTTTTTGAAATTACGGATACTGTAATTAAAGCCGTTTTAGTTTTCATCAAACCCGGGCCTGAAAGCCCCAGAAGTATTTTTCACTATAATATAATAATAATATAATATAATATAATAAATATTCACGGACATCTCAAACAACGCTATCTGATCCCAAAGTAAGCTAGGAATAACCTACTTGTGTTATGGGTATCAGACCACGGATATTAATACTTATATACTTTTAAATACATACATATTATACAAAGAAACACCCAGACTCTTGAGACAAACATTTATGGGTCACACAAACATTTGTCTCCGGTGGGAATCGAACCCACGACCTCCAGCGCCGCAGGCGGTATCACACATAGATTATAGCACATAGATTTGAATTTATTAATCCACGCGCATCTGAAAAGCACTCAAAGTATAATATTATGCGCTTCGACCACTGTAATTCCGTAGACAATGTTCTGTAGATGCACAACCTTACTGCTTATAAATATTATAATTTAACGCCAAGGTTTGTGAGTATGGCTGTGTGAATGAGTGGATATTTGTCTCTCTTTCACGCTCTAGTTGAAATTTAGTACCAGGATAATTTAGTCTAGAATAACACTAAGCTACATTTAATTTTCGGATAAATTTCCCATGGAATTTGGAAACGGGAACGAAATTCCACGCGGGTAGAGCCGCAATCAATGTTGATACATGTTCACATTAAAACGTTGTAAGTCACATACAGCCTTTTATTCCACCCGACCCATTTGCATGCTAAATGCCTGTATTTTGCGTCCTGAATGCTAGAAATTGCACACTAAATGCCTACCCGATGCCGAGTTTTGTGTTCGTTGGGATTCGGGTTATCAGGCAGTAACACGCAATACTCGTATATTGCTAGTTTTATACAATTTTTCAGATTTACAAACGACACATTGATGCAAGGCATAAAGGAAAGAGATATACGAAATTCATTTCTAATGTAGAAACTCTCATGGATCCGACATTGTATAGGTAGAATGTAATCTTTTATTGCCGTTAATACCGTCGATACCATATGCATAGGTAAAGCAATTACATTCATTAATATCTAATAGAAAAGGTTGATATTTTGGGTTATACCTAATATTATAAAATACTAACTGTACCCCGCGGCTTCGACCGCGTAATATCGTAAAATCATAAAATCATAAACAGTAGCCTATATCCTTCCCAGGGCCTCGAACTATCCCTATACCACATTTCATCTCAATCGCTCCGGCCGTTTAGGCGTGAAAGTCTGACAGACAGAGTTACTTTCACATTTATAATATTAGAAGGTATGAGAAAGAAGGTTTGTTTGTCCATTTGTAATTCTTACGCATCATAAAATATGAATCTAGTAGGCCTGGAGCTTGCCAAATAATTAAGTTTTATTTCGCAAAAATAATACTATAACTACTCCCATAGGAAACACGTTTGTAATAATAATCAAATTTTATGCGGATGGAGCCGCGGGCACCCTGTAGTTAGAAATTTAAATAATTTCATTAGTTAATACAGTAAGTAGCTTAGCATTTCACATCGTTTAATTCTACTGTGCTAGAGGCGTATTGTTTAATGAAGAGTAATAAAAATTGCAATAAACGCAAGGTGTTGTATGTTATTAGCAGTTTAAACGTTCTATTTATATTATTACTTCATTCAAAATAATCGTATGCTGGCTGTTCTAGCAAAATAATACTTACTAGACTGCCTACTAAAACTAATTAGGAAAACAATGTGGGTCGAACGAAGCTCAGATGAAAGGTAAAAACTTTACTTTTAGTGCCGTAGCTCTTCTGAGTGTTCTAGCTCTACATATAAAAAAGGCTTGATGTAATTACTTAGGGTTTGATATAATTATTGAAAGTAAATCGAATAGTTCTTTGCCGGATACCAAATATCCGGTCTACTTCGAATTACGGTCGGTTAACATTTATTAGTCATGAATTAACACTTTTCTACTTTTCACATAAGTGTAGCACGTTCTATTTCGTTATAGACAGATCAACGAGATAATAAAGATTAATACATTAATCTTTATGTTTTACCTCGTTGTTATACCTACTATGTATGTATGGAAAACGTAGTCTCCCACACACATTGCCTGCGGTAACGCAGGGCTAAAGAAATAAAGTTAATGATTTAAGATGAAGGTCTTACCTTGACTCCGGCTGTCTTCTGGTAATAAACCTCCCTGTGAATGTGTAGTGTATCCCTAGCTACAATGTACCTATATAATTATAAACCATACAACTTAATACGTGTGAGTGTATTGCTGGTGCCGTCAGATCCGCGCCAGTCGCGTTCAGCCTGGAAGACCCCGATGATCCAGCCGACGTCCGGTAACACCTTCAGCACTCACAACAGCGGAGACCGGTTCTCAACGCCACCGATAGTACCGAGCGCTCACGTCCCGTATGGCGCAACTTAAACTATCGCAATAATGGATGGGTAACCGTACCCCGAGTCCGTAGCCACCCGATGTGGTGAATTTACCGTGCTTTCCTGTACACGAAATATAACCTCAAAATATTACAACCTTCTATGCCGACCGTTTTTACGAAGTAAGTAACCGAAGTGAAGTTTGTCGCGCTCTCAACGACCCGTTCGTTGTGTGAAGTTTACGCGTTCCGAACGACCGATACGTTCCGAGTCGCGCAGTTATGGGTGCGTTCCAGAAATGACCATCTTTACTAAACATCCCCCCGCTCCGGACAGAGGGATCTCTGTTCGCTAAGAGATAGGCAAACGAGAGAGTGTAGCTACCGCGCGAAGCAGAATGGAATCTCCAACAGAAACCTCTGCAAACCGTGGAGTACCGTCCGAACCCGGATACAGCCGAAGAATGCGTGCCCGACGCCATTTTAAAGAAGGCTGGTTAGTGTCCTTAATGAGGACTAGATCTCCTACCCGTGCAGGAGTTGTTTTGTCAGCCCATTTGATGCGCTGCTGCAGAATGTTCAGATACTCCAATGAAAACCGATGAGTGAAGTTCTGAGCCATTTGCTGAAGCATCTGAAATCTTGATAATCTACTCTGGGGAGTATCAAGATAAGGATATTCCGGTAAAGCCGTTAAGGGTTGACCAATGAGGAAATGACCCGGTGTCAAGACCTCCAGGTCATTAGGGTCCGTAGACAGTGGACACAAGGGCCGAGAATTTAGAGTTGCCTCAACTCTGCAGAGGACCGTGGCGAGTTCCTCAAAGGTAAGGATAGTGTCACCAATGACACGCCGCATATGTGTCTTGGCCGATTTCACTGTGGCCTCAAATATTCCGCCCCAGTGTGCGCAAGCTGGTGGATCAAACTTCCAGGTGATGCCACGCTTGCCCAACATTTGACCTAACTCCGTGTTCCTATCCGTTAAGAACTGATGCACCTCCCGTAGGTAACGATCAGCTCCCTGATAATTAGTGCCACAGTCCGACCGTATAAGACTTGGCAGACCCCGCCGTGAAACGAAGCGCTCAAGCGTTGCAATAAATGCTTCCGTACTTAGTGAAGACACTAACTCCAAGTGAACCGCCTTGGTAGAAAGACAAACGAAAACACATAAGTAAGCCTTATAGGTCTTCGCGTTCCGTAAATGCGAAGCCTTGACCGTAAATGGACCCGCAAAATCTGTGCCCACGCCCTCAAAGGGCCGAGTGACCGTCACTCGATCAGCCGGTAAGTCACCCATCATTGGCTGCATTGTAGCCGCCTTTAACCGATAACAGGATAAACATTTGAAAATAATTGAGCGCACACACCGACGTGCAGATAAGATCCAAAACTCGCGTTGTAAAATCGCTAGAAGTGCGTTACAACCCGCGTGCGAATTAGTAATGTGCCGATCACTAACCAAGAGCTGAACAAAGTCACCGTCCTTAGGTAACAAGAGAGGGTGACGCGCCCCGTAAGGCAGCTGAGAGTTTCTGAGTCGACCGCCGACTCGTAGCAAACCCGATTGGTCGAGGAAGGGATTCAACCTTGCAATCGCTCCCTTTAATCGACCCGATGACCCAACAATCCGTATTTCATCAGCGAATCGATTCGCTTGAACTCGTTTCACCCAAAACATAAGTGCGGCACGCCGTTCGTCTACCGATAGATAAGGTGAGGTGTCCCGTACACCCACCCTCCGACAATTCCGAATAAACCTGTGAATCCAGCCCGTGACTGCTAGAAGTTTCCCAAGCGAGCTATACCTCGCTAAGAGGGGGTCCGCACCTGTAACCGTTGTTTCAGCCGCCGCAACACGAATACCAGGCAGAGTATTCGTTGATTCCAAAACCGTGGTGGGCCAGGTTTTTGTCGAATCTGCTAACCACTTTGGGCCCCACCAGAGGGGATGATCAACCAAAGTGGGGGCATCACAACCCCGTGATGCCACATCAGCAGGATTGAGTTCACCTGGCACGTGTCTCCAGACCAACTTCGCCTCCGAAGCCTGTATCTGAGACACCCGATTGGCCACAAAAACTTCCAACCTATGAGGGGAAGCCTGTAACCATGCCAAGACGATCTGGCTATCCGACCAGGCATAAGTTTCCGATAACTCCACCGATTTGCCCAGGGTGGAGTAAATGTGATTCAATAGCTTAGTAAGTAAGACAGCCCCTGACAGCTCCAATTTAGGAATAGTCAATCTAGTCCGTAAGGGGGCTACCTTACTCTTAGCCGTCACTAAGTGAACTGCTGTAGTACCATCCTGTTTTACGGTACGCAAGTACACAACCGCGGCGTATCCCGACGCCGAAGCATCGCAAAACCCGTGAAGCGATGCTTTACATCTACCTGATGGAAGAAAATGACGAGGCACCGATACCAATGTGATTGCCTTCAACCTATCCAAAAAATCTGTCCAGTCGGAGAAGTAATCACCCGTAAGAGGCTCGTCCCATGAGAGCTCTGCGACCCACAGCCGCTGTAGGAAGAATTTGGCCCAGAATATAACCGGTGCGATCCAGCCGTTCGGATCGAATATTCTGGCCACCGTAGAGAGTACCAACCGCTTAGTCCAAACCTTTGCAGTCACCTCCACGTACCGAAACGAGAAGGTATCCTGAACCGGTTGATACTGTACTCCTAAGACCGAAGTGGAGTGAGGACTATCCGGGTCCTCAAATAGAAGTGGATCCTGCCTGTGATCCTCCGGAAGGTCAGCCAACAACCTTGGAGAATTAGATATCCACTTGCGCAACTCATAGCCACCCGCAGCTAGAATTCCAATTAATTCATCCCGAAGAAGCAGTGCTTCACGCTCAGATGATGCCCCGGTGCATATATCATCAACGTAAACATCCGATTCCAATATGGCCGCCGCTCGGGGAAAGGCTACTCGCTCCCGGTGAGCCAATTCGAGCAGACCCCTGATTGCCATCCATGGACTAGGCTTAAGACCGTATGTGTTTGTATTCAATTCGTAGACCTTGAGTGGATGCGAAGGATCCTCTCTCCAGAGGATCAATTGAAACCGCCTGTCATCCGGATGTATGACTGTCTGCCGGAACATCATACGTATATCCGTCGCAAACACCACCAGATGTCTACGGAAAGCCGTAATTATATCCGAAATCTCCTTATGAAGTTTAGGGCCTGAATGCAAACACTGATTAAGGGAAACACCGCTAGATGAGGGAGCCGACCCGTCAAATACAACCCGAATCTTACCACCATCAGCCTTGAACACAGCGTGATGGGGAATGAAGAAATGTTCCACCGAAGAATAATCCGTACGCGAGGGTGACATATGTCCAAGATCCTCGTATTCGCGCATGAATTGCACGTATTTATCACGAAATACCGAATCTCGTTTCATGCGTCGTTCCATTGACAACATGCGTTTCTCCGCTAGGCCGAACGATTGACCGAGTCGTGGCCGCAAAGATAAAAATGGCAACCGTGCCATGAGCCGACCCGACGGCAAATGTACCAAAGTCTGTCTAAAATGACTTTCACATTCCTCGTGAATTGGGTCCACCCGTGAGACCGAGGGCACCTCCTCCAGTGCCCAAAATCTCTGTACTACGTCTGTCAGAGAAATACCGGTAAATGACGCTTCATCAGTACTGCGACTGATAGGAAATGCAGGGCCCAAAATCAGATAACCGAAAACTGATGGTAAGGCCACCAACCCGTCCCGATGCAAGGTGACTAGCGTACCCGAACACAACACCTGACCTGCGACATCTGAACCGAGCAGCAGTTCCACTGAACTGGGTTTCCAAAAATCAGGATCCGCAAGATGCAAATCCGAAGCTGAATGACGAACAATAGGAGGCAGGGAAACCAAGGGATGAATGCCTATTACCTGGTCCATGACCAAAGCCGTAACCAAAATGGTGGGGGTAGAGCCGGAAACCCCTGTCACCACGAATCTAACCTGACCATAAATTGCTGTAACCCTATCACCTCCTATTCCCTTTATAGTATTAAAGTCCCGTGACATTGTTAGGCCTAATTTCCTCACCAGACCAATAGTAATAATGCAGCCCTGTGCCCCGGTATCTAAAAAGGCCCGTGCCTTTACCGTGACACCATCAGTGCCCTTGACCCGAAGTGACACCGTGGGAAGAAGAACCGTCTTCGAAAAGGCTGCATCTGGTGAGGAGGCCGCAAATACCTATAAGCTACTAGGGGGGTCAGGCCGTGCCGAACCTGAGGGGAGAACGGGCCACTCCCAAGAGGGAACCTGATGAGCGAACCCACGACTCATCACCGGTGCCCGATAATAACCGTATAGAGGGGTGGGTACCTGTACACGCCTCTGTGACATAAGGGAGGGAGGGGAGGCCTCCGGTGCTGCCCGAGCAGCATAAGTTGCAGCCGTAATGTGGGCCTCCACATCCGTATGTTGACGATCCCGACCGCGGCTCACGTCAACCGTTGGACGTGAACCATAATAGTCCCGAGAGGGGGAGGGGGGACCCCCGCCCCTGCGAGAATCCCGTTGGTGAGATGGGGGGTACTCTGTGTCCTGGTGACCAGAGGTATCCCCACTTCTGGGAACATCCCGATGTTCCATTTGGGCAGTGTCCCGATAATTGGGGGCGCCCCCGCCCCTGACGGCTTCCCGTTTTACGTAACCCTTACCCGAGGGACGACGCTGTTCCGGAGTATGCCTACCTGTACGGCTTCCTCCGGACCGATCACCAACCCCACTTTCATACGTACAAAGCATGGGGTGGTGGGGACCACCACAGCGGGAGCACGACCTTGGCGACCCGCAGTCTCTGGCCAAGTGTGCTTTCATACACATCCAGCAGTGTCCCGAACCGTAGACAAACCTACGCCGAGACCCGACGTCAGCGTTTCTGAACTGACCACAGTTCAGTAGGGGGTGAACTGGCCCATTACAAAAATGACAGCGAGGTTCAGAATGGCCCGCTGCCATTGCAACACCCCTAGGTGGAGCCCGAGCTCGCACCGGTGTCTGACCTCCTCCCCCCCACCTTGGGGGGTGGTCTACCTGCCTACCCGATTTGACTATAGGAGGTGTACCCGGTTCCTCCACATTGTCCAACATCCTACACTCCTCTTCCAGGAAGTGAAGAAGTTCCGAAAACAAAGGGACATCCGTGGATGACTTCCCTACAAACTGATGTTCAAATCGAAGCTTTAGTTCGGCCGGGAGCTTGCCAAGCGTTACATGAAGTAAAATAAAGGACCATTCCTTTACCGGAAATCCGAGCTTTCCGAGAGCATTGTATGCTACTGCCAGTGGGTTCAGTAGCTGTGACCTAAGCTGGGTGACCCTGGTCACCTTTGGCAACCCTAACAACCGACTGAGGTGAGCGTCCCCCAAACGACGCGTATTCTGATACCGCTCCGTCAACAGCATACGAGCCGTCTCGTAGCTGTCATTGGTGACATCCAGGTGCGCCACCAAATCCTGGGCCTCACCAGACAAGGCCGTCCTAAGATATCCCATTTTTTGTGCAGGCGTTATATCCGAACGCGTATGCACGAGACTATCAAACAAATTAATGAAACCCATCCAGTGCTCATACCCACCGGAGAAATGAGGCAAATTTAAGGATGGGAGCCGTGTGACCAATCCCGGTTGCATCTTTGGTCCCTCTGACGGGGCGGTGCCAGGTCCAGACGTAATTTGCGAACAAGCTGCAACAATCTCATCGGCGGCTTCCAAAGCCTGACTATAATCCAAATGGTACCGTGACAACCCTACCTTGGCCGGTCCATCTTCCATGTCCACCTCCGCCTCCTGAATCTCTTGGTACGCCTCATCTAAATCCTTTAAGTAAGACTCCAACTTAAGATGGCGGAATTTTAAACCTTCAGCCCTATCCGGACGTCCGATCAATCCGGTAGCTGCCTGTAACCATCGAAGGACACGGCTCACGGTTGCTTTGGCTGTCGTTAACGACATTCTAAAAATAGGCCGAAAGTACACCCGTAGTACAATGGTCGTCAAATAAATTGAATAATTAATTTACCGAAATACTCACTCTGTCCGTAACGGAACCCCAATTTATCCTACGGAACCCTAAATTTACCGTACGGTACCCTAAACCGAAAATAAAAATATCGTTTACCTGTACGATAAAATTATACTATGAAACAGTGTACGGAACCGTATTTCCTTGGTCACTGTACCTACTGTACCCTAATAGCTAAATAAGTTTATGAAAAACACCGAATAAAATGCATACAAATTAAATGATGCTGACGAGTAGGTATAATGTAAACTCCAGTAGAATAATTATCGTACCAATAAGATCGTACGATAATTATTTGAAATCACCCACCGTTATGCACTTTATAACTTAAGGAAAAAAGTTAACCTACATTAACAAAATGTTAATGATATATTAATCTGAACCGTATCAGATTAATATCCCGAAATAACCCATGTAGAAAACAAATCATCCGTATGATTTGTATTCTTGGGTACCTAATGCCCACCGGGGCCCGTAGTAATAGTATAAAACCACGCTCTGCTACCAGAATTTATGTATGGAAAACGTAGTCTCCCACACACATTGCCTGCGGTAACGCAGGGCTAAAGAAATAAAGTTAATGATTTAAGATGAAGGTCTTACCTTGACTCCGGCTGTCTTCTGGTAATAAACCTCCCTGTGAATGTGTAGTGTATCCCTAGCTACAATGTACCTATATAATTATAAACCATACAACTTAATACGTGTGAGTGTATTGCTGGTGCCGTCAGATCCGCGCCAGTCGCGTTCAGCCTGGAAGACCCCGATGATCCAGCCGACGTCCGGTAACACCTTCAGCACTCACAACAGCGGAGACCGGTTCTCAACGCCACCGATAGTACCGAGCGCTCACGTCCCGTATGGCGCAACTTAAACTATCGCAATAATGGATGGGTAACCGTACCCCGAGTCCGTAGCCACCCGATGTGGTGAATTTACCGTGCTTTCCTGTACACGAAATATAACCTCAAAATATTACAACCTTCTATGCCGACCGTTTTTACGAAGTAAGTAACCGAAGTGAAGTTTGTCGCGCTCTCAACGACCCGTTCGTTGTGTGAAGTTTACGCGTTCCGAACGACCGATACGTTCCGAGTCGCGCAGTTATGGGTGCGTTCCAGAAATGACCATCTTTACTAAACAATGTACTACACAATAATATCGGCTTTAAGCGAAAAATTCTAAATCTATGGCTTTAACTCACTGATCTGTAATAGTGCTTTAACTCCACTAATCTTGTTTTCACGTTATGGGGCGCTGAATTTGACCGTGCGGCTTGAATTGCGTTGACGGGTGTTTACGGGTGAAAATTCAATGTCTTTTGTTTCATGTTATGCGCAGGTGGCAGCGCGAGTGTGGCGCCTCTGGTGTTGCAAGCGTCCATAGGCTGCGGTGACCACCGGTACAGTTGGTGGGCCGTATGCTTGTCTACCACCTTATTGGTATAAAAAAAAAGTTGAAGTTTTACCACTTAATTTCCTTCAATGCATTCACGTCATATACCTAATCGAGAATAGTCGCCCTGGTTTTCTGCAAAGTTTTTGTACTGTACCTATCTTAAATCTTGTTTCAAAGTCAAATGTCGATGCATTTTAGGTAGGATGTTAATGTCACCGTATTTCTGCTGATCGCATTTGAATCTACTCTTAGAAAATATAGCTTTTCTAAGAATAGATTCAAATGGAGTTTTCATTTTCAATAAACAATGCTGCATACTCTCAAACAATGCATCCGACCGGCTAACAAGAATAAAACTACACTCGAGAGCAATGAATCCGGGTCACTTAAAGAATCCTAAAAATCTCGGAAACTAAAAATGCTAGGTTAATGCAATAAATTGTATTTAATAGACAATGTAATACTCCTTAAATGAAGGTATTAAAACTTCTTAGTTATTGTAAAGTTATATCATAAAAAAATCAAATTTGAAAAAGGGCCACTTTCAAAGATGGAACTACGAAATTACAGCATTTGGTGTATGTGTACAAAAGCATGTTTGTAATCTGTCATTTATGTGGGTACATAAACCATGTTGATAGTGCTCTATATTCATTAATCAAGCTAAAATTATGTCGCTTACGCCTGAAGAATGCACCAGAATACTTACAATGCTGGAAACCGGCCGGAGTCAGCGCGATACAGCCAGGACTGTCGGTGTGTCGCTGTCAACAGTACAAAGAGTTCTCCGACGTTACGAAGAAACTGGTTCTAACCTACGCAGACCAGGAACGGGCAGAACCAGGTGTACCACAGCACGAGAAGACCGATACTTGGTGAACACCATGCTTCGAAATCGCTTTCTCACAGGAACTGAACTCACCAATCAGTTTCGACGCCTCGGAGGAAGTAACCCAAGTGCATGGACAGTAAGACGTCGGCTTGCTGAATCTAACTTAAAACCCCTTAGACCTGCAAACGGCCCTAAACTGGAGCGTGGGCATCGTATTTCGAGACTAAGGTATGCCCAGAGCCACGTAAATTGGAGTATTGAAGATTGGTCAAAAGTTATGTTCTCCGACGAATCAAAATTTATGCTCTACAAGCACGATGGAAGACACAGAGTGTATCGAAGACCAGGGGAAAGATTCAAGCAAGCATGCATCGAAGAAAAAGTAGCCTACGGTGGTGGGTCTGTACTTGTGTGGGCCGGAATTTCTTCTGAAAGTCGCACAGAGCTGGTGATCATAGAAAACGGCTCTTTAACTAGCGTAAGATATGTGGAAGAAATCCTCAATGATCACGTTGGTCCATTTATGGTCAATTTAGGTGAGGATGCTATATTTATGCATGACAATGCCCGACCTCATACAGGTAGGATTGTGAATGACTACCTTCAAGAGATGAACATTACTCGTATGGAGTGGCCAGCGCGCAGCCCGGATATCAACCCGATCGAGCATGCTTGGGACGAGCTAGGCAGATGCGTAAAACAACGAAACCCTCCCCCAATCACGCTTCGTGAGCTCAAAATTGCTCTCACAGAGGAATGGGAGAATATTCCCCAAAATCGTATAAGGAACTTGGTGTACAGCATGCCAAACCGCGTAAACGCAGTAATGGAAGCACGAGGAGGCAATACGAAGTATTAAAATTCAAGAAAATCGTAATAAAGTTCAAAAATTTCATGTTTCCTATTTTTGTTTTAAGGAGAGATCGGCAGTTTTTTCTTTATGTAATTTTGTGTTAATAAAATGTATGGTGACTCATATTTTTTTTACTTTCATTTAAGGAGTATTACATTGTCTATTAAATACAATTTATTGCATTAACCTATCATTTTTAGTTTCCGAGATTTTTAACATTCTTTAAGTGACCCGGATTCATTGCTCTCGAGTGTAGTACCAGCAGGGATGCGAGTAGCGGAAGTGAGGTGATATTTGTACTCTAGAAGTCATACAACAAAACATATTTTGTTGTTCATTGTTACAAAATACGAAATACCTCAGCGAAAGTGCCATTAGCACTTTCGCTGAGGTGTATTTTAGATGTTATTTTATACGTTACTAGCTATGCCTCACAGCTTCACTAGTGTCTACAAACCCCGTAGCGCCCTCTTATTGTTTTACTTTGTATGAGTGTATGTAATCAGTGAATTTTCTAAAGTGAATTAAATCTTAAAGTATCGTACGAGTATGTACCTACTTATTAAATCGTTTCTTTGGTCTTCATTACTTCGATTTATTTGCAACTATTTTTTCGTTAACATTAACAGGCTTTCAGTACCAATAGAAGTTCGGCAACACTCTTATTTCAGATAATTACGCCGGCTTGCCGAATCGGCAATCGGTTTTGGCCAGTTCGAAGTGGTTTTATACGGATTAATCGAGGGTAGCTGAGTTTGGCACGGGAGGTAGGTGGTCGCTAATCTATCTAGCTTATTGCAGTTTTTGTGGCTTGGCCTGGCCCTTTCAGCTTACTTAGCATCCACAATTCTCAGAGATGTATATCGCCACGGTTTTGCTGAACGTTCTAAATGTTCTTTGGCTATAATATTAGGTATGAAAATATTGGCAATTATTGATACCATAGCAACCTACCGAATCCTGAACCCCGTGGTTCATTCGCGTTCGTGCATACGTTTTTCCTTAATCTCTTCTGCTTTTTAGCGCTTTTCGGTTGCTTCTACACTCTTCGTTTAGACCCAATACCTATAATACATACATATATACCCAATAAAAATCATTACTCTATGGATTTGATTTATTTTTCCCTACAATTTTGGAACAGGCATTTCCAAAATTTTACCAGTTTGTTTCTTCCGTCTGACGTCTTCATGTCGCAGTTTTTCTTGCGAAGTCAGGAGAGCTTATCAACACTGTTAACTGCAATTTCACTAAATATTTTACCAACTATCTAGGAAAGATAGCTTCTAGTGACCTGAGTTCTAAATAGAGGCCCATTACACCTTAACATCTGGCAAAGAAAACATAACAAAGTGAATTAAAACAAGCTTTATATTACTGCTGCGTAAACACAATATCATGCGAATCACCCCTGTGACTTTTCTTACTCTTACTTACGTGTAGGTCCCAGATCGGTGACGCCGTTTAGGACCTACGCATTTAACAAAACCTGGACCCATGCACGGAATACATGAAGGTAGGGAATAGGGGCCATTCCACAACAATTTTACCTTCCTATATTTTAGGATAAATATTATGCTCATACATTGATGTCGCCGCTGGCGATAAAATGACATATTATCACAATAAACACTCGGTAATGAGCTCGCACCGCTGTACCTGTAGGCTGTATGTCTATGGTACAATCACGCCCAAGGGGACGCGTCAATTCACAAACATTCGTTTTAATAAGTCGAGACAACCGTAATGCCTAATAACTTTCTGAAACAATATGAACCGACAGGCACATTACTTATCCATTAATAGAAATTTACAGGTTACTCCTGAATTTTAGTTTATAAGTTTGTCTTATTAAGTGGTCCATTAAGGCTGGTGGTAAATGAACTTAATTCTGAAGACTCGACTCCGTATAAAGGTAATGAAAAAATATATAGAAATACAGTGAATGCTTAAATCAAGCTTCAATGTGTGTGTGAGTATTCTAGGGTCACTAGCTATGGAAACAAAATAATAAGGAACAGAACGCAATCTTATAGGTACTTTTTTTTTCAAATCTACCCTCGGCTAAGCACAAATTAAACCAAAGCAATAGCCCAAAGCACTTAGGTAGTAATACGTAATGCAACGCAGTGACACTCTCTCAAGTACTGACACGGGAATCGACACATGAATTTTGGTGGGGGGATGGGGAATCTTACTCAGGTGGGAGGCAGGGAGTTGCCGATCTGTATGTAATACTATTATATTATCTTTGTTATTAGTACAAAATAAACTGAACATCACGTGTATCTAAGGTAATATTTCATCGTCACGTCCCGGTAGCTTGTTGCAAAGATTACACGGAGGCAATAGCACCCGTAATGAAGCCATTAAGTCAACAGGAGCTGTTCAGGTAAGAAATATTGCTCGCATTACGGCTTATAAGACTCGTGTACTCGATTTTCTTGTTCGACAAACCGAATGACACCATAATTTTTGAGTATATTTTCGCATACAGTCATAACAGTCATGCTTTTCACCCTACGAATAAACTGAACCTATTTTTGAACTTTTCAAATTCATATTATGAACACCGAATATGGGTTGGGGAGTTATTTTGAGATTACGGATACCTATCTACTGTTACTATTTAAATTTAATTAAAGCCGTTTTAATTTTCATCAAACCCGGGCCTGAAAGTTCCAGAAGTATTAAGTATTACATATAGATTTGAATTTATTAATCCACGCGCATTTGATAAACACCTATCCGATCCCGAACAACGCGTTCCGGGCAGAGATGCCACTCATACACAGTGGAGAGAATCTTTACCAGAACCGAGCGTTTCAAAAGATCGTTTCTCTGTAGAACTATAAAAACTTGGAACGACCTGCCCGCACACGTGTTTCTCTCATCTTACAATCCAGGGTTCTTTAAGAGAAGCGTGAAGAGGCACATCACAAGGCCGCCAACTTGAGGACCACTGTCAGAAGTGGCCCCCAATCGCTAGATGCGCCACGGCTTTCCATCAGGCTGGTGGTGACGTCAATTTGGCAAGCTGAATTTAAAAAAAAATCTGTAGATGCACAACCTTACTTCTTATAAATATTATAATTTAACGCCAAGGTTTGTGAGTATGGTTGTGTGAATGAGTGGATATTTGTCTCTCTTTCACGCACTAGCTGAAATTTAGAACCGGGATAATATAATCTATATTAACACTGAGCTACATTTAATTTTTGGATAAAGTTCCCATGAAATCCGTAAACGGGAACGAAATTCCACGAGGGTAGAGAGAGACGCATTCAATGTTGATACATGTTCTCATTAAAACGTTGTAAGTCACATACAGCCTTTTATTCCACCCGACCCATTTGCATGCTAAATGCCTGTATTTTGCGTCCTGAATGCTAGAAATTGCACACTAAATGTCTACCCGATGCCGAGTTTAGTGTTCGTTGGGATTCGGGTTATTAGGCAGTACCACGCAATACTTGTATATTGCTAGTTTTATACAACTTTTAGAGAAGTACAGATTTACAAACGACACATTGATGCAAGGCATAAAGGAAAAAGATATACAAAATTCATTTCTAATGTAGAAACTCTCATGGATCCGACATTGTATAGGTAGAATGTAATCTTTTATTGCCGTTAATACCGTCGATACCATATGCATAGGTAAAGCAATCACATTCATTAATATCTAATAGAACAGGTTGATAATTTGGGTTATCCCTAATATTATAAAATACTAACTGTACCCCGTGGCTTCGACCGCGTAATATCGTAAAATCATAAAAAGTAGCCTATATCCTTCCCAGGGCCTCGAACTATCCCTATACCAAATTTCATCTCAATCGCTCCGGCCGTTTAGGCGTGAAAGCCTAACAGACAGACAGACAGACAGAGTTACTTTTACATTTATAAAATAAGAAGGTATGAGAAAGAAGGTTTGTTTGTCCATTTGTATTTCTTACGCTTCATAAAATATGAATCTAGTAGGCCTGGAGCTTGCCAAAGAATTAGATTTTATTCCGCAAAAATAATTCTAAAAGTATTCACAAGGAAAACATGTTTGTACTATAATCAAATTTTATACGGATGGAGCCGCGGGCACCCTATAGTTAGAAATAATTTCATTAGTTAATACAGTAAGTAGTTTAGCATTTCACATCGTTTAATTCTACTGTGCTAGAGGCGTATTGCTTAATATAGAGTAGGTAATAAAAATTGCAATAAGCGCAAGGTGTTGTAATTATTAAGTCTACAATGTTATTAGCAGTTAAAAGTTCCATTTATATTATTACTTCATTAAACATTATTGTAAGCTAGCTGTTCTAGCAAAATAATACTTACTAGACTGCCTTCTAAAACTAATTGGGAAAACTATGTGGGGCGAACGAAGCTCAGATGAAAGGTAAAAACTTTACTTTTAGTGCCGTAGCTCTCCTGAGTGTTCTAGCTCTACATATAAAAAAGGCTTGATGTAATTACTTAGGGTCTGATATAATTATTGAAAGTAAATCGAATAGTTCTTTGCCGGATACCAAATATCCGGTCTACTTCGAATTACGGTCGGCTATGCGGTAGGAATGAACGCATACAAGATATTAAACATTTATTAGTCATGAATTAACAGTTTTCTACTTTTCACAATAAGTGTAGCAAATTCTATTTAGTTATAGACAGTTCAATGAGATAATAAAGATTAATACATTGATCTTTATTATTTATCTCGTTGTTATAACTACATACTATGTACTACACAATAATATCGGCTTTAAGCGAAAAATTCTAAATCTATGGCTTTAACTCCACTAATCTTGTTTTCACGTTCTGGGGCGCTGAATTTGACCGTGCGGCTTGAATTGCGTTGACGGATGTTTACGGGTGAAAATTTAATGTCTTTTGTTTCATGTTATGCGCAGATGGCAGCGCGAGTGTGGCACTTCTGGTGTTGCAAGCGTCCATAGGCTGCGGTGACCACCGGTACAGTTGGTGGGCCGTATGCTTGTCTACCACCTTAGTGGTATATAAAAAAAGATGAAGTTTTACCACTAAATTTCCTTCAATGCATTCACGTCATAAACTTAATCGAGAATAGTCGCCCTGGTTTTCTGCAAAGCTTTTTGCTGTACCTATCTTAAATCTTGTTTCGAAGTCAAATGTCGATGCATTTTAGGTAGGATGTTAATGCCACCGTATTTCTACTGATCGCATTTGAAACTACTAATAGAGTACTAAGAAAATATAGCTTTTCTCAGAATAGATTCAAATGGAGTTTTCATTTTCAATAAACAATGCTGCATACTCTCGAACAATGCAACCGACCGGCTAACAAGAATAAAACTAGTACCAGCACGGATGCGAGTAGCGGAAGTGAGGTCATATTTGTACTCTAATGTCATACAACAAAACATAAAAATGTTGTTCATTGTTACACTAACGGCACTTTTGCTGAGGTTTATTTAAGATGTTATTTTATACGTTACTAGCTATGCCCTACGGCTTCACTAGTGTCTACAAACCCCGTAGCACCTTCTTAATATTTTACTTTGTATAAGTGTAAGTCTGTGTGAATTTTCTAAAGAGAATTAAATCTTAACGTAATCACGTGTATGTTCTTTTTTTACGTCTTGAAAATCCGTCATGGATGCTATGCCTACGGTTGGAAGCCTCGGGATAAGCCTTCGAAAGGATGTGCCCAGGATGCGTGTATCTACTTGTGAATTTTTTTTAGCCTAAGAAGCAAAGATGCTTTGATTTAATTTTGAATTGCGTTCACATCAACAGGCGTTAAATACTAATAGTAGTTCTGCAACACTCTTATTTCAGATAAATACACTGGCTTTTCGAATCGCCAATCGGTTTTGGCCAGTTCGAAGTGGTTTTATACGGATTAATCGAGGGTAGCTGAGTTTGGCACAGGAGGCTGGCGGTCGCTAATGTTTCTAGCTTATTGTAGCTTATGTGGCTTGGCCAGGCCCTTTCAGCTTACTTAGCACAATTCTCAGAGATGTATATCGCCACGGTTTTGCTGAACGTTTTAAATATTCTTTGGCTATAATATTAGGTATGAATATTGGCAATTGTTGATACCATAGCAACCTACCAAATCTAGAACTCCGTGGTTCATTCGCGTTCGTGCATACGTTTTTCCGTAATCACTTCTTCTTTTTAGCGCTTTTCGGTTGCTTCTACACTCTCCGTTTAGACTTTTCCCGACAATTTTGGAACAGGAATTTCAAAAATTTTAATTTGTTTCTTACATCTGACGTCCGAATTCTTCAAGTCGCAGTTGTTCTTGCGAAGTCAGGAGAGCTTCTCCACATTGTGAACTGCAACTTCACTAAATATTTTACCAACTAACTAGCGAAGATAGCTTCTAGGGCTCTGAGTTCTATATAGAGGCCCATTACACCTTAACATCTGGCAAAGAAAATATAACAAAGTGAATTAAAACAAGCTTTATATTGCTGTTGCGTAAACACAATATCATGCGAATCACCCCTGTGACTTCTCCTACTTGACCTGAACAATAATTATAACGTATCAAGTTTGTCAAACGCGTAGGTCTCAGATCGGTGAAGCCGTTTAGGACCTACGCATTTAACAAAACCTGCACCCATGCACGGAATACATGGGGCCATTCCACAACAATTTTACCTTCCTATATTTGGGGATAAATATTATGCTCATACATTGATGTCGCCGCTGGGGATTAATGAGATATTATCACAATAAACACTCGGTAATGAGCTCGCACCGCTGTACCTGTAGGCTGTATGTCTGTGGTACAATCACGCCCAAGGGGACGCGTCAATTCACAAACATTCGTTTTAATAAGCCGAGACAACCGTAATGCGTAATAACTTTCTGAAACAATATGATCCGACAGGCACATTACTTATCCATTAATAGAAATTTACAGGTTACCTACTCCTGAATTTTAGTTTATAAGTTTGTCTTATTAAGTGGTCCATTAAGGCTGGTGGTAAATGAACTTAATTCTGAAGACTCGACTCCGTATAAAGGTAATTAAAAAATATATAGGGTCGAATTGAGTAAACTCTTCCTTTTTGATGTCAGTAAAAAAAAAAACATTATGTAAGGTATGAGGTCGTATCGAACATTATGAAAATAGGGTCTTAGGTTTTTGTTATTTCAACCGGGCGCGGAGGAGAGTAGTACCTCTGTTGATCACTTTCGATCAGTCTCAGTCCCTGAGTCTCAGCACAAAATAATTATTTTGTGGTCTCAAGTTGTTGTACCTGAAATATGCCTTTTCATGCTTCCCTTGAAGAATCTGAGGATTATATATTATTATGATTAGGAAAATACCTACGTATTTTGACAGAGGGTGTCAAGTTTTTACTGTCCTGCTGAGAGAAGATTGTTTGAATCGTTACATTCTAAACCAAATCCACTGTTTATTTGTAGTTAGTCCGTGACAAAAAAGGAATAGATTGGACTTAAGTGAAATAGCTTTACAGAGTACACGCATTGGTGGTTTAGGAATTGAAAAATTGACAAAGCGCTATTTTTATAGTGACTAATAACAATGCAATAAAGTTGTCTAGACTTGCTACTGTGAATTCTTGAAAGTGTTAAACTTAATACGAGACGTCAATACTCACATAAACATTCGAAGAAATAAATTTAAAGCTTGAGTTGAAAGCGCACGCAGTTTTAGAGCTGCTCAACTGTCGTAAAGGCTAGACTCAAAAGGATCTGAAATGTTCAGCATTTATGCTGCGCTGAACATTCATGACTCGAAAAATGTTTTTCACTAACGAAAAATGTAATTTTAGATGAAATATTTACTAATTGATGAAATTTTTTCGATCACATCTGAACGAAACTGGTATTTTGGCAAATGAACCATGCTTCTGTTAGACCTCAGAAGAAAACACGGGGATGGCAGCACACTCGTTTATTCTCAACTATACAAATAATCAATTTAAGAACTAGGAAACCTAATACCGCGTGGCACAAGGAGGAACATTGCAACAGCGTCTGGGACTTGCAACCCAATCTGTAGGTTTGAGGTGGCCACCTTTTACAATGCGCATAACGCTCACCTTCCACCGCTAACAATGTTCCCCATTGCCCGTATACTTTCACGTTTCTATCTACCGACGGCTAGTTTAAGACTGAGCCCCACAAAATGGCGTAACATTCCCCACCCGGTCATTATTAAGTGTTGCCACTGCAGATACCAGCCAGACCTTAGGTACATATGCTACTAATTCTGTAACAGTCGGCCATCCTATGGGAACGAGTCCCTTCGTTCTAATTAACTATAATTTACATTTCTATTAAACATTGTTTTGTTAAATAATTGAACGTATCACTCGCATCACTCTTATAATCATCTATATTAAGATTTTGACTGTACGTGTATAATTATATACACTTAAACTACTACAGATTCTTCGACTATGGTATAGCTGCATGCCGCAAAGGTTACTTCTTTCACCAGAACGACACACAACTGCGATGTCTCTTACCAATCGTGGGCGGCGAGGTCGTTTACGCCAATCTTGCCCGGCTCGAGAACACCCGTCACTACTATGGTATAGCCGGTCGCAAAGGTTGCTTCTTTCACCAGAACGACACACAACTGCGATGTCTCTTACCAATCGTGGGCGGCGAGGTCGTTTACGCCAATCTTGCCCGGCTTGAGAACACCCGTCACTACTATGGTATAGCTGCATGCCGCAAAGGTTACTTCTTTCACCAGAACGACACACAACTGCGATGTCTCTTACCAATCGTGGGCGGCGAGGTCGTTTACGCCAATCTTGCCCGGCTCGAGAGCACCCTCACTATAACTATATTTCAATCACTCTAAAATTATGCGTTCACTCCGTTTTACAATCATTAATATTTGTCGTCCTAAATCTGTAACTATTCAATCTCATATTATCAAATTACAATTACTCATTGACACTGTTTACAGTTGAAGAGCAAGTAGCAGTGTCTTCGCCAAAATTAGATGATAAGTAAATTACTCAGGCTCAATTCAATTTTATGATTTAAATCCCTCATCTCATCAATCACTTATACACACGCATACGTATGTACTCGATAATTTACAATCATTTTTCACATCCTGCCTACATACATCACTATACTTAAATCACTAAAAACTACGTTTTACAATCTTAAATGTTTGCCGTCCTAAATCTGTAACTATTCGATCAAACTATCTATCTGGACAGTGGCGAAACATATTATATCTGAACAATGGCAAATCTTTTAAACAATTCGCTTAAACAATACCAAACTATTTAGGTATCTGACCAGTGGGAAATCTTAACTTTCGCTTGACTACGCGTGGTAACCAGGTATCAATATTAACAACGGTAACCATTATGCATTTAACAACCAACAGTACTGCTGAACCACTCAACATTATAACACTTTAACAGTGTCACACTAAACATCGACATAATAACCAGTTAATACACAAAACGATTATCATCTAGAAACCCGTCGACAGATTGCTCAAACTTAACCAATATCCATGGAATATCTGCTTATTTAAACTCTAACTAATGTATGTACTATAGAAGAACTGCAACTATTTAGTAACTCGCCAAACAGTTACGCAAATGTGTGAACGAAACCATATCGCGGTTCACAAAGCCGTACAACGCTATCTATCGACGTTGAGGAACATAATTTTAAAGCAACTTAACTAAACTGACTCTTTAACTAAAACTGCCTATTACTCGTATCTATCATCCAGGGATCTCATCCAATCCGTTTCCATTTCCGTCCAAAAAAACCAATCCGTTTCTCAGGGTGGTTTAATGTCAACCAAGTCTTGTCAGGCGTGACACCGTTTCATGTAATGTCTTGACCTGAAATCAAAAGATAAACAAAAAGAGAAAACCATGTAAATTCGTGCAATAAAAAAAACATTGTTATCATTCATCAATTTGGATAGGTACTCGTCCAAAATTTACCGAATAACTCGATTATTAACTCGTAAAATGTTGCTTTATGTGTACGCTAACTTCGAGGGTATAATTTACTAGCAAAAACGAAATTTGTTTTTTTTCTTTACCTTTACGAGGTGTGATAAATACTAATATCACAGACAAAAATACATCCGACACAATAGTCAAAACCGATAACGAACCGACATGACACCTTTAGACCCAACCAGTTTACCTAACCGTCAAACTTCTGTTCAAACTAGCGAAAAATTCTAAATCTATGGTTAAAACTACTATCTCGCGATTCTATCAGAGTAAAAATTTGTAGGTATTTTTGAAACAAATGTAATGCAGCTTATTGGAGGTAGTACCATTTTAAACTATTTTCCACGAAGTAACCAATTTACAGCAAGTTTCTTTAATCCATAGAAGGTAAGACGCCACTGGACGCGATGGAATCCTTGAATTGCAGCAAAGTCAAATCAAATCTCGCATCCGTGTGAAATTTCAGTCTCCCTATCAAATTGTCAAGCATGAGAACAAGTTTATCCACGAGGTTAGCCCATTGTGTTAGGAATCTTGTTCCAAACACTCCGTTACTACTGACAGACTAACTCAGTAACAGAAAGCGAGCTACGCTCTACCCGCAACAATCATGTGTGATGAAATTGTTCACCCGAAAAGCTCCACAAAGTAATCCGTGATAGCATTAGTCTATTCTTAAACGTTTGGAAACAATAATCCGTCTAGTAGAAATCAAATTTATTCCAAACTAATACAAATCTTTTGAAACTTAATAGCTGAGATGGTAAAGGGTCTAGGGACTTCATCATTTGAGTATCCTACTTAATGGAAAAAGACTACGTGACCTGTAATGTCCAATGTCCATCATCGTAGCACGTCGATTTTCATAACTACTCAGCAGCTCAATGACGCTACTCCTCTCGTAGCTCCGACACAACGCGTGACCACGCCGGCGCCGCTTGTGCTCACGCTGTGTGTCCACAGCGCCCGCGCAAGCCGCCGTCGACTCGCGCTCTGCTTCTCCGCTACGCCGGCGATGGAGTACCCACAGCGGCTACAGCACAACCGCTCACGGTGAAGGTTACCGAGGCCTCGGCACTCTCCAGATCATTTTCCGGAACTCGTCACATGAAAGTTTACAAAATTCAGAGTTAAAGTACACCGGTAGCCAGTTACTGTACATGTCTTCCACAAAAATGTTTTGAGGAATGGCATGGCAGTGGCCACACCATTCCCTGAACAGATTAATCCCGTCCATGATATAAGCGACGGTGGCTCATACCTACATTTCCTATCTATACCCAACAACGTTACAACTCTAATCACTACTTAGTCGGATATCTTCTAACCTAATGAATTATATTATAATTTTCTAAGGGAATACGATTAGATAACATCAGTCATTCGAGGGTTGCCTTCTGGAGTCCATCCCAATCACGTTCGGTCAATAAAAATGTAACCAAAAAAACATTTATTTCGCATAATCCTAATACATAGGCACTTGCGACACGTCAATGAATACAATGCAAATAGTACCACCAGTTCGGAACGCGGCCCGCTTGAGAAGAACTGGCAAGAAACTCGACAGGCTTTTCTTTTTGTGCTCTATTTACAAAATTTAAACTAAAAATCACAAACTATTGCTTGAGAATGCAGTAGAGCAAGCAGATCATTTCCAGGCTTCCTTGTCAAGCAAATAATCGTCAATTGAATAGCCACAATTAGAAAACTCTAGTTAACCTGATCACCCTCGTCTACATCAATAGGCAACCTAAATACCGACTGCAGCACCATCCGCCGGGCTGAGACTGATTCAAACCATCGAAGGCCACCCAATGTTAACAAAAAAATAACATCACGCAGGTATCAACGAAGATTCCGTCGGAAGGTAAATTAGAAAAATTCACTTTTACTTCCAACTTAACTGAAATTCAACAATTCTCACAAAATATGATCACATACACACAGACACACTCATCACAGCCGAGTTTAGTTATCGCATCGAATTACCTCCTGATCGTTTGAACCTGAAAACGTTTAAGCTGACACAACCAGAACCACTTTCATATCAGTATAGTACAGGGTAACTAACGGACCTTTTCATATCCCCAACCAACATACGTAGGTAGATATATATTCCTTTAACCAAAACCTTTAACCGAACCATAGATCTAGACCTCTGGCTGGCTCTCTTAATCTGTTGCAAAACTATACTTAAAATAAAACCCGGACTTGGATGCACCCGTTCTAGAACACTCATCTACATTGTAGATCATACTAATTCTAACTGGTTTCGCTTTAATATTATTATCACACCTATACAAAAATGTAGTTCTTCGTTAAACATCTGTAACTGAGATATTGAAAATTTTCACTATGAAACATTTCAGGGGCTAACAGCATCGGAAACCCTCAAAAACTACATGCGATCCGTTTATTTAATATATATAAATAACCTGTAACTGAGCTTTCACTTTCCCATATAAGCATTCATACCAACTAAGTTAACCCTCTTTTCTTTTATATTACAAATCTTTCTAACGACTGCCATCAGTATCCCAATAGGTCTGACAAAGCTAAACTAGAAAAATCTCATTATGATTTCGAACAGTAGGTACTAGCGTTCAGAGCTATTTATTTTGCCATAGCCACAATCTTGTCAACTATCTACACCAACAGCCCAATGAAACACCACAGTGAGAAATATAAACACGTGGGTCACGGTCACGCTCACGCCTTAACAGTCACACCAAAAGCACAACTACAATAGAACCCAATATAACGAAGTAGGAAAACCTAGCACGCCGTTGTATTACTCACTATGCGACCATTCAACGACATGGCGCTAGCTAACCAGGATCACCTATGAACCCTGTATCATACTGTACAAGAGGAGCCTCTCAATGTCGTCGTATAACACTGCTGGCTGGCCCCCTGAACCTTGGTTTCCAATACACACAACCTTAATAGGGCGGATGCCTACTTTTAACCAGTCACATTATCAATAAGATACGTATTTGTTAGCCTCTCAACGCAGTAGGTACCACAAGTTGTTTTCACACTCCCTCCTGATACTATAACGCTTGACCTTCATACACCCAATACACTCTTAAACAACACTAAAATTACAAAAAAAAATCGTGAAAGTGTGACCGAGTACTAGGCGACCAGCGCATGTTAACTGCGAAATCCATTGTAGAACCGAACTTTTACACCAAACACCCAACACAAACCAATTAAGGATCTGAATATTCACTTCATGATTCGATAATGTATTCAATTTCATTAGTACCGAATCTACACAATAAACCTAATCACTAAACTTACACTTTTTTTTTAACCCACCTGTTCTTTTATTAACAGGATCGCGACACTTTTTTTTTAAACTACTAGCATAAAACAACAAGGTACAGAACGCAAACTCATGTATGTACCGTTTCTTACCTTTTCCAAACCTACCCTCGGCTACGCGCACTGCGTTCAAACCAGTATCGAAATTACTTTGCAAATTCTTTGACTTCATGTCTGTGAAATCTGTGCTACCATGTAGGTAAAACCTAACGGCCCATTTTCCCATCATTGGCAAAACTCAGCATACTGTTAGATGAAAAGTACTAATTGAATTAACCAGCAATATCTTTCGCCTTACTAATCGTTAACCAGCATTATCTATCCTTCATTATTAAATCTTAACCAGCAATATCTATCCTTTTTACCAAATCCACGTTATGGCAAGGCAGATACCTACTGCTCGTTCGCTCTAACTTTGCCGCTCGGCTCTATACTAAAGTCGAATTTTTGATTAGACGAAGTAAATTGACAGCAACTAATGTCACTTCTTCTTGTAGTGTTGCGTATTTTCTATGACGAAGTGACATTAGCTACTGTCAATTTACTTCGCCTAATTCACAATTCGGGTATACGCCTCTACGCCAGCGGCAAAGTTAGAGCGAACGGGTAGTACATAGTTTTATCCTACTAGTTAAAGTAACCATTTTATACGAAATTAATATGCGTGTACTTACATGGCGTGGATTATAATCCCACTTCTGAGATGTTAGACCTCAGAAGAAAACACGGGGATGGCAGCACACTCGTTTATTCTCAACTATACAAATAATCAATTTAAGAACTAGGAAACCTAATACCGCGTGGCACAAGGAGGAACATTGCAACAGTGTCTGGGACTTGCAACCCAATCTGTAGGTTTGAGGTGGCCACCTTTTACAATGCGCATATCGCTCACCTTCCACCGCTAACAATGTTCCCCATTGCCCGTATACTTTCACGTTTCTATCTACCGACGGCTAGTTTAAGACTGAGCCCCACAAAATGGCGTAACATTCCCCACCCGGTCATTATTAAGTGTTGCCACTGCAGATACCAGCCAGACCTTAGGTACATATGCTAATAATTCTGTAACACTTCATAAGATCAAACTGTATTTTTTCTTTTTTTATTTAAATTTGACGTCTTATAAAAGACATTCGGTTAGGTATTTATTAAAATTCCGATTGCAAGGTTTATTTAAACTAAAATATATAATATTCTGATTAGACCTTTCTATATAGAATTAGAAAGATGTTATGTCTGGCTTAACGCTGTATTTTCTTTATATCATACCAAATTTCACTCGCGGACTCACCCGCGTGAATTTTGTTTCTCCTTCGCAGGAAGTTTTGGGTACGTTTTCCCGGGACATAAGGAGCCTATCGCCTATTCAAGGCTATAATCTATCACTACTATATTTTAGCTAGAAATGTTTAACCGTTAGAGCGTGAAAAAGTAACAAACATCCAAACATCGTCACAAACTCTTACATTTATAATATTTGTAAGAAGTCCTAAGTACCTAAGTTCTCAAAATGTTTGATCACACCAAAGACACCAGCTAAACATTAAAGCAAAATATTCGCATTATTAGCACAGGGTGGAAACTCCATACAAAAATGTTTGTTTTCACCCACACTAATATAGACGTAATGTGAATGCTTAAATCAAGCTTCAATGTGTGTGTGAGTATTCTAGGGTCACTAGCTATGGAAACAAAATAATAAGGAACAGAACGCAATCTTATAGGTACTTTTTTTTCAAATCTACCCTCGGCTAAGCACAAATTAAACCAAAGCAATAGCCCAAAGCACTTAGGTAGTAATACGTAATGCAACGCAGTGACACTCTCTCAAGTACTGACACGGGAATCGACACATGAATTTTGGTGGGGGGATGGGGAAGCTTACTCAGGTGGGAGGCAGGGAGTTGCCGATCTGTATGTAATACTATTATATTATCTTTGTTATTAGTACAAAATAAACTGAACATCACGTATATCTAAGGTAATATTTCATCGTCACGTCCCGGTAGCTTGTTGCAAAGATTACACGGAGGCAATAGCACCCGTAATGAAGCCATTAAGTCAACAGGAGCTGTTCAGGTAAGAAATATTGCTCGCATTACGGCTTATAAGACTCGTGTACTCGATTTTCTTGTTCGACAAACCGAATGACACCATAATTTTTGAGTATATTTTCGCATACAGTCATAACAGTCATGCTTTTCACCCTTAAGAGATAGGCAGAAGCTTATTATATGCCCACATTTCACCTTTTTAGAGTCGTATTGCCGTGTTGAAACGGACAGGCGTAGATTGTGACTGTCATAATTATACCAATATACTGTAGCAATTCCCGGCTGTTTAAATTTATTAAGTGCGTAATATGGCCTTCAATTAGGGTTCCAACTGCTTAACGTGCCTTGCGAAGCATAAAAACGATCGAAAATAAAATGTCAAGAAGTGGTCACGTGGTGTTCAAACATCTTGCTTACTGCAGTGTGATAGCACTGGGCGGAAACTCCATACAAAAATGTTCGTTTTCTCCCACACTAATATACACGTAATTTGAATGCTTGAATCAAGTTCGAATGTGTGTGTGAGTATACTAGGGACACTAGCTATGGAAACAAAATAATAAGGAACAGAACGCAATCTCATGTATGTAGGTACTTTTTTTTTTCTTAAATCTTAATTTGTTTTTCTAATATCTTAAATCTTGTTTCGAAGTCAAATGTCGATGCATTTTAGGTAGGATGTTAATGCCACCGTATTTCTGCTGATCGCATTTGAAACTACTCTTAGAAAATATAGCTTTTCTAAGAATAGATTCATATGGAGTTTTCATTTTCAATAAACAATGCTGAATACTCTCAAACAATGCATCCCACCGGCTAACAAGAATAAAACTAGTACCAGCACGGATGCGAGTAACGGAAGTGAGGTGATATTTGTACTCTAGATGTCATACAACAAAACATAAAATGTTGTTCATTGTTACACTAATGGCACTTTCACTGAGGTGTATGTTAGATGTTATTTTATACGTTACTAGCTATGCCCCACGGCTTCACTAGGGTCTACAAACCCCGTAGCACCCTCTTAATGTTTTACTTTGTATCTGTGTATGTAATCAGTGAATTTTCTAAAGAGAATTAAATCTTAATATATCGTACGAGTATGTACCTACTTGTAAAACGTTTCTTTAGTCTTCATTGCTTCGATTTATTTTCAACTACTTTTTCGTTAACATTAACAGGCTTTCAGTACCAATAGAAGTTCGGCAACACTCTTATTTTAGATAATTACGCCGGCTTGCCGAATCGGCAATCGGTTTTGGCCAGTTCGAAGTGGTTTTATACGGATTAATCGAGGGTAGCTGAGTTTGGCACGGGAGGCTGGCGGTCGCTAATCTATCTAGCTTATTGTAGCTTTTGTGGCTTGGTCTGGCCCTTTCAGCTTACTTGGCATTCACAATTCTCAGAGATGCATATCGCCACGGTTTTGCTGAACGTTTTAAATGTTCTTTGGCTATAATATTAGGTATGAATATTGGCAATTGTTGATACCATAGCAACCTAGAACTGAACCCGAATCTAGAATCCCGTGGTTCATTCGCGTTCGTGCATACGTTTTTCCGTAATCACTTATTCTTTTTAGCGCTTTTCGGTTGCTTCTACACTCTTCGTTTGGACCCAATACCTTATAATACATATACATATATATCCAATAAAAATCATGACTCTAATTTGGATTAGATTTTTTTTCCCGACAATTTTGGAACAGGCATTTCCAAAATTTTACCAGTTTGTTTCTTCCGTCTGACGTCCGAATTCTTCATGTCGCAGTTTTTCTTGCGAAGTCAGAAGAGCTTCTCCACATTGTGAACTGCAGTTTCACTAAATATTTTACCAACTAACTAGCGAAGATCCCTTCTACTTAGTGCCCTGAGTTCTAAATAGAGGCCCAGTACACCTTAACATCTGCCAAAGAAAATATAACAAAGTGAATTAAAACAAGCTTTATACTCTTACTAGCTGATGCCCGCAGCTTCGCCCGCGTAAAATTTATTCCCATTCCCGCTTCCCGTATTTTATCTCCTTTGCGGTAGAATTTATCAAAATCCTTTCGGATGCCTAAGTCATAATATCTACCTGCATGAAAAATTTCAGCCCGATCCGTCCAGTGGTTTGGGCTGTGCGTTGATAGATCACTATATCAGTCAGTCAGTCACCTTTGAGTTATATATATTTAAGATAGAAGATTGCTGTTGCGTAAACAAAATATCATGCGAATCACCCCTGTGACTTCTCCAACTTGACCTGAACAACAATTTTGCCGTATCAAGTTTGTCAAACGTGTAGGTCCCAGATCGGTTAAGCCGTTTAAGACCTACGCATTTAACAAAACTTGGACCTCTGCACGGAATACATGAAGGTAGGGAATGGGGGCCATTCCACAACAATTTTACCTTCGTATATGTGGGGATAAATATTATGCTCATACATTGATGTAGCCTTTGGGGATAAATGACATATTATCACAATAAACACTCGGTAATGATCTCGCACCGCTGTACCAGTAGGCTGTATGTCTGTGGTACAATCACACCCGAGGGGACGCGTCAATTCACAAACATTCATTTTAATAAGCCGAGACAACCGTAATGCGTAATAACTTTTTGAAACAATATGAACCGACAGGCACATTACTTACCTATTAATAGAATTTTCATAGGTTTCTCCTAATCCCCACCCCCCCCTTAAAATTATTGGTTCATAAGTTTGTCTTATTTAGCAGCGGTTGGTAACTGAACTTAATTCTGAAGACTCGACTCCGTACAAAAGTAAGGTATGAAAAAATATACAAGGTTGATTTGAGTAACCTCCTCCTTTTTTGAAGTCTGTTAAAAAATATATTTAGGGTATGAGGTTGTATCGTACATCATGAAGTTCAGGAAAATTGGGTATTAGGTTTTGTTATTTCGGCAGGGCGGAGTGTAGTAACTCTGTTGATCACTTTCGATCAGTCTTAGTCAGTCTCAGCACAAAATAAATATTTTGTGGTCTCAAGTTGTTGTACCTGAAATATGCCTTTTCATGCTTTGCTTGAAGAATCTCGGGATTGTAATGATGAAGAATATACTTACATATTTTGACAGAGAGTGTGCAGTTATTACTGTCGTGCTGTGCAAAGATTGTTTGAATCGATTCGTCATGTCTGTCTGTCTGTCTGTCCGTCCGTGTGTCACAGCCACTTTTCTCCGAATACGAAACCATATTAAGACCTATGCTGTTGAAACTTGGTAAGTAGATGTATTCTGTAAACTGCATTAAGATTTTTATATAAAACTAGAAAAAAAGCAGTTAATTTTGGGGGTCCCCATACTCAAAACTGAAACTCAAAAATTTTATTTTCAACAAACCCATACCTACGTGTGGGCTATTTATAGATAGGTCTTTAAAAATGCTATTGAAGTTTCTAACATCATTTTTTTCCTAAATTGAATAGTTTGCGCAAGAGCCACGTCCAAAGTGAAAAAATGTGTATCCCCCCTCCTCTAACTTCTAAACTAAGACAACGATAAATCTAAAAAAATACAAAATGTACATTGCCATAAAATCTACCAACGAAAATTGGTTTGAATCAGATCGGGTTGGTAGTTTTTTTTAATACGTCATTACCTCAAAAATTAAAACATCAATGAAAGTTACAACGAACTACAAGAACTTTTATATTATGTTACTTGCTGCTACGGAACCCTTCATGGGCGAGTCCAACTCGCACTTGGCCGGTTTTTCTATCTCTGTCACTACATCTTCAGTTATACCACAACTGGTAACCAAATGACTAATAAAAATGCAATAAACTTGTCTAGACTTGCTACTGTGATTTTTAAAAGTGTTGAACTTAATACGAGACGTCAATACTCCCATAAACATTCGAAGAAATAAATTTAAAGCTTGAGTTGAAAGCGCACGCAGTCTTAGCTGCTCAACTGTCGTAAAGGCTACACTCAAAAGGATCTGAAATGTTCAGCATTTATGCTGCGCTGAACATTCATGACTCGAAAAATGTTTTTCACTAACGAAAAATGTAATTTTAGATGAAATATTTACGAATTGATGAATTTTTTACGATCACATCTGAACGAAACTGGTATTTTGGCAAATGAACCATGCTTCATAAGATCAAACTGTATTTTTTCTTTTTTTATTTAAATTTGACGTCTAATAAAAGACATTCGGTTAGGTATTTATTTAAATTCCGATTGTAAGGTTTATTTAAACTAAAATATATAATACTAGCTTTTGCCCGCAGCTTCGCCCGCGTAAAATTTGTTCCCGTTCCCGCTTCACGTATCCCCTTGGGGGTAGAATTTATTAAAATCCTTTCTTAGCGGATGCCTACGTCATCACATCTACCTGCAGGCCAAGTTTCAGCCCGATCCATCTAGTGGTTTGGGCTGTGCGTTGATAGATCACTATGTCAGTCAGTCAGTCACCTTTGAGTTATATATATTTAGATTCAGATTAGACCTTTCTATATAGAATTAGAAAGATGTTATTTATTTATTTTTTTATTTATTTATTATATACTTTATTGTACGCCAAGATAGTATTAAAGGATAGAAATTTAAAACAGAATAGCAATACAATGGGCGGCCTTATCGCTTAAAGCAATTTCTGCCAGGCAACCTTTGGATGGATAAACAATGTTGGTAGAAACTAACTGGTAGTTGTTGGCGTAATAGTATAACTAGGTATATTTTAACTTTTAACTTTATACCTACAATAAATTATTAAATAAACTCAAATGTTATGTCTGGCTTAACGCTGTATTTTCTTTATATCATACCAAATTTCACTCGCGGACTCACCCGCGTGAATTTTTTTTCTCCTTCCTGCTTTGGGAACGTTTTCCCGGGACATAAGGAGCCTATCGCCTATTCAAGGCTATAATCTATCACTAGCGTGAAAAAGTAACAAACGTCCAAACATCTTTACAAACTCTCGCATTTATAATATTAGTAAGAAGTACCTAAGTTCTCAAAATGTATATCACGTTACCACTCAGAAAAGATACCAGCTACACATTAAACCAAAATATTCGCATTATTAATACAAAATAAACTGAACATCAAGTGTATCTAAGGTAATATTTCATCGACACGTCCCGGTAGCTTGTTGCAAAGATTACACGGAGGCAATAGCACCCGTAATGAAGCCATTAAGTCAACAGGAGCTGTCCAGGTAAGAAATATTGCTCGCATACGGCTTAAAAGACTCTTGTACTCGATTTTCTTGTTCGACAAACCGATTGAAACCATAATTTTTGAGTAGTGGTTATGCTTTTCATCCTCTAAGGGGTAGGCAGAGGCATATTATATGCCCAAATTTAACGTGTTTAGAGTTTGTCCCACGTAATAGGTGGTGAGCCGTATTGCCGTGTTGAGATGGACAGTCGCAGGTTGCGACTGCCTGCTGTTGAAATTCTTATAGTCGCTTATAAAGGCCTTCAACTGAGCTTAATGACTGCCATTTTACTGGCAACCGGGACCAACGGTTTAACGTGCCTTCCGAAGCATGGAAACGCTCAAATATATGTCACAAAGTGGTCACGTGGATGGTCACCCATCTAAGGACTGGCCATAGAGAAAATTGATTACTGAAGTGATCGATTACAGAGCACTGAACCCACGGGGCAACGAGCGCTTCTTTAAATTTCTCAAACGCGTAATAATCCCTTCAACTTGGATTAACGACTGCCAATTTACTGGCAACCGGGACTTACGGCTTACGTCTTACGACAACGTCTTCGCTTGATGGTCACCCATCTTGCTTACTGCATAAATCGCTTACAGAACACTAAATTTTTCACCATTTCTGTCTCATGCAGGGATATTCATGTTAATATCTTTAAGTTTCACGTATTATGTATTTACTTGTATTATGTGTCCTTGCTGAGAAAAGAATAAATATTTTTCTTTCTTTTTCTATCTTTCTTTCTTTCTTTAAATCCGTGGGGCAACGTGCGCTTAAATTTTTTTTCACTGTGAAACAAATGCATCCATTATTACATACATTTAATATTCTCACGCAATTAATCTCTTAAAAGCCATTAATATTTAAAATATCTTCTCATTAAAGTAATGGTTTGGTTACATA
The DNA here is from genome assembly GCA_933228765.1 of Miltochrista miniata. Taxonomy (NCBI): domain Eukaryota; kingdom Metazoa; phylum Arthropoda; class Insecta; order Lepidoptera; family Erebidae; genus Miltochrista; species Miltochrista miniata. Next base: position 38,343,413 of record OW121753.1, on the reverse strand, counting down.
TTGGCGTACGCTAATTACCGGTATCAATGTAACAGTCAATATACTGAATGGTTGAGTCATTAATTATTTACACGAAGTGAGTAAATTTACGAATGTAATGAAACGCTTAAAGAGTTGCGACAAAATAAATATGCTTTTTGTCAATCTTCAAAAGTACTGATGGATTTATTTTTATTTCAAAAAACTTGTTCAATATGAGTGCACTCTCAATAAATCAAAAAAGCTGATATAGGTACCTATTATGTCGATCAATAGTATTGAAAGTAGGAAAAGAATCTACAGCTGCAATTCCGATTGCCAAATAAATGGAGCACGTGCAATACGAGACTAGTCTATAACGATGGATCGTGCCTTCCTTCCCACTCTGAATGTAAAACCCCTTAAATTTAGCACCAAGTGTAAGTATGTACCTACTGCTGTACAGTAATAGGCAGAGTATGAAAAGTTGTGTCAGACTTTTATTCTTTTCCGTTTAATTTTTGACGTCTGCGTCGGCGAACCCTTGTTGACGTCTGCATCTCCACCTGTGTGAAATTTTACGACTTTATTGTGGAATTATAAAAAAACCTTTCGTAGCGGGTGCCTATGCTAAGGGTAGGGATCCAGGTCTAATGGGATTTGATCGTGTTGGTAACCAGATAATTGTATTGGTATAAATAAATAATAATGTAAATCAATCTTGATACATTATCAATACATATTTAGTACAGATTAATTCTTAGTTCATGGCGATCCATTCAGTTCCAATACATTAGATCTTATATTATTTTTACGTTAATAAACGCGAGTGTAAATTATGTTTCATACCTTTTTGTTGCCGCAAGTTACTATCAGTTATCATCGGAAGTAGCATAAAGCAAACATTTTTTCTATATAATTACTTATATAATGGCGTTTATCTTCGTAGAAAAAAATTATATTTAGTGCCCAATTCATTTATAAAGTCTTAATTAGATATAGGTACCCAAAACTACAACAAACCGATCATATTACAATAATATTATTATTTGACAATTTCCAATCATCTTCTGTTCAAAAAAAACTCCAAAAAGGTCTTATAATACCTACCTACCACAGCAGTATACCTACTCTATGACATGAATATAATTAATATGAAGCCCTCAAACATATTTGCATAAATTTTAATTATCAACAAAATGTGTTTTATGCGAGCGAGCTCAAAATACGTCATAAGTTTTCCATTACGTATAACAAATTTTGTACCTACTTCACAAAGTTTGTGTACCCTCAAAAGCTTTTCACGCATTAAATCATAATTTGAACAGTATTTTAATATCCCTGAATAATAATTTTCGGGTAAATTTTTAATTATTTTCAAACTGATTACAGTCAAATGTTATTTGGAACTGGAATCGCTATTAAATGTTCAATGGAAGCGAAATTTTGACTCGAGCCAATATTTCGCTCCCATTGAACAATGCATTTGTGAAAAACTTAATAAGCTTTTTAATGTTAATACACTCGAGAGCAATGAATCCGGGTCACTTAAAGAATGTTAAAAATCTCGGAAACTAAAAATGATAGGTTAATGCAATAAATTGTATTTAATAGACAATGTAATACTCCTTAAATGAAAGTAAAAAAAATATGAGTCACCATACATTTTATTAACACAAAATTACATAAAGAAAAAACTGCCGATCTCTCCTTAAAACAAAAATAGGAAACATGAAATTTTTGAACTTTATTACGATTTTCTTGAATTTTAATACTTCGTATTGCCTCCTCGTGCTTCCATTACTGCGTTTACGCGGTTTGGCATGCTGTACACCAAGTTCCTTATACGATTTTGGGGAATATTCTCCCATTCCTCTGTGAGAGCAATTTTGAGCTCACGAAGCGTGATTGGGGGAGGGTTTCGTTGTTTTACGCATCTGCCTAGCTCGTCCCAAGCATGCTCGATCGGGTTGATATCCGGGCTGCGCGCTGGCCACTCCATACGAGTAATGTTCATCTCTTGAAGGTAGTCATTCACAATCCTACCTGTATGAGGTCGGGCATTGTCATGCATAAATATAGCATCCTCACCTAAATTGACCATAAATGGACCAACGTGATCATTGAGGATTTCTTCCACATATCTTACGCTAGTTAAAGAGCCGTTTTCTATGATCACCAGCTCTGTGCGACTTTCAGAAGAAATTCCGGCCCACACAAGTACAGACCCACCACCGTAGGCTACTTTTTCTTCGATGCATGCTTGCTTGAATCTTTCCCCTGGTCTTCGATACACTCTGTGTCTTCCATCGTGCTTGTAGAGCATAAATTTTGATTCGTCGGAGAACATAACTTTTGACCAATCTTCAATACTCCAATTTACGTGGCTCTGGGCATACCTTAGTCTCGAAATACGATGCCCACGCTCCAGTTTAGGGCCGTTTGCAGGTCTAAGGGGTTTTAAGTTAGATTCAGCAAGCCGACGTCTTACTGTCCATGCACTTGGGTTACTTCCTCCGAGGCGTCGAAACTGATTGGTGAGTTCAGTTCCTGTGAGAAAGCGATTTCGAAGCATGGTGTTCACCAAGTATCGGTCTTCTCGTGCTGTGGTACACCTGGTTCTGCCCGTTCCTGGTCTGCGTAGGTTAGAACCAGTTTCTTCGTAACGTCGGAGAACTCTTTGTACTGTTGACAGCGACACACCGACAGTCCTGGCTGTATCGCGCTGACTCCGGCCGGTTTCCAGCATTGTAAGTATTCTGGTGCATTCTTCAGGCGTAAGCGACATAATTTCAGCTTGATTAATGAATATAGAGCACTATCAACATGGTTTATGTACCCACATAAATGACAGATTACAAACAAAAGCAACACCAAATGCTGTAATTTCGTAGTTCCATCTTCGAAAGTGGCCCTTTTTCAAATTTGATTTTTTTATGATATAACTTTACAATAACTAAGAAGTTTTAATACCTTCATTTAAGGAGTATTACATTGTCTATTAAATACAATTTATTGCATTAACCTAGCATTTTTAGTTTCCGAGATTTTTAGGATTCTTTAAGTGACCCGGATTCATTGCTCTCGAGTGTACATTAAAAAGCTTATTAAGTTTTTCACAAATGCATTGTTTCATCTAAAAGTGACTACCTATGGCAAATGTACAATATTATTTATAAAATCATATTGGGAGCAAATTAAAGGTGCCTGACAAGCATAGGTGCGATTCATCTGAAAAAAATTTAATTCGAATTCAGCTGTACATGCGCATCATATTATTATAAAATTGGTCGATTTTAAATGTATGTGCGTTATTATCCTGGACCGTATCACTATACAAGCGCCTATATTATGTAAATTATAATATACACGTTAATAGATACATCGAGAAATAGATCAAATCATTGTGCTTGTTACACCAAAGTCACACCCAGTCACACCTCACTCTCACTACTCTAAGTGCGCCTTCACACTAGCGTTTTTCCATCGAACGCATACGCTAGTGTGAAGGCGCACTAAATATTATTATAGGTATAAATATGGATGAAATATTATTATGTTGATTTATATCTTGCGGCAGCCCTATTTTACTTGATAACAAACTCCTCATACATACAACGCAGTCTTAAGGTTTGTACGAACACAAATAGTCTGCGGTTGACACAATACAGGACATTTCTATACAAACAACTCACTATTTGTAAGAGGTAAAACTAAATTAGTAAGTTTACTGCTTATTAACTAACTTCAAATAAGAGAATATTCTCCATTTTCACGTGTTTATAGACTGAGACAGTTGTCTGGGTCTTACAGAACAAGTTAAATATTATATTCATTTGGGCTAGATAATACTGTGAAGAGCAAAAGAAATTGTGCGACAATATTCTCTATCCCTTACCTTTAGCTAATGGAAAGACATTTTCCATTTAGATTAAGATTCACAAACTTCACTACCATTAGAATAGGTCGTCAGTTAATTATTTATTCACTACTGCCCTTAATTTAAACCTACATATTATTTATTCAATCCATCTAAATTTAAACCCGTTTCTGCACGAGACACTAAAGCATCTCAAGTTAAAAGTACCCCTCTAAAATCGGGATTGGTACTTCTATTATTCAGCCTTCCTTGATTAATCCTAGACCCGGATACTTTATTTCTCTCTTTTACATGTGTGCTCACTTTAATGGAATACAGGGTGTAGTCACGTTTTCGGATGCGACGAGCTTTTGTTGGAAAGCAGATAAAAGGTCGCAATAAGCATATTTATTGTGTCGTGAAATGTGAATCCATTTGTTATAAGCCCGATGTCAGGAGTGTTCATTACTGGGCTTGAGAATAGCACTGCTTTTTAGTTTTGACGAGAAAGACGAGTGCTTTTCGCAAAAATATGCCATACGTGACGATAATAAGCATAAAATATAATTTTTAATATATCTATATTGAAAATGACACTACTACTGTTCGACAATATTTATCATTATATACTTGACCGGTTTTACCTCACGGCATTTTCAAAAGTCTAGACGAAAGGACTGTTTCCTGTAATAATTTTAAAGACACTATTGCGGTCTTATATGAAAGAACATACAAAGACCTTGCGTCCGCGGGAGCATGGGCATGGAATTTTTTTTCGGACATTCTGACACAACATAGTCTAGCGCAAATTAATCTAATATGAGCTTGTGCCATGGGATCTAGACAACTGATAGACATAACTATTTATATGAAAGTATAGAAGTGGCTCGATGTATGTGCGTTTCTTTCAGAAATCTTGTGTTACATTTTCTACAATATGTTTGTCTACTAATTTTACCTTCAGATTCTTCAGTCTAGTAAGCATGTAGGCAGAGTGGGTGGAATAATGTTCAATATTGAATACAGTAGGAACAATTGAAGCAAGTATAGAAACTATGGCACAAGTAGTCATAACTTTTTGATTGTGGGAGGCAATGTAACTTCTGCTAAGACAGCATTTATATGAAGTATAATTACAGGCAACATTTTAAAATATTTATTACCTTAGAGTTCATGTGTAAATAATTTTACCTACTAAAAATAGTAACGGTACTTTTTTTTTGAACGTCAGGAAAATCCTACATGGATACTATACAGGACTCCTACCGACTAAAACCGCACGTATCCTAGGTTGGATACGTGTGGCTTTTAGTCGGACCCGGGGCTCCGAAGGCTGTTACCTAACAGCCTTCGATTGGGAGTCCCAGGTGAGCCATGGGTAGGCCCCGGGTGAGCCCTGTGAAGGATATTGGATACCCCAAGACTTCCAGCTCTCCATTAGTAACGGTACTAATCACAAGGTACAGTAAGGAAAAACCTGTTAGAGGTAATATTTTAACAAATAAATGGATTCACATTTCATGGTGCTGAAGTTGGCTCGGTTTTGTGCCCGTTGAGCACATGATAAAAAGATTACGACTTTTCCCATCCACCAGCAGAAAAGAAACAGCAAAATTGGCAAAACCAAAATATATAGAACATTTTAATGTGATTCTGAGTGTTAGAAAGAGTTAATCTGCTTTGAAAATCCACGAAACGAAATAAAGTAGGTTCAAAATAAACCTTCATTATGTATGTCTGAAACATCTAAAATATCCATTTACCCACCTTAAATAAGTTCCCGTAGGAGCATAAAAAGCACCAATCAATGAAATTAGGCTACTGCACTATTGGCCATGTCGGCTCCCAAGTTTTGCTCACTCTACTCGTAAATCGTAAGCGGTATGTACATTGAAATTTAAATTAAAAATTTGTGACAAGTTCCATCCCCATGAAATAAAATAGATACTGAAAACCGAGTATAGTTTTTTAGAAAATACATACTTGATTTCACTAGACTGAGGTATTTCAATTTCAGCTCAAACGGAAGCCGTGAGACTGTCTCACCCGACTGCCCCTCTCTAAAATGTTTATTGTGAAAGTGAAAGTTCAATCCGATTGACGTTGTCATTTTTGTTTTATTTCAAACTTTGAACAGAGGATCCACGTAACCTAGTAATGTAGTTTAATGCAACAGAGTCACAGACTACAGGCACAAGTCTCGCCATAAGCCCTTCTGCAATCTATTTCACAGAGAGTTGCTAAAAAACTAGTCAAAATGAGTTCAATAATTTTAATGCCTTAAAAACGTACCTAATAATATCCATTCATAAAAAATGGGAATTAATTTCATTTCCTTCCAATCCAACTTATAATGAAAATAACAATGTAACTCACAGAATTCTTTAAAATTCGAAATAGCTTTTACATTTTTCACGAAACCACGCGAGGGTGCTCTTAGGCGACAAGTGATTTTACCGGAAACTAAAGGAGCCGGTAGCGAAGTGAGTAATACTTTATTACACCTACAACTTACATAAATATTAACTGGCTTGGAAAATACGAACTGAAAAGAAACCTATTACGCTGCCGGTTTAGCTCCGGAAAAGATTTTAAATTTCCTTTGCGGTATCGCGTGGTAGAGTTTACACTGCTTGCTCAAATAAATGTTAAAATAGTTGCTCTTTTGATAAAAACAAGTTAAACATGTAGTTATAATCACTAGGGATGAATTACTCAATGTCCATAATTGCTTACCAATAATAGTGGAGAATGAAACTCCTCTACATCACATAGAAGTTGTTCTTAATACCACTGAGGTAGTTAAAAAAGATACTGGTCACTTGATTGAAAACATTACCATGACTTTTTTAAAATTTTCAAACTTCAAAAGTACCTTTAATGGCTTAACCACAGACATAATTATTATAATCACAGATTATATAAACCCTAATATATTCTATAATTATGTACAAATTTTATTTGTGGACTGTAATATTCTCTCGATAATGTTTCTATATTTTGTATTATGTTCCTTTTACACAATCTAAGCATACTCACGTGAAAGAAAGCCAAAGTGAAAGCTGAAAGCTCCCTGAAATATACATTTTACTAAAAAATGCATGTAATGTGGTTATTATTTTGACAACCTTGTTTGAGCAAAGTCGAACTTGCCGTTCTGTTTCAAGGAGCGGCCGGCAAAGTTTTGCTGGCCGCTCTAACATTGCCGGCCGCTATTTTGACTATTTATGCCGTTGGTTGATGGCACTTGGTGGAACCTGCTGCTTATATTGAATAACACCACTTGTGCTGTTCCACTACATTTATTTACTTTACACCTGACCGGTTTCGCCTCTCGGCATTCTCAAAGGTAAAATATAAACTTTGGTAAAATTAACTTGATTTTTAGATTGACTACATCATGTGAATACATCAAAGTTTAGATAGCGGCAGTAATGTACTATTTTAGGCAACTGTGACTGGAAAAAAATGTCAAGGAAAACTGAAAATAATTCAAGTAAACATCTGTTCTGTAATGCATAGAATTTTGTTATTCCCTCTGAACGTAATAAAGTTGGCTTTAATCCAAGAACTGCCTAATGTACTTTTTACTGGCATCCAAAAACCTGTAAAAAATATCAATAGAATTTCAATGACTGAATTCCAACAATATGTTCATTAATTCAGTTGCTGAAATTTGGAAATATTTAAAGAAGAATCACGTAAATCTGGTCATAACTCTTAGTTTAATTAGTGTAAATTGTGTACATACATAAAAAGATCAATTGAATTACAAACCTTCTCACTTTTACAGTCGGTTAAAATTAAGCACAAATATCTTGAAAGTTTCACTACGTTAGATATCTTTACGCTAAGGAGGCGTTGAGTTAGTTTCGGTGGTTCGAAAATTACGGTTTGTACCAGTTGCCTGCTGCATGCAAGACGTTGAAGCAAGTTGAAGGGCTTATGCTGGGCGGCTTGAAAATGTCAATTGTACGTGATTGCCACAACCTGCGCCCAATGACGTAGCTATTTGGATTAATCCCTACTAATATTATAATTGGCAAAAGTACCTATGTCTGTCTGTCGCGCCTAAACGGCTAGAGTGATTAAGATGAAATTTGGTATAGGGGTAGTTCGATACCCTGGGAAAGACATAGGCTACTTTTTAACCGACTGTGCAAAAAGAGGGTTATGATTTTAGGATATAACGACTCTTACGCGATAACGACTTCTACGCGTTCGAAGCCGCGGGGAACTGCTAGTTATGTATTATAAATCGTTGCTTGCGTCTGTCCATTTCAACATGGCAAAATTGTTAAGTGGTTAAAACTTCAGTAGTGAAATGTGGTCGTTTCATCATTTCAGGCATACTGCCTCTGTCTATTCTTGGGGATAAAGGCATGAATTTTTTGTACCTTAAAAGTTTTATGAACAAAAGTGTCCATATCATTCAACTGGTCAAATAAATAGATGACATTACAATAAAGGATTTCCGCACCTTAGGGACAATACGTGCCACGATGTATGACACTTTTCTACATAGAAAGTGCTGACGTAATTGACAGTTTGACGGATACGGCGATAATTATTAGAGTAGGGGATCCGTCTGACAGCGACTCAGGGGAGTCAAACAGTTCTTCATTGTCGTGAATAAAATCAATAACCTGGCAAAGTTCCCACTCCTGTTTCTCGTCAAGTGTCATCAATCTTATCGGGCATGTTATTGTAATCAGGAAATCTTACATTTCTTTTTTTAGTATTTTCCTTACTTTTTTAGAAGAAGGGAAGGAGGAAACAGAAGTTTATTATGGTCATAATTGATGGAATAGCTTATAACTTTTTTATATTTAAGAAATATTTTTGTCAGGGTTGCATCTAGCATAGAACCTAGGAGTCGGGGTCTGCTCTGTGTGATTACTAGGTATTTAGATAAACGTAGAACGTGATTTCAACATTACAACGAAAAAACAGTTGAAGATCTCAAAAAACAGAAATGGAAACTCGAACTTCACTCACGGAAATGTAGTTATTTTTTGAGGAAATTGTATTACTGAATCCGCTCTGCACTGAAGCACTTTAAACGGATTGAAAAAAAATGGAATTCCGTTGTGGGATGCCACGAGTCAGTTTTTGGAGTATTGTTGATGAATTACAGAGTGATTGGAATATTGCAAAAGGTTGAAAAATATGATTGTTTTCTCAGCAGTTTCGCCAAAAATAGATTTGTTCTATTTCCAGCTAAAAGGTATATTTTTGGCAAAAGAAAAAGTGAATGTGCGATAGTAGAATATAACGCAATTGAAAGGAAAACTATCTATACTAATATTATAAAACTGAAGAGTTTGTTTGTTTGTTTGTATGGTTGAACGCTAGGATCTCAGGAACTACTGGTTGGATTTCAAAAATTCTTTTACAGTTTGATAGTTCATTTATTAAGGATGGCTATAGGCTATATAACATCACGCTAAGACGAATAGGGGCAAAGCAGCAATCAATAATGTTTCGAAAACATGGGAATATTTTTAACCATCTGTGCGGGTCAGCTCTAATGTATATAAGCGACGCGACGGGACTAGGCGCGACGAGAGTATATGCGCCGGGAAACATTATATTACTCAAAATATTAATACCATACCTCTCTTTTACCATAACTCTCATGTGGCGCAAACGAAGTTGCGCGGGTCAGCTAGTCACAAATAAAATGGCTTTTCAAGTTTACGAGTAGGTAATTGTCGACCAACTTTACTAAGGATCTTTTCAACGTAAAAGATTTGAAGTAAATTTCTTTTTTAACTTCTCGCTCGTTTTGCACCTAGGCGGCTTTCATAATTAAAAGAGGTATATGCCTATCAAACCCTAGATAAAAGTATAATTTTATTATTCTATACATTCGCATCTGAAAAATAAACCACATTCTCATGCTGGGCTACCAATAACTCATCTCAAAGTGATCAAAAATATATTTATAACTTTCTTTAGAAATGAAGTTATACAATTAATTCTAAATATAATACTTTCTATACCTACCTACTTGATCTTTTCCGTAAAAACAACGCATTTTTTGACCAGTATTCCGTTGAGTGAAATTAAATTTTAAGTCATAAAAATTTAAGTCTAAATTACAAGTTTTAAGAATTGGTCCACCTAAGTAGATGATACGAGTCTCGTACTTATTTTCAGCATTACTGTGGCACAAAAGGTGATAATCCCCTAATCGTGACCGAAAACATACCGACTACTATCGTATTCGTCGCATCACATTGCCCCCACGTTGGATATCGCACGGAATATCCGCTGAAGGAAGCGGAAATCTCAAATTGTGTATTCAATGAAAAGAGATAGGAAAGCTTTGAACGCACATTTCTTTCAATGAACAGACGATAGAGATACAATCTACGGTGAATTCACAGGGAAATTCTTTTAGCAGGCGTTCTATAGAATCGATATCTTGTTAAAAAGTGAATTCTTGAATCGACAGCAAGGGATGCGTTCTAATTGAATGACAGCTGACTTCCAAAACATCCTCAACCAAAAACATATAACCAATTTGCTGACTAATATACTGCAGATAAGATTTGCTAAGCCTTAGCCTTTGCGTAGCCTTTACGAACGAGGTAGGCAAACGCATATCTAACAACTTACATTAGCTCAATCTCAATCGTGGGCAGCAGTATAATACCTCCTTCTTCTACTTCTTAGTATCTTAGTCTATGTACCTTTCGAAGGAATAAGGTACATATTCCAAATGTTCGCAAAATACTCGAACAAAACTTTTGTAACCTGAACCAACATTATGTCGTATTTGACTTCAGGTAAGTGTCTTACCTTACTTTAAGTAAGATGGGTTTAAGTTAGCAAACATTAATCCCGCTGAACCAGGTAATTCAACTTTAGATATAAAATAAATTAAGAGCAACTTGGAGAACTTGGGTAACTGAAATGTTACTTTAAGGTAGAGATTATAGTTTTTTTACGTAATATATTTATTCTCAACATTTTATTTATTCTCAAGGAACTACCGCGAACCTTTACATTACTTTCCCGTTGATAGATTATTGTACGAACTGAAGCGAGAATGAGACAAAAAGTTCTCTAGAGGGCCTTAAAGGGTTTTTATCCCTAACACTAGGTGCATATTGGGCGACATGTCGCGGCGACAAGCTACGGACGCCAAATTTCTCTCTCAAGCTCCGCACACTGGGCGACATGTCGCCGCGACTCGGCGACAAGTTAGAGAAGCTGCCGCTGTCACGCTGTTATCGCAGCGATATCGAGCCGGCCACGGCGACAGCTTTTTTGCACGACGCGACGCCGACGTCTGCCGCCGCGACTTGTGGCCGACGCTAGCGACAGTCACGGCGACATGCCGGCCGCGGCGTCGAGTGGCCCAGTTCAGGTGCACACTGAGCGACAAGTCGCCGAGACTGTCGCCCAGTGTGCGCCCAGAGTAAGATGGCAGGCCTGAGGCACTTTTTTTGCTATGTTCTGGCGTTAAACGTTAGCTTATGGATATTCTAATTCCCGTGGGATAACTTGTGCACAAAGTTGTCTCCCCACTCACAAACTCACACATATGAGAGAGAAAGATTTTCCACCTCATCGTTTACACATCAAAGCCACATTCAAAGCCGTCGGCCGGTCGGCGGTCGGCCCAACCCGGGATACCCGTCAGCGGCATACAAGTTTTAAGAAAATGTTATACTTGTATGATACCTACAGCGGGTGATAAATGAAGAATTTTCTATAATTATGGAATTTCCAAAAGCATTCCGACTGCGATCAGTTATGCTGGCGGGCGCTGAACAGCAGAGCAAAAAACAACTCGTGAAGTGTAAGTTATGTATGCTTAACTCTCAGACCAATAATTCTTCTTTATTGGTCTGAGGCTAAACCTAATCCTACTATTTGGAACACATAGTTCTCTGTATACAATACACGCACGATCTATCACCAATGTGTGTTTAGGCAGCCCACTCGAGCAAACATCATTAAGTACACAAATTTATTATGCTATCAGTTGCTGCTAATGTACTGAGAGCTTCCAATTATATGGCTGCCTTATCTTAGGCGTCTACATGCGTCTCTGACTGTAAGGCCTCAAACTGAATATAAGCGGCGAGCGGGGCGATGGACACAAGAGAGTAAGGCTGATGACTGGCCTCGTGGTCCAGTGCATAGAGTACCTGACTACGGATTCGGAGGTCGTGGGTTCAATTCATATCCAGGACAAATCTCTTTGTGTAATGTTGATTTGTTCTGGGTCTGGGTGTAATTTATCAATGACGATTACAGCTTTATAAATGCCAAATTTTTAAAGTTTTAAAAATTTGGCATTTATAAAGCTCTTGTCGCTATCGCCGTCGCCCCGCTCGCCGCTGACATGCAGTTTAAAGCCTTACAGCCAGAGACTCTTACTCTTTTGTACTCTGACGCCGCGCTCTTGTCGCTAACGCCGTCGCCCCGCTCGCCGCTGACATGCAGTTTAAAGCCTTACAGCCAGAGAATCTTAAGGACATAGCCCACTTTAACGACTCTGCTTCAACACCGCTCCCACCCAACACTGCCCTAAAAGAAGACTACTGCTCGCAGTCTACGCGGCGACAGCTAGCACGCACCCAGCAGTTCACACGGCGATAGCTAGCAGATGGCCAGCTGTCCACCCGCCGACCGCTCTCGCCTTTCGCAATAGACACAGTTCGCGATCGTTGCCGGTGCGGCGACTGCTAGCAGTGAGCGCGCGGACACCGCGCTGACCGCTCGTCTACAACGCACGCCCAGCGAGGCGTCAACTCGAGAGCAGTCTGACGGCGGCAAGCTCGCTGAAAGCGAGCTGTCTGCTAATTGATGATAGCAATGTAAAATATATCTAAAGAGCAATATTTAAAGCCTACATTTTAATTATATTATTTTTGCCGGGTGGTAGCAGAGTCGTGTAAGTGGGCTTTGACCTTTACTCTCTTGTACTCTGACGCCGCGCTCTTGTCGCTATAACCGTCCCCGCTCGCCGCTGACATTCAGTTTAAAGCCTTACAGCCAGAGACGCGTGTACAAATTATGCTGGTTGCTCATTTACACATTGTAAAGTAAGTGATAATGATACTTAGTACTGATTAACCTTTCACCTTTCCTGGCAGTTTCCAGAAATGCTTATTACGTTTACTTGACTGTGGGGATACCCAGAAGATACGGAATTATTTTATTGTATTTTTCTCAGATAACTTTATTTCAAGTAATGTACTTACGTGTACATTAAACCTACCTGTCTATATATTAATTAATACGTGTAGTGAAATACTTGCACCTTTTTATGATAATATCACTAACTGAAGCTAATGTATCGACGTGAGTGGGAGTAGACGCCCAGGCATAGATTTAGAATTTTTCGCCATCTAAATCTATGCGCCCAGGGTATTTTTTTATGAAGAAATGCAATCTTGCTATTTTTTATGGATAACTGTAAAATGTCAATAGCCAGCAGGTTTCTACATTATAACTCAATGATGTAATAGTAAAAAAAAGTGTTATAATCACGTTTTTCCCTTGAGGTGAGGACAACAGCATACCTACTATATCCCCGCATCTCACCACGCGAGCGGAGCCGCTGTCATGAGCTAGTATTCACAAAGCGGGGACTTGGCCAGATTGCAGTATGGCACATAAAGAGGCTAATTTTTATCTGACCTCAACAATCTGGCCGTCCGAAATAGATTCAGTATAAACAATTTGGTGCAAGCTAATCAAATGTTATTTTTTGCGCATGTTTATCAAGAATCATGTCACTTGTTTTGTATGAAATCAACGCGGCGTGTTTGCAAAACTTTAAGCAGGTACTAACCATAGAGTACATTTTTCTATAATAAGTACCGTCGCGACCCCTTATGTCGCCTAGTTTACCAAATTTCGCCTGATTTCACAAAATTCAAAATTACCAAAATACCCTTTGAGTAGACCGCTTATAAAACTGCTCATGAGCAAGTATATTTCATTCATAGCAAGATTCTTCAGCTAAATTGCGACAAACTTACCTATGTTCATTACAAAAGCTTTTTTTGTGTTGGAAAATGTACTACGTTTTTTGGTCGGTGTAGAAAATTTAGTATTTAAGCAGTGTTGTATGTAGGCAGTGGAATGTTAAACATTTTATTTGACTACAACATACATTTATTTGGCTGTAATATAACGTAATTATTTTTTATCTAGCGTACAATTTGAGCTCAAAATGGCATAAAATGCTGCCGAGGTGGTAGTGACGGTCACATTGTTGCCAATCTTCGCCTACCCGTAGGGTTGTCAATTCTTAAATCACGTTATTAGTAATAAAATGTATAGTAATGACCATGTTAGTTTAAAATCATATAGGTATTGTGAATTCTGTTGTGCTATGAATGCAAATGACGCAGTGAGAATTTCTTAGGTTGGGACTTTGAAAAACCAACCATCTCCGATGAATTTTTCGTAAAATTCAGTGGGAAACACCTTTTCTGAGAGATACAGGATTCTCAACTTGGTTATCTGATGAGCAAATTGTGGGTACTATTGACTAAGTGACTTCATTTTTTATTGTAGATGATTATTTTTTATAACAATTATTTTTTTAATTCATTAATCACCTTTTTCACAGTAAGGCAAGTTACCAAGAATTGTGACAACCCTATCAAAGTTAGATCAATTGTATGGAACATCTTCAAATCGCTTCCAAATTTCGTCTACTATACATTTTTTAAAGAAATTGTGTCTTTACTGCGTTCCGGGTAAGGTTAATATTTCTTTTTTCGGATTCTAAATTTAATAGCCTAGTTGACAACAAACATAAGCTTCATAAGACCCCGTAATATACCGTAGGCGAAGTTAGGAAAAAGACCGAAACTTCGCCTATGACCTTTAGAGTCAATTTGTAGCCTAATTATAATGATATTCGATACTTACATCGTCTAAAGTAATAGCCTGTGTTAAGTAAAATCGTTTTTTACTCAAGTCAATTTAAAATACTTTCAAAATAAAAAGATATGATGAAAAAAGTGTCAAAACCCAGGCGAAATAGGGGGTCTCGACGGTATTATGACGTCGATATTTCCTCTGTGATACTACCAGTGTTACTAACTATTAGCATCTCTGTAGGTATACTGTGCTGTTAGTACCTGACTGGTTAAAAATAATACCTTACCCGTGGTACTACTGGATCAAAAATAAATGATCTTTTCTGATATTAATATTTGAGCTCTTTTTTAATTTAATATCTGTGGGTAAAACAAATGAAACAATGTCTTGTAACCGCATCACGCCTTTATTCTCCAAGAAGTAAACAGAGGCATGCTATAATTCCACATTTTGCCATTTCTTTTTTGTCTTTCTCAAACCCTATTGGTGGTACCTAGGTGGTGAGCCTATTGCTGTGTTGAACAGGCATGGGCACGGTTTGGATATCGGGCTGTAAAAAGCAAAGAAAACTATCCAAATTCTGTCACTATTTAGTTATGTTATCACGCTTAGCTCTTCTGCCAATATGTGATACATGGTGAGAAAGTTCCTTACCGAAATATTCGGAGCACAAGCTAGCCAGCCACTGGTGCACCTGCTGACTAACGGACGAAGTCGTGATGAAGACCACAGCTCAAAACAAAAATACATGTATCAACCCTTCTGGTCAGCGTGGTACAGTAAAGTCATTTATCCGCCCAATTTTGTGCAAATTTGAAGAGGTCTACGTTCACTACTGCCTACCTTGTCGATGAATAAGGCGTAACTATATTGTTTATTAATGTAAGTAATACAATGAATGAAGGATATAATAAATCAAAATAACCAAGTAATCAATAAATTAGACCATTATTATAACTGGCAAAGTTCTAGAAAAGATAAAGGCATCTTCGTAAACAGTACTGACGAAATGTTATCTCTATTAAATACTTATTAACCAAACAATGTGACGAACTGTACATACGGTAGGTACATACATTTAATCACATTATCAGTTTTCGGTTACTTGTAATTATTCAATTAATCGAATCTATGGTCAGTCATCCTCATCAGACATTAAAGATTGCCTGTTAAGAGACTAGATAAATAGCAGCTCCTTTATCCCCGAAGGGGTAGGCATATGTTTTCGTATTACACACCAACATTTCATCGCTGGTATTTTGCCTCACGTAATAGACGGTGATAGTCTGAGGGATATTTTTAAATGTACATCTCTTTAAATTTTCTGCACACTAGGTAACTCCACTAATTTACTGAATTCAAACCAGAAAATTAAATGCTGTGCAAAAAAACCAATTGATTAACTAAACAAGTTCTACTTAAAAAACTTAAATATTACTCAGAACGAAATGACCTTTTTAATCGAGTTCACACCAAAAATGTAGCATCGAATATATGATTTGTACGAACTCGAAACAGAAATACGAATTGTATATCAAAAATACTAATTTGCACTCTAAATTGTACAATCTTATAACGGCACAGGTTAGGTTAGGTTAGACTTTTATTTTTTTGATCAATAAAATTTTATTTTGTAGGGGTGACTAATTAAATTGGGGTTTTACCTACTTAGAATAAACTATGTTCCTAAAAGTAAATTAGGCGATGGTTTTCCTTAAAAAAGTTTTAATATTCTTGTTTAACTAAGGAATTGTTAGATATACATACTATTTTGATAATAGTTATTCGTTCAGTAAAACAGTTCTGAATGAATTTGATTTATTTAGTGTACATAATTAGTGTGCAAGTCAGTATTTTTGGTTTAGCTGTGAAATATTTAGTTCAGAAAAAGGGAATATAAAGATATCGATTTAAATACATGCCATAGTCTTATAGTTGTTTTATAATGGAGAGACACAGGTTGTCGCTTACTGATTCTTTCTTTTTTTTTTGCTAACTTACTAGTAAGAAAATGAAACTGCTAAAAATAATTATAATCTCTTCATGAATGCAATATTACATTGGAGTGCAATAAAGTTTATTTTATTCTATTAAGCATACTAGAACTAAAAGCGTGTATTTTAAGATGTATGCACTTCAAATTGTAGGAACTAGAGACTTTTTCGATATATTTACTAAACTTGTATACTGTATTTCAATAGCTTTGCGCAAAAATGTAAACAAACACATTTGATCCTATATATCCATAGTTACTTGTAATTGAGTATTCTCCCTGGTTATATTCCAGTATCCAGGAATCATACAGTGATCTTACAATCATTTCGATACCAAATATCTTCTTTATGATCTAAGTTTATGATAGTTTACTTTCATTTAAAATACCCACTCAGGATAGTAAAAATTCAATGATTTGTCATATTATATTTTTTTACTTATCTGTCTTAGACAACGATTGTCAAAACATTACATGTTTACATTATTCAAAGATCGGGCAGGATTAGACTGTCCACCAACCTACTGTGTTTTTCGCGATCATCTATTTACGCAATTTTGCGAAAAAAGAGGCCTATTTCATTCGAAGATTGAATCACAGCTAGAATACTATTAATTGTACTTAGGTATACCTTTGCCTACCCCTTAGCGTTTTTAGTTGACGGCTTACTAATGTGCCTTTATATTGCGTAAGAATCTGTTAGGTCTTTTTTTATTTAGCTCACCAAAAAGACACCTGGCGACTGACGGAAAGAACGACATCTAAGATAAAAGAATTGGTGGTTCCAAGTTTCTGACAAAGGAACGACCTTTTGAACGCCTTGCGTCTGCTAAAGATTCTCTCCACTGTATTAGGTGGATTCTGTGCCCGCCTCTCTTTGAAACACATTGTGATAGATCGGTAGAATGCAGCCTAAGACACTATTGTTTTACGCTTCGCCACGCGATATAAACAAAAAGGAACATAGGTACTTATTCCTTTACAATTATGACGATTGAGCATTATGTACCTCGACAGAAAATAAATAAAACCACAAAACTATGTACTTCTAAACGTTTTATTAAATTTTGACCTAATACCTTACAGGAACGAATTCCACTTCATCTTTCAAGTCTACCGCATACGTGGTCGCTTCTACACCGCCTTCTTGAATTTCATTAGTCAAAATCTCCTGTTCACCTGTGTTCAAACCTACATCAGCATCTTGAGTATTCACAGACTCATTGCCACGATTGTCTTCCACCTCTTCTCGATCAAAAGTTGGTGCTTTCGTTGTGAAGTCTGTAGAAAGTACGCTTACGGATTCCACATTCGTAGTTTCAACACCTTCTTTCAATGGGAATATAATCCTTAGGGTTCCCTTCTCGAAAGTCCAAGTACCGGTGACGTTCACTGAAGTAGGGAGATGTCTGATATCCAAATAGTTCCTCTCAGAGCCTTCTGAATATTTGTGGTGAGCTTGTGTCATCAGCAAACCCTCGCGAGCCTTCACTATGATATCTTTTTCTTCGAATCCTGAGAGAGGGATCGTAATTTTATATTCATTGCCTTCAATACCTTCCTGGGTGAGGCTAGTTGAAAAGCGTCGAGTCATTTCAGCTAACATAGTGTCCAGTTCCCTCATTTCCTTGGAGAATTCGCTCCAAAATCTGTTTGTGTCGAAATAGTTGTTGGTTTCAGGCACTTCTTGCTGTTGGTGGGAGGATCCATGGTGGTGGTGATGATGACGGTGATCAGGGAAGAACGGCGGCGACGCAAAGCGTGTACGAAAATCTGAGTATTGTGGCGCGGCACAAACGGACGCAATGAGTCCGAAAAGTAGTAAAGACATCATTTTGCTTCTGTATTTAATGAATCACTAAAGTGAGACCGATATGGCTCGTTTTATATGTCCGGACGTAGGGTCATAGGGTATCGTTATCAATATATTGTAGAGTGTGCAAACAATTCTGTGTCTGCGCCTGACAAGAGGTCGTGGGTTTCTTAGAAGTGTTTTTACTTGTGTTCTATTTAATTTGAGCCATAACTCAATGGAGGAAAGTCTATTTTTCATTTATATGTGTTATAAAACCGAAATATCGCCTGTATCGTTTCTTTAGAATGAAGCCATATTGACTGCGTAGATTTTGATAAATATGTTAATATGTGGTGAATAATTAGGTTTTCCGGTGAATTGTGTTTTTACTTATTTGGGGAAATAAAAACACACCCAGTGGTTACCACTCGTAGTCATTCCCCGAAGGAACCAATACTTACTGGGGCGTTGCAATTCCAGGATACACTGCCATCAGAGAGAATATCTACACTAGAATCAATTTCTATCGTTTTTTTCCATTTTGAAATCCCTCATAGAATACGCGAGTAGGGATATCTGACCTGAGATGCTACACTCGCGCTGCCGACACTACAAAACCTTCCCAGACGTATTTTGAAAAACCTGTAGACATTTGAGGAAACTGAGGAGAGAAGCACATTTGACTATCAACGTCGGAAAGAAGCAAAATATGATGATGGATTCCCAGTCTATAGCGAGCGGTGCGATGACAAGACTTAGCTATGGGTCTCAACACCTCAGGGCTCAACACTGTACAAGCAAAGGCACGGCGTGGTTTCAGCTGGTTAGAGTTCGGCATAGCATCCATGTAGGATTTCTCATAGTTACGGTCAAATGATGGAAGTAAAGTTGTCACAGTAACTACACATTTGTTGGCAGTCAGCAAAAGGATACATTTTGCAGTAAGGATAAAAGTATGAGAAGTGTAAGTATCACCGCTAGCTTGGTATTCTGTCTTCTGTCTTGGTACGCAAAAAGGGCGTAAGGCCCAGACAGGGCGTCTCTTTAAATGTTTCTTCAAATTCCGTATAGAAACTTTACGACGACAAGCACTGGAAAAGACGGGGCGACGGAAGCGACGGCGACGGCGACGCCTGCATCGTGCGCCCTTTTCCCAAAGACTTCTATATAATTTATAAAGAAGTCTTTGCCTTTTCCAAGCCAACGTCTGTACATCAAATAAAAAAACTGGCTATTATGAGCAGCTTGAACATTTCAAGAGGACAGAGCGAGTGTCACATACCTGGTGTTCTGTCAGGAGTCTTGGGGTTATCATGCCGAGGGCGTTTCCAGGACTCCCAGTTGTAGACAGATGGGCGCGCATGGTGTGGTTTTAGTCGGTAGGAGTCCGTCGTAGCATCAATGCGGATTTAGTCGGTAGGAGTCCGTCGTAGCATCAATGGTGTTGTAATCGTCACCACTTTCAATCAGGTAGGTGGGCCGTATGCTAGCCTGCCAACTAAGTTAAAAAGGGTTAGTGAAAAAAAACCTTGCGTCCGGAATCATTACTTTACAGTTTAGCGCCTCTAGTGTTGCAGACGTCCATAAGCCACGGTGACGGCTCACCAATCCATCGGGTGGGCCCCGTATGCTATGCTTGTCTGCAACTTAGTGGTTTATATAAAAAAGTAGGTTTTCTCGGATCTCTCTCTATCTCCAACAGTATAGAGATCCTTGGTGTTGACATCTCTAGTGACGTTCAGTGCCGTAGTCATTTAGAGGACGAGGCTAGGCTGGCGTCGAAGAAGCTCGGAGTGCTCAACAGGGCGCGGCGGTAGGTACTTTACCGCGGCACAAACGCTGCTACTAGTCGCAAAAAGGTGTGGGTTACGGCACCAGAATGTGTCCTGGGCTATCCTTCCGAGGGCTTACCCAAGGCTCC
Organism: Miltochrista miniata; assembly: GCA_933228765.1. Classification (NCBI taxonomy): domain Eukaryota; kingdom Metazoa; phylum Arthropoda; class Insecta; order Lepidoptera; family Erebidae; genus Miltochrista; species Miltochrista miniata. The sequence continues at coordinate 38,323,027 of OW121753.1, read as the reverse complement.
CAACCGTAAGCTGTTAGGACTCCTACTGACTAAAAACCACACGTATCCCCATGTGTGGTTTTTAGTCAGTAGGAGTCCGGTATAGCATTCATGTAGGATTTCCCTCACGTTAAAAAAAACAGCACCAGAATGTCAGCTTCGTCCATCTGACTCAGGGCAAAAGCGAATCATGCGAGTTGTCAACGATCCCATCCTCATAGGTGGCGTGGAGTCCCTTAGCGAAGTCAGCGATAAGAAAGACTTTGCACCTCGTGCGTGTTCTAATTCTACAGCCTGATAATGGTTTTGGTTCTGAGAAATTATTCTATTATGATGCTTATGAGTGTATAAAATAATCTAAGGCTTATATATTTTATGTATATAGACCTCATATGATACAGAATTCGAGCATACATTATTTTGTAGATTTTGTCGTTTTCGTTTAAACTGTGGTTAAAACCTTCACGAGCGAGGCCTGGTTTTTTTTAACCTCTTCAACAAAAATCGTCATATTTTAGTCAATATAAATAATAATAAATAAATAATAAATATTCACGGACATCTCACACAACGCTATCTGCTCCCAAAGTAAGCTAGGAATAACCTGCTTGTGTAATGGGTATCAGACCACGGATATTACTTATATACTTTTAAATACATACATATTATACACAGAAACACCCAGACTCTTGAGACAAACATTTATGGGTCACACAAATATTTGTCTCCGGTGGGAATCGAACCCACGACCTCCAGCGCCGCAGGTGGTATCACTACCGACTACGCCACAGAGGCAGTCAATATATAAAAGACTAGCTGACCCGCGCAACTTCGTTTGCGCCACATAGGAGAGAGTATTACCTGTTCCCGTCGCATTTACTCCCGTCGCGTTGCGTTTACTCCCGTAGCGTCTCGTCGTTAATATTCAATACTACGTGAGAGTGAGAGAGAGAAAGGTTTCTCGTCACGTGTATTCCCGTCACATTATTTTTAAGAACAATTTTGTTTATGAAAGAGGTATCCCGTGGCATTATTGTAGAAAAGAATTGGGTTTACTAATGTTTGCCATAATTTAAAATGCCATAATTTCATATGCCATACTGATATTTGCCATAATTTCATTTAAAATAACGCTTCAGTTGCCATAATCGTGAAATGACATAAAATGACTTTCACTAATTCCATTGGTCATAATCGATTAAGTGTCATACTTAATAGTTTAAATCCATAAATGTATTTGCCATAATTTGCGTTTTCAATAATGCCATTTTCGATAACTTTTATTCACCATAATATACTTCTGTGTGGTTTAAAAAAAACCACCAACCTAACCTAACCTAACCTAACCTATCCGAGTCGGATTGCACTGAGTCGGCGTGTTAACAATAATTAATTTCGATCTAACAATATTATGTATTATTTTCATAATTATATAAAATTTTGATTATGTCAAGAGTCGATTATGAGATGTGTTAAAATATGGAAACTAATTATCATGATAATGTTGTTATAGAAAGTAATTTTATGGCAAATAAAAGTTATCACTGTTGAGTTGTTAAGGCAAACGTTATTAGTATAAATGATAATAGTGCAAGTAAATATTATGATCGGGGATGATTATGGCAAACAATATTAGTGCAAATGAATTTGTGGAAAACGAGAGAAGACCAAAGAATTGATTGCCATTAAAATGGTTATTGTGCACCAACCCAAAGATAGACACATGCTATCGCGCAATTTTTTTAGAACTTTTTTAAGAGAAACAAATTTGTAGTACATATTTTTTACATAACTATAAATGTTTACGCAGCACACGCAACGAAGCTCTCAAAAGGAATAACTTTTAACTTCAATATATAACTTCAAAAGGAATAACAGGCTGTTGGGCGTTACGTGAGGTTTTTTAGTCGGTAGGAGTCCGGCATAACATCGATGAGGATTTTTCTTCACGTAAAAAAAAAAAAAAACGCAGCACACGCAACCTAGCTCTCAAAAGGAATAACTTTTCCCCCGTTTTTGAAACATTTACTATTACTGCTCCGCTCCTATTCGTTGTAGCGTGATGCTATATAGCCTATGACAACTCCACAATAACGTAGCTTTCTATTGGTGAAATAATTTTTAAAATCGGTTCAGTAGATCCCGAGATTACCCCTTACAATTTAACAAATATACAAACACACAAACTTTACTTTTTTATAATATTAGTATAGAAGTATAGATAACTTAAAAAATAATATATTTAAACCTTCCTCGAGAACCACTCTATCCATTGGTAATCACAGCATGAAAATCGATGCAGTAGTTTTTGAGTTTATAATGAACAGACAGACAGACGCGGCATGGGCCTTTGTTTTATAATAGAGTAGTGATGATTTATACATTATAAAAAGATAACGGAAAACAAATAATGAAACGAAACTTTGTACTTGCAAATATTTTATTAAATTTTTCCTCACAGAAACGAATTCCACTTTCAAGTCGTTCTAAGTCATACGCATTCGCTTACACGCCGCTCCTCCTTTGAATCTATCTCTGGTATCTCTCTCTGGCCAAACCTAAAATAGCATCGTGAATGTTCTTAGATAAAGTACCACGATTGTCTTCAATCTCTTCTCGATCAAATTTTGGTCTTATCGTTGTGAAGTCTGTAGAAAGATCGTCTTCATATAAACTCCGAATCAGTTCTTCAATCTCTTCCCGATCTAACGTTGCCGTTGGTCTTATCGTTGTGAAGTCTGTAGAAAGATCGTCCTCATATAAACTCCGAATCAGTTCTTCTTCAATCTCTTCCCGATCTAACGTTGGTCTTATCGTTGTGAAGTCTGTAGAAAGATCATTTTCATATAAACTCCGAATCAGTTCTAATTCAGCTGCTAGTTCATTCAATGTTTGATCCAAATCGTCCAAATCGTCCAACCTTTCCTTCAAGAGTTCGGCTTCAGGGGATTCTTGGTTTTTATGGGAGAGTCCATGGTAATAACGATGACGGTGATTGGGGATTCTCAGCGACTGGGAGTGGGACTGTCGACTGTTGACGGACGCAATGATTCCGAGTAATACGAGTACGAGTATTAAAGACATCATGTTACTTCTGTATTTGACGACTAACTAAATTAGACCAGATAATGACTCTTTTTATACCGGACGCAAGGACAAAGGTTCGTTATCAATATTTTGGATTGTGCAAACAGTTCTGTATCAGCGCCTGACAAAGGTCGTGGATTTTCTTACATATGTTTTTACTTGTGTTCTCCTGATTCTCATCCATAACCCATTCTATTTTTGTTTTCAATGTGTTACATACATAATCGATCACGCCGTTCATCCCCGAAGGGGTAGACAGAGGCATATTACGATGATAGACAAGAGGCATATGCCTCAGGCATTAAGTCCACCTTGTTCTGAGTGCTGAAGTTTTAAAAAAATAAATATTATTTGCCCACATTTCACCGTTTTAGAAAGTGTCCCACGTAACAGGTGGTGAGCCGTATTGCTGTGTTGGATACGGACAGCCGCAGTTTGTGGCTGCTTGCTGTTGAAATTTTTCAAGCCGCCCATAAAGGCCTTCAATTTGGCGTACCGTGCCTTCCGAAGCACAGAAACACTCGCAAATAAATGTTACAAAATGGTCATGTGATGTTCACCCATCAATAACCGGCGATACTAATGTTGCTTACTACAGTGATCCTTTACAGAACACTAAGTTCGCGGGGAGAATGTGTTATTTTGGTTTCAAAGTGTATGTATCGTTCCTTTAGTTACGTTGCGTTGCTCATGGAGCAGTAGGTACCTAACGTGCTATGCTTAGGAGTAGGACACACGGGTTACGTCGCGAGTAGTAACGATTAGAGACGCAGCCCTTAAGGTCACGGCAGGTGCTGTATTCAAGTCGTGCGAGGATCGAATACGACGGCTGGATCTGGAGGTGGCCCTTAACAAACCCAAGGCTCAGTGCTTTCACAGACCTCGAAAGGACGCCCACGTTATTTAACACTAGCTGACCCTCGCAACTTCGTTTACGTCACATAAGGTTTGTGAATGGAGAGGTCCTTCTTCATCAGACTCATCAAGCAGCGTGTGAAACGGCCCTGTTTGCTTAATCATAAAAGAGCTTAAAGATTAAGGCTATTCTAAAACAATTCAGGCCCCGCCTTCGGCGCGGACTGAATTATTTTACAATAGTCTCAATCATTAAGCTCTTTTATGATTAAGCCAACACGCCCGTTTAGAATTACCCTCACATTCAAAGAAACCCTTGAATTCTAGGTTTTGCGAAAGTTGAGATGCCTTTAATGCCTGAACTACAAAACCCTCAACATTGAAACTTGTGAGAAACAATCCTTAAAGTACTACCTTTATAACACTGAAAAAAATTTTGGAATCGCATCACGCGTTGAGAAATTACAACTAAAACACCATTTTCTGTTTCATCCCCTCTCCCGCAGGAACCGCGCAAAACTTTGGGATCAAAAGTATCCTAGAACCTTCCTCGGACTATAAGCTTCAAGTGTACCAAGTATCATTTAAATCGGTTCAGTAGTTTCGGCGTGATAGTTATTCGGGATACAGACAGACAGACAGACAGACAGACAGACATGAAAAGTTTAAATTACATTTTCGGCTTCAGTATCGATTAGAGAACGCCCTCCAATTAAAATTTTCAAAATATCTTCCATGTACAGACTCTCGACCCTCAACAGTTTTATTATAAGTATAGCTGACCCTCGCAACTTCGTTTACGTCACATAAGGTGTACGAATGCAGGGGTACTTCTTCATGAGACTTATCAAGCAGCGTGTGAAACGGCCCTGTTTGCTTAATCATAAAAGAGCTTAATGATTAAGGCTATTGTAAAATAATTCAGTCCGCGCCGAAGGCGTGGACTGAATTGTTTTAGAATCGACTTTTAGACGACGCCCGTTTAGACTCACTTTCAAAAGAACCGTTGAATTCTAGATTTACCGAAAGTTGAGATGCCCCTAATTTCTGAACTACATAACCCTCAATATTGAAAATTGTATGGAATAATGCTTAAAGTACTCCCTTTCAGACACCAAACAAATATTTGAAATCGAACCACGCAGTGAGAAGTTATAGCTAAAAACCTATTTTGCCTTTCATCCCCTCTCCTGAAGGAACCGCGCAAAATATCGGGATCAAAAGTATCTAAGAACCTTCCTCGGACTATAAGCTTAGATCGTACAAAGTATCATTCAAATCGGTTCAGTAGTTTCGGCGTGATACTTAGTCGGGATACAGACAGACAGACAGACAGACAGACAGACAGACAGACAGACATGAAAATTTTAAATTACATTTTCGGCTTCAGTATCGATTAGAGAACGCCCTACACTTAAAATTTTCAAAACATCTTCCATGTACAGACTCCCGACCCTCTACAGTTTTATTATAAGTATAGATAGAAGACTAGCTGTTCCCCGCCGCGGCTTCGACCGCGTAGAAGTCGTTATCGCGTAAAATCATAACTTTCCTTTTGCGCAGTCGGTTAAAAAGTAGCCCATGTCCTTCCCAGGGCCTAGAACTATCCCTATACCAAATTGCATTGCATCAATCGCTCCAGCCGTTTAGGCGTGAAAGCGTAACAAACAGACAGACAGTTACTTTCGCATTTATAATATTAGTATACAAACAGGGAGCGTTACTAGCGGCATCGAGCCCTTAATGAGATATCTGGTGCTCATACAAGCACGGTCCGATAGGGAATATCTTCCGCAAACAAATTGGCTTAATTTTTACAAAATAAAAAATAACGCCATCTACCAGCATAATTGTAAACTAATAAGAGTTGTAGGTAGATAGCTAAACTCACATAGCTATAGAGTGCTATTACTGCCCCATAGATGGTGCTGTAAATAATTTCAGGAAGGAGCTGAGAAGTAAGGTAACTACCGTTCTAGACTAAACATAGAATATATTATATAATCTGTAACTAAACTACCGTTCTAGTTTGAAAATAATTCTAGATAGAATTTTTTCAAACTCCTAAATAATCTCTGAATATTATGAGTAGGTATTGGTATAAAAAATGGCACCTATGCAGAAAAACAAATCGATGAATAGTTCTTAGTTTATTTAAAAAAATAATGAATCTGGGCAGAAATAAGTGAAAGTGGAATATGATATCACTGTAATGCCAAAAAACAATAGTTTTTTATTGAGTTTTAGAGTTAGAACTTGGTTCCGTTTCGTTCTTCACACCTTCTACTTGTTTCTTCACCGGGCCAGTATGAATAATGGGTACAACTCTTTCATTCAACACCTTCGGAGGTTTCAATGGAGCAGTGATAGACAGAACGCCATCTGTTGAGAGTTTAGAGACAACCGAGTCTGGATCCACTCCTTCTGGTAAAGCATACCGCCTGGTGAAACTCCTGGAGATAAAGCCATGTTCGTCCTGCCTTTCTTCATGCTTTGCTTCAATAGTCAAGTATCCATCTACAGTTTTGACTGAGATCTCTTCAGGAGAGAAATGTTGAACGTCCAAATTAATCTGGAAGTTATTCTTGTCTTCTTTAATGGTTGATCCGACGTCCTGTGCAGCGGCTAATAGGTTCCTCCAAGGTCTGTAATAGTCCTGATTGGCTTGTGGAACTGCAATAACCGTCAAGAAGTCCTGTGGCGTCAAACCAAGTCCAAAATGCTGGTCCAGCAGTTTACGTTGACGTGGACGTTCATACCCATAGAAATATGGATGAATCGACATTTTAGTATCTAAGTCAATTGAAAATTAAACAATTAGAACGTTATTATAAATACTCGAAGAAGTTGTAGCGTATTGTTAGCTTTCGCTTCAAAAATCCAACTGATACCAAAGCTGAACCGGCTAGCGTTTATATACGACAGCGCCATCTAGTATCGCCGAGAAATTTCTCGAAAGGAAAGTCTGGATTAGTCTGGAAACGTGTGTCACTTTTTAATAATAGTGCAGATGTTTGTAACATTTGGTGCACACTTTATGACGAGGTTAGTTGCATTTTCATTCATTCCACTATAGATTTATCCTGTTTGGCATTAAATTTTCAAGATATACCTACCTATCTTGCAAGTTTTAAAAGACAGCTTATTTAAAAGTAATAAGTATCTATTTTCTCACTACGATATTAACTAAAATAAGTCGGGTTTTCCTTCCTGACGCTATAACTCCAGAACGCACTAACCGATTTCCACGGTTTTGCATTCGTTGGAAAGGTCTCGGGCTCCGTGAGGTTTATAGCAAAGAAAATTCAGGGAAAATTTCAACAGAGAAGCGGGAAAATCATTTTTCACATAAAGCGACATCGCGGGCGAAGCTGCGGGCATCAGCTAGTTTCATATATAAATAGAAATGGGTATCTACAAATATCAAATTCTAAAAATCATTGTTTTGGGTTCTATTGCGTTCATAAAGCCCCCCTATAATATCTTTTCTCATTTATCTTCCATGTACAGACAGCGACCTGTTACGATTTTATTATATGTATTGATTGATTGATTGATGAAGTGAAGTTTTAAATGTAATTGGAGAAAAATGAGTGAAAAAGTATTTTTTTTATAATCCCTACTGGCTGCTTTCGACATTGCTTTTTAGGGTTCTCGACGCAAAGGCTAAAAACGGGACCCCATTCATAAGACTACGCCGTCCGACTGTCAGTTTATCTGTCTGTCTGTCCGTCATGCTCATGATCATGAGGCTGTATCTCAGGAACCGTGGTAGCTAGAGAGCTGGAATTTTTATAGATGATGTATTTCTGTTGCCACTATGACAAAAAATATTAAAATCTGAAAAAAGGGGGGTTAAGGGGGGCTCCCATACAACAAACATGTTTTTACCCGCTATTTTTTTTTTTTTTTTATTTATTTATTTATTTATTTATTTATTTATTTATTAGTTTATGTACACACAAATTACAATAGACAGAGAAAACATATTTAAGAAAACATTATTGTACAAGGGCCTACTTATTTCTAAAGAAATCTCTTCCAGTAGGCCCGTGAGAGGAGATATTAAGATGAGATCAAAAGTAACAAGTGTGTGCAAGTTAAGGACCAAAGTTAAAAATAATAGCATAAATTATTAAAATATACATAGGCATATAAATACTCATAAATAAATATATATACTCATATTACTACATACATACATAAATACATACATACATACATGCATATATACATACATTCATACATACATACATACATATCCCATTTAAATATACCTAAGTTCAGATAGTTACGGCAAAGAAGAGAGGTAATGTTCTTTCAGTTTCTTTTTAAATAGTGATACGGTTTGACAAGATTGTATCGCCGGTGGGAGAGCATTCCACAGCCTTACCGCATGAACAGTGAAAGAGTAAGAGTAGAGTTCAGATTTATGTCGAGGTATAGTAAGAAGATATTTAAGGTGTGACCTACAAAGAGCATCAGACCCACGCATGTAAGAAAAACGCTCTCGCAGGTAGGAAGGGTAAAGGCGATTGTGAAGGATATTAAACAAAACACATAATATTCGAGTATTCCTACGAAGTCGGATAGGGAGCCACTTGAGTTTCTTGCGAAATTCTGAGACATGATCATACTTGCGTAGATTGAAAATAAACCGAATGCATAAATTTTGCAGTCGCTCAAGTTTATTTAAAAGCTCCTCAGTAGCATCCAAGTAGCAGGAGTCTGCGTAGTCAATAATGGGTTGTATTAGTGACTGAGCAAGAGAGATTTTGATGTCCACAGGCAAGAAAGGCTGAAGATATTTAAGGGTATGAAATGTGTAATACACTTTTTTGCTAACCTCCCCGACGTGTTCATCCCAGGTCAAATTGCCATTCATAATAATACCAAGATTTTTGGCCGTCTCGGTGTACAAAATAGGCACACCATCGAGCAAGAGAGGCGGGAGTAACGCGATATCTAGTCCTGATCGCATTTGCCTACCACCAATAACCATCGCCTGAGACTTTTTAGGGTTAATTTGAAGTCCAAATGACCTAGCCCACTCACCAACGGCACTAAGGTCGCGATTCATACCTGCAATGGCGCTTCTGTATTCGTTCAATGTAAAATGACGGTAAAGCTGCAAATCGTCAGCGTAGAGATGGAAGTGGGAAGAAATAACTCGAACAACGGAGTTGATGAAAATGGAAAAGAGTAAAGGAGAAAGTACGCCACCTTGAGGCACGCCAGCAATGAGATTCCGCCATTCCGAGACTGACTCGTTAAGGCGAACACACTGCGAGCGCCCCCGAAGATATGAGTCAAACCAGGCCACAGCTTCCGTAGAGAGATTAAGAGATTTGAGAATACCTAGAAGGACATCAAAATCCACGGAGTTGAACGCACTGCTAAAATCTAGCAGTACTAGTAGAGTGAGAGATTTATTCTCCATGGCCTGACGAACATCATCGGTTACCTTCAGAAGTGCCGTTACTGTACTGTGGCCAGGCCGAAAACCGGACTGCAAGGGGTTGAGGAGATTATTCTGCAATAGGTAACTAGATAATTGTCGATGTACTAAATGTTCAAGGACTTTGGAGAGAAATGGAAGAATGGATATAGGACGAAACTGGGACAGAAGTGTAGGACTAGTAGTCTTAGGTAATGGAATAATAAGTGCTTGTTTCCAAGCACTGGGAAAACAGCAAGAGTTCAAGGAGAAATTGAATATATGAGTGAGGATGGGGATCACGGTAGGAAGTATTGGAGTAAACATTTTTGAACATAACTGATCGTCACCAACCGCAGAAGAAGTAATCGCTAAGAGGGACCTTTTGACTTCATGTTCATCAACATTATTGAAAGTAAATGTGGGGCATTGGGGGAGAGGCAATTGAGACAGATTAACTAGGGTGCTTGACTTAACAAGCGAGTCAAGACATACAGGTGGAAGTGAAAAATGTTTGTTAAGTGCACTTAAGTCAATGTCATGACAATCAATAACGGGAGACTTCCCAATGCCGTTAGATTTAAGAAATTTCCAGATCTTGGAGGAGTCACGGGTGTCAAGAGATTGATGAAAGTGGCGACGTTTAGCATCTCGACACAGACGACTACAACGATTACGCCAGGATTTAAACCTAGTAAAGTTAATGTCCGTTGGATTACGTCTATACATCCTATTAGCTTTATCTCTTCTAGCCATAGCATCTTTGATATCCGTGGTAATCCAGGGTGCAGGTATCCGCTTCCATTTAACTCTGCGCTTAGGTGCATGCTGATCATACAACGCCGTTATAATATTGTTGAAATATTGAACTTTTTCTTCTAAGTTACTACGATCAACAACACAGGACCAATCAATGGCCTCTGCATCTCGTCTCAAATCCTCAAGTGCAATACCTTTAAAGTTGCGAAAGACAGAAAACTGTGACTTAGACTTAGGGGGGCGCATGGACAGGGATAGATAGAGTAAGTCGTGATGTGAGAAGGAAGCAGTAAGTTGTCCATGAGTGGCAACAAGATCAAGACAGGAGACAATAATTAAATCAAGAAGATGAGGCCGACGGTTCGGGCAATGATGCGTAACAGATAAAGGGAGAAGGTGAAGATTAAATGAAGATACCAGCGATTGCAAAGTGTGGCTACGATTATCATCGTTGACCAAGCAAGTATTAAAATCCCCTAAAATAATTACTTGACTATAAGATGGAATTAAATCGCTAAGCAAGGTGTCAAGAGAGTGGAAGTAGTTTACGTGGAGATCAGGACTATAAAAAACTCCGAGCAGCACTTTGATATGCTGAACTGAAATCTCTAAGAAGATATATTCTGCCGAGTGGCTGTAATTCGACTGAGAGGTACTTAAAATTTTAAATGGAATATCCTCACGCAAATATATAGCCACTCCTCCACAGCGTTTGTCAGTCCTGTCATTGCGCACAAGCACAAATCCAGGAATGCCAAAAAGCTTCGTTGAATGAGAAGGTTTTAGAAATGTCTCAGAGACCAGTACAGCGTCAATTAGGTCACTGCTAAAGGATGCCAGAAGATCAGAATAATGGTATGGAATACTCTGAGCATTAATGTGAACTATGTTGAAATTTTTGGTATAGCAGGTAAAGATAGAGGAAAGCTGATCATGCAAAGTACGGGCTGCAGAACCATCATCGCCATCGTCAACACTAACAAAACTTAAATCTGAAAGAGAGCAAGAGTGGAAGCTGTTATCACTCGATATAGAACAATTATCCATTACTCAAAATAATAAATATATTAATATATTACTAATAAAAATAAAAATATAATATTAAATAAAATAATACAAATAATAAACAATAAAAATACTACACAATAATAAAGTAAAAATAGACTATTTATAGCCAAATACCAAGCCCACCCACTCGCACACATTTTACCAAAATAATTACACAAGAAATTCACATTTATAAAAACACAGAATAACAAAAAATAAATATACAAAGGCACAGTGTCAAGATTATGTGGAATATCATATCTAAAAAGACTTGATCACTAGTGTAAATTAAACGCATTGAACGATGCGTCGTTGCAAACTTTTTTCTTTTAACAATGACATGACAGTGACAGTTTGATGCTTAGCTAGCTGTCCTGTCAGACCTGTCAGTATGTGAAGTTAGTTTAGTAAACAAAAGTGAAAGCGTTTTGAAAGTGAAAACTAGTTTTAAAACCAGATACTACTTAGGTGGCAGACAAGCTTACGGCCCACCGGAAGGTTGGTAACCGTAGCCTATAGACGTTTGCAACACCAAAGGCGCTACACACGCGCTGCCGACCCGGGCGCAGGTTGTGACGACCCACAGTTGAAATTTTTCAAGCCGCCCGTAAGGCCTTCAACTTGGCTTAACGACTGTCATTTTACCGACAACCGGGACCAACGGCTTATCGTGCCTTCCGAAGCACGGAAACGCTCTTAAATAAATGTCACAAAGTGGTCCACGTGGTGGTCACCCATCCGTGTCCGGCCATAGTAAATGTTGCTTACTGTAGTGATCGTTTACAGAACACTGAGTCCGCGGCGCGACGAGCGCTTCAAATGGAACCAATATTTGGTATGGAACCCTCTGTGCGTGATTCCGACTCTCACTTGACCGGTTTTTTTATTTAGACTAGAATTATTACTAAGTACCTATATCATTTTAAGGCGACCTTAACCTATCGACCTTGACCATACAAAACTCGTGTGCTTCAAGCTAGTAAATGCAATATTTTACAGCTTGTTTTAGCTGTAATAAGTTAATACTCACCACCACCTATTCAAAATCGTAAAAGACTATAGGTGGATGTTTTCTTCATATATTGGCATACTTTTCATTTGCGTCGATAAAAATTGAAGTCATAAAATGCATTCATCTAAAAATTTGGGGCTCATTCTGCTATCATTTTGCACGTAACGCAATAATTTTTCGTCTACTTATGCCGACAAAAAAAAATATTTTCATTCCTTCTATTCGAAAAGTATCACTTTGCACCACGTTAACGGGGCGCAAAATAGCTTTTCTGTTAAGAGCTTTTTAGCGGGCGGCAAAGTGATTTGAATTTGGAACTTGAAAATTTCATAGAAATCGAACGCAAATTGTATGAATTACTGGCTGGTAAGTGTTGGCTGCACAGCGCGGTGTCCTGAGCTAACTAAAAAAAACTAAAGAGCGCCATTTATCTGTTCGCGTTCGTCATTATTAATGTTCTTGTAATCAGTAAACATATTTTATTTTATTCTGCAAATATACCTAATAAGTTCTACGTCAAGTTATGAAAGTGACAATCCATGAACTCCTGGAACAATAACTATAGAAGGTAACTACGTCATACAAAACTTATGTTTTCTCATAGAACGGGAATGAAAAGTAGAATAGATTACTCGAGGGCAAATTATTTTTCCCTCGGGCGGTGTACTTTGAAATCCTCACTGCGCTCAGGATTCTACGTTAAAATCCCTCGCTATGCTCGGGATTCTATTCTAGAATCCTTCGCTTCGCTCGTGATTCAAAGTAGCGCCCTCGCCGTCAAAATACTATTTTGCCCCCTTGTTATACAATCTACTATTTCGACTGCACCTCTTTTTCGCCATTTTCTAAACCAGGTCCCATAAGCATAAAAACTTTCATTCGTGAATATGATTTCAAATTACTATGTAAGTAAGACTATTGTTGAATACAATAAAGCGCTTTAAATTAAGAAAACTGTAAGCCAAATGTTTATGACATCTGTTTTGTGGCGCCATCTAGTATTCAGTAGAGAAAACAATTTATTTCTGGAAAACATCAAAAAGAAAATGTTAGTTTCTAGAACTATTTACTCTTTGTTGGACACCACTACGACTAAGGAATTTTTCTGCTTTGGTTTTCATTAGAAAATCACATCCATATGTCTCAGAAGTGAAATAACACAATTAATATTTACGAAATATATATTAATTACTACTACAGTAGGTACTTGTTTGTAGATAAAGTATCTTGTTGTAAATAAGAGGGCTGCTCGCCGTTCTTACAAAAGCAGGCCCATGACGGCAGCGTGACGTGAGGGATTCACGCACCCCCCCTTAGAAGCGGGAGCACTCCCAAAACCCACAAAAAACGCGGGATAGCACCCGAACCGTCCCCTGGCCTAGGCCAGGGGTCGGCAACCTTTTGAGTCGGAAGAGCCAAAAATGACGATTTCAAATTACAACATTTTTAAAGAGCCACTAGATCTTTGTTGATCCCACGACCCCCCCCCCCCCCCCCCCCGTAAGAAGTGGGATAGACTAGACTGCGGGGAAAGTCTGCTATAGAGACAAACCAGGTCGGTTGGAAGCTCTGAGAACATTCTTCGAAGGGCGTCTCCAGGACTTACGGCCATTGGCAGATTGGCAGATAGTAAATCACAGGGTGGTTATGAAGAATTTCCACAATTAAAAAAATCTGAGTGATTATGTGGGATTCTCCCACTAAAACCCTGGGATCTTCCTTCTTGTCACTATTGATGGGTCACAGGGAAGGCAAGCGTACAAAAGCTACCTGCAACGACTCTGGGGGTCTAAATATTACCCACCGGAACTTCACTGCCGCGACGCCTGAACACGACGGGTGCGTCTTAGTCAGTCTTACGGCTGTCATAAAGCTTCCATCGTCGTCCACGCGTGCGAGGTTGGCATACTGGAAGTGTTAGGCCACCCCACTCTTTCACCCGCAGCGCTTTTCTCATTGCCGTTGACGTCAAAACAACAGCCGAACCAATTTTCTTCGCTGTCTAACATAGCGTAAACTATAATAGACAGCGACGCGACCGGGCCAATTTAGGACTCTTAGAGCGGTACGCTCGCCACTTCACTCCGTACAAAAAGCGAGGGTGTGCGCTTTATCCACGGCGCCGTCCTCGCAGTGGGTACGTTGCCTCAGGCTCAATGCAATATTTACTAAAATATCCGTGCCCCGTGAGGAGCTGTGTGAAGTGGAAGGTATGTCAGTGCCACTTTTCTACCCAGGACCTCAGAATAAATAAGATGGCAGAGACGAGCTCAATGCTTACCGCCGAGCTCTAGCCTGGTGCGCCATTTATGAATGAGATCATTGCGCGCTCTAACACGCCAGCTTTCAATCTCTTCCGAAGACGGTTGTTTGCCATTTTGACGCACCAAAGCATCGGGCCGGTAGATTTCTGCCAGAACTGCGGCCTCTAGGTTCCACGATGGACTGTCAGAATTAGACATGCTGTCTCTTATGATATTATATTCTCTGGGCTATGGCCCGCTGCGGACATCGCAGCAGAATCCTATTAGAAAGAAAATGGTGCTCCATATAACGCTTTCAAGCGCATCACACCACCATTAGGCGAGTTTGCTTGTTTAACTACTAGTAAGACTTTTGGGGTATTTTTGAATATGTAAGGGTGATAATGTTCTTGAAAATGAATTATATGATAATTATGTATGCAACTAAAGAGCCGCAGGTCTACACCCAAAGAGCCGCATGCGGCTCGCGAGCCGCGCCTTGCCGACCCCTGGCCTAGGCGAAGCCCCTGGCCGTAGGTCTGTTGGGAGTCCTGGGAGGCTGTTGGGCGTACGTGAAATTTTTTAGTCGGTAGGAGTCCGGCATAGCATCCATGATGGATTTTCCCTCACGTTACAAAAAAAATCTTGTTGTAAATAAAGTAAGTAGGTATCATTATATTTTTCGACTTTTGGGGATCAAATGCTTAAGTCAAAAGGCCCAGCTCACAGCACACAGTGCGGTGCTGATACCTACGCTAACGTATGGAAGCGAGAGTTGGGTATGGAAGGAAACGCATGAAAGTAGATTAAACGCGGTCGAGATGCGCGCGCTACGCAAAATCTGCGGAGTAACGCTCGCAGATCGCGTTCGGCATGAAGATGTAAGAAAGAGAGTTGATCTGGAAGAGAGCGTCGGTGTTAAAGTTAGGAAGGGCATGCTACGATGGTTCGGGCATGTGGAGCGAATGGGAGATGAAAGAATGTCAAAACAGATATACAACGAGAAAGTGGATGGACGTAGGAGTCAGGAAAGGCCACGACACACCTTTTTTTTTTACAAGCAGAGCTCCGCTTACGGACTACCCATGCTGGCGAGGCATGGGCTCGTGTGAGGGTTGCCCAGCACCAGATCACCATAGCACTGGGAGTACTCACTAAAACTCTTTGACACCGATCTGCCCCTGTGGGGGTGTTCTGGGATCTGACTAATTCACCAGAACACTACCGAAATTAATCGTGTGTTAGCAAAAGCTGGTGTCAAGAGCCGAAGGAACCGACGTGTATGCATGAAAAGAAAAATAAAAGTTGAAGAAGCAAGTGAGGTGTGTATGGACCATAGGTTTAAGATTTTTCGTAACTCTAATTCTATGGTATGGACTAGAGATGCGCCGAATGTTCGGCCGAATATTCGAATTCGGTACATTCGGCAGGTTTTGGAATGTTCGTATTCGGCCGAATATTCGGTTTATTTGCCAAAATAATCACCGAATGTTGAAATTATTATTAACACATTCATTATTATACCCCTACCTATCCCTATACCTACCCTATCTACCCTACCCCTACCTATTCAGTAGGGGTTTTCCCATAACAAACGTCATAGTACAGAGATCTTTGGTGACGCACAGTAACATTGTCATTTAGGTGATAAGGCCACAATCTGGCGACCAAAAAGATCGAAGTGCTCAACGTTGTTTTCCTAAAAATGCCCAGTGCCGAGCAGACCCATTATTGAATCCATTTAACTCGCAGTAATCACTCAAAGTCCTTGTTTTTCCAGCAATAAATGGTCGAGTTGAAATTATAAAATAGTTTTTTGTTTTAATATAGGACTGAGTGGCCAAATTTTTTATAACGAGCTGGCTCTGTTTTAGATAGTGTTCCGAGCCATTACGGAGTCCGGTTTTTACTGTTCTTCTTTAAGATACAATTATGTGCTTCACTTGATTTCGTGTCACACGACATTATCACTAATACGCTACAAAAAACGACCGCACACAACCAGTCCAAAACTCCAATTGAACTAACTCTCTGTGAAAATAAAGTGATTATTTTTCATTTCACATTTTACATTCTATTCACTCATCTTAATCCGAATTTTAATTTTTAAACTTTTCGTTGGTGGAAAAAAAACTCGTTTCATTAAAAATAAGCCTTTCAGCTCACCATCTCCCGCTAATTATTCAATCGGCGCGAGCGGCCCCACACATAGAGTGCTGTCATTGTTGACATGTCATTTTTTTGAGCTGGTGCTTCTGAATACCGGCTTTGCCAGTTTGACTCTGTATAGAGGCGTGTTATAAGGACTAATAACTATTCTCTACTTAGGGCCCTTTGCGACAACTTCGATTTTAATTTTAAATATGGAAAAAGAATTGGTTTCGAGCAGGATTCGAACCTGCATCTTCTCGCATTCCGTGCAAGATGCTTAACCACTTAGCCACCGAAACCTACTCAGAATCAACCAATTTTTCCACCTTATATACGTCTTGGGGCGACGTATACACTATACATCCTTAAAATTTATGATCAGTTAGCATACTAATTGCTTTTCAAAAATAACCTTAACTTCGATTTTTTACTTCTTGAAGGATCTGTAGACCCAAGTGAACCGTAATAGCAACAGAGTGGCAATGCTCTGCAAAGACGGAGATTTACTAGTAAAATCGAAAAGACTTTTCGACTGTAAACTTTCATCACGCTTGCAAGATTGAGAATCGGCGCCCTGGGGTCGGGGGCTGCGAGTCCAGCGCTGAAAGAATGTCGCTAGTCTCGACGACTGACCTGTACTAACCAGTTTGCCTCGTTAATTTGAACCGAATAATTCGGCCGAATATTCGGTTCGGTACATTTTATACCGAATATTCGGCCGAATGTTCGAATTCGGTTCATCCCACATTCGGCGCATCTCTAGTATGGACCGTGCCGTGTGGCGCTCGGTTCTTTCTGCCTACCCCGCAAGAGATTTGGCGTGAAGATAGTATAGTATAGTACATTTTTAGAAAAACTGTTAAAACAAGTTCTATGTAGGTTCTCTAGTTCTATGTAGGTACTTATGGACAATAAGAATAATACAGGGTACAAATATTATTGTAGTTACGGCTCCACTTTTCCATTATTTATAACTATTTCTACGAGCGCTCGTGGCCCCAGGGACTCAGTGTTCTGCAAATGATCACCACAGTAACCTACTTTATCTATGTCCGGTCTTTGGATGGGTCACCGCCACGTGACCTTATTGCCTTGGAAGGAAGGGTTAAGACAAGCTGAAAGCCTTATGGGCACCTATAAAAATTTCAATTGCAGTGTAGTCACAACTTGCGCCTGATCACTTCAACACTGCAATACGTATAACCACCTATTTATTATGTGTGACGAAATCTATAGGTGAAATGTGTTCGTAGGTATAATTTACATTTCTGCCTTTCCCGTCGGGGATAAAAGGTGTGACCATATGTACGTATTTTTTCCCAATTCGTACCCAGAGTAGTCTGTTTAACTTTGGTTAATAACCAACTGAAACAAAAATAAGGAACTCAATTCGACTGTTATTTTTAAAACTTTTTAAAGTGAAACTTCTTTAGGCGCGACCTAGGGAGTAACTCAGATTATTTTTCTGATGGAAGTAACTTAATTTGAGTTTCCGCTATTATCAAAATTCGAATGAATAATATTAATTTGATGCCGTCAATGGCAAAGAAGTTTTACTTCAATCGCGCGTAGGTAAAGGTTACACGCACAAACTTTTTAAGCGATTGCATAGCTTCTATCGCGGTCCTTGAGCGTGGAGACCGAATCCAGAAATTCCGTCACGAAAAAAGCATAACACTCGGCTATTCTCGGCCACGCTCGGTCACGCTCGTACATCTCGTCTCGCACTTCATATTTTTTTTGTTTACGTTAATTATGAATTCTGCAGTCGTTATCAAAAACTGATACTTGACCAAATTTGAATTAAGAGTATTGGTCGAATTTAGAGTTCCTTCTTAATGTGAAAACAATTTCGGTGCTCCTATTGAAATGCGTCATAGATAAGAATATTGACAGCACTTTGCAAATCACCCACTAACTTTTAATTCATAATTTTTCACAACGGACACGGTAGGTAATGTTTATGTAAAATAACGGCGAAATTACGTGATTTTTTTAGGCGAAAATTGCGGTTTATGACGTATTAAAAAAAACTACCAAATCGATCTCGTTCAAACCAATTTTCGTTGGTAGTTTTTATGACAATGTACATCATATTTTTTTTTTAATTTTGCATTCTCTTAGTTTAGAAGTTAGAGGGAGGGGGGGGGGGGGACACATTTTTCCACTTTGGAAGTGTTAAGAGACGTAAACCTCTATTTATATGTATAAATACTCTAAGAAACCTCAATAGCATTTTTGAAGACCTATCTATAGTAGATACCCCACACGTATGGGAGTGATGAAAAAAAAATTTTTGAGTTTCAGTTCGGAGTATGGGGACCCCCAAAATTTACTGCTTTTTTTCTAGTTTTATATGAAAATCTTAATGCGGTTCACAGAATACATCTACTTACCAAGTTTGAACAGCATAGGCCTTATAGTTTCAGAGAAAAATGGCTGTGACACACGGACGGACAGACAGGCAGACATGACGAATCTATAAGGGTTCCGTGTTTTGCCATTCGGCTCCGGAACCCTAAAAATGCTATGCAATAGCTTTACCGCGGCAGTCCCCGAGTGCCACAAATCTTTTTTTTTAAGTGAAACCTTCTTGTTCTTGGGGTGCATTAAGTAGGTATACCTAATGTTTTTGTACAGGAATAAATACTTTGAAATCGCAACCTTAGCGCTTAGCGAGTTAGTCAATTGAAAATCGACGCCGAACGCCTCGAAACTGTAACCGGCTCAAAACCCTCCAAAAAATGATTTCTAAGAAGCCGTGACGATTGACGACGACGCGACGTCTTGTCATCTCGTGGCCTGTGAAATTGGGGGCCATTTTCACTGGCCACGAGACTTTGACAGTTGGTCTTTTTTTCTCTATCTGTTTGTTCCAGCTAATCTTTGAAACGACAGGACCGATTTTAACGGTACTTTACTGGCAGATAGCAGGTGCAGATGATGTTATAATCAAAAGTAGTTACATAGGCATTTATAATCACGCTGCTACCTAAGAAACAGAGCAGTAATCTTACATGTCAACAAATAGGATCGACTTTCAAAATTACTTTCGGACTGTAAGACGTGAACTGCCAATCGATATCTACTATCGACGAAGGCGGTAGTACTAGGCACCAACATCCAGCGTACCTGTATAGGTACGTATGTACTTACCAACATCCAGCGTACCATTATACGTACTTACTTGTTTCTATTGTGCTTGATCCAGGTACACCTACCTATTTACTCAAAATTTCAACTTTTACTAAAGTTGTTATACTTATGGGTCAAGCCTTTATCCCCGAAGAGGTGGTCAGATGCATTAAACATTCTCATATTTCACCTTCTTTCCTAGAATTTGACCTACGTAATTGGCGGTGGTGTTTTATTTGAATGCTAGGTTTGGTTCGGAATTCCGATGCTTTACGTGTGAAAAAAGTAAAAGTATTGTACCTAAGTAGTACCTACATATTTAAAATATTAATCGGTACCTACCTACCTATGAGTTTAAGAAACAGAAAGGTACCGTTAAAGCATGCTGCAAGAATATCCCTAAAAAATTCTGTTTTTATGACGTTTCCTTTCATAAAAACACAAATATTTTTGGATCTATTAAACTGAAAAGCATACTCCCGGGTATGTATTATATGTCTAGACCCTCAGTGAAGTCAATATCTATTAAAATTTGCGGGCTATGGTGGCTCATAAGCTTTAGACCATTTAACTAATATTAGTCTAAACTTACCATCTTATTGTAACTTACTTATTAAAACCATTAACGTTCAAATCACACACAACCACAAAGTACCTAATTTAAAGGTATTAATAAAACTATGAGTTTTGAGAATAAAGAGGTTTACTTATATTAAATAAAACAATACCTACTTAAAGCACAAATTCAAATCAGTCTTTACAAAATTTTGTAAACAAAAATGAAACACAGATTTACAAGGCAGTTTAAGATGAGACTCCTAGCTTCTTCTGGACAGGTCCTGTGTGTGTAATCTTCACGATACGTTCTCCTGTCGACGGTAGGGCCAGAACTTTAGGAGCTGTGACTGTCAAAACACCATCAGAAGACAATTTTGACTCCACAGTATCAGGCAAACATTCCTTGGGAAGAGCATACCGTCGCACGAACTCTCTAGAAATATATCCATGTTCGTCTTGCTTCTCTTCATGTTTTCCTAGTACAACGACGTGGCCATCTTTTACAGTCACACTGATTTCTTCCGGAGAAAAATGTTGCACGTCGACATTGATTTGAAACTTTTCTTTATCACTGCTTATGTTTTGAGCTTCGTCCAATGCAAGTTGATTCATTTCAGAAGTCATCTGTTCCATCGGTGCCAAAAGTTTCTGCCATGGTCTGAAGACGTTGTCCAAGCGGTTGAAATAAGGGTTGAAGAAATCTCGAGGCATAACTTGGTTGAATGAAGAAGGTCCGAAGAAATCGTTTGGTCTGAAAAACTCCCGCTCCATTCGACGCAGGGATCTATCAAAGTCGTACGCGAAAGGAATTATAGACATTTTACTGATTATCACGAAATTACTCGTACGAACGCAAACACAGCACAGATTGTTTTGTTTCTCAACTCAAAATACGAATGCCGACTTCGCCGCTATTCTACTTATTTATACTCTCCACGCCTCAACGCCCTCTGTCATCGAAGCGCTAAAGTACTTTCGAGAACTTGCCACAAAGTTACAGAGTGTTATGTAGTTAGTTCTAGAAAAATCCGTCACAATAACAGTAGGCGCGCAGCGCCATCTAGTGGTACAAAAAAATGTTTTAGTTCCTCTACTCGTCACGAGATGGCATGTACGACAATATTTTGAATTTGGATACACTATTTTCTCACATTTTTCAAAAGAAATAGTTAAAATTAGATTAATTATGTATCTATAATATTAATTTTAAAAAATATTAATATTAGTTGTATTGGGCTTTCGTTTATTCGCATTTTAGCATAATCCTTAACTAGGTATAGGTTATACCTACTAATGTCTCAGTGTCCAGGGTATTCGGACTATTAAATTAGGAAGATAATTCTTTTACCGTGGATGTTCATTAATCATTTTATTAAAAACCGGCAAAGTTCAAGTTCGTGCACGCCAAAAAACTTAAATAATCTCACAATTCTTTTATTCTGTTTTCATTACCTTTTCATACCTATTTGTATTGCGGCAGTAGAATAGCATCATCTCTGAAAATTTCAACTGCATAGCTATCACGGTTAACATCTCAATGATCACGGTTCATGTTATACCTACAGCAGGCCCGGTGACAGACATACAGACGGACAGACGGCCAGTGGAATCTCAATATGTAATAAGTAGGGTCCCGTTTTATTTGTCTGTTGTCTATCGAGGACTATCTGTTGGGCGCATTATAGCCGGTAGGAGTCCGGCATAGCATCCATGAAAGATGTTCCCTCACGTTCAAATAAAAATAAAAAAGGGTCCCGTTTTAACCTTTTGAGTATGGAACCTTAAAACTGTGAAGTATGTTTGTTATTTAATCATTCTTTAACGCTTTAACCGTTTAAATAAGGCTGGCCATAATATGGTATGAACAGGGACGGGTCTGGATAACAAATTCCATCGAGTTGTTCTTGAGATCCTAGCGTTCAAACAAACAAACTCTTCGTTTATAATAATATTCGCATTATCAACTGCCAGGAGGTTACGGATAGTCTAAAGCCGTTGGCGCAGCGAAGAACTATTGCGTCTCTGGCTGCATTCTACCGTATCTGTCACGGTGAGTGTTCTGAAGAGCTCTTCAACCTAATCCCGCCCTCTCCTTTCCGATCCCGAACAACGCGTGCTGGACAGAGGTGACACTCTCACACAGTGGAAAGAATCTTCGCTAGAACTGAACGATTCAAGAGATCGTTTCTCTGTCGAACCATAAAAACCTGGAACGACCTGCCAGCGCATGTGTTTCCCTCCTCTTACAATCCTGGGTTCTTCAAGTGGAGCGTGAAGAGGCAAATGAAAAATGAAAATGAAAATGTCTTTATTCATTTAGGTTACAAAGTAACACTTATGAACGTCAAAATTTTTGCTTCTACATTTACATTTACTGCCAGATTCGCAATGCAATAGGTAGAGCCTGTGAGGAAGAACCTGGCAAGAAAACTCACGGCCACTCTTTTCAAATAGTCTTAGTACATTCGTTTGTCATGCAATAAAGATTAACAATTTTGTCTACACAAGCGACATTTACAATCGCGCCTAATTAAGTGAGGAGCAAGCAACTCATGTCCATGTCTCTGTATCATTAAAATAGTTATCAATAGTATAGTATGCCCTTTTTAAAAGATGTGTCTTGATTTCCCTTTTGAATCTATATAAAGGAAGGTTCATAATATTTAAAGGGATTTTATTGAATAGGCGTACACCAAGTCCTTCGAATGAGTCGTGTACCTTATACATACATACATACATACATAACATCACGCCTGTTTCCCAACGGGGTAGGCAGAGACTATGGCTTTCCACTTGCTACGATCCTGGCAAACAACTTTCGCTTCTTCAACTTTCATAAGTGTCTTCATACATGCTCTTCGGTTAAGGGTACTCTTGACCTGGCCTTTTCTCAGAAGATTGTCGATTTTATCGACTTGAGTATGCCGAGGTCGACCTCTACCAGTTTGTCCATTCACTCTCGCCTCATAAATCTGTTTCGTCAGCCTATTTCCATCCATTCTCTCCACATGTCCAAACCATCTGAGCATCCCTTTTTCTATCTTAGTCACTACATCTTCTGTCATGCCGCAATGTTCCCTTATCACACTATTATTCACTTTATCCATCAATGTCACTCCAGCTATACTTCGCAAACTTCTCATTTCCACTGCATTAATTTTACTTTCATGCTTCTCCTGCCACACCCAACTTTCACTACCATGCATAAGTGTAGGGACAAGCACTCCTCTATGTACAGCCATCCTTGCCTTTTTAGACACGTTCTGACTGTTCATAAAGGTGTGAATGGCTCCATTCACTTGATTTCCTGCCAAAACTCTTCTTTCAATATCATTGTCACACTTTCCATCTCTTGCAAATTTTGAACCCAAATAAACAAACTCTTTCACCTGTTCCACGCTCTTTCCTTCGATCAATATCGAGCAATCAGTCATACATTTCTCTCTTTCAAAAACCATTACTTTTGTCTTGCTTACATTAACATTCATTCCTCTACTTTTAAGCGCATCGTTCATTACATTAACCATCAACTGCAACTCCTCCGCCGATGATGCCAGTATTACCTGATCATCAGCATAAAGGAGGCATTTGACGGTTAGCTCATTCATTTTTAGTCCATACGCACACTCTTGTAGATCTTTCAAACAACTGTCTATATAAAGGTTGAACAGCCATGGTGACGCTACACAGCCTTGCCTCACACCTTTTTCGATGGGAAAAAAGTCTGTGCAAGCTCCATTGATCCTGACACAAGCACTGGAGCCCTCATATAGAGATTTCAATGCTCGTATCAAGTTGCTGTTCACTCCATACATGAACAGTGTTGACCACAGTTCATTCCTCACCACTCTGTCATAGGCCTTTTCTAAGTCCACGAAGATGCAATAGACTTTTTGGCGTTTTGCCAAAAACTTTTCAGCTAGGCATCTTAGTGAAAAGACCTGATCCGTGCATCCCCTTCCTTTCATAAATCCTGCTTGTACATCCCACATTTTTCCTTTAGTTTCATTCATCACTCTTTTAATCAAAACTTTCGCATACAATTTGCCTACGACACTGAGCAAGCTTATGCCGCGGTAGTTTTTGCACTCTTGCTGTGACCCTTTACCTTTGTACAGCGGCACTATGACCGATTTGCACCATTCTTCTGGTACTCTGCCATTTCGCCAGCAAAGATTGAAAAGGCGGTACAGCTGGCAAGCTACCACGCCACGACCCGCTTTCAGCATCTCGACAGAAATTCTATCAATCCCAGCAGCCTTTCCTAATTTCATACTATTCAACGCTTCCACAATTTCTTCCATACTTAAGTGGCTTTCATTATCAAGTTCATTCATTTCCGAGACATGAGTCTCCCTTTGCATATCCTCTTTTTCAAATAAACTTTCAAAATATTCCTTCCACCTTTTTAACACACATTCCTCTCCTATCACAAAACTACCATCATGGTTTCTGATTTGTTTAAATTGTGAGGTAGTCTGTTCAGTCCTCATTGTTCTTATAGACTTCCAAAAGAATTTTATATTCTGTTGGAAGTCATCAGATAACCTGTTATGAAAGTCATCCTCATCATTATCTCTCTTACTTTTCATCACTTCTTTCGCATCACGCTTATACCTTTTATACTCATCCTTTGCCATTTTTACATCCTCATCCGTTGCCTTCTGCATTCTTTGATTGGCCATTGTAGCCAGCCAGTTCAACCATGCTTGCTTCTTATCAGACAAAACTTTTAAAACTTCTGCAGACATACTCTTTACCTGACATCCATGTCGCCTTTTGCTTATCCCACATACTTCCACTGCAACTTTTACGAGACCTTCCTTAATCATCTTCCATAATTCTTCCATCTCACATATTTCCTCTGAATTTTCGAATTTCTCGCTCAGTTTACTTATAAATTCCTCTCTCACGCTTATATCTTTCAAATTTTCGACTTTAATGCGCTCCAGTACACTAATGGGCTTATGCGCACGATGCCGCCACCGCTGAAACAGACCTCTTACTCGGCTAATTACCAAGAAGTGATCTGTGTCAATCCCGGCACCGCGGTATGCCCGGGTGTCCAGCACATTCTTTCTCATTCTTGCGTCTACTATCACAAAATCAATCATGCTTCTCTGGCTTTCTTGTTTCCTTGTATACAAGTGGATATCTTTGTGGTTAAATATGGTGTTGGTTACCACAAGATTCCTATCCAAACATACTTCTAGCAGACTTTCGCCATTTTCATTCACTCGCTCATCCCCAAACTTTCCCAATACACTTTCATATCCATCACGCTTCACTCCAACCCATGTGTACCTTATGTAATCGAAAAACCTTTCCAATCAATTTATGCTTATTTCTAGTATTTATTGAATGTACGTCACTGTTCTTAAGATATAGATGTATGTTCTTTTTAACAGACATGATGTTCTCAAATATGTATTGCGATGCAACCGTTAAAATTCCTATTTCTTTAAATTTCTCTTTAAGCGATTCTCGAGCATTTAATTTATAAATTGCACGTATAGCTTTTTTCTGAAGTACAAAAATTATTTGTATATATATCTGCTGCCTTGCCCCACAGCAAAATGCCGTAAGACATGACGCTATGAAAATAACTAAAATAAACCAGCCTGGCTGTTTGGACATCAGTGAGCTGTCTGATCTTGGTAACGGCAAAAGCCGCCGAACTGAGTTTTGCTGCTAGACACGATATTTGGGCAGTCCACTGTAATTTACTATCTAAAGTGATCCCCAAGAATACGGTTGATTCTACAAGATGAAGGGTGTCACTGTTCAATGTTATATTTGTTTCATAATTTTTGACATTGGGCATGGTAAATCTAATACATTTTGTCTTTTTAGCGTTCAATAGCAAATTATTGGTTGTGAACCAATCTACAACTTGGGCTAGTGCACTATTTACGTTGTCAAAAGTACTTGGATTGCGATCAACTTTAAAAATAAGTGATGTATCATCAGCAAATAGAACAACATCGCACAAGTTCTGTACATAGAAAGGTAAATCGTTGATGTAAATTAAAAATAAAAAAGGTCCTAGAATTGATCCTTGCGGCACAAGGATCAATTCTAGGACCTTTTTTATTTTTAATTTACATCAACGATTTACCTTTCGGCACATCACAAGGCCGCCAACTTGAGGCCCACTGTCAGAGGTGGCCCCCAATCGCTAGATGCGCCACGGCTTTCCATCAGGCTGGTGGCGATGTCAATTTGGCGAGCAAAATAAAAAAAAATATATATATAAATATACAATTTGCTAATTATATTAAACTGACTCGTAACCTCCGATACGATGTATTTACAGTGTGTTTCAATTCAGGTACGGTAATCTACTAGTACCTACTAGCATCTGTATTATTGTGCTATTAGGTACAAGTAGGTACGAGTTTGGGTTTAAATAGGTAAGGAAAGAAGAAAGAGAGAAAGAAAACGTTTTTATTCCACTAAAAAATACATAATAATAGCAATAAAAATTAAAGGTTATAACACAGGAACTCAGCGTAATGTGTTTAAAAGTACATACTTACTATTTAACCTCGCAGAGGGCTGGTGTTTCGTAGATTGGGGTTTTCTTCCGCTAACGCTTAGGTTGTGGAATGATCTTCCTGCCTCGGTTTTCCCAAACGCCTACAGTATGGGGTTCTTCAAAAGGGGTTTAAGAAGGTTTTTATAGGGTCGGCAGCGCGAGTGTGGCGCCTCTGGTGTTGCAAACGTTCACAGGCTGCGGTGAACACCAGTCCTTCTGGTGGGCCGTATGCTTGTCTGCCACCTTAGTGGTATAAAAAAAAAAAAAAGATTGAGGACAGAGTCCTCAAAGATGTACAGTTCAGACCTTAGAGTATAATACCTAATAAAAACTCTAAGATTCAGACATTATATTTTATTTACAGCATATGCATTACTTTCATTTTAAAGTCTGTCTGTCATGATGAGGCAACTCAGGAACCACGATAGCTAAAATGCTGATTGTTTTAGAGATGATGTAGTTTGTTGCCGCTATTACATGCAAATTACAATAACAATTTAAAAACTCGGCTCTAAAACTATCGAACAATTTCTTGAACGAATTTTATTAACAAGAGTGATGGAGTTCGTTCAAGAGTATTTGAAGTTATACACAACTAGCGGCCCGCTCCGGCTTCCACTATTTAATGGATGTTATTATACATATAAACCTTCCTCTTGAATCACTCTATCTATTAAAAAAACCGCATCAAAATCCGTTGCGTAGTTTTAAAGATTTAAGCATACAAAGGGACATAGGGACAGAAAAAGCGACTTTGTTTTATACTATGTAATGATATAGGTACACGTTTTTCGTAGGGATTTTCCTTGTACCTAATATATTTAGGCAACACGCTGTATCTGCATTGTTAACAGGGCAGTGCCAGCATCCTATCAATTCCTATCATATTATTAGTTGTTATTCATTGTCCGGCCGCGAAAAGAGAATGATAGTTATTGTGTGAACGAACGCTGATAGCAACCATTAACGATGTTATTGTTATTTCATTGTGTATTGTTACAGTTTTTGCTGATATTTTGGTGAGTATAATAAATTGTTGTTTTAAAATATCACAGTAATAAAGACAAAATTGATTTAAATAGAGTTATTTTACACTCATGCAAAGTTTTAGGGATTAGATCTGTTTATTTTTTAGAGTGGATGTCCTGAGTAAGTTAGGATTCCGTACCTAAAGGATAAAAATGGGACCTTATTCATGAGACTTCGTCGTCCGTGTCTGTCAGTCCTTTACAAGGTTGTATCTTTGGAACCGTGATAGCTACAGAGCTGACATTTTCACAGGTGATGTATTTCTGTAGCCGCTATAACAACAAAGTACCTACCTAAATTGGAAAAAGAATAATATTAATGGAGGCCCCATACAACAAACGTTAATTTTTGCCGGTTTATAGTACGGAACCCTCTGTGGGCGAGTCCGATTCACACTTTTCCGGTTTTTTTAAATTCATGTATTAATATTTGAGACGCTTCGGCTGTCACATCTAAAATTTTCCCTATAAATGTAAACTTTCACTAAATACTTTGTACCTACTTATTCTGTTTTCCAAATTTTCAGCACACACGGTCATTTGATAGATTCAAAGGCATGCTTTCCTAAAGACTTCATGTTTGGCACAGCAACAGCTTCATATCAGATAGAAGGAGCATGGAATGTATCAGGTGAGTTCACATTCTACCTTCTTTTTCATGCTAATGGAGTGCAAAGATCCTACCAACATGTTTAGTTTCAAGATATAAGTAGGTACCTATCTAAATATCCCGCTGCAAGCAGCTGTAGGTAATTCAATGCTGATGCCCGTAAAAGGTCTTGGGTTTTCGGGTAACAGTTGCTTCCAACTGTTAGCCGAATACCCAAGACACACATACAATATGATCAGAACTGAAAACGCCCACGGCTTTACTTGCATGAAAATTAATTATTTTTACAATAACTAGTCATGCGGTTTCACCTATGTTCACTGGGAATAATTTCCTTATTTAATACCTTTATTTAATAAGGAAATTAAAAATTTAATACCTTTCCAACAGTGAAATATTTTTTTAAATCGGTTTAGT
This sequence comes from Miltochrista miniata, assembly GCA_933228765.1. Classification (NCBI taxonomy): domain Eukaryota; kingdom Metazoa; phylum Arthropoda; class Insecta; order Lepidoptera; family Erebidae; genus Miltochrista; species Miltochrista miniata. Next base: position 38,294,171 of record OW121753.1, on the reverse strand, counting down.
AGTTTCGGAGCCTATTCGATGCAAACATACAAACAATCAAATCTTTTCTCTGTATAATATTAGTAAGTATAGAAAATGTACGTAGTGTAAGAATTTAAGCTTTTTAAATTTGTAGGCAAGGGCGAAAGCATTTGGGACCGCCACACCCACGAGCACCCGGACTGGGTGTTCGACCACAACAACGGCGACATCGCTGATGGCTCCTACTACAAGTTCAGGGAAGATATTCAGCTCATGAAGGCGCTTGGAGTCAGTACGTACAGGTTCTCTGTCTCCTGGCCCAGGATACTGCCGAATGGAATGACCAAGTAAGTCTCTTGAAAAAAGGTAGGTAATTTAGTTGAGCAATGTTATATGCTACTAGCTAAGGAAAACGGGTTCATCTGGGACACACTATGAACCCCATAACAACTATTGAACCCAAACATGCCTATTTTACAATAATATACAGACATTTGACGATATTTATTTTAATGCTACTCTCCCATAAGTAGAAACATGATTGATTATACATAGAATAGGGGATTTTTTTAAAGGGTTTAGTAGTTCTAAAGTTTATAAGTATATAAATTTTTTTTTCTTGATTCAATTAACAAGATAGAAGTATAGATATAGACTTGTCATCATCACTCTTTTGTTGAAGGGAGCTGGCAGCGGAGTAATAAGATGCAATGATGCGGGGTGGTTTAGACTATTTCTTTTTATGAATGTGAAATTAATAGAATGAAGATTGGGTCAGCTAATCATTTTACATCCAGTCTTATCCATTTTTCCACTGTCTTTGGCATCTCTGAGACCCACCACCATCTTCCATCCTGACAGAACTAGCAGTCGTGTTTTGAAGTCGATATAATCTGAAACTGCTAGTTATACTGAAATGAATGTTTGAGTATGTAGCACTTTTCATAATGTAATGTTATTTTTATAAACTTCTTAACGGAAGTACCATGTCAGACGCGTTTGTTGCAGTGATAAAGTCAGCCAGTTCAAACATAATAATAACTAAATCAGTGACTGCGTCCATCAATAACTTGACCAGTCAAATCTCGGATCGTAAAAAAATAACATCAAGTGTCCATGTTTTATTTTTACGTTTGTTTGCATTGACGAGCATACACTCGAGCCTTGTCAAGTCACATTGATCATTTCTGGATTAGTTCCAATAGCAAACAGACAAACACACGATCACCAGTTTGTCCTTTTACTAATGTTACCTACTGATTTGGTTCGATATTTTGATTTCCATTGCTGGTTTCTAAGGTTACTATGATTATTAATTTCAGTCAGTAAAATGGCATTTCTTGAATGAAAATTCAGTAGGTACTAAATTCATTAAGTGACAGTTTCACTTGTCAGTTTACTGACTGAGATTAATAATCGTACTTAGGTAAAACTTTTATATCGTGACGTATCTATGAGTTTTAAATCATGACACAGCTCGTTATAGACATGGATTCGACTTTTGTCCCCACATTTTGCGCCCGGAGCGCCAACATTGCATTCGTTATAGTCCGATTATAGATTTTATCTGCATTAACTTAGTTGTAGAATAAACTCTGGAATGCTGAAATAAAAAAATCACATCCCCTGAATAGTAGGTAGGTATTTAAAAAATCTCTTACTGTTTATTTCGTTACAGTGAGGTAAACGAGGACGGTCTCAGATACTACCACGAGTTATTAGATGAACTGCACAAGCACAGCATCGTACCTATACTCACGATGTACCACTGGGACTTGCCGCAGAGTCTTCAGGACCTGGGCGGGTGGACCAACCCTAACATGGCTGACTACTTCACTGATTACGCCAAGGTAACTTGAACCTGCTTTTAAACATAGTAGCTTTTTTTATACCACTAAGGTGGCAGACAAGCATACGGCCCATCAGATGTACCTGTGGTCACGGCAGCCTATGGACGTTTGAGCGCTACACTCGCGCTGCCGACCCTGTAAAAACCATCTAAGATCCCTCTTGAAGAACCCCATACTGTAGGCGTTTGGGAAAACCGAGGCAAGGAGATCATTCCACAACCTAAGCGTGCGCGGTAGAAAACCCCTATGCCCTATAGGATCTAACCGTGCCTTTAGCTGGGAACCCTGGTTCCTCAAGCGGACCGTAAAGAGGCACAGCATTATGCTGCAAGCTTGAGTATACCGTTGTCAATAGTCTTGAGATCTCTTACAGGGATTGGCCCCCAATTCACAAGTGGTTGCCATGATTTCCATCAGGCCGGTGGCATCATTTGCAGTCCGATGAGCCAAATATTGAAAAAAAAAAGTACCTATTTCATAATTTATCATGAAGATAAATGGTAAATGAGCTGACGATTCACCAGGATTTTTGGAGCCCATGCTTATATTTAGGTACATGTTTAATCTTAACATTAATTTGTTTTATACAGCATATATATGTAAATTATCTATTTCACCTCTTTTATTATTAATATTGTTTTTAATGTGGTTTTTCCCAATTACGTACTTATTTCCAATTTAATTCTAATGAGATTTTAAATAGGATTCAATTTTGATTTTCATTTGATTTTACTTAATTTAAATTTAAATTTTATTTTAATCAAAAGCTTAATTTTTATGACATCAGCGCCAATTTAATAGTAATTTGATTTTGTTTTAGGTAATGTGTATTTAACCAGTGTCTAGTTTAAGTTATATTATTATTATTACTTACTAACATAGTTCATAAGTCCACCGTTCATTTACTAACAAATTATGGATGAATATTGTCTGAAATAAAATGTTTATTATTATTATTATATCACATTCACGTGTTGCACCTGCTAAATGGCTGAAACTTCTGATGCAGGTCAACAAAATTGCAGCCTCTGCCATGAATTCTGAAAAAGAGTCAAGTCATATTTACGGGTAACAGTCAATATTCACAAATTGTGATGCAGCATTTCAACTGAAGCGACGGCTGATCTCCATCATTCTTGGTAGGACCAATCAAAGTTCATCTCTGTTATGATATGAGCTCTGGATTAGGTATAACGTGTTCCAGACGATTAAAAGTAAACAAGTTCTAGATCCAGATTAGATTTAGAAGCTCATATACGGTGTAGTACAAATTCCTTACTCGATAGATTCCTGAATTGGACGGATTCCTGGACTTGATGGATTAGTGCGGCCATTGAACAACCGTACACTAATTACTGCGAATGGAACAGGAAATCATTATCAATCAATTAAATCAACTTGTGGCAGTCCAATGCTGAAAAAAAAAATCATTAGCGTAGATAATAAAAACTTCTCGAACGCATAGTTATCTAGCAGACTACTTTATGCAATTGTCATAAGAATCCTTGCCAAGCGAACAAATACTTTTAATTTTTTCATTCATTTTATTTTACTTGTATCTAAACTTTAGATACAAGTAAAATAAAATTACTTGACTGACGTACTTGCTAGCTCGCTCCATGTCATCGAGGCTTTAGTGAGCGAACTAGCAAGTACACGAGCAACCTGTAAACTCGCTCTGTATCTGTAAAAATAAACCTCATTTTACTTTTTCTGTCAAAATTACAGATTCTCCTCGACAATTTTTCTGACAAAGTGAAGATCTGGCTGACCTTCAATGAGCCGCTGACTTTTTGCCACGATGGGTACGGTGGCACTGATGCTCCTGGGGCCAGGTCCAGTGGCATCCAGGCGTATATGTGCGGACACAACGTGCTTAGGGCGCATGGGATGGTATACCGCATGTTCGACAAGACTTATCGGAAGTCATCTAATGGTAATTAAAGATTGATATTCGCTCTAGTAATAAATTACGCTATGCTGATCGAGGCAACTGATAAATATGCTGATTCTATGTAGCTAATTACGTAAAATGAAAACTTTGTACCTACTTACCCCTTTTTATGAAAATTGCTGGGTATGGAGAAGTAAGTAGCTGTTATTTACATAACAATCGTTATTGTTGATCGAAGAATCAGCTGCTTCAGTTTCATTTATTTGATGTATTACCTACATAGACCAACAGCTATAAAAAACTGCCTAGCGCAACTTCGTCTGCGCTCCTTAAGTGTCCTCAATGTATATTCTACATAACAAAATGTTTCTTTCGCAGGTACTATGGGAATAACTTTGGATATTCCTTGGACGGAGCCAGCCACCACTTCTGTAGAGGACCAGAAAGCAGCAGAGACTGTCCGACAATTTCAGGTAAGCACACCACCTAGACCGCGACTTGGCCAACGTAGGGTAATGCCCGCCTTCCACTGCGAGCGAGTCGGACCCATTACGGACTCCGCTATACTCGTAACGACGATTTTCATACATGTCCTTCCACCAAAGCGGACATGACATGTATCGAAAATCATCGTTACGAGTATAGCGGAGTCCGTAATGGGTCCGACTCGCTCGCAGTGGAAAGCGGGCATTATACTTTAAATAACTATTACAGTGAAGTATGAAAATGAAGTACCAGTAGAGCTAATTTACTGCCTACTACAGTATAATATACCTATAATCATCTATCAATAATGTATCTTTTTTTTTCAGTTTGGTTGGTTCGCACACCCCATCTTTTCTACAACTGGTGACTACCCTCCAGTTATGAGGAGACAAATCGACACAAATTCTAGAAGACAAGGCTTCCCTCGTTCTAGACTACCGACATTCTCAGCCAAAGAAGTGGCTATGATACAAGGTTCCTATGATTTCATGGGTGTCAACCATTACACGACCTATCTGGCTAAGCAGGGGACGGGGAAGTTGAGGCTGCAACCGTCTTTTGAAGATGATATGAATGCTAAGGTTTATCAGAAAGAGGAGTGGCCGAAATCTAACTCCACGTGGCTGAGGGTAGGTTTTAATAGTTAAGCAAGTTATTTACATTTTTTTGTTTATTGGTCTCCGGTGTATTATCATGGTATTGAAATAGCGAAAATAATTGTAAGTCTGAAGAGTGCTATTGGCTACTTTTTATCTAAAGGGTTTTTCTTGTCGTCCTGGGGTATCCTTCCGCGGGCTTACCCGGGGCCCCCAACGGTAGGCTGTTAGGCAGGACACCTGAGGTTTTTTAGTCGGTAGAAGTCCCGCATAGCATCTATGACGATTTTCCCTCACATGAGAAAAAATTGTTTTGCTCTGAAAAAGCAACCATTTTAAATTAACACTAAGAGAGCGGAGCAGTAGCAATCATAAATTTAATTAAAAATATATGAATCTTTTTACATGATTAAAAATCTTACTTCTTACTAATGTTATAAATGTGAATGTTTGTGAGTGTGGATGTTTGTTACTCTTTCACGCTCGAACGGCTGAACAGAACTTTCTGAAATTTGGTACAAGGATAGATTATAGTCTGGAATAATACATAGGCTTATAGGCAATACTTTTTATCCCGGGAATAAGTTCCCACGGGAACAAATTTTTCGCTACTGCTACAGGATTCCTAGGGTAGGTTAGGATTAGTATGGACAGTGATTATTACTTTTCAACATTTTTTTTAAATTTACAGATAGTGCCATGGGGCTTCAGAAGGTCATTGAACTGGATTAAAACCACATACAACAATCCTATGATGATGGTCACCGAGAATGGTATCTCCACCCAACCCGGGTTGGACGATAAAAAGCGTGTTCAATACATCGACTCGTACCTACGTGCTTTGTACGATGCTATTACGAAGGACCATTGTAACGTGAAGGCGTACACCTATTGGAGTTTGCTGGATAATTTTGAGTGGATGAGGGGTTTTTCGTACGTAGATTATCACTAGCTGATTCCCGCAGCTTCGCCCGCGTAAAATTTGTTACCGTTCCCGCTTCCCGTAGGAACTTATTCCCTGGAAACCAAGTAGCCTCTGTGTTATTCCAGACTTTAATGTACCTATCCCTGTACCAAATTTTAGCCAGATCCGTTCAGCAGTTCGAGCGTGAAAGAGTAACAAACATTCACACATCCACATTCACAAACCTTCGCATATATAATATAAGTAAGATACTCGTAATCTTATACATTGAGCATATTCGCCTCAAGAATAATTGCTCAGCTTTTTGTATTCGATGATTTGTAAAGATTGGTATTAGATGCCACTTGGAGGAAATTGTTTTTATGAATTGTGGGACACATTGCAGCGACTGATTGGATGCGGAATGTGTTGGAGCGGGTATTGTAGCATTTGAGGGAGGCTTACGTTCGGCAGTGGACTGCCAAAGGCTGATTTGAATGATTGATTGACAATAAACAAGTATTCTCACAATAATTTACTGCTTACCTAGAGAGCGCTTGGGAGTCCTGGGACATCCTTCCGAAGGCTTACCCGGGGCTCCATACCATAGGCTGTTGGGCGTTACGTGAGGTTCTTAAGTCGGTAGGAGGCCGGCATAGCATCCATGAGGACTTTCCCTCACGTTAAAAAAAGAAAAAAAAAAGAGCGTTCAGTCAAATATCAAAGCTCCATTCCATTCCAATTCACTGAAAAAAGGGACTTTACGATGCAGTTCCTTAAACAAAGTAATTTAGTAAATAATTTATTAAACTGGTTATTTCAGTGAACGTTTCGGCCTGTGTGAGGTGGACTACACATCACCAAATCTGACGAGAACTCCGCGGAAGTCGTTCCACTACTACCAGATGGTCGCAACAACTGGTTGCCTGCCAAGCCAATCTCACGATTATACCTATGATACATTGTAATTTGTACTTATTTTGATTAAAATTTTGTAAATTTCCTTACATTTTTTTGTTTTTTTTGTTCATATTGCCGATGTATCTGGGTGCAGTTGTCTCAAAATTGAATTGAATTGACCTTAAACCGCTAAATTGAATTGAATTGAATTGAATTGACCTTATCCAACTGAAAATAATTGCAATTTCAAGTCAGCCTTATCTGTAGGTAAGTAAGCGCAGTCTGACCAACTTAGAGGTTCTTGTGCGTATGTTTTTTATTCAGGCTTGAGAAGAAAGAACGTACTTAAGTGAATCTAAGACCTTTAAAATATTTTTTTTATTAGTTCAGCGACTGGCCTGACTGCCAGCGCGATGAGACCCGCGAGATTTCAATATAACGTATGTGTGACTGAAAGTCTTCGTGATTGCACTCATTTGAGTAAGTTTTACGGGTATATAAGGTAAACTGTGACTAAGGTGAAGAAGACACAGAAAAGGATTTTTTTTCATGAATCCTACAGGAAAACCACACGACGCCTTAGAAGTGTCTACAGTCGAGAGACTCGGAAAAGCCCCAAGTCCCAGATGGGATATCATTTCGAAGGCTTACCCGGGGGCATCATAAAGTTCTCAATTTGAGAACCATTGTCAATAGTCTGAATATCCAAACTATAAATCTTGAGTAGGTACCTAGTCTATAAAAATAAAATAAAACAAAAAGACAGTGGGAATTTCAAAATATCATTTATTTATTTATATTTATATTGTTCAAAGAACTTTAAAATTACTCAACTGTTTACACGTAATGTAATCACTATTAATAACAATTACTTCTATAAATAATAGGTACGCTATATACAATTAATAACATTGTATATTATAAATAACAAGATTTAATGTGTATATTTATAGTTTATGATAAATTCGGTTTTTATTGAACATGTTGAAACGCACTCATTGTTAAAATACTCGTTGGTAAACTAAGCATACTTTTAAATCAATTGGAATATTAACTTAATTCAGGTAACATTGAAAATCAGTATAAGTTTAAACTAATTTCATTTCAATGATGTAATAATGCATTGAAATTTAAAACATAAGTCCTTTAATACTTGTTTGTAGCCTCGATCAATCTTAACAAGCGCTCAAAAGTATTTTAATACTACGTGTACCTATCATAAATATTTTAATCAAAAAGATTCTAAGCTTAGTCAGTTTATTTTACTGACTGTAGGAATTTTGGATCAGATTACAGAATAGTTAGGTATGAATTTTCTCCTGTATATTGGGTGTAACAAAATTGACTCTCCAAATTTCGTCACGTGACGTGGCATCAGGCAAGAAACATTACAAAAATGAAGAAAAAAAAGTCAAATGAATATTTTAACCGTAAATTCGTTTTTATAGGTCCTATAAATTTTCATTATCACCCTTTCTATCGCTACTGAGCGGAAGTAGAAAGCGACAACGGCGACCATGTTACCTCGAATTGCCGCGGTAAAAAACGAATTCTTAGTGTGCTACAAAAAAATTAAACAAAAAAAAAATTAACCCCCCTTCTTATTAAATATTTTTATTTGATTTCCGATGCCAAGTCATCTCATGAAATTTGGAGAGAATTTTGTTACACCCAGTATAGTGCACGGTAATGAGCAATAGTCTTGACATTGGACCACTTAATTTACGGGCAATACAAAGTGTGGAAATAAAATGACCTCTGCCTTCCCCTCCGGGGATATAGGCGGCATTTTAGGTAAACTAATTTACTAATCTATTTTATCGACAATTTGAATTTGAGATGTTTCGTCGAGAATTTAATCAGAAAGAATCGACGAACTGTTGGCACCTCGAGAAGTTGTGAGGCCCGGACGCACATTAGAGGCACGGCACTTCAAAGTATTTTTACGCAAATACTCATGCAATACGTAAAAAATAAATATAAATATAACTTAGAAGTCTGGTAATAAAGTTAAAATTTTAATGAGGTCGTAAGTACAAAAACATTATCGCGTTATTCTCGTACTTAAGCATGCCGTAGTTGACTTTGCTGCTTTGGCAGTCTTTGGGCAAGATATTGAGCCAAACAAAAAGCAAGATAGCCTGCATGTGGACCAATCAAGGACAAGCAAGGACGCCTAGGCATGCCCAAGGACGGTACAGTAGGTTGAAGAACGTCGCGGTATAGTCAATGTCACCGGCATACTGTGAACTTATGCACATGTCGAAGATTCTTTTGCAATGCCGTGCCGTGCCAGCGATGTGCGCCAGGTCTAAGTGTACATATAATATTTGGTTATCTGATATGACCTCCCTGTCAAAAGCCTAATTCCCTAATTATTTACGTTTGAGGCATTTTACATTGACTACAGTCCTCCATGGTATCTTGGAACTCTTCGATTTGCAATGTCATCTCGAAGAAGTTGTATTTCTCGTGAACTAAGCGAGTGGCTTCTTGTAGAACCTTCTGGGGGCTCACTCCACATCCTGCAATGAACAAAAAAATATAATGATACTAGCGGACGTGAAGCTGTTTCACACGCGTAGTTTCCGTGCCTGTGAGATACTGGAATAAATGTCAAATAAAGCAGTGAAATATTTTTTTTAAATCGGTCAGTAGTTTCGCAGTCTATTCAATACAAACAAACAGTTTTTCTTCTATAACATAATTATTATGAGTATAAATTATAAGTGATATCCCCGAATCTAAAAAAATAGGGTAGTTCAGCTCCTCATGGGAGAAGCATGCAAATGACGCACATCCATCTATGTACCCATGTGCTTGCAAGTAACGTACAAAGTTTTAGGTGACGGAATTAAAAATTCTCCCATCTTCATTGATTCGAAGAACTCGGCTCAGACAACTCCGTACCACAAGACCGTGACCCTGATGTCACACCGGTAGGAGTGAGAGGGGATTAAATATGCATATTGTAAGTGGAAAAAAATAAAATGTACTTACGAATGGCCAAGTGAGCCGATAATGCGGTTTTGTCTAGAGTCAATGCCCACATGCGAAGGTTGTGTATACGGACCACGCCTGGCAGTGACAGGAACGTGTTGGCTACCTCCTGAAAAATATATTTAAAATTTTTATTCATCATGCTTGGTAATGATCTTACTAACCACAGTGCTGATTTATCAACCCGAATATTAACGTAAAGAACTTAATAATATTATAAATAAATAAATATTCACGGACATTTCACACAACGCCATCTGATCCCAAAGTAAGCTAGGAATAAACTAAATAGGTAATTAATAATTATGAATTAATGACATGAAAGAGCATCAATAAATGGCGACTTTATTGCAAACTATTTGCGGGTATAAAATATTTGATTGAAGTAAAAAAATATTGAACAGTTCTAAGAAATGAGATTATAGTTCTCTCCGGGAGACCATTCAATCAATGCTTGTTCGTCTATAGTGTAATTTAGCATAAGTGGACTGAAAATAAGCATGTTACCTGAAAATCGAGGTTCCTTGGAGATCCTTCCATAAGCACCAGCAGCGCGTCTTTGATAATGTTGAACGTGGTGATGAGCACCAAGATTGAGAACAGGAACGTACAGATCGGATCCACCAGGTTCCAGCTCGGCTGTAACGACATTAAAAGTATAACTTGTATCTACCTCACAATTACTGTGATAACTCTCCTAGAGGTAAGTAAAGGAATGCCTCAAGGTACTATGTTTGATCCGCTTTTATCTAACTTCTGAGTTGAGTCAACAGAATTAACGAAGTTTAACTAGATAATATTAAACTAGTACCAACCAGCCTTAGGTATCGCTTTAAACAATATTCAGCGCCTAAATTATTATACAAACGGTAGTCATAAGTGTAATGGGTATGTGTTGAGGCCTGCTATGATCACGGGTTCCAGTCCTAGGTCAGAACAAACTATTTGTGTAATGCCAAAGATAATATAAAATTATTACATACAGATAGGCAACTCCCTGCCTACTACCTACTACTGAGCAAGCTTCTCCTCCCCCGCTACAGCTGTCATATATCTCGAGGGTATTTTGACGGAACGTTTGCTTAGCCTTAGTGGTCACACTCATTCAAACTGTGTATACCAACATAACCCGAATTTTTAGTGTGCTTGACAGAATTGAAAACGAATCATTTGTATATAGTTACCGCCCTATGGTAATACACAAATATTTGTTGTTTATTTTGTTTATTTTCTATGTATAATAAAAAATCATCAAATTTTCTTTTTGTTCTACACAACCCCATATACCCTTATACATAATCTTTCAATGTAACTGTACCTTGTAGTAAATAACAATAGCGGCGACAAGCACTCCGAAGCTCTGTATAAAGTCTCCGAGCACGTGTATGAAGGCGGCGCGCACGTTGATGTTCTCGGCTTGGTGGTCGTGCGAGTGGGACGTCGAGCTCTCCACGTCGGAGTCGCCGCGCTCCTTCTGCAATGAAACACCTTTTTGTATACAAACAGAACATTTCTTGCACTTACAACATTACGAATGCGTTCCAACATAATATCTATGGAAAGTAGAACGCTCGCTAAACACTACACTATGGTTTTAGCCCAGAGGAGCTTATGTATGGCGAGACTTTGTCTGTAGTCTGTGACTGTGTTGCGTTAAACTGCGTCACTAGGTCACGTGGATCATCTGTTCAAAGTTTGAAGTAAAACAAAAATGACAACGTCAATCGGATTGAACTTTTACTTTCACACTAAGTGCGAGGCCGCATTTGCGTTTTTCCGCGGCAGTTTCTAACCTCAAAATGTCATCAAACTGTCAAAATCAATGAAATCAAGTCAATGTTTTGACATTTTGAGGTTAGAAACCGCCGCGATAACCGCAAGTGCGGCCTCGCCCTAAACGTGTTAGAGAGGGGCAATCGTGAGACGATATCACGGCTTTCTTGTTAACTTTCATTTCTAATTTAACAGTATCAAAAATCAGCGTTCTCGGTTTATCGTGTGACACCAGTCATAATGTTACAGAAGAGTAAATACCTTGTTGTTGAGTACCGGGTTGCTGGCGCCGTGCGAGTGGCCGTGCCCGCCCCCGCCCCCGCCGTGGCTGTGCCCGTGCTGGTGCAGCGTCAGCCCCATGCTGGGTAACAGGTAAACATACTCCAATTATAAAACAATAACAATAATCTATCTTTGCGAGGAATATGGTCTACAAGTTGACATTTTTCTATTTATAAGACAAAGACTTATTTTGCCTGGAATGACAAATCAGGCATGCCAAATTAGGGTAAGTTAAAACTTAAGAGGAAATGCGGGGTTTATTACAGCCCAGTACTAGACAAAAGCTTTTTCCATTTCACGATTTATTTTACTACTAGCTAACCCTCGCAACTTCGTTTACGTTACATAGGTCTATGAAAGGAGAGGTAATTCTTGATTAAAGCGTGTGAAACTGGCGTGTTTGCTTAGTCTTAAAAGAGCTTAAGGTTAAGGGTATTGTAAAATAATTCAATCTACGCCGAAAGTGGGGACTCAGTCGAATACCATTACATTCAAGTGAACCCTTGAAAATGTAGGTTTGGCGAAAGTTGAGATGTCTCTAATTTATGAACTACAAAACTCTCAACATTGAAACTTATAACAAACAATCTTCAAAGTGCGCCCTTTCTAACACTAAAAAAATATTTGATTTCGGACTACGCGTTGAGAAATTACACCTGAAAAACTATTTTGTCTTTCATCCTCTTTCCCACAGGAACCACGCAAAAAATTGGGATTAAAATTATCTTAGAACCTGCCTCAGATCATAAGCTCAGATTTTGCCAAATATCGTTCAAATGGATTTAGTAGTTTCGGCGTGATACTTATTCGAGAGACAAACAGACAGACTGAAAGACAGACAAACGATTTTTTTAAATTACATTTTCGGCTTCAATATCGATTATAGAATGCCCTACAGTTAAAATTTCTAAATGTCTTTCATGTACAGATTTTCGACCCTCTACAGTTTAATTTATTATGTGTAGATGATCATTCAGTACTTCACGCTACCATACCATAGGCGGACCACCAAATTTAGTAGAAATTACTATTTCAAATGCACAGTTGTTTCAGTTATCAAGACAGAAATTTAGCTTCGTATCTTTCAGGTCTGGGCTAGTAATAACCCCGAATTAAAATAAAGATTTAAAAAAAAAAAGAAGGTCTGGGCTATTGCTGTAGATCCTGGAGAAGTTACCAGTAGAAGTATCGGTGTGTATGTACTATCAAATCTACCAAAGCACACAACATAGAGAAATATACCATTCTGAACTATCACTTACATAAGATTGACAGCGACGCCAACAGCAGAGGTGATCAACATGACGGTGGCATCAATTTCAAACTCCTTGTAGATGACGCGCTGTATCGCCATGTAGACCAGTATTCCAGTCACCACCCAGATGAGCAGCACCGACGTTAGTGCGCCTATCACCTCAGCACGATGCCAACCGAAGGGCATCCTGAAAAATGTTGATGATTTCTGAATAAAAATACGCGCAGAGAAAACTTTCAACCTTTTTAAAGAAAAATTGCGCAGACTGAAAATTAAGAGCCCGCGCCCATTATCGGCATCGGCAAGGAAAAGGATTTTTTGGTGGCAAATAGCAATATACTATAATGCAATGGCAATAAAGTAGAAATTTCCGTGATATGTGGTCGTAATAACAAAAATACCGCTTCGGTATGCTTGAGGCTGCTGTATCGGCAGCCTTGAGAATGCTTCGGGATGCTTCGGCATCCTTCGGTACGCCGCCGGCGCCGAGGCGAGGGGAGGCATCCGCCATTTGCATCATTTGACTCACATAACACAATCGAGGTAATCGCTGTGTGTACCGGTTGATTAGATTTCTCTTCTTCTTCAGCAAGAGTTGCTATGAACACTAGATCCCAGTCCACCATATTAAATACAATTCAGACAACTAGCTTGTAACAACTCTGAGACTGTTATGACGAGAAATACGATGTTGAGACGCTTCGGCAAGCTACAGGACGGTGCGGCATCCTTAAGGCCGCCTCGTCATCCCTAAGAACGTTGCAGCATGCCAAAGCATAATTGCCGATAGTGTGCGCTTGCATGTAGGATGCTAAAGGATCCTTTTCCTTGCCGATGCGATAATGGGCGCCTTATTTTTAACCGAATTCAAAAACGAAGGAGGTTACTCAATTCGGCCGAATTTTTTTATAGGAAAAGGCTGTAAGGATGTAGTTCCCCGAGTCTAGTCACACGTTTGCATTGTGGCTAGTAAGAAAAGTAGCTTACCGTCTCGTGGCAGGTCTGCTCGCCACCCATAACGAGAACAGCGATATCATGAAACTGGCGAAGTCTGTGAGCAAGTGCGCCGCGTCTGTTGCTATCGCGAGACTGTTTGATAAGTAACCACCTGAAAACGAGTAAACATAACCGTTATTTCTCCCGTATCCTAGGAATAACTCCCAAACTAACATCCAAAGACTGTAGGTAGCACCCTTACCCTCTAGGCGAGGCCGCGGTGGCAATCAACTGTGGTAGACATCCGGACTTGCCAGGCGGGAGTCCCAACCGTAGTCAATTGGACTGATTGGCATCCGTGAGAGGGGGACATCATAAGGGGCTGGTTGAAAACCAGCGCTTGGCAGTAGCCTTGCACATGCTGAACCAAGCCCTATTCGGCATGCTTATGTTAAAAACCATTTATTTCTTTTATTTAGTTTTTTTAATGTTAAGGCCATGTACCGAATAAATATTATTTCTTTCTTTCTTTAATTGTAGGGCAACGTGTGGTTTAAGAGGGAAATTCTCTATTTGAATCATCATAATAGCATCCATGAGGATGCTCATATAGGGAATTTCCACACATAAATAATGTCTCTTACACAATACCATACAAAGATAACCACCAAGTTAACATCAGTGTTACCAAGTATCAATTTAGTTGTCTTCTATAATAATATGTATTCTTTCTCGCTTAGTTTTTAGTGAGACACTTGCACAGTATCGTGATATTCATTAAACATAATGATTACTACTTTGTCGTGATGTACTTAAAGCAAATAACGTGAGTTTGATAACAAAAAAAAACAAACGCCTTAAGAGTCCATATGACGCCGAATAAACTATTACCAGAGTTTAATTCTACTATGCTATTACTTTGATCTAGATCTCAGGACTCGTGAGGTCTGCTGAATTAAAATTTGAACACAGACAACAGTTCATGAACTAAAAACGCTCTAGGCTACTACTACGCTCTACACGATTACTGATAAAATCCTCGATAGATTTTTGTGTTGAAAATACCTCGATTTCGTGAAAATTTAAGCTAGATCTCGTATGTTATAAGTTGTTTTTATAATATAAAATATTTATAAGAAAGACAATAGTAAAATCTCCATTTGCACTAGAGCATTTTTTTCATATTGGTTATAGTTTTTTATAATTAATTTATTTCGTTAAAAGCGCACAAAAATCGATAGCATCTCTCTCTTTCTTGTACGCTAAAATATATATCTTCTATCTTCTTTTAACAATTTGGCGTCTGGTAGGCTCTTAATGATAGGAAACGATCCTCTTCTACCTCGATCATCATCTCAGCCGATTTAACGCCCACTAATGGCCAATGGCCTCCCCCAAGGATCGCCACAAAGTTCGGTCTTGTGCTGCCCGCATCCAGCATGCACCCGCGACTTTAAATTGGGTCCTGTCCACCATGCGGGAGGACTCCCCACTTTGCGTTTACCGATACGCGGACGCCATTTGAGTACTTTACGATACAGCCGCCATCTGTACGAGAAATAACTATGGCCCGCCCATACTGCAACTTCAATCGGGCGATTCTTTCTGCTTACCAAATATGAAATCTAAAAAAAGAGAATCGAACTCATTCATGATTTCTTAAAATCCAGCCTTATCACATGGATAACCAGAAACCACGATGCATGTTGGGCTTCCATAGTTGTGGGTTGTCTCTTTATATGCATGTTGCAGAAAAAAGGATGGACCTATTCAAAATGTCATTGCGTGATGTTATAAAAGGATAAAATGGTTGCTACCAAGCCAAGGTTGGCCAAGGTTTGAGGCGAAGGTTTCGGAGGCAAACGAAATAACATCAAAATGATCAACTTCTACTTGACTTACCTACAATTTCACCAATCATAAATATAACACACAACACGCTGGCCAGTATGAGTTTTCTCCGAGCCCGTTTGTCCACTTCCTCGTTTCTTGATTTGTGACAATGTCCTGAAAATTACATTACACGTCGTTAGCATCTTATCTTACTAATATTATAAATGCGAAAGTTTGTGAGTGTGGATGTTTGTTACTCTTTCACGCTCGAACGGCTAAACAGATCTGGCTGAGATTTGGTACAGGGATACAATATAGTCTGGAATAACACATAGGGTACTTTTTATCCCGGGAATAAGTCCCACGGGAAACGGAATTATACGCGGGAGAAAGCTGCGGGCATCAGCTAGTTTTAGAATTATTTTACACATACATACGCCTTTTATCCCCTTTTGTCCCACGTATTAGGCTGTGAGCCGTATTGCCATGTTGATATGGACAGGCGCAGGTTGTGACTTCCTGTTGTTGAAATTTTTCAAGCCGCCCATAAAGGTCTACAGCTTGGCTTAACGACTGTCATTTTATTGGCAACCGAGACCAACGGCTTAACGTACCTTCCGAAGCACGGAAACGCTCGCAAATAAATGTAACAAAGTCATGTGATGGTCACCCATCCATAAACGGCCTCATTAAATGTTGCTTACTACAGTGATCGTTTACCGAACACTAAGTCCGCGGGTCACGAGCGCTTTGACAAATAAGAATATGCTTAAATAACATTCATTCAACTTACTTTCAGCCTCTGTGATGCTGCCATTTTTTCCATCGTCTCCATCTGTGGTGGTCTCGATAACTGCACAGCAGCCAGTGGATGGGTTACCGTGGACGCAGAATATAACTCGCCGCCCTCGAGAAGGACTATCGGTGCCATAACTTACTTTAGAGTCTTTGAAACTGAAACAATATAGAAACACGATTTACTAAGATTATTTTGGAAAAGTAATTAGTATCAGATAACATACGAAAAAAGAATTGGTTTTGAGCAGGATCGAATCTGCGTCTTCTCGCAAACCGTGCAGACGCCTTAACCGCTCGGCCACCGGCCACAAATTTACTCGGAACCAACCAAATTTTCTACTTGTATAGAATACCGTTACCGTTTAATTAAAGATTTATTTTAACAATTTTTTTGTTTCTTTAATACGTAGTTATATCAACGCGTATAAACCAACAGGTGTATCCATCCAGGCCTGTAGTAACTACACCTAGTTACATCTTCGTGAAGGCCTTACAGCGTGATCATACGAGTGATCAAATAGAATGTTATTATTCTAAACCACAGCTGATCTCAAATCATTTAATAACCACAAAGAACAATACCTTATTTGAGCGACTTCACATTATGCTAAACACGTGCTCAACAGATAACGATGTACCGATAATTAGCCCATTGTTTCGCTCCAACACTATGACAGTGTGGTTTTCAGAACTGGTAGGAAAAGTGGAAATTGCCGTTGACAATATGATGAGGTTCAAAGGAACTGCCTGTAATGGCTGGTAGACTTTATCTTTCACTTGCTGGAGAGCATCAAAGAGGGCAAGAGACCTTCAACTTGGCTTTTTTATTTATTTTTGAAGTAAAACTTCTTTAGGCGCAGTAACTCAGTTGTTTTTTCATACCACTAAGGTGGCAGACAAGCATACGACCCACCAGACG
The DNA here is from genome assembly GCA_933228765.1 of Miltochrista miniata. Taxonomy (NCBI): domain Eukaryota; kingdom Metazoa; phylum Arthropoda; class Insecta; order Lepidoptera; family Erebidae; genus Miltochrista; species Miltochrista miniata. The sequence goes on along the minus strand of OW121753.1, from coordinate 38,276,784 downwards.
GACTGGTGGTCACCGCAGCCTATGAACGTTTGCAACACCAGAGGCGCCACTCTCGCGCTGCCGACCCTAAAACTATTCTAACGGAACTTAACTTCCTTACTAACCTAACTTAACTTACTTCTTTCTAACGGAAGTAACGCTTACTATTTAAATTTTGAATAACGGAAACTTAGTTTCCGCTGTTCAAAATTCGAATGAATGATATTAATATAACATTTGATGCCGTCAATGGCAAAGAAGTTTTACTACAGTCGCGCGTAAACGTTACACGCACAAACTTTATTTTTATTTTTTATGTGTGGAAAATCCGTGATGGATGCTATAAACCATCACGTTCCCTACCTACGGTTGGGAGCCCCGGGAAGCCCTCGGAAGGATACCACCAGGACCTTCAACTTAGCTTAATAATTGCCATATATTACCTAGCAGTACGAGCGATTTTTATTTTGTACTACTAACATGGCAGACAAGCTTACTTCAAGCCATCTTTATATGCCCTTCAACTTGGCTTCAACTGTCATGTAACGGCTTCGAAATACTGAACCGCTCGCAAATAAATGTCATAAAGCAGCACAAATTATATATAGTCATCCTTCGAAGGACTTCGAAGGACTTCGTCCGAGTCTGCGGGGCACTTGAATAAAGCTGAGGCAGGGAATTTTCTAATGCCACAATCAGAAGGATAGGGTGGTAGGAAATCCCATCAACACCATTTATTATACTCTGCCTTCTTCTACCGAGCTGTGCCATGACAGAAAGTAGTCAATGCTACATATTGTGATTGTAATGACAATGAAGTGTTATTGATAATTATCCTTGACATTGTTAATTATAGCTGATATCATTACTCTTTAAATATAATTATTTGCGGTGATAATTTTATCATTATTACTTACTAGAAGATGCACACTATTTCGTTCAAATAAGTCGTGTTCCCGTGGGAATGTTTTGTGGGAGAAATAGTAGCAAACGGTTCCAACTTCCAGAACTAACTCTGTCGACTGCTTTAGCCTTACGACGTTATAAACGGATCAGACAGGAATTTACACTCACAATCTTTTACATTTTAATATCAGTAGAATAATATAATAGAGTGTATTACGATGTTCACGAATGATACGCCAATTAGTATCGCTAGTACTGTTTTCCCATAACTTCTTTAGTATTACTCGGAACAATACATTATCAATCATTTAGATCGCAAAGCTATAAACTCATATCAATATTATCTATTGTATATACCTATGTACATACTTAGTACCTACATTACAAACGATCAATCACGTAGTCTCGCCAGTACTGTTTTCCCATAACTTCTTTAGTATGTATTACTCGGATCAACGCATTAGCAATCAATTTGCTCGCCAAGTTATCTATACTCGTATCAATATTATCTAGTGTGTGTAAGTAGTACATTACAAACGATCCGCCACTTAGTTTCGCTAGTACTGTTTTCCCATAACTTCTTTAGTATAACTCGGAACAATACATTATCAATCATTTTGATCACAAAGCTACAAACTCATATCAATATTAGCTATTGCATATACCAATGTAGTACCTACATTACAAACGATCCACTACGTAGTCTCGCCAGTACTATTTTCCCATAACTGCTTTAGTATTACTCGGAACAATACATTATTAATCATTTTGCTCACCAAGTTATACTCATATCAATATTATTTAGTGTGTGTAAGTAGTATATTACAAACGATGCGGCACTTTGTTTTTCTGGTTCTCTTTTCCCATAACTTCTTTAGTATTACTCGGAACCAACAACCAAGATTTGTTTTTTTGTTTTTTTGTTTGTTTGTTTGTAACGAATAGGCTCCGGAACTACTGTACCGATTTGAAAAATTCTTTGACTGTTGGAAAGCACTCTTTGCGGTGAACATAGGCTATATTTTATACCCGTATTCATTAGATCATCTAACCACAGGATGCGCCTTACTTAAGCATTGTTTTCTGCCATTGCACATGACCATTTGGTCTTTTGGCTTTATGAAAAGCCTGTACATCAGTACATCATTTTATATGATTAAACTAGTACATTACATTGTAGTTGACTGTACAATAACAATTAACACACAACAGCCATTACGCGTTTGTCGATTAATACATTTTTAAATGCAATGAAATTTTATATGTCTTTGTGTTTCCCCCTTCACTTGTATGAAAACTGGCAGAATATTTTTGTATGCGGTGGTTCGCAAAGGCTAGTCCCGTGTTATATGGTCTAAGCCGTATTCCCACGGTAACGGGAACTACGCGGGTGAAACCGCGTGACGTCCGCTAGTTATCAATAATTTTGCTCGCAAAGCTATAAACTCATATCAGTTCCATCAGTACTAACTGTGTCGTATGTCATATGAAACTATTATTTACTTGCATAGTATAAGAGTACATACTTCACAGTGAACTCACGTGTGTTCTCGCATTACCCATTTATGACACATTAAGATGTCAAGCAGCTAAGTGTGTAATGACATGAAATTATTGAATTAAAAAGGATTCGGGTAAACAGGACACAACGGTGGCAATTACCAAAATTTACGGTACGAGTATAATCCGCGAGCAACAAGTAGAATCCGGAACCTTGTCAAAATTTGAAAATGACAGATTTCAAGTAGGTTTATTGTTAGCAGAAAGGTTCACAAAATCTGTTTGAAAATCTGTCATTTTAGCCCCTCTCTATAAAATAGATTGCAGAGGGGCTTATGGCGAGACTTGTGTCTGTAGTCTGTGACTCTGTTGCATTATATTACGTCACTAGGTCACGTGGATCATCTATTCACAGTTTGAAATAAAACAAAAATGACAACGTCAATCGGATTGAGCTTTCACTTTCACAGAGGGGTAGTCGGGTGAGACCGTCTCACGGCTTCTTGTTTTTATTTTCTTTGACAAGTTTCAGGATTTATATCGTTACGCCTGTATTTATAGGTACCATTTAACTTCGAACTGCACTAAATACTTATATGCACACTGCGAAATTTAATACTTGTCACGCGGTTTCACTCGCGTAGTTCCCGTTCCCGTGGGAATACGGGAATAATATAAAACCTATGTTCACTGAAGATAACGTAGCTTCCCATCAGTGAAAAAAAAATTCGAATTGGTTCAGTAGATTCTATGTCTATTGACCGCAAACAATCAATCAAATCTTTCCTTTTTATAGTATTCCTAGCTGTTCCCCGCGGCTTCGACCGCGTAGAAGTCGTTATCGCCTAAGAGTCGTTATATCTTAAATTCATAACCCTCCTTTTGCACAGTCGGTTAAAAAGTAGCCTATGTCCTTCCCAGGGCCTCGAACTATCCCTATACCAAATTTCATCTCAATCGCTCCAGCCGTTTTCGCGTGAAAGCGTAACAGACAGACAGACAGAGTTACTTTCGCATTTATAATATTAGTAGTGAAGTATAGATAAAGACTAAATGCTAGTTTCCTGTTTGTACGGGACCACTTCTAGCAAAATGTGAGTGCACAATGCGCCTCTGCCTACCCCTTGGGGATATAGTCGTGATGATATGTATAATTATAGAAAATATAGATTGAATAATTTATGCACATCATTTCATAGCGACATGCAAAACATGTAGTTATCATGTAACAGCGGCACCGCACGTAAACAGTGTTGTAGGGCTTATCGCGAGCTAATAGCATTATCAATTGATTACTGAAACTGTTTGAACTGAATGAAGGAGTGGTCTGAATTTACCTACGTTTTATGTAATACCTACTTTGATTTGTACAAATGAGATCCGGTATTGATAGCGTGGTAAAGAAAATATGAAGATTTTTCTGCCCCAGATTTTTCTGTGAGATAGAGAGAGAAAAATCTGTGGCAGAAAAATCTTCATATTATATTTTCTTTACCACGCTATGGCATACGTACACGATATGGCAAAAATGGATTTTTTGCCATACTCGAACCGATTACATGGTCCCTATGTGTATAATATTTTTTAATTAAAAACTAAGAATTTTTTTCTATTTTTCTGTAATTTAACTGATTACAAAAAAAAGACAATATTATGATTAATCTATATTTTAGCCCCCTCTATAAAATAGAGTGCAGAAGGGCTTATGGCGAGACTTTGTCTGTAGCTGTGACTCTGTCGCAATAAACTACGTCTGACGTGGATCATCTGTTCAAAGTTTGAAATAAAACAAAAATGACAACGTCAATCGGATTGAACTTTCACTTTCACAATAAACGTGTTAGAGAAGGGATATCTGGTGAGAACGATCTCACGGCATTCTTGTTTCCCTTGGCCAACGGTGATATCAAATTAGGTAAACTATTTTTAATAACACCGAACAAGACAAGTTGCTAAGTTGAAAAAATAATTAATTTGTGATTACAAAAATCCTGAGAAATCCTGAGAAAACTGTCTTACAAGCATGAAAATAATAACAAATAATAATTCAAGACAAATAATAAGATTACGATTTACTCATATAAAAAGTACCTACCTAATAACTATTTATCAACTAAATAGTTATTAGGTACTTTTTAACACGCTTCTATTAGCTTCACTTGTAACTATGTATGTAAGAAAATCTTGGAATGTTAATTTGACCCACTTCCCGCCCTTCGATCAGGCTGAAATTTTGCACACGCTCTGAGTTTTGATGACAATACATGACTAGCTAAAAACGTCATTACAAATCCAATATGGCGGCTTCCCCAAAATGGCGGACTGGCTGTTTGAAATCCACCCCATGATATGGGCATCGAATGAAAGGGTTTGCTGTCAGGAATACAAAAAAATAGTCACGTGACTTAAATCCAACATGACGGACATCCAAGATGGCGGATTGACTATTTGAAATGCACCCCCATGATATGGGTATTAAATGAAAGGGTTGGCTGAATGGGATACAAAAAAAAATTAGTGCGTGCTAAAAGCTTTTTTTTAGTTTTTTATACTATTCATTATTATAGATCCTTATTCAAAGGATAAAAACGACTACACTATTATTGCGATTTCACTGTCTATCTGTAACAGAACTATATCTCAGAAACCGAAATAGCTAAATAGAAAAAGTGTGCGCGTGTAACCTTTACGCGCGATTGAAGTAAAACTTCTTTGCCATGGACATATATCACTGAAATGATTAAATTTTAACTTAAATTATAAATATCATATTATAATTTAATCATATTTACTATTCATGTGTTTTACAAAGATTCATTATTATTATTATTATTTATTTATTATTATTTATTTATTATTTATTTATTATTTATTATTATTTATTTATTATTGATTATATTATATGAGTAAATCGTAATCTTATCTTATATGACTAGCGCGTGAGATTATTGGAATAGAAGCAGGGCTTCCGATGCGTAAACACCAGTGTTGGGAATGATTTTTTAGGGTTCCGTACCCAACAGGACCCGGGAAACTGTCTGTCCCATCTGTTCTGATTTCAGTGGTCTGTCCGTCACGAGGTTGTATCTCATGCACGGTGATAGCTCGAGAAAATTTCACTGATTAGTGTTTTTGTTGAAGCTATAACAAGCAATACTAAAACGAGCAAATAATATAATAATAATATTATACCACAAACGTGATTTTTTCACTATTTTATTTTTTATAATAACAACGACAACAAGTAGACGCTCAGAACATTGTGCTGTATATTTTCATTAAATATAAGATACTTTCATTGAAATAAGATGGACATTTAAGGTGGGCTCTCATACAAACAAACGCGATTTTTTGTCGTTTTGTGGTACGGAACCCTCCGTGCGCGAGTCCGACTCGCACTTGGCCGGTTTTTTATCTTGAAATCAATTATTAAGATCTAGGTAAGTACAGCATAATATTGTTGTTTTGGAAATTATATGGGGCGCCGTTGTCGCGGCTATTTTACCTAAATAATATCATATTTCGAATGGACAGCTTTCTTAATCTAACCGCTGCTGAGTATAAGGTTCAAGATCAACACAGCAAGGGCAATATCAAAGAAAAAATTGTGTGTCGTCACGGGTCGCCTTACTTACTAATATTATAAAGAGGAAAGATTTAATTGTTTGTTTGTTTGTATCGAATAGGCTCCGAAACTACGGCACCGATTTGAAAAATAATTTCACTGTTTGCGGTGAACATAGACTATTTTTATTCCCGTATTTCCACGGGAACGGGAATTACGCGGGTGAAACCGCGTGACGACCGCTAGTGGAAAAATAATGTCAATCAAAATTAGCATTCTAGATTATAAAGTCAGCAAGAGAGTTTTTTTTTCTGACGAAAGTAACGCTATTTGAATTTTGAATAGCGGAAACATGGTTGCCGATATTCAAATTTCGAATGAATGATGCCGTCAATGGCAAAGCAGTTTTACTTCAATCGCGCGTAAAGGTTACACGAGCATACTTATTTTACCTATTGGTGCATTTAATTTAGTTAATACACGGAATATAATTATTATGAATACCTACTAAATTAGAATAGCCTTGAGAGCTGAGCGAGGTTTCAGGAAAAACTAAATAATGTAAATTAAATCGCTTTGAAATTCACTGTTATCGCTACAAGCGTAAGTTTAATAAAAAACCTATATTATTTGCATGCATGCTCTATGGAATAAAATATGCTGTACCTACTGGCTTTAAGGTATCATCTCTGTAATCAAATAAACGATTGATTGATTGATTAATTAATCTATAACAATTTGTGATCTCAATACAAACTTAATCAATGAAAATGCACAAACTGGTTTCAACGGTTTTTGGACTAAAGTTCCCCGATGGTCTTTCTAAGCAGTGTCGGAGTGAGACGGCGGGGTTACTGTTCAGACAAATTTATGAAGAAAAGCCTTCTTTGATTTGAAAATGATAATTTTCTCTTTATGTTTGGCAGTATAGTTTTTAATGCCTTCGCCTGTCCTTAGGACGAAAAACCCACAATATACATGTCAACCTGTATTAAAAATATTACACGCCTCAAATTTTCAACAAGCATTTTAAATTCACAAAATATACTATCAAGATTCTCTCACCATGGCTGTCATATTATCACAGATTATATAATAATATTATACTGTTTGCGGCGCTATCCATCGTAGGTATAGTCCGTTCAGAGATATATTATATTACGTCCAGCACTTAGGTTGCCTTTCTTGATTGCTGTGTTACCCCAATAAGTTTTTGTTTCTCCCATGTAATCTAACTTTTAGTCGAAACTTACTTTCTTCTTTTGCTATCGTTTTTTTCGGGTGTGACCATTAATTGAGATGGGGAACGTTGTGGAAGCAGTAACTTAACCTCCGTTGGTCATGGTGGTGAATGTTTCTTTTCAGATATTCATAAAAAAATAAATAAACTTCAAAATAAAATAAAATAAAATAAAATAAAATAAAATTTATTCCCTTTGAAATTTTTAAAAAAATATTTAGGTTTGTCAAAATTTTTGTGACTCTACCGGGGGTTCGGAAATGCTACAGACTGAGAAGAACACCCCAAGAAACTCAGTCCGGTCCCTCTTATTCATCTTAGTATCTAATACAGTTTTTTTTTAAATGTAGAAAGGAGCAATTCGTGTCACTGCCAGGCAGTCTTGTCTTCTAGAAAGTCTTTAATGCTATAATAAGCTTTCTGGCACAATTTAAGCTTTACTAGTTTTTTAAATTTATTAACTGACAAACCTGTTATGGCTGTCGGCAATGTATTGTACATTCGAATACAATTACCCGCAAAAGAATTGCTTATTTTATTAAGCCTAAATCTAGGTACAGCCAATTTATTCTTATTTCTTAAGTTTAGGTTATGGATATCACTATTTTTAATAAATTTACTGTTATTTTTATGAGTATATAATAAGTTTTCATATATGTACTGTGAATACACAGTAAGGATGTTGATATCCTTAAACTTTTCTCTTAATGACTCCCGAAACCCCATACCATAGATAGCCCGGACAGCCCTTTTCTGCAACACAAAGATACATTCGATGTCGGCAGCGTTACCCCATAATAGTATGCCATAGGTCATGACACTGTGGAAGTAGCTAAAGTAGACAAGACGCGCTGTTCTAATGTCTGTCAGTTGTCGGATCTTTTTAACGGCATAGGCTGCAGAGCTCAGTCTGCCCGAGACTTTCTCGATATGAGGCCCCCACTGCAAGTTGGAGTCTAACTTTATGCCCAGAAAGACAGTTTCATCGACCAATTCTACTTGATCATCCCTAATCCTAATACTGGTGTTAACGAGCCTAACATTTGGCAAGGTGAATCTTATACATTTTGTTTTAGTTTCGTTTAACAATAAATTATTAGCGTTAAACCAGTGGACTACCCTAGAGAGGGCATTGTTTACTTCGTCAAGATCGCGTTGTCCACGTTCAACTTTAAATATTAAAGATGTGTCATCAGCAAACAAAACTACCTCGTGATCGTCTCTTATAAGGTGAGGGAGATCATTTATGTACACTAAAAATAGAAAAGGTCCCAGAATTGAACCCTGAGGCACCCCCATTGTTACAGCAGAACCATTTGACTGTTTACCATTTATAACTACTCTCTGTACTCTATCTCTAAGGTAAGAACTAATTAAATCCAAGGCCGTCCCCCGGATTCCATAATGATCAAGTTTTTGAATTAAAGTCTGATGCTGGACACAATCGAAGGCCTTAGATAAGTCGCAGAATACACCATAAGCATCATACGACTCCTCCCAGGCCTCATATATACACTCTAACAATTTGATGCCAGCATCCGTGGTAGACCGACCTCGCGTGAAACCGAATTGTTTAGTATGGAATAGTTTATTTGTATTAAAATGATTTTGCATTTGATTAAGCATTACCTTTTCAAAGATTTTACTAAACGTGGGTAGTACAGAAATAGGACGAAAATTGGACGGATCTGAGGTGCTACCCGATTTAAACAGAGGAGTTATTTTACTAAACTTCATTAAGTCAGGAAACACACCACTATCAACACAATTATTAAATATTATTGATAATTCAGGGGCAACCATTTCAATTAACGAATTAACTAAATGTACAGAAATTCCCCAGAGGTCAGCAGTTTTCTTAATATTTAAAGATTTAAAAGTTTTTATGACAGTGTGTATACTAATTTTACTGAATTTAAATATTTCATTACAGCAAGGAACATTTGCTTTTAACAAGGATTCTGCTATTGGGGTAGAAGAACCTAGGGCTCTGGTCAAATCTACTGGAATTCGAGAAAAAAATTGTTCAAATTCGTTAGCGACTTCGGCATCTGTTGTAATTATGTTACCATTTACTTTAAGTTTAAAATTATTATCATTCGATTTTGCTTGGCCTCTTTCTGCGTTAATTATTTTCCAAGTAGATTTAACTTTGTCTACACTATTGAGAATTTTATTACTTATATACTTTCTTTTGGCTGCTAAGCAGTCTGCTTTAAACTTTTTTGAATAAGTTTTAACATAATTTAGAAATTCATCTGTTCTATTAAGCTGTCTTTCTGAGTATAGTTCATACAGTTTTTGTCTACTTTTATGTATATCCTCAGTGGCCCATTCACTGAAGGCTGGCCTATCACCGATTGTGACTTCCTTAGACTTGAATACGGAGTTGAACTCATTGTAAAAGGAATCAAAAAATAACTTATACATTACATTTGGATCTAAGCCAGTGTCTAAAAATGGAAGTTTATTGCAAAGTCCAACTCGCATACGTTCCAAGCGGTCACTAGTTACTGGTCTACATAATATTTTACGTCTTTTAACTTTTTCTCTTGTGATCTTGAAAGATGCTATTTGCCCAGTATGATCTGATTTTATCTTATTTATAATACTCTTACTTTCTGGCAACATATCACTGTATATATTGTCCAGACAAGTAGCTGTTGTATCACAATATCTAGTAGGCTCTAAAAATAAGTTAGTGAGATTGTGTGATTTAAATAAATTTAAGATATCATTGGTCTGACGCGTATTTATAAGTATATTAACATTAAAATCACCGCACACTATTAGGTGTTTATTAGTTTTTCCAAGTTTAAATAGCACTTTATCCATTACTTCCTCAAACTCACAAAAGGGTGAGACTCCAGGTTTATATACGCATACTACTATGAATTGCTCCAATTCTACGCACGATATTTCAACTGTACACTCTACAGAGAGGGACACAACATCTTTCCGTTCCTTATATTTTAATTTCTTATTTAATAAAATCATCGAACCCCCCCGTGTTGTGTTGACCCTGCAGAACGCACTACCAACCCGGTGACTACTGAAACTGAACATGAGCTCATACTCCTTACGCATATGTTCTGTAAGACAAACAATTTCAATATTATCTGAGCTCATGAACAGCTCCAATTCAAACTCTTTGACCTGTGTTAATGTTGCAATATTATAATGCACCAGGCTGATGTAATTTACATTTTTTAATTTAGTTTTGTTCGGAGGACAGTTTCCGATAAAATTACGGTTTGCAATTAAATTTAACTCTATTAATTTACAATTTTGGCTAGAGGGTAATTCCTCTGTTGTCCCAGCAGTTAATTTAAATTACTTGGAACAGATTCCAAAGTCCTAAAACTACTCTGCTCAAATAAAGCAGTTTTGTCAGCCAAGTTTTTGGCTACAGAATAAAAATAATTAAATAGCAAACTTGCTACTTGTCTTTTATAATATTTGGGTAGACAATACCTACCCTTGTGATTATTATAGACTATAAACTTGCTATGTGACAAATTTGTGTTAAATACAGAATTAAAGTCAATTATATTAAATTTATTATTATACTGACTTATTAAATTTAAACGTAAATTCATCTTATATCTAAATGAATTTTCCGAATCTGGCACACCTTTTATAAATGGAAGTGTGAACATTACAACTTGTATGACATTTAAGTTTAAGATGTAATTCATGTATAGGGACAAATCATCATTGCTAATTTTCCCCCTGTTTGCACAGAAAATTATTATTTTACTGTTAGCTTCAAATTTATATTCTAATATCTTTTGCATAATACCACTTAATGAAGCACCCGGATAGCAAATCCAATCGTATACTTGTAAGAGCACTGTTTTAGTAAAGTTAAGTATATTATGACATGAAAAACAAAACTCTTCGTGCTAACGGTTGGATGTTATAATCTCCACTATAATCGGTAAAATGTCGTAGGCTGGCACTCATAGGGGGACTTTACTGCTATGCCAACACACAGGAAATGATCGACAAGCTGTCAGTCAGAGGTAATATAACTGTGAACGGACTATAGATACTTATTTTACCAAACAATCATATTTGACTTACGACGTCCTAGAATCCGATAAACAAAACTATAGATAACAAAACGTAGAAGCAATTTAAAAATATATCTACCTGATTCGTCGTAGCCAGTATGTAGTATGTACTTATCATATTGTTATCATTTATTATCAGAAGACACTAACTGGTGGATGTTGGTATATTAAGGAGCGGTTGAGGTTTATCGACCTTTGAAACAGTTGCTTACTGACCTTGCTCAGGCTGAGTGAAATTGTTTCCTTTGCCTATTATTACTGTGTTTAAAAAAATACGGTAACGTGTCTGATTTGATAAAGAAATCATAATTATATATAATCCTACTAATATTACAAATATGAAAGTTTGTGAAGATGTTTGGATGTTTGGATGTTTGTTACTCAATCACGCTCTAACCGCTTAACGGATTAGGCTGAAATTCGCTACAAATATAGCTTATAGCCTGGAATAACACATATGCTACTTTTGATCCCTGGAATATGTTCCCACGGTAAGCGGAAACGGGTACCAAAAACCCCGCGGACGAAGCCGCGAGCATCATCTAGTTGATGTGTATTGCAGTAAATAAATCGAGTTTAAATCTTACTAATATTATAAATACAAAATTTTGTTAGCGTAGAAGTTTGCTACTTTATCAAGCTCGACGGCTGAACCTGTCTGGCTGAAATTGGATTACAATTTAGAAAATAACACATAGGCTTTTTACCCCGGGAATAATTTCCCATGCAAACGAGAAAAGAAATCCACGCAGGTGGAGCTGCCGACGCCACCTATAAGTCCTGCCCGATCTGGCAATATACATACATACATATGGTCACGACTTTATCCCCGAAGGGGTAGGCAGAGGCATATTATATGCCCACATTTCACCTTTGTATAATTAGTCCCACGTAATAGGTGGTGAGCCGTATTGCCGTGTTTAAATGGACAGGCGCAGGTTGTGACTGCCTGCTGTTGAAAATAAAGCCTTCAACTTAGCTTAACGACTGCCATTTTACTGGCAACCGGGACCAACGGCTTAACGTGCCTTCCGAAGCACGGAAACGCTCAAATAAATGTCACAAAGTGATCACATGGATGGTCACCCATCCATGGACCGGCCATAGTGAAAGTTGCTTACTGCAGTGATCGTTTACAGAACACTGAGTCCGCGGGGCCACGAGCGCTTATAGCCTGAAATAACACATATGCTACTTTTGATCCCTGGAATATGTTCCCACGGTAAGCGGAAACGGGTACTGGCAATATAGTACAGCTATAAGTCCAATCCTGCCCGATCGGGCAATAATGTAAACGAGTCATGTTTTGACAATCGTTGTCTAATACAGATGAGTAGAAAAATATATTATGACAAATCATTGAATTTTTTACTAAACTGAGTAGGTATTTTAAATGAAAATAAACTATCATAATGAAGTTATTTGGTGTCGAAATGATTGTAAGAACACTGTATGACTCCTGGATACTGGAATATAATCAGCGTGAACACTCAATTGCAAGTAACTATGGATATATAGGATCAAATGTGTTTGTTTACATTTTTGCGCAAAGCTATTGAAATACAGTGTATCAAGTTACAGGCCTTTGAAATGCAGTTGAATAATTATCCACTCTGCGTTTATTATTCCAATCTATGATATTTAACAAACCAGATTTAAAAGAGAACTGGCTTCTCACTCTATAATATAATAAATACTCTAATAAAGTCTCAGTGTCTTAACTTTCACAATGCATGTCAGTAGCTATAAACTGTCCTGATAAATGTAAAAAAGTATATATTAATCTACGCCATACAATTAACGAGAATTGAGATACAATGACACAGACACATGTGAGTTTGCCTCATTATTTCTATAGAATAGTTATATTATATTATCTGTGTTATTTCTTGCTCAAGTGTGGAAAGTCTAACTCGTAAGAATATGCCTCACTATTCTCGCCCTAGCGTTCTTACTCGGTTGCGTGAATCTACCGGTGAATTCATTACTGGGGAGCTCTGATAAAACTTCCAAAAAATTAAAGGGCCTTTTTGACATTTGAGAAAGCGCCACTCTCATCCTAAGATTTCTGAATAGTCAATGAGTGTCCGTTTAGTGGCAAACATCTTATTGTTGGTTTTGGGAATCTGGCAATGAAAGTCGTCACTATGAACAAATGTCAAACCAGGCCCGTTTTGACACTTACATTATTACGACTAGGATATTTATAAGATATGTCAAGTACAGCTCTGTGTGGTCTTGCGTGTAAAATTGCCTTGTCTGCCTATTCAATAAGATGTGTAACTAGCGCTTACTTCTGTTCTAACGTAACTAACGACTTTGGATGTTAGCGCTTACAAGCCGCATGGGGTACTCCCTAAACCTACTTGTAGCTATAGCCAATAGTATGCCCTTCTTCTATCTATCTCTCAACCATCGAGAGACTCAGTATCTACGCACTCGGTGATTCTATAAATTGTATGTGTGTGATCTATAAATCACAACTCGGTCAAACGCTCGCTGTTTCTGTTATCGATCACTGCAGTAAGTAACTTTCGCTTGGATGGGTGAACGAATGAATGATGGGTGAAACAGAGTGCTCTAAACTCAGTAAGTGATCGTTTGTGGTATTCTCATTCACAAGCGTGCTACGGGAGAATCGGGAGGCATCTTTAATCGTTATTGGCACCAGCCAGCAGCCAGTAAACAATTGGAAGATATTGAAACTTTCAACAGTAGGTACCCAATTCACACTGCTATTTGAGGCCTAAGACTATTTTAAAACAATTTTAATACCAATGGTTGAACAACTCGGGCATTCAGGTGCGAACGACCAACCCTAATAACTGGTTCCTTCAGTACAAAACCGATAATGTTTAGGCTCGGCTACCATCTGGTCTGTCTTACAGACTTGAGCCGTATGGACTTATGATCTTAATTTAATATGAAAATTAATTTCTCGATCACAACTGAAGCGAGAACCACCGTGAAAGGACCATGTGGTCGACAGTTTTTCCAATAAAACTTGCAGTAAAAATGTCATCAATGTTGTATGTAAACGTGTAACTAATAAAATGTTGGTAATAAGCGTGTTCGTGTACATTGTACTGTCATATTTCATTTAAAATAATTAGTTGTCAATACAGTAGGTTCTGGGTGGCCTTCCCAGAGGCATTGCCCTGTGCCACCTACCGCGTCGCAGGTTGCGGATAGCGAAACGGTCTCCAGATATGGAGACTAGCTGCTTCGGCAGTCGCGGACAGCTGGGCGATCCATCTAGAGGGGTGCTGGCAGCGCTTATGGCTGAGCGTTGTCTACAAAATAGCACTAAACCCGAAGATAGAGGATGACAGTGGCGAGTATGAGCCGCCACTTAAATCAAAGCTCGGACCCGGGGAGACTCAACCTCGTAAGCCTTGGATTGGCAATTGGTCTAGGAGATGCTGACTCCAAAATTAAATAGCATCTGCTGCCTTGTAGAGAGATGTTGGTTCATTAAAGGCTAGGGCATCATCCCGAAATTCTGTTGTGTAGTACCTTGGGAAAGTACTGCACTATCTCCCACTATTCGTATATGAAATGAGTGATACCAATGAGAATGTTTTGCCATGCGCTCCGGCTAGCCCCCGGCGCTTACGGGTACCCGGGCCCGTAAGTGAGAAATTAGTTACCGAAGACTGTAAGGTGGTGGGTACCCAGGCCCCCTTATCAGTGATTGCTACTGGCCCTAAAGAAGGTGATAAAAAGCTAGTTCAGCAAATTTTACATCCAAGTTTGTTTATGACTAGGAACAGGAGTGCATCGTTAACTTCCCTGGCAGGTGACAACATACATCCATGTACATTTACCAAAGACTTCCAGAAGTCTGATACGGCAAGCTACATAGATCACCCGCATACGAACCCTCCTACTTGGCAAAGAGTGCCTATCCCCCGAAACACCAAACGGAAAAAGTTATCCTCGCCGTCACCCGAGAGAATAAGTTTAGATAACACATTTAGTGGTCTTCCAGTTGATCAACATGAAGAGGAAGCTATACAAACCACTGAAACTCGGAAAGGAACAACTAAACCGCCCCCTATAATCCTATACGGAATCGAGGATGTTAATAAGCTTACCGAGCTCTTTGAAGTAGCTACCAAAAAGGCTGATTTCACTTTTAAAATAGTAAACCAAAACCAACTAAGGGTCAATTGCGTGAATGTAGAGGTATACAAAAAGATAATGGATGCTGTAAGACAAAAGGGTCTTATTGGACATACTTTTAACAGGAAAGACCAGCGATCATATCGAGTTGTCATCAGGAATCTTCATCCTACTACACCAACCACTATTATAAAGGAAACGATTGAGGAGTCGGGCAACAAGGTCAGCGGGGAAATAATAAACGTTAAGTATGGACCTGACAAAAAGCCAACATCAACATTTTTCGTTAATTTAGTCCAGGGTCCTAACAATAAAACTGTTAAGGATATTAAGTACATATATCACCAATCTGTAATCATAGAAGATCCACGAAAAAGAAATACCATTGTACAGTGCCAAAGATGTCAACAGTACGGTCACTCAAAAAATTATTGCATGAGGCCTTACCGCTGTGTAAAATGTGCACAATCACACAAAACTGCGGAATGTCCGAAAACCAACCGTAACACCCCAGCAAAATGTGCCCTTTGTCTTGGAGCCCATCCAGCCAATTATAAGGGATGCGAAGTATACAAAGAGATCTTGGCTAGAAAAGGTAATAGACAATTGTCTTCCAAAACTAGAAACCATCAAAAAACAGCTAATGACCTAAAGAACCTGCCCATGCCAAGCACAGATTTACTACAGCCCTTAGAAGAATATTCTGAATCGAGAAAAAGATCAAGTTATACGGACGTATTGAAAGCTAACAATAATAATACAGAAACAGGTAACTTACCTCTGGATAAAACCACAATAGAACAGATGTTATTAAAACAAGCAGAAAAATTCGATGTCATCCTTCAACAAATGAGTACACTAATCAGTCTCATAACAACCCTAGTCACCAAACTTTCAAAATGACTTCTCTCAAAATAGCTACTTGGAATCTAGACGGACTTGCCTCAAGCAAACTAGATGTTGAGGTATTTTTGAATACGCACAGAATAGACATACTTCTCGTTTCTGAAACTCATTTCACCGAAAACAGCATTATTAACATACCGAATTACGAAATCTATTCCACTAACCACCCGGATGGTACGGCACATGCAGGAGCAGCAGTGATCGTAAAATCAAGCATAAAACATTATGAATACTTACAATTTAAGAGAGCCCACATACAAGCAGCGACTATTGCAGTAGAGGATAGAAATGGTGTGTTCAATGTTTCTGCTGTATATTGCCCTCCGAAACATACAGTAACTGAGGAGCAGTATGCCGAATTATTTGTCACCCTTGGACCGCGTTTTGTGATCGGCGGCGACTGGAATGCCAAACATGTGCATTGGGCTTCCAGGCTTACTAATACCCGAGGTAGAGTACTGAGAAAGAGCATGGAAAAGGGTAAACTTACCACTATTTCAACCGCAGAACCTACTCATTGGCCTTCCGATCCCAATAGATTACCGGACGTTATAGACTTCTTTGTTGTGAAAGGTCTATCCAGACTTTATTACAATATACAGACTTGCTTGGATGCAAGCTCTAATCACGTTCCTGTAATACTCACAATCGGTACAACAGTTTTGAATGTGGAGCGTAGTATTAAGTTATATAACAAACGCACAGACTGGAATGCTTTTCGGGAGCTAATACACGAAAAACTAGACCTTAAGGTGGCCCTTAAGTCAGAATGCGATATCGAAAAGGCTACGAAACTGCTAACTACAACAATCCAAGAATGTTGTTGGACATGTACACCTGAATACCTTGAGCGCCCATCGCAGTGTAAAGTCTATTCAGAAACAATACGCTCTAAGATATCGGAAAAAAGGAGACTACGTCGAGTATGGCATGCGAGTAGACACCCAGACGACAAAAGAGTCCTAAATAGATCAATTCGGGATCTGAAAACCTTGATAGCTGAAGCAAACGAAATCGCACTAGAGACTTACCTACAAAGTCTCTCAGCTACAAGAGTAAATAATTACTCATTGTGGAGGGCTTGTAAGAATTTCGATCGCCCAGTACGTCATAAACCACCGCTTCGAAAGCAGGAGGGAGGCTGGGCCAGAACTGAAGAGTCAAAGGCTGAAGTTTTCGCCAGCCATCTAAGTAGAGTGTTCACACCAAATGAACCTATGGCAAATGTAGACGAGTCAGATATTACTGCTATACTTGACCAAGACTTTCAGCTAGACCTACCTATAGAGACAATAACACCTAAAGAAATAGTCAAGAACATACACTATATGGGCAACAATAAAGCACCAGGCTTCGACCTAATTGACAAACAAGTGCTTGAGCAATTACCACGTAAGGCTATAGTGTATATAACTAGCTTATTTAACGCAATGCTTAGAGTGGGGTACTTTCCGGACTTGTGGAAGGTATCCCAAATTATAATGCTGCATAAACCTGGCAAGCCGGTCTACGACGTTACTTCATACAGACCGATAAGCCTGCTCCCAGTTATGTCCAAGCTGTTCGAGAGGTCGCTGCTTCAAAGACTCAATAAAGTCCTGAGAGACAGGTCTATAATCCCCAACCATCAATTTGGATTTAGAAAAGAACACGCTACCATAGAACAAGTCCATAGAGTGTGCAAGACTATTAGAAAAGCTTACGAAAAGAAAGAGTACTGTTCATCTGTGTTCCTCGACATTCAACAGGCTTTCGACAGAGTATGGCATAGGGGGTTACTCTGTAAAATTAAGTCACTTCTGCCACATACATACTACGAAATTTTACGCTCGTATATCTCGAACCGAATATTCCAAGTAAAAGAAAACGGCAGTGTGTCGGGCTTCCATGAAATAACTGCGGGAGTTCCGCAGGGCTCTGTGCTTGGACCGGTTCTTTATACACTATACACGTCTGACTTACCCCAAAGCCAGGGTGTGACTGTCGCGACTTTCGCTGATGACACAGCTCTACTCACTTCTAACACCTGCTCGATTCAGGCCTCAAGTACTCTTCAAATTAGCCTTAACGCAATGGAAAAATGGATGTCCAAATGGAGAATAACTGCCAGCGTATCCAAATCGGTTCATGTCACGTTCGCCCTGCGAAGAGGTGATTGCGCACCAGTTACTTTGAACGGAGTGCAAATTCCCCATCGGGACACGGTGAAGTACCTGGGAATGCACCTAGACCGAAAACTTACTTGGAAGGCTCACATACAGACAAAAAGAGACGAGATCAATCTGAAATACAAGGGCCTATACTGGCTATTGGGCAGAAACGCCAAACTGGCAATTGATAAGAAGATTCTTATCTACAACACGGTGTTAAAACCAGTCTGGACTTACGGCATACAACTTTGGAGTTGTGCCAGCAACTCTAACATCATGATGATACAAAGGGTACAGAACAGCATAATGAGACGAATCTCAAACGCACCCTGGTACACTAAAACAAGTGAGATTCACGAAATCCTAAACGTACCTATGGTCAGGGAAGAGACACAACGTCATAGTAATAAATACGTGGCACGCTTAAAAAAACACCCGAATCAACTGGCTGGCCAGTTGTCTATCCCGGAGAACATACGCCGCCTAAAAAAGCGACGTGACATCTTTGACTGATACAACTTATAAACCTGGGCAAACTCCGCTGGGAGTGCTTCCCTTTTCATATTTAAATAACAATTCATCTGCTCATAGTTGTATTGACTGATCGCATGATAAAAATAACATAAAAAAAAAAAAAAAAAAAAAGTTGTCAATACAAACAAATACAAATGTCAGAGTCCCTGTGGTTTTAAGATATCTAATTTTGATTCAAAATTTCTATACACATGAAAAGTAAAAGTAATTGAATTATGCATGTGCCTGAAGTATGTTAACGAGGTCTTTACGTATAAATAAGTATACTGAAACTAGTAGAAATGATCCAAGTTAAACCACCTTTAAAAAATAGTATTTAAAGAGTTATAGAACCTTTTTAGTACTTACAAGAGTAAAGGTTCCTTGTCCTTATCCATCGTGTATTAAAAAAAATCACTCACAAAAAGAACACCAACACTTTTTTGAAAAAAGAAGGGAGTTGACGTTTGCTTTGTATCAAACAGTCATAATGGCGGCGAATCCGAACGAGCACTAATTTGAATTTAATAGATATGGCGCTTATCGGCGCTAACCACCACTCCTTCTACTGAAATACGAAGCGAGGTAAATAGATGCATACTAGCAGACACTTAACGTAGTGCATTAGGAATTTGTTTACATAATATCATTTTATTGTTCAGCAGAAGTGTTGCTAACAATGTAAACATTATTAATATTAATAATTTCTACAACGCACGTAATGTAGAACTAATTACCTACTTGTGTTTGTCTCGGCTTGAAAGAAAATGTAGGTTAGAGGTCTGCATGAAAGTGATTCTTTTTTTCAAAATTATTTCTGAATACCCTACAAGTTTCAGATTTATGTCAAAGATGCATTAATGAATCAACCAATGTATCACGTTTCACTGTCGACTGCTGGACGTAATCCTCTAGCAATTTTACATTGGCGAATGGCTTCTAAGATGGTAATCTTTACCGAGACATGCCCGTTTTAGTCACGCTTGCGAGTCGAATTCGCGCATGGAGGGTTCCGTGCCAAAAACGACAAATAATTTGCGTTGTTTGGAAGATTTAATTGTCTGAATATCATTTTTTTTTATTTTAGGTTTTTGCTGCAACAGAAATACATAGTCTGTGAAGATTTTACGATTTTAGCTACTACAACTATTCCTTTTTTTTAACGTGAGGGAAAATCCATCATGGATGCTATGCCGGACTCCTACCGAATAAAAAATCTCACGTAACGCCCAACAGCCTACGGTCGAGAGCCCTGGGTAAGCCCTCGGATAGATATCCCAGGACTCCCAACAGACCTACGGCTACTACTGCGGCCTCGCGTAGGGGGTGGTTCGGGTGCTATCCCGTCTCTTTGGGGGGTTTTCGGGTGAGATCCCGCTTCTAAGGGGGGCGTGCGTGAATCCCACACGTCACACTGCCTTCATGGGTCTGCTTCTGTAAGGACGGTGAGCAGCCCACTCACCGTCCTCAGGCCCCCGGTCATGGAGGCCGATAGTCTTCGGTCTTCCTCTTTCACGAGCATGACCTGCTCGCAGAAAGAGACGGCGCAATCCCACTTACTCCCGCTGTAGTCCATGGCTTGCACCATCGTCTCGAGCGAGAGAGTGTTCACGTCCAGACCCAGTCCACCAGCATGTGGAGCGCTGTGTCATCGCTGCGGTCCTCGCAGTGCTGACACTCACCTACAACTGTTCCTAAAATACAGCCTGAAGACAGTCAGACAGCCGGAAGGACAGCGATAGTGTCTCGTTTGTACCGTTTAGGAACCTCAAAAAGGACGCTCTTGTATTCCCTTGAATGTATGAAATGTTTCGTCTGGCTGTTTATTAACAATCCTAAAATTATATACGTCGAAATATCACTATGTCAACAGGCCAAGCCTTGTGGAGGAAATATTATTTGCTTATCTTGCTGATAACCGCCATTATAGATCTAGTGATAGTGCTTCATATTACTCTAATTAGATTACTAGTATAAGGAAATAAAATAAATATAATATATCTACAGCTACACTAATCTATACTTCGATACTAATATTATAAAGAAGTAAAGTTTGTGTGTTTGTTAAATTGTAAGGGGTAATCTCGGGATCTACTGAACTGATTTTAAAAATTCTTTTACCAATAGTAAGCTACGTTATTGTAGAGGGTCATAGGCTATACAGCATCACGCTACAACAAATAGGAGCGGAGCAGTAATAGTAAATGTTTCAAAAACGGGGGAAAAGTTATTCCTTTTGAGAGCTTCGTTGCGTGTGCTGCGTAAATATTTATAGTTAGATATGTATTGAATATTAACGAGGAGACGCTACGGGAGTAAACGCAACGCGACGGGAGTAAATGCGACGGGAACAGGTAATACTCTCCTATGTGGCGCAAACGAAGTTGCCCGTGTCAGCTAGTACTACCCGTTCGCTCTAACTTTGCCGCTGGCGTAGAGGCGTATACCCGAATTGTTAATTATACGAAGTAAATTGACAGTAGCTAATGTCTCATCGTCATAGAAAATACGCAACGTTTTATGAAGAAGTGAAATTAGTTGCTGTCAATTTACTTCGTCTAATTAAAAATTTGACTTTAGTATGGAGCCGAGCGGCAAAGTTAGAGCGAACGAGCAGTAATATTATAAAGAGGAAAACCATGTATTTTTGTGTGTATATTTGTAATCAATAAACTCAAAACCTACTGTGCCGATTTCAAAAAATCTCTCAGGATTGGAAAGCTACATTCACCCTAAGTAACATTGGCTATATTTTATTTCCGTATTCCCACGGGAACGGGAGCTACGCAGGTGAAACGCGTGACGTCCTTTAGTCTATTTTATAGTCACGGCTTTACATTTTCAGGAGGATAGGCAGTGACTATGAGGTCTGTCCAACATGCCCATTTACCGTTAGCTCCAGTGCAGTGGTTTAAAGCGTAAAATCTGATTTAATCGTTCATTATTACGCTGAGAATGCACAAAATTTTCTGCTTTCGACAAATCGTGAGATCCACAGGGTTTACCCAGAACTTCCGGCCAAAGAGAGCTGCAGCGCACCGTTAAAAGGCAAAAAATTACGTTTGTTGTATGGAAAGTCCAAACCCCCCCCCCCCCCCCCTAAATATAAGCTTTTCTAATTACAATTTGATGATGATTAATATTGTACTACATTTGCTAATAAATAGGTCATCTGTGAAAACTTCAGCTCTCTAGCTATCACGGTTCATGAGATACAGCCTCGTGTCAGAGAGAGAGATAGAGAGACGGACAGCGAAGTAAAAGTGTCACGTTTTTACTCTTTGAATACGGAACCCTAAAAACGGCATACTAACTGTTTTCTAACGATATTAAGTGCCCTTTTATTACACGTTTTCATAACTGCTAGTGGCTGTGAAGAGTTTTTTCTTGCCTTGAGGGTTTGAAGGTCCAGACTTCATTTTTGTTTATTATATTGATTAGAAATGCCTTATAAACGGGAAATTACGTTTTTTTTTCTACGCAGCTCCAAAACATACTCTGTTGTTATCTTTTGGGTGTAGGTACTCCCCGGAACGCTGAGACGTAGGCAAATAGTAGGGCATTGTGTGGGGTCGTCCTGGGACATCCTTTAAAGGGCTCACCCGGGTTTTTTAGTCGGTAGGAGTCCGTCATAGCAACTATGAAGAATTTTCCCTCACGTTAAAAAAAAAGTATTGTGTGGAGGTCAGTCATTAATAATAATAATATTTATATTTTCTGATATTGTCGTCATAGATCGATCTGAGCGGCGAGCAATGATTATTGACATCACAATCCCACATGACGAGAATCTTGTGAAAGCTGAGAGTGATAAAAAAATAAAATATATTGACTTAGCTCGCGAGATTGTCGACATGTGGGAAGTTGATGCAGCAATCATTGTTCCTATAGTCATTTCCGTTAATGGTCTTATAGCTAAGAGCCTCGACCAACACCTTCAGAGGCTCGCGTTGGGCAGCTGGATCAAGGGCGTGATGCAGAAGGCAGTGCTACTGGACACTGCACGCATTGTGCGGAAGTTCCTGTCTCTGGAGCCCTGACCACCGGTAGCTTGGTCCCTGTACCCGATGCCGGTGGGATACTATATTTCATATTTTTAAATGTATTTTCTTTTTATATCTATATTTAAAAATGTAATTTATAAGATCATTAATTAAATAAAGAGAATAATAATAAATCTTTATTTTTCATCATCATAGTATTGTAGTACATGAATACATTTCTATCACAAGTAGGTACAACATACAATTTCAATGTTGAAAAGACTACAATCTTATAGTGGTATAACATACTGTCTTCCTAGCTAGGTTATAATTAACCTGTGGTAAGGATGACAGTGTCGACCCCCTTAATTTAGATCATTAGTCATTGGAGTCCGGTATAGCATCCATGATGAGTCAAGCCCACATTTAAAAAAACATGTTTATCTCTTGGATAATTTGTTCTAGAACTATGTATACAGAACAGACTTCACGACGAATCGAACCCTTGACGAATTGCAATATGTATCATAATAATATTATGCTACAAGTATGGTCCACGCCATGGAGCAAATATCCACGCGGTGTCCGTCACAGTCGATCATAATGTCCTCATGTGTAACTAAATTAACAAAAAGTACTGCTCGTTCGCTCTAACTTTGCCGCTCGGCTCCATACTAAAGTCGAATTTTTAGTTAGACGAAGTAAATTGACAGCAACTAATGTCACTTCTTCATACAATGTTGCTTATTTTCTATGACGAAGTGACATTAGCTACTGTCAATTTACTTCGTCTAATTAACAATTCGGGTATACGCCTCTACGCCAGCGGCAAAGTTAGAGCGAACGGGTAGTAAGTGCTTATTCTTCATACATAGCAGTTTAGGTTTCACACCAAATCCCTTGCGGGGTAGGCAGAAAGAACCGAGCGCCATACGGCACGGTCCATACACACCTCACTTGCTTCTTCAACCTTCATTTTTCTTTTCATGCATGCACGTCGGTTCCTTCGGCTCTTGACACCACCTTCAACTAATACACGATTAATTTGGTCGTGGTAGGTGTATTGTGGCCTTCCCTGACTCCTGCGTCCATCCACTTTCGCGTTGTATATCTGTTTTGCCATTCTTTCATCTCTTATTAGCTCCACATGCCCGAACCATCGTAGCATGCCCTTCCTAACTTTAACACCGATACTCTCTTCCAGACCAACTCAAATAACGTAAATTTTGACATTTAGCAAAAATGTAAAACTTCTTACACTTGCATAACCTACTAACTAAATGGTTATAAAATAGCTTTCTGGTCTACATCCTAACGCAAGCAGTTAGTACAAATAAATAAGTAATATCTTATCTGTATGGTTGATGTACGGTGGATTATACAAATAATTATACAGACGCGTATTTACTTTACAGATACGATGGGGTACGACAGTGAACTGAGTTGAGTTAAACGTTGCAGTTGTGATCACTTGTTGCATTCGTGATAGACAGCTTATAGAAGATTTTGAATAATAATGTATGTATAAAGTAGCCTAAAACCATCTCTGAATCCTGTTGTATATAGTGTCTAATTTTGAACTCAGTCGATTCAGTTAACCTTGAGTTTTTTAAGAGTACTTAAACGCACACAACATTTTTATATACCGGGTGTTTCAAATGTTATCCCATTTCTTCACACAGCAAATAATGCTGCCTAACAGAAATGTAGCCCCACCCACAGAATATGGATTTAAAAAAAAAAAACACTTTTCGAACAAAATAAATGGAATAAAAATAGTTTACTTTTTGCGAACAATGATGAAAATGAAACATTGATTAAACGTCTCACCTCAGACAGCACGAGTCAAAGGTCAATGACTCTTTTGTTCAAAACATATGATCAAATTAGGGTGGAAAATACGTAAACAAACAAAAGCTAATTCCGCCTAAACTGATTAATATTTTAGGTTTGTGGGGGGTATATTTGTTATACCTACATAAATATTCCTTCGAGCCTTTTAAAAAATGTGATTACATAAATCACACTCCGTATATAGATTGTACTCTCAACTCCAACTGCAGAAAACGATTTGCGTATGATCACACAAACGCGTTTTTTTATGGTAGGTAGGTAAATAACATACCTAGATATTATAAAATTATCTAAATTGTTTTCCCGCCGCTAATAGAAATTTTGTATTAGCGGCGGGAAAACAATTTAGATAATCTTTATTAAACGGACAGAACCACGAGCCTCACATGAATAATGTAACCTACTTGAGAACTATCATAATCATCCTTAATAATGTACACTTTCGCTGTAGTAATCGTGCGCCTATTACGGTACAATTGATATGCAGCTGCAGTGAATGCTATTAATAAATAATAAGGCGCACTTGTAAACTTTTTAATGCATTCTATTACACACTCGTATCACAAGGTTAAATGAACTTATACAGAAATATACATACACTAGCGGACGTCACGCGAATTCACCCGCGTACCCGTATACGGGAATAAATTATAGCCTATGTTCACCGCAAAGAGTGTAGCTTTCCAACAATGAAAGAATTGATCAAATCGGTCCAGTAGTTCCGGAGCCTATTCGATGCAAACAAACAATGAAAACTTTCCTCTTTATAATATTAGTATACACACATATATATATATATATATATATATATATATATAACGGGTGTTTTTTTTAGAGGTATAGAACTTTAAGTTGGCCTAGCTGTTTTAACCGGCGGTATTTTTGTCAGCTGTAAAGTGATTTATGTTTAGTATGGTTTGGCATTTTAACATAAATAGACTGAAGCCTGAACAATGCTTCCAAATTGTGCAAATTTATTCTGAAAATCATGGTTCTGTCCGAAATGCGTATCGTGATTTTCATAAGCGAATTTTCTTTAGCGGTGCAGCTCACTTTTGGTTGAATGGATACATCAATAAACAAAACTGCCATATTTGGGGTGATAATGATCCTCAAGTGTATGTTGAGACACCGTTACATCCAGTAAAACTGACTGTGTGGTGTGCTTTATAGGCTGGTGGAATAATTGGTCCGTACTTCTTTAGAAACGATGCTGACCAGAATGTTACAGTCAATCGTGACTGCTATAGAGCGAAGATTACTGACTTTTTCGTTCATCAATTGAACAACCATGATGTGCAGGAGTAGTGGTTTCAACAAGACGGCGCAACATGTCACATAGCTCGTGCCACAATTGATTTATTGAAGGAAACGTTTGGTTACCGCATAGTTTCACGTTTTGGACACGTGGATTGGCCTCCAGAGTCGTGCGATTTTACGCCACTTGACTATTTTCTGTGGAGATATGTGAAGTCGCTCGTCTACGCCGATAAGCCCGAAACGATTGACCACTTGGAGGATAACATTCGGCGCGATATTGTCGCTATACGGCCACAAATGTTGGGAAAGTCATCGAAAATTGGACCTCTAGATTAGACTACGTCCGAGCCAGCCATGGCGGTTATATGCCAGAAATCATATTTAAATTATAATGCCAGAAGATTTCCTTTCGAATAAAGTCATTTCCATATCAATAAAAACAATCACTTTCGTTTTATTCCATTTCAAAGTTCTATACCTCGAAAAAAAACACCCTTTATATATATATATGCACATACCGTCGCATAAGCATAATTTAACACCCATTTACAATTAAATGTACGAAGACTATTTGAAAAGAGTGGCCGTGAGTTATCTTGCCAGGTTCTTCCTCACAGGCTCTACCTATTGCATTGCGAATCTGGCAGTAAATGTAAATGTAGAAGCAAAAATTTTGACACATTCATAAGTGTTACTTTGTAACCTAAATGAATAAAGATATTTTTTTTTTCATTTCGAAAGATGTTCGTTTACGACACACCGAGTTAGCAAAGTTGCCAGCGTTTCAGATGCATTCCTGTTATCCAATACCCTATCGGAGATTTAAACCCCTGATAACCTGCAGGAGTCACCGAAATAAGTACGATAAAGGCTGGACAGGGTCCTAGGGTCTCTTTCGAAGTATGTTATGTTAAGTGCCCAGCTATACATAGCAGTGAGAGTGCACTGTGTGGTTTTAAAAAGTCGATGGCATTTCCATCTGTGTCAGTCCAATCTTTGGTCGATGACTTTCCGTCAGGCGTGGGGCGACATTTGAATGTACTGTATTTAAAAACAAACCAGCCGAATACGATTCCGGCCAATTCCAGCCGGATTCCGCACAAAGGGTTCCGTAACATTATCTATACAAGGGTTCGGCAAAAATTTTTAGGCAGGGTCCGGAAATTGTAGAAAAATACGAACATTCTTCTGGCAATCTCCTTTACGAATTCAAGAAAATATTTAAATCACATCCATTATAACGAATTCGCACAAACACACACGCAGGCAAAAAAAATCGTATGAAATCGATTTGCACACGTAAAAAATGATTCTTAGCAGTTTCTACCCTATCCGTGGCGGCAGTGGGTCTGTTGGGAGTCCTAGTACATCCTTCCGAGGGCTTACCCGGGGCTCCCAACCGTAGGCTGTTGGGCTCTACGTTATGTGAGTCCGGCATAGCATCCATGAGGATTTTCCCTCACGTTAAAAAAAACGCAGTTTCTACCCTTTCATTACGGAATCCTAAAAATCAAGTCCATTGTCACAGTAAGTAGGTGCCTGACATTACAATGTACTGATACCGTTAGAGATCGACGCGTGATGACGCGGCAGAAGATAATGACACAGTTGTGCCAGAAGGTCTATGCAAATTACTGGCATATTGTATTGGAGTCAAGGAGCTATCATGTACATCTCAATTGCAAGTTGTGTGATATTGTCATGTGAGAGTATAGAATTATTCTGCACTTTGGAGTGGATCAGCAGTGAAACCCAATGATATATAATAATAATAATAATAATTTATTGAGATTCACTTACAAATTTACAATGTTTACAAAATTTCCTTACATTAAAACTGAAATCATTATAATTTTCATTTCATAAGAGATGAACACAGTCCCCCTAAATAGGCTACAAAGCAACCTGTGGTTAGGAGTTACGGTGCTAGCCCCCCTTGTATCCTTTGGTTAGAATTCAAAAACTTATAAATGTTGTCCTTTAGCAAGCATATATAAAAGCTATAGATACGTTACCAACACTGAAAAATGGCAACAAAAAAGTCAGGCACAATTATGATCAAACTACTGCATTTTGCTCAAACCAAGAACAAATAAACAAACAAACAGACACGAATAAAAAAATACTAGATTTGCACTCAGAAGCCCTAAATTGGTCGATTATAGTTTGTTTTTGTTTTTCTTGAATCGTTCACAGTTTAATTTTTTTTTTTATACTACTTAGGTGGCAGACAAGCTTACGGCCCACCGGAGGGTAGGTAACCGTAGCCTATAGACGTTTGCAACACCAGAGGCGCTACACACGCGCTGCCGACCCGGGCGCAGGTTGTGACGACCCACAGTTGAAATTTTTCAAGCCGCCTGTAAGGCCTTCAACTTGGCTTAACGACTGTCATTTTACTGACAAACGGGACCAACGGCTTATCATGACTTCCGAAGCACGGAAACGCTCGTAAATAAATGTCACAAAGTGGTCCACGTGGTGGTCACCCATCCATGTCCGGCCATAGTAAATGTTGCTTACTGCAGTGATCGTTTACAGAACACTGAGTCCGCGGGTATAGTAGAGATTGTTATAAAAAATGTTTTCATGAAGAAAAATCATTATGAGAGCTGTGTGAGACCGGACTGTGTTCGTATTTTGTATTCTGAGACGGCACATTGAGGCCACAGTATAAATATATGTTGAGGCGGTATAATTTGTTCCGCGGGACAACTGGGAAAAAAAGTGTCACTAGTTCCGCCACGGAACTACTTCAACGGAACAACTGGGTATAATCGTATTCGCCCCGCACACTGATGTCATTCACTATTGTAATGTTAGCTAGCAATTAGCATACCGAACTCCGCCATTTGTAACGTTCATTTCTACGAAATGACACGGACATTAGATGTCACTACTAAATTCCTGCTGCCTCTTCTGCGTATCAATAACTTTAAATACATACATACATATAGTCACGCCTTTATCTCCGCAGGGGTAGGCAGAGGCATAGCATGCGCTCACATTTCACCTTATATTTTTATGTCCCACGTAATAGGTGGTGAGCCTAATGCCGTGTTGAAATGGACAGGTGTCCGGTTGAAAATTTTCAAACCTCCACTAGTTCAAACAGTATGTCCAAATTTTTTACTATGATGGTTAAAATATGTTCCTCTGCCTACCCCTTCGTGAATAGAGGCACATATTTATAAATAGTTACTACGTAAATAGTACTACATGTAGGTATGTAGAATTTATTAAAATGAAAACTGCTAATTGAGGGGTTTTTAAGGTTGAACGTCGCAGCTTGTAATAAAACATAAATATATATTGGATGCGAGCATAGATAGAAAACATGTGATTCGGCTGAAACGACAACAAGCCCTTCTGGCCCCTCTCTATACAATAGAGTGCAAAGGGTCTTATGGTGAGACTTTATCTGTAGCTGTGACTCTGTCGCATTAAACTACGTCACTAGGTCACGTGGATCATATATTCAAAGTTTGAAATAAAACAAAAATGACAACGTCAATCGGATTGAACTTTAACTGTCACAATAAACGTGTTAGAGAGGGGCAGTCTGGTGAGAACGATCTCACATGACTATTTTCACACGTAAAAGCACCAATAGGTTAAATCTACATGGTGTTCTACAACTGCCTACAACCGGACCAGCTATGTAGCCCCAGCTACTACAAGCTAGCAGGTCAACGGATTGAAGGATGAGGGGCAGGCGATTTCCTTTCAGAATTATAAGTTCGATTGGCAATCGCTTTCAGAAAGTCGATCAGCCAAATAAAAATATATAATTTAAATGCAAATGCAATCGCCATTAACAATAATGATAAAAATCTTCCATCTATCTGATGCTTGGAAACAAAAATATGTTGATGCTTGCGTTAACGAATGAAGTAATTTTACTATCGTGACAACCATAGATTTAGAATGTACAAGATAAACAGTGTCAGATAGAAAACGAAACCAAAAAAGAAATATCTATGTGTGAAAATGAATATATGAATATCTATATATGAATGTCTATATAATATGTTATTTAATATCAAATTCACACACTGAACTCGACACCATCGTAGAAAATATTAAATTTTCCATTTTATTCGTAAGATCACTACAGAATATTGTAAAATATGAATGACATATTATCACCACGGGTGCTAGGGTGATAAATTAAGAGTACACAAGTTGCTCTCTTTTCCTCTCGAGCTATGTGTACTGGTAAATGAGGTCTCGCTCGCACGCTATGTGTAGGTATCTATTGAGAGTAGCGAAAAATTCTAAGGCTACGTCCGCACAGGCAGGCGGCTTGCTTGGCGCCTAGAGCCTAGTGGCTTGCATCCTGGCTACTTGCTAGGATACACGGTGGCCGCACTGAAAGGTGGTTTGCGTGGGGGGTCGCTAGGTGCCTTGGTCATTTGCTTGTCGGCACGTTGACAAGATGTCACTTTCAAAAATAGCTCTATACTGCTCTATATTGGGTTCATACATAATATATGATCACGCCTTTTATCCACGAAGGGGTAGACAGAGGCATTTTAGATGCCCACATTTCACCTTTGAGATTTTGTCCCACGTAATAGGTGGTGAGCCGTATTGCCATGTTGATATGGACAGGCGCAGGCAAGAACTGCCAGCAGTGCCAGCTGTTAAAATTTTTCAAGCCGCCTAAAAAGGCCCTCAACTTGACTTTCTGCCTCGACTGCTATTTTACTGGCAACCGGGACCAAGGGCTTTTCGAAGCACGGAAAATAAATGTCACACAGTGGTCACGAGACGGTCACCCATCCATGAACGGCCACAGTAAATGTTGCTTACTACAGTGATCGTTTACACAACACTGAGTCCGCGGGGCCACGAGCGCTTCATATTGGGTTCATGACATAAATAAGGCACGGTCAAGTCATGGGAATTTTTATGTTCTAAATAAGCAATTGCATAATTTTCACAAAAAAATTACGAAGATTTGCGTATGACCAGAGACACATTTGATCTACTTCTCAGTAAAGTTAAAGGAAAAATATTTCATTTGGATACTCATCTATTTATGACTAGCTGTGTCCGCGACTTCGTCCGCGTAGAATGTAATGAAAAAAATTAGTTTATTTAGTTTTTTTTTCTAAAATAAAAATAAAATTCTAAAAGAAAAGTAGCCTAAGTTACTACTTATTACATACGCTATCTGCCAGTGAAAGTCCCGTCCAAATCGGTCCAGCCGTTCCAGAGATTAGCCGGAGGCCGGAACAAACAGACAGACAGACAGACAAAAACTTAAAAAATATATATTTTGGTATGTGTACCGTAATACATTCATTTGCATGCAGTAGAAAGCGGTTATTTTAATATTACAAACAGACACTCCAATTTAATTTATTTGTATGTATGGATGCAATTAATATTTCGTATATTTTTTTCTTCAAAATGCCTCGCGCCTGGCGACAAAAAACCAACATGTTTGTTTACTTGGATACACGCTAAGCTACTCACTAGGCGCCAAGCGCGCAGTGCGGCCGGTCGCGAACATTCAAGTATGTTCGTTTTACTAAGCGACTCGCTAGGTGACTCGCTAGGCGCTAGGCACCAAGCAAGCCGCCTGCCTGTGCGGACGTAACCGAAATCTATGGTGACAACTGCCATGCTTTTGGCTTTGGCAGTCGGTCGGTACCAAGGGTTTTACATACATTTAAAGTGTAGAAACATCATAAAATGAATTGACCGTAGCGAAAGATGAGTAATGATCATTTAAATAACTACTGATTGTATGAACGGAGTCTACGAAAAATGTTTCTGTCAACAGAGAATTCGAAAAAAAAACGGGTTTTGGATTAACGTTCCAGGCTCAGTTTTGAGCTGGCGACTGCCAATATGTTTGTCAGTCATTGACTTGCAATATTGTCAGTCATTGTTATTAATAAAGTCATTCATAATAATGTTCAGGTAATATGGTAGAAAGTCAAAATATTGACAGAACTTCATCTGCGATGTTATTGATATGTGAATCATCTATAATGACAGGTGCACGATTAATGTAAATAATGTCCAAACAAGAAGCCGTGAGACGGTCTCACCCGACTGCCCCTCTCTAAAACGTTTATTGTGAAAGTGAAAGTTCAATCCGATTGACGTTGTCATTTTTATTTTATTTCAAACTTTGAACAGATGATCCACGTGACCTAGTGACGTAGTTTTATGCAACAGATTCACAGACTACAGACGCAAGTCTTGCCATAAGCTCCTCTGCAATCTATTTTATAGAGAGGGGCTAAAATAACGGAAGCACTTCTTGGTTATGTACCTAGTCGTTAGACGTCTAAGCGGATATAGATAGGGACATAGAGACAGACAGCGTGAATGAATTTGAACTAGTGCTTAATAATAATAGACAATTGATAACAAAGTAAAGATAATGACCCTCCAGTGTTTAGTCACCACGGGTATTAAAATTAGTCTATGTATTTAACCTACCTCTGAAGTAGGTATATAGAAATTAGATAATCTACAATTCTACATAATATATTAAATATTCACAATGGAAAAATATAGGATGTTTGCTCGTAAGGTCATTGCCTTATTTCCTTTGCCATAAAAATGTCGTAGTATAATATGTTAATTTTGACATTATGAATATATAAACATTGATTATGGACTAACGATGTGACGTGAAGTTATTAAATTAGCCATTAGGCTTATAACAAAGAGTATAGTAAGCTATAAAGCTTACGCTTATGGGAGTCCTGGGGTTTCGTTCCGAGGGCTTACCCGGGGCTTTCAACCGTAGGCTGTTTGGTAGGATACGGGTGGTTTTTAGTCGGTAGGAGTCCGGTATTGCATCCCTGTAGGATTTTCCTCACGTTAAAAAAATACTTACGCTTAAGTCAATGAGGGCTATTCCTTCATATTTTTTTCTTAACGTGTTTATCTATTTTTTTTTAACGTGAGGGTAAATACTTCATGGATGCTGACTAAAAAAACCTCACGTAAAGCCCAACTGCCTTCGGTTGGGAGCCCTGGGTAAGCCCTCGGAAGGATATCCTAGGACTCCCAACAGACCCACGGCTACCACTGCAGCCTCGCCTAGGGGTTGGTTCGGGTGCTATCCCGCGTCTTTGGGGGGTTTTCGGGTGTCATCCTGCATCTTGGAGTGGGCGTGCGTGAGTCCCTCACGTCACGCTGCCGTCTAGGGCCTGCTTCTGTAAGGATGGTGAGCAGACCCCTCACCGTCCTCAGGCTTCGGTCATGGAGGCCGATGGTCTTGGGCGCAGACACGTCTCGGCGGCGACCCAGCCGTCAACTGCGGAACTCGAGTGGGAGAGTTCCCGCTACTTCCCCGCCTTCACGAACATGGCCTGCTCGCAAAAAGTCGCAGTTCCACTTACTCCCGCTGGAGATCATGGCTCCCACCATGGTCTCCAACGAGAGAGTGTTCACGTCCAGACCTGCCACGTGGACCTGGCACTGTAGCGCCCACGCCCTGCACTCCACCAGCGTGTGGAGCGCTGTGTCATCGCTGCGGTCCTCGCAGTGCTGACACTCGGCCGTGGTTTAACAGTGTCTTCGCCGCAGATACTTACCGAAGCTCCCGTCCCCGGTAAGTATCTGTGACAATCGGTAGGAGAGAGCACCGTGTCTTCTCTCCAGAAATAAATGAATCTTTACATTGCGGCCTCGTATACGTTTCTCTGCAGCTGATCGTACGTCAACTGCCTGGAGCAGGATTGCGCATTGCATTGCCTGTTTCTGCTCCTCATGAGAATGTTCAAAGCGAGGGAAGAAACCAAACCACCAAAATTTAGGTTTCCCGACCCGCAACTCTTATTGGCTGTAAGCCCCCAATAATTCTTAAACCCTGTTCGTTACCTCACATGAACAACCAGAGCAGTGGTTTTGAGTTTCTCTGTTTACTCGTAAGCAATGCGTGTTTGTTACACATATGTATGTAAATAGTTCCACAGAACAATTACTGTCTGACCAACTTTGCGGTCACGCTATCAACAGCGGCGATACAATAGTATTGTAAGTAGATATGTACAGTCGCTTGCATCAGTGTTTATACTGACAATGTTGGAAAAGTGGCAAAACGTGGCATTCGGTAATCGAGCGATACGCTAAGGTTTTGGTGTTATAAATTCTATAATTTAAGTAAAACTTACTGATGACAGATCTAATAACAAATATTATAATCTACTTAATTATAATAAATGCTAAAGTCCATTTTTTAAGAACCGTACTCGAGGATGCTGCGTACGTATGATTAATAAAGTATTTTTATGGCCTTAATACCAGAGAACTGTGAGCTTGATCGCATCACAAAACCAAGCATTTTGTTTGATTTTCTGGCTATATCATCAATGTGCGATTCATACTTTAACTTTGAGTCGTGAGTCACGCCTTGGTCGTATACTATAATAAAATATATACCTACTTAAGTATAGGCGGTGCTTAATGCATCAAATGGAAAATTAATAAAACATAGTTATATTTTTGTCACCTTTACAACAAGAAGCGATCAAAGTATAATACTTATAAGCAGTTATGAACGTGACTGTACCAGCAAATACTGTACTATCATGAACGATACCACTTCTGCTGTTGTATCGCTATTTATTTACTTCTAATGACGTATTAATATTTAATACAGGACGCATGAGAGTGCCAAAGTCCTTGCATATTAATATCCTGTTTTCATCTACGTAAATTGTACCTACAGTGCGTGACTTGGCCGGTTTTGCCGGACCTATCTTACGTGTCTAATAACTTCGCGAGTCCACAGACAAAGTGAAATAAATGGAGTTAATATTGCGAAAAAAAACTGCAAGAAAGAATTTCGAAGACCTTCTAAAACCACAAAAAAAGAGAAAAAAATTGTAGAGTTAAATCAGAAATCACCTAAAGCTGACGTTTGATATAAGAAGGGAAGAGGTCTGTAGATTCTGGTATCTCGAATCTTTATCTTTGATATATTATTATTTGATATCACAGTCATGATCTTTATCAGTTGCATAAAAGACAATCGCGATTGTATCAATTGTTACAAATGGTTTGGATTGTCACTACTAGCTGATATCAACACAATTAGTACTTTTTATTTGCAATAAGCGGACGTCACGCGGTTTCACCCGCGTAGTTCCCGTTTCCGTGGGAATACGGGAATAAAATATAGTTTATGTTCATCGGGGATAGTGTAACTTCCCAACAGTGAGAGAAATTTTCAAATTGGTTCAGTATTTATTAAAATGCGAAAGAAACTCCATCTGTCTGTATGTCTGTCTGTTACGCTTTCCCGTCTCAACGACTGCAGCGATTGAGATGAAATTTGTTATAGGAATAGTTTGAGGCCCTGGGAAGGACCTAGGCTACTTTTTAACCGATGCGCAAAAGGAGGGTTATGATTTTTCGCGATAACCGACTTCTACGCGGTCGAAGCCGCGGGGAACAGCTAGTTCATAATATTATAGTAAATAGTATAGAATATGAAGAGTGTTCACGGCTTTGTGAATTCTAATTTAACTCGGACGGTTTCCTAGGTGGTGGCACTGTTAACTTTCCAAATAACGTGCTGAACGAAATATCTATACTAATATTAGAAAGAGGAAAGACTTGAGTGCATGTTTATTTGCATTCATAGGCTCCGAAACTTTTTTTTTTTTTTTTTTACAAGGAGAGCTCCACTTACGGACTACCCATGCTGGCGAGGCATGGGCTCGTGTGAGGGTCGCCCAGCACCAGATCACCATAGCACTGGGAATACTCACTAAAACTCCTTGACACCGATCTGCCCCTGTGGCGGTGTTCTGGGATCTGTACTAATTCACCAGAACACCGCCGGGCGGCTCAGGGTAGCTGAGCTACTGCGCCGATGGAGGATTACCCCGGTAGGTGCCAAGTAATCCTCAGACGTGGTGGCCCATGCAATGCACACGTGAGTGCCACTCGACGTGTGCAGGCCAAGGCTCCGAAACTTCTAAACCAATTTGAAAAATGATTTCACTATTGGGAAGCAACTCTATCTCTCGGTGACAATAGCTATATTTTATACCCGTATTCCCACGTGAACGGGATCTATGCAGGTGAAACCGCGTGATCTATGAGAAAGATCTTGCAAAAAAAACAGAAGATCAACAACTGATGTCAAGCGGAAGTGATCTCTGAAGAAATGCATTCTGATTCTAAGTGAAAATATATTGATCTCTGAAATTTGGATCCCCATGCTATGCTATGTACACATTGACCTAGTTCAATGTTTAGCAATAGTTTGCAGTACAGGCTAAATAGAAATGGGTACTGAAACAGCCAGTCGTAAAGGTGAATAAGTTTTATTGCTCAACTAACAGTTGCCCGCGACTTCGTACGCGTGAAAATTATGTTATAATGCCAATTTGATTGCTCTCTACTTAGCCCCTAGGATATGGAGCGTGATAATATATAACATATTTGAAGACCCTACCCCTAACCTAATTAATATTTGTGCAAAATTCTAATCAAATCCATTGAGTACTTTTCGAGATCCTTCCGGACAAAGCAAAGCAAACAGACAGACAAACCGCCAAACAGACAAAAAAAATTCTAACTATATTTTCGGCTTCGGTATCTTAAGTTGAACACCCAGCGAGTTTTTTTGTTTTTTAATATATTATTTCCAATGAGCAGTTTTGACATTTTATCATTTTATTATATGTATAGATATTACTTTTACGGTGTTTTTACGACACGCCTCTATCTTCAAAGAGTTTAGCAGAAGCATACTAAGTGGTGAGTGGACCGATACGACAAGCGCAGGTTGGGACCCTGTTGTAATTTTTCTAACCGCCCTAAAGTCCTTTAATTCGGCATAATGTTATTGGCAATTAAGACAAATGGCTTAACATACTTCCTCAAGAATGAAAACGCTCGTAAATTAAAAAATCACCAAGTGATTACCCATCCGAGGACCATAACGGACGTTGCATATCGCGATGATCGCTTACAGAACACTGAGTCTGTGTGGCTACCAGCGCTTCAGTACATTTATTTTATTTTATTCTTTAAATTTTTATTTTATTCTTTTTATTAAAAAAACTTACAACATCGAAGTTATAAGAATCATATGTAAGAAGGCCAATTACAATTTTTACGTGTAAATACAGAAGTTAGAAGAATATAAATACAAGCAAAGTACGGTTCACAAATAAGGTGTTAGACAATTACAATAATCAACTCTCAAAAAAAGCATTGCTTATAGTCCTCCTGAGTATTTTTGTACTGGTGTTGAATAAGTCAAGATCGTTGTGTGACTCCGAGATAACATTGAAATCTCTGCTGGGTCTAATGAGAAATGAATTCTTACGATATTTGGAATTTACAATTGGAACACGAAGAAGCCATGTACAAACATGGCTTCTTCATAATTAATTAATAATAAAATCTCAACTGCAGTATATACAATATCAGTATTGTCATGTTGTCCTAGAAACCAATCACTCCGTCCTAGAACGAATAATGAGTGCTTATTACAAACTAGGTTAAAGATTAGGTTTGGAGCCGTACGTGGTAATTATCTGTAGTCGTTAATTGGAATTTAACCTTAAATGCAATGCGTGTACAAATCTGGTTGTTAGTTAAATTTAGTCGAGAACTTTAGGGTTGTCCATTTAAAGGCCAAACATCAAAATCATACATACATACACATAATGGTCCTTTTTATACTACACCTTTTTAGAATTGGTCCCACGTAATAGGCGAAGGAGCCGTATTGTCGTGTTGATATGGACAGGCGCAGTTTGTGACTGCCTGCTGTTGAAATTTTTCAAGCCGCCCATTAGGCCTTCAACTTGGCTTAACGACTGCCATTTTACTGGCATCCGAGACCAACGGCTTAAAGTACTTTCCAAAGCATGGAAACGCTCAAATAACTGTCACAAAGTGGTCACATGGATGGTCACCCATCCAAAGACCGGCCATAGTGAAAGTTACTTACTGCAGTGGTCATTTACAGAACACCGAGTCCGCGGGAATACGTCAACTCCATCTCACCCGGGACTCCCAGTTGTAGGCTGATAGAAAGGCACCGCGTGCCTTAGCTCAGGTCAGCATGTGGAGTTGAGTTTGAGGAACTAGAAGCCCATAGGTATCGGATAGTGACAGTTCAGTAAAATTTTCTGACCATGGGTCAAACTGCTTGTAAAGCAGGCTTTTGTCTTTTTTTTTCGTCCGGGAAAATCCTACATGGATGCCATGCCAGACTCTTACTGACTAAAAAACCTCACGTATTCTACCTAATAGCCTACTGTTGGGAGCCCCGGGTAAGCCCTCGGAAGGATACCCCAGAACTTGAAAAGCAGGCTAAGGTTACCCGCACCTTATAATGTCAGTTTCATCCATGTTTCGTATCCGCTACCTCACTAAAAGATACGGGCACCTATATTTTATAGATGTCACATTTTAAGCTTTATCAGCTGTAAGGTTACCGCTGGAGTACCTACTTCGTATGTTATAAAACATCAGCCGGTAGGAGTCCAGAGTGGCATTCTTATGGAATTTCACACATAAAAAGAGACTATTTTTTTAAGTGAAGAAAACTACAGGGAAGCTATGCCGGACTCCTACCGACTAAAAAAACCACACGTATCCTATTTAACAGCCTACGGTTGGAAGCCCCGGGTTTGCCCTCGAAAGGATGTCCCCAGGACTTTATAGCCCCACCATTATTATGTAGTGGGTCCATGAGTATTTGAATATCCTGTTGGACACCATAGTGGAACTTAGCAGTGGAACCAACAGTCCGAAAGAAAATAGCAGGACCATAATATTTATTTTTCACTAGATGTTCCCCGCGGCTTCGCCCGCGTAGAAGTCGTAATCGCGTAAAATCATAACCCTCCTTTTACGCAGTCGGTAAAAAGTAGCGTATGTCCTTCCCAGGGCCTCGAACTATCTCTATACCAAATTTCATCTCAATTGCTCCAGCCGTTTGTTTAGGCGTGAAAGTGTAACAGACAGACAGACAAACAGAAAGACAGACAGAAAGAATTACTTTCGCATTTATAATATTAGTAGGGATTCGTTACGCAATGGGGTTTTAAAAACATCTTGAGGGCCCAAATCTGACTCATCTGCAAGTTTGTACTAATCTCTTATTTCTTACTAGCTGACCCGCGCAACTTCGTTTGCGTCACATGAGAGTGAGAAAGAGAGAGGTATGGTATTAGACGATTTCGAGTATTATAATGTTTCCCGTTGCCTTTACCCCCGTCGTGCTTATTCCCATCGCGTCGCGTCGCTTGTATTCATTAGAGCTGAACCGTATTATCTTCGTTTGCGTCACATGAGAGTAAGAAGGAAAGAGGTGTTAAAGTGATATAATGTTTCCCGTCGCTTTTACTTCCACCCATCCGTTTTTCGGTATGGAACTCATCGTGTGCGAGTCCAACTCGCACTTGGCCGGTTTTTATAGTTTAGTTGACTGGCTGCCATTGCAGGCAGACCAAGTTTACTCCCGGTGCGTCGCTCATACTTTTATACTTATTAAGAGGGTAAGTGAATCTTGAAAGATAAGCATATGCTGTGAAGGACTTTTTTTATAACTTTTTAAGAGGAACAGTTTTGTAATACACAATTTTTACGTAACTTTAACTATTTATGCAGCGTCCGCAATGGAAGCTCTCAAAAGAAAGAAATAATCCCCGTTCTCGAAACATTATTCATGGCTGCTCCGCTCCTATTCGTCTTAGCGTGATGTTATATCGCCATTAGCCAGCCTAAATAAATGGACTATTAAACTGTAAAATAATTTTTGAAATGCAACCAGTAGTTTCTGAGATCCTAG
This sequence comes from Miltochrista miniata, assembly GCA_933228765.1. Taxonomy (NCBI): domain Eukaryota; kingdom Metazoa; phylum Arthropoda; class Insecta; order Lepidoptera; family Erebidae; genus Miltochrista; species Miltochrista miniata. The sequence goes on along the minus strand of OW121753.1, from coordinate 38,236,929 downwards.
AACTCTTCAGTTTCATTATTATCGTGAGCTAACCTTAAGAGATAGACAAATTAGGTTATTGTGAGCGAACCTTATAAGATAGACATATGCTGTCGCGGACTTTTTTTGAGAACTTTTTAAGAGAAACAATTTCGTAATACACAATTTTTACCTAACTGTAACCATTTACGCAGCGTACGCCTCGGAAGCTCTCAGACGGTAAAAAAATTTCCCGTTTTCAAAACATTCTTGATTGCTGCTTCGCTCTTATTCGTTTTAGCGTGATGTTATATAGCCTATAGCCATCCTCGATAAATGTACTATGAAACTGTAAAAGAATTTTTGAAATCCAACCAGTAGTTCCTCAGATCCTAGCGTTCAAACAAACAAACAAACAAACAAACTCTTCAGCTTTATAATATTAGTATGGATATTAGTATGGATTTAATATGTGACAATCCCGCATGGATACTAGGTGTGCCAGATTTTACAGAGTAAAACCACACCGTGCCCTATCACTGCCTAAAGCCGAGAGCCCTCGGAAGGATTTAGTACTAACCCACTGAGTAAGTAGTTGAAGCGCTTGTGGCCCCACGGACTCAGACTGTAAACGATCACTGCAGTAAGCAACTTTCAATATGGCCAGACCATCCATGTGACCACTTTGTGACATTTATTTGAGCGTTTCCGTGCTTCGGAAGACACATTAAGTCGTTGGTCCTGGTTACCAGTAAAATGGCGATCGTTAAGCCAAGTTGAAATGGTCACGCCTTTATCCCCGAAGGGGTAGGCAGAGGCATATTATATGCCCAAATTTCACGTTTTAATAGAAATTGCCGTGTTGAGATGGACAGGGTGTAGCGTTGCACGCAGGTTTATTGCTATAATTATTTTGTTAGGCGCTATAAGCATAGGTATAAGTTGTATTTAGGTAGGAATAATGGGCGTATCCTAGTTAGTGTCAAGGAGAAGGGTTAGCTTGGAAGGGATAGGTCGTTATATATAGCGGTGCACCTCATAAAATGGAAAAGGAATTATTAAATTTATTTTTAAAAATATTAACTAGTTACTACAGTTATATAAAAGTTACAAAATTGATCAACCCTGGCGAAATTAAATTATTTGAATATATTTTAAAGGATAAATAACTTTATATATTTGCAAACGGAGGCTCTGGTAAGCATCAAATTACATAGATTTTTATTTAAATAATTAATTAATTACATGTGGGTAATTTCTTTTTTTTTTTTCGTATTAAAACTTTAAGTAAATTCAGTGTAATATAGCGGGCGTTGTTAGAAATGTAGTAGATATAGTTCTTTTTAGTTTATTAATAAGGACCTTTAAGAATTTAAACAAGTCAGATGTTAATTATAAAGGAAAGTTTTAGGGAGCTCTCTATGTGTGGAGGGTGTTTGTGAAAATATTCTTTTCAGAACGAGTCTCCAATTTGGGATTAAAACCCCTACCTGAACTTATATGGCAACAGGAGTTTATGTCAAGTTGTCACATAAAAAAATACAGGCGTAATCCTGTATTTTTAATAATTATACTCTGTAAAGAATTCTGAGAGTCCTGGAGGAAGCTTGTGTGAAATCCCATCCCCAAGGATATTGATAAGTACCTAATTTTAAGTTAGATGTCAGTTTTTATTGTGGAAACACTAATAAAGGTGAAATATTCTATAATAAATAAATAAATAAATAAATATTGTTGGACATTCTCACACAACATCATCAACTATAATCATTGTTGTTATTGAACTACAAGGACATGTTCCCTTATCTACTACCAACTGAACCGCCTGGGAACTCCTGGGAATAAACAGGACTTCCTAGAAGCGTGTCAAGGGGCGGCTGAAATTTTTCAAGCCGCCTAAAAAGGTCTTTAAAAACCAATGTATATGTACCACTGAGTAACGGACAGTTACTTTCTTTTTAATTTTGCACTTTGCCTCCACAGAATCGTTTAAGTTAGAAACATCTACATGTAACAGTCAAAAGGCTTACGTTCTACGGAAATGGCCAACACGTGACTGTCACTGTACAATATTTACAGTAGGTATTATGTATTAGGTACATATTTTTACCTATCACGTACTAAAACGTACACCACTGTAGTATGTAATGCAATGTACAGACCATAATGTAGCTCATCCGGCTTACACAATTTACAGTATGGTTACATAAAAATTGTCAATTTCATTACATGTAAATATGTCAAAATTTAAATAATTATTATAAAAGCATGCTAAATTGTATGCCAAAATTTGAATATTTGTGCGTTATGTTGTATTAATATACTGAAATTGTCTCATAGTTATGAATTATTCATTAAACTAATAAAAAAGAACTAAATTATATCAGAACTATAATAATATTATGTCAAGTAAAGAAATCTTGCAGTTCACAATTGGACGTAGTTCTCTCAATTTCTTATCTTCAAAACACACTTCTCAAGCAAAATAACTTAGTGGAGGGGTTTACGGGAATAATAAGAATTCGATTCTAAGTGGGTAATCTTTCTCAATAAAAATAATAAAATTAAAGAAGAATAATAAAATAAACAAGCTATTTCGTGGTGTTCTTTCGAATGACCTATAAATTATAAAATTAAAAATTTCATTCACATTGATCTCATATACAGGATGCTCCTCTTTAATTTGTCAGAATATGCCATCAATCATAATGGGTGGAATTTTTATAATTATTTTCTCTAGCTTACAGCAGGGCAAACACTTTTCCGAATTCTTAATTCATTTTTTAAAACGACATATAACATAATAATACATATTTAAAGCTATAAGTTAATATTAATGTTTATTAATAAAGGTTGTCTGGAAGAGATCGTTCTTAGCAATAATACCATTGTACTCTAATTTATAGTCTTTAAAATACTGTATAGAATGATGTACAGGAAAGAATTATCTATTTATTTATTGTATTCAGTGACGGAAAATGTCTTTGTGATACAAAGCAACAATGGGTGTTTGAAATAATGAATCTTTCAGAAAACGTTGAAGACAATCGGTAATATCTTTAAAAATGTGATTAGTCACGTCATTTTACAGTATTATGATTACAAATACAGGTGTAAATATCACCTGTATTTATTTACAATAGTAAATAAATAAATTCTTACTTTTAGTGCCTGAATTTTGCTGTTGAAATATTTATTTATTGCACACGTTAAAAGATCACAATATTCAAGACTGTTTGATGCGATCAATAAGTTTTAACACGAACTAGCTGACTCGCGCAACTTCATTTACATTACAGTCGTTACAGGTCCACTTTTCTGTAGTATTTTTTTATTACACAAGTATTTATTACACACATATAAACCTTTCTCTTTAATTACTCTATCTATTGCTGAAAACTGGATTAAAATCCATTGAATATTTTTATTAAAAGATCTAAGCGTACAAACAGAAATAATTGATTTCATTTAATACTAGGTATGTTAAGATGATATACTAGCGGACGACACGCGTTCCACCTGCATAGCTCCCGTTCGAGTGGGAATACGGGAATAAAATATTCTCTATGTTATATGGAATAATGTAACTACACAACAGTGAAATAATTTTGAAATCGGTTCAGTAATTTATGAGCCTATTCAATGCAAACAGACAAACAATCAAATCTGTCCTCCTTATAATATTAGTATAGATAGTCTACTTCCCGGTACTATAGAACACCTAATAATATACGTGCCTATTATTGTTTATGAAGTAGAATAAAATTTATTGCTATCTGTCTGTTTATTGACAGTAAACAGAGCAAGCGAAGGTTCGTTTTGTGACACGTTTACTACGTAGGAGGAAATTCAGAGGTCAGCACTTTTAATGACATTTTTAGAACATTGTGGAACCGTGTTCAGAGGTAGAATTCCCTTTCTTGCCCGTGGTACTACCAGTGGTACTACTGGTAGTACCACGAGTAAAAAAATTACCCGTGGTACTACCAACCGGTCCCAGTAGTACCAATGGTAATTCAATTTTACCAGTGGTACTACTGGATTAGAAATAAATGAAGATCGGTTAAAACAAATGAAGATGGTCGTTGGGATACCTATATTATTTTATTTGTTTTCAACGATCTCCATTTGTTTTTAACGATTTTCATTTGTTTTTATCGATATTCATTTATTTTTCATTCAGTAGTAGGTACCACGGGTAAAATTGAATTACTATTGGTACTATTGGGACCGGTTGGTAGTACCACGGATATTTTTTTACTCGTGGTACCACTGGCAGTACAACGCCACGGGCAAGAAAGGGATAATCCGGACAAGCTTTTTAGGGTTCCGTACACAAAGGGTAGAAACGAGACCCTGTTACTGATACTCCGCTGTTTATCTATCCGTCTGTTACAAAGTTGTATCTCATGAACTCACATATGGCTAAGGAACTAAAATGTTGACAGATTGTGTATTTCTGTTATGGCTATTACAACAAATACAAAAACAGTAGAGTAATAATATTTAAGTAGGGCTTTCATAGAACAAAAGCATTCTTTCACCATTTTTGGCGCGGAAACCTGCGTGTGCAAATCCGCCTCGGACTTGACTGGTATTTCTTTAATTGTAGTTTTAGAATTTCTAGGGACGCAGACACCTAGTTTGTCAACCAACTCTGGAAATAATAATAATCGAATCGAATGGCGTTATTTCAGCTAAGAGAAAAATTAAAATTAATGAAGTTATAATCAAAAAATTGATAGTTAAGAGTGAATGTTGGTTTAAAAGAGAGCATCATAAATCAATATAAAACAATACCTTCAATTATTAAAACAGTATCTGCTCAGCCGAAGGCCACAGATCAAAACATTAGAAATGTACAGTTATAGAATGTGCTCTTTGAGTATGTACCTAAGTAGCTCAATGTTATTTTGTGCAATTTTTGTAGGTTTAATTATTTCTCTCTGTTATTTTCATTTTATTTCTGTTTACTAATAATATCAAAACCTTTTATTCAATTATACGTTAAATATTATGTGCGTTGTGATTGTGTGAAATTTTCTTCATTTCTTACTTTTCTTTCTTTTTTTCTTAATCTATGACCTACAATTTAAAATTATCAAATAGTTTTTTTATAGAATGATATATTTTATCTAAAAGCAAGAACTAATGGCTTACTGACACGAATTTAAATGTATTTCTCAAGTTGGATAATGTTGTTGGATCTCCATAAATAAATAAACACTGAAATAAGACCAAGGATATAAAATATCTATAATGTTTTGTTGCGAAAACAATATCAAAATGTTTAATTTTCAATCATCAATCAAACCCGCATATGCCAACCCAGAGCTGGAAGTGGGAAGACGCTTCCAAAAATTGATAAGTGCTGGTAAGATGGGTTGACACAGGTTATGTTTTGTTTCGAAATTTGCTTCCTTTGGCCATGACGTAATTTTATCTGTACTGATAACAGTATGATGGCCAACTCTCCCAATAATTCAGCATTTGTCTATTTCCTACTAACGACCATTTGCTCTAAATCTAAAGGATGCCCTGAACTAAAAAGAAAAATAGGCACTAAAACATTTAATTAATATAATCAAAGTACACCACGAAATCCCGTCGATACAACAGTAAAAAAATGAATAAATATTCCCGGACAAAACATTTATGTTTTCAAGATTTTTTTTCAATTTGTCATTTCAAGACTTTTCATATCGCGAAGAACCACTTGCACGTTTTACAAAAAAACATCCTGTATTCTCAAAATAGTGTCTAAATAATATTTTCCCTGACGAGTTATAACTAACATCAAAAATTTACATAAAAAATGAGAAATAATATGTACTACGCACGTAGTATTTACTTTTAATATTTATATCCATACGTTTAATTCGAAAACTAAAATTTAAATCTGCTCAAATAAAAAGTGAAATTTCCATGTAGGCGTTAATTAACTTATCATACAAACCGCCAGTTTAAACAGAATTGTTATGATAATATTTACTTACAGAGCAAAGTTAAAGATATGCCTGGTAGTCAGCATACATGGCTGTATGTTTAAAAATACATGTGAAGATTTCATTTGTAAACAAACACAAATCGTCGCTAGTGCGTTTCAGCAGAGGTCACGCGGGTTAACTATTGAAAATCTACTGAAGTTCCTTGCCCTCTATAACTATAACAATAAACTTACTTGTTTATAGTGGTCTGTCCATCCTCATCCATGATTCTGTGACTGACAAGGCACCCTGGTGTCTCAGATTTCTCTGAAATATGATGATCTTCAATATCTTCTAAAATAGCAGCTCTATCTGCATTGGTTTTGTTCAACTTATCACTAGATAAACTTTTAGATCTATATCTTCCGTTCAATGGCGTAAGACTTTTGTCATTTAATGCACTAAAACTATTTAATTTTAAGTCGTTTGCACACTTATCGTTGATTATACTAGACGACATTTCGTATTGTGAAACTGTTCGCGCGCACAACGAACCTCTTCAATATCGCCGCGCGACTGCCGTTCCGCGTGGTAAACCAGACGTTTTGCGGGACAAACTATTAGTATACGACACGATTTCAGAGTACATCGAACTGTATCGCAATCTCGATTGTGTATCGTCAATATAATTTAGTCGGACAATAACGTGACAGATCCGCAAAGAAAAACTTTTTTATTCTAATAAGTTGTGAACTAGAATAACAAAACAATTGGATCTATTGTGAAGAGCTTAGCCATAAAATTACTCTCTTCCTAAACAATTAGTTTTAGAAGGAAGTACAATTTATTGAATTAACACGGAACTGCCTAAATCAATTGTACAATATCGTCTATTTTAGAACAAGAAGTCACTAAACACCGTAACTTTATTTAGTTAGGTCACTGAGCCGTGAATATTTAAGTAGGTAAGTACGTACTTTAGAAACACCGTTTTTATTTCTCGAATACCAAAAAACATTAGTTTAAATACGCCAAGTTTACTGAGAAAAGAATATTTAGGATAGCATCTACTACGAAAGTACTCGTAGGTTCCTATTATTCCGACGTAACCCGCAGCATAAGTTGTTTTGTAATAGCTTATACATATTTATTATATTAATTCTGTTTAAATAGTTTAGATTGACCTTATTACGATGAGTACTATCAGTGTTAATAAGAATTGGGATGAAGTGTTACTTAAGTTCATTTTACCGTAGCTTATTGAGAGAGTAATAATATATATTATTTTCGTAAAAAAATAACCCAATTAATAGAATTAAGAAAATAGTTCAGACGAATTTGTCAACATCCTGTATTTTCGTTACTAAACAATCACTGTAGTTCTTGGTAAATAAATTTAAATTTAATAAATAATATTTTAATACCTTTTATTATTGTTATTTAGTAGAAAAAAAGCACAAACATCTAACGCCACACTTCACTCACTACACAACCATTTTCACGAAGAAGTGATGTAACAATATGGCAGTAGGTTATTTCACTATTCAAATATCTTTGTAACCCTTAATACGAGTGTTATAATATTGATAACGTCAATACTACTAATGGATAACGCTATCAAATTATCTAAGAAACAAAGTTGCATCATAGACTGGTCTTAATAACCAGCAATAATATTATAACAATGCGTTCAAACAATAGACCTAAAATAACTTTCGAAACCCAGAACTTATTCATTTTTTTTTAATGGGAGACATTCAATAAAAAAAGTGCATGCGTTTTACTCAATCTTCGGCGCAGAAAAATGGGTACGTAACTTTCCATTTCAAAATCCGAAATGGAAAGTTGTTTTCGTTTTTGTGTCAAATTCAAAGCAGATAATAAGCAATCTATCAAAATTAGACTTTTTATAATACTGCGAGGACGTAGGGAGCCCGCATACTTAGAACTTTTGGTCGATAATCGAGTTAAAGTTGCATGCTCATGCATACATACAACTTTAAGTTGTCCCTACCTCCTCGCAGTATTAGGTATATAAAGTCAAATTTTGATAGGTTGGTTATTATCTGCTTTGAATTTGACACAAAAAGGAAAACAACTTTCCATTTCGGATTTTGAAATGGAAAGTTTTCACAACATAAGGATTTTGAAATGCAATATTTGCATTTTCACCTTAAACTAGGTGGAAATTGCTAGACGTAATGATGACGTCACTACTAGTCACACTAAAAGCCCTGCATAGACGAGAGAAAATATAAAAGAAATAGCTCAAACAGCAGGGATAGGGTACGCTTGAAAAATGATGACAATGAAAACGTGAAGACACCTTATAAAGAAGAACATTCCCCTCTTGAAGAAGAAATATAAATTAAGAGTAGTGAAGAGATTGAAGTGCAAAGATTCCTAAACCCTTATCGAGCACTTGTGGTGACAGTGATAGTTCTATAACAGTACTATAACCGTCACGTAGCCGCCTATCGCAGGAAAGATACTTTTTTTCAGATAATAGGATCACCTCTAGAGATATAAGCGTCAATCATGATACAAGATACGCAATTTCTTTGGTGTAGTACACGTGCTGAACTCGGCACAGGCGTTCAATTTGCTGATGGCAGGTTACATGGGTGTTCGTAACATACAGTAGGTTAAAAACCGGCCAAGCGCAGTCGGACTCCCGCACAGAAGGTGTTTTTATTTTATTTTTTAACGTGAGGGAAAATCCTCATGTATGCTATGCCGGACTCCTAGCAACTTATAAACCTCACGTATTCTGCCCAACAGCTTACGGTTGGAAGCCCCGGGTAAGCTCTCGGAATGATATGCCAGGACCATTACAGAGGGTTCCATACCAAAAAACGACAAAACATCACGATTGTTGTATGGGAGCCCCTTTTATCTGATTTTAGTATTTGTTGTTTTAGCGGCAACTGAAATACATTATATATGAAAATTTCAGATCACTAGTTGTTACGGTTCCTGAGATACAGCCTCATGACGGACAGACAGACAGACGGATAGCGAAGTCTCATGAATAGGGATTGTCTGTAAAGTTGGTTTACGGATTATAATTTTACGTCATAATATCATTAGAAAACATAAACGTAATCTGCTGATGGAGTGAAAGAAAGATAGATTTGTCACAAGCTGCGTTTTCGCTTGTACACTCCACTTAGGCGGAACTTTCTCTGAAAATGAGTGAATGAGTATTTCCTAATAAAAAACCATGTGATGCAAGACCTATTGTTGTAAATAAATCGCAATTAAACTCAACAGTACTATTAATTAGGTCAATAAAAAAACTGTCACATTGAAGGGCAACCCTGAAGATGATCATAATACCAACCCTATTAATTAGGTCAATAAAAAAACTACAGCATTGAAGACCATTTAAAACGCAATATTATCAATCAAAATGATAATTACCTACATTTACAAAGTCAGCACTGTTAGGAAATTAAAAAAATCTTAGTAAAATCCTTCTATGATGAAAATAGGGCAGACCTATTTAATGATTTGGTTCCGTAGTCTTACTCCAACTATCTAGATATTATAGAGTTCTAATTTGGTTTACCTATGTATTATTCATGCATGGGGTGCGATGGGGCCCTACCAACATCCCCTGGGCCCAAATCAGCCTCAGCTGCCAGTGGTGCATCTGCCGATTAACGGACGAGGTCATAGAGAAGGGAACTCGAAATGAAACCCTGTACCAACCCGTTTGGCCAGCGTGGTACAGTAAGGTCGATAAACCCTCCCATATATGAGAAAGACCGACGACCTGAAAAGGTCCGAGGGATTGACTGGATGCGGAAGGCGCAGGGCCATGTATTGTGGCGAGATTTGGGAGAGGCCTACGTCCAGCAGTGGGCTGCGATAGGTTGAATTGATTGATTGATTGATGTATTATTCCGCTGAATGAAATAATGGTCTTTTAAATAAGTTTCTCGAAAATCTTGAAAGAAACTAAAAAACACCCCGAGGCCAGCCGAAATCCTGAGGCGTGATTGCAATAATAGCCAAAGTCTTTCGAGATTTCTGGGGCATCCTTGCGAGGACCACGTAGTTTTAGTCCATTCAGTTTAGTCCGACTTCAGCAAAATAAGTGTGGGGGTTTTCATAGGTTAAAAACAATTGTGTATACGTAATATATATTTCTTATCTACCCGAATTGTAATTGAATCGATTTTCCGTCATCCCAGCCGCGCGGAAACTCAGACGGTGTGTGGGACTCTCGACCCCGGAATCCGTCCTACCCACTAAACCTCGCGGTGTTGCTCCTCGACCTAATAGCCGGGTCGAAGGACATCGAGAGGATTAGATAGATAGAGACGCTCCATAAATTCGGGGCCTTGAAAACAAGTACGAAAAAATAAATGATTATAATATAGTCAGATCCCCGATGATTATTATCGAACAGCTCAAAAAATATGATTAATGAAATAAAAGTTTTACAGGGACTGCCACGGAACCCTACATTTTCCGTGCTCTGGCACGAATTGGACAATGTTGTCTAAAAATGGGTCAAATTTCAATTTCACGCGATGCCGTGCTTCTGCCCACGGCTGCCCAGGATGATGTATGAGACCTTATATTTGGGTGAAAAGGAATCCTACTGTCTTTGGGGTTCCACCTGCTGGCTAACGATCTCGACCATGAAAAAAAAAGATAATATAACATTTGATGCCGTCAACGGCAAAGAAGTTTTACTTCAATCGCGCGTAAAGGTTGCACGCACACACTTTTTTTTACGTGAGGGAAAGTCCTCATTGATGTTATGCTACCGACTAAAAACCCAAAAAAAACCTCAGGTCTCCTCCCAACAACCTACAGTTGGGAGCCCCGGGTAAGCCCTCGGAATTATATCCCAGGACAATCATAATTCTTTGTGTATTTTGGTAGGTCAAGGAGGTCAAAGATCATAAAATAAAGAAAAATCAGACTTACACGACTTCTGTAATTTTCCGGACATAATCTTCATTCGCGTGAACCATATTCACGTAACGTACTTCACTGGCTAACAATGGCGTAAGACTATAACTAACAAGCTAGTTTATAATATAATAGGCTTTAATATGAATATGATACGCCAATAAGTATGTTACATTTTTCTTAACAAGGTAAGAGATTCAACTGAAACACGACTATACTGAAATGCCACATGGCACAAAAAGTATGCCTGTGTATAAAAAGTATACATGTGTATAAAAAGTATACATGTGTATAAAAAGTATACATGTGTATAAAAAAGTATACATGTGTTGTTATGTATAAAGAAGTCTAAGTTTTTTAACCGACTTCAAAAAAGGAGGAGGTTCTCAATTCGTCTGTATATTTTTTTTATGTATGTTCACCGATATTTCCGTCAAATATAGGCGAATTTCAATTTTTTTTTGAAAAGGGTTTACTTCTGCTGTGGTCCCATTTTCACCAATTCAGAATCTGATGATGGGATCCGGGAGAAATCGAGGGCAACCACCGAAAATTGTAGGGACATCTAGTGCGTTTGTGAACTTTTTGGTTAAGTGTATGGCGACTGCATGGACGTGACTGATAGTAGGAAATTCTTATATCATTACGTTTGATCGTAAATACCGTATCCATTCCAAAATTCCATTCCAACAGAATTCCATTCCAAAACGAGAAAGTACTGTAAGAAACGTTTTTGTTCACCCAAGATTAAAGGACTGTACACATGTGTTTTTAAGATGTGATAGATTACGTCCAAGTCTCACACCTCCGTATGAAAGCCCATACCTAGTAACCAGACGGGGTGATAAGGTATTTACGATCAAACGTAATGATATAAGAATTTCCTACTATCAGTCACGTCCATGCAGTCGCCATAAGTGCTTTAATATACTACAATTTAATGAAGGTCTGAAGTCGATCTGATGATGGAACCGAAAGGCAGTCGAGGGAATTCCTTAACGATTTATAGCAGTTACCTTGTGTTTGGGCTTGATTGATTTGTATTGATGAGAACTTTACACCTACAAAGATATATTTTTCGGTCCACCCGTCACTTAAAATAATGAAAAAAAAAGTTCGTATAAAATAGAACCGACTTCAATCAAATCCTGAAAAATAAAATTTACTTAACACAAAGTAAAATGTTTTTTGATTTATCAGAGTTTATTTAATATCATATTGAAGTCGGCGCCAAGCAAACCTATAAGGCTTAGGTATGTATAATTAATGGCACCAACTTCAATATTTATACTTGGTGCTAAGTAAATTTTATTTTTCAGGATTTGATTGAAGTTGGTTCTATTTCTTATTATTTTTTTTAATAGTATAAGTGGTATAGGGAGGATCTCTAAAATCTGTTCAGCATTTTAGGAGTCAAAAAAAGACCATACAAAATGAGTTGCAACAATAGAATTGCTGAGGAAAGTTACCATTTAGACAGTTTTGAAGCTTGCAAAAAATTTACGGATTACTTATACCGAGAATATTGATGGCACTTGGTGGAACTTGCTGCACTGCTGTAAAGATCCTCACGGCATTAGCAAAGTTATTTAGGTAGTGATCCTTGCTAAGACTTTGAGGTGAAATATTGAACAAGTGTAACCTTAACCTTCAACCAAACAAACCTTGGCTCTAAGCAAGAGCAAGACGTGAAGTATTGAAGATATTATAACAATTGTACTCGTATTAGGCACGTAAATAATACACCATCTTTGTATTCAAAATTTGTTACAGCAGTAAGAGAACAGTAATTATTTTGTTAGCAGTGAAGTTTGTTGGAAAATTTCCACATAGAAAATACACGTACACTATACATAAATATACGTAGGTACATACGTATATTTATGATTAGAGATGTTTGAGAATTACAATAATATCTCGTTGTACTACTTGTACTATTCCACAGCTTTTATTTTGATTTTAATAATACCTGACCGGTTTTGCTATTATAGCATTTTCCAAGGTGTTTACACTAACTTTTGACATAAGTAATGATACTTTTTTTTAAACATTTGTGCATGTGGGTATACAAAAATAAATTTAGCATACAATTAAATTGATTAATGGATTTGACATTCTATTCTAATTTAAATTTTATTGGACATTCAATTTTATTTATAAGCTGATTTTATTTAGATTTTAATTTCAATATTTAAAGTTTTTCCCCATATTTGGGGGAAAATTCTTCATAGTGACAACCATGTATATTTTAAAAATTTGTGTTAAAAAGTAACATTACTTATGTCAAAAGTTAGTGTAAACACCTATGACAATGCTATAATAGCGAAACCGGTCAGGTATTATTAAAATCAAAATAAAGCTAGTGGAATAGGTAGTACAAGTGAGTGAGTTTTCATAATGTATTATCACAACAAGTTCCATCAAGTGCCATCAATCAAAAGTATAAAGAATAAAAGGAAATGTGTCCAACTATAAAATCTTCTTCCGGGAGGGGAGAGAAGGCAAAAAACCTTGCAGTTGAGTATAAGGTAATATTTACTGATTTAATTTTATATCGTATTCACAAGCAAATGTAATTACAATCCAAATTGTAGATATCAACTTATGATTATTCTTCCGACTGTAAACATGACTGAAATCACTCTGGCAATGTTATTATTAAAAGTCCAAATATTAATGTTGTAACAGCTCAACATTTTTATAAAACACGCCCATGTTATGTTTTGGCACGGAATATATTTTGTAAATGTATATCATATCAAATGACTCTTAATCCATTAGTGTTTCGATAAATGGATGCAATGTAAATCAACCAATTAAATATGGTGTAATAAGGTTGTTATCTGTTTGCAATGAACTAGTTTCTAATTTAAAGTATATTTATGTTTTTTTTAATATATATTTAGCTCGCCAAATTGACGTTGCCACCAGCCTGATGGAAAACCGTTGCGCATCTAGCGATTGGAGGCCACTTCTGACAGTGGTCCTCAAGTTGGCGGCCCTGTGATGTGCCTCTTCACGCTCCCCTTAAAGAACCCGGGATTGTAAGATGCTTACCAGTCACCATAGCTCTTATTTAGTTTATTTGTTTATTTAAAAGCTGGTTTCTATCTGTAGTTGTAAGATATGTTTGAACAAAACCAATTCAGTCATATAAGTTTAATTTTAACAACTGTTTTTGTCGGAAGCATAGGTACCTATACTATTTATTTTTATGTTTCCACCTTTCTGTCGCCGTAGCTTTTAAACTGTTTGTTTTTGTTTGAAAAATAATCATGTCTAACTACCACCTATCAGAAATTTTTCTTCAAAATCACTGTTTTTGGAGTTTTGATCACCTGCCAAGTGCGAGTCGAACTCATCCACTGAAGGTTCCGTACCAAAGAATGGCAAATAGTCACGATGATTGTATGTGGGTCCCCCCTAATCCCCATAATTTCTGATTTTAGTATTTGCGGTCATAGAGGCAACAGAAATACATTATCTGTGAGAATTTCAACTCTATCTATCACGGTTACTGAGATACAGCCTCATGACGGACAGACAGACAGACATACGGACAGCGAAGTCTCATGAACTTCCGTTCCCGTTTTTACCCTTTAGGTACGGAACCCTAAAAAACGTTTACCTATGTGCTAAATTTTCATTTGGAACAGGGAAATGTGTACCTACAAGTGCAGTTTCATGGACTAATAACTTTTTAAACTACTTTGTACGCTTCACATGTTTCGAGTTGTTTTGCTAACGGTACGAAGAATCTACTCGATGCTCCTCGTAAACGTGGACGGTAGTATTTATTGTCAGTATAGCTCGAACTGCAGAAATTGCAGCCCAAATTAAGCTAATATAAGCTTGTGCTATGGGATCTAGACGACTGATAGTCATACTTATAGATTTCCAAATAAATACATTTTATACATAGAAAACACCCAAACTCTGAAACAAACATTTGTGGATCACACAAATATTTGGACCAACCCGGCAATCGAACCCAGGACCTCACCGCAGCAGGCCTGCGCTGCTGGTAAAGTGTGGGTGTGTAATTCACCTCTGCTGACCCCCTCGGGGATATAAGTGTGATCGTATGATCTAATATCAAAACTATCTTTATTTTTAAATCAACCAACTCGGAACAACCAATAACGAAACAGGATTACGGCCGAACTCCAAGATGAAATCTACCGGGAACCCTGGAGCATCCGACACATTCGTCTTTCATCAGGCGTC
Source organism: Miltochrista miniata (assembly GCA_933228765.1). Lineage (NCBI taxonomy): Eukaryota > Metazoa > Arthropoda > Insecta > Lepidoptera > Erebidae > Miltochrista > Miltochrista miniata. The sequence continues at coordinate 38,221,888 of OW121753.1, read as the reverse complement.
AGAAAAGGGTCGTGTGGATGTCTATGTAGTCGGTTCGAGTCTAGCACAACACCGCAAGGGACCTTCACTCGTTAAAAAAAAAAAGAAATCGAAGTTCATTTCCATAACAGAGGCTTTGCCAAGCAGACCAAGCAGTTCTAAAGCGCAGTTTTTTGAATAGTAATGTTTGCATCATCTCTGGAACAGTTCTAATCAGTTTTCCTTCCTTTGTCATTGATAAGTAGCCATAGGATCACCTTCAATAAATACTTGATTGGTTAAAAAAAGGCCGCAGTAAATGAATGCGGTTTGTTTGTGTGTGTCTTAAAGTATATACACGGTGTTTCTTTTAGGGTGTCAAGCCGCCACTAGCTGGTAGCAGGGTTCCATACCTATCGATTTAACCCCCATGTATGTTCTACGAATTTTTGTAGTTTTCGAGATATAATGTTCTGCATAATTCCCTATTTTTTTATTATCGATTAAAATTTTTACATCTTGTATCAAAGTTAGGAAGGAGATTATTTTGTCCATAATACTGCAATCAATAGGCATTATAATAATAAAAAAATATCCAAGAAAAGTCGAACTAAAAAGAAGAAAGCCACGTGGACACGTAATTATAAAAAATAACGAAAAAAAATTATATCTCGAAAACTACAAAAAATCGTAGAACATACATGGGGGTTAAATCGATAGGTATGGAACCCTGCTACCAGCTAGTGGCGGCTTGACACCCCCTAAAAGAAACACCCAGTATAATATTAGTTGGTAACCTTCTAATGTATAGATGCTCTATGGTGTGTTTACAATAATACGTACATTTTACGCCATCAGAGTTAATATGATGATGGGACAAAACTAACATACATATAATAAAAATGATAGAAAAGCCAAAACCGTACATTGGAAATATTTTAAAAAAATACTTGTTGGGTGTTCAACATAAGATACCGAAGCCAAAAATATAGTTAGAAACATTTTTGTCTATTTGTCTGTTTGCTTTGCTTTGTCCGGAAGGATAACGAAAAGTACTCACTAGATTTGATTCAAATTTTGCACAAATATTAACTAGGGGTAGGGTCTTCAAATAGGCTTTATATTATCACGCTACATATCCTAGGGGCTAAGCAGAGAGCAATCAAATTGGCAATATAACATAATTTTCACGCGTACGAAATCGCGGGCAACAGTTAGTTTTTTTATAAGAGGGATAAAGGTGTGAGTATATGTACTGTATAATTTTTCCAGAGGATGTTCCGACATTGAAATGTTCTGAAGGTTCTTCAAGCATGAAGTCTGACAGAAGAATGATGTTTATTGTGTGTAGGCTCTATATTTGATTGTCAACATAACTTTCCATCAAATGGACGAAGTCATATGGCCAACTGAATATTTAAATAAATAATAGTTTAAAAAAACTAAGAAACGCTTTTATAGAAAATCCAACTAAACAAGAAGCCGGTCTCACACGACTGCCCCTCTGTGAAAGTGAAAGTTCAATCCGATTGACGTTGTCATTTTTGTTTTATTTCAAATTTCAAACTTTGAACAGATGATCCACGTGACCTAGTGACGTAATATAATGCAACAGAGTCACAGACTACAGACACAAGTCTCGCCATAATCCCCTCTGCAATCTATTTTATAGAGAATGGGCTAAAAGTAGAAAATAAATTTTAATAAGTTTGAATTAATAATAGTGTAAATAAGAAATAAATGTACCTACCTATATGTATTATTGTAAGAAGAAAGCGTGAGGTGCATTTTAAGCTTTTTTACAATGATATACATTTATTTCTTATTTAAGTACACTATTTTTAATTCCCTTGGGTGCATTCATTGTTATGCGGATGACAGTACTCTTCATGGGAGCTATTCTGGCCGTCCAGCGGCGGGGCGAGGCGACGTGGATGAGAAGAGACGACAACTCGTGGCGGATCTCGATCTGGACCTGGGCCGCATTGCCCAATGGGGTTCAGACAACCTGGTCGAGTTCAATGCCAGAAAAACACAGGCGTGTGCGTTTACAGCTAAGAAGTCCCCATTCCTACCCCTGCCCTCTCTTCAGAGCATTACAATTCCACTAAAGGACAACCTGGAGATCCTCGGTATAGACGTCCGGCGTGAGCTCAATCACAAAAACTACATAGAGAGCTGTATTGGTCTGGCCTCGCGGAAACTGGGAATCCTGAATAAGGTGAGACGGTATTTCACGCCACATCAGAGATGTTTACTGTACAAGACGCAGATTCGTCCCTGCGTCGAGTACTGTTCTCACCTTTGGGATGACTCCGCGAGGTACTTGTTAGACGCGCTTGACGCTATGCAGAGACGTGCTATCCGAATAATTGGTTGTCCTGAGGTGACGGGAGGCCTCGAACCTTTGTCGCAGCGAAGAACCATAGCGTCCTTGGCTGCCTTCTATCGAATGTATCACGGCGAATGTTCTGAAGAGCTCTTCAACCTGATCCCACCATCTCCTTTCCGATCCCGAACAACGCGTGCCGGGCAGAGATGCCACTCATACACAGTGGAGAGAATCTTCGCCAGAACCGAGCGTTTCAAAAGATCGTTCCTCTGTCGAACTATAAAAACATGGAACGACCTGCCCGCACACGTCTTTCCCTCATCTTACAATCCCGGGTTCTTCAAGAGGAGCGTGAAGAGGCACATCACAGGGCCGCCAACTTGAGGACCACTGTAAGAAGTGGCCCCCAATCGCTAGATGCGCCACTGCTTTCTTACCATCAAGCTGGTGGCGACGTCAATTTGGCGAGCTGAATATAAAAAAAAAAAAAAAAAAAATTCAAACTTATTAAAATTTATTTTCTACTTTTTAGTTGGATTTTCTATAAAAGCATTTTTTTTTCGGTTTATTAAACTATTTTCATTTTTTTATCTAACTATTGCATTTTCTTCTGTCTTTAACAAGTGTGCAAAGTTTGAATTAAATCTGATCGTTCAAAGTAGGGCAAAATCGAATCAAAAGAGTCGGTTACAAACAAGCCAACAAGCAAGCAAGCAAACATACAGGTGAAACTAATAAAAGCGTTATAAAAAGACTCAGTATGCAACTTCCTTAGCTCTAAGGAAAGAGACCAGGTATAAAATTTGACTGTCTGAAGAGGAGTAATGTATGCGAAAGTCGTGCTTAGGTATTGAATTCTGAATAGTGAGGGCAAGCAGGTAACTACGCTCCCGTCAAGTAGAGGAAACACTATTGGTAGATAAGTCAACAGCAAAAATATACAAGAAACTCAGATATTGGGAACAAACTTTGACAACAAGAACAAAATATTTAAATGACCGCGATCGAGTCAATCAAATGAGCTATTGACCGGAATGACCAAGACTTGAACGACCAAATCATTGAGATTGAACGCTTGACATGAGACTATAACAGAATAGTAATAATGACTTTAAACTCACACAGTAAAGTTTATTTCAGTTATCACAAACTAGCAATAGTTAAGTACCTACACATCGGCATTCGGTGCCATTTTTTAACGTAATGAAATCCGTCGTGAATCCTATGCCGGACTCTTATCAACTGAAATCACACGATGCCCCACCACAACCTACGACGGGGAGCCCTGGGTAAGCCCTCAGAAGGATGTCCTAGAATTCTCAACAGACCTTGATTCTCAATTACGTAAATGGTGCCATGGTGTTGTCTATAGACTACATAATTATGCAAAAATTTACCTATATGGTGCGTTATTTTATTTGTGAAGATGATACTCAATCGACTGTCGGTATTCAGCCTATTCTATTAATATAGTGCACGGCATCTAACTTGGCACGGCAAAACCTTACCAAGTTAGATGCCGTGCACTGTAACTTACTGTATCCATATATATATTATAAGTCTTATATTATATTATATTATTTATATTATTAGTCTTATATTATATTAGTATTAGTATTATATTATATTAGTTATATAAGTCTTATATATTATAAGTCTGTATCCATAGATATATTATAAGACTTATAATATATCTATGACTGTATCATGCCATAAGTCTGTAGGACGACCGATGGGTAGAAGTCTATCATGGGCGGAAATTCCACAGAAAGCATCCTATTACCCCGCGTGACAGGACTGCGATGAGCGTAAATGCTTGCCACAGACACACCGAGGGTGTTCATTCTCACACTTGCGTTCTTAACGTTCGAGCACGACGAGGTCCAATAGGGGCTTTTCTTCCGCGCACACACTTAGATTGTGGAATGATCTCCCTGCCTCGGTTACACAACCGCCTACGGTATGGGATTCTTCAAAAAGACTTTTACAATGTCAACAGCGAGGGGTATCCTTCCGAGTCCTCGGGTATCCTTTCAAGGGCATACCCGGGGCTCCCAATCGTAGGCTGCTGGGCAGGATACGTAAGGTTTTTTGGTCGGTAGGAGTCCGGTATAACATCCATGTAGGATTTTCCCTCACTAGCGCCTCTGGTGTTGCAAACTGCTAAAACCTCCTGTAACTAACTGTTGTATCATGTAGTAATATCACAAGTTGCAGGATAAAACTATGCAAAATAGAGTAGTTACCTCCGCTCCATAATGATTGCCCAGTGTTAATGTAACCAGTAGAGAGTAAATCATTAGTGTTATAAAAACGATGGTCATCTACAAGGTGACGTTTTTAGCTATTTTACAAGGCTCGGTACTAATCAACACGTTTGTTTTTTGTACCTTAATGTAAGGGATATAAACATTTAGTACCTACGAGAAACGGCAAAGGTTTTGGACTAGTAGAAAACTATTATGCGAGTTAAACAAAATATCAGATTCAGCTTCGTGCACAAATCATCATCATGACATAATTTCCCACAACACTACCGGGTAATTTTAAAACAACTTTAACGTTCTCACAACATTTAAACTTCTCCACGAATTTAAGTATCTACTTCAAAAACGAATATTATCACCTCTGTAGCTACTAGGTACTAAAATATAAATATAAGAAAGAATAAAATAAAAGATATATAGAACCAGCGCATGACTTTATTCAAAGTCTTTACACATATTTTTCTTTCCAATATTGAGAGTTTACTGTGGAGACCTTGGTTCCCGATCTTCAGCCCCGCACCAACCTCACTTACAAGTGGTGCATCTTCTGGCTAACGAACGGCGAACGTCGCAAGTCAAAATAAACATCGCATTTTAAAACAAAGAGATTTGTCCTGGGTGGGAATCGAACCCACGACCTCCGAATCCGTAGACGGGCACACTAACCACTGGACCACGAGGCCAGTTATATTTATTGATATTATTATATCTAATTTTTAATACAACGGTTTAAAGCAAGCGGCTAATATGAACATTGGGGGTCAGACTTCATGGTAAATGAATTCCTCAATCTATGTGACGCCGTTTGTTTTAAGCATTATCAAGGCAACTATTAAAAAAACCGGCTAAGTGTGAGTTGTACTCGCGCATGGAAGGTGCCGTTTCAAATAATGGTAACAAAATCACGTTTGGTGTATTCTCTCTGTTTTAGTATTTGTTGCCGTAGCAGCTACAGAAATATCGTCCTAAATCATCTGTGAAAATTTCAACGTTAGCTATAAAACCATAATAAAGGAGGGAGGGAGAGGAACCCGCCTCGAACCCTCGATTCGTCAATCCTAATGTACAGTAGTTAAGCATAACCACAACTAATTTCCACCACCACAAAAATACAAGGAAACTACAAATAATGGCAAATAACTGTTGTACGTTAGGATTGACGAATCGAGGGTGTGAGGCGGGTTCCTCTCCCTCCCCTCCTTTATTATTGTTTTAGGATGGATTTCCGCCATTTTACGCCTGATTCCATTAGTGAGCTATCAAAGCTCAAGAGATAATCCCTTTTTTTATAACGTGAGGGAAAATCCTTCATGGATGCTATGCCGGACTCCTACTGACTAAAAAACCTCACGTAACGCCCAACAGCCTACGGTTGAGAGCCCCGGGTAAGCCCTCGGAAGGAAATGTTGTTAAAAGCAAATGTTCCTTGCTGTAATGAAATATTTAAATTCAGTAAAATTAGTATACACACTGTCATAAAAACTTTTAAATCTTTAAATATTAAGAAAACTGCTGACCTCTGGGGAATTTCTGTACATTTAGTTAATTCGTTAATTGAAATGGTTGCCCCTGAATTATCAATAATATTTAATAATTGTGTTGATAGTGGTGTGTTTCCTGACTTAATGAAGTTTAGTAAAATAACTCCTCTGTTTAAATCGGGTAGCACCTCAGATCCGTCCAATTTTCGTCCTATTTCTGTACTACCCACGTTTAGTAAAATCTTTGAAAAGGTAATGCTTAATCAAATGCAAAATCATTTTAATACAAATAAACTATTCCATACTAAACAATTCGGTTTCACGCGAGGTCGGTCTACCACGGATGCTGGCATCAAATTGTTAGAGTGTATATATGAGGCCTGGGAGGAGTCGTATGATGCTTATGGTGTATTCTGCGACTTATCTAAGGCCTTCGATTGTGTCCAGCATCAGACTTTAATTCAAAAACTTGATCATTATGGAATCCGGGGGACGGCCTTGGATTTAATTAGTTCTTACCTTAGAGATAGAGTACAGAGAGTAGTTATAAATGGTAAACAGTCAAATGGTTCTGCTGTAACAATGGGGGTGCCTCAGGGTTCAATTCTGGGACCTTTTCTATTTTTAGTGTACATAAATGATCTCCCTCACCTTATAAGAGACGATCACGAGGTAGTTTTGTTTGCTGATGACACATCTTTAATATTTAAAGTTGAACGTGGACAACGCGATCTTGACGAAGTAAACAATGCCCTCTCTAGGGTAGTCCACTGGTTTAACGCTAATAATTTATTGTTAAACGAAACTAAAACAAAATGTATAAGATTCACCTTGCCAAATGTTAGGCTCGTTAACACCAGTATTAGGATTAGGGATGATCAAGTAGAATTGGTCGATGAAACTGTCTTTCTGGGCATAAAGTTAGACTCCAACTTGCAGTGGGGGCCTCATATCGAGAAAGTCTCGGGCAGACTGAGCTCTGCAGCCTATGCCGTTAAAAAGATCCGACAACTGACAGACATTAGAACAGCGCGTCTTGTCTACTTTAGCTACTTCCACAGTGTCATGACCTATGGCATACTATTATGGGGTAACGCTGCCGACATCGAATGTATCTTTGTGTTGCAGAAAAGGGCTGTCCGGGCTATCTATGGTATGGGGTTTCGGGAGTCATTAAGAGAAAAGTTTAAGGATATCAACATCCTTACTGTGTATTCACAGTACATATATGAAAACTTATTATATACTCATAAAAATAACAGTAAATTTATTAAAAATAGTGATATCCATAACCTAAACTTAAGAAATAAGAATAAATTGGCTGTACCTAGATTTAGGCTTAATAAAATAAGCAATTCTTTTGCGGGTAATTGTATTCGAATGTACAATACATTGCCGACAGCCATAACAGGTTTGTCAGTTAATAAATTTAAAAAACTAGTAAAGCTTAAATTGTGCCAGAAAGCTTATTATAGCATTAAAGACTTTCTAGAAGACAAGACTGCCTGGCAGTGACACGAATTGCTCCTTTCTACATTTAAAAAAAAACTGTATTAGATACTAAGATGAATAAGAGGGACCGGACTGAGTTTCTTGGGGTGTTCTTCTCAGTCTGTAGCATTTCCGAACCCCCGGTAGAGTCACAAAAATTTTGACAAACCTAAATAATTTTTTCACGGTTTCGCTTATCTGGCAACTGTTCTATCTCCCAAAAGCGTTGCGTTAATTGTTCGAGAGACACATCTTGAGTGTGACATAAGAAGGCCTTGTCGGACACGGAGGAATGAGACATGCGATCGCGGGGATGCTTGTTTGCCACTAGCGAATAAGGTAAAGCATGCGCCTTTCCCATTGCGACGTATCCGAGCGTGGTTTCTATCGCGATTACTGATGAGGTTGGGGATGTAATTTTTTGCGACCCTAAAATCATGGGGAAGAGTTCATTACCTAACAAACAATCTATACCACCCGGAGTATAGTATCGTTCGTCAGCCATAGGTAAATTTTGTAAATGGGTTAATTCCGCTGTATCAATTTCCACGTTAGGCAAAAAATCTGTAATAGTGTCTATAACCCGTGCACTAACCGAATAAGAACAGCGGGCATCAAATCGCGAATATATTTTGAAATGCGTAATTCCATAAGATTGGCTTTCAAGTTGACCTATGCCTTTAATGACAGAAGGAGCGTTAAGTATGGTTAAGTGCAAACGCTCACAACAAGACTTCGTAATAAAGTTACTCATAGACCCTGAGTCCAAAAACAAACGTATACGATCCGATTTATAATTTGCATATACACAAGCAGTCGGCAACAAAACCGTGGTCGCGCTGCTTGAATTACGCGGCGGAGGGATCACAGCCGATAACGACGCGATATTGCCACTATGTGACCGCGCCTCCCGCGAGTGCGAGCGGGACGGATCATCTGCCCAGTGGTCGCATACATGAAGTTGCTTATACAAGAATGTTGGAAATTACAACTGGACTGGGACGAGACGGTCCCGGGTTGCATTCTGTCTAAATGGAAACACTTTCATAGGGAGTTGTCGCGTTTATCTGAAATAAAAATACCGAGACATATAGGTTTAACATCCGCTCGTCGAATTACTCTAATAGGCTTCTCGGATGCCAGCCAGCAATGTTATGGTGCTGTTATCTATGTACGAATAGAAACGGCTGAGAACGGAAACGCTCTTAATGTGAATCTACTGACCGCTAAATCCAAAGTGTCAGATTCTAATAAAACGCTAGCGCGTTTAGAACTCTGCGCGGCGGTCTTACTCGCAAAATTAATTAATTCTGTGCGCACTGTTTTTAATAAGCGGTGTCAAATAAACAATATATTCGCATTCTCTGATTCTACGGTAACCCTTACCTGGATTCACTCTCCCGCTCATAAGTTTCAAACTTTTGTAGCTAATCGCATCGCTCAGGTAAATGAATATCTGCCTGCTTCCCATTGGTATCACGTTCGTGGGGTTGAAAATCCCGCCGATATAGTCTCGCGCCCTGGGACACCTAAAGGGTTAATAAATAACTATCTTTGGTTTCACGGGCCGAAATGGCTGTCCGCACCTATAAATGCATGGCCTGTGAAGGAATATAAAATCAATCATAACGAGAAGACAGAATTACCGGAAATTAAAATAGCTTCTCTCCATGCACATACCATACCTGTCTCCGATCACGTTCACATGATAGACGAACTTGCCGAGCGTTGCTCGAGTTGGGTAAAATTTATTCGTTCACTGGTTTATGTATTACGTTTCACAAGGATTCTCAAATCCCGCGGTATACTTTCTGTATACGATTTAGAATACGCAGAATATTATGCGGTCCGCTTCGATCAGTCTAAGTATTTTCAGGTAGAATTACAAGCACTTAAGGCTACTAAAATTTGTCCAAATCAGGCTATTTTAAAACTCAACCCTTTTCTTGACGAACAAGGGTTAATTAGAGTAGGTGGTCGACTTACTCATTCTCAACTAAATTACAATACAAAACATCCAATACTGCTATCACCTAAAGGACGTATAGTGTCGCTCTTAGTAGACCACTATCACACCGACAATTTACACACCGGTCCTGGACTAGTGTTAGCATTGACTCGCCAAAAGTATTGGATTCTTTCTGCACGAAATTTGATTCGCCAACGAGTACATAAATGTAATTTATGTTTTAAAGCTAGGCCTCGTTCTACAACTCCACCTATGGGTGATCTTCCATCCATTAGAGTTTCACAAGTAAAGTCGTTTGTGCATACCGCAGTTGATTACGCGGGACCCTTTTACGTAACTCACATAAGGCGTCGTGGAGTAAAAAGTCATAAAGCGTATATTTGCTTGTTCGTTTGTCTCACAACAAAGGCGCTCCATTTAGAGTTAGTAAGTGATCTTAGTACAGATTTATTTCTCGCTGCCTTTAAACGTTTTATCTCACGCAGGGGTCCTGTTTCAGTGTTGTACAGCGATGGAGGCACTAATTTCATAGGTGCGAAACGAAAATTGAACGAAATTTACACGCTTATACAGTCCACTAATTATAAAAATGATCTGAATAAATATCTAACTCAACATAAGATTCAGTTTCAGCACAGCCCACCTTTCGGGCCCAATTTTAATTCGTTGCCTGAAATTAATGTCAAATGTGTTAAGTCTCATTTATTTAAAGCTATCGGGAGTCAAATACTCACCTATGAAGAATTCAGTACAATATTGGTGCAAATTGAAGGCATTTTGAATAGCCGTCCGATTTGCATACTTTCTTCGGATCCATCGGATCCAACCCCCCTAACGCCTAATCATTTTCTTAATGTTACTCCGCTTAAATATTTACCCGCTGAACACATTGAACCCCTATTACCAGATAACAGACTCACCCGCTATCAATTATTAAATAGAATTGTTCAAAGTTACTGGACACGTTGGAGCAAAGAATATCTTACCTCTCTCCAACTTAGACATAAGTGGAATATGCCGTCCAAACCTGTGACGATAGGAACTGTAGTTGTTGTTAAGGATGACAATACGCATCCTTTATCGTGGCCACTCGCGGTTGTATCAGAGGTGTTTCCCGGGAAGGATGGTGTAATTAGAGTCGTCAGAATTAAGACTTCTTCTGGTGAATACATTCGTCCTGTAACTCGGCTTTGCCCGTTACCCACGCAATAACTCCTACGCTTTTGAATTATTTTTTAGTTCATAAGTTTTCATTCCTTTTATTTTTTATTTTGTTTATTCAATGTAGAGGAAGAATCCTCTAAGCCCCCCGAAGTTGGATGCGCCAGTACCGACGCATACATATTTTTTAGTTTATGTATTTAATGGTATTTATTATAATTATTATATGTCAACACTCACGCACTAAACGCATCTTACTTTTATGTATTGTCTATGGCAACACTATCCCGCCCGCTTCCTACATTCATATTCCGCCATAGCTATTGGAAGATACGCACGCACCCGTCTCTTAACGCTCCGCTCCGCTATCGGCCGCTGTGATTACCCATCATATCGCGCTACATCGCTTATCATCAGCCACAGTCTCGAGAGTTACGGTTATAACTCCTGTGTGCATATTTCGCGATAAATTTTATTTTATTTTTATTTTATTTTATTTTGATGTCCCAGGACTCTCAACAAGAGATGATCCCTAGAGACGAACGGAGCAGTCTCAGCAGTAATAAGGTCCCGCTTTGCCCTTCGACTATGAGACCCTAAAAAGCATACAAATTATTGCACAATACTTCGCTTGTCTTTTCATGACGACAATGACGGCACTAATCAGGAGAGACAAGGACAACTAATCACTGTACATTTCCTTCCTCCTGTGGTCATCGTTAATGCATAAGAGGTAGCACTGTATGCGTCGATTCGTTGTGTACTTCGGAAGGTCAATGATTTTCCTCGTCGAGTAAAAAATAAATCATGGTTGTAATGTAACTAGCGAGTTTCCACGGTTTCATTCGTGTGATTTTTCAAAATCGATCCGGGATTAATTTCCATTAAATATTATGTTGCTCTTTTGTAACGGTTATCACCTGTGAAAGTGAGTGAAAAATTGTCATAAACATAAATACGAGTATTTATATTGGAAAAAAAAATATCGGTCTTAAGCAGGATACAAACCTGCGTCTTCTCGCATTAAGCAACTAGCCATCAAGACCTGACATCAAGAAATTCTTCACCCCATAATACGTCTCAGGATGGACCTTGGCAGTGATTGTTTTTGGAATCAGCTAGAATTTCCAGTTAGTTGTTTGCAAAGATCATACTCTTAGATGTAATGCATGTCGTAAGTTGCAACTACGACAAATTTACCGCTTGATACAATACGACAAAATCTTTGCACAAAATGACTTCAGGCACAAGCTATGACCATAAATAAAATATAGTAAGATCTACCCTGCTATGACGAAATATTTCCCTTACCTAGGAATAAACCTTTATACCTATGATGAAATCAGTCTTGAAGTTCACCAAAGATACTTTGTATCTCTGTGTTACTTACCTTCAGTATAAGGCTATGGCAACCCCGTGGCCTATTCCATTATCCTTGTTAGGCAATCGTTCCCTTCACGCGTAACCTTTTAGTGTACACGTCTTCACTTAGATAGGTTCGTAGGTACTGTGTATCTACGAGTTTTATGTAAGTATGTCAATATTATAAATGCGAAAGTTATATGGTTGCTTGTTACTTCACTCTTTCACTAACGACTGAACATAGATCCGATTAGTTGTGAGATATCATTGTACCAAATTTCAGTCTCTGATATAGTCTGTTATAAATCTATAGGCCATTTTTACCCACGACGCGACGGAACGGAGACGGTATATACGTTTGGGTGGTGAGGATGTTTGTTTGTTTGTTTGTTTGTTTGTTTGTGCAAATACATATTGCCATTTTTTCTCCAAAAACTACTGATTGGACTTTAATACCGTTTTCAGTTATGGATTCAGATTTCATTGGTGCATGTTCCTACATAGGTTTTACGGTGACAACTCACCAGGGGGCGCTGCAACG